>OY754471.1:25110200-30078200 GCA_963575645.1 Xanthostigma xanthostigma
AAGGTGTATTTGAAAAAATTGTGAAAATCTCAGCCTTTCCAAAATGACTTGGCGTTTTCAATTCTACTGGTGCATATTTAAGGGTTGATTACCCCCTAAAAACGACTGGACTTGGGGACGCAAAATGTAATTTTCGTTGTTTGCACAGATTAAAATACATTTTTAAGTATTCAGCATAAAGTAGTGTTGATCCAATAGAATGTTACGATGAAGGATGGTTTTGGTTGAGGATCATAAATAAATAAGCTTTACCAATGTTTCGCTAGTGGCCAACGTTTCGAAAAATTTATTTTCCCTGAAGATGAAAATAAATTTTTCGAAACGTTGGCCACTAGCGAAACATTGGTAAAGCTTATTTATTTATGATCCTCAACCAAAACCATCCTTCATCGTTATCATTTTTAAGTATGTCACTTCCATGCCTAAATCATCTTCCAAAATGTTCAAGAGCTCTTGGACTATTATAAAAGTAAACCTATAAGGAAATAAATTATTGAAAATTTTTAAAATGCATTTTATGCCGTATTTCCATTTGCAAATTGCATATAACCGTTTTCTTTCAAAATAATAAAAGCAAACTTTAGGTAAATCGACACATTTATTGATTCGAAAGAAGATTATTACAGCTAAAGTTTTTTTTTATTTTCTTTGAAATGAAATTATGAAAATTTCAAAGCAATTTTCAACTATATTTTTTTCTGAACTTACGTTGATAAAAAAAGAGCTTTGAGATTTTATTTGAACAAAGCGCAGCTGCATTTCGATTTGTTTGTTTAATCAACCATTTTATCTCGTGATTCCTTCGCATGGACACTCCAAAAGACCGCGCACACTATACCAGCACAGCACAGACCAGAAAAGTTTGCTCGCGAAGGCATGCGGAGTAGCGCACCTACGACCTGCAACGACCGTCGCCTGCAATTTCTATCTAGCCGTGCTGGTCCGATCTAGTGGGCTAGTTGATGTGTTATAATAGGACTTGAACAGTTTTTCTAGCGTCTTGATGTTTTTAAAATTAACATGGAGATTATTTTCATGGTTAAAGCAGATATGAAAAAGGTGTAGACTCATTTTGTGACATGTAAGTGTTAAGCCAATTCTCATAGTAAATCGTCTACGAAATTCCCTCTTCATAACGTCACCCTACCCTTATAATTTACTGTCCCACCGATCCCCTGTACCATCCCTAGTAGTCCCAGCAGCAACCCAGCGCTCTACTGTAGGCATTTTATTATTCACTGTCAAGTCTGTGCCATACATGCTTAATACATACTTGTACCTAACCTTGCTATATGCCTACTACTAACCTAGCCCTGCCTTGACTACCGATACCTACCGTCATAGTCATGGGACACAAAACAAAAAGGCTTATTTCTAAACTGACCATACGTTCTGTTTTTCCGTTTTTACTTGCCGGATTTACATTGACTACCACCTTGTGCAAAAAAAATTTAATTTAACCTAACCCAACCTACGCAAGCTAACACTTTGCCACTGAATACCAGCTTTTTGTATTCAAAAAGCGATTCGTGGCGAAGCTAGGGACCAGAGACATAGGGGAACCTCAAAAGAACCTAACCTACGCAGTCTAACCTAGGCTGTTCCATATTGCCTCTGAATTCCAGCTTCTTGTATTTAAAAATTTATTATTGTAAATGTTTTCCGGAAAGTCAGAGAAGTAAACAAATTTGAGCAAATTTGATGCAGTTGGTACACTGGTTAGATGGCAGCAAGTCAACCAATCAGCTCTTGTAGAACACAAATTGTGCGCTAATTCGGAACCCAAAGGAATGGTGAGACCTCTGGTGAGAAATGCGTCGAACTGCCCTAAGGGGGGGTTTTTGACAGGTAAACTATAGACGTATAAGGTAAACATTGATTTAGAAAAGCATAATGGAGGCTATACCTAGCCTCCATTAATGCTTTTCTAAATCAATGTTTACCTTATACCTCTATAGTTTACCTGTCAAAAACCTCCCTTAGGGCAGTTCGGCGCATTTCTCACCAGAGGTTCCACCATTCCTTTGGGTTCCGAATTCGAATTTAATTGATAGAAGCGAATATTGGATATTAAGGACAATTATTAAGGTCGTTATGCAAAATTTCACAACATGTAGAATATCAAGTGATTGATGTTGTTGTATTTATATATTTTTTAACTGAAGGATATATAACATTTTTTTAGTATCTCAGAATCTGCCGCCCCCAAAAAATTTCCGTCCTGGTCAGCAACCCATGTTGTCCATGCCTAAATCCGCCACTAGTTTTACGGAGTGTACAGATGAAGTTTTGTTGAAATCGATTTTGAGTTTCTGGTGCAGAATTTCAAGTACCTACTCTGAACCCAAACTGTCTATAGTCGCTTCTAGAGCCCAAACCGCTGAATCGATTTTGCGCAAATTTTACATATTCCGCTAGTTACTAATTAAAAACGTTAGAATGCTAACAATGTTTTCTGTTTCGTGCAGGAAACAGAAAACATTGTTAGCATTCTAACGTTTTTAATTAGTATTCCCAGGAACCTGAGCTCGTACCAGACGGTTTGTATATTATGTTGGCTGACAGATTCTCTAATACACGTATAGACTGGGATGACCTCAGTTGTTGATCGTTTTTAACTTATAATCTATCTAGCAACCAGAATAAACTAGTAATTAAGATTCCGTGCACCTTGATCACTAGATTATTCTGCAGGAGCAGACTTTTCTCAATCTATCTATTCTCGAGGAGATGCTAATGTCGATTCAAGGTCATATGCGGGATAAGTGGCTTCCTAAAAACTAAAATGTATATTTAAATTTTTGCTCTATTAATAAAAATGTTTTTTCAGAACACAAAATAATAGAGCAGTCAATATTTTTAGAATATCAACTTTTTAATTATAATTTGAAAGGCACTTTACCAAATTAGAACCTGAGGATCCAAAAATTGTGGTGATATATCATATCAGTGTTTTATAAAAACTGGCAGAAAAAATTATGATAAATCCATAAACATGAGCTGTTTTGCCTTGTTGTCACAGTACTAACATTTGTTGTACGTTTTGTTTCCTTCACGTTGGTACTTTACATATTTGAATCTTTGTTTATATTTTCACCAAATCTGTTTAAAGCTGTACGCGTGTGTAGCCACTAAAAAAGTCGTCAACCTTTTGCAACGAGCAAAATATC
Source organism: Xanthostigma xanthostigma (assembly GCA_963575645.1). Lineage (NCBI taxonomy): Eukaryota > Metazoa > Arthropoda > Insecta > Raphidioptera > Raphidiidae > Xanthostigma > Xanthostigma xanthostigma. The sequence continues at coordinate 25,113,371 of OY754471.1, forward strand.
ATTTTTGAGCATTATTTCAACTTTACGAGTATACATATTATATAGAATGTAAAATAGAATAAATTTTAAGAATACTAAATAATTTACTGCACACCCCTCCCATAAAATAGCTGCTATTCATGCCTGTAAAATGATCTATTTAGCACTAGTGCGTAAATTAAAACAAAAATATGCGATTTAACCCAATTCAACAGTTATTTCCATCCACTCCAGTCCGATATCTCATTCCGACGCCACATAATGGCAGGAGTTGTTGACTGATTTTGTGAGAAAGAGTCATACGATGGTAGTTCTTGCATTTATACAGGTAATTTCGTATAGGTTAACTAGTTTTAAGTTCAGATCTATTTTCATTATACTGTTGCACCTATGCATTTTTTATGTCTCTTATTAAGTTGAACCTTCTTCTCTAGAAGATTCACTCACAATACAACTTCTGACTTCAACTGTTTCTCGATTGGGGCCAGTGTAGGCAGTCACGACGGACAACATCGGAACACAGAATCGAATCGGGTCGGATCGGGAGAAATACGAATCCAATCTACTTTCGCAATTAAAAACTGTTATAGTTTAGGAGCGAGAAAGTTGTGCCAGATGGATAGACAGAAATAGTGAAAATAAGGTTCCAGTTTTTTGGCACGAAACCCTAAAAAGGTAAGTTATGCGGCAATAAAACAGACAAAAATGTAAATAAAATTCGAATCAGCGACACGTGTTCACTGTGTTCTGACGCAACGTTTTGCGGTGGTCGGCTCAGCTCGGAAACAAGAGAAGTGCGGAGTTAAAACAAGAGAGGTGTGGAAAATAGAGAAGAGAAGAAAAGCGTGAAAGTCCGCATAATGTTGTTATAATAACTCCTTAACGACTTCCACCTTAATGTTAACTTTTCTTTCACCGCCTTAAAAATGTCACTTCACATGCTAAACGGATATTAACGTATTTGACTTTCAGCACCGTTCACGTCGGCACTGCCCCCCCCCCTCCTCCTTCGCACCCCGCAAAGAAACAACTTCAGTTTCATACTTTTTTACCGTTGCATTCACTTCCCCGTTTTCTCAGTAGCGGAGCACCAATGAATATTCGTTACTTGATCCTATCTCTGTAAATGGTAATTCGATTATGATCAAGGGCGGATGGGCTCAACTATTCCGGCCCCGGAAAGTAAGATTTCGGTCTCGTCTACATGGATAGTATTTTTATATACATATATATACTAATATATAAAGCTGAAGAGTTTATTTGTTTGTTTGTTTGTTCGGTTGAACGCGCTAATCTCAGGAAATACTGGTTCGAATTGAAAAAAAAAATTGTTGGATAGTACATTTATCGAGGAAGGCTATAGACCAGGGGCGGGTAAATCTTTTGATCGCCGGGCCACATAGCTGATGAAAATTCGACCGCGGGCCGTATAGGTGATGGAAATTTGACCGAGGGCCAAAAATTTGCAGAGAAAAAAAAAGAGAGCAAAAAAAAAGAAAAAAACGTCCTCACATTCTATTTCCGCATTTGGAGAGCAAAAAAAAAAAATGAAATTTGGATACAATATTATCTCGGTAAACTAAAATAAATGCGCTTACTCATGTCCCTCCCCCCACTCGTCCTTTTGCAGGCGGGACCGCTAGTTTATATATACATATTTTTTACATACAAATTTTGTGGCGTAATATGATTCGAATAGTCCAGCTAATAGCGATATTTCCCGATTAGGTAAGAACTCGACGAGCATCTAACTTTTACAATATTCTGGGTTGAGAAACTCGCAAATTTCAATTTTTGGTTATGCCTCTGAAGAACTAATGGACAGATGACGTTAATAACTTTTTTTTTCGTAAAAATGTACTTTTTAACTGAACGCCACTGCTTTCTCGCACGTGGCGTTCTGCTTGAGAAAAAATCTATTACAATAACATTTATGGTCAGGATATGAATTTTAAAACTGCGCCATTTCGATGAAAGGAATGATAATATATAATGACGTGTTCTATTTGAAAAGCATTCAACATTTCTTTATGATTATTAAGGTTTTCTACTATTTGTATTACGATCGTGCGGTTAAGACGCTATAATATTTTCAGATGCAGCTAACAACTGCATAAGGCCACACACTTCGCTGAAATATACAATTAATCGGTGGCAAACGCGCGATTATCAAAAACAAATAACACACTTAGTCGCAGGTTCGCGCTACTGGAATCCGCCATGGATTCCGATGAGGCTGTACTTAGAGCGTCCGCCATATTGGATATATGCCTAATCACCCGACTTGTACATGTGTGCAAAATTTCAAAGTTATAGCTTAAGCCTTAAGAGGTTAGGCCACCTTGGTGCTCGGAAAACTTAGGTACCTATAAAAAAAAACTTTTTTTTGGCGCAGCCGTTAAGTGTATAAAGTGATCCTTATTTTACACATAGGTATATATGGTAGTTTAATGAACAATTTGCAATATTGACAATTAAAAAAAATAAAAAAATGGCGGCGATATGAGCCGATAAGTTGAACCCTCTGTTAAAAATCCTTGCTGATGGTGTACACGATTTTTCTATTAGGCATTGTCAGAAACATAAGAATTTTTTTCTTTATTGAAAAGGAAAATAGCTAAAATGTAACGTAGGATAAAAATTTTCAAAATTTTTTTGTAGAAATGACAGTTTTTAAAAAAAACCTCGTATTTTCACCGAAATTTTGAGTTTGAAAAATTTATAACTTTTGACCACGTTAACCGATCAAAAAAATCCTACGTCACATTGTAGATACTATTATAAAAAATGAGTGTTGTAAATTTTAATCAAATCGGTTGAGTAGATCTTGAGATATCGTGTACATGCAAAAGAAAAAACTACCTGATTGAATAATCTATGACTATAATATGAACTAGTTATTGCTATAACTTAAGTAGTGATGTGCCGGATCGTTAAAAATTCATATCCGCGGATACGAATCTGAATACGGATATTTGGTTTCAAGATCCGCGTATACGGATACGGATAATTAGTTTCAAGATCCGCGAATACAGATACGGATCTTAACTTTCTTAAAGTACGCGGCGGTAAATATTGCACATCGACCTTTGGAAAGAGACTTATGGGAAAAAGTTATTGACTTCTTTAAGAGTTAACTCTCATAACAGATTGTCTCTTTCCAGAGATCGATGTGCAATATCTCATTATAAAGATAGTTTTTTATTAGTACCTTTGAGTTATGTACTATTGGTATGGTACTCACTACGATAAATTTTTGCAATATAAAGGTGCCAAATACGATTTTAAGAAATAAAAAATAATCTGAATGGAATTTAACAGTTTTTCATTATTACCTAATCACCTATATATATAAAATTTCATCTATGAATTGAAAATTAATAAGGTAAAATATCCGTAAAAGATCCGCCATAAAACTAACGGATCGGATACGGATCTTTCTTCTCCCTCGGATATCCGCGGATACGGATACGGATATCCGGCACATCACTAAACTTAAGTAACAGTTTGAATTTTGGAAGAGATATTCTCAAAGAGATAAACAATTCATGTATACCCTAAAAGAAAAAGATTTTTTGAAAATCTCAAGGTGGCGTAACCCCTTAATTAGATCTACACGAAATTTTGATTGCAAGTTTTGACAGAAACTGACACACTGATAGGCTACCTAACAAATGTAGTAAGTTAAATAAAAGTTTCAGCTTGTAATAAAAATCATCCATTGGATATTAGCATGTCAATGCACTGATCGGTTTCACACAGTCGCCGCAATTCACTATCCATTAAATTATAAATCAGTGATGTTAGGTAATGTTCGTTTGACATTGAAAACTGTCTGATCAAAGACATCGCATTTATTTTTGTGCATAATCGTGTTTGGTTCACGATTGTAACTAATTTTAAGTTTCGATTTCACAGTAATGTGAGTTTTTTCAGTCACAATAATTAAAAAAAAAGTTTTTATAGTTCGATATGCTTGCGTATATATATTGCGGTAATTTTGAAGCGAACTATTTTGCATATTGAAAACCCGTTGTGTAAAAAATTGTATCACTGTGTCAGAAAAAAACATAATTATAGTTATCGTTTCGTGTGTATGTGCTGTACTATTAGTAAAACTTTGTGTATAATTTTATTAGATTTGATCCACTTCTTGGATACTCGTTAAACATTTGGTGTAGTATTTTTTTAAGTTTAGAAAAGTGAAAGTTAATGAAATGTTTTTCTACATAATGAGGCCATTTTAGTGACGTAATTTTGGTCAATCGTTGCGCTCATTTGTTTTACGTCTGAAATCGGCATCGACATCCAGGTAAGGTCATTCAAAATATTATTATTTTTTTTTATTAGAGTTGGAATGATTATTATTAAGAAACCGTAAATAACAGATATTCTTCAATAAATAAAATTATCGACCAATTTTTCAGGCAAAAATATATTAACAAAAAATATATAAAATTAATACATTAATGTTTCAGTCCGGATTTGGACCTTCTTCAAAACTGATCTAAAAAATAAAAAAAAATAATTAATAATTAGTTTCTATTTGATTTTTGAAAAAAATTCGCTGTAAGTTTTTAATTACCGAAACGTTAATGTATTAAATTTATATATTTTTTGTTAATATATTTTTGTCTGAAAAATTGGTCGATAATTTTATTGGCTCTGGTCTAGTATCTGGCTGCACGATTTGATAGGTGGAAAGGGGTGTAGAGGATAGAAAAGGGTTGTAGAAGCATCCTCTTAAATTGTGGAGGTGCGGAAATGTCTATACTTTGCAAAATAAATAAATAAACTTTTCAACGTAACGATGTAATAGGTAGGCCTAATGTCACATAATATTGTGGTTATGTGCACAGTGACAACTTAAATGTAACCTAATAGGCCCCACTCACGATCACACTTCATGCAACAGTTCAGTGTTCAAACTTATAGTTCAGTGAAGCATGATAGTGTGTGGGACAAATAAACACTGAAATCAACACTGAAGTCAAGCATGAACTCATCAAATGCATCTTGATTTTTGAACGAGTTCAGTGTTCAGTGTTCAAGTAAACTGTTGTGTGTGTGGGTGTTTTTCAGTTCAGTTTTTGGAGTTCTGTGTTTTGTACAACCAGAAGCCAAAAATCTCAATGTTGCTGCCTTTCTTGTGCAGAAATAGATTTTCACATATTTGTGTCCTGGTTCTTAATAAATAGGGTAACTAATTCCAGTAAATAATTGTAAGTTAATTCATTCATTCGTAAATAATTATTGCAATCAAGCGGCTCAAGATGTAATTCATTAATCAAATAAACATGACTTCTTGAATCACGCATTTCTAACCAATTTTTCACCCATATTCTTCTTTTTTTTTCTTATTTCTCTGTTTTAAATACAATCCCATAGCTCTGAACAGCCAATCCTCACCATTTAAATTACTCATTTAGTTCTTATTAATGAACTGTACTCTATAGTATAATATTATAGTGTGTATATAATATAATATATCTTATGTATCTATACTCGACGAGTGTATGCCAACAACTGAACCAAACTGAACACAAAAAATTTAAAAAACTGAGCAGTTTGCATGAACTGTGTGTGGTGCCAGTCAGTCTTTCGATTAATCTGTCCAACTTCACTGAACACTGAACTGTGGCATGAAGTTTGATCGTGAGTGGGGCCTATTAGACATTGTATAAAGGGGTATGCGAATTGTCTCGCAGTGAAACGGAAAGGGGCAAATGTGGAGTTTTTAAAACAACAATTCCGGGGTGAACGATAAACGGGTATGCGAATTGTAATTCCGGGGTGAATAGAGATTTCCGCACCTCCACAATTTAAGGGGATGCTTCTACAACCATTTTCTATCCACCCCTCAAATCGTGCAGCCAGATACTAGACCGCAACCATTTTATTTATTGAAGAGTTCTAATCAGACGTTAATCAAAGATTTTAATAACAGATATGTTTGGTATTTTAGAGTAGTGTACTGAAAAGTGTACCTTATGTAAACTACTGAACCTGCTTGTAAATCGGCCTCTGCCACAAAGTTATTAATAACAAAAGTCTATTGAATTTTTCCTGGCCTATTGAACATACCCACCGATCGTATGCTATAATGTATTGTCGCGTCATTTCAGTGTGCGTCCGATCTTATGTTGCTAATCTTGAAGTAATTGTGAAATGCACATACAAGTCACAAGTCGGTTAAAATACAATATAGATAGTGTGCATGCCGTACGAAAGCTCTATGTTCTGAGGGCCAACCGACAATTTAAAGGGAAAATGCGTATGTTCAAACTTTGCTTTTAGGCTAATTATAAACATAATCTCAATATGAAATACCGCTAGTAGGGCTGGGGAAATGCAAGTTCTCAATCAATACGTCTGTAATTTCGTTTCTATACTGATCTTTGTCTTTGAGTTCTTGGGTATTTTTGTGCGATATCTAGATGCATATAAAATTATTTTTTCGCTATTTTTGTATGTCTATTTGTACTAAAATCGAAGACTGAAACAGATTTCGATGAAACTTAGACATGAGTTTTGTTGAAATCGTTCTTTTTTGGTTTATATTGCATTTTAAGGGGAACGTTTTTCTGTAATGATTTAATGATTTCTGTAGGTACTAAATAAACAGACTTCGCTTTAGTTATGCATAATATTAGTCATTGACTGAACAATTAATACAGTACCTACGTCCGTTAATGACTGTAAAATGTCAGGAATAATTTAACGCTATTTGTATATTATTTTAAATGCTGTCTGTTAGGTGCTATTATCTGATAAGAAATATTTCTCCTCAAACAGACAATAAAGTAAAGTATATTGATTATGATATAGTTTGTAGTTTAATACAATTCGGCCGCAACTTTACACATTCGAGTACTTACATTTCATAAACATAATTTTCAGGACTCTATAAACTGCAGAAATAAATACATACATAATGATTAATTTACAGAACAAAAATACACAGAAAGTGGTAACAGTGAAAAGTGGTGTATTTTACTTATATAGATACAAAAAAAAGCTTTAAATAGTTTTTGGTTCAACTCGGGGTTTACTATCGAAAACTGCTGAGGTATGTTGACGCTGATGACCTCAGCTGTTGAGCGTCTATAATTCACAGTCTATCTGAGGTATATTTTTTTGTACTTCAAACTCAATCGGCGGTGTAAATGCATTTTTTTCAAATGGTAACATATACTAATTTTTTTTCGAAATCTCTATTTTTTTCTCTATTAATTCATAGAAAATTTTCATAAGGTTACATAAGAACATTTTTGAGGAAAAAGTTATTAATTTATTAATTAAATTAATATTATTTAATATTTATATTTAATTTACACATATTGCGTGGGTGCTATGAAAAATAATTATATTTACTGTGTATTGAATTAATAAATTAATACAGTTTTCTCGAATATTTTCTTAAGTAACGTTATGAAAATTTTATATAAATATATAGAGAAAAAATGGAGATTTCGAAAATATAAACAAGATTTCGATAATATAAACAAGTTGTGTTGGTATTTGAAAAAAAAGTATGTACACTTTCAATTGATTTTGAAGTAGGTACAACAAAATGTACCTTATCAGTTTCCGATATTAAATCTCGAGTTGAACAAAAAACTATTTAAACTTTTTTTGTATCTAGTAGGATACACGAATTATTCACTGTTCGGTACTACTTTCTGTGAACACACTGTATATAACCAATTTGTGGATTGATTGATTGTAGATTATAGATGTTACTAATTTGTAGAGCCCTCAAGAAGTTAACATTGGCAATAAAAGCAAAAATATTGTACATTAATGCCCACATTTCCGTTATTTAAGGTTCTTTTTAATTACGGACGATAAACAATGGAAAATATTAATAATTCTTCTATAAATCCGACCTACGCTACTTTACCTTGAGCCGCAAATTTAGCTATTGTACGCATATAATAATTAGTACAGAATAATTAATTATGTTGATATAATGTAGAACAGTGGATTACACAAAATTATGTCTATGATTAGTTCGAGAATATCTTATATGATAGTAGCTCAGGGAGGTAGTCGTTTGCTAAAACCATGTAGATATAATGTTAAATCGATATTCGGTAATCTTAAAATGATTGCCTTCAGCCATCAGGGTCGTATGGAATCCTTTGTTAATTATTCAAAATGGCAGGAAAATTTGTACAATCTTTAAAAGACATTAAAAAAAAACATTAAGCACTGGGACAGTTAATTTTTCGTTAAATTAAACGAATAAATAATTGTGATCAACACAACTTTAGGTACCTTCGCACTACATGTTCATTTAAAGAAAATTCGAGCCATTGTTAATCTTTAAATCAGATCTTACCATTCTAACAATTTTTAAAACTTTACGAAAATTTTTCGTTTTAAAGTTCCCGGGGTCTAAAAAACATATTTTTGAAAATGTTGATTCGTCTGTTTTTCTGTATGTCTGTTAGTCTGTGAACACGATACGGCAGGTTTTAAAAAAACAATAACGATCTTTCTATTTACGTCCTGTACTATGTATGTTAGGAAAAGAATTACATGGATAGAGAACTTAAAAAAGTGGACTTTAAAATTTTTTAGTGATCTAAAATCGACAGCTATATACTAAAAAAGGTGGAAAAACGTGGTCTCCAACATCCTATAAAAGACAAGAAACTTTATGATGATGATCATGTATGTGCAGTATGTAAGGACATAGGTACCGCCGAGTCAAAGGTGTTGTTTGAATGAGATAGATTCAGTGAACACTTCTAGCGTATGACAGTGACAGATGCTTATTTGTACTAACGTGCTGACGGTAAATGCAGCACACAGTCGATCTAAATAGCTATAACGTCTTGTGCAGGGGTATCTGATGATGACGTTTTATGTGCTGCTTCAGATCTCAGAACAGCATCTGAACGCAAGAAAGTCTGCTCAGTCGCTGTTAAGCTCTAGCGTTAATTGTGTCACTAGTACACTATTTCTTAACATTAATGGTTAAATATGAAAAATATAGTTCATTCTAAAATTATAAAATGTCTGCATGGTCGTTCTGCAGCGCCAATAGAGTTGAATAGAGTGGAATATATAAGTTGTGGAATTAGTAAAAAAAATAATCTTCAAAAGCAGCAAATAGCTTCGTGTACTTACAGCAGTTAGTGCGGTTTTAGTTTGAACTTTAAACATTAGTTTGGAAAATACTTACAAAAAATACAACCGAAAATAAATAATGTCAAATAAATCCCATCGCATCCGTAACTTTTAAAGTAAACATATAGCCAACTATAAAATCCTAGCAAACATCCGTGTGGGATTCTCACATATGATTCATGTGTCGAAGTCAATGATGTTACATTTACATATATACAGGGTACAACCGAAATATAATCGAAAATAAATAATAATAATCTTAAATAACTAGATAATATTTTACCGAAGACTGTTTTCCCAAAAAATATTTTTTTTAATTTACTTCTAGATATCATGCGTCTTCTTTTGCTACAAAATCGATTGTTTAAAGTTTGGTAAAGGCATAAACAACATTTCGTCAACATTGTCTCAGTTCGTTTCCTTAATTTATTATTATTATTAAATAATATTTCTTACATTCAATCGCATTTTTCTCTAAAATTTTCTTATGTAAGATATCAAAATTTGGACACAGTCATGTAGAGCATTCCAAGATCTATCAAAAACAATAAAAAAATGAATAGGTGCCATTAAAAAAATTATTTATGACGTCATAACTTCAAGGTCATCGAAAAAACAATTGAATAACATTAATAGGTAGCTTTTAACAAAAACTGTTTGACGTGTTTGAGTTTTTCCACTTAATTGTCAGTTTGATTTTTATTCGGTTGATTCCAGACTTTTTAGACGAACTCTATGTAGGTATAGATATGAGTGAGTTTATAGACGATCGACAACTGAGATCGTTAGCGTGACATATCATAACCATCTTTTCCCGAGATATTTCATGAACTAATAGGCAAGACGGCGAGGAATTTTGGGTGTATTTTTCGGGCACAGGCGAGATTATTGTTGGAATCGCTTCGTTTTAGGGTGTAGTTCAACCCCCTAATTTTGCTTACAAATTGTTAGTGTGCTTGATTTTATGATTGACAATTAGTGACGAAAATAGTGCATTATTCTCTATTTCCTTTAATATCTCCGTTCCTCTTGACTTTTAGTATATAGCATATGCATTGAGAAAGTTGTTCCTTATGAAATTTCCTAAAAAATGAGCACTGACAGAGGTCGCTAAGTGCAATTGTTAACTTGCAAATAGCCCCGAAAGTTAAAAAAGCACGTTTTTTTTCACTATTTTTTTACTAAGAAATGACCGCACATAGATGGCTGAAAATTTTCAAAAATGATGTCTATGTTGATCCAAACATGCATGAATAATTTTAGCGTCATCGGTCAATTACTTCTCGAGTAATTAACGATCACTTTTTTTTGTTTCCTTAATTGCAAATTGCGCCATTTTTTTCACAAACGGGTTTCGCTGGTCGGACCAAGCCAGAAAAATCACAAATCCATTCAACTTTAGTATCCCGTTGGAATTTTTGAAAAAAATTTATTGTAACCGAGATATTAAAGGAAATAGAGAAAAAAGCACTATTTTCGTCACTAATTGTCAATTATAAAATCAAGCACACCAACAATTTGTAAGCAAACTTAGGGGGTTGAACTACACCCTTAAACGAAGAGATTCCGACAATAATCTCGTCTGTGCCCGAATAATGCACTTTTTAATGTTTTTACCTCCTCGCCGTCTAGTCTATAAAATAAATCTTTGAATCGTTTGTCAGTTTGATCAGAGAGCTCTAATCAAGTAAGTTCATTGATTTGTGTACATTTCACTAAGAGATATAAAATTGCAGTAGACTTTTTATTTGAACTCGAAATGGTCTGTATTAGTGGTGGTGATGGCCGGATGCAATTCGATCAATTAAACACGTGAATTACCACTAATTCCGATTATCACCATTTCATTCTGCCATCAATACGTTCACCTTCGCACATACTGCATTGCACTCTCTCTAGAATGCAAATGGCGTCAGGTCAGGATTCATTTTCATTTCCATAGAAAATGACTGAACGTTCTTTTGACGTTTAAAACACGCTCATGTCATTTTTCAATGGTTTTCAGTTCGAAATTCTGTGCGTGTTTGTCAAATTCTTTAGTTATTGAAATTTGACCCACCTCCGTTTACCGATTGAGTTAAAATTTTGTACACATATGTATTCCCGACGACAACATGAATCAGTTGTTCTTAAAATTTATTGTGATTAATAAATAATTAATGTTTTTTCAAATTAATCAATTTTATTTTCATAAATCTTTGCTTTTTTTGATAAAGCCCGTATAAACTCACTTATTCTTTGTATCGAACTTGACAGCGAGTCTTTAGCTCCACCGTATCACAGTCTGGCTTTACGGAACTGCGTCTCGCTCGCCAACGGCAACAGTAGTGGAGCCTTCAGCTCCACCGTATTGCAGTCTTGCTTCACGCAGTTGCGCCACGCTTGGTACGCGACAACAGTAGTGAATTTTGAAATCATCCCACATGTGGGATATTTTGCAAAAACGTTGAAACACGTATTTCGTTATTTCTTACCAATATCCTAAATATGAATTTGCATATTATATCCCTAGCTTGAGAAATGATGGGTTCCCCATACAAACTTTCATCTTCTATTTCACCCCCTTCAACTTTGTCTTTGAGACAAAAGGTAGCCTATGTCCTTCCTCAGGATGCAATCTATCTCCTTGCCAAATTTTATTGAAATCTGTTCAGCGGTTTAGGCGTGAAAAGGTAACAAGACAGACAGAGTTACTTTCGCACTTATAGGTAATATTACTATGGGTATATAATGTACTTCATTATAATATGACAACGACTAGACATCGATGCTCGCAACACCGGGCACCGGCTAGATGCTTGTGAATTATGATGATCTATCAGTAAGTCAGTAGTGAGTGGCCAAAACTTCACGAAATATCTCAAAATAATTTAATAATTTATTTTATGTCGAAATATCCTGTCCAGTAAAATGATGAACTCAGTTTTCACTATAATTCGAAAGGTAGAACTCAGAGCTGATAAGGAGACAGTTTTGGCCCGATTTTTAAAAATCAATAAAAAACAGAAAAATTCAAATAATTGATATTTTTTCGGATGTTTAAATGTTGGATGTTTTTATACATTTTTTAGCTGTAGAAACTTTCAACATCTCTACTTTAATAATTTATTATTAACTTTTGACAATAGGTGAATTATTTTTAAAACTTTTTCGCGAATCATTATCTCTTTTACAATATTATCAATAAAAAATATAGCTAGTTCTGTTTTGGAGATGCAAGCAAAAAAATTATGAAACGCAGTTTTTTAACTCTTTTTTAAAGTTCCAGTCATCGCACGAAGGTGCAGTTTTGACAGATTGTGTATCATACTTACATAAATGTTCCCTAAAATTGGCACCCTTTTGCGATTTTGTGAGTCAAATCACCTTCATTTTACTGGCCTACATTAGCAGATGTATTTTTTTCTGGAAACCGAGTTTAGTGCGGATCTGCAGGTGCTACACGGACGGCGTCTGTGAGCAGAACGCAGCGCACAACGGCAAACACGATCGTAATTGAAATGTAAATTGTAAATCCAAACACGATCAAAGTAAAACCAGTAAACTATTTGGTCTTAATGTTCAATTCCGGTAAAACACCAGTTTATAAACAGTGTACGCCTACAACCCCACGGCTGTGAAGGCACACACATTTTCGCGCACAGTGCACACACATTTTATCACACATATACACGCACGCTAACATCAGCTCTAAAACGATTGACCTAATCGTTCGCCACTGTTCAAACTAACATCAACAAACAAACCTTCGCTATAAGCGTTTAACCAGTAATAAACGCAAATATTTAAACGCTTTAGGTACCAATATTTTTGCATTCGAGAAATTATGTTGATTTGATTTGAAAATATTAATCAGAGTTCTATGTACACGTTTTTTGTGACGTCATTCAGTGGGGTTCTGCAGGGTAAACCTCCTAACAGGGGCTAGGAAAGAGTGGAAAGTAGTAATTAAATTGTGAATCACATTCATGTTTATGATGTTTTATTTATTAACTTTTTTCAAACACCGTTGACAACAAACTACAATATATACTGTAACACTTGTCATTACTGCCATAAGCTGTGTGTCGTGCATCATTTATGCGACATACGTACACCACCGAGTCAAAGCCGTCAACGGTGTTCACTGAATGAGATAGATTCAGTGAACGCTTCTAGCGTATGAAAGTGATAGAAGCTTTTATGTTCTAATGTGCTGCCGGTGCATACAGCTCATACTTATAATCGATCTAAATAACACGCTATACAGGAATTGGTACAGATGAATTATGATAATATTAATGAAACTAAGAAAAGAAAATTCCAGCCAATTGGACGACGGGACCATTCCAACTTCAAAATGTTGACATTTTATAAATAATAAAGAAAATAACATTTCTGATATCGCGTCAGGTGACGCGGGTAATTGCTAGTATTCAATATGATATTTGCGATTCGTTGCCATTGTTATCTACATAATATGTTCCACGTCATATAAAAAATAATGAAAGAATGCTATAAATTTATATATAAACTATAAAGTTTAGGAAAAAAAATTGCAATATAACTTTTTTGAAAAAATAAATTGAATAATAAACCGTTATGAAAAGTATACCAGTATTATATAAAAAAACATTATAGCATATATCGCTTTCGCGCATGCGCCGATTATTCCCAAAAACAATAGAGCTCTTTATATTTGCATACCAAACGTCCTCTCAAAATTTGGTTTTAATCCGCTCATCCGTTTGACGCTCACATACTAACAGACTAACAGACCAACAGACTAACAGGCAGACAAACAGATTAACAGACAAACAGACGCTCAGAGTTTTTTCAAAAATATGTTTTTGGATTCGGGGGACCTCAAAGTTATTGTAAAAATTTTTGACCTAAACTAGTACCATTCCCCACTTGTGGGTTAGAATGGTTAAAATTGCATTAAGGGATGTATTAAGGATGAATTTTTATATTTTGGCCAAAAAAAAAAACTCAAGTTCACATAACGCCATAATGTGTATATTAGCAAATACACTATATTGTCGACAGGGTTTAACACTGTGACCCGAGTTTTTTGATTATTCATTAGAGAAAAAAAAAACTCTGCGTTCTTGTTGACCAGTTCTGTTGTACGCACTGTTTTCTGTATGTATTCACGAAGCACGAGGCTTTAGAAAATAAAACCGCGTTGGCAATCAGTGATTAAACTGCGCGCGATGATGCGAAAGGCCTCTCTCTCTTTCCCTCATGTCCTCTCATATGCTCACCTCACCTCACCTCCCTACGTGAACCTAAAACGTGCTAAAACTAGTGGGACGACGTTAACTTTATTCAGGGACGGCTCTTTCTTATTCTCCGTTTCCTGCGTCATCTTATTTTCGATATACCTACCTGTGACTGACCTCTGAACCTTTTGAACCGCATTGGGCGTTGTCTTTAGGAAAATGTGACCAAGCGTCTAGCGCCAAGGACAGAGATGCTCTACATTTTTTATACCTTCATCAGAAAGCTCATATCCAACCTGGAATAAATGCTAGAGAAACTCTCATTTTTTGAGAAAACGTAATTTAAAGTTGTTCATAATTTTATTAGCTTGGCCTTCCATCCCCAAAATAAAATTTTAATTTTCTATCTAAAACGATCTCTGAACAAACTGCCTGGGACAGACATCGGTAACGATTCCATAATTATTAAGGTTCCGTAACCAAACGGAACCGTTCTAATTTCGGTCAGGTCCATCTGTCCGTATCTCACAGCCTTATAATTCCGCCATCTTTCTATCGATTCGAATGAAATTATTTTAAACAATATATACAGAATGTTTCAAGAGTCCTGGAGCGGCTGAATATCTCAGAGAGATTAAGTTTTTTTGAAAAATGTTGCGAATGAAAGTTGCTCAACTCGTTGTAATGTATTTTTCGGTCATAAAAATTTCTTCCTAAGGGGTGCCGCTGTCGGGGGCAAGGAGTAAGTCCGAAGTTTTAAATGGCAACACCATTTTTTTATTGGGTTGAGTTCTTCGGGCAAACAAAGACATTTTTTGTCCCAAACTTTTTTTTGTTCAAGCTATAGATCACCGAGTACGCGGGGTAAAATTTCACCTCAAATAAAATTTGTTCATTTTGTAACAGGTCAAGGAATGGTACTCTTTTACTTGACCTTGATTACAATTTTAAAGATGTTTGTCTTTTAAAGTGGAATTTGCACAAAATGAATAAATTTTATTTGAGGGGAAATTTTACCCCGCGTACTCGGTGATTTGTAGCTTGAACAAAAAAAAGTTTGGGATAAAAGATATCTTTATCTGCCCGGAGAACTCGATTCAATAAAAAAAAATTGGAGTTGCCACTTCAAATTTCGTGGTTACCCCCTGCTCTCCCACGGGGGACCCCTTTGGGAGGAATTTTTGTGACCGAAAAGTAGATTACAACGAGTTGAGCAACTTTAATTTAACTTAATCTCTGAGATATTCAGCTGTTCCGGTACTTTTGAAACACCAGGTATATTAACAAGTTGTAGTAGTTCAGTTGCTCTTTCCTTCCAGAATTTTTTATATGGTTGTCATATTTCTACTAATATAGCGGAGACAAGAACCACGGCTATATTAACGTAAAAAACCGTCCGATGTCAGTAGTGTACATGTCATATATATTTATCAAGACTGCTTGGTTTTCGAAAGGCTACAAAGTGGAATAACTTACAAAGCAGTATCAACATATTGCAGTGACGCATTTCCAGGTATGATATTTGTCAATCAACAATTTCCACCGATAATTGACTCAAAAACACGTCATACGAATACTATGCATCCCAACGCACACTTACCCGGTTTTAAATTTTTACCAATTTTGGTACGGAACACCAAAAAGTAAAAGTGAAACGGGGCGTGTATTGTATTTTGTAAATTCGCGCCAAATTATTGTTCAAGGATAAATAGCTTTGTGGCTTGTTGAAAGCCTCTAAAGTTTTGGAAGATTATATATAGCCGTATAACTAGTATATAATTGGATATCCATGGTATAGAACTAGAACATCCGCGACAAAAGCAAATAGTTGGTTTAAGAGAGTTAGCGCGCTGTGCGCTAACTGTAAATGAATATCTTAATAATAATAAACGTCATCGCCCCGCGGTGTAAATGTCTACCAACAATGATTTTACATTTAAATTTAGTTTAACCGCTAAACGACAGTAGCGTCGTCGGACTCCTCACTTTTCCTTCATCTTTCATCCACTCTCTCTCTCTCTCTCTCTCTCTCTCTCACTCTGACACGTCACGCCATTTCAATTAAATGTCATTGTTCGCGGCGTTGTTACTATACAAGGTGTTCCTCATATTAGACTGACCTAGAGTTGGGAATAATTATTAATTTTAATAATCGAAATGTTGCAATTCTAATGAAAATGAAAATCGAATGATTCACTCGAAATCCACTTTCTCAGGAGTGGCTTGGGGAGAGTGCAATTGGTCACAAATTTCTGCCGCTGGTATTTCCCGGTCATTTGGCTCTAACAGAACCTAAAAACGAAGCGGCAGAATTTTTTGTAAATTTTAACCATTTTTTCATCATCTTTGACTTTTTTTATTCTCCTTATCTTAAAACGGGTCCAAATTCCGCCTATATATCATATAAAATTAAAAAATAATCTATACCTAGAAAATACCAATCGGTAGAAAAATATTCACCAGCTCTCGCCCTATATGGTTAACAAATGATAAAAATAAATAGAGCCACAAGTCAATAAAAAATATTTTTCAAATTGGCGATCATTGGCGAATATTGTCTCATCCATTATACAATTTGTTTGTTAATATCATTCTCGGCTTTCCCCTTTTGCTCAACACTCGAGGTTTAAAGGCGGTCGACGGGCTTGCAGCAAACTACAATTTAAGGAAGAACATAAGATAAATCGTGTTAATTAATATTTATATATCTTCATAAAATTCATGAATGTCTGAAGAAATTTTAACATATTTTAAGCCCAATTTATGCGTGACTTTCTGTGGAAATGTTATTTGAACTAACAAAATATGTATGTTAAAATATATTTGTGCTAGTATGGATACAAGCTGAATTGTTAAAAAATAAAACAAAATGGATTGATTTGACTTTTGTACTCGACAAAATTTAATTACTAAATTACTTACCACTCGACTAAAGTACTATCATCGCGCGTCCAGATTTTAATGGGAATTAGTTTGTCTTCAAAACAATTTGAATTAAAATTTTGTGATATTTTCGTTTCTAAACTGTCCCTTAAGGTGTTCCACATGTGTTTCCGTCTTCGTCTTTCTCCATGCAAATTCGTTGTTAATCCGCCTTAATCTTGTCATCTCTATTTTGCACTTGAGTACTTAAACCCAGCGTAAAGTATCATAAGGTATTATGCTGTCACTTCAATTTATAGTCATGCCGTGAACGGCTCTGTTGTATGTGTGTATCCTACTATAGAGGGTGATTGAAGAACAATTACGATTTTAAACTAGTTTTTACTGTTAAATGCAGAACGAATTATCTGAAAATCTAGTTTAGTGGTTGCCTAACTTATTTGGCCTAGCGCCCCCTTTCCAAAAGGAACATTACTCAGCGCCCTCTAAAATTATTATTTTTTAAATTTTAATAGGAATTAAACAGAGATATATTATGTATATTAATGTTTCTACATTTTTCGTAAAATATAGTAAAGAAAGGTGTAAATTAGAAACATTAAAGTTTGAAATTATGAAACTATTGAACTCAGAAAATTCATCGTCCCCAAAATCACCTGTGGCAATTACCGCCCCCTGGATCGCTGCAGCACATTCCAGGGTGATCTAGATTGTTATTACATTTACACACATGTCTCTATAAGAAAAGTGTTGTGGAAGAGCATCTTTAAATATTCTTAAAAATCGCGAACAATTCAAAATGAAAATTGTCAAATAAATGTCACTTTGAAAAAAATTCATGTGATCTCCATGGTAATTTGGCTGCTACATATTAACAATAATCGAGAAGTTCCAAAAATGGCGGCTCAGAGAAAGAACAAAATAGTAAAGTGTCGACTGCCAACTACTCGTTTGAAATTTTATTTTATTTTATCTAGATCTTTGATAACATCAATTAGGTACAGCTGATTTGAATGTAACATTTATTAATCTATGCTTTATCAATTACATCATTCAATACTCAGGTACAGTTTGGCAACATTGAGTTCTTTTAGAATGTGAATAGTTACAGGCAGCAAAAAATGTTCACAAAGGTATATTTTCTATTATTTATCTGAAGGCCATATTCACCGAACGTAAGTAGTTATTTATTCGGTTCATTTGTTCTTCAGATAGCTATTCCTCTGAGTAAATAGCGATAATTCAATTCACCAAACACAATTATGTTTGCTGTAGGTATAAATCTATTCTGTATTATCTCCAAGCTATAAATATTTATTCGCCTGATAAAATACTAATGGCCGCCACATAGATCATAGTACCTAACCTATAAACGTGGAGTATTATATTTACCTACAGTTTGTTCTTGTGAATTTATTTGTGTGTTGTTTATTAACCTTTTGTGAAGTGTATAGTTGTGAAGTTTTGTGTGCAATTAGGTTAGGATAAAACATTATTATTTTGCTAAACTTTTTTTTGACGTTTAAACTAACGTAATCGATCGGATTTTTGGGTAAACGTCAAAATATTCAACAAAAAGAGCAAAGTGTATAGTGCAATGTATATTTAATATTTATTCTGTAACTAACTTTTCTACCTGATATTTTGCTTGGTGAATTGAAAGTAAATTTTATTCTAACGAATAAATTTGTTCCAAGATTAGTAACGTCTATACCGGTTCGGTGAATATGGGCATAAGAGTAATTCATATTTCTGACGGTTTTCAGTAGTCAACAATAAAATATACACCTAATATATAAACTCGTATGCCGATTTATGCGTGTGCTTAGATAAACAGTGTGTATAATGAACTACACATTGTATGATTAACAAGAAAATTTATTGGTATCTATCTCAGTAATACTTTGTCTGGTACTGAGATTTTAAGGTTCTGTATGATCGTCTATCTATTAAAGTCTATCGAACCTTCCCTAATTCCATGTTATTTAACCCTTTCCCGGTTGACCTTGCATCTTGAATTAGGCGGAGCATTACGAGGCGAGAGTTAGTGTCAAACCGAACGGCAGGGAACCAAGGGCGTAGATGGGGGGGTAAAGGGGGAAACTACCCCCCTAGGCTCATAATAATAAAAAAAACTGAAAATAATACGAATTTCTGCCTAAAAAAATAAAATTTAGAAACACTTCTTGAAAAAAAATTTGTAAAATTGGTTTGGAAATGGATATTTTGCTTGGCACCTTCCTTCTTGTGTGATATTAATAAAACTTAAAAAAATATAGATTTTTTTGCTTTACCCCCCCCCCCAGAAAAATAAAATACCTACACCCTTGCAGTGAACGGAATGGAGATCTCACGTATACACTACCGCCCTCTAATCACAAGATGCAGTTGATTCCTTCATCCTCATTCTCACACCGATACGTCTTGTGGCCCCTAACCGGAAAGGGTTAATAAATTTAGGATTTCAATTAGTACTGAGATACTATTAAATTTTCAAGAACACTCGAACCTTTTCGTAATAATAGCGGAAGTCAATCTCTTAGATCAGATTGGTATTATATTGGATGAAATGAAAACATAAGGGTTGAATGCATAGGCGTAGGCAATGAATTTAAAGGTCGCTGCACACAAGACTGGGTTTACCGCTAGAATCACTGCTGGGATTTGTGCTGGCTGCCACGCTGGGTACAAAAATTGAAATGACTTTACTGCGGACTCGCGTGCGAGGTCACAAGATGGATTTCAAAATTAGAACCGGGGCTATTTTTCGTGCTAGTTTGTCACGAGGCAGTACCTTATCACGTGCGCGGCATCGACAAACGCCCACAAACAACTATGGCGTCATAAAATGAGTCTTGTTTAGAGACAATAAATGTCCACTTTTGTTAACATTCGACTATCAAGCAAGCTTCAATACACGCATCGTGTGAAGTGGATACATAAAAACCAGAGCCATAGCGTGCTTGAAAGCTAACAACCAAATGTAGCAACAATCTTGTGTATATAGCGTTCTTAACACTATTAAAGACCAATGAAAAATTACTTATTTTTTTTAAGACCACCAACAGTCGAGATCAAACTATGATGGGTTCGAATTTGTTTTTGTATTTCAGTATCTATATTATGGACTATGTGATTAATCAGAGCATTATGTATAATGCCCGGGCAATATGAATAATAACAAGTCAAATCGGGCCATATAATAAATAATCATTAAAACTTCATTATTTATCACAGTGCCCGGTCATTATGAATTTTACTATGTGATTGTTGGGAAATTTGATCATTTAAGTAAGTACATTTGGCAAGACGTAATGTAATACGCACTAGCCAATCAGAGCACACAACTGATCCCCGGCTCACAACAGAGCGTATTTTAGAATATTTTATCGTTTTGAGGTTCTCGAACCCAAAAAGCATATTTTTAATTTAGGACTGATTATCTTAAAAAAAAAACTAATACCTATTCGTTTTATATTTTGAATTTGTTACTAAGTATACCATTCGTACCTTCCTACCATAATTATTTTATAATAATAATGTATGTTAACATTAAAATAATTTAATAAAAATATTTTTTTATTATTCTGCCCAATAGGTGAAGGGCATTATTCGTAATGCCCGATCAATATAATTATTTGAATAAATTTTATCACACTGCCCTCTCATACTGGGCATTTTTCAAACTGCCTGGGCATTATGAATAATGCCCTATTTATCACTTGGTCTACAACATCTACATAACCGATAAGTTTGAGACACTGTTCTTGCATCTATAAAAGTTGTAAATATAATATTATTATTCATTATTGTCAAAACAGATTTTCTAACAATACGTGTTGTAACTCCGCGTTAGCTTAGGACAGCGGTAAAGCTTCTCAAACATAAAATGAAATAAAGATTTTAAATTAACTTTTAAAATATTCAAAGCACTACTATCAGGTTGAAAATTTAAAGTAGTTTTTCAATCTATGTTATTATTCGAGTTTTACAGAGAAGAATATAAATTATTATCGCAGCGTACTTAACTTATTTGAAAAGTTTTAAATATACTGTTATTCTATGAAGTAGACGATGATTGAAGATTGGATTATTTTCTTAGTTTTTAAGAGATAATGAGAAAAATTATTTTTTGATATCATAAAAAGTGTACTATAAAATTGTTATAATTAAAGGCCTGCCAAGTGAAGCGCTTGCGCTTATACTTTCTCGTTATAGTCCAAGAGCCATCAAACATTTTTAGGAGGTAACAACTGTACCAAATTAAATACACTCTTTAGTGAGTAAATCCATATTCGTAAACTAGCGTTTTCATAAAGGACCCGCACAAACCTTATGGGAATTGGTTCTCAGTTAAATTGATCGAAAATGGTTTTATTTTATAGTTTAAAGGTCACTAAGAAACAGTGTCCGTGGGCGCATAGCCTAGAAACCAATAGATTTTTAGTTAAAGATATGTTTAGAGAGATTTTAGAAATAGGGATATCATTGAATTCACAATCTTAAAAAATCCTAAGTTCTAGAAATATGTTTTCGAGTGCATTGAATCGGAATATGACATTATTATTTTATACAGAGTGACACTTTCAAAAATATCCTAGTTTTCGACTATTTTTCTATTTCAAAAAAAAAGGGCACAAAAGTTGAACATGGAGCATGTTTGTGAATTCAATGGAAATCCCTATATCTAAAATCTTGCTAAACACATCTGTAGCTAAAAATCTATTAGTTTTTCGACTATGCGCCCATGGACACTTTTTCTTAGTGACCTTTAAACTATAAAATAAAACCATTTTCTATCAATTTAACCGAGAACCAATTCCCATAAAGTTTGTGCGGGGTCCTTTAAGTTCGGTCCTGTTAGGTCGATTTTTTTTAAATTGTGGCAGCATTTCAATCTTTTTCGACCTCTAAATACCACCTTAATAGGTTTCGTGCAATAAACATTTCCAAAAATGGTGCCAAATTGTTCAGGAGGCTATAAAACATCGAGAAATTTTGGTCCGATCCCTAGGTCCCGCCATCCGACCGACTAGTAACTATAAAAAGCTGCATACCTACTGTTATAAATTTACATTTGTGGTTTACGTTTAGAGAGGTTTACTTTCATCCTCAGAGCGCAATATTTTGAGCTCTGAAAATGAGAGAAAATCTCTCAAAACGTATGCAATGATAATTGCGCATTTAAAAAATCATTATTGTCATTTCTGAATTCCAAAGAGAACTTTCTTCGAAAATTCACCTCTGAAATAAAAATCTTAGAATAGCGCATGTCGTAAATTATGATAAAATTTATATAACAGCTCTGTGTTGTGGAAACAGAAAGTTTTCATGAAACAACGACGAATTAAAATAAAAGTATTTTAATAATTAATCGATAAAGAATGTTTGGCATAAAATTTAAAGCAAAAACATTTTTTATCGATTTCTGCATAAACGTTGTGGAATTTCAAACGCAAAGCACAATTGAATGTTTTGCGGGCGAGAGCTTTTAAAATTTATGTATAAACAGATATAAATCAGGTTTTAGAGTATTCTTGTTTAACAACAATTCAGCAGTAGTATTATAGTAGTAGTAGGTACCTATACCAGAGATTCCAAACCGGTAATGGTGGGCCGTTGACAATTTTAACAACGAAACGAAACTGTGTAAACTCTATATAGCGACACTCAAGGAACTGTACACTTTGTGGCGTTATTGAGAGTTGTCGTTAAACGGAGATTAGAAATAAGCCATTAATATTTGTTTACTATGATATGTATTAACTCATATAATATTTACAACTGACCAACAAACATTCATACTATATCACAAATTACAACGTTTATTGCGTTATAGTCTCTTATCTTCGTTTGAT
The DNA here is from genome assembly GCA_963575645.1 of Xanthostigma xanthostigma. Classification (NCBI taxonomy): domain Eukaryota; kingdom Metazoa; phylum Arthropoda; class Insecta; order Raphidioptera; family Raphidiidae; genus Xanthostigma; species Xanthostigma xanthostigma. The sequence continues at coordinate 25,136,433 of OY754471.1, forward strand.
CAACAAATCCCAACAAACAAAACAAGAAATTTCTTAGAATCTCTGGTACTGCCGTCAACAAAGCAACAAAATAACAAACAAGTACTGATCATTGCTTAATGATGACTTGTTGTCGTTATTTAGAGTTTATCAATGTATGAGCAAGAAGGAAAACCAACTAGAGTTAAGTAATTTCGTCGTTTTAAGCAGTATGTTGTTATTAAAGTGAAACTTTTATTCTATCGCCCCGTATTTTTCTGGCCGTCTGTTGCATGTCGCATTACAGGCGGCCGCGGAGTAGGGGTAAAGTGAAAGGCGCTCGGAGTAGGCGCTCGGTAGAGCAGCCAAGGCCAATATGGCGGCGCCCATGGTTAGCATCAGCTGACCGTGTAGTATGTATAACACATAGTCACTGTCATGCGGGCAAGTGCTGTACAGTGTTTACATGTTTTTATTCGTGTATTCATGTGAGTATTGTTGTTTATAATTAATCGTGATGGATAAGTGTCTACAATCCAACGCCTACAATCCAATAAAAGTTTCACTTGCGTCGTGGTTTCTTAAAACCACACAACTGTTTTTATATCGAGTGACGTTAAATGGAGTTTACACGGTATTTGAAAAACCAGTTGATTTCGTTAACTGGTTTACATTAACTACAAAGAATGCTGTTCAACATCGTTGCGAATTTAAATTACTTTCTTTCGTGCAAAATTTTGATGTTTAATTGTTTCTATAAAAATTTCTCTAACAAACCAAAAAAAAAAAATTAACTTCCCACGCTAAATTGGTAATTCTACTTTACAACAATCTTTTTGAATTTTTCAAACCCATCAATATTTCGTGCAGTTAAGGCGCCATTTTTTCAACAGGCTCTGCTAAAATCTCATTATGTTATATATTCTATATTTTATAAAAAAAATCTTTTTTTAACTGCAGGATAACTACAATTGTTAAGAAATAGTCATTGTTACATTATATATTAGAAAAAAATATTTTCAAACAGTCACCGTCGGGATTCAAATCCGAATATTTCCACTATCGCGGCGGAATTTGTCATTTACTTAACGTGTCCCAAAGTGAAAAAGGTTGGGAATACCTGCAGCAGTATACAAACACTCTTAGTGGGCCTGGGTCTACTGGTTGGGCTGTGTTGGGTGGCATATAAACTATATACCATCAAGCGACACAGAAATGTTTACTGTTTTCCGTGAAATAGAATACATTATTTGAAAGCGCGAGGAAGAACTTTGAGATCAGATATCGTCTTTGAAATGTCTCGCTTTTAACATAAACGCAGTAAAAATATTCTTCGTTCATGCAGCATGCTCCCCGTGTACATAGTGTCACATACAGGATGTTTAAAAATGTTGAATTGCAGCCGCGCACAATCTATACTTCTATACTAATATGATAGAGAGAGAGAGCAAATTTTGTGAGTTTGGCTACGTTCACACCTTGCGGTTTACCGAAACGTTTTTCGTATGCGGTTTTCAGTAGCAAATGCAAACATATACACGTATTCACACTATACGGTAAAACCGAATGCGGTAAAAAAAATAAAAAAAACAGTTTTGTTTATTTTTGCAGCCGTGTCTTGTCACTGAAAACCGTGAACCGCGTACGGCACAAAAAACGAAACGGCAGTGGCAATAGCATTTCGATTCTACCGTATAAGAAAAACGTATGAATGTGAATACTGAATACGTTTTTACTGTATACGGTAAAATCGTATAAGAATTCCGAATAGAAAAAACCGTATAGTGTGAACCTAGCCTTTGTGTGTATGTGGAAGGTAATCTCCGGAACCACTGCACCTATTTGAAAAATTCTTTGATCGTTTGAAAGGTACATTACTCCTGACCAACATAGGCTATATATTATGTATATTATGTGCAAATTAGCTAAATTTATGATGATATTCGTCAACTAAGTCGGGAAAAGTCATGCCTCTTGAGAGCTTCCACGGCGTCTGCTGCGGGAATAGTTAAAGTTACACGAAATTAATGTATGGCTGAATTGTTCCTTTTGAAATGTTCTAAAAAAAGTCCGCGACAGCATATTATCTATCTTCTAAGGATAACTCACAAAAACCATTTTTATCTTTCAAATTTGATAAAAAATAATAAACTATTTACAAAGCTGTTTTAACCGATATAGTGTTAATCTATATTTAAATAAATATGTTTATTATTTTAAGTAGGTATTTAATTTAGAACATTATTTGACAAAATAAATTATTCTGGTAGCGATCGGGGGTGCCGGGGATGTCAGCGTGGGAGAGGCTTAGGTATGCGAAGGGGGTACCTAACAAAATAAATTATATATTACGAGCAGGCCCTAGAAAAACAATGTATATTATAAACGTCAAAATAATTACGATTCACACTGCAAATCACCAATTTGGACTGTAAATTATTTGATTTGAAAGGAAAAGAGAGGATAATGTATTTTTAGTGAGTAGTTTTAAGTAATATTTCAGTTTTTTATAGGTATTTCTAATTTTTTTTTATAGTGTTTATACATATTAAGTTCAATAATATTAGTTCAGTCGACGGAATATTCTGTTTAGAATTACATTTTTTGCTTAAAGTTGTAGCTTGATAATAATTTGAGAAACACGGCTTCAATTTTTCCCCCTTGCCTTAAAATAAAAGTGCTTTTCGTGGAGATCAATTTTGCAACGTAAGTCGACGAATAAATGGTAGCAATCTACAAATTCGGGCGAAGCCGGACCGGGCCACTAGTTATTTTATAAAACTCTTTGAAACGAATGACCGATAAATTTGTGTTTTTTTCGTCCGCCATATCATTATGGTGTGACGATAATTATAGAAAAATATTGCGTTGAACAAATTATTGGTCACCATTCGTTCAACACGTATGGCTATCGAGGTCAGTAGATTACAGAGATTACCTCGTTCCGTTGGATAGTAGTGGGGGATGACGTCATTCGACGAACCTGTCAATTGATATTGCGCGTTTGAAAAAAACGATCCGCCAGCTGACGTCATTCATGGAACGAGTTAACCTCTGTAATCTACTGACCTTAACAAATTTTAACTGCATTAATGTTCAAAAGCTAAATATTATGCCTATAAGAAATGTATATGTTAATAAAATCTTAAAAATTTATTATGATAATATCAAAAATGTTAATCCACGAATCAATTATTGTTTTAGAAATTTAAATGTATTCATACCTAGGCCTTATAAAACTATATTCAAGAGATACTTTTTGTATACAGCCCCAAATATATTTAATAAATTACCTGTTAGTATTAAATCTGCTGAAAATAAAAATCAATTTATTAAAAGACTAAAATTATGGTTACTATCACACAATGATTCTGAAATATTGTTTTCCACAGTTCAGTAACAAATAAATATGAAAAGCCTGAAAATATTCAAAACAACAAATGTAAATATTATTGTAAAATTATTATTATTATTATAATCCAATGTATCATTTATGTACTTATTTATGTAAGCTATATATATTTTTTTATTTTATTTTTTGCGTAATGATAACCGTTCTATTCTATTTTTGATCTCGCTACTGCCACAGGATTACCTTTTGTAGCGAAAACATTTATGTATTATATATGAATTATTAATAATAAAATTATTCTATTCTATTCTATTCTACATATCGGTAAATAAAATTGAAACGGTTGAATCAATTTAAAGTCAGGTAAAGGGTTATTCCAGGAGTGATCTAGGCTGCATTTTATTCCAAAAATAACCCTTAAGAGGGTGAAAACCTTTATAAAAGATATGCTTGACTTGAAAAGAATTAAATTTTCCATAAAAAATGTCCTTGGCACTAAATCCGTGAATTAATTATTTTCAAAGATATATTCGTTTAAACATTAATTAATTACCTAAATGAAATCGGATTTTATGAGAATGTTTAAATGCACATATCTTTAAAAATAATGAATTTACGGATTTAGTAGTAAGGACCTTTTTTGTGGAAAATTTAGGTATCTACAAAATGCTGCTATCAAAAATTTAAAAAATAATCCACCAGCTATCCATGTTTGAGTAATGTAAATTTTAAATGGGAAACAAACTCGGTTTGCACCGTTCACATGTTTCATCTAGGAAGCTGAAATTTTGGGAGAATTTTATTTAGGTCCAATGTTGAAATATTAGCCAATGCGACGGAAAAAATAAAAATAAGAAAAAACATCCCAGTATATACGTACTTAAACAGTGTTCTTTTCATGGAAAACAAATTGGCTCGATAAATTTTATTTGTCACATTGTATGTTCGAAAATACACACCAGCATTGTACCACGAAATTCCATTGTATGATGTGATAATAGAACGCACCTGCCTATGGAACTGGTAGCACATAGAATGTGTTTGGATCCATTTTCTCTCTACCGCTTTTCGCAATATAGTCAACTAGAGTACCTCAAGTCAGAGTCGAGACACAGGGTGCAGACGTTTATCCGGTCCACCTTGAAAAAGATTTAAAGTTTCTAAATAACGAATTTTCCTGTTCAAGCCCAATTTGACAAATAGTTGATACTAGTTTTGGGCGTTGATTCAACAAACTAATTAAATTCATTATACGTCGACGAATCACTTTTTCTATTTTTAAAATTAACGATTGACGAGTCAATGAGTTAATCTGTCATTAATAAAACGCAAAGAACTTCTTCAGCCAATAAATCTGTTCTCCATGCCGTTAACGAACGAACTTGATCCGACATTATAAACGAACCACAGCGATAGTAATCCAATTGTATCCGTTTCAATCCGGACAGATATCTAACACACAAAGGAACTTATACAAACAAAAGACAAGATATCGGATGTGTTCATTATTTAAAATCAATTAAATACATAGTTTTTCGCAACGGTTCCGCAGAGTGTTCTTTATAAATTATTAATATAAAATAATTAACGAAATCAGTTGATTTTCCAATTATAACTGAAATGGCACATTTTAGGGTTTCGTTTCGTTGACGCACAAACCGTTAACGACTCCTAACTAGATGCTACTAGGGATATTCACTTAACATCGATACAGTAGAACGCCGATTAACCGAATCGCCAATTATCCGAATCGGCCCTAAGCGTAAATAAAAAATTAAAACCAAGTAATTTTTCAATAAACAAGTTTTATGGGGACGCAAGAATACAAAAATGCGAGTGACAATTGCCCTGTAGACGCTACAATGGTATCAGCACACGTCGAAGTTGGAACTCGCTGGAGTCCAGATATATTTCAACTGTTACGATTAAAAGCTAGAGGCAAGACATGTCCGATTATCTGAATTTTCGATTATCGACCCCGGTCCCAATTAATTCGGATAATCGGCGTTCTACTGTATATAAGAATTTATTCGATGTTTAGGAATTTTGGGAAATTAGGATAAGGTAGGCATAGGAGTTTCACAAGTAATGGGGCCATGGCCTTGAATAAGGAACCATCTCGATATTTATCTAGCATTATTGAGGGAAACCACGGAAAACCTCAAGATGGCCGGTACAGGAATTACCGTTTCTCGGCGAAAGGCAGCAGGAAAAAGTCCCAGCCACATCTGCCTCTGCCAGGATTCGAACCCGATACCTCCCGAATGCTAGTCTAGTGCTCTCACCACTACACCGCCCTGCTCGTTATAAATAATCATATTATTTTGTTACCTATTTTATTTCTTCTTCGGTCCTGTTACACTGCGCGCAGTGTAAGAAACTTACAGCCGTCGCCTACCCCTACACCACAGTCCACACACTGTTGTGATTAGCTATTTTGAGGTCAATGAAAGTCTTGATTAAAGACCAAAGTGCCAACAGTAGAGTGCAGTTTTCAGATACATTCTTTATTCTATGAACATGGTCTACGTTTTATGTAGAACCGAGACAGATTATACTGCGATGATCTGTTTTTATATTTCCAATTCCATTTCCGTTTTTCTTGTCAATAAAGGTTGATGTCTCAAGTAATTGAGGAACTCTACTGTCAACTGTCTGCACACGGTAACGCTCTGATCTTGACACTCATTCTAACTGATGTACCTATAAGTTTCTTACACTCATTAAACACTTCAAACTTAATGCTTCCAGTTCAAATAAATCAATAGGTATGATATTGCAGTCGTCAGACAGCGTCTCTAGCGACAAATAAACAGTGTTTGAAAAATATTTTTTCTAATATAGCGATGTAACAATGAATGTTTCTTAACAATTGTAGCAAACAACAGCTATATTTCTAATTTAAAATGTGTTTCTTTTGAAAATTAAAAAAAAAATTAACAGGCATTGCTGAAAAAAGGTTATTTATTTGAAAATCAATTTCAGAACTTATTTTTATAGATGTAATGGGACTGCATTAATTACTCATGTCTTACGATTTTTATAGAAGTGGAGATACCTTTCGATTGTTTATAGTGCTCCCGCCTAAATGCATCTTATTATATTGAGGCATAATAAAATATAATCAGACAAATCGAATTTTATAGTTTAGTAATTTATTTCATTTTTTGTATACAATATATTTATTGTACTATTTATAAGTCGTGTATTTCTGTATCTACATTCTTATTTGATCAGGAAATAAATATTTCAAACCGTTCTTATAGGATATAAATAATGAAATTTATGTCACATGTAACAAAGATACCTAAATGCTTTTATATAAAAAAAAAAACACATTTCATCGTGTTTGTTTGGCATTCTTTGTGGTATACGAGTACAGAAGTGTTTTAAAATTCAAAAGTATACAACAGATACATTAAAAATATATATTATATTGCTTAAGTGTGGAGCATCTCTTATTACACAAACGTTTCCGGTTGTAGACATATCTTGGAGACAAAAAAAGTTCGATCCCGAATATTTCTGATTTCAAATCACACCCATATTTATAGAAAAATGGTTGTTAGCCCCGACGTGACCTGTTCTCGTGATTTCACATGATTTTCATTAATGGTCAGTATCAGCTGATGAGTGCATAGTCTTAAGAGTTCATAATAAATTCCGTCCAACGTCGTTAGTATGGAATTTGTAGCTAATGTCAACTGTTAAACCGGGTGATGATCGTAGACCGCCATGACAGTACACTCTGAAATCGACCGAGAGATTTTCATGTTTTTCAAACATGCAAATAAACTCAAATAGTAACTGACGTAACATCAATAAAATCGAAATATTATAATATGTGAATTATGATATTATGTTCCCAGTTTTTTATGGTGAATTTCATATCTTGTTAATTTTTTTACACGTTCCCAGTCGTATTACATCCCACAATTTCTTATTCACCAGACTCTTCAGATATTGAAGCTAGACAAACATGGCCGCCAACGAACAGCTGATATATCAAAGCAATATAACCTCACAAATGATTTTTCCACAGTTTTAGCGTTTAGCTTCGTTCAGTTTAGATCAGTGTTGTAATAGACAGAATTAGTTCAAGTAACTTTTAGTGGCTTCACCTAAAAAAACACAAATTTAATATGTCCGACAATATACAGCTGATAAAACGAAACAATATAACCTCACAAATTATTTTTTTTCGAAGTTGTTTTAGTAAGCTTGGATAAATTGTAGTTCTAGAATAGGCAGCATTAGCGTTGTATAGTCTTAGGTACCGGATACATTATGTTCATTCCTATACCAAGTTAAAAGACAGCCACCGTCTTAACTTTTATTGTCAGATGCGGTATTTTAGTTACTTTCGTGTCACATTCATTTCGTTTTATAGTTTTCCTTGAAAGCACTGCACCTTGCCAACACTAAATAATTTATTTATCGTAAAAACACCATTTAATAGTTTATAAACACGTTTTCTAAATTTAACGGCATGCTTTTAATTTTCTAGTTTTTCAATTTAGTGCACAGAAATAAAAAATGCACAACAAACATTGTTGAAACTTTGATCATAACTTACTAGACATTGCGTAAAACATCTACCTATGATATCTAGGTTATTGAGCGTCTATAACAATATTATGTTAAATTGCAACACTTGTAATCGACCTTCGTAGTTCGTTGTTACCAAAAGGCGTCCAACACATTTTATCCAGTCTCATTATTTTAAATAGTAAATCTATTTTTTGAGAAGCATTACAGTTTATCAAAACTAGATATCTGACCACCTAGTGGGGATACTCATTTGAACAAAATTTAATTGAAAATGTTACCCAGGAAAGTTTATAACAACATCCTGTTCTTCCAATAAAATTCTATGAAGATTATAATATATCGATATATTCGTATTTAATTAACTTTGCAGCAACAGGGAGTAGTTTTGCAACAGACGTTCGAAATCTGGAAGAAAATATAATTATCTCTACAGTGGACACTGGACATTGTTCGGTTCCATATGTGTCCACTGTCGAGAGGTACCTTATAGATTTTTTCTTCAAATAAGGCAGATTGCTAGTAAGTCTGAACGCTTTAAAATTGGGTCTCTAAGAGTCGACATTAAAAAAAAATACATAATTTTTTGTCATATTTTATAATACGCGCCATGGATCTAAAAGATTCGGAAGTTAGTCAGAAACAGCGTCGCAATGGCACATTTTAGAGCCGTTAATACTCCCACCACCTCCCAGCTACCTGCACGGAACGTGCGCTCGTCATTGATTGGCCGTGATCGCTCGTTGCCTTTGTCACTTATCGCTTTCCTGCTTTAAACTAGTACAGTCGAGTACGCTATTGTCAAGTTGTTATTGTTATTTTAGTTTTGTTGAGTTGCGAGTTTGTAGTTTTTCAATAGACTGTACAAGCGCAAGCCCGCATTCGCATCTAACTTCCGAGCCTTTTAGATTCGTGGCGCGTATTATAAAGAAAGTATCTATCTCTAGGTTGGCTTCGTGAAAACTTGAATATTCATTTATAACAATAATTTTCATAAAATAAACTTTTTGTCAGATAACACTAGCAGAACGAATCTGCTAATAGGAGCGCCTTAGCAATTTGCGTCACTCTTCTGACACGCTAGTATGGCCAAGTTTGAAGTTGACATATTGTCCTAACAAACTATACATTATACCTAAATATTAATGAAAATACATCATGGAAATTTCGCATTAATTTTTTGTCCTGTTCGTGTACAGTGACACAAATGAGACAAAAAAAAAATTATTTTTACATTAGTCTTCTTTAAATGTACTGTGTTCTCTTTCTGCCAGGAAAGTAATCAATTTTCTATTTTCTAACGTTCTACAGTTTTATGTTATGTAGTAATAATTGAAAAACATGGGAAACTAACTGTTGAGAACTGAGATTAGATTAGATATACATAATAACTGGTATGTATACTGGATTCAATGGCGTACGTATGAATTTTTGATCATTTGTAAAATAAATACAAAAAAAAATTGAAATTGTTTATGTGCTCTTTTAAACTAGCTATTACTAGAAAAAAAGCGAGTGTGCTTTAGACCACACGACTGAAGTAAAACTTCTTCCTGCCATAATTTGTTATTATTCACCCGAAAATTCACTAAATATGAACTTAACCTATAACTCTCTTAACCACTCTGCAGCACATATCTTCAAAGACGAAATGTTTAAAATATAATTTTTTATTAATTAATAGGCAAAATATGTATATATGTATATTTAATAGCATAATTTATAATACATTTAAAAAGATTTATTAACTAACCTACATTATTTTCCGTTACTAAATGCAGCAAAATTCGATGGAATGTATTTTTGATAAAAAAATTGGTTGTCTGTAAAGTCGGTTTACGGACGATAGTTTTACGTGATAACGTATTCCGTAATACATAACCTAAACCTCCCAAAATTTGGTTTCAATCCGCTTATCCTTGGTGTCGGAATGATAAGAAATGTCAAAAGTGACGTTTGCAACTGTCAAAGTATTATGTTCTAATAATAATTAGTTATTTAGAGTAGTTTAGTTACAGTTAGTAATTATAATATATTGTTTATAGTAGCTACTGTTTGCTACAATTGTTAAGAAACACCCAAAACTAATTTTTCTATGTTGATAGCATTGTAACAATGGGTGTTTCTTAACAATTGTAGCAAACAGTAGCTACTATAAACAATAATTAGTTATTCCAATACTTAACTTAGAAGGCGTTGCATTTCACAAAATACTAATGTCAAAAAATTGAATTAAACATTAGAAATGCAGCCGTTTTCATGTTAAGACAAGACATACGTTATATTCTAATTTCCATGTACGGCAAACAAAGACGACCGACCGCGTCGCGCCATGCATTAGACAACATTGCATTTATACAGCTATTTTTCTATATACATTTGTATAAAAAAACTGTTTAGGCAAATTCTGTTATACGAAATCTATGTAAAATGTTCTCCTCTTTCGTTTAAGACTGGTTTCAAACCGATCTGATTTAAATTGAGCGAGAAATTAGCAAAAAGCACGCACAGGGTCAGGCGGAACGTTACGCGTTACGCGTTAGGAACGTTACGACCGTTACACTTTTTCGTGCATGCAGCCGGTGTTTTATCAATTTATAAGATTGGTGATTCATCAATTTATAAGACGTTATCACGTCAAAACAATTGTTTTCATTCTAAACGTCAAATAGTTGTCTAAAAAAAAAGAATTTCGATTAATGCTCCGTCTGTCGCACTCACTAAATTATATCTCCCTCTTATATCTCCCCAAGTCAAGCGTGCCTAAAGAAGTTTTACTTAAAAAAATTGAAGTGAAACTTGTTTTCGCACGGTGGTAGAGTGAACTGGATTCATCTGACGAAAAAGACTTGACAAAATTTTTTGGTGGATGTAGAGGGTGTGGTTTTGTCCGTGCAACGAAAAAAAAATCTCATATGATATAAATTTTTAACATTTTTAAGGTTTCGTAGAAACTATAGGAATCTGTTCGTCCGTTCATATGTCACAGCGTTGAAAGTCTTCCATGTTTTCATTTTATGCATTTAGTTAACCTAAAGACAGACGTGTAGCAAGATTGTATATTTTTTTATGGTGCCTTCCCATATAATATGGAATGATAATAATAATAATAATAATTTTTATTCCAAGAAAATTCCAATACAATGCATAATTTACATTTATAGGCGTACCTATCTAATATTTAAAAAGTAATGTGCGTTTGTTCATCTTTTGGAACCTCTGTATTCCTATACCATTCATCCGATTGCGATGAAATTTTGGTTAATTGTTCTGCTCGCACCCGCAAATGTTTCTGACCAAAAAAATAAATAAATAAAAATAAAAAATTCATAGTGTAAAAGCATCGTGTTTTAAAGTGGCACTGCTATACGGTGGAGCCGAAGACTCTCTACTGTTGTCGCTGCCGAGCGGAACGCAACCCCGTGTGACATGACTGTAATAAATTGGGGCCGAAGGCTCTACTACTATTGTCGCTGCCGTATTTCTTCTCAATCGCGTACAAAGCCGCGAATAACGGCTAGTTAATATATAAATTAATATATAGTATATATTTACAGTTTTACTTTCAAAAAGTGTTTTAACTGTCATAGTAGCACAATTTTTAAATGAAATAAAACAAATACCTAGATAAAATGTTTTATTAAATCCGACGCATACCTACGGCGTAAGAAGCAATTATCTGCAAACCTTTCAGCACTCGAGACGGTATAACACTGACTGTTTCAGGATAGAATCTCAGGTTAACCGGTTACCGAGGTTTACAGGAAGGTATACTGCGCGTTAGAGAGTTATACTTCTGGGTATTTACTTATTACTGTGATTCAACTATCAACTACTGCATTGTTGTCTTTTTATTTCAACACTTTTGAATTGTTTATTGTTGTGAAAATTAAACGTTCTTCGGTTGATCCGATTTGATTATAGTTTAGATTTTAGTCGCGAGATAGCGTAATTGTACTTTTCATTCATGCAAAAACAATATCAACGAGTACTCTTCTGTCGATATGTATTTGATTTGCTGGGCGAATATTAACCGTTCTTTTGTTTTTCAAACTACGCCCGTGCCGTTTTCCTTCCGTCTAACAATGAGAAAATCGCAACGGTGTGACGTAGTAGACATGTTCATCATAAACATGCACGCAATACGTCAGCGAGAAAATACGGAAAATACTTCATTATATTTTAACTGGATTTCCTTCATTTCAAAGTGGTGCGTCTCGCGGCTACCTTCTCCTACCCTCTGCACTGCACGCCATTCCATTCTACAGGCACAAAATACCATTTTATAAAGTTACATCTCTTATTTCTATTCGAAAACAATATTTGCATAATAAATTGTAAATATTTTTACTTATTATGTGAAAGAAATATCAATGAATTTAAAACGACGATGTTTTCATCATTTTATTATACGCGTTTTCAACTTTCTGTATTCATATTTTATTTTGTACATTGAAAAACGTTTTTAAAAAAAAGTTGTGAAAGTGTGATTATATTATTTGTGTTTTATTTATTTAATTGACTGGCTTTACTCACGGCTTCACTCGCGTTAAATCCGGTTTCGACATATTAGTCGACGTCAGGAGCCAGGATTTTTTGGGTTTTTGCTCTTTTTTTGCCAGAGCGCCAATCTAGAGCCCCCCCTTCGTTTTCCAATTGGCCCGCCTGATTTCCAATACTTGGAAAAAAATTATAAAAAATATTGAACACAACAATTTTGTAGAAACATTAATTCTACAAAAAATCTTTCTTGTATTTTTTTTTCTGTAAAAAATAGAGAAAGTTTTTTTGTAGACAATTATTTTTTTTTTACAAAATTGTTGTGTTCAAAATATTTTATAATTTTTTCCAAGGGATGGAAATCGGGGGGGCCTATTTGAAGGGGTTGCCGAGGGAAAAAATTGTGGGATACTCACCTTCATTTTCAGCGACCTCGAAAACAGGAGGGGGGTCTCTAGATTGGCGATAGGTTAAAATTATATCTCTTATCAAATTCTACATTAACACCAAGAAATCTGCAGATAAAATCGACTTTAACGCGACGCAGCCTCTTCCAATTTTAATATACAAAGACAATAAGCACATATCCCAAGTTGTTGTATGACAGTTGAACATTTTCCAATAAAGCTTATAGCTGTATACATCACGTCGGTTGTTACATAAGGTAAAGTCGGGTAATACATATTTCATTCATATACATACATTTAATCTTACATGTTTTATGTTATCGGTTTGTCGTATAGCTACACTATGTCTAAATCTATCAAATGGAGTCCCGTTTCTTTACACTAGAATTGCAACGAAAATTACCTTCGGCACCAAACCGAATGCATAACATTCGGCGAATATATGGCACGATGTTATTAACTAGTTACGCAAAAATGCTAGCATTTGTATTTTATGACTAGCCGCTACCCGCTTGGATTTTGTTTTTGGGGTCAAAAATCTCTCTTAGAGGATGAACTTTCAAAAACCCTTTCTTTGTGCTCATCTACATAATGTAAGGAACTCCTGTGCAAAATAATTGCATGCTTCTAGACTAGGCTTGGGCAAATGGCGGCTCGCGGGCCGAATCCGGCCCGCAGTAGACTTTTGTTCGGCCCGCGAAGCATTTTATAAATAGTTGCCAATATAATTTGGCGCATAAAAAATAGCAAGGGCCACAACAGACGAACAAAGACCCTTTCGTTGTGGAAATGAAAAGACTTTTTTTTGCTCTTCAAAATGTTTGTTGCGGAAATGAACTTTAAATTTTTTTCATCAGCAATGTGGCTCGACGATCAAAAGATTTGCCCGCTCCTGTTCTAGACCCACCGATTTAGGCTGTGCATTCTCTGTCAGTCGGTTAGTCAGTCTTAAGAGTTTCAGATATGTCGTGCTAAAATTTATTTAAAACTAGCTGTAACCCGCGACTTTGTCGGCGTGGATTTTATGTTTGTTCAGTTCGCAGAGCTTACGACAAGACTTCCCTGTTTTTATAGCCTAAGTTACTCCTTATAACCAATGCCGGATTATACCAAGTGCCGCCTATACGCTAAAACAGGCTTGCCGCCCACTTAAAGCTAGCGTTTTCCCGAGTTTCTGTAGGTTATCTTTTCTTTCATTGAAGTTACTAAGGCCTTGCATCGAATATGGGTATTTCTGTTCGAAGAGTCGAACTTAAAGTGATGACTTCCGGATTGGATAATTTGAGGAAGGAGAAAAAAGTGCTTTCCCATTGAAGAGCGCAAATAAGATTTTTTTACTCATGTTCGAGGGAAAACGTTGCCTCCCGCCCCTGATAACGTGCTGTGTATATTAATATTATATCAGTTAGTAATATCTGATTCCGATTGGAGGTTCAAGACAGACCGTCATTATGTTAGTTAGAAATCATTTTATATTTTTTTTTTGCTACCGTCCCTGCCGCCCCTCCGACGAGTGCCGCCCTACGCTTCAGCGTAGTTAGCGTATAGGTTAATCCGGCACTGCTTATAACATCAGCTATCTGCCAGTGAAAGTCCCGTCAAAATCGGTCCAGTTGTTTCAGAGATTAGCCGGAACACACAGACGGACAAATAGACATAAACTTTAAACACTGTTTTTTTATTATAAGTACCGTAATATATACTTGCATATGCATTTAGTAAAAAGCTATTATTTTGACATTAAAAACAGACACTTCAATTTTATTTATCTGTATAGATTATTTTAAAAGTTAAACGTATTTGTAGAAAGTTCAAAATCAAATAATTTATTTAAACTTGCAATATTTAATTGTAACGCTGACAGTGACATATTTAACATCACAAATTATTTATTTTACCAGAATATCCGGAAATTAGGGCTGGAAAATTCCACATCGTTTAAAGTTCAGTTTTGAATTTTTACAATATGTTCTTTTAAAACAAATGTATTATTTAAACTGAAATAAAACAATAGATAGTTTAAAAACAGACCAATAGAGCGTCATGCATATCCGACAGTTGTTACTAACTCACATGGTATTGGTAGCTAAATATATATAACTAGGTACTGATGTATTCTGTACCGCATAACTCTGAAAAATGTTAGCAATGAAACATATTGCAACGACATACCATTTTTACTATTTTAGTGATTTCAATGAAAATGTCAATTTACCGAATGATGTCATTTTACGATTTCAGTTTGCTTCCATTTTTGTTATCATAATTTCACTTAACTGCTCAACAAATTCAATTTTATTTTCTTGTATTGGCATTGGTAAATTAATAATAATAATAATACTAATAATAATAATATGCGTTTAACGTCCGTTTCTCGACTTTATGTCATAACTGACGCCATTTGCACCATTACTATTTTTTATCTACCACACTTCCCGTTATTTTCTACATTTTTAAACTTCCACTTAATTAATAGAAATGCGCGAATGAAGGAATTTTAGGACATTAGAATAAGATAGGCAAATTTTGAGCAGGCAGTGGGCCATGGCCTTGAATAAGGAACCATCTCAAGATTTATCTGGAATTATTGAGGGAAACCATGGAAAACCTCAACAAGAAAAGGCCGATACAGGAATTACCGTTTGTCGACGAAAGGCAGCAGGAAAAGGTCCCAGCCACATCTGCTCCCGCCGGGATGTGTATAATAGTATACTACATCACAAGGGCCGAAAGTTGAATTTTCGGCCCTGCGCGTCATGAGCCCGACGTGAAGCCGAGGGCATCATGATGCGCAGGGCTGAGATTTCAACTTTTAAGGCCCGTGTGGTGTATACGATTTTTCTTCATATCTGCTCGAAAGTATACGTAATTTCGTCAGCAGGGACGAAAGACTGACATTTACTCCTAGTGAGAACGGCGGGAGGAAAAAATTTCTCATGCCTAATTAAAGACTACCTCTATCACCTTTTAAAAGACAATTGAAAAAATATTTAATAGAAAAATGTCTCTATTGTATTGACGAGTTCTAATTTTATCTGTATTTTAATTATTATTTATATTTTATGTAATGTATTTTGACATATTTCACAGCTTTTATGCTATTTTCGAAATAAATCTATCTATCTATCTATTTATACTCGTAACTAGTTACCGCTGTCATTTAATATACTTAATAAATAACAGGGAGTAAATGTCAAACTTTCGTCCCTGCCATAAGGGACGAAAGTACGTACTTTCGATCGAGGTATGAAAAAAATGTATTTAATATCTTTTTTATTATACAATTTCCACTTCGAAGAAATATTTTTCTACGTTTTGATCAAAATTTAGCTTGAAAAGCGATCTTTTTCAATGTAAATCAATCATTTAATTTTATATGAGTACAATATTATCTTCAACGTGACAAAGAGTTTTACAACGACAATAAATTGTATAAAATATGCTCGCAATATAATGTCATTGTCAAATCAGAGTTTTTGACAACGCTTTTTGCAACCCAGCATTAACGAAACAGCTTGTATAGAGTGAGGTTCTTTACGTATCCCATCTTGCATTACGTGAAAAGCAAACTATCCCGTTTCCCAGTGAACTAAATATACACAAAACGGGTAATATTGCGTCACTGGAGACCATGCGCTGTATGAAGCCTCCGGAGGATGCTATGGCGTCTCCATGACCGACGTAAGAGACACCGCGTCCACTATCCCACTGTCCTACAGTTAACTCTCTATCTTCCTTTCTCTTTCTATTTCATACTCTTAGAATTTAAACTGCAGCATATTCGTTCGGGTAAAACGTACCTATCTGTTTTTAAACGACGGTGAAGGAGAAGCGCTTCACCATGGTGCTGTTCTTTATTTTTTTGTTTATTTTTTTGTCTCTCTCTCTCTCTCTCTCTCTCTCTCTCTCTCTCTCTATCGCAATGTACAGTACATTTCAAAATCCATTAAAACTCAGATTTATTTAGTATAATGGGAAGTAAGATTTTTTGGGGGGTTAAATAATTTTTAGTATCATTAAATGCGTATACCTTCTGATTTTTTCTATTGGTGCTGTAAGTATGTTTCTTCAACGTACCTGTAACAAGTAAGAAAAAACAATTTTAGTTAGGAGACAATTTATTTTATATTACAGTAGAACCTCTTTAAGTAGAAAACCTCCGAAACTCGAAAAATGTTTTATTTCCTTCCCTTCAAGCCCCAAAATCTCCATTACTCGAAATATCAACCCTCTAAAATCTAAATAATCAATGAGTCCCTACAAACCATTTCGGTACATATTTTCCCTCCATAACCCGAAAAATAAATTGGTCCTCTATGTATCGCTCGACCATATCAACTCAAAATTAGTTATAGAATGAATTTTAACCTTTACAAATCAATTATTTCCTTATAAAATCAGAAATCCTTCATAAGTCGAAAAAATCTATAAATCGAATTTTTGATGAAATTCGACTTGCAGAGGTTCTATTGTATTTAGAAATGTATAATTCATTTATATAAAAAAATTATATTCGGTTTTGATACTACTTTTAACGGTAAATTTATTTTCAAAATATGCAGGGTGTCCCATTAAGAATGGGACATAGAACAACCGCAATTCTCCAATTCAAAATAAAACGATTAAGCGAAATATGCTTAGATAAAATGTTACTTCGTTTCCGAAATACGGGGTGTTGAAGTTGAAAACTGAAAAATTATTAATGTCCATAATTTTTTTAATATACCGTATAATTTTACTCAAATCGGCACACTTGTTAAATATCATAAAATGCAGCTAACAATAAAAAAATTAGTTCAGTACGCTCTACCAGTGGCGTACGGCAGGAGTAAGTAATGCTTGCACCCCTTCTAAATGTTACGCCGCTGTCTAAATTTTAATTTTGACTATAATTTTAATTTTTTTGATACTTTTTAAGTCAATAATGTAGGTACACTTGTTAGTTTGTTGTGAAGTCATTGGTTTTCGAGATATTCGCAGTTCTTTTAAGACAAAATTGTAAAAATGAATATTATTAATAATAATACAAATAAAAAGTACATGTCTATCTATCTTTAACTGCGAATATCTCGAAAACCAATGAGTTTACAACAAACTAACAAGTGTACATTATTGACTTAGAAATTATCAAAAAAATTAAAATTATAGTCAAAATTAAAATTTTGACAGCGGCGTAACATTTAGAAGGGGTGCAAGCATTACTTACTCCTGCCGTACGCCACTGGTAGAGCGAGTAACATTTTATCTAAGCATATTTCGCTTAATCGTTTTATTTTGAATTGGAGAATCTGCGGTTGTTCTATGTCCCATTCTTAATGGGACACCCTGTATAGTGCTAAACGTAGGTATTAGTACTGTTTAGTTTTGTCTCTACTTTCAAAGTCGTCCCGAAATTTAGTATAAATGAATAAATATATTCAATTTTTAAAGAGGTTGACAACAATTTTAGAATGTCTTTCATCTAAAATATTTAATCTAAATGGAAAATATTGTGCTTCGTTCTATTTAGTATCATCGTCAGTATAGAACCGTGCGAAGAAATAATATTGCCCACGGCATAGCAATAATTAATTTAATTACCAATAAATTTCTTATTGACTTCTGGCACCCTCCTCCCCGTCACAATCTAAGGTCATTGTCAATATATAATGCACTCTGGAACTACGTCGGATTTATAAATTTTCCAGAGGTTCAGCATTGCTAGATGTACGGTTGACCAATGAATGAGAGGTCTTGAAGAGGACGCCTCAGAGTGGATCGTATATATATCACCCTCACACTAGCTAGACGTCCTCAAAGCGCCCTAGGGACTACTAACACGGGCACGACAATTAGGGTGTCACCTGTCAGATGTCTTAACTATAAATTTGCAGACGCCTTGGCTAAATCGACCGACCAAACACCTTTACCTGTTCGTATATTTTCAAAAGCACAGAGATAAATTATTTTCGAAAAATGTTACGCGGATTTTATTTCTCAGGATTTAAAATTATAAAGGGTTTTTCAAAATAAAAATAGTGGATATTAAATAAAATTATACATTCAAAATTCGAAGTAGTACCAGTCCAGTTTGGAAATTGATGATCCTAAAAAAATATTTTAGCACTATCTGTGTTTTGGCTGTATTTTTTTAGGTTAAAAGTACTGATGAATATAGGATAGTTACTGAAACGTCAATTAACTATTTTTTACCGAAAGTAAAATTTTCCCTAAAATAAAATATAAAGAAAACTCGTCTAGTTTTTAATTATTCAGTTTTTTCATAATTAATAAAAAAAAGTTTCTTTTTTATTATTGAATAAAGAAACCTATATAAAAAATGATAAAACAGAAGATGGTATGATGTATATAATATTGTTTAAGTATATTAAAATTAAAATTTTGTTTTGATTGTAGTTAAATATAGAAGAGCTTTTTTCGCAGTTAAAAAAAAAACCTTTTCGTCAAAATGTCGAAAAAAGTTGTTGAAATGCATATGTTTAAGTTTTTACGGTATTTACTTTAATTTTCAAAAACGGGAAGGAAAATAATTTAATCAAAATACAAAAATAAAGAAAAATAATAATAAAGCGAGAGATTCAAGTAAAAATATACAGGAGTACATGTTAAGTTTAAGAATTTTGTTATAAAGCTTTTTTAAGGTTCCATTCGCGAAAGACAAAACTGTATTGTTCTTACTAATCTGTCTGTCTTCCATCCTAAATACAGACAAATGTTAATTTTTTAGAGTAAGAAAAAGACAAAAATAGGACAAAGTTTAGTATGTTTACATTCTCATTTTAAAGATCTTGCTATTTACGTGAATGAGACGTCGCATATTTTTCTAAAGGAATTTTTTCATTACTTATAGGTACTTACTAGTTTCTTTGTAAAATTTGAGCGAAATCTTTGCCTGAATATTGGCATTTTCTTAACAATTTTTTATAAAATGTCTACAGTAGCCAAATGATCCAGAAAAACGCAATTACAGATATTAAATTTGCATTTATTGACTAACGTTTCAAAGGTTTTACCTTCATCCTCAGAGTACAAATGCCGTCATCTGAGGATGAAGGTAAAACCTTCGAAACGTTAGTCAATAAATGCAAATTTAATATCTGTAATTGCGTTTTTGTGGATCCTTTGGCCACTGTAGACGTTGTCTACAAAATTGTTAACAACTAATTTTTGGATCGCTTGTTTCTTTACTTATTG
This sequence comes from Xanthostigma xanthostigma, assembly GCA_963575645.1. Lineage (NCBI taxonomy): Eukaryota > Metazoa > Arthropoda > Insecta > Raphidioptera > Raphidiidae > Xanthostigma > Xanthostigma xanthostigma. The sequence continues at coordinate 25,156,392 of OY754471.1, forward strand.
GCATTTTCTTGTTGCGCTATACTCGTTGTTAAACAGTCGCATCGAGGAATAGGAACATTTTGTTATACTTTCATTTTCTACCACCAGATGTCATACCGTCATATATCAAATTCCATTCAAAACATCGTATATGAGTCAAATTTTGAAATTGCCGCAAAGAATATGACTGTACTTATACATACTTTTTATGAAAAATTTTAATAAACATTGAAACGTATTTCGCTTATAAAAAACACAAATTAGTTTTCCTTTAGAAAATAGTAATAATAGCAAGAAAAAAATGTTTAAGAACTCCAATTCATTTTAAGAATAATTTGGTAAATGTGCAGTACAAAGACGAAAACTATTATGAAAATGTTTTCCTTCATTTCGTTGTAATGAAATAAACACAATGGTATGTGAAACAATGGGCAGACCAAGATAAGAAGGACGCCCCCAGTAAAAGCATCGTTTGGTATCGTGGCCCGTTCAACTCGATTCTTTTTTTTTAGTTACTTCTCTTTCTACTTTCATTCTTATCAAGAACACGTATGAAATTCATATTGTTATTTCTCTAGGAACTATGACTGCAATAATGCACGTACATTTTTTCACTTCTATATTAATTTCTAGAAAAAAATTAATCATTATTTGTATAGGCTTATGTTTTTAGGAATACATTTTTTTTGTCATCAAAAGTAGAACATTTCTAAAGTGAAACTTCTTTACGCAAAATAAGGAACGTTCGATTCATGCGATTGAAAATTAAACGACAAAAAAAAATGTTACGAAACGTTTCAAAAATTGTCTAGAGATCAAACCATGATACACGAACATTGATTCTATTACTTGGTAGACTGCAAAAATCGCCTGTACCTACAGCAATAGGCTACGGTAGCGGCTGCAACGTACAAAGGAAGTCGTAAGTGCCATTCTGGCATTATAGCGCCATTATTTTGTTTTTGGTACTATTTCATATTCCACCTATATTTATTTATATATATTTTTAATATTGTCTATTTCATTTTCATAACGAGCGATTTTAAAGTTGTTTCTCGCAAGCGGAGAGGTTCTCGCGAGGGGGTGTAGTTGTGGGACGGCGTTTCTTTGCGATGCGTGCGTATTCTATAGTCGACGCTGCTAGAAGTTTCACTTCTGTAGTGTCGGAAGGTCTCTTTTTTATAAGTATTTGTTTTTATTAATTTACAAAAAAAAAAAATAAAACTACAAAAAAGATCGCTACTAAAAGAGAAACACATTTTTCTTGTCCAAAACATTCCTCAACAGGGTTGTTAATTTTTGTCAATTTTTTAAAAACGCAAAATCGGTAAGTGTATTTCAAAACTACAGTGATGTTTTTATCTCTATAGAAGTATTCATTCCTTCAGGTCTGAAAGTAGGTACGATATTGAATAAAATTCGATTTTTTATATTTTATGGCGTCATGAAAAACTTCACGCTTTTAATATTACATGTCCCGAAGGCATCATAATACCTTTGATGTAAATCTTTTTTTCAATAAAATAAACAGTTCGTTTTGTATAGTAGGTTGGACATAAGACGATTTCTGTTCTTATAATAGTAAATACATGGAAACATGATATCGTACTTTATTACACAATATCCTTGGGGAAGGAATATCGGACATATGTCCGCACGCTGCACATTCTGTTAAAGTAAATTCCTTCTACTTGCTGCGCAACTGCTACCGAACAGGATATTCCTGAAGGAGGTGTCATATTCAACTAACATTCTGTTAGACAACGTCGCAAAACGTTAATATTCGCAGTAATAGTCAAGTTACGTTTAGAATAAACTACTCTATTAACAGGGCTGACCATAGCAAGTTAACGGTCCGATTTAAATAATAACTGTGTTCACCGTGGACTAAAGGCCGCTGCACACGAGGTTAGTAGCGCTGCTAGACTCCTTGCTAGATTTGCCTAATAGTTTTCTAGCGCTGGTTTTCTTGATTGTTGTTAAGTGCTCGTTTCATACGAGACTATTTTTCAAGCTTGTTTTGTGGATAGATCTGTTGTTTGACTCTGAGCAGAATGACACCACGTTGGTTTGTGGGCGTTTGTTCAAGTGACAAGATACTGCTTCCTGATTGGCTCTTCTTCATACCTAGCAAGGAAAATAGCCCCTGTTCTAATTTTAAAACCTATCTTGTGAGCTAGCAAGCGAGCCTGCAGTGGCATCATTCCCAGCTTCGTACCCAACCTACCGGCCAGTAGAAGTCCAAGCAGTGTTTCTATTAGCGTTTCTAGCCTCGTGTTCAGCAGCCTTAAGTGTCCACCGTGGATATAAGAAAGTAGGATTGCGATCCCGTCATGAATACTATTTTTTTATACATAGGGCCAGCGCTGGTTTTTGCCGCCCTGTGGAAAGTGAGCGTTCTACTCTATATTCGCCGCCACAAAAATGATAGCTTACGGTTGACAAAAAATTCCATACAATCAAAATCTCGTCTCTATCCACCTAAAATCGACTCGCGATCCACAATTTGGGAAACAAGGATCTATAATCATAAGAAAAAGAGGTCTTATTCAGTAAGAACATGCGTCAGATGACGTATATCGATCCAAATGCAACAGTCTATGATTCGAATATAATTATAATATGAGGGGCAGCCGGTTCTTAATGTAATTGAATAGTGGGCCGTAAAAGACAGATTTAGTACCACTGTTGTAACAGGTTCGGCACAAAACAAACAGACTGTTCATAAGATCAGCAGAGGGTCAAACATTGACGTGTAAGTCAACTTCATGGATTCATTTTCGTCTATTAAACATGTGTTTAGGTTCCCAACCAATGAACAGTATTTTAAATTAATTAAGGAACGTTCCATAGTTTCTGAACGTGAAATCCCATCAAGGAATACTAAAAATATATTTTAATGCTAACAAAAAGGTCGAGACATAAAGGAATTTGCTTGCGTTTTACCATCAATTACAGCTGTTCTTAGCGGATGCCTACATGATAATAACTATCTGTGTGCCAAATTTCAGCCCAGTCCGTCCAGTAGTTTGAGCTGTGCGTTGATAGATCAATCAGTCAGTCGGCAGTCAGTCACGGTTTCCTTTTATATATTTAGATAAATACTAAATTTGAAGTTATCTCAATGTTTGCTAGCTCTTGGACTATAATGAGTGTGACGAAGACAAAACTATTAAGCCATTTGTCACGGTCTTTTTCTATCGGAACTTATTCGCGCAGGCCAGACTAGCAGTCTATCGTTGATAAAACTGAGCTATAAGCAGCAGCCAACATAAAAGCGAATAACGTCTAGTATGTAATAATTAAATAGACTCTATATGCAAACAACTTTTAATTAAAACTTACAGTTTTGTTTATCGGTAACCGAACGGATAATCCTTTCTTTAAAATTGGTTGTAGTTCACTTACAATGTCTTTTCTTTTTAAAAACAGATGAAACGGACACTAACAAGAATTTATATGATGTTATTTTAAGTTTGAAATAGATAGTAATTTTGTTCTATTATTTCCTGTGGGGCTTACAATGCTGCAATGCAAGCTTACGTCATATATACTATAAAGGCCGCTGCACACGAGGCTAGAAACGCTGCTAGATTTGCCTACTAGTTTTCTAGCGCTGGTTTTCTTGATTGCTGTTAAGTGCTCGCTTTTTTAAGCTTGATTTTTGGATAGAGGGCTGGTGCGCGCGCAGTGACAGTTCGAATATAAATTAAACACAGAGCAAAACGTGTCTGTTGTCTGACTCTGAACAGAATGCGACACCATGTTGTTTTGTGGGTATTTGTTCAAGTGCCCACGTGACAAAATACTGCTTCCTGATTGGTTCTTGCTTATACCTAGCAGCAAATCACACAGGAAAAATAGCCCTTGTTCTAATTAAAAACCTATCTTGTGAGCTAGCAGGCCAGCCCGCAGTGACGTCATTTCTAGCTTCGTACCCAGCCTACCGGCTAGCAGAACTCCTAGCCGCGTTTCTAGCAGCATTTCTAGCCTCGTGTGCAGCGGCCTTAACTATGATGATTATAATAATAATAATAATAATAATAATAATAATAATAATAATAATAGTACTTTATTTCCGTTGGTACCCAAATAGGTATGGAATGCGTCATACTACAAAGATAAAAAACATGTCACATCATCATTAATAAATATTTTTAAAATTTAAGCATAAAAAAGTCTAAAAGTGAGTAGTTATTTACTTAGGGGTGGAACTATGTATAAATAAATGTACAAATCCGAGAGCTATTGCACTTTATAGAAGCTGATTTAAACATGAAAGTGACATATTTTATGATGTGGTTTAATTAATGCAAACAACGAAAATAACATTTTTTGCTCAACGGGCAGAAAGCGTCAACTTTCGTCCCGCTGCGCTAAACGAAGTTGCCTTTTCCTGCCTACGTCGAGCAAAAAAATAGTATACACACCACGGGAAGTAAAGTAAGAAATTCTAAGATCACATCTTTGTTGACCTCGGCTTCGTCTCGGCCAACAATTATATGTGATCTCAGACATTTCTTACTTTACTTCTCTAGATGTGTAATATACTATTTCCGTCACTAAGTCCAGTCATTTTTTAGCAGTAATTAACTCCTAAATATGCGCTAGTAGGGTTAAAAACGTCAACTTATTTTGGAAAGGCTGATATTCAAATACACCTTTTCTAAACTGTATTTAAAAACATAGAACAAAAGTCCGGTCGGAACACGCCGTCAAACTTCTTTGAAGAGGTGAGATAAAGGATGTTCAAAGCGGTCTGCCGGGGCGTTGTATAAATCCATTGTTTAATAATATTTAATTTTCAATAATGTACAACCCTAGTGACAATGCACTTATGACGTGTTAGGTGTTGAAATCTTCTTGAACAGTAAGTTGCAGTTTAAAGACGTACAGACACTCAGGAATAAATCTCAAGCAAATTCTACTGTTGTTAATAAACATACAAACTGTGATTACGCGAAACTTTGATGTATTCAACCCAATTTAATTTCAGAGTTGTGAGTAACCCAGTTCTTAGGGATGCCGTTGTTTCAGTGATTCCCAAACTCTTTTGACCCACGGACCCTTTTTCAAAGTCAAAACTTACCCACGGACCTGTCGAAAATTCATTGGACAATGACAGACTGAAGTCGCTCACTCAACAGAAAACTACGGACTTCTTTTCAAAATGAACATTTGTGAATAATTGTACAAATGTTTAAAATAGCAAGTCACGAATTTTGATCAAACTCTCGTTGACTTGATTTTTTCCTCTCTCCCTCTATAGCTTACTTAAACTCCCGTTATTTTGAACTCTTAGTAATTTAAAATTTTTCTCTGATCCCTTGAGTGTCAAATTATCGAGTATCGACTGTAGTTTAATCATATGGGCAATTATTTATTAGCAGATTTTTTACTATTGTTTTAAATATTGAAATACTCATTTTATTAATTCACGGAGATAACATTTTATTTAGAAAACTTTTATCTGTGTACCTTTTGAAAAAATTGTGTCAAAACTTTTGCAAATCGGTTAATACCTCGAAAATTTATGACTGATCAAACATTAATTAACTTGACGCTTTGATAACCTTTTTTATGTCGACTAAAAATGTTGAAAATGGTTAACTTTTTGTTGATCAAAGTTATATGGCTATCACAGGCGTAATTTAAGGATCTATAATAGCTGTGGGTTCATTTTTGATATATGAATTTTCAGTTTATTATCATATTAAATTGAAAATATGGATTGGGATATGTACTAGGCCTAACATCTAGATAGCTATAAAAATAGGTGACCTAAACTATTTTTTTTTTAATATGACAAAGCAATTTATGCCAAATTTTTGGAATTTGTAAACTGTTGTAACTTCTATTTTAAGTAGATATGAATTCGAGAAAAAATAACATTTTGACTAGAATTAAAGCCCTATATCAAAACAGGTTTCCGTAGTACTGCTGATTAGAAATACAGTAAGATGTTGCTTTTTAAAAGTAATTTTTAAAACAAAGTCAAAGTAGTTTTAAAATGAAACTTTTGTATCAACTGTATTTTAGCCACAAAATAATATTAAATTCTCGTTTTATATTAAATTGGTTTATATTAAATCACGTTTATCTTTGATATATAAAAACAAATCTAATAATAAATTTGTGTAAATATTATATTCTGATATAAAGCAACGTCAGTACCGGTACCAACATAAAAAACCTTTTTAAAGGTAGATCTCATTTCTCTATCAATTGATTTGTTGTTGGATAAAATAATGTAAACAGTTGCTATTTCCGTAAATGTGTAATATACTGATTTAATAATTATATGTATGGGGTTTTCTAGTGTCGATATGACCTTGTAGCTCTATAAGAACAACATTATTATCATATACCTAATAATAGACTGCCAAAATCATAACCGTTCTTTATGGCTCTTCTGTAGTCGGCTACGCATCTTCAGATTCGTGGTTCAAAAGATTAAAAAAAACCAAGGTGGTGGCCGCGGCAAGTGAATTTCTTAAAGGTTAAAGAAACGATTTGTTTCCAAAATGGTTGGTTCTACGAAAAATGTCAGCTAAAGAATTTGTCTGTTTACATAAATTTGATATCAAAATTTTGAGGTCACCATTTAGATGAGAATTTGAAGCGTTACTTTATTTTTTGCACTACTACTTTATACAAGGCTAATGGATTGCAGAGGTTGCCTCGTTCCGTTGGATAGTAGTGGGGGGATGGCGTCATCCTGTCCAGTTGATTGCGTGGCAACGGCTATTGTTTATAAACTTTAATGCAGGCAGTATTTTACAAATGTCGAAGAAATCAAAAGACAGAACATTGATATTATTTGCAATAAAATGAAATTTTAAAATAATAGTCGTAGTTAAATATATGCATAGCATTTTTGACGTTTCCATTATAGGTTGAAAAAAAAATATGGACCGCCAGCTGACGTCTTTCTGCGCTCACGCTGATTGGTCAGACTAAACGAAGCAACCTCCGTAATGTACTAATCTTATGATGATTATAAAAATGACGACTTGAAATACCTTCTTTGATTTATTAATTTTTATTTATATATGCGTTTATATAAATCTCATTCGATCTAATTTCATTTCCATCTGTCTAATCTATTTATGCATTTAAGTTATTTTTATTCTCGGGCGGATTTGCGCAGATCCAACGCTTCTTCGCTTCTTTAATAAAATGAATCACTTTATAGTATAAATTCAAACAAATAAACCGACTTCGATCATCCGCAACACGCCAGGAATACAAAATACACATAATCCATTTAAATCGGTCAATACAAAACTCTCCGAATGGCCTATAACGGTTATCTTTTTCTGTTTTGCTTTCCATTTCGGTTCGGCAGAGAACAGTCAGATCGATGGCGGCGCTGCTGTAGTTATGAAGCGGACGTTACGAGTTCGGCCGAACGACCCCGATAGTACAAGTTCGGCCCGGCAGGCTATCTGGGTTACCCCGGTCGAGAGCTTTGGCTGCTCTGCCAAAGCTTCAAGCCTGTTCCGCTCTTGCAGCATGCTTTGCCGCACCCTACTCACAGCTTGTTCTACAACGTTTACATTGTTTATTACGGAGCGATTACGGCTATTTTGTACGTGCATTTCCAGATTTTTTTCTGATTTACTCGAAAATTTTCGGGCAGATTTTTATTAAATTCGCTTGGCTAACTAAATTTAAACTATAATGTAGACGGTTATGCTTAGGTTAACACCAAAGAACGTTAAGAGTTTTAGACACGTCGAACGTCTATAATTTACAATATCTATCTATCTATCAAAAGAACATTACAGGATTATAAATATACTTCAAAAAATGAGGAAATTACCGTACAAGTTACGATAAGCGCGCGTTAAAAATGAAAACTGAATTTAGTATTTTTAATGCTTTGTTAATTGACATATTTTTAGATGAAAGATCTCAAATTACCTACTTTTACCTACCTTTTTGCTGTTTCTCTAATTATTACGCAATAAAGTAATTATGATTTTTTTTTTGTTTCAGATGAATCAATTGGAACGAAGTTCTGTAAGTCTTTTTTCTTTTATTTTGCAATATTGAAATTTACGGAGATTTTCTTGGAAATAAAATATGAAATTTTATTGGTTTTCGACAGGCTACTCAAATAATTATATTTTTACGGTTTTGTTTTAAACATAGCAAGTACAATTTTAAAATGAAATAAAACACATACCTAGATAAAGTAATTAGATAAAATGTCTTATTAAATCCGACGCGTAAAACACAATTCGCTGTAAAACTTCCAACGCTCGAGACGGTACAGCACTGGTCGTTTCAGGATAGAATCTCATGTTAACCGAACACCAAAAAAGCACGAGAAAGAATAAAGAATAAAGCGCGCAATAGAGCAATTTCTGATTATTTATTTATTTTTGTGCTGGTCTTACGTTTGCTAGCATAGTTTCTAGTGCATGAAGACACTATGATATATATACCTATCCTTTTTTAGGCGCGCTGGGGGGGGGGTTGGTTAACTGGCCTGGATCAGACGAGAAGTGAAACGCTTCCCCGACTTCAACCGGCAATGGTGGAGGAATCGTCTCCACCATATATTTAATACCCTCTATATTGCTGCAAACATCGGGAGAAAGACTTAAACACTGCGGTGCAGGCATTTATACGCTTGTCTCACTTATTATACTCTGAGTCTCCTGCGCATGTCCGTGAATGAATGCGCGTCAGTTGCAGCGTCACTTTGCAAATGGAACTAAGCTGTGAAAGGGAGGTGGCTTGCTCTATTCCACTTACTAATTGCCCCACTACAGACTCGACACTTGCCCACAACGGGTAAAGTAAAAAGAAAGAGATAGAAAACAGTAACTTGCTGTCTCACTTCTTGGACCACGCTTTCACTTACGGCCACTAGCAATATATGATTTCTACTCTCTCTCTCTTTTTCACTACACACATGCTCAATGCGTGATGTGTGTAATGTATACACAGCATTTTCTCTAGCCACGGTAACAAATTGCACAGAACCATTTCCTAATCCTGAAATAATAAAACCGTCAAAAGTGCAAGAACCAAACGCGTTTCATTTCTAAAGCGCGAGTGTCTTACGCATACTTTTTTTATTCAAGTTAGAGACTGTTGTCGAACAACTGTTTCGAAAATGTGATGTAAATAATGTGAGATATGAAGGACTTTCATTTACGTAGTGCGCGCAAGTGTAAACACAGTATGTCAGCGTACGAGCCTTACCTATTTCTTGTAAAATACTCGAGTAATCTCCATCCATCGCTCCAAGCTTGGAGTTCTCGCCATCATTTTATGTCCGTGTATCGCACCTATAGGAAACTACCTTGCTATATCACGGGTTATCGGGAACGCACACACACACACAAAATACACACACAATATGACGTATACAGTATGTAAACACGTAAGGTGCACATAGGGAAATTAACATTGGGAAAAAATGACTGGATCAGAGTGAGCCTCGAAATCTTGTTTTTCAATTTGACAGATAATATTCTTTTGCAAAATGAATGTGTATACTGCCGAAGAAAATATTCAAATGATTACAACATAATCGGACTTTTTTTATTAATGGGACATTATATTCCCAAAAATACTTAAATATGGTGCGAGATCAAATATCTCCGCCTATTCGTGTTGAACCTAAAGACATTGGGTCACTGATTTACCAACGCGCATACGTCATACCAGTCAGACAATTTTTGAATGAAATGTTTCCAAACAGACGGAGTTGTTTTTTTTTGTTTTATTTTTGTACAAAATAATTAAAATTATTATTTATAAGAGCTTTTTATTATTAAAAAAGTCAAGTAAAATAAAAATAAATCAAAATAAAATAAAAATCCTCAAGATTACCACGATAATTCAATAGAAATAACAATTAATACAATCATGGCTAAGTCTGATCCAAGTATTTTTTCCCAATGCTAATTTCCCTATGTGCACCTTACGCAACACCTATTGTTATCAATATAAAAAAAAATCGGTGAAGTGCGAGTCGGACCGAGGGTTCCGTATAAACTTGTAGGTATGTAAATCGAGCCTCAAAGATTTTTCCCGCTTAGCCGTTAAAAAACTGTTGTCCCCTTACATCGACAAAGGTCCCGGTTAGTTTACCAACTAAGCGTGTGATTGCAATGAGTTCAGATGAACAACTGAACTTTTGTAAATCGTGGCTATATCTGATAGCCTAGTTGTTGTGCCGTGTTGCATGCAAGAGTTCTTATATTGTGCTGTATAAATGCACCGGTAGCGGACGCTTCTTTTGTATTAGACTGTTACTGTTTATACGTGCGTAGCATGTTGTTGCGGTTTAAAAACATTACTTTACGGTTTTCGGATTTTTTTCTTTATTTGTGCTTTAAAAGACATTGCTTCTTGCCAAATTTCATGATTCTAGGTCAACGGGAAGTACTTCCCAAGAGTCTTGACAGACAGACAAACTGACAACAAAGTGATCCTATAAGGGCATAAGGGTTCCTTGTTTCCATTTGAGGGACGGAATCCTATAAAAAACAACCATTGTCACTGTCTGGACTATAGCACTACAGCGGCGGATGAGTTATCATTTATTCTATAGTGACATATCTACATCTCTAACAGCAGTCTAAAAGAATTTTAATATTTTTTCTCTGTTATGTTGTTTATAAAAAAATTTTTTTGCAAATTGTGAATGTATAAGTTTCAAATTGATAGAAAAAAGTTAACAAGTATAGAAATTTCGAAAAAAAAACTGAATTTTACAATCAATAGTCTCCTTGAAAATTTGGCTGTCTATAAAATCGGTCCTTATAGGCATTTTTTTACACTTAAGGAGGTTGATGCGTTACAGTTCCAATCAAAAGTAAGTCGAATTCTAAATGGGAACTTTTCTATAATACATTTTTACAAAATAAATTATTGTCATAAAGACATAAATAAATTTTTTTTTTTAATATTATTAATTATTTCAGTATTTTACTCAATGGACTAACTTTTGAATTTTTTGTACAAAGTTAGGTTAGAAAAAATAAATTTATGTAAATATCTGTATTTTACATATTTTTTGCAGAAAATAATTAAAAAAAGAAATTTGAAGTAATAAAAATTAAAATTAAATCATTAAAAAGTTGAAAATTCAGTTAAAATTAAAATTGTCAAGAATAAAAGTCCACAATCGAAAAGTGCTAAGGTTTAATATTTTTTTTTATTGATTAAAAGTCTCCAAATTAATTTGGAAAAAATATTAAAATATGCGTAACACATTGATGCTTTACATAGTAGTTTTCGGAACTGCTGACATTATTTGGTTATTTGCAAAAAATTAAAATGTACCGTTTGCATGCTAGGTTGACATATTTTCCATAAAACTACATGTAAAAGTTTTTTATTAATTTTTGACTTTATAAACCTCCTAATAATTTTGGATTTTTTACAGGAAATTTTGTCATAAAAAAATCTATTAAAAAAACTTTATTTCAGATTTTTTTCATTTTTTCGTAAAACGGCTCAACCTCCTTATTAGAAAAAAGTTACAAAACTTTAAATTTAAAATTATTTTTTTTCGTTTTCATTTCAAAAATTATTTATTATTTATTTTTAACTTTTATAATGCTAAAGACAGTTTTATATCAGTAGATCAAATTATTGAGTAGGTACATGACAAAAAGAAAAAAAATTGTTGATGCAGTCTGGTGAGTTACTTTTCATTTCTGAGTTGTGATTTTTGGTGCCCCAAACAGTTGCTTACTTTGCTTATAGGTTAATCCGGCACTGGTCCACGGATATTATCATTCTTTTAAAAGTACTCCGTACAAAAAAGATGCGTACTTACAAATTATATTTGTTCTATACGTTGCACAAAGAAGACAAATGTATAAAATCCTTCATAGGTCTTTTTTGTCGGTTATATTCGTACCTAAAGGCCGCTGCACACGACGCTGGAAACTGCTTAGACTTCTGCTCGTCTGCTAGCTCACAAGATAGATTTTATAATTAGAACAGGGACTATTTTTTTGCTAGATTCTCTTTGCTCTGTGCAAGAACCAACCGGGAAACAGTATAGTGTCACGTGGGCGACATGAACAAACGCTCACAAATCAACATGGCGTCATTCTACAACTCAGAGTCAGACAAAAGACACGTTTTGTTCTGTGTTTATATTTTAACTGTCACTGCGCGCGCACCAGATCTATTCACAAAACAAGCTTGAAAAGACGTCTACTGTGAAGCGAGCACATAAAACTAGTAGAGAAATTTAGCAAGGAATCTAGCGGCAAACCCAGCCTCGTGTCCAGCGGCCTTAACTTGAGGTTGTCTTAGAAAGCCGTGTCTCATATATTATCATAACTTATATAATATGTCCATAAACATTTTCTATACAAAATTTTTGTCAATTCATGTTATATAAAAGTTTTGGGCGAGGGACTGTGGCGACATATGGCGATAATGCCGAAAATACTTCCGCTTGATTTATGCGCCGAATAAAAAGTATTGTGGAGAACAAGTGTGCTGTGTCACGTCAGAGGCGTACTTCCATTGTCGCTATGTTGCGCTATATTTGTCGCGCCTGAGAAATTAGTCAAAGAATACGTGTATAAAATATCGTGTCATTATTTTGTTTAAAAGCTTCAGTCAATTGGTTGTGTACACCATTATAAATCATAACCTCTAAAACCATAGGCGGCACTTTTATTATTTTTTAGCAATTGGCTGCATCAAATGGCGCGTTACTACAGCGCACCAAACGGAAACCAGCGACATGAGCTAGCGGGCGCTGCCATCAAACGACATCAGCCAAGGCGATTAGTTCGCACATTTTGGCGCTGTAGTCGTTTCTTAATGAAATAAATTAGTTGAAAATATAACTAACGTTTCGCAATGTACGTATACCATAATATATCTACTATAAAAACAGACTAAAGAATATTAACTAAGATGGCGGCGAGGTAGAACGATTGCCTTAAAGGTCGTAGGTTTGATCCCTGCGGTCGGTGTCATTATTATTATTTTTATTGTTGTTGTTTTTTTTTAACAATTATGCCAGTTTTGCTTCTGTAGTGTGTAGTGTAAAATAGTCTCTTTTTTATTTATTGTTGACAATAGACACCCGACAGCTAAGGCCATTGAGCGGCACCACAAAACATCTATGAGCGGAGGTGGGTTTTGAACCCACGACAGTTTGATTCAAAGGCCAGCGCGCTAATCGTTAAAGTCCGTACCGTGTGGCGAGAGCTAAGGTGCTTACGCAACAAAAGTAAAATCAGATTGTTTTTGATGTGAAACATCTAGTGGCGCGTTGGTTGGGAGTAAAACCGTGCAATTAGCGCCACACTTTTATGGTACGACGTTTTATGGGAAGACGTTACATTTGCGTGCGATGTTGAAGGCGACATCTAGATATAAGGGCGAAGTTAGTTACTAGTATTTCGTTAGATGACAGCGCGTGACGCTTGCTTTGTGTATGCGTTGGACTAAAACTTGGTTTTTGTTAAAGGTGACAACTAGATGACAGGGCGATTTTTAGTTTCAGATTGAAAATTAATTACAGGGCGATATTTAGTTACTAGAATTTTAATTTATGTTTCACATGTCAGACGGTCACACGACGGTTCTTATTTTTTTTTAGTAGGCGCTTTTGAAGATATAAATGCGTTCATGTGGCTCTGTAAATAGCAAGTTCCCTTATTAGACGAACCGCCTCTGTCTTAAGAATAGGCGCACGCAGCTTGAGTGCCGGTGCACTAGAAAGCTTACTCGTTATGAATATACTTTATGTCTAATGATTTATTTTATTTGAACTTATAAAAGCTTATTTCCTCTTGAACGGTTTAAAGCAAAACAATCAATCACACAGCCTTTTATGCAATAGCGCACAATAAATTCAACACCCCGCCGCACAAAATAGACGCACTCAAAACAATGATGTTTGGTTTATTTCTGTGATAACAAAGAAAAACATGTCAAAACCAAAAAAGCAAACCTCACTAATATAAACTGAAACTTTATTAGCTGTCAAACATAATTAATTTTATAATTAAAAAAAAAAAAAAACAATAAATCCGACTGCACTAAAATTAAATTAATAACTAAAAGGAGAAAAACAAGTCGGAAAATATTAGACGTTGATCAGAGATTTGAATATGGAGAATTATAAAACGGTCGAATAAAAAAAAAACTTGGTGACTGATGATGAGATACTGTTTTAATAACTTGAGCGGTATGAAATAGAGTAAGCGAAAAAATAACTAAACTAGCGACAAATATTGGTTAATATAATAAAATCCAGAACGGGCTTACAAACATTGGGTTGTGAATAATCCATTTGAGATATTAAAATAATAGTTGAGTGACTAAATTACTAAGTGAGCGACTAGAATACCTTCGGTAATTTTGAAGCAGACATTTTCTTTTGTTTTTACTTTTTATTTTTTTTGACGTGATAACGTCTTATAAATCGATGACTCACCAATCTTATAAATTGATAAAACACCGACTACATGCACGAAAAAGTGTAACGTAACGTTCCTAACGTTCGTAACGCGTAACGTTCCGCCTGACCCTGTGCGTGCTTTTTGCTAATTTCTCGCTCAATTTAAATCAGATCGGTTTGAAACCAGTCTTAAACGAAAGAGGAGAACATTTTACATAGATTTCGTATAACAGAATTTGCCTAAACAGTTTTTTTATACAAATTTATATAGAAAAATAGCTGTACCTATAAATGCAATGTTGTCTAATGCATGGCGCGACGCGGTCGGTCGTCTTTGTTTGCCGTACATGGAAATTAGAAAATAACGTATGTCTTGTCTTAACATGAAAACGGCTGCATTTCTAATGTTTAATTCAATTTTTTGACATTAGTATTTTGTGAAATGCAACGCCTTCTAAGTTAACTATTGGAATAACTAATTATTATTAGAACATAATACTTTGACAGTCGCAAACGTCACTTTTGACATTTCTTATCATTCCGACACCAAGGATAAGCGGATTGAAACCAAATTTTGGGAGGATGTTTGATATGTAAATATGAAGTGGCCTATTGTTTTTGGGGAACATCGGCGCATGCGTAAAAGAATATATCGCTTATAATGATGTTTTATATAATAATAATATAGTTTTTAAAACGGTTTTTACTCTATCTATTTTTACTAGAAATTTTTGTAAATTTTTTGGGGAAAATCGGCGCATGCGCAAAAGAGATACATGCCATAGTTGTTTTTTATGTAATAATAGTGTACTTATTATAGTGTTTTATTATTCTACTTAATAAAATTTACCTAAATTTGAAGCGAAAGACGCAATATCATAGATTCGAATTATTATAATTATTATATAAATTTAGGTTATGTATTACGGAATACGTTATCACGTAAAACTATCGTCCGTTAACCGACTTTACAGACAACCAATTTTTTTCACTTAAAACTCACATTTTCATGAAGATTGAAAACCACCGCTTTTTTTGATAAAGGGGAATGCGAATTGTCTCGCAGTGAAACGCGATGGGGCAAAGGTGGAGTTTTTAAAAAAATAATTCCGGGGTGAACGATAAACGGGTATGCGAATTAAATAGTTAATTGTTTGAATAGAACTGCGTTTTCTAAAAATTGTATATTTAATTGACAGTCAATTAAATATATATTTTTTAGAAAACGCAGTTCTATTCAAACAATTAACTATTAACAAAATGCCGCCCAGAATAAATAAATCATTTGCCAAATTTTGAAAAAAATACAGGACGTAACGTTGACACTCAAACAAATATTATGTCGCTCAAATATTATGAAGTTTCCCACTTAGTATGTTAAAGTTGCTGTTCTGTTGATTTTTCGTCACGCGCAGTTAGTCGCTCACTTGGTAATACAGTAACCCAAATTGATTATTTTTGTCACCCAAAATTGTAATTTACAGTCACTCGTTTAAATACTACCCTTTGAATATCAATATGATATGCAATTTTTTTTTCCTCTCTGCCATTTTGTATTTTACGACAGTCATTTTGGTTTTATAAAAACAAAATCTAGCCTATAGCCATCGCACGGTTTAGATAAATCGATAGACATCTAATTGATTAAAATTCATTCAGCCGTTGGGTTGTTTCGAGGGTATAAAGAAACCCACGTACGCGTGAAAAACATAACGCTGTATTTTCTATCACTCAGTCGGGTAACTGCTGAAGGCATTTCAATGTATTTAAATTGGGATAGTCAAAGCGAATAAAAAACAAACCAAGGTTTAAGACCTTGTACAGTTCGGATGTACGTACGTACGTACGAACAGACCACTCACAACTGTATTTCGTGATTTTCTGTTAAAATTTTTGGACTTATTATGAACTCGCATCAACCTACGACGAATTTCCAGATCATTTTGATGCCTGAATATAATAAAAAATAATCTGTATTATTTGCTTGTATTGTCTTTAAAATTGTTTTTATAAGTATTTGTAAACTCTCGTTTACAGTAGCCAACAAAAACATTTTAATTATGAAAAAAGAAAAAAAATTGCGTATACACCAAAGCTAATTAATGTACATTTTATAATTACTTATTGTGCGTTGCCTGAATTTTACTTTCAATTCTTTTAAAAGCTGCTATGAAATAAACAAACCGAAACGTAAGGGTTGAGTTAAACACAGCGTTTATTGAATTTAATCTTTTTACAAAAAAATACAACACTAATTTTATAAATTAAATTTGAAATACTGAATACAGTGTATATCGGATATAACGAAATCGGTTATAACGACATGCCGGCTGTAGTCAAACACAAGAATCCCGTCTGATTTCCATAATAAATATGAACAAAATATACTGGTTAGTTAGTACATGGGCTATAACGACAAATCGGTTATAACGACCAATTTTAAATTATGTGGTATATAACGCACGGACATGCACTTCAATATCTGACACATTGGATACGTGCAAAACACAAACTGACATAGTTTTAGTGCCTAATATTTAAAGGATACAGTCGAACCTAGATACGCGAGTTCAAGGGGTCGCGATCTCTTTTTGCTTATGGAGGTTTTTCACTTACTTGAGTTTAGCTTATAGAGATACAGGAGTGGCCTTTCTCACTTATAGAGATCTATAAACACTATACAAAAACAATGTTAGTTATTTCAGCTATTTATGACTCATTCTTATTTTTCGTGGAACTATTAATACGTTCAACTATCGCTTATAGAGGTACAGGCAAGTAGTAGTCTCAGTTATAGAGATCCATGAGTGAAAAACGTCTTTCTTTTATAGAGGTTTCTGTTTCTCACTTATGGAGGTTTTAGAGGGTTACAAGACGGTACCTGGCAATTACTTTCACTTAAAGAGTTTTTTCGCTTACCCAGTTCTCATTAACTTAGGTCTGACTGTATATATTTGGTTACTTTTAAAAGATTTCTTTAGGGGGAGTACCTTAGCGAAAAAAATTATGTTATTTCTTTAAAAAAATTCCAGCCAATTGGACGACGGGGACGGGACCATTCCAACTTCAAAAATGTTGACATTTGATTATAATAAAGAAAATAAAATTTCTGATATCGTGTGAGGTGACGCGGGTAATGGCTAGTATTCAATATGATATTAACTATTCGTTGCCATGGTTACCTACATAATATGTTCCACGTCATGTAAAAATTAATCAAAGCATGCCTAACTTGTTTATTTCTGACAGATCCATAAAACAAAAGAGCGGATGGTTTTTTTTATTTTCAAAATATTTCTGAAACTATAAAGTTTAGAAAAAAAAATTTTTAACAAAACTTTCTTGAAAAAATAATAGAATAATAAGCCGTTGTGTAAAGTATACAATTATTATATAAAAAATACCGTTTTAGCATATATCTCTTCTGCGCATGCGCCGATTTTCCCCAAAAACAATAGGGCTCTTCATATTTGCATACCAAACATCCTCCCAAAATTTGGTTTCAATCCGCTCATCCGTTTGACCTGTATCGTGTTCACAGACCAACAGACGCACAGAGATTTCCCAAAAATATGTTTTTTGGATTCGGGGGACCTCAAAACGGAAATATATTGTAAAATTTTTGAAAAGTGATTTTTGACCTAAACTACTACCATTCCCCACTTGTGGGTTGGAATGGTAAAAAGGAGTAAAAAAAAACTTGTCTAAATAAAATGCTAAGAAATTAATATTGTTTTCGTGAATGCGAATGCTTATATATTCGTTATATCACAATAATAATACAATTATTGATGTGTGAAGACACGATGTTATTCATTCGAATAAACCATTGTATTACAATGAATTGTTTAAAAAGAAACAGTTTAAAATCGATCTAGCTTGTAAAAAAGTAAAATATGTAACCGATATAATTAGAAACAACTTGCTTTTGTTTAATTTTTGTTTCGGGCCACCCCCAATGGTACAGTCGCATTTTGCCAATATTCATCATCGATATACCAATTAAATATTGAAAATAAGCCACAGAGCTAACGGAAGTAATTCGTGCACACATCAGCTTCCTTCATAAATATATCAACATATTCGATAGGCAAAATAGTCCCAACCTCAATTTCATCCTTGTCAATGTTTGTTAATAATAATAAACGTTCAACAACTGTGGTCATAAGCATTCTAACTTGTGATTTAATTATTCACTTTTCCCGGAACTCTAATACTTGTCACTTGTCAACACGCAATTGTAATGTCGAATTTGAGAAACAAAGTATTTATTTCTTTGTAAAATACGATGAAATTTTGATTAAAATATTTTTTGACGTGATAACGTCTTATAAATTGATGAAACACCGGCTGCATGCACGAAAAAGTGTAACGTTCCGAAATGTGTCACGTTCCGCCTGACCTTCGAGCGGAATACGTTATCACGTAAAACTATCGTCCGTAAACCGACTTTACAGACAACCAATTTTTTTATATACCTATCTATCTATCCATACATAGTACTAATATTATAAAATGCGATATAGTTATGTTACGCTTTCACGGGCAAACCGCTGAACCGATTGTGATGAAATTTAATATGGAGATAGTTTAAAACCTGGGGAAGGACATAGGCTAAACCTTAAGTTTGGATACAAGAACACCGTACACCAAGTTTCATGAAAATCGGTCTAGCCGTTCTTGAAATATAAACAAACAAATATCCAGTTACAATTTTATATATTATACCAGTGATCGCCCAATGAGGTTCTTTTCTCATATGAATTTCTCCCGAATCGATTTTGCCTATGTTAATTGGTACACATCGTGATGAAACATATTATTGTGCACTCCCCTTCATTCAAACGAAGAGATCGATGCATGTTTCATCACATTGTGTGCGAATTAAAACACTCAAATTGGTACCACAACTTTTTCCTTCCTGTATTTATATACAAACCAGCCGTTACCCGCGGCTTCGCAGGCGTTTGACGGATTCAGTCCCATTATTTGACATAGTGGTGACTCATTTCTTGACGTAGACCCCCCTAATAAATTTAAAAATGATGAAATTCTTGTGATCAACGTCCTGACAAACCTTGAAAATGACACCCATGTTAATTTTTAAACTATTTACCTCTTTTCACCGTCTGAAGGTATTTATTGACAAAAGTAATTCTGCCCATTTTCAATTTGATACGTCTATCTTATATGATTTCGCCATGCAAATTTTGAACCGCCGTTACACCCTTTAGATAGATAAATATAATTTTATTTGTAGAGCCAAGTAGGATACAAAGCGTTAAAATAAAAAATATGCATATTTTAGTCATAATATTTTAATTTTAATATTTTAGTCATAATAACTATCTGTGTGCCAAATAGCCTAATCCGTCCAGTGTGCGTTGATAGATCAGTCAGTCAGTCAGTCAGTCACAGTTTCCTTTTATGTATTTAGAAGAAGATTAGTATTGACTCAAAAGTTTTGGTAGTTGTTGTAGTTTGGGAAACTTTGCTTGGTCGATCAGTTATCGAGCGTTTATAATCTACAACCTCCTCTCGATAGGTCGAACTTTTTTTAAACAAGGTACTTTTTAAATCAAAATTAAAATGTAAAAAAAGTGTTCGTTTTAAAATTTAATTTTAGAGTATCTCGACAAAGACTTTATTTTATAGCTCTTTATTATTGCAGTTAAAAAATACCTGTATAAAGGTAGATACTATATATTATAGTGTATTATTTTCCGTTATATTTTTCATGTATTATAAATGAGGTCAGTTTATTTTGCAATATATTTTATAGCTGTAAAATATCCATACACGTCGTGGTTAGTCGAAAAATTACACCACAATGTGTAGGCTCGTTTATATTTGCCTACCAGCAGCGAATTAACAAGGGGTGTCCAGAAACAGATCGCTAACCTACTCGAACTGACATTCTCATTTACCTATACAAATAAATAGAATTAAGGTGTCTGTTTGTATTATACATATACTTTTAGTCTATACTGAGCAAAGGAATAAAATCACAATCGAATCATTAGGGTGCAAACATATACTTTTGTCTTTTTTTACGCCGTAAGCACTGAGGAGGACAAAACAAGCACTACGGAGGACCCGGCTTAAGAAATTTCTAATTTGCTCCGTCCTGATCCAAAAGTTGGGTACGTTCATGTTGATTTCATAGAAAAGACAAAGTTTTTGAAACAGAGATACTTTATTCAGATTGAAGCAAGTAGATCACCCAATCCTATCATCGGAGAAATCAGGGAATTACATCGAAGAAAGAGACGCAGATATATTTTCGATACGCTTTGTTGCTTTCGTTCACCGCACATTGAGTCGATAGACAATGATTCATATAGAAAATTATTAAATATGTGGTGTTATATTCCTTATAACATAGTAGGATTCTCCTGTATCTGTATATATGTAGTAATGGATTACAAAATCCACATACTGCGAGAGTTGTTTTTTTAATGAACACAAATAAATAAAATTGTAACTTACTTTGTAATTGAACAGTCTTAGGAATTCCTAGAACGAATTTTCAATTTTTATCAGTTTTTTATGTTTATTTTTTTGTACCTATCTATTTATACATATAAATAAAATGTCTGTCTGTTTGTTTCGGCAAATTTCCGAAACGACTGGACCGATTTTGTCGAGACTTTCACTGGCAGATAGCTGATATTGTAAACAGTAACTTAGGCTACTTTTACAAGTAGTAGTGTAGTACTATTATACAAAATTCGTAGGCATGTATGTAAATAATGTGTGTATATTTGAACGGAATAAACTTAAAAAACAATCTGACGAATTTAGTTGAAACTTTTTTAAAATGTTTTTTATGATACCACAAATGCTATAGGCCATGTTTAATTTTACTATTATATCGGAAAAATAATTAATTAAAATTGTTTTTGAACATAATGGACCTTACAGGCAAAAACATACAGTATTGGAAAAACGAACTCAATTTTTTTTATACATGTATTTAGAATAATTACGCAAAATTTTATGGATATTCAATAAATATTCTCAACGCAGCAAACGATCTTTACAACGAACGTACCACTGACTCTCGGAAATCCGAAGAAAAACTGCTCTAGAATTTCAAAAATGCATGTTTACACCAAAGTAAAGCCTAAAGCCAACCCTGACCAAAACTGTCTAACTCCTAAAATTGATTGCTTTGTATTTAGTGTCGACAAAATAACAATGGCTAATATATTTATAAAAGATACACATAAAGTTAGAAAGCGATTATTTAACTTAAAGAAAATTTGAATCGTTGTAAGTTGTGTAAACTTGTTATATTGATACTGTATACGGTATTTAAGTTAGCTTTAACTTCTCTGAAATTAGCACTGAGTAACAGATATAAATTAAAACAAACAAAAACATAAACACTGCCGAAACGACGTATATACCGCCACTTTGGCTTGTAGTTTTATTCTAACATTAACCATAAACGTCTCGTGTAAACTGGAGCCAACTTAGTAATTTATTATTAATCGAATCAGTGACGGAGTATCGGAGTGGAGCACAAGACTCATATTTTACACGCTTTTGATCAACGTAGCATGTTTGTCAGTCATTTAGTTGGGTTAAATCTTGCTCTAAAAATTTCAACTAGTTCTAATTAAGGATATATAAGGTATACAAACGAAGACAAAAATTTTTCTATTGCCGCATAATACTGTTGCGTGCTCCCTGTTGGGACGATAATGTGTTCTATAGAATGTTCCAGACCACGACAACAGCAATTGAAAGCAGGTAAAAACCCGACCGAATTGCCTGGTGAAGGCAATGCATGTAAGAAAGGTTGAGATGCTTCTAGAACATTCTACAGGCGGGGGACGAAGCTATAAAATGCGAGCGGAGTGGTTGGCAAGTCGGTCAGTCAGTTGGTTAGTTGCAGGGCGTACGTACAGTGGATTACAGACAACTGTAAGATAAATTGTTCAGTCGGTACAGCAAGGCCGAAGTAACTGCTATGATAGAAGATAAATGAGCTGTGTAAACCGTTGAGTGCAATTATATAAATCTAGTTCTACATAAATCACTAAAGGCGTGAAATAACAGTGTTGAGGTCGGCATCAATTTAATTATTATCGCGTTTTATATACTCAGGTATAATAAATTGGTTCTGACCTCAAAACTGTTATTTTACGCTTTTTAGAGATCCCTTTTTGAAGGAGGTTCAATTTAAAAAAAGAAGGTTTTTTTAAATTTTTTAGTGATTTTTTTTAGTATTTAATGAAACCGAAAAGCAACGTTGATTGAATGAAACAAGCAGAACTAGTACCGTCCGTTCAGAAATGCACAGAAATAGTTTTGACCAATTGAAAATGCGCAAAACTAGTTTTGCTCATTTTCTAACACTCGCAATACCTACCCGTTTAAATGTAAGATTTCGGGTTTGGGAAATATTCGTTGGTCAAAACTAGTTTTGCACATTTATTTGAGTCATTGACCGAATTTGGGTATATACCGTAACATATACACATTAGTATACGTAGGAGAGGACAACAAGCAGTAATTAAATCTTCCAATTTCGTTGGTTAGTTGTCAAAAGTAAGCGATGGTTATGGTGAAAATATTTAATACCAGTATACTTTATAAGTGCGCTATTGTCAAGTGTGAACAGAAAAATTATTAGATGGAAATTGGGTAGAAATTTGTTGAAAAGAGGTTTGACTGTACTATAAATGTTATTTTCGGTTTGGTGACTGTAACGTCCCTGATGTTGTATGCACGGAGTTGTTCAGGCAACCTACAGCAAGTGAGCCGGCAGTAAGTACTAAACTAACTGGCTGTATAGAGTAACTGAAGTACTGGAACCTTGCTAATTTATGTAAGCTTTGCACAATCACGTTTATATACTCCATACTCTCATATTGGTGCAACATTCTACTGGCAATATTACCATGATTCTTGCTATGAGTCAACAAAATATGTAGTTAGCAAGATAATTAGCCATATTCTACTATTTGTGTTCTAATCACTATTATTACGTAACCACAGTGATTACAAAATTAATATGCACTGTTTGTAATTACTTTTGTTTAAGGGCAGTAACTTGGCTTAGCAGAATTAAAAAAAAATATCCAAAAGTGAGTACCCAGAGTGCTTAGTTTGCTTAAGCACTTTGTAGTCACCGTCGTTATAGGTCTGCATGTGTATTCACAATTATTGTTTTTGCATTTCAGTGCCTATATATAGGGTCATTCTACTAACAGCAATACTGATTCTTGCTATAAAGTTGGCAAGATTTAAGTAGTTAACAAGATTGTCAGCAAGATAACCGCGGTGATTACCATGTGCTCTGGGTAATCACTTTTGTTTGTTTTTTATTCCGCTATGCAAAGTGACTACCTAAATAGCATGGTAAATTTTAGTGATTACAAACAGTGGTTAACTATTTTGTAGTCACTGTGGTTACCTTAGAACAGAGATTAGAACACAAACAGCGGAATATGGATCAATATGTAATTCCAAATCTGGTTTATATATTCTATTGACTAAACGTATTAGGTCACTCTCATTGCATTAACAATAATATTGATTCTTGCTATGAAACTAACAAGATATAATTAGCAAAACAAAATATTTTACATAAAATAAAAAAATTAACCCCTTAATACACACTTCAATAAATAAATTCGTATTCGCAAATGGTCTAATATCCCGATTATGCTCAATCTTCACCCATCGAGTTTTCAAATGAAATTTGGAATTTGGTAATATAATGTATTATTAAAGAAAAATTGATTTCAATTTCTTGGCATAGCTATTTTTAATAACTAGTGTTTTCATAAAATTTATATGTCTGATCAGTGATCCTACCGGGCCGATTTTATTAAAATGTTGGCAACATATTTTAATCTTTACTAAAAGGTTAAATTTTAGTTTTAAAAACAAATCTGATATTTTTTCGGTATTTTTTGACCCCTAAGACTACCCTAAAATAGTCCGATTGGGCCCATTTTAAATAGGCTTTGTGTAGGATGGTGACATTGGTGAATACTCTGCAAGCTAACAAACCATTTTTAGACTTTTTTCAGGTCAGTGACAACGTTTTAAGGAAATTAATAAGATCATGAACTATTATGCTTTGGATATTATTGCTAATATTTTTTTAACCTGTTTTTTATGTTTATATTTTATAACATGTATTCATTTTCAGAAATTTGTAATTCCCTGTTATTGGATTGATATCTGTTGGGAAATATATATTTATTATTATTATTACAAAATGCTAACCAGTTTTCGTTAAAATAAATTAATTTTTACGAAAGTTATTACCCGTAACCGAAAAAAGGTTATGAAACATCGAGAAATGTTGCTCCGACTTTTAGTACGAGTATGCTCCATATCGCAAATACAACTAATGTTTGTCGCTATGATATTAGAAGACTGGAGCCCTGTATCAGGAGAATAGAACTCGGTATCAGGTTGCGAGTTTCATGAAATGATTCCACAGCTGGATTTTCCGTCAGTACTACCATAACAATATCTACAACTGACTACTGTAGTTTAGTATGTTATGTAAGTTGGTCACATTGTTTACGTCTTCTCTCTTCCATTTTATTTATAGAAATTATAACAAAGCGATTTCTGTACTCTGTTGAATTAGTTTCTCAACAGCTCAAGTTTTAATGCAAATTACAGTATATTGTACTGAACAATCAGTTTTTTTTAGTAGTAAAGTTTTTGTGTATCGTCATATAAAATAGTAACGAGATCTCTAGCTGTAACTTTGTTTTCTAGTAACTTTTTAAAATTTTTGGACCCAAAATATTAGCGAAATTTTTTCAAAATCGAAACTGAACTCTTTACTGTCTATAGATAACACCTGATTTGAAAATAAAAATCTTTGACATTACGGGTTTTCCCTTAATCAATGCTATTATGCAGTTTTTCCGTGGATTTGTTATGCTTGTAGAGTAGCAAGTATGGTAGCATGCACGTTTCCATAGCAACAATATTGTATAAAAAAAAAACGTTTTTAGAAATATAAAATGCGGTGTATATTTAACAAAGAAATGATTGAAACGAATTTTTAATAGTATTTTTTTACCACTTTGCATAATTTAAATATCATTTTCACGTATTTTTTATGTTTATTCATAATTATATAGGCTGTCAATGTTTTAAGTTCATCAGAATTTTCTACCATGTGCGATGTGCCTTCGGTAGCTATATTCAAGGTCAAGCTTGTTAATATGGTACCTATGGAAATCAGTAATGCATTATAGTAAATCGTTCCACATAAAATGCAACATAGACCGGGCATCCAAGGGAGGGTTCGTATATGCATTTTATATGGAACGAGTTTCTGTAATGCATTAATGATTTTCGTATAGCTACCGTATCAACAAAATTCACGTATACATTGCGTCTTAAGCTATAGAAATTATTAATGCATTACAGAAAATCGTTCCACATAAAATGCAACGAAGGTCGGGGGGGGGGGCAAAAGGATGTTCGTATGTATTTTATGTGAAGTGATTTTCTGTAATGCATTTATGATTTCCATAGCTACCATGTCCATAAAACTTAAATGAAATTCAATGTATAGGAAATAGCCGCACAGGTCTCTATGAGAAAATTAGTCCGAGTTGTGTCAGACTGTTTATTTTTATATTCTTTTTTCTCGCCACAAAAGTTGCGTGAATAATATTTTGTGGTGCAGCTCTGAGCTTATCTTAAACTTTGTTGAAATATTTCTTTTACAATCTTTAACAACTTCAAAAGAATTTAAAGCTCACAAATTAAAATTCGGGAAATAAATATAAACACTCGACCGCGATCGCATTTATGAGTCAGATAAAATATTCCAAGTATTTGAAAACGAAGTCGGTAAAACAACAAGTTGAAATATAAGTTATAATAAAAACGAAATGCACTTACATTATTTTTATATAAAGAAATATTTTCATCTCAAGAGTTTAGGAGTTATGATATAATTTTCTAGTGAAATTACCCAGAAACTTAACATCACAAACAATTTAAAGAACTTTTGCTTTTAGAAACGTGTTTTAAAAAGCCACGGATGGGAATATATTCAAGTGAAAAAGTGAAGAATGACGTACTTACATAAAAGTGGCTCAGAGTTGCTCACTTTAAACTTTTAAAAACAATCCTTTCCTGGTCCTATGTCATAAATCTACTAGAGAAGTGGAAAATAATGCCTACAGGCTTTAACTTCGTCCTTGTAAGCATGTTAGCACATTCCATTCATATAATAACCATTCATTAATGCGTGAATTGTACATTGTTAGATAAAAATAATTTTAAAATAAATGGTTCGACATAACTCGCTCTAACTTTCCCATCTAGGAGTATACCTCAACATCGTACATTTTCTGGGAGGAGGCAGTTTGAGCCCGAACGCTGTAAGTTAAACACCGCTGCTAATAAAGCTGGCTATACACGGTCCGGCAGGCCTGTCAGTTTGAGCTGAATATATTGATGTGGGGAAGAAAATTTTCAATGTTAAAAAGACAATTTTTTAGTAATTTTTTATAGAGCATATTTGAACTTTCCATATTTTCTTATATTAGTTAATTTCTGTACCATTTAAACAAAAACTGCTGGTTATAATTCTAACTTTGTAATCCACATGAATAAAGTATGATTCTGTTTTACTTAAAATTTGTCATATTGTTTTATTTGGAACTTATAACAAATCAACTCATCCTATTTCATAATAAAAGAGCACTCAGAAAATGAATAACTCATTTCTCTTGTATTTCATAAACAAAGTAATGAGGAGTAGCAGAATTATTTACGAATAAATGAAGATACATACCTATCAGCAGCTTTTATTATTAATAGCGTATTTGGTAGAAAGAAAAAAAAACACAGTTTTGAGAAAAGCAATCGCACTTCACGAAAGCCTGACTGCGACCTTCAGGTTCTTAACGGATGGCCCGATGGTCGGGCAGGCGAGCCGCGACCCTACCATATGTTCAGATTTACTACGAACATATTTTTGATTTTTCTCCAGCCGCCTGAACAGTCTTAATTGGCATGCCAACTGACCTTCAAGCGAACTGTTCAATTCCAACTGATAGACTTTCCGTATCGTATGTAGCTACCTTAATGGCATCGAAAATATTTAAAGCGAATGTAGTTAATATACAACGTGAAGTTATAAATAAAACAAAATGTATAAGAATTGAGATGCTGCTGCATTTTATACTTAATACAATTTGATGTAATGATTTCTTAGTTGAAAGTCCATACACCCACGTATCTCGTATTTTGATCTGAGATTTACGATATTCATTATAAAAAGAAACTGTGTGTTTTTGTAAAACTTTTCTACTAGATTTTAAAATATTCAAACGACTTTTCGAAATCGCTTGTTGACATTCAAGAATATATTTAAACCACGCGGCTTTTTTCAACTGTCCAATACGATTAATGGGTACATTAAACAAATAAGAAACAAAACATCAGCATGTTTACACAAAAAAAGAACATCGCTACCTCCATGTCTGTTACTAAATTGTATGTGACACAAATAGCTGAGAATAATGGCTTATGGATTAGAATATATCGGTTTGTAAGTAAATTGAACGGAGTTTTTCAATTTGAAATGAAACACGAGTTATTGTCGACTTCAATTCAAATAATTATATTGCAGCCACTTTCAATTCTTCAAGTTAATATGTACACTTTTTTAAATGCGAAATGTTTTTGCAGAAAAACTGTATACGATTTTTCTGGTTTCTACGGTGAATTTTTTACTTCGATGCATCCTTTTAAGAAAAAATATGATTTTATTTATTACTTATGATAAAGTACCGGTATGTGCTTTTAAGAATATCTGCCCGCATTGAAATGTGTTATAAACCTTCTAAAGCTCCAATTCTCGTATAGGAACTTACTGTTTAGCATTCCCTTTTAAATAGAACCCTCATAAATGGAATCTCTCCATCCGTCCGTTCGTCTAGACTCCAATTACTCACAGGCCAGTAACTTCTAAACATTAAAACAATAAAATAACTAAGTAAATCACTCTTGTTTTATGTTATTGGTGGTTAGTGACAATTTTACAAATCTCCAAGCGATCTTTAAGTCGTTTCCTAAGATATTGGTATGGCAGTGAATGACAGCTGCTATCCATTTCTTCTATATGCACACGTTTTTTTTGACGTCATTCGCCGTTATATTACGGTACCGCTATCTCTAGGAAATCTAGACTTTATTATTATGAAGTAGGACATTGGCATACAGATAAAGTGACAATATTACAGAAATTTTTCGATGATTTGCAATTTCTTGTTTGCCTCTGGCCTTTTTTCAGTTAGCTTTGTGTGCCTAGCAACTATAATTATGAAAAGTTATCTCAACTTGTATGCTTTTTAATATTAGTATCTTTTTGCACCGGCTTCGTCTAAATGGATTTTGTTTTGACAACAAAATAATCAAAAGCAACAAATCTTTTACAGTATCTCAAAGTGTCTGACAATTGGAAACCCCAAGATTTGCTGTAAGGATATGAATTAATGATAGACTGCAACTATAGAACGATAATTTTATGATATGCAATTTCAATTTTGAAAAATTTATATGTGACCACGCTTGACCTTTGCCTAAGCAATGCTGTAATTTTGAGCTCTTTGTATTTCTAAACTATGTATTGTTCCGTCAAGAACCCGTCTGTAGAAATTTTTGTACTATACAACATTACTGGCGTGTAATTTTCATCTATCTGGTATAGTTCTCACACTTTGAATAGAAAAACATTTTGAACGATTTTTTTCATCTCGAGAACGCCACTTGTAGGGATTCCCCTACTTGAGTAATTTATCGATCAGAATCAAAATTAGTGACTTAGGTACTCATTTCACATCTGTAATTACTGATTAGATAAATACTCATATTTTCTATTAACATTTAGTAGTCTGTTTTCAGTGATTTAATTTTTAACCGACACCACGTAAACCTAATCATAATTTAAAATCGTTTTCTTGTTTCTAATATTCCTTTGTTAAAAAAAACGGTATTGTTGTGTTTGAACAACAATCAGCTATAAGTAATGAGTTAATTTTTAGTCAAAGAAAAACACGTTATATGTTTTCCTGGGAACAAAGTAACAAATCATAAATACGTTTTAAAAAGCACGAACAAAAAATGATATAAAATATTCTTTTCAGCTTTGTCGGTTTCAGGTTTGTAACCCCTTTAATCTTTCAAAATGAAAAATGTATTCGTGGTTTTTCCATAATTTACAAATTTAATTAGTTTGAATTTGAAAAAGTTTAGCAATATATCTATTCTAAATGAAGAAAAGAGAAAGGCAAATAAACATATTATATAAAATTTTAATATAGGTCTGTTTTGTATATGCTTCGTCGAAATGTCATTTCCTTCCAGAATTTGTTGACTTTTAAGAAGAAAGCATATTTAATTAGGTTGGATATAAAAATGTGACAACATTTTAAGGGTGACCAAATAACGTTATATTTACTTATTTTAGTTTATTGCTTTGCGCGCAAGAACCTGCATTGAGTTTCGCTCATTCAAATAACAATATTTAAATTAATTTCGCAAGAAATTGATTCAAACTGTATCTTTTCTAATAGGGGAGTAATTTTGTTCTATTTTTAAATTAACTTGAATTCATAATAAGTTCTAAAATTACGAACTGCAGTTGTCGGTTGGTCTGTACCACAGACGTAAAATATAAATGGGCCTAGCATTATCTATTTTAGTTAATATAGGGTCTTTCAACAAGGACGGGTCGATGTTGACAGTTTGTGACGGCCATGCTGTTTTGGCGGCATCTGTCAAATCTGTTTTTTCTTTTTCAGTCATTGATGCCAAATCACCATCGCAAGTTACACGACTGAGCAGCATGTCCAAATGATAAAACTTTATTATGAAAATTCGTTAGTGCCAACGTTGCGCGCATTGCGTCAATTTTACGGCAGACGCGGTGGCCCTTCAAAGTCGACTCTCCAACGTTTGGTGGCTAAATTCGACCAACCAACACCCTTACGGCAAAGGATCGCCAGATCGGCCGAGAACATCGCTGCTGTCCGTCAGAGTGTGCAGGAGACTCCGAGGCAGTCGATTTCTCGCCGTGCACAAGAACTCGGCCTTTCGCAGACTTCAATTTGGAGAATTTTGCGTCGAGACTTGGGCCTGCACCCGTACAACATCCAACTGACCCAGGAGCTCAAAGTTAATGATCACAGACAACGCCGTTTGTTCGCTGACTGGGCTTCGGAACGTTTGGATTAGGACCCCGATTTTGGCCGAAAAATAATCTTTAGCGACGAGGCGCATTTTTGGATGAATGGTTTTGTTAATAAGCAAAACTGCCGTATATGGGACGACCACAACCCACATGAGGTTCACCAGGTGGCAATGCATCCACAGAAAGTTACTGTTTGGTGCGGATTTTCGTCAGATTCAGCCGGATCTATGCAGTAAAGTCATTGAAAATTGGACCTCTCGGATCCGTGCCACCGTTCGAAGCCGCGGCGGACATTTGAACGATGTCATATTCCATACATAATGGCATAAGTGGGCCTTTCAAACAAAAAAATAATTTCGTTAATATCTCACACACAGCTTGTTTTATTCAATTTCAACATCGACCCGTCCTTGTTGAAAGACCCTTTATAATGCTGTGATAACAATAATCTATATGAGAGAGAGCGTTCGTTTTTTTTCTAAATAACGATATATAAGTGTGCATTTTTTAAGGATATAAAAAAGATAATGAATGAGGTTTATAAATCTTGTGGATAAAAATATCTCAATTTTAGATTTGTTTAATCAAATTTAACTGGCAAAAACTTTGTCAAAAACATATTCTACACCTGAGGTAAAATCTCGCATTTACTTACCGTTGAAATGACACATTGGATTAATTATTTCGTGATTTCTTACTAGTGATGTGCCGTATATCCGTATCCGCGGATATCCGAGGGAGAAGAAAGATCCGTATCCGTATCTGTTATTTTTTGGCGGATCTTTTACGGACCTTTTACCTTATTAATTTTCAATTCATAGATGAAATTTTATATATATAGGTGATTAGGTAATAATGAAAAACTGTTAAATTTCATGCAGATTATTTTTTATTTTTTAAAATCGTATTTGGCACCTTTATATTGCAAACATTTATCGTAGTGAGTACCATACCATAGTACATAACTCAAAAGTACTAAAAAACTATCTTTATAATGAGATATTGCACATCGATCTTTGGAAACAGACAATCTGTTATGAGAGTTAACTTTTTCCCATAACAGATAGACTCTTTCTAAAGGTCGATGTGCAATATTTACCGCCGCGTACTCTAAGAAAGTTAAGATCCGTATCCGCGGATCTTGAAACCAAATATCCGTATTCAGATCCGTATTCGCGGATATACATTTTTAACGATCCGGCACATCACTATTTCTTACATACCTGGCGCTACTTAACCATCTTTAAATATACTAAAAAATCGTGAACAGTTCGAAATGCACCGAAAAATACTTATATATTCACAAAAAATTGCAAATAACAAATAATATTCATGTAGTCTCAGTGGTAATTTGGCTGCTATAGGTTGACAAATAGCAACGTTACCAAATGTCGGCTCATAGTAAAAGGAAAATAATAAAGTGTCGGGTGTAAACTATCTCTGCATGTTTCAAGTTTTATTTATAAGATCAATTAAACTTGAATGTGTCATTTCTATTAATCTAAGTTTTATCAATGATATTATTAAATGCTCATTTGCAGTTTGACAACATTTGTTTACATCGAGTTCGCTTAGAATGTGATTAGTTGCGGGCAGTAAAAAATGGGCGCAAAGGTATATCCTTTTCATTTATTTATCTGAGGTCTGTATACGTACGTATGAACGTCCGAGCTTTACAAATAACAATTCTTGACGAATCAGCTTGGTTTATTTTAATTACTTGAAAATACTTCATTAAAATGTGTAATCTGAAAAAGTTTTCTTTCTAACGATCAAACTTCCTCATTTCAAGAAGCTCGTTATATTCTTACATTTTTATGTTTTGAATTAAGTTCGAAATATGTAGTATGTATATTAAACTTTTTTTAATTAGTGTATGCATTAAAATTTTAACAAAACGTGTTTACAAACGGCGTATTGCTAGGTGAAATAAAATTCTTGGAATATTTTCAATGGCTGTTTTTTTTCTCATTACCGCCCATTGGTTCTCCGAAACTTTTAATTTCTTAAGTTTTTTAATATTCCTTAAAAGAGTTATTTGCTTCTTTATTTACAGAAAGGAGGCAAAATGGTGATGATGGAACTGTGAAATAGACTTAAGTAATAATATGTCTCTTCGCATTTTAATAGTTTATTGATAGAAGGTAAAAATTTTACGCTGTTTTGATTACAAGCATTTCATTAACTTTATTCAACTCATGCGCGTTATTCATGTTTTATCATGCCTAAAAACCGAACCATAAATAGCCATTTACCGACTGGTGACAATTACTTGTCATAACTCAATGAAGATTCCTACTAGCTCGGCCATTGTGGAGTAATGAAAATAAACGTAACTATTTTCTGAGTCGTAACGAAATAGTAGGTAACAACAACTCCGTTGTTACCCATTGAGGCTAAAATTGAGAGGCCGAATGTTTTCGACATGGAGTTTATTCATAACCGGCTAACCTCAAACCAAAACATTGAATCGTGCTGTTTGGTGCTGTTAGTATTGACAGTTTTTTTTATAAAGAAATAAATAGATATTTACAACATCTCATTATAATTAAAACATGAATAACGCGCAATTGTTGAATAAAATTTTGGGCGCAACTTGTAGGCCAAGTCATGACCTGTCAGCGCGATGAATGACTTAGACTACTAGTTACGCCAATAACTATTACTTGCGGATAGTTAAGGTCATATCCAATTTTGATTCCCTTCTACATATTCTATCGACTTGAAATTTTACAATGCAGACATACGTAGTTTTCGTCTCTGAAAAAAAGCCTTGTTACAATTAATTTTAGCTCTTATCCTGATTCGAAGACGACTTTTTTTCTTTTTTTCTTTATATGTTCGCCTTGAAAATGTGGGTTCTTATGTTACCACTTACCAGCACCTAAATGTTTTTCACAGAATTGTTGGGTTGTTATATTTCCAGAAAATATTTGTGTTCCGTAAGGTTTTCCAGGCAATATAGTTTGAGATTTTTGATACCGGAAACTTTAACACTCTTTTATTAACTTCATTTGTATGTTTGTAACTATGTATGTATTTATAGAACCTTTCAATTTATTTTTCACCCACTTTCAGACATCTAAATAATTTTAAATTTTGCACATGTATTAAGGACCCATGACAAAGCAATAATTTATATAAAAAATTATAATATAGTCATTGAAGTGTTGGTTTTTTGGGTTATAATTAAAACTAAAGTTTAAAAAAACTCCATAAACACTTTTTTATAGCAAGGTGACGTAAAAAGTAAAAACTAATTTTTAAAAATAACGTTATTGTTCAACAGCGATAGGAAGTGCCTCTATATCAACAGCGATATGAAGTTCATATCGCTGTTGAACAAAAACTTTTAATTTAAAAATTCTTTAATTAGGCAATATTTCGGATTCTTATATTTCCAGAAAATGTTTGTGTTATCCTTCAGCAAGGTTTTTCAGGCGACAATTTAGGCTCTGAGCGTATATCCGGTTTGAAGAACACCCATCTGAGCTTTAATATTAAAGCCTAGTGAATAGTGCACCTATATTAAGGAGCGAATATTGTCTCATTATTTGCCTCACAACCGCCGTTGTGCTAAACGGTTAGCTACATATATGTCGGTGGGTACCTACAGTCTATAGGT
The DNA here is from genome assembly GCA_963575645.1 of Xanthostigma xanthostigma. Taxonomy (NCBI): domain Eukaryota; kingdom Metazoa; phylum Arthropoda; class Insecta; order Raphidioptera; family Raphidiidae; genus Xanthostigma; species Xanthostigma xanthostigma. The sequence continues at coordinate 25,190,604 of OY754471.1, forward strand.
TGGTATTATGTGTACATGTAAAGTGCTGCCAACCGTACAAGAGCAAAACCACCATATCATTTACCGTGTAACGCGTATGTGATGCAGGGATGCCATAATAAATTAACAATTCCAAAATTAGTAATCACCATTCATTTCTTTCAAAGTATGCATGAGACTCTCGCGCGTTAGAAGTGAAACTTCTTAAATTCTAGCATTTGTTGACTATTTTATTATTTCAGCATTAGGATATGGTTATATGGAATTTGTTATGGTGGCTATACATGTAGTATTTACTGCGCAGGGAGAGTAGAAACGATATTCCCACTCCTTTTTTTCAACTGTCGGTTGAAGTCGGAGAAGGGGAAGCGTTTCACTGTTCGTCTGATCAAAGCCAATCTATCCCTCTATAGAGAGTAGTGCGCCTAAGAAAGTTTCGCTTCAATAACGAAGGGAAACTAAGGAGGCGTAGTTTTATGTGGAAACTTCTTTATTAACTTCTTTCCCACACGTCTTTGAATGTCTCGTGTGAAATATCACGGAAATGTTGTGTAAACAAATTAAAAAGCACTTCTTTATAGCGTAACAGTAATAATAACGTTAACAGAAATAAAACTAATAGTTCTAAATAATAAAATAGAAGACTAAGTAACAGAAAAATACAAAGTTACTAATTATAACACAAAATATTTACGATACAGGAACACAGCAAAGATTATTAGCACACTTGTCTATTAACTATATACACACTATTATTTACAACGCGGGTGCTATTTATGTTAAAACTAGATTTATATAATTGCACTCAATGGTTTACACAGCTCATTTATTTTCTATCTTAGCAGTTACTTCGGCCTTGCTGTACCGACTGAACAATTTATTTCACAGTTGTCTGTAATCAACTGTACGTACGCGATGCAATTAACCAACTGACTGACTCGCCAGCGACACGCTAGCATTTTATAGCTTCGATCCCCGCCTGATCGAATCTTCTAGAAGGGTCGAGAACCTCTCTTTACGTGCATTGGCTTCTCCAGGCAATTCTATGAAGGTCGGGTTTTTTTGGCTACCTGTTTTTCATTGTTGTTGTTGATAGAAGATTCTACAGAACCCATAGTCGTCCCAACAGGGAGCGCGCAACAATATTATATATATTAGCATGGAGTATATCTCTCTTTATCAAAAGTTTTATGTCTTTATTTACGACGTTAGCCAATCAGAACAAATGAGCTCTTACGACTTAAAAAAAGACGCAAGTATATGTTTGCACAATGCACCCTAATGGTTCGATAGCGATTTTATTCTTATGCTTGGTATATAATAAAATTTAAACAATCAATAACGGTATTTTGGCCAACCCTAAAAGGTGAATGTTAGACGACGACACACGGATAATAATATACATTTTAGTGGTTATTTTATATACATACGTGCAACGTTACATGTAACGTAACAGCGTTAAGGAAATTAAGTTAAAACATTACCTCGTTAATTCTGTTCAATTACATGCTTCCACAAATAGGCAAACTGTTTTGTGTTTTTTTAGCTAAAAACCGTTATACATTTTCTAGTCGCAAAGTGTTTTTTTTTTTTTGTGCTGGTCTCGTTCATATATGGGAAATAATTCTGTCTACGTGTAACGAAACTTTTCATTGGTCTCTGGTTAAAAGTCTCAGTGGCTAATTACATTTAAAACTAGAGGAAGTTCTCAATTCAACACATAGTGTTTGTAATATTGTTGGAAATTCACAATATTTTAATATTATAACGAAACTAACAAAACTGTTCTTTGTAGGTGGTAAAAGTATTTATTTACAACGATAATGGTTAACAAAACTAACTATTTACTTTTTACAAAAAAATATTTACACAGGACACCAAAACTTATTTAGCACACTTATTTATTATTTATTTACACAGTTCTCAATTTATTTCTTTATCATCTATTTATTTATGTCATTCTCGTACTGTCAGGGTTGGTCTGGAACCTAAAAAATACTGGGAAAATTGTCAAACGCCTTTACGAGACCATGTAACTAAGAAAAAAAAATCAGGACCGAACTGGGCCAGCCCACGGAGGACCGGCGGCCCACCGGGAAAAGTCTCGGTATTCCCTGAGGCCAGACTGACTGTTCACAGTTCACCGACTGACTGCCTTAAAGTCAATGTATATTCGATATAACAACACTACAGGTGTATATTCATTTGTGGCACAACTATTTATTTCTAGCAGTTACCTCAGTACTTGATAGCGGTACTGACTGTTTATTTATTTTGCACTAGAATTGTCTTAACTGACTGTCTGCCTGCCGACCGCCGACTGACTGCTGCTGTTTCGCTTATATAGCCCTTCAGTTGCATTGTAGAACATTCTCGAAGCTTCAGAATTCTTTTGTGCGGTTCCGATAACAATGTGCGTATTGTGCTCCGACAACAATGCATTGCCGCCACCTCCAGTGTTGTCTCGTTACAACATGGTTGTGTAAGCTTCCTAGCCAAATATTACGAGTCGTCTTTATGTATGTATGTATGCAGATATTTCTGCAAAACTACTGAACCGATTTAGACAATTATTTTTGCGTTAAGCTAGACATATTTCAATTAAGGTCACAGTGAAATCCACCATTTTACTTCCTCTTTTCATTGATAAGATGAAAAGCTTCTTGCTTTCCTGGCTTCTTCTTTTTCATCTTCTTCACACATCGTCAAAACTTTGAATTGAACTACACACGTCCATGCTACACACTCGTTACTTGAAAACTGCAAAATGTCTGGCGCACACGGAACTTGCACTAAAAGGTGCTGGTCTGTGCAAGTGCAGTGTGCGCTGTCCTTTAGAGTCTGTAATACAGGATAAAGTATATCTGTGAAATAAATGCATTCCATCTGCAAATAGAAGATAGCCAACAGCATTCTGTATTATAGATACAGATTGCTAGAGCACCATATATATATATATATATATGTATATTATGCCCATGTATTTGCACAAGGTGGGTGCTACAATGAACGGTCTATGAATAAATTAGCATTAAATACTAATTTATTTATTTAAACTATTGGTCGCCAAATGGTCGAAATCTGATCGTAATTAATTAAATTTTTAAGTTTGAACGTTATTGAGGTTTCATTATATGGATTTCTCCTGAATCGATTTAATATATTTTTAAAGTGAAACTTTTATTCTATCGCCTCGAATTTTTCTGGCCGTCTGTTGCATGTCGCATTACAGGCGGTCGCGGAGTAGGGGTAAAGTGAAAGGCGTTCGGAGTAGGCGCTCGGTAGAGCAGCCAAGGCCAATATGGCGGCGCCCATGGTTAGCATCAGCTGACCGTGAAGTATGTATAACACATAGTCAGTCTGTCATGCGGGCAAGTGCTGTACAGTGTTTACATGTTTTTATTCGTGTATTCATGTGAATATTGTTGTTTATAATTAATCGTGATGGATAAGTGTCTACAATCCAACGCCTACAATCCAATAAAAGTTTCAATTGCGTCGTGGTTTCTTAAAACCACATCACTGTTTTTTATTTTATATATATTTTATTTTATATATTATATTGTGCACTTCCGATATTAATCAAATTTTTATCAGTATTGGAATCGAACTTATACCCTTGTGATATCAAATAGCTCTATGTTCGAAAACTATTTTTAAAAGTGTCCGTAAAAAATATATTATAACCTTTTTAGTAAAATCATCGCTAATTATCTCAGTTGCTGAGCGTCTATAATCTACAATAAAACAGCTCTTCAATTTATACTTCAACGCAACAATATCCCAATAAGAGACCAAAAAATATTATTTTTTAATTTATATTAGATATCGCGTCCATCGTGGTAATAATATTAAGAAATATTGCAAATATGTGGACAAAAATATTAGATTTATTTAATGTAGGACGTTTCGTCTGTAGATTTATACTTTTTCAAGTATTTCTGTTAGAAAACAGTTATGTGAAATTTGTTACCGTGGCTAGAGAAAATGCACTGCGCATGCTTGTAGAGTACGCATGACGCTTTGACAGAAAGAGAGAGAGAGAGTAGAAACGCTTCTTCCAGTTTTTCCTTTCAACTGCCGATTTCAAGTCGGAGAAGGCGAAGCGTTTCACTTTTTGTCTGATCCAGGTCAATTTACCCTCCTAGCACGCCTAAAGAAGATTAACTTCAATAAATAACACAATTCGATTGATCTGACAAGGAGTATAGAGAAGTATTTAGATACTGTTGCCGCACCGGTTATTATACCCATGACCCAACATAGATTCAACATAATGCAATATGACGTTAGGTGCTCCAGGAGACAGGCAATTAGCACAGAACCCGCAAAGCCTGTAGGCTGCACCAACCAATAGTCTTCTGTTTCTCCAGATTTGTGCATACAGTTCTATTGTATTGGCTCTGAGGCAGACATGTGCATATTTTAAAACATAATTAATTGAAAGTATTGCGATTAACGGAAATGACGTCGTTTATAAACACATTTAATTCGATCGATTTTAAAATTATCAGAGCGTTCTCCAAATTCAAAAATTTACATTCGGAAGTTACAAATTTATGTTTCTAAAGCTGGTAGTTTATGAAGTTTGTTTTATCCACTTATCTACTTAATCGTAAAACATCAATATTTACACTAGATATAGCTACTGTTTGCTACAATTTTTAAGAAAGACCCATTGTTACATCGCTATATTAAAAAAATTGGTTGTCTGTAAAGTCGGTTTACGGACGATAGTTTTACGTGATAACGTATTCCGTAATACATAACCTAAATTTATATAATAATTATAATAATTCGAATCTATGATATTGCATCTTTCGCTTCAAATTTAGGTTAATTTTATTTATTTAAATTACTCACCATATAATATAATTGTTTTTTTTTAACTTTCTTTCTTTCGTATTTATTTTAAGTCTCAAAGATTAGCTGTCATAATATTTATAAAACAATTGTTTCACTGTTTATAATATAAAATTCCAAAACCTACTTACAATATTTAAGTATTTTCATACGTCAAAAAATTGATTTTTATAATGATAAAATTTGTAATAAACGATTTTTTCGAGAGATGAGACCTAGCTAAAACGATTTTTTGCCCCCCAAAATCCCTTTTCAGTAAATTTCATCCAAATCGTTAGGGCCGTTTTCGAGAAAAGCACGCACAGGGTCAGGCGGAACGTTACGCGTTACGAACGTTAGGAACGTTACGTTAGGAACGTTACACTTTTTCGTGCATGCAGCCGGTGTTTTATCAATTTATAAGATTGGTGATTCATCAATTTATAAGACGTTATCACGTCAAAAAAAATTTCAAACACTCACCACCGGGATACGAACCCCGAATCTTTCCACTTTCGTTTATGTGATTTATTTGCATAATTTTGTCTTTAGCATCAAACAAAGCCTTTACGAAATTACGTAATTTGCCACTTTTATTATTTATTGATCAACTAGCCGCTACCCGCGGATCTACATACGATTGAGATGAAATAATGTTTTATATAACCGTAGTGGAGCCTTCAGCTCCACTATATTACAATATTTTTTGTTAGCTATTTATCGGATGTCTACAATTTTTAGTTTCATTGAGGAGCCAATTGACATTTTTTTAATTTATAGATTAAGGGTAGACTTTTCAAAAATCGTTTCTTAGAGATCACCTAATAATATGTTATATAAAGAATTCCAGTGCCAAATTTTATGCTTCTAGAGTCTAGACCCACCGGTTGAGGCTGCGCGTTGTTTGTCAGTCAGTCAGTCAATGTTATTAAGTGGATATACATTTATTTATTAATTAATTTGCGAATATTAAATAGTTTACGTTTGTAATGACTTCTATTTAAAAATAGTTTTCTTTTTTTTCCGAATAGTATATAGTTTTTTTTGTTCCCTATAGACAATGGCAAATTTCTGCTCAAGCTAAGTCATAAAATAGAATAAAAGTTGTTGAAATGGGGTGGATAGAGTGACAGAGAAAAATAGAATTAGTTTTTATTTATTGCATCATTTTAGTCAACAGAAACACTATACGCTGGTGCAAGTAAATGTACATACATTTTTATTTGTTGTTAGACAGATATATATAGTGTCTCGAGTGGATTGAATATTTGGTCTTATACAGTAGTGACAGAGGGTGCAGCAGTATAAGGCAATGACAACACCTGATGCTAGGACGTTTATAAGAACGGGGCGGTAAACCATTAAACAAATGCATCAACTATAAATCATAGTATGTAAGTTCCCCTGAGTTGTCATTTATCAAAATAAACTAATAAAATTATTATTGATCATATTTACTACGCCCTACGTACTAGAAAAAAACAAAGAATATTTCTTGAGCGTTTTCCGTTCTCATTAACGGTACATCGGATCACGTATTTCTCCATTTTGCATGTTCAGTGGAAGGCAGTACTGCCTCTAAACAAACACGCTTTGGTAATTCAAATTAACTTACAATAGCTACAGATATGTTCAACGAGATTTTAGATATAGGGATAATGGATATCCATTGAATTAACAATCTTAAAAACTCCTAAGCTCTAGAAATATGTTTTCGAGTGCACTAAATCCGAATATGACATTATTATTTTATACAGGGTGACACCTTCCAATATTAGGTACCTAGTTTTCGACTATTTTTCTATTTCTAAAAAAAGCACAAAAGTTGAACATGGAACATGTTTGTGAATTCAATGGATATCTCTATATCTAAAATCTCACTAAACGTATCCGTAGCTAAAAATCTATTGGATTTTAGGCTATGCGCTCATGGACACATTTTCTTAGTGACCTTTAAACTAAAAAATAAAATCATTTTCGATCAATTTAACCGAGAACAAAATCCGATAAGGTTTGTGGGGGGCCCTTTTCATGCTGCCTTAAATACCTACCCAAAAAATATTTGATAGCTTTTGGACTACTAGTATAGTGTTGATGAATTGTGAATCAAGCCCTAGACGGAACAGTATTTGGAGGTTCTATTCAGCAGCGATATTAAATATGTCAATATTCGTTCTGATAGCGCACTGTAGTTTTGCTTCTCTCGAACGATGAAAGCTATCAATAACCCTAACACATCCTCCCCACTCAGAATACCCGCGTTTCATGCACTGGCACGGCCATTCTTTTATTATAACAATGCATAGCTCTATTCTCTTTCTAACAGATAACATATAAGTATTCAGAACTTAGATAAAACTTGTTTTGACTTCAGCCTTAACTCTTTTGATACGGTATCCAGTGTTGCCAATCGTAAAGATATTTCCCTATATCTAAAGAATTTTCAACTGTTTGAATCCATACTTATTAAAAAGGTGAAAGTAACTCTGTCTGTTTGTTACGCTTTCACGGCCAAACCGCTGACCCGATTGTGATGAAATTTATTATGGAAATAGTTTTAAGCCTAGGAAAGAATATAGGCTACTTTTTTCAAAATTCAACCCCTATGAGGATGAAGTGAGGGTTGTAATATTATATGAAGTTAAGCTTTCACGGCAAGACCGCTGGGCCGATTGTGATTAATATGGAAATAGTTTAAACTCTTGGAAAGGACATAAACTACCTTTTTTCAAAAATTAATCTCTATAAGGGTTTAATGCCTTCTCATAAATTAAAATTAAAAGCAGGTGTTCCGGTACTTTTGTTGCGAAATCTCGATGTGCCTAAATTGTGTAATGGTACACGTTTCCAAATTTTTCATCTGGATCGGAATATTGTTAGGAGCCAATTTAAAAAATTACAATTTCCATTAAAACTGCTTTCGGAATAACTATAAACAAATTTCAGGGTCAAAACCTCCAGGTAGCTGGCATTCATGTAGAAAAACCATGTTTTTTGCACGGAAAGCCGTATCTGGCTTGTTCACGTGTATCAAATCCACAAAATCTCCATGTTTTTGCAAAAAATGATAAAACAAAAAACATAGTTTTTATAGGGCCGTTTTAAATTATGGAGTCTTGCTGGAATTTATGGTTTTTTAAATCAATTAGGTATATCAATTATACACACTGAAGTCGCGGGTAAAAGCTAGTGATTTAATATAAGAAAGTCATTTTTTAGACGAAAAACAAAACATTTTTCTGATAGCTTCTAGCGGTATGAATTTGATTCTATAAATTTGATGGGATGTATTTAAACACCTAGCGTTCAGACAACACAACAGGCTGAGTGTAATTGCATTTTTTGTTATAAAAACTCCAATATTCCGACTTTTGCTAATTCAAACAAGCCGCGGATTTTTATTAGTTCAGATTATAGCGACTGTAATACATTATACATAATCCGAACATTTTAATTAAATTCAAATAAATTTCGCGAAAGGGAATTTAATGAGGACAGGATGTAGAGCATTGATTTCAATGATTTTCTTGTCAAGAGACTACAATAAAAGGAGGTATATTTCAGTACGTGCCGGCGCTCATGGTAATTGATTGTCTTACGTCAGGTCCCAGCGTTAACAGATGGCCGGCAAGACGACTGTCTCCTGTTTTCAGAGAGATATGTCTGTGTTTGTGTATTGTTTGTGTATATGTGCGCGCGCACACTTCACGTGGAGACAAATGAGCATCTTCCCTTAACTCCCAACAATACAACAGAACATTGCCGTCAAAATATCACCGTAGAGCCTCTTCATTTAGAACAGTTGGTCGCTCGAAAGCAGCTCTATTGTCAACTTAAGGAACGTTTGTTCCTGAAGTTTGTCAATCTCTCAAACAACTGTGTGCGAGAGTCTATGTTGGAACAGTGCCCGATAATGAAACAGATTCATGCAATTGAGATGAAGATGCGAACACCGAACGTGCTCAGAATTGTTCGTTAGCGGCTCGTTCCGATTCGCCGAAAGTCGGTTTTTTAAAGATAACATAAAGAGATTTTTAGTTCTAGTTGTGACACCACATCTGGCCGATATTAATCATTTATAATAATACGTGAGAAAGTTGGAATGAAGTTTAGTTTTAACTTAAATTATTGGATTTGTTAGTTTGAAATTAAATTTAACAACAATGTTCTTGGCTTGTAGACCGTACTTCATTTGTATTTCGACCTGACGTTTCATGAGGCGGCTCACAGGTAAGTGTGGCTTCGTCGACTGCCACATCGCCTTTATTAATGTCTATCGCAGTTGTATATGAAACGTCAGGTAGAAATACCAATGGACCCCGACCTACAAGCCCGAAAATGAAGAAGATTTGGAACAACACCGGCCGTGAAAGCCTACACTGATAGCAGTAGTGAAATTACTAAATACCAGTGGCCCGGTCCGGCTTTGCCCAAATTTATAGATTGCTACCGTTTTTCGTCGACTTACGTTGCAAAATTGATATTCACGCAAAAAGCACTTTTATATCACGATAATATATAGCCTATGCCCACCGTTAGGGTTCACTCTAATTATCGGTGAAAAAATTTTGAAATTGCTAAATGCGGCTCTTTTGGTGTAAAGTTGTGGCTCTCCAGTTCCATATGCAAAAAATAATTATTTAATTATATAAACCTTTAAAAATCGTCCGATCGAACCATGATTGAGTACCATGTCTATCTCGCAGCCATTTCCACTCGCGTCTCACCCGCACGCCCCCGTCGCGACGTGTCGTCCTCGGATATATATATTATATCTAATAAACAAATACTATAATACTGAAACGAAAATGTTTAGTGGCTCTTTAAAAACTGGGAAATATTGTAAATTGTAACTTTTGGCTCTTCCGTCTCAAAAGGTTGCCGACCCCTGTCCTAGATCCAAACTTACGAACTATACCTTTTTTATTGCCTCTAATATTACTTAGTATAGATAAGCCGAGACGAAAATTCGAAATAAGGTCGAGCACTATGCAAAAATAACAAACTCAAAATATTCAACAGTTTTCGATACAAATTTGAAATTTGCCCATTGGTTAAAATATTGTGGGCCAGGGGAATGAAACGTAAGAAGTTTACTATATTATATTTTTTGTTTCCTGATTGACAATTTGCCTATAATATTTTAATCAATGATTTGGCTATGTCTGAGGTTACTGTAGGTACTATTTTCAGAACAAGATTATAGGTGAAGAACTCTGACAATTTATTTCCCTTGGAATATGTCAGCACCGAATGATTTCTTGTTTGTTTGTTTTATTGATTCGTTATATGAAAAGAAATCATTTTTGGTAGTTAATTAAGTGAACGGACTGATTGGCCGTATAGTGTGTGCGCCATCTTATACGGATTTGTTGACGAGTTATTTTTATCTTCTTCGGTCTTCTTGAGTCGCAGCAACTGCCTTAATACCCCTGTTTATATTAGTGTGTAAGTGATGTAGGTGCGTCAGTCTCTAGAGCTATAGGGGAACCACATATAATAAAGAATGTCATTTATTTATTGTTTGGATTCCGTGGCTTTTTTACTCCACATTCCAGTAGACAGGTGCCCTACAAACTACAAAGATTTATTATCCAAGAAAGTTATTGATCGGTGTCGAGTTTAGTTTTGACGTTTTAGTCAACTTATTATTATACAATTGAGGCATTTTTGTTTACTCCCACTTATGGCCATATTCACCGAACGTAAGTAGTTATTTATTCGGTTCATTTGTTCTTCAGGTAGCTATTTCTCCAAATAAATAGCGATAATTTAATCCACCAAATACAATTATGTTTACTTCAGGTACAAATCTATTCTGTCTTACTTCGAGGGTAAAAATATTTATTCGCCCGATGGACGCCACATAGAACATAATACGTAACCTATAAATGTGGAGTATTATATCTACAGTTGCTCTTGTGAAATTATTTATGTGTTGTTTATTAACCTTTTGTAAAGTTGTTAGTGACAGTTTTATGTGTGCAATTGAGTTAGGATAAAATATTATTTTTTTTTTTTTATTAAAAAACAGTGTGCAGCAACTAAGGCTATTTACACTGAACTAAAGTAACAAATATGAAGGTAAGTATAATAATAATAAGTACAATAAAATATTATTATTTTGTGAAATTTTTTTTTGATGTTTATACTTACGTCATCGGTCGGATTTTTGGGTGAACGTCAAAATATTCAACAAAAGGAGCAAGCTGTTAGTCCAGACGTCGGGCCGTGAACGAAATACATTTAGCAGAATTATATCTATCGCACCTGGGTGAAAGCGGGTCGAACCGCTAGTAGACTATATATTTTTACACTACTAAGGGCCGTATTCATAAAGACTTGTTAAATCTCTCAATAGTTTTGAATCGTTAACTGTTATTGAATCAATAAGGAAAGTTGGTATTCATGATGCAAAATTGTCAAATATATAACTATTGTCTCGTTAAGATTTATGTCCTTATTATAAATTGTAAGTTGTTCAGTGGATATCAGGTAAAATGAAATATCCCTAAATATCTTATCTTTTTCACGCTGATGAAAACAAAACAATAATCAAATCTTTGTTAACATCTGATTATATTATATAATAAATAAGATTTCTGACTAATTTTCAGATAATCTTTCGTACTAACTAAATTGACATGTGATGTATAGGGGGTAGAGATTCCTCTATGATGTTATCCTTATCAATAACGCAGTCATATTGGATTGTCAAAAACCGAAAAGAAATGGAATAAAATATATTTCTTTCCTTGTCAAAAACTTAAGTTGTTCATAATTTTAATAAAGATTCAAAACAATATTTGAACCTTAAAAAAAAAAATGAAACTCCAAAAACATTATCCGAACTTTGTAATTATCTGAAATAATACCTAATAACCAAATTTACATGTGTGATGTGATCAATAACACAGCAGCCATATTGAATTAATTGTCAAAACCAAAAAGAAATGAAATAGAATATATTTCTGTCCTTGTTAAATCGTCTAATAAATAGTTTAATAGGTGGGTCTTCTACCTATTAGATTACTTGACTATTTAAACATCCAACAGCACTATATTATGTTCTTTGTGAATACCAAATCTGTCTATTAGTTGGTTTGTTAGTACAATCTACCTGTAAAATATTGGTTCTTTATGAATACGACCCTAAATTAGTGCTCGCTTGATAAATAAATAGAAATGCATTAGTGTAATATAAGAGAATAAACTAAAATATGTCCGGGTAATCCGGGTCGGAAAGCTATCTAACATAATACAACAATAATTTTTATAATCAATTGAAATTCCTGTATATATGTGTGACATTTTCATGACCTACTGAGTATACAATAATTGATTGTTTTGCCACCGCCGTCGCAGTTGAATTGCGTCCAAGACAGGAGGTGCTCTGACTGGCCGCTTCTTCCATCTGGTGAAGAGCTATTGTCGCAGTCAATTTAAATTCCGATGCTCCTCTGGCAATCATTGTTCATTCTACTTCCCATGTATAAGCGCGCATATATATGTATATATACGCGTACAAGAATGTAGGCGGGGCCCCGCGAGTGAGTCCCACGGTCCCCTTGTGGCCCATAGGCCGGTATAAATACACACATCTCTCATGTGTGCGGAGTCCGTTGCTCATTACGACAATCCGACCGTAACTAGAACTTGCCGTCGTGACGTTCACATGGGACACAAAGTCGATCAGTTCATCAAGGCGATCGGTGAATCCCCGAGTTAGTGAGACAGACGATTTACTAGAAGCATTATTTAACGTAAATCACCGAGCGGGATGGCGTAGCGGTGAGATAACTAGACTCGCATCTAATCCCGGCGGGGGCCGATGTGGCTGGAACTTTTCTTGCTGCCTCTCGCCGAGAAACGGTAATTCCTGTACCGGTCATCTTGTTGAGGTTTTCCATGGTTTCCTTCAATAATTCCAGATAAATATCGAGATTGTTCCTTATGCAAGGCCATGGCCAATTACCTGCCAAACTCCTATGCTCAAAGTTTGCCTACCTTATCCTAACGTCCTAAAATTCTTTCATTCACCCATTGCTATTATTTAAGTGGAAGTTTAAAAATGTAGAAAATAACAGGAAGTGTGATAGATGGAAAATAGTAATGGTGCGGATGGAGTCTGTTATGACATAAAGTCGAGAAACGGACATTAAACGCATTATTATTTATTATTATTATTTAGCGTAATTCAAAGCCAGTCTGACTTTTCGTTTTTATACCGAGAGATGGCGTTAATATATATTCCTTTAATATATATATTTTTTGAAAACGGTCGAAACAAATTGATTGAAATTTACTAAAAATGGCTTTCGACGAGCAAAAAATCGATAGGTAGGTTGATGCGTTCGGGTTGATAATCTTTGGACACTCGCATCTTGGAAACTATTCCACCTAAACGTATGGAATTTGAAACACTGATTCTTGAAGGCAACCTTAACCCCCCCCCCTGAAAAAATAATTTCTGTAACGTAACTAGCCTCGGAGATAGACGGGTGTCGAAACGGGCTAGAAATGGTACGTGTAATTAATAATTATAGCGGTGCTTTGGGAGAATTTGTCCGGTAAGATTAATGAATTAGTGCTAGGCCCAGGTTAGTCCTAGCTGCCAGTGCCCTATATATTAAATAGGACTGTACGTTTCCAGTTCTATATATCATTTTACAAATGAATAAATGTCAAAGTTTGTGATTTATTTAATTTTAGACAAACTACAAAACGATGGCCAATTTCAGTTAGCTGGTTTATTTACGTTTATAACACATGACATAGGCCTCCGCCTCTCCTGTTTGGCGTTCCAAAGCTTCCACCGTAGTCTTCGACTCAACTCGTAGCGACACTTTCAGTTATTTAATTAAAATATTTCGGATTTCACAATCTACACATCTGAGAGGGTTTGGATCTACGCTCGATAATAACGCATGTTTTTATGAAATAATACTCAATAATAATATTTATAGGAAACAGTACGGAATACAAGACAAAGAATAAACAATAATAATTGACTAAATGTCTTTAACGGTCAATGTTTCAGGAAGTTGAAAACTTAGCAATTCATAAGCAGTTTAAAATATTTCTGATCTATTGTGAATACAATTCTGTTTTATGATAAAATAGTATGTTTGAGAATAATTTTTTAAGCTCCCTCGAAAAATTCTGAGGTTATATTTTTTAATCATTTTCAAATTTTTTTCTAGAATTTGGATTATAGGTATTTTTAAAATTATATAGAAACCTTTGAATTGTCAATTATTTTACAAAACGACGAAATTGTATTGACATAATAGATAATAATATATTAAAGTATAAGTGGATAAAAAGGTCTTTAAAACACGCGTTATTTTCCGAGCACGACGGCGCAGCAAGTGTTTTAAAGACCAATTATCCACGAATACTTTACGCTATTTTTTTTTTATTGGTGCACTTTGAAATCATAAATACTGGTATTATTACTACAAAAAAATGGAAATAAAAACTAATAATGTAAAATGGTTGAATTCGTGATGTGACATCAGTATACCTTTCGTTGTCATGGAAATGACAAAAACAAATTAATTTGCAATTTGTCATTAAAGATTAATAGGTCATATGCATGAGACTCAAAATTGGTTTAAATTTTTATTTCGAAATATATTTTAGTTCCTGATTCTATCGTAATGGATTTTTTATTAATCTAATCACTGAAAAAAAATACAAATAATAATAAAGAAATGTAGAAAATATTCGCTATTTTTGAATTTTCAAAACGCAGCGTGACGTCAGAGTATATATCAACAACAGTTTCCATGACGACTGTGTCGTCTCACAGTAAGATTATGTCAGTATTCATTTAGAACATTAACAATTTGACATCAAGGTTGACATGCATCATATATCATGACGTCACATAAGCCCGCCAACATGGCCGATTGTTTAAACTGTCTAATTTTGAATGTGAAATTTAATATTTTTTTTCTTATGATAATATTACATTTTTAAATGATTAGCAATTTTTTTCCGTATTATGGTTGACTAAATAATCTATTAAAAATATAAAAAAATACATGCATATGACCTATTGTTTATTAATGTTTGAATAAAGGTTTTGCATTTGTTAGTAATATTTTATTTGACGTTACACGCTACTCCTGCCAAATCAATAATCAAAAAATTCTCGAGTTGTTGATGTTCCCATGGTAACTTTAAAAAACGCGCGTTTTTGAAAGTTCGATTTAAACACTCTGAGGCGTGCTTTAAATAGGTAAAATAGGGCACCAATAAAAAAAAAGATATTTTAAATTGCCGCCGAATTACTAAGTTTTCAAGGCCCTGAAGAAAACATTATTCTGAATTCCAAAACGTTGACCATTCAAGATGTTTAGCCTATGAATATTGTTTTGTTCTTCTCTTGTATTCCGTATATAAACAGGATTGTCTATTTACCACAATAAAAATAATGATTGAAAATATAAAGGAATAAAAAATCTCTGAAAGATTTTTGATTTTTTTAAGAATGTCAGTTTTTAAAAGGATATACAAAAAGAATATTTTTTCAAAAATAAAATCTTTCTGATCCGTTTGATATTAATACCTTGTTAAATAAAAAAATAACTTATACGGCTTTACATAACAAATGATGTTAAAACAAAGCTGCAATTTTAACACTGAAAAAAACATACATCTGTAAAAGGCCCGACTCTCAGATATGAGGCTTAAAATGAATTATAATGACGCAGGATCCCTGTAGTACTGAAAGTGTAATAAACAGGGACTATTCCAAACAAAAAGTCGGTATTGCCAACTTAACTGACAAAGCTGTCCCTAAATCGTTGCAAAAATGCCACTGTTTAGTAATTAGTTTTCTCAACTTCGCCCGGGAATATTTTTGTTTGGCAGAGATGTTGCCAACAAGGCTACATTTTCGCTTATAGCTTATCTCCTTGTGAACGGTTTCGGACTTGTTTTCTTCCTTTTAATTAAGTAGGTAACTGTTATTTTAGCTAAGTTTTAATTATTTAATATTTTTTTCTATTATTTATTTTTTTTAATGTATCCTATTTTTAAAACCTACTCGTCAAGCCTTCTCATTTGATATTTCACAAAAAGGATTTACCGATTTCATTTTTACGTTTTGACAACATAATCCATCAAACTTCTGGTTTTTGCGTTCTAACAATATGCCACCTAGTGATTATATTGAATTTTACAAGGCTTATTTTACAATACTTGTTCTCACTCGTGAGATTATGACGAATCAATGGGCATTACATTCATCAAGTCTGCTAAGTTTTGATTTTTGCGTTCTGATAATATGGCGTCTAGCGTCCGCCATATTGGATATTACGCGACGTCATATAGTTATTTTGTTACTCGTGAGATTGTGATGAATTAATCGGCATCTCATCATAATCCTTCAAGTCATTACTAAATTCCGGTTTTTGCTTCTGACAATATGGCGTCTAGCGTCCACTCCTTCGAATTTTACGCGACGTCATTTTAGTTATTGTCACTCCCTAGACTATGACGAATTATTTGACACCCAATTTATCAAAATCCGTCAAACCGTTTAGATTCTACTGGGGAATAAATAATGAGGCACATACAGTGGATTTCGGTTATAGCGACCATGAAGAGACCATATTATAATATCGTTATATCCGGAGGTCGCTATATCCGGAAGTCGCTGTTAGGTCGCTATAACCGAAATGTCATTACAACCGATGTTGTTATAAATGAATTTCACTGTACATACAAACGTACACGTGAGAAAAGCAGACAGATAAAAAGGTTAGTAGGTGTAATTTTAACTTAACGATTAACTTATAATTGGAATAGTACTGATTATTTCCGTTACAAGAATGGATTTGTGGCGCTATTCTGTATGGTCAATGTTAAAATTAACATTGCTGTTTAATTTATGTCTCACTTTAACGTATGTGATATTAAGTTTGTCAGAAAGTGACCAAAAATTAACAACGCTATAAGTTCTTACGTGGACTATACAGAATAGCACCATTAGATGGCGTTCGCTTAGCGGAGGTAACTGCATAGAAGCTCATATTATATAGCGTACCCGTAATAATTTAACAGAGATTCCTCCTGTGTGACAAATAGACATGTATTTATAAAGGCCTAACCTACAAATAATCATGTCTGTATGTTGATGCTACAAAACCGGCCCGACTAATTTATAACATTTGCAGGGTTGGACTAACTTCACACAGTATAAATGAACATGTTTGTAGTTTCAACTTCCATTAAAATATTTATAATGAAGTACAAAAAAATATACCTCAGCTGTTTCCGGTAGTAAAGAACCCCGCAAAAACCTTATGGGATTTGGTTCTTTTCGATTATGATCGAAAATTGTTTTATTTTATAGTTCAAAGGTCACTAAGAAAAAGTGTCCATGAGCGCATGCCTAAAAACTAATAGATTTTTAGCTGCAGATATGTTTAACGAGATTTATATATACCTATAGGGATATTCATTGAATTCACAATCTTAAAAAATCCTAAGCTCTAGAAATATGAGTGCGCTGAATCAAAATATGACATTATTATTTTATACAGGGTGACACCTTCCAACATTACCTAGTTTTCGGCAATTTTTCTATTTCTAAAAAAATCATAAAAGTTGAAAATGGAACATGTTTGTGAATTCAATGGATATCACTATATCTAAAGTCTCGCTAAATATATCTGTAGCTACAAATTTATTGATACTATAAAATAAAGCCATTTTCGATTAATTTAACCGAGAACCAAGTTCCATAATGTTTGGGCGGGATTCTTTGGAGTTGAACAAAAAAACTATTTACATTTTTTTTTGTATCTAGTAAGCTACACGCATTATTCACTATTACCACTTTCGATGAACCCACTGTATTGTGATTAACAGTTGAAGTAGCTAACACTTAAAACTATATAACTTTGTGAAATTTCATGACATCAGAAGCTAACCGACTTCATTCAAATATCGTACATCCCGGTTTCATAAATGTATCAATATATATGTATATATGCATTTATATATATTGGCGTGCAAAGAGCACAAAGCGAGATAACGCCATACGGACATTAGACTGGTGTGAGAAAGACAGTTATATGAAGAGAGGACAGTTAGTTGAACGAACGGTTTAATGCTCATGCAAGCAATTAGCAGATGAGATATTGCCGCATATTAACACTGCCAACGGTACGTGTGTATAACGAACAACGGCCGACCGACCGATGCAAAATGGCGCAAGTGTTCGTTGACTGTTTCGTCCTCTCTGCACACACACAATGTTATAGGAAGGGCTGCAGTCACACTTGCAATCTAGATATGTGATTAATTGTTATATATATACCAGTCGACAATTGTTCGTAGGTATATATATACCTACGAACAATTGTCGACTGGTGCCGACTAGTGCCGAATGGCATTAATGTTCGCTGTGGCACCGACTAGATTAAAAAAGTTTATAGAAACTAAAACTATACTGTTCTGCTGATGCAAATGTCCACTGTAAAATGTTCGCTGTAATAAAGTAGCCGTTTAAAATAGATTTTCTGAAAACAGATCTTTCTAGTGATTCAAAATGGCGCCTGTGTTCGTTGACTGTTTCGTGCTCTCTGCACACATACAATGTATTAGGTAAGAAGGGCTGCAGTCACACTTGCAATCTCGATATGTGATTAATTGTTATAATATATATACGAACAATTGTCGACTGGTGCCGACTAGTGCCGAATGGCATTAATGCTCGCTGTGGCACCGACTAGATTTAAAAAGTTAATAGAAACTAAAAATATACTGTTGTGCTGATGCAAATGTCTACTGTAAAATGTTCGCTGTAATAAAGTAGCCGTTTAAAATAGATTTTCTGAAAACAGATCTCTCTAGTGATACAAAATGGCGCCTGTGTTCGTTGACTGTTTCGTCCTCTCTGCACACATACAATGTAATAGGTAAGAAGGGCTGCAGTCACACTTGAAATCTCGATATGTGATTAATTGTTATAATATATATATATATATATACGAACAATTTATTGTCGACTGGTGCCGACTAGTGCCGAATGGCATTAATGCTCGCTGTGGCACCGACTAGATTAAAAAAGTTAATAGAAACTAAAACTATACTGTTGTGCTGATGCAAATGTCCACTGTAAAATGTTCACTGTAATAACGTAGCCGTTTAAATACATTTTCTGAAAACAGATCTTTCTAGTGATTCAAAATGGCGTGTGTGTTCGTTGTCTTCACAAAATTTACTGTTTCACGAAGTAATAGGATTGGTGTGAAAAACAGTAAAAATAGAGGCGAGCTTACGGATACAAAATGTCGCGATTGTTCGCAGAAGTGCGAGAACAAAATACAAAATAGATCAAATGGTCGCTTTGTCATCCTTTCATATCAATTACTTATTTATACCTATATGCAATGTAAAACGAACAAATAGTAATGGCGCGGTATGTTCGTTGTTCTGTTTTCACTCACTGTGCGTTGAACAGGACTGTCACCATATTAATATTCAGGCGTATAGCGAACAGTGACACAAAAAAAAACCAAAATGGAGTGAATGTTCGCTTTTATTAAATTATAAAAAAGAAAAACAGATGAAGTCACTACACAATGAGTTGAATTGTAAACATATAATGAACAATAACAATACAAGATGGAGTGAATGTTCGCTATTAATAAAGCTAGGAGCCGTCGTGGAACTCCTGGTGAAACAAAAATTTAAGCGAAATTCTAGTATACTAACTTATTTTTGTCCTGTCAACTAACAAATTTTAATAACTAAATATCGCCCTGTAAGTAAATTTCACCATTTACCTAAATTTTGCCCTGCCAGTTAATGAAATCGTAGTAACTAAATATCACTTTGTATATAAATTTTGCCCTTACATCTAGTTGTCGCCTTTAACAAAAGCAAAGTTATAATCCAACGCATACACAAAGCAAGCGTTATGCGCTGTCATCTAACGAAATACTAATAACTAAATTTCGTCTCCTTCGTTTAAAGCCATGTTTAATTGAACGCACACAATCGTAACGTCCTCCCATAAATGTGTTGCGCCATTTGCACGATTTTACTCCCAACCAAACACGCCATTACATATTGCACATCATGTTCCACACAGTTGTGAAATGTGAACGAAAACATCCGGAAGGAATTTATTTATTCTTCCGAAGAAAAATAAAACATTCTGTATTAGACGATGACTATATTAATTTAAAGAGACGAAACGGTTGTAAATATGACTGGTCAACTTTGTCAATGTGTCATCAAGCTCTAGCAGGTTGCATTTAACTTTCAGAAGCGTATGTGTAATGCCATCACAGTTACGGATTTATAATATGGTGTAGAGCTATTCAGAGAATGTTCACGGTTAGTATGGAGCGTTGCAGAGCGGTTGAAGGAATTCAGAAATTCGCTTGACCGATGAAATTTTACGTTGAATGCTATTAAAATGTCGTGATGATGTAAGATTTTAACGACTAGCCGTATTTGCCTGACGTTATATTTAAACCTTTAACCTAAATTTTAACAGAAATAGAATAATATTATTATAATTTTAAATCATCTTTACATTAAATTCGTTTGGTGGTTTTGGGACACTATTTTGGAGTGTTTGAGATATCATTTTATGAGTTTTGAGACATATATTGTATACTAGCGGCCCTGTACGTGCTTCGCTACGTATAAAGTGAAATAATAAAACAATTTAATTGGAACATCTATCTATCTATCTATCTATCTATTTTATTAATTGCTAGCTATTTTAAAATATACATGGGCGTATATGTGTGTATGTCGAGCACTCCGGCTGCGCCGTCGTGCTCGAAAAAAAATAGCGTAAAGTATTCGTGGATAACTGGTCTTTAAAACACTTGCTCTATTTCGAGCACTCCGGCTGCGCCGTCGTGCCGAGCAGTTTTAAACGATATTCAGTTTTTTTACATCCTCGATCTAGATATATGGTTGTTAAGTTCGTTGCGCCATCTATTGAATATTCACTCAATCCAGTCAACAGGTTCGCCATCTTATATGGTTGTATTATGACTGTCAAGGAATAGACAAATAATTTGCAATAAAATAATATTGCGACTATAAATTGAAATGTAAGCTATCCTATCTTTCAAGTTGGGTCGAATTGCACACGGTGTGCAAATCAAATTTAAAATCGGTTCAGTAGTTTAGGAGTTCATCGCGGACAAACATGTGACACGTAATTTTTATATATAAAGATTTATGGTTCAAGCTGTTCATAAAATATCAATGCAATGGTGTTTTGAGTATTTTAACATTATTTTGGAAATTTTAGGCCATTGCTTGAGATATTTAGATACTATAATAATATAACAATATTTATGTTCAAATTTTTAAACAAAATGAGATCAGATACTAGAGAGTACAACTTGATTTAAATATTATAACAGTAATAATAATAATAATGCGTTTAACGTCCGTTTTTCGACTTTATGTCATAACAGACGCCGTTCGCACCATTACTATTTTCCATCTACCACACTTCCCGTAATTTTCTATATTTTTCAACTAATTGACAGCAATAAGCGACTGAAGGAATTTTGGGACATTAGGATAAGGTAGGCAAATATTGAGCATAGGAGTTTGACAGGTAGGTAATTAATCGGCCATGGCCTTGAATAAGGAACCATCCCAATATTTATCTGGAATTATTGAGGGAAACCATGGAAAACCTCAACAAGATGGCCGGCACAGGAATTACCGTTTCTCAGCGAGAGACAACAGGAAAAAGTCCCAGCCACATCTGACCCCGCCGAGATTCGAACCAGGCACGTCTAGTGCTCTCACCACTACGCTACACCGCTCGGTACTTGATTTAAATAGTAGAGCTTTAATTTTATAAAAAGATGATTTGTTAAAAAAAATCATTCCAGCCCTGTAGAAATGGAGAGTAGCAACGCCTTTTGATTTATGTGGCTGCTGGTGGTAAAAATGCCCCATCGCATGAGAAAGCTTTGGCTTTGTATATGACTTTATTGGCGACGCTTTGAATCGAGCTTTGGATGTTCCCGCCCATTTTTCACCTATTGCTATACTGGGTGTTTGAATTAGCACACAAAACGACGTTCAATTATTTGCGTTGTATAGTAACATAATAACGTTTCTGTCTATTTTTTCAATAGAAACCGCACAGTAAACAGATTATTTTAAAACAAACGAACAATTTGTCAATGTCATGAAATTAGTTGCATAACAATGCTTGTTTAATTAACTGACTGATGATTAATGAATGTTAATTTTGTAATGAAAATTTCAAAATGGATAAATGACAATTGCATTTTACATTTCTTTTATTGCAGTTTTTGCATTGCTAATCAACAATTTATTCAGATAAGTTATTTTAATAAAGCTCATCAACTCTTAAGTTGTCATTCAGGTTTTCAATTTATTGTTTTTTTTATATTAAATTAAAAATGCTTTTAGCACTAATTTAACAAAAAAAAAAAAAAAAGCGGCTAATTTAGGGCATTAATGAAATGACAAAGTTTTCGTTTTGAATTGTATTGCTTTAGAAATATAGATTTTTGTCAGGTAAAAAAAATATTACTAATGCTCGTCAACTGGTCCAAATTCGACAGTAATTCATTAAATTGTTAATTTTGAACGTTGTCATTAATACGACGGTGACGACAAAAAAATACAAAAAATTTGAAAAGAAGTTTGACCCTGCAGGCCATCCCTGTAACTTCCCGCTATTTTCGAGTTCAAAACGCTCAAAAATATATAAAATATAGATGTTTATTTTTTAGCTCTTCGAGCTCAAAAAAAAAAACACTTTGTTACGAAATTTTCGTTCACGGTATCTCATGAACAAATGAACCGATTTTGATGCGATTTGCGGCAGTCGACGCAATCTTTTAACCTAAAAAAGTAACTTATTACAGAAAAATCGATCTCATAGAAATTTTACGAGTAATTTAAAAAAAACACTTTTTTACAAATTTTTCGTTCACGATATCTCGTGAACAAATGAGCCGATTTTGATGCGGTTTGCGGCGATGGACGCAGTTTTTTTAACCTAAGAAAGTAATTTATTACCAAAAAATCGATCTGATAACAATTTTAAGAATCATTTTAAAAAAACACTTTTTTACGATTTTTTCGTTCACGGTATCTCGTGAACAAATTAACTGATTTTGATGCGGTTTGCGGAAATCGACGCAGTTTGTTAAGGAGAAGAGCTGATTAAATTTTGGAATTAATCGGTTTAGTAGTTTAGAAATCATTTTACAAAAACAAATATTTAAAAATTTTTGAAACTTGTTTTTTTAAGATTTCTCAAAATTTTTTGAGCCGAATCGTTTCAAATTTTCAGGAAGTCTAAGTTCACCAAGATCACGTCAGATGCCGCAAACCGCGTTTCCGTCGGACACTCCGTTCAAAAGATATAAAAGGTTTACACACATACACACACCTACAGCCCTACGCACATCATCGCCAAAATAGTTTCAATAGCTTCCTAGGACCTCAAAACGTCGAGATCTGGGGAAAACTCGATTTTCGAAAATCGGGGTGAAACCAATAACTTCCCGATTTTTGAAAAAAAAAATTTTTTTTTATAACGGGAAGTTAAAAAATCGGGGTGAAACCAATAATTTCCCGATTTTTGAAAAAAAATTTTTTTTTTATAGCGGGAATTTAAAAAACGATATATTTGAGAAATGTTTGTATCGTTCGAGTTATTTTCCAAGTTTCCTGAAAATTTGTTCAATCTTTTTTTATAAACGGTCAGTGTTGATTAAAACACATTGTATAAAACACCATATAGGTATATACAGGCAGAGGTAAAAAATTAAAAGACAGGCTTTTGTTCGACCTTGCACCTTTTGTTCCGTAAAAATATGGTTTTACTTTCACTTGGTTCACACGGTTTGCGCGTTGCAGATGAATTGACGGTAATAAAAAAAAAACACCTCCCCAATAACAAGCGCTCGTCTCACTGTATTTGAAATTCTAATTTGTCATATTTTTCACATTTCGAAATGTAAAAAATGAGCTTGTAAAATATCATCTTTAATTAAATATCTCCTATAAATTGTGAAAAATGAAATATTGCAAATGACAAAAAATCACGAAGCTTTTATAAGCTAACAGAAGAAATAGGAATTTGGGGATATATTTTCCATAAAGTCGCATTCTAGATTTTAAATGAAGGTATTATACGAGGAAGTGGCATTGTGTTAAAACGAGACGCCAGCGAGTTTGAACAGACATGCGAGTCATAATATAATTACAAGATACATACTACTATATTTTTTGCACGTATAGCTGATTTTCACTTCATAATACCTAAGTATATCTGACAGGTCAATGTTCGGCCATATTGGAATCTATTTGGGGTGTTTACGAAAACTACGCAGCTATTTTAAAGAGGGCTGTGCATTTTTTTAAAATATTTTAAATAACCATATCTACCTGGCAAAAATACCTTTATATTATGTCATATTTGTTGGATTGTCAATTTATTTATAACTAGCGGTCCTGCCTAGTTTCACCCGGGTGCAAAAGAACGAATGGGAAGAGACATGAGTACGCACGCTCAGCTTAGTTTACCGAGATGAATATTGTGTCCAAATTTCATAATGATCCGAGTTACCGTTGAACCGTTCAAAAGTTTTTGTCGGACGGACAAATTTTGAGGTATATTGTGCAACATTTTTCATTGATGCTCCGCTCCTATTGGTCGTAGGGTCCAACAAAAAAAATTTAATTCGAACCATTAGTTTTTGAGATTAGCGCGTTCAACCAAACAAACAAGCAAACTCTTCAGTTTTATATATTAGTATATAGATAACAAACTGAAATCTAAATTTATTAGGCTGTAATCTGTATTCGCGGACCGCAGCTTGAAAGCGTTAAAATATTAATTAAACAAAAGTTTTTTATTTATCATTTTTGTCCCCGATTATTGAATTGTATTTGGTATGAAAAATTCTATAAAATAGAATTTTTTGCGGTCCCTCTCTATTTATAGAGATGGGCATCCTGCTTTAAATAGGTCATTGACTATTATTTGCAAATAACTGACTAAATATGCAAAATATTTTTAGCGATATTATTCGCAACACGTGATGAGAACCTATTTTATACATGCGTTTAATTCAAATTGCTTTTTTATCGCGAATTAATAATTTTTTTCATGACTTCTATTTCACACATATTGTAGCTATAATCTGTTATGATAAAAAATAGTTACAAATAAACATTGTAGTAAATCTGCATTATTGGTTGTACTGACATTTTTATGACGTAGTACGCAGCATTTAAAATGAAAATCATTATTATAAAGCCAACGTAACTGATAAATATAGGTACCAAAAACAAATAGGTATCACATTTTACAAAAATTTAATATCTTTATTTGTGATAAAATGTAGTTATTCATTAACTAAAACAGATTAATTTGTGCAATTCAACCAAAATCCCTACGAAAAAACGTCTAAAAATTGTAAAATTTTTAAACCCCCATAAAAATGCTATGGGGCATTTGCATCAAAAATTCCTTGGAGGTTTTGCATGTACCACCAAGGTCAACAAATGATCAAAGTTTTATCCAAATCAAATGTGTTCCTTAACCGGAACTTTATCCTTAAAAAGTCACTGGTCGTGGTGCAAAATCCCTCTGCCAAATTAGTGTACCTATTTACTACATGCTTGGTTATGTGCATTTTGTTTTTGGATAAAATAAAAAGCATCGTTTAACAACACTCCATAAACTGTTTTAAAAAAGCGAAATTGCGGGTGCAGACCAGTTAAAAATATAAATAGATTGGTACTAGACCCGTATTAAAGCATATGACAGCTGATGGTTCAATAAAGTTGACGAAAGACGAAATTATATTAATCAAAAAATATTTGAGTGCACTGCAAAAAAAGTGTTTCCCAGGTTTTTTTTTTTTAGTAGTGAAACATCACCAACCCTACATCTCTAAAATCTTCATTTATTTCACATTAAAACTGAAAATGAACTTCATTAAAATAACAAGTAGATATTTACTTACCCCATGCTCCCCTGTTTAAAAGAAGATGGAAACTGACATTTTTCTGAAGTACAAGAGAGATAGTCTTATCATTCTGAGCCTATTTACACATACAGTAGCACCCTGATTGGCGCGGTTGACCTTTTCAGAACTTATCAATTCATACTAATATTATAAATTCAAAAGTAACTCTGCCTGTTACCTTTTGACGACTAAATCGCTGAACATATTTCGATAAAATTTGGCACGGACATAGGCTATATTTTGTGTCAAAAAAGGGGGTGAAATAGGGGATAAAAGTTTGTATGGGGAACCCATAATTTCTCAAGTTGTGGATATGAAAATTCATATTTAGATGTTTGATAAGAAATAAAGAATTACGTGTTTCAGAGTTTTGGCAAAATCATCCCTCCAGGGAGTAAAATAGGGGATGATTTGAAGCAAGTGAAAGGCCGTTAGGACACGAAAACCTAGCATTTATTACAAAATTTGGTAAGAAATATTAATTTTGTATTTAATCAATAATAATCAGTGTTTACATAAGAACATACACGAATTATACAAATATCTACTTTACTTCATGATTTATAAAGATGAAACTACAACGGGCCTTAGGTGGTATAGTTACGCTACTAAGCATACAGTATACGTACATTGCGACACGTTCGTTACATTGTCAATCTCAAGAATCAATGTTATCCTATCCTTTACTTAAAAAAATGGGATCCTACCTAATTTGCCTGGACTAGTCAGAGCCAATCGGGTTTCAACTGTTCGGTTCGTATACATTCATACATAGATGTTGGCGGTATGTATGAATATTTCAGCAGTACAAACACTTCCCCTCAGCGGTGGCGTACGCCCCACAACGCTCGTAATAACCAGCGCAATAACGCTTTGTTTTCATTATTAGAGTTTTTCTTATTTATCAAGATTTGCTGTGCGCAGAACAGAGAATACCCTGTGTACATGTTAACGTAATACCCAGGAGCGAGTCGAAGTGGTCGCTTTACAGCTGATGCCGGTGTCGTAAGGCAGCACTGTCCCGAAATATATACGTTACGGTCAATGTCCGGAATACGGGCAATGTCGACAATGCCCAAGCCACATCGGGCAATGTCCTAAATGGGACAAGGTTAAAAAAAAAATGTTTTTTAAACATGAAACGCTGACATTTGATTGTATCTTTATCATGATAAGTTATCATTAACGCTTTATGGGATTTTTATCACTGATATCAACTATTGAAGAATATATTTTTCAGCTTTCTATTACAATTATTGATGATTGAAAACACGTATAATTTATTTATTATTTATATGATATGAGCAATAAACAATATATCTTAATGCATTAAATTTCAAAACTCGCATTTATTCTAGCAATAAAAATAAAAATCAAAACTACGGATAATTTATTTTCACACATTTTATTTATTTTAATAAATGAAAATATGTTTATTGCTCTCTTAAGCTGATCTACTCATAATCTTATTATTACTCATTTATTTATTACAAAATTCGGCTTTATAAGACGTTGGTAAGTTCTAGCGCTCTCATTATTTTTAGAATTCTCGTAATAGTCGGTCGTTTTTCAGTGAGTTTCAATTGTGTTTCATTCAAGTACTTACAAAATATTTTGTTCAAATTTGAGTTATTAAGACACTATTTGAAAGCTACAAAATATATTCTTCAATAGTTGATATCAGTGATAAAAATTCCATAAAGCGTTAATAATAACTTATCATGATAAATATACAATCAAATGTCAGCGTTTCATATTTATAAAACATCTATTTTTTGAACCTTGTCCAATTTCGGACATTGCCCGATGTGACTTGGACATTGTCGACATTGACCGGTCAATGTCGACATTGCCCGTATTTTGGACATTGACCGTAACATATATATATTATATTATGTCCTTTATATCTGTACATCTGTATCTATATATAGTACCTATTTCTTTCGTTCTCTTTCTGTTTGTTTATTCAATATAAACATTGAATTCAACGGTTGTTTGGAGGAAGACACACGAATTAAACCGGTCTTAAACTTAACATCAAATTTTCCAACCAGACAACTGAGAACCCGGAAGTTATCTTTCCTGGATGTGGTCAAAAAATCCACATTGAATATTTATCTATTAGACAAGACCTTATTGGCCCCTTCACACGATGCTGGATGTCGAGCTCACTTGCTTGCTTGAAGTCTTGCAGGCAGTTTTGCGCGCTACACTGCTGGATTGTGACGTCATTAATTGGTCCGCTACCCGCTATTTCGCTATATTTGGGTGATAGGTTCAGTGCTATATTTAATACAGCGCTGCCTGCTAGTTTGAGAAATTGACCAATTATGGAGTCGTATTTTATCACGTGACATTCGTTAAATATGGTGTTGTTTGAAAAAAGTTTCAAGTGAAAGGGTAAAGAAAATTATTTTACTTAATTAATTGTCAAAGACGTACCACGGTGGTGAAATAAAAACATTTTTTTGTTTTTTAAAGTTAGTGTATAGATTTTTATTCACTCAATAATAAATTATAGAAATAAAATCAGACTGATTACAGTAACAATATAGGTTGTTTTTTATGTTTTGTCACAATTTTTATTTTCCTTTTGTGTTTTCAGTGATATATTTTACTGTATGTAGAAAATCCAACACATATTGCCGATAATGCTTACACCAGACCAATGCAAACAAGCTGATTTGTTAATACCGATAAAAAAAGCAATAGATCGACTCATTTAGAGTAATGTCGCCAAATAGTATATTACACCACAATTAAGGGCAGAAAATTTGAGATTCTTGTACTGTGCGTCATGATGGCCGAGGGCACCATGATGTGCAGTTCAAAGCCCTCAAAACAGGTATATTCACAACAAGCTACATAATATACAGTATGTAAACGCGTAAGGTGCACATAGGGAAATTAGCATTGGGAAAAAATACTTGGATCAGAGTTAGCCATGACTGCATTAATTGTTATTTCTATTGAATTATCGTGGTAATCCTGAGGATTTCCATTTTATTTTGATATATTTTTATTTTACTTGGCTTTTTTAATAATAAAAAGCTCTTATAAATCATTATTTTATTTTTTTTGTTCAAAAATAAAACGAAAAAACAACTCCATTTGTTTGGAAACATTTCATTCAAAAATTGTCTGACTGGTATGACGTATTTTTAAATCAATGACCCAATGTCTTTAGGTTCAACACGAATAGGCGGAGATATATTTTGATTTCGCACCATATTTAAGTATTTTTGGGAATTTAGTGTCCCATTAATAAAAAAAGTCCGATTATGTTGTAATCATTTGAATATTTTCTTCGGTAGTATACACATTCATTTTGCAAAAGAATATTATCTGTCAAATTGAAAAACAAGGTTTCAAGGCTCACTCTGATCCAGTCATTTTTTCCCAATGTTAATTTCCCTATGTGCACCTTACGTGTTAACATACTGTATGTATCTCGCTATAAAATAGCTAATTTTTATATAATTTTCAAAATTTTTGACAGTTCAATTTTGAGAAAATTCACTTCTTATTTGTAGACCGCGTTTGATTTTCATACTTTAACTATGGAAATGATAATTTTATTTTACTTTACGCACTAGTTCGAAATGGGTAATTTTACTATCACTATTATACACACTGTACAGGCATAAAAAACAGCTATTTTATACGGGGGTGTATAAAAACACTTTTAGTGTTTACTTACTTTTTTAAACCAGCAATAGCCAGGGTTGTTTGGGCCTAGCACCAAGTCATATTTTAATTCAATTACTATGCCAATACCTATATTTGCACCCAGTTGAAATTAACTTGGTCCGAGCGAAGCTGGGTTCGCAGCTAGTAAATATATATAATTCACTTAAAAATGTAATTCTGTCAATTCCTAAAAAACGACAAAAAATCGAATTGTTTTTATGTAAGTATATATACTACACATTATTTTCAAAATTTAGGTCAGTAAATAAAGTAGCCGGGTAGAAAAATAAGTGCCAGTACCAGATTGAATAAAGATATAATTTCATGAAACCAAAATTTTGAGTTTTTGTTTTACGCTTTTGTCGACTTTCCCCTATCGCGCGACATATCGTCCATATTCCCAGCGTCCATCGTTAATTATGGTACGCTGCCATTCGTTTTCATATTTCACAATCGACGCGAGCTTGTTTTGGTTCAAACGCGGAGACCCGATGGGTGGTAAGGGTTTGAGGTTATAATATTGGTCTCGTTCACGAGGTCAGGAATTCTTTGGGGTGCAGTATATGTGATCTATATAATTTTATATATAGGTGGATATACATTGCGAGACCACAAGGCAAAATAACTTATGTAGATTTTTTTTACACCGTACAAACTACAAAAATACCGATTAAAAATATCTTTCATTTGATTTAAAACTTATGTACATTTGAAGATTTTTTTGTGAATTTTAAAAACTTTCTATTGCAGGATACAATTTCCAAACCAGAAGAGATACTACAGACGTGTGCTTTTGCTCATAGAAATCAGCGTGTCTTTTTTTTAAAGTTCTGAGAGATTTCGAATATTATAAAAAATCGCATTTTTAAATGTGTTATAGCACAATAGTTTAGGAATTAAAAGACAGTGAGAGATAGAGAGAGAAACACACACAGAGAGAGAGAGAGAGAAAGTCAGCTTTAAAACAACATGGCGGGCAACGTTTTTCACATGTCAAAAAATTGCAATTTTAAAATTGTCATAATAAATCAACTTCATGCTTTTGTGATTATAAACCGATAATTTCTGATTTCTTATTCGAATAATCCTTGTGTTTACACAATTTGATCATTTATTTTTTATGGTGTCAAAGATCTTATTTTAGTAGGAATTAAATTGATGGAGTATGGAGACTGAATCATTTAAACAAATGAACGAGTACGGAAAGTTTTTTTTTTATTTTTTTGGTATAACACTTAATTCTTTAGTATATAATAAACCTGTCATTTATGAACACACTGTATATGGTAATGCAGGAATCGATTCTACATAAAATTTACATATCCTCGCTTCTCCACTGACAACAGAAAAATCTTTCAAAAACAATTTAATTTTCAGATTTCTCGATCATCTAATTATGTACACTTTTGTGTTCGTATATTCTTTGCGAATTTGAATTTCATTATTTATTTACTGTGTCAATACAGTAGACTTCCTTTAAATCAGTGTCTACGGGACTGTTATTGAAAAAGCCATTGATTTTTACATAACATTTTATGTGTAGCTAACTAAAAATACAAAACGTTTTAAAATACAGTGTAAACTCTATATAGCGAACTTCTATTTAACGAAAAACTCCTTAAAACGTAGAAATTGCTAAGGTTTCTTTGGTGTACATTGTTATCCATATATTTAAACACTCTACAACGTAACAACCACTCTCAATTGCGAAACAATACGTCATTATTTAGACCGCAAGAATGAGATTCTTAGAAATGTGATCATTTGTTTGTTGCAAAAAAAAATGTAAAAAAAGTTAACTGATTATACTTTAGCTATGTAAATTTTTTTCACTTAATTTATTCGTAAAATTATATGGTTTTCTTTTACTCCCCGTTTAACGAATAAAATATCCGGTCCTCTAAATTTCGCTATATATAGAGTTTAGGTATCGGTACTGTATCTATTTTTGACAAAAAAAAATTCGTAACATTTCACAGATCACGTATTTAAAAATCTATACTAATATATAAAGCTGAAGAGTTTGTTTGTTTGGTTGAACGCGCTAATCTCAGAAACTACTGGTTCGAATTGAAAAAAATTTTTGTTGGATAGCCCATTTATCGAGGAAGGCTATAGGCTATATAATATCACGCTACGACCAATTGGAGCGGAACATCAATAAAAAATGTTGCAGGATGTATCTCAAAAGTAGTCCGTCCCACAAATATTAACAGGTAAAATGCCTTAACTAAATATTGCAATATTAGCGCGTCATGGTCACAAGCCCGGATAGCTCAGTCGGTAGAGCGTAAGTCTCTTAATACCAGGGTCTTGGGTTTAAGCCCAACGTCGGCGAATACATTTTTATTTTTTTTATTTTCTACAATGTTTTCTTCTAAGGCTTACATTTCAATTTTTTAAAGTTTTATTACGACTAATTAAAATTAAATAAATCTAATTAATAGCTCATTTGAAAATTTTTATAACTATAGGAACCTATATAAAAATAATTTTTCTACAGTGTTTTCAATTAAATATTTATTATAATATTAAAAGAAATTTATTACTTCAAAAAGTATAAATACTGCTTTTTAACGACAAAAACTTTTGAACGGTAATTCCGATCATTATGAAGTTTGGACACAACATTCATTCGGTAAACTAAGATGAATGTGCGTACTCATGTCCCTTCCTTCCCCATTCGTTCTTTTGCACCCGGGTGAAACCGGGCGGGACCGCTAGTATACTATACTCCAGAAGCTAACACCATGTATAAATACGATGCGGGACTAGTAACATGTATAGGTACCTATATCTCTAGTTTCAAAACGAAGTGGCTTATGCTAGATATTTATAAGAACAGAGTAAATCAATAGTACCTATTAATAAAATTGTAAATTGAGGTTGTGTTTCCGTCTATCTGTTCCGCCATAATTATTAAATCCCTTGTCCGATTGCAATAAAAATTGACGCTTATGACCTCAGCTGTTGAGCGTCTATAATTTACAATCTCTCTCTGCAATGAAAATTGGTACCTACACGAATATAGGCATTCTCAACTCAAACGATGGATTACATCCGGCTTCGCTCGCGTTAAGTTGTTGATCCCATTTAATAAAAAATGCAAAATTTACAAACGACAGAACTCGATTTCAGTAAATTTCAGTGCTGCCATAGTTTCAAGTAAATGTCATCTCGGACAATTTATTGAAACAGTGGAAAAACCTTTTTATTTATTTTTAAAATCCAGCTAGGGCTATCATAGAATGTGTAAACAAATTGTGTTTGTATCATTATATTTACTAACTTCTATATTGCTAGTGGCTCGTAAATAAAAACTTGGCCCATGAAGCGAGACAGCAAATTACTGTTTTTCTATCTCTTTCTTTTTACTTGACCCGTTGTACGCAAGTGTCGCGTCTGTAGTGGGGAAATTAATAGAGTAATAGAGCAAGCCTTTCACAGCTTAGTTCCATGTACAAACTGACGCTGCAACGGACATGCGCATAAGACTCAGAGTATAATAAGTGAGACAGACATGGTGTTTAAGTTTTTCTCCCGACTTTTGCTAGCAATATAGAGGGTATTAAATATATTGTGTGTGTGCGTTCAGTTCAGTGGAATAACAGACGTGCGCACTGGCTTTGCTGCGCATGACGTATTCCGTTCGGATTTCTTAAATTACCGTCGTATACGGTAATAAGCGGAGAGGTTAAATCGCCATAAGCAACTTTAACTTGCGGCCGTGGATATTGTAGGAAAGCGTGCACTACGTATGCAAAAGGCGTTTTACTGTATGGTCACAGTGTATAAATCTATATTCCAAGCACATATTTTTATTTCAGTCAGAAAGCTGTAACACGGAACACTTCAGTCAAGAGCTAGGGATCTAAAATTTCAAGAATAACGTCTAGTACAGGGGTAGTGAACCTATGAGAGATTAATGTTGGTACGGCTTTGACTGAGGTGCAAAATCGAAATAATTAAAAATATGTTAGATGCCGAAAACAATTGACTATCACCAAATAACAAATTCGACCCCCCCCTCACTCTTATTGAGATTTTGTTCGCCCACCCCGTTCCATATTAATTTATTAAGTGAATTGAAAGATGCGGTAAAGGAATTTACTCATATTGATTTTTAATTATTAATATTATTCGTTGTTATAATGCAATAGGTGCTCATGTTTATTTATACCCTGATTACAAGTCAATCTGAAAATACCAGTTCTTATAAAAATTTTTGGCCACGAGCTCTTGGCCTAGAAACACGGTTTGGCCACCGTAACTTGTATATCTACCACCTATTGCTCCGTTCAGTGCAGTTGTTAAAGTTGGTACCTTACTGGCCAAATTCACACTATGTTTACTCTATAAACTTCAAGTTGTTGCATGGCTCTCAAGTTGATTTATTTTATCTTTCAAACACATGTTTTTATTATGGATTTGATTTATTTGGCGTGTGTACACATATTTCTTATCAATTGCAGGGACATGCAAAATGACGCTGCCTCAAAATGGGAGAGGAGGCTAAATTTCACAGGAGCTCATTCATCTCATTGTAAACTATTCAGATTTCAATTGTTTCTTTCTTGGTTTTGAAAAAGAAATTAAAAATTCCATTTAGAAACATGTTTTATTTTTTTTTTTAGAATTTTTTCTGTAGTTTTAATAGTATATTACATCACAAGGGCCGAGGGAATCATGACGCGCAGGGCCGAGATTTCAACTTTTAAGGCCCGTGTGGTGTATACGATTTTTCTTCATATCCGCTCGAAAGTACGTACTTGCGTCAGCAGGGACGAAATATTGACATTTACTCTCAGTGGTAACGGCGGGAGGAAAAAATTTCTCATGCGTAATTTATACTCGTAACAGTCGTAACTAGGGTTACCGCTGTCATTTAATATAATAAATAACAGGGAGTAAATGTCAAACGTTCGATCGAGGTATGAAGAAAAATATTTTTATTTTTATTAAACATTTTGCGGCTATATAACTTTATAGACCAAGATCTCAGACCCGCCAGACCTACGTCATTTCAGTACCTACTGCTAAGATTTTATATCAGTAAATGTACAATATTTAGTTTAAAATGTATGTCAATTTGGTAGGATGAAAGCGGGGGCCTCCTAAAGATATCATAAGACACGCGCTTACCTCTGTACGGAATGGTATTATAAATGCATATATGGGTGCGAGTGAGAGCATTAGATGATTTTTTTGTTTGACAGCTTCATGAAATTGATCTACGAGAGTTTTTACGCTTAGACTAGTCTAACAGCTCAAAAATATGTATTATTTTTTATTTTTATGCTTAAAAATTTTTGAAATATTATTTAGAATATGCCTACAAAATTTCAAAACAATATTCGTTACGTTATAATAGTTAAGATATTAATTGATCATTATAAATTTGTACACTATCAATCTTAATTTTTTTTAAAACGTGTCTTTCTCAAAACTTCATTTTCGAAGTTTGTGGGCGTAATATCTCAAAAACTACTAAAAATTGTGGGCTGAAATTTTTACCAGATATAAAAAACAACCTCAATTCGTGTTGAACCTGTTTGGTAAATTATTGTTATGTTTATAAATGTTTATAGGTCAACATTTTATGCGAAAAATCAAAAACTTTTTTCTAACTTCAAATTAAATACTTTTTCTCAATTTTTTTAATTTATTTTATAGGTTTAACTACGAATAATAAATGTTATTAACAAGAAAATTTTTAAATGGATATTCTAGGTTTATTCCAAGGGCTGTAATTACGCCCACTAATTGGACGCCGCAACTGCAACGCGTCTGATAGAAATGCTTACCACGCCGCCATTTTGTACCGAAAAATACACATTTTTTTAAGAACCTCAAAGATATTCTATAAGGCCTAATTTTTAGATATCATAAAAATATATTTAGTCTAAAAATAAAATGTTTGAAATAAGTGTTTTTTTAAGCTTTTACACTAGGTGCCCCCCCTAATTCAAAATAGAAAGACAAAAATACAATAATTTGCGTTAAAATTGAATTTATTGCTGAAATTTTGTTTGTACCTGCATTATGGAACGGGATTTCAAAATCTGTCAACAAGTCTATTTTATTTCTAAATATTTTTTGTTATTTTGTTTTTATTCATACTAAGTTTATTTTGCTAACAAATGATTTAAATCTTTAAATGGAAGCAAGTTTTATGAGACGTTTATTTTTTATTTATTTAATAGTGAATGTTCTATAACGTGCATATCCAACCGTTTTACAATGTAGCATCCACTTGCAAGTTAATAAATTTACATGAATAATAAATTAAGTAAAAAAAAGTTCCACCGTTAAATTGCAGTCATATAAAATGCTAATAATGTTTATATGATATTAAAATACAAGCTAGATAAAATCGCCTGATCATAGTGCGACCTTTTTTATAACGGTTCGTCACACCACTATAGAACTTCATAAAATTACGTACGGACGTACGATGTAGTGTTTTCAACACCAATTTTAAATAATTCGGAAATATTTCTTGCCTTCTTCAGAACTAAAAATTTTTAAGGTCCTGAAGAAATATTGCCGACACGTTGACTAATAAAATATAATGGTTTAGTGAATAAAAATTGTTTTAATATTTTAGCCTTGTATCCGGTATAGTTTTATCATGGTCAATTTAACGCTATACCACTGTATTGAAATTTTAGCTATAGATTAACATCAATTGATTTCTCTAAAATATATTTCTCAGATGTAAAATACTTGTTTTCTTTCGTAATATAAAAAACGAAAAATATAAAAATAATGATTAAGTTATTTTCATATACAGCCCCGGATATTTACATTTTCTTGCCATATTTGTTTACTTTCCACAGAAGAATATTCTAATTTTCTTTACTTTTAAAACTCTTTCTGTTTATCCAAACGTTTATAAACAAAGTTGAATATTTACGTTTACTGTTTGTTGAAGAAAATAAAACAAGAAAATTAACCGTAACTAGTTTTCAGTGCCTTATTGCAAAGTACTCTAAGATAATATATAAAGCAAAAAATTATAAAACATACAAAATGTTAGTTAAATGAATAAAAAATAAATAAAAATAAAATCTCCTTATCTATAATTTACGTTTTACTCTCGGCCAAAGACGCCGGCGATCGGACATTTTTGTATCTCGAGCTGTCAGAATAAATTATTATATAATATGTTAAGTACCGTTTTTGTTTAACGGTGACAAGTGTTCCCCAACTCGATATTGCACATACCGCTAAACTAGCGGTATGTGCTTTATTATCGCTTTGTGCGTCAGAGCTGACTTTCGTTCATATAAGAAGTTATATCTAAGTTAATTTCACACGAAATCCATTCAAATTGAAGCTTTTTGAAAAGAGGAGATTCTAATCTATAAAACAGAACCATTTTTAAATCAATTCGAGTTCATAAATACTATTAAAATTGTAATTGAAAATTACAAACAGCAGTTGTCGGTTGGTCTGTACGTATGTACGTATGTACGTACGTCACGACTCTACAGATCGCAATTTTGGTCGGATTGCCTTAGGTTATATTTCATTCACTTTGTTTACTATCAGACCAGAACCCTATTTAAATTCACTAAAATGTGTTCAGTAGTTTAATTTTTATAAACAGTTTTATTTTTTATTATTTTTGACAGCTATTAGTTTAAAAACAATATAATAATTGCTGTGTAAATATAATGTAATCCATAAAACAAGTGCTACACTTCTATACCGTGATAACACCACTGCAGGTATTAGGCCGCCGTGGCGTAATGGTTATGCCGTTGGATCCCCAAGGGCAAGGTCCTGGGTTCGATTCCTTACGAAATCATTGATATTTTTCTTTTTTTTTCTTTTTATTTTGTTTTATTTTATTCCACTTGATATTAATTATATATTATATTATGTATAGTTCTTAATTTTTTTTATTTTTGCAAACTTAAAAAAAAATATTTTTTCAATTTTTAATTATTTATTTCTTTAAATTTTTAAATCTTTTTAAATTTATTAAAAATATTTTTTAATTGTTATTTTTTTATCATACAGTGGAAAACTTGCGGGATGTGCACTTTTGGTTTTGCCAACTATAATTTGATTTTTTGAATAAGCCATTTTCATTTTAACCCCTTCGGCCCTGGCTATCATTTCAATGAACATATTAATTAAATATCAAATATAAACATTTCATTGTGTCTGGGGCTTATCTGAGATGTAGGCATACCAAACAAAAAAAGAAATACTATGTGTAGAAATATCGAGTCAAGTGTTGAACGCAGTCATGGATTCACGCAAAACTGGTAAAAGTTTACATTCCGATTAGGTATTACTTAGTATACGCATTTTCATGATGTAATCTATTTTTCTTGTGCGGGTATTTGTTTTAATTTTATGATGTTAACTGCACTAATTATATCTACTTAAAAAGTAATTAAACATCCTCTGCTAGTGATTACCGTAAAAAACAATTTTTTTTGACCTGATGTCCATTCAAAATTCTGTAAGTGTTAAATTTAGTTTTTCACTGAATATTCTTTACATCATATGCTAGTGATTACCATGATAAAAAATATATATTTTTTTGGCTTGTTGTCTATTTTAATGGACAAGAGATTTTTCAAAATTATGTAAATATAAAATTTAGTTTTTAGCTGAATATTCTTTAATTACACCCTACACTCCTTAAAAAATATTTCGTGTTTCAAAAATATAAAATTCAAGTCCGGATTGGGGTTAAACTTATTGAAAAAATTCAATTATATCGAATTGGGGAACATCCTATCGCTGTTGAACACTATGTTTATACTTAAAAATTATTTTTTACTTTATTCATAATAAAATGCGGTACTACAATTCGTCGAATGTTGAAATCGAATACTCGTCATAACAACTGATTCAAATAAATAATAGGGTAGAAAGGTGTAACACGTAACCAAGGGTGCTAAATACAATGTAAAGCTTATTCGTGCATCATGCTTTCAGACCGGGCAAAACATAACACGCAAGCTTCCCTGGGAGCAAATCTTATATATACCCACTGTGAAATTTATTTCCAATATTAAAGCAATATAAAACATAATATAAGCTGCCCATGTCCTAGTAACATACGATCTATGTACCGCGTTCTAAGATCATATTTTATTTTCAAGAATAAAAATGTATTTGTCACTGTCAGACATTATTTTAATAACAATTCTTTAGGAAAAAAATAGAAGGTGCGAATTCGAAATCAATATTAACAATCTAGGTTTTTTTCTCGTGTTCTCTACAATACCAAAACTCGTTTTCAAATTGTTCGTTCGTCAATCTGTCTGCCCGTCCAACAACAGGATTTTGCTTTCTGTAATTTCGTTATCTGGTCGATTTTTCGAGGGTATAGATATTTTGTATGTCATCTAAACAATAAAAACGTGTTTTTAGAAATTTTTCTGTTCGTCTGTCTGTACAACACCTAGACTAGTTTAGACGAAATTTAGTAAACTATTAATTTAAAAAAATATGACAAAGTACCGCCATTGTTCACCATTTTGGGGCATACAATTTAATAAAAGTATATAAAAGTTTTCGTAACTAAGAAAAAAAATAATAACAATTTCTAAAATTAATATTGATAGGAAATAATCATTTTCATATTCAAAAATACACAAATCACCCAAATTATACAAGTTTAAAATTGTTTAAATGGTAATGTCAAGCTGTGATTTTTTGAATTGCAAATGTTACATGTAAGATTTAAAATCAGGTTCTGTCAGTCAACCATCTTGGGTCGATTTAATTTTTATCTCTCTAGCACATGCCTACAATTGATTACGGTACTCAGTAAATCTAGTAATTTTCAGATAATACCAAAATTTTATTTCAAAATCAAATGTACAAGAAAAGAAAATTAAAAGAAAAAATCAAAATTAACACGGTTAGGTAACCCAAATGGAAAAAAATGCAATACTTGACATATTTCAAATTACTTCCTTTATCTTTTTGTCTCATCCTTACCAAAACTTTATTCAAAAATCCAAGTCCACGAAAAGAAAATACAAAAATGCTTCAATAAATAAAATTATCGACCAATTTTTCAGACAAATATATTAACAAAAAATGTAAAAATTAACACAATGACGTTTTGGTCAGAATTTAAATCTTCTTCAGAAATATGTAATCTAAAAAATATAAAAAAAAAGAATTAGAATATACTTATTTTACAGTAGAATTAAGACTGAATAAAAAATATAAAAAAATCAGTCTTAATTCTATTGTACAATAAGTAGATTCTAATTCTTTTTTTATATTTTTTAGATTACATATTTCTGAAGAAGGTCAAAATCCGGACCAAAACGTCATTGTATTAATTTTTATATTTTTTGTTAATATATTTGTCTGAAAAATTGGTCGATAATTTTATTTATTGAAGAGTTCTAATCAGTCGTTAAACAAAGATTTAAAAATACAAAAAAGTAATATTAACACGTCATATAGTTTGGAACTGGGCCCAGGGTAGCCTAAATGGATAAATTAACTCGAAATATTTCAAAATATTTCCCTTATTTTTGTATCTCACCCTGTACAAAAAACCGAAGAAATCGCGTAGACAGGTGGTCATGATGGCGAGATACTTCAATACTGCATCTATCGCGGTGATCAATTCGGTCAATTCAGACATGATTGCTTTTTTCTTGTCGAATCTGACAAGTGATATCGTCTCCAATATCATCCGTGTCCATTCGTTTT
Source organism: Xanthostigma xanthostigma (assembly GCA_963575645.1). Lineage (NCBI taxonomy): Eukaryota > Metazoa > Arthropoda > Insecta > Raphidioptera > Raphidiidae > Xanthostigma > Xanthostigma xanthostigma. The sequence continues at coordinate 25,230,848 of OY754471.1, forward strand.
CAATGGATTTCATAACAAAATATTTTATCAAATTACCTTTCAAATCAATCCATTCGAAATAATAACGACCTATAAATAGAATACAATTTTCGTAACGCAGTACCTAATTCGTTATACAAACAGATAAACTGACTTTAACAATCAAATCATAATGGATTAAAAATATTACCCGTTCTTCCACCATTTGCGTCCCGCTATCTCCACCATCGATATGAATTTTAATGTAATGGGCAACAAAAAGATTACTATCATGCCGTGTAAATAATGATTTTAATGTTTTAGTAATGTGATTAGAAATCGCTTTCTGTAAAAATATTAGTTGTTCGAGAAAACAAACATCACACAATATATAAATACTTATTTTTAGTGTTCCGTGCAAAACACTTACGTTATCACTTCAATGTTCGTTTGTTCGTCTGTTACGGGCGACTTTTTTTAAAACAATTTAACGTAAAAATTTGACGTGCATTCATTAATCGGCAATATAGTGTCAATTAAATTGTTTATATTTATTGATCGCGTCAGAATTTTTCAATCCTGATTTTTCATTCAGTCTGCAGTTAGTTTTCAATGTTCACGATTTTTTTCAGATTTTCCTGAGCGATCCCTTCGTAATAAGCCTTTTTTCCCGAAAAATTCTTAAAAAATGAACAAAAAAAAACACATGATATACTGTGTGTTCGTCGAAAGTGGCAACAGTGAAAATTTCGTGTACTTGGATACAAAAAAACAAAGTTTAAATAATTTTTTGTTCAACTCGAGATTTACTATCGAAAATTGCTGAGGTATATTTTTTGTACTTCAAACCGGAAATGCGCACGTATTTTTTTTCAAATTATAACATATTTTTTTCGAATCCTCCATTTTTTTCCTCTATAAATTCGTATAAAATTTTCATAAAAATACATAAAACAATGTTCGAGAAAAATCGTTGGACGCCTGGCAGATATGAAACAAACGAAATTCTAGAAACTAAATATCGCCCTGTAACTAAATTTTACCTTGTAACTAAATTTCACCCTGTAACTAAACTTTACCTGTAACTAATTTTTTCCTTGTAACTAAATTTTATACCGAAACTAAATTTTGCCCCGTCATCTAGTTGTCGCCTAAAGCACACTCTGTTACCTGGCGAAATACTAGTAACTAAATTTCGCCCTGTTATCTAGATGTCGTCTTCAACTAAAGCCATGTTTAATCCCATGAACACAAACGTAACGTCCTCCCATAAAAATGTCGTGCCATTTTCACGGTTTTACTCTCAACCAAACGTGCCATTAGACGTTTCACATAAAAAAATTGCTAAAAATATAAACGATACAAATATTGAATTGTATTATTACCTACTCAAATTATTTTCTGATACTCGGATCTCCGCCATTTATATCCCCCTACACCCACTGACGAAATGAGTTCAAAAGGATTTTCCAAAAATACCGGCCGAGGTTTATTGTGGACCAAACAGATGACGATGTTAATGAATAAACTTGTGTTGACATATCGTGATAGACCCGTTACTTCCACCGTCCTCGTTTCATCTTGCTGGAAGTAATTCCGGTGACATGCGTGGTCGGTGGATGTTCATGCATTCATTCCAACAATACATCACACGAAGAACTGGTAAAATATACGTCTGATTTACGGACGTATGTTACATAATGGCGGTAGCGCGCATACATACCGGGTGTCCGTTGATTACGGAGTTATGATCGCCTGGTTGGTAATTATCAGGCATGTCAAACTCATATGTACTAATCTATTTAGCAAAATCTAAACATCGATTAAACCTCTTTATTTACAGCAAAGTATTTTATACCTGGAGCTAATGGCCTTTGCTGCCAAAGCCTCAAATTAAAAAAAAAACTCATGATATTACGGGCCATTTTACATATCTATTTTGTACTTAGTTGGGGGCCGCATGGTTTTAATGTTAAAAAATATTAATAAAATACGATTGTTAGAATGATTATATTATTAGACTCAATGTTTTTTTAACGTCTCGGCGGGCCGCAATCTATGTATTGGCGGGCCGCGTCTTTGACATCACTGGTATATATAAATTTTTGCTAGGGATGACAGATAACTCAAATCACAAACACTAGATCAGGGGTGTCAAACTGATTTTTCTAAAGGGACATTTATAAGATTTAGGATGTGTTAGCGAGCCAGACTCTAAATTAAAAACTAAAACACATACTAAATTAAAATTTTAAAGAATAGCTTCTGTTGCTACATTGTTGAAACACCCATTGTTACATGTCTATATTAGAAAAATTTATTTCTCAAACAATGTCACCATCGGGATACGAACCCCGAATCTTTCCACTATCGCGGCGGACTGAGTTACATTACTCCATCGTGACACAGGAAGGTCAATTCATCATTCTAATATATAGCCATTTGTAACTGTATATTTCACATCATGCGAGAGCTAATTTTTATCTTAGATAACGTCAGATATGAACCTTCCCAGAAGTGAGAGCTGTGGGTGAATCAACGATGAAAGTGTTTTCATTTATTAATCTGATTCCTAAATCAAGACAATTTCTATTTCATTAGGAAAGATAACAGCGAAAACTTTTGCGTTCATATAGTTGAAACGGCCTTTTAATAACAAATGTGAATTTTTAATACGGTATAGTGCGTACTACTATTTAATAATTTTAAAGAATAGCTTCTGTTGCTACATTGTTAAAACACCCATTGTTACATGTCTATATTAGAAAAATTCATTTCTCAAACAATGTCACCATCGGGATACGAACCCCGAATCTTTCCACTATCGCGGCGGACTGAGTTACATTACTCCACAGTGACACAGTAAGGTTAATTCATCATTCTAATATATAGCCATTTTTAATTAAAATATTTATTTATTTAGTTAAAATCTATTTTCATATAATAATATAAAGGGTAAGTTATCTTGAGCTTGAGGATCCAGACACCTGAGGTCTCTTGTTTTTGATAAACTCATTGATGTCAGGTGTTATATTGAAGGTAGTTATTTTCAGAGTAGATTGGAATCCTCACAGGATAGATTCTGGTCGCAGGCCGTATTGAGATGGCTAGAGGGCCGGATTAAGCCCCCGGGCCGTATTTTTGACATCACTGTACTAGATCGTCTAGTAGAGTAGAAATATAGTAACTTACGACTGGTGTTGTCAAGCGTCTATAATGATTTATATAAATTAGAAAAAAAGTTTATTATTTACACTGCACACTACATAAGTAAAACTGGTTTAATTGTTAAAAAAAAATGATGACACCGATCACCGGGATCGAACTTGCGGCCTTGATATTACTAGGTAGCCACTCTGTATCACTGCTTTCTTAGCTTAATGTTCTACATCTGATTTTTATAGTATCTCAAAGGAAACATTGGAATGTTATTTGCATTTCGATGTTTTTTTGGGAATTGGAATCCGAGACAAGAAATGTCGGTAGATATATTGCGTAATTAAATTTATGAACGATTTTAGTTTAAGAACGCAGGTTTTGAAAAAAATTGATTTTTTCGTTTTTGGAAATGTATTAAAATATCATTCAAATCATACCCGGTCTTCCACCATATACGACCCGCTATCTCCGCCACCGATTTGAATGCTCATGGATATAAAAACTATTGTTTTTGTAAATACTGATTTTAAAATTATGTTTGTTTTGAGAGGCACTCAAAAGCTTAACCGGTACTCGATTAGAATTTTTTGGAAGCTTTTTTAACGATAAAAAAACTTAGTAAAAAGTGTGTCACACCTACCGCTCTCTGTGAGCCATCATGCAGATATATACATCTCTTTCTATAAATAACGAAGTGTGACTAGTCTTCTGCATCATTATGTGACGGTTTATGCTCAGCCTTTAAACTGTACAACGTATTTCGTTAGATCAGTGATTCCCAAAGTGGACTATATCGACCCCCAGGGGTCGACGACAACTTGCAAGGGGTCCATGTTAGCGGGAAAAAAATTGGAAATTAAAATGGAGGTCAACGATAGTGAATCTCCTAACAAAAGAAGAAACAAACTGGACATCGTTAACCGAAGAGATTTAAGATTAAATCTAACTAAATGTTAAAAATTTATTATTAAAGCATCAGGTTCATCCCTCACACTAATTTATTTTTTGTTTAGTTATTTTATGTAACAGAAAGTCAATTTTAATTAGGTTCGTTTTAATTTGAATCTAATTAATAAATGTATAAAACTAAACATTTCACACTACATTTCACTACCGTTATAAATTTAAATCGTTCAAAGTGAGTAGCACTATACCGGTTGTCAAAAATACATTTGAAATTAATGAATTTGCAAAAAATCAATATCAGATAAGCAGGGGGTCTACTCAAAACCGAAAAACATGGCAAGTGGTCTACGAGACAAACAAGTTTGGGGACCTCTGTGTTAGATGAATAAATGAACGAAAAAGTTGGTCTTCATAATTATCTAAATTTGATGAATGGGACGCACCCATTATAACAAGATAAACTTATATAAAATAGTCAATGAAAGCCACAATACTTTTTGAAATATATAAGTAAGACATCTAAAACTTTTCTCTTTTGTGTATTTATTAGCACTGTAATATATTTAATACTCTTTAAATAGGGAATTTAATTTAAAGTGTTCTGTGGTTTAATAAGCAGCTTTCATTAAGTAAAAGGAATAATACATATTTTGTGTGACTATGTTTGTGTTATATAGTATATTTGTGTGTATGTGTGTGTCATTATTTAATATGAGTAGGTATATGGACACAGTGACGTAACTAAATAATGTCTTCAGTATAATATTATATAGCTCCAACAGAATGTCAGAGGTCAAAGAAAGTTCAATAAAAATAAAAAAAACCGGCCAAGTGCGAGTCCGCCTCGCGCACCGAGGATTCCGTACAAACTTGTGGGTATGTAAATAGTTCGTCCATCACGGGAATCGAGTCTCGAAGATTTTTCTCGCTTTGCCGTTGGAAAACTGTTGTCCCCGTACATCGACATCGGTCGCGGTCAGTTTACCAACTAAGTGTATAATTGCAGTGAGTTCAGATGGACTAGCCGAACTGTATTATATAATGATAGCCTAGCGGTTGTACCGCGCCGTATGCGAGAGGTTTTATAATTGCATTTTAATAAATGTTCGGGTATACTGCTGTATAAACGCACCGGTAGCGGACGCTTGGTTTGTATTAGAACTGTTACTGTGTAGCACGTTGTTCCGGTTTGTGTATGGAAAATTGTATGTAAAAAAGAATTGGTTGTTCATTATTTGTTGTTATAGCGGCAATAGAAATACACATTTTGTAATTATTTCAACTCTCTATCTATTAAGGTTCATGAGATACAGCCCGCTGACAGACAGACGGACAGCGGAGGCTTAGTAATAGGGTTCCGTTGGGTACCCTTCGGGTACGGAACCTTTTATAACAAAATTTAATATTTACAATCTGGAGAAAGACTTGTATACACACAATATTGTCCATTTCAATTTCGCAGTACATTAAACCAGTTATTAAATTTATAAAATATTTTAATGGTGAACCTGGTTTTTCAATTGATTAATTATTAATTACTATTTTAATGTTTACAGATCATTACTTCTGGATCAGAGTTTTGTTTTGGTACTTCATCCCAAACGTCGTTTTCATATTAATTTTGAAACTTGAAAATGATTCCGGTAATTCTATTTTTATTTTCTAATTTCCGCTTAATCTCGGTTATCCACCAGTTTTCAACACTTTGGGATAATTAATATTTTCTTGCAACGATTGGCGAATTTTTAATTACATACTATTATAAATAAAATGCATCGTATTACCAGTAATGTTTATTATTGATAATAATGAACAGCTTATGCATACCAGCTTACAATATATCATTATTCGAAAAAAGCACTTACTATGTGTGTACAAAATTTCTTAATAAGATACTTCCACACGTTAGAGTTACAAAAAATTACAAGAAATTCCGTAATACTGTAAAACAAATTTGAATCAATAATGAATTTTATTCCGTTGAAGAGTTTCTAAATTCTTCTAATGCTTTTTAATATTTTTTAATGATGATATTTTTATTTTAAAAATAATCTAACAATTATCGTCCAGTAATTATTTTAATATCTTATTTTATTATATGTATAATGACAAATCCTCCTGCTCTACGCATGTTTAAAAAAGGATAATAAATTAATTTATTTATTAATAAAGTAATTTAATAAAACATATCTTTTTATTATTCTGCCTAATAGGTGAAGGGCATTATTCATAATTCCCGGTCAATTTAATTATTTGAATAGTTTTTATCACATTGCCCTCTCATATTGGGCATTTTTCAAACTGCCCGGTCATTATGAATAATGCTCTATTTATCACATGCTCCATAGCATATAATATATTGTAGTTTGTTGTCAACAGTGTTTAAAAAAGTTAATAATCAAAACATCACAAATATGTATGATTCATAATTTAATTACCGCCCCCCATTCCTAGCCCGCGCTAGGAGGTAACTCCGGTTGACTCTGTGAAACACCCATTTAAAATGTTCGCGAGCCGCCACTGTTTATAACCTTTTTGCACTTTGAAAGTACATTGAATAGCATCTTTGTATTTGTGAGACAAATGTTAATATTTTTGATATAAAATTTGGCGAATATAGAACGGCTTTAACTGTCGCTACTTACTTAATTATTAAATTAACTGAATGCACTGTAATTGTGTATCAGTTTTATATTATGTACTATTACTATTGAATTCAACTGCGTATTGTCACATTACATGGTTGAATTATCTCTTAAGTATAATTTGTAATTGCTTTAATACTTGAATTCTTTTTTATTTTTTATCTCTTTTTTGTATAAGCTTATTTAAGGCTTTCTTTATATTTGTTATGGCGTAATCTGTTATTGGGTTTTTAACCGACTTCAACAAAAAGGAGGAGGTTCTATGTTCGTCTGTATATTTTTTTTTATGTATGTTCACCGATTTCTCCGTCAATTATGTACCGATTTTCAAATTTTTTTTTATTCGAAAGAGTGCACCTCAGAGGTAGTCCCATCGGAACCAAGTCAGGATCTGATTGTGGAATCCGGAGAAATCGAGGGAATCTCTCAAATTTCAAAGGCACGCATAATGTTTTTTATGTATGTTCACCGATTTTTAGTGTTAGATTAACACTAAAAAGAGAAAAATAAAATATTTTTAACAAAAAAATTGAACCGACTTCACACTAAAAAGTAAAAAATAATTGCGTGTTGAAATGTTTTGGAGTCGGTGTAGTTCTCGGAATAGATTTCATTTTGGCTGACACCGACTCCAAAACATTTCAATACGCAATTATTATACCTGTTGATTACTATAATAATAAATAAACGAATAAAACTAAAAATTTCAGGTGCGCCACTGTGTCATAAGTGTATGCATTCAGGCAAAGCAGGAGCGCGAATCAAATCCGCTTATGATTACTTTAACATACACAGGCAAATAGACAGAAGAGAAAGTTGCCTGTTCGCACTAATTCTTGAACTTAGCACTGAAGTTTCAGTAACCGCATTGTTTAATAAAAATATAACAGATTTAAACTTCAACGCAGTTTGCCGTCCGCCCGACAGGTTACTATTTATTTTTAAACATCTCGCTGTTAACAACACCTTTTGTCTAAATAAAACAAATAGAAGTGCTTCGTTTTGTTTTTGACATTTTCGGTATCTTTTGTTTTGACATTTACTCTTCTATCTTTTGTTTTAACCTCTAGACTTGGCGTTTTCAAAGATGGAGTGGCAGACACCCTCATATTTTTAGTGGGTGTATCTAATTTTTATAAAGGTTTTCCGAAAATGTAGAAGTGTATATTGGTTGTCGCAAAAAAATGTCTAGTTGATTATTACATTGATGTATATTATAAATTGTAGACGTTGGACAACTGAAGTCAATAGCGTCTATACGAAAAATGTTGTTCTAACAAAATTTAAAAACTAGCTTACCAAAAAGTGGTCAAAATATTGACTACAAATTTTTTCCGGGCAACAGCAACAGATAAAGTGAGTTTATAAAAGCGTTGTGAGAATCTATACTATTTTAAGAGAGATGTAGATTATATAGACGCTAAACAACTGAGGTCATCAGCGTCTATATAATAAAATTATGTTAAAACAAAAATAAAAGAAAACCGTAAATAAACATCAATAATATATAGTTTATTTGTAAAAAGTTACAAGAGGTTACAAAATCGATTTTGCATTTGGCATCAGGTATACAATAGTCCAAGAGCTACTGAACTTTTTGGAACGGACGTACTTTATAGTATAGTTCCACAAAAATGATATTTTGCATTACCAAATCCAGTCGTTTTAAGGATTAATCAACTCTTAAATATGCACTAGTAGGTTTGAAAACGTCAACTCATTTTGGCAAGGCTGAAATTTTTACAGTATTTCAAATACACTTTTTCTAAACTGTGTATAAAATGGCAGAACGAAATTCCGCTCAGAACACCCCGGCAGACTGTTTTGAACATCTCTTATCTCACCCTTTCAAAGCAGTCTGCCTGGATGTTCTGACCGGAATTTTGTTCTGCTGTTTTAAATAGAAAAGGTATATTTGAAATACTGTGAAAATCACAGCCTTATTTTCAACTCTACTGGTGCATGTTTAAGGGTTGATTACCCCTAAAAACGACTGAACATAAAATGTCATCTTCGTTGTTTGCACTGATTGGACTACATTATAAAGTACATAATTTCCATGCCTAAATCAGGTTCCAAACAGTTCAGTGGCTCTCGGTCTATTACGAGTTACATTCTTGTACGTGATATAAAAAATTCCAGCCAATTGGGCGACGGGACCATTCCAACTTCAAAAATGTTGACATTTGATTATAATAAAAAAAAATAAAATTTCTGATATCGCGTGAGGTGACGCGGGTAATGGCTAGTATCCAATATGATATTTGCTATTCGTTGCCATGGTTACCTACATAATATATTCCACGTCATGTAAAAATTAATCAAAGCATGCCGAACTAGTTTATTTCTGGCAGATCCATAAAATAAAAGAGCGGCTGATTTTTTTTATTTTCAAAATATTTCCGAAAGTATAAAGTTTAGGAAAAAATTTATATTATATAAAAAATACCGTTAAAGCATATATCTCTTCTGCGCATGCGCCGATTTTCCCCAAAAACAATAAGGCTCTTCATATTTGCATGCCAAACATCCTCCCGAAATTTGGTTTCAATCCGTTCATCCGTTTGACCTGTATCGTGTGCACACATTAACAGACCAACAGACTAACAGACGCACAGAGTTTTTTCAAAAATATGTTTTTGGATTCGGAGGACCTCAGAACGGAAAGATATTGTAAAATTTTTGAAAAGTGATTTTTGACCTAAACTAGTATCTACCATTCCCCACTTGTGGGTTGGAATGGTAAAAGTTAATCCTCTAGTAATGACAGTTTTTGTTATCGAACTGTGGAACTTTTAAATATCAAGGGGGTTATGGCTAGGCGGCTAATATATTGATTATAGTATATTTTTCACATGATGTCGGTGTTACCGCCGCTTTTGTAATTAAGTTCGCAGAGCGTGAAGCAATTCGTTATACATAAAGTCACACTTTTGTCGACATTGAGAATGGATTGCGGTCAGTCTCTATTAAAGTTTATTTTGCGATGTTTCGTAACCAATCCATCTTGCGTAATTCTTTCCGTTACATTCGCACATGTAGAGTCGCTAAGTGACAAAAATCCACAGTACAGTAGTCTCTCACTAAGTCGTCGTTCGGTAAATCAACGCTTCCAGTCCTTCCTCTCGCGCCTTGTTCTTTCAAACCGTTACCACCTTTTTTCTTTTGAAAATTATATGTTCGTAATGTAGTAAATTCCTTGTTCGTTAAACTAGTATTTCTAGTTCTTCCCTTCTCGCGCCGTACTGTTTTCAACTGTTACTACATTTTTTCATTAGAGACTTGTACGTTCGTCCTACATTAATTTTCCCCTCCCGCGCCGTACTCTGTTTAATCGTTATCACTTTTTCTGAGAATTGTGTGTTCGTCATACACTTCTCATTAAAGCAGCCGTTTCTAGTCTTTCCCCTCCCGCTCCTTACTGTTTTCAAGATATTTAGTCTAGGGCCACTGCTGGCACAATTATTTCGCATAATTCCAACTTTTTTATAGCAAATTATGCGTGTCTAACTATTTCCATCTTATATATTTTTAGCTGTTTTTGAAAAGTCAGTCATATTGTAACAAAGTTATAAAACAAGTCAATTTTGAAGTGTTTGAATATTTCCTTAAATCGATTTTGTGCGAAACTTTTTTTGGAAACGATCCAAATATTTTTATTCTGTTTCACAATACGTAAAAAAGCCAGTGACATCTAAAATCGAGATTTAGAAGCATCATAAATGACATTTAAATGTTTTGTGATAAATTAACTTGTATTGTTATTTTTAGCATTTTTGTGGGATCCATATTAATTATGTGACAACTAAAAACACCTTTTTTGCACACCTCTATATGAAATAATTGTTTTAATGTCTATGTAGTGGTAGTAGGATGATTCATTTAACACTAGTGCTGCAAATTAAAGCAAGATAATGCCATTTAACCAGTCCTACAGTAATTTCCAACAAAAAACATCCAAGGATATTTTTAAAGCCGCATCTTACATAGTTATCTCGGTTTATTATATTTTCAATTTTTATAATATTATATCACTCTTTGAAAAATATTGAAATTACGTTGATATTAGATATCAAATTAGAAGGCTGAGGGTTTATAGCAGCAATTCTAGAGAAGGGTGGTATCCTTGTGAGCTCGGCTATTTCCAAACTCTCCAAGAATCTAATTTAACGTTATTAAGGATTGTTTGGCTTTGCCACTACACCGGTTAACTACGACACAAAAAAGCTTTAAATATTCTGCATTGAAATTTTTTAATAAGCTTCCCAGTTATTTACAAAGCTTGCCTACGCAAAAATATAAAAATCAAATACGGTTGTTTATCACTACTAAATGTTATTACAACATAGAGGAATTTTTTGACTCTCAATTTTAATTAAATGTATCATATTGATGACTTCACACTGTATGTAATGTTGCAGTCAAAACTCTTAACCAGTCAAAAGTACTATTTGACTAGCAAAATCAGTCAAAAGTACTTTTGACTGAACAGGTTGGTCAAAAGTGGTTTTGACTGAAAATTATTGGTTATTAGTACTTTTGACTGCAAATCTGCGGTTAAAAGTACTTTTGACTGACGCTCTTCGTCAAAAGTAGTTTTAACTGCAATAAAGCATCAGTCAAAAGCACTATTAACTCGCTAGATGTGAATAAAAAAGATATTTATTAAATGTGAAATCGTTTATTACGAAAAATTTGGCATTACATTAATACAAAGAAAACATACACTAAAAATTGTCATTAAAATAGGTAATCAGAAAATTCACAGGTTATAAAAACACAGTACCTATATTACGTTAATCGCTTTTCTTAAATAATTTTTAACTTAAATTGAAATTTAAAAAAATGAAAACATAATTTTTCAAACTTTTCAAATTTTTCTTTTGTCATCACATTGAAATGACTATCTTTCATATCTTCTATCGCTAAAATTATTTGCAAAAAGCGTTCTTTCTTTTCGTAGTCACTCATTTTGGTTCTAATATCAGCACGTTCTCCACTAATAATGAGTAATATAAAAGTTTATATGTGCGTTTGTCGTTATTTTTATCGACCACCTTAACTTTTTAAGAGTTTTGACTGATACAACCAGTCAAAACCACTTTTGACTGATTTTGCTAGTCAATAGTACTTTTGACTGGTTAAGAGTTTTGACTGCAACATATGTATTTTGTGTGCAAATATATTCAATTCTATTCTATTTCTAAAAGAAACAGTTGACATTAATTTAGTGAAACAATGCTAGATTAAGTGTTTTACAAAATGATTTGGTTTTTGTTTCTTGTAGTTGATATGTTGACAATTATAAACCGGATTGAAGCAAACTAGATTTGAATAAATGGCCTAGTTCCTGTTTCTCTTATCTCAAACACAGATCGCTCTAGTTAGTGCCTTCGATCTATTATGACGTTTGTTTTATTTAGTAAAGACATTTTATACTTATGCAAATCGAATAACATAGAAACAGGTGATTACATAATGCGGAGATCAACCAGATGGTTGACAGGCAAAAAAAGATAAGAAAATAAAAACAAAAACTATTTTAAAGGACCCTGCACAAACCTAATGGGATTTGATTCTAGGTTAAATTGATCGAAAATGGTTTTATTTTATAGCTTAAAGGTACGCACGTGCTTTATGTACCTTAAGAACTCGTTATCCCTAAAAGTCCCCCCACTTTCAAGCTAGCTAATTGGCATACGTGTTTAACTAAATATTGTAAAAATAAATTAAATTATAGACCAATTTTTTCAGACTATATATTGACACAAATAATAAAATATAAATCAATATTTCACTAGATGACGTTTCGATCCGGATTTGGATCCTCTTCAGAAATCTAAAAATATAAAAATTAACTAGTACTTATAGATACATTTTCTAATAGAATGGAGTTCGAATTATCGAAATAGTAATGAAAAAAATGTATCATTAATATTTCTTGTCATTAATATTTCGATAATTCAAACTCCGTTCTATTAGAAAATAAATATCTATAAGGACTAATTAATTTTTATATTTTTTAGATTTCTGAAGAAGAACCAAATCCGGATCGAAACGGCATTTAGTGAAATATTGATTTATATTTTATTATTTTTGTGAATACATAGTCTGAAAAAAATTGGTCGATAATTTTATTTAATTGAAGAGTTCTATTCAAACGTTAATCAAATATTTAAATATTGTACATTTACTGATAAAATCTTAGCAGTACTGAAATGAAGTAAGTCTGGCGGGTCTGGGATTTCTTGTTCTAATACGTTTGAGCTGCAGGCCTATCTGATAATCTTGCGATTACAAGGTTGGATCATGGACGTTATTTGTGATCATCTGTAAACAGTGTTTCTCCTGTGCGTCCGTCGCGGTAAAGCGGCACAAGAAATGAACACTTTATGTAAATCAGCGTGTAGTGTTAGCAAATGTACTGACTACAAATATAAACATAGTCATTCATATCCTGCTAGCACTGTCTCAGGAAATGATATATTTTCTCCCGTTTTGAGTCTACTTCTGGTCACGCACACCGCGATTAACAACAAAGATACAGAATCATAACACAATAAACTCCACCACTACTACTGCATATTAACTAGCTATCTAAACATAAGAAATGACAACAGTCGTTTGTTGAATTATTGCAGTGCTGTAGTTGCAAGATTTAGATTTTAAAAGAACTGCATCAGATTTATATTGGACTAGCGGTCCCGCCCGGTTTCACCCGGGTGCAAAAGAACGAATGGGGAAGGAAGGGACATGAGTACACACATTCATCTTAGTTTACCGAGATGAATGTTGTGTCCAAATTTCATGATGATCGGAGTTACCGTTCAAAAGTTTTTGTCGATAAAGAGCAGTATTTAAACTTTTTTTAACTAATATTTTTTTTAAATGAATTAAATAAAATTAAAATAAATTTAAATGTAAGCCTTAGAAGAAAGCAATGTAAAAATTAAAAAATAAAATAAAAATATAATCACCCAACGTGGGGCTCGAACCCACGACCCTGATATTGACAGTCGCATACGCTACCGATTGACCTACATGAGGCTGTGTTTTTTCATCACTAATATGAGTACCTATATCTAGTTAGTGCATTTCACATGAATAGAAGCTTATTTTTGAGATACTTTTTGCAACATTTTTCATTAAAGCTCCGCTCCTAATGGTCGTAGCGTAATATTATATAGCCTTCCTCGGTAAATGGGCTATCCAACAAAAAAAATTTATTCAATTTGAACCAGTAGTTCCTGAGATTAGCGCGTTCAAACAAACAAACAAACTTTTCAGCTTTATATATTAGTATAGATTGCAGAAAGCATTGTCAAAAATTAACTATTTTTAAAAAAATGGAAGCCGTCGTGGAACGGCTGGCAGATGTGAAATATAGTGAACATGTCAAGTATACTATAGTCCAGTGATGCCGAACCTTTTTGAGAAGTGGGTCAAATTTTGTTAACAATTTTTTTTAGTACTAGCTCGTGGGCCACTAAGTCAGTGGCGTTACTTGAAAAGGGAGAGGGGGTTGGTTAAATACTATTTTTTTTTAGATCGAAACGTTTTTTGGACGACACACGACGTTTTACGAGCATGCTGGATTCAGCGTGTTTTTTTCTATAAGCATGATGATTTTGCCAAAGTTCCGAAAGATTTCGGTTTTCGTCAAACATCGCATTTTTTTAAAGGGGTATGCCTTGAAAAAATTTCAAATATCTAATTCTTTAATATACTTTTAAAATTGAGAAAGTTGACAGAAAAAATACGCTGAATTTAATAAGCGTACGCAAACGTCTGTATATCTCTTTTAGTTTGGAAACTACGGCCATTCGGAGGTTTTATATGATTTTCTGAAAACTAACCTAGAATCTTGTTTGACGCGAAAGAAGGTTGCATAGCGCAAGTAAAGAAAACAATCCGAAACTCATAAATTTCTGATTTTATATATAAAATTATTACATGACAAATTTAATTTTTATGAAATAACGGTACGGAACACTCAGGGCGCGAGTTATACTCGCACTTGTCCGTCTTTTTTTGGTACTATTGACTGTTCTCTCTTTTATGATATAAAAAATAGAAATAAACACCTGGGTCAGTGTCTGACCCGCGGGTCATAGGTTCGCCATCGCTGCTATAATCGGATAGAAAAACACACGCAGTATCTACACAACTCACAGAGAGAAGCAACGAAGTGTTTAGTACACGCGCGCATACACACAAGGGAGTCGAGGGCGATGGCGTAGATGGGGCATGACGGCATAAGAGAGCGTCATGCCTTTTGGCCAAGGCGCGCCAACAGATGTTTCACAGTTTAAAATCGAGAAATCCGACTGCACAAAAAATAAAACATAACTAAAACAGATATGGCGGCGTCAAAACGCATGTGTAGAAACAATCTTGAACGGAAGGTGAAACATAGCTACGGGCGTAAATCAATTTTGAAATTGGTCGAAGCGAACAAGATTTTTCAGTTTGGTGAAGAAATCGACAACGATTGGATCGTGTATATTATTTATTTATGTGATGAGGCGTTAGTGCCGCCAATAAAAACTAGCTTACATAAGTTCGAACGACGCTAAAAAGACGTAAGAGATAAATCAGATTCGAGCAAATGAAGCTTTAAATTGAATATAAAATAAATATCATCTCAACGATAATATTTGTTTCAAATGAACAAACTCGTGCAGACATTGAGAAATATAAAAGAAATTTATGTGATATTTATGTGACGGTGCGAGGGGGAGGTGACGAGGGAGGTTCGGAGATGGGAGGGGGGGCGGAGCTCCATACGGCGCAAATGATGTATTCGTGCGTGTTTCTGTTAAGTCTTCCGGATTTATATAATTTGTACATAGAAGGTCCTCTGTGAGGAGCATTAAAATTATCATCGCAGTGACGTTTTTATTCAGGCGAGCACCGCAAGGACCGAAAGTGTGATATTCTTGCCCTATGCGCCATGATACCTGACATCATGGCGCACAGGGCAAGGTATCACACTTTCGGCCAGTGTGGTGTATACTATTTTCTTCATACCTCGGTCGTAAGCACGCTTATTAAACACATTAATTAATTATAATTACATAACAACACTGATACATTCCAAGCAAGAAGCTTTGAGGCTATACGTAAAAACAAGAATGACAGCTGTTCGCAACTATTAGCTAAACTGTAATAGGGTTGCTATGGAAACGACATCTAAACAACAGTTGATTGGTTGTTTTTGCTCTACTACCGCACGGACGTACGAACTTTCTGTATTGTAGCCTGAAATCCCACTAAGGACTAAATGTTAGACTTTCTGCCTTACAATTGGTGCCGAAAGTATGCACTTTTGATTGAGGTATGAACAAAAAAATTAAAAATAAAATAGAATGACTATCAATACTAATTGTTCAGCAAAAAAAGTTAAAGTATGAACTTAGGCGGAAAAACCCCTGAAAAAGTTTTTCCGACTCACACAATCCACTAAAATAGGAAACGGGGTGAATTGAGAATCAAACAGCGGTTCGCACGATGGCATCAAATCCAAAAATGTTTGGTACAAGAGTTGATCTCTTTGACCTAAAGAACAATAATCCTAGATCAAAAATACAGGGTCGTATTTAAGAAAGTGTAGGTGACCTTGATATTTTTTGAGACACCTCCACCAAACGAAAAAAAACTACATCACTGTTCTCCCCCCTTGATTCCCTGTAACTTTTGTCCGAAACTTTTTTTCGAAAACCCTTCCTTTAAGAAATAAAAGGGTGTTCGGTTTTTAAAAAACCATACTGTACTTATATAAATATAGTTAAGCATATAAAAAGTAGTTCCAAATTAATTTTTTAAAATTGATTTTTTATTTTTTTTTTTTAGGGAAAATCAATAATAAATTAATAAATTCACAAAATCATTATTAAGGATGCTTTGAATCAGTTCATAAAAAAAATCAAAATTTCTTAACGGGAAGCATATTAAAAAACACATTTTTCTTCATACCTCGATCGAAAGTACATACTTTCGGCATCAATTGTAAGACGAAAAGTCTAACATTTACGCATTGGTGAGATTACACGCACTTATGCAGAAGTTCGTACGTTCGGGCGGCAGTACAGAAAAATGATCTATCAACTGTTATTTAGATGTCGTTTCCATAGTAACCCTATTATATTTTAGCTAATAGTCGCGAACAGCTGTCATTCGTGTTTTTACGTATAACGTCAAAGCTACTTGCTTGGATTTTATCTGTATTTTTATGTAATAAACAAGTAGTTAATTAATCAATTAATGTTGATAAAAGCGTACTTACGACCGCGGTATGAAGAAAAATAGTATACACCACGCTGGCCAAAAGTTTGATACCTTGCACTGCGCGTCATCATGGCGCGCAGTGCAAGAATATCAAACTTTCGGACCTTGTGGTGTAATATACTATTAACATCATGTTAAAACCCTACGTCTCGCATACAATGGGACACGCTGTATATACCCCTCACGGAATGTGACTGGCATTCCAATGTTTTTGGCACTCGCAGTAACCAGAGCTCGTATCGGTCGGTTAGTGTATGCCGACTGGCAGATTCTTCAATAGAAGCCGATGTCCTCAGCTGTTGAGCGTCTGTAATCTACACTCTATCTCACACTGTGTATTTACGAATCATCCGTGTGCGGTCATAACAACGGCCATTTACCGACATTATAGAAATCGGTTTCTACATTGAAGTGCAGATCACATTTTGATCGCTTCCATTTGACAGTAAGTATACGCATTTCTTGAACGATTTCGATCCACTGGCTAGTAATATTTGATATAACATAAATCCCTAAATATACCTATACTCTATGCCGAAGGCACGTGTGTTACTTTTTTTCCTTTATTTATTTGTGTTTGTTGTCATCTCTTTTTCTTGATAATACACTTCCCTCACAATAACCTCAAATTTTGGCAGTCTCATTAAACTCTAGTAAACTAAAAAGAAAAAATGTTCACATTTATAAAATATAGCGGTACCTCTCGGTTTCACCCGGGTGCAAAAGAACGAATGCGGGGGTTTTTGGTCATACTAGTTTCCTGAGATGAATGTTGTGTCCTTTCATGATGATTGAAGTGACCGTTCAAATTTTTTTGTCGGACGAACAAATTTTGAGTTAATTATACATTTTTCATTGATGCTCCGCTCCTATTGGTCGCATAACCTTCCTCGATAAATGGACTATCCAACAAGAAAAACATTTTTCAATTTGAACTAGTAGTTCCTGAGATTAGCGTGTTCAACCAAACAAACAAACTCTTCAGCTTTATATATTAGTATAATAACTTTCGTTTGAGTGATTCTACGATGCCTAATGGAAAAATGTTCTCTCGGAGTAAGTGACATACAGTTGCAAATATGCTTTATTATGAGAATGTTTGAGTGTTCTGATATGTCATTGTAGACTCGTAGAGTAAATAATCATGACTCATCCACCGCGATAATGACAGGTGCGGGTTTGAATCCCAACTGCGGAATTGTTTGAAACTAAATTTATCTTTTATTGCATTGTAACTATGACAATATGATTCATAAGTTCAATAATTATAATAGCGAAACAGAGTTTTTTAAAACAAAACCGTAAATATGTTGATTAATCAGGTTCGTCTAGGGGACACCAATAAAATTTAATCTTTTACTTGGAACCAAGGTCACCAATTCGTCGGTAGAGTTATGTTTCTGGTTTTTATTTTTATTCCACAATCAACCGCTGGTGCCGCAGCTGCAAAATTCGGGGCTTCATTATAACATATCTACTTATAAATAAAAATTGATGGTTTTTCTCGGCAAAAACGGTTACATAAAGACATATTACCGTGAAAAGATGTTATGTGGGGAGATTTAGTTTTCGGATTATCGCGATAGTGGAGTAGTCATGTATGTACAGAATAATATATACAGTATAACATCAAGTCTGTGTGCTAGAGGCGATGCGATATGTCACACAATCGTATCGATATCAAAAAAATATACAATGATTTATACCTTTGTATGCGGAACTCCGCGTGGAAGTAGAACAATGCAACACGACCGATGTCATAGCGAACACCCTTCGTCGGGTCTCCTCCCCCCCCTCTCCCATTGCCCCGATGCCCACTGACCAAACAGAAAAATCTTTTGTTTGGTATATCGAGTGTTCTCAGCGGAAGAATAAAATTATTCGTCTAATTATATGAATCAGCAGAAAAAAAATAGTTTTTCTTTTCATACCTCGTTCGAAAGTGCATCAATTGTAAGGCAGAAAGTCTAACACTTACTCCTTGGTGGGATTACACGCACCAATGCGGGAAGTTTGTACGTTCGGGTGATAGTAAAGCAGAAAAAACCAATCAACTTGTTTAGATATCGTGTCCATAGCAACCTTATTACATTTTAGCTAATAGTCGCGAACAGCTGTCATTCTTGTTTTTACGTATAAACTCAAAGCTGCATGCTTGGAATTTATCTGTGTTTTTATGTAATTTATAAGTAATTAATTGATTATTGTATTTAATAGGCGTGTTTACGACCGAGATATGAAGAAAAGTAGTACCTACACACCACACTGGCCGAAAGTGTGATACCTTGCCCTTCGCGCCATGATATCTGAGGCGAAGTCCATTGAATCATGGCGGGCAGGGCCAGCATATCACACTTTCGGCCCTTATGGTGTAATATACTATTTAAAACGTTTAATCAGTACAGTCAAGCCTCGATTATTCAACTCGATGTTTGTGCTTTTGTGTGGTGCAAATGAATTATAATTGAGTATTAATTTCAAATGAAATTTCTTTAGGCGCTGTAAAACAAATTGGCCTGAATCAGACGAAGAGTGAAACGCTTCTTCTTCTCCCGACTTCAAACGCCAGTGGAGTGGAAAGTTTGAAGAATTGTTTCTACTCTTTCTGTCAAAGCGTCATACGCACTCTTCACGCATGCGCAGTGCGTACTGTGTGTATATGTAGCATTTTCTCTAGCCACGGTAAGAAATTCCACATAACCATTTCTTAATCCTGAAATAATGAAAATTAGAACCTAAGAAGTTTCACTTCTAACGCATGAGAGTCTCACGCATGTTTTTTAACAAAAAATGTAACTTATAACGGAACTATCGTTAAGTTTTTGTTTGGATGATACAAAAAAATAAATGCTTTTTAAAATAATGATTTTTTTGTTGTCAAGAATTTCGTTCAATTAATTTTATTCTTACTACACTCTCGAAAGTTTTTTTTTTAATATAAACGGCAATTTTTTATGCCCGGTACGGGTATGCTTTACATTGTTTCATAAATGAGCCGCTCCATTAAGTGAACCGTATTATAATGATGAGTCACTCTTTACTATTTCAGAATCATAAATACTAAGCAAACAAAAAAACGACCAGACCGAAAGAAATTGTAGATTATTGACGCTCGACAAGAAAACCAAGTCTCGTTATTATTTTTATTTATGTGTTGACATTATATTGAACAGTTTGTATATATCGCAATAGCTTTAGTTGTTTACATTGGCCAGAGAAGTGTATAATATATATTTTTTGGGGAAAGTTTGCTCAAGATTTTTCATGAGGCATCCGCAGTAAATCCTTGTTTGTTTACAGCATCTCAAAAACCGGTCTTGATCAAACATAGCAGATGTGTTCGCTTATTTATTACGGGGTATTTTTAACGACTGATATTATTTCCAAGATAAACCTAAATCTTTTTTATATCTTTTTAGTGTATTGGTCTGCACATGGTATATGGACTGGTACACTATTGACCGATGGTCGGATGACGAGAACTGCGGATGGAACCTTTAAATCACAACGGTTAACATTTTTTTTAACAACTCTGTACCGTTTCTGAAAAGGTTTATATAGTTGTATATAATATTTAGTATTAACTGTATCCCGGCCACGCGTTTGTCTTCGGCTTCACCGTATTACAGTCGTGTCTTAGGTGGCTATGCTTCGCTCGGCAGCTACATTAGTAGTGGAACCTTTGGCTCCACTGTATTACAGTCTTGCCTCACGGGTCTGTCTCCGTTCGGCAATGATAAAAGTAGTGGAGCCATTGGCTCCTCTGTTTTACAGTCTTACCTCACGGAGCTGTTTTCCGTTCGGTAGCGACAACAGTAATGGCGCTTTCGGCTCCATCATATTGCGGTACCTACTATCTACTTTAAAATACAATGTTTATACATTTTGAATTTTTTTGTTAGAAACCTTTGCGGGCGCGTGCAAAATAACACACCAAAATTTCGTCAAAATCGGATGAATGGTATATAGCAGGGGCGGGCAAATCTTTTGATCGGCGGGCCACATAGCTGATGAAAATTTCACCGCGGGTCAAAAATTTGCAGAAAAAAAAATCCTTACATTCTATTTCCGAATTCGGGGAGCAAAAAAAAAAGGTCCTCACATTCTATTTCCGCATTTAGAGAGAAAAAAAAAAAGGTTCTCACATTCTATTTCCGCATGTGGAGGCCAAAAAATAGGTCTCCGCTTTCTATTTCCGCTACTATTTTTCTAAAATGCTTCGCGGGCCGGATAAGGCTGCGCTGCGGGCCGCCATTTGCCCAGGCCTGGTATATACGAACACATAGCTCCCGAACAGATAGCGCTTTTCCCAAAAAAAATTAACATACTAGAGTGGGATTATTATTGGAATTAAGGGACTTGGGGCTTGGCACAGCGACTAGTTTTTTTCTATATATTTTTTCTTTTTAGCTATAATTTTATAGCCTTATGTAGACGCTGTTTCGTCGCATCCCGTTGATAAACCGGCAAACCGCAATATTTTGTTATTGGCTTCTGCTATTAGACCGATAACATTTATTTATTTATTTATTTGATTTTGTGAATAATAATATTAATATTTATGATGCATATTAAAAAGAGGAAATTCATAAAACCGAAATCGAAACCAACAGACGCGATGTGATCTGAAATCATAAATCTTAAATAGCTACGCAGCAAACATTGTCCCATTTTTAACTCGGACTAAGTTAAACCTTTAACAGGAAACGGATATCGAACGCACAATGACAGCGAGCGCAATTTACTGCCCTCAAGTATAAATAAAAGACCGCGCATACTTGTCATGCATAAGCCTGCACGACCTGCACAACACAAACATGTCGTAAACTATAGACACTATAGCATAAACCAGCAAATTTTAGTCCAGGTTTCGAAATGTGCGGTAGACATTTTGCACAGTTTTCAAGTAGTTTTAGCAATGTACTTAATATGCATATTATATAATTAAAACAACAAATCACTAGGACACTAGATTGGTCCAGCACGGCTAGACAGAAAAGCGACCGACTGACTGTCATTGCTGACTGCTGATCAGTGCCGGATTAAGACGTCCTTGATGCCCTAAGCATTTCTTGCCTATTGGCACTGATCTCTAACAACAGTCTAAATAAATTCTAATATTATCTGTCATGTTAAGTTTGTAAAAATTTTTTTTTTCAAATTGTGAATGTCATAAGCTTAAAATTGATAGAAAAAAGTTAAAAAGCATAGAATTTATGGAAAAAAATTGAATTTTACAATTAAAGCTTTCATTGAAAATTTGACTGTCTATAAAATCGGCCCTTAGGCATTTTTATGCAGTTAATTGAAAAAAGTTATAAAACTCTAAAGATAAAAAAAACATCACGTTTTCATTTTCAAAAATAATATCTATATATTTATTTTTATTTCTGTTTTATATCAGTAGATCAAATTTTTGGGAACATGAAAAAAGAAAAAAAATTGTTGACACGGTTTGGTGAGGTACTTTTCATTTATGGTTGTGATTTTTGGTGCTTCCTGAGACGTGATGCCCTAAGCAAGTGCTTACTTTGCTTATAGGTTAATCCAGCTCTGCTGCTGATTGCAGCCTGCAGGTGCTGGTTTAATGTGCGGTTAAATAACATGGGTGCCTTCACGAACATTTTTTTGCTCCAGGCAGTGCAGGTCGTGCAGGTTTGTGCTTGAGAAGTGCCGGCGATGTTTTCAACAGTAGCAGGTCCTATATATGGATTTTAGGTTTTTTGGCGGATTTTTTTCGGAGTTTAGAATATATTTCATGACATCTGGTTCAGAACTAATACTTATGTAAAGGTCTAAGCAAGAGTAATACATTTGCTATAAATAAGAATGATAAAAAAGCAATAATTAAATACAGTTGAAAATGCTAGCTAAATAGAAATAAAATTTTAATCAAATGTTTTCATTAAATGTTTCGTGGAAATTAATATAAATTAAACAAGAATCAGTTTTAAAAGTAAACAAATTTCAAGTCAAACGAAAATAATAAATGAAAAGTATTTTTAATAAAACTTAAGAAGTATTCTTCAAAGTAAAGCATTACTTATTTTTGAAAAGAAAATCTGAACAATGAAGTATTCGTTTGAAAATAAAATGGCGACATAATATTATTCATATATTTACTGTGTATTTAAAAGGTATTGTTCAGATGAATAATTTTAAAAGGGTTTTATTTCAAATAAAAAGCCTTAAACATTTTAGAACCTTGTCAGCATTTCCTAACTTCTATACCGAGTACCTAAACCTGCAGGCAACTATAACGTTGTGAAACAGGGAACAAAAGTTAGTTAATCAATAGAACGATAGATTGAGCTGCTAAAATATGCTTAGCAGGTATGGAATATGAATGCATATTGCACCTGCACCGTCACTGATATCATTGAACGGCTCACATAATTCAAAACGAAACTTACATAAGCGATTGTTAATTTTGTTTAAGGGTCATATTACAGCAGTATTTCTCGAACTTTTGCAGTAGCAAGTTGTGATCTAGTGGTTTTGATTATTTTTTTTATATGAAACATCTATTGGGGCGTTTCGTAGCAAATCCATGTCGTGATGAAAACCGGATCCGTGTTACCAACAGGATAGAGGTAGGTACAATTGTCTTTCACTTGTCGAGTTGCCTGACAACGCTTGAATATCTCAGAGAGATTAAGTTCTTTAGAAAAATGTTGCGAACGGAAGTTGCTCAACTCGTTGTAATGTATTTTTCGGTCACAACAATTCCTCCCCCGTGGGGGGCTGGAGGTAACTCCGAAATTTTAAATGGCAACCGCAATTTTTAATTGAGTCGAATTCTTTGTGCTAAACTTTGGCGATAGCCATTCAAAATTTTGAAGTTACCACGGGCACAACCCTTGGGAGGAATTTTTGTGACCAAAACAACATTACAACGACTCAACGAGTTGAGCAACTTCCGTTCGCAACATTTTTCAAAAAACTTTAATCTTTCTGAGGTATTCAGGCGTTGCGGGACTTTTTGAACATACTGTACATCAATAAGAAAAATCGCAGGATTGTGGACAAAAAGTTATTTATTTAGTGTAGGTACGACGTTTCGTCTATAGATTTAGACTTACTAACCATAGCAATTAACAAAAGTTAACGTACATAAGACAAAAACATGACAACAAGTTTATGTATACATTTTAAACAATAAAAATAAATAAAAATAAAAATACGAAAGTTAGTTCAATTTCATAACATAGTTAATTAGTTATACTGACTACTTAAATTTTTTGTTAATTGCTATGGTTAGTAATTAATGCTTATCTTCATAATTATTGTTTTAAATTTTCACATTTGTACTTGAAAAACGTGCACTAAATAAATAACTTTTTGTCTACAATCATGCGATTTTTCTTATTAATTATCTTGATGGACACGATATCTAATATATATGTATTCTGTACATCGTTGTAGTAGTTTTTTTTTTTTTTTGGTTCATTAAGTGAGGTGAGGAGAATAGAGTAGGATAAAGTGGTATACAATAAGATTTAGGTAGAGTATCACTGGTCTAGACATTGCATTGGATGGAATGTCCAGCTTCACAAGATGTACCTGCTACTGGTTGACAGTTGTATAAGTCATTTGGTCGTCGAGACAGCGAACGTCTATTGTTTGATGTGTTGATGAAAGAAAAATCGAATTTTGTTTGATGTCTATATCATGTTATAGTGTGCGCCTTCTGTTGTCATCTTAATGTAACGTACGTTGGACTTGTAACAAACCATAAAAAGCCAAAAATAGATCAAAGTAAACGACGAAATGACATGTGCACATCGAGTATATTGACTTTTGTTTTCACACATATAAGACATATACAATGAGTCAAAGACAAAACACAGTCGCGGCAAACATAAATGAGTCTATAATAATTATTGTAGTTTATGTATCTAGATTAGAATGCATTTATGTACGAGTTGTGGTATTATGTTAAGACTTTTAACAGTACTACATTTTTAGTGTATTTGCCATAAGGCACTTACACTATTGGCGTCGGTCGGATGGCGGGACCTAGGGGTCGGACCAAAATTTCTCGACGTTTCATAAGTTTCTAAGAAGTTTGGCACCATTTTTGGAAATGTTTATATATATATGTATATATATATATATATATATATATATATATATATATATATATATTTATAGATATGTTTTCTATACAAGGTGAGATCATTTGGTTATAAATGCTATACAAATGGAGATCCGTTTTGACAAGCCGAGATCCGAATCGGATCTCGTTGTGTTTCTATGTGTATATCAATTTTTTTCGGTTAATATGGGTGTGGGGAATGCGCAGTTAAATTTTAGTCCGGATCTCCATTTGCTCATTTTTATCAATTTTTATACACGAGTAGTTCAAAAAACGCACTAGTGAGGTCACTGCTGTGCCAAACTTGTATATAACATTTCGTGCACAACCTGAGATCCTGTATAATCGGCAACACTGCGTCGCATATTTTCATACACACAGACGCGTTTATTTATTTTATGTTATATCATCTAAGTTTGTTTCGGAGCTCAAGCCTCAAACCGAGTGAATAAAATTCATAACTTTGGAATTTTGTAACATTGCATTTTATAATGATCATGTTAATGAGTAAAACCGTAGGAATAGGTAAGCGTAAGATTAAAGGCTAGCGGTTAAATATAATTGATTTATCTACATATTATATGAGTATTTGAAAAAAAAGTTGAGCATGCTATGATATTCAAATTGAAGTAAAAAAAATTAGATTATCAATATTTCTACAATAATTTCTTTTAGTTGTTCGTTTATTTATAATAAAGGAGTAATGGCTTGAGGCAGGAAGCAAACAATGTAGATATTTCCAGAAAAAAAAAAAAAATATTATCATAAGTTTTTATTAAACTGAAACTGTACTTATTACAATAAATAAAATTATCGACCAATTTTTCAGACAAATATATTAACAAAAAATAATAATTAATACATTGACGTTTCGGTATTAATTGAAATTTTCTGTTAACCCAGTTCTTGTCCTTAAATAAATCTGGATATTTTTCCCGTAATTTTAGACATTCTGCTTTTTTGGGAGAATTTTTTTTTAATATGAGTTTTGAAAAATTGTAACATTTTAGATTTTTGCTGTTTATTCCATGATCCACGGCAATTTTTTTTTGTCTGTGTTTACTTTACTCTTCTCCTTTTTGCGTGGTGTTTCTGTAAAAAATAAGCGTAAGAAGAATTCGAATTTTCGTATTAATAATACAAAGATTATTAATTTTATTTTAACGTGATTTAAGTTGTTCTGTCAAGTTTGCAAGTCTACAGAAATCGCATAACTTCGAGTTCGCGCAATTTGGAGTAGCGTAATTCGGGATATTACAGGGTATATAGATTTTAATGGGATTATCTTCAAAAATAAGTCATGTCTGTGACACTCTGTACCTATATCAGAATAAACTTTATGTACCTGTAAGCAATAATTATTTTTCAAAATTCTAAATTTCAACAGAGATTTTTATGTGGTTCATGCACTTTCGGTGATCATTCATACGCAACCTTCCTCTGATTCAGAATTAATATCGTTCTGGGTTTCATACTCGGGGACTACAACAGTATTTGAATCATCTAGTGTACCTTGTTGACTTGGTGCATCTGATAACAGACAGTCAAAAATGAGAAAAAGTGTTACGTATGTGATTTTTAATATAATAATATGCGTTTCATAATTGAATATCAATATTGAAGGGGGTAAATTTGTGCATAATTTTAAGAAAAAAACTTATACATATAGGTTCGTTTTTACTTCATTTCTGATATACAAGGTGATAGAGATTTTTTTGAAAAATTGATTTAGGTATTTTAATAAACCTGAAGCTACCTAAGATTTTTATTAATTTATTATTTGTTGACAGTCAATTAAAATAACTAATTAAATTAAAAAAAAATCTGTATCACCCTGCGTATCAAATATGACGCAAATCGGGCATAATGTTTATTGTTTTATATTATCTTTTATAAAAATAAGATAAATCAGTTTTATTTTAAATTAGAATATTTATTGAAATAATAATATTAACATAAAAAATAACTTAAAGTACATTATTCAATGAATTCTATTTCAGAACTAACTTAAAATATATTTCTAATTAAATTTACTTTTAGATTACATAATTCTTAAACATCAAATTGAACTTATGTAATCTATACAACATGCCCGTTTTTATTTGAAATTTTTTCATATAAATTTTAACTAAATAATTAATTAAATTAAATGTAAGTTAATCTCTCTGGTGGTTTTACAACTCTGCCACTTTTTGTTTTCTTTTCTATATTATGAGGTTGTTCAACATTTTCAACATTTGAAAAATCAAAGTCTTTTTTCCTGTGTTTTAAATGTTTCGTGTTTCTTCTGCAAACTGAACCGTTGTAATATTGTTTAATAAGATATGATCTTGGTTGGGAGAGCTTTTCAGTAACAACTGCTTTATTCCAAATTTTATTTTTAAAATCCCAAACCCAAACTTTATCTCCCTCTTTATATTTAGTTTCGACTTTTTTAGCAGATAAATTATAGTAATTTTCAGTTTTTTGTCTTATTAATTTGAGTTTGTCTTTTATGTTAACTATTTTAGGTTTAAGCAATTTGTTATGAATCGGTATTTTTGTTCGAATCTCTCGCGACAAAAATAGTTTAGCTGGAGATACCCCTAAATCTGATAATGGTGTAGATCTATAATTTAATAAATACAATTGATAATCTGACTGTGTATATAGACACTTTTTTAACATTTTTTTCGATATCCCCACACCTTTCTCTGCAAGACCATTGCTTTGACTGTAATGAGGACTAGTCGTAATTATTTTAAAATTCCATGCTTTAGAAAAGTTTTTGTATTCATCGCTATCAAACGGCATATTATCAGATATAACAATTTCAGGAATTCCATATTTACTAAAAACAGTTTTTAAAATTTTTATAACAGAACTACTCGTTTTATCTTTCATTTTTTCAACTTCAATCCAACGTGAATAGAAATCGACTATTATTAGATAATTATTTTGACAATGTTC
The DNA here is from genome assembly GCA_963575645.1 of Xanthostigma xanthostigma. Classification (NCBI taxonomy): domain Eukaryota; kingdom Metazoa; phylum Arthropoda; class Insecta; order Raphidioptera; family Raphidiidae; genus Xanthostigma; species Xanthostigma xanthostigma. The sequence goes on from OY754471.1 coordinate 25,258,850, forward strand.
AGCTATATCTATAGCTATTTTATGAAATGGATAATCGGCTATTTCGTAATTTAATAATGGTTCTTTTTTATTTGAATTACTAAATCTCATACAAACTGAACACGAAGTAATCATATTTTCAATATCACTCATTAAACCTGGCCAATATACCGTTTGTTTTGCTTTTAATTTAGTTTTACTTATTCCTATATGAGTTTCATGTAATGTATTAAGCAAAAGAGTTCTTAATTTTTTTGGTACAATCAAACGATTGTTTAAGTACAACAATTGATTTTCAAAAGTGATGTCATTTTTTAAATTTAAAAAATGTTTTAATTCGCCCGTCACTTTTTTATTTTTCTTAGGCCAACCGGCCATATAGTAATCAATAATTTTACTTAATACATTATCATTTTTTGTTTCATTTTGCATCAGTTCTAATTTTTGATTACTAAAATTTATATTTGGGACATTAATTACATGTACAATGTCATTTAAATTTGAACTTTGTTCTGTAGGGTGATTTATGTAATTTCTGGATAATAAATCCGCAATATACATGTATTTACCTGGCAAATATTTAATTTTTAAATCGTAAATCATCAATTTTAATTTTAATCTCTTCAATCTATTATTTTTAATTTGATGCATGTCCTTTGATAACAAGGAAACCAACGGTTGGTGATCTGTTAAAACTGTTACAGTTTTACCGTAAATATATGTGTGAAATTTCTCGCATGCAAAACAAATTGAAAGTAGTTCTTTTTCGATTTGAGCAAATCTTTGCTCAGTTTCACTTAAACAACGCGAAGCAAAATGGACTGGTTTGTTCTCTTGTAATAAACAACATCCAATTGCGTCTTTACTTGAATCACTCTGTATTGTAATTTCTTTAGTTACATCATAATTACTTAATATCGGAGCCTGACTGATCAAATTCTTTAGTTTATTTAAAATTTCTGTATGATTTTCAGACCAATTAAACTCGACATTTTTCTTTAATAAATTTCTTAATGGCGATATAATTTGTGACATATTCGGTATAAATTCCCTTAAATAATTTACAACTCCTAAAATTTGTTGCAACTCTTTTCTATTTGTAGGTAATTTTAAATTTTTTATTGCATTTGACTTTTCTGGATCAATAGTGACTCCTTTTTCATTAAATATAAATCCTAAATACTTTACTTCAGGTACACAATACTGTAATTTTTTTTCGTTAAATTTAATATTAAACTTTTTAGCTCTTTCTATAACTTGTCTAAGCGCTTTATCATGCTCCTCTTTAGTATTTCCGCTAATTAATAAATCATCAAAGTAAATAATTAAATTATCTATTCCCGCGAAATATTTTTGATTAAATTTGTTGAAAATTTGAGGTGCTGATTTTATGCCAAATGGTAATCGATTGAATGAATAGAGTCCAAAGGGGCTACAAAAAGTACATAATTTGCGTGATTCTTCATCTAATTTTATATGATAGAACCCGTCTTTTAAATCAATTAAAGTAAAAAATTTTTTATTTGTTAATTTTGGTTTTATTTCATCTAATGTCGGTACTGGAAAAAAATCTTTTAGAATGTATTCGTTTAAATTTTTTGGGTCCAAGCAAATTCTTAAACTTTTATCAGGTTTTTCTACAATTACTATATTATTTACCCATTCTGTTGTCTGTTGTTCTACTGGACTAATTATTCCTTTAGCTACTAGCTTATCTAAACTTCTTTTCAGCCTATCTTTAAGCATAAGAGGTACACGTCTACTAACATTTACTGAAGGTATAGCTCCCTCCTTTAATACTATCTTATAAGTATCCGGAAAACATCCTAACTTACTAAAAACTTCTTTGTTTTCAGCTATAAATCTATCTTTTGTATCATTGCTATCATTTATATTTTCAATTCTTTTTACTAAATCTAAATCAATACAGCTTTTCAACCCTAATAGGGCTATCGCCTGTTTATTCTCTACAATGAAAAATTTTGCATTTGCTACTTTATTTTTACTTTTACACAACACAGTTATCTCTCCTAATGTTTTAACTTCAAACCCTCCATAAGCCTCTAACTTTGACTTAGTTTTATTTATTTTAACATTGGGTAACATTTCTTTGTAAAACTGAAAAGGTAATATGTTGGCTTGCGCGCCCGTGTCAATTTTTACTTTTACAATTTTATTTTCAATTTTTATTTCCTCGTGCCATTCCCTTACTTCATTTACTGGCAAAATTTCAATAGAATCTAAATTCATATTATTAGAACTATCTGAATCATCTACTTCATTTACCTCGTGGGCCTGTCTATTATTTTTTGTTTTACAGCAAACAGCAAAATGGTTATTTTTCCCACATTTTTTGCAAACTTTACCGAACGCCGGGCAATTTTTGTAAGCGTGTACATTATTGCATCTTTTACATTTATACATTTCCTTTTGATTTTCTCTAACATTCTCATTTCTACTAGAACTATTATTACTATTTGTATACCTAATCCTATTTACTTGCTGGGTCTCCAACGATGTCTCCAACTGCTTCCTCGACTCCTCGGCCGCTTCTGTTGTCTGGCAGTATTGGATCACTTTGTCGAGAGTCAATTCTTCTCTTAATAATTTTTCCTGTAGATCCTTGTTGTTGATTCCCAGTATAATTTGTGTTCTTAGCAACTTATTTTCCAAATTTCCAAATTCGCATCCTTTTATCAGCTCCTTTAGATTGGTTAGAAACGTATTGAATGGTTCACCTTCCTTTTGGTATTTTCTGAAGAACTTAAAATGTTCCATTACTTCATTACTTTTGGGTTCACAATATTTTCTGAACGCCTCAATTACATCTTTTAATTTTGCATCAGCTTTTTTGCTAACATCCAGCGTATTATATATTTTTAATGCTGCCGTGCCAATTAAATTCAAAAATCTTGCAATTTGAACTTTGTCTTCTTTTCCGTAGGTTTCGGTAGCTTCAAAAAATATTTTTATTTCTTGTTCGAATTTTTTAAAGTTTTCTTTAATATTTCCACTTAAATTTAGCGGTGGTGGTTTATTGTAATATTCCATTTTATTTTAGTTTTTATTAAATTTTAATTTTATCGATATAACGTTTTATGTAATTTTTTTTCTTCCTTCCTTTTTATTATTTTATTAATTTTTATTTAGCTCGACTGCGCCATGTTTTATATTATCTTTTATAAAAATAAGATAAATCAGTTTTATTTTAAATTAGAATATTTATTGAAATAATAATATTAACATAAAAAATAACTTAAAGTACATTATTCAATGAATTCTATTTCAGAACTAACTTAAAATATATTTCTAATTAAATTTACTTTTAGATTACATAATTCTTAAACATCAAATTGAACTTATGTAATCTATACAACATTTATTATAAACTTTTTGTCTTAAAATCATGCACAAATAAACCCCCTTTAAAATTGACAGTCAATTACGAAGCAGCCTGTATTGAAAAATAATTCGTTTTAGTTGGTACTAGTGATGTGCCGGATCGTTAAAAATGCATATCTGCGGATACGGATCTGAATACGGATATTTGGTTTCAAGATCCGCGGATACGGATACGGATATTTGGTTTCAAGATCCGTGGATACGGATACGGATCTTAAACTTTCTTAGAGTACGCGGCGGTAAATATTGCACATCGACCTTTGGAAAGAGACTGTTATGGGAAAAAGTTATTGACTTCTTTAAGAGTTAACTCTCATAACAGATTCCAGAGATCGATGTGCAATATCTCATTATAAAGATAGTTTTTTATTAGTACCTTTGAGTTATGTACTATTGGTATGGTACTCACTACGATAAATTTTTGCAATATAAAGGTGCCAAATACGATTTTAAGAAATAAAAAATAACTTGAATGGAATTTAACAGTTTTTCATTATTACCTAATTACCTATATATATAAATTAGCGGAAACAATTAAAGGATCAAAAAAAATTTCCAAATTTTTCGAGGTTTTTCAAGTGGCTGTATTTCCCTTAAAAATGGTCGTACTGAAATTTTAAAAAAAGGATTTTAAAGCTCGAAGTTTCTTGTTTTGAGATCTTATGATGAAAAATTTTTTCAAGCAACGTGTTCCGCTCAATCCTAATGAATACCGAAGAAAAAAATTTTTCGAAATTTTTTCGGTTCTTTTTTTTGGTCTACGAACTTGGAAAAAATTTTTCCAACTTAACCACTATATGGATCGGATAACTTGTTCATTCAGCTTTAATTTGCTTTTTTGAAAAGTTCGATACGACCACTTCTCGCTGAGATATCGGTCTTTGAATGGAAAAGGATCTCTTTGTCTTTAACCATCAATATCTCAGCAACCACTAATCGCAGAAGAAAATTAAGGAGGGTCTTGAAATCTTGAATAAATTTCCCACAAAAATCAGCTACGGTTTTTTGAAAAAAAAATTTTTTCTATTTTTTACATTAATTTGAAAAATCAAGGAAAAAAGGGCTTTTGGTGGCTTTTGGGATAATCAGGCGCTAAGTTGGAAATATCGAGAAAGCCAGTAATGTTGAGTGTGCCTTTTACAGTTCAATATGCCCTCAAAAACCTCACAAAGTTTCGATTCAATCCATCGAGCCGTTTTTTAGTTTTTTCGATCGAATTTTTGAAAAAAAATTAAAGGATCACGATTTTAACTTTAAATGATCTTTAACAAAATGCAAATAAAAATGTTTTTTTCAGTTTTTTTATGCATTTTTATTGGTCAAAATGTTTAAATTTATGCGAAAAAAAATTTGCAGAAGTGCACGCTCTAATGCATAAATTTCGCATAAATTTAAACATTTTGACCAATAAAAATGCATAAAAAAACTGAAAAAAACATTTTTTTTTGCATTTTGTTAAAGATCATTTAAAGTTAAAATCGTGATCCTTTAATTTTTTTTCAAAAATTCGATCGAATAAAACAAAAAAACGGCTCGATGGATTGAATCGAAACTTTGTGAGGTTTTTGACGGCATATTGAACTGTAAAAGGCACACTCAACATTACTGGCTTTCTCGATATTTCCAACTTAGCGCCTGATTATCCCAAAAGCCACCAAAAGCCCGTTTTTCCTTGATTTTTCAAATTAATGTAAAAAATAGAAAAAAATTTTTTTTCAAAAAACCGTAGCTGATTTTTGTGGGAAATTTATTCAAGATTTCAAAACCCTCCTTAATTTTCTTCTGCGATTAGTGGTTGCTGAGATATTGATGGCTAAAGACAAAGAGATCCTTTTCCATTCAAAGATCGATATCTCAGCGAGAAGTGGTCGTATTGAACTTTTCAAAAAAACAAATTAAAGCTGAATGAACAAGTTATCCGATCCATATAGTGGTTAAGTTGGAAAAATTTTTTCCAAGTTCGTAGACCAAAAAAAAGAACCGAAAAAATTTCGAAAAATTTTTTTCTTCGGTATTCATTAGGATTGAGCGGAACACGTTGCTTGAAAAAATTTGTCATCATAAGATCTCAAAACTAGAAACTTCGAGCTTTAAAATCCTTTTTTTAAAATTCCAGTACGACAATTTTTAAGGGAAATACAGCCACTTGAAAAACCTCGAAAAATTTGGAAATTTTTTTTGATCCTTTAATTGTTTCCTCTAATTTATCAAATTTCATGTATGAATTGAAAATTAATAAGGTAAAAGATCCGCCATAAAACTAACGGATACGGATATTTGGTTTCAAGATCCGCGGATCTTTCTTCTCCCTCGGATATCCGCGGATACGGATATCCGGCGCATCACTAGTTGGTACACATATATAAGATATGTTTAAAAAAATCCTAAAATATGTATTTAGGTATTATTTAAGAAGTTTTTACCCGAATTAAAGCGAAAGAAAAATAATTTTTTTCCTACAATTTTTATATTTTATAAAATATCATACCTATAAAACTGTTCGTGCGTCTTCTTCGTATAACCCATAAAAGTAGCCAATTGTTCCATTTCATTATCGTTAAGGTTTAAAATTTGTAAAACAGTTGCAATTTGTTTTCTGAGACGGGAAGATGTTAAAGTACCCGGATTTTTTTCGTTTTAACGAAACAAAAGGCAATTTATGTATTACAATTTTAATTTATCAATGATGAAATTAAAAAAAAAACAATTTTATAGTCTTTCAAATTTTATTACAAAATGCTTTTAATAACAGCAAAATATTTTGCATTCACAAAAAAGAGTTCTGCTTGAATGTAGCTTAAAAAAAATTAAAAAGTTAATTTAACTTACCTTCGTCTTGTATACCTACTAGCAGTTGTCGTGTATTTCTTATTTATAGCTAGATTTACGAACTTTTTCCCACGTGATAACATTTTGCAGCAAATTATTTTTCGTCACTATCACAACTCGAACACTAAAAGTGCACGCGTACTGCGTCGCAACGTCACAAAAATTTGGCAATGTTGCAGGATCTCATTTTATGCTACATACATCATGATATACATTTCCGGATCTCCACTTGTTTACATTTTATAACAGATCTCGTTTTGTTCAAATTTTATCACGAAAAATTTAAACGCAGAAATTGTTTCCCCTCTGCGGGGTTATAGATTAAGGACAATAAAAGGAGCCTTTTTGTGAAAAAGATACTCCAAAAAACCTTTTTTTTTTGGTGGACCTCGGGTTGTCTGTAATATAGTCGGATCTCCACTTGATACAAAAACATATATATATATATTTATATATATATATATATATTATAGCACGGCAGTGGAAGGATTTCTGGTAACGTAGGTCCATTCCCACCTGTGAATAAATAAAAGAAAAAAAAAGACGGACAGATTTCTCAAAACGGTGGATTGTTTGGGCTGTACCGGTGTTATTTTGGGCCCATAGTGATCAGAGAGGGTACAGCTCCACTTCTTCTACTGTTCTGAGAAACTTGTGCAGAAATGTAACAAAGAAAAGAATATGCAGTTGGTCGATAACAATTATATTTCATAATCACTTCAAAAACGTGTCGGTGATAAAGTACAAGGAATTCTGATTTACCAGTACATTCTTAATATTAACAATATCGTTTGATCATGATTGACAATTAGGAACTGGGGGTAGAACCCTGACGAGGTGATCACTTAATTATCTAGGGAAGTACATTTAATAAGGTTGTTTAAATTAAAAAAAAAAAATAATAAAACGTGAAAGAGGAAAAGAAAACTAGGCGTGAGCGTCATACCTTTTTCTGAAGAGTACTTACTTACACTTGAACAATACTTATTCTAGGAATACTTTACATAATTCGTGAGTGACTACGGGTATTTAGGCGCTTCATAGTAGTACAATGAAGTCTAAATTCCGTTTTGAGAAGAAGTTTGAAGATGATTCTGTGGTTTATTCCATGAGCGTCCTTTTCATGCGACCACACCGAAAAATCCCGGAAAACAACTTAATGTTTGTTATTTTTCCGTAACTAATCAATATTGATTTTAATTATTTCAAACCTAACAACTATTGTTTGTCACTTTTTCACTTTGAAAATCACAGATACCGCGTATTTAGAGTCAGACGACTGGATCACACGATAGACACACTTATGTTTATATGTCCAAGCCACGCGATCCAAATCGTACCGCGCATGCTAATACCCGCGAATTTAGTGATTTGATTTCCTTATTTATTTATTTTATTATAATAATTTTTATGCTAATATTAAAAAATTGTCGCGGTGCTATGGCACCACGTGACAGGCTCCCCCTCTTTAGTGATTAGGATGTACTCCGCTATACTACTAACTGTACATACAACAAGAAATTCACAACAATGAATTTATCTTTGTTGTAACTAAGTCAACAATCACTTGACAATCTACCATATCCCATACTATGGCAGTTGAAGTGTGCTCTTCATAAATAAGCTCTAATTAAATTTAACTAATCTAAATTGATCTAACGAGATGAAACAACCACCGATAATACGGAAATTATGGGGTCGTAACCTGACTGGCTGAAGGAGACAGCTTAAACGTTAGACGAAATTGGGCCTTAGGAAAGCGCCGGAATGTAAACAAGGACAAGCTTATAATCTAAAACAAAGGACGAGAATAACGAAATAACACAGGGAGAATTCTTTATTTAGGAAAATAAAGCATAACTCAGGTACGAAAAATAACTTAAACTTTTATTGTTAGTAATAACCTAACCTAACAACACTTGACGTTTGACAGATGTCAGCTGTCTGACATTGAACTTGAAATTAAACTAGAGGGCAATGACCTCGGGTGAATTTTTCAATTGTTAACAGACGGAATTTTCTTCAGATGTTCAATATGAGATTTAAACATCTTTTTGGAGGATGGATCTTGAAGGATGCAGCTAACAGGACTCGTAAATTCTAAAATTACACGGGGATTACTGTAACGAGGACAAAGTTTGAGGTGAAAATTCGGTTTCATTTTGTTATAATGTAACCTTTGTACAACAAAATCGCCGACTTGAAACTTCGACTGCAACGAACGGTTTTTATTGAAATATTTCGCTTGTAGATCATGTGATTTTGACAGAGCTAGGCGAACTTGATTTTCGGAAGGCAAAGCGTCTTGTTCCCACACAGATGACAAATTCCATTGTAAATCGAGTGGAAATTTGATTTCTCTTGACAAAAATATCTTACAAGGTAAATTTTTAATACTTTCATGATATGAAGAATTATTGGCGAAGGTTATGTGATTTAATAACAAGTCCCAACTGAGATGATCGTCAAACTTTTGTTGAAGTAAAATTGACAGAGCAGCTCTAACGTTTCGTATTACTCTTTCTACAGCATTGGACGAAGGATGATAAGGCGAACTGTGAATGACACGTGAACCCCAGGAAGTACAGAATTCATTAAACTTGTTTGACGTAAACGAAGTCGCGTTATCGGAAACTATTTTAGTTGGTGGACCATACGTGGTAAAGACTTGATGCAGACATTTTATTATCGACGTGGAACTGGAATCAGGAATCGCGTAAGTTATTAACCACTTGCTGTAACTATCCAGAATTAGAAGAACATATTTATTCCCGGAATGTGATTTGACAAGCGGTCCCATGAGATCAATGTAAATTTTATCCCACACAGATTGTGGAGGATTAGACGACATAACTACTTTATCAGGATGTTGATCTGATTTATGCGTTGCACAGAGCATACAATCTTTAATAAATTGACGAACCTCAACAAACATGCGCGGCCACCAAAATCTTCGTGATATTGAACGATACGTCTTCGTGACTCCGGGATGACTGGCGATTTGTGAATTATGAAACTGTTCCAATATTTCTTTCTTGGAGGCGGACGGAACAACAATACGTCGACGACGGTTGCGGCCTACGAGTCGAACCAGGAAATTCTTGTGAATAGCGAAATTTTTCTGAGGTAAACCTTGATTAATTTGACTTTTAAGGCGGTTTAACTCAGGATCTTGATCTTGCAGGATATTAAGTTCGGTAAACGGATTTTTAATTTCCGTAATGGGATTGAGAAAATTTGATTGTATTGCATTTTTCTCAGAAGTTTCGGATTCAGCTACCAAACGGGATAAACAATCGGCAGTACAATTTACTTTACCGCGAATATGTTCGACTTTGAAACTGAAACGACTGATGCGAAGTAACCACCTACCTACACGACCTAAGTTGCGGGGGTGCTGAATTAACCATTTGAGACAGGAACTATCTGTCTGAAGAATAAAAGTTTGATGCGAGAGGTAAGATTTCATTTTTTCCATAGCCCAAATACATGCTAAAGCTTCTTGTTCGTACGTACTGTATTTCTTCTCGGCGGATGTCAAACGTCGGCTTGCGTACTGGATCGGGTGTAGACCATCTTCAAAGGATTGTAAAAGAACACAACCAACATGATTTTGACTGGCGTCGGTTTGCAGAATGAATTCGCGTTGAAAATCGGGAAAACGTAGAACTGGTGAACTTGACAGAGCTTCACGAAGTTTGCGAAAAGACTGAATATGCGTTTCCGTTAAATTATATTTGACATTTTTCTTCCGTAGATCATTGAGTGGCGACATTATCTGAGCGTATTCGGGGATAAACTTAGCGTAATAACCAACCATTCCAATAAATGTTTGAAGCTGTTTCAAATTCTTCGGAATTGGCAAATTCTTTATCGCTTCTACTTTGTCGGGATCCATGGAAAGACCGTTGCTTGAGACACGATGACCCAGGAAGTTGAGTTCGCTTTGGGCGAATTTTATTTTATCCGGATTCACGGTAAGATTAGCTTCTTTTAGACGTCTTAACGTTTCTCGAACGTGTACCATATGAGATTCCATATCGTGACTGTATATTAATAAGTCGTCGAAAAATACAATCACAAACTTGTATCTTAAATCGGCAAAAATGTCAAACATCAGACGGTTTAGAGCACTAGGTGAAATAGATAGCCCGAACGGAGCCTTATGAAATTTCCACTGGCCTTCAGGTGTGACGAACGAAGTTAGACTCTTTGATTTGTCAGATAATTCAACTTGGTAAAAGGCGCTGTTTAGATCCAACGTGGTGAAAACTTTGGCGTTTTTTAAGCACTGGAAAATATGCTCAATCGACGGAACAGGAAAACTATCCATGACAACCTTTTTGTTTAACTGGCGATAATCAATACAAAGTCTATAACCTCCACTTGATTTCTTGACAAGAAAAGCCGGTGAAGCGTAAGGGGATTTACTAGGTGAAATAACGCCTTTATTCAAAAGATCACTAATATGTTCCCTCATTATTTTAGCTTGAGGTGGGGAAAGTGGATACGGGGCCTTTCGGACTGGAATATCGTCAGACAAATGAATTGAATATTTGTAATTTTTAGCTTGACCTAGTTCTTCGGTAAGAACTTCTGGAAATTCAGCAAGCAAACTACTAAAGTTGGCCGCATTTGAATCTATACTGGTAACGTGATCCAGGGAGAAGGTTTTGGACGAAGCGGGTAACGGTACAAAGGGAATGACGTGAGAGGGATCGAATTTGAAAGAAAGATTATTCTCGGTACAATTAACGTTCGCACCCATTTTGCATAAAGAATCATAACCTATTATGACGGGATACGACAGAGCGTCGAGAACTAGGAAATCAATCTTCCAGGTAAATTTACTAATAGTAATGACTACGGTTAACGTGAAATTAGATCTAGCGATAGAACTGTTGGCTACTTGGGCATAAGAAATCGAATTTGTGATCGTACCTATTTTTAACGATGATAAATAATTAGCAAGTTCGGAATTGATGTAGTTCTTGGTAGAACCGGTATCAAGCAGTGCCGAAGCTCGAATATGTTGAAAGTAGAGATAAACTAGAGGGATCGTAGAGCTACTTGATTGACTTGGGGAATTATAGGAATAATTCGGGACGGGAGAAGTCAATCGAATAGACGTATTTACAGGAGAGGACAAGTTAGCTGGAGGGGGGTGGTTCGAAAGAGGTGACTTATTAACTAATGTGGTTAACCGGGGAAAGACATTAATTTGTTCTACATCTTTCGGTTTACTAAAAATTTTGACAACGCTATCTCACCCTTGAGAGGGCAGGATAGCCTTATGTTCAGAAGGAGAAGGACGTGGGGGACGAACCGGACACTGGGCTATAAAGTGACCTGGTTGTTTACAATATCGGCAACAAGGGGAAAAATTAGGAGCGACAAGTCCGGTCGAATTGGGGTGAGTGTACGTTTTACGTTGACGTTCAACTACTCTCAAATGTTTTATAAGCTGGTGAAGCTCAGCTAAACAAGTTGGGGTATCTCTGAATTGTAGATAATTAAATGTGGATTCGTTTTGGTTAAGCCAAATGCGCGCAATTATCTCCGATTCAGACAGGCTAGGACCCAATAATTCGACGTATTTCAAGACGTCTTCAGCATATTCGGGAAAATTCTCAGAGAGGTTCTGACGCCTACTGATATAGCGTTCTATTAGCATAGCCCGATCTATAGAAGTGGTGAAATGGTTTAGAATAAGATTTTTGAGCTGTGTCCATTCGAGTTCAGAATAGACATTAAGTCTCCACCACTGTCGGAGGGGTCCGTCAGTCTTAGTGCCTAAACTCTTTAACAAAATATGAAATGGAACTAAAGCGAATTGACTCACGTTCTCGATTTCTAACAGGAATTGTATCAAAATGTCAAGATCTGTACCTGTAGCGGTAGGTACGTTACGCAACAAGTCCCGGATATCGCCCATATTTGCATGCGAAGCGGTATGATTTGGAACGGAAATAAGAATTGGCTCGGACTTACTCGGTGAGTGCACTGGAGGATCGTCCATCGCCGGCGGAGAGTCTGGAAGTTCAGCGGTGGTCGGAGGCGGACCTGGAGATTTGCTTTGGCCGGGTGTCGGCGGAGACTTTGGGCTGCGGCAGGACTTATGGCGCGGCATGGTCGACTGGAAGACGTGGAATCGGACAGGAACAGGACTCAGGAATTAACTACGCTCCTTGCTACCAATTATAGCACGGCAGTGGAAGGATTTCTGGTAACGTAGGTCCATTCCCACCTGTGAATAAATAAAAGAAAAAAAAAGACGGACAGATTTCTCAAAACGGTGGATTGTTTGGGCTGTACCGGTGTTATTTTGGGCCCATAGTGATCAGAGAGGGTACAGCTCCACTTCTTCTACTGTTCTGAGAAACTTGTGCAGAAATGTAACAAAGAAAAGAATATGCAGTTGGTCGATAACAATTATATTTCATAATCACTTCAAAAACGTGTCGGTGATAAAGTACAAGGAATTCTGATTTACCAGTACATTCTTAATATTAACAATATCGTTTGATCATGATTGACAATTAGGAACTGGGGGTAGAACCCTGACGAGGTGATCACTTAATTATCTAGGGAAGTACATTTAATAAGGTTGTTTAAATTAAAAAAAAAAAATAATAAAACGTGAAAGAGGAAAAGAAAACTAGGCGTGAGCGTCATACCTTTTTCTGAAGAGTACTTACTTACACTTGAACAATACTTATTCTAGGAATACTTTACATAATTCGTGAGTGACTACGGGTATTTAGGCGCTTCATAGTAGTACAATGAAGTCTAAATTCCGTTTTGAGAAGAAGTTTGAAGATGATTCTGTGGTTTATTCCATGAGCGTCCTTTTCATGCGACCACACCGAAAAATCCCGGAAAACAACTTAATGTTTGTTATTTTTCCGTAACTAATCAATATTGATTTTAATTATTTCAAACCTAACAACTATTGTTTGTCACTTTTTCACTTTGAAAATCACAGATACCGCGTATTTAGAGTCAGACGACTGGATCACACGATAGACACACTTATGTTTATATGTCCAAGCCACGCGATCCAAATCGTACCGCGCATGCTAATACCCGCGAATTTAGTGATTTGATTTCCTTATTTATTTATTTTATTATAATAATTTTTATGCTAATATTAAAAAATTGTCGCGGTGCTATGGCACCACGTGACAATATATATATATATATATATATATATATATATATATATGTGTGACCACGATAACTCTCGACAGACTTAATCGATTTAAACGAAATTTGGTCCACATGTTGGAATCCATCATCGCAAGAAGCCTATTTAAAATGGGCCCGATCGGGCCATTTTAAGGGGGGTATTTAGGGGTTGAAAAATGTTTTTGGGCCCAAAAATACGGAAAAAATTCTCAGAGTCACTTCAAATTTGAAATTTAACCGTTTAGTAATTATTGAAATGTGCTGGTAAAATTTAAATAAAATCGGCCCGACAGGACCGGACTTACAAATTTTATGAAAACGCAAGTTTACTAATATGGATTTACATACTGAAGGGTGTATATAATTTGGTACAGATGTTGAATTGGTATGTAGTATTGAAATTAAGTAAAAAAATGTTGTTTTAAGGGGTGTATTAGAGGGTAATTTTTTTATTTTGTCCAAAAACAAAGTTAAGTTCATACAATAGAGCCACACTGCTTATAAAAGCAAATACACTATATTGTCGGCAGGGTTTCGCACTGCGACCCGAGTTTTTTGCACGTACCGACAGTTAAATGTTCGGCCATATTGGAATCTATTATTGTTTACGATAACAATATACGCGTCGCGGATTAATAATATGGACTTTTGACTTGTTAAGTAAGCCATCCGAAACTGAACATTCTGTATACGAACAATGTTATGAATCATTAAACACACTAAATACATAAAAACAGAAATATAAACAACTCGTCAATTGTACAAACGATGTAAGCCATGAAATTCTGTGTTCTATTTAAACAAACAAAAAACGATAACGTCTAGGTATCTTAATTAAGTCATCTGTCATGTTAAATAGTAAACCCAATTAACGAACATTTAATCAACAAGTAAATGATGGGTAGTATATAACACTAAGTCTAAAGCTTTATTACTAAACTAGCGGCCCCGTCCGGTTTCACCCGGGTGTAAAAGAACGAATGGGGAAGGGAGGAACATGAGTACACACATTCATCTTAGTTTATCGAGATGAATGTTGTGTCCAAATTTCATGATAATCGGAGTTACCGTTCAAAAGCTTTTGTCGATATTAAAAGCAGTATTTATACTTTTTTAAACTAATACATTTTTTTTAATTAATTAAATAAATTAAAATTTTGAATGTAAGCCTTAGAAGAAAGCAATGTAGAAAATAAAAAAAATAAATAAAAATACTTCTGCCTAACGTGGGGCTCGAACCCACGACCCTGATATTGACAGTCGCATGCTCTACCGATTGAGCCATACGACGTTGTGTACTCTACGCTAATATGAGTATATTTAGTTAGTGCATTTCACCTGAATAGAAGCTTATTTTTGAGATACATTTTGCAACATATTTTCATTAATGCTCCGCTCCTAATGGTCGTAGCGTGATATTATATAGCCTATAGCCTTCCTCGATAAATGAGCTCTCCAACAAATTTTTTTTTTCAATTTGAACCAGTAGTTCCTGAGATTAGCGCGTTCAAACAAAGAAACAAACAAACAAACTCTTCAGCTTTATATATTAGTATAGAGTAAAGATGGTAAAGATGATAAAAGATATAATTGCAAGGTTACCGTAGAGAAAAAAACGTGTTATTTAAAAAAAATAGTAAGAAAAAACATTTTTAATAAAAATGCTGAGAAGTTAATACTTTTTGTCTTATTAAAAATATTATTTCCGCATAAAAAAAAAATGATTTCTTCCTGATATTAATAGTCACATGAATTTTGCCAATGCAAATGTCAAAAAATATGCGAATGCAAATATTCATTACGTCACTAGTAAGTATACATATTTTGAATAATAGGTCATATGCATGATTTTTTTTTATATTTTTAATAGATTATTTAGTCAATGTAATATTATCAGAAGAAAAAAAATATTAAATTCCACATTCAAAAATAGACAGTTTAAACAATCGGCCATGTTCGCGGGCTTATGTGACGTCATGATATACGATGCATGCCAACCTTGATCTCAAATTGTCAATGTTCTAAATGAAGTTTATTTGTTGTTTTCTCTAAATACTGACATAATCTTACTGTGAGACGACACAGTCGTCATGAAAACTGTTGTTGATATATACTCTGACCTCACGATGCGTTTTGAAAATTTGAAAGTAGCGCTTATTATCTACATTTCTTTTTTATTATTTGTATTTTTTTCAGTGATTAGATTAATAAAGTAACCATTACCTTATAATCAAGAACTAAAATATATTTCGAAATAAAAATTTTAATCAATTTGGAGTTTTATGCATATTACCTATTATACCAAACAATAATATTCAACAAATACACAGCTAACGATTTTTGCGACGAACGTGCCAATTCGCAAAGTTTCAAAACTTCCGCAATTATTCGGATCGAAATCGACCTATCGATTGGACGATTTCATAAAAATATTTTCGCATAATATTTAAAAAATACACTCTGATATCAAAATGGTCTCAACGGATTCTACGGATATCAGAACGTGAAGATTTATTAAAATACAAAAAAAAAAACATTTTTTTGTGTTTTAACAGAATTGAGAAATAAAAATGGCTGATCACAGGTGGATAGTCAGGAATCGGTGCTTTTACGATATAAAAATATTTATGTTAAATTGAAGTATACAATACTCGGGAGTCTGGCCTACAATGCATAATTTTAATTGCATTGTGACCTATTTGCATAATGTTTGACGTTAATATAAAGTTAATTAATTTAATTAATTTTTCCTCTTAGGATTTAAAATGGATTACGTTATGTAAATAAAACGGCACGATCTAATCGCTATATTTCATAACATAGTAAATTTTGCTTAAATAAATACAATAATAACCATCATTTCAAACGGTACTTCCACAGACAATAAATATAGACCTAGCATTCCCTATATTATACAATGTGATGACAACATCCAATGTGAGAGAGACGCACTCGTCTTTTTTTCTAAATACCGGTAAAATATTATAGGTGTGCAGTTTTGAAGGATGCAAAAACGAAAATTAATGGGGTTTATAAACCGTATATTGTTTGTAGTGTAGATAACTCAGAAAAATTTACACGGAGAAGTGTTTACCAAAATTGTAATTTGTTCTTGCAATTGTCAAATTAAGACAAATTAAGGGCTATACCACGTTCACCTGATCAAGAATCGGGACTGCTAGTGTTTACACTCTCAGTCCGGCAATAAAATACCAAACGGGTCAGTGTATCTTACACTTTTGTATAACAAACGCAATAGTGTCGATAGCACGATACCAAACACGTCTATTTTACAATTTAAGGCGGTCTTTAGAACGGTTATTTCCAAAAAAATAATTTTCCAGTAGGCTCAAATAATAATAGTATAAAAATTAGCCGTCGTGAGACGCCTGGCAGATGTGAAACATGCATTTAAGTGAAATTCTAGTAACTAAATTTTGCCCTGTCATATTAAAAACAAGTATGCTATAGTCGGACAGAAAGGTACACGCAGCATACAGCTCACACAGTGTATATAAAAAGTCGAGAGCGGCGGCGGAGAGTGGAAGAGCCAAACGCGTCAATAGATGTTTCACATCAAAAAAACGTAGTCAAATTTCAGCTCCCTGTCTCAATTTTTAATTTGTGCTCGAAAACCCTCAAAATTTCGAAATTTAAATAACACTAAATAGCAAATTAGCTCGTTTTTTTCTATAACAGAATATGACATGTTTATAGTTTTGTTATAAACTAAATAATAGTGGCTACAATATATTTTTGACATTGCGTCCCAACATCTGTCAGAGCAAATCATGTAGAGTTAACGTTACATAGGATGATAATTAACAGTAAAATGTAAAAAATATATTGGCGCTGAAAGAGTGCTTTTATTCAACATTGACACTATTACCCCGGGACCGCACATTGGGGCCAGTGTTGGCGCCAACGTTGGCGCATGTTGGCGGTATTATTTTTGAAAAGCGTCCACACATTGGGATTTATTGGAGCTAACCTCAGTTAGTTCCAAGCAGAGCCAACATCAACATGTCGGACCAGAAGTGGCTGTGGGTGCGGTTGCTGTGCTAAGCGCTGCTTATCATAATAGTATTTTTCTACAAAACAAAAAAAAAAGTCCGTTTCTATTTTTGTGGTCTTTAATTATTGGATTCCATAAAACTGATTCTGCTTGATAAAGCTCCAAAAACAGTAATACATTTTCATTTGACCATGTCTCCTTTGATGACATCA
Source organism: Xanthostigma xanthostigma (assembly GCA_963575645.1). Lineage (NCBI taxonomy): Eukaryota > Metazoa > Arthropoda > Insecta > Raphidioptera > Raphidiidae > Xanthostigma > Xanthostigma xanthostigma. Next base: position 25,276,475 of record OY754471.1, read on the forward strand.
TTTATAATTTAAAATAATATTACGACGTTGTCACTCGCTTCATCAGATACTGAAGACTGGTTACGAACGTTGGGACAAATTCCCTTTGATGTTTCGTCAAAAAACCGACACAAGACGGCCAACGTCCAACGTTGGAGCAAACATTGGCACCAACGCTATAATCTCGATCTACACATTGGCCGAGCGTTGTTGGCACCAACATTGGCCCCAATGTGCGGTCCCAGCTTTACCAACTTAATAGACATACCAACCTTATAAAACGAATATTAATTCATATACGGGCGTATTTCTTGACCGATAGCGTTGTTGTAAAACGTTTGACACTATTACGTTTGTTATACAAAAGTGTCAGAAACACTGACCTGTTTGGTATTTCAGCGTCGGACTAAAAGTCTAAACACTATAAACAGTCCCAACTCTTGAGCAGAGAAACGTAGATTGGTTGCTTTTGCTTTACTACCGCCCAAACGTACGAACTTCCCGCATTGGTGTGTGTAATCCCACCAAGGAGTAAATGGTGCTGAAAGTATACACTATTTTTCAAAATTCCTCAAACAAATATTATATAAATAATAAAGTTGTTTTATTCCGTTGACATAAATGTGTGGAACAAGTTATAAAAATTACATTGTGGTAGAAAAAAATTCCTGAGTGGAATAGAAGGTGTGCTTAATTAAGAGACTTTTGACTGTCCGTTTGAAACAAGATAGGCTATTAATAAATTTTACATCAGCCAGTAATTGATTGTTCAGTTTTATAGGCATCTAAGGTGGTCATATTTAGTGATCCATGTTTTACAGTAATATTATCGAAACTGATAGTTTATTTGAAATAAATTTGTTCAGCCATAATATTTTAAGTTAAAATTAATTATATTTAATGATTAAATTAGACTTTGTAAATACGGTTGTTAGTTAATCAATCGGCATGTTCAGTTTTATACACAAATAGAGTAAATACGTGGTAGTACTTTGTGTTTTGGTGCTTTTAATTTGGAATGAACTTCATCACCGTATCACAAAAGCGCCATTATATACCCGTCTGTAACAGAACTTTAATGAGCTTGCAATTCCCGATACACACACACAAGCACACTTCATGTGCTGATATATTCCATGTCCATTTTAAACCGTGACATGTAGTACTAACAGTCTAAAATTCAAATTGTTAACGGTAATACGTCATAATATAGTACTGAGCTAAAATTATCATGCTATTTTCTTTTTTGTTTGAAATATTTTCACTTTTTGTTGGCTTTGAGAATAGCTGAGTAAGTAACCATGTCGTTTCCATGATTACAAACTCTTAGTTCCAAGGTTCTAATCCGTGAATTGATAAAAGAATATAATCAATTGACTTTTTGATGTATTGTTTGAAATAAAACATGTCTAGCGGCACACGCGACCGGAGTAAAATTTCTATATAGGTATAATTGATTATTCGAAATGTGGATTTTTTTTTTTAATTTTAAACACAATATTAATAACATAATATAGTGCGTTTCAGTTAAGAGTATTCGTCCCTACAAATACCCCCTGCACCCTTCATCTCAAATCTTTTCCCCTCGCCTAAAAACGGTTCGCGCTCTCCCGACGCTATTTTTAAAGCTAGAGGGTTCTGGTAAACGCCAAATGAAAGACAAAGAGTCAGACTACAGATCCTTCAGGCGAATTTTTTGAAAAAAAATTCCTGAAAAACTTACAACCTTTTGAAAAAAATAATAAGTTACGTAATATTTCACACGTAGGCGAAAAGGCGAAACTGTTTTTATAAAAATCGCCTGAAGGATCTGTAGTCTGATTCTTTGTCTTTCATTTGGCGTTTACCAGAACCCTCTAGTTTTAAAAATAGCGTCGGGAGAGCGCGAACCGTTTTTGGGCGAGGGGAAAAGATTTGAGATGAAGAGTGCAGGGGGTGTTTGCAGGGACGAATACTCTTAACACGCAACATTAGCAAGATTTGTTCATTTGGTAGCTGTGGAAAACATTAAATCCGTGGGCGCCCGGTCCTTGTTACATTTTATGTGCCTCCCCCCCATTAGTTCTTTTGCACCCGTGTGAAACCGGGCGGGACCGCTAGCTCTATATAAAATGAAAGCGTCTTGACTGAATTCATAATGCATTGATTTATTTTGAGTTTTTATGTTAATTTGCATCACCAGTTTTTAACTCCAAAATGTCACAATTTTTTTTTGACGAATTTCATTTCATATAACCAGGGTTACAGCAATGGTACGAGGAGACGTGTGCTAGGCTTAAAATCTGATACTAGATTTCAGGGGTGTACAAAGTTTCCGTTAACTCAAATACATTTCTACTGCCAGCTTGTCTATTTTTCACTTATCCACCTTTAAATCAGGGTAGTGTCTCTGCATCTCACTCGCAACGCACACGAATACGGAGGCTGCTTCACGGCGCTCGTGACAATATTGTGATTTCGCGTCCTCAAAATTTTGTTGGTTGATAATATATTCAAAGTAAACAATCGCAAATCACTATCGCTACCCGGGTGTGCGCTCCTGGCGCGGGCTCTGGTTGCCAGACCCGGTTACGGCGCCATGGGTATATCTAGAAAATGGCCCATAAAGAAGACGCCCTGTACAGGTTGTCCAACAGGTCAAACGTTGAACTAGAGCAGACAAACATAACTGTATGTAACGGACAAACGTCGATGCATTTTGACAAATCTCCACGGAGTTCTATCGTACTGTAATTGTGCAGTCAAATAACATACAAACCACACAAAGCAGAACGGATATCATCTGACAGAATTAATAGTCAGAGAGCTCGCGGTGAAAAATTCCTACAAGTCTATAGAAGAAATTTCTTATAAAAAAAAGTAATATCATTTTCAATATTACAGTGCTCAAAACAAGATTTTAAACTTTAAATTACAAACACAGTTTTAATGGTAATTTTAAATATAAGAATTTTAAGAGTACTAAGATTGCAGAAAATGATCATTGGAACACCACGTCTTAAAAAGCCACGTCGCCACTGGTGTACTCTGGTGATCATGTAAAGAAACAGAGGCAAGATGGCAGCGGAGTGTATGAATTAGGAAGAGTGTTCATGTTAAAAAACTTAAATTAATAAATGTGTTGAATTAAATAATATTCATGTTACAAACTTACGTTAATAAATATGTTGAATAAAATAATAATTATTGTTACATCATGTATTTCAGATTAGTACAATTCAGTAGCATGGATACGAAGGAGGGATTATGAATCAAATATAGTTCGATTTCTTTGTATTTGATTCTTAAAAAAGGCATTTTTATAATATTGGTACGTCCTTGTAATATAATGTTATTTCAAAGTACTTACAATCGGTTTGTAGGTAGTACTCCAAAAAAACAGTTGCCTGCAAAAGTAGTATTTCAACTCAGAAGAAGCAAAGACAGGCTGCTAGGTATATATGATTTAAAAAAAATATATATATATAAATATTGATATAGGTAAGATGTAAAAATGAGAGGGCAACGAAAAACGACGTGGCAAATAACGAATAACGAGGGGTTAAAAAACTATAAAAAAATACTAGTATCCTTAGACCGCTAAGGGATCATTCATTAATTACGTAAGGGTCCCGAGGGAAGGGGGGGGGGGGGGTAAAAGCCATTCTTACGTAATATATTTTTATATAAAATTATAATACGGATTTTCCCAAAACTAAATAAATATTCTTTTAAAAATAAAAATATATGATTTATGTCAAATAAATTATGAGTCACAATGTAACTGATCGTTTTCTAACTATTTAGGAAAACTAGGTAAAATCTTACGTAATAAGGGTGGGGAGGGGGGTTAAAAATGGCGAAAATTGTTTTACCTAATTAATGAATGATCCCTAATCGAATAGTGGATAAATCATTATCACTGGTAACTGGTGAAAGTAACTTTGAGAAACTAAGGGTCGGTTCCGGGATGGTTTGGCCGAGAACCGTTATTAAGGGTATGTTAAAATGTCCAGTGATAGAAGAAAATAAATATCAACAATTTTTGTTCGCAACCTCTTGGACTAGAACCGAAAGTCGTGATCTTATCGAAGCGTTCAAACAGAATTAACAATTGCAACTGAGCTTAAGTAAAGTGCTGACAGTTACGTATTTAATTTTCAAAAGCAAACGTCGGTTCCCGACTACTTCACTCATGGTTGACCACTTTCGACAAAATAGATTATTACCAGTGCCGGATTAAAACTTCTCAATCCCTACGCATTTCTTGTCCATGGGCACTCATCTCTAACAGCAGTCTCTGTATAATTTTTTTTTTTCAAATTGTGAATGTCATAAGCTCAAAATTGATTGAAAAAAGTTAATAACATAGAATTTTAGGGGAAAAATTGGTTGTCTGTAAAGTCGGTTTACGGACGATAGTTTTACCTGATAACGTATTCCGCTCGAATATCATATTTATAATAATACATAACCTAAATTTTAGTAGCTGTCAAACTATATTTTTACCGACTCTCTATCGCTTATACTGCGCACTCGCTTGCACGCACAGGGTCAGGCGGAACGCTACACTTTTCGGAACGTTACACTTTTCCGTGCATGCAGCCGGTGTTTCATCAATTTATAAGACGTTATCACGTCAAAAAAATAGAATTTTACAATTAATGCTCTCATTTTTTGTATGAACTTCAAACCTTGTATAACACGGATTTGTATTATACTAGGTTTTTGTGGAATAATATAACCGTGTTATACGAGGCCCTAGTGTATATGCATGTGGCAGTAGAGTATTTTCAGTCTGAGAGACGGAAACAACCAAAGTAAATCTTTGCGATGACTCGGCTATGGATCAATAAATAAATTAATGCTGATGTTTTAAACTTGCATTTAATATACTAACCTTTCGATATTTTTTGTATCATCTTCATTCTCGAACTTCTTATTCTAGAATGCTCTGAAGTTGAAACAAAGACTATCGAAACGTTACATATCAGCACTGCTCCTAAACTGAGTTAATCATTTTTATAATTGTTTGTTGCAGGTAAAGTTCTAAAACTGCTGAGCCGATTTACACGAAAGAATAGGAAACCGATCTGAGCAGTGGTCAAAAAACGACATTACCGCGAGCCAAGTCGCAGGTAAAGTCTACTAATAAATATGATAAATAATAGGGTAGTAAATTATTGTCATGAATATAGACTATTAGTAGTGTTGTGCGAGAGAGAGGGAGAAAATGCGAAAGATAAAGATAGGAAAGTTTGTCAGATGTATGTTTTGCATGTTGTAAATAATCTAGTCATTTATTGTGATAAATGATCTAAGATTGTAGTAAAGCGAGCAATTTGTAATGTAATTAGTAGAGTCATTACAACGATATCTATTTACGGTATTAATATTTCACTACTTACTGAACCTAATTGTAAGTGCCCTATGTACTGGTTGAAAATAGTTAATTGTTTGATAAATGCATCGGATTCGACTAGGGTATCCACAAACACAATTTATACTGCAGGTTACAGACGTTCTGGGTATTAATTCTGAACAATATTAAATCCTTTCACCTCGGCCAATTTGTTGCTTGCTTATAATACACAGCAGTGGCGGTTACTCTATGAGTTTTGCAGAGCTGCGGAACAACTACAATCTTAGATACTTCATAATTTTTTTATATTATTATATTTTCCATATTTAACCAATATTCAAGCTGGATTGCAGAAAGAATTGTCAGAAAAATTGATTTAGCAATGATCTTAGATAGTGATCATAGGTATACATTCAAACTTCCTGTCATTTAGAAGAAGTTAGTGTTAGACCAAACTTTCGGTTTCAGTTTCGGCCTAGTTTCGGCAAAAAACCAGTTTCGGCTTAGGTTCGGTTTCGGATTAGTTTCGGTTTCGGCTGCCACCCAGCCGAAACAGAAACTACATTCCGCTCTGAAATCAGACATGTTATGGTTGTATTTGGTAGGTAGGTACTTATTAATTTTAATTTTTTATTTATTTAGAACAAAAAAAAAAATAAAATGTACTTCAACCCTAGGGACTTATTAATTTTAATTTTATTGTAGTTCGTTAACAAGAGTACCATACAAAATGACCAAAGTTTAGAAGAAATAATTTTATTCTTAGGATGAAAGAGTTTTTTTTAACTTCCCGCTTTAAAAAAAAAAAAAATTTTTTTTTTTCAAAAATCGGGAAGTTATTGGTTTCACCCCGATTTTCGAAAATCGAGTTTTCGCCAGATCTCGACGTTTTGAGGTCCTAGGAAGCTATTAAAACTATTTTGGCGATGATGTCCGTAGGGCTGTATGTATGGATGTGTGTGTGTGTGTGTGTGTGTGTGTATGTATGTATGTAAACCCTTTATATCTTTTGAACGGAGTGTCCGACTGAAACGCGGTTTGCGGCATCTGACGTGATCTTGGTGAACTTAGACTTCCTGAAAATTTGAAACGATTCGGCCCAAAAAATTTTGAGAAATCTTAAAAAAACAAGTTTCAAAAATTTTTCAAAATTTGTTTTTGTAAAATATTTTCTAAACTACTGAACCGAATAATTCCAAAATCTAATCAGCTCTTCTCCTTAACAAACTGCGTCGATTTCCGCAAACCGCATCAAAATCGGTTCATTTGTTCACGAGATACCGTGAACGAAAAAATCGTAAAAAAGTGTTTTTTTAAAATGATTCTTAAAATTGTTATCAGATCGATTTTTTTGTAATAAATTACTTTCTTAGGCTAAAAAAACTGCGTCGATCGCCGCAAACCAGATCAAAATTGGTTCATTTGTTCATGAGATAACGTGAACGAAAAATTAGGAGAAAAGTAATTTTTTATAATTACTCGTAAAATTCTTATCAAATCGATTTTTTTGTAATAATTTACTTTCTTAGGTTAAAAAAACTGCGTCGATCGCCGCAAACCAGATCAAAATTGGTTCATTTGTTCATGAGATAACGTGAACGAAAAATTAGGAAAAAAGTAATTTTTCATAATTACTCGTAAAATTCTTATCAAATCGATTTTTTTGTAATAATTTACTTTCTTAGGTTAAAAAAACTGCGTCGATCGACGCAAACCGCATCAAAATCGGCTCATTTGTTCACGAGATATCGTGAACGAAAAATTTGTAAAAAAGTGTTTTTTTTAAATTGCTCGTAAAATTCCTATGAGATCGATTTTTCTGTAATAAATTTCTTTTTTAGGATAAAAAATTGAGTCGACTGCCGTAAATTGCATCAACATCTGTTCATTTGTTCATGAGATATAGTGAACGAAAATTTCGTAACAAAGTGTGTTTTTTTTTGAGCTCGAAGAGCTAAAAAATAAACTTCTTGCTATATTTTATATATTTTTGAGCGTTTTGAACTCGAAAATAGCGGGAAGTTACAGGGATGGCCTGCAGGGTCAAACTTCTTTTCAAATTTTTTGTTTTTGTTTTGTAAACATATTATTTCTTTGGTAAATATTTTTTACTAAAAGTAATTTTGTTTTGTAGCTTCTATTTTATTTTATTTCATAATATTAAAAAAAAGTATATTTATTTCTGCTTTAATAACATATATTACCCCCCTTATCTCAATTTGATATGATAATTTAATGATTAGTTAAAATATCAGACACTGACTGATTATAATAATGCTTACTTTATTTTTTCCACGTAAATTTAAAATTTCGGTTTCGGTCGGAAACTAATTAGTTTGATTAGATTATTAAAAAAATGTTGTGTCTTTCCTCAATCATTTGAAAGTAAAGTATATCCATATAAAAACAATTTCTGGTGCCGCCACTGTCGGATTTTGAAAATGTTTGTGAACTATGCAGATCGGAAAATTCTATCAGTAAATTCGTTATAAATACTGCATTCTAAAACTCGGTTTATTTTCTGTTTAATTAAATTGAAGAACAAATCGTTTGAATGTTTATTCAACTTTACCATCGGGTAGAACTTTTTCGATTTTGTTGAAACGATATTTAACTGTAAAATAGAAAAAAAAGTATATAAATAAACAATTTACATGAATAATAAAACTATTAGATGTGTTTCGTATCATGTTTTGATGTAAAAAGTTGACATTGTAAAAACCTTGACACTACTACGTTTGTTATAACAAAAGTGTGAGATACACTGACCTATTTGATATTTTAGTGTTAGAAATTCGATGAGACTCATATTTTTTTCGGCGTAGCCGGAACAGAGTACTCTGTAATTTAGTTTTGGGTACTATTTAGTACTGTGCCAAGTTTCATCAAAATCGACCCAGCATTTCTTGAGTGACTTAAACAAATATTTTGAGCGATGGCCCTCAATAACTTAAAGTATTATCAATGAGTCATTTATTAGAACAGTTGAACCTCGTTAAGTTAAAAACTGGTCTTTTAAACCCTCTCTAGTTTTAACTCTCGATAAGTAAAAAGCTCGATTATTAAAATTTTTCAACGTTTCCCTTGAACTTTAACTTAATGAGGTTCTACTGCAGGGGTGCCAAACCAGTCGATCGCGATCTACCGGTCGATCGCGGCTTAATTTTAAGTAGATCTTTATACATTATCTATTCTAACATCCAAAAATTCAATTTTTAAACTAAATCGAAGTATAGTGAAATCTCCACAATATTTGAAGCAAATCGCAGGGTGAATTAGAATTGGAAATAATCAAACTTCGAAATGATTTATATTAAAAGTCCAAAGATTGTATTTGAAAATAGACTAAAGATAAATACCCAATCTTAACAATTGCGGCACAAAAATTGATGTCTTGTTTTGGCTCTACGTATTTGGCGGAATCAGCATTTTCTGATATGAATATTATAAAATCAGATACTATACGAAATTCTTTAAGTGACGAACATTTTTGTTCCCACTTAAATGTTTAATAAACTTTCTATATTTGCAACGTTATAAAAACGATTTTTATTTTTTTCCCGCATATTGGTAGATCGCGATGACACTATTTAAAAAAAGTAGATCGCACCTACTAATAGGTTGGGTAGCCCTGTTCTACTGTATATAAATTTACCTAGCATTCCTTATATTAGTTAATACGGTGTAGTGATGACAACATCCAAATATGCGATAGAAGCGCTTTTCTTGTTCTGAACGCCTAAACATATACTTGTGCATTTTTGTTTCTGTGAACACAAAATAACAATCAACAAAACCAAATTACTAATGATGATCTAGAATCTAGATCATTCATTAAAAAATCCATAAAAAACAACAAAACTACAACAGTTTCTTTTAATAACAAATAAATTGTCGAAACTACTTTATCTTTGTTTTATCTCTTGACCTTTTGTCTTTTGTATTATACTATCTAATATTTTAATATTATGGAAATATTGTTCTGTCCGGTGCAGGAAGTAATGCATTAACCGTTTTTAAACAGGCGTATTCAAAAAGGACTTCAGTCAGCCATGCATCATGCATTTATGTATTTGACATCAGGATCGCGTCAAGGGACATTGCCGGCCCATGGTACAAGTTTGGCAATGTCACATATGCGCCGATTGCGTGATTGCTCAAGTGCTGAAGCTGTCCCAAAACAATTTCCAGAATCTACATCTTGAATATAAGTTTGTCAGTGGACAGATTTTATACAGAAAACCACGTGGGTATATTAAATTAAAAAATTTCTTTTGAGAATTGATTGGTTGTTTGTACTACTCAACATAAATTATGAAAAAAATATTATTCTGAGATCCTCAAGTAAAGCCCTTTTACATAGCCGAATACAAAGATTTTTTTGAATGTTAAACTTTCATCCGTCCAAAATTATAAGTACAGGGAAATACTTTTAAGTGCAAGTTAAGGGCTTAGATATTTTTATTCCTGGGGGGGTAAGCAAAAAAATGCAATATTTTTTTAAAGTTTTATTAAAATCACACAAGAACACTCACGAAGGAAGGTGCCAAGCAAAATATTAATTCCCAAACCAATTTTACAATTTTTTTTCAAGCAGTATTTCTAAATTTTACTATTTAACCAAGTATTCGTATTATTTTCAGTTTTATTTTTGTATTATGATTCTTGCGGGGGGGGACGGTATACATACGTTATATTCGTACTGAATTATGATATACTAGCGGCCCGGTCCGGCTTCGTCCGGATTTGTAGATTGCCTATTAAATTAATCAGTGGCTGTTCCTCTATGAGTGCTGCAGAAAATTTTAGGTACTTCGTAATTTTAGAATTAATTATATTTTCCATATTTAACGAATATTTAATGTTAGGAACTTGAGTAATAGTTACACAATCAACGCTAAACTTTACTAGCCATCGGTAGATCACAAAATTTGTGTGTGTTCTGTGTGGCAGACTTTCTTGCGTTCAGGCGCTGTTCTGCGCTCCGAAGCAGCACATGAAACGCCATCATCAGATACATCCGGTGTCAGCATATTAGTACAAAAATGACGTATCACTGTCATATGCTAGAATAGTGTTCATTGCATCTATCTCATTCAGTCAACAGCTTTGATGACTTTATCGCGACGGTACGTATGATACACGACACACGGATTATGGCAGAAGTGACTAGTGTCACAGTGTATATTGTAGTTTGGTTTTTAAAACATTGGAAATATGGACATGATTCATAATTTAATTAACACTCCCCCATCATTCCTAACCTGCGTTAGTGGGGTACCTCCGATTGACCCAGCAGAGCACCCATTTAAAATGTTCACGCGCCGCTACTGGTCTGACGTTTAGTTTATGAAATGTAAAACACTTACCAACCATAATTTGATTGTCGGGAGAACAGTTAGCACTCACCTGAAATAAAAAAAAATATAATTAGTGATAATTTATTTAATATTTTTAAACTTATAATAAAACAAAGGTAAAAATAGGGAGCGTTCTCTAAGGAGCCTTTCCCTGAGAATGAAATTGTCTTCAAGAAACTGAATGTTACTAAGTATAAGAGACAAATAAATGAGAAACCAAACACTAGGATTGTTGTAGAAGAAAACATTCCCCTCAAAACTCTCTGTGTAAAAGACATTCACGAAGAGAGAGAATAGAGGATGATAGATTCTCGACAACTGAGCGTCTCCTTAAGGAGAGACAAAGTATAGATTATAGACGCGCGACAGCTGAATCCTTAATATTTATGTAGAGTCGCCCCACATGAATTTGCTTAGAGCATTGACAAACTTTGTACTTCCCACTGCAAACTAAACTGTTAACTATGCCACGTCGACTATTTGAAAAGCCAGTTGATTTCGTTAACTGGTTTACATTAACTATCAAGAACGTTAGGCGAGACCTTTGCAAAAAACGGTTTATATTTCGTGTGTTCAACATCTGTTCGGATTGAACCAGATAAAATTGGATTAACAACTGTTGCTGAGGTTCGACTACGGTGTCAGTTTCATTCCGTTCGTTGAAGGCATGGAAGTAGTGATGTGTCCACATGAGTACATGACTCTTTATTGGGAGCTGGTTCCGTGCGCTCCGCTCTCTAAAAAAAGTCGCTAAGAGCGACTCGTTCAAAGGAGTGACACTAGATAGTACGCACTACACAAGAGTGCAGACTGCAGAGGTGTGAACTGTCATCATGCATGCTCAGGAGTCAGTTAGCATTGCACAGCACAATACACACACTCAGCTCTGAGCTCATTTTTATATGATTCTGATCTTAAATTATTCGCATTTCGTATAAACTATAAAGTATAATAAAAGCTGAACAATAATAATGTTTATTGTTACAATATTATATCTTTGTCAACGACGTCAATATGAATGGTTTAAGTCACTGTAAGCTTAGTACTATTACACTTACAGTGTGTCATTCAACATTAAATGACTCAGCAAAGATAACTCCCTAGAGTTTCTGTGGCCTGTGCTGTGTGCGCTCTGTAAATGTGCGAATGCACTAGTACAGAACAGCTCAGCACAGAGCAATGGCGCTCGGAGTGAGTCATTCACAAGAAAAGAGCGACTCGCTCCGCTCCGAGAAAGGAGTTGTTCATTATGAACGACTCGCTCAGGAGCGACAACATCACTACATGTAAGATAGATCGATTGGTTGAAGGAAGTCTTTGCCTTTCGTTAATGATATATGAAGTAGTCAAAGAGTCAACTATTTTATTAAAAAACAGAAACATTTGATTGGTTGACGATCGATTAACAGCTATTTTAACTAATTCGTTGAAACAACGCCCATCACTATTAATATAAAAATATTTACGATTTTAGAGTGGTAAATGATGTGTTTCATTGGAAAATAAATAATGCGCTTATTTTGAAATAGCCTCTATAATAGGTATGTAAGATATTATATTTGTAATAATTTGGCTAACCCTGCAACGACATTAATTACTTATATACAAGACATCATTATTATTTAGTTATTACGTTTGTTTTGTATGCAGTGAACGGTTTATAATCTTGATAAAACGTCATTAAAACACAGAATTATTATTAAACGTAACAGTGCTAATCAGTGGCAGCCATCTTGACAATATTCTGAATCATATTTAACACCTAAGTACTAAGCAGTAATTTATACCCGCTATCTATATTTATTATTTATATTGTAATAAACACCTGACCTACGATTTATCCATTTCAATTACGTTCAAAAATTATTGTGCACCTTCCATACGTTCATTTTATGCATTGATTTGTAGTGACGCCCACCCCTCAAAATTTGCGATATATGTGACTCAGTGAAATATCAGAAAACGTATGTATCGCGGGAGTATAATGCAATGTTCCAGTGTCGCGTATGTTTTAACCCTCCTTGGTTAGCTGGCAAATTTTTTTGAGGTTATATGTAGAGCATTAGAGTGTACGCACATAACACATTATTGATTTATATAGAAAAAAACGGTTTTTAATATAAATGCGTAGAAAAATGTTTAAAATAGACATATAATATATTTTGTATAGTGCATATTAAAAAAATTATCGTTTCTATTGATCAATTACTTTTTTTAGCAAGATCAGATTTTTTGACGATGTAATCCAAAAAATATTTTTTTGATGAATTTTATATTTTTAATTATAATTTTAGACCATAGAATAAAGACTGTTTATCTAGAACCTGCACTCTACTGTCTGCATTTTGATCTTTAGTCAACAATTTCATTGTTTGACGACTCTATAATATATATCCTTTGTAATAAAAGCAACGAAATGTCGATGTACCAACAGGTATTAAAATCATTTAAAAAAATAATAACGTTATATTTTCTTTAAATGTTTTAAACACGCAGTGTTGTACTGTTTGTAAAAGCGATTATTGCAAGTATTTTAACATAAATTTAGTTTTATAAACGAATTTATTTTTGTGATGCTTTGATTGTATCATTTAAATTATGGAAATCAAATTCAAATTGAGTTATTATTTAATCATTTTTTTATTCAAATAATGTCATATTTTTACGTGACTTAAACAATTTTGTATAATATCCGTGAAGAAAAAAAAAAGTAGGAAATACAATTTCGTTTCATGACTTTTCCTATTAAGTTTTTGTATACAGGAAACCAGTGGAAAATCACCTGTCAATGTGATCCACATAAAACGTAAATTATTAGTATTTCAAAGTCACGATTTCTTCAAATGTATGTAAAAAAAATAGGTTCAAAAACTAAAACCCGACTACTGAAAAGTATGAAACAAGAAAATATTCTCATCTGAGGATAGCCGTGGTCATATGCCACCTACCCTAACAAAACATTACATTTTAACAGTTGTAAGCGGTCATAAGCTCTAGGGCAAAGTGCATCACGTTATACATCTGGAAGAGCCTCATATATATGAGGTGGCATACAACTAAGGCTATCCTCAGACAAGATTATTTTCTTGTTTCATACTTTTCAGTAGTCGGGTTTTAGTTTTTGAACATATTTTTTATTTAAATTATTTTTTTTTACTTTCTTTTTTATTTGTTTTCAATTTGCTCCCATCTGGGACTAAAATTCAAAAATAAATGTAGCTTATGTTACCCGGGCTATAATAACGAATCGATTGACACATTATTTATCAAAATTGGATGAATAGTTTAGGCGCTACGGTCGAACATCCGTAAATACAAACATACATACCTACATAGACTGCTAAACTCATAACCATTCGTTTTGGCTTCGCCCTAGTCGGGTAAAAATAGTGCGTTGTGTTACAAGGGCCGTCAATTTCGCGCGAATAACGCAATCATTTTTGTAATAAATGCGTTAAAAGAACAACAATAAATACTTATAAAATAACGGTCAATGGATGTTGTATAGGTTAGGGGAACTGGCAGATATAGTTTACAATTATCGCACAGGATGGCACCTCTTTCGCTTACTTTCAACTGCAGAATCATTTCTCTCTGATCTGCGCATTTGCGGTATTTATTGCAAGTTGATTTCAATGTAAATCAAATTGAAATATAATTACCTAACATGTAAAGCAAACATATTAACTGAAACCAAACGCAATGTATGCGGTACTTTTTGCACGAACACCCTATAAAATAGCTGGTTTTCACTTTATATAGCTACCTACAGTTCCATTGTGAAACAAACATTGCTTCTATGAAGTTGTTTACGAAAATTATTATTCACGTCAGCTGTATTTTACATGGTGTATAGGTTGTTTATGAAAATGACTGTTGAATTGGTTAGATCGCGCACTATTGTGTTTCATTACAACACTCGTGCGTAATGGGTTACTTTATACACCTGTAAACATGCACGTAAAGGAGCTATTTACTAGGGGAATAATGCAAAACATGTATCGATCGTTGTTTGCATAGCGTTTCCCTAGCGACTCTATTATATCTTAAAGTTTTAGTTCTTAGCTTCGCCGCCATTGGAAGGACGTGTCGCTAAAAGTCTTGGGATTCAGAGTGAAGTTAGCACTAAGTCCATAGTTGTATCGTCAAAGGTAGAATGTTGGTTTCGTGTAGATGGTGTACCTCCAAAGCCGTGTATCACATGATAAACGCTTTGTAGGGACAAATCTCATGTAAATTTTATACTATTCAAAATATGCCTCAGGTAGATCAGTCTACTTTATTTATAACACAGAGGTGTGATGGACATTATTACTTCGGGGTGACAAATCGAAATAGAAATAATAATATATTTGTTTCATATAAAATACAATAAATAAAAAATCTTTACCACGTTACAAAGAAACAAATTCGCCCCACGATTTTTAGTCTGATTAAATCGCCGGATTGGCAACCATTGAAGTCGCAAGAAGGGGGGGGGGGGCAGGTGGGCCTGGCCTACCCTAGAATATTAATTGTTCACGTACAAATAGCAGGATAAATCTACAATAATCTACATATTTTCTTTGTTGTGAAATTTCTCCAGAGAGTCGTGTTGATCGATTTCGTTTCTATGAACAGTTCTCAAATTATGTGTAAGTGGCATCTGGTAATGGTATAGATAGAGTTGAAAATTTGCCCCCCCCCATAAATTGTTGCTACGCCTATGTTGGCGACCCATAATTATTTTCTAGATTTTAGTATATTATCGATTGTTTACAGTTACACTTAAAAAAGGTTTTTTATCTGTTTTATTTTTAAGTTTTTATTGTGCTTTATAAAAGTGCGATTTGCATCCGGACGAAAGACGGCCGGTCAGCTAATTGCGATAATATTGTATTGTCATCTGAACTATAGGAGAGGGAGGGGGAATGGCGCTCACTGGGTAATGGCGCTCACCTCTGTAACTCTGTCAAAAAGGAACGTAGCAACACGTCACGTCGCGTGAAGCGCGAGGGGAGGGGGTATTTAATAGACAGCGATGCAAACGGACAGTCATCTCGCGTCATGAGACCGTGAAGAGCGTTTCTTTGTTTGCGGCCGCGCTGATCTAATTTTTAATTAGGTGCTGAACAAGTTAAGTTGCTGGGCTCGCTATACTATGGACTCAGTGTTGGAGATTTGCGTAAACTTGTTTATAAATTTGCTGAGCGCAACAATATCAAAAACAATTATGTTCAAAGCAGCAAAACAGCCGGATTGGATTGGGTACACTACTTTATGAGACCCTGAGCGGCATTACCCAAAGTCAGGGGCAATGCCGCTCAAACATGTTTTTTTAATAATTTTTTCCTACTACTAGTAGGTGAAAGATATATGCTTTTGTTGTTAAATTGTTGATTACTCGATAATTAAAGACTTTGTTACTCTTCTTAATTTTGATTTATAATTAATAATTTAAAAAATACACCATGTTTTCCTTAAGTGAAGGCCATTCTCTGGTCCTACCCTACATGTGTGCAAAATTTCAACTCAATCGGATAACGGGAAGTGGGTGAAAAATTGGTCGTAAAATTTGAAACAAACAAAAAACAAATGTAAGGAACGTGAAGTTAAAAAAAAAAACGTTTAAAAAATAACTGCGCTACTGTATCACACTAGTCCCTAAATAATATGTTTCTCAACGATCAGAACGCAAAAACATATGTTATACACGCCTAGTATGCATATAGAAGTCGAAGCCACAGCCCACAAATACTATCTTTCTTTTTGTGAATTTCAAATGAAATTTTTGTTCTTCGTGATTTCGACATTGTTTGTGGCTTTTTACAATTGTAAATTCTGTATACACAGTTCTACCTATGAATTTTATATTTATATATGAGGTGACATATTTAAATGATTTAGGCCTATATTTTATAGTTGTTAACTTTTGTCCGTGACTTTTTTCACGTGATTGTGACCAGAAATTGGTTAGTTAGAACTTTTCTGTAGTTTTTTAAGTATCAATTGATAGAGTAGGTACCGAATTTCATTAAAATCAGTTCAGGTGTTTTCGGTTTTTCGAATGATTTTGAATAACCTCATGAGATATTTTAATAGTTCGAATGTTTTCACTCGAAATATTTCATCTCTAGATTATTTACCATTTAATATATTAGGATTTTACCTGGAGACGGAGTCCATTTCAAAAAATTCAATATGGCCATCCTATGCGACGTGTTTTCATTGACAGTACCTATATGAGGATTCAATATTTTATTTAATAAAATGTATATTTCCGAGGACGAAATTTGCCGTTGGGTTGATACTGATTCGTCTAAACGTAATTATATTGAAAGGAAAAAATCGCGACATTACACCTTATAATATGACAAAATCATCGATGCCAACTGTAATGATAAGGTTAACTTTGTTGCTTTCTGCATGCAAGCGTCAAATCTGAAAGAGAAACCGCTTGAAACCAACGAACGGTGTCTAATCAGCTAACAGGTGTTGTTTTCATTTTAATAATTCGATATGAACATTTATACCTACTCGATCTACTAACATAATTAGGTACTGCACAACACATGTCGTGCTTCTTCTTCTTTTTCGATTTTTCAATGACGTGTGTAACTTCCATAATTGTAAGCAATAAATATTTACAAAAATATGTAGGGCTCAGTCAGAAGCGTACCGTGCTTTGGCGGGGCGCCGTATAAAAATTTGTTTGGGGGCCCTTAAGAAGGGTAAAGATTTCTTCAGCATAAAGTAGTGTTGATCCAATAGAATGTTACGATGAAGGATGGTTTTGGTTGAGGATCATAAATCAATAAGCTTTACCAATGTTTCGCTAGTGGCCAACGTTTCGAAAAATTTATTTTCATCTTCAGGGCCTCAAGCTGGTCGAAAATAAATTTTTCGAAACGTTGGCTACTAGCGAAACATTGGTAAAGCTTATTGATTTATGATCCTCAACCAAAACCATCCTTCATCGTAAAGATTTCTCACAAAAGAAAAAAAAATGTTTGCATAAAATTAAAAGAAATATTTATTCATCATAATTATGATCTATCTGCTACTTTTTCCAAAATTTTTACAAACAATTCATCATCGTATCGTATTTACATCGATTATTGTGGGATTCCTAGTTGAAGTAAATGACTTAAACGGGGAAATCCCGCAGCTTGCGATAACCGATGTAGGGTGTTGCCAACTTTTGAACGCACGCTTTACTCGTTAAAAAAATTGCTTTTTTTAACTTTTGTTATTTCTGAAATTTAAAAAAAATTGGGAAGTTTTTATTAATTTTTGCTTACGCACGTTGGTGGCCCCCGTGGCCCGGGGGTCCCGTATAATTGATACGACAGATACGGCGGTAGCTACGCCCCTGGGCTCAGTGCATTATGTTCCAAGCAGCCAGAGAACGGACACAGAACCGTCATCGTCTTGCGCAGTAGCTCAAAAAACCGATACAAGTAGTTTCGTTTTACCTACTGCGCAAGACGGTGACAGTTCTGTGTCCGTTCTCTGGCTGCTTGGAACATGAGACGCTTCGCATAGGATAGTTCGCTGAAATGCTGAGTAGATGGCGCATAGGTCGACGTAAAATTATTCCAAGTGACGTATAACTCTCTACCCTACGCTGGGGCTAACTACACTCGGCCGTACTACGCACTGCCTATAGACCTCGATTGAATGCACAACACAATGTATGTTGTGTATATATCATACTGTTTGTACATGCTTTAGCTCTAAACGCGCTTATTTGATTTCAGATAACGACACGCTTACTGCATTCCATACTAATGCTGTTTGCTTGCATACACGTACTACACGTAATACTATGCTATAATAGTACGTGAAGAGATACTACAATTATACAGATACTGCAAATGCGTGCATGTACAGTGGCATAAAAAATTTACGAAAATTGTACCGTAACCAACGTTTACTCATACGGTAGATTTTTGACGTGAAACATCTATTGGCGCACTCTCTCATGCCGGTATGCCGTGACGCTGTATCATGCCGTATGCCGTGACGCTGTATCATGCTGTATGCCGTGACGCTCTATCATGCCGTATGACGTGACGCTCTATCATGCCGTATGCCGTGACGCTGTATCATGCGGTATGCCGTGACGCTCTAACATGCCGCATGCCGTGACGCTCTATCATGCCGTATGCCGTGACGCTCTATCATGCTGTATGCCGTGACGCTCTATACCATGCCGCATGCTGTGACGCTCTATCATTCCATAATGCCGTGACGCTCTGTCATGCCGTCATGCCCTGGCGAATTACTGCGATTCATATGCTGTGTGCTCTTATATATTATTGGTAGGTAAGTTACATTGAAATTTAGTTACTGGGCGAAATTTCGTTACAGTCCGAATTTTAGTTACAGGGCCGAATTTAGTTACTAGAATTACGCTTCAATATATTTTTCACATCTGTCAGGCCTCCCACGATGACTCCTCTTTTTTTAACTGAAGTGAAACTTTTTTAGGCACGGTTAATTGGCTTGGATCAGGCGAAAAGTGAAACGTTTCCCCTTCTTCGCCTCCAATCGGCAGTTTTAGAGGTAAAAGTGGGGGAATCGTTTCGCTAGGAGGGGTAAATTGGGCGAGATCAGACGAAAGTGAAACGCTTCCCTTTCTCCCACTTCAACCGGCAGTTGAGAGGAAAGAGTAGAAGAACCGTTTCTTCTCTCTCTGTCAAAGCGTCACGTGCACTCCACACGCATGCGCAGAATGTACCTACTGTGTGTATACGTAGCATTTTCTCTACCCACGGTAACCAATTCCACATAACCATTTCCTAATCTGCTAGGACCTAAGAAGTTTCACTTCTAACGCGCGAGAACATTACAATTGACAATAAACAAAGTCTGAAACGGCATAAAAAGACCTTAATAATAAAATATCTGTAAAAATTTTAATGTTTCTTTACCAAGCTTAAAAAATACCGTAATTAATAAATCCTACTTTCTATTTTCTACCCGGAATAAATCAAAAACTTCAGTTTCAAGCACGTGAACAGATTAGAAATTGTTTTATGGGCCATGGAACACTGTAAACGTTTTTAGATAGATAAGTAAATATCGCTAATGCATAATAATGAGACTAACTAATTATTTAATTTTGCGTAATTTGTTTGGTAAACAAAACAGAAAATGCATCTAATTTCAGTGTGGTCATTGGGATAGGTCACGTAATGATTGCTAACGTTTAAATATGCTAATTTTGTTGATTCCAAGTAAATTTACTGCCACAACTACATTATACACTATACAGTATTTGGTGTTTGTTCTCGAAATTATCTGAACCATTATTGATTTAAAGTTTTTTTACTCTTCTTTTTTAGCATCTGTTATAGCCTAGTCAAGAAGTGAGTTCCATGGGAAAAGTAGATTCTAGCCTTCTAAAATATGAGCAATAGCTTATTCGATTCAGAAAAATATTCCGGACAAGACGTTTTTTTTTATTTTTTGCGCCGACAAATATTGGATTAGTTATTAACAAAAAACGAAAAGAAAAAAAGCCCCTTAGATTTTTGGCAATTACTCAAAAACTATAAGCGATAGCGGAAATTGAAAGAAAGATTCTTAAAGAGGAGAAAATTTCCAATAAAAAAGTCCCACATCCCGGACTCTTATCTCTATTATTTATTGTAGTAATTTAAAGTTGAAAATAGGGTTCCGCGCAGCCGTTACAGCTAGAGCGCAACGCTCTTTTATAGAGTACAACACATAAAAGAATTTTTTAATAGTATTAAATAACAATTTAAAAATTTGAATAAATTATGGTGTCATCTTAACACAAGAATAAAGTTCCGATGAAAAAAAATTATTTTTAAAAAAGTGAGTTAACTAAATGATTTTTTCGAAAAACCGATTGTATTGAAAACAACAAAAAATGTTTAAATAATTGGCCTATAAATTTTTTGCTTCATGGGGCCCTTTTTACATATATACTTACCAGGATCACGTTATAAAAGTCTTAAAAATGGTTTATTTTGTTTATTATATTTTTTTAAAGTTACCAAAAAAATTGAAAAATGCGCCTTTTTTTAAAACGATTAACAGAAGATATCGTACGAAGTTCTTGTGGCAGTGTAAAGTATATTTTAGGGCCCAAGTAGTGACAGTTTCTTTGTTGCCAAGCTGCGATTTGTTTTCGACATTCCCCTGTGTTTAAGTTCCTCTCTCTCTCTCTCTCTCTCTCTCTCTCTCTCTCTTTCTGTGGATGTGTATCAACAACTGTACAACTGATTAAATAAATAATTATTTTACTGTTTCCTTAGATGCGGATTGAACCGGCGACTAAACAACCAGTGCCTTATGAAGACGCTAAAAAATTTAAAAATGGCGTCGTATCTTCTACACTATCAACTGTAGAAGTGAAACTTCCAGTCGCGTCGACTGTACACGTACGTACAAGCCGCCTAACGCCTTCAACAATTGCTGCAGCGACGCCTTCCCAACGTCCCCACTCCAGCTCAATGGCGCAGAGGAGGTGATGCGCAGAACCTCCAATTCACTTAAAGAGGTTTTATCTTTAAACTTTGTACAAACATTTATTTTTTTTAATTAAATAAGTTGTCGGGTAACAATATTATAGGATGTGTTTTACTAGTAATTAAGTCTATATATATAAAAATCAATACCACTTTTCCTTGTAATTTTATAACTCAAGAACGGGTTCACCTATCCAAACCAAATTTTTAGGCTTTGTTCGGACTATTTAGTAGATGGTTTATGTGAAGTTTGCACAAAATTGGTCGAGCGGTTCTTCATTTATCACATTTTTTGTAACAAATATCTATAAAAATCAATGCCAAGGTATATAAAAAATGTGATAAATGAAGAACCGCTCGACCGATTTTGTGCAAACTTCACATAAACCATCTACTAAATAGTCCGAACAAAGCCTAAAAATTTGGTTTGGATAGGTGAGCCCGTTCTTGAGTTATAAAATTACAACGAAAAGTGGCATTTTTTAAAAATCAATTTTTTGACGTATGAAAATACAATATTGTAAGTAGGTTTTGGAATTTTATACAAACAATGAAACAATTGTTTTCAAAATATTATGACAGTTAATCTTTAATTACTATCTAAGTGAGACTTAAAATAAATACGTATTTGAAAGAAAGTTAAAAACAATTATTATTATAGGTGAGTAATTTTAATAAATAAATTTAATAAATAAATTTTTAACCTTTTGAAGCGAGAGATGCAATATCATAGATCAAGATGACGGCGAATCAGTTTTACAAGTACCGGCAAGTGTTTTAAAGACCAGTTATCCACGAATACTTTACGCTATTTTTTTATTGACATATGCAGTCATATATATTTCCATACACACATATACGCACATGTATATTTTAAAATAGCTAGCAATTAATAAAATAGATAGATAGATGTTCCAATTAATTTTTTTTTATTATTTCACTTTATACGTAGCGAAGCACGTACAGGGCCGCTAGTATTAATTATAAATAAATAAATAAACTTATTATCCCTTGTAGTAACATGCCAAAGGCTAGAGAATGTGTCTATGACAATTTAAAATATTTTAAATAACTGATTTCCTTATAATTATTTCACTATTCTATAATTTTGTCGAGATTTTACGAAACTCATTTCTCATCCCCATGAAATCTCGACAGTTTTATCTGGTCTCGGATTTCGAGATGAGAAAAATAAGTAATTTTAGATAAATATTTACAAATGCGGCTCCAGATAAATATCACTCTAAAATTTTTTTGTAAGCACGGGGAGTGGAAGGGGGGATGTAGAGCGGGTGAGGGGTGTTATAAATTTGGAGAACCGTTCAAAACTTCCCCCACCCTCGACTGTTCGCAGCTCCCATATAATAATCATTTATTTTAAAAAAACAAAGTAATTTATTATACGACGTATATCGATAAATGCACATTATGATTCGAAAAATATGCCTTCATTGCCTTGAAAGTACTATTGGAACACTTAGAAACCAAAAAAATTTTTGGAGTGATATTTATCTGGAGCCCCACTTACATATAATTACCCATTTTTATTTATACGCAGAGATAAAAAAAATGATACGAAACACTTTATATTTTAGATATTAAAACTTGCCATAAAAAAGAAAATAACAGCTGCTATAGATATAACTGTAAACCAGCATTCGTATATTGAAAACAGAAGAAAGGAGAAGTAAGTTTTATCAATTATTCATTAATGTTATTATCCTTTTAAAATTCAATCTATTTCCGAACTAAAGCAGTTTGTTTTAAAATTGTTATCCTTTTTGAAATTCAATTTGACGATAGTAAATAACAAACAGTTCGAAGAGGAGATTACATAAGCTTTGCATATACATCAATGTAAATGCAATATTATATAACTCAAGGATGGTTAAACACCACCGGTAGATACCGTAACGTTATATAACGTAATGTGCTTAGTATTAAAGAGCTTTTGTTAATTTGTGTCGTACTGTTGACATAGGTAAACTATGTGTGTATATAAAGGCCGCTGCACACGAGGCTGGTTTTGCCGCTATAATCAGCTGCTAGGTTTCAAGCGTGCTGTAGCACCACACGAGGCTAGAAACGTTGCTAGATTCCTTGCTAGATTTGCCTACTGGTTTTCTAGCGCTGATTTTCTTGATTGCTGTTAAGTGCTCGCTTCACACGAGACGTCTTTTCAAGCTAAGAAATAATAATAATACTGGTGCGCGCGCAGTGACAGTTCAAAGACCAATACGCGTCTGTTGTCTGACTCTGAGTAGAATGACTCCACGTTGGTTTGTGGACGTTTATTCAAGTCGCTCACGTGACAATATACTGCTTCCTGATTTGTTCTTGCTCATACCTAGCAGCGGACCTAGCAAGGAAAATAGCCCCTGTTCTTTTTTTTATAACCTATCTTGTGAGCTAGCAGGCGCCATTTCCAACTTCGTACCCAGCCTACTGGCCAGAAGAAATCCAAGCGATGTTTGTAGCATCGTGTGCAGCGGCCTTTACTTTGTAGATGGGTTTGGTGCGCGCGCAGTGACAGTTCCAATGTTAACAAAAGTGAACGTTTATCTCTGAACAGAACACGCACTATTACGCCATGTTTGTTTGTGGGCGTTTCAACATGATCGTCGACGTCAAAACAAGCACGAAAAATAGTCTAGGTTCCAATTTTGATATTCAGATTGTAATCACGCACTCGAGCCCGCAACGTCCCCATTTCCATCCTCGTAGCCAGCATAAGCTCTCAGCAACGATTTCATCGGCAAAACCAGCCTCGTGTGAAGCGGCCTTAAAGCTCGATTTACAATCTATCTGCGCTGTTGGTGTGTGCGCGAACGGATTGCGCATGAAATCTGGTCTATTTGCAATAAGCTCGTTTCATGACTATGTGCAACGTCACAAACTCCACCCCCCCTCCCAATGCGACGTAGCGGTGTATTGGCAAAGAGCATCTCCTGATACATCATATAAAAGTCACAAATACAGATTATGTAGAATAGCGAGACTTCTATGAAGTGTAAAGTGCTCTGCCCGAGAATGCAGAGCCCCACTGTAAGAAAAAGACGTAACTCTGCACAAAAGGATTGAATCTCCTCCTGACGACTGTCTCCAAGGCGATATAAAATGCACGTATGCCAAGGGCGTAGATATGGGGGGGTACAGGGGGTAATTACCCCTCTCCCAGGATTCATCAGGACCGCAGATACCCACCACAACAAACGAATCAGGAGCGCAAACACCTACCACAACAAACGAAAAAAGAGAAATTACCCCCCCCCCCAGGATTCATTAGGACCGCAGGAACAGTTCGTTTTTTGCTCTATAATTGGGCACACGACAATTTTTTTTAATTTAGGTTGTTATAAAAAAGGTAATTGGCGGTTAACATATCTTAAAAAAATATTGATTTTTTTGCTTTACCTCCCCCCCCACAGAAAAAAAAAATATCTACGCCCTTGACGTATGCTGGGTTACTGACAGGAATGTCAAACAATTTGGATTGACTTTCGATTGTGATAAAAGAATTACAGTTTCCATACATCAGGAGCTGTTTAATGTCGTATTCAAACTCCCTGTCATCTAGAACAGAGGTGTCAGACTGATTTTTCTAAAGGGTGTGTTAGCGGGCCAGACTTTAAAATACATGCTAAATTAAAACCATTATTTATTTAGTGATAGGTATTTGAAAAAAATTCCGTGGCATAAGGATCGAAAATGAAGCAATACTGAAATTTTTTTAAACTTGCATTTAATGCTGTCGTTTCGATACGTTTTGTACCATCTTCAGAGTTTTCAAATGCTGAAAAGATGATACAAAACGTATCGAACGTCAGCATTAAATGAAAGTTTAAAAAAATTTCAGTATTGCTTCATTTTCGATCATTATGCCACAGAATTTTTTCCAAATACCTATCATTAACTTCAATGGATCACAGTTACTCTGTTTATTGAATAGAGTCAAATTCATTATTTATTTAGTTTAAAATTAATTTTCATATAAAGGTAGTGTCCGACCGAAGCTTCGGCTTCGGCCAAATTGGACCGAAGTTTTGGCCGAAGCCGAAGGTTTTTAACAAGCGTCGAAATTGAACGAACTATTACGCGAAGGACGTGGCAACGCGCGGGTAGACACATTGCGTTGTACTTGTGCAAAACAAGTTAAATTACTGTTAAAAACTGTTAAATTACTTTAAATTAAAGAAATATGTGTTATAATTTACATTATTTCGAAATGTTATTAATTTTGTAATTTTTATTATCTCTAGATCAACTTCTAGAGATGATTAAAATTTTTAATTGTAGCTTGTGGCAGTTGTAGCAAATCTTAAACTGAATTTTTTAGGGTTTTTGAACCTTCGGCTTCGGCTTCGGCCGAAGGTTGTGGCGATAACCGATTAATCGGCTTCGGCCAAAAATCGACCTTCGGTCGGACACTATATAAAGGTAATTAAAAGAATAAATTACCTTGAGCTTAGGGATCCAGCAATTTTAAAAATCCGTAGTGGCATCAAATGTCGTCTAAAATCCTCACTGGATAAGATTCAAGTCGCGGACCGTATTGAGATGGCTTGAGGGCCGAATGCGGCCCGCGGGCCGTATCTTTGACATCACTGATCAAGAACATTAGACTATTCTCACACAAAAACAAAAATGATTGTTCTAGACAGAAAAAGAACGCTTTTCAAGCTAAATTTTGATAAAAATGCGTAGAAAAACATTATTTTGAACTTGACACTGTACAAAAAACGATCTAAATACATGTATACACAATTTATGAAAAGTGGTTAGGAAACGCAATCTTTAAAAATTGGAAACCGGGAAGTAGGTCAAAAACTAACAAGATTTGATGTCGGACTCACAGGTGAAACTAAATAAAAGTTTGTATTTTACACTATAGACACTACAGAAGTGAAACTGTTATAATATTGTAAAAAAAATTGAGTCGTCGTGAGACGCCTGGCAGATGTGAAACATAAATTTAAGCGAAATTCTAGTATCTAACTAAATTTCGTCCTGTCAACTAACGAAATTCTAGTAACTAAATATTGCCCTGTTAAACTTAATTTCACCCTGTAACTAAATTTTACCGTGTCATCTAGTTGTCGTCTTAACAAAAGCCAAGTTATAATCCAACGCATAGACACAGCAAGTGTCACTCGCTGTCACTTAACGAAATACTAGTAACTAAATAACGCCCTGTTAAACTTAATTTCACCCTGTAACTAAATTTTACCGTGTCATCTAGTTGTCGCCTTTAACAAAAGTCAAGTGATAATCCAACGCATAGGCACAGCAAGTGTCATTCGCTGTCACCTAACAAAATACTAGTAACTAAATTTCGCCCTGTTATCTAGATGTCGCCTTCAACTAAAGCCATGTTTAATCCAACGCACACAAACGTACCGTCCTCCCATAAAAGTGACGTGTCAATTACACGGTTTTACTCCCAACCAACGCACTATTAGACGTTTCTCATGAAAAATGATTTCACTTAATCCGGGTCTGCGGACGGACGTATTGAAGTATAACATAGCTTTTCAACAAGCTACATGCCACTTCACAATCATCATACCTATACAGATTATCTGCAATTCCATTGCACAGATTGTAGCGTACCGTGTCCTCGTTTGGCATCGACTTTCTTGGCAACAACATTCAACGCGGTTATTACAAATGCGTTTCATACAAAGATTAAAACGTTATATAACACTCCTAAAGAAGTGCTAGATCGAGGACGCCTTGATGTAGTGATTAGCGTGCTATAATAATAGCTGATTCGAATCTCACCTCTGCTTGTGGATAAAGGCCATCTTTAACCTATTGGAGGTCCTGAGCACATTAGGATAATGACCTTGACAGAGCACTATTTTATTAGAATAGACAAAGGAACTAGATAAGCGAGATTTATTTTTATTTTTTTACAGTCACATTAAATGAATAGATAATAGATAATATAGGACATAATTTAATAAATAAACGAAAAAAAAAACATTTTTAAAAACAAGCTTCTATTAGTTGTTAATAAAAAATTGGTTGTCTGTAAAGTCGGTTTACGGACGATAGTTTTACGTGATAACGTATTCCGTAATACATAACCTAAACCTCCCAAAATTTGGTTTCAATCCGCTTATCCTTGGTGTCGGAATGATAAGAAATGTCAAAAGTGACGTTTGCAACTTACAAAGTATTATGTTCTAATAATAATTAGTTATTCCAATACTTAACTTAGAAGGCGTTGCAATTCTCAAAATACTAATGTCAAAAAATTGAATTAAACATTAGAAATGCAGCCGTTTTCATGTTAAGACAAGACATACGTTTGCTTCTAATTTTCATGTACGGCAAACAAAGACAACCGACCGCGTCGCGCCATGCATTAGACAACATTGCATTTATACAGCTATTTTTCTATATAAATTTGTATAAAAAAACTGTTTAGGCAAATTCTGTTAGACGAAATCTATGTAAAATGTTCTCCTCTTTCGTTTAAGACTGGTTTCAAACCGATCTGATTTAAATTGAGCGAGAAATTAGCAAAAAGCGTCAGGCGGAACGTTACGCGTTATGCGTTATGCGTTATGCGTTACGCGTTACGAACGTTAGGAACGTTACGTTACACTTTTTCGTACATGCAGCCGGTGTTTTATCAATTTATAATATTGGTGATTCATCAATTTATAAGACGTTATCACGTCAAAAGAACTAAAAAGTTGGATATAATTTTATTCCGATTAGAAATAAGTCGTTTTATACGTACTTATCACAGTCTTAATTTTCAAATAAAAGCACCTTACACCCTCTTTTTTCTCCCTCTTGCTATTAAAATGTAACACGCTTTTATTTGAAAATTGAGACTGTGATAAGTGCATATAAAACGACTTATTTCTAATCGGAATAAAGTTGTTTTTAACTTTTTTGTTCTTTTTAATAACAACTAATAAAAGCTTGTTTTTAAAAATTTTTTTTTCGTTTATTTATTTTTAAGTTTATAGTGTGCTTTATTAAAAGTGCGATTTGCAACCGGGCGAAAGCCGGACCTGTCAGTTAGTTATTATAATATTGTATTGTCATCGGAACTACATACGTATGCAAAATTTCAGCTCAATCGGAAACCGGGAAGTGGGTCAAATTTAACTTGCAAGATTTGATTTCAGACAGACACCGGAGCAGGTTTAGTTGAATCTAAATAAAAGCTTGTAAAAATAGACATACGTAAACTTATTTTGTCGATGTTTATAAAGAGTGAAACAAGAATATTTATTTAGATCGGTTTTCTCATTCACACAATACAAGACATTAAAGCAATAACCTGTATTTGCGAAGCGGAAACTAGTTCACTCGCGGAGATGGAAGATTGCTCGAGACTGCAATTTGAATTTAAACTGCAGCTATGTAGTGCACTTCACCGCTATATGACGAGACTAGATGCTTCTATATTGTTATAATCCACAGTGTCAGCGCTGGTTAGTGACGTAGAAAAGAAATATCGAGCCACAGTGGCGGTTCGTCTATAAGCGTTGCAGAACAACCAAAATACTTCGTAATTTCAGAATGAATTATATTTCACATATTTAACCAATATTTCATATTAGGAAATAGTTGTAATAGTCAATCAACGTTGAATCGTATGTGTTTTGTGTGGTAGACTTTCTTGTGTTCAGGCGCTCTTCTGCACTCCGAGCAGAACATGAAACGTCATCATTAGATACCCTAGAATATTAATTGTTCACGTACAAATAACCAGATAAATCTACAATAATCTACATATTTTCTTTGTCGGGTTTCTCCAGAAAGTCGTGTTGATCGATTTCGCTTCTATGAACAGTTTTCTAATTATGTATAAATGGTAGCTAGAGTTGAAAATTTGCCCCCCCCCAGGATAAAATCGTTGCTACGCCTGTAGGTGCTACACCTTACAACACATGATTCGCAAGTTACAGCCAGCTGTTATTAAGATCGGCTCTGTGCTGCATTTACCGTCAGCACAAATAAGCGTCTATCACTGTCATATGCTAGAAGAAATCTATTATTATCCCTTAAAAAATTCAGACTGATTCTAACACTTCCATACATTGGCCCAGAACCTACCCTGGGAGTGTCCAAAACCACAGTACGGGATCAAATAAGGAAATGGATAAAAAATCAACACAAGACATACTGGAATCAAATTTCCGGGCAGCAAGACTTTTATTAAAGGGCCATCCCGAAAGATGAATGCGGAACTACTACAACTCAGTAGGAACAATCTTTGTCTCCTGACAGGACACTGTGCCCTGAAAGGAAACCTCCAAAAAATCGGACTGCTTAACGGGGACTTAAAGTGCAGACAGTGCAATAAGGAGACGGAAACAGCGTATCATATTCCGTGCGATTGCGAGGCTTTGAATCGCAGAAGACAGATAATAATCTATGGACAATGTAGAATGAGTTCTGAAGATCATATCAATCATCCAGTCCACGGACTGCACAAGCTAGTGCAAGGAACGAGGATACTGGATCGAGATTGGGAGATAGCACAATAAGCCCTAGAGGCTGCGGTGTTACCGGTGGCAAGCCGATTCTTGTTAAAAAAAAAAAAAACACTTCCCGGCCATGATAGAGGCTGGAAATAAAAAATTAGCCGGAATAGTTTTTTCACAAGTAAATTCAAATGTTTGTGTTTATAATTTTTATGTCAGTTTGTATTACATTTTCGATCACTGCTCATTTCTTTTTTTTCGTATTATGTCACACGGAAAGAAATTATTAGTCATGCTAGAATTTTACAAATCGGTTCAGCAGAGTTTGTATAAATAAACACAAACAAACAACCATTACTCATTTATATATATTGGTAAAAATAAACTTATACAAACATTAGCGGTCCCGCCCGGTTTCACCCGGGTGCAAAAGAACGAATGGGGAAGGAAGGGACATGAGTACGCACATTCATCTTAGTTTACCGAAATAAATGTTGTGTCCAAATTTCATAATGATCGAAGTTACCGTTCAGAAGTTTTTGTCGTTAAAAAGCAGTAATTATACTTTTTAGTATATAGATAATCTTTTAAATCAATAATTACTGGAATTAATAAAATATAATAAATATTTAATTGAAAACACTGTAGGAAAATTATTTTTATATAGGTCCCTATATATAGTTATAACAGGTTTCAAATGAGTTTATAATTAGATTTATTTAATTTTAATTAGTCGTAAAATAAATTTAAATGTAAGAAAGTAACGTAGAAAATAAAAAAAAAATAAAAATTTATTCGCCCAACGTGGGGCTCAAGCCCACGATCCTGATATATTCACGTACTCTACCGACCGAGCTGTTCGGGCTTCTGATGCGCTAGGCTAATATTGGTATATTTAGTTACGACATTTCACCTAAATAGAAGCTCATTTTTGAGATACATTTTGTAACATTTTCATTTATGCTCCGCTCGTATTGGTCGTAGCGTGATATTATATAGCATATAGCCTTCCTCGATAAATGGGCTATCCAACAAAAAAATTTTTTTTCAATTTGAACCAGTAGTTCCTGAGATTAGCGCGTTCAAAAAAACAAACAAACTCTTCAGCTTTATATATTAGTATAGATTTGAAATTATGAAATGTGTTTGCTTAACTAATAGCTGACAAAACCTGAAATAAATTTTCGAGAATTTGAAACAAAACGGGTACATTAAAATCCTTTGTGAGAAAAATGTATAATAAAACATGATCAAATATTGTCCTTCCTTATAAAATTTGCAAACAGAAATTTAATATTATAATCCCTTACGGATACCCATACGCCATTTTGAAAATAAATACCGTAGCTTGTAATGTACATATTACCAACGAAGTGAAAAGGTTACGCCGAGTGCTCAGTTAAAGCGGGGAAAAGGGATGAAAAATATTTTTTCAAGTGTAATGCAGTCGACGAGACGTGGAAGTTTTAACGATAAAAATAAGTCGTTATTATAGAGAGCAGGATTTAAAGATGAACTTGCTTTGATATTTTAATATTTATAGTTCATCAAACTATAAAAAAACCGGCCGAGTGCGAGTATGTATGTAAATAGTTTGTTCATCGTGGGAATCGAGTGACGAGTCTCGAAGATTTTTCCCGCTTAGCCGTTGGAAAATTGTTGTTCCTGCAATTATATCGACAATTTTGCCAAGTTTTCCAACTAAGCGTGTAATGGCAATGAGTTCAGATAAACTATTGAAAAGTATTGTGCATCGTGGCTAAATGCCGTACCGTGTTGTATGCGAGAGTTCTCATATTGTGCTGTATAAATGCACCGGTAGCGGACGCTTGTTTTGTATTAAAATTGATACTGTGTACGTGCGTAGCATGTTGTTTACGGCTTTCGGATTTTTCCCTTTACTTGTGCTATATAATATAAGACATTGCTTCTTGCCAAATTTCATGATTCTAGGTCAATGGAAAGTACCCTATAGGTTTTGATCCCCAAGAGAGTCTTAAGTCTTTGACAGACAGACGGACAACAAAGTGATCCTATAAGGGTTCCTTTTTTCCTTTTGAGGTACGGAACCGTAAAAAAAGCAAACATTGCCTAAGTTAAACTTCTTATGTATGAATAATATTTAAAATTTATTTTTGAAACTAAATAAAAAAATGCCCTTGTTTATTTTGCGTTTATATGGTTTCGTCGTCACTAACTTATACGTCACTCATTTGTGTCACCGTTTTTCGTTTAATTAATTTTACCCCTAAAATCGGCGAGGTGCAGCATTAAAAGTTTCACTTCATAAAACGATTTTTTTAAATTTTAAAACCAAAAGACATATATTATTATCATTTCTTATTTTCAGTGATTATTTATTGAAAAAATAATATATAATATACTTTAACCAGCTCTTGGATTTCAACTTGGGAGCTGGGGGCTTTTAATAGATAATTCATGATAATTTAGTTTGGTAACGAAATTTCAGATTATGTGTTTATAATCTGAAATTTAGTTACCAAACTAAATTATGCTCGGGCAAAACTAGTACGAAATGCTAGTTTTTCTTCAGTTGAAATTTTAGCTTTCTAATAAACAAATATTATTTCTATAGAACATGTGAAAAAAAAACCAAACGTGGTTACTTAAATGATAGAACGCCAGTTACGAGAACACGCTATGTATTTACTATTGCACAAAAAAATGTGTGTTAAAAGATTTATATTAATTAACGTTAAAGTAACATCACTTTATGTTTGATTAGACTTTAATTATAAAATTCATTTGATATCCCGTAGAGTTTTCTTAGTTCTCAGCTACTGCTAAAAAGTAAATTCAGCATCGCTCTTTAAAACCTGAATACCCTTTTATTTCGTAGGGGAAGAAAATAATTTCAGTGAAAAGTTGCAGGAAATCGAGAGGGAAGAACATTGGTGTGTTTTTTTTTCATTTGGTGGATGCACTTCCAAGATATCAAGATCACCTTCAACATTGACTATCGAAATAAAGAGGTAAATTCATTCCAAAGTTGAAACACTCATTAATTTAAGCATACCACCAACACATCTTATATGATACATTATGGAAGGATTCATTCGATTATGAAAATCATTCGAATGGGGACATTTCTATTATTAAAATCATTCGATTATTCCCAAGTCTAATTATAATCGATATTTTACGAGTAGTGTTTATCGAAACAGTTTTTTTTGACCATCAGTGAGAAAGCTCTCTCAAGTAAATTCATATACTTCCGCCGGAGAGCAAGTTGAGAGAAAAGTAATTCTTGAAAGTTAAGACTCACAGACGTTTTTGTATTACATTGTCACTAGCAAAAATTCAAGAAGTAGTTTCAAGTATAATTTTATATAAGTCGCATTGTTAAAAACATTTTTATTCTCTCAATGAACAAACAAGTTTATTTTAATGCACAAACACATTGTGCATATCACGTGTAATAATAACAAAAGAATAAAAATAATCATAGCGCCATACAATCCGACACGGAGCTATAGTTCATATTTCCCACTTTGCGACGCCCATTACAAAGACGATCACACAGCGCACTTGATATTACGAGTATCTCGACCAATTGTTCCCAAACATGTTTGTTTTTGGGACTGTCTACATTTCAAAGTTCAAATTTTTGTGTGTGTTTCAAGAAACAATTCGGTATCTAAATGTGCCTCTATTTTCAACGATCATGCGTTATAGTCCAAGATCCCAGAGCCCCCAGACCCATGCATGCATAATACCCTCGCGCTCATACTTCTGACCTGCGGTTGGGTGTTGTTAGGCCCTTCCAATTGGTCTACCTGATTACAAAAGGTCTCAAATAGTCCCCCAAATAATAATAGGTATATATAAAATTCTGGAGTATTACTATAACGTAGGTGCCCAATTTTTTCTTGAGCTATAAAGTGTCTGGAGGAAGTTAGGGTCCATGGAAAGCGTCTGTTAGTAATGAATGTTGGTTTTTAATAATATTGTGTAAAACATATATGAAAACCAACGGTATTACTTTAACGTAGACGAGTACGATTTTTATGTACCTGTTATCTGTAAAAGGGCCCCGATTTCAAGCTAGCAAGTACACGTACGTTTTAAACTAAATATTACACATTCATTGATAACATTCTTAGCAGTTTTAAAATGACGTAGGTCTGGGGATTCTGGAATTTTGGTATTACTCCGAGTCAAAAAAATACGCCGTTGAATTTCTAAAAATACTTAACAGTTAGTCCTCTCGTAGAACGTGTAAACACTTTATGTGTTCAGCGTGACAGCAAAATCATGTCGTTTATCCGTTGGATTTTGCGTTAAATCAATTTTCTGATATTACTGCTGCGTACATTTTTTTGAGACGAGGTGAAATGATAAAAAAATATTGGAACGTTGAGTGTTTTGTTCACTTTTTTGTAAAATCCAAACATCATGAGTCTCTGATCTAAATGCCTCTAATATGTGCAGTATTAATCTTGGAGTTTCAGAGCTTCTAGAAGCATTCCATTGAGAACCGCTGATGTAAGAAATCAAATTTTCCTTTACGGCGAAATGCCGGCTGTGCTTTGAAATAATAATATCTTGTTTGTAAATAAGTAGTTTATGTTTTTAATCGCGGCAACGTTTTAAGTGAACATAATTTTAGTTATACTACTTTACTCGCAAAGTACTATTATTTATTCAGCAAAAATATAAAAGAATAACTATTTGTATAACCATTTCATTCTAAGTAACACCGACGTAATTTTAAAATACAGAATAACATTAAGCAACTAAAATATTATAACAAAACTGTTCTAGTCCGTGGTAGAAATTATTTATTTACAGTAATAAACGTTTAACAAAACAGTTAAACACACAAACAAAAAAATACTTCTTTAACTTAACAGTAATAATAACGTTAACAGAAACAAAATAACAACAGTTCTAAATAATAAAATAAAAGACTAAGTAACAGAAGAATATAAAGTCACAAAATATTTACAATACCGGAACACACTAAAGTTTATCTAGTACACTTAATCGCACTTGTCTATTAACTATATTCACACCATTATTTAAAACACAGAAGCTATTTATGTAAAACCAGATTTATATAATTGCACTCAATGGTTTACATAGCTGATTTATCTTCTATCTTAGCAGCTATCCCGGTCTGGCTGTACCGACTGAACAATTTATCTCTCACAGCTATTTGTAATCTACTGTACGTACGCGCTGCAACTGACTGACTTGCCAACGACTCCGCTCGCATTTTATAGCTTCATCCCCCGCCTGGTAGAATTTTCTAGACGCACCGAGATCGTTCCTTTACATGTATCGTCTTCTTCAGGTAACTTTATGAAGGTTGGGTTTTGACTACCTGCTTTCCATTGTTGTTGCGAGAACATTCCACAGAAAGCATAGTCGTCCCAACAGGGAGCACGCAACAATATAAAGAGTGTTTATTTTTTGCAGTCTCTTAAAATTGTGAATTATTTTATGCTTTTACTCTCCGACCTCTTTCTGACGCGTAATACTGAGACGCAATTGCAACGCTTCAACGTCTACACGCTTTAAATCGACATACAACTGCGTTGCGAAACCAGTATTCTACTTTCACATTAATAATGCGCAACTACGATGCGACCTATTTTTGACGTCTCTTTTTGTTTTTAAACGAGGATTCCCAACTACTGCGAAACTCGTAAACTATCGACCTACGAGTAAAATGCGACTACGACTCTGATGCGACACTCAGACTACGACGTTAAACGACTACAAGTTTCCGCTGTCGGTACCTCTGGCGAGGGAAGTTTTATCGTAAATTATAGACGCCCGACAACTCAGATTGTTAGCGAGATGAAAGTTAAGCGTATAAAGACCTTGAAAGAACATAACGTCGCGATGGCGTCGTAGTCACCTGTGATTTAACATTTCAAATTTCGGCCTTGCTGATGGAATAAAGTCTGTTCGGAATCATGTGTTTGGAAAGAACGTAGCGTTGCAGTTGCATCGTAGTCGAGCATTACTAGAAAGAGAAAGACTGTCTGATTGTTTAGAAGTTGCTGTCAATTCGATATCAACGAAGTCTCGTATAAGTAGTGGGAGAATAGTCGTAGTCAATCGATAACAAATAAGTTGACATCATTTGGATATCGTCGTCGTAACTCCGTAATCGCATGTAACTGGCGGGAGAGTAGTCTACCATAGTTATTTTGTTATTTATAAAGCTTTTGTGAGGTTATGTTCAAATAGACTTTTTTGCCTTTTAAAGCACGTAAAATTGTCTTGAAATTTATTATGCTTACGATGCTAAAATCCTTTATAAATATGTGAATTTCGAGTTAATAAATCGTCTGGTATGAAGTGTATGTTGATATAAATAATTTATGCACAATATTATTGTGAGAAAAGCGAGAAACAATGATGGCCGGTTAGCGACCGCTTTCTATCCAACCGGGGCAACCAACAAACACATTCTACACGACACAAAAACTACTTGATATACGACTACTGAGATGGCAGCCGGCTGCTCTTATGGTCTGGAAACAATTGACAGCCTAGCCGCACCGCACACGGAACAGAATCTTGCTGCACTGTGTTCTATGGTGTCGTAGCAGGAGAAATTGTGTGTAGGGGTGTGACAATATCGAGTACTGGTCAAA
This sequence comes from Xanthostigma xanthostigma, assembly GCA_963575645.1. Lineage (NCBI taxonomy): Eukaryota > Metazoa > Arthropoda > Insecta > Raphidioptera > Raphidiidae > Xanthostigma > Xanthostigma xanthostigma. The sequence continues at coordinate 25,312,721 of OY754471.1, forward strand.
CAGTAAAAGTACTTCAAGAGATTTGAATCGAGTTATGCAGAGAACTATACTTAAAAATCGAGTAGAAAAATATTCGGTCATTGAGCAAAGACAAAATACTCGAAAAAAAAGTGTGTGTGTGTGTCAGCTCCGACGCACGACTGGAGTTTACTCCTTAGATACGCTGTGTAATGTATTCCATCTCATTCTTTTGCACGTTAAATCCTACAGATATATATGTTTGTCTCTTTTGTATTCCATCTCATTTTTTCGCACGTTAAATCCTACAGAGATATATATCTATGTTTGTCTGTTTTGTATTCCATCTCATTTTTTCGCACGTTAAATCCTACAGATATATATGTTTGTCTCTTTTGAAGCGGACGAGCGTAACGCCACACTTGAAGCGGTGGAGCGTAAAGCCTCACCAATTGATTTTACTACTCATAAAATTTCCGTAACGGGCCTTATAACTCAAAATAGTTTCTTAAAGAGTAAACTTCAAAAATGTTCTAAAAAAATCGAGTAAAAATATTCGAAAAAAATCAAGTAAAAATACTCGAAAAAAATTGAATAGAAAATCAACATTTTCGTTGTAAGAAGACCAACAGGTAACATGAAAAAAAGGTTCGAAACGATTCAAACAGTGCAGGGAACATTTTTAGGGTTTTAAGAAAAAATTCTCGATTATCGAATTGAAATAGAAAAATACATGAAAAAGTGCCGGTAGTAAAACGAATTATGTTTTCTTTGGTTGTCCGACCTAATAAAACCGACAGGTGATCTGAAATGATTGGAACTGTTTCAAATCGCGTTCAATACACTGACTTTCGTAGAAATGGGTTTTCAAATCGAGTCTAGTATTTGATTAATTTTTTTCTAGTCATACAAGAAGCAAAAACAAAACGAAAAATTCAATACAACCTTTTATAATATGCTAAGGTTTTCCTCATAAAACTCGACCCGCAAATCGAATATTTATTAAAATACTAGACGTGATTCGACAAGGAATATCCACTATTCGTACATCCCTACTGAATAGTCGCTCTTACTCCTTCCACGTTGTGTTTTTACAGGATAACGAATGATACATTGCCTTTTGGCCCCTCTGCCAACACAAATACACACATTATAATATTATCGTCACAAAAGAAAACTTGTGTAGTGATAATCAAAAAACGTATATATCTATAGTAACTGCATTTTTAAAAATTAATGAAACTGCAGATTTATACATTTACAGCCTTTTCCAGCAGCTTGACTCGTGTTATGGCCCGTTAATATTTTATGTATTAAAAGTAAATAATTCTACGTAAAAATAAGATTAGGATATTTATACTTCAGTCAGCAAAGTAATAAATATAAAAACACGAACACTTGAAAAAGTTCTCCAGACACAATTTTTAAATTCACACTACGTTCGTGTCGGGCTATTAACAAAGTGCAGGTCACTATATATACAGGCTGACTTTATAATATCCACCTTTTTATTTCATACCTACAGGAAAGGTTTACGCAAAAAAGTTCCAGGGGAAAGAGCATTGGTGTAGTTTGTTTTTTCATGGTCGAGGTAATCCAATTGCCTGACTCCCTCGATCACCTGACCAGAATCCGGTGGATTTTTAATTTTGGAGTCACATAAGAAGTATGCTGAACGTTTCTAAAGTTAACACAGAGAAAAAATAGAGAAATTGTATATTTGTTGCTCAACAGTCTGATTTAGGCCTTTCATAAGATTGGCGAGGTTAACAGTGCATTGAAAAAGGTGCTATGGAAATCATTTATACGTAACTATTTCGAAATTGTTGATCGGCGCAAAAAAAGAACAAATTGTTTTGCATTGTTTGTCATAAGCTAACATTTTTCGAGTTTATAAGGCTGGAAACAGTGCTCGAGCAACGGTAAGCGCGTACCGCACGCGCTGATCGTCAGTTGTAAAAATGCGATTAGCGTTCAACTGATGGTAAACTGAGTTGCGAAGAGAAGTGATTTTTTTGTAGTGAAATCAGTCGTACTGAATGCGTTCATACATATTCAAGGCTCGTCGGTCGACCGACGCAATTCAACCGATGACGTAGCAAATTGTCAGCGCTGCACTGAACGCGTAATACACTTGCATTGATACAGCTACGTCTGACCGACGTGCGTTGATCGTCGCTCGAGAACTGTTTCCAAGCGTCGGGCTGTTGTTAACGACCGTTTTAGTCAACGGGTAACGGGCCGACGCAAAACTGTTACCTTTGTACACGATCCGCTAATAATTATACGTGAGCGCGTCCGTTGTTATCGATATCAGTTCTATACTTGAAGAGCGAAGAAGTGCAAGTACGTTATGTCTTGCTTGTTTATTTTTGTAATTTTCTAACGTCTTGTCCCAACACTTGCCTATTATGAACAAGGCTAATTAATAAATCCATATCAATATCAATTTTAAACTCCATATTCACAATGAGCAGCACACGGTAGGTAGGTAGGTATAGGTAAAAACGTGCGCGCACATCTGTCGTCGTCAACAGACTTCTATGAAATTACGTGGTCTACTGCTTCAGACCGACCGCCGTCGCACCGAGGGGCGACGTGCGGGTATCCGTTGAGTTTTGTTGCAACGGTTACATGCCCGTCGCGTTAACAAACACCCACAATAACGTATTGAACACTGCGCGTCGGCCCGTCGCCCGTCATAAAAATCGGGCCGTTATTCGTTGTCGTTAATAAGAGGCCTAAAGGTTAAGAATCATCCCACATAGATAAATATGAATCTCGAAATAACGAGAACCTCATTCATTAAAGAGAAAAAAGTCTGACATTGTGAGTGCCGAGGTGACCGCCCTATGTTTACAAGTAAGGCGTTTTACTTAAAAAAAAAACATCACTTCAGAATTCTAAGTGGTTTTTTGTTTCTTGTGTTGGCCATCTTGATTGAAACGATGTTAAATATTTGCAACACACTTATGACTTAAGTCTTAACAACAATCGCTTTTGAAAGTTTAACTCTAGCAACAGCTTACCTTGAATAACACTATTTCATTGTTTCATAATCCACATCTGGCGTTTTGTGCGTGTAGTGATTTGTTGATTTTGCAATAATTTGCAGCCGTATAATATACAGTACTTTCAATAATTTGTTTATCATTAGAGACAATTTCAAAATAATGAGGAAAATGTTTCTTTTCCAATAACAGGTGTCCTGTTCTTTCAAGAGAGCCTGTCCTAAATAATTATTATGAATTATAGTATCAATATGTGTATCTATCTATCTTTTTTTGCGGAGGTGAGAAAATCCATCATGGACGCCCGTTGGTCCTCCAGCGGGTAGTGTCAGACTCCTAATGACTAAAACTTCACCCCCTTCTTCGCACTATCACACCGGAACCGCTTCCGCAATCTATCTGTCTATCTATAATAGACGTTTGTTGTAAAAATATATTTCTAAAGTCTCGAAGGAGAAAACCCTGTCATGCAAGCCGAACTCGCGTGGACAGGGTTCTGCACCATTCGTGAGAACTTTAAGACAAGATTTTCGTTTAGATTTTCCTGTAAACTATCAAGTGAGGTCCTATGTTCTCTTTTTTTCCAAAATTTTAAACTCAGTAGTTTCAAAGATTGGTGGGGGATAATGCTCGATTTTAGTATATTTTCATTGTCTCTAAAATCTTTTAACTTATGTATTTTAAAAATTTACATAATATATATTTTGATACACATGATGTACCTACTTGAAAAATATTCTTTTGTGAATTTTCTGATTTGCCCCCAAAATTAAGCTCAAAAATCGTAATCCTTATTTACGCAATACGTCATCCAATTCTATATATGTATCAAATTCCAACTTTTTTCGTCCGATAAATTCAGAGAAAATTACCTGTGACAGACGGACAGACACGAAAGTAATTCTATAAAAGCTCTTTTCTTCATCGAATGTACGGAAACTTATAAAGAAAGATCTGTTCTTTAAGCGGCGCTTTTTAAGAACTTATTCTTCAAGAAATTATTCCTTTAAGAAAGAATACCTACTCAAAAAAGTCTCTGTATTTATTTAGTGGATTTTCTCAAAGATCTCAAAACTATTTTTTTCAAAATTTTATGTTAAGTAGATTTTGAAATTTTCTTGAAAACATATCTCGAAAGTCGATCTGTATTTCCGAAACTAGTACAGCCAAAATTTCGAACCAACTAATATAGTTTTAGAAATAACCTTTTAAGAAACTTGACAGGAAAACTGTCACCATAACAAAAAATTACTGTTGATGATGTGAAACCCCCCGCGTGCGAGCCCGTTTTTTTTTTTGTTGCAACCTATACAATCTGATCATGCGGCCACACTGTACAGTTTTGCTACCTGTATATTTCAATACATGCCAAGCAGCAGGTAGGTACTTTACGTAATTGAAAACTGTAAAATTTATTGCAACTTCCTTCTCTACGCATTGAATATGAACGAAATTGATTTATTAATTTCAACTTCCCCGCATCGCATCTCTTCATTATTGAAGCCGATATTTGCAATACCTACTTGTCCAAAACGCCGCTTAAAATAACGCACCAATAGGACTTGACGTCGTTTTCACGAGCAAGCATCGTCGCCATGATTATGATCACGGTAAAAAGTACACTTTTCAATCAAAAAGTGCCCGAAACTACTGTATCAACAAAACGCATGTATATATTGCGTCTTAAATGACTGTAATAACAATTACATGTTCGGCTATTCTACAATTTAAGAGTCTCCTCTTACCAGACGCAGATACAGAATTTCGTTTAGAGGGATGGCAGTTTTTTCTGTGATTTTACCTATCTCTATAAAATTTTAGTTTGTTTCCATGCAGGCCCGCCACATGACCTTGCGGGGCCTGGGGCTAAAATATGATATGGGCCTCTGTAAGGAGATTGAAATTTCAAAAAATCTGCCACTAAAAAAGAGATGCTAACCTTTACAGAGACTATTATCCATTATACAATAGATTTCAATCTAATTTTGGGGCTCCCTCAGCCCGGGGGCCCGGGGCAATTTGCCCCGGTTGCCCCCCCCTTGTGGCGGTCCTGTTTCCATGTTATAGTGCTTTGGTCGTGAGTAGGGTTGCAACTATATATCGGTGAACCGATATTATCGATAATATCGAAACGAAAATATCGATATTTGTATCGATATATGTACATTCCCGATATGATATTATCGATATTATGGCATTAAAATATCGATATTTATATCGATATGATTTTATTGATATTATGGCGTAAAATATCGGAGAGCAATTAATATGACAAAGAATTTCAAGAAAAAAGGTCATTCATGAAGCTAATGGCCTTTAAACTCAAGCTACTAAAAAAAGGTCATTCGTTTTCGCGTAAAAAAAAGGTCACTCGTCTTCGTGCAGGCTGATGTCGATATATCGATATTGAAAGTTTAGATATTATCGATTATCGATATCGGTCCGATGTCGATATAAATATCGATATATTTATCGATATGAAAATCATTTTGCATCCCTAGTCGTGAGTAGAGTAGGTACACCCATTGTGCCTCCTATATCTGCGCCTGCTTCTTACACTTATAAAAATGTAAAAAAAGGTCACAATCTAAGCTAATCGTGAACTCAACGATGCGTTCGTGAAAAATTTAAACTTTATCGGTGTCGACAAGAGGAAAATCAAAACAACGTTGAAAGTCGACCCGATACCGCAAAATAAGCAACTGTCAACACCCTTGGGTATTACATATATTACATGGCACTAATATTCTAAAAAAGTAAGGGACAGTCGACACTAAAAGTGTATTAAACTTGGAAAAAACGTCAGTTTATGACCGACCTACACAGCGGACTATTTGCTTACCCGCATGATTCCTACGTTTCTGTGATTCTACCCTTGTTCCATTCCTATCTCTATTTATGTACGAATGCGCTGTGCCTCACGGACATTTGACTATCGGCACATGGCATCACTATCCGGTCGAACGACGGATTCCAGGAAAAGAACACTGAAGAACACAATGCATTTAATGCTTCGGCTTCGACCATAGTCGGGCAACAATTCAACCTTCGGGAAAATAGTCGACTTTGGTTCAAGCCGAATCTTGAATTTAAATGACACATACTCTGCGAAACGTATTCCATGAAAGGGACACTGAAGAACACAATGCATTTAATGTCCGACCGAAGCTTCGGCTTCAACCACACTCGGGCAAGAATTCAGCCTTCGGGAAAACAGTTGACTTTGGTTGAAGCCGAATATTGAATTTACTGTATAATCGAGTGAGCATTATTTTATTTGAATGACACAAGCTCTGCGAAACGGATTCCATGAAAGGGACACTGAAGAACACAATATTTAATGTCCGACCGAAGCTTCTTCTTCGACCACACTCGGGCAACAATTGAATCTTCGGGAAAACAGCCGACTTCGGGCGAAGCCCAATCTTTAATTTACTGAATAATCGAGTGAGCATTTATTTTATTTGAATGACACAAGCTCTGCGAAACGGATTCCATGAAAGGGACACTGAAGAACACAATATTTAATGTCCGACCGAAGCTTCTTCTTCGACCACACTCGGGCAACAATTGAATCTTCGGGAAAACAGCCGACTTCGGGCGAAGCCCAATTTTTAATTTACTGAATAATCGAGTGAGCATTATTTTATTTGAATGACACAAGCTCTGCGGAACGGATTCCATGAAAGGGACACTGAAGAACACAATATTTAATGTCCGACCGAAGCTTCTTCTTCGACCACACTCGGGCAACAATTGAATCTTCGGGAAAACAGCCGACTTCGGGCGAAGCCCAATCTTTAATTTACTGAATAATCGAGTGAGCATTATTTTAGCTGAATGACACAAACTCTGCAAAGGAGATTGAAAAAAAATCCGGTCAAGTGCAAGGAGAGGATTCCGTACCATTCCGTTTTCCGTGAGAACTTTGGGACCATTTAAAATGTCTGACACCTCGAATATGTCGAACATACTCGAGGTGTCAAAGAACATTATTTTAGAGTTTTGGTTGAAGTTTTTAAGCTATCCAATTAAAAAACAAACAGTATCTATACATTTTTTACATGTCATCAAAACGACATCTTTTGGAAAATTTAGAGGGAAAACGCACTAAAATCAAGAAAAGTCATAGAGGAAATAGGTGTCAGACTAAGCCTAATGAAGCCATATACAAAGTTCGGGGAGAGTATGTATCAGTAAAATTTTTGCCGACGGGCACTCTGACTATAATTTTAGAGTTGTGTTCAAATTGTTATATATAATTATAAATTTTTTTTAAATCGGTTAAGTCGTTTGGGTTGTACGCTGGATACAAACAAGCGTAACACACACGTACAGACAAAGCAAGTGTATATAAACGCTTCGTGCTGATACTTAGACCGCGCCTAAAAATGCACGAAAAAATTTCATATTGTACATAAGTACCCAATTAATAAAAATCATATTTTACTCTTAGCACTTTTTGTAGCGTTGGAAACAGTATCCGTCATCCTACGTCACATACGAGCACATAGAGACACAAAAACAAATAAGCATACAACCCTGTGCAGTTAATCAGAGCGTCAAATTTAAACAGACATCTTCATGGCCGCTATGTATTATACACCCTTCGTTAGTCATCCGAACACATTACATGCCATACATCCTCATAACAAAAACATCAGGCTTGTAAGTTGTATCTTGTGTGCTGCCTCAAAAGATACCACGAACCACACGCTGGCTGCTGTCGCCATAATATTACCTACGTAAGGACTGTAGAGTGTAGATCTCTCTCTTTCTCTGTTCGATTATTAATATCAGACATTAAAAGCACAAATTGTCTCTTTCCGATTGCATCTGATGTGCAATTTCACAGCGCACGGACGCTATCTTTCAATGACCGCGCACACTTATCAAAACCATCAGCACACCGCGTAGCAGAAAGCCTGTTGGTTATTTAACGGAGTATAAACTCACTACTTGGAAGTGCAAAATGTCTACCGCACACGGAATCAGCACTAAAGGTTGCATGTTTGTACTGTGCTGGTCCATGCTTGATAAGTGTGGGCGGTCTTTTAAGTGTTCCTTCACAATATGTACACCAATATCTGAAGGTTGTTTTTTGTAAAGTCATAGACAAATCCTACACAATTGTGATAGTGGAATAGGTTTAATTTCCTGACTGTGAATGTGTGCATATAAAAACCATACCTGACTAGAGGATTAATTTTTAAAATATCGCTGAGTATTTAAGTACCGCGTCTAAATAAGCCCACAGTATTATTGTAACTTGTGCATGAAATGATATAAAAATATAAAATATTATTTTTTTGCTGAAATATGTTAAAGATTACAAAGAACTGCAGCACAGGGGACAAAGAGAATAAAACGAAATACAACATTGTGGTCGCAGTGCAAAGCTGTCTAGCCGAACAGACGCTGCAAGCAAGCAAGGAAACTATAACATGGCCGACTTTTGTTAATGAGGATAAACATCAGAGCTGGGCAATGCTGAGAACTTAGTGCTTGTAACAAAGCTTTAAGCACTTATAAAGCTTAAAACACTTTGTAAAAGAGGTGCTCGATGCGTAGAGAACTTGCATAAAGGCTTGCTCCTTATTAAGGGGTTATTTATTCTCTGAAAATTTCAAATCGGTCCGGCAAATATTCATGAAAATACACGCATACTTATAAGGACGTACGGAGCGTTAAAAAGTAGGCCCCCTTAAGACCAGAGTAGCAGTTATGGCGCGCAATACCTAGGTTGACTTTGACCCTTTTCATGGTATGTGCAACGATAATAGAAGCTGCTGAGGGTTCATCTTATGGCCCCGGCATAGATGACTCCATTTAAGTTAAAAAAATTAACGATGTGTAAACTTTGAATGCGTTTTTCTCAAAACGGTGTTTTTAAAGTTGGTGTGCACGATTTCTTAAAAATGACTCAACCGATCGGTCTGAAATTTTAATACAACCTTCTCAGATATATTCTTAAGTTATTAATCGAAGGAATACGATTTCCGATAATCATTTCTATTTTATTAAACAATTTAACAAAAAAATTTGGGTCGAAAACCAGAATTCTTTTTCGGAACTATCATTTTCTCAAAAATCAAAATTTCGTGTATTTCTTTAAACTTAGATGTATCTATCTTCTAGTTTTTTTAAATTCAGATAATTCAAACAGATGATATCTTGCACACCGCCAGACACTTTTTTGAAGAACCTCCAGGAGACCGCCTACAGGAGCAGTGTAAACCAATATTTTTAAAAATACAAAATGCCGAAATAAAGCTGAACCTTAACACTACATTTATTAATACTTCATGTATTTGTCAAAGAAAACCCCTCTTCAGAAAAAAATCGTTTTTTGGGCTTGCAATCCCTTAAGCATTAGCATTATAAATTGCTTAAAAAGCATTCAATAAGCTTATTAAACATTAGGAATATTAAACAAGCATCAGTTAGAAATATTGTTTAGGTCCAAAATTTATATAATGACTAAGAAGTTAAGATTTAAGAAGTTGAGTAAGTTCTCGATGCTTTTAAGCATTTTGAAAAATAACAGCTTTAGTCGCTTGAATGTATCTAGCATTTATGAAAGTGCTCCGTACTTCAAGCACTTACGGTGTTTTGCCCAGCTCTGGTGTGTGCATATAGTCTGTCTTCCGTACGTTGTATATAGAGACTGTTCGGTTTATGTTTGAAACTATTGCAACTTGTAAATTGGTGTGTAATATAAAATTCCGCGTCTGCATAACTTTTAGGGAACAACGTATGGTGTAGTGGGTAGCGTGCTGGCCTTTAGATTAAACTGTCGTGGATTCCGCCTACGGATGTTTTGTGTATGTGTCGTTTAATTTAATTTGATGTAATTAAACGCTAATGGCCTTGGTTTCCAAGAGTCTATAATTTTTTTTATTTTCGCATAGGTATCTGTGCGACACTTTGCGGTGACTAGGTCAATCTCAATTAATACATTTAACGCTCGCCGACAGACTCGTTGATCTTCGACATTACGCGGGTATTACCTAATTCTAAAAATACAGAAATTATAACAAAATTAACAGCGCTGTCAAACTTATGTCTCACTTTAACTTGTGATATTAAATTTGTTACACAGTGACAAAAATTAACAACACTGTAACCATACTTAAAATAGCACCATTCAATTATTAAACAGTTGAAGTTTGGTTTCGCTTCGCTCGGCTGCAAATCGCTGTTTTCGTTTTCTGCTTATACCCTTTTTAAACGCTTTTATTTAACTTGCCTTGTTTATGTCTTGTGTAGGTCAAATCTAGTAATTAAAATTTTACCCCATCCCTGTTGACCAATTGATATGAAATTTGGTACATAACTTTAGTTCTGATGCGACAATACAATATTATAATAACTATCTAACCGTTCCAACTTTCGTCCGGATGCAAATCGCACTTTTAATAAAGCATACTAAAAGCTTAAAAATGATAATAGATAAAAAAAACTCTTAACGCTTTTATTGTACAATCGATTATGTACTAAAAGAAAATAAATATGTCACCGTAGGAGGCTTTGGTTAAACTAAAACAAAATTCTTTAAATTTGACATATTTTAGTAGTCAGACTTTCCAGAAAAGCACTTGGAATGGGTCTATCTTCGAAACAGTCGGTGACTACAGCGTGTCATTTTCTATATAATAATCCTACCGAATTTGAATCGAATCCGACTATTCAAAATTATCCATAAAAAAAACACTGAAGCTATAACTATCAGATTTTAAACTAGTACCTGTTATAGTACGCGCCACGGATCTAAAAGGTTAGGAATTTAGTCACAAACAGAGTCGCAAAGGCACAATTTAGAGCCGTTGATACTCCCACCACCTCCCAGCTACCTGCACGGAACGTGCGCTCGTCGGTGATTGGCCTTGATCGCTCGTTGCCTTTGTCACTTGTTGCTTTCCTGCTTTAAAGTACAGTCGAGTACGCTATTGTCAACTTGTTATTGCTATATTAGTTTTGCTGAGTTGCGAGTTTGTAGTGTTTCAACAGACTGTACAAGCGCAAGCCCGCATTCGCATCTAACTTCCGAGCCTTTTAGATTCGTGGCGCGTATTATACAGCAAAATAAGTCTTTTGCCAAAAATCTGAGAGAACTGACTTTGTCTCGATGGCGACAGAGTGTAAAAAATAAAACTTTACCTTGTTTTCTTAGAGCATTTATAAGCCTTTCAGTCCTTTGTGGTTTGTTGAAAAGTACAAGCTTGTCACTTGTTTTTTTATTTCCAGCTCTGTCAGTATTTGTTTTTGTTTGTTGTTGTTTCATCCAATTTAAATTTTCAAACTGTCTAAAAAAGAAACAGGTATAACCACACTTGGCAGATGACGGCAAATTCAAATATCAAATTCGCGTGAACTAAAAAGTTTTTAGGTGTGAAATTCAAAATGAAACATGAGTGCGTGCAACTGTACGTTTGTTGTCACAAATTTTTACTTTTGCGTTCTAATTTCTTAACGTTGCGTCGGTGCTGTGCTGGTCGCCATTCCCGGTGCCTGTTCTCAATAAATGTAAAATTTGAACAGTTGCAAAGTATTGCCAAAAATATATCTCCAACGAAATATGAAATTTAAATTACATTATTTATTACAAGTTTTCTTTGACTTTTGAGGACAAGAAATGTATAATAAAAATACATTGAAATATTTCAATAAAATATATATTTCGACATACAACTACAATAAAAGCAAAATACTGACATACTTTTTACACAACTTCACAAACTTTTAAAATTGCCGCATATTTTTTTCATTTATAAATATAAGTTTGAGGACCGGCACATAAGTGTAATATTATACAGAATTTCTGCAAATTCCGTTCAAACTTCTGAAACAATTGACATACTTAGCTATTCGTTATTTTCGTAAAACTTTGATGTTCATTTTTTATATACAACAAAGGCATTTTCATATACAGTCAAACCTGAGTGAGCGAGAACTAGGTAAGCGAGAAAACTCTCTAAGTGAGAGTAATTTCCACGTACCGTCTTTGTAACCTTCTAAAACCTCTATAAGTGAGAAACAGAAACCTCTATAAGAGAAACTTATAACTGAGACTTTGCTGTACCTCTATAAGCAATAGTCGAACGTGTTAATAATTCCACGAAATTTAAGAATGAGTCATAACTAACCTTGTTTTTGTAAAGTTTTTATAGACCTCTATAAGTGAGAAATACTGTACCTCTATAAACTAGAAACTTGAGTTAGTGAAAAATCTTCATAAGCGAAAAAGAGATCGCGGTCCCTTGAATTCTTGCTTATCCAGGTTCGACTGTATATTTTTAATAGCTTCCAGACTGTTGATGACGTTCATTCATATGCAATGAGAAGTGCGGGTTTAAGATTTCCATTTTTTGATGTCAACAAATATACTTAAAGAGCCAATTATTGAGATTTGAAATTTTTTAATAAGTTATCAGTAAATATCGGACTTCTTGTTTTGGATATTTATTTATATGATTTTTAACAGTGTCTTTATTTTAACGAATCACTTTTAAAATGACTTTATGTGAATTTGTAATTTTTAAATATTATTAATGTGTACCAGGTACCTGTTGTTGACGCCATTAACTATTTATACTAAAATTGTTTTTTTAATAAAGATTACATCTATCTATCATTCAATTTCCAAAAGAGCCATTAGATGTTTCCATACCAATAAAACTGAACGGATACATAAAGGCGTTTGAATTGAACAAAGTTACTGGGTTAAAATTAACTTGACATAAATCCAATAATCAGCGCGCTCAAAGAAATTACATACTGTGCTTTTAATTGAAAGCTGTACATTTGCAGCGAGGAGAGCTTTTTTACAAAACAGATCGTTTTGAAGTACCCTACCATGCGTCCAAAGTCCGTGTAGGTAATTTGATTTCTCATATCTATACCTACTGTTTGTTTCATGATTTACTACAGTTAAAAGGTTCGTATTTAGGGTTTAATTTCTAAATATAGATGTATACTACGCGCAGCGAAAGATGAAGCCACTGCGTCATAGTGACGTGAATGCATTGCGCCCGCCTTCTAGCTTTCTATTGGCTGTTTCGGAGATCCATGTGCGTCGAGTGTTTATTTTTATTCTACCGCTATAAATGGATATGTCGAACTTATTCCACACGCCACTGTCTCCAGGTAAGTAGGCGTTCACTAGCAGATTATTGATGACGTGCCTGGCTTCACCTCTCACCGCGGGCACTATACCAAAGCGCTTAACATATCTCTGGCGGTTAGAATTTTATATGCTGGCAGGCTGTTTTAGCGTTTTGTAAGCGCTTTTTCTAAAATCTAAAATATCTTTTACTAAACTATCAAGTGTTTGGGTGTTTAGTACCAATATATTCGTAATAAAAAAGTATTCAGAAATAAGAGAGGTGCTGCACACGAGGCTAGAAACGCTGCTAGATTCCTTGCTAGATTTGCCTACAAGTTTTCTAGCGCTGGTATACTTGATTGCTGTTAAGTGCTCGCTTCACACGAGACTATTTCTCAAATTTGTCTTGTGGATAGATCTGGTGCGCGCGACATGACAGTTCGAATATAAACACAGAGCAAAACGTGTCTGTTGTCTGACTCTGAGCAGAATGTCGCTATGTTGATTTGTGGGCGTTTGTTCAAGTGCCCACGTGACAAGATACTGCTTCCTGAATGGTTCTTGTTCATACCTAGCAGCAGATCTAGCAGGGAAAACAGCCCCTGTTCTAATTTTGAAACCATCTTCTGAGCTAGCAAAGCAGCCCGCAGTGACGTCATTTCCAGCTTCGTACCCAGCCTACCGGCTAGCAGAACTCCTAACAGCGTTTCTAGCCTAGTGTGCAGTGGCCTTTACTTAAGGATGTAAGAGAGGTATCTCAAATCACCGATAGATATTTTAAGCAAAGTTGAGTTTGGAAATTGACGATTTTTTGACATCGTGATAGTTGATCCCAGCTAATTCATTTAAGAAATGTATAAGATCAACAATTACGTATATACCTATATTTAATAACTAGCGTGACCTGTGCGAATTATTCGCACTAAATAAGTATAATAATTATCACTTTACAAAATTATTTTTTAATATGATTGCAGGTATTCAATTCGTTTCTAATTTTGCACACTACTTATAGCGTTCTTCTTTTTGTTGTAAAAGAAATATTTTACTAAAATTGTCATATAGAGGCGCAAGTAGCAAAAGCGTTGTTCAGCGTTGCCGGTCAGATGGCAGTATGCAGTATTTACAATATGAAGGTCAGATGACAGATCGAAGTGTTAACGTTACGCCGTCAGATGGCAGACGTTGTTCAGAGTTTAATTAATTTAATTAATTTTCAAAAACAATAGCAATAATACATTTTTTAGTTGTCGATGTCAGTAGAGCAAGCAATTATCTGTAAAATGATATATAATTTATGTGGAGGAATTGTGTGGTTTTTGCTAAAAAGGGAGGCAAACATCTTAAACCTTAGCGTATTAATATAAATGATAAAATAAATTCGTATTAAAAAGATGCTTCATAAAAAATGTATTATAAAATAAAAAGCGTTGCTCTAACTAAAAATAAAAAAAACGGAAAATTAAATACACGCCTTCTATAACAGGTTCTCTTAATTTACCAAAGTACCTTTATATTTGAACTTTATAATGATTGCTTTGGATAACGTTATAATCTTGAAACTGTAGCTGAAGAAGAAAGTTTCAGCTGTAAATCGACTCTTAAATTCAAGGATATAATAAAAAAAGAGACGGGGCCCCATAGTCGTTAAGAGAACTGTCATAAATAAATAATGCGATCTACTGCATGAATCTATAAACATAAATTATAAAAAGTCGTAGCCGTATGTTTTTACGAGTTTCATTGTCGATAAAAAAGAAAACTGTTGGACATACAACCGCACGCTTGATGAAACACCGACTAATAAACGATACAGATAATTATCAAATCCGTTAAACAAAGTGCAGTTCTTCATTGACGTCGAAGTGCAACCATTGATGATGGAAAAGGGAATGCTGAGGGGAGTTAAGCTCCCTCTAAACAGCGTCCAGTCTCCCCATATACAGAGTGACCGGTAATTGCTCATATTCCTCTCGGGAGAAGAAACAGACTAATTTGGAATAATGTAACCTATATCACTCATACGTTATTTTCAGAAAAATGTACTTCGGATTTCTTTTTACAAAAATCCGAATTTTGGGAAATAAAAATTTAAAAAAAAGTATCTCATTTTTGTGGCCTGAATTTTTCCATGATCTGATAAATTACTAGTTGATCAACCTTCCTAAGCTTAAAACCACGAAATTTACTGTTAGCTTTTTTGTTGTGTGTTAAAACTTACAATAAATAAAAAAAATTAAATAAAAATTCTTCACAGAAGTGTCATTATTATAAAAAATGACGCATTTTCAACCCCCAAGTGATAGAGGTTAAATCATCCAAATTAGTCATAGTTTCTTCTCTCGAGAGGAATAAGAGCAATTACCGGTCATCCTATAGAGGTATAATAATTACTATATCAATTGTCCATTTACTCAATGTGCGGTGAGAGAAGGTGTGTCTGTTTTTGAAGTTATTCCAACAATATATTAGCATGGAGTATATCTCTCTTTGTCAAAAGTTGCATGTCTTTATTTACGGTGTTAGCCAATCAAAACCGACGAACTCTTACGACAAAAAAAAAGACAGAAATATATTCTGTATCCTAATAGGTATGTATCTTGTTTGTAATGATATTATCACTCGGGTGACTGCAGTGGCGGATCCAGGATTACGGCAAGGGGGGGGTCTTGAAAATTTTTTACTCCTTTTTCGGAGAATTCATGAAAAACATGAAAAGCTTTTTTTTAATTGCGCAGTAAGATTTTAATTTGGGATTTTTGATTTTCTGGAAGGGGGGGGTTGAACCCGAACCCCCCCCCCCCGTGGATCCGCCACTGGGTGACTGTTAACATTCGCTGATTATTACATTACAAACTAGATACATAAACTACTATTAAGCACTGAATTTTACCATGTTTTCCATATAGTAATTTAGTACTAAATGTACTTTGAAAGTTGCATGAATAACCGAACATTAGTGTGTTGGACTTCTGTAAGCAGCTCCGGCGGTTGATAAAATCGATGTTGCAATATATCTTTTTTTCCATTCTCGATTATATATAAATGTTTACATGATTTTTCCATTTGCCATAATTCATATACATTTACGTAAATAACAATTTATTACACTGCCGTTTAATTGATACGTATTTGCATGTCACCAAACAATTATTTGTGTGTGCAAGTTGTGAAAAGTTACCTTTGGAATAATAATAAAATATTTTTAACAAGTTTATGAAATGTAAAACACTTACCAACCATAGTTTGATTGTCGGGAGAACAGTTAGCACTCACCTGAAATAAAAAAAAATATAATTAGTGATAATTTATCTAATATTTTTAAATTTATATAAACAAAGGTAAAAAATAAAATATTTTTAACAAAAAAATTGAACCGACTTCAAAATATGCACTAAAAAGTAATAAAATAATTGCATTTTTGGAGTCGGTGTTATTATTGCTAGGTATATTGTAGTGTTTCCTTGGCTGACACCGACTCCAAAAATGCAAATATTTTATTACCTTTCAGTGCATATTTTGAAGTCGGTTCAATTTTTTTGTTAAAAATATTTTATTTTCCTCTTTTTGGTGTTAGTAATCTAACATTAAAAATTATGCAGTTATTTTATGAAGTATTGCAATGGATAAAATTTGAGTTTCCCTCGATTTCCCCGGATTACACCATCAGATCCTGACTTGGTTCCGATGGGACCACCTCGGAAGTGCATTCTTTCGAATTAAAAAAAAAATTGAAAAACGGTCCATAATTGACGGCGAACTCGGTGAACATACATAAAAAAATATATATATATATATATATATATATATATGTATACAGACGAACATATAACCTCCTCCTTTTTTGAAGTCGGTTAAAAATAGAATTAATCCTGAAATAAAACAACAAATTAGTCACTTCTTAACATACAATTTTTTTATTGGATGTATGTTTCAAGACCTGACAACAGTGACAGCTCGTGAACATTTTCAATGGATGTTCTGCAGGGTCAATCAAAGGTACCTCAAAATACAGGCCAGCAATTAGGGGACAGAGTGTCTCCGAAACTTTTGTACTAATGTGTTGACGATACTTAGATGAATGCATTGCAGCTTGAAAGTCTATCTAAATAACACGCCATAACTCCTGGGTGAGGGGATACGCGATGTACAGCGGGGGTATCTAATGTTGTCGGATTCACCAGCTGAGCACAAGGAAGTCGGCCAGTGGCTATTAATTAATTGACGAATCCTGCGTTCAGCTGTTTCGGATAATAAATATTCTATTATATTTATTGGTCAAATATGGAAAATATAATTCATTGTAAAATTATGAAGCAGAGGTGTCAGATTGATTTTTCTAAAAGGCCATTTATAAGATACTAGCGGTCCCGCCCGGTTTCACCCGGGTGCAAAAGAACGAATGGAGAAGGAAGGGACATGAGTACGCACAACCATCTTAGTTTACCGAGATGAATGTTGTGTCCAAACTTCAGAATGATCGGCGTTACCGTTCAAAAGTTTTTGTCGTTAAAAAGTAGTATTTGTACTTTTGACGTGATAACGTCTTATAAATTGATGAATCACCAATTTTATAAATTGATAAAACACCGGCTGCATGCACGAAAAAGTGTAACGGTCGTAACGTTCCTAACGTTCCTAACGTTCGTAACGCGTAACGCGTAACGTTCCGCCTGACCCTGTGCGTGCTTTTTGCTAATTTCTCGCTCAATTTAAATCAGATCGGTTTGAAACCAGTCTTAAACGAAAGAGGAGAACATTTTACATAGATTTCGTATAACAGAATTTGCCTAAACAGTTTTTTTATACAAATTTATATAGAAAAATAGCTGTATAAATGCAATGTTGTCTAATGCATGGCGCGACGCGGTCGGTCGTCTTTGTTTGCCGTACATGGAAATTAGAATATAACGTATGTCTTGTCTTAACATGAAAACGGCTGCATTTCTAATGTTTAATTCAATTTTTTGACATTAGTATTTTGTGAAATGCAACGCCTTCTAAGTTAAGTATTGGAATAACTAATTATTATTAGAACATACTAATACTTTGACAGTTGCAAACGTCACTTTTGACATTTCTTATCATTCCGACACCAAGGATAAGCGGATTGAAACCAAATTTTGGGAGGTTTAGGTTATGTATTACGGAATACGTTATCACGTAAAACTATCGTCCGTAAACCGACTTTACAGACAACCAATTTTTTTTTTAAGTAATAAATTTCTTTTAATATAATGAATATTTAATTGAAAACACTGTAGGAAAATTATTTTTATATAGGTGCCTATAGTTGTAAGAGTTTTCAAATGAGCTATTATTTAGATTTATTTAATTTTAATTAGTCGTTATAAATTTTAAAAAAATTGAAATGTATGCCTTATAGGCCCCACTCACGATCACACTTCATGCAACAGTTCAGTGTTCAAACTTATAGTTCAGTGAAGCATGATAGTGTGTGGGACAAATAAACACTGAAACCAACACTGAAGTCAAGCATGAACTCATCAAATGCATCTTGATTTTTGAACGACTTCAGTGTTCAGTGTTCAAGTAAACTGTTGTGTGTATGGGTGTTTTTTAGTTCAGTTTTTGGAGTTCTGTGTTTTGTACAACCAGAAGCCAAAAATCTCAATGTTGCTGCCTTTCTTGTGCAGAAATAGATTTTCACATATTTGTGTCCTGGTTCTTAATAAATAGGGTAACTAATTCCAGTAAATAATTGTAAGTTAATTCATTCATTCGTAAATAATTATTGCAATCAAGCGGCTCAAGTTGTAATTCATTAATCAAATAAACATGACTTCTTGAATCACGCATTTCTAACCAATTTTTCACCCATATTCTTCTTTTTTTTTCTTATTTCTCTGTTTTAAATACAATCCCATAGCTCTGAACAGCCAATCCTCACCATTTAAATTACTCATTTAGTTCTTATTAATGAACTATACTCTATAGTATAATATTATAGTGTATATATAATATAATATATCTTATGTATCTATACTCGACGAATGTATGCCAATAACTGAACCAAATTGAACACAAAAAATTTAAAAAACTGAGCAGTTTGCATGAACTGTGTGTGGTGCCAGTCAGTCTTTCGATTAATCTGTCCAACTTCACTGAACACTGAACTGTGGCATGAAGTTTGATCGTGAGTGGGGCGACTTAGAAGAAAGCAATGTAGAAAATAAAAAAATAATTATATAAGTATATATTTGCCGACGTGGGGCTTGAACCCTAGACCCTGGCACTAAGAGTCTTGCGCTCTACCGATTGAGCTATCCGGACTTATATAGTTGGCGCACTAATATTGCAATATTTAGTTAAGGCATTTAACCTGATAATATTTGTCGGACGGACTAATTTTGAGTTGCATCTTGCAACATTTTTCATTGATGCTCCGCTCCAATATTATATAGCCTATAGCCTTCCTCGATAAATGGGCTATTAAACAAAAAAAAATTCAATTCGAAACAGTAGTTTCTGAGATTAGCGCATTCAAACAAACAAATAAACAAACAAACTCTTCAGCTTTATATATTAGTATAGATAAGACCGCTGCACACGAGGCTAGAAACGCTGCTAGATTCCTTGATAGATTTGCCTACTAATTTTTTCTAGTGCTAGTTTTCTTGATTGCTGTTAAGTGTTCGCTTCACACGAGACTATTTTTCAAGCTTGTTGTGCCCATGTGACAAGATACTACTTCCTGATTGGTTCTTGCTTATACCTAGCAGCAGATCTAGTAGGAAAAATAGCCCCTGTTCTAATTTTAAAACCTATCTTCTGAGCTAGTAGGGCAGCCCACAGTGACGTCATTTCCAGCTTTGTATCCAGCCTACCGGCTAGCAGAACACTCCTAGCAATGTTTCTAGCCTCGTGTGCAGCGGCCTTTAGGATGTGTTAGCGGGCTAGACTCTAAATTTAAAACTAAAACATACAAAATTAAATCTTTATTATTTACTTCAAATCAATATTCTTATTAAAGGGTAGACTATCTTTAGCTTGAGGATCCAGACACATGAGGTCTCTTGTTTTTGATAAGCTCATTGATTTCAGGTGTCTAAAATCCTCACTGGATAGATTTTGGTCAAACCAATGATAAATCGACCATTCTTATTATGTACTAATTATTTATTTATTGCTGATTTAGAGAAAATACAAAATTAATATTATAAAACCAATGCTAAATTGATCATTCTTGTTATTTGCTAAATCTTTATTTATTGCTCATTTAGAAAAAAATATCAATAAAAACACTTTTCTGGAGTAATTTTAGTGACATTCTGTATTATCAGAGATGGCACATTAAAGGTGTGACTGATGTCAGCTGTGAGGTGGGGAAATGAAGAAGAGGGGGCAGACCCCATGTTATATCAGAGCTACCAACCGTTACCAATAAATCAGCACGTTCCATGTTTATATGTATGCCTGTACACCTTCCTTACTTACAACGGCGGTAGTCGAACCACGACCTTAAAATACTTTACCCGGTGAAATATTACCGCACTCTCTTATCACAGACACAAAATACGACGAGGTCACCGGCTAAACAAAATGTGCGAACAACACTACTCTGATCGATCCCGCCAGCTCATCCTTAACTCAAACTGGTTTGTTTTCATCGAAAGTTATTAGCGTATTTAGATCGGAAAAAGTGATGTTTTAAAGCCGCTGCACACGAAGCTAAAAACGCTGCTAGATTCCGTGCTAGATTTGCCTACTGGTTTTCTAGTTCGAGTTTTCCAGATTGCTGTTATGTGCTCGCTTCACACGAGACGTCTTTTCAAGCAAGTTTTTTTAATAAATCTGGTGCGCGCGCAGTGACAGTTCAAATATAAACACAGAGTAAAACGCGTCTGTTTTCTGACTCTCAGCAGAATGACTCCACGTTGGTTTGTGGGAGTTTGTTCAAGTTGCTCACGTGACAAGTTAGTTTGTTCAAGTTTCTCACGTGACAAGTTACAGCTTCCTAATTGGTTCTTGCTTGTATCTGGTAGCGGACCTAACAAGGAAAATAGCCCCTGTTCTAATTGTAAAATCTTCTGAGTTAGCAGGCGAGCCCGAAGTGACGTCATTTCCAGCTTCGTATCCAGCCTACCGGCCAGCAGAGCTCCAAGCTGTGTTTCTAGCCTTGTGTGCAGCGGGTTTTACTCTACGAAATGTGAAAATTTCTGACAGACTAGAATCCACGGCGAGGGCAGCAAAAATCGCTTTCCGAGCGATTTTTTTGTGAGACATTGCTTCCAAAAAATTTCTAGATGATATTTGAAAATTAATGTCAACCGAAATTTCGTTATTCAATTAGTGCTACTGTTTATTATTCTTTGTAGTGCTGCAAAAATCAATTTGATGATAATAAAATCTTATCACTTATCTGTAATAAAAACAAATAAATACACATAAAGTGCGTGTTATCGCGCTATACTCCTTAAATCCGATTTCAATAAAATTTGGCTCCTTAAATTAAATGGTAAGCTACTTTAAGTTCGGCTTCGTTTGCGTTAAAATCTCACACAAATAAAAGTTATGTTTCATATAAAAATATTTTTTGATGACAAAATTGTAATATATTTTGGATTATTTTCAAAAGCTGAATTCAAAGAACCCACTCGTTGCTTATTACTTACCGAATCAATTATATAGACGCTCCAATTTTTGTCTGGTACCTATATGTATCCGGTACTTTTCAAATTTGGAATATTGACAGGAAATGCTATTCTAATTTTAATAAGAGACAGTGAGGCTGTAGGTATATAGTTGAGACCATAGATATATTACAATAGAGTACGCGAGAGACCAGTGAAAGTGTCTGCAATTAAGAGAGAGAACAGTTCCTTATCTCTATGGTAACTAATGATACAAAACAATGGTAATTTGAATAAACAAATTTCTGGTTTTCTGCAGGCTGCAGCGTTCTTTCTCTTAACTGAGCACTAGCGTACTCTAGTTACTTAAATCTCTAGGTATAGTTGAGACTGCTAGGAAAGAAAACTTTGTTTTTTTCGTAAATAATGGATTAATATGCTTCTCGGCGAGAAAAGATCGAAACAAAGAACAAAATCATATACCTACCGTGTAAACGCGAACTTATAGAGGAAAGCTGGAGAAATAAAATTAGTATCTGAGCTTTAAAATTACTATCATTTTAAGCATTGAAACAAATGAAAAGAAATAGGGAGGAGGCATTTGTTTTGATCTTTTCTCATCTCACGAGACATAGTTACACAAAGCATTGCTATTTGAGTCATCTCCTTGAATATAGCCTCAAAAGGAATTGTGTTTTCAGGTTTGGCGAGAAACAAAAAACAGAAAATTACTTCTCATTTGAGGAGGGCAACTAATGCGCACTGGTTTGTTTGTAAGGTTGTATGAGCGATGTTTGCTTGCATACATGTCTGTCTGTGTACACATCATATTATCTATCTGTATTATATAATGTCTGCTTTCGCCCATTTACCCTTTAGAAAGCAACGTACCAGTGGCGTGCCAATTATTTCATTTTAAAATATCTTCTTCGGTAGCGTAGCCGTCTTGACAAGATATGATCACTCTCGATCTCGGTCTCAAATATAGAAGCAATGCATTTTGCAGATCTCAATTTCGAATGTGCCTATATCATCTCGACAGACTAAATTCTCGAAGGTATGTAGTAGCGTAGAGGAAATTTTGTTTCTGCAGTTGCCAAAACGTCATTAACTTACGCTTCCTGTGAATAAAAACTTATCAGAATTCGAGGATTCACACAGTTACCACGGGTTGAAAACAAATCGATACGTTGAATGGTTCTCGGCTCATTATTGCACATACCGCTAAACTAGCGGTATGTGCTTTATTATCGCTTTGTGCGTCAGAGCTGACTTTCGTTCATATAAGAAGTTATATCTAAGTTAATTTCACACGAAATCCATTCAAATTGAAGCTTTTTGAAAAGAGGAGATTCTAATCTATAAAACAGAACCATTTTTAAATCAATTCGAGTTCATAAATACTATTAAAATTGTAATTGAAAATCACAAACAGCAG
This sequence comes from Xanthostigma xanthostigma, assembly GCA_963575645.1. Classification (NCBI taxonomy): domain Eukaryota; kingdom Metazoa; phylum Arthropoda; class Insecta; order Raphidioptera; family Raphidiidae; genus Xanthostigma; species Xanthostigma xanthostigma. The sequence goes on from OY754471.1 coordinate 25,335,827, forward strand.
TTGTCGGTTGGTCTGTACGTATGTACGTACGTATGTACGTCACGACTCTACAGATCGCAATTTTGGTCGGATTGCCTTAGTTATGCCGTTGGATCCCCAAGGGCAAGGTCCTGGGTTCAATTCCTTACGAAATAATTGAAATATTGCTTTTCTTTTTTTCCTTTTTATTTTGTTTTATTTTATTCCACTTGATATTAATTATATATTATATTATGTATAGTTCTTAATTTTTTTTATTTTTGCAAACTTAAAAAAATATTTTTTCAATTTTTAATTTATTTTTATTTATTTCTTTAAATTTTTAAATCTTTTTAAATTTATTAAAAATATTTTTTAATTGTTATTTTTTTATCATACAGTGGAAAACTTGCGGGATGTGCACTTTTGGTTTTGCCAACTATTTTATTTATTTACTTAAGTCAATAAATAACAACGGAACAAGTGTGTAGGCTTTCACGGCCGGTGTTGATCCAAATCTTCTTGGTTTCCGGACACGTATGCCGTGGTCCATTGGTAGAAGCGAAGTGTCCTTCTAGAAGGACACTTCGTTCGCTACCACATCGCCTTTGATAATGTCTACCGAAGTTGTAGACGAAACGTCAGGTAGAAATACCAATGGACCACGGCATACAAGCTCGGAAACCAAGAAGATTTGGAACGACGGAACAGAGAAGTTCCAAAGTAAAATAATAAAAAAATGAAAGAACCCCGCAATACACAGGAAAATGCCTTTCGGTGAAATTCTTTCTAACTGGAGGGAATTAATCCAGTCATTTGGTGCTGAAAAAAGTTTCTAATACAACTTGGGTCTAAAAATTCTGATGTCCAAAGTTACATGTTTATCAAAAACGGCTGTTTTGTAGCAATGAACAAACAACGTGCAATATGTAGGCACCCGTGGAGATATAATATATGGGATTTTTAGTCCCAAGTTGTATTGGAAACTTTTTTCAACATCAAATGACTGATTCATTCCCCCCAGTTAGAAAGAATTTCACCGAAAGTCATTTTCCCATGTATTTGGCACTTTGTAAGAAATCTATTTAATGATTAGAGTTTTGACGACTTTATTATAGGTACAAAATATTAAAAAAAACGATTGATCCGATTATCAACCAACCAGTTCATGGTTTGTGTCAGGAATGGGATTGGGAATTAGCACAATAATCCAAGAAGGCTGCAGTGCTATCAGCACTGAAAGAGAAGAACGTTTTCTAGGAAAAAAAACAGGAAACGTCTCCGATAGACTATGATTTTCTTACGAAACATGAAATTAAAAATAGTGGCGCGCATTATTTCCACCATGCGAACCGAAAGGAACTTCATCGAGCTTCCTCCTCAACGAACTACTCTCTTGCCGGTGTCGTTTTCACTTCAAAAGTGTATTCTACAGGAAAAGATAATGTTGAGTCTTTTTGAGACAACATATCAATACTCTTCATTGTCGACCACAACATTGTTTTGTGTTAATCAAGACGAAGTCTAAATATACGTCTGATCACAACGAGATTGAAAATGTAATTCCGCTTGATTGTAGCCAGCGCCGGATTTAACGTTTTGCTGCTCTAGTTTTTCTTTTTTTGTTGTTTTAGTTCATAGCACAGGATCTCGGCTTTTAAAAATATCCTCTTCTCTTAATATGTTTGTTTCGGTGCCCGACATGAACAACTCAGTCCCGAATAACTCCGATCAAAACAACTCGCTCAAAATAACTTAAGTTAAAATAACTTTTGTCCAAATCGACTCGGCGGAAAAAGAACTCGGCTCAAAACAACTCCAGGCAAAAACAACTCTGGACGAAATAACCCCGGTTCGGCGGTTACAATGACTTGTTTATGAGTGAATTTGAGACTACAACTTAAAACTCACATTTTCATGAAGATTGAAAACCATCGCTTTTTTTGATAAAGGGATATGCGAATTGTCTCGCAGTGAAACGGGAAGGGGCAAATGTGGAGTTTTTAAAAAAACAATTCCGGGGTGAACGATAAACGGGTATGCGAATTGTGATTCCGGGGTGAACGATAAAGAGGTATGCGAATTGTCTCGCAGTGAAACGGGAAGGGGCAAATGTGGAGTTTATAAAAAAAAATCCGGGGTGAACGATAAACAGGTATGCGAATTGTAATTCCGGGGTGAACGATAAAGGGGTATGCGAATTGTCTCGCAGTGAAACGGGAAGGGGCAAATGTTAAGTTTAAAAAAAAGAGTTAATTGTTTGAATAAAACTGCGTTTTCTAAAAAATGTGTATTTAATTGACAGTCAATTAAATATATATTTTTTAGAAAATCAGTCTCAAAATATATAATATTTTTCGCCGGTAGTATGCTAGGAAGTATCGTTATTAATGTGAGAGCATTATGTTAAAATCTTAAATGAAAATAATTTGAAATTTGATTGAATGTAATATTGTGTAATGAGTTGAAATTATTATTGAGGTATTTGTGCTGTGAGTTGTTTCATCTGGAGATGTTTTGCCCGGAGTCGTTTTGGTACTGAGTTGTTTTGGTACTGAGTTGTTTTGGTCCTGAGTCGTTTCGTCCAGAGTTATTTTGTTCAGAGTTGTAAAAGTCAAAGTTGTTTCGTCCGAGTTATTATGACCTAGCACCGTTTGTTTCACTTTTTAGAGTACCACTATTTTTCATAATATTTGATCCAGAAGAAACGTCATCTACATTTTCATGAAGTCTTATAACCGAAATAGGTCTAACTTTAGCATAAAAGTATTCTTGTTTTGTGGTGCTCCCGATGCCTTATAGTGTGTCTTAATATAAATCCATTACTCTTTGTAATTTCAGCGTAGTTCATATACAAGACAAAACAATGTTGTCGTCAAAAATGCAGAGTATGATGTTTTCTCAAAAAGACCCAAAATAGTAATTGTCGCCGACAGAGGACCTAGTTTCTGGAACGATTCAGACCCGAAACTGCCCATGTCTACCGTATAGGTAGGTCCGTTTTTATCCGACTACGGTGAATCAAAAAGGAGGGTTATGATTTTGACCGGTATGTATGTATGTTCATCTGTTTCCTCATAACTTCTGAACTACTTATCATAATTTGACAAATGAGGTATCGTTGGAAACGTTTTGATCGTCCGCTGGTTATAAGCTGTGACGTCACATTAAATTAAATATGGCGTCTTCTAGACTCTAGAGGACATAAATTCATGAACAAAAAAAAAATTATTTAATGATGTCGTGTTGAGTATCAAATTAAAGGGCTTATAATAAGCACATTTCAATATATATAGCTGTTGCTCGCAGCTTTGCTTGCATGCACCCGATAAATTGGGAATAATATAACCCCAAAATAATTTAAATAAAAAGTAAGTTGAATAAAAACTAAAACCTGACTACTGAAAAAGCACGCTCTAAAAAGTATGAAACAGGAAAATAGCCGTGGTCGTATGCCACCTACCCTAAAAAACATTTTAACAGTAGTAAGCGACCATAAGCTTTAGGGCAAAGTGCATCACGCTATACATCCAGAGCATAGTTTCTCAACCTTTTTACACCCGCGGACCATCAAAAAATCCAAAAATGTTTTGCAGATCATCCACACTGGAATAAAATAATAAATATTTATACAATAATATTGATATTTTATTCAAAACAATAAATTTTGCCGATATAACAATATTTAAGTATATTAAAACAGTCAATAACAATAAAATATAGTTTAAAAATCTATAAAATACAATATCCCAAAAATCTTCACGGACTACCCAAAAATATCGGCGGATATAATATGGTCTAGAGGGCGCCATATGACCATGTATATGATGTGGCATACGACCACGACTATTTTCTTGTTTAATCCTTTTTAGAGCGAGATTTTTCCGTAGTCGGGTTTTTTGAACTTGCTTTTTATCTTACATGGAATTAAAAAAATGGTGATACGCCATTGTAACGTTTCACGCGGACGGCTGTCGACTAAAGTGACAGATAAAAATGTATGCGTCTTAAACCTTATATAGTAAGGGGATAACCTAAGGTATTTATCATCTGAATTGCATCTCAGTGTGCCGTGCGTAAGCATTATGTCTGCATGATTTATATGTCTTTTCATTTGCAGAATTAAACCGCATTCGCCATGCCATATTCCGTTCTTTGCTCTCTCGGTGCATCCACTTTACATACACACAAACACGCACAAATAAATATTCCCTTAAATCTGATGCCCGGAACAAACAGAGACCGTGATTTCTTATCTTCGTGCTAGAGATTTATCCACACAGGAAGAAAGATTGAAGAAGTAAATGTAATTGTTTGGGTTCCATTTGCTTCAAGTCAATTTTTGATTATGCTGAGCGTTACATAATTGCATGTCTACCGTTTTATGTTCTATGTGCATCTTGACCTCCACATCCTGAACCGTGTCCCTATACAAAATTTAAAAAAAATGTATCAACAAAATTCAGCTTAAAAGAAGACATTTTTCTTTAAACAGTTGCAAAGAATTTTTTCCCGAATTTTTTCACAGAAATGAAAAAAAAATATTTTATTCAACACGCGTGAGTAATATATAATTTCGGGGCCCTGCTAAATTCGGAAGAAATAATAAATTACTTCATGTTGACGCGTAGAGTGCGAATAATGAGCCGAAACTGTACGGTAATATATTACTGCATAGTTTCTGGACCAATAGGAACGCGGTAGCGATTTGTATATATAAAAACAGCATCGCAATTCAGCGAAAGTCAGGACCATCTTGTGTGCATCGAGGTGATTTATTATTTCTCCCTCTTGTATCAGGGCCCCGATTACATATTACTCGTGCTAGGTGAATAAAGTATTATGCAAGACTATTGATCGAAGGAGAATATTCCACTCACGTGTTACCGCACTCGCTACGCTCGTGCGGCAAATTTCACGCTCATGGAATCTTCTCCTTCTCTCACTAGTCGCACAATATACTATTATTTGAATTTTTTAAAAAAATATTCAAACTAAATATTTTTTTCTATGATAGTGTACTTTCAATTGTTAGTAGAAGTCTCATTCCAAAAATATGTATTGAAGGAAATTTATTTGGTTGAAGAACAATTGAAAAATAAGCTTTACCAGAATATCGCTTGTGGCCAACGTTGCGAATACTTTGGTAAAGCTTATTTTTCAATTGTTCCTAAACCAAATAAATCTCCTTCAATACATATTTTTGGAATAAAACTTCTAACATATCAATTATAAGAAATTACAGCGTTTGGGTGCAAAACTATACCTACTTACTAAAAACACAAATAATATTTGTACAAAATAGGGATTTGATAAAGGAAGAGGATTTCTACCTGACTGATATAGGCTCCAAGGTTAGAATCCTGTCAGTCCTATTTTTGTGAGTATCGTCAATGGTTTCATCTTCAATAAATATTTTTTTTGTTATAAACTTTCGGCATTACACTTTTGTTTATTCAGTCACTAACTAAACTATAATTAATTCTGACAAAATATATTACCACAACCACATATATGAAACAGGGACACAAGATAGATGACCATAGGATACTGGAATCAGGATCACGGAAGTGCCTTGGACCCTTAGTAAAGATTAAAATATGCCTATAAAATTTTAACAAACTCACATAATAAATCCAATGACATATTGAAGGCATCTATCAAAGTTAATACATGACAGAGGTTGCCTCGTTTTGTTGGATAGTAGTAGTGGATGACGTCATCCGGCGAACCTGTCTATAGATTACGTGGCCGCGGTTGTTGTTTATAAGCTTTTATAGCAGTATTTAACAAATGTCAAAGAAATAAAAAAATAGAATATGGATATTAATTGCAATAAATTGAATTTTTAAGGCAAGTCTTATAGTCCTATAATAACATAATTAAAAGAATATAAATCACATTTTTGATATTGTCATTAAGGTCGATAAAAACATGAACGCTCCGCGAGCTGACGCCATTTCCGCGTTTACGCTGAATGATCAAATGAAACGAGGCAGCATCTGTAATCTATTAGCCTTGGGTACCTATAATAGTACAAAGGCTCCTCTACACAAGTGGCCAGCACCGCCACTTACAGGCACTCACGATTGTGTGGAGGGCATATTCGTCGGTGCGTGGACATAATCGCCTGTAATCGGTTGATTGTCGGTACATCAAAGGAATGCGTGGCCAGCATCGTGCGCGCGTACACACAATCGGACCGGCACGATTGTGTGGAGGGCTAGGCAATCATCGCGGCGATGATAGGCACTTATTTGAGTGGCGGTGCTGGCCACGTGTGTAGTAGAGGCATAATGTATTAGTCGGCAAGGTTCTGTACTGCGACCCGATATTTTCATTACATAAATCTATAATTAGACAACTAAATCTATTGTGTAAAGCCTTCTACCTTTTGAAACAAATAGCAAGACTTTTGTTTTGCTTTTTTGAAAAAAGATATTAATTCATATTATCTTTCGCCACCTCCGCAAAAATGAAATGGAAGTTACGTAGAAAATGTAGACAATGTCTTGCATTGTCTTATACAAATATATTATTACTTTCTTGATGTTTCATGAAAAGGCTTTTTAATAAGGGAATGTTGCCTGTTTTATGGCTGACAGCAAGGGGGATGTTATTCTTATTTAACTAAGCTACAGGGTCAGGCAGAAGAAAATCACATTTTTATGTGCCACTTAAATTACTTGTTATACGCGTGCCTTATTTGGCCGCTAGAATCGCTTGTTGAGGATGGAAATGACGTCACTTCAGGCTCCGCTGCACGGTTACAAGCTGGATGTTAAAATTGGAACCGGAGTCATTTTTCGTGCTTGACTCTCTGCTGGCTTTGAACAAAAACCTATCAGAAAACAGTATCCTGTCACGTGGGCGATATGGGCAAACTACATAAACAAACATGGCGTCATAGTGTGTTCTGTTCAGAGACAATAAACGCTCACTTTTGTTAACATTCGAGCACCAAAACCATCTACAAATTCAGCTTCAAAATGCGTATTGTGTGAAGTCCACACATACAAACCATTACAAAATTCAGCGTCATAGCTTGGAACCTATCAGCGAATCTTGCGGCAAAACCAGTCTCGTGTGCAGCGGCCTTACTTTTGACAGCTGGTAACTTTGAGCTGTTCAGCTAATATTGGTATAATGACGTCATCACGGTAAACATGACCCAATGCGTTAAAATAGGTCACAAAGGCGAGCGTGTAACTTTTACAATTTTCTAGATATTGTTATAAACAAAGAGGGACATTCAGATTTACTGTCAAAATAGACAATGGGTAATGAACTGCGACGAGACTGTATTTTCTACGTTTATAAAAATTCCAATTTTATCTTAACAAAAATGTAATTAAAAATCACTTGTAATATAGTATCGTTGTATTTATTTCCTGACAGCAATATGATGAGAAATTATTAATTTTGTTCTTAAATTAAAGTGAAACAAAAGAAACTTTAGTTAAATGTCTACCTTTAACGATTCAAATTATCTGTGACACTCATTTGTTCTTTATTAATAACTTCCATTCACTGAAACACATTTAGCAACTCCATTCTTAAAAATATTAGCAGTCGTTACCCGCGTCACTGCACACATTAATAGAAATTCTATTTTATTTATTATAAGTCAAATTTCAATTATTTGTGAAGTTGGAATGGTCCTGTTTCTATTAATTTTAAAATTATACATTACCAGAATAGTTTTTGTAGGCGTATCATCGTTTAAACAATACAAAATGATAAGAATCACATATTATTTATTATTGATACGCAGTTCAGGACACGTGGCCATCGTACCGGTGCGATATTGAAGAGGAAATGGAGAACAATAGCAAGACATTTGGTGAACATCCGGATTACGAAACTCAGGAAGAATACGATGCTTTCTCCTTCCTCATCCTCCATTTATTTTCTCGCCTATCTGCAGAGTATTCGTCTATACAAATTGGCCCAAAAAATTTCTCCACTTCGTGTCATTAGCATACTAACCGCTTTGCAGTATGGGTTATGTGCAAGGAGGCGGAGTTACAAATTTTTCGATGCGAGCGTTTGTGGTGAGCACTAGGGGAAACTTCATTCTCAAATTTTCCGTATGTAAGTGAGCAATGTTTATTAAAAGTGAAAATAGTTATAATTTTATGGAGTTTTTTAATTACCAAGAAAACATGGGCAAAATTAAGCGAACTGGAAATGCTTGTTGTGTAATTTGACGTTCCGCTGTCAGTGTAAACAAATTAATTAATTATATATTGTACGTCAAAATTGATAAATAAATAATAATAATAAATAATTCTCACGTACCTTTATAACGCATAACATGTTACGCGTTATAACTTGAAAAATATTAATTTTAGAAAAAAAAGTTTAAAGTAAAAGTTGTAGATTTAAAACTTAAGTCATTAGCATTTTATTGTTTAAACAATTATTAGAAGAGATATCTATGGGTCCAAAAGTCAATAAACAAATCGTAATAGTTGAATAAGTCGTAAACGGTAATTGATACAAAAAAAATTATTGAACAAAAAAGATAGTAAATTTATTTATCTACAATAAAGGTTATTACCTTTTTGGGCCTCAAGTGTACTGTTACAGAGATATAGGCTGAAACGGTTTTTGTCAAAATGGCGGCACTTCCGCCCGCCTAATTTGTAAGGATTTTGTGCATTTAGGGTCAGTACGTGATACTGAACCTATTTAAGAAAACGAAAAAAAGTTGTAGGATAATGCAGAAAAAAATTCTCTATTACCTGTACTATTTTGCTTATTACATTTTCTTTGACACATCATGGCCAACTAAAATTTTTGACTTATTACCATAAAAATATGTCACGATTTCCATAAAAAGTGAGTTCAACGGAGTGAGACGTCTAGGTGGCTGAGTCGGCCGTCGATCAGCGCAAACCGCTGTGTGTGTCATCGCTCTTACCAATCGCGGTATTAAAAACTCGCTACTATAGTTCGTGAAAAAAAAACAATAAAAATTTTGTGTTTCAACTTGTAGACAGCTGAAGAGTGGAACGAGCCATGCTTTCTATTTCCATTGTTGTCGTATCGCGTCTATACAGCGCCACCTGTCATAGTCCCAGCATGCATCCCTCCCCATCGTCCCATCAAATCACACACGTGCGTCCCACACATTTCTAGCACGTACTATTCATCCGGTTTGATTTAAACTGCGTGTGTTTGAATAAATAAAAACAATCTCCATTTTTTTTTCAACAGTACAGATGTGAGAATGATGTTTTTTTAGCAAACATGAGCCAGCATGTACTATGAATTCATTGTGATTTATATACCAACGGTTTCAAAACTGTTCCGTTACTGTTCCCACACAATTACAAAATATTATGTTTATTAAAATGACCGTTTATTTCATTGGTAGGTTTAACCGGGCGGGGTGGCGTAGTGGTGAGAACACTAGACTCGCATTCGGGAGCAGATGCGGCTGGTACTTTTTCCTGCTGCTTCTCGCCGAGGAACGGTAATTCCGGTACCGGCCATCTTGTTGAGGTTTTCCATTTTTTCCTCAATAATTCCAGATAAATATCGAGATGGTTCCTTATTCAAGGCTGATTACCTGTGAAACTCCTGTGCTCAAAATTTGCCTACCTTATCCTAATGTCCGTAAATTACTTCATTCGCCCATTGCTATTAATTAAGTGGAAGTCTAAAAATGTAGAAAATAACGGGAAGTCTCATAGAAGGAAAATAGTACTGGTGCGATTGGCGTCTGTTGTGACACAAAGTCGAGAAACGGACGTTAAACGCATCATTATTATTATTGGTAGGTTTCCTTATCTTAGTTTATAGCTCCAGTGTCTGTCCGTCTGTTACAAGCTCCTAGAGTCAAACTGTGCAGCTGAATACTTTTGGGTGGATAGATCATAATCTTCCTAGGTTTAGGTCTGGTGTTGATTTTGAATTTGCTAATAGAAAAATAATAATAAATAAAAGAATCCATAAAAAATAAATACCACTGTTTAAGATAAAGACAACCTTTCGAAAGCGACGGCGACAGCGACAGGTTTCAAAGGCACCTGTTAAGGTAGTACGAGCACCAAGGCAATTTTAAATAAAAGGCTTGATTTTTTTATATGAAGTTGGACTAAGTCTAAACCAATTCTGAAAATTTTAGGGGGGTTGCCCGATTATTTAAATAAATAAATGACTTCAAAAGTAGGCATATTTAACATTGGCTTTATGGTAAAACGGTAGATGGATGATATGTTTTCATTGATTTCTCCAAAACTAGCCGGTGGAAATTAAAAAAAAAAACTATTTATTATTAAAGTTAAAACCTTAATAAATAATTGAAAACAAAAAAAAACTCGTTGTGCCCTACTAATTAAAAAGATATTTAATCTTTTTAATTAAATATCTTTTTAATTAGCCGGCCACAGCGGTTTTTTTTTTGTTTTCAATAATTTATTAAGGTTTTAACTTTAATTTAAAATATAGTTTTTTTTTTAATTTTCACCGACTAGTTTTGGTGAAATCAATGAAAACATATTATCCATCTACCGAAATATAAAAAAAATCAAGCCTTTTATTTATAGTTGCCTTGTGCTCGTACTACCTTAAATAGAAAACCCTTTCGCCCAACAACTGTAGCCAGTGCAACGAAGTACACTATATCGTTATCTTTCGTCGCGATCGCATTTTTAAAAAAAACTACCTCAAGAATCACAGTTTCATTATGAGAATATGAATAATAATACTCATCATACAATGATGGCAGCAAACATAAAGGTGTGAAGATTAAGCCAAGCAAATCAAAGTGTGTATTTTATTGCTGCATTTCATTGGCTACTATTGACTCGGTTCGGCTTCTTCCGTATTGTTAGATCGCAGTCGTTTTCTCGTCGACTTACGTTGCAAAATTGGTCTCCACGAAGAGCGCTTTTATTTTAACGCGATAATATATAGCCTATGTCCATCCAGAAAGTCTATTCTAAATATTGGTGGAATTAGTTTTGAAATCGGATGAGTAGTTTCGGAGATTACCTTCTACATCCAAACTTTACCTGTTTATTCAAATCTTAGATTAACGTTTGAATAGAACTCTTCAAATAAATAAAATTATCGATCAATTTTATAATTTTTTGTCAATACGATGATGATTAGTTTCAAATCCCCTAGAGGACGTTGGATACCACTTCCTTCCATTTAGCTCTATCCTGGACATTACGGATGAGGTTAATAAAATTGAAACCAGTCCATTTTTTAATGTTGTCTAGCCACGATGTTCTTCTTCTACCTCTGGGTCTTTTTTGTTTTTTGTTACAGTCTGAAAAAATTGGTCGATAATTAGTATAGATAAAAAATAAATTATAAATAAATAAAAGTCCAACCCTGAGCAACCGCAGTTTAGCAGATTTGTGAAAGGCTTATACTGTATTCGGTTGCAACCTTACAAAGGTTTACGTTTGTTTTTGCTGAGTCTACGAATCTCGCCTGGTGTATGTGGTGTATGTTCGCGAGGCATTCTTTCTTTTTAACATAAGCTTTACTTTTATCCCCTACAATTCGTCACGGCATCGTCATTCCAACAATCTATTATTCCTATTCGATTCTGAGCAATGGGTTTTCTTCTGCGTCTTCGATCCTCTTTGCACATCTGGCGATAGTTTAAAGGGTCAAATTCAACTGAACGTCAAAAAAATACACTGCGTTCTTTCTAATCCAAATCAATTAATGCCTGTTTTGAAATTACTGAGAAGGAACTTTGAAAGAAATTATATTTTCATTGAGGCTAATGGCTGCTGGGTTTTCAGTATTAATTTTTGGGTCGTTTTGGACATCAATCTTCTAATTTTCTTTTGTCAATCCAATCTTTTCCTATCTTTACGTCCTGCTGGTGGTCAGTTTATCAGAGTGTTCAAGTTGATTTGTTCAGTCCTTATGACGTACAAGTTATTATAATGGATTCTTTTAAGATTGCCTCGTGTTGCCCAACATTGAAACTCCTCGTACTTACAAGAATTCACTTAACTGGGGTCCATCATTTTTATAACTTTATAGCTGGCACAACAGATTATTATATAAAATTAATAACTTTTAGATCTAACTGAAGTTTGCTATTATTATTGTTGAGACACATCCATTGTTACAATTCTATACAGGGTGAGGCACATAAAGTGTTACAGAGCAATAGCACTCAAACTATTGATCATATCCAAAAATGTTGACATTATTAGTGATTTTAAGACGAATTCAGCAACCTACAATACAAGGTCATTCTAATCACGCAAAATCGTAGTCGAAAAATCTAAACATATCGGAATATTCACTTTTAAAGAATCCACTAACCTTTGCTTGGGTCTACCTACGGAAGATGCTCGAAATGATGACATTTGTGGTGTAATTTCGGTACATACGTGACTATTTTGAATATTCTGAATATTAAACAGAATATTCTAAAAATAAAATTTTTTAATTTTTTTTAAATAAATAAAAATAAAATAATTTGAATGACCTTGTGTTGTAGGTTGCTGATTTCGTCTTAAAATCGCTAATAATGTCATCGAAAAAAAATGCATGGTTTCATTAAAAAAAGTGAAGTTGACCTTGACGTAGCATCAGCGCCTCCACCGATAAAAAAATAGGGTGGTCCAGTGTGACGACCTTCTCGAACACTGAAACTTTTGTCTGAAACATTTTTGGATATGATCAATAGTTTGAGTGCTATTGCTCTGTAACACTTTATGTGCCTCACCCTGTATAAGGAAAACAATGTCTATAACCCGAATCTTACACTATCACGGTGGACAAATTAACGTTTACTCAACGGTGACACCTTCAAAAAATCAATCTTTCTCATATTTAAAGCATATTTGTAACACAAAATTCACCTCATGCGAGAGCTAATTTTGCATCAATTATATAACAATATTAATTAGCAAACTTTAGCAACATCTTACGAAATATACCGTAGGAATGTTTGAAATCTTAAACATTATTAAAAAAAATGTATCTTTGTAAATGTAACGAAGAAAAATATATTATCTAAAAGAAAAAAAAGGAGAACGCAAGAGTGAAGTTACCGTTTCTACACATGTAGGCAGCCATTTTCTTTATCTTTCCGAGGGCCTGATTGGTTCATTTTTATATCGTCAAGTTGCTTGCGATATCTTGAGCAATTTGATCAATATTCTGGCAGTATATCTTACAAGGATATCTCGAGACGCAAACTATGTTATGTTATACTAGTTATTTCAAATTTCTAGTTCCGTATTTTTCTCCTTAACAAGAATTTCGATTATTTTACTTTGCAAATAAATTACAAATTTAGCAATAGATCTGCAACTCTATTTCACATTATCTTTAAAATCCGAAACTAGAGATAGAAAGTACTAAAATTATGAATAATGAATTTATTTGACTGTGGATTTGACTGTCCTTAAAAATTTGAATAATTCAGTTCATAAAGATTTTAATATGCGTAGTCGTATTGTTAACAAACGTTTCGCCTGTTAGGGCATCATCAGTTCCTGTAATATATAAAATAGAAACATTTTTACAACATATTTAGTAGGTAAAAGAATGAGCAAATAAAACAAAATAATTACTTTCTTTGATTAACGCCTAAATTTTTTTTTCAATATTTTAATATTACTCAACGAATTTCATTAAAAATAATTAGAAACTAAATATCAATCACATTTTATATTTTTTAGATCAGTTCTGAAGAAGATCCAAATCCGGACCGAAACGTTAATGTATTAATTATATATATATTTTTAACTTCCCGCTTAAAAAAAAAAAAAAATTTTTTTCAAAAATCGGGAAGTTATTGGTTTCACCCCGATTTTCGAAAATCAAGTTTTCGCCAGATCTCGATGTTTTGAGGTCCTAGGAAGCTATTGAAACTATTTTGGCGATGATGTCCGTAGGGCTGTATGTGTGTGTGTGTGTGTGTGTGTATGTATGTATGTAAACCTTTTATATCTTTTGAACGGAGTGTCCGACTGAAACGCGGTTTGCGGCATCTGACGTGAACTTGGTGAACTTAGACTTCCTGAAAATTTGAAACGATTCGGCCCAAAAAATTTTGAGAAATCTTAAAAAAACAAGTTTCAAAATTTTTTAAAATTTGTTTTTGTAAAATATTTTCTAAACTACTAAACCGATTAATTCCAAAATCTAATCAGCTCTTCTCCTTAACAAACTGCGTCGATTTCGGCAAACCACATCAAAATCGGTTCATTTGTTCATGAGATAACGTGAACAAAAAATTAGGAAAAAAGTAATTTTTTATAATTACTCGTAAAATTCTTATCAAATCGATTTTTTTGTAATAATTTACTTTCTTAGGTTAAAAAAACTGCGTTGATCTCCGCAAACTGCATCAAAATCGGCTCATTTGTTCACGAGATATCGTGAACGAAAAATTTATAAAAGTGTTTTTTTTTAAATTGCTCGTAAAATTCTTATGAGATCGATTTTTCTGTAATAAATTACTTTTTTAGGTTAAAAAATTGCGTCGACTGCCGCAAATCGCATCAAAATCGGCTCATTTGTTCATGAGATATCGTGAACGAAAATTTCGTAACAAAGTGTTTTTTTTGAGCTCGAATAGCTAAAAAATAAACTTCTTGTTATATTTTATATATTTTTGAGCGTTTTGAACTCGAAAATAGTTACAGGGATGGCCTGCAGGGTCAAACTTCTTTTCAATTTTTTTTTAATATATTGTCTGAAAAATTGGTCGATAATTTTATTTATTGAAAATAATTACTTACGAAAAAGTTTGAAAAAATATTTTTTTTATTACATACGTTATGTAATAACCTACTCTACCAACTATATTAAAATAGTGGACTGGAGACTGGTGACCGGGTGTCTTTACTCTAATTACGTAGTCTGAAAAAGATTAAAAAGTTTTAGGTTAATTTTAATATGCTTCGCCAATGGCAGTATTTAAGATCCTACGCCGTATAGGTTTTTTCAAAAACAATTTAACGTTCGAAGTAATAATGTGCATAGTTAAAATAACTCTGATATTATAAGTATAGCTGTTTTTAAAGCATAATATAAACGTGGACGGTTAATAGACGTGCCGTCAAGTGAGGCATTGCTTCACACAAAGCGCACAAAATAATTCAGACGGTAAAGTGTTTCTTATCACTCAACAGGCAGGAATTTTTATTTTGCTCAGATGTAATCGTTTTATAGAGTAAAATAACACTCAAGATTTTAAATATATAAATCGGTGCGAAAACACGAGCCGTCGCGTTTACCCACTGTGACGTCATTCTTGTAGTACAAGGCTAGGTATCGCTAACACTAGGCTTGTTTACTCACGTGTGGATATCGTGTGTTTTGTAGGTATAGCCTAATATTTCAGAAGTAAAGTTTGATACACAAATGAAATGTCAAATATTTGAAGCAAGAATCAATCAGCGAAAACAGTATCTTGTCACGTGGGTGACGTGGGCAAACGTCCACAAAAACAAACATGGCGTCACGGTGTGTGTTGTGTTCAGAAAGCTATAAAACACGCATCGTGTGGAACGAACACATAAACGCCATCATGAAATTCAGCGCAATTTAGTAAGAAATCTAGCGGCAAAACCAGCCTCGTGTGCAGCAGCCGTTATTTGTTGACAATATACTTCTTTACGTCCTATTATTACATAAACTACTGTTGATATTGTTGATAACAATCAATTGTAACCGAGCGGCACAGTGTAGTGGTGAGAGCACTAGACTTGCTTTCGGTAGGTACCCGATGCGAATGCCGGCGGGGGCAGATGTGGCTGGGACTTTTTCCTGCTTGTTCTCGCCAAGAAATGGTAATTCCTGTGCGGCCAGCTTGTTGAGGTTTTCCATGGTTTCCCTCAATAATTCCGAATAAATATCTATTACCTGTCAAACTCCTATGTTCAAAATTTGCCTACCTTATCCTAATGTCCTAAAATTCCTTCATTCGCCCATTGCTATTAATTAGTTGAAGTTGAAACATGTACCAAATAACAGGAAGAGTGATAGATGGAAAATAGTAATGGTGCGAATGGCGTCTGTTATGATATAAAGTCGACAAACGGACTTTAAACGCATTATTATTATTATTATTATTATTATTATTATTATTATTATTATTATTATTATTATTATTATTATAATCAATTGTGAAAAATAACTCTAATAATTTAGAGTGATGATGATCCTGTTTAAATATTAGAAGATTAAAGGATGAAACCTAGTGGCATAAGATCAATGAACTTTGCAAATACTGAAGGTTTTTTTATTGAATTGATTCTCCGAAGATGACATAAAGATTGCCGAAAATCCAGACAATAAAATGCAATAAAAAAACCTTCAGTATTTGCAAATTTCAATGATCCTATGCCACCAGGTTTCATCATTTAATCTTCTAATTATAATCAATTGTATATCCAGTTGTTACTTTTACCAAATCTCAAATTAGAACCCAGAATGAGGTTTGAATCTTGGAAATTTAGCTCCCTTTACCTACGCCAATGTTTACAGCACCTTATGTTCGCTACTGCTCCTGTATCCGGAAGTCGCGGCAAGTTTGTTGCTAATGATAAAACATTATCGTAACTTACACAAGTGTGGCGGAATGAAATAGCGGGACGCCAGTTTTGCTACGGCAAGCGAAAAGTATTTTCCAAGTATTATATAGCAGTGTTATAATAGTTTTATATACTTCATATGTTTTCACTCATAAATTACTTTATTATTAAGTCATTTATGCAATAACCTTCAAACTGCTCTCTTATATTATGAACTTGAATGAATTTTGTTTTGCAAGTTATTTGTTTATTATAACCTTTACCCGACCTTTCCTCGCATTAATATTGCTTTATTAAGTCTGGATACAAAATAGACAGATTGTAGATTGTAAACGCTAAACAGCTGAGGTCATCGGTATCCATAAATCTGGATACAAACGGAGAGTGTACTAAAAATCAAAATTGGTTTCTCCGCTGAGTTACGCTGGTATAGACAGACAAACATTCTGGAAATACGTTTTCCAGTCAAAGTATAAAATACTTCTATCAAGGTTAATTTCGCACGAAACCATTCAAATTGTAGCTTTTTGAAAAGCAGATATTCTGATCTATAAAGTGAATCCATTTTTAGGTTGATTCGAGTATATAGTAAGTTATAAAATTTTAACAGAAAATTGCAGACGGTTGTCGGCTAGTCTGTACGTACGTACGTCCGAGCTATGCGGGTCGTAAACTTTATCAAATCGCCTTGATTGATTTCTAATTCGCTTTGTTTCAGAATAAAACCCTATTTAATACCATTCAGATGTATTCTGGTTTAATATTTATAAACAATTTATTATATTTTATTATTTTTGACAGCTCATAAAGTTTCAATCAATGTAATAATATTGTACAGTAATTGGGCAGCTACGTGCTATACCATTAACTTACGTAGAGTGTAATGGCCAGCTCTCTTGCTTTGTACAAAGAAGGTCGCCGGTTCAATCTCGCCAGGGTATTATTATTTTTTTCGTTTTGACATTTATTTCATATTATTCTGCTATATATTTAATTTTTTACATTTTCATTTCTTCCATTTTTTGATCATTGGTACAATGAAAAACTTATCGGAGTATGCACTTTTGGTTTCGACAACTATTTATTATATTATTATAGTTCCCAAATTATTGACAGTTCAAAATCTAATATGGCATGCAGCACAGAGTAAACTTCATCATGAAAAAAATAACATTCTTTTTTTAATTTTGAAAATTAATAATAATAATGGGAGTAATTATCTAGTGAGTTGTGGACCTGTCGTAACGGCAAATATTGTAACAGTTACGTCATCAGCATAACTTCGTAACGTAAACAAATCAAATTGAGTACATGTTTGTGTGCAAGCGAGTTATGTAATAACATCATCAAAAAAGTTTATCGTGATCAAATGATGCGAGTGGGTGAGTAAGTTAGTGAGTCAGTCATCTTTTACGTACATGTGCATGTGTTATAATATTCCGTAGCTATGTTCGCAGGAGTTATTTTATAAATATAATGAAGTTAGTTTCCGACTTCGGAATAAATTAAGTTGAAGAGTAAGCATTTTCCTGTGAGCCTCGTCCCGAGACTCTCGATGCATATATATCGACTGGCACAAAACTATCGGCATGAATCAATCCTAAATCTAACCAATTCCCCTACTAAAATACTTTTATGATTCCAATTTCACAAATGAGTAATGGAATCTACTAATTTAGATAAAAATTCACTTTTCATAATTTTACAATATTTTTTCATTTTGAGGTCCCCGAAATCCGAAAAACATGGATTGGGACCAAATTTTGAGAATTGATTTTCCCCTAACCCTAAAATTAAAATCCCCTAGAAAACATCATTTTTAAAATATTTCCCCTAATTTTTTCAAACTGAATTTTTGTTATAAATAATAATAAATTATTTTTAAAATTATTTTCAAAATTAAATTCTTAAACTTCTACTGTCGGTAATACAGGGTTAGTATTTAGATCAGCTGACGTAAGAGCGCTTGTGCAGTATTTTTAAATTTTAATTATGGCCATGTAAAAATACTTCACTCTAAAAAAAATATATAGGTACCCTAAAAATTTAGGGCAAAATACCCTAAGATGGAAACACTGACATTCGTGTACTAGACAGTAAA
This sequence comes from Xanthostigma xanthostigma, assembly GCA_963575645.1. Taxonomy (NCBI): domain Eukaryota; kingdom Metazoa; phylum Arthropoda; class Insecta; order Raphidioptera; family Raphidiidae; genus Xanthostigma; species Xanthostigma xanthostigma. Next base: position 25,354,424 of record OY754471.1, read on the forward strand.
ATTTTTCATCGTGATCATAATGTGACATTGCTGTACGTCTGGAGTTCGATAATTCCAAAAGTTTTGGAGAGCCACCGGATAACCTAATTCAATTCTGCTCGTGCTTAGAAAACAGTTGACTGATGTTCAGCATTTTTAATGTTCGATTCACTGAACATAATAAACCATTCAATAATAATGCATTCGAACAAACCGCACGTTCAGCATATAATTTTAAAATGGCCGCAAACCGGTTCTGTTCCAGCCTGCATGTATAATATGAAAGTGTAACATAAGCCGTATATCACTTCAACATACAGAGCATACAATATTATAACCTTAGCATATTTATTATAACTGAACTACAACAATAATTCATCTACAAGTGTCAGCCATTTTAGATTATCAATCATGCATATGCCAAGATGGCCGGGGATGGATTATACACGTATATGTGCCTTTCTCAGTACCGGTCCAAAACAAATTAAATGTTGCCTCACAGTAGATTTTAAGTAGTGACCTTAATTAAAAGAAAACCGGGTCGCAGTGCCAAACCCTGTCGACAATATAGTGTTTATTATAGACAGTGCAGTGGCTCTATGTGAACTAGTCTGTTTTTGGCCACAATAAAAATAGTAAGGGCCGAAAGTGTGATATCTTGCCCTGGCGCGCAGGGCAAGGTTATCACAACTTCGGCCAGTGTGGTGTATACCTACTATTTTTTTCATACCTCGGTCGTTAGCACGCTTATTAAATACATAAATTAATTACGTATTAATTACATAAAAACATAAATTCCAAGCAAGCTTTTAGTTTAGACGTAAAAACACAAATGACAGATGTTCGCGATTATTAGCTAAAATGTACTAATAGGGTTGCTATGGAAACGACATCTAAACAACAGTTGATTGGTTGTTTTTGCTTTAAGACCGCCCGAACTTCCTATATTGTAGCGTTCAATCCCACCAAGGAGTAAATGGTAGACTTTCTGCCTTACAATTGGTGTCGAAATTATTGACTTTCGATCGAGGTATGAAGAAAAAAATTAATCCCTTAATACACCGCTTAAAACAATACGTTTTTTATAATTGCAATATTATGGTCAATTCAACATAATATGCATCAGATTGAATATTAATCAGAAAACTCGTTATTTTCTTAAAATTTGTAAGTTTGGTCCTGTCGGGCAACACATTTTAATCTATACTAAAGGGTCAAATGTCAAATTTGAGACGATTTTTCAACCCCTGAAAGCACCCTTAAACTGGTCTGATTGGACCCATTTTAAATAGGCTTTTTGCAGTGATGGATTCCAAAATGTAGACAAAATTTTGTTTAATTTGATTAAGTATGTTGAGAGTTATCGTGTCCACACATGTATATTATTAGCGGTCCCGCCCGGTTTCACCCGAGTGCAAAAGAACAAATGGGGGGAGGGACATTAGTACGCACGTGCATCTTAGTTTACCGAGATAAATGTTGTATCCAACTTTCATGATGGTCAGAGTTGCCGTTCAAAAGTTTTAGTCGGACGGACAAATTTTGAGTTACAACATTTTTCATTGATGCTCCGCTCCTATTGGTCGTAGCGTGATATTATATAGCCCAGGGGCGGGCAAATCTTTTGATCGGCGGGCCACATAGCTGATGAAAATTTGACCGCGGGCCGGATGACTGTCGAAAATTTCACCGCGGGCCAAAAATTTGCAAAAAAAAGGTCCTCACATTCTATTTTCGCATTTGAAGAGCAAAAAAAAAAAGGGTCCTCACATTGTATTTCCGCATTTGAAGAGCAAAAAAAAAAGGTCCTCACATTCTATTTCCGCATGCGGACAGCAAAAAAAAGGACCCCGCATTCTATTTTCCCTAAAATTTTCTAAAATGCTTCGCGGGCCGGATAAAATTGCGCTGCGGGCCGAATCCGGCCCGCGGGCCGCCATTTGCCCAGGCCTGATATAGCCTATGCCCTATAGCCTTCCTCGATAAATGGACTATCCAACAGAAAACAAATTTTTCAATTCGAACCAATAGTTCCTGAGATTAGCGCGTTCAACCAAACAAACAAACTCTTCAAGTTTATATAAATAAGTTAGATTGTAAATTATAGACGCTCAACATCTGAGGTCATCAGCGTCTATGTGTGTATTAGAGAATACACAATTCGATTGGTACGAGTTCGGGTTTCTGGGAGCGCCAAAAAGCGTTAGAATGCAAACTATTCCAACGTTTCCCCTGAGGAGTCATTGCCATAATATGATCTTGGAGAAATTATTAGTTAATTATATTAAGCTGTCCGCAATTGACGAGCTGCCCATGTCGCACCGGCCAGCAGCATCAGTGGTACCACCACTAATACTATGGCGTGTAACAACATCACAACTTTTTGTAGGAAGAAGATAGTATCTCATAACAAATGACAGTACGAGTCAAGCGCAGCCAACCAGACATCTGCACAGTGTCGCTTCTCCTACTAACATGAATATTAAGAGAGGTTAATAATTATTATTTCTGCAGTTACATGCTTGCTCACTTCCACTTTTACGCTTTGGTGCTAAGAACTGAATCTTCTCCACTAAACGTTGGCAATTTATATAATGCAACGTACGTTCCATGTGTAATAAAAATTTTACAGATACTTTATTTTTAAGTTAAAGCCAGATACATGCCAAAGCTGGCTCCGTTGTCATTGGCAAATATTTGTCTCAAATCATGCTTTTTCTTAATCGGCTACACACTGGCCCAGCCTAGCCCAATCTGCCGTGACGAATATTTGCATCCAGAACACCTAACCTCAATTATTTTGCAGTAGATAGTAATAACACTATAATTATTAATACCTTCAGACCAGGGCCGTACCGACAACGGGGCAAGCGGAGCGTTGACGAAAACGGGGCCCCTTCTCGTTGCCTCTAGAAGACCTCCGCTGACCTACAGAACATATTGTGACAAAATCTAACGGAGTCAGATTTTGTATATCTGTATTAGTGATGTGCCGGATCGTTAAAAATATCCGCGGATACGGATCTGAATACGGATATTTGGTTTCAAGATCCGCAGATACGGATACGGATCTTAACTTTCTTAGAGTACGCGGCGGTAAATATTGCACATCGACCTTTGGAAGGAGACTGTTATGGGAAAAAGTTATTGACTTCTTTAAGAGTTATCTCTCATAACAGATTGTTTCTTTCCAAAGATCGATGTGCAATATCTCATTATAAAGATAGTTTTTTATTAGTACCTTTGAGTTATATACTATTGGTACGGTACTCACTACGATAAATGTTTGCAATATAAAGGTGCCAAATACGATTTTAAGAAATATAAAATAATCTGAATGGAATTTAACAGTTTTTCATTATTACCTAATCACCTATATATATAAAATTTCATGTATGAATTGAAAATTAGTAAGGTAAAAGATCCGTAAAAGATCCGCCATAAAACTAACGGATACGGATACGGATATTTGGTTTCAAGATCCGCGGTTATGGATACGGGTACGGATCTTTCTTCTCCCTCGGATATCCGCGGATACGGATACGGATATCCGGCACATCACTAATCTGTATATACGACTATGATTAAAAATACTTGATACAAACACATAACACAGTATTTGAATTTTATAGGCCATTCTACATATCAGTATTTAGTATTTGATCTTGGGCTCAAATTCAGTCAGATCTGACCTGATAAAAAATCAGTGGTTGTCTATGATCTCATTTACTTCCACACGTTTACATTCCAACTCTTATTTTATCTACCAAGTTTTTATTAAGTTTTACTTTTTTGTCAAGGTGAAATTGCCATTCGGCCATTTTACTTGAAACTTTGCAGTCGTACCTACGTAGTTCCGATGGCTAAACAAAATTCTGATATATTTGCTATAATAATATTTAAAGACTAGCGGTCCCGCCCGGTTTCACCCGGGCGCAAAAGAACGAATTGGGAAGGGAGGGACATGAGTACGCAAATTCAACTTAGTTTACTGAGATGAATGTTGTGTCCAAATTTCATGATGATCGGAGTTACCGTTCAAAAGTTTTTGTCGTTAAAAAACAGTATTTATACCTTTTTTAAGTAATAAATTTCTTTTAACTCAATAATTACTGTAATTAATAAAATATAATAAATATTTAATTGAAAACACTGTAGGAAAATTATTTTTATATAGGTAGGTACCTATAGTTGTAACAGTTTTCAAATGAGCTAGGTATTAATTAGATTTATTATTAATTTTAATTAGTCGTAAATAAAATTAAAATAAATTTAAATGTAACCCTTAGAAGAAAGCAATGTAGAAAATAAAAAAAAAAATAAAAATATATTTGCCCAACGTGGAGCTCGAACCCACGACCCTGAGATAAGAGTCGCATGCTCTACCGACTGAGCTAGCCGTGCTTGTGAATGTACGACGCTAACATTGAAATATTTATTAGTAGAAGTTTTGTTCCAAAATATGTATTGAAGGAGATTTATTTGGTTGAGGAACAATTGAAAATTAAATTAAAATTTAAAATTAAATAAAGTATTTAAACAGAATATCAAATTAACATATAGAAATTGTAATCGAATTGCAGATCATTTCTTCTCAAAAACAAAATTTAAACACTCAAAAATGTTAGAATCAAATCTGGTCTATAGTTTAGAATGTAGTAATTGTAATGCCATTTATGTTGGACAAACTTCTCAATACTTAAAAAATCGTGTTTATCAACACAAAAATGATGTAAAGAAATCCTTAGGAAAACCATGTGACATTAATAATCATTCAGCACTGGTTCATCACTCCATCTCCAATGATCACAATTTTAACTTTAATGAACCAAAAATACTACATAAAGAAGTGAATTTACAAAAACGACTTTTTTTGGAGATGTGTTACATCAAAAAAAATTCAAACACTGTCAATAAGAGAACGGACATAGATGGGTTGAATAACATTTATGGCAATATAATTAATTAACAAATTTTAACAAATTCTAACTTGTAAACAAAATGCAGTTTGTATAGAGATAGCCATTCTTATACATTAGTACAATATTATTTGCACAATTGACAGAACAATTTTATAAGAAAACTGTTTTATGATAATTTTAAATTTAAAAATTTGTCGAGATTCATAATAAATGATCATGTATATTAGAATTATTTTTACAATTTACCATCTTAACTTGCATTGAGGTATGTTATAGCTTTTAGTATTATCTATCTATAATGTTTATAATGTAAGTTAGAAATTATAATAATATATGTAACGAATTTTATACATGTCATAGGCCCTGATGATGAAAATATATTTTTCGAAACGTTGGTCACAAGTGATACATTGGTAAAGCTTATTTTCAATTGTTCCTCAACCAAATAAATCTCCTTCAATTGAAATATTTAGTTAAGGCATTTCACCTGAATAGAAGATTATTTTGAGATACATTTTGCAACATTTTTTATTGATACTCCGCTCCTATTGGTCGTAGCGTCATATTAGCCTTCCTCGATAAATGAACTAACCAACAAACAAACATTTTTTTTTCTATTCGAACCAGTAGTTCCTGAGATTAGCGCGTTCAACTAAACAAACAAACTCTTCAGCTTTATATATTAGTATAGATAAAGTTAAAAAGTGGTAATAAAATAGCAGATGGTGGAAGTCCTGGTGTTGTTGGTGGCAGAACGGGTTGCCAGTCGTTTTTACAAGCCTTTTTCCCTATGGCCTTATACCACTAAAAACTAAAAATGTAATTAAATATATTTTATTTATTTTCATTTTATACCATGTAAAATGATAGTAAATTAAAACATATTTAATTACATACTTTATTTTCAAAGTTTCAAACGATGCCTTCATATGTTCACGCATTACTAAAACGTTTGAAGACAAAACTTTAAACAAACTAACGAAATTGATTCGTTAATAAGAGCCAAAAAAACAATTAAATACGGTTAAATAAGTTAATTTATAATTGAGTTGTCATGGAAGCAATCGAGTTGGTTAATGTAGCAAATTATGTCTTATCATAAAACACGGCTTGTCAAAGAACTGCAGAGAAATTAAACTTAACCGACTAAAATTAATGAAATGCTGTATATTTCGACCGTTCCTCAAAGCTGCTGTGGAATTTATTGCGTTTCAGTTACTGACCTCCAAATAACCGACATTATTTTTTAAATTGCTTTACAATTGAAATGATCACATATAATATTTTTAGGTCATCTGCTAGGGTTATTTGGGTTTAATATCAATTAATAATTGCTAATTTTTAAAATCCAACAAAATTACTTTCACATCAATCTATCAAAATTTTAAATAAATTGAAATCATATTTTGTGAAATATTCAAACAAAAATTTGGAATTGCAATGCCCTTTTCATGAAATGTGCATTTAAAAGCACATTTATTTGAAGTATTTTTTTTAATTGACATATTTTACCATCAAGAGTCGGGTTATTCAATATATTGTTGAAGCAATGCTTTCTTAACGCAGACTTCAGTAAAATAGGAAAAAAACGATCGAACGTTACGAAACAAAAACGTACATATGTATTTGTGTTCAGAGCATAGCCACGAAAAGAACCATAGAAATTCAGCGCACATAGTGTGTCATTGATATCATGTCCCAAATTAGCATAATTTATTTTGTCGTTTTTTTCCGATGACAATTTTTTTATATTTAATAATTTTGTGTTTTATATTTCTTATCAATAAATAAAAGAAATAAAATTTAATGGTTCTGTTCATATTTTGTGTATACCTATATTTTAAAGTATGAGGTCCGCCGTGGGTCCACAAACCACGGAACCTCTTTTATATTTTTTAAGAATAAATGGAAAAACTATTAATTCAGTTTTAGTCTTTGAATATTTTCCAGGTAGGATCATAAGAATTTGGACCAAATAATGCTAAATTTAAAAAAATAGCTTTATTTAGTCCAATCCTATTATCCCACTATTTATTTATTATCATGGACGATAGTAATATTAATTTTTCAGAAATGTTTTCGCAATAGAAAATCCGATTTTTAGTGCATAGAAATTAATAATTCCACTGAAAATTTCATATCATAAAAGAATTGCTTTATTAAAATGTCATTCATTTTGCTAAAGTTTAATTAAATTGTATCTATTATTTACATACCTATACCTATACAATATTGAAATTAATTTGTAAATATCAATATATTTACAAATTTCAATATGAAACTGCAATAACTACATACTTTGCTCCCGAGCGTAGTTCATGCAACGTTTTTAAAATTCTCTCAGTTTTATTGGAAGCATTTTTCTCAAATATTCTCTACGTAACCCTAAGACAATTTTATATGAATTTATAGAAAAAAAATGTAAAAAAAATATATTGCCACTTGAAAAAAAACATGTACACTTCCGGTTAAGTTTTGAGTACAAAAGAGGTTAAAATCTTTCACGAAATACATTAAAAATAAATAGAAACTAATTATTAATTATTTTTTTTTTATATTTTTAGCTCCGTTCTGAAGAAGATCCAAATCCGGATCGAAACGTTAATCGTTTAATGTATTATTGATATTTTTTGTTAATATATTGTCTGAAAAATTAGTCGATAATTTTATTTATTACAAAAGAGGTTACCTCAGCAGTTTACGATAGTAAATTTCGAGTTGAATAAAAAACTTTTCGAAAATGTCTTTTATCTAGGATACAAGAATTATTCACTGTCACCATTTTCGGTGAACACACTGTATAATATGTATAAATCTGTTCACACTTTTATCTTTCTCCTTGGAGCAAGTAAAGGTAGTTATTAATTGAAAGGTTCTGATCTATAATATGATATTTTAAAACCATTTCTTTAATGTCGTTATTTTAATTAATTAACAGAAAATGAGAGTTTGAATAAAAAGTAATTTATAATCCTTTGCCAAACATTTAGCATTTGTAGAAGCTTTACAAACGACATCAAATAAGGTCATTAATTCATAAAAGAGCAGGAAGTAGCAGATCCAGTCTACAAAACTTCAATGGGAAAATTTAGAAAAGAAAAATATAGGGTGATCTAAAATAACGTCACATGAAATAAACAGTTACTTGCCTTACGGCCGCATATTTACCGAACCTAAGTAGTTATTTATTCGGTTCATTTGTTCTTATCATCCGAATAAATAGCGATATTTCAATTCACCAACCTTAATTATGTTTACTGCAGGTATAAATCTATTCTGTCTTACTGTTAGGGTATAAATTTTTATTCGCTGATAAAATAATAATGGCCGCCACATAGATCATAATACCTAACCTATAAGCCCCGGTAAATTTAGTCGCTTTTGAGTATAATATTGAATGTTTTTTTTTATATAAATTGTCAAGGGCACTAATGGGCTGAGGCAGTTGAAGCATTATAGAGTTATGGACCAATTCGCTTGCTGCGTTTAGAGAAATTAAAGTAAGGAAGGTTCACGTTATTATTTGGAAAATCGAGAGGCTTTTTTACGTTTATGACTTTTCTACGACACGGATTGTTAAAAACGAATGTGTACATAAACATTTATATTATAATACAGGATACAACAAAACATGTTTCATCTAGCATAGAAGTACAAACAATTGAAAGTCGGCTCAAACTCGAGTAACATATTTATTACGACGTATTTGTTTATTACGCTACTACAGAAAGGGTTTAAGCAGCGAGCGAAATTATATAACAAACTTGTATGATTTTCTTAAAGAATTATTGAAAATTATAGAAAACAAATATGCTTTAGTATGGAAAAGGTTGATTGCTTAGATATGTCACTGTAGAATAAAAGATAATTCAGCCACCGCGATAGTGGAAGATTCGGCTTTGAGTTCAGGACAGCGACGTTGTTTGAATAATAAAATTTTTATAATAGGTATTGCATTACAATTTCAACAATGGATGTTTTATAATTATAGCACAACACGCAATAATCCAAACACAGGGGCATGTAGTGGTTCCAAAGACAAATCTAGACCTGGCACACAGACACTAAAATATATTTGGCCTCTAAAATATACAATACATTACCAAAAGAACAACGCACGATACCTTCTTTTAATAGTTTCAGTAAGCAAATCAGTAAATGGCTGCATAATGGTGATTGAAATCAAATTTTCAAATACTTTCATTAACTCAGTTTCCATTGTAACTCTAAAACTCCTCATAAACACATACATACATTACACAACGCACTCACACAACACAAACACATACACATTTACACGCTGAACACGAAACACAGCCATGTTGAATCATTCCCCTCGACACAGACTTCGCTCTAGTGAGGGGAAGTATCCCTTCATACAGACTTTTACCATTCCAACCCACAAGTGGGGAATGGTACTAGTTTAGGTCAAAAATAACTTTTCAAAAACTTTACAATCTCTTTCCGTTTTGAGGTCCCCCGAATCCAAAAAACATATTTTTGAAAACACTCTGTGCGTCTGTTAATCTGTTAGTCTATTTGTCTGTTAGTCTATTTGTCTGTTAGTCTATTTGTCTGTTAGTCTGTTTGTCTGTGAACACGATACAGGTCAAACGGATGAGCGGATTGAAGTTGGAATGGTCCCGTCGCCCAATTGGCTGGAATTTTTTGTATACCTCTATTTACAATAAAAGAAGACATAAATATACAAAAAAAAAATAAAAATTATTTGTGTATTTAGCACCTTACGTTCTTATTGATTTTTAAAATTATTTTAATTGGTTAGGTAATATAGTCCGAAAGTATACACTATATAGAATGTGGATTCGACAGCGGTATAAAAAGTGTTGTGGCCGCCTATGGCTTCTGTGATGCACGCCGCCTCCAGCTCGGGGGCAGAGAGCGGCACCTTATAGGCCGCAGGGAAATTGCGCGCGTAATGAATGACTTATCTTGGACTGAACTTTTCCCGGAAAGACATTACCTAGTAATAAAATGGACGAGCGAACGTCGAGAGTTAAAAAAACTTCACAAGATGTTTCACGAAGCACGAATGCCGCAGACTTCATTCAGAATTCTCTGCTGGATAAATGGGGGTATCTGGCATATTTATACAGGGTGAAAGAAATATTCAGCATTCAAACGAAAAAACGGACCTGAATTTTATATTTTTGAAACATAAAATGTTTTTTAGGGTGAAAATGAGAAAGAAATCCTTTCCAAAAATGTTCATTTTTAATTAATTAGGTAATTAAGCGCTTTCGGACAATTATTAGTCCATCTTCAGAAAATTTTTTTTATAAAAATCATTAAAATTATCATAATAACTTAAAAACTATCACTCTTTCTCATTTTCATCTAAATTTCCAAATTTATGTGCGTATTGAATAATTAGTTTTTTAGGGTAGTGGGCTTATTTAGGATGTAATTAAGGTATATTCAGTGAAAAGCTAATTTTAACATTTACAGAATTTTGGAAAATCATATGTCCATTGAAATGGACAAGTCAAAAAAAAATTATTTTGTACGGTAATCACTAGCATTGGATGTCTAATTACTTTTGAAGTATAATTAGTCAAGTTAACATCATAAAATTAAAATAAATATCCACACAAGAAAAATAGATTAAATCATAAAAATGCGTAAGTAATACATAATCAGAATGTACACTTTCACCAGCTTTGAGAAACGTAATATAGATAGCAGCAGGTATATAGCTACCTAAGATGTGATTGGTTTTTATAGGAAAACGGGATTTTTCCCTTCTGATAGCATGCAACCACTTCTTTTTCTGTTCCAAATCCTTTGGAAGTACAAAACCTTTATAGTTTGAACATTGTTATACACAACACATCGGCATTGTCAATGATTTATTATTTTAAATAAACTTATTTTGTACACAGTATTATGAATGGTCCACAAATCGACGTGGTTATATAGCTGGCGCCTCTATCGGTCAAGTTTGGTAGTATCCATCCTCATTGAAAGTGGTCACACATAGTGAGAGAGATGGAATGAGCGAGCGGGCAATCTCTTGTTTGGCTAGTTGGCAACCGTAACTATATACCTAGTACTGCCCAGAAAGAGACAGATATAGACCGCACGTTTGCGCTGTCTCTTTACTGAAACGGACAAATTTTTTGATGGGTGCAAGTCGAACGTTTGCACGCGTGAGATTTACAGGCAGACCGTTTTCTTATTTGCCCTGGACGCCATCAACCCTAGTTGACTATATATCGCTTCCTACTAGACGTATTTTCTTATTATTTCTCCTTTGACATTTCAAATATTACTTATAGACAAACTTTCTCAATAGCTAGTGATTTCTATATAATATTTTCTATATAAATCTGCCGGTACGTAAGATAGTATGTTTTAATTAAGTCCTTTTTATGAAATGGATTGAATAAAAGTTCGTTATTTTCTAATCCTTTGTAATATGTTATATCATTAGTTTTATACCAAAAGGGAAAAAAAGGACTGAAAGTCTATTTCTCATTTTTCCAATAATACAATTTCTCATAAAAACTTTAGTTTAAGTTCTGCATTGAGAAGACGTCATTTTTTGCAGATTAATTACCCGTGCGTTAAATATGCCGGTTTGTTATATCTATAACCTATATTAATATATAAAGCTGAAGAGTCTGTTTGTTTGGCTGAACGCGCTAATCTCAGGAACTACTAGTTCGAATTGAAGAATTTTTTTTGTTGGATAGTCCATTTATCGAGGAAGGCTATAGGCTATATATAACATCACGCTACGACCATAATAGGAGCGGAGCATCAATGAAATATGTTGCAAAATATAACTCAAAATTTGTCTGTCCGACAAAAACTTTCGAGCGGTAACACCGATCATCATGAAATTTGGACACAACATTCATCTCGATAAACTAAGATGAATGTGCGTACTCAAGTAGCTCCCCCGCATTCGTTCATTTGCATCCGGGTGAAACCGGGACGAACCGCTAGTATTATATAAAATTCAAAGAAACTTTTTTGAAATGTTTCTTGTAATTTCAGATTTGCCGCTTGGTATCTTGCTAGATTTTACTACTAGTTTTCTAGCGCTGGTTTTCTTAATTGCTATTATGCGCTCGCTTCACACGAGACGTCTTTACAAGCTTGCTCTGCAGGTAGATTCGGTCTAGGGCGTAGATATTTTTTTTGGGGGGGTAAAGCAAAAAAATCATAAATTTTGTAAGTTTTATTAATATCACACAAGAATACTCACGAAGGAAGGTGTCAAGCAAAATATTAATTCCCAAACCAATTTTACAAATTTTTTTCAATAAGTATTTCTAAATTTTATTTTTTAACCCAGAATTCGTATTATTTTCAGTGTTATTGTTTATTATTATAATCCTGGGGGGAAATTACCCCCTTTACCCCACATCCCTATCTACGCCCTTCCTGCTTCCTGATTGATTCTTGCTCATAGCTAGTAGCAAGAAAAATAGCCACTGTTCTAATTTTAAAACCTATTTTGTGCACGCGAGCCCGCAGTGACGTCATTTCTAGCTTCGTACCTACCGGCCAGCAGAAGTCCAAGCAGTGTTTGTAGCCTCGTGTGCAGCGGCCTTTATATACGATTATAATCCGTAAAAAAGCCAGTGCAGTTACAACTTAGTCGGCGTTAAATTAGCACCGACGTCAAAATTTTGTTCTTTTAGTGACTTTTCTGAAGTATTGACGTTCAATTTTTTTTGTACCTACAAACGTATGTAACGAAACTACGAGAAAATGGCTGCAGACAAATCTGATAAACTTCGCATTCCGTTAGTTCACAACCACGGTTCTAAATCGTGTTAATTTTGTTATGTAAGTTATTTCTCCATATAATAGCCTGACTTATAGTACAAAAACGCATTATTTAAATAAAGTAGTTAACAGTCATGGAAGTTACGTTAATGCACGCCATACAGTATCGTATAACGGTATAAGCGTGACGCTATATAAACGCAGTAGGCTGAACTGAAATAATTACTTTGTTTGTAATAGAAACCGCATGTTTACATTGCAGGGTCTGATCTTCCACAATCTGTGATGCAATAAAAATATTCCAGTCAGTTGTGGGACGGGACCATTCCAACTTCAAAAATATTGACATTTGATAAAGAAAATAAGATTTCGGATATTGCGTGAGGTGATGCAGTAATGGCTAGTATTTAATATTTATTATTTATTTAAGTGAGACTTTTATTCTATCGCCCCGAATTTTTCTGGCCGTCTGTTGCATGTCGTATACAGGCGGCCGCGGAGTAGGGGTTAAGTGAAAGGCGTTCGGAGTAGGCGCTCGGTAGAGCAGTCAAGGCCAATATGGCGGCGCCCATGGTTAGCATCAGCTGACCGTGTAGTATGTATAACACATAGTCAGTCTGTCATGCGGGCAAGTGCTGTACAGTGTTTACATGTTTTTATTCGTGTATTCATGTGAATATTGTTGTTTATAATTAATCGTGATGGATAAGTGTCTACAATCCAACGCCTACAATCCAATAAAAGTTTCACTTGCGTCGTGGTTTCTTAAAACCACACAACTGTTTTTTTAATTGTTTCTTCTTTTATATAGATTTATTCTCTTGATCCTGGTAGCTACACTGGTTTTAAGCACTATTTATGACATACATTTAAGGAAAAAAGGACAGAGTAAGTATTCTACATAATCTTAAAGAATGAGAAAAATGTCTGTCATTTGGGCGACATGACCATTCGAATTTAAAAAATTCCAGTCAATTGGACGACGGGGCCATTCCAACTTAAAAAATATTGACATTTGAAATAGTTTAATAAAGAAAATAAAATTTCTGATATCGCGTGAGGTGACGCGGGTAATGGCTAGTATTCAATATGATATTTGCTATTCATTGCCATGGTTACCTACATAATATGTTCCACGTCATGTAAAAATTAATCAAAGCATGCTTAACTAGTCTATTCCTGACAGAACTACAAAACAAAAGAACAGCTGATTTTTTTTTATTTCCGAAAAAACTATAAATTTGAAAAAAAAAAATTAAAAAAAATTTCTAGTTCAAAATCGCTGCAGGGTTTCCACACTCGGTGTCTGCGATACTTTTGAAGCTTTTGATGTCATGCGGTGAATTCACCAAGGGAGATGTTTTATTTACGTTTGTATCCAATAAAGAGAGATAATTATATAAAAAATAAATGTATTAAAATGTTAAGATCAAAATTCAAAGTTGTTTATGTCACTTTTTTGCTCTTATTTTTTAACCGTACGGCTGCAACTGCGTTGCCGTTGCTACACCAATTCAATGCACACATTTTGAAACAACGCAAATATGTATTCGGTCGCCAACTCGGTTATACAGTACCGCACTTACGTTTTTTAAACGGACGTGTGCATCAGTGATGTGTCGCTCCTGAGCGAGTCGTTCATAGTGAACGACTCCTTTCTCGGAGCGGAGCGAGTCGCTCTTTTTTTGTGAATGACTCACTCCGAGCGCCATTGCTCTGTGCTGAGATATTCTGTACTGTTCGCACATTTACAGAGCGCACACAGCACAAGCCACAGAGGCACGAGTGAATTTTACACGTACGGGGTTATCTTTGCTGAGTCATGTAATGTTGAATGACACACTGTAAGTTGAATAGTACTAAGCTTAACAGTGACTTAAACCATTCACATTGTCGTTGACAAAGATATAATATTGTAACAATAAACATTATTATTGTTAGGCTTTTGTTATTCTTTATAGTTTATCCCAAATGCGAATAATATAAGATCAGAAACATATTAAAATGACCTCAGAGCTGAGTGTGTGTATTGTGCTGTGCAATGCTACGTGACTTCTGAGCATGCATGATGACACACCTCTGCAGTCTGCACTCTTGTGTAGTGCGTACCGTCTAGTGTCGCTACTTTGGACGACTCGCTCTGAGCGACTCTTTTTAGTGAGCGGAGCGCACGGAGCCAGCTCCCAATAAAGAGTCATGTGGACACATCACTATTTTGCATCGCTCCAATAGAGAGTATGGTACTATGCGGTAACGATACGTTGAGAAAAATATGAACTGCGATGTTAAATCGACGACGTTTGTTTGTTTCGACAAATTTCGTCTTGCGGACCAGAGCAGTGCGAAGTAAGTTATAAAACAATTTTTTGTCAATTTCGTAAGTGTGATTCCGCTTACGTCAATGTAGTCACCAAATGGTATATAAAGATGCCAAAAATCCAATATGGCGTCTCATGTTAAATGAACGCCATTTAAAGTAGGTATCTCAGATTAGGTTTACATGAGGCGCTAAGACCAAACATGCATCACAATCACTACGATCTAGAAAACCAGTCGGGTAGAGGAGGCTTTGGATGAGCCTTACTACCTTGCTAGGGGTTGCCCTCAATACTTCATCAGGCTCAAGAAAATATTGCAGCCTTTTGGAGAAAATTGCTTCACGTGCGTAAAGGCAGTTTTCTTCACTTCCTTGCAAAAGCGACATTCCTCATCTTGAGATGTAACAACTTTAGAGGGCAGTGGTCCTGCCAGTATTCTCAGCTTTAAAGGATCTTAAAAAGCTTGCAAATGGTTCAAGAAATTTTTAGATACTTTCATTAACGAAAAAGTAACGGCTTTTTTCAGAATTTTATAAATAAATCGAATTGTTTTTTCAACGGGTTGTCAATAAGTTCAAAATTCTGCGCTACTTTACCAATTTATCCGACTTCGACGTCTGGGACACTCTGTATAGTTAAAATTAGTCCTAGACCGGTTTCTGTTGCGGTAATAATTCTACACGTTTCCTTGTGATTACATAATGATGCCCCGTTTGTCGAGTCGCTACTGATTTAGAGAAACTAAAGGTTTAATTTAAATAGTAACCCAAACTAAATTACATTTGCCCTAATTAATTGTGTTTGTTACATTCAGCTGATTGCCTCATTATAATCAGGTGACGTTCTCTGAGGCTTTGAGAGACGAATAAAATATAGATTCGTTTTAGCCAATCTCTACATAATGTAGCGCCACTGTGATTTTAACAATTTCAGGCAGCTAATAGCAAATTTAAAAGCTAATTAAGCTTTAAAACCAACATTTAAATCTATGATTAACTCTTACTTGGAGCTAAAATTCCACGGATTATTTGGGTTCGGATTAATGTCCAGCGTTTCCATAAAATTTGTAAGTCCAAACCTGTGGGGCCGATTTTATTAAAATTTTGGTGGCACATTTTTATCATTACTAAAGGGTTAAATTTCAATTTTGAAACGATTCGGAGAAATTTTTCGGTACTTTGGTGCTCAAAAACTTTTTTCAACCCCTAAAAACCACCCTTAAAATGGTCCCATTGGGCCCATTTTAAATAAGCTTCGTGCAGTGATTGGTTTCGTCATAATCAATTAAATCTTTCGAAAGTTATTTCCCACAAACATAAATATATATGGTGCAAAACTTCTTAAGAGGCTATGAAACGTCGAGAAATTTTGGTCCGACCCCTAGGTTCCGCCATCCCATCGACGCCAATAGTGTAAGTGCCTTATGGCAAATACACCAAAAAACTAGAATGGGTAAAAAAAACTATTCTGGGTCGTTCCGTATATAATTTTTTTTAAACTTTAGACGTCTTTCAGGATACCTTTAAATCGCCATAGTTATAGAAAACAGCACGATTTTCCTGTCGATTTATTTCATAAAATAATTAAAAATAACAAACAAATTATATAAATAAAATTGACGTAAATGAATTTAATCGTTTTAATTTTAATATGGCAAGTCAATATTTTACATTTATTTCTTTTGAAGTCATTTCCGAAAAGCAATTTCGACATTAACTTGTTTTCAAATAAATAACAGTCGAAGCGTGTATGCAGTGCCAATAATCTTTAGTAAAAGTTACAAATTCTGTTTGGATTCAGTTAAAATATTTAAGTAATTTGGAAAATTTCCATTTAAGAAATGGCACGCGTGTATTAGTAGGTACCTGCCGAACGCCATTAGCTTATAAGTATACACAGGGTTGGATTTAGAACTTTTACACATCTGGATTCTAAAACGTTGGTATTGAAACCCACATGTGACATTTGTGTTCTTCAATAATTTTTAAAGAAATATGCCAGAAAGTTGGTTGCAGACATTTTTAAGTCATTCGCTAGTGTTGCAGAAGTTGACAATATGAAGTTTTGATTGTAAAAAATGTAGTAATGTCCACTTCTGCCAAGCCTTTAACGCCCCATTACTGATCAGAATAAATCTCGTATTAGGGAATCAAAATATCTAAGAACATTAAATAATCAACATATCAGTGTTTTCAAATGTAACCCGTTCTTCCACCACAAAATTACAGCTCTTCCACCATATATAGATATTTTATATAATAATAGCTGCACCCGACAACGCGTTCCAGTGGCTCAGTCTGGTGTGCGTGTGTTGTTGTTACGTTCAACAGATGGCGCTCCCGTTGCCGTAAAATAATTAGTATAGCGTGTGTTTCAAAAAAAGCATGTTTAAATTTGTCACAGGTGTGACATCTATATAATGGATAAAAACACGCGCCTATTCGAATGCAACGTTGTGTCAAAATTTCAATGCAATCGGTAAAGAACTTTCGGAGATTTAAAATTTTTAACAAACGAACATTTACATTTTTATTTATATAAATAATTAATCGATAATTTTATGGATTACAATAAGTCAATATCCATGGTAATGTAACTCTTTTTAGTGAGCGGAGCGCACGGAGCCAGCTCCCAATAAAGAGTCATGTTAGAACTAGACATTTTTTATTGATAATATTGTAAAAGAGATAATGATTCGCGAAAAAGTCTTTATAAATAATTCTCTACATATTGTCAAAAATCGATTTTTCTGTAATAAATTACTTTTTTATGTTAAAAAATTGCGTCGACTGCCGCAAATCGCATCAAAATCGGTTCATTTGTTCATGAGATATCGTGAACGAAAATTTCGTAACAAAGTGTTTTTTTTTGAGCTCGAAGAGCAAAAAAATAAACTTCTTGCTATATTTTATATATTTTTGAGCGTTTTGAACTCGAAAATAGCGGGAAGTTACAGGGATGACCTGCAGGGTCAAACTTCTTTTCAATTTTTTTTATGTATGTTCACCGATTTCTCCGTCAATTATGGACCGATTTTCAAATTTTTTTTTTATTCGAAAGAGTGCACCTCAGAGGTGATCCCATCGGAACCAAGTCAGGATCTGATGGTGGAATCCGGAGAAATCGAGGGAAACTCTCAAATTTCAAAGGCACGCATAATGTTTTTTTATTATGTATGTTCACCGATTTTTAGTGTTATAGGCCCCACTCACGATCACACTTCATGCAACAGTTCAGTGTTCAAACTTATAGTTCAGTGAAGCATGATAGTGTGTGGGACAAATAAACACTGAAACCAACACTGAAGTCAAGCATGAACTCATCAAATGCATCTTGATTTTTGAACGACTTCAGTGTTCAGTGTTCAAGTAAACTGTTGTGTGTGTGGGTGTTTTTCAGTTCAGTTTTTGGAGTTCTGTGTTTTGTACAACCAGAAGCCAAAAATCTCAATGTTGCTGCCTTTCTTGTGCAGAAATAGATTTTTACATATTTGTGTCCTGGTTCTTAATAAATAGGGTAACTAATTCCAGTAAATAATTGTAAGTTAATTCATTCATTCGTAAATAATTATTGCAATCAAGCGGCTCAAGATGTAATTCATTAATCAAATAAACATGACTTCTTGAATCACGCATTTCTAACCAATTTTTCACCCATATTCTTCTTTTTTTTTCTTATTTCTCTGCTTTAAATACAATCCCATAGCTCTGAACAGCCAATCCTCACCATTCAAATTACTCATTTAGTCCTTATTAATGAACTATACTCTATAGTATAATATTATCACAAGAATAAGTAATATTTATTATATATTATTTATTATTATATTATTATTCTTGTGATATTATAGTGTGTATATAATATAATATATCTTATGTATCTATACTCGACGAGTGTATGCCAACAACTGAACCAAACTGAACACAAAAAATTTAAAAAACTGAGCAGTTTGCATGAACTGTGTGTGGTGCCAGTCAGTCTTTCGATTAATCTGTCCAACTTCACTGAACACTGAACTGTGGCATGAAGTTTGATCGTGAGTGGGGCCTATTAGATTAACACTAAAAAGAGAAAATAAAATATTTTTAACAAAAAAATGAACCGACTTCACACTAAAAAGTAAAAAATAATTGCGTATTGAAATGTTTTGGAGTCGGTGTAGTTCTCGGAATAGATTTCATTTTGGCTGACACCGACTCCAAAACATTTCAATACGCAATTATTTTTTACTTTTTAGTGTGAAGTCGGTTCAATTTTTTTGTTAAAAATATTTTTAATTAATAAGAAATATCGCAGGATTGGGGACAAAAAACTAGATTTATTAAAGTGTACGACGTTTCGTCTATGAATTTAGACTTTTTCAAGTATTATTATTTTTTAATAATTATTGTTTTGAATTTTCTGTATGTACTTGAAAAAGTCTAAATCCATAGACGAAACTTCGTACACTATATAAATCTAATTTACCTAGCGGGGTGGCGTAGCGGTGAGAGCACTAGACTCGCATTCTAGAGGTACCGGGTTCGAATCCCGGCGGGGGCAGATGTACCTGGGAGTTTTTCCCACTGCCTCTCGCCGAGAAACGGGAGTTCCTGTACTGTATCTTGTTGAGGTTTTCCATGGTTTCCGTCAACAATTTCAGATAAATATCAAGATGGTTATTTATTCAAGGCCATGGCCGATCCTATGCTCAAAATTTGCCTACCTTATCCTAATTTCCTAAAAAATCCTTCATTCGCCCATTGCTATTAATTAAGTTGAAGTTTCAAAATTGTAGAAAATAACGGGCAGTGTGGTAGAAAAAAAATAGTAATGGTGCGAATGGCGTCTGTTATGACATAAAGTCGAGAAACGGACGTTAAACGCATTATTATTATTAGTATTGTTATTATTATTATATTATTATTATTAGTATTATATAAATCTATTTTTTTTTGTCCAGAATCCTGCGTTTTTTCTTATTAATTATTTCTGTTTAACTTTTTTTCTATAATAAGTAGTTTAATTATCCGGCTACAGCCCTGATCGGCAATGATATCACGAAAAGGTAGCAAGTCTTTTCCTACAGTCGCAGAACTCACAGCAACAAACAGAAGGGATCTCAGTTTCACTCAAACATTTGTTCTCAACAAAACTTATATTACTTTTACCCCTGTTTTGTGTCGTCCCCCGTTCCCCGTACATATTTAATTTAAACTCGAGCAAGCGCGCATGTCGCGGATACTTTATTCTCGATTCTACGATAAGGTTGTGCCATTCATTATATAATTTCATTATAAAACGTGTAAAAACGATACCGAAAAATTGATTGATGTTAGTACTAAAAAGAAAAGAATAATTGTTAAAAATTTAGGTATACTATTATAAAAGCGTGGGTTATAAACTATGATATAGCTCTTTAGTGACAACACACGCTTTATTATGAACCTAAATTAATAAAATCAAATTTTTTTTTACAGTACATTTCACCCAAAAGCTCTTTTTTAAAAAATATTTTTTGATAATTTAGGTTCATAATAATAAAAGCGTGGGTTGTAAACTTTATGACAGTACATTAGTCACGACCCACGCTTTTATAATGATAAGCCTGAATCACAAGAAAAAATATGTTTTACTTTAATTCAAATCTTATCTTTAAAAAGCGTTTTTTACTGTTTTTATTCACCTTATTATTGTATTTATTCGAAACACGGTGGTTTGTTTACGATTTAAAAAGCAGTTATTCTGGAAAAAAATTATAAGGAAAAATTGGACACGTGCCAAAGGAAACACCACAAATAATTCAGAATACAACTGAATATAAATTCACAAAATGAAAACCTTGACAATGCTGCCAATTCAATTGCATTACCAACTTTGAAAACAGATAAACACTGTTCTAATATCGCAAACTATTCAAGTTTCTTGAAAAGTAAGGTTATATGAACGAAATTCAAATCGACGACATAAAACCATTCTAATTATAATTACAATAATCGTCGAATATTACAGACTGTCCTGTTATTTATTATTTTGTGAAATTATCAGATTTTTGACTGACAAAGAGAGTGTGCTAAGGGAAAGAACTTTGCTGTCAACAGTAGTGATGTGTCCACATAACTCTTTATTTGGAGCTGGCTCCGTGCGCTCCGCTCACTAAAAAGAGTCGCTCAGAGGGAGTCGTTCAAAAAAGGAGCAACACTAGATAGTGCGCACTACACAAGAGTGCAGACTGCAGAGGTGTGAACTGTCATCATACATGCTCAGGAGTCACTTAGCATTGCACAGCACAATACACACACTCAGCTCTGAGCTCATTTTCATATGATTCTGATCTTAATATATTAATCATATTTTGGGTAAACTATAATAAAAGCTTAACAATAATAATGTTTATTGTTACAATATTATATCTTTGTCAACGACGTTAATGTGAATGGTTTAAGTCACTGTAAACAGTGTGTCATTCAACATTAAACGACTCATCAAAGATAACTCCGTACGCGCAAAGTTCACTAATGTCTCTGTGCCCTGTGCTGGAGAGTGAGTCATTCACAAAAAAGGAGCGATTCGCTCCGCTCCGAGAAAGGAGTCGTTCATTATAAACGACTCGCTCAGGAGCAACACACCACTAATGCAAAACGTTTTTATAGTAAAACAATCTTTATCAGCGGCTTCACTTTCGTTAATTTCAGTGTTTTTTACTCTGTTTCCAGTCCCATTTAGTACAGGCGCGATTAAGCCTAAAATTTACTGAAAGTCTAATCAAACTCGGATTAATTGTTTTTGGGTTAACCAAAAACAAACAGACAATCATCATGAACACAACGTCCATCTCGGTCAGCTAAGATGAACGTGCGTACTCGTGTCCCTTCCCATCCGTTCTTTTGCACTCGGGTGAAACCGGGCGGGACCGCTAGTAAAATATATAATATATAATTAATAACACCAACATGGTTTGGTGTAATGTGAAAGGGTGCCATAGAATACCACAGAAAAGGTTTTTTAAGACTGGACACAATTACTAGAGGCGCTGAAACTAGTAACTAATTACTACGATTTTACATTAGCTCTTATGGGCAACTTCTCCTCCATCTTATCCTATTTGGAAGCACGTTGTAAGCAAACTAAATTAAAAAAGTGCTTATTAATCACTCAGTATTTTACAAACCTTTAATAAGAATGACCATGTTGGGCGAGAGTGGAAGGGTTAAAGGATGGGTTAGACTGCCGAATCAGTGCACATATTGAAGCAGTGGAAAGGAACTAATGAGCCGCGATGCCGATAGCGTTTTGTGAACCGTGCACTAAATCTACCGAACTTGCGAGCCGTTTGTTATATGAATTGAACGATTACATAGTTCGAAAAGAAATAAGTGTGGTCAATAAGGTAAAGTAGCTCATGCCATTTTTTATACAGGCTGCGGCAACGGAATCTTTGCATTGTTTTACATTTAAAATGTATGTTGACGAATGAATTTTGTTCGACTTGATACTCGCAACGCTCGTGGCGTTTGATTGATGCTGCTGTCCATTTTTAATGTAATGAAAGCTACCCCTTAGTTATTTCACACCAAGCGGGGAATGGTACTAGTTTAGGTCAAAAATCACTTTTCTAAATTTTACAATATTGTTTCGATTTGGAAAAACTCTGTGCGTCTGTGAGTCTGTTTGTCTGGAAGCACGTTTGTCTGGATGAGCGGATTGAAACGAAATTTGGGGAGGATGTTTGGTATGCAAATATGAAGAGCCCTATTGTTTTTGGGGACAATAGGCGCAAGCGCAGAAGTATTATATGCTATAACGGTGTTTTTTTATATAATAACGATATACTTTTCTTAACGGATTATAAATCTATTCATTTTTTCAAGAAAGTTTTGTTCAATTTTTTTTTTTAAACTTTATGGTTTCACAAAATATTTTGAGAATAAAAAAAATCAGCTGTTCTTTTGGTTTTATATCTGTCAGAAAAAAAAACTAGTTAAGCATGCGTTGATTAATTTTTACATGACGTGGAACATATTTTGTAGGTAACCAAGGCAACGCGAATAGCGCACATATATTGAATACTAGCCATTACCCGCTTCACCTCACGCGATATCATAAATTTTATTTTCTTTAGTATACTATATCAAATGTCAACATTTTGAAGTTGGAATGGGTCCATCGCCCAATTGGCTGGAATTTTTTTTTTATTTCATTACACAATTTTATGGTGGATGTGAAGGCGACATAGCGTGTGAACCGGCGGAAGTTCAAAGTAAAAATCTGACATAGGACTTTCTGCGGTTCCCAGGCTTCAGCCACGCCTGATAAAAGGAGAAAGATCGAACGCTCGC
This sequence comes from Xanthostigma xanthostigma, assembly GCA_963575645.1. Classification (NCBI taxonomy): domain Eukaryota; kingdom Metazoa; phylum Arthropoda; class Insecta; order Raphidioptera; family Raphidiidae; genus Xanthostigma; species Xanthostigma xanthostigma. The sequence goes on from OY754471.1 coordinate 25,377,722, forward strand.
GGGTCATTCAAAGTAAGTTAGTAAGCCAGAAAGTTAGCCAGCCTGTAAAATATCATTCGAATCGGCAGAGCACAGACAGACAGACGTACATAATGAATTAATAAGGGTTCCGTGTTTTGTTCATTTGGCTACGGACCCCTAAAAATCACTCAGTTCTCACTTCACAGTAGAATCTCGAAAAATGAAATGAATTGAAAGAATCAAACGTGCCATCCTTTCAAACGTGAGTAAAGATACGCAACATGGCGCTCGTCGAGGCGTTTGTGTGTCGGTGAGGCTGGAGGTGTTGCCATATAACGCCCGACAAAAACACAGACACACACTCACACACACACTGACTTAAACGGGACGCAATTAATAAGACAGCCGTCCGGTTCACTGGTCTTACTGATCGCTCTCATTCTATCCATCCGTCCATCTCACTCACTCGCACTGTATCCGTCTCTGTCTGCGAACATAGAACTTTACTATTGCATAACGTACGATATTCATTGGTGTTATTTTTTCCCCTTAAAGTGGCACCGCACATATTTGCCCAATGCTGAGCTACTAATGTTTGATATTTTGATGAATATCTTAATCGGCCTTAATAATAGGTGTGTTCCGAAATACAAAATATTTTACGGCAACGGGAGCGCCATCTGTTGAACGTGACAACAACACACGCACACCAAACTGAGCCACTGCAACGCGTTGCCGGATACAGCTATTATTATATAAAATATCTTTATATGGTGGAAGAGCTGTAATTTTGTGGTGGAAGAACGGGTTTCATTTGAAAACACTATTTAACACAAATGTTGCATTCGAATAGGCACGTTTTTTATATAGGCACCTATTATATAGATGTCACACCTGTGACAGGTGAAAATAAGCTTCTTTTGAAAAAAAGCGCCATCTATTGGACGTTAAAACAACCCACGCCATACTAAATATATTAAGGCAATGGAAGCGCCATGTGTTGAATACAGCGTCATCTGCTGGACTTTAAAACAACACACGCTATTTATTATTATTATATTAAATATTTTATGGCAACGGGGGCGCCATCTGTCGAACGGAACAGCAACACACGCAAACCAGCCACTGCAACGCGAGGCCGGGTTTTGTACGAAATTTTAATTCGTAAATGTTACATTATTTAATAAGTATTTATATATAATTTTGCATTTAATTGATAACATTTTTTAGTAAATGAGTAAAATAACATTTACCTAATTAAAACCGTAATTGTAACGTTTGTGAAATTGAAAGAGAGAAAAAAAAACAGAAAACGAAAATTTTCATAGCGTATTCAAAACAAGTAATAATCAACCCTTATTATAAAGGTAAATATACATAGGTACATTTTCTTCCAAAATAAATTAAGCTTTACTTTTATTGTGTGAAAGGAAAAAGTTAGATACTTTCGTCAGATGTTTTTTTAATTAAAATTGTTCTTAATTTTAACTTCATAATTGAACGCATGTTTCCTCAAACATAAAAAGTGCTAACAGATAATTATATAAAAAATAAGATAATTTCCCTGCTTTTTTCTTTCCTCCTTTTTATTCCGGCGCTTTGAAAAGAAAAAGTTTTCGTTAACTGTAATATTTGTCAAATATGTTAGTCCTGGAGTTGATTGGTGAGAAAACAGTGAAAACATTTTCATAGAGAAACTTTTTTTCGTCAGTTTTTCTTTTATATACTGAAAGAAGTTTTTTTTTCTGTCAAGTAAACAAGACACCTTCATCTGCACTAATAAACACCAAGTCTTGTTCAGAAATTCATGAAATTCTTAAATAATTTTAGAAGAATGGATGAAAATAAAAGATGTAGTGTAAGAAATTATTATTACTAAAAGTTCTACACGCTTGTGTGTCAACAAAAAAAAACTTATCGACAACTTTCGAAAAAGGTCACTATAAATTATATAGTTTATTATTTGCTACCGAAATGACCAACAGACACAAGAATCATATAAAAAATGTATTACGTTATATTTTTATCGTTCTAAGAAAAATATAATCTACAAAAAATATCTGAATAAATAGCAGGGCATGTTTCTAGTGTAAAAAAAAAAATATTTTTTGTCTCGCTTTGCAAATAAACAATTCGTTTAAAAACCAATTACAATTAACTTTTCTTATAAAAAAAAAGATGAGAGGTGTCGTGGGACACCTGGTTGGAACGAAGTTATTTTCGCTAACAAGATCTCACACCTGATTTTCGAACAATCAGATACTTTGTGCACCCCTACCTAGACAGCAGCTGCATGTGCTGTTCATTCACGTGATATCTGTTGGTAGGAAAGACTACAGCACAGAGATAAAATGAATATATTTTGTTTGCATTTTTCCATACCGTTACGGCGTACTGTCAAAGTTCGTTGTTAGAAGTTGGTAGTTTATTTTGCTAGAAGGGTTATCGCACACCACTGGGAAATTCCTTTCAACACGTTTGAGTTACGATATAATGGCCTTCTTTTTCAAAAGAAAATGTCGTCTAGTTTTCCTTACACGAACAAAACTTCAATAAGATAAAAACAAAAGGTCAACGACTTGGACGATCCGTACGAAAGGTTAAAAATTTAAATCGATACTCATTAATTTCATGTATCAATGTCCACGTATCTTTTAGTCGGGCACAAAATCTGAAGCAGTTGGAAAAACAAAACCGTACCGCCCACAAAATTAATTGAAGCTGTATAAATACTACATACAACACAGCTATTACAAATGTAACTCTTCTACTGTTATAGGGTCAAAGTACCAATTACTGACCACTCACTGGTCGACTATTTTACCACGTTTATATTAACTCGCTTTTCGTGTATGTCGGGCGAAACTTTGTAATTGATTTTAAACTAACTTCCTGATATAGAGACTAGAAATTTTTAACATAACTCAGAATTGATAGGTATTTGGAAAAAATTCCGTGGCATAAGGATCGAAAATGAAGCAATACCTACTGAAATTTTCGATCCTTATGTCTCGGAATTTTTTCCAAATACCTATCATTAACTTCAATGGATCATGGTTACTCTATTTATTGAATAGAGTCAAATTCACATAACTCAGAATTATTTCTAATTATACTAGTAATCGCGGTCAGAATTTGGAAGGAGTATCTTTTTTTCCCAAAGCGTTCATTTAGAGAGCCTCCCCCTCGTTTTAGAGGTTGTTGAACACGATGGTGAGGGTCCCACATTTTTTTCGGAAACCCCTTCAAATTAACCAAGCCCCCCCCCGCTTACAAATGATTTTCGACTCCATTTTTTGGCCTTCTTCGAGTACAGAGATTTGATTTTCGAGGCAGATGCGCCAAACCACCCCCGCCAAGGGATGGAAATTGGGATTTTTCATATGTTGTCTTTATCAGGCAAGTGTTTTATTATAAAAAATAAATATATATTTCCACCCCTTGGAATTATAAGAAACATTTCATAAAAAAAATCATCAAAATTCGTCAAATAGTTTTTAAGTCAAATCCGTTTACACACACTTATATAGGTACAAATAATTATATATATTAGTATACGTTTATAATGGCATAAAATAAACCAAGTGTTGACGGTTTTACAAATAAACATAATATAGTTGGCAAAACCAAAAGTGCACATCCCGCAAGTTTTCCACTGTACATTATATTATAATGAAAAAAATTGAGAAAATAGATTAAAACAAATAAAAAAAAAATAAAAATATACGAGAAACATTAGTAAAATAAGAAATTTTTTTTAGCAATTATGCAAGGGTTTTGCTCTCAAAAATCCCGATTTTTTGAGTTTCTTGTCCTAGTTTATTGACTTTCTAGTTTATCGAAGAACGCATTTTATAGACACAATATCCCAAAACACTATTTTTCAAGAATATCCCACCGCTACACTAGCGGTATGTGCAATAGATTAAAAAAAACAATTAAAAAATTAAAATGAAAAAAATAAAATGAAAAAAAAAAATAATAATAAAAAAAATATATGAGAAATATATTATATATAATATATAAATATTAAGTGGAATAAAATGGAATATAAAAAAAAAAAATTTCTTATATCAGCGGGAATCGAACCCGGCACCTTGGGATTACAGGACTTACGCTTTAACCGTTCGGCCACACCGATGCCGTACAACGCCTTTGTTATTATGGTATAGAAGTGTAGCAGTTATTTTACGTATCATACTACATTCATTGAGTATATTTATTATGTTTTTTGTTTTTTTATTTTAATTAGCTGTCAAAAATAATAAAAAAAAAACTGTTTATAAAAATTAAACTACTGAACACATTTTAGTGAATTTAAATAGGGTTCTGGTCTGATAGTAAACAAAGTGAATAAAATATAACCCAAGGGGATCCGACCAAAATTGCGATCTGTAGAGTCGTGACGTACGTACATACGTACGTACGTACGTACGTACGTACGTACATACGTACAGACCAACCGACAACTGCTGTTTGTGATTTTCAATTACAATTTTAATAGTGTTTATGAACTCGAATTGATTTAAAAATGGTTCTGTTTTATAGATCAGAATCTCCTCTTTTCAAAAAGTTTCATTTTGAATGGATTTCGTGTGAAATTAACTTAGATATAACTTCTTATCTGAACGAAAGTCAGCTCTGATGCACAAAGCGATAATAAAGCACATACCGCTAGTTTAGCGGTATGTGCAATATTGACTCTCTATTAATTTGTAAGTGAGCTGCACATCAAGCAACAGATCTGTAACCCACTTGAAAATTGAACATTTCTTATCGCAAAGGGTTATTAGAACGTAAGATTAATAAATGAGGCATATATTTTTTTGTTACAGCCTATATATACAATAGACTACCTGAAAGATGTAAAAATAATACATATTCAATTTTTAAAAGGAATGTAAAAACATTTTTATCATAACGGGTCTTTTATAGCATAGATGAATTTTTATGTTGCCAATAATTTTATTCTGTCATATTTTATATTGTGTAATTTATACGTTGTAATTTATAATGTTTAATATTTTTTTGACGTGTCAAACAGATTTTGTATATCTCGACTGACAAAATATATATCTATCTTTCTATTATTTATTAACGTATTATATAAACCAAAGGTGAGTGATCGGAAATGGATACATTTACCCCATTATATAATGCAGCCATTACAGACGAGATAGTCTACTCCTGTTATATAATTTCTATAGATAGTGATTCCGAGATACGATACTATTATAGAAGAGACACTGGAATACCTACTAGTTACTGCGACGGAGTATCTTCTAATGCAGTTAAGTAGTGTACAAATTGTATCACATAAACGTCTGTGACGATAAGACAAATGGTCTATGTTCAATTAAAGGACGACTTCTTTTAGTTTATTAACGAGAAAATGTGGCGATGACTGTTCTAAAATTTAGCACATACCTACCTTTAATCATATTTCAGCAACGTTTTAACAAAATTACAACGAAAAATAACTCTTAGCTTCCCAGTGGCCAGTATATTGGGAAGTTATTGTATAAATGGGTCCGACAATAGAAATCAAAATATCTAACATATTTTAAAGGTCATTAGAGACTAGAGTATTTTTACACTACTTTGGTGTGCGTGCGTGCGTGTGTGAACATGTATGTACGTACGTACGTGGTCATTTATTTCTAGCGTGAAATCTCGAGAATAAAAAAATGATGAGAATTAACACGACGTTAAATTAAATTTATCTAACATACACCATTTTGCCTCGCGGCTGCATATATTCACGATTTTCAACTAGCAAATTCAATTTGGCGAATTTAGATTTGAAACAATAGGTATACCTTACGTATCATAGGTGGTCGTGAATTAATTACAAAATTGTGGCTAAATAATTATACAAAATCGAAAATTAACGATTAATTTGTAGATTTTAAGATAGAAAAGTCATAGAAACGCTATCATCGAACAATGTGAAAATATATTAATTTTATTACTAAACTCTATAACGCTATATAGTATATTATGGAGTTTAGACCATAGAGATATTAGACTAGAGTACGCGAAACAGAAAACAGTTCCTTTATCTCTATGGTAACTAATGATACAAAACAATGCTGATTTGAGTAAACAAATATCCGGTTTTCTGGAATTTCTGTAGCGTTCTCTCTCTCAATTGAGGACAGTTTCACTTATGACAAGCATACGAACTAACGTACTCTAGTTACTTATAGGTATCTTTATGGTATATAAGCATGTATACAGACGTGTAAAGTGATCCGTTACGCACTAGTGCAGTAAAGTACTATAAAAAATAAAAAACAAGAAAAACATCGAATATTTTTCACATTGTTCCAAGCCGGACGCGAACCCTCGGATCTTGCCAAATTAGTCACTTTCCCGACCTGTAGCATACAATATTTTATGCATTGAAAGTTTACTTTTAGCCACTTACTACAGCAAACAAATCCAGTATACAATCAGTAGAATTTTTATTAATTTTCGGAAGTATAGGTACATCGTTGAATAATATTTCATTATTACACTCTGTGCGATAATATAAAGTATTATCTTATGATACAGTGAAATAAAAATAAACATCATTGAATTCATTACTACACCCTGTGCGACAATATAAAATAGGTATACAGTTTAGACTAAACTGTATACTTTATATCATACAGGGACCAATATTTGAGCACTAAACTGTTTAAGCCTCAGATATTGGTCACTTAGTGTACGCTACGCATCGACGTAAAAGTAAATGTTCAAAGCACAAGGATTGCATAAACCTACGGTATTATGGAACAGCACTATATGCAGCTGCAATTACAGAACGCGACATCATTTATCTGTAAATGCGACACTAATGCAATGGAGACGAGAAGTTCTTACACTGTTATTTTATGATCAGTAAAACTGCATTTTCGCAAAAAAACATTGCTGAAAATACTTTCTCTTGTGTGTCAAGTGTAATTTAAAATTTTATGTTGCAGACGTTTTTTATTTAGTTTATTTGTTAAAAAATTCAATTTATACATTTTCACAGTTATCAGGTTCTCAGAATCTAGAAGCTACGGGCTTGTAATGGATGAATCATCGCGTTGTAAATAACGCCGTAACTATCGTTTTTTTTAGACGAAACTCACCATTCCTAATTTTGACTGCTTAGACGCTATAGATTCATTGTATACCTGAAACAATACAAAAAGATATTAAAAACAAATTATACTCAATTTAGATACTGCATTTTTGGTTTATGTATATTATTTCCCACCAAAAACATAAATGTGAAATATGGTGATAAGTTCAATATTCAATACAAAAATAATTGAGATCTAAAAGGGTGCCAAGTTTTCACACATATAAACATGAAGGTTAGGTATTAATCATAATGTACAATACGAACTTGCCAAGTGAAAACTTGGCACCCTTCTAGATCTCAATTCTTTATTTATTGAATACTGAACTTGGCTCCATTTTTCACATTTTTGTTTTTGATGGGATATCATAACTTTTTGAAAAAACAAATTATTATTATTATATTTTTTGTTAATATATTGTCTGAAAAATTGGTCGATAATTTTATTTATTGAAGAGTTCTAATCAGACGTTAATCAAAGATTTGACAAATTATTATTATTTATCAATCAAAAGTGATTTGTAAAATTAATCTTATTTCCTGTATAGTTTACTTTTTTGAACGGCGCTAGGTGTTAATAAAAATCGATTGCTTGGAAAATATTTTAAATCTTAAAAATTCACTGTTTTCTGATTTTTTCGTTTATATACACACAATTACCTAGCTGGATGCCAGATTTCAACTTTCTAGGTCATCTGGAAGTGGGTTTGGTTTTAGATCCATATGTCAGTCAGTCAGTGATAAAAATGCCGATTTTTTAGACGTTGATATTTCAATAACCGTATTTATGAAATTTGGAGTTCTAGTTAATCTAAAGGGTTGTAATAAATAAACCAAATTTCATGTGTTTATGTAAATAGATTTTGAGCTATTAAGGGGTCAAAAGTGGCTTCAAATGGTTCGTTCAATATAACACACGGCTCCTGCTTCGTTTTTTTTTTGTTGAACTTGGCTTGACACGCAGCCGCGTGTCTACATTTCTGTACAAAAAAAAATGCAATGTTATTCAGCGTCATATTACGGTCCCTAAACTAGGGTATACCTATCTTAACAAACCTATAGGCTTAACTAAGTATATGTTAATGTTATGTTTTTAATTGTAAAATATTACAAATTATTACATTGATTATTCCATACGAAAAAAAAGAATATACCTCATTAAAAAAATATAAGATAAAAAAATGCAGACTGTTGTTTTAAACGTAAAAATTAAAAGTGCTGACATTTCAGAAATGAAATACAGTGCCCTTTTTTAAATTTTTGATTACCAGTTCGATTTTCTGCTGAAAAAAGGGTTCGTTCACATTTAATCTGATTACACAAGCTTTGTGAAATGAATTGGAAATATGTATTCATTATATCAGCGAGGGGTGAACTGGCCAATTTAGATAAAGATTCCACGATGCTAAAAAGTCATCGACTTTTGAAACAATTGAAAGATTCGTAGACAATGAATGATGTGTATTGCAGAAAATTAGGTATTGACAGCTCCTGGTTCATATGTAATTCACAAATACACCGAAAACTATCTATTCCTATAAAAAACCGGTCAAGTGCGAGTCGGACTCGCACACGAACGTTTCCGTTACCACCGTGTACGATGTGTAAAAAATACGTAGAGTTATATCTTGTAAGATATAACGTATTTTTTACACGCATGACCAATATCAGCTTATTGGCTATTATTTGAAATTTGCCGTCTTGGTTTAATTTTTCATTCCTCTGTAGAATAGCACTGAACAGAACACACGCTATGACGCCATGTTTATTTGTGGGCATATTTGGCCATGTCCCCCACGTGACAAGATACTGTTTCCTGATTGGTTCTTGCCCAAAACAAGCACGAAAAATAGCACCAGTTCTAATTTTGAAATCATTTTTGTGACCAGTCTAGTGGTCACATAAAAAAAAGGTTTTTTCGACGCCCCCTAAAAAGTTTCCTTTTAATGTAAAAAGGCGATCTAAGCTCATTTTTTATGATATATTGAGGCGTTATGGAAAAATTATTAGGAATAACGCCGGATCCGTAGATCGATTTAGGAATAGAATAAACAAAATTAATCTATTTAAAAAAATATATACTAAAAATTTAATACCAAAAACAAATTCAATTTACAATACAATAGGTTTACATATTAAACATAATTATTTAAATTTTACCATATCGCGAATTACCAGATTTTAACAAGAATTAGTCAAAAATTAATTTATATCAAAAAAACAGTTATTGAAAGTTATCAATAGAAGTTATTAAAACTTCTGATGAATAATGGAAAGAATTTATAATTTAAATTTTTAAATGTATTCCTCGGTCGCAACTAAAAGACTGAGGCATTTTTTCAAAAAAACTTTTTGATTTCAAGAATTTTTAAATATTACATAATTATAATTACCTTTCAAAATTATTATAGAAATTATAATTTTGATAGGTGTTTAATAAGTAGCCTACCCTGAAGGGAATTTACGATATGGTTTTTTTGATGACAATAAATATACAAATATTACAATTCAATTATTATACACGAACATATAAATCGTTGCATTCTCCCCCTCAAAAAAAAGCGCCTTGGCGGCTTTTAGCGTTGGAAGAATGGCCGGAGTTGACTAACATGAACTCGATACTCCCGTGTAGGATCCTCTGTACTCTGGACTACGCAGGAAGATGGCGTAGTGAAATGTAAAATACGACGAGGCTCACTCCATCTTGCCACAAACTTGGCTCCCATTGCGTCACCTGGTTTCACTTGTATATGTCGGCGCTGCAATACCAACTGACCTTCATGGAATTGATGACGCTCTGGATGTTTAAGATCGAAAAGCTGTTTCACCTTGCGATGAGCTTTCTGGAGATTTTGATGAATTTCTTCTGGCGCCACGTGTGGATCTGGATCAAGAAAATTGGGAATTTCCCACTGCAAATCAAGCGGCTTCGGCAATTCTCGTCCTAGAAAAATTTTAGCAGGAGATAAATTAGTGGACTCAGACACATTACTATTATGCGAATAAGAAAATAGTGGAAGAAATTTGTCCCAGTTTCTATGATTATCTGCGCAGGTACGCATCATTACGGACAGCGAGGCTTTCAAGTCGCGCATGGATCTTTCAACCATGTTCGATGTTGGCTGGTAAGGCGCAGTGAATATATGTCTGATGCCCCAGGACAACGTCATGCGACGAAATAAATCGCTGCGAAAAACGGACGCATTATCAGAGACGATCATTTGAGGTGGCCCATAGCGACACCAGAGCGCGACCAACTTCTTTGTTGTTATGTTGGCTGAGGCCCTCGAACATGGGATGACTTCAATCCATTTAGAGAATGCATCCAAGGCGACGAGAACGTAACGATTTCCAGCAGTTGATCGAATGAGCGGTCCACAGAAATCAATGTAAACACGCTGGAATGGTGTGTTCGGGACAGTGGAACACATCGGCGCTCCCACAGGTAAATTTGATGCCTTACATGTTTGACAGGCTTCACAGCTTCTCACGTACTGTCTCACGTCTTGAAAAAGGTTTTTCCACCAAAAACGACGAGCTATTGCTCTGTAACTCTTAGTGACTCCAGGATGTTGAGCATCGAGGTCGTGAAAATAATACAGGAGCATGTTACGGACCGATGATGGTACCACAATTCTCTTAAGTTTGTTTTTACCAATTAGTTTCATCAGGAGTCCATCTCGTAAGACATAACCTGTGACATCTTCACGCCTATGTAAACGGCGCATGATGAGTTGTGTCTCCGGGTCGGCTTCCTGATGACGCTTCAATGTTAAAAAACTATCCGGTATTTCATGTAAATTATTAATTACTTCGTCTTCTTGAACAATCGGATTAGAATTGACTTCAGTGTCTGGATAAAGACGGCTTAAAGCATCGGCAACATTATTCAATGGGCCTCGTATGTGTTGAACCGTAAAATCGAATCGTGATAGTTTCAACACCCATCGACCGACTTTTCCCAATTGTTTTGGATGACGTAACATCCAGGATAGCGCTTCGTTATCAACTTGAAGAATGAAGTGTCTGCCCAGTAAATAATCTTGAAATTTTTCGATTGCGTATATAATACCCAGCGCTTCTCTTTCTAATACAATATATCTCTTCTCTGTTTCTGATAACTTTCGCGAAGCGTATATGATTGGATGGAGTCCATCTTCAAACTCTTGAAGTAGCACCGCTCCTAGCGCTATGTCGGATGCGTCACATCGCAGAATGAAAGTACGATCGAAATCGGGAAATTTCAAGACAGGTGCAGTCGACAACGCTGTTTTGATATCGTGTACTGCTTGGAGTTGATGCGGCCCCATGACAAATTTGATATTCTTTCGTTTAAGATTATTTAGAGGCGCTGCTTTCTCGCTGAAGTTTTCGATGAAACGGGAAAAATACGAGGTCATTCCCAGAAATGTTTGAAGTTGCTTTAAATTGACTGGTATAGGTAATCGTTGTATTGCTTCCACCTTTTCCGGATTTATATGACAGCCTTGTTCTGATATCATAAATCCCAGACAACTAACTCTTGCCATGAACAAATGAATTTTACTAGGATTGACTGTAAATCCATGCTGCCGAAGACGAGAGAAAACTGTATGTAGATGTTGAAGATGCTCTTCGGGCGTGGCTGAATAAATTAGCAAATCGTCGAAGTAATTCGTTACAAATTTATAATGTAAGTCGCCAAAAATATGATTAATGATTCTGTTTAGTGCCGCTGGAGACACCGCTAATCCAAAAGGTAAGAATTTATATTGATATGCGGCAAAAGTAGTCGCAAAAGCCGTAATTGGCTTTGATTCAGGATGCAGTTCTAGCTGATGGTACGCCATGTTGAGATCCAGCTTACTAAAAATTTTTGCTCCCTGTAAGCATTGAAAAACCGACTCCGGTCTAGGTACTGGATATGCGTCATAGCAGATTCTCTGGTTCACTTTACGGTAATCAACGACTAGACGACGTCCACCATCCTTCTTAGGTATCAGAAAACAAGGACTTGAGTACGGTGACAAACTAGGCTCGATGACATCCAAGTCAATTAATTTTTTGATATGTTCTCGCATAGCCGCTGCTTTTGGAGGAGTAAGTGCAAACGGAGGTTGATGTATCGGCGTAGGATCTTTTAGAATAATTTTGTATTTATAATTTCTGACTTTTCCAAGAGTAGTTGTGATCGTATCGTTGAATTCTGTTATTAACATTTGTAGACGATGCTGTAGATCTTCAGACAGTAGGACCGGCTGCTCCAACATAGACGCAAGATCGTAACAATTAGCATTCGATTTATTGGTAAAAGGAACAAAAATTTCCGGATCGAAATGAAATCGAAGGCAGTTATCAACAAAATCTAGGAAGGATTTCATATATCGAAGCGTTTTAACACCAATAATGAAATTTGGATTTAAATTAGGAATAATTGCAAAGGATAGCTTCCAGGTATATTTGGAAATTTTAATAATTGTGATTAATTCTTGATTTATGCATATAGTATGTCCTCCAGGAAGTTTAACCGACGACGACGTGGATCGAAAATATCCGTAGCGATATTTCACAATGCGATCTGCAATATTTTCGTTACAACAGTTGATATTAGCTCCCGAGTCCAGTAGTGCCAGAAAGGAAAGGTCTTTAACTTTTAAATTAATTACGGGTAATTGAAAAGTCAATAATTGATTGGTATCTTTTATTTGATTAACGCAACCCGTCGCAGGTTGCGGTATTATTCGTTTTTTGAATTGGGCGAATAATTTCTGTTTTCACTTGCTCTTGATCTCCGACGACATTCTCGTATTGAGTGTCCCTCCATCTTGCAATATGCACAATGAGGACGTGGAATGCTGGTAGCCGTCGTCTTGATATTTGCCTCGCCTTCACGTTTTCTTGCCGCTTCAACTAGAGACTCCATTTCGTCTATTCGTCTTGCCATAATTTGCAGGTGAATTAATGAAGTTGGAATTGATTCATTTTTAATTTTAAGCAAGGTTGTCACATTCGCATGAGTCCACACGTGCAGTACTAATTCTTGTTCTGAAATGTTAGCTTGGAGAACTTGAGCTTTTCTATGAATATCTGAAATGTATTTCTTGAAATTTTCCTCTGGGTTTTGATATCTTCGAACAAGCGACTCGATTAACCGGCTTCTAGTGATTATCGGAATAAAAGTGTCGAGTAACTGTGACTTCAACAATGTCCAGTTGGAACCCTTCGACGTAGCATCAGCCCACCAGATTCTAAGTTCGCCTTCGAGACGTGTGACCAAAGCAACAAGTAAAGACGATTCAGTTGCTATTTTCAAATCAATTAATCCTTGAACTTGTTCAATGAAATCAATAACAAGTCTTGGATCTTCTCCAGAACACAACTTGATTTGATCAATTAAGGCTTTGTATTCTGGTTTGACATCTTGATTCTGTTTTAAAATGTGCTTCGTGAGAGTTTCAGACAAATGACGCAGCTCAACAACTTGATCTACTAAACTTGAAGTTAAACGCATATGAACCGATGTGGCCATAGCGAGTGGTGACGGTGTGTGCGTAGAACTTGATCCCGAATTTTCTTTTTCTTGTGAGGTCTTGACCGTTGATGGATTAACATTTTCTGGCGAAGTGAACTTATCGTCGTCTTCCGAGGAGTCCATGTCATTCTTTTTACTTCGAGTTTGTGGCATATTTGACAGAATTCACAAAAAAATGACAATAACACAAATACTTTTTTAAAAAATTAGTGCGACCGAGTAAGAAATAAAATTATTTTCGAAAAAAATTATATTTCAAGGAGAAAAAACGTATTTATATTGACCTTTTAAACTTGAAAAATGAAACCTATTATCTGACACGGATTATGCAATCAATTGTACAAAATTGAAATGAATTTAAATTTATCAAACACGAATTATCGCCAAAATATTAATTCTATAAATTAAACTAAATTTTAGTAAAAAAGGAACTTGCTCTGCTACCATTCTGAGGCGTTATGGAAAAATTATTAGGAATAACGCCGGATCCGTAGATCGATTTAGGAATAGAATAAACAAAATTAATCTATTTAAAAAAATATATACTAAAAATTTAATACCAAAAACAAATTCAATTTACAATACAATAGGTTTACATATTAAACATAATTATTTAAATTTTACCATATCGCGAATTACCAGATTTTAACAAGAATTAGTCAAAAATTAATTTATATCAAAAAAACAGTTATTGAAAGTTATCAATAGAAGTTATTAAAACTTCTGATGAATAATGGAAAGAATTTATAATTTAAATTTTTAAATGTATTCCTCGGTCGCAACTAAAAGACTGAGGCTTTTTTTCAAAAAAACTTTTTGATTTCAAGAATTTTTAAATATTACATAATTATAATTACCTTTCAAAATTATTATAGAAATTATAATTTTGATAGGTGTTTAATAAGTAGCCTACCCTGAAGGGAATTTACGATATGGTTTTTTTGATGACAATAAATATACAAATATTACAATTCAATTATTATACACGAACATATAAATCGTTGCAATATATAAATATATTTTTTTCTGAAATACAGTTTCGTGTGCGAAATAAAGTAAGTATAGAAATTTTTTTATTTTATGTTGTTTAGTTAATAAAATTACAGGATATTTAAAGTTATATAGGTACATTTTCCATGAATGTAGGTAAACTTATTTTTTATGAAAAGATTCATTAATTCCAATTAGGCACAAGTCAAAGTTGATAATAAAGTACTATAATTAATCATACTTAATTATCAATAATTTATTACATTTCAGTCACGAAATCGTAAAAAAATGTTTGTCGCGAGAAATTTAAAAAAAAAATATGATTTTACCAAAAACTGAACTTAGATCGTTTTGCAGCACGCGTTACTTATTATTTTTTTTTAGAAAAAAAAGCTTGTCCTCTTCTTTTTACATCAAAAAGAAGCTTTCTAGGGGGCGTCGAAAAAAATTTCATTTTCAACGACCAGTCTAGTGACCACGCACGCGAGCTCGCAGTGACGTCATTTCCTTCCTCGTAGCAAGCGTAAAGTTCCAGCAACGATTCCAGCGGCAAAACCAGCCTCGTCTGCGGCGGCCTTTAGTCGAAATTCGTCTGATTGTAATTATAACAAAACGAACGATTGAACGAATGATTACGCGGACGAACGATTCAATAAAACCGAATAAACTGCGGCAGGTGTACGAAGGACATAATCAAATTGTTCTGGATAGTCAAACTCAATGATAGGTTAATAATGCAATTACAGCATTCGCCCCGTCGCAAATTAAATATGTCAGTTAATGTTATCAAACCAGTGCAGAGCCCTATTTTATCGACCTCTCGCGTTGGCGCTGCCTTTCGTTCGAATGAAAATGCATTCACTTAAAATCAAATGAGTGCTATTATATTATCTAACAAACAAACCATACATGGACAACTTCTGATCTTTCCGGGTTAGTTATTGTCAGGTGTGGCCCCCTAACCAGTTAAAAAATTGCCCCCCCCCCCCGAGTCAAACGTGAAATGTCACTTTAGAAAAATTGTTAATTCCGCTTCGATTTTTGGAAACCCGTGGATCTGAAAAAGTTCTTGTAAAAATAACAAACCTGAAATGTGTGCCGTTGAAACTTGTAACGCTTAATAATAATAATAGTTACACAAAAACGTCTAAAATACAAACAAGTCTCAAATAAAAACGTGAAAACAATAATTTAAAATCGAAAAAAAAATTAAAAAACGTTTACAAAAGTTACCAAAAATAATATATAAGAAATATATATAAAAATAAAATATATTATATAAATGTCAAGTGGAATAAAATGGACGAGAAAAATTATTTGAAATTCTAAAGTTGTCGGCAGGTTTCGAATACTAGACCTTGTTCTTACGGAGCGACGGCTATATCCATTGTGCCATGATGCCCCATTGGCTGCGAAGCTGTTTTCATGGTATAGATTCGGCATGTCAAACTCATATGATATTGCGGGCCATATTATCTATTCTGTATTAAGTTGGGGGCCGCATATTTTTAATGTTAAAAAATGTTAATGAAATACGATTATTACACTGATTATATTATTAGTCTCAATGTTTTTTTTAACGTCTCGGCGGGCCGCGTGTTGGACATCACTGATGTAGAGGTACTAACGCTTATTCTACGGTTTACTATACTACAAGTTATTATATTCTTTAAATTAGCTGTTAAAAATAATGAAAATAAAGCTGTTTATAAAAATTAAACTATACTGAACACATCTAAGTGAATTTAAATAGGGTTCTTGTCTGATAATAAACAAAGTGAATAAAATATAAACCAAGGCGATCTGAACAAAATTGCGATCTGTAGAGCTCGGACGTACATACGTACGTACAGACCAACTGCCGTTCGAGATTTTGAATTATATAATTTTAGGGATAATTATGAATTTGATTCAATCTAAAAATGGCTCCGTTTTATAGAACAGAATCTTCTCTTTTCAAAAAGCTACAATTAAAAGGGATTTCGTGTAAAATTAACCTAGATATAACTTCTTTTATGAATGAATAGAGCACATACCGCAGTGCAATACCAAAAATGTTGTCCATGCCTATAGTAAAGGTTAAAGTCTAAACGAATATGTAAAAACTTTTATTCTCTTAATTACTGATTTATTGTCTTTAGCTTCAATGGCTGGAAAATTGCTCTCAGTGTATAAATTATTACTTTAACTGTAGCCGTTATTAATTTTTGAGTTTTCGAGTTCTTTATAAATTGAAAAATATTCTCTACAGAGACCATTAAAAAATATGTATGTTGATACAGTTTGTATAATTAACAGCACAAAATATTAAACTTTCAGTGCGTAGCGCTGACAAAATTTTCTATACAAAAATGTTCACAAAAATGCTGGTAGATGTCATCGATAACTAAATTGTTGTAAAAAAATGGATTTTAATAGTTAGGCTGGTGATAAAAAATTATCACTGTTTAAAAGGGATCGGGTACTTTATTGCGTTATGAGTTTTCGTTAAGCGGAGAGTAAAAGTTAAAACAATATAATTTTACGAATAAGTGATTAACAAAATTATAATCTGTTAATTTTGTTGTTTTTTACTATTCCAGTATTTTAATTGTGTGTTTCGTTGTATTTTATTCATATCTTGGAATATAGTGGGATCATCTTCGTTAAATAAAGAGTTTTTCTAATAATTACAACAAACAAGTGAACACATTTCTAAGAATCCCATTGTTGGGATCTAAATAATGACGTATTGTTTCGCTATTGAGAGTAGTTGTTACGCTATATAGAGTTTTTCAATATATGGGCATAATACGCGTCAGAGATCTAAAAGGTTCGGAAGCTAGTCACAAACAGCATCGCAAAGGCACATTTTAGAGCCGTTAAGACTCCCACCACCTTCCAGCTACCTGCACGGAACGTGCGCTCGTCGGTGATTGGCCGTGATCGCTCGTTGCCTTTTGTCACTTGTCACTTTCCTGCTTTAAAGTACAGTCGAGTATGCTATTGTCAAGTTGTTATTGTTATTTTAGTTTTGTTGAGTTGCAAGTTTGTAGTTTTTCAACAGACTGTACAAGCGCAAGCCCGCATTCGCATCTAACTTCCGAACCTTTATATTCTTGGCGCGTATTGTAACAATGTAAACCAAACAAACCTTAGCAATTTTTATGTTTTAAGGAGATTTTCATTAAATAGATGTTAGCTAGGTATATATAGAGTTTACACTGTAACGATAATATTTATCCTTACAATTTAATTATTATTTTTGATGTGTTTTATTTTATTTTAATTTAAAAATTTGTCAAATAGTGTACATTTATTAATTACGTAAGTTTATAGGTTGAATCGACATTTATGTTACGTCTATTATAACTAAATTGATTTGCATTCTCGCTTTAAATAGAAATAGAAATAGAAATAGAAAGAAGATTTATTTTTTCAAATTGTACATAATTTGGTATTAATATTATATCACAATTTTATAATTGAAAAAATAATAAGTATATCCTAAGGGTTCCCCGTATTAGATATACTTTTCCAATATACTATTGATATGTCTCCGTTGAAACGGAAATTCACATATATGTATGCATATAGACAAAAAAAAAATTTTTTAAACTAATCGAACTGAACGTTTACTTCATAACATCAAAAAAATATTCAATATTTTCAACGGAAAGTAGCCATGATTTTAAATCTTTACTAAATTTATTGTAATTAAATATATTAGAAAGATGTTTCGGTAGTTTATTATAAAAATACGGGCCAGTGAATACGAAATGTCGTTGAAAAATGGTTTTATTCGATTTTGGCACATAAACGGTTTGATGTCTGAGTGGATAGATGCTTACTTTATAACTATCATAGCCGCATCTTAAATAGAAAATTTTTAAGACTTTATAAACGTATAAGTGACGAATCGGTAAAATATTTAATTTTTTGAATAATGGAAATGAATGCTCCGTTGCGATTTTAAAGCAAATGGATCTATTTTTTTATGCATGATCAGGATCGGTTTGAAATATTTAAAGTATGCGCCTCCCCAGCATTCAAGTCCATAATTTAATTTAGAGTGTATAAGTGCATGGTATATTGACATCAAGACAACATGTGGACACTTCATTCTTAAAAAGTACAGAGTACGGAGCGAATTTCGTAAAGACTTACAAATATTTGATATTGCCAAGAAAGTTTGCAGTCAATATAGATGCCTAAATACTTAAAGTGTGAAACTTTTTCTAGCTTGATGCATTTATTGTCTTTACAGTCCGAGCAAACAGGTACATGATACGCAATATCCCAATTAATTACTGACGGGCTGTGAATATCAAATATCATATATTTGGATTTTTCGCTTAATTTTAATTTATGACCATGGAACCATTTACTAATCGAATTTAAATCCTGTTGCATGGAGGTCTTAACATTATCCCAAGAGTTTTTCGAATAAACCAATGCCACGTCATCTGCAAAAGCTGTAAGATGACCGTGAAAAGTTGAGTTACATAAACTGTTAATATATATTAAGAAAAGAATAGGGCCTAAAACTGATCCTTGAGGAACACCGTGCTTAATGTTATTCGAAGAACTGAGTATATTAGATATTTTAACTTTTTGGGTGCGATCTGCCAGATAACTTGAAAACCAATTACTGGCAACGCCTCTAATTCCAGCTTTATCCATTTTGTTTATTAATATACTATGGTCTATGGTATCAAAAGCTTTAGTGATATCAATGAATAGACTTGCAACTTTTTTATTGTCATTAATGGCGTTATAAATTCGGTTAGTAAATTCCAATAATGCAGCTTCTGTACTTTTATTCGGTGTGAAGCCAAATTGCTTGATACTAAAAAAATTATTATTATTTAAAAATTTCAGAAGTCTTTTTTTCATCAGTGATTCAATAATTTTCGAAAAAATAGATAACAGCGAAACAGGTCTATAATTTTTTATATCTTTTTGAGATCCTTTTTTAAAGATAGGTACAATAATTGAATTTTTTAAACAAGTTGGGAAAATCCCCGTTGAAAAACTAAGATTGCATAAATACGATATAATGGGAGCTACAATGTCAATTATTTTTTTTAACATGATCACATTAATACCATCAACACCTGAAGATTTTTTATTCTTAAATGACTTGACTAAATCAATTATTTCTTCGCTGATAACGGGTGTAATAAAAAAAGAGCATATCTGGTTAGGTTCAGTCGTTGTTAGCGTTGAAGAAGTGAACCGAAATTCCATTCTAACGTCATCTACAATTTGAATAAAGTAATCATTAAATATTTTTGACATAGCTAGTGGGTCACGAAATTCGTCATCATTAATTTTAATACATTTAATATCATTTGTAGGTAGACTTTCGCCAATAATTTCATTGACAATTCTCCACTGATCACGAGTACGACCGCGGTATTTATTAAATTGTGACAAATAGTGATTCTCTTCAGCAGATTTTAAATCAGTTTTTAACTTATTTCTAAATTGTTTATAATAATCATTAAGTTTAACATTATTGGGATGTTTTTTCACTGCTTTGAATACTTTATCACGATGCTTTATTCTATTTAACAGATCATCGGACATCCAAGCTTTTAATTTCTTATTTTTGGAACTTACGGAATTGATGACATTTGTGGATAACTGAAAAAAATTGTTTAAAGAATTTATAAACTTGGAGAAGGCAACAGAAACATTCGTTTCACTTAGTACGTTTACCCAATCATAGTCGGAAATTAATTGTCTTAAGTAGCTGTAGTCAATTTTAGTTGAGAATGAGTTAATTGTACCCTTTGTTTTATTGATATGTACATCATTTACAAATTTAATATTTAAATAATTCATATAATGATCAGATAAATTTAACTTTAAAACATTAGATTCATATTGATATTTATAAGCATCAATTAATCGAATAAATACATGATCAATACATGTTTCAGTAGTGTCAGTTACTCTCGTTGGTACATTTACTAGAGATTCAAAACCATGGATACTTAAAAGATTTAGATAGGAATCTGAATCTGAATTGCTATTTAAAATATTGATGTTTATATCTCCTAAGAATATTGCGTTTCCTTCTATTGTATTTAGAATAGTATTGATTTCATTTACGAAATTATCCACATTAGATTTACAATACCTATAATTAGCAATTAAGTTGAAGACAGTATCATTAATTTTTAAGACAGCGCAAAAGCAATCAGCAGATTCTATTTGATAATAATTTATGGAGTATGATTCAATTTTAGAATCTTGTTTTATATACATAATTAGACCACCAGATCTGTTTAGTTTATTGTCACTTATAAACATATTATAACCATTCAAAGTATAAAACTTAGCCTCACATTCCTCAATCCAAATTTCAGATAGCACTATAATATCCGGAAGCATATGTTCTTTCGACAAATAAGCGATAAACAAATTAAAGTTTTTTCTCAGACTTCTTATATTTTGATGAATTAAACTAATAGAGCAGGGATTTACAAAAATTAAAAATAATTCTCAAATAACACAAGATAACATCAACAAGGCGGTTACAAATTATCAAGATCACTTATACACATTATCACACGAATATCAGTATCATCACTTTTACGCATTAAAATCTTTCCTCCTCTAACCCAACAATATTTGTAATGTTTATTGCGTTTGTATTGGCGAGCTAGCGCAAATAACTTCCTTCTAGAGCTGCATAAACTTTCGTTTATATAAATAGGATTATCAGTAGTATATCCAAGATTGGATGTAGAAAAATTACGCTTTATTCTACGTTGCTTTAAAATTTCTTCTTTGTCCTTTCTCCTTAAACATTTTAAATGAATACTTCCAGGTTCTCCGTTCGGCTTAGGCTTTGTACGATAACAGTAATCAATAATATTTTCTGATATTGGATCTCCCAGAGAGTCGCAGGTTTTCATGACAACATCAATTATATTTTCTTCTCTAGCTGACGGCACGCCATGAATTTCAATCACTTTATCTAGTGATGATTGTTCCAGCGAATCTATCTTAATTTGCATATCATTGATCTTCGATTTTAGAGATATATTTTCTGTGGATAAGACTTCGATTTTTTCATTCAATGAATCGATTTTCTTTCCTTGATCTTCTAAAACTTTAGCACTTTCATCGACACGGTTGTATAGGTGTTCAATTGATTTACCCAATGAGTCCTCCATTGACTTAATATTGGTTTTCAGCTCACTAAACATGGCTAGAATTTCATCGACCGCACCTGAGTTACCAGCAAATGATTCTTCTAACATACTTTTCCTTCTTCCAGCTTTACAGCTTTCACATCTCCAACCTTGATTTTCCACTACAATGTATTCAATGTCCTCTTTAGACATCTGAGGATTTAAGCATTTTCCATGGAATTTATTTTGGCATTTAACGCACTCAATACCACTGTTTCTTGTTTTTATTGCAAAGCAACAAATTGAACATTTATCAGACATTGTAATCACACTGTTCAGTTCAATATCAATGAAAATAAATGCACTATTAACTTCCTTAAATTTTATTCACATATGAAATATAAATATTAATTAACAACGGAGACGAAAAATAAACTATTAGTAGACACATACCAAAACACGTCCGTCCAGTTTTGAAAGATATTAATTTAAAAAAAAAGCAGAAATATTTCAACTGGCGTCCGAACCAGTAATATCGCAGTGCAATATTGAAGATCGTCTATTAACCGTAAATTATTCAATACGATACACAATTGTGACAAAAATTGTTAAGTCGTTCGCGCTACGAGCCGGCAAGACGGAATTTTAAAATTTAAATTTTTCACCATCGTAAACCATAAGGTCAAGTCAACCTATAAACTTACAATTATTAAAAATATTATTTAAATAAAAGGTAACTTTAAACCAATTCTTCTCGTACTAATTGCTAAAATATCACCTCCACTGCGCATACTCATAACGAAAATAAAGAGAAGAAAAATTTGAAGTTACAACACTGTAATTCAAAAAAATTGACAATGTTTTTATTTTTCAAAATGATATTTCCAACAGGTTAAGGCATAATTACAGTTCCGGTACATTAGGTGTTATTACAAAACTCGATGTAAACGGGTGCATTACCTAACCTCAAAAATGTAGACACAAATATGTACACGTAGAAGGCATGGTGGAAGTAAAGGGTCACCGCACACGTCATTAGAGTTGAAACAGAACTCTGTATTACCGGCCCACATCAATCAAACATCAACAAGGTAGATAACATTGTATGTCGAAGCTGTATTACGGAAATATACTGTTGTACAGAATAAATATACTTTTAAAATGGAGCTTTGTATTTGTCCAGTTACTTGTTTTGAGTTTACTCGACAGAAGTAACTTGAAGAATGTAAACACTAGTTCAAGTTCTATCAGGTCAATTTCAACTTTCAAGCTTTATTTCATATGAGCTTTAGATAATGTCACAGATCGTACATAAAATATTGGAATACAAACTAGATACAAGAACTATTGTGGCTGGATTTTTAGGGTTCCGTAGCCAAATGACAAAAAACGGAGCCCTTATAACTTCAGGTTGTACGTCCGTCTGTCTGTCAGATGTCTTAGAACTGTGCCAGCTTTCCGTCGATTGGGAAGAAATTTTACAGGCAGGTACGTTATGTGAACCGCTTAACAATTTTGTAATGAAACAAAAAAAATATTTTAGGGGTAGATTTCTATACATAGGACTAAAGTATGAAAATTTGTACTTTCGCGCACCCCCTTTGTGTAGGGTATCGTTGGATAGGTGTTTAAAAATGCAATAGAAGTTCTTACGTGACTTTTTTCTTAGATTAATATTTTCTGAGGTATAAGCTCCTAAAGTCATTATATATATATTGTGTTCCCTGCTCCCACTTTGCAACCACGTAATAAAAAATCCAACAAAAATTAAGAGAGAAGCGCTTTATTAATACTTTCAATGAAAATTATTTTGAAGTTGTAGAAATTCAGCGGATCTTTCCTTACAATATTTTTATATGACTGTCATATTTCTATTAAAATAGTCAAGACATGAACCACGACTATACCAAAGTTAAAAAAACCGTCCGATGTCACTAGTGTAAATGTCAATATTTATTAGAACTACTTGGAAGGCCCTAAATTGATTTTAATAGTTCAACTAATAACTTATCTATTCTCGATTTCTTATTAAATTACAGTCTAGAAAACAGTATATTATGAAATGACGCGCTTCTAAGTTAGGGTATGGAATATGTCAAGCAACGATTGCGACCGATAAATACGTCACACGAACACTACTGAATTCTATCACGAGCCTGGTCGATTTTCTAATGCTTTCAAACGTATCTTTGGTTGCCAGTAGAAAATATGAGTAGGAAAAGGAAGTTCACATCTACATGCCAGTCCATCCCCCAGTCATTCTTCTTATTTCCGAAAACATGCTGACGTGATGGTTCTGATGATGATGCTAATAATAATAGACGGAGTTTCAATTTCAGAGTTTCGTTCGACATTAATGAAGCGAACCCTTCGCATCTTAAAATAGTCCATTTCGTTTCATGAGAATTATCAAATACCTATACCCATAAAAAAATATCTTATTTCATTTCAACTGTACCAGGTACCTACAATCTACATACAAAAAAATTGTTTTTTACACGTAACATTATTTCAAATTTATCACAATTTGATTTCATTAATTTTTTTATTAAATAGTGGAATCGTTTTGTGCATTTACTTTTCATTTATTTTACCGCAGAACAAACAAAAAAGAACAGAACACACGCTATGACGCCACTATGGAGGGTAGAGGTAAGGAGAACCGTCTCTGTGTATGAGAAGAGTCCGTCAAAAAGAGTGAAATTAAGATGGCGCTACCGTAGGAAGAGTGTCAATATCTCTCTGATGATTCTATAGGTTATATTTACCAACCTACGTAAGTGAGTGAGGTTTTATTTACTGTGAATATATTAACTACTTTAGTCGTCAAAAATATTAAATATCTTAACTTCGTCTATAACTGCCAAGTTTCTACACTAGCGCCATTCTGGTCACTATTTGAACTGTTATTTGACGCAAATCTTCTTGGTTTCCGGGCTTGTATGCGGTGGTTCATTCGTATTTCTACCTGACGTTTCGTCTACAACTGCGGTAGACATTATCAAAGGCGATGTGGTAGCGGGCGAATTGTCCTTCAGACTGCTCACAGGTAAGTGTGTCGACAAGTGCGGTACTTCCGTCTTTTATGGTCAGCGTGCTCGTGTTCTCTGCTCGGTCGTAGTATGTTCTTCTGTGATTGGTCGCTCCATTCAGTGGGTTGGTATTGCACAGTGCTTAGTACTTAGATTCTAAACCTCCATCTTTCCTGTTGAAATTATTAGTGTGTTTGTGTATTTCTATAGCCTCTCTGTTTATGCACGGGCACTAACTCGAAGGTCTGTCTATAAATTTGGTTTCTTCAAAAAGGATCTTATGGTTGTCTAGAGTCAACGTGTGCTCGGCTATTGCAGATTTTTCAATGTCTCCCAATCTACAACTTCTCTTGTGTTCTGTTATGCGTGTCTTTACGCTTCGTTTTGTTGTCCCAATATATTATACTGATCCACATGTGCTGGCAACGCGATAAATACCGGGTGTTGCCAGTGGGTCTCTGGTATCCTTGGCAGATCTTAGGCACTCCTGAATATTTTTTTGTTGTCCTTTTATAATATCTACTGCAGTTGTAGACGAAACGTCAGCTGGAAATACCAATGGACCACGGCATGCAAGCCCGGAAACCAAGAAGATTTGGATCAACACCGGCCGTGAAAGCCTACACACTTGTTATTTGACGTTTTCATAAGGACACTTTTTCAGTTTTACCCCCATATAAGATTGTTCTCCTTATCCTCTACCCTCCATAGACGCCACGTTTATTTGTGGGCGTTTCCCATGTCGCCCACGTGACAAGATACTGTTTCCTGATTGGTTCTGGCCCAAAGCAAGCAGTCAAATAAGCACAAAAAATAGCTCCGGTTCTAATTTTGAAATCCCTCTTGTAACCACGCACGCGAGCCCGCAGTCAGCGCGCCAGCCAGCACCAGTCCCAGCAGTGATTCCAGCGCCAAAGTCAGCCTCGAGAATAGTAACTTCTTACCACAACAGCAGATGTACATTTCGAGAGCTATGCTCTCATCTTCAGCAAACACTAAACTGAAGATGAGTGCATAGCTCCCGAAATGTACATCCGCTGTTGTGGTAAGAAGTAACTATTCTTTATTTTTTATTTTTCAGATTACAGTGTAACCTCTTTATAACGAATCTCAAGGAACCGAGCATTTTTTTCGTTATAAAGAGTTTTCGTTATAATATGGGAGGGAAGAAAGAAAAATAACCAAATTTCACGTAATTAATTTATTCAAAACACATAATATAGTCTGTTAACTTTGGCTGACGTTTTTTACTATGCCAATATTTGTTTTGTATTTATTAAGTATCTTATGCATGTCTTGGAATGTGGTGGAATCATCTTCATTAAACAATAGGAATTATTCGATAAGTTTGGCGGCATCAAGTGCTTGTTGAATAGTTAGTGATGGTTCAGAATCGTCCTCTTTACGTCTGTAAATATATGCTGACGCCTAAATATGAACATATTTCTTCGTAATAGAGAATGGCTGTTGCGCTATAAAGAGGGTATTAATGTACGGTTTTTAAGGTAAACTAACCAAATTGTAAAAAAACTACGTTATAGGGAGTTTTTCGTTATAACGAAGGACGTTATAAAGAGGTTACACTGTATTATCAAATATCAACCAGGTATATTGGTATGTCGGTTGGCGGGATATGTATAAAAACACGATATATTCCGGATAAGGTTGTTATATTCAGAACTTTTCCTGTAGTGAAGATGTCGCCGTGTAATATTTTTATCAGAGCAATATATCACGTTAAAGCTTTTGTATACCTGAAATTCATTCACAAAATGCACAGCTAAATATATTTTTAATCCGGCATTAAAAAGATAATAGTGGCCGGGTACATATTATTGTTAAAAAATACGACACTAAGCAATCTCAGGTCATTTAATGTTCTCAAGAAACCTGAACACGCATTCTAAGGACTGAGATAAGCAAATGCGTATTTTTCAAATGAGATACGTATTATTTTTTTCGAACGAGATAAAAGCGTTCTTAAATGTGTTTTTTAGTAGAAATAAATTTAAAGGAAACTCCGTGTCATTGTTATAACTATACAGTGTGGTCACGAAAAATTCTCCTAAAATTTCAGCTTTTTAGATCAAACCTGTGAACGGCGCAAACCAAGTTTGTTTCACATTTAATTAACATGGGAAAAACGACGTTTTTACTCAAACATGGATAGCTGGTAGAAATTTTTTAAATTTATTGTTGATAACAGCAATTTGGAGAGAATTGAATTTACCACAAAAAAGTTCCTTAGTACTAAATCCGTGAATGCATTATTTTCAAAGATATATAATAAAATCCGATTTCATTTAATTAATTAAAGTTTAAACGAGCATATATCTTTGAAAATAATGAATTCACGGATTTAGTACTAAGGAACTTTTTTGTGGGAAATTCAATTCTCTCCAAATTGCTCTTATCAAAAATAAAAAAAAAATGTCTACCAGCTATTCATGTTTGAGTAAAAACGCCGTCTTTCCCATGCTTATTAAATGGGAAACAAACTTGGTTTCCACCTTTTACAGGTTTGATCTAGGAAGCTTAAATTTTGGGAGAATTATTTCTAGGTCCAATACTAAAACATGAGCCAATGAGACCGAAAACAATTAAATAAAAGAACACCCTAATGTATACGGTAATTGATAGTAGGTACCTATACAAAAAAAAATATGACAATTTTATTTATAATTTAATATGACACACAAACAGCAACTGTGAGACATTATTGCAAAAGAAATTAGCAGGTTATGTCTAATTCATTCTTTTTAATTTGCAATAGTTGTCCATTGTCTTCAATGGGGGCTGGGGGCTCTTTATATCCACGGGGCCCTGGGCTGCAGCCCAAAAAGCCATTATATAGATCCGGCCCTGGACATTAATCATAGATTTTAAGATTATTTAAACCTGGCACCAATCTATATTTTTATAATTTTTTTAATGGTAAATTGGGAAAACAAATGATAATTTTACGTGTTCTCAGACTAGAATCTGTAGTTTGTAATAAAGGTTGTAATTTTTGGTGACACACTGTATACAGTATTATATAGGTTTAGCGCCATTCGTTCCAACCGGCTGTCCGTATTCCATATCGATTACGAACACGACTTTTACTAGTTGAGCAGAAAAGTGCTGGCGCTTCTGTAGTGCTTTTAAAATTTAAATACATACAACAACCGCGGCACAAAAGTGAATTAAGCTTGGTTCACGTTTTAATCACACAACCAACTACAGTGATGGTTTTTTTTCATTAAGATTATTCAATGAATAGAGCAGTTTTTAGACGAAAATCAACCAGCAAGCGCTAACACACATTTTTGCACCGTCATCTAACGGAATTCTAGAAATTAAAATAAACGTATAAGATGTGCTAGGAACAGCGTCGTGCATCACAGAATCACAGCGTTTTTACTCCCATCCAAACGCGCCAGTAGATATTTCACATCAAAAACAAAATTTGTTACATTTCAGAATTCATTCCTTTTTTATTTCTAAACAGCCAAGTTGATATCTTAAGCATATTCTTTGTTAAATAAAAAATTAGAAGCCGTCGTGGTACGCCTGGCAGATGTGAAACATAAATTTAAGCTTGCCAAATGCAACTTTAAGTTACAAAAAAGCCTGCGGACACTTCCTAAAGCCCTACGGACACTGCAGCTTTAAGTTACTAGCAGCGCCACCTAAGTGACTATTCTAGGAACTAATATATTTCAGCTAGATGTCCCCGTCAACAAAAGTCAATCCAACACAGCAAGTGCTGTTATGTAACGGTGAAAAAGTAACTGAATAAATATAGTTTAAAAAAAAACTAAAAAACACGCTTTATATAATAAAATAAAATAAGCTTAAAACAATAATCAATAAAAAATACAAGTAGGTATTATTGTGAAAAAAGCGTGGGGCGCTTTGTTCCACATTTTTGTACATCGAGCGCCCCACGCTTTTATCACAATAATACTTGTATTTTTTATTCATTATTGTCTTAAGTTTATTTAAAAAAATATATATATTTTTTACTTTTTAGTTGGATATAAAGCGTGTTTTTTAGTTTTTTTAAAACTATATTTATTTTTCACTTTTTAGTTCGATTTATTGTCAAAAATTTGTTGAAAATAATAAATTTTTTATTTCGGCGTGGACGGGATTAAAACCCACGACCGGTGAATCCGAGAGTTGACGTCAGCGAAGACCCGCGCATTAGACCGCTCGGTCAACGATTGCTTTTACCGTAGTGGCATAACATACTAACAGTAATAAACCACTTGCTGTAGTCCAAAGGAAGGTTACGAACAAACATACATACAAACTTACAAGTGAAGTTAATATAAAGTGTGTAAAAACGTAACGTCCCACCAGAAAACGTCGTCCCATAAAAGTGTCGCCCCAATTGCACGGTTTTACTCCGAAGCAAATGCCCCATTAGATGTTTCACAGCAAAAAGTATAAAATCGTAACCGAGTGAGTGAACTTGTGTTGAGAGCTCTAGAATTATAATATTAATACTTATATCGTATTTCGAGTGCTTTTTAAGCGAAATATATTTTCACAACACATCTACTTAGATTTTATTTTAATCAAAACCACGACGTTTTCCACTTACAAAGGTCTAGAAAAATTCAAATGCTATGCAAATTTTGCATGAATATTCAGTAATAAAGGTGTATAAATGTCAAAACTGAAAAAATATTTTCATTAAATAAATAACGAGAATATGACAAATGGATTCTTCTGAATAAAAAAAAATGTTACCATGATATTAATTGGTCTTATCTGCAACAAAGAAGTGTTATTGTTAACAGGGTTTAAATTTATTATGTGTTGGTACTGGCATAGGTAATCAATACGAATTTATACTGTCTGCAAATTAGTTTTGTTATAACGGGTTTCTTGGGTATTTTGTAATACATATATGTATATGGGATGACGTCTTTACAGAATTTTTAGTTGTTTATATATAAAAGTACTATCACTTGTGAACCAATGAGTCAATTTTGATAAAATTAGTACGCTTTCATTCGATTCGCATATCCAGAATTTTTGTCTGGCTGTACGAATGCTCGCATGTCTGTCTCGGCATCACTCGAAAACGGCTGCATCGATTCTTCAGCGTAGGGTACCTACTTTTATGATCGGGTTAATAACTTAATACGAGTTTTCTGTCCAAATGGACATTGACATGTGAGTGAAGCCGCAAGTAATGGCTAGTACAGACCATACATTTAACTAAGAAAAGTTGTACATGTTTATCTTCAGTGAAACTTTGAACATTTTAATCCCAAAGATTGTAAACAGTAGAATTTATGTATTTTAAATCTGTCGGGACTATTCTACTCTTGTATTTTCAATTTTCCCTTCATTCTCCCTAGAAAAAAACATGTTTAGCCCTATTTTTTACCTCTAAATCAAAATTACAAATATTGGTGGCAGAGATCCGGGTGATGAGACTTTTTGTAGGAAATTCCCTGCTCTTTCAGAATCTTTTTTGTGAGTTCAGATATCTGCAATAGTTTTTGAGATATTTGCAAAAAAAACAACCCCTCTTTTTCCTTTTTCTAAAATGTTTATAGCTTTTGCAATTTTTTCGTCACCCACTTCAATTTTTTCAAAAAGTTTCTCGATGTCATTCTGAATCACATGACACTATGATTATAATTTTCGGTGAAAGAGGACTGGGGTTAATTAAAAAGGGACATGTGAACTAGAGTTACTAGACTATAAATAAAAAAACTTTTTAACAAAAAAATTAAACCGCCGAAAAACTGAAAAGCAAAAAATAATAAATCTTTTTATTTAACTAAGTTCTATCTAAGTAGTTGAACGTATGTGACAGTCTAGTATATCTAAGTAATTTTGAGTCGGCGTCAACAATCCTTCGCCGAAAATCTCTGAGCGTTCACGAAGTTAATGTCAGCGACAGAGCAACCCGAACGGGCGCACACTGAGGGCACACGTCTTTGCGAGTGGTCGTGTGGAGAGCGCATTTTTGGAATGTTAATGTTTATCGCTGGAGATTTCACGTATCATTGTTAATTTGATTTGTTTATTTCTTTTAGTGATCTTTGTTCATTGATTGTTTGACGCCGACTCAAAATTACTTAAATATACTAGACTGTCACATACGTTCAACTACTTAGATAGAACTTAGTTAAATAAAAAGATTTATTATTTTTTGCTTTTCAGTTTTTCGGCGGTTTAATTTTTTTGTTAAAAAGTTTTTATTTTATAATTTTTTGTGGCTATATAATTTATAATTGTAATACACAACTCAGCATGAAAATCTGTGAGTGAACAATAAATCACCCCTATTTTCCCATCCTTAGGGTAGGATTTTTTTTCCAAATTTATATGAGACCAATGAGATCCAATAAAAAAATAATTATCAAAATCGGACTACTCTGTAAAAAGTTATGCGTAGTCATACATTACAATCTGTGAGTGAACAATCAATAATCCCGTTTTCCTACCCTTAGGGTTGAAATTTTTTTTCCAAATTTATATGGGACTAGCTTCGGGGTATACCCTTTCCAATAAAAAAAGAATTATCAAAATTGGACTACTCGGTAAAAAGTTATGTGTGGTCATACATTACAATCAGTGAGTGAACAATCAATTATCCCCTGTTTTCCTACCCTTAGGGTTGGAATTTTTTTACCAAATTTATATGGGACCAACTTCGGGGTATACCCTTTCAAACAAAAAAAATTTATCAAAATCGGACTGCTCTGTAAAAAGTTATGCGTGGTCATACATAAATAAAAAAAAAAAAAAAAAAATAAAAAAAAAAATATACGCGTCGACTTGAGAACCTCCTCCGTTTTTGTTTTTCGTCGGTTAAAAATGATCGCTTCACTTACAACATTTAAATGAAAACCTACGTAATTCGATATTTTTGTGGAATGTATTTTAAGAATTCAGTCAAGAGAAACTTGTACATCCGATGATCCGAGATACATTCATAAAAAAAAAACATCCTTATGTTATGTATTCGAAATACAGAGAAAGTTTTAATCATAAAATTTTTATCACAAATAAATTGTTTTTTGCATATTTCATCATGCTAAATATTTAAAATATGTATAAAAGAATAATATTTCTCATCAAAGCAAAACAATTTTGTTTTATGCTACAAAATTTTAATGAAAATATTACAGTCATTTGTGAAACCAGTTTTCATTTATTCCATGCAAAATACAACGTTATAATATTGAATTATTATTGAAGCATTAACCTCACATAATAATTTGCAGTTTCACTATCTACTCCATTATCACAATAGGCTATAAGCCATGGGCGCACCATTAACCAGCGTAACCAAAACTACAAATAAAAAAAATTCAGCCAATTGGCAGGCGGGACCATTCCAACTTTAAAAATATTGACATTTGACATCTATATATATATAAAAATCTCGTGTCACAGTGTTTGCTACCGAACTCCTTCGAAACGGCTTGACCGATTTTTATGTAATTTTTTGTGTATACTTGGTATGTCTGAGAATAGGTCGTAGGCTATTTTTTATACCTTTAGGACCTAGAGGTAAAAATAGCCTACGACCTATTCTCAGACATACCAAGTATACACACAAAAATTCGTAAAAATCGGTCAAGCCGTTTCGGAGGAGTTCGGTAATATATAGATAAAGAATAGGGGTAGTGGTAAAACGGTGAAAATTTAGGGTTATAAGTATTTTTAATAGCAAATCATAAATAAAAAATAAAAAAAAAATTCTGAAGAGAGCCACCCTTATCACCTAGAGTCTAGGTGATAAGGGTGGCCCTCTTCAGAATTTTTTTTTATTTTATGGACAACATTTTTTTCTTTATTTTTTTACTTATAACCCTAAATTTTCACCGTTCTACCACCAACCCCTATTTTTTAATAGCGATATTAGTATTTTTACTTTCATCCACAGATGCGCAATAGGGTTGCAAGACGGCAATATAACGGTAATTTTTTTTTGTTGGATAGCTCATTTATCGAGGAAGGCTATAGGATATATAATATCACGCTACGACCAATAGGAGCGAAGCATCAATTAAATTTCAGCTATTGGAATTTGGAGACATCTTAATAGTAATTCCACATAAGCGGTTTTGCCTTTTGACCACATAAATAAAAGTCGACATCACTTGTTTTAGTCCAGCATGTTACGCAACTGAGTCTTGTTTGCCGCTTATCTGGCCAACATATTACAGTGACACAAAAACCGTTGACACTTTTACAACTGTTTATATGGTATATTTTTAATTACAGTTATTTTAATGGGCGATGTTAATAATCATTAACGCAGCACGCGTTTAACGTATCCTGAGGCAATAATTCAAAAGGGTTTATATTATATCTCTGTATTTACATACACATAATATTCCCCCGGGCCACGTACGGCATGCTACTCCGCCCCAATTGACATTTCACAACTGCGTAACTTACTGACGCGATCTTGCGATCAAATAAGTTTCTATCTCGAATGGGTTCGTCCCGCATTTTTTAAGGGTTTGGAATTACGTCATAAATAGACATTAGAATAAATTTTTTTTGAGAATTTTTCAAAAAGTTTTTCTGCGGGAAAAACTCTCAAGTGTGTATTTTTCATATATTAATAACTTCTGTATTACTAGTGGCTGTAAATAGAAGCGTGGCCCATGAAGTGAGACAGCAAATTATTGTTTTCTACCTCTTTCTTTTTACTTGACCCGTTTTGCGCAAGTGTCGCGTCTGTAGCAGGGCAATAGTAAGTGGAATAGAGCAAGCCATCTCCCTTTCACAGCTTAGTTCTATGTGCAAACTGACGCACATCCATTCACGGACATGCGCATAATAAATAAAACTATATGTATATTGTCTGTTTCTCCTGATCTTTGCTAGCAATATGTAGGGTATTAAATGTATGCTATTTTCCAATGTAATTTTAAACACAGAATTATTCCTTTACGGAGACACGTCAATGGTAGACAGCATCAGGTGATTGGCTGTCTGCAGTTGATTCACGACCACTGACTAGTATACACATCTCTTTCCATAAACATATTTCTCAAAAGTGCTGTGCTGATACATGCACAGTTTTGACGTATCATATGATGCCGCCTTAAATCATCATAAATGCACTTTTTTAGATACTTGTTTGTATGTAATTAAGAGGAAGAGAACATAAGAAAGAAATATTTGGTTTACATAATATGTAGAATGTACCTAGATATGTAAGATATAATTAGCACTGTTTAAAATTATCAAATTTTGATAGGTGGGACGATCCTATTGTAAGACCTTATTCAAATCAATGTATATACAGTGTAAACTCTATATAGCGACACTCGAGAGACTGTGCACTTTGTGGCGTTATTGAGAGTTGTCGTTAAACGCAGAGAAGAAATAATCCATTAATATTTTTTTGTTATGATAATATGTATTTACTCATAATATATAAAATTTACAACTGACCAACAAACATTCATACTATCACAAATTACAACGATTGCGCAATTATTGCGTATTAATCTGCTATCTTTGTCGGACGTTTTTCGCTACTTGCGCGTATTAATAAAAAATTTTCATAAATACACAAAGATTTTCTTTTACTCGCCATGTTCACAGTTTGCAAGTTTGTGGGCAACTAAGAATATGATAACTTATCGATAAGCAGCTGAGTTAAACATACAAAAGGTAATCCCCACAAACAAAAGAACGAATTAAATAGAATCTTAGGTACCGATGATGCTGACAACAAAGCAACAAAATAACAAACAAGTACTGTTTATTGCTTAATGATGACGTATTGTTGTCGTTATTTAGAGTGTACCTATCACTGTATGAGCAACAAGGTAAACCAACTAGAGGTAAATAATTTCGACGTTTTAAGGAGTAATTGTTAAATGTTAATTTGATAGTTTAAATTTTTTTTAAGCGAGTTAGTAAAGTGGTCTGCAATTTTGGATACTTATTCCAGATATATTAAAAAATAAGTTGGCAAAATTTTATTCATTTTTCGGTGATTTGAGATACTCTTCATGCATCTTTAAGAGTATTCGTCCCTACAAATACCTCCTGCACCCTTCATCTCAAATCTTTTCCCCTCACCTAAAAACGGTTCGCGCTCTCCCGACGCTATTTTTAAAGCTAGAGGGTTCTGGTAAACGCCAAATGAAAGACAAAGAATCAGACTACAGATCCTTCAGGCGAATTTTTGAAAAAAAATTCCTGAAAAAACTTACAACCTTCTGAAAAAAATAATAAGTTACGTAACATTTCACACGTAGGCGAAACTGTTTTTCAAAAAATTCGCCTGA
This sequence comes from Xanthostigma xanthostigma, assembly GCA_963575645.1. Taxonomy (NCBI): domain Eukaryota; kingdom Metazoa; phylum Arthropoda; class Insecta; order Raphidioptera; family Raphidiidae; genus Xanthostigma; species Xanthostigma xanthostigma. The sequence goes on from OY754471.1 coordinate 25,412,734, forward strand.
AGGATCTGTAGTCTGATTCTTTGTCTTTCATTTGGCGTTTACCAGTACCCTCTAGCTTTAAAAATAACGTCGGGAGAGCGCGAACCGTTTTTAGGCGAATGGAAAAGATTTGAGATGAAGGGTGCAGGGGGTGTTTGCAGGGACGAATACTCTTAAAATCTAGTTGAAATTAGTCGGGTTATCTCAGTAGACTGTTTGACTAGAATCTAGAAATCTGGAAACAGATGAACCATGGAAATGCCATATTATAAACAGCATAGGTCGGCTATTCTAAAATTCGATTAACCTAGTTGAAAACAATTGAAGTCGTATTGTCGACTAGAATGCTTGTTTTTTACAATAAACAGCTTTTTATTGTTCTTATAAAATATGGAATTTCATAATGGTTGATCATCCACGATATCAGATAACCAAATGGATAACTTTTGGGGTTAAATGCACATTATCAATATTTTGTGGTCATTACAGTGTATTAAACATTTACAAATCTTGAAACGTCATCGATATGTATCTATTGTTTTATTATTAGAATGAAATGCATTGGAAATGAAAGCATAGATTATCGTGGAATATTTAGATTATCGGTGAAATGTACAATACAGGGATGTGCAAAGATTTTACATACGACACAATAAACGGGGATAAAATATCAGATCGAAAAAGTAATTATTTTACGAGTCAAAATTATTTATTTTAAAACTTAAGGAAGGTTTCTAAACTTTTCTTTGCCATTTTTTTAAATAAATGTTTAACATCTCAAGAATATTGTGTCAAAATTTCAAGTCGATCAAAGCAAAATTAACGGAGTTATGAGCATTTAAGCGTCCGTTGCAAATTTTAAAGTGTTTAAGCGTTTTTCTGAAACTTGTCATCTTTGAAGTCGGTGCCCACTGTAGCTCAAATTATAATTGCACTGATCCCTTTGAAATTTTGCATACTCTTTCTTTCCATAGACAATGACGTCGAATTTTTTTTTAACGAATTGTAAATTTTCGATTTTTTAACGAGCTTAGTTTTTTTATTTCAGATGATCCAATGATGAGTTATGAAACATTTTTTGAGAACCCGCGGAGATTCGTTGTCAATGGTTTATTTCTTCATAAAAATGTATGAAAATTTTATAGAAATATCTTCAAATGTTACTTTATGCTGCATTTATTATAGGAATAAATATACATATATTATACTGTGTCGACAAAAAAAATTATCGAAAATATGCTTTTTTTGTATCGAATTACCTTTACTCCCCCCTTAAAAATATATTATTACATGCACACACATATGCACGTCCATACAAAAATAGTCTAGAGCCCCCAAACTGATGGAAACTCGATTTTCGAAAATCGGATCGAAAACAACAACTTTTTATTTTTTGAAAGTTTTCGATAGCGAGACGTTAAAAAATAACAATGATTGAAACACCAAGTATCGAAAATAAAAAATCGATGTTGTGCATCCCTGGTATATTATAAAGTAACACTCAACATATGATTATAAATTAATCGCCGCATTGCGTGCACCCTAAGCTTTAGTATCTAATGCATTTTATCTTTGAAAAGCAACGTTTTAATTTTGCTTATCTTATACCTATAATGCGTTCATAACTCGTCATGAAGATCTGAATCGTCCTTTAGCTCGTACTAAGTGCTATTCCACATTAACTCACAAAAGAAATTCGAAAAAAAATGTATACACTTCATTTTAATGTCAACATGTTATTATAAATCAAATAAAAGTGCATTTATGATTCACGTACATGCAAGTATAGTGACAGTTTGAATTGAATACGATGAGAAAAGATCAAAAGTAACGTTACGAGTACATAAATTACCTACTACAGTAGACTTTCAATCACTCCGCGCCCAGCAATATGTCTATAACACCGATAGAATTTAATATTTCTTGAACAGTCTTCGTACTAGAGCATATCACGTGAAGGGTTTATATCCAAAATTTAAAAAAATACGTAAAAAAGTGCTGAATAAAAAAATTTGTTTCACTCCTCCATATCTCTTAAACTATTGAGCATAGTAAAAAAAATGTATTAGGCATTTTTATGCGAAATTTAACGCACTTTAATTTTGTATAAAATAATGTAAGCTCTACGTTGGATGGTTTTCACGATATTTGCGAAAAACTGAAAGAATGTACGTATCTGACGCCTATCTCCCTTCCGTTATTCGACAATTGAAGTGTATATTTTTAGTTCGTTTTTAGCGCAAATATTCCAAATATTAATAGACAAATAAATGTTATTTTATTTTCCAAACAATTTAAGAACGTGTAAGTTTATGTTAATTTAATGCCAAAATAGAGTTTTTAAATATTACATGGACTGTACCAAGTCTAAAATTTGGTCTCAGATCAGAAAAAAATAGTGAAAATCGTAAATGGATCAAATGAGGTTAGATTTTCTAAAAATGAATTGTGACAGCTCTTGCGGGGTAACCATGACAACGATGAACAGATCTCATACATTTTTTTTTAATTTATAACCAATTAAATATAGAGACAACTTAATGAATCAAGCTAAATTAAAAGAAAAATAACTGTAAATGGAAACTGTAAAATATTGTATTTCCAAGCAATCACTTATCATAGCACTTATATAATAAAAGTCACAAAAATGTAGTCAAAAATAATGTCTCAAAGAACATCCACCAGCCAGTCATAAAATCACGCGTGTAAGTGATTGCTTGGAAGCTAACACTATAATATTTCATTCTAATTAATTGTAATATTTATACTGAATAAATTACTAATATCTATTAAATTTAATAACAACCATTAACTATAAATTTACAGAAACTAATGAGGAATAAAATTATTGTCGTAGGTCTGTATCAAAATATCGTTTTTTGAAAACAATATGAAAATACATGCAAAAGGTTTTGCACGGGTACACTAGTTAATTTTTAAATCAAGACTCTGGATACCGTTTAAAATATCTGGACAATCCAGCTCGGTCGCGACCATCTGGTAACCCCATATAAAAGCGAGTCAGATATGTTACCGTTCGATAAAAGTTACAGAGAGCTATTGTGTCAAAGCATTCACTAGCTTGTCATCGTAATTATCCTAAAGGACATCAATAAATAGCCGATGACAAGCGATGACATGATAATTGTACAGATAATAATGTCAATTATCACAATACGTTATTTAATAAAGATTAACTACATTTTAATTAGGCACGAGCATAACAAAAATGCTTTACTGTATTTTCTGAATAAAACTATTCTTGCCATCCCATAGGTACTGTGTAATCCGTTTTTGAAATGTTTCGGATTTTTACAGGTTTTTTGTAAGTAACTTCTCTCACATTCTGTCGAATGCAAAATTCCAGTAAAACCGATGTGGTTTAGACGATTACAGACAGGCAGAAGACAGACGCATTTTATTAAACCAGTTTTAAGTTAGGAGTTTGGACTCAAAATCGCAATTTTACATGATTACAAGACAGATACGTATTTCGTATATTGAAATATAAAAATTCGCATTTTATATTTTTTTTTTTATATAACTCCGTCTTATAAGGTCGACTAAAATCGCAAGAGATAAAATTTAAACTCTTCATCATGACATACACGTACTTCATGTTGTTATTTAAAATGAAGTCAGACTTAATTTGCATTAAATGTCGAGAATGTAATATATCTTCATTTGAACAGGATGGCAACCTTTATCACCAAAACTTCCCTAAACATACACAGTTGGTACGAATGACAAATGAGGTTGCACACGACCTGTTTAATATTTTAAAGTTGGTCACTTTTTTGGTGGAAACTTTTGCCCACACATAAAATTACAAACAAGCCCAACTCGCATCATCATTAATAAAACACAGTCATAAATTCCGTAAGAAGAATTCACTCTCATCGCTCAATTAATTAAAATATAGATATTTTTGCAGCGAAATTTTTAAAAACAATTTCATCCTTAGGGAAACGCGTGAAAAATGCTTCCAGTATATATTATTCATTGCTAAGAAACATTACTGTCAGAAGCCTCGTCAGTTCGTTCCAGGATAATTGAAAAAAATCGAAACAATTGAGCGACGAGACCATTCCAACTTTGAATAAATATTGACACTTGATATAAAAGAAAATAAAATTTCTGATATCACGTGATGTAACGCGGTTAATAACTAGTATTAAATATAATATTTGCTATTCGTTGGCATGGTTACCTACATAATATGTTCCAAGTCACGGAAACATTAATCGAGGCATGCTTAACTAATTTCTTTCTGACAGATCTGCAGAACAAAATAACAGCTGAAAGTTAGAGCATATATCTCTTCTGCGCATGCGCCGATTTTCACCAAAAACAATAGGGCTCTTCATATTTCTATATCAAACACCCTCCCACAATTTGGTTTCAATCCGCTCATCCGTTTGACTTGTATAGTGCTCAAAGACAAACACACTAACAGACGCATAGATTTTTTCCAAAAATATGTTTTTTGGATTCGGGGGACCTCAAAACGAAAAGTTATTTTCGACTACACTATAATTTCTCACTTTTGGGTTGAAATGGTAAAATCGATATAAACGGAGGGGCTAGTTTTTAAATTACATTTAGTTTTCAATAAAATTTTATGTGACGTTTAAAATAGCAGCTGTGAGTTTACTAAAAATATGCTTTAAAAAATAAAAACAAATCAACGTAACCTGAGTCGAAATGCAAACAGTTTTCAAACTATGTCCGCGTATTTAAATATGACGAAACCACAACAAATTACACGCCGTATCCATAAAAATAGAGACTGATTCAAAAATAACGATCTAAACTTCAAACTTTTATATAACGTGCCCAACCGACCAAAAAAAAAAAATGGGGGTTCCCATTTCCAAAACAAAGGTCAGCCCCTCCCCCTGCTACGGGGCGAGATGGTGGGGGTGGGTATTGTGTACAAACGATTTCTCTCTCGAAACCCAACAACTTTCGTTCATTTTTTTTTTATTCAACCCATAATTTTTTGAAGAAAAACGTCTAAAGCTTTTAAAAACAACATCCAGTAGAACTAAACTTGCTTATTTCTTAAGCGTAACTCATAGAAATTCAAAACAAAATAAGATACTTGTCGGCAATGCAGTGTTGTTTTCCCCAAAAAAAAGACAAAACAAAACAAGAATACAACAATACATATTATAGAGTATGTAAACGCGTAAGGTGCACATAGGGAAATTAGCATTGGGAAAAAATACTTGGATCAGAGTTAGCCATGACTGTATTAATTGTTATTTCTATTGAATTATCGTGGTAATCTTGAGGATTTCTATTTTATTTTGATTTATTTTTATTTTACTTGGCTTTTTTAATAATAAAAAGCTCTTATAAATCATTATTTTAATTTTTTTGTACAAAAATAAAACAAAAAAACAATTCCATCTGTTTGGAAACATTTCATTCAAAAATTGTCTGACTGGTATGACGTATACGCGTTGGTAAATCAGTGACCCAATGTCTTTAGGTTCAACACCAATAGGCGGAGATATTTGATCTCGCACCATATTTAAGTATTTTTGGGAATTTAATGTCCCATTAATAAAAAAAGTCCGATTATGTTGTAATCATTTGAATATTTTCTTCGATAGTATACCCACACATTCATTTTACAAAAGAATATTATCTGTCAAATTGAATAACAAGATTTCAAGACTCACTCTGATCTAGTCATTTTTTCCCAATGTTAATTTCCCTGTGCACCTTACGTGTTTACATACTGTATGTATTTATTTCGAGAATGATCTTATGAAGGTTTCGGATTGTGTTGACTCATCTCGTATAGGTATGAAACTAGTAACAGTCAATAGACATAAATGCACTTGAATGTAGTAACGTATGTTTGCGGCGTGGCGGTAAACGTATGTGCACTTTACAGAACAGCCAACTCACCGAGTTTGTTACCAACAGACAGGCAGGTAAATTAAGCCAGCGTGTTTGTCGAGCAAATAATTAATATAACTACTGTTAGTTAAGGTGGTAGAATTGTCATTATATACTCTATGTCCGGATTGTTTGATTTTTGATTATAAACAGGGACGGCTCACAAAAATTAGTGTCAATTATTTTGATCGCTAAAATAAATGCGAAAGTCGTCAAAGATATTCAACACCGTACTGCCTCAGATTTTATTTCTTTTTTCATTTTCTCAATTTCAACTGAGTTTTCAGGATTTCTAAATATCACTAAATATTATAAAACAAAGTTTGGTTCTGTCTGTCTGAACGCGATAAACTCAAAAACTACCGATCCGATTTTCATACGGTTTTCATTAATAGACGGAGTGATTCAAGAGAAAGTCTATATGTATAATTCATTATTGTTTGGTGTAAATTGGTTGAAATATGACAATGATTGTTGAAAATGTCGGAAAAAATCAAGCCGACTGGGAGATTTCATGGAAAACACTGCCTAATCCCTTTGAGATATAACAAAACAATGTATTGTGGAATTATTCCTCTTTTGTAGGTCTACGTAAAAGTCCGTGATGGCATATATCTATCTTTTAAGAATAGTTTACTATACCCATTTTAATGTTAGCGCTTTTCGTGGATATCAATTTTGCAACGTAAGTCGACGAAAAACCGGTTGTAATCTATAAATTCGAGCGAAGCCGGACCGGGATACGGGAAGGAAAAAATGAATTACGGTCAAATTTTGACCACTTGGCGACGACTAGTTGAAATAATCGTTAGTATTTGATAAAATATATAAAAAATACCAACATTCAACAACTTGTTTTTTTATCGGTTTTGAGGACCACTGCGCCCACATTTGAGATAGGTTCAATTTTGCTATTTCGTCAAGAAGTTTGAGTGTCTTAACCGGACATGTCAAATTTTCGGAAAATCGATCCAGTAGTTCCAGCTCTATGTGCGATCACGGACGGACAGACGATAGATAAAAATTTTATAAAGATCGACATGCAAACGTGTAAACTCACGAAAAACTAAATAGAATTTTTACACGATCACAAGTCAGAAAATTAAATTAAAATATAGGGTAAGCATTTTTGTCGGACATTGTAAGCGCGATTCTGTAAAGTCAATGTTTGAAATTAAAGTGCTGTTAAATAGTTTGTCACTTTCTAGCAATTTTGACATTAGATAAGGTGAAGTGAGACAGAAATTTTACGGTTTTGTGAATTCTAACTTTGATAGTACAGAATAGCACCACGTATCTCATGAATCGTTTATCAGTGACCCGACTTAAATTTGACGCTAATAATACACGAACCATGCATAATTGCATTACTGAATATTTGAATATACATTAACGCGTAATTAAATAAAGAACTAACCCTTAACGCGCCTCGTCTTGAAAATCGTTAACACTCTGTTTTGACAAACGTGATAAAAGTATATACAGAATGACCGGTAATTGCTCACATTCCTCTCGAGAGAAGAAACTATGATTAATTTGAAACGATTTAACCTCTATCACACAGGGGTCGTAAATTAGTCGTTTTTGACAAAAACTACTTCGGTTTTTTTTTTACAAAAATCCGAATTTTGGGAGTTAAAAATTAAAAAAAATATATATTCTCACTATTTGGCATGACTTTTTCCATGATCTGATAGCTTAGGTACTAATTGGTCAACCTTCCTAAAGCTAAAAATCACCAAATTTACTGTTAGATTTTATGTTGTGTGTTAAAACTAGTGATGTACCGGATATCCGTATCTATCTGTATCCGTATCCGCGGATATCCGAGGGAGAAGAAAGATCCGTATCCGTTAGTTTTTTTTGCGGATCTTTTACGGATCTTTTACCTTATTAATTTTCAATTCATAGATGAAATTTTACATATATAGGTGATTAGGTAATAATGAAAACCTGTTAAATTCTGTTCAGATTATTTTTTATTTATTTAAATCGTATTTGGCACCTTTATATTGCAAACATTAATCGCAGTGAGTACCATACTAATAGTACATAACTCAAAGGTACTAAATCAACTATCTTTTTAATGAGATATTGCTCATCGATCTTTGGAAAGAGACAAGCTGTTATGAGAGTTAACTCTTAAAGAGGTCAAAAACTTTTTCTCATAACAGAAAGTCTCTTTCCAAAGGTCGATGTGCAATATTTACCGCCACGTACTCTAAGAAAGTTAAGACCCGTATCCGTATCCGTATCCGCGGATCATGAAACCAAAAATCCGTATTCAGATCCGTATCCGCGGATATACATTTTTAACGATCCGGCGCATCACTAGTTAAAACTTACAATAAAAAATCTTCACAGAACTGTCATTATCATAACAAAAATGACGTATTTCCGACCCCCAAGTGATACAGGTTAAATCATTCCAAATTAGTCAGAGTTTCTTCTCCCGAGAGGAATACGAGCAATTACCGGTCCACATGTATAATATAATCTTTTCAAAAATATATCTATTTGTTAGTTAGGTACCTCTTTCTTTGGGGATTGTTTAATACTACTGAAGAACATAATTCTAATAACTGTTATTTTAAGAACCTGTTCTTTTCCAGTAATAGTTCTAAAAAAATGTTATCTTTTTCCAACTTTTTCTGAATACACGTTTTTGGAAAAGACTACCTACTAGGAATGTTGATCGAGCTTTAAATTCTGTTATACGTAGGTACTTGCTGAAGATATTATTGTTACGCGTATACTGGTTTCTCACGCAAACAAAAATTCTAGAAACAGGTTTCTGGAAAAGACGACTAGGACTATAAATCGAGCTTTAATTTTACAAGCGTAAGGAATTATTATAGTGCGTATCTGCAGGCAAATCTCATCCGTTACGTTCCCGCAACACAGGCAATTTGTTTAGAACCACAGTAGATTGTTTTCACCACAGTGAACCACTAATAATTATATTAAAATCAAAACAAGATAACCTAGGTATATTATTTAAACAATTTTAAACAGTTCTGTGCAGTGTAATTGAATTAATTGGCTAGCGACATGCTACAATGCACAACCGGTTTATGCGCGTCTATATTCATGTCGCTACGCCATGACGCAACCGCAGTGACGTATAAACGTGGTGGCAGGACGGGTTTTTTATGGTGGACGTCCGGGTATAATTTTTTTACTGGAGTAATGCAAACTCACCGGTTTTATGGAGGATCACTGTTTAAGGTTTCGTAGAAACTAAGAACACATAATTTCGATCGGTACCTCCCATCCTCTTAATTATCTAAAAGAGAAAAAGGTGAACACAAGAGTGAAGTTGCCGCTTGTTTAGATCTAGGCAGCCATTTTCATCAGGCTTTCCGAGTTCCTGATTGATTATCTTTTTTATGGTGATGAGATTTTTGAAAAAGCAATTTTATTGGAGAGTGAAAAATGTACTAAATTTTTTTAAGTACCTTACTGAGTAGGGTGTCTTTAGATTTCTTAAATTTTGTTGACTTCTGTAAGTGCCTCAAGAGATACGAGCCGCTACTGATGTGATAACTTGCGTGCGTGTATGTGTGTGTGTGTGTATGTACAAAATTAATTATATATTGTAGTTAACGCGGTAACTTTTACACTGTTGTGATGCAAGAATTACCGCATTTACTAACAAACTAGATTTTCAAATATGTACTATGAATGCGAGCAAATCAAGACCAGCTGGTTTCCAAAATTTGTTGAACACCGCACCACACTATACTCAAATATAATTTAATTTTCAAATATTTCCATGCGTTAACGAAAAGCTATATTTTAGTCTCGTTTTTTACAAAAACAATATTGAAATATTTTGAAGTAATTTTATTGAATTTCGTAAAACAGCGCGATCTCATTTTTTTAGATTTTAGTAGCACAATTTAAATTTTAATTCAGTCAATATAGAGATATATTACAATTTCAAAATGAAAGCCTCATTCCAATTTCAAAGCGTATTAAAAACAAAACTCATAAAACAATTCTAATTTATATAAAGTTTTCAAATTCAACGCTACCCTTTCTTTTATTAAAGCAGCACAAAAAGAGATTTATTTATTCCTTTTCTTAATCCAGCTTACAACGAACCTATACTTTCAATATTTCTGTATAATTAGTTAAACAATGTTTCATTTTTGACTGACAAAAAGATAGAAGCTTTAATAGAAGATTAATCAAGGATTAATACAGGCTGTTTATTAAAATTTCATTATGAAATTAAGTCACTTTACTTTCACAATCGAAAACATTTCGAAGGAAAAAATATATTATTTTCTAATTATACAAGATGACTTTTTAAAACCTTTTATTCGTAGAGAATGAGGGTTTGAAAAAAAAGTTTCGGACATAAGTTCCAGGGAACATCGATATAGTTTTTTTTTCATTTGATGGAGGTACCTCCGAAATATCACTTTTTTAAATAGGAACCCGCATTTTTTTTCTCAGATTAGTGTTCTTTAGGTCAAAGAAAATAGCTTTTGTATTAAACATTGTTCGATTTGATGCAATCCTGAACCGCTGTTTGGTTTTCAATTCATCCCATGTCTATTTTTGTGGACTGTGTGAGCCGGAAAAAAACCCTAATAAAAACGGGACTATTGTCTGATGCTAGTTTTCGAGGATACTGAATACACACGCATACACCTTTTTTCGAAAATCCGTCTACTACGAAAGGAAAGATGTTCGGGTTTTAAAAAGCCGCCATATATATATTCCAATTTTTAATTTATTTAAAGTACCATTTCATATAAATGATGTACAATTCTTTTTGAAAATATTAGACGCGGAGGAAAAGTTTAAATAAAAATATTGTCATTTTCAGGGCCTCAAGCTAGTTGAAGGGTGGTAAATTGTACATGGTGATCTTTCTCTGGATTACTAAAATTCAATTAATATAAGTTTCGTATATATATATTACTAGCGGACCCGGCGAACTTCGTACCGCCTAACAGTATAATATATATATATATATATATATATATATATATATATATATATATATATATATATATATATATATATATATATATATATATATATATATATATATATATATATATATATATATATATATATATATATTGTAACGGGTTAGCTTTAGTCGTAAGAAAGAGGTCAGGACGACCCCTGAGCTTAGCGACCACTCCCGTGAACCTACAACGTCAAATGGCGGTAAAAAGCCCACAACAAAATTTTGAGTGTGTGTGGACCCCTTTACCCGATTGAGTCTGGCGAATAGTTATAAAACATGTTGTGTCCGGTTAGGTACAATGTCGACTAGTAAAGATTTTTTGAATAGCGAGATACGGGATTCGGCTGCCGGCAAGCGTTGTGAGAGTATCGTATTGTATTGCCGTTGTGTTTTTTTTTTGAGTTCTGAGCGTAGGTTTCGAAATTATTGAGTACGGTGGCTATAAAATTGGAGCCATCCTGTTATTTTTCTGTTGGGAAAAGCATTTAGTGAAGTGCGTATTGTTATCGTGTTTGGAGTTGTACTTGATTAGCACGTGGCGTCCGTTCAGCATGAAAAACGCTGTGATTCTACTACCATTGACAAGAACCACTGTAACGAGGCTTGGAGCGTTGCTGGGTCGATCACTTCAGCTAGCTGAATCCAGTCCAGCTGTTTCGGAAAAGGGCTACGAGTCCTGGAATACTTTCACTGCATCCTACAGGTAGTGTGATAACGTTTAGTGCTATATTACGTAACTGTTCAATTTAAAATCATAATTTGCGTTTGAATTTTAAAATTCTTTATCAAACGTACGTCGCATCTTAAATTCAACTTTAAATAAAATGCACGTTTTTGATTGACGTACGTCGTAACTGTGAAATAAGTTTGCGCGCGCTAGCACCCGTCACTACGTTGCCTTCATGCTGCCATGCCGCCTTATGCGAACATTTCATCAATAAATTCTCACGGTCTGAAATAATTATTTTGTTATTTTGTTTCTTGAACCTGTGCTTAGACTGCGTTGGATCATAGTTTCCATCATAAAGAAATTGCATTTGTTGATAAAGCTTAATATTGTGTTATGTCAATTCGTCAGTGGCGTGCTGAACTTAACTGAATTTTAGATTACAGTGTTTGATGGCCCTTCAGGCAGAACTATTTTTGACTGTTGTGATATTGTGAACGGATAGCGCTGTTCCAAAGAAAAATTCATTTCACACTGCGCTTGTCGGTTTGTTAACCTTTGGTTAAATAAAGTTAGCAACATTTAATTAAAATATTTCGACATTGTATTTGTAACTATTTTAACGTGTTGTAATTTGTATTTTGAGTTGTTGAAATAAGTTTTTAGCTTACGAATGAGGTTTGTCTTATCGTCGCTGTTAGAGTCGCGTTACGTTTGTGTTGCCGTTTTGTTTATAGTTTTGACGGATCGATTGTTGGACTTTGAACCTCATCCGTAGGCGATCTGAATGATAGATTTTTTTGTAGATAAATTGTTACCATTATTACGATTATTGTGTATCACTTTGTATTTTACGTGGAAACTAATGATCACCGCTTCACGGTACTGAAGTAAAATTTTATATCGTCGCTAAATTAATCAGTAGCGTACTGATCTGGGCATTTTGCCAAAAGTTTATGTGCAAATCACTCTTGTTAATATTATTAATTATTTTATTAAATTTTTGATCATTACGTTCGAGTTGTTATTTTTGCTGGCAGGACCCTTAAGATTTATTTGCAGGAGTGATCGATCCTGCAGTGACTCAAGCTAAGGTCAAAATAGATCTGGCGCCCATTCTGAACATCTTTCCCTTTACCTACAGCTTAGTAGTTGGGTGACCTTGGCTTCGCTAACATCTCTCAAGGTAAGTGCCTGCCACGTCAGTTCCGCCGACCCACGCCCAGCGCCGCTGAATATAGCTAGCCATTATATATATATATATATATATATATATATATATATATATATATATATATATATATATATATATATATATATATAATATATATATATATTGTAACGTTTTACAACCTTAAGCCTTTTTGTCTTGAGCAAATATTATAGAAATAATATCTGAATTATATGAAGTTATTTAAAATTGCAAAAAGGTTGACAATGAGTGCGAGCGAGAGGGGCGAAAAGCCGTGAGTTAGTAAAGAACGACACGAGGTCTGCCTTTCACACGGAGACATACGGCGGTTCCGACGTGCAATGGTCAGAATGTGCGAGAGAGCGAACGATTGCGTGGAGCTGTGCGCTAGACGAGGTAACGTAGTAGCACAGCTAGAGGTGCGTCGAAGCTTGTCGAAGTGACATACATATTGCACCGCGTTTTGTTCAGATATCATTAGCGGATGAGTATTGAACGCTTAAACATCGGCTCCGTGGTTGACGGATTATTGTATTGAATATTGCGTTTTGACTATTATTTTTGTGGCGAATCTTCGTAGGCATTTTGTGACTAGGTTTAGTGGTTGAAAACTTCTAGTTTCGTTGGCGAAGTAGGGCATTCCTCCGTGATTCCTTTTTTTAACACAGAGCATTTGGTTCCGCGCAGAGCGGTCCCAAATGTTAGGGTCCTTCCCCACCTGGATTGTTGTCATCAGTTTAGAAATAAATCAACCGTGAAATAACAAGCCTGTTGGCACTCTGGATGTTAGTTTCTGTTTTTTCTGTTGTTTAGGATTAGCGTTGAGGTTGTTGTTGTGGAACAGGATTCATTCTTGGAATCTCTGGAATAATTCTGTTCAGAAATCGCGAGTTGTTATAATTTCGCCGCCACGTATCAGCTACGCTTTATTAATTATTGCGTCGTCACATGTCAATGCATTTATTATAAGCCGATGCCGCTAATCATTTAATGTTTGATGTTTTGAAGATTATTGCAGGCCTAATTCGTGTTGTTAATTTGGTTCTGAGGTTGGCGCGACACTCCGCCTCATTGTATTGAAGTTGATGTGACAACTTTTATTGAATTTGAGTTTGTCGACGAATTGTTGTACGCGTCGAGTGTTGTCGATTAAGTTGACACTGAATTAAGTCAGTGTCGTCGAGTTATTTATTTAAGAATTGTTACGAACGGCTGTTCAGTCGTTTATTTGGTTGTTGTTTCGTTCCGAATTTGGAATTGGTTTTTTGTTTTGGTGGCGATCCATTCTTATGTGAGTGGATCGTCGTTGTTGTTGTTGTTATTTTGCAAACGTTTTGGGAAACGGTTTTTGGGCGTGTTATCTTTTGTGTTGTCAGCGTGGCACGATAATCCAGGGGTGGACTCCCTGTATATTCTTATAGTGTGGCCCTTGTGTCCTGGCGCCCCTTTCAACTTTGGTCGGTGGGCTCACACTACTTCGTTTTCACAGTCACGTGACAACATCCGTTGTTGTTTTGTGTCGTCCTTGATTTAATTTTAAGTTGTTTTATTTTATTTTTACCATTAATTATTTAATTTCGTGTAAGTGGTCGGTGGTTGGATACTTACAGCCCTTCTGGCTTTTCCCATCAAGATATTCTCTCATCTCTTATTGGCTTCGCCCACGCCCCTCGCGCCGCCTGAACTACGCTAGCCGCGGCTTCCCTCTCGGTGAGGTTACAATATATATATATATATATATATTTATCCAACCGACGTTACCAAGCCAGATACGTTCTATAGACAACCTCAGACCCACTAGAAATATATGAGTTACAGGAGTATATTTTTGCAAAAAAATGTGTTTTCAAAAATACACTCCAAGGCAAACTTCGAGGGGAAAACAATATCTTGATTTTTGTTTCTGCTATGTTCAATAAACGCTTCTACGCCCAACCACAGAACAGAGTTTTCAAACCCGGGTATAAAAAATTACTATAGTTAACCGACGTTCCCAGTACCAGCGATGTTGCCGCTATTTTAGGTATTTGACGCCTGTATTATTCGTTTTGGTGGAATAAACTGCAGACTGTGTTTGTAATAATGCAGAGAACGCACGTGTTTTTTATAATACTTAAGTATTCGTTTTAGCTGAATAAAAAAGTCTTACCATTAAAGTTCGAGCTAAGATAGCGGCTAACGCACTTAAGCAAAATACTTAGAACGCATCCCCCAAAATATAAAAAAATAAAAATTCTTAAGCGACTTTTAAATTATAAACCGACTTTTTTGACCCATTGATTGTACAATTTGCAGAAATATAAAAATAAAAGAAGACACGATTTTTGCAAAAAAAATATAGGTACAATATACCTATTGATTAGAACGTCAATTATTTTCTTATTGATATACAAAGATAAACAGAAAATTCCAGCCAATTGAGCGACGGGACCATTCCAACTTCAAAAATGTTGACATTTGATTATAATAAAGAAAATAAAATTTCTGATATCGCGTGAGGTAACGCGGGTAATGGCTAGTATTCAATATGATATTAACTATTCGTTGCCATGGTTACCTACATAATATGTTCCACGTCATGTAAAAATTAATCAAAGCATGCTTAACTAGTTTATTTCTGACAGATCCCTACAAGAAAGGAGCGGCTGATTTTTTTTATTTTCTAAATATTTCCGAAAATATAAAGTTTAGAAAATTTTTTTTTTATTTTCAAAATATTTCCGAAACTATAAATTTTAGAAAAAAAAATTTTTTACGAAACTTTCTTGAAAAAATAAATAAAATAATAAGCCGTTATGAAAAGTATACCATTATTATATAAAAAACACCGTTTTAGCATATATCTCTTCTGCGCATGCGCCGATTTTCCCCAAAACCAATAGGGCTCTTCATATTTGCATACCAAACATCTTCCCAAAATTTGGTTTCAATCCTAACTAATTTATTTCTGAAAGATCCATAAATTTTTTTTTTTATTTTCAAAATATTTCCGAAATTGAATCGTTTAGTTTTGACAGGGCACATGTCCAATTTTCCAAATTTTACACCAGAGCACAAAAACTGTCCCACTTCACACAGGTTCATTTTCTTCTGCGATTCTTTTAATTAATTATAATACAAGGTCATGACATACAAGTATGATGATTTTTAATGATTTTGAAGCAGTTACTGCTTATTTGCAGCAACATATCTGTGGTGGACATGAGCCCTTTCACCACTAACCTCAAGGATTTTCAAAAAGATTCAACAAAAAATATGGAAAACGTTATATTTCACCTTAAAAATACAGAATTTATTATACGGAATAGTAAAATAAAGTAAAAATATTTAAACTAGGTGAATTAATACTCGATTTTGCTCTTCCTCGCAAACTAAGACTCTTCCTCATCATTATCTGCTCTTCCACTACTTGTTGTTGGCCATGACATTAAGACATTAAGAGCTGTTTATAGTTGAAACGGCACATCTTCCGTTTGCTCCTTTGCAATGATACAAGTGTTTTAAAAATTCGTTTAGTGAAGAAAGGGCACGTCATGTCCTGGACATGAGCCGTTTCATCACTAAACGAATTTTTAAAACACTTGTATCATTGCAAAGGAGCAAACGGAAGATGTGCCGTTTCAACTATAAACAGCTCTACTGTAGTGAAACAACATGGCACCAAAATATAAAATTTGACAAAAATTGGACATGTGCCCTTTCAAAACTAAACGATTTAATTATAAAGTTTAGAAAAAAAAATTTAACGAAACTTTCTTGAAAAAATAAACAGAATAATAAGTTGTTATGAAAAGTATACCATTATTATATAAAAAACACCGTTATAGCATAATATTTTCTGCGCATGCGCCGATTTTCCTCAAAAATAATAGGGCTCTTCATATTTGCATACCAAACATCCTCTCAAAATTTGGTTTCAATCCGCTTATCCGTTTGACCTGTATCGTGTTCACATACAAACAGACTAATAGACGCACAGAGTTTTTTCCAAAAATATGTTTTTTGGATTCGGGAGACCTCAAAACGGAAAGATATTGCGAAATTTAAGAAAAGTGATTTTTGACCTAAACTAGTACCATTCCCCACTTGTGGGTTGGAATGGTAAAAGACGAGTTTTTTGTCCGACGAGTATAATTTTACCATTCCAACCCATAAGTGGGGGAATGGTACTAGTTTAGGTCAAAAATCACTTTTCAAAAATTTTACAATATCTTTCCGTTTTGGGGTCCCCTGAATCCATAAAACATATTTTTGGAAAATCTCTGTGCGTCTGTTACTCTGTTTGTCTGTGAACACGATACAGGTCAAACGGATGAACGGATCGAAACCAAATTTTGGGAGGATGTTTTGTATGCAAATATGAAGAGCCCTATTGTTTTTGGGGAAAATCGGCGCATGCGCAGAAGAGATATTTGCTATAACGGTGTTTTTTATATAATAATGGTATACTTTTCATAACGGCTTATTATTTTATTTATTTTTTCAAGAAAGTTTCGTTAAAAAATTTTTTTTCTAAAATTTATAGTTTCGGAAATATTTTGAAAATAAAAAAAAATAAGCCGCTCTTTTGTTTTGTGGATCTGTCAGAAATAAACAAGTTCGGCGTGTTTTGATTAATATTTACATGACGTGGAACATATTATAATATGCTAAAGCTAATTTATGTATTCTGTATTAACAAAAGATGCTTTTTTAACCTGCTATCTATATCTAGTAAAACAACTCAATATTTTAGATTCAGTACTTTTGTGTAATATTTCAGGGTGATCATTTTCTTTTGCCGGTCAGTGTCTAAAATATTCAAATGTATTACTGCTAAAAGGCATGTGTATTATTCAAATTGTTCTATTTTATAGTTTAATAAAACTTTCAAGTTTATTAAACGCATTTTTTCAGTGTCAATTCTCAAACGTTTAAAATTATTACTAAATACCGGTATGTTACTTCCTTGAATCAACATAATATTTATTTGACTCATAATAAGAAAGAAAATAGTAAATAATAACACATTTCGTCAAAGCAATGAAATGTTGCCAGATTTAGGGACTACTAAAGTCGGAAACTTGTAACGGGTCCAATAACGTCTACATACAACATACAGAAATCAACCTGTAGCCACCTACAGTGAGAACACGTCAACTAAATTGTATATAATATGATATTTTACCGCCAAACCAGGCCCACCTAAAAATTCATCCCCTTGCACCCCTAAGTGAGAACAAGTGAAATATCCTATCAAACGTTACCAGACCCGTGAGCGGGTCTGACAACGTCACTCTTGGACTGGTAACGTGTATTGAATATAGCAAGTTGGGTCTGTATAAGCGGTATAACAAATCTATATATATATATATATATATATAGCGGCCCTGTACGTGCTTCGCTACGTATAAAGTGAAATAATAAAACAATTTAATTGGATAATTGGACCATCTATCTATCTATTTTATTTATTTTAAAATATACATGGACGTATATGTGTGTATGTCGAGCACTCCGGCTGCGCCGTCGTGCCCGGTGCGAAAGAACGAATGGGGAAGGAAGAAAAAAAATTTAGGGGTGGACTACCCCTAACATTTAGGGGGATGAAAAATAGATGTTGGCGAAGTGACACCTGTAGACATCTGGCGGGGATAACTAATTAAATGACGATTGATCAGTTTTCGACCGGAGAGGAAAAATGATTAAATTACTAAAATGGCTATTAAAAAATAAGGGTTGATCGTAGAAGGGTGAAAATTGAGGATTGTATGTATTTTTGTATGTTGTATCATAAAAAAATAGAAATTAAAAATTTTGTCTAAAAAATAAAAAAAAAAATTTAGGGGTGGTGTAAGTATACTTACAACACAAAATCCGTTGTTATTGGAAGCTCGTGTCACGTGTTGAGTACTTTTGAGGTTATAAAATCACTTGAAAATTATTTAATGATGAAAAATGTTAAAAGTAGGTATATAAATCAATGTTTTTTTAATTTTTGACAGAATTTTTTCAAATCATACATAAGGCTGTTTATATTTTAAAACCATGGATACGAATTTAAAAAAAAATTCGTGTCTTTAATAATAATTATAATCAAAGGAAGAAAAAAAATTTAGGGGTGGACTACCCCTAACATTTAGGGGGATGAAAAATAGATGTTGGCCGATTCTCATAGATACCGGATAAGCACAAAAAATTTCATCAAAATCGGTCAAGCCGTTTCGGAGGAGTATGGCAACGAAAACTGTGACACGAGAATTTTATATATTAGATATAGAGTGACCGGTAATTGCTCGCATTCCTCACGGGAGAAGAAACCGACTAATTTGGAATGATTAAGGTCTATCACTTGAGGGTCGGAAATGTTAGTTTTTTATGATAATGACACTTCAGTGAAGAATTTTTATTTTATTTTTGCACATACCGCTAAACTAGCGGTATGTGCTTTATTATCGCTTTGTGCATCAGAGCTGACTTTCGTTCATATAAGAAGTTATATCTAAGTTAATTTCACACGAAATCCATTCAAATTGAAGCTTTCTAAAAAGAGGAGATTCTGATCTATAAAACAGAACCATTTTTAAATCAATTCGAGTTCATAAATACTATTAAAATTGTAAATGAAAATCACAAACAGCAGTTGTCGGTTGGTCTGTACGTACGTACGTACGTACGTATGTACGTCACGACTCTACAGATCGCAATTTTGGTCGGATTGCCTTGGGTTATATTTTATTCACTTTGTTTACTATCAGACCAGAACCCTATTTAAATTCACTAAAATCTGTTCAGTAGTTTAATTTTTATAAACAGTTTTATTTTTATAAACAGTTTTATTTTATAATTTTTGACAGCTAATAGTTTGAAAAAACAATATAATAATTACTATGTAAATATAGTGTAAATCCATAAAACAAGTGCTACACTTCTATACCGTAATAACACCGAAACGCATAGCAAGCTTCGCGGCGTGGTGGTTATGCCGTTAGATCCACAAGGGCAAGGTCCTGGGTTCGATTCCCTACGAAATAATTGATTTTTATTTTTTTTTCTATTTCACTTTATTTCACTTGATATTAATTATTTATTATATTATGTATAGTTCTTAGTTTTTTTATTTTTTCAAACTTAAAAAAAATATTTTTTCAATTTTTAATTATTTATTTCTTTAAATTTTTTAATCTTTTTAAATTTTTAAGAATATTTTTCAATTGTTTTTTTTTTATCATACAGTGGAAAACTTGCGGGATGTGCACTTTTGGTTTTGCCAACTATTTTTATGTATTGTAAATTTGAAAAATTCAGATCAAAATAAGAGAATTTTTTTTAAATTTTTAACACCCAAAATTTGAAATTTTGTGAAAATAAAACCGAAGTAGATTTTCTCGAAAATTACGCATTTCCGAATCCCAAGTGATAGAGGTTAAATCATTCTAAATTAGTCATAGTTTATTCTCCCTCGAGAGGAATACAAGTAATTACCGGTCATCTTGTATTTAAAAATATCATTAAAATACATAGTTTATGCAATTTTAGTAAAAAATTGTTATGTACAATAAGAAGTTTGAATTCATACTTAAAAAATATTGTAATTTTCAGTATAAAGTGTGTTTTCAACGCTTGATGAAGTACCTATACTTAAAAAGAATAACAATTAAGATTATCTTTCAATTATTCTGCATAGCTGTCGATATTCAATAATTAATCAGTCAATCAAAATTGACTAAATTAGATTTATGAAGTTGATTGCATCATATGCTTTATATGCCGCTAATTATCGCACATCATTGAGCGACATCAATCATCATAAATACCTCAGTTCAATGGTTTTTTAAATGCATTTTAATCGCTGTGAGACATATACTATTAGTTCAAGATCCTAAAGACACTGTTAAACCAGTCTCAAATTTCATTCAAAAAAAGCTTTTATCTCTGGTATTGATTTGTTAACTCATTAGCACTTATAGATTAAGGAGAACCCTAAAAAACAAATCAGTAAATTGTGCAATAATGCTAACAGAAATCAAATATTGAATTATTTCCAATGACTTAGTTTGCATTGTAGCACTAAAACTCCTCACAAACACATACATACATTACATATCCCATTCTCACAACGCAAACACATGCACATTTACACGTTAAAAACAAAACATTGACACACAATCTTTCCCCACGGCACAGACGCTCTAGTGAGGGAAAGTATTCTTTTTTAAATAAATAAAATTGTCCACCAATTTTTCGGATAACTATATTGACATAACAATATAATAAAGTATTCTTTATAATGAAAGATTTTGAAAATAAAAAATTTGTTGTCTGTAAAGTCGGTTTACGGACGATAGTTTTACGTGATAACGTATTCCGTAATACATAACCTAAATTTATATAATAATTATAATAATTCGAATCTATGATATTGCATCTTTCGCTTCAAATTTAGGTAAATTTTATTAAATAGAATAATAAAACACTATAAAAAGTATACTATTATTATATAAAAAACAACTACGGCATGTATCTCTTTTGCGCATGCGCCGATTTTCCCCAAAAAATTTACAAACATTTCTAGTAAAAATAGATAGAGTAAAAACCGTTTTAAAAACTATATTATTATTATATAAAACATCATTATAAGAGATATATTCTTTTACGCATGCGCCGATGTTCCCCAAAAACAATAGGCCACTTCATATTTGCATATCAAACATCCTCCCAAAATTTGGTTTCAATCCGCTCATCCTTGGTGTCGGAATGATAAGAAATGTCAAAAGTGACGTTTGCAACTGTCAAAGTACTATTATGTTCTAATAATAATTAGTTATTCCAATAGTTAACTTAGAAGGCGTTGCATTTCACAAAATACTAATGTCAAAAAATTGAATTAAACATTAGAAATGCAGCCGTTTTCATGTTAAGACAAGACATACGTTATTTTCTAATTTCCATGTACGGCAAACAAAGACGACCGACCGCGTCGCGTCATGCAGTAGACAACATTGCATTTATACAGCTATTTTTCTATATAAATTTGTATAAAAAAACGGTTTAGGCAAATTCTGTTATACGAAATCTATGTAAAATGTTCTCCTCTTTCGTTTAAGACTGGTTTCAAACCGATCTGATTTAAATTGAGCGAGAAATTAGCAAAAAGCACGCACAGGGTCAGGCGGAACGTTACGCGTTAGGAACGTTACGTTAGGAACGTTACACTTTTTCGTACATGCAGCCGGTGTTTTATCAATTTATAAGATTGGTGATTCATCAATTTATAAGACGTTATCACGTCAAAAAATTTTTGCATTAGCCGCGCGAAATGTAGTTTAATGGTTCGTCACGGTTTTAAACATAATAATATGAGATATTGATAAACAAAGATCTCATATTATTATGTTTAACTGATGAGTGATGACGTACCTATACCTATTATAAAAAAATTTTCTTATGATGTAATAATAATAATAATTATTGTTATTATTAAAAATTTTTTTTATGATGTAATATTCTGGCAGAAGTGCAGCGCGGCTTTATTTTATCGTTTTTCTTCTCTCAGAGGTCATCAAAGACTGGAAATGGAATGCCACCATCCATATATAAAACTCGGCAAAAATGGGTTAGTTACATATTATTGATATCGGAAATTCTAACCTTGTAACACAGTGTGGGATAAAATTGCCAAATAATAACATAACTGGCATAAAAACGTGTGTTATTAACAATGATAACATTGTATTTATTTAAATCTATTTTTTTCTGTTAAATAATTTATTATTGTTAGATTATAGACGAAAAGTATCGACACGAAGTTAACAGCTATTCTCGTTTCGATTTTTGAGACATAATCAAAAATAAATTGTCGAGATCTCGCCAACGCTAGCTTTTTTTTGTATCGAAAACGCGCAATTTAGCAATTGCATCGCAATTGACAATTAGGTACTCGGCTACTCGAAATCTTTCGTTCGATCGTGCGATCATTTTAAGACGTGTTTTCGGCAATCGCGCGATCGTGAATACATTGTTGGTTGTATAATTCACTGAAGTGTGCGGCCTTATGCTGTAACCGATCTTCAAGCGACTTAATCGCAAAATCGCGCTACAAAAAGTAGCTTGCATGCGCTGGCTCTAAAGGTGTCCCACATGTCATAGCACTTGGAACTTTTCGATGACTCAAAGTAATTTTTTCCAGAAAAAGGCACTGAGCTCCTTTGATATTTCAGCGCTTCAATTGGAAAAACAGCGGCATAGTATAGACGCGCCTTTATAAATTAAAAGTTTTCAAAAATGCTTTCATTCAAAGAGAAATAGTTAACGGATCGAAATGACATTAAACTTCTAGAAGTTTTAAGTTTCGTTAAAATCGTATCAGTGGTTTTTGTACCCATTCCGAATTGACAAGACAGAACTGCTGTTATTATATTTATATAGATGACCATTTTTATATGAAATTCGGCAACTTTGCCCTACATTTTATAATTAATCATTTCTCCAACTTCATGTAAATACTCATAGGAGGTACACATATATGATATCTGGCCATCAATCATGAGTACGTCATAACTATGTATATCATCTGAAAATAGTTGGTCTGAAAAAAGCGAATGAAAAATCATCTCGTCAAATGTACATGGATATTTTCATTTGTTAACAGTGCCGTCCTGCCATAATGGATTGAAAAATAACAATTCTTTTATGACGCAAGAGGATGATAAACAATATTCAAAACCACAAACCAAGTTACTGTGATTATTAACCTTTTAAATAGACTTGTGTGCCCCTTCGTAACAAATATAACTGAGTGAAATATTAAAATTGAAATCAATTTTTAAATATGAAAAATAAACTGTTTTAGTATTTTTTATTTACTGTATACATGATATATTATTTGAACTTTTAACATTTCTTTAGCATAAATAATAATCCTTATATCAACAGAAACATTAATAATTACAAACTTATTCAGTATCCGAAACGCTTAGCTTCGTTCCAGTCATAACATTTCGAGTCGTTCTACATATATGTGCAACTGAACAAAAATAATGATTAAATATTAAAAAATTATTACTAAAAAATATTTCAAAGACAAGTCTATTGAAGTGTACTAAAAAGAAAAAAAATATTTTTCAATAATCTTAAGTATTAAAGTTAATTGATTATTTAATTCTAAAAACGATTGAATCAAACATCGTCATCAGAAATACATAAGTATACAAAATTTCATATCGCCACTGATAAAGTATTTACAAGGTAAATTACCTTGTAAATACTTTTTCAGTGGCACTTCAGATATATCCAAGGGTGTTTTATAGCGATAATACAGTGTAAACTACATTAACCGTCACTCGATATAACGACAAACTCCTTAAAACGTCGAAAATACTTGTAACTCTAGTTGGTTTACCTCGTTTCTCATACAATAATACACTCTAAATAACGACACACTCACTAACTCAATAAAGACAACAATACGTCCTCTTTAAGCAATAAACAGTACTTGTTTGTTATTTTGTTGCTTTGTTGTTGGCGTGATGCGTACCGAAGATTCTAAAAAATTAGTTCTTTTGTTTGTTGGGATTATCTTTACCCGCATTATCTTACACCACACGAGCACTTCAAAAAGACACCATCAGCATCATCGAGAGATGATTAAAACTGATCGTGAATCAAAATGGCAGTCAGATGGGAAGAGAATTTATTGCAGAAAATTATAAACAGTTTGTAAATTCTGAGTACTTATTTATGTTGAGTTGACAAATGCTATAAATTGATGACTTGCCCTAATCGAGTTTCGTATAAGTTCCAGTGAAGTGGTTCAATTTCGAACAAATTAAACACTCACAACGTATCACGACGAGCAAATTAAAAGCAAATACATAGTGCTTTCGTCATGTAGAACAAATGAACAACGAGCATTCCCGACATGCATTGCGCGGCCATATTACTGTTCATCTCACGAAATATAATAATAATTTTCGCCGCTTGCTTTAAAATGAGTTTTAGAGTTGTACGTCTGAATATCCTTCTACAAAACTAGTTTCATTAGTGGAATCTGAGTTTCATAACACAGCTTTATTTTGTAAGTTAAGACACGACAAACTCAGTGGCTTACCAACGATTCTTATAATTTGATTATCATTATTAAATAAATTAAAATTCTCGAATAATTTTTCAGACTTCAGTTTTTTTAACTTGACGTTTTAGACCATCTTCAGAATAATACTAAAAGGATATTAAAATATATATTTAAATATCAGTAAGAAATATATTTAAAAATTGGTTGTCTGTAAAGTCGGTTTACGGACGATAGTTTTACGTGATAACGTATTCCGCTCGAATATCATATTTAATAATACATTACTGCGCTCTCGCTTGCACGCATAGGGTCAGTCGGAACGTTACACTTTTTCGTGCGTGTAGCTGGTGTTTCACGCTCAGGCGGAACATTACACTTTTCGGAACGTTACACTTTTTCGTGCATGCAGCCGGTGTTTCATCAATTTATAAGACGTTATCACGTCAAAATTAGATTATACGTAAAATGTAATAATTGCAAAATTTTCATTGAGAAAATTAAAAAAATTAACCGAGTATTTTTATTTACTTAATAATAAAATCAGACATTAACAAATAATTATTGAATATGATTATATTCAGCACATTAATAATTTCTAAAAAGAGATATTTGAATTTTCTTACTCTATTTAAAATATTTTTTAAGTGAAACTTCTCTAGCCGCGCGTTGCACTTTCAAGGTTACCGTTACGAATTACAGGTAACCAAATAGTACAATATTAAAGAAATCGTAACGTGGCACTATGGTAGGTACACTAAGACAAGTCGTTACGAGCCATATGTAACCGAGTTACAAATATTATATGTATTTCATTTCAACCGCGTGTAATGGGTACTTGCACCTTTTTTTCAATAAAATTATATTTGTTTGGTGAATTTTAAATTAAAAAAAAATAGTATCAGAATATGGTTAGAAACTAGAAAAAATAACAGTTAAGATTTTGCTGATATAAAAATATATTTATAATGGCTGTGGTTACGGGACGAAATTGTTATTTTTTACAACTTTAAACTGTTTTTAATACCATTAACATGTTTACTG
Organism: Xanthostigma xanthostigma; assembly: GCA_963575645.1. NCBI lineage: Eukaryota > Metazoa > Arthropoda > Insecta > Raphidioptera > Raphidiidae > Xanthostigma > Xanthostigma xanthostigma. The sequence goes on from OY754471.1 coordinate 25,438,568, forward strand.
TGTTTTATAAGATAAAACATAAACACGTTTGTTTCAAATAAAAATGTGTTTTTTACCAGAAATGTATTTTAAAAAACTGCTTACCTGAAACAAAAAATAAAAAAATAAATACATATTCCTAACACTTGTTGATTTATTAAATAGATTCATAATAAATATCATTATTCATTTCTCTATTTTATTCTAATTTCTCTTCGCAACGAAGGAGTAAATATCGATAAAAGACAAAACTAGCGAAACATATTTTTTGCACACCTCGCTATAAAACGCATACTTTTCCTGGCTTATGTCTGTATAGCGGTGGTAAAATAACACATTTAACACTAGTGCTGTAAGCTGCGTAACGTAATATAAACATATTATTCGTACCTACTACCGTTTCTATAGTAAATTATATTCTAACCTCGCGAGAGAATTGAACGCATCCAACAAATAGAAATTACCTTGCTAAAAACTGTACTCTCAAAATTTTTAAAAATTACGTGAAAATCAGTTATTTTATAGGGGATACATGTGTGTCTGTTAAAACTCGCTCGCGCTTGTTTTACCACAATGTCACATTGCATCGCAAAATAATAATTCTGGCACTAGATACCTAATCTAGTATTTTTATCACATATGACATATCAACTAATAATCTATACAATCAACCATAAATATAAAATTGGAGAATGTAGGTTATCGGTAACTGATATATTTATGATATATTTACCGTATTGTAAAGAAATAAAGTATTATTATTGTGCAAGAGCTGATCTACTTATAACATAAATTGAAAAGATAAAACCAAATATTGACCTGAACAGACGTAATAATTTCCTAATACAGATAACTAATTTGCACTAATAACTTCTACTTTAATAGCAATTATTTAATTAAATATCTGAATTTAATTAATTAAGAAACTGCGGCTGTGTAGCGCCACTGTCTCCAACAGTCAACAAACAGCTGTGTTGACTCTTTCAGAGTCGGAAAATAGGACTAACTTAATGTGAATTCTAACCACATTCTCCACTCACTGAATTAATTATAAATATTAGTTTAATAATAATATATCTTCACACTGTGCGTGTGTTTAGTATGGAACAATCAATATAAAAAAAAATTCGGATCAGCTGCGGCCAAAATCCTCGAACAGATCAACTTTATTTTTTTAGATGCACATCTTATTTTTAAGTCGTCTTTTTTAAAGTCTCATCACTTTTCTCTAATTTTATCAAGGTTAGTAGATTACAGAGGCTGTCTCGTTCCATCTAACTAATCAGCGTAAGGACGAGAATGACGTCAGCTAATACTAAAACATAAACTTCTAAAATAATAATAATAACACAGAATATTTATATCTCGCAAATATCTATTTATCTATGTATTTATTTAAAACATTTATTTATGTCGCGCACTGTTCATTTTCACTGACACTGACTGACTGTCTGATTTCCACGCTAGCGATGTTTATATAAGTTTTGCAACTTTCTTTGGGATTCTAGAAGCTTCTGCATTCTTCTATGTGGTTCCGATGACAATGAGTGTAACAACACGCGCATTGTTGCCTATGCCGTTCCAGCAACAATGCAACTATTATTGTCTACGCAGCACTGACAACAATGCACTGCCGTCGTCACCCAGACGTCTCGTTACAATATCTTTTTATCTGATTAGTGATTACTAATTACTTGGCATACTGAAAGCTTGCTTTGTACTTCTGCGTTATACGCAGTCGGTTTTTTTTATTTTACTATTTTTTTCAAGATATTTTTATTTAAATCAAAATATTCAAAAAAATTCTAAATGCCAATGTCACAAAAAACAGTGATGAGTGGTTTTAAATAGAAAAAGGTGCGACGCACACGATAACAATATGTACAAAAAAAATGGTCCCGCTCGAAACGAAAAAGTTTTTTTTAGTAGTTGATGTTTTTCTCTTTGCTATTTTCATATGCGGCATGAATGTTGAACGAAGTATAAACGATATACGACGTCTCGCCGTAAGTATTAAAAGGATATCTAATATTATAAAGTTACCTTCAGCTACATCTCTGCTCACAGCTGACATGATTAAACTACATTCATATAATTTTATTAACATTCGCGGATTCCAACGCGAATTCATTGTCAGGACTCCAGTAGGCACTGACAACACGAGAAAGAGGAAATGTCGTGTTCCTTTTCTCACTCCCGTTGTGAATTACATTCTGAATATTTTAAACGTGACAGAAAGTTGTATAGGAAAAATGTATCAAAAATCAACTTTCCTTTTCAAAACGAATGTTTTATAAAAAAAAAAAAACACTGTGTTTAAATTGTTTTGTTTATGGAATTTCATTTTGAAATATAAAAACGAACATCGGTTGTATATTTTTATAAAATTAATATTGTTTGTTCCGAATACGAAACTACTAATTTTTCGGGTAGACCTGGGTACTTTCGGTGGACATGAATTATTTTAGTGTAGAGTATTCAAAACCAACAATTAGTTTTAATTAAGCCGAGGTCATGGGGATTCACACCGACCAGACGAACACTGAAAACGAAATATATACCCTAGTTAAAAAAATACTGTGTTTTACGTAAACGCTTTAGCTATAGAAACAGGGACTCCAGTACTGTTTGCATAATATGATTTCTTTTGAAAGTTTATTAATATTTCAAGAAGTTATTGCGCTTCAACGAATTGTTCATCGTTTTTCAAATTTTAATTTTCTTCAAATGCGACATTGTAACGTATATTTTCGTTCTGTATAACAAAAATACGAGCAATAACATTTTATAAAAAGAATTGAGCTTCTTTAAAAAAGCCACTAAAAAGAGACAAATAATAAAATTTTGAGATCTGTGTCAATATATACTTACTAAGCATTTCTATATTATAATACTTTTATGAAATTGGCACCGACCTCAAAGTGGATTTTTTTGAAAGAAGGGATTTTTTTATAAAAAGTTTTATATTTCTAGTGACTTCGCAATACGTACTTTGCACGTTATTAACCGATTTCTTTCGTGATATTTTAACTCAGTTTCAATTAATTCGAAAAACATTTTCCATGGTTACAATATTGAATTTTGACAAGATACAAGCAGAAAACTGAGGAAGTCACCGCACGAAGGTGAAATTTTGACAGATTGCGTAGTATCATACTTATATAAATGTTCCCTCAAATTTGCACCCTTTTGCGATTTTGTGTAAATGATTAGGGTCAAATAATCTTCATTTTACTGGCCTAATTTGATTACCAAAAAAGAAAAAAAAACTACTAAATTGATTAAATAAAACATATGTATGACTACCACGATATCTTCCTAGACACAACGTGAGCCCTCGAGAACTTAATGTTAAACGTATAGGTAGGTACATACAAAATTGATATTTGATTCGGAGAAAAAAAAAATGATTCACGACCTTAATGACCTTATATTCGACAGTCTATAATCTATACAATATCATCTCCTCATATATGAGATCATTACATTTTCTTGAGCAAGACGCGACGTCAAAATTATTCAAATCGGTGAGCATCTCGAAAAGTTAAGATTTGAAGCGTATTTCAGAATTCCTGTCCGTATTTTTTTGTATTAGTAAAAATGTTTCCTTTTTTAAATAAAATTTAATTGGTCACCTTATTGATGAACACTGTTTTACAGGTAAATTATTCAATGCCTCAGTTAAAATGTTCGTATTACATAATGTTCAAAATTTGTAAAAAATTCCAATCTTAAAATTTAAAAATGAAATAATTCCTTGAGGTCAGTTAGTTTTTGGACGGCTTGGCGTTTCCTTCCCTATAACTTTACCTTATCCACATTCTGTTTAAATTTCTTTTTTTGTCATTAAAAATAGTAATTAAATTTTCTACGATCAAAAACGTCACAGATTGCTGAAAATAAAATAAATATATATGTTCGAATTAACAACTTCTGTTAAAGTGGGTTTAAAACATGCAAGATACGGGGCATTAACAACTGATTCACCATAAATTCACAATAAATATTTCTCTCATCCGGAATTTAAAAGAAACTGGCGTGTCCAGACTCTTCCGGAAGAGTCTAGAGATTAAAAGTGTAATTGCAAGATTTTATCGTTTATTTTCCTTCTTTAAAGCTTAACGAACAATTTTAAACTTTATCTGTCAACAATAAATATTTATTATTAACTTTCAATTAATTTAAAGCTTATTTTACGTGACAATTTTCATGATTTCTATCATTCCGCTACGTGGAGAGCATCTCTATAGGTATAATAAGTAAAAAAGTACAAAAGGCGTTTACAATATTTGTTGGTTGATAATTTTCCGTTTGCACAAAAGACATATTTCACGCTTCAGATGAAACCGACGTTGGCACAAAACGTTTGATAAATTGTCAGAGATATGCTTGTTATACTGTGCTGCTCTGTCTTCATACATATACTCCGTGTTTACCTATATTGCCAGTAGCGGTACGTATAAAATTAGCCGCCATATTTAATTTTAGCCCAAGAGCCCGTAACACTAAAACCCTATGGATCTCCGAATAGACCAATTCTCGGATATTTGGGAAATTTGAACCCTGCTTAACAAAAAAATGCAATGGTTGGCAGGCTGGTGTGGGCCGGATCGTGAAAAAGTCACCCAAAAAAAAAGGTTATCCTATGCATCGAATAGAATATTATATTCTCTTTAATTCAATCAAAGAAAAATAAAAAGATAATAAATATGAGTCACCCGCCATAGGGGGCTTTGAATTAACTAAGATAAAATCGTGGGGGCAATTATAGTTACATTCTGGCCGAACAAGACAGTCGAAAGCTAATAGTATATTTCACCACAAGAACAGACACTTTGAGATTCTTGCGCGTCATATGCCCGAGGGCTATATAATTAGCATAAGAGTTTAAAAAAAACTAAAAAAAACACTCTTTTATAGCAATATGGACTACAAAGTAAATAATAATTTTTAAAAAAGTATATATATAGATTTTGTTGAACAGCGAATTGGGGTACTTCCTATCGCTGCTGGACATCTTAAAAATTATTTTTTTACTTTTTAGTCCACATTGCTATATAAAAGAGTGTTCTTTTCGAGTTTTTTAAACTCTTAATTTTTTACTTATAGACTTCAGTCATCAGTTAAACGAAATGATAACATCTGTGTCCGCCTCTGGATGTAATGTTTTTTGAATTAAATTTCCGATGTCTAACAATTTCTAGGTAGTTAAAGAGAGACAGCGCAACTAATGCAACATGCACTAAACTCTATGCAACTCAATTCCTTTAATAAATACTACATTAATCCATTAACGATGTGAAATCTTAAGGGGAAACTCTACTCAACACGCGAATGGATTATCTCTGTTGATCTTTGAACATAACCGCAAAGGATTTAATTCTCATGTGAGGATATGATGTTTATAGCTTAGAAGCTCCTTGAACTTTAGATTAGAGCTTATAGAAATGGTTACTAGACAACTGTATACAGCAACCATGAACCATTACACGCGATTATTAATTTTAAAGAAATTGAACCTTAAGAAATAAGAAACAATCCGCTGGAAACTTTCCAATATTCGAGACGGTACAGCACTGGCCATTTCAGGATATAATCTCAGATAAACAAACGCCGGAGTCACAAGAATGAGTAAAACTTGTAATCTATACCGGGTGCTCAAACAGTTCCCCTCTCTAAACCCAACAACTATCGTTCGAACTTTTTACTTATTCAACCCGTTATTTATTAAAGAAAAGCGTCCAAAGTTTTCAAAAAAAACTTATACATATATTAGGCAAGCAGTTTTTTTTTTTGTACAGCTATCTCCTCCTAAACTATTGGACCGATGTCGACGATCGAGGTGTCGTTTGCAAGGGCTCGACGTACAGATGTGCAATATAAATGGATTTTAAGAACTGAATATCGATTTTTAAAAAATCAATTTTAAACTTTACAAAAAATACTTGATATATTATGAGCAGGCTTTGGGAAAACAATTTGCACATAAATACCAAAAAGAAAATAAAACAGGACGAAAGTTTTGTTGAAAAAATTAATTTGCTAGATTTCAGAGCAACAGGACCAGGACGGCTAGTGTTTATTTATTTTATTTTTGTGGTTAAACCAAATACGATCAAAGCACAAAACGTTCGTTTTTTAGTGTTTATATCAGGTAAATTTATTAATTGATAAACATCCTTGTAATTTTTAAAAGCTTTCATTAAGATCGTAAACAGTTTATTCTTTTTTTGTGTTAATTATGAAAAGAGAGATATATTAATTAAATTCTGTAAATAGTTTTTATTCAAAGCTTGGTACAACAAATGAAAAATCAGGAAATTCAATTAAAATTTCTTCACTTATGTAAACAGGACTAAAAAAGGTGGACTGTTTATAATGTAAACAAGCATTTATAGTTTCAAATATAAAAATAACGTTTAATATTCGATTCTTCGATGTTTTATAAATACTTTCGAATCAATTATGATTCGTTTTTATAATTCACAAAAAAATCGAGCAAGTGCAAGCTATACTTGTGCAATTAGTGTTCCGTGCCATCAGCCCGCCATTTGTGTGCAGCCCCGGATCTAGTGTGGGGGGGGGGTGCAAACCAGAGAACCCGTCCCGGATGGCAGTTTCAGGGGGCGCCAAAATAATATAATATGGTTTAAAACCTCACCCAATCTGTTCCATGTGATGGCACCCTTACAAATTTATTTAGTTTTTTTAAGTAATTTATCTCAAACGCTGGAGTGAGGGGGTGCCATTATCAAGTTTCTGCCCCGGTTCGAAAAAATGGTAGATCCGGGGCTGTTTGTGTGTTCTATAGCCAAATTTTGGTTGTACAGTTATAAAGTACCTATTAACAATTAAATTGTTTCTAACAATTGATCGGGCTAAAATTTCCATTCCTAATTTTTTTTCATTTTAGGTTTTTAATTTTTTTACTCATAACATATTTAATTCAAAAAAGAATAAATTAAAGAAAGTTTAAAAAATGCATCATAATTTATATTGTTGAATTCGTGTTTCCATAAGCTTTCAGTTGACACCCTACACGATGCTCTCGTAAAAACCTCCTGAAATTAACCCCATTGAAATAAAATTCAACTTTTTGTACTTCACGTCTGTGATTGGGCCATCACATTGGGGCCATTCAAGTATTGCGTAGGCAGAATTTTAGTAATTTTTGACGCCCTCCACCTTGTCAGCAAAAGTATGCACAGCTCTTACCCCCCCCAACCATGCTTACATAAACATTGGTATATATTTTTTTTAATCTGTTCAAGTTTTCAAGTAATTGTTGCTGATGTAATCATCATCTAGACCCCCCGTCACCCATGTCATCAAAAATAAGTTAAGGAAAGACCCCCTTGGGTCCTTATGTTATACTTGAGTAGTTATCTCTGTGCCAAATTAAAAATTTTTACGTCAAATAGTCTCAAAGAAAATTGCCTGTGAGAGACGGATGAACGAACACGGAGTCGAAGGGTTTCGTTTGCACGAAACACCAAAAATGATACTGTTAAACACATTCAGTGGCAATTAATATTTAAGTTTGAATCACGGGGTTTCCAAGGGTTCTGGAGAACTTTCACACCTATCGATACATAGGAATATATTACAAACCGTGAGGTTGCCCGTTTATTGGGACTCTACAAGTGCGGCCCTTGAGGGCCACACGCCAACTTCTCAGTATAATCAATATTGGGCAAGTATTCTATATGCAGCCATTCTGCATTCCCGCGAGCTAAAGAAAACGGGTCGAAATAAAGTTAGGCAAATAATATCAAATCTACATTAAATAAAAATAATTTTTTAAAACAGCTAATTATAACCCATTGTTAATAAGCGTACCTACCTACTTTTGCGAATGTATTTATAGCTCTCAAAAAATGTGTACTACTTTATATTTTGGATTTTAAAAAGTTCGTCAAGGCAAAATAATTTTTGTTGAACAAATTATCCGTGAAACTTTCTAGTTTTAGTTGAATTACGATGCTTTATTAACGTTCAAAATGATTTATTAGATAAACTTCCTGCGTCAATTATGTTCAATTTCCTCAGCATTTTAAAACGCTTGCATCTAAAATATAGGCATAACAATATAAAGAGTTGCGGTACACAGACAAAGTAGCTCTTGTCACTTTTTTACGGTTTAAAAAAACAGAATCCTTGTAACTTATAACTTAAAAACTTGAAATTCGGTACATAGGTGAAGTATTGCGGCCTGAAGGTATTTCAGGGGTCGCTTAAAAAAAATATGCCCTCCCCAGTTAATAAAGTGAAAATTAAAAAAAGTTTCGATTATTTAGCAAGCGACATATCATTGCAAGGACTCATTTTAAAAAAACTAAAATTGCTTTTTTATTTTTTTCACGGCATCACGAAACGCCAGGCTTAACATCTAGTAAAAAATAAAGAGAGTAAATTCTATTTGAAGAATTAGAAAAAAAACTCTTTAAATAAATTAAACCTCCTTCAAAAAAGGGTCACCAAAAAGCGTAAAATGACAAAGTTTCGAGGTCGGAGCCTAAGTACATAAAACGTGATAGGCGCCGACCTCATAACTTTGTTATTTTATGATTTTTAGTGACCCTTCTTTAAAGGAGGTTCCATTTTTATTTTTATTTTATTTTTTTACTTTTTAGTGTCTAATGAAACCGAAGAGCAACGTTCACGTCGACCACTACAACTTTTGCAATATTTCTTCTAGATTTTTGTTAATTTTCTGAAAAGTGGCTGAACCGATTTTCCTAAAATTTATATGGTACCAGCTTTGAGGTATCCTCTATCGAACAAAAAAAGAATTATCAAAATCGGTTCACAGCCGGCGAAGATATCGACGGACAAACATACAAAAAAAAAATAGATATAACCTCTTCCTCTTTTTGAAGACGATTAAAAAATATCATAAATTCGGTATAAGCCACTTTGCCTTGTAACCATAGACATAAAGAAGAAGGTATCTAAATTTTAAAATAAACGTGAATACATTAGCTAACATTCACTAATTCAACTGCCAAGCTTTTAACTAGCTTTTCACACGACAATCTATGCAATATTGTAACATATGTATGGTTACAATATTATGGTTACATATTGTGTAAACAATGTGAATGCATGTTAGTAGATGAACTTTAAGATCTTTCTACTTGTAAAACATGAATTCTTATCGTGTTGTCAGATAGTGCTGGTTCACATCCCACGTCTGTCATGTGAAATTAGGTTATCTAAATGTTTAGATATTTTGCTGTGTAAGATGCTCTTTGTATAGGTACATGCTACGGCACAATACAGTATTCATAACTCGGACGTTTTGCATTTGGTTGTGGGTTTGATGCGCGGGGGCCAATTTTAACAAAATTTAGAAGAGATATTATACTCCTTGAACATATTGTACGAATCATGATCGTAAAACCCTGCAAAAATAACGATACCGTAATCTAGAACTAAATTAATTGTTATAATTAATTATATAGAATGCATATAGACAGCTCGAATGTGTTGTGTATGGAGGGTAGAGGTAAGGAGAACCATCTTATATGAGGGTAAAACTGAAAAAGCGTGCATCTGAATGCGTCAAATAACAGTTCAAAAAGTGACCAGAATGGCGCTAGTATAAGTGTTAATGTAAACTTAGCAGTTGTAGACGAAGTGAAGTGTGATGAAAAGAAATATTTAATATTTTTGACGACTAGAGTAGTAAATAAAACCTCAATCACTTACGTAGTCAAACATTATTTGGTAAATATAACCTATAGAATCATCAGAGAGAAATTGACACTGTTCCTACGGTAGCACCATCTTAATTTCACTCTTTTTGACGGGCACTTTTCAAACACAGAGATTGTTCACCTTATCCTCTACCCTCCATACAATACACGTTCACTTTTGTTAACATTAGAACTGTCACTGCACGCGCACCAAACCCATCTACAAAATTAGTTTCAAAACAAATATCGTATGAAGCGAACGCATAAATGCAATCACGAAACTCAGGGCACAGCACGCTTGAAATCTAGCAGGGAATCTATTGCCAAAACAAGGGCGTAGATATTTTATTTTTCTGGGGGGGGGGTAAACAAAAAAAAAATATTTTTTTAAGGTTTATGAATATCACTTAAGAATACTCACAAAGGAAGGTATCAAGCAAAATATTAATTCCCAAACCAATTTTACAAATTTTTTTTCAAAAAGTAGGTAGTTCTTTATTTTATTTATTAGCTAGGTATTCGTATTATTTTCAGGTTTATTATTTTATTATTATGATCCCGGAGGGGTAATTACCCCCTTTATCCTCCCTCTATCTATATACGCCCTTGTTCCAAAATCAGCGGCTCTAAGGCAACCAGAGTTTTTATTGTGCTGTAACATATATAAATGTTCCCACAGAAAAATACAGGTACATATATATGTTATACCTACATGCAAAACGTATTTACATTACCATACACAATGCTGAGTCTTGCTAAGAGGACGGGGGTAAGTAAATGGTAATTCCTTAATTTAAACATAGCGTAATATTATGTATAAATAAGCAACCCTCCACATGTGCAATTTATTTACTCACTGTACGTTGCTTCAGATAAAGATAATACCTACGTCAGTTTGTGGCAACAAAAAAAAAAAAAAAACAGATGCGCATCTTGAATTAGCGTTTTAGTGTCGCGCCTAATCAAATTTCAATCATCGTGATTTAAAACCGATTATATAACAGTAGTTCCAACGTTTTCTAGATGTGTTATGAATAATGATATTAACCGATACAGGAAACGCTATTTTCACCCTGGAGAAAATTATTATTCATTACAGTACTAGGGTGTTATGGGTCACTTTACATGTCTGCAAAGGGAGTACGACAATAAAAACTTAACATAAAAGTTTTTTGGACAGAAAAAAAAATAAAGTAGGTACCTCTCAAAAAAATATAATAATTTTTCCATTAGTTTTGCAGCCACCTTTCCAACTTGAGCAATTCTGAATAAAAAAATATTTTTGACCAAATAGAAAGAATTTTTTTACGCCAAACTTTGGCCTTCTCACCTTTAGATTAAAAATTTAGATTTATTTACTTCATAAATAGTTTAAGTGAAATAATATTTTTAGGTTGTGGGGAATAGAGGCGGGTTACGCTTTAAAACTATTCCAAACAGCTCGATATCTTTATTACTTAGTTCAAAGAAATTCGGCTGTGACAAGAAATATGGACACAATCGTTTATTTTTCTTTTTGAGTTTCTAAAATCTATAAATCAATTTATCTTACCAGATTAAAGAAAATTATGCAGGAGCTCCGGGTCTCAGCTGTACCGGGAGAGTGGTTTTAGAAAAAAATATTTTTCACATACGAAATTCGAAAACTGAACTATTATGTACAAAACACGTAACTTTATACACTATCTAAAATTGCAATGAAAACAATAATTCACAAAACAAATGTGTACTCAATAATAAACAATTTTTTATTTCAAATCAGGATCAAACATTACATTTCGTTGAAATATTTCGAGACAGACTAAACTTGTTCATTTCATTGACAAACTGATAAAAATTTTAATTACGTAAGCTGATCGCTATATAATTAATATCATGTCGTAAAGGTAGTCTAAAAATACAGGCAATTTATCTAACTTATTTGATAAAAAATTGGAGTTTATTTTATTAAATATATACCGAATATTTTCCAGTGAAATATCTTCAATGTTAAATTTTTAATGTGCAATTATTTGCTTCTAAAATTAAATTGGAGCTATAAAGTGCATTTATTTTTTTTCCGACTTCCAAGTGATACAAGTTAAACAATTCCAAATTAGTCATAGTTTCTTCTCACGAGAGGAATACGAGCAATTACCGGTCAATTAAAAAATTACTCGCAACAAACAATTATGGTTTGCTTGCTTGGCTAGACATGCGAATCTATTTTGACGGACGTAGTATAAATATTTACTCAATTAAATATAAATTGACTATCTACCTACAAATCCGGGCGAAGCAGGACCGGGTCACTGGTTTACAAATAAAAATGTCATTATTCATTATTTGAATGTACATATTATTTTATTTGAGACAACAATTTTTATCTAAGACCAATTTTTCCAACTAATTTATAACTCGCACACTTTTTTTTATAAGCGATAAATTTGAACACACTGTAATAATTTTATTTGAGAAAAAATGCGCAACCATAAAAAATGTGTCGAGCAATTTAATAGCTCTAATTTCCCTAGAATATTTCTCTCGCCTTCAGGTGCGTGTGGTACTATTTATCGCATTAATTGCTGTGACCATCCCCAACCGGGATGCGTTATAACAACACGTGTGCCATCGAGTCAGTTTTGCCAACTTTAAAATACGTCCAATGACACAGAATTGTATAGTATTCCACATTTTTACCTTCGAGCGATAATATTGAAGGAGTACGCTTTCTAGTGCTTAGGTTAGGGCTGTACCGACAATGGGGCAAACGAAAAGGAGCCCCGAAGGTGTTTGAAGCCCTTCCACAAATTACCTCTAGAATTGTATGTAAGAAACGATTGAAAAAGAAACACTGTTTGAATTCTACGTCGGGGGCCCCAAGGTTTTAGTTATGGCCCTCGCCTAGGTACATACCGAAAAAACGATTTTTTTGGGTCCGTCCGTTCAATCGTGTTGTTGGATCTTTTTGAGGCAACATTGATTCTCTGCATTGTCGACCACAATATTGTTTTGATTTGAGCGACCTTACATTATGAAATCATTCATTTGTTTCGGAAATTTCCAGAAGGCGTAATTTACTGACGAACGAAACTCGCTACTTTCTCGAAAACAGTTCTAACGGTTTTGATCACTCTTCATAAATCGCTATGCCATTAATGACCCTCTAATATGTCCACCATTCATGTTTCGGAACCTCTCGCTATAGTAGTTTCACTTCAAGAATCACCGAATCGTGTGATTTGATAAAAATCATGTTTCGATTAAATTGCCGTAGCGTACCGACAATGTGAAAGGATCATGATGTTTAAACGCAGCCGGTGAACGAAACAAGTGGGCTGGGATGGCAGCAAAAATAACCCCACCGTCGTCGTACGGAGTTGGCTCTCGTTGGAGAAGCGGTCTACGCGGGTCAAAAAGTCGATAGTTACTAACAGAAGTGTGTGAGGAACGACGAAATACTCGTGCTTCTTTCTCTATATAATACACATCCTTTAGGGATGTGCCGATTATACAATAAATCGATAACAAAATTATTATCTTTTTATTTTGCATAAACACAGCTGATTTACCAATTTTGCCTACTCTCAATGGTTCGTTAATCATAGGTCGATAACATCGCAATTTAACAAAAAAAAAAAAACAAATAGGTTTTTGAAACATAAACGGTGAATCAGTTTAACGGTTTATTTGAAAAATTGATCAAAATAAACCCTTTGAAAAATGTATTAGTGTTTCATATTTTTGGAGTAAAATAGCCGCCATGACTTATTTGGTTATCTCTTAAGCAGAGCTTTAACAGGTTTTTCCTGACATATAAAAATGACAAAGCTTCTAGATATTCCATAGGTTTAGGACCCAACTTCAGTACTAGAGATGGAGAAGTTTGATATTTAATATAAACCAGTGGGAGTATATGCCCAAGTAATTCAAGAATTACAAGGCGCGAAATTTTACGTCATATACCCCGGTGTTTTGTTTGAAAATCGGTGTATATATAATTATATTTAACGACACTTGGAGAATAATATAGTATAACTTAATTTACTTATTCTAAGAAAAAAATAACAGTTGAAAATAATGAAACACAGAAAGGAAAATATAATTTTAATAATTTCATGGTTCTCTATGTAATATGTTATTGTGTCATGCAAAAATTAAACCTAACTAACATCTTCAGAACAAAAGAACAACAGATTTTTTTTCAAAATATTTCTGAAATTATGAGTTTAGAAAAAAAATTTCATAACTTTCTTGTAAAAACAGATAGAAAAATAAACCGTTATGAAAAGTACCCAATTATTATATAAAAACAACTTTATAACATATATGTGCCGACTTTAGCTCAAAGAATTTTTTACAAAACTTTCTTTAAAATAAAATAATAAAACATTATAAAAAGTACACCATTATTATATAAAAAACAACGATGGCATGTATCTCTTTTGCGCATGCGCCGATTTTTCCCAAAAATTATAATAAACTCTTGTAAAAATAGATCGAATAATAAACAGTTATGAAAAGTATACCATTGTTATATACAAACAACTTTATAACTTATACCTCTTCTGCGCATGCGCCGACTTTCCCTCAAAAAACATTTTACAAAACTTTCTTGTAAAGTAGAATAATAAAACATTATAAAAAGTACACCATTATTATATAAAAAAATTGGATGTCTGTAAAGTCAGTTTACGGACGATAGTTTTACGTGATAACGTATTCCGCTCGAATATCATATTTAATAATACATTACTGCGCTCTCGCTTGCGCGCACAGGGTCAGGCGGAACGTTACACTTTTTCGTGCGTGCAGCTGGTGTTTCATCAATTTATAAGACGTTATCACGTCAAAAACTTAGTCCACCATCTTTAGAAGTCCGCCATATTGGATTTAGAGTGACGTCACTTTATTTTTCGAGTTATTCTCAGCAAGCCCTTTCATTTGATACCCATATTGTAGGAAAGCATAATAAAATTAGTCCGCCATCTTTAGAAGTCCGCCATATTGGATTTAGAGTGACGTCACTTCATTTTTCGAGTTATTCTCAGCAAGCCCTTTCATTTGATACCCATATTGTTGGAAAGCATAATAAAATTAGTCCGCCATCTTTAGAAGTCCGCCATATTGGATTTAGAGTGACGTCACTTTATTTTTCGAGTTATTCTCAGCAAGCCCTTTCATTTGATACCCATATTGTAGGAAAGCATAATAAAATTAGTCCGCCATCTTTAGAAGTCCGCCATATTGGATTTAGAGTGACGTCACTTTATGTTTCGAGTTATTCTCAGTAAGCCCTTTCATTTGATACCCATATTGTTGGAAAGCATAATAAAATTAGTCCGCCATCTTTAGAAGTCCGCCATATTGGATTTATAGTGACGTAACTTTATTTTTCGAGTTATTCTCAGCAAGCCCTTTCATTTGATACCCATATTGTTGGAAAGCATAATAAAATTAGTCCGCCATCTTTAGAAGTCCGCCATATTTGATTTAGAGTGACGTCACTTTATTTTTCGAGTTATTCTCAGCAAGCCCTTTCATTTGATACCCATATTGTAGGAAAGCATAATAAAATTAGTCCGCCATCTTTAGAAGTCCGCCATATTGGATTTAGAGTGACGTCACCGATTTTCCCCAAAAAAATTACAAAAATTTCTAGTAAAAATAGATAGAGTAAAAACCGTCTTAAAAACTATATTATTATTATATAAAACAACATTATAAGAGATATATTCTTTTACGCATGCGCCGATGTTCCCCAAAAACAATAGGCCACTTCATATTTGCATATCAAACATCCTCCCAAAATTTGGTTTCAATCCGCTCATCCTTGGTGTCGGAATGATAAGAAATGTCAAAAGTGACGTTTGCTTCTGTCAAAGTATTAAGTTCTAATAATTAGTTATTCAAATTGTTAACTTAGAAGGCGTTGCATTTCAGAAATATTCGAAACGGCATCCGTTTTTGAACAAATGCTATCTTTTAATTTCATTATTGTCATAAATAAAATTATCGACCAATTTTATTTTAAGACTGAACATACGCAATAATTATATTACCATGTTATACCGTGCAACAGAGAGAGATAACCGAAAGATGTTTGCTATCGGTTATATCAGATTGAATTTATTTCTATATAAATGTGTATAAAAAAACTGATTGGGCGAATTCTGTTGTACGAAATTTATGTAAAATTTTCTCCTCTTTCGTTTAAGACAGGTTTCGAACCGATCTGATTTAAATTGAGCGAGTTATAAGCGAAAAACTTCGTTTTTTCTAAATTGCTCCCCTCTGGAGCAAAAATTCAAAAATCGGGCGACGTTAGGATCTAAGTTACCCGGAGACAAATCGAACAAAAAAAAGTTTTTTAAAATCGGTTAAGTCGTTTGGGCTGTACGCTGGATACAAAATTCGGGATCACAGATTCACAGATTCACAGATTCACAGACAAAGCGAGTACATATAGGCGCTTTAGCTTACGCTATTCGCGCCTAAAAACCGGATATCAAAATCAACTTCGATTTAGGAACAAAGTTTATATCATTTCTAGATCCATTTCCGACAAAATGGTTGGATGCTGGATGCAACCTCCATCCTTAATGAAGTTCGAAAAGACACCAGATCCTAATCTGGTTCCAAAATAAACTTTGCGTTGGATACCTCTAATGGAGAAATGCTCCTTCTTTTAAAATACCGAATCCAAATCTAGTCCCTATACATTTTGTACCGGATTTACATTCAGTGTTTATATCTTATGATGAAATTTTCCTTCTTTCGAAATGCCGAGATTCAGAACCGGTAAAATATCTTCCATCCCTATTCACTGAACTGGTGTTCTTAAAACTGTATTGGCAAGGAGGTTTCACTGTGAAACATGATCACAACTTGAATTGTAAATATAGTGTGCCGGTAATCATACCATATATAATATTATCATGGACATTAATTTGGTAACATCAGCCCTCAAACCCTACAACGCGCCTTTATAATGGATATGTATCGCATACCTTTACACGGGTTCGGTGGACATCTCTCTAGTTACGGAAAGGTCACTACGCTCGACCCAATGTCCACACGCCCGAGGAGAATCTACCACTCCAACACCGCTCTCCAAACACACCCCAACTCCAACGCCTCGCTCGCTTCTATTTGAATATGCGTGCAGCGCTGTCGCTTTTAAAGAGCATATCTTTTGTTTGTAACGTTTTCAACTCGAAACTGACGTCAAATTTTCTACATTTCTCTGAATATATATTATTACTATATTACGGATGGTGTTGTCTCTTATTTATGGTAAGTGGCAGCTGCAATTGCAAGTGCTATTTTCACAATGAGGTTGTCACAAAAAGAGGTACGTCGGTTCGTGGACTCACGACGGAAGCTATTCTTCAAATGCATTTTATATTAATGTTTAAAAATGTATACTTACCAAAACAACAACAAAGTTATTAAATCAAAATTTGTTTGTTTATTAATAAGAAATATAAAAAGGGGTCATTCAAGTATTACGTAAGCAGAATTTTAGTAATTTTTGACCCCCTTGTCAGCAAAAGTAAGCAAAGCTCTTACCCTCCCCTCCAATGTTTACGTAAACGGTGGTCTCTTTTTAGTGACCGTTTTTGGAAGTTTATTTAAGGTTTTTTAGGGAATCTCTGAACATGCTTTTCGCTTTCGAGCATGGACAAATAGGGTTGAAATATCAAAATCCATTAAATTTTGCAGAAAAATTAGAAAAAGTAAATAAATAAATATTGCGACGTAATCACCATCTAGATCTCCCCCGACCCCCATGTCATCAAAAATAAGCTAAGCAAAAAACCCCTCCCCTCCTTTGGTGCCAAATACAAAATTAATAAAATAAAATAAATAAAACAATTAAGTTAAAAAACATTTTCACTTTAATTATCAAAATATAACATATGTTTCGCTGTCACAGCAGCTTCATCAGATATACAGTATTACAGTTTACAAAAATAATCTATATAGGTCTAAATTAAGTAGATTTTATACAAGTAGGGGGGAGAATGGTGGGGTGGGATATCCCAACTCATAGAAAAAGAACAAAGGAAGAACATTATTATTAATTATTATTAATAAAGAATATTAAAAAAAAACCGGGTCGCAGTACCAATGTATTTATTAATACAGCCGGAGTAGATCTATTACGTAAACTTAACTAAAAATGGCCCCCTAATACACCCCTTAAAATAATACGTTTTTTTCTTATTATTGTCAACCTAGCATCTGCACCAAATTAAACACATCATTCAGTCAAAAAATATATTATTTCATAACGGAAAACTAGTGTTTTCATAAAATTTTGTAAGTTAAGTCCTGTTAGGCCGATTTTGTTTAAATTTTAACATCACATTTCAGTCTACTAAAGGGTTAAAGTTGAAATTTAAATCGACTCAGGCATTGAAAGAAAAAAATATTTATTTAAACTATTTTCCAAAATTTTTTATGAAGTCATTTAAGTGTTAGAACTAGACAAAAAAATCCAACAGCATCATTTAAGTTAGACGACGCTTATTCCGACGATTTAATAACAAAAAAAAGAGTCGTTTACAGGCAGTATACTAGAAATGATGGATTAGGAGACTTTACTATCCGAAGTTCAATTTTATGTTTGAAAATACTCCAGAAGGAAAATTTACCGCTCGAACACCTCTGTTCTTAATTAATCACTCAAACATGTATGTAGAGTAAAGGTGCCAGTTCCCGATCACTTAGGTTACACTTACGTATATTGGATTCGTATTCCTTATCCGATATTGTCCGCCATGAGTGCCTTACACTGGTCCCAATCGGGAAGCAGTTGTAGAAGTTGTGTTATGGGGGTATCATGAGTGACTTTGACGACGCTCTTGAGACATCCTTCTGTTAGAGAAGAAGGTTCTCTTTAATAAAAGACGTAAAATAAAATTTAATGAAAATAGACCTGCAGTTAATGGTCTAATAGCCACACAGCTATATTTATTTAGTGATAGTAATCCACGTCTTTACTACATCGCGTCTCAATCACATCTCCCCTCACTCATTGTAGGCACATTCTATTTATATCCTCTCCGTCGCGTGGGTCAAACATTACCGGCCGCGATATTTCTTCCACGCAATTCCGCCGACTTAACTGTGCTGCAAGCCCGTCTTTATCAGCATTTAGTTCTTCAGGCAACACAAAGAAATTTGGCTTCCTGCTTGTACAAAAAAGCCCCATGTCGCCATTCTGTGTGCTATTGTTTAGACCGACACCGACGGAAGCCAAGGCCGCGACGCGCATGATGTTACAATAATCTTGGTGTTTGTTTTTTTGACGTGATAACGTCTTATAAATTGATGAAACACCGGCTGCAAGCACGAAAAAGAGTAACGTTCCGCAATCGAGAGCGCGATATAAGCGATAGTCTCTCTCTTCTCGCGTGACGTCAGAGAGTAGTGTGCGTTCAACATTTTTTTCGGCTGTTCCAGCGAAAGCTACATCTGACAGATGGCCAGATAAATTATACGGTTTGTTAACAAATATATAATATATATACATACATTCTTTTAAATGTCTTTTATAATTGCTTAAAAATATGTATTTTGCTTTGGTTGATCAAATTATTAGTCGGTAAAAATATAGTTTGACAGCTACTAAAATTTAGGTTATGTATTATTAAATATGATATTCGAGCGGAATACGTTATCACGTAAAACTATCGTCCGTAAACCGACTTTACAGACAACCAATTTTTTTTTTCGATGTCGGCCGACGTCGAATCGGGAGAAATGCGGATTCAAGCCTAATAGGCCCCACTCACGATCACACTTCATGCAACAGTTCAGTGTTCAAACTTATAGTTCAGTGAAGCATGATAGTGTGTGGGACAAATAAACACTGAAACCAACACTGAAGTCAAGCATGAACTCATCAAATGCATCTTGATTTTTGAACGACTTCAGTGTTCAGTGTTCAAGTAAACTGTTGTGTGTGTGGGTGTTTTTCAGTTCAGTTTTTGGAGTTCTGTGTTTTGTACAACCAGAAGCCAAAAATCTCAATGTTGCTGCCTTTCTTGTACAGAAATAGATTTTCACATATTTGTGTCCTGGTTCTTAATAAATAGGGTAACTAATTCCAGTAAATAATTGTAAGTTAATTCATTCATTTGTAAATAATTATTGCAATCAAGCGGCTCAAGTTGTAATTCATTAATCAAATAAACATGACTTCTTGAATCACGCATTTCTAACCAATTTTTCACCCATATTCTTCTTTTTTTTTCTTATTTCTCTGTTTTAAATACAATCCCATAGCTCTGAACAGCCAATCCTCACCATTTAAATTACTCATTTAGTTCTTATTAATGAACTATACTCTATACTCTATAGTATAATATTATAGTGTGTATATAATATATCTTATGTATCTATACTCGACGAGTGTATGCCAACAACTGAACCAAATTGAACACAAAAAATTTAAAAAACTGAGCAGTTTGCATGAACTGTGTGTGGTGCCAGTCAGTCTTTCGATTAATCTGTCCAACTTCACTGAACACTGAACTGTGGCATGAAGTTTGATCGTGAGTGGGGCCTATTAGGCACCGATGGTTAGTCAGTTTTATGTACTTGACAAAATAAATCATCACATGAAATTATGTAATATAGAAATCAAATACCTATGTAAACTCATAAAAACAAATTCCAACGGTAAGAAAACAGTGAATCGATAAACCAGTGATGTGATCTAGAAACGGGATGTTCCTGACCCAACGAAACAAAAGCGCACACACACCGTGGCGTCGAGTCAAAAGTTTGTACCACGCGTCACAATGAGTTTAGTGAGTTTTGTCACGCCCGACGTGTTTCAAACCGCACGCGCCTTCACTTGTTCCCAGTTTAGTCGCTGTTCTATTGTTTGTGTTACACGACGGGATAATTCAGACACTTCTGACAGTAAATTTTTACAGCAGATTTACTAAAAAGAATTAAATTTACATTTTTCTAGAATTTTATAAAGAAAATAGAATATGTATTTTTATTTTCAACTCACAACTTTGCACTTTCGGTTTATTGTTTTAAAAAAACTTCTTATGAAACTTCGAAATGATTACAATGCACTTGGAAACATACATTTTACAAATATGTTTAAAAAATAGTCGATTTGTGTTTTCTTTTTCTCGAACTTTACCAATTCTTAAATTTGTAACCTTAAATTCACACGAGGCTGGTTTTGTGCTAGAATTTCTGCTTTATTTCGCTGTTCTAAGCGTGCTGTAGCGCTGGATTTTGTGACTGTTTGTGTGTGTTGTTTCACACGATGCGTTTTTTAGATGGTTTTGTTCGGATGTCAACAAACATGAAAGCGATAAGAAGTACGCTTTGATCTATATTTTTAAAAAAACGTTTGCTAATGTCGCCCACGTGACAAGATACTGTCTTCTGATTGGTTCTTGCTCAAAAACAAACAGCGATTCCAACGGCACAACCAGTCTCGTGTGCAGCGGCCTTTATTCATTGACAAGAATTGAAGTTAGTAGATAATTATTTTATTCATTTTACATAATACACCCGTAATTCATTTTGAAATATTGAGTCACCCTTGATTCTTTTTAGATGCGTCACTGGTGATCCATTTTAGATACGCGGTTACCAGACATTATTTTACAAAATAAGTCGTTAGTAAGTCATCGTATGCTTGAATCACGAGAGACACTCTCACATGTTGAATGAGTCGCCCGCAATTTTAAATTAGATGAGTCATTGATAGGCGATTGTATACGAGTCACCAGTGATACATGTACAGGTGAGGTTCACTTTAAATATTATTCGCTGTTAATTTTTTTTACTTCCTGCAATACATATGAGCCACTAGAATGTAGATTGGATGAATTTGAAGAAGAATTATAGACGCTCGACAACTGAAGTCATCATCGTCTATCAGATTGAATGATATATCCAGATAGAGATAGATATATAGTAGATTATTATAGACATAATATGAGGTCATCAGTTATCAGTGATTCATATTGAATGAGTCACCAGTGATTCATATCAGAACATGAATCGCCGGTGATTCAAATTGAAACAATCTGTTAGACTTTTCAATTTTGGTGTTGCCATATGATTTCACAATATGTTGTATCAATGAATTCGAAGACTATATCGAAAATGTCTATATTGTACAGGATAATCAATATTGTTGTTGGAAACAAGATATACCTACATGTTATTCAACATGGATACTGCAGACACATTTATGCGTGTATACAAGGTATGCATTTGTTAGTAGATCCCGTGCTTTATCAGGGATGCTCTTATTCGTTTTGAAATGAATTGAAAAACTTGTATTCGAAATCGGATAAATGTTTTTGAAAAGCAAGGAAATTTCTTTACTATTTAATCGATTTTTTACCTAGAAACTACTGTCTTTCTCACACTCACGCGTCGTAAGCATTGTTTCACCTACTGAAACATTAAAATAAACAATTAATAAAAATGGTATTTAAAAATAATAAGCGATCTGAAATCACTAAAAATCGTCATTTTCGAAACATTAACAAACATCATATATCTCTGAAAATATTAATTTTGTGACTGAGCATGGTGAACTTTTTGTAATCAGTACTATATGTAATAAACAAAAATCGGCGGAATTCATATTTTCCTCATGTGTTCAGGACCAGGGCTGCCAGATTTCTCTCCTCAGAAATCCGTCGGTAAGGCGAAAAGTGGTGGGGGAAGTGGTCTGAAAAATCCGTTTCCATCCGTTCGCCCGGTTCACCCATTAATGCAATGAGTGTGAGAGAGATAGAGAGTAAAGTGAAGTATGCGGTACCATAAACGACACATCGACGTGTTTCCACCTTCATTATGGCTTTATTATTAACATTATTAAATGAATTTCGTATAAGACGTTGAATTTACTTTTACTTACAAACAGACTTTAAATTGAATAGAAATGATTCATTTTTTCACATCAAATGAATCGATTATTTCGTAGATTTTTCACATTTTTATGAAATAAAAATATAATATTGACTGTTAGAATGTTGCGATAGTAACAAACGCGGCAGTACAATCAGTTAAATCCTCAATATGCTCCGTAAATCCTTGTAACTCGAAACACTTGACTCCAGTTGTGTGAAAAAAACGCATCAGACAAAGATAGCGAGTCGATATTCATCGATATAGGTGTGTGTTTCGCGAACACATTGTTTCATACACTCTCTTATCTTTTTCTACCCAAATAGAGAGAGGAGTAGGACAGAGGTAGTGAAAGAAACGTGCTCAGATATGCTCGAATGTGCTAAAAATACCCGAATGTCCCCAAATTATCGATTATCGAGTGAAGTTTGAATTTATATGTAGTAAAAAAGGTAAAAAATTCGGAAAAGTTAGAAAATCCGTTAAATCCGTTCAGATCATGAAATCCGTTCCATTATCTGTTCAAATTTATTTCTACTCGAAAAATCCGTTTGGAACGGAAAAATCCGTTCATCTGGCAGCCCTGTTCAGGACATCTAGTCTATATACCTACTGTTGGTACAATTTAACTATGAAATTTAATGACACAAGAAAAAAATATTCTTGCAATATTTTTTTCTTTCGAAATAAATATTCCCACGGTTCGGAAAAAATCGACATACATTGTACAACCCTACGCATACATTATGCTTCATATTCTCCTACTTTTCTTGAAATAATATATCAAACAAGACATACGTGGAATATATAACGCGCTCGTATTAAGCTAGAGAATTTCTTTTTATTTCCCTTTCATATGTTGAGATACACTGTTCTTCCGGGTGGATACAACAACAGGTCACCCCCAGGTAGTACAGTCAATTCCATCGTTACGAAAAAAGTACTTTTTTTAAATATTTGGGAATTATCCAAGTGTGTAGGCATCCACGGCCGGTGTTATTCCAAATCTTGTTGATTTCCGGGTGTGTAGGCCGTAGTTCATTGGTATTTCATTCTGACGTTTCGTCTACCATTGTGGTAGACATTATCAAAGCGATGTGGTCAAGGCCGTAGCCAGGATTTCACAGGGGGGTCGAGCTCTGGACCAGAGACAATAAGTAGCAACTTTATTTATGTAAAATTATAATAGACGCTTATTATAGTATAATTTAACATAAATAAAAAAATTAATTAAAAGACAACCGACGCAGATTGTCACCAGAAATAAAGCGCGTGACAACGATCTCTGGACTGATCTCGGCATCACGATGAACGCTCATCAAGGCTAATCCAGTCAGTCGTGACTGTCCCATGCCGTTTCTCAAAAATGTTTTTAGCCTCCTCAACGAGGAAAAAGGATGCTCTGGTGTCGCCGTCGACACAGGTAGCGTCACGAGTATTGACAGTAGCTTGTGAATTATGGGAAACATTACTGCGTTACAGCTGTCCAGCGCTTCTAGTGGTGTAGTGGGCCATTCTGCAGCAACTATTTTTGACCACTTCGCTCGCCACACCGATAACTCCCCTTCAAAACTTGTTCTATTTGTCAAGTTTACCAAACACTTTCATGAATCCTTTTTATTTGTAAATGTAATTGTTAGTTATGAAAAAACTTATTTAACCTTGTACTGACTTGCGATCAACGCCAAAGCCGCATATACATATGATATGAAATGTAACAATGAAAGATGATTGAGAGAGATGGAACATATTTTCTGTCACTTATCCTTCATTGTTATATTTCAGATGGATGCAGAAAAACGTGAAATCCACAGATCCGAAAAAAGAGTCGAAAATATTTTAGTAGTATGTATGAAACGGTGGATTGGCTAAAGCATTTCGGAGGGGTTTTGAACCCCCCCCGCCTACGGCCTTGGATGTGGCAGCGGGTGAAGTGACCTTCAGCGACTCTGGGAATATTTTTAAGTTAATCGAATAATTCTGTATAACATAGAACTAAACTTCCAGCGCAGAAAAACTAATTTAGTAGGCATTGTCTGTCTCCGTTTCCGGCCGATCATTATATGCGTCAACCGAAATAAGAATGGCACACATAAGTTTTGTCTGCGTGTATGCCGGCGCGTTTTGTTTTGATTACGCTAAGTCAACATTCCTTTGAGTGACAGTGATGTGTTGCCAGTTTGTAACATTTAAATAAAAAATGCGCTTAAGAATATACATATGCTACCTGCAAATAGGTACAGCCTGCACTCTTCGTCTCAAATCTTTTCCCCTCGTCTAAAAGCTGATACATCTCTCCCGACGCTATTTTTAAAGCTAACGGGTTTGTATAAACAACAAATGAAGGACCAAGAATCAGATCCTACAGGTGAATTTTTGGGGAAAAAATCGTTTTGATTACGTGTTAAAGTTACATAATTTATATAATATATTTTTTTTAATTTTTCCAGGACTTTTTTTTTCATTTTTTTGCTTGTACGCTCTGTAGTGTGATTCTTTATTTGACGTTAACTCGAACCATTTGGCCTTAAAAATACACTTATAAAATAGTTCTAGTCGAGTGTATGGTCATATTGTAACGCCCCAAATTGCCCAATTGTTACGGCACTGGTTTTAATGGAAAGATCGAGAAAATTCTAGAATCTGTATCACCACACGCATATAAAAACAACCACGCAACGGTGTAGCGACAGAGACAATTGAGTCAGTATAGTGCTAACAGTACAAAGTTTACCTTACGGCAGTCGGTCGCTAGACTCAACCATTGATTTCATTTATAATTAATATACCTAGATCGTTTACACAAATATTTCTTGCAAATAGCTGCGTTCTGTGTATATAGTGTTTTGTGATATTTTTATTACTTAGAATTGCGTTGTTTTTCTGTAACATTATTTTTAGTTTATTTTCTATTATAAGAGAAGTATTTTTAGTTTATTAGTTTTGTTAACATTCTATTGTTGTAAATAAATATTTACCACCACAACAAAGAACAGTTTTGTTACAATATTCAACTTTGTCTAATGTAAAAATTAGCTCTCAGAATATGTGAAATACAGTTGCAAATATGCTTTATTATGAGAATGATTGATTATTCGGATATGTCATTGCAAAGAAAATGATAACACATCCGCTACGATAGTGAAAATTTCGGGTTTAATTCCCGACGGTTGCATTGTTTGAAAATAAATATTTCTTATGTCGCATTGTAAACTGTAGCAATGTGTGTTTCATACACATAACAATAGCAAACTATTGTTATATATTTGTAAATTATAAACTATTGTTTCCGTAATTAAAATTTAATATTTTAAAACAGTGTTGGGAAACTGTAACCGTTTTTAGACGAGCGGAAAGCATTTGAGATGAATATTGTATATTTGTGTAGGTAGCATATACTTTTAAGCGCATTTTTCAATTAATTGTTGACATTACACTGCTCAAAGCATTCGGAAAGTGGCACTACGTGAGCGTAGCATAACACTTTACGAACCAAATATTATGTAAACGAAATATACAGAAAATTGGAAACAATGTAGGTATTTGAAGATTGTAATCAAAAATATCTCTTTTATTCAAAAGGCCGTCAATTTGAATTAAAATGCGATAAAAGTAGGTTATTACTTTACCCTCCTTGTGCAAAGTTTCCTTTCTGCCAGGTTCAGACATTTTGTGCTTGTCACGAGATAATATATTACCTACCTGAATTTTCCGATATCAGAAATTTAATTTGAAAATTTAATAAACGAAAGGAATTTAGCAGATTTGTTTTTAAGATATTTTATTCGATTTGTGATGTGTTTGCAACTTTGATTTTAATAATGACGTATTATTTTCGTCGGTTTGTTAATTTATATTGCTAAAAAGTCAATGAATTGGAAACATTTTAATTTGATTGTACATCTACAGTCTACACTCTACAGAAAAATATCTGTTTTGTTCAAGTCTTGTAAAAAATTAAGAAAATAAAGAAATGTGTAGGTACTGCAAAAAAAACTACCGTATCATTTTTTTCCGGCAATAGTTATTTTGGTGCACTGTAATAATAATAATAATCTTTATTTATACATATAATACAATAATTGTATGTAAACAACGTCAATGGTTTTTAAAATTATTGTAAGTATCGTTCGAGATTATAGTTTGATTCTTCGATCAATTTATTTTTCAGTTTTTTTTTTTAAATTGGTTATCACATTTCAGGTGTAATGGTATTAGGTTATCTATCCGTATCATGGTGTTGCGCACAATTCTTTAGACGACAAACTTTGTCTGTAACAATTGTAATTTGTCTCTGTTTCTGGTGTCGTGATTGTTTTTTGAAATATTTTTATGAATTATATTTTATTAATAACGCGCACTCTAAAATGAAGACGTAATATAATGTTAGAATATTGTACTTTTTAAAAAGTGTTCTGCAACTGTCGAGGTGCGACCGTGCGACGCCCGCCATGATACGGATACTTACATTTTTTTTGCAACAAAACATTTTTTGTGCACTGGGTGAATTGCCCCAAAATAAAATTCCAAATGTTAAATTTGCGTGAAAATATGCATAGTAAATATTAAGTATGAAATTTTTAGTTACCATATTTTTCAAATATCTAATCATGTAGATTTTTTTACTTAATTTAGTGGACAACCGTTCTATATGCATATTCCAGTTTAGATTACTGTCAATGCTTAAACCCAAAAAGGTAACCTGTTTTGCCAGTGTTACCTCTGAGTTTAACAGCTTCATTTGTGTTGGCAATTCACTGTAGTTTCCGAATTTTATTATTTCTCTTTTGGTACTATTAATCTTCAGACCATTTTCATTGAACCATTTATTTAATTGTTCACTGGAGTCCCTCAATTTCTTTAGAAGAAGATCCTCACTTCTCTCCTCGCATATGACAGTAGTGTCATCTGCATATAAAAATAACTTATCTTGTAAGACTAAAGGTAAGTCCTTTATAAATATAATAAATAATATTGGACCTAAAATACTGCCTTGCGGCACACCTCTTTGTATTAACTTCCACTCTGAATAGTTATCATTATTTATTTTTACTGATTGTTTTCTATTTGTCATATACGAGGAGAAAAGATCCAGAGCTTTACCCCTAATTCCAATATTCTTCATTTTAAATAATAGTAGTACCTCTCTTTCTACACAGTAAAACGCTTTTGTTACTGAGTTATGCGGATCCGTTTATCCGTCGGCTCATAAAAAAGTGAGTCGGCTCTCACGGATCTTCTGTCGGAGCCGGCTCTTTGAACCGGTTCAGATCTGAGTTACCTAACCCTAGATAAAACTACTTGAAAACTTTATTAAATGTCTACTGCACATTACGGAGCCTGTGCTAAAATTTGCTGTGTTGTGCTGGTCTAGTCGGAAACATCGCGCAGGCTGCATGTTTGTGCAGTGTGCGCGATCTTTAAATAAACCTTAGTTAATTTCTCAAGTAAACGCTGTCAGTCATATTTTTTACAAAACCAACGAATCCAAATATTTTTTTTGCAATGCGGGTCACTTATGTTGTTTAATTATCATTAAGATTGTATGAAGTTTATAATGAGTAAAAGGCTTAACAAGTTTTGCAATTACAACGCAGACCGCAATGTTATAAATAAATACAATATTTAACAGCTTTAATATGCGGCCAAATGAAAGATGCATCGCGCATTGCCATCTACAGTCGAACCTTCTTCACAATATAATAAAGCGGCACAGTTTTTATGCACGTAATACGTACACTTTATATCGTTTCACTGCTTCATCGCTCTATCAAGCGAAACTTACTATTGCAAAACTGTAGCATAGCCATATAGTATCAGAGGTATCAGACCTCTGTCGACAGTATCTTTGACCTTGAGACAGCCTATCACAATCGTGTTTGGTGTAGGCGATAGCCGTCAGTTCCTTCGACTGCATGCAGTTTTAATAGGGCCGTATTTTAAAATATACTACCATTGTGTTGCATTAGATAATGGGTAAAAGATATAAGCTTATATCTAAATACGGGACTGTACGGCCTTGTCCTACAGTCACTCTGGGCTCAGTAAGCTAACAGAACCTGCGCAGCTCGTCTGCGCTATTTAGGCACTGAAATAGTACTGATTCTACTAGAGATAGAAGTATTCGTTATACTATGATATATCTGTGCAATTAGAAAGAACATAAATATAAAGAAAACCCACCAACGTTTGTCTTTGTATAATTTGTGTCCTAGTGGGTTTAGCGTACGAATCAAAGGCAGTCACGTTAAAAAATAACCCTAAGAATAATTTTTAGGGTTTCGTACTAAAATGGTAATAAAAAACGGAACCCTTGTAAGAGAATTCCGTTAGCGATTTTTTATCTTATGATTTTTTAATCGGACGGAAAATGAATGGTACGATAGGTTTGTTTGTATCCATGTACAAACAAGCCTACCGTACAATTTATTTTATGTCCGTGTAAAATCGTACGATAAAAAATCGCTCGTGTAAAACGTCCCTAAGACTAAATTACACATTCTTTAGAGATTCAGTAGAAGCAAGCCTATCGTACAATTTATTTTCCAACCGATAAAAAAATCGCACAATAAAAAATCGCTCGCATGAAACGACTCTAAGACTTAAATACACATTATTTAGAGATTCAGTAGAAGCGAGCCTGTCGTACAATTTATTTTACAGCCGATAAAAAAATCGTACGATAAAAAAACGCTGGGGGTAAACGTCCCTAAGACTAAATTACACATTCTTTAGGGATTCAGCAGAAGCAAGCCTATCGTACAATTTATTTTCCAACCGATAAAAAAATCGTACGATAAAAAATCGCTCAAATGAAACGACTCTAGACTTAATTACACATTATTTAGAGATTCAGTAGAAGCGAGCTTATCGTACAACTTATTTTACAGCCGATAGAAAAATTCGCTCGGGAGACTTAAATTACACATTCCTTAGAGATTCGGTGCGATGTAAAAGGTTTAACTGTACTGTGCTCTGTCGGTAGGCAGTTGGAGTCAGAACCTGAGAGCTGCTACTCCCCTGGTCGGTCGGTCCTTCTTCATAATGCGGCGTTAACATTTAAATTATACGTACCTAACATTTACTTTGAGATGAAAATTATACTTGCCTACGAAATTATATTTGAAAATGTATACTTAGGTATGTTTGTTTAAAATCTAAGGTTGGCCAAGACGTGGCACTGACAAAAAACGATTTCAAATATAACAAAAAAAAAACATGAGTGCGTGTTGAAGTAACACTTCTTTTAATTTATTTTTTCACTCTCCTTTTTCGGGAAATATTCAGTCACAAATTAAATCACTCGAAAATTAAATTACGTTGGCTACGCTTATTGGTTTGCGTCCGTATTTCCCTACAAATGATGCCATCTGTCAATCGATAGTGGAAACTGATCACAAAATTAATGGGCGTCCGTAGTCGTTTTACCTTTCGTTCAAGCTGGTTTCTACGACACCGCCATCTGTCAATCGATGTCTTTAAACAGCGAAAACTGCGTAAACACGTAACTTCCGTTAGAAAAAAGATCTTAGTTACTTTCAAGTCGTGCGTAAAGGAGTTTCACTTCAAAAATTAAAATGCAAAAACGGATGACCTTTTTTTTGATAACCTGAATTTAAAAAACATAAATGTTTATTGGCATTGCTATAGTGTTTGTTGTAACAAATAATCGGATATTGTGAAATTCGCGTGATAATGCGAGACATTTTTCGAGACACATATTAATGCGGGAGACAGGGCTCCAATGCGGGACTGTCCCGGAAAATCCGGGACGCTTGGTCACCTTGGTTATAAGAACATGAAAAATTGCGGACGGTAGGCGGTGCTTCCGTCACGCACCCAGCTAATAGGAAATGTTACCACCAATTTTCTCAGGTGTTAAAAAATGAATGGTCTTGGGCAGCCCTGTTATACAGTGAATTTAGAGAACTGACATATTCATATTAACGAAAGCAATTACGAAAGTTCATTTTCATTGTAATAATAACACCGTCTGGTCTGGAAAATTAATTTTGACTAAACATTTTTTGTCCGGTTCTCAATTCCAAAAAATAACAAAATTACAAACTACTATTTTACTAAAATATTGTTGTTCTACATGAGAAAGTTCTCGTAGAAAAGTAAATAATCACAAATTAGCTTTTCAGGCTACAGATTTTCGAGCAATTCTTGAATTAATTAAACGTGTCATTGCACTTTTTTAAGCTTTGTTTCTAGTTGTAATTTTTTTACGAAATTTCGACATAGACGTGCAGAGTCTATATGCTATACGATATATTCAGGGCCGGATTTACTGTAAGTGCCGCCCTGGGCCAGCGTGAAAAATGCCGCCCCATTACCTAAAACCCTCATAAAACGGAGTAAAGGTTCGGTATACAATTTTCAAATAAATAAAAAGATTCATTTATGTCAAAAGTCTTTTTTTACTAATGGGATAATTAGACAAAAAACATTCTTTTTCGTATGAAAAATCATAAATTGACAAACAAAACGATTGCTCATTAATGGCGAGATATTTTCAGAGGCAAATGCGTCTGACTGAAAAAAAAAATTATAATTTCAACACGATCACACTTCCCGAAGAATTTTCTGTAACGCAAAAAATTATTTTCCCACGTTTCAAATTTTGACGCCCCTGAAAATTTGTCGCCCTGGGCACTAGCCACTAGCCCCTACTGCCCCTAGTGGTCCAGCGCTGGATATATTAGCAGAATTAGGTTGGGCTGAAGGAAGCATTGTCAAAAAATCTGATTTGACAATGACCTTGGATTGTCATAATAATATGTATTTACGGTTATTTTAGTTTAGAGTGTTTAGACATGCAGGACCAGGAGCAGTCTGCTGTCGCTGTTGATAGAAACTAAATTATAATCAAAATGCTAAGAAAAATGGATATTTTTAAAAATTACAAAAACGAAAACGGTCCCCCATTTTAAGAAATAGAGACATTTTTGAAAAATTAATTCGCTCCGTTACGTTTATAAAAATCATGATGAATCGATTCACATCATCGGGAGGTACAGCCGTTTTTTAATTTAAAACGGCTGTATCTCAGCTGGAACTTTTCATTTTGGTCGGTTAGCGTCAATAAAAAAATTATAAAACACCGATTAATCAGTTTTTTACATATTTAGAACTACGGTTTTCACATCAAATTTTAACAGGTCTTCGTGTCTAGTCTTAATTTTTCCTTTAATTTTTTCGTTTATAAAAATATTTTGTTTTTTATGACTTTTTTTTAATATTGGAAGAAAATGTGTGATTATTTCGGCATAAGCAGTTTTATCTTCAGGGCACATAGGTATACGATTATATTTTCCAGGAAACTCACATTAACACTTCATAAACTAAACTAAATTAAAATGTCCACCAGACGTTCTTCGCGTGTAATGCATTATTACTCTTTTAATTTATGCCACATAACAAGTTTGTGTCATCAACTTTTTTTTATAAACAGAAATTGTTATGGAAACATCTGCGTGCAATAATTCAAATCATCACCTAGCCACATAATGTATATGTCGTGAGATAATATACTGTAACCGGCCTCTCTTAATACAATTTTACCATAGTTATTATTCGACCAGCCAAAGAAAGTCAACCAAAAGAATGTGCATAGGGTCCCTTATATAGGGAAAGCGGCATGTGTTAAGTTATACACATTGTAACTCAGACATATTTAAATGGTACCCTGAGACGTTTCTTATGCAATATACCACGCAACGGATTTTGAAACGGTTTAATAGAAAAAGCGATACATGAGGAAGATTTGTATATAGAATTTGTAAATATTTTGTATACAAAATGGCTGAACTATGACGGTGTTTTGTCAAAAAAAAAAACTGTTTTCGTACACTTACATGGCCAACGCTGCCCAAATCTTTAAAGATACATCAAAAGATTAGATAGAAAGGTCAATATAATATTTCCAGAGAAAGCAAGAGAAACAGCGAGAGAGAGACACTATGACGTATTAATAAATTTTACAATTTTGCACCCGGTTGAAACCAAGGCGGCCCGCTAGTAGGTATTATATTTTGTGAAAAACTGCTTGACACTGTATGCATAACATGACCATAGGTCCCGGTTTGAGTTGGACAGTCCCGCTTTTAAGCTAAGTGTCCAGCTATCCCCAAAATACATAAAAATGTCCCGCTTTGACAAAACAAAAACGCAGCAGCAAGCAAGTCTTGCCGCGCCCGCACATGAATAGTCAATGTTACCCTGGTATCTTAAAAAGCGATAAGATTAAGAAAAAAAACGGTATATTAAAAAGGTTGAGAAAACAGTACCTATATAAATTACTTTTGACGCTTGCACAAATTCTTTGCTTATAGTCAATTTTGACAGGTTCTGATTAAGTCTCACTACCAAAGTCTTCATTAGAGCTGTAACAAACCGTATGTAATCGTTACTGAGTAACGGGTACATCGTCTGACTCGAAGTAACGAATCGTTACTTACAAATTCATTTCGTTACTCGCATTTGTCGTATCCATCTCAGTTCGACTCGTTTGATGCGGTTATACGAGACGAACGAAGTCATACCGTATCACGTAGGCGACGCGCCTCAATGCGATGGTACATGCTTGATGATGTTAGCACACGATTGTATGTCGTATGAAAAGTAACGAATAACGTAACGATACGAAAGTAACGGGTACTGGTTCTTTAAGTAACTATAATACACTTTTTCTCGTTACTTTTACAGCTCTAATCTTCATACTGTGCTGATATGTCATTTCAATTAACAATAATATAATTAATTTAAGGCTGTCCCGCTTTGAGGAAAAAAATAAATGGTTCTTATTTACATTTTTGATCAGTTCACATTTCATATAACTATATTACAAACATGTGTTTTATTTTTAAAACAATAACAATTTATGGTCACGTTATGTATGCAATAAAATTTAATTTTAAAAGAACAATTTCTGAACAGTAGTGCATGTAGATATATTTATTACGGTTAAACAGAGTATAACTATATTATCACAGTTCAGATGCACTGTGCTTCTATATTGTGATATTATGTACGTATATGTTTCCTGTCAACTCGGAATAGAGACATTTCTGACATGTAATTAAATGATTGTATGAGCCGCAGCAAACAGTGACATCGTCTCTGGGGGGTTCCCCTGCAAGTCACTCATCTCTTCTATACGTTCGCAATATGTATCTCTTTCTGTACCGACGCACAAGTTACATAACATTATCTAGGTATATAATATGAACTACGTTACGGAACTATGACGGGTCCGAATCACAACACACGTATCAACGGGGGAATTCCCGACAAAATAAGTACCTACTGCGAGATTCACTAAATTTCGATTTACACACTGCCCCGTTTGGTTGGAAGTAAAACCATGTAAATTGACGCGACACTTTTATGGGAGGACGTTACGTTTGTGTGGAAGTCAGGTTTGTATAAAGGCCGCTGCAAATGAGACTGCTTTTGCCGCTAGATTCCTTGCTAGCTTTGAAACGTACTGTGACGCGAGCCAGTAGTAACGTTATTTCATCGCAGTCAGCGCGCGAGTCAGCACAAATTCCAGCAGTGATCCAGCGGCAAAAAGCAGCTTTTATTGAAACGTAATATTTCGACATCTCTACAAGCTAATTCAATTTTGTTCTAAGATAGTTAAGTGTCGAACAATAAACATTTATCTATTAATGAAGATTTCCTACTTATATAGTCATCAAGCTATTATACCTATACGCTGTGTTAATAATTAAAACAGTGCTAATGAAAAGAACTCATTGAAGGATAAAATAATAGTTAGTATTAAATAACTAATTTATATAATAACTTATTCATATTTAACCGGCGCCGCGGAAATTAGTATTCGTGCAAATATGCATAGAACCATCCCAAATTATTTTTCTACCTATTGCGAAAACCGCATGTAAAAAGGTTTAATCATTTCTGAGTTTATCGCGTCCACACGGAACTACAGCCAGAGGCTGCCGTTTATCATGTAGGAAAATGAAAGAACCTCAATAAGTTAAAAACCTCTGTAACTCAAAAAAATTTTTAATTCCTTTCCCCTCAACGTCTAAAACCTTCACAAAAACCTCGGTAACTTAAATAAATATTTTGAGCGTTTAAATTTAATAAATATGTAATTGAATCTAATTGAATAAATAAATAAATACAACATTAGCAATTTATTAGAACCGTTGCACCTCGTTAAGTTAAAAATTGAACCTCCAAAACCTCCCTAGCTTCAACTCTCGATAACTTAAATTTTTTCAACGTTTCCCTTGAACTTTAACTGATCAAGATTCTACTGTATTTCATGTATCTAGACTGCAATGCAATATTTTATGTGCGATTTGTGACTTTATAGAAAACAACCGTTAGCGAGTTTTAACATTTATAAAAACATTGTTGATACTACTTTTTTTGCACGTACCTCCTATAAAATAGTTTTTCATTTCATAATAATATAGCTGTCATATTCTGTGTGTGCGGCCATATTGCATTTCATTTGGGTTATTTACGAAAACTCCGTATGTTTAGTGTGGCGATCTCTGTTCATCTTACAGAATTAAACGAACTGAAAGATCGCTTTTGGAAATTACTGTTGGCTTGATTAAATGGCATTTATTTGCTTTACTTGACACATGGGGAGTTTACTACACCTGTACAAGCATAAAAATAATCTATTTTATAGGGAGGTGTTCAAAAACTAAATTTTGTTTCAAATAAAAATATGTTTCTTACCAGAAATGCATTATACAAAACTGCTTACCTGAAAAAAAAAACAAAAGAAATAAATATCATTACCTATTAATTGTTGATTATTCATAATAAATATCATTATTAAAATTCTTTATTTTATCCCAATTTCTCTTTAAGAGTGTCCATAGACTTTGTAACTTAAAGTTGCATTTGCCAAGCTTAAAATGTTTCACATCTGCCAGGCGTCCCACGACGACTCCTGATATTTTTTTTAATTTGGGAGTTTAAGTAATTGAGGAGACCTTGATAGATAAACAACATTATAAGCGTGCAAGTCAAAAAGATTTATAGTTTTGGAGACAGCTTGGTGTATTGTTCAGCGCAGTGTTTTCTAAAGTGTGGGTCACGACCCCCTGGGGAGTCGCAAAGCCTCTACAAGGGGGTTTCGGAGCTCCAGTAATAATAAAAATGCTGTACGGATTTGATATTTGGAATATAATGTAATAAAATACACGGTTAGGGGGTCCCAAAATATTTTTTCATACTAAGGGGATCGCGCCATGAAAAAGATTGAAAAACACTGGTTTAGCGTGTTCACTCTAAGCTAAGATCATTTGGGTCTAGTTCTAACTATATTTTCCTTTTCATAATATATTGAAAAACCATATACTTTTATTCTATACTGAGCATATAGGAATAATATCGCAATCGAACCATTAGGGTGCAAACATATACTTCTGTCTTTTTTGCGCCGTAAGCACTGGCGTATCCAGGAGGGCAAAACAAGCACGGGGGACCCGGATTAAGAAATTTCTTACTTGCCCTCTCCTGGGCCAAAAGCTGGGTACGCCCATGTTAACGTCATAGAAAAAAAACAAAGTTTTTGAAACAGAGATACTTTATTCAGATTGAATGCAAGCACATTAACCAATCCTAAATCAAGGAATTACATCGAAGAAAAAGACGCAGATATATTTTCGATTGGCTTTGTTGCCTTAACTCACCGCACATTGAGTAGATAGACAATGATTCATATAATAAATTATTAAATATATGCGAAAAACCAACTGACACTGATACCAGAGTAGTAGGTATACCTTAAAACTGAGGGCTTCTCATAAAGGAACCATAGCACGTACTTAATGTTGGAGCGTCTGCGGCCGGCTTTAAGTTTACCGTCATTCAATTTCAACACGTTTAAAATGTATAATATTGAAAACAAAAAAAAAAACAGATACATATAAATAGAATTTACTTATACGATAGTAAATTTATTTAAAAATATTCGAAGATCTTCGAAGCATTTACATAAATAGCAATTTGTTTGGATGTGTCTTTTTATAATCTAACACACGAAGCATCGCCAGCGAAAAATAACAACTTTTGACAGTTGACACGATTCATAAATTTCACTTAAAAGACATTTTTGCACTCGTATATATTATATAAACAGTGATCCCCTTTAAATGTGCGCCAAAATACCAACATCGTGTTTTGACTTCGAACATGTCAACTATTACTATTATTTCTTTGTAATGTACAAAGTGAGTAATCTATCACTCAAAATTAGATCACTGTATATCCAGGGCCGTCTTTAACCTAGTGGAGGCCCTGGGAACATTAGGATAATGGGGCCTCTATGACCATGACAGAGAACTATTTTGTTAGAATATAGACAAAGAAAGTTGATAAGCAAGGTTTCAGATTTATTTTTATTTATTTACAGTCACATTACATGAATAGATAATCTATACTAATATATAAAGCAGAAGAGTTTGTTTGTTTGTTTGTTTGAACGCGCTAATCTCAGGAACTACTGGTTCGAATTGAAAAAATATTTTTTTGTTGGATAGCCCATTTATTGAGGAAGGCTATAGGCTATATAATATCATGCTACGACTAATAGGAGCGGAAAATCAATGAAAAATGTTGCAGAATGTCAGTCAACATTTTTTACCATATACTTATATTCAGGTGAAATGCCTTAACTGAATATCCCAATATTAGCGCCGCACGTACCAGCTCGGTTAGCTGAGTCGTAGAGTGCGCGACTCTTAATTTCAGGGTCGTGGGTTCGAGCCCCACAATGGACGAATATGTTTTTAATGTTTTTTTTATTCCTACACTGCTTTCTTCTAAGGCTTACATTTCAATTTTTTAAAATTTTATTACGACTAATTAAAATTAAATAAATCTAATTAATAGCTCATTTGAAAACTGTTACAACTATAAGCACCTATATAAAAATAATTTTCCTACAGTGTTTTCAATTAAATATTTATATTATTAAAAGAAATTTATTAACAAAAATATTAGGAGCACTGTGGTTTGAATCTAATAAAAAATAGAGAATAGTTACTTCTTACCACAACAAGTTTATTAGTGGATGTACATTTCGAGAGCTATGCTCTCATCTTCAGCAATACACTAAACTAGTGTATTGCTGAAGATGAGAGCATAGCTCTCGAAATGTACATCCACTAATAAACTTGTTGTGGTAAGAAGTAACTATTCTCTATTTTTTATTAGAAATTTATTACTTAAAAAAAGTATAAATGCTGCTTTTTAACGACAAAAACTTTTGAACGGTAACGCCGATCATTATGAAGTTTGGACACAACATTCATCTCGGTAAACTAAGATGAATGTGCGTACTCATATCCCTTCCTTCCCCATTCGTTATTTTGCACCCGGGTGAAACCGGGCGGGACCGCTAGTATAATATAATCCACAAAAGTAACTTTTTAGGATTAATGCTTAAAAATGTATATTGATTGAATAGGTACCCTTCTAGATTTGAGATGAGCAAAATCGTTAATCACTTCTTCAAAATCAATATTTTTGAGCATATCACATTCTATGGACATCAGCGACAAACTGGTTAATCTCTCTTGAAGCACTGTACTTAAATTGTATTTAAAACGAGTTTCATCAAACTGCTCGGAACTACTCGAAAAAGTCCAAAGCGATCTATCGAACATATGGATTTCATCTACCGCTGGACGAAGCTATATGGAAACAATCAAGCGTTCAGAATTATTTCTTTATACAGTCGAACTCATGTATTTTTATCGCCAACAGAAATGTATGAGTAAAATCAATTGAAAATAATTTTCAACTAATTTTTAGTCACGCATTCTCAAGTTTATAATCCGATGAAAATATCTCCTTTTACGGTGCTAAGCCAATGGAAAAATACATTTAAAAACGTTTAACCTCAAATTAATAAAGATTTTTTCTGATTGATCTATGAAGTGAGGATCAAGAAGAAGTTGAAAATATACCAACTCGGGTTGAAGCACACATTATGTTGTTTGTTTTCAAAAAAAAAAAAATTGCCTTTATGACAAGTAATTAGCCAGGACTATAGTTTTTATATTAAACTGAATTGCGATGAAGTTTAAATGATAGGGAAGATAAGCGACGCAATATGAAGTAACAAACAGGGAATCTCGACAGGTTGAAAGTCATAAGTTGTACTTTAATAATAGCGGCTCGGTCTAGCTTCGCCTGAATTTGTTGATTGTCACCGTTTTTTCGTCTGCTTACGTATTAAAATTGGTCACCACGAAAAGTGCTTATTTTAAAGCGATAATATAATATATAGCCTACGTCTATCCCGAAGGTCCGTTCTAAATATTGGTGAAATTTTTTTTTTAAATCGGATTAGTAGTTTCTCCTATATCCAAACTTTACCTGTTTATAATATTAGTACCTATAGATTACAATTATTTCCGAAATTTCTAAGATATTTGTACAAAATTGCTCTCACTCAAATTTCCTTAGGGTCACTCTAGTAATTTAATAACAACATATTAACGTCTGTCATTATATAAAGCTGGGATTAAAATTTTAATCACGAGTTCAATTTGGCCAGCGACTGGTAGATATGGCTAGTAAAGACATGGTATATTTGTACGACGAACAAAATGTTACAAATAAAAAATATGCACTGAACATCAGTAATTTTTTTTTCAATTTTTAACATGAAAAATTTGTAGTAGGTACATGAAATGACGTTTGTTTAATAAAAAATATGACTTTGATAAAAACGACTCATAAAAATTCAACATTGCAACAAAAACATTTAAGAGTAATATTCCTGTTGGAAGAGGACAGGGAGCGGCTTCCTTTACACGAACCACACGCCGGCGCCGTTCGAAAAATACAAAAGTAAAGAATAATAATACTAACACAATAGAGATCGAATGGAAATTATAAACTAAATTTATTAAGAAAAGGAACATTGTCCCAAATATATAAAAAAGAAAATTAAAAATTAAGCGATTTTTACCCCCAGTGGTGAAAGTGTAAAGATTCGGGGTTCGTATCCCGACGGTGACAGTGTTTGAAAAATATTTTTTTCTAATATAGCAATGCAACAATGTGTGTTTAACAATTGTAGCAGACATATACCTAAATAAAATTATCGACCAATTTTTCAGTTAATATATTACCAAAAAATATAATTAATACATTAACGTTTTAAAAGAAATATTTCGGAAATGTTACATATAAAATCAAATAAAAATTCTCTCAATGCTCAATTAGATACGATAAATTTAAGTAATATATACTATTATATAATACTAGCGGACCCGGCGAACTTCGTACCGCCTAACAGTATAATATATATATATATATCTATATAATTGGAACATCTATCTATCTATTTTATTTATTTTAAAATATACATGGACGTATATGTGTGTATGTCGAGCACTCCGGCTGCGCCGTCGTGCCCGGTGCAAAAGAACGAATGGGGATATTTGAATCTTTGATTAACGTCTGATTAGTACTCTTCAATAAATAAATTATCGACCAATTTTTCTAACAATTATATTGACAATGTATAATTATAATTCAATAAATTTATTGAATTATAATTATATATTTTTGTCAATATAATTGTCAGAAAAACTGATCCTAATGACTCGCACAATGGTTTATTATAAATCAATGTTTTTTTTAATTTTTGACAGAATTTTTTCAAATCATACATAAGGCTGTTTATATTTTAAAACCATGGATACGAATTTTAAAAAAAATTCGTGTCTTTAATAATAATTATAATCAAAGGAAGAAAAAAAATTTAAGGGTGGACTACCCCTAACATTTAGGGGGATGAAAAATAGATGTTGGCCGATTCTCATAGATACCGGATAAGCACAAAAAATTTCATCAAAATCCGTCAAGCCGTTTCGGAGGAGTTTGGCAACGAAAACTGTGACACGAGAATTTTATATATTAGATTATTTTGAAATAATATTTTGTTTTTAATAATTTTTTCTTTCTTTTTA
Source organism: Xanthostigma xanthostigma (assembly GCA_963575645.1). Taxonomy (NCBI): domain Eukaryota; kingdom Metazoa; phylum Arthropoda; class Insecta; order Raphidioptera; family Raphidiidae; genus Xanthostigma; species Xanthostigma xanthostigma. The sequence continues at coordinate 25,479,120 of OY754471.1, forward strand.
GATATTCACAATTATTTCCATGACTACTTAATAAAAAATTGTTTGTTATTATTTTTTCAATATTTTGATACTAATTAATAATTTTGAAAGAATTTTATATAAAGCGAATTAGAAATTAAATATTAATTATTTTTTATATTTTTTAGATCAGTTCTGAAGAAGATCCAAATCCGGATTGAAACGTTAATGTATTAATTATATTTTTTGTTAATATATTGCATGAAAAATTGGTCGATAATTTTATTTATTGAAGAGTTCTAATCAGACGTTAATCAAAGTTTTGAATAGCTAGATATATCTAGTGGTCTTAAATAAATTTTATAATGTTTGGAATTCATAATTTTCTTTTCTGTTTCAAAAATTAAGACCAGGCGAGCGCGACATTAGGACCCTGCTTAAACTGAAAGCAATTCTTCAGTCTCTTCCAATTTTAACGGAACTGCAGTCTGCAACTACTCTGACGTAATAAAAAATAATTGCCAATAGCGTTCCATTCAAAAAAGAGAGCAATAATAATTTTTTCTCAGTTTTTTTCGTTTTAAAACGCGCTATCCAGGTCCCTGTTGACCGATTGTTCTAGAGTCATTAAAAGAGGCAGTAGTAGGCTCTCTTTGTTAATTGCTAATTATTCACAACCAAGCGTATAGGAGACAATATAAAACACGTGCCCCAGTTGGTTTTCAAAGAGTTAAGGTTCGTTTACATTGCGATGGGATAGCTTATGAAGGCATGATTTCCGGTCCATATCGAGTCGTTAATTTCAACAAAGGTTCTAGACCTGCAACACAAATGTGAGTTTTAGAGACAACCGGAAATCGCGAAATACCTTCTTATTTCGCAAAACTGCAACATATCAGAAAACGCTGTGTATTCAAAACACGAGTACCATACAGTTTTTTTTTGTCAAAAGTGCAATGAAAGAACAACATTAAAAAAAACACCGCAAATTGATATTGAATTTGTAGGTTAGTCGAACAATCATCTCGTAAGATGACACCACTTTCGCTTACTTACGATCCGATAAAAATTTCCCAAAGTACAAAAACACTTTTTTTTATACCACGGTCGAAAGTACGTAATTCCGTCATCAATTTTTTGGCAGAAAGTCTAGCGTATGTGTAATCCCACCAATGCGTAAATGTTAGACTTTTTGCCTTAAATATGATGCCGGATTAACGTACTTTCGACCAAGCTATAAAGAAGAATAGTATACACCACAAGGGCAGCAAGTTCGAGATTTTTGAACTGCGCATCGTGATACCCGAGGCGAAGCCGAGAGCATCATGATGTGCAGTGCAAAAATCTCAAACTTGCTGCCCTTGTAGTGTAATATACTAGGTATACTTCTGACTTATTTTTCGTCACCGGCATGCAAAAGTCAACTTTTGTCCACAAAAACAAGTAGGTAATGTTAAAATGTTATTGCAATACACGTATTACAAAATTTATCACTTTTTCCAATCGCTTGATACTGTTGAAATTTATGAGTGCGTAATGAAAAACATGTGTACAGGAGACCGGAATCTCACAACTATATAAACCGACCTCCAGCTTACTGAAGCGTATATGGCTTTGTACTGTCTGCAATTAGGCCAGACTCTCGATCCATGCGTCTAGTTTTTTGTGTCCTTGTTATATTTAACACTTTGCCTTTGATGCAGCTCCGTTTGTCGCTAACTTTCAGTCGAAAGTTGTTTAGTAAACAACATGCAATCTGACACACGACATAATTCACTTATTACATTTACAAGGGATAAGAAAACTACACAGACACGTATCGTGTATTATAACTAGTGATGTGCCGGATCGTTAAAACTGTATATCCGCGGATACGGATCTGAATACGGATATTTGGTTTCAAGATCCGCGGATACGGATACGGATCTTAACTTTCTTAGAGTACGCGGCAGTAAATATTGCACATCGACCTTTGGAAAGAGACTATCTGTTATGGGAAAAAGTTATTCACTTCTTTAAGAGTTAACTCTTATAACAGATTGTCTCTTTCCAAAGATCGATGTGCAATATCTCATTATAAAGACAGTTTTTTATTAGTACCTTTGAGTTATGTACTATTGATATACGATAAATTTTTGCAATATAAAGGTGCCAAATACGAATTTAAGAATTAAAAAATAATCTGAATGGAATTTAACAGTTTTTAATTTTTACCTAATCACCTATATATATAAAATTTCATCTATGAATTGAAAATTAAAAGGAAAAAGATCCGTAAAAGATCCGCCATAAAACTAACGGATACGGATACGGATCTTTCATCTTCCTCGGATATCCGCGGATACGGATACGGATATCCGGCACATCACTAGTTATAACATTGCCAAAGAATAATAAATAGTACATTTTTCTGATGAAATATTCACGCATTGTGTGTTTTGTCAAATTTTTTACAGAAGAAATACTGCAGTTTTCAAATCTTTGATTAACGTCTGATTAGAACTCTTCAATAAATAAAATTATCGACCAATTTTTCAGACAAATATATTAACAAAAAATATATAATTAACATACATTAACGGATTTGTATCTTCTTAAGAACTAATTATTAGATACTAATTATTAATTAGTTTTTATATTTTTAAGATCAGTTCTGAAGAAGACCCAAATCCGGATCGTAACGTTAATCTATTAAATATATATTTTTTGTTATATTTGTCTGAAAAATTGGTCGATAATTTTATTTATTGAAGTAATACTGTTTATTTAATAATATATTTTAAAATCCTAACATATTATAGACTATAGAGCACTATGCACTATGCTTAAAGAACTTTCTAACAGATGTTCGATGCCTGATACTTAAAGCAGTAAAGCACTTGCAAGAAGACTTGCGCTTATTAAGCATTAGGAATTTAAAAGCTTAATAAGCACTTATAATGCTTAATAGGCTCTGATCTTCACTTCACTTTCAGTATATTTTTAACATATTTGACAGTTCGATTGTGAAAAAACTTTACTTCTAAACAAAAGCGTAGATAGGGGGGGTAATTACCCCCCAGGATCATAATAATAAAAAACACTAAAAATAATATGAATACCTGGCTAAAAAATAAAATTTAGAAATACGTCTTGAAAAACAATTTGTAATATTGGTTTGGGAATTAATATTTTGCTTGACACCTTCCTTCCTGAGTATTCTTGTGTGATATTAATGAAGCTTTAAAAATATTGACTATTTTTGCATTACCCCCCCCCCCACAAAAAAAAATATCTACGCCCTTGCTTCTAAAGTTTTACTGTGTTGAAAATGAAAATTACCTTTCGCGCCTACTTTCTAGTGGCAGCTGATAGGTTGTTTACGAAAATTACCGTTGAATTTGTTAAACCGGACTTCTGTTTATTTTACGACACTAGTGTATAATGGATTAATTCACATGTAAAGCAGCTATTTTATAGAGCATAATGCAAAAAATCACCTCTTTTTAATTACGACGTCAAAAGATCCAAGTGAAAATAATATGTTCGTTCCAAGCAGCCGCGAACGGTAATAGAACCGTACACAGTCTTGTCACTGCGCAAGACTAATTTGCGCACTAGCTCAAAAACCGTTACTGCGCAAGACAGTCTTGCGCAGTAACAAGACTGTGTACGGTTTTATTACCGTTCGCGGCTGCATGGTACGAACATTATATCACACACACTTATGTAAAAGTACAGTTACTGAAATCGCGCGCCATTTTTCAATACATTTGATATTTTGGTAGTATTTTATTTTATAGAAGTTTTCCTATCCATAAAGGTATGTTTTTAAGCCGTATGTCTTTCATGTAAAAGTCGCCGCCAACGACACAAAAGGAAAAGATAAAGAAAGACTAATTGAAATTCGACAAGAGAGAAAGAGAACACTTCAAAGAAAACGTTAAATATTTGTAAATATATACGTGCTTAATACTTAGGTATATTTAAATTCGTGAAGTCAAAATTATAACACTGTATTTCATCGTGATACTAAATTTAATATTTTTTTTAATATTGCATTACTTTAAAATGTATTTTTATCAAAATTTAAAAAATCACAGAATGAAATCATAAAACCTTCGTTTGAAAAGGTCTGACACTATCGAGAGAATCTGGAGCATCATTAACAATAATTTAAATTTTTTTCAAGATTTAAATGCAAACTAGATTTAAATTACAGGCTTGTTTATTTGAAGTTAAACAACCATTTTCCTTTCTTTGACATTTGTTCAAATCATGTTGTCCCGTTTTTGTAAACGAAATTCGGGGATATACAATATATATTAGTTAGCTAGTTTTATTAATGTTTAAATCTTTGATTAACGTCTGATTAGAACTCTTCAATAAATAATATTATCGACCAATTTTTCAGACAAATATATTAACAAAAAATATAAAAATTGATACATTAACGTTTCGGTCCGGATTATTATTTTTTTTTTTAATATTTTATAATTAAAAACTTAAAGCGAAGTTTTTTCCAAAACCAATTAGACTAATTATTTATTAATTTTTATATTTTTTAAAACACTTCTGAAGAAGCTCCAGATCCAGACCGAAACGTTAAAGTATAAATTTTTATATTTTTTGTTAAAATATTTGTCTGAAAAATTGGTCGATAATTTTATTTATTTATTAATGTTAAACTGATTATTCAAATCTTTGTTTAAGTTCTGCGATTACTCTTCTACAAATTGATTTTTAAAAATTGATTATTATAGGATACACATTTTTTCTAGCCTAAAATACAAGAATATTTAACTATTTATTATTAACAGATTACTTTAAATTATAAATAATTAATATCTGCAAGCAATATAATGTTAAATCTAGAAGAGGGAAGATGCGGCTTAACAAAAGCAGCTAAAAGACGGTGCCTATTTATGAAAAGCACAAAGACCTGTTCCATGTTCACATAGTACTAAAGTGAGCAACGTATTATACAGGGTGTTAGGTCGACCATATCAAATCGCAAAATTTTCGAAAAAAGGTTATTCGATGTATATAGAAAAGTTTTCAGACGAAAAGTTGAAATTTGAATATATGCTATTTATGGATATCGCAAACAATTGACTAATTTTTTTGAAAAATTTTCCACAGTCATGAATTAATAATAGGTAGGTACTGTTATTTTTAACACCATGATAAATGAGAAGGCTCATCGGAAACTAACTTTGTAGATGGGTTTGGTGCGCGCGCAGTGACAGTTCGAGTGTCAACAAAAGTTAACGTTTATATTGTCTCTAAACAGAACTATGACGTCATGTTTGTGTGTAGACGTTTTCTCATGTCGCTCACGTGACAAGATACTGTTTCCCGATTGGTTCTTGCTCAAAACAAGCAGACAAACAAGCACGTAAAATAGCCCCGGTTCTAATTTTGAGAACCATCTTGCGAACTCACACGCGAGTCCGCAGTGACGTCATTTCCAGCTTCGTACCAAGCCTGCCGGCCAGCAGAAGTCCAAGCAGCAAAACCAGCCTCGTGTACACGCTGCACACGAGGCTGGAAACACTGCTTGGACTTTTGCTGGCCAGCAGGCTGGAAATGACGTCACTGCGGGCTCGCCTGCTACTCACAAGGAAGGTTTTAAAATTATAACAAGGGCTATTTTCCTTGCTAGGTCCTCTGCTTGCTTGGAGCAAGAACCAATCAGGAAACAGTATCTTGTCACGTGGGCGACTTGAACAAACGCCCACAAACCAACATAGGGTCATTCTGCTCGGAGTCGGACAACAGACACGTTTTGCTCTGTGTTTATATATTTGAACTGTCACTGCGCGCGCACCAAATTTATCCAAAAAATAAGGTTGAAAAGACGTCTCGTGTGAAGCGAGCAATTAAGAAAACCAGTGCTAGAAAACTAGTAGTCAAATCTAGCATTAAATCTAGCGGCAATTCCAGCCTCGTGTACAGCGGCCTTAAGGAGGTTGATGCGTTACAGTCCCAATCAAAAGTAAGTCGAATCCTAAATGGGAACTTTTCCATAATAAATATTTACAAAAGAGTTTAAGTCGATGATACCAATAAATTATTGTCATAAAGGTATAAATAAGTAATTTTTTTAATATTATTAATTATTTCAGTATTTTACTTAATGGACAAACTTTTGAATTTTTTGTACAAAGTTAGGTTAGAAAAAATAAATTTATGTAAATATCTGTATTTTACATATTTTTTGCAGTAAATAATTAAAAAAAGAAATTAGAAGCAATAAAAATTAAAATTAAATCAATAAAAAGTAGAAAATTCAGTTAAAATTGTTAAAATTGTCAAGAATAAAAGTCCGTAATCGAAAAGTGCTAAGGTTTAATATTTTTTTTATTGATTAAAACTCTCCTGATTAAATTGGAAAAAATATTAAAATATGCGTAAGACATCGATGCTTTACATAGTAAATTTTCGGAACTGCTGACATTATTTGGTTATTTGCAAAAAAATAAAATGTACCGTTTGCATGCTAGGTTGACATATTTTCCATAAGACTACATGTAAAAGTTTTATTTAATTTTTGACTTTATAAATCTCCTCATGATTTCGGATTTTTTACAGAAAATTTTGTCATAAAAAAATCTATTAAAAAAACTTTATTTCAGATTTTTTTCATTATCTTCATAAAACGGCTCAACCTCCTGAACACCACGATACAAGTTGTCTGCTGTACATTTCTACTCTGTACTCGGTATTAGACTTTAAGTAGCTCTCACAAGGTAAGAATATAGCCGTAGGAAGGAATAGAGAGATGAAAGGAGAGAACTTATTAAGCTATTTCAAGTTCTATCATATGAAATATATCATGCAAACTTAATGCGTAGATGAAATAAGTAATTATTTCACACACACCGAGTACATATGTTACGGTCTATACCCGAATTCGGTCAATGACCGAAATAAATGCGCCATACTAGTTTTGACCAACGAATAATTCCGAAACCCGAAATCTTACATTATAGCGGGTAATGAGAGTTATAAAATGAGCAAAACTAGTTTTGCGCATTTTCAGTTGGACAAAACTAGTTCTGTCCATTTCTGAACGGACAATACTAGTATGGCATCGGAATCTTTGCGTTTTTTAATTAACTTTTCCACATCAACGATACTTATTATATTAAAGTGATTTATTCTTCTGTATTGTTTAGTAGACAGAGGTTTTAATTCAGCTTTCCACAAATTAGCTTTCTTAACCTCACTTAATGTAGTATGTTTGCTTCTGAACTAACAGTTCAGAAGCAAACAAACATTACTGTTTAGTACCAAATAGCGTCATCTGTTAGAACTTGCAATCAGCTCATAGCTATTAGGACAGACGCCGGGCCACAAACAAAATACATTTTGCAGAATTATATCTATATCGTACCCGGGCAAACCGGGACGGACCGCTATATTATAAAGAGGAAAAGTTTGGATGTAGGAGGCAGTCCCCGAAACTACTCATTCAATTTCAAAATTTTTTTCAGCAATAATTACAATGAACCTTCAGGATGGATGCAGGCTATTATTGCGTTTAAATAATTGGAGACCAATTTTGCAACGCAAGTCGATGAAAAAACGGCGACAATCTATACAAATTCGGACGAAGTTAAACCGGGCCCATAGTTGTTTTATAATTTGCAATGTAGATTCCAGCCCTACACATAAAAATTGAGGGACGACCCCATTTTGTTCAAATCGTTCTATGAATTAGATTAGATTGTAGCTTATAGAGGCTCAACATCATTCTATGAAGCGAGTACAACAAGAAGTATACAGTCAATGTTAAAAAACATCAATTTAAATTGAAGTGATTTGCATATAAAATAATATTTGAATAAAAATTTAATATATTTTTTTAATATATATTCTGGAAATGCATTGTTAAAATTTATTACTGAAAACTTTACAAACGATTTCAAAGTAATATACATAGAAAGATTCAGTAAAATTATATTTTTATTTCGGTGGCGTTTTATTAGACAGTATCTGATTTTATATTCGCGAACTGTCGATTTGTGTGATAAACGTTTCAGTCAGAGATACCGGTTAAAGATGTAATTCATTACAGTGGTGGCACTCAGAATTTTTTAAATGTTATCTCTACTAATATATAAAACTGGAAAGTTTGTTTGTTTGTTTGGTTGGTTGAACGCGCTAATCTCAAGAGCTACTGGTTCGAATTGAAAATATTTTTTTTTGTTGGATAGCCTATTTATGGAAGATCACGTTACGACCAATAGGAGCGGAGCATCAATGAAAAATGTTGCAAAATGTAACTCAAAATTTGTCCGTTCGACAACAACTTTTGAACGGTAACTCCGAAATTTGGACACGACATTCATCTCGGTAAACTAAGATGAATTGTCCGTACTCATGTCTCTCCCTTCCCCATTCGTACTTTTGCACCTGGGTGAAACCGGGCGGAACCACTAGTAAATTATAACCAGTAATTTCCTATATATGCCTATACTATAATGACGTGTTGTATAATCTAAAATCTATACTAATAATATTACACGGATAAAGAGGTAAAGTTTGTAAATTTGGATGTGAGAGGTAATCTCTGGAAACTGCTCATCCGATTTAAAAAAAATTCACTAATATTTAGAATGGTCCTTCAGGATGGACATAGGCTGTATAATATTGCGTTAAAATAAAAGCGCTTTTCGTGGAGACCAATTTTGTTGTACTACTGAAAAAAAAATATATTGAGTATAATTATTATTTGGAAAAATGTAAAAAAATACATATTATTCGACGTATACTTCCACGAGACTACAAGCGCCGCTAGAGGACAATAGAGCGGGATTGAGCTGTCTTGTTATTATTTTAAAATAAACGATATCGCAGGGAGCGCGACGGAAACATCTGATGGCCACATGAAATCAAACTCTATAACCGTTGCATGATTTATTGCTCATTTAGTCCACGTTACGATCGAAACATGAGTATTAAACTGAAATATTTATAAACTAAATTTTTTTTCAGACAAAAAATTGGTTTTCATTAATGCAATGAAATTTTTAATTTTATCAATGAACGTTCATAGTTGAATATATCATATGATTAATTTTTGTTAGGATAATTTTAAATGAAACAATTAATTTGTCGATTTTAACGAGCCGCAACTGTGCTTCACAATCCGTTTAGGCAGGGAATTTGTTTCACAGATTGTCTGTAAAACGGAACGCGTAAGATCGTCATATCTTTTATGACCTGAGGGGTGATAGAACTGTAGAACAGTTCAGTTCCGTATTTAAAATAATTATCTTACATTAAATTAATTACACCAACTCTCATAAATTATCACGAACTTATGTGAGAAATTATATCACAAACTTATTTTATTTTAATCTGATTATAATTCAGAACTTACAATGTATAATTGATATTATATGTATAGTTAGAAAATGTAGATGGCAAAGTGTAGGGAACTTATTACAACATTTCATATTTATATATATTTATAGTTAAAGGCGCGTACACATCTGGCGAACGCATGTGGCCGAAGCCATTCGACCGAACGCCTTCGGTAAATGTGTACGTCCCAACAAACGGCAGCGAACGCATGTGTTTGCCTTCGCGAGAGTACGCTCGCTGGGCGGTACATCAAAAGAAATTATTGAAGAACGTATTAGTTTGGCTGTGCTTAGTGTGTACGCTTCCAGTTAGTGTCGAACCCGCGAAACTGAACGAATGACTGCAAACGAATTCGTTCACCAACGGCAGAGCAAATTTTCCATCGAACACCGAAAACATCGAATGAATTCGGTCGAATAGCTTCGGCCACATGCGTTTGCCAGATGTGTACGCGCCTAAAAACATCGAATCCAAGTAACGTGTAAATCATTCAGAATTCAGATTAGAAGGTGACGACAGCTACACATAACCTCAAAAATTTTTGAGAGCTGACCAAGGAGACTCACATTTATTGCTTAGAAATTATAGAATGCTGTGACAAACAGCCAGACATGCAAATATTGAGAACAATAAAATAGGAAATTCTAAATATATATACAGTGTAAACTCTATATAACGACACTCAAAGGACTGTGAACTTTGTGGCGTTATTGAGAGTTGTTGTTAAACGGACAGAAGAAATAAACCAGTAATATTTTTCTTATACTATAATATGTATTTTACTCATAAGATATAAAATTTACAACTGACCAACAAACATGCAGCTGAGATAAACATATGAAAGATAATCCCAACAAACAAAAGAACGAATTTCTTAGAATCCTCGGTACGCATGATGCCGACAACAAAGCAACAAAAAAAACAAACAAGTACTGTTTATTGCTTAATTATGACGTATTGTTGTCGTTATTTAGAGTAGGTGTGTCGTTATTTAGAGTGTATCATTGTATGTGCAAAAAGGTAAACCAACTAGAGTTAAGTAATTTCGACGTTTTAAGGAGTTTGTCACTATATCGAGTGACGTTAAATGGAGTTTACACTCTATTTAATAGTCCGAAAAGAAAGTACCTATGGAATGGTCTTAAGTTCAATGGACAGAAATGAGTAATTTCAGGCTGGAACATTAACTGATTCCAACTCTGAAATCAGTAGTAAATTTTGCTCATTTCAGTGGATAAATGTTAACGGATATCGTAAAAGCGTCATGTGTTTGCTGAAGTTATATAATACGTTACGTTCTTAAAGCCATATGGTTGCCGTCGAGTGCACAAAACTTGGTTGATTCAAAACTCCAAAAATACAAAATGAGCAATTATTTTATACGGAAAAAAAGTAACTTGTAGTTATGCAGGATTCAGGAACGACTACGAAGAATTAAAATTATGTAGATCGCATACTAATTCGACTCGGTTTGACCGGGAACAAGTGATAACAGGAATATATAGAAGCTGTCTTCACACTAAATAAAAAGAGGTAAAAAAACTTTTAAGCTAAAAGCTTTTATTGTAGGTACAATCAATAATGTACTAAAAACTAGAAAATAAATATGAGTCACCGTTGGGGGCTTTGATTAAACTAAAATAAAAATTTAATAGAAAACTTTCATTTGTTTAAGACTGGAAATCAGATTTAGATTTCGACTATTTCTTTCGACCATAATGTAACTATATAAATGCCCCCCACACAATTTTATTTTAGTTTAATGAAAGCCCCCAATGGTGACTTATATTTATTTTCTAGTTTTCAGTACATTATCGATTGTACAATAAAAGCATTTAACTACTTACTTATGCAAAATTTTAACTCAATCAGATAATGGTATTTAGTTGAAAAAAGCTGTCCCAAGATTTGAAACAAGATATAGAGATATAAAGAAATATAAGAAGTCAAGCTAAATAAAAGCGTTTAAAAATATATCAATGTGCCTAAAGTGCTGACGAAAATTAAACTAAACAGGACGCGCACTTATCAACTTGATCCAGCTTCGAAAGGCATGATACAACATAGTAAAAAGCATAAAGTTACCTGATTAACGTACATTCAACTTAGCACCAGCATCCAGCAGCCAGCAACTACCGTCATAAAGGTCGCCTGCAATTTCTGTCTAGACGTGCTGGACCGACCTAGTGTTCTAGTGATGTGTCGTTTTCATTAATTAATTTGCGTTGATAAAACTACTTGAAAAGAGCCGCACATTACGAAATCTGCACTAAAATTTGCAGGTTTGTGGTGTGCAGGCCAAGCAGGTTATGATTGATATGTGTGCGCGGGCTTCAATCCCGAAACGAGTACGCTCAAAACCGACGCGGAACCTCCGTCCTGTTTTAAATATCTATTTTCAGAAACTTTTATTGGTCTGCGCTATTCCAGGCCACACCAACTCAAAATAGTAGTCTTGTTAAGTTATATGTCAGATTAAACGACTTACCTAGAATTATGAACCTAAATTAACATTATGAAATACATATATCTAAATTTGCTTTTCTTTCTTTTTTTTTACATGAAGTTATTATTTATATACATTCGGTAAATACGGACCGTATCACCGAAATCTTGCTAGATTTTTTAATTTTCTTCGTATTTACTTACTGAAATAACATAATAACATAAATTATGACAACACAGAGAAGAAAATAGAAATGCAAAAGATATAATAATATACTGCCTGGTTTTTTGAGTATCTTTTCTACACCTCACATTTCTCCTTAAGTTGATAAAATGTCACTGAAGTGATGCATTTCTTTAATTTACACTATCACTAAGAAATTGCTGAACTGATTTTCATAGCTCTTCAGCTTCCTATTCTCTATTCAGCTGTTCCCCTTCATTATTTCTTCTCACTCATTAAATATTTCTTGTCATGACGCATTCTGATTTATTCATTTTGCAAAAAATATTTAATGAATGAAAGTTAAAATTACCACAACAACCCTGTGACTATAGTTTTTAAAAAACAGCGCCATCTGTTGGACGTTAAAGCATCACATGCTATACTAAATATTTTACAATGGGAGCGCCATCTGTTGAACGTGACAGCAACACACGTAAACCTGATTGAACCACTGCAACAGTTAGTAGGTACCTAAGTTAGATAATTGAGAAGCAGCCTATAGATAGGATTTATGAGTCCCGGGATACGACTGTTACAGATCTTGTAAAGTGCAAATCCAGACACACGTCTGGTTTGAACTAATCAAAGACACAAAGTACTTACAGTACAATATAGTGAGTATGAATTTATGTTATTATGCTAACAGAGAAACTCAACGTAAAGCGGTATTGTAGTTATTGCTGTACGACTTCTATTAAATGATATGGTCCATTCAGCATCCCCCGACATTTAGTAAGTTGTATACATTGGGAAGAAAAACTCAAGGTTCATTCACTGGCGATATTCTTGAAAATTGTGATATTAAAATGACTTTAATAAAGCGTACCTTATGGGGTTTAAATGCGTCTTTTGTAATTCAACGAATCAGTGACTGCTAATCGTTCGTCTACGAATCAACTGTTTCTGTTTTTAGAATTAACTAGTCAACGAGTCAATTACTTCATCCATCAGTAACAAAACGCAAAGAACTCTTTCTATCAATTAGGTTTATTCAGCGCCGCAACTAGGGCCTGACAACCTGATCCCGCACCAAGGACGCAAACCGGGATGAGCGCAATTCGCCATAAGAACTGATTCTAGTGCTCTCTGGCGGCAGAAAATAAAAGCTGTATATGCTTTAGTCACATTTATATATTAGTTTTATTTATTTATATATTAGTGGAAAAAAAGAAAAAAAAATAAAATTAATTGATGTAGGTATATAAACAGAAAAAAAAGGACTAACGGATGAAGAAAAATCAAAGTTCCAAAAATTACTTGCTCCTAAAAAATCTAAAAAATATAAAAATTAATTAATTTTTATATTTTTTTAGATATTTCTGAAGAAGATCCAAATCCGGATCGAAACCTCATCCTGTGTTTTATTGATTTGTATTTTTATTATTTTTTGTCAATATATGGTCTGAGAAAAATTGGTCGACAATTTTATTCATTCGAAGAGTTCTATTCTGACGTTAATCAAAGATTTGGATTTTTATTTTTTATTAAATTAAAAATTCTGCAAAATGTTTCTATTGATTTAAACATTGCATAAGGTAAAGCGATATACAAAAAATCAAACACAGCTATTTAATTTTTGTGATGCACCGCTATGAGAGATGGCAAACTAATTAATTTAAAACAACCCTGATATTTGACACCCCTAACATGTATGTGGGAAAACGTAGATAATATACGCGCATGTCCGTGAGAGAATGTGTGTGTGTGTGAACAGCAAACAGACGACGTGCTCTTTTCACTACTCCTTATTCAAACAAACGTCGCGAAATATCGACTCTGAATAGGTAATTCATTCATTCCACTTTCTTTTGATATTCATTCTAAAACACGCAGAGAGGGATTAAAATCGAAACAAACGAAACACTCACAATGTGTAACTTTACGTGCCATTAATTAAGTATTAAAGTGTACATTGGTAATTTGTTTGAGTCCAGGGTTGTAAAGGAAAATCTACTCTTGCTATACTCCAGAAATTGACTGCACAATGATATAATGTCACGTGTCATTTAACTTCCTATTTACGGTTATAATTGGTTTGGAATTATAGATAGTTCGAACGCACAATGACGTGGCGTCTGAGTTACTAAGTGACAAGATGTTTTTGAAAATCAATAATTTGTCTAATCCAGGGTTGTAAAGGAAAACCCACGCTTGTTATACTCCTGAAATTGACTGCACTGCAATGATATAATGTTACGTGTTATTTAACTTACTATTTACGGTTATAATTGGTTTGGAATTATAGGTAGTTGAACGCACACTGACGTGGCGTCTGAGCTAACAAGTGACAAGATGTTTTTGAAAATCAATAATTTGTCTAATCCAGGGTTTTAAAGGAAAACCTACACTTGTTATACTCCTGAAATTGACTGCACAATGATATAATGTCACGTGTCAATTTAACTTATTTACGGTTATAATTGGTTTGAATTTATATAGATAATTCGAACACACAGTGACGTGGCATATGAGTCAACAAGTGACAAGGTGTTTTTGAAAATCGAAAATTTATTTCAGTCCGAGGTTGTAAATAACTCTTCTCTTAATTGATTTGTTTTCAAAAAGAGACTGAATGAACACTAAGGTGGCACGTTACCTGGCAAGTGCTAAGACATTTCAGAAAATTCATAATTTCAGTTCTGAGTTGCACGAACACTAACGTGGCAGGTGATGTGGCAAGTGACGAGACATTTATAGGTAGATTCGTAATTTGAGTTCTGGGTTGCACGAACACTAACGTGGCAGGTGATGTGGCAAGTGACGAGACATTTATAGGTATAGATTCGTAATTTGAGTTCTGGGTTGCACGAACACTAACGTGCAGGTGATGTGGCAAGTGACGAGACATTTATAGTTAGATTCGTAATTTGAGTTCTGGGTTGCACGAACACTAACGTGCAGGTGATGTGGCAAGTGACGTGACATTTATAGTTAGATTCGTAATTTGAGTTCTGGGTTGCAACGGAGATATTAATTAGTTTGGGTTTAAAGATTGGCCGAGTTATAAGTAGCATTCAACTTCTAAACATCGATAATTTTTAAGTCCAAGGTTGCAAAAAAAGTAATAGGTATACGTTAATTTAGCTGGTTTATAATTGATTTGGATTTAAAGATAATATATTACAGTGCCGTGACATGTGATCTGACAAATACTTAGTAAGTAACTTCATAAAAATTCAATGTGAATAAATAAACTTCCCACTGAAGTCAAACGTCTCATTATGATTCAACTATTGTAACGGAAGTACTACAAGTAATAAAAAAGTCACTGTATATATTACGAGAATTCGAACTTTTTTTTGTTAAGTTTTTAACATATTTAATTTGTTTTTCATTTATAGAAAAATATCTCGAAAATCTCTTTCTCTGGCTATAAAAAAGCAGTAAAACTTCATAAGAAATCATGACCAGTTTAAAATAGCTGCAAAGTAGCATTTCGATTGGAAAACCAATGTTAATCACTGCGGTTGCTGCAGATTATGTTTTTGCCAGATCACGTGTCACGCTACTGCAGTAATGGTCGTTCAACAAAAAACGTCGAGTTTATAAAAATTATTGCCTTGGCTTTTAAAGTTTCGTGTAAATCTTCTTAGGATTAACTTGGATTCCATCTCTGTTTTTGAACATCGCGAAGTCACAGACTTATAGAGCGAAGCTAATGAACTGTAAGTCAAACACAGATATACAGTATTCAGGTATACCCTAATATAGATAAGTGCGTTGTAAGGGTTGGCCAATGTTCGAGACAACTCTTAGATAAACAGGACGGTCGAAAACCTGAAACTCCCAATTTCTCGTTTAAATTCTGGCGGTTAAAATTGCATAATAAATTCATATTTAGCGTAAAGTATTCGATTGAATGTTGGTATATCAATACACTTATGAACGTGGATTTGTATTTAGTAATACCTAATATTATTTAATTCTCTGTTTATTATTTAAAGAAATTAAAATTCCAGACTAATTTTTCAGATTTTGTTTTATTAACATTATTTTGTTGTTTCAGTCCGGATTTGGATCAGAATTGTACTAAAAATAAATAATAAAAATTCATTATTAAATACCTAATTAATAAAAAATATCATAATTAATTGATTTATATATTTTTTTTAATTTAATTAAAAATATAAATTTTTTAAATTGTAAATAATAGAAAAGTTAATTATAATTATTATATTTCTATTATAATTTTCATATTAATTATTTATTTATGAGTTTTTATTATTTTATTTTTAATATTATTCTAAAAATGGTCCAAATCCGGCAAAAACGATACTTAAATATTAGTAAAACAAAGTCTGAAAAATTAGTAGAGAATTTTTAAGTACCCATTCAAAGAATATCATTTATTTCAAATTGTCAGCTCCCAGGTTTTAAACTGAAAAAAGGCATCACTTGTATTTATTAATTACATGTTCCTTAGGTTTGTAGTTAATAAAAAATCTAAATATTCATTTTTTTATAGTTTCCGACATCGTTCTCTCAGTGTTCTTTATTCTTAGTGTCTCTTTCGTGAATTGTTAAGCGAAACGTGCATCGTTGTTTCGTAACGTACGCCACTGCAACATCGCACTCACACCCACTCAGAAGGTAGATTCCAGAAACCTGTTCGGTGTTCTTTTATGAACACTCAAACGCAGAGCCCGCGGACGAATAACTTAAAAGAGTAATAAATAAAATCTCTGAGGTCGACACAGGCTATGCTAGTTTGAAGAGAGTAAGGCAGTGCCTCAGTGTTGACTCGTTGTTAAAGAAAAAAAATCTGTGACAACAAGTTACAAATTATTTTTTTTAAATTGATTATACAGTGAATTTCATAGACATGGGTTTTGTTGATAGATATTGTAACGAGACACCACCGGATTCGGTGATAGGGCATTGTTGTCAGAGTCTTCTAGACAACAATACTTGCATTGTTATCGGAACCACATAGACAACAATTCGCGTATTGTTACACCGCTTAGAAGTATGCCTAAGTTTTAAGAATGCCGAAGATTGTTCGAAAACGCAGCTGAGAACTTATATAGTCAGCAATAGCGATAGAGTCAGAGTCAGTACGCGACATAAATAAATACGTTTTCTAAACAAATATGGACATAGTGATATTATTGTTGTTTTAGAATTCGTTTGTTTTTCGTTATGTAATTTATTATTTCATTTTTAATTATTATTCGAGAAGCACTTTTTATTTAGATTTTTTAAATGTTTCTTTTTGTAAATAAACATTTTTTACCACCAACAAAGAACAGTTTTCAGAGTTTTATTACAATATGGTAGCTATGGAAATTAATAATAATGCATTACAGAAAATCAGTGAATAGATATTGCATTTTAAACGTAACGATTTTCTGTAATACGTTAATGATTTCTATAGGTACCAAATAATAAAATAAAAAATAAAGACCGCTGGATACGAGGCTGGTTTTGCCGCTGAAATCGTTGCTGAGAGCTTGCGCTAACTGCGAAGATGGAAATGACGTCACTGCGGGCTATTGTGCGTGGTCATAGGATGGATTTAAAAATTGAAACCGGGGCTATTTGATAGCGATATAAGTGGTTATTGAAATCGAACCACAAAAGAAGACAACAATATACTCCTGTCTCTATGGAAACGATAATTTTCATGTTGTGTATTTAACTTCAACGTGTTTGTGTAGTGTGCGCCTCTGGCGCCGGCAACAGTGACTGGAGTACGCCTGTGGGACATACCGGAGTGAGTAGGGAGAATAGAACGGAGGCTGGAGGCGCCGCGGCGTCGACGACCACTACACATCGACGTAGTTAGCTATGGATTCTGGATATAACACAAATACAAAGACAGACACGTTGGTTTTTCGACAGGCGTGGAATTGGGCAAATTGTGGCATAATCAAAAAATAAATCGAACGTAGGTAGTTTTTGAAGTAACGCTTTTTTATTCACGTTTTGAGAATTTCGCGACGGGACTATTCGTTAGGCTGCAGAATCAGCGCTCTATCGACCGTAAGCGCGTACGTCGAGCGGGCGTAGCTATAACAATTATTACGCGTTCAGTGCAGCGCTGACAATTTGCTACGCGCGTATATATAGCTACGTCGCGCTGATGGGAATCGTCAGTCGAGCTTGTCGGTTGAATTGCATCGGTCGATCGACGAGCCATACAAAATATGTATGAACTTAGTACAACGCTGAACGAGTACGCGCGTACGTACTTTTGTACAGTACAAGCAAAATTTACCAACAAATTTTCTTCGTCTTCTCGCAATTTTGAAAACAGTGTACAGAATTCGCCTTCAATTTGCCGTTCTACAAGTATTGGGTTAAATGATATCTTCTTCGTCCATTCTTTCGTGATTGTTTGTATAAATAGTACTTATGCACATATTAGGTATAGATTTCACTCCAAAAGGATTCATTTCTGTTCGCAACTGTACCACAGGCGACTCAGTTTTCACCATCAGTTGAACACTAAACGCATTTTGACAACCGCGCTGACGGTCGTTCGAGCACTGTTTCCGCAGCCTTAATACATAAACGAAACGTCGTACAATACCTAAATAAATCTAATATATTTTTGTCCACATACCTGTGATTTGTTTCTTAATATTGTTATCACGATGAACACGATAAGTATTATAGATAGAAATCTTTGTTTAATTACCGCCGTTCAGTACGCCCACAAATAATTACGGCCCTGCAAACCTCCCACATCGCGTCTTTTCGAAATGCTTATTCAATATTATGATTGGAGTGAACGTCGCATGAAAAAAGTGAAATCAGAAATTCATGGCGTGACGGCCTCACAGGATTCTAGGATAAGGATTAGAAAATGTGTTTCAGCGACGCTTTCGATAAATCCATAGCATAAAAATAATATTATGAACATTCCTTCGTAATGATCCTGTATATATATCTTTTTAGAGACTGTGTATATAATAGTTGATGAAGAAATAGGTATACTGCGCGGCAAAAACAGTTTTCTTGACTTTAGAGCTAGCAATGACATAAATACGTACAGCAACAGCAATAGGAACCAGTGCTGCCAACTTAATGCCTGCAATCTGCAGCATGTGTAGATATGTATTATATGTGTTTGTTATCTGTTATGTTGGTATTAACAATGCATTCTATTCACATGTCACAACCATTAGCACATTGCTCATTTATGATTAATACAGGATGTCTGTAAAATGCATTTCTGAAATTTAGATTTGAAAGAAAAATTTTAATTAATAATGATAGTTGTGTTTTGCTGTATTAGTGTAGTGCAGATAGTGAAATTTACACTGAAAAGTGTAGGCTGAATTCAAGGCCGTTGGAGTTCACACCCCCTCCCAATACCTTAGCCAACCCACCGTTTTATACATTATACTAATCCTAATGCTTTATTTATGACTATAGCGGTCCCGCCCGGTTTCAAGCGGGTGCAAAAGAACGAAAAGAGAGGAGAGGGACACGAGTACGCACGTTCATCTTAGTTTACCGAGATGAATTTTGTGTCCAAATTTCTTGATGATCGGAGTTACCGTTCAAAAGCTTTTGTTGGACAGACAAATTTTGAGTTACATTTTGACGTGATAACGTCTTATAAATTGATGAAACACCGGCTGCACGCACGAAAAATAGTAACGTTCCGCAAGTGAGAGCGCGATATAAGCGATAGTCTCTCTCTTCTCGCGTGACGTCAGAGAGTAGTGTGCGTTCAACATTTTTTTCGGCTGTTCGAGCGAAAGCTACATCTGACAGATAGCCAGATAAATTATACGGTTTGTTAACAAATATGTAATATTATATATACATTCTTTTAAATGTCTTTTAAAATTGCTAAAAAATATGTATTTTGCTTTGGTTGATCAAATTATTAGTCGGTAAAAATATAGTTTGACAGCTACTAAAATTTAGGTTATGTATTATTAAATATGATATTCGAGCGGAATACGTTATCACGTAAAACTATCGTCCGTAAACCGACTTTACAGACAACCAATTTTTTTTTATTGATGCATCGGTCCTATTGATCGTAGCGTGATATTATAAAGCCTATAGCCTTCCTCGATAAATGGGCTATCCAACAAAAAAAGATTTTTTTCAATTCGAACCAGTAGTTCCTGAGATTAGTGCGTTCAACCAAACATACAAACTCTTCAGCTTTATACATTAGTATGGATGACTATACACGTCGGTTGACTTTTAATTAAATTTGTATTTATGTAAAATTATAATCTATGCTTATTTTATTAAAATAAAGTTGTTATACTTATTGTCTCTGGTCGCCTTCGGTTTGTTTCTAGACGTAATGTATGGTGGCACCGGTGCAACCTAGAAATTATGTACACCTCTGATTATTTAACTATGAACTATCAAAGCTAACTTCACACTTAGTGTCAAGACCTCTAGCGACACGATGTTCCAGTTGCAGCCAAACTAAGAACTAAAGCTTTTAAATATAATGGCGTTGCTATGGGAACGTCATGTAAATAACGGTTGGCAATTTAGTCAGTTTTTTTTAATGTAAGATAATATTATATCAAATTTTTAAACTTTAAGTTATTGTCATTTTAATTTTAATTTAGAACCTACATAAATTTCAAAATAAATCTGATATTCAAAAAATACTCATTTGCAACAAAATAATAACCAAAATAACCAGATGTGGTATCTCGCAAGGAAAAAACAAAACTTTTTTGGAACGTTGGGTGAAGTCTAATGTACCAAAAAAACTAAAAGATGTTGCCGCCGATCGTTTTACATAGCTACTAAGGCAAGGGCGTCGCCAGCTTATGACTAAAGGGGGGGGGGGGCAATGGGGAAATATTATGGAGGATAAAAAATATGAACAAAACTAACTTGAATGCTGATGAACGGCTGTCATAGAAAGAAATGCAATGCACACACACACCATACCTACCTACATATTTTTGCACTGTTTAATGGCCTTGCGTTTTGGCAAATCTGATATAGTCGTGATGAAAATGGCGGCGATTTTAAAAACAGATGTCAAAATCTTAATGTTATTCTGAATATTTCAATACTTTCTACAATATACATTAAACCTTGTGAATTTATTTACGTTTTGTCATGCGATGCGGAATTTATTAATAGGTAAGAAGTCAATTGCTCGCACTTTGGTCGCTTTGCGGCGAGCTACATTTGATATCTAGGGGGGGGGGGCAACTGCCCCCCCTGCTCCCCCTTGGCGACGCCCTTGTACTAAGGGAACAGAAGGTGCGACTAGCTGTCCATTTGTAAATAGTCCAAGGTACACCCTGTACGACAATGAGAGCACGATCTGTAGCTAATTTCACACCAGTGAAGGATTTGCGCTCCGTCATTTTCTGGTCCATTAATGCGCAATAGACTTAAACGCCTTTGTAGAGGAGATGAGGGTCATTATCATATCATTGTGTCAACAGGGAGGACTGTATTACGTAATAAACCATATCCTTAAGGGAAGCTCGGATCGCTGCTGCGAAGACTGACCGCAATTAATTACATCCTAATATCTTAACACTAATGGAATGCACAATAAATTGATCTGATTAAGTTATGACGAATGGTCGGCAGACCTTCGAAATTTAAAAAAAAGATCAACAACACTTGTCAAGGGCACAGTAAAGCATTATACCTGGCATGGTCGCGTGTTGATTCATAATTAATTTTTTACCTTTCCGTAAAAACCGCATTATTATTAAACTAAATTAAGAGGGGCACGTAGTGTAACAGCTCAAAAATATTTATTATTTTTTTTTTTACTTAAAAAAGTTCGAAATATTATGTAGAATAATTATGAATAACGGGAATGCGGACACATAGGTATAATTCTTTTCTTTTTATTGCTAACGTTTCATCAGAGTTTCTGACTTTTTCAAAGCTCAAAAAACAATTTTTAATATTAGAAAATAAAGTTTAACATAAAAATTATATTTATTTAATAAATATAATATCCGTGGTTTTCATTTCAGATTTAGTATATTTTTGATATTTTCCTTGAAGAAGTACAGTGAGCCCTATAGTAAACGTAATGGGAAAGAACTTTTTGAATCTAGATGTTTATACCGAGAAGTCATTCCTTTTAATTAACATTTTGGGTTACATTTTTTAACCCCTATAAACCTTTCTGTAACAGCCTATATAAATATTTCTGTCACAAAAAAAGCTAATTTGTGCCGATGTGTGTCACACACATGTTAATATTTGCGATTATTATACCCGTTAATTTTTATGACGTACCGAGTACTGTAATTAAATATTTTTACATAATTTGTTATAAAAGTAAACATGATATTTTTTTTAGACATTTAATAATAATTTAATGTTAACGAATTCCGTACTACCACCATTCACGCCCACTATTTCCACCATAAAAATAATTTAAAGACAAAAATGCGAATTTTTTACTGCCTTCAAAAAGAATTTGAGTAGGACATCGACATTAACATTTTAGCAGACAAATATATCGAAAGAAAGTTAAAAAGTGAGGTTAAATACACTACCTACCTTATTTTTGTGTTTGTTCAACATTTAAAAATTTAATTATTTACTGTGAGATACAGCGAAAGGTTTGACAAATAACATATATTTACATTTTTGATGTAAAAAAGTCGCGAAGGTAGTTATAAAATTGTTATAATTGTAGTGTTATTCAAATATGAAATGTTAAAAATATCGTAAAACCTTTTTTTCAATCATTCATTTAGGTTTTGCTTTGATGTAGAAAGTCGGAAAAAGTAAAGGCAAAAATGTTTCTACCGACAAAAAAAAATGCCTTCTGATCAAGTATCTAGTAGGTACTGTTTTCTATAGTTTAAGATATATTAATAGGTACATAGTATATCTCTCTTTCTCTCCCTGGAAATATTATATCGACCTTCCCATCTACGCATTCATCCACACCCACCCACGTAACAACTCATACCCATTGTAAGTATATTCAAATAGTTTAAAATACACAAATCGCGTTTAATTAGTTAACAAACTATTTTAATGATTCACAAAATAATTATACGGCATTTTTTATTTAGTTTTAAAAAAAAAGCAGAAATATATTTAATTTCGAGGTTCCTTTAATTACAATTTACAATAATATATATAGTGCAGGCAAATTAGATTTAGAATGTGTATTAATTGTAGACAGAACTTTTATCATTGTAAACGGTAAAGGGGCTTATAATGAACGTAAAAAATAAAAATGCCCGCCCAGCAAAAATAATTCAAATATATTTTTTTTTTTTTAGCTAGAGGCAATACAAGAATTTTGTGTATTTGTCACTAAAAAGATATTCTTTAGTCCACAAGTTGAAACAATTAATAAGTATCTTCAAATTCTTCCGGGATTATACATCTTGTTTCTCTTTTCAAAAAAGAAAAACATTTTATTAAAATGAGTCAATTAAAAAGTAAACAATTCACCAACGACATGAAATATATATTAAATTCTACAAACAGTAACAGCAATTCAAGTTCTATCCGAAGTTCATAATACCAACCCTCAATACAATACTGTCGCCGTTATTGTTTGTTTTTAAACAACTAAACGACCGGAATTTGAAATGACCGCCATTTGTAATGTCAACAGGATATTTCCGGAAATGTTTAGAGGCGTCCAGAAATATTTACAATGTCTATGATACGGACAAAACATATAAAACAAAATCTAATATATAAAACCAAAAGATTAAAAATTTTGTTTGTGTACCAGACTTTCGTTTTATATCGGACAATAAAAGACAAAGAATTTTTTGAATGTCAGCTATGTTAGACTAGTCGTCAGTTTATTGCTGACCATATATGTTCGTTTAAAAATACAGACTGATCCACAAATTCCGGATCACCCAAGATTTTTCTTTCAGCAGCTGTATTATAATATAGTAATTACCGTTTCCCGTCGCCCGATCACGTTTTAATCGATTTAAAACAGAGGTTGCCAATTCGTCATAAGAGTCCTCGTAAGGCTCCAGACAGATGTTAAACATAAATTTAAGCTTGCCAAATGCAACTTTAAGTTACAAACAGCGCCACTCTGACTTTTCTAGTAACTAACAAAATAATGCATGTTATGTGGCCATCAACAAGCGCCATGTTCTCCGTAGGTATATACAACTTTAAGCATCACTTATGATAATTCTAGTAACTAATAAATGTACTTAGATTAGATGTCGCCATCAATAAAAGACATGCTATACTTCAGCAGATACACACAGCAAGCGCTAACACACATTTTTGCGGTGTCATGTAACGAAATTCTAGTAACTAAATTATAAACATAACAACCAAAGACACCAGTAGATGTTTCACATCAAAATTTCGACATCATTTTATTTCGAATATTTACGGATTGGTATCATATTTTTTTACTTCGGGTCAGTAGTTTCTAACTGACTTCCAAAAAAAAGGGGGTTTTTAATATGATGTTCACATCTTCAGTATTTGTAAACCGATTTAGACGATTCTTTTTCTATATTTTAACAAGGCATACACATAATTAAACCGATTCAGCACTATAGTAAAAAAATATTAAAGAAGAAGGCGGCTAAAAATTAACCTCTTTCAAAAAAGGTCGCTACAAAGCGTAAAATAATAAAGTTTTAAGGTATGCGCCAATTTAATGAAACTACAAATAGGCATATAAAAAGTTATATAAACTAGAAGTAAAAAAATGTGTTTAAAAAAAAATGATACCTACCATATATATTATACAATCCAGTTGTAAAAAAACTTTTAACAATTAATTTTGCAGCAATGTTTTTTTCGTAAAATTAAACATTTATTCCTCAGGGATTTTTAAACATGCTGTGAAATATTTTTGAGAATACAGTATTATAAAAAATAAGCAGTTTTTACTTTTTTTTACAATTTTCAATGTACAACAGAAACTACAATAAGCTGTCTAAACAGTTGCTTCGAATTTCCGAATCAGTCTATACCTAAGGATATGTAAATACAAGCTCAAAGCTTTGTCCTAATAGACACAAGGAGTGTGAGAGAGTGAACACGTAAGCTTAGACCATTAAATCGGCCTAAAGCTTTTATAGTTCAAACTTTTAAGCTGTTATAGAACGTTTCACTTAACTTTATAATATACTTACATATCTACAGCATATTATATATATCATGCAACTTGACAAAATTTGACGTAAGTATCTACGCAAAGAAAAACATGAATCGCAATGCCAAAACCTTACCAAAAAATCAGATCATATAAATTTAATTTCAATTAATTTACCAAGTATGAAATTTGACTTAAAAAAGTTTACAAAAAATTTAACTTTTAAAAATTCTTTAAAAAAAATTTATATTTAATTTACCCGTGGCTTCGTACGCGATTGACAATAAACACGAGAGCGACAACAATAGTGTAAATATTTGGCGATCACCCCAGGGCCCAGAGCGTAACTCCCACCCCAATTGACATGACGATGCGGCGTGCTCAAGCTTCGAAAACGCAACGCCAGGTGGCAATAATTAATAATTTCAGCTTCACACCTTAATCATTGTATTTTTCATATATAAAAAAATGGAAAGAAATTGAATTTCTTGTTTTCCACGGTGTTTAGATAAACGCTCAAATTTACTTCTGAAGAAGAGAGATGAAAATAGACATCCCCTACCTCTGTACACCGATACTAAAACTCGATCGTTCTGTCGTAACAAAACAAACTAAAATTTCCAGCCACACTGTTCAATTAGAATATAAACTTCTATACAGTATCTCTTCTCTGCTAATGGGCACACCTTGCACTAGTTCACCAATGAATACATCCATAAGTATAATAGAGGAGGAGTCATGGAAACATGTAATTTTATATAAAAACAATAGAGACGTTGCTTTATTATCTCTTTATAGA
Organism: Xanthostigma xanthostigma; assembly: GCA_963575645.1. Taxonomy (NCBI): domain Eukaryota; kingdom Metazoa; phylum Arthropoda; class Insecta; order Raphidioptera; family Raphidiidae; genus Xanthostigma; species Xanthostigma xanthostigma. The sequence continues at coordinate 25,504,926 of OY754471.1, forward strand.
AGTGAACAGACAAGCCATATTGTTATTATGAAGACATCTAAATGCACAGAAGGCCAGAGTAGATAACCTGATCTTGTTCGTCCACTTCCTTGTGACTGACTTCTGCAACTCCTTGAAGTTTGGTCGTTGTAATACACATTATGGCGATGTCATCTGGTGAACTGACGACCTCCTTATAAAGTTCAGTACTCACTGTCGACTATGCGACGCGATTGCCTTTATGCAAAGACGTAAAATATAAATGGACCTGGCATTCCCTATATTAGTTAATACAATGTAGTGATGATAATATACAATATGAGAGAGAAACGCTCGTTTTTTTTCGAAATAACGATCACATATTATAGGTGTGCAGTTTTGAAGAGTACCTATTCACAATGTAAGATCATTGTCAAATCAAGTTTTTGACAACCCTTTCTGCAACCCAGCATTATTCATTCACAGCAAAATCGCCAAAAAAAATGTCACTCAATAAAATATATACTGTTCATGCAGTCTCTATGGTAATTTGGCTGCTACAGATTGACAGATCGTAATAAACAGATACAAAGCGGCCAAAAACTGGCTCTGCCCATTCCAAATATTTTATTTTATCTATATCATTGATAACATTAATTACAACTGACTTGAATGTGCCATATTTCAATTAATCTATATGCTTCATCAATAATTACGTCATTCAATGCTCATTTGCAGTTTGGCAATATTAATATAGATTTGTTTTCACCAAGTTCATTTAGAATGTGATTAGTTATGAGCAGCAAAAAATGTGCGCAAAGTTATATCCCTAACATTTATTTATCTGGAGCTTTTATGCTACATAAAAGTGGATTTCTCCAACGGCTTCGTAATTAAGAGGAACGATATATACAAGAACTAAAAAAATAATTTGGAATATTTGTAATATGTGCACTGTTCACAATTATAAAAATTTTGACATTAGCGTAGGTTTTTTTTTAATTTTTCCTATAGGTATACAAAAAAAAATAATAATGGTAACGCATAAGACTACTAATAAACAGCATTCAAGTTATCATTAAGCTTATTCCACTGGGTAATTTATAAGGAACCAGTAGATAAAAATATGTAAAATTGTAACTTCTTTTATAATGTGACAATAAAATTTTATCTCTCTCTTTATCTCTAAATTTTGACAGACGGAACGCACCTATTGTGTTCTAACAAAGTGTACCTTTAACACGTATCGCTTGCAAGCGATATGTATCTATCTTTATTTTTCTCATACGCGCGCCAAAGCAAAGCTGGTTATGTTTTTGTCCAGCCAGACGTAGTCCAAACCCCGGCAGCCGTGTTCGTCTTAATATGATGCACTCAGTATATTCCATTTGGGACTGATTCCTCCCAACCAGACCTGGATATTGGCCAACAAACGACAGCGCACTCCAAAACAGACTTATATATGCAAATGGTCTACAGAACTTTATACACTAAGGTAAAGGATGGGCGATACTGTCTACTTTTATAAAATACATTTATTTTCGTTTGTAGTCTTGCGTAATTCTTATTGATACAATTGAATCAGTGTTGCGTCTCGTTTCGTTGCGACATGAAATGGTCGTATTCGTTCTCGTATTTAGAGACAACAAGAAACTGATTTCAACAATATTTTACAGTAGAGGAAATTATTTTTCTTCAGTGAACGACACAAAACTCAAAAATAAGAGAGAAACAGCCTTTCAAAGTTTTAATAAATTTTATTTAATTTTGAGGTCGGTCCTGGTGTTATGTTATGTCACTATGGAAATATGTTATGTCATTATCAAGTATCTTAGTGTCTTGAAATGACACACCACTTGAAGCAATCCAAAGTTACACTGATCCAAAGTCAGCCGGGTACCGTAAAATTGCGTCACTCTCGCGCTCGCTACATTTGCGCACTCAGTTCAAAAGTCATCTCGGGTACGATCATCCTTTGTCTACTTGATGTTATATTTATCGTTTAAGATGTTGTTGAAATTATAAGAGGAAACATTTTCACTCATTTTCGTAACGCTCGACATTTCGTGCATCATGACACAACTAATGTTATAATTTTTATAGATGTATTCACGTCAATAATTCCATGTTCTGTCTAGAACCGTCTATTAAGGGAGATTTTACTGTACATCCTTATCCCAAAATCTTGACCGAATTCACTTGTCCATTTTGCTGTTTCATTGCATTCATACATTATTGTGCAATCCCGTATAAATATCCATTCTGTTTTGACTTGAGCAAAAGGAAGAGAATATACAAAAACTGAAACGACCGAGTGAGAGATGAATATCAGATCTTTGTTATCATTTATATTGTATATGGTTATATATGTTCATAAAATTGCAATGTTTATGATCGAAAGTCTAAACCACATTGCGCCGAATTGAAATCAGACATACGAGAGAAAAAAAAACATATAAAATGTTATAAATAACTAACTGACTCAGTATTTTGCTTGCCAAATGCCATTCTACATACTTTTCTCTTATTGATTCTACAAGAAAATCGACGTGGTTTCATATTTTCTTCAATTTTATTATTAGCCTTTCAGTACATTTTTTACGTTTTATTATAAACTCGCTGTACTCGGCCACGCGTTGCTGCGGCTCAGTCTGGTTTAATGGAAAATAAAGAAAACAGAAAGTACACGTTTCTAATGTTTAATTTCACAATGCTTGTCGGTATACAATATTTTTTGTTGTTCCATTGTCTGTGCAGATGTAGCGATTGTCTGGTTTACTGACTTAATAACACGCCACATATAATTGTCCATGTGAGAAGCAATCAACTTAACAATGCAATTGAAAATGCTAAGTGATACCAGCTGTCAAATAAGCACGATGTCCGACATGAGCAATGTTTAGTATTGCATGTGTTGGTGCCGTAAAATATTTAGTATAGCGTGTGTTGCTTTAACACACAACAGATGGCGCTGTTTTTTTAAAAAAACAGCTCGTTTTCACCTATCGCAGGTGTGACAAAAACAAGCGCGTATTCGAATGCAACGTTGTGTAAAAATTTCAAAGCAATCGGTGAAACACTTTCGGAGATTTAAGTGTTTGAATAAATGAACATAACATTTTTATTTATATAGGTAGGTCGCTTTCTAACCGCAGTACAAATTGTTTTGAAGTTGCATAAATAGCTTTAATCCGGCGAGACAAGCTGTGTAAATAAAATAAAATATTGTGAATAAAATATATTAAAATATAAAATAAAAACTCTGATGAGGTTTAGTAAACTTTGAAACGAATCAATTATTCTTTTTTCTTTTTAAAAGAAATGATACAAGACCGGCAAAAGCAGTTAAATCGCCGTTACAAGATTAGCATAAAAAATTGAATCTGAAAATAAAAGCGTAGAAGTTTTTTATGTGACGATATTTTTATATATCAAAACGAGAAAAAGATATAAAAAAGAAGTTTCATTTCGGACAAGAAAAGGACATTTAATCAATGCAATTCAATGAAATAAATGAACCCGGCGATTCTAGTGACAAAACGAATGTCTTGTGTTGTCGAGCGTGGTGATTTGTGGTGAAAAGTTTGTGTCTAGACGCATGCGCAATGGTACACAGTCAAACTGGACATGACAACACATATATACACGTATTAAAGCTTGATTATTGACAAAAGTGTTGAAACACTCGAAAGAAATAAACGTCACATATTTTTATTCGATTTCGTGTCTCTTTTACGAACATATTATGACGTAATGAAGTACATATTATGGTATAAACATTATGTGTCTAAATAATATTTAAAAAAAAAACTTTACAAAAAATAAGTTGGTAGGTACTGAAATCTCACAAAAACATAAATTCGAAAAAAAATCGATACAAAAAACAAATGGGCTTGCTGACTTTGCCGAAAAAAAGAAGTTAAATAGAAGAAGTTTTGAAATAAAACTTCTTTACGCACGCTTGACTTGGGGAGTAAGCTGGTGAATGCCTGACGAGAGATTTACGAAAGTGTGATTGGGCGAGGCGAACGGAAGTTGAAAGGGAGATATAAGTTAGTGAAGATAGAAAGAGGATGACAAATACTTCGCTGGCTAGTGGCGCCATCAGGTGGTCGAAAATATAAGCAGTACTAACAATAGAATGACACATACTTTACTTGCCAGTGGCGCTATCGGGTGACAGAGAAAAGGTAATTGCAATGTATTACTTTTGTTTTCATTATCTTTATGTTTATATTTCTTTCTTCTTACATTGGACTGTTCATTTCGTTCTTGAACAATTTTATAAATTAATATTTTGTTCAATACATTAAAGATTCTACGTTTAAAATGAATAAAATTGTAAAATCATTTTAAAGTTCATATTTTGTGAATTTTCGGGTGAATAATAACAAATGATGGCAGGAAGAAATTTTACTTCGGTCGTGTGGTCTAACGCACACTTGTTTTTTTTTTACTTCGCAAATTTTTATGTTTTATGCTATAAATGACTCGTGTATGTCAACTTGCCAAGTGAAAACTTGGTACCTCCTTAGATCTCACTTGTTTTCTGTATCGAGCTTGGCCCTCTTTTAACATGTATGTTTTTGTTGATATAATACGAAATTAATTTGTCATGGACACAAAATACTTCATTCCAATGAACTTCCATTGGCATCATGTGTTTCAGGGTAATCTTTCCTTTATTTCTGAGCGTTGTGTTTCAACATTTTTGAATCAGAAGGCCGCTTTAAGTGATACCGGGCAGTCCACTTCGTAGTGTCTTGTATCAGTAAACTGCCATAAATAAAAGCTGACATGCCTCTGAGATTTGGTTCTCTACTTACAGCTAACCTCATGACCCAGCCTCGGTACTCCTTCCTCGCCGTCGGTCCACCGGTTAGTTCTACTCTCAGAACTTTCTAACGGAAAAAGTTTATAATTTCTCTTTTTTATTCTGTTTTTATCAACTAGAAACTCTATCGATAAATAAGCTAACAAAGAACTATTTTTGTCTTTTTCATGGATACACTTATTTCCCTCTTGTATATACCTACACACACAAAAAAAAAAAACGATGTAAGTAAAAATATCGACAATTTTGCAATAGTGACTTACATCAATCAGACAAAGATTATTAGAGTCCAAGAGCTATCAAACATTTTTTGATACGTATTACGTGAAAATTGGTGTACCACTCTTTTGTAATGTCTGAACACAAAATTGAAGTTACAAATATTAAGAGCACTGTGGTTGAAACAAAAATAAAGAATAGTTACTTCTCATCACAACAGTTTTATTAGCGGATGTACATTTCGGGAGCTACGCTCTCGTATTCAGCAAACACTAGTGTTTGCTGAAGACGAGAGCATAGCTACCGAAATGTACATCCGCTAATAAAACTGTTGTGGTGAGAAGTAACTATTCTTTATTTTTTTACAAAATTGAAGACCTGGCTCAAAGTGAGGCCTATCCAAGACGTGAATTTTTAACTAGGTATACGAAATTTTATTTGCAAAAAAGTTCTAGAGGCATTTTGAAATTTTAATACCTGCAAATTTATTATTTAATAAAATAAAAAATAAATAAACCAGATCATTTGGTCGGGTCTAAATATCTGCTAGGCGATTATAAAACTGTCCACTATACGTGAGTGCGATTAAGAAGCTACGGGTAGGTTGAAGTGTGGGCCGCCTATATACGCTCTCTCTCACACTTTAATCTATCTATCTTACTCGCACTAAAGTATAGTAGACATTTCAATCAACAGTTTTGAAAGCGCCTGGCAGACTGAATGATCGAGCAGACAATGAAATTTTATGTATTCCTAATAAATTACTCATTAGGATGGAATTTTAAAAGAGGTGTTGCATATGAAATATAAAAAAAAAATTTTTTTTTGGCTGTCTAATTTCTACATACTACCTAAACCATAAGGTAGAAAGGCTGCCAGACCTTACATCGCCTTATTAGTAGACAAGTAGAAAAACCGTCGCCAGCTCTCAACCCATATAGAGAGCAGTGCAGTGGCAACGAACCGACAAACTTGTAGGGTGGATTCAGAAAATAAAGGGAAAAGTTCGTATCAACACGTGTCTGAAAATGCGTTCATTCGAAGATAAAAAGGTTCGAAGTTTTACATTCTTGCAGTCAGGGCTGCAAACTGAAATAATAACCAAAAACTAAACCACAAGTCCACAATCGATATACTCAAAAAAAATGAAATCAAAATTTTGAGTGGCATAAACTTATATCTATATAGGTACTTTTAGTTTGGGTCTATAGTTTAGTTCGGAAACAGTAGTCAAAAACTGTGTTGCTTACATAAATAAAAATAAAGGTAAAAAACAAAAGAGTAACACATACCTATTACTTGCTAAAATACAAACGTTTCGATAAAATCAGTTCACTAATTTGCCGCAATCGCAGAACAAATCAACATACAAAATGGCAAGCGCTTGATTTATAAAATCGGACTTAACTCACTTTGCTCGCTCGCTGACAGAAAATAAATGCACTGTGATATTGTGAACTTTCGAAGTTAAATAACCTCACTTTGCCAACGCTTCGGTACGAACGCAAGCGTAACAAAAATTAAAACGCCGTCTTATTTTACTGCCGGTTTTATTTCGTAAAAAATAAGACTAACAATATTTTCCTGTCCCCTGCCTCATACGCGTTGTATGTGATATAGGTAAACTAAGTGAAATAATCTCAATTTGCCGACGGTTTGGTACGAACGCGAGCGTAACGAAAATTGAAACACGCAGTCTCATTTTACTGCCGCTTTACTTTGGAAATAGTGGGACATTTTCTTCCCCTCTACCTCACACTGACGCACTGATTGGCGAGTATAGGTGTTTCACTTTTTGTTACGTTTCCATTTCTTAGCATGCGACCTAAGAGTAACACAAGAATTTTCACTTAAAATGAGGCTTCACTGTAAATCCATTACAATAATCATTTTCTGTGCTGTTGATTTCGTCACAATAATTGTGAAACGCTAATGTCATAACCAGGGGAGGACGCAGCTTGTCATGCCCTTAATGACAGTGTTGCTGTCATAAATAAGTCATTAATACAGTTTTACGGCCTTATTGACTGCTATCAATATACTGTTTATATCTCAATGCTGTGTTTACGACCTGCAGTGTACCAGCAGTACCAAATAAAAAAAAACGACATGTGAACGAGAAATGGAAATTCTCGATTCCGTTTCGAAACTCGAGACTAGAAATTTTACGACTCGTAGGTCTGACCTGCAGAAAATGTGAATCGTGATGTCCACGAAATGTTAGCTAAATATAACTGCAACTCGAAGAACAATGACAACAAAATCAAATCATTGCAATAGCTATAAATCTGTTTATTAATTTATTTTTTACTCGAGCTTTACGTACATTTGATTAATTATTTATATATATTGAAACATGTAAATCAATAAACCAATTTATTTTAAAAGACATCGCACTACAATATTAAAAGTATCAAGACATACGTCAGGTATTCATTAATCTATAGGTATACTAGAATATTATAAAGAGGTTTGTGAGTTTGGATGTAGGAGTTAATAGGTAATCTCCGAAATTTTTAAATTTTTTCACCACTATTTATATAGAAAGGACCTTCAGATAGAACATATGCTATACATTATGCGTTAAAATAAAATTTTGCAACATATAAGTCGACGAAAAAACGGTGGCAATCTACAAATTCGGCTGAAGCTAGACCGAGCCGCTAGTATAAAATAAAAATTCATTATCAGCGATCACTAGATTCCGGTGTCGCATTTAATTCTGCAATCTCAGGTTGAACCTTACACCATAGAGTACAAAATACAATGCAAAAAAGGATGATTATACAGAGATAAAGATTGTAAATTTGGATGTAGGACGCAATATTTAGAATGTATCCTCAGGATGGACATAGGCTATATATTAAATCGTTTTTCATGGAGACCTATTTTGCAACGTACGTCGACGAAAAAACGATGGAAATCTACAAATTCAAGCCACTAATGAACGCATACGAGACTAATATTTAAAACCTCCAAAAGCAACATAAGTCTTGAATGTACTTCCGATCAGTGCAATAAAACTAACAAATCTTTAATATTTATTTTAGTTTTAATACCTTGCCCCCACAAACCCTTCAAAAACTCAGTTAAATTGGTTATATGACCTCTATTATCGAACGTCTATAAGTTACTATATATTCGGAAACTCAGCACCTAAATGTGCTAAACAGACTTCAAAGGAATATGAATGTTTTTTAATGAATTTATTCGTTTAGGTAAGAATGTTCGTTAAGAATTGCAAGCAATTCTGTTTATACAATAAATTAGATGAAACTTTTAGGTGTGCAAAACACACAGAATAAATAGATTCTCGACTTATAAGATTCCTTTTGGGGTTTCATGAATGTCACATACTAGAATAGGCACCGACGTGTTGAGTAAATTTATAAACCAGGGTTGGACTCTACCTGATACTTCAAAGAAAAGATTTTGGATATTTACACATTTTTAGAAAAAAATCAGGTCTTTATATATGTTACGGTCTAAATCCGAATTCGGTCAATGACCGAAATAAATGCGCAAACTAGTTTTGACCAACGAATATAGCTCAAGCCCGAAATCTTACATTTAAACGGGTATTGAGTGTTATAAAATAAGCAAAACTAGTTTTGCGCATTTTCAGTTGATCAAAACTAGTTCTGTCTATTTCTGAACGGACAATACTAGTATGGCATTGGAATCTTCTTTGCGTTTTTTAGATAACTTTTCCACATCAACGATACTTATTATATCAAAGTGATTTATTCTTCCGTATTGTTTAGCAGACAGGTTTTAATTCAGCTTTCTACTTTGTTTTTTTAACCTCACTTAGTGTAGTAAAGTAATTATGTTTCGTCATAAAATTATGTTTCAGAAGCCTCCAATAGCCGAACTAGTTGAGACTCGAATTCACCTTGCATTTTTACTTAATTATTACACTGAATATACCACCATTATATTAATTATAACATTCAGGAGAACAATTCAATAGGTAAACAAGAACATAACCCTGCATTTATTCGGGTTCGGACGTTGATTGAATGAAACAAGCAGAACTAGTATTGTCCGTTCAGAAATGGTCAGAACTAGTTTTGTCCAATTGAAAATGCGCAAAATTAGTATTGCTCATTTTATAACACTCAATACCCGTTTAAATGTAAGATTTCGGGTTTGAACAATATTCGTTGGTCAAAACTAGTTTTGCGCATTTATTTCGGTCATTGACCGAATTCGGGTATAGACCGTAACATATACATCTATATAATATATATAAAAGCGTTTGTCCTGTTTGTCCTGTCAAATCGCTTGAGCTATAAACTTGAAATTTAGACAGTAGGTTCCTTTTATGACCTAAGTATCCGCTAAGAATTATTTTTTTGAAATTCGCATTCTAAGGTGGTGAAAAGAGAGTGTAAAAGGTTTCTGATATAAAATGGCCATAATATTTCAAAAATCGAGAGACATTGAATTCAACATACGCACTCTTCATGGAAAATAAACAAACCCTTCTTTCAGCGCTTTTTTAAATTTAACCCATAATGGGCTCAAAAGGGTGAGTAAATATTATATTACCCAACAAAATTTTGAGGATGCGAAATCGGAATCTTGCATTAGCGCCGGGCCGCATTTTGCACGAAGATCCCGTTTAAAAATTGTTAATATTTTTAATACACAGTGGCGGATCCACGGGGGGGGGGGTCGGGTTCAACCCCCCCCCCCTTCCAGAGAATCAAAAATCCCAAATTAAAATCTTATTGCGCGATAAAAAAAAGTTTTTCATGTTTTTCATAATTTTAATGAAAAGATATTCGAAAACGTCAACACGATCTTAGGAGTTCTGGCAGTATTACCGGTAACAACAATAACTCCAGAACGATCATTTTCGACCTTACGGAGGTTAAAGACTTATCTGAGAAACACTATGGGGCAAGAGCGTCTCAATGGACATGCTTCTTTAAACATTTACCATCAATGATCTAACTGAGGTCGAAATTCTCCAAACTTTTTTCAAAACGCCTCGGAAATCGCAGAATAGGTACTATACACTACTATACACTATGGAATAATTTATATAAAATGATCTCAAAAAACTGCATATCAGTTGGAAAAACATTTTTCGCAAAAGGAGTAAAAATTTTTCAAGACCCCCCCTTGTCGTAATCCTGGATCCGCCACTGTTAATACATATAATGTTGCATCTATTAATCCAAAAATGAAGAATCAATTTCAAGGTTAACAACGAAGCCCGCGGAGCGAGCGTTTCTTCCTGGTTCGGTTCTGTGCCCGATTGACTTCGTTTCTTATATTATGTAGACCCTCGCACGCACGCACACAACACAACATAGTACATAAGCACACCTCTCCCCAGGGGGCCAACTCGGTCAAACTTGTCTAATTAGAGACAGAGAAAACGGAAAACTATCGGGAAATCTGAGATGAAGTTAGGAAACAGCGGTTCAGCGATAATAGTCTGTAAGCAAGTCAAGACGGGGATAGCGGGACAGCCCCGCACCATTCGAACCATTGTACTACAAGGAACTAAAGAACTCCATACGACAAATACAACCAATGTACAATACAATACAAAACAACTGCATTACATCTGTAACTTACAACAGCTTTGTGATCCGGTAACGAATGTGCTTGTGTCTCAATAAAATTATATATTGCGGACGATCCACAGAGTGTGAGGCTTGGCGACTCTAGCTGAACACAGCATAGAACATACGTACTCAAAATGGTTTTTATATTTCTACTAGCCGCAATCTGCGGCTCCGCACGCCATTGAGGTGAACCGATGTTTTATATAACAATAGCAGAGTCATCGGTTCCACCGTATTGCATTATTATTTGTTGGCTATTTATCGGATTTATCGAATACCGACATTTGACATTTTTTTTAACATATATAAACTCTATATAGCGACCCTCAAGGGACTGTGCATTTTGTGGCGTTATTGAGAGTTGTCGTTAAACGGAGAGAAGAAATAATCCATTAATATTTTTCGTGAATATACAAAGATTTTCTTTTACTCGCCATGTTTACAGTTTGCAAGTTTGTGGGCAACTAAGAATATGATAACATTATCGATAAGCAGCTGAGCTAAGCATATGAAAGATAATCCTAATAAACAAAAGAACGAATTTCTTAGAATCCTCGGTAGGTACGCATGATGCTGACAACAAAATAACAAACAAGTACTGTTTATTGCTTAGTAATGACGTATTGTTGTCATTATTAAGAGTGTATGAGCAACAAGGTAAACAAACTAGAGTTAAGTAACTTCGACGTTTTAAGGATTTTGCCATTATATCAAGTGACGTTAAATGGAGGTAGTCAATGTTTCGCTTCATTTACATTACAAATGTACGGAACGGTAAGAGAAATAAAACCGTTTAAATGTACAGAAAATATAGTACCTATTTTGAAGTCGGCGCATGACAAAAAAATCGTATGTAATGATATTTTAACTCGTCTGACTGTTAAAACTCGATATCGTTCGTTTTTACGTAATGCCACTGCTCGTAAGTAATAGACCCCATTACGCAAATAGATGTACAGTGAGCCATTATATTTTTAATCATGTTCCGTCTATGTTTCGTATTTTAAGGACGCTGTACACGATACTGGTTCTGCCGCTATAGAAACATTGCTGAGACTTGTGTTGGCTGGCGGGCTGGCTACGAGAATGGAAATAACGTCACTGCGGGCTCGCATGCGAGGTCACAAGATGCATTTCAAAATTAGAATCTGAGCTATTTTTCGTGCTTGTTCGTCTGCTTGTTTTGATCAAGAACCAATCAGGAAACAGGAAAAGACATGGACAAACGCCCACAAACAAATGCGGCGTCATAGATTGTGTTCTGTTCAGAGACAATAAACGTTCACTTTTGTTAACATTTCAACTATTCATTGCGCGTGTACCAAACCTACGAAACAAGCTTCAATACATGCATCGTGTGAAGCAAACACATAAAAGCCATCACGAAAACCAACGCTTAAAAACTACCAGTCAAATCTAGCTAGGAACTAGCGGCAAAACTAGCCTCGTGTGCAGCGGCCTTTAGTCAGTCGGCTTGCAAGCGCTGCTTTAAGAAACGCACAGGCAGTCTTCTCTTTTTAATTACACTCGTAAGTAACAATAGGCTGGTATCATTAACTTTCAGAAACGACTATCTAATGTCTTATCTTACGTCCTTCAAGAGCCTTCATCACCTTTCAGACATATATATATCCACCCGACTACGCTAAGTCTGCTGCTGTCTTTCGCTTGTTCTTTTATAGTCCACTACAACGTTTAATTCTTGAACTTATCGAGGTAATATTAAAATTTACACATCTGATTCCAGCTAATACTTAGTTGCATTGTAACAAAACTCTAGCACAAGAACCAAAACTCAAACATTTTTTTTATGTTATATTTCTATAGCTTATCCATTTACATTAAACAGACAAAAGTCTCTATATATAATAAAAAGCTGTAACTATATTTTATTGAAGTTTAGTGGCAAGTCTATTAAACAGTCATCAAATGAAAAGTTCTTAGGTATATTAGGTATCTAGATTCTAAACTGAATTGCCATAAACAGATTAATGTTATTTCTGATAAGATGGCCTCATACTGCTGTATCATCCGCCATCTAGGTAAATTCGTAAATATTGATACATTAAAAACATATTACTTCGGTTGTAACCAATCCATGCTTAATTATGGAATTGGTTGGGGTAACTCCACGCGTATTGGTGATATACTTATGCAAAAAAGAATAATTAGACTAATGTAATTTTTAAATTATAAAGACTCTTGCCGCCCTCTGTTTAAAAAACATCAAATTTTAACAGTCATTTCCTTATATATTTAAAATTGCTTAACGTATGTTAAAATAAATATTAACACATTTCCAAAAGTTAGCGACACTACTTGTCATTATCTACGGAATAATGATCGACTAACAATTTCGAAGCACCATTCAAATCTGTTTGCTAAAGGCCCAAATTCTATGCCTATATAAAACTATATAATCAATAACCGGCTAATATAAAATCTAAATTTTATGACTTGTTCCACAACATTTATGTCAACGGAATAAATAAACTTTATTATTATTATTATTATTTATTATTTATCTATAAATACGGGAAGGAAAAAAAAGTGTGATACCGATTGGAGTGTGTCAATTCGGACACATTGTGATGAAACATGTATTGTTCTCTTCGTTTTAATGAGGGGAAGTGCACAATATATGTTACATCACGATGTGCACAGTTAAAATCGATTCAAGAGAAGTCTATATAATGACAAAAGAACCTCAATACCGTTTAAACTTAAAAATTCAATGAAATACGATCGAATATCGACCCCAAGGCGACCACTAGTCTACATAAAAAATAATTTAAATGTTCGTTTGTTCAAAATTTTAAATATTCGAAAGTCCTTCACCGATTGCTTTGAACGTTGCATTCGAATACGCGTGTGTTTTTATATATACTTACTAGCAGTAAGTCCCGGTTTCACCCGGGTGCAAAAGAACGAATGGGGGGGAGGGACATGAGTACGCACGTTCATCTTAGTTTACCGAGACTTTCAGAACCTGTCCAGGGTTCACGAAAGGCAGTAAGTAAAAATTCCAAAGCTGACTGCCAGCGAAACAAATCAAGAATAGCTGTTAAGAAAAAACTTCAATTTTAAGCTAGTTCACAACCTGTTGTAGAGTTAAGAGCTTTCAGACATTGATTTAGGCGTCAATCAATCTTTGATACTTTTCTACAAATAGACGTCTATTTGTTTTTACTTCCCCACTTTCTGAGGCCATTTTCAGTTAAAAATGTAACATCAACTTCATGTTACTTTCCATGTTGCGCAATAATTAAATCGGTGTATTTTCCCTAAATTGTCGTGACTAGTGAAAGAAAAAAATTCCAGTCCAGTGTTGACACTTTGAGAATTGATTCTCCCCTAACCCTAAAATGAAAATTCCCTTAAAAACGTCTTCAAAATATTTTCCAATAAATTTTTAAAATTAAATGTTTGTTATAAATAATAATAAATTATTTTTAAAATGTGTATTTTAGGTAAAAATATTTTACTCTAAAAAAATATAGGTACCCTAAAAATTTCCCTAAATAAAAAAAATTCCCCTAAATTTAGGGAAAAATACCCCAAGGTGGAAACACTAAATTCCGCATAGCCAACATGCGTCAAATCACATTTCTTTTCGATTTGAAGATAGGACCAAGGCCGTAGGCAAGGAGCGGGTTTTGGGAGTTCAACCCCCCCCCCCCGAAATGCTTTAGACAATCCACCGTTTTATACATACTTCTAAAATATTTCCGACTCTTTTTTCGGATCTGTGGATTCCACGTTTTTCGGCATCCATCTGAAATGTAACATTGAAGGATTGACAGAAATGCTCCATCTCTCTCACTCATCTTTCATTGTTACGTTTCATATCATATGCCGCTTTGGCGTTGATCGCAAGTCAGTACAAGGTTAAATAAGTTTTTTCGTAACTAACAATTATTACATTTACAAATAATAAGGATTTTGACACGCTGAATCCAATGAGTTTTAAATTTTCAAACTTTTAAATGCTCATAACTTCGAAAACAGAAGGGATACAGTTCTGTGCTTGTGCTCATTCGATTCAGCGGAATTTTTTCTATAAGGTCAAGTAAATTCAGGCATATCCGTGACACACTTATTTTTTTCAAAAATTAGAAAAAATATAAGTTTTTCGATGTTTTCGCAAATCGACGACTTTTTTAGGCACTTTGAAAACTTCCGATACGATTAATATTAAGCATACTTATGGTAAAAATCACGTTGAATCCAATGAGACCACCCGCAACTCTGTATCTCTTTTGGTTTAGGAGTAAGACGCGTTTTCATAATTTTTTCTTGAAAAAGCTATTGTCAATACTCGTGACGCTACCTGTGTCGACGGCGACACCAGAGCGTACTTTTTCCTCGTTGAGGAGGCTAAAAACATTTTAAGAAACAGCATGTTACAATCACGACTGACTGGATTAGTTTTGATGAACGTTCATCGTGATGTCGAGATCAGTCCCGAGATCGTTGTCCCGCGCTTTATTTCTGGTGACAATCCGCGTCGGTTGCCTTTTAATTAAGTTTTTTATTTATGTTAAATTATACTGCAATAAGCATATATTATAATTTTACATAAATAAAATTTTTACTTCTTGTCTCTGGTCCAAAGCTCGACCCCCTCCCACCCAAAGTGAATTCCTGGCTACGGCCTTGGATAGGACCAACAGAATCAGACCTCGGACACGATTTTTAGACCCTACCACAATACTTCCATATCATAATGGAATATGGAAGTAAAATAGAAATATTTGATCAACTGATTTTATCATTTTTTTATACTATATGCTGCAACAATCGTTGAGACACAATGTAATAAAGCATTCTAACATCAGAGGCATCCATTTCATATGGCTTTCTTTTATGGAAGAAGCCCTTTTAGTGTTTCATATGTCTTTTATGAAATGGGAGTCTTTTTGTTGACTGCAGTGTGCTGTAACTTGTAAGTCTAAAAAGTAAATCAAATGATTGACGCATGCGACAGCTGAACACAGAACGCATTTTAACAAAACGGACAGATACAAACTTCTTACAATGTATACAACTTTCTTTCTTTATACCGTTTATATTATCAAACAAACATTTCTGAACATTGCAATTGTTTTATTTCTAAACTTTTAAAATAAAAGTATATATTATATATCTGCAATGCAACACATCTTAGTTTGTAAACTTGACATATTAAAAATAATCATTTTGCAAGAAAACTATTACAGAATACTAACAAAAAAACATGTGGGCCATCGTGGGACGCCTGGCAAATGTGAAACATAAATTTGAGCGAAATTCCAGATACTAAATATCGCCCTGTAACTAAATTCAACTCTAAACTTTGCCCTGTCATATATAGTTGTCGCCTTTAACAAAAGCCAAGTTATAATCCTACGCATACACAAAGCAAGCGTCACGCGCTGTCATCTAACGAAATACTAGTAACTAAACTAGTAACAAAATTTCGCCCTATTATTTAGATGTCGCCTTCTACTAAAGCCATGTTTAATCCAACCACATAAACGTAACGTCCTCCCATAAAAGTGTCGCGCCAATTGCACGGTTTTACTCCTAGCCAAAACGCGCCATTAGATGCTTCACATCAAAAATACTAAATAACGATGCCAATCCTTTTTTTAGGTTTTTTTTTGCGCGCTATGGGGATAAATTGGCTTGGATCAGACGAAAAGTGAAACGTTTCCCCTTCTTCGCTTTCAACCGGAAGTTGGAAGAATCGTTTCTACTTTCTCTGTCATGCGCACTGTACACGCATGCGCAGTGCGTACAGTGTTGTATACGTAGCCACGGTAACAAATTCCATTTCCTAATCCTGAAATAATAAAATTGTCAATAAATACTAGAACCCGAGAAGTTTCACTTCTAACGCGCGCGACCCTCACGAATACTTTTTTGTTATCACCGCACAGCACTGGATGGTTATTTTAATTCGTTCAGCAATGATTCAGACAAGAGTTCAAAGATCAAACATTCCAAACTTGAGAAGGTATACACGTTTTATATAATGATACCAGACAAGTTAAAGTTTTGAATGTTGTTGAAAGTAAAAACATATTTTCAATTATATTTCTGTTACAGTGAATTCGAGCAAATATAACGCGTTATCTCGCAAACATTCATTGAGAAAGCGATTCTCAACTCTTTATAATTATTATTCAAAATTAATTCAGCCCATTTTCATTGGTCTTATCACTACTATAGGTCTTGCGTGTCTTGATAACACTTCAACGAAGCTGTTATAATATTGTTCATGCTATTATAACGGGTGTTCAGAACGTGAAGGCCACTTGAAAATAAATGCGATCATCCATAGCCTAGTCAAGAAGTGAGAATCTTGAGAAAAATAGATCCACTTTTTCAAAAAATAAGAGCCTTATTCTATTTGGAGAAATATTCCGAAAAAGACGTTTTTTATTTGTGTTTTTCGCCGACAAAAATTAAAAATGAAAAGAAAAAAACCCTCAGATTTTTGGCAATTACTCAAAAACTATAAGCGATAGCGAAAATTGAAAAAAGACTTTTAAAGAGAAGAAAATTTACAATAAAAAAATCCCACATATTATTTATAGTTTTAAGTTAACGTTTCGCGTGTCCGTTACAACTCGAGCGGAGCGCCTATTGAGAGAGTACAAAACATAAAATAATTGTTTTATTATAGATAGTATTAAAATAACAATTAAAAAAACTGAATAAATTATGGTGTCATCTTAACACTTGAAATAATAATGTTTCGTTGAAAAAAAAATGTATAAATTTATTTTTAAAAAAGTGGGGCTATTGTTAACAAACTATTTTTTTTTTCGAAAAAACGTCTTCATTGAAAACAACAAAAAATGTTTAAATAATTAGCCTGTAATTTTTTTACTTCAAGGAGCCCTTTTTACATATATACTTAATAAGATTAAGACCCATAAATATTTAAAAGTTTTTTATTTTGTTTATTATAAGTTTTTTAAGTTAACAAAAAATTACAAATGTATCATTTTTCGTTAACTTTAAATATTTATAATAAACAAAATAAATAACTTTTAAATACATTCTCTTAGAACTTAGCGAAAAAACCGAATGGATGGATCGAGTACCGAGAATTTTTTCATATGCGGCTCACACGTCTGCATTCATACACAAAATTATGTCAAATAGAACAACACAAAAATATTTTAGACATGACTTGAACTTGACCGAAAGAACGAATGAATCGTTTGAATGTCCCTTCATATTCTGAATACACATCTAGATTCAGATAACACTAAAAATAAAAGAGTTTTGAACTTAAAAAAAAACGAATGGGTCGTGTGTGCAAACTTCATGCAAACATTGGACGCGGTGAGAATAATTTAGCGTCGTTCAAGTTCTAAATATGCGGTGCCTACTTTTCGTGGGACAATCTGTATGCTGGAAATATTTCGACACAGAGGGAAAGTATCTCCATTGTTAAATTAAATTGAAAATGTGGCTCGCAGAAAGTTGCACCGAGTACGGAGCAAGTAGGCCATGCGGACAGAACAGGATGGAAAGCAGACCTGCTAATTATATAAAATGTTTCAAAAATGCATTCATCGAGTTTTGAAAATTCTGCTGCTGCGAGCTGTACTGGTTTTTTAATTACAGTGTAACCTTTTTATAACGAATCTCAAGGGCCGAGAATTTTTTTTTCGTTATAAAGAGTTTTCGTTGTATGGAGGGAAGAAAGAAAAAAAACCAAATTTCTCCTAATTAATTTATTCCAAACACATATAAGTCTATTAACTTTGCGGCTTTGCCTGACGTTTTTTGCTATGCCAATATTTGTTTTGTATTTTTTTATTAAGTATCTTATGCATGGCTTGGGATGTGGTGGAATCTTCATTAAACAAAAGGAATGTTTCGATAAGTTTGGCGGCATCAAGTACTTGTTGAATATTTGGTGATGGTTCAGAATCGTCCTCTTTACGTCTCTAAACATTTGCTGACGCCTAAATATGAACATATTTCTTCGTAATAGAGAATGGCTGTTGCGCTATAAAGAGGGTATATTAATGTATGAGTTTTAAGGTAAACCAACCGAATTGTAAAAATTTCTACGTTATAGGGAGTTTTTCGTTATAACGAAAAACGTTATAAAAAGGTTACACTGTACTTGTTTCAATAATTAATATAAAACTAAAATTGCGTCACTTTTATTTTGAAATTTTTTAAGTAAAACTTCAGTAGCCGCGACTCAGATCATTTTTCGGAAGGAAGTGAAGTTCAGTAAAGTCTACAGTCTGCGCAATTTTTTAAAGGCATCTGTAGAATCATCTTGAAGAAAAAGTGAAACATAGCTACGAATAGAAACCAATTTTGTGATTGGACGAAGCGCCAGCGGAGGTCAACGAAACACAGGCTTACGTAACGGATATTTTCCGAACGATGGTGTAAGAAAACAGACGGTCCAAAAAAAATGTAATACATTCTTACTTTAGTGCCTACTCATTTTAAATTACACAATAATTTTACGATAGCCCCCCCCCCCTTTGATACATAGTTTGAAATATAATAAGTAAAAAGTAAGCCATAACCATGACCAAAGAAGTTTCACTTCAACCACGCTTGAAGGTTACACGCCAGCGTTGCCAGATTTTTTTTTGCCAAGTCGGGATTTTGGAACTCTTTGAGTGAAAACAGCGGGATTCTTTCGTCGAAAACGGGACATAGTAAAAAAACGTAGGTATATCTTTATCTTTCTATTTGAATTAAAATTACGTTTATGGGACAATACATAGCAAAAATAGCCATAGAAAATGTATTTTAATAAAAATATAATATTTTAAATCAGATTTACCCTATCGTTAAATAGTTGAGTCTTATTCGTCTTCAGAATAAAAAAAAAAAAAAAAAAACAGAAATCAAAATCAAAAAAGTTTTATTCATTAGAAAAATATGGCGGTTCACACAATAGTCTGTGGAGTGAGTGTTACAAATTGCAACTTATAATAAGAGAATAATTATTTATGAGAATTACTTATTCATGATATTTCTGTAAAGATTTAACTTCTTTTAAAGTTATCGCCGAGTTATCCCCGAAAAGCGGGACTGAGCCTGTCCCGCGCGGGTCATTTCATTTTGATTTAAAAATCGGGACGTCCCGCCAAAATCGGGACGTCTAGCAACGCTATTACACGCACTCATGATTTTTTTCTAATATAGCATTGTAACAATAGGCGTTTCTTAGCAATTGTAGTAAACTATAGCTATCTTATGGTTATTAGGTATTTACGAACTAGACAGTTATGAATATTTACTACTTATACAAAAGCTGTATATAATATGTAGAGCATGAATTTTTGAGACATTTTATAAATAGTAAATTATAGGTATATAGAATAACAGAATGATATGTACCTGACTAGTATATAAATTTGCATATATAGGTAGTCTCTTCTAAATCTAAACGGAAATTGATTATAACGGAATACCACCTAAATAAAGTATATCGTTAATTATAATTATGAAATAGTAACTGTTTGCCGATATCAAATTTATAACCGTTTTATTAATGAATAATTCTGTAATTATTACGTTTTGAAGTTTTGAATGTTAAAATGTTCTCCAAAATTTATCATTGAACGCCCATACCTTCAAAATTAGAATTTGCTTGCACTCTGTTGATGATTTTTAATATTATTAATTTTATTACTGTGACGACACCTGCTGTATCTAGCTTATGGTTAATAAATTTGATTGATTGGTGCTGCAATTTGTGCTTATCAGAGTTTAGGCCGCTGCACACGAGGTTAGAAACGCTGCTAGATTCCTTGCTAGATTTGCCTATTAGTTTTCTAGCGCCGGTTTTCTTGATTGCTGTTATGTGCTCGCTTCACACGAGACGAGTTTTCAATAAATCTGGCGCGCGCGCAGTGACAGTTGAAATATAAACACAGAGCAAAACGTGTCTGTTGTCTGAATCTGAGCAGAATGGCACCATGTTGTATTATGGGCGTTTGTTCAAGTCGCCCACGTGACAAGATACTGCTTCCTGATTGGTTCTTGCTCATATCTAGCAAGGAAAATAGCCCCTGTTCTAATTTTGAAACCTATCCTATAAGCTAGCAGGCGAGCCCGCAGTCATTTCCAGCATCGTACTCAGCTAACCGGCCAGCAGAAATCCAAGCAGTGTTTCTAGCCTCGTGTGCAGCGGCCTTCAGTGTTTTTTTTTTTTTATTACAAAAGTAAAATTGAAAAAAAAAATAAGTAAGTAACTGCGCTTTTCCCTCTTCGAAAAAAAATGCAATTTTTGAAAAAAAAAAAATCCTTTACATATTTTTCCAACAAATCAAGCTTCCTAATATTATATAGCAAAACGAATTATGAAATATGAAGGTTTAAATTAAAAAAAACACGACAACTTAAATTACCAAATCTTCCTCTTAGTTCCTCACACTAAAAAAAAACCGACAAGTCGAATATCCGAGGCCGAGCACAACTTTTTACACCCTGTATATAGAAACACATCCACTCGTTCAACTGTCTGCCACTAGCCTTAAAATATAACGAGGAAGAAGTAACACGCTGTATAGTAATTAAAAATATATCTCGTCTTTTAAAATACATGCCTACTTAAATGTAATTATTTTAACTTTGTTGCATTTGAAGGTGCTATTAAAATTGTTATTAAAAATTTCTTATTACGTCTCTGTACACTAAACAGCCATTTAGATGTGGTTTTATGGATTTATTTCAAAACGGATTCTTTCAACTAATAAAATTCAGTTACATGCAATAATATTTTTGCTATAACGTTTTCTTTTAAATTCCACTTCGTTAATTTTAATTTTATTTTTTTATTACCAAATTAATGAACCATGGTCATATTTAACAGAACGTGATCGAAACGCAAGTCGCCATTTTAACTATTTTTTTAAGGCCAACATTTGTCAAGGTTACCTGGACCTTTTACGAACTCGTATTTTTTACCGAGATTTTAACAACAAACTGAGAACTCAATCGATACTTTTATCGACACTTCAATTAAAAACTTTTTAAATAGTTAGTAGACATGTTTTAATAACGTCATAGAAACAACGGCATCGTTACGTAGTCGGCTATTTTTACACGCTTTATATTAACTTCACTTGTAAGTTTGTATGTATGTATGTATGTATGTTTGTAACCTTCCTTTGGACTACAGCAAGTGGTTTATTACTGTTAGTATGTTATGCCACTACTGTAAGAGCAATCGTTGACCGAGCGATCTAAGGCGCGGGTCTTCGCTGACGTCAACTCTCGGATTCACCGGTCGTAGGTTCTAATCCCGTCCACGCCGAAATAAAAAAATTGTCTTTTTCGGCAAATTTTTGACAATAAATCGAACTAAAAAGTTGAAAATAAATATAGTTTAAAAAAAAAACTAAAAAACACGCTTTATATCGAACTAAAAAGTAAAAAATATTTTTTTTTAAATAAGCTTAAAACAATAATGAATAAAAAAATACTAGTATTATTGTGAAAAAACCGTGGGGCGCTCGATGTACGAAAATGTGGAACAAAGCGCCCCACGCTTTTTTCACAATAATACTTGTATTTTTTATTCATTATTGTTTTAAGCTTATTTTAAAAAAAATACTTTTTACTTTTTAGTTCGATATAAAGCGTGTTTTTTAGTTTTTTTTAACTATATTTTTATATTCCCATTTAAATCAACAATGTTTATTTAAATACAAGTGTACTCACCGATAGTGATAACAAAGAATAATTAATTCTTGTATCCTGCTAAGTAGATACAAATAAAAAGTTTGAATAGTTTTTTATTCACCTCAAAATTTACTGTCGGAAACTGCTGAGGTATATTTTTTTGTACTTCAAACTCAACCGGAAGTGTTCAAATGGCAACATATGTTTTTACATTTTCGAAATCATTTTTTTCTCTATACATTCATTCAAAATTTTCATAAGGTTCCATAAGAAAATATTCGAGAAAAACATCAATTTTTTATATTAAACACACAGTAAAAATCACTATTAATATTTATACATGCGTGGACGGTTATGAAAAATAATTATTACCTAATGTGTGTTTAATTAATACTTCAGCATGGTCAGCTTGAGGTCCTGAAGATGAAAATAAATTTTTCGAAACGTTGGCCACTAGCGTAACATTGGTAAAGCTTATTTATTTATGATACTCAACCAACACCTTCCTTTGTCGTTTAATTAATACATTAACAATGTTTTTCTCGAATATTTTCTTATGTAACCTTATAAAAATTTTATATAAATATTAAATATACGTCAGCTTTATTATTTATTTTAGATTCTAATTTTTTATTTTTGTAACTATTTGTCATTTATTATTGTATGGCTTTGCGGCTTTTACCTAAATTTACTAATAATAATAGTAAATTTCGAGTTGAATACTGATTTATAGATAACAGTTACTAGCAGCACCAACGATTGTCAGTATTTGTAAAATATTATTTTATTTTTTATGAAGGATCCTAATTTTATAAATATCGTTTAATATTGAAGTTTAACTGCAAATTCTAGTCTTAATCTAGCAACGTCATTAATTATTTAATACTAAAAAATTTATCATGTTACTTTGACCCATCTAAAAGGAACTTAAGAAGCAGATAAAAGAGTATTTCAAATTAAATCCCTCTACCACTAATGAAAGATGTAATGTTCGGTTTTAAAATACCCAGACGAGATAACGTAAAACGTAATCCATTGATAATTTTCAAAACAAAAATCGAAAAACGAATAGAGCTTTAAACAAACGACACACGATTAATAAAATTGAACATCAACTTAAGCTACAGATAAATAATTAGATACATTTCTATTTAAAGCTGCAATGCTTTGTTACATTTTAACTGGATATGTAGGTATGCACTATACAGGATGAATATGGAAGAAATTCCAATATTTGGAGCATAGGTTCCGCTGATTAAAACAAACAAAAGCAGTTACAGACATCGCCACGCGCACAGATTTAACAGTCGTTATTTCATTTATTTCATTTTAAGTAGGCTATGCTAAGACATCATCGTGATTCTGACGAGCTACACGTGCGATCTAGAAATGAGCGGCTGCATAAAACGACTTTGACAGTGGAATTTTGATTTTTTTTAATGCGGCTATAGATAATTGAGACTAAGCTTTTATTAAAATTTACCAAAGAAAAATGTTCAGGTTCAAATATGGAACTGGAATAAAAGCGTGGGTAGTGATCGATAGAATTATGGAGGTCTTTTTAAATAATGCTATAATATTAATATGTACCAAAATAAAAAACAATATTTAATGTAGTTTTGGATATGCGACTGCATAATATACTGTATAAAAGCGTGGGACGTGGCCAAAATAATCATGGAATTTGCGACCAACGCTTTTATATTATAATTATTCAGATTCAAATATGAGACCGCATAATAATAATATAAAAGCGTGGATCGTAAGCTGTATGATAGTTTATCAGTTACGGCCCACGCTTTTATAGAGTCTCATATCTGAACCTATATTAAATTTCTTTTGTAAATTTTTATGAAAGTTTGTTTGAAAAAAATACTTATTTATAGAGATTATTTTGTTTATTTTAAACATATAAGATTTAATAATTTACTATATGAATTATTGTCTATCTACTCAATGTGCGGTGAGTGAAATGAAATGAAAATATATCTGCGTCTCTTTCTTCGATGTAATTCCCTGATTTCTCCGATGATAGGATTGGTTGCTGTACTTGCATTCAATCTAAATAAAGTATCTCTGTTTCAAAAACTTTGTCTTTTTCTATGACGTTAACATAGGCCCAGCTTTTGGCCCAGGAGGGGGCAATTTAGAAATTTCTTAAGCCGGGTCCCCCGTGCTTGCTTTGTCCTCCTGGATACGCCAGTGCTTCCGTCTTAAAAAAAAGACAGATGTATATGTTTGCAGCCTTATGGTTCGATTACGATTTTATTCCTATGCTCAGTATAGAATAAAAGTATATGATTTTAATCAACGGTACCTATTTCCCAAATATCGAGTCTTCCTCTTTAAACACCCTGTATATTTTTTCAACATATTCACGTACAATTTCTCCCTGTTCCATTATATATCCAATATCAGCGACACAAACATTCCTTGCAGCGAATTCCAGCTGTACAGATAACATCTCATCGCCTTCTGTATAGTAAGCGATATAGTGTAGCGCAGGACAGCAAATACTAGCCATCCAGCTTCTTCTCGAACCGGGTTCCGATATAACAGTCTTGTACGCACGAGATCTCTGATAGGAATTAATTGCCTAGATTGGAAGATACATTAGTTGGAACGATACGGAACTGTGTTCTGTCTTAATTCAACCGGGTTCCAGGTAAAGCAGAATTTTTATTCATTTCGGCCCCATTTATTTGAGTAATATGCATTAATCATCCAAACCTATTTCATCCAAATCGTCAGAGCCGTTTTCGAGAAAAAAAAGCAGCCTTGTTATTTACAGTAACCTATTTTATACCTGGAGCTAATGGCCTTGCTGCCGAAGCCCTCATCAAAAAAATAATAAAATAGTAGGAATATATATTAGCGCCATCTAGCGGTATAAAAATGAAATGTCAAAATGGCTTAGAATTACATTAAATAAGGCTTTTAGTAGATCGTCTGTCTGACGTACTTCGGAGATTCACCAATCACATTTTCAGTCCACACATTTTCTTTAAAAATATTGTTTTTTTTAATAAAAATAATTATAATAATAATATCTATTAAATCAGTAAAAAAATCAATTTTTTTTTAAGTTTTAATAATAACACACTAGATTACTCACGAACCAAGGTGTCAAGCAAAATATTAATTCCCAAACTAGTTTTACAATTTTTTTTTCAAGAAGTATTTTTAAATTTTAGGTATTCGTAATATTTTCAGTTTTATTTTTCATTAAATCTTTAGGGGGCTCCAGTTCTTTTATTATTTTATTTCACAAACAAAAAATTGCACGCTAGTTAAAAACCAGTTTTTAACCATGCCAAAGAAGTATAACTTGTAACGCGCGTACGCGGTTTATCTATTTTTTAAGTAAATTAAACACCTCAAATAAATATACCAAACTTCTCAATTTATTGAAGGAGATTTATTTACCAAAGCATCATCGCTTGTGGCCAACGTTTCGAAAATCATATTTTCATCCTCAGGGCCTATGAACATTGAACATGTATAGTATTCAATTGCATTAATATTATTATGAATTATTAATTATTATTAATATATCGGGTGTTTCTTTAAGAACGCCGGATTTAATTTTCCCGGTATTTTTTTTTTGTGTGTTGGCTGACCTGTTTCTTTTATCATTGTTATCTATAAACTCTCCGCAATAAAACGCTGTAAAGGTTTTAACGATAACATTTTGTTTTATTCATTTATTTTGATTGTTTCTAACGTTCTGTTTGTAACCATGGTGCGACTGAGTTTACAAGAACGCGTTTTGGTTGTTAAGACTTTTTATTGCCATAGTGAAAGTTATGCCGAAACAGTGCGCCATCTTAGACGTATCATGGGTCGAAATGAAGCTCCTAATGAGTCAACAGTTCGTCGATTGATGGTTAAGTTCAAAGAAACTGGCTCAGTGCAAGATATCAAAACTCCTACGCGTCAACGCAGTCGCAGATCACTTTTTAATCAAGAAATGGTTTTTGACAGTGTTTTGACCAGTCCAACGACATCTCTTCGTCGACGATCACAACAGTTGGCGATACCGCTGAGTTCGTTATACCGAATCATGAAAAAAGATTTGCATTTGCACCCATATAAACTCCAACTTACTCAAGAGCTCAAAGATGGTGATCACGAAAAACGCAGACAGTTCGTTGAGTGGTTTCACAATATGCAAGTTGATGATGCTGATTTTGCGAGCAAAATCATTTTTAGCGATGAAGCTCATTTTCATATGAGTGGATTTGTAAACAAGCAAAATTGTAGACTTTGGGGGACAGAAAACCCACAACAAATTGAACAACGCCAAATGCATCCAGAAACGAGTAACTGTATGGTGTGGCTTTTGGAGTGGAGGTGTTATTGGCCCATATTTTTTTCAAGATGAACATGAAAACACAGTGACAGTAACCGGAGAACGTTACCGAGATATGATAACAGAGTTTTTGTGGCCAGCATTAAATGATTTTGACATAACCAATAAATGGTTCCAGCAGGACGGCGCCACTTCCCATACTGCTCGTGCGACAATCATGTTATTGCGCGAAAAATTTGAGGGCCGACTTCTTTCACGATGTGGTGATCAGAACTGGCCTCCCAGGTCGTGTGATCTAACTCCAATGGATTTTTTCCTCTGGGGTTACGTCAAAGCTCATGTCTACGAAAACAAACCACGAACAATTGAAGAACTTAAAGAAGAAATTCGTCGTGTCATTGGTGAACTAGACCCGGAGATGTGTCAGCAAGTGATAGCAAATTTCGTGATCCGAACAGAAGCTTGCCAGCGAAGCCGAGGTGGACATATGCCAGATGTAATATTCCACACTTAAATCGGAGAATATGTACTATAGGTTGATATAATTTTTTTGTTCAAAATAATTTTTTTTAATAAAGTTATAACAAGATTAAATCCGGCGTTCTTAATGAAACACCCTATATAATTAAATACTATACATGTTCATAGGCCCTGAGGATGAAAATTTTCGAAACGTTAGCCACAAGCGATACTTTGGTGAAGCTTATTTCAATTGTTCCTCAACCAAATAAATCTCCTTCAATACATATTTTGGAACAAAACTTCTAGTACTAATCTTCTCAATTTATGTCAGTTTTATTCTAATCTAATATATAAAATTCTCGTGTCACAGTTTTCGTTGCCATACTCCTCCGAAACGGCTTGACCGATTTTGATGAAATTTTTTGTGCTTATCCGGTATCTATGAGAATCGGCCAACATCTATTTTTCATCCCCCTAAATGTTAGGGGTAGTCCACCCCTAAATTTTTTTTCTTCCTTCCCCATTCGTTCTTTTGCACCGGGCACGACGGCGCAGCCGGAGTGCTCGACATACACACATATACGTCCATGTATATTTTAAAATAAATAAAATAGATAGATAGATGTTCCAATTAAATTGTTTTATTATTTCACTTTATACGTAGCGAAGCACGTACAGGGCCGCTAGTAGAAGTATATAGTTTCATTTTGTATAATAAGAAAATTCCGATTCGGATTTCAATTGTGTATGAGGCGCTTTTGATTTGTTCTCAAGCGTCTATAATTTTCAATATCTATGTGTCACTCGTGCGTAATGTGAGAATGTATAAACTGACAATGAATTAAAATTTAATGAGTACTTTCTGTTTTTATTAAATTGCGATTTTCATGCTCTCGATGTTTAATAATTTCATAAATGCAAAGTATTTCTTTCAGTGTTCAATTAATGGATACCTATATTCTTGTACAGTGTAGAATGTTTCACAGACAGAGTGTAACGGGGTGCCATTCATTTAGTTTGGCAGGCGAACAGCGAACGTTATCTCGCTCTAGTCGCCGATCCCGTTCCGAACCTGAACCCCCAGCTTTTATACACGCTGACTTGCTGACAACATAGTCTAGTTTCCAGCCGATATCGACCTGGTGATGATTCGATAAACTGCTAATTCATCGATATGTTAGCTCGAGAAGGAAGTTTAACAAGAAATCAATTTTGTCGACAAAAAAAAAACGCAAAGAAACAATCGTAAAGGTACAGACACAGAAGAACACTCGTGCCGGATTGCTGAAAGCATGGACAGAAAATCAGGTTTGTCAACAACCTTAGATTGTGACCTCACGTATAGTTTTTTTATAGACGTGTGGGAACAGTCTAATGTTGTCAAACTTTTTATTGTGCAGAACTAATGTTATACATAATAAAAAGTTATAGACAATGAAATAATTAATTATCCTCGCAGAAAATCAGATGACTGCGGCGTACATAGAAACAGATCGTTTTTAAAAGACCGCGCACACTTGTCAAGCATGAACCTCCACGACCAGCACAGCACGTGAAGGTAGAATGACTACCTTCACGAAGTGACTTTATTTAATTGTAAATTTAATGGTTTTTGCAGGTTTAAGCTGGTTTTGTAGCTAAATTTTGATAACATTCTTGTTTCAAAGAGTGCAAGCGACTTATGCTGGGATGCAAAACGCATTGTCAAAAAATCTGATTTGATTAAAATGCAAAGTTGTTAATTTTTTGTCACTTTCTAACCAACTGATAATTTACATGAGTTAAATAGTGCAATAAAAACAGCGGTAACGTAGACTATAAATCTATTATAATTTAAAAGAGAGGGAGTTTTTGATCTTTAAAGTTGCTAATTAAAAAGATCTCGTTTCAAAAGAGCTGCAGGCACCGTCTTTATGCACAAAATTATTCATCCGCGGAGTATTTCTCATCTATTCCCATTTTCGATAGATGCAAAGCCGCGAGGAGTATAGAACAAACGTTAGCAACGGAATAGCAATTTCGTTCTTAGAATGAAACTAGCCTTTACCTGCGACTTCGCTCGCGTTAATGTCGGTTTTTTTTACTATTCTTGAGTTAACACAGAACAAAGTAACACAGACAAAAATTGTAAAAATGGTGAATTTGGTCTCGGTATTCTACCAATCGAAATGATGTTAAAAACTTGCAATTAGAAACAAAATAATATTTTTATGTAATTGTGTTAAAAAGAGACTTTATCGTCAAGAAAAATGCGTAACGAATGTTAAACACAGTAAATTGAAAAGCAATCTCTCGGTTGTGAATTTGACGGGCCGATGATAAAACAAAGACAAAAAAACTGCGTGGGGAAATTTAATAAACTTACCCTGTTATGCCGTAAACAATACAGGTGTCCCAGAAGTAGCGTCCATTGACGTCTGCTACCTGGTACACTTACCCACTATGACGTATTTAAAGATGGCGGTCGCTTGATTACAAACATTGCTGCTATCACTGTTAATATAATAATAATTCATTGTAAAATTGTAATTTTAAGATTTCGGTTATAGAAAAACCACCACTGAATGGAGGGTGTTTTAAATGGGAATAAAATGCTTGGACACACATTTAAGTTAAAAATATTTGATAAGATTATAAAATGTGAATTATGGAATTGATAATACATCTTTTGTCTAAGGAATATTCTTTAAAAATAATTAATCGACAGTAATTTTTGGTACACGCTGTATATTTGAGAAAAGACTGCAAATAAAATTATAAAACGAAACGTAAATCAATTATTTATGTTCTTTGTCTTCAAATAACTCAGTTATCAGGGGAATGATTTGAGAAATTATTCTACATTTCAACATTCAAGAAAATGTTCAAAAAACATCGTTACATACTGCGTGTTAATTAAGTAAAAAGAAATTTTGAAGTTACAAAAAAAAATATGAGAATGAGACCCAACGCTCATTACTATATAGTACAATTTTTTTTTTTATTTGTAAACGCGCAGCAGCGTCATGGCTATACTCGTTATATTAAGTACAATATTAATTTAATCAATTTTATAACTCGAGACTAAGTTTGAGTTGACTCAAATTAGCCGCGACTCGAGTTAATCCGGTTTGGAACATCGAGTTAACCCATGACTAATCTATACTATTGCCCTTCTACTAAATGAAAATGAATATTCTTGAGATATTAACCCCTTCGGTCAAGTGTTGACCGCAGTCATGGATTCACGCAAAGTTGGTAAAAGTGTACATTCTTATTATGTATTACTTAGTATAACTTACGTGTTTTTAGGATGTAATCTACTTTTCTTGTGCGAATATTTATTTTAATTTTATGTGATTTTATGTTTTATACTTAAGAGTATTCGTCCCTGCAAATACCCCTCGCACCCTTCATCTCAAATTTTTTCCCCTCGCCTAAAAACGGTTCACGCTCTCCCAACGCTATTTTTAAAGCTAGAGGGTTCTGGTAAACGCCAAATGAAAGACCAAGAATCAGACTACAGATCCTTCAGGCGAATTTTTTGAAAAAAAATTCCTGTAAAAACTTACAACCTTTTGAAAAAAATAATATATTTCACAGGTAGGCGAAACTGTTTTTCAAAAAATTCGCCTGAAGGATCTGTAGTCTGATTCTTTGTCTTTCATTTGGCGTTTACCAGAACCCTCTAGCTTTAAAAATTGCGTCGGGAGAGCGCGAACCGTTTTTAGGCGAGGGGAAAAGATTTGAGATGAAGGGTGCAGGGGGTATTTGCAGGGACGAATACTCTTAAAAAGTAATTAATTACCTGTTATCCATTTCAATTGACATAGAATTTTCCAAAATTCTGTAAATGTTAAATTTAGTTTTTCACTAAATATACCTTAATTACACCCTAATAGATATTTTGTGTCTTAAAAATATAAAATTCATGCCCGAAAGGGTTAGTGATTCCTGGTAAAGTCTAGTGAAAAATATATAATTTTGTCAACAGAAAAAGTTTACATAACTTGTTGATAGGTCGAGGTCTAATGCAATGTATTTAAAATTATTGTATTGTATAAACTTTCCATTTTTTCTCATTTTTCCGCTACACGCATTTTGTCCATAATACCTCTTACTGGATTTATATAGCAGCTTACCGTTGTTTCTTTTTTTTATAGAACATCGGCAATACATAAATATGTAAAAAGCAGGCTGAATAATGCATTTGAAAATAATTATGTTGTTCCACGCGAAGTTTGACGCGAAAGCCCACGAGAATGGACGAACTTTGAATGATGGATCCCTCAGCAACCTGTACAGTGGCAGAGACTTTTAAAAAGTTCCCCTTGGAAACTGTCAGAACTCAATATATTTTGTTGAAATGTATTAAGCCAATGTTACAAGTAAACGGTAGCACACCTTTTTTTATTAAGTAAATCGACTGATCGCATACAAATTTTATAATAAAAGTATTTTGTCAAGAAAAATATCCAAGTTTGCTTGGGCTTTCGATGAGACTTTCTACGCAGTGAAGACGCAACATAAGCGAGTATTGTTTATCTACTATAGAAATAGAAATCAATGCATCATAGAAAATCGTGCCACTTAAAATGCAACATACATCGAAAAGGAACATCCAACTTGAAAAATAAAATTCTAATAAAAAATATGGGAATTACAAATCCTTTTCAAAAATATCATCAATAACGAATAAATGGTGTTTTAAATAATTATAAAAACTATTAAAAAAACTTAAAATACTGATATGATGTGATGGCATTTGACACTCTGAAGATGGTACAAAGAGTACTGAAACGTTAGTGATAAATACAATTTTAATAATTCAGTATTGCTTTTTATTGATCCTTTTACCACGGATTTTTCTAAAACTTCATCCATTGTTCTTTTAAGTTGGTCGATATTTTCTAAATCAAGATTAAATACTATTGTTTTCAAATTCTAAGAAGAAAAATAACTGAGAGAAAAGTCTGGGGCTACTGTATTTCTCCTCCAGAACCAATCCACCGTTGAGGAGAGGTGAAATTTAAGAACCGCTTAACTGACCTTAGTGGGTGCCTAATGTATTAGTCGAATGTGTCTTCCAAATATTATGTTTCAAAGACAAATAGTGTGGATAAAATGATTAAATCTGTCAAAAAATTCATTTACTCCTTTTGACCCTTTAGAAATGAACGAAATTTTGGAAGAAATAAAGCTATCCTCCAAATGCAATGTTTCAAAGTTTTGGCAAACAGCAACTTTCCCAAAACTGGGGTGAAAAGATGTAAAAAAAGTACACGGGACCATAATTTTTCTTGACAACATCAGTAATATCGACTTCCTAGAACGACGCCAGAATCTGGCCAGCATAGTTTGCACAGTAACTTCCCTTAAGTGCCCGGTCTATCTTGTATTTTATGTGGAACGATTTCTGTAATGCATTTATGATTTACATAGCAACCATATCAACCAAACTCAGGTATGTTACATGAAATTCACTGTATGCTACCATTTTATAATATGCGGTTGTGGACATACTTTTTGGATGTTGTTGTTTTATCTCCTGTTCGCTTGTTTATTCCAGAAAACGTTGATAATTTAATAATATTCATAATTGCACACTTAGCTCTCTGTCGGCATACATCAAAGAAGAGTCATTAAATTAGACTAAAGTTAAGCCACGACACTGGAAACAAAAGCCTACTTCATTCGAACATCTTGCCAATTTGCAGAGCGAGCTGCAGAGACATCTAATGATAACGTTTTTCATCAATACTACGAACCGTTACTGGTCTATACAATCAACTCATGCGTTAAGAACTCTTCATACATAGAAATCCCACAGTTGAAACAAGAAACGGGCCACTTTGTTTCAATATATGTCTCTCTCACACACCCATACTTATATATTAGGTATACAGAGTGTCCGGCAATAGAATGGGCATGTGTGGGCGGGCAGATTTTTATTAGCGTTTGAAATTTAGCGCTAAATAAATCACTAGGACGATGGTTGTGATAGAGGATTACTTCAACATGAACAGTTCCCTCTAATATACCGTGAACGAACGACTCTTTTTGATGTTTTTGAGTTTCTACGAATGTGGGTTCGAAAAATTTTTTTTACGAAATTGCAGTCTTCTGGAAATTTAAAATTTTTGTAGATTACACCCATATCCTAATTTACTTGCAGCTCTTTCAAATTTTTTTTTTATCTTACAATGAAGTTTTTGATGATATTCTTAAACTTTCTGTCTAATTGCAGAAGGCTACAACTTCTTAACAAAACGTTTTCGGATCCTCGTCTATAGGAACTCTTTTTATATTAAAATGAACCAAGGAACTACTTCCCGTAGTTTGTCGGTATTATTTTTAAACACCCTAAGTAGTCTATACCAGAGGTTGCGAACCTTTCAACACCTACGTGCCAATTTAAAAAAAAAAAATTTAATGTAGCCATGACATGCCGACAAGCAACCAATGAAATTTACTTGTCAAAAAAATAAATCATAAATAAAAATAATAATTTTGATAATTGAGCGCCATGAAACTTTTTCGTATTTGTTATTTGGTTATAGTCAATTGTTTTCGGCATCTAGCATTTTTTAAATTATTTTCCGATGTTGCACCTTAATTAATTCCGAGCCAAAAGTAATCTGTCACGGTGTCACCGCGTGCCATAGGTTTGCCACCCCTGATTTATACTAATATTATAAAGAGGTAAAGTTTGTTATTGGGAGTAATCTCCGAAACTACTCATCCAATTTCAAAAATTTATTCACCAACATTTAAAACGAACCTTTAGGTTGGACATAGGTTATATGTTATCGCGTTAAAAAGAAAGCGCCTTTCGTGAAGACCAATTTTGTAACGAAGCCGGACCGGGCCACTATTTATCAATAAGTGAAAATTTACAAATATCGAACAAATATAAATGCTATGTCACAAAACACTGGGACACATTGTACGGAGTAACATAATATATATATAATATAATAATATAATATATATAATAATATATATATATAATATCTACTCTGCACGGTCGAATGGCTTTCGAGTGAAATAGAAAGAGACAGGCTATATTATGGACTAAACTTTTCATCGAATGTTGGCGTCCGTTTCTTCGGTTGTTTTTCAGTCGTCACCATAGAATATAAAAAAAAACCACCAACAAAAAGTTACGTTCTATTCTGGGGATACGTGTATTGCGTAACATTATACTTCTACGCGTTCATAATATGGAGAAGTCTTCTTTTCAAAACCCTTACAAAACCGACCCGTTTGAGTTTATTCGCATTAAAAAAAATTTCAAACAAAACACACCAAAGTTATTTCACTTGAAAAATATCAGCACGATGTAAAAACACATTAATAAATAAAATCGCTTCATTTACCCTTTGCAAGAGAAAAATTTTGCCTGTTTAATTTTTTCACCTGAATTATTCACTCTAAATTAAGAATATGCATATATAGGCTGTTCCATTAAGGATTTTTTTAATTAATTAATGCAGATCAATATTCACCAATTCAGGTCACAAAAATAAAAAAACAAAAAAAAATGTTTCTTTTTATTGTTTACATAGCCGTTGAGATGAAAATGTGGTTCATCGCTGAAGATGATTTTTTTGGAAAATTTTGTACTATACCATAACATTTTAACAAATGGCAAACCTTCCTCTTTCCAATTGTAAAACAGAAAAAAAATGGAGGTCAATATGCCTGAATTGACAGCTGTCAAAAAAAAAATCCTTAATGGAACATCCATTATCTATATTAGGGTGATACAAAAAAAATATTTTTTTCTTTTTGCTCTTACCCTCTCAAATATTTCTATTTAATGTAAAAAAAAATCCTCACCAAAGATGGACGCTGCTAGCGACACAGCTATAATATTATCAAGTACCTACTGTTTTTTCATGGTTTTCTTTACAGTATTCTAATATTATTTTCAAAATCTGCTGTAATTTATATTTAGTCTTAAAACTGAATTACTGGGAAAGTTTACATAATTATTCACTGGAAAAATCTTATAAAGATGTAAATACTAATGTAAATAAATAAATGTATCAACCTATCTTAAAAAAAGGACGAACAGTGCAGAGGGTAGAGTATTATTAGATGTTTGAAAACGAGTAGGATATCTCAATTACTCTGGAATTATTGATGAAAAGCCTCAAACTCAACAAGCTGGCCGGTACACGAAAAATAATTGTCTTGATTCGGGCCTAATACCTTCTCAATTCATGACCTTACCACTACGCACCCTCTCGGTATTGAAATTAAGTAATATTTTAAACAAAAAATATGATGGTCTCTTACCAAAAGAATGAAAATGCAGCAAGTAGCTTACCTAAAACAAAAAAGAAAAATATATAATATGAATAATTGAATACGTTGAAAACAAAGTAGGTACATTATTGTATACAATATATGTAGACATAGTTAAAAAAAGCATTTCAATTGATTAATTATTTTTTGAGCACGATCGCAGTATATCTTATCGAGAAATATGTACCTATAGTCGCAATTGTGAAATTGGATTTTCTGACAAAGTTTTCTGCAACCCAGTAAGTGGTTTTCAATTTAACATAACTCGACTTCATTGTAAATGCGATGGAGTAATTTAACATGTTAAGTCAATATGTTGGTAGAAATCAAACGCATCTGCGTATTATATACATGAGTTTTGTTGATACGGTAGCTACGGAAATCATTAATACATTACAGAAAATCGTTCAACATAAAATGCAACAATTTGACATACCGATCGCCCAAGGGATGTTCGTATGCATATTAAGAAGAACTTTCTGTAATGTTTTAATGATTTTCATAGCTACCATATCAACAAAAATCATGTATGTAACAATTATTATTATTTTATTCAACATATTTATTAACGTATATTTGTAACATAAATATTATTTAATTCAACATTTTTATTAACGCAAGTTTGTAACATGAATATTATTTAATTCAACACATTTATTAATTTAAGTTTTTTAACATGAACACTACTTTCTAGTTCATACGCTCCGCTGCCATCTTGCCTGTGTTTTTCCACATGACCCCCAGAGTACACCAGTGGCGGCGTGGTGTTACATGTACTTATACATTGCGTCTTAAATGGAATTCAATGTAATAGGCCAGTGAAATGATGATGATTTGACCCTGAACATTTTCACAAAATCGCAAAAGGGTGCAAATTTGAGGGAACATTTATATAAGTACGATACACAATCTGTCAAAATTCCACCTTCGTACGATGATTGGAACTTGTTAAAAAATTTTAAAAAAAGAGTTAAAAAAACTGTGTTTCATCAGTTTTTTGCTCGTATCTATCTCGTCAAAATTCAAGATTGTAACCATGGAAAGTTATTCTAATTTTCGAATTAGTGGAAACTGAGTTCGTCATTTTACTGGCCTAAATATATATGATAATTTTTCCGCATATAATTTACTTATACGAATTTTATACTTTCAATTTAATAAATTTATGTAACTTTGTTATAAGAAAATTTAATGTAAAAGCACAATGAAAAAATGTATTTACATGGCTAAAATATTGTTAAAGTAAAATTTTAATAAGCTGCAGTTAAACAACAGCGAAGTCGTAATTCAATCCCAAGACGAAAGATAAAGTTTTTTTTTATACACATAGTTTTTTAACAGTTGAAAGATGGAAAGTTTTAAATATAATAAGTACATAATCACAAATTGTTTTTACTCTTGTGAAAGTTGAATATGCATATACCATAAACTTGTAACGTTTTAAAAGAACTTACAAACAACAGAAATTCACAAAAACTATATACAGTCTGAACTGTAAAGGGTGTGACAAAAGCGTTTCTTAAAAAATTTCTTATTCAACTTCACGCTGCGTAATGGCAACTAAACAGAGTGGATTTAAAAAGTAAAAATAAAAAAAAGAATATTGCAACAGAATGCTCTGTCTGGGAAGCAGTGGCGGGTCGTGAGTCTTTACTTAACAATAAATGGCTGAAGGGTAGTGGGATCTAGCCAAGACGTGAATTTTTAACTCAGCCTATTTATTTTTAATTTATTTTATTAAATACTAAATTTGAAGGTATTAAAATTTTAAAATGCCTCAAAGAGGCAAGTAAATCTTCGCAAAGTTAAAAATTCACGGCTTGGCTAAGCTTCACTACCCTTTAGCCAGGTCTTCGATTTTGTGTTAAAATATCTACCCAAAAATGCTTGATATTTCTCCTACTATTATGATTTTCAGTAAATTTCATTAAAAACGCAGTATATGCATGAGTTTTGTTGATATGGTAGCTATGGAATTCATTTATGCATTACAGCAAATCGTTCCACACAAAATGCAACATAGACCGTGCGCCCATTGGAGGTTCGTATGCATTACTGATGGAACGATTTTCTGTAATGCATCGCTGCAATATCAACAAAACTCAGGTACCCATATATTGCATCTTAAATATAATTCACTGTGTATTATATCAAAAACAAGTAGTGACAGTCACACCAGTTGTAATATCATTACGCACGAGATATTTTTATAGGTACGTCCTGTAAGTTGACTGCTTTTCACTTCAGTATATTTTTGACAGTTGGATTGTGAAACAAACTTCACTTTTGTTAAGTTGTTATGAAAATGAATATTCGCGCCTGCTGTTGTTGATTAAGGTAGTTTTTGAAAAGTACTGTTGAATTGGTCAGATTACGTACTTTAGTTTTTCATTACAACACTAGTGAGGAATGAGTGACTTTACATCCCTGCATTAAAAAGGGTGGTGCAAAAAAAACAAACGAAGCATCCACATTCTCAAAACGGCAAAAATTAATAATCACAAACAGGAAATCAGTTTAAAAACATTACGAAATTTGAGCACGTCTGTATAAAGCAGTCTATTTAAATAATTCTACATTATATACGATCAGAAACAGAGTAAAAAAAGAGACAAATTATATATTTGTATTCTTTAGAGTGACAGAGATAGGGAGTTGTCACGTAGTGTGAGAATTTCACTTGTTTCACAAAGCTATTAATGAAAACCATTGGCGCCACTAGCAGTAAACGGTGGCGTCACGATGACGTCATTAGCGACCGAAACTTTGAAATGAGTTGCAAAAAATAGAATGAACAACGCTTTTCGTGAGCTTTTTATTACGCTGAAGTGCTAATAGTGTAGTCTGGGAGACTGCCCTCGCTTCCCACAACTACTCTATAATATTGCATGCAATGTACGTAACTATTGCAAAGTTTTACCTCTTTACCCTACTGCACTGGCCTAGTTTACACTGTGTACTTCGTACACGTATCAAAATCGTATTATACTCGCCAAAAACGAACTCTGCTCCTCAATTTTCATGCTGACAGTATCGTCGCAGTTACACGTACGTACAAGGCTGTAACTAGAACCTCGGGGGCCCTGGGGCAAGAAGTTAATGAGGCCCCCTACGTAGAATTTAAAAAGTGCTTAAAGAAGGCCATTACTTATTATTATGTTCAAAATTATGACATAAGATTGTCTTACATTGCTTTCATCGTCGTGCTTGTTTGATTTATTTTCGTGATAGAACTATTAAACTTATTCTAATGATAGATAATTAAGGTAGATAAATTCTACGACGAACCATGAATAAGTCTACACGAAAAATATGCGAGTTTGGTAGGCTCTTCTGGGTCCCTTTTCTTTGAGGTCCCCGGGGCACCGGCCCGCTTGCTCCGGTACGACCCTGCGTATAGTTTCATTAAAATCGGTTCATCCATTCACGAACCAAATAAATACTGAGAACAATTCTGAAAAAATATTTTATCGATCATACAACATACTTAAAAATTTCACAAAACGAAATTGCAGATTGCGATTCCGTCATTACTTTCTTTATTTACTCGAACCGAGTATTGCACAGGAGGCTGATTTTGCCGCTGGTATCGTTGATGGGACTTGTGGTGGCTACGAGGATGGAAATGACGTCGCTGCGAGCTCGCGAGCGTGATTACTCGAATCAGAGATATTTTTCGTGCTTGTTTCTCTGCTTGTTTTGAGCAAGAACCAGTTAGAAAACAGTATTTTGTCACGTGGGCGACATGGACAAACGCTCGCAAACAAACATAGCGTCATAGTGTGTGTTCTGTTCAGAGACAATAAACGTTCACTTTTGTTAACATTTGAACTATCCACTGCGCGTGTACTAAACCTATAAAGCAAGCTTCAATACACGCATCGTGTGAAGCGAACACATAAAAGCCATCACGAAACCCAGCGCCACAGCACGCTTGAAACGTATCAGCCAAATGTGGCAAGGAATCTAGCGGAAAAACCAGTCTCGTATGCAGCGATCTTAATACTAGATTTTCAAAACTTTACTAACTTTTTTAGAATCTACACTTTTCTTCTCAAGCTACTTAACTCGAAAAGAAAATAAAAATCAAATATTTACCATATATACATGAACACACTTCGAAAAGAAAAGCCATTACTTAGAAAGTTAATCAAGCAAATTGCTTTTAAATCTTTTTTCTCTTCTAGCTCTACTTGACAATCTCGCTAATGACCTCAATTGTCGTGCGTCTATAATCTACAATCTCCCTCCCTCTCTCTCGAAACAGATCCAATCATTTCGACTCATCTAACAGTGACCAACGAAAATGTTGTTTCTTTCTTTTCAGCCAATTTTTCTACTTAACTCATTATCAAGTAATTTACTGCCAATATTGACCCAGCCTCAGGTTACCATTCAACTGAAATGTCACAATGTGACAAGAGCGTTTTGTATAACTTAACGCATATTAACTACAAACGTTCGGTTGTTTTCATGCCGCATATCTATAGGTACTAATATATAAAGCTGAAGAGTTTGTGTGTTTGTTTGTTTGGTTGAACGCGCTAATCTCAGGAACTACTGGTTCGAATTGAAAAATGTTGGGTAGCCCATTTATCGAGGAAGACTATAGGCTACGACCAATCGGAGCGGAGCATCAGTGAAAAATGTTGCAAAATGTAACTCATTTGTCCGTCCGACAAAAACTTTAGAACAGTAACTCTGATCATCATGAAGTTTGGACACAAAATTCATCTCGGTAAACTAAGATGAATGTGCGTACTCATGTCCCTCCCCCCCATTCATTCTTTTGCACCCGGGTGAAACCAGGCGGGACTGCTAGTCATAAATAAAGAACCTCTTGCACATTTTTTGGAAGACTTTCTTGGGTTGGTTGGATAATAAAATCATGCCTATTATTAAAACCAATGGTTTAGGACCGCTGTACTGTGTTAGTAGGTACGCATATAAACATGTAGTATTACGTACATATACTATACGTTATCAGTGAAATTGTAATAGTAAGGGGGTTATTATAGCTTCCTAGCAAACTACTGTATGCCCACGTTCCAGCTATATGTACATAGTACCTACTATTAGCTATAAACATACCATGGACTCTATAACAATGTAGACCAAACCTCACAGAACTATTTATTTATAAAATAAGCATTAACGTTTCAAATACAGTTTGTTATTGAATCACGAATTTTTTACTTTACTTTGTAACTGACTTCAAAAAAATTTGAAAAGAAGTTTGACCCTGCAGGCCATACCTGTAACTTCCCGCTATTTTCGAGTTCAAAACGCTCAAAAATATATAAAATATAGCAAGAAGTTTATTTTTTAGCTCTTCGAGCTCAAAAAAAAAACACTTTGTTACGAAATTTTCGTTCACTATATCTCATGAACAAATGAACCGATTTTGATGCGATTTGCGGCAGTCGACTCAATTTTTTATCCTAAAAAAGTAATTTATTACAGAAAAATCGATCTCATAGGAATTTTACCAGCAATTTAAAAAAAAACACTTTTACAAATTTTTCGTTCACGATATCTCATGAACAAATGAACCAATTTTGATCTGGTTTACGGCGATCGACGCAGTTTTTTTAACCTAAGAAAGTAAATTATTACAAAAAAATCGATTTGATAAGAATTTTACGAGTAATTATAAAAAATTACTTTTCTCCTAATTTTTCGTTCACGTTATCTCATGAACAAATGAACCAATTTTGATCTGGTTTGCGGCGATCGACGCAGTTTTCTTAGCCTAAGAAAGTAATTTATTACAAAAAAATCGATCTGATAACAATTTTAAGAATCATTTTAAAAAAACACTTTTTTACGATTTTTTCGTTCACGGTATCTCGTGAACAAATGAACCGATTTTGATGCGGTTTGCGGAAATCGACGCGGTTTGTTAAGGAGAAGAGCTGATTAGATTTTGGAATTATTCGGTTTAGAAGTTTAGAAAATATTTTACAAAAACAAATTTTAAAAAATTTTTGAAACTTGTTTTTTTAAGATTTCTCAAAATTTTTTGGGCCGAATCGTTTCAAATTTTTAGGAAGTCTAAGTTCACCAAGATCACGTCAGATGCCGCAAACCGCGTTTCAGTCGGACACTCCGTTCAAAAGATATAAAAGGTTTACATACATACATACACACACACACACACACACACACACACACACACACACACACACACACACACACACACACACATACAGCCCTACGGACATCATCGCCAAAATAGTTTTAATAGCTTCCTAGGACCTCAAAACGTCGAGATCTGGCGAAAACTCGAATTTCGAAAATCGGGGTGAAACCAATAACTTCCCGATTTTTGAAAAAAAAAAATTTTTTTTTTTTTTTTTAAGCGGGAAGTTAAAAAGAGGTCATGTATTTTACCATTCCAACTCACAAATGGGGAATAGTAAAAATTCATTTTTCCAAATTTTAGCAGAATAACTTTTCGAAGAGTCAATCGAACAAAAAAAAATTAGACACCATTTTGTTCGGAATATTTACGGTTTGGTCCCAAAAAAATTGAACCTTCTTTAAAAAAAAACTCCACTAAAAAGCGAATAATTTACTGAAAATATATATAGGTTCACGAGAAGACAAGTTAAAATTGGTGCTGATCTCAAAACTTTATTATCAATTTATGCTCTTTAATAAGAGGTTCGACTTTTGTCCATAGAAATAGAAAAAACTCATCAAAATCGTTTCAAAAATGCTGGTCATACAAAATCTCCTTTTTTGAAGTCAACTAAAGACAACTGAACCGATTTCAGAAAAATTATACGGGACACAAACCAAGGAAATTCCGGACAAAATGGCGTCGATTTTTTTTTCAATCGGTTTCCAGCTGGTGAAGATATCGCGGAGCAAATCTGCATCAAAAAACGCGCTGAATTGTGTAACCTCATTTAAAAATAAGGTCAAACTTTTCTTCGTTGGGTTTTTCAAATCGCTGCCTGATTTCTACAGTGTTAATGTGGTGGTGCTGATGCGATGCGTTATATCATTGCTTTTTTCATAGATGCAGGCATCAAAATGTTGAGAAACACTGACGT
The DNA here is from genome assembly GCA_963575645.1 of Xanthostigma xanthostigma. NCBI lineage: Eukaryota > Metazoa > Arthropoda > Insecta > Raphidioptera > Raphidiidae > Xanthostigma > Xanthostigma xanthostigma. The sequence continues at coordinate 25,547,313 of OY754471.1, forward strand.
CTTCTGCATTAAACGAATCGCTCTAGAATTTAGCACATCAATGATTGCGCTAGAACGCACTGTTATAGATTTCTGTGGTTTGCATACAATCACAGTTGTTCATATAAATCGTGAACGTGCCTAGTCATAAGGGAATACTGCGACAACATATCTGACTGATTGCTTTGTGCAATATCGTATTTAGATTAGGTTTTATTGTAATGAATAATAAACATTATTAAAATCTCGAAAACAATTCATTTCTGCAGTTTCATAAATGTTGGTTTGAAACTAATTATATTTTTGCCGCCAAACGAACAATTGTTAGGGATGTGCAAAAACTACAAAAAAAAACAGTACCGGCTAAGTCTTAAAAGTGTTCGAATGTGAAGGCAAGTAAAAAAAAATAAATTTTATATTATTAATAGTAAAAGCAGCTAGTTATTATAATTATTCTGAAAACGGCTCAGTCGATTCAGGAATCAGAAAGAGTACATTCTGATTGCAGGGTCGACTCTTTTTGAGAGAAAATATAAAATAAAATTGATATTGTAGGTATAAATAAATCAAATATAAAATGAACACAAAATGTCTGCTGAATAAAAATATTTCACAGTTGGTCAAGAAATATGAAAAAATACTTTTCCAGAAAACGTATTTTCACATATTGTTCTCGGATTTCGCCGCTTTAGGTAGGTACCTTCCCACACACGCGCCATGTACATCAAATTGATAATAAATATTTTAGCAGATAAACGATGGATCAACATTGTTGTCAGTGGATTCAAGGCATAATGGGTTATGTTAGATTTTTGGTAAAATATTAGATATTATGATGATTTAACTTTTCAAAGGGTCTGAAAATTACAATAACAATCCAGCTTTCAATTTTTCATTGCAAATAATAGAAAGAGACTTACAAATTTCGAATTCCAAATCCAAGATTCAATTTTCGAGACCTTGCCAAATGAGAAACAAGCTTCGAATTACTCATTTTCTATTACCTACTGTTTATTCATCATTGCCACGACGCAAGAAATTCCAGCCAATTGGGCGACGAGACCATTCCGACTTTAAAAATGTTGACATTTGATATAGTATAATAAAAAAAATAAAATTTCTGATACCGCGTAAGGTGACGTGGGTAACGGCTAGTATTCAATATATTTACTATTCGTTGCCATAGTTACCTACATATGTTCCATGTTATGTAAAAATTAATCAAATCATGCGCTTAAATAGTTCATTTCTGACAGATCTACGAAACAAAAGAACTGCTGATTTTTTTTGTTTTCAAAATATTTCCGAAACTATAAAGTTTAGACAAAAATCTTTTTAAAGACTTTCTTGAAAAAATAAACAGAATAATAAGCCGTTATGAAAAGTATACCATTATTATATAAAAAAACACCGTTATAGAATATATCTCTTCATATTTACCTACATACCAAACATCCTCCCAACGTTTGGTTTCAATCCGTTCATCCGTTTGACCTGAATCGTGCTTACAGACAAACAGACTAAGAGCCGCACATATTTTTTTTGTTTTTGTTGATTCGGGGGACTTTAAAACGAAAAAATATTGTAAATTTTATAAAGTGATTTTTGACCTAAACTAGTATAATTCCTTCCACTTGTAGGAATGGTAAAAGTTCGTCAACGAGCGAATAGCGACGTTTTCACGTCAGAAACATCTCGCATAATTTACTTGTAAGTTGGTAAGTTGTAGACAGGGGCGGACTTGATACCTTGGCTGCCCTAAGCCTACGGAAGATTGCCGCCCTCCCTACTTCCTGCAAATGACCTTTTTTTAACAGCCTAGCTTAAAAAATTTTGTCGTGTGCACAAAAAAAACGAAATATCTTTTTTTTAACAACCTAACTTCTTGATAAATTTTATCGTGTGTCGACACAAAATAGGAGAGCAAAAAAAGGATCCTTTCATTTCCACAACAAAAAAGTCTTTTTTCGTTTGTTGTAGCCATTGGATATTAAAAAGTACTAGAAAAAAAAATCTCACTCAGTTTTGACGCCCTAGGCCCGGGCCTACTCGGCCTATAGGGAAATTCGCCCCTGCTTGTAGACACAAAAAAAAAATGTGCGACGACCCCACTGATAAAAATTCGACGTAACTAATTTTGCCTTGTGATCGCAGATATAGTATGTTCATTAAACAGTGTCGATTTTAAACAGGCAACAATTTAATTGGACACGTATGTACAAACGCATGCGTGAATGGTCTCAAAAGTGAAATACGTGGGGCAACAGTAATCATTTGTTTGAGGTTGGCAATATTTCCGGTGGCTGGTAATTTTTAGTAAATACAGGTGGTGATGATTTATATATAGGTATGTATTTAGGGTAGGTGAGGGTAATATGGTACTATCTACAACGCAGTGTGGTCAGAGCGGATGTCTGTGTCCGAGAATTGGAAATGCCGTGGGTTGAATGTTACACATGTCGGATCTGAATTTAATACAACCCTTTAAATGATACCTTTCTACATTAAATTCTCTAAAATCAGAACATTTACTTTATTTATTTTTAAGTGAAACTTTTATAGCGACGTAATTGTTAGAAATTTTCTATGACGTCAAAGGGGAAATGTTTCAAACGCGGAGAAATATAAGAAAAACCTTAAGCGCGCGAAAGGAAAGGGCAATCGTATATTTATTCAATAGTTTTTTTGTGGATTTTATAATACTACTAGTGGTCCCGCCCAGTTTCACCCGGGTGCAAAAGAATGAATGGGTACGCACAATCATCTTAGTTTACCGAGATGAATGTTGTGTCCAAATTTCATGATGATCGGAGTTACCGTTCAAAAGTTTTTGTTGATCAAAAATTACTGTAATTAACAAAATATAATAAATATTTAATTAACAAAATTTTAAAAAAATTGAAATGTAAGCCTTTTAAGGTTATACGCTCTCGACCGTATTAGTAAAAACTGCGTCCGTATTTTGTTGTAACAAAAAAATGTTATATGACTTGGTAAATTTATTATTTCTTATGGAAATATTATATCCTGTTGATCATAGCTTTATTTTTTAATATTTAAAAAATAATATTTAAACATTTGACATAATATCATAAAGTTGTGACTTAAGCAGTATATTTAATTAAGTCCAGTGTACACGAATGATTTTATCTTACGTTTTGGTTTTAAAAACCTTTGAACCGTTAGACGTATAGTTTTTGAGTTATTGGATATTAAATGCAGTTTTTAATACACGGTAAATGAGATAATATCCAATTTTCAAGTTTTAGTTATTATAGCTAAGTCAAAAAAATTATTTAATAAAAACAAAATTTATGAAAAACTTTTCGTGTAATCTGGTTTTCATGGTGACATAATTCAAATCTAGAAAATAGAGATTTTGAGATTTGTTTCGAAAATTTTTAATTAATATTTTTCCAAAACTGCACGGGAAAGTATAGTTTTTTTAATTTTTACGTTATCTAAAAGAGTCAAACTTTCGAATAATCAGTTTTTTAAAAATTTGTCTATAGCCAATTTGGTTTAATCTTATTTTTATATACACTTCCGGTCAGTCTTCTCATATATCATTGTGTTAAAAATCGCATTTTTAATAATTAATAACTTGAAAACTAGACGGTCAATGTTTTTTAAAAAATGCAGTTGAATGTATGAGATATCCATAATTAACATATTAAAATTTCAGCGTATTATCTATACATTGCTCTATCGGGCGTATAACAAAAATAAAAAAAAAATAAAAATATATCCGCCGACGTGGGGCTTGAACCCACGACCGTGGCAAAAAGAGTCTCATACTCTACCGACTGAGCTACTCGGGCTTGTGAATGTGAGGCGCTAATATTGCAATATTTAGTTAGGGCATGTCACTTAAGAATATTTGTCGGACGGACACATTTTGAGATACATCTTGCAACATTTTTCATTATTGCTCTGCTCCAATTGGTCGTAGCGTGATATTATATAGCCTATAGCCTTCCTCGATAAATGGGCTATCTAACAAAAAAATATTTTTCAATTCGAACCAATAGTTTCTGTGATTAGCGCGTTCAACCAAACAAACAAACAATTATATTATATTCAGACATTACAAAAGCAGTGTCAGAATGTCTCAAATACCTACCCAAAAATGTTTGATAGCTCTCATATTATAAGCCTGCTATTGCAGCAATCGCCCCAGCTACTCTGTATGTACACAGTTTCATCCTGGTTTCCTATACTCGGAGGAAGGGGAGGGAGGTACGTTGGTTAACCGCATAAAACACATCGTTTATTGGATATACCGCACGTGTAAAATTGGTACAGATCGAATGAAAATACGCACACCTGCAGTAAAATTCAAGAGAAACACTTGTTATATTTACCATTCCAAGTTTCCAACTCCACAAGTGAGTATTGGTAGGTCAAAATTCACTTTGAAAAATTTTACAAACATTTTTTCGTTTTAAGTCTCCAGAGTTCAAATTTTTTTTTTTTTTTGGAAAAAGTCTTGGCGCCTGTTAGTATGTGAACACTATACAGATTTAAAGTTTATAATAAACAAAATAAATAACTTTTAAATATTTATATGACGTAATCTTGTTAAGTATATAATATGTAAAAAAGGCTCCATGAAGAAAAAAATTTAAAGGTCAATTATTTAACCATTTTTTGTTTTTTTCAATGAAGACGGTTTTTCGAAAAAAATTATTTCGTTAACAATAGCCTCTCATTTAAAAACATTTTTTCAACGAAACTTTATTCTTTCAAGTGTTAAGATGCCACCATAATTTATGAAATATTTTTAATTTGTTTTTTAATACTATAAAAACAAATTATTTTATGTGTTGTACTCTCTCAACAGGGCGTTGCGCTCAGGCTGTAATGGCCGCGCGGAACCCTATTTTTAACGTTAAATTAGAACTATAAATAATAGAGATAGAGTTCCGGGAGTAGGACTTTATTATTGGAAATTTTCTCCTCTTTAAAAATCTTTTTTCCAATTTCCGCTATTGCTTATAGTTTTTGAGAAATTGCCAAAAATCTGAGAGGTTTTTTTCTTTTCGTTTTTTGTTAAAAACAAATGCAATTTTTGTCGGCGAAAAAAACGTCTTTTTCGGAATATTTATCCGAATCGAATGAGCTATTGCTCATATTTTTTGGAGACGGAAGCTGAAGCAATGACATTATATAGAGAAATGGACGCTAGTTTATTATTATTATTGCTATAATTATGTACGTTCAAACGATCAAATGTGATTGAAGGAACTGTTAGTTTACCAGGAATTGAAATTAAATTACCTCGTCAAACGACTGGACATTGGACATAATGAAAATAGTGTGATCTGTATTATTATTACGTACCGTAGTTTTAACCCCGTATGATCTGTTCAGTCCTTACCATTATTATAGTCCAAAACCAACAGAGGGAGAGGGGAGAGAGAGAGAGAGAGAGAGGAACTGTGAGTCATAGACGGTCGACAACTGAACTTTAGGTTATTAGCGTCTGATGTAATATCGTCTCAACTGTTTTCTTTAACTGTGTTAGAATATTGAAAGTTACAATAATAACAATCTGAAAAGGCCAATCACTGATTTAAAAAACAATTGCACCCCCTTTAAAAAAGGCCACTTTAATAAATGAATGATAATGATTTAAAAAATTGTTATGTGCTCGCTTCATACGATGCATGTTTTGAGACTGGCTTTGTAGATTGGTTTGGTTCGTGCCCAGTGACAGTTGGAATGTTAACAAAAGTGAACGTTTATTGTTTCTGAACATCAACACACATTATGACGCCATGCTTGTTTTTGGGCATTTGTACATATCGCCCACGTGACAAGATATTGTTGTCTGATTGGTTCTTGTTCAAAACAAATAGAGAAACAAGCACGAAAAATAGCCCCAGTTCTAATTCTGTAATTCAACCTGTGACATAACAACGGAGCCCACAGTGACGTCATTTCTATCCTCGCACCGGCAACGGTTTCAGCGAAGAAATCAGCCCCGTGTACAGCTGCCTTTACTCGAAGTATTTGGGTAAACAACCTGTACAACAGTATAAAGTGAAGTATAGGTGACACACGCAACACATAGAGTCCATTCGCACAGAAGGCGAGATCTGCGGCTGTGAAGGAGCCCTACAGCTTGTTGTCGACGCCGCCGTATCGCCGCCGCCGACGCCCCAACTGCAGCGGGAGCGACAGGCCTTGCGAACGCCGGCTGCCTTGGTTCACCGCACGTTTTCATTAGCCAACAAAGATATCGCAATCAATTTATATCTTCTCCCTTTCCCTCTCACACTAATACACTTACATACGTTCACAAACAGAGATAGAGTGCAATACTGTCCTCCCAATGTAATTATACCGACTGTGTGAAACCAATGTTACATTTGATCGATTATTAAGAGATTATAATTAACATTGACAATAAAGACCAATACTAACCATTGATGACACTAATTTTCACCAATGTGAGAGGATAAAATAAAAAATTCCAGCCAATTGGGCGACTGGACCATTCCAACTTTAAAAATATTGACATTTGATATAGTATAATAAAGAAAATCAAATTTTTTATATGCGTGAGGTGACGCGGGTAATGGCTAGTATTCAATATGATATTTGTTATTCGTTGCCATGGTTCCACGGTTCCACGTCATGTACAAACTAATAAAAGCATGTTTTTAACTAGTTTATTTCTCATAGATTTACAAAACAAAAGAAAACCTGTTTTTTTTTTAATTTTCAAAATATTTTCGAAACTGTAAAGTTAAAAAAAATTTTAAACTTTCTTAAAAAAATAAATAGAATAATAAACCGTTCAAAAATTAAAACATTATTATATAAAAAACACCGTTATAGCATTATATCTCAAAAACAATTGGGCTCTTCATATTTGCATGCCAAACATCCTCCCAAAATTTGGTTTTAATACATTTATCTGTTTGATCTGTATCGTGTTCACACACTAACAGACGCACAGAGTTTTTCCAAAAATGTGTTTTTTGGATTCGGGGGACCTAAAAACGAAAAGAAATTGTAAAATTTTGAAAAGTGATTTTTGACCCTAAAGTAGTACCATTCCTTGTGGGTTGGAATGGTAAAATAATATGTGGATACGCTCAGGCACTGCCAAATTGTAGTTAGCTACAATGAACAAAATAAATTAATTAAAAAAAACTGTTCTTCCCTGAGACGTATGACACTGCCAAATTGTAGTTAGCTACAATGAACAAAATAAATAAATTAAAAAAAACTGTTCTTCCCTGAGACGTATGCCATAATATAACGAATTCTCAATATTATTTAAACCTCCCAGCGTATTGCGTATCACATTTTTTGCGCTATAGGTTAACCTTAACGTTAATTAATGAATTTTACCCTGTGATTACAAAAGCTATTAATATAAATAATAAAAGTGTGGCTTTTCGGTCTCTGCTTTGAAGTTAAACAGATTTTAAGAAAACTTACATGTAAGGTTAAAAAATGTTCTTAAAACTTTATTTGAAGAATGCCTGAACACAGAGACAAAAAAATCACATTTTGTACAGCTTATGTAATTTCAAGCCAAAATTAATCGTGTCAATTTTAAATTGGTATGTCAAATAAAAATATGGACCCCTAAGCTGGGCGTCAAAATTCGATTTCATTAAAAACAGTGGCTCTGCGTTGAACAACACCTCAACACGTTTTATAAATGTCTTGAAAATCGCTCGTAACGTTTTTGGGTAATGCCCGAATGTAACAAGAAAAAAAATTTTTTTCTTATAAATTACCACAAAACGTATTTCTATATGTTGTATTTTCGAATGACAAGCCCCGAATTGGGCGCCAAAGTCGGTTTATAACTTATAAATTGCATTGAATAACGCTATCAATGATCAAAAAAGGTATTAATTGCAAAAATTCGATCTGAAAGAAATGGAGTTCGTATTTTAAGATTGTAAGAAATCGAACAAATCAACGATAAAAAAGAAAACATGACGTAAAAACGCGTTTAAGTGATATATGGTGGAGTGACTGTTATTTATGTGATGGAAGAATGGGTACTCTGCCCATAGAACAGTCTGTATAGAAAGGAGACGTGTGCTGTATATTGTTCGCCCACAGGCGCTCTTTTTCTTTGGTCACCATTGTCACATATAGGCGATTATTATAATACACAAAAATATTTAAACGATCCAAACTAGCTTTTACTGAAATTCCCATTTTGAACAGGAAATAATCATTACTGTTGGTCTTGTGACATTAATTCATGGAGATAGCGGAGTTGTCAGGCCTTGATAATAATTAATTAACAATAATCTGATCAGATTGGGGCGGCAACGCAGTGCAGGAAACAATCTGATCATCTCAGCAGTATACAAGGCCGGTCAGCAATCACTTAATTCCAGTGTCACATTAATTCTGCAATCAGCTCGAATCTTATGCCTGCAGTACACATTCGCCGAGCGCGCTTGCCGAGAGGTCTCGCCGAGAGATTAGGTAAAGCGAGCATCTACGAATGTATCTGTGTACACAGTACACTCGGCGTGGCTCGGCTTTACTGTCCATTTAAACGGCGTAGTTAAATGGATCTGGACGTTGTTTGTGTTTCTGCTGTTGCAGCTTATTGCTCATATTACATGTTACATATATATTATAAGCTATAAGTTTATACTTTAACTGAGTTTAACCTACAAAAATGATAACTTAAGCATATTTAAATTCGCACGAGGTGACGAGTGTGTACTGACTGCGCTCGTACTCGCCGCTCGGTTCCTTTGACTCGCGGTAGAAAAACCGACATTATACGGAGCGCTGGCGAGGCGAGACAGTGCGCTACGAGATCAGACGAGCGTTCCCAGTATACACTCGCGTTCGCTTGGTCTCGGTATCCCTCGGCGAATGTGTACTGCAGACATTACAATAGTACAAAAATACAATGCAACAAAATGGAATAATTTATACTAATATATAAAGCTGAAGAGTTTGTTTGTTTGTTTAGTTGAACGCGTTAATCTCAGGAACTACTGGTTCTAATTGAAATTTTGTTTGTTGGATAGTCTATTTATCAAGGAAGGCTATAGGCTATACAATATCATGCTACGACCAATAGAAGCGGAGCATCGATGAAAAATGTTGCAAAATATAATTCATTTGTCCGTCCGACAAAAACTTTTGAACGGTAACTCCGATCATCATGAAATTTGGACACAACATTCATCTCGGTAAACTAAGATGAATGTGCGTACTCATGTCCCTCCCCCATTTGTTCTTTTGCACCCGGGTGAAACCGGGCGGGACCGCTAGTGTTACAATATATTGAATTGTAAATCTATACTATAATATTATAAAGAGGTAAAGTTTGTAACTTTGGATGTAGGAGTTAATCTACGAAACTACTCATCCGATTTCAGAATGTTTTCACCAATGTTAAGAATGAACCCTCAAGATGGACATAATCTATACATTATTGCGTTAAAATAAAAGCGCTTTTCGTGGAGATCAATGTTGCAACTTAAGTCAACGAAGAAGCGATGGCAATATCCATACTTACAAACTTCATCTGTTTATAATATTAGTATAGATTATGTAGGACGTAGGTGCTTAACCTGATTTGTCAAGCGTCTATGATTTACAATCTCTATTCATCTCTCTCTAATATATGAGATATAAAATACGCAGGTTATACTAACAATCTTTTTATGTATTTAGAGTGTGACATAATAATCGCCTGTATATTCGATAGAAGATTGCTGCCGAGAAGAATTACAAAGGTCCCACTTTAATTAAATGACAAGATTATTAATTCCCATTTAGGTCGGGTCAGCATACAGCGCCGTTCAGATACTAGCGGGACCGATTAACAACATTTGAAATATAACCAAAACGGATTAAAGTTGCCTTTTTTTGTCATTTAACAATGGCAGGCGCACTTTCCTACAAGTTAAACTACCGAACACAAAAAAAAATAATAAACAAATACAGTTACACATTTTTTAAAACATATTTTTTTTATAATTTATCATCTGTTATTTCATTCATGTCAATGTCGGTTGTGAAAGGAGCTTTAATCAAAGCGAAAGAGAAGTTTGAGTACCAGTTGATAGTTTACGAAGTTTCAAAAATCGGTTTAGCTGTTCTCGAATGACGATGGTGCAAATAGTTAGCCAGAAAAAAATGTGGATTCACGTTTTCTATTATAAGTAAATATCATACAAAATATTTTAAAAAAACCTTAAATAAAACGAAATTATACCCATAAAGATCCTGTTATTATCTTTATATATATATATATATTTCTACTGTCCGTGTGTATGTCACTGAACTCCTCCTAAACGGCTGAACCGATTTTGATGAAATTTTTTGTGTGTGTTCAAGGGGATTCGAGAATGGTTTAGATTCACAATTTGGTTCACTGGAAAATGTTTTTTTAATTAATTTTTTATTTGTAAGTAGTCGTTGATTTTGGAATGTTTTACATTGGATCCGGCAGACTGCGCTACCATCGCAGTATCGATTATTCAATATTATATTCTATTTTAATTTTAGTTTGTCCCAGTCGTTCTTTTTTACACGGGTGAAACCGGGCGGGACCGCTAGTGTATTGATAAAAAAATAGAAGTCGTCGTGGGACGCTTGGCGGATGTGAAACATACATTTAAGCAAAATTCTAGTAATTAAATTTCACTCTGTACCTAAATTTTGCCCCGTCAACTAACGAAATTCTAATGACTAAATATAGCCCTGTAACTAAATTTCACCCTGTAACTAATACAAAGTGTGTATACAAGCGGTGAACGTGTCAAGCATATAGTCGCACACGCAGTTTCTCTGCGTGAATTGTGACAGCTCACACAGAGAAGCAATGGACGTACGCGTGCGTGAAGAGTGCGCGTGACGCTTTGGCAGAGAGAATAGACACGATTTTCCCACTTTTTTCTCTCAATTGCCGGTTAAATTCGGAGAAGGGGTAGCGTTTCTCTTCTCGTCTGATCAAGTCATTTTGTTCTATCGCGCCTAAAGTTACTTTGAAAAATGGTATTGAAAAGTATTTAAATGTTGCTCTGAATAAAATGTTTGTCTATCAAAAGACTCGCACATTGCAAAATTATTTTTTAGTCACCAAGTTTTTGTATAGTTTACTTGGCCGCCGTTCAATTTGTAGGACTACATGCTGGAAGCAAACTACAAGTAAGTAAACAGGCTGAAGTACTACATGAAGTTATGACAAAGTTATGAAGTTTTTCATTATAATTTCAAAACAAAATTGCTTTCGGCGACAAACTCATAAAAAGTTATAATGCGTGAAAAATACTATTATTTGTATATATGTTCTTAGAAAATTATCATATTAACTAAAGTTGAAGTTGTTAGATTGCATACAGAGTGTAATGTCAAAGTAACAAATTTATTGTAGATGCGGTGAGACAATAGAAAGAACTTAAGAAGTACGCTGAATCGATTAGGCCTAAGCGCAAAAATCGTACCTTGATGAGTTTACAAGTTATGAAGATTTAAAATGTATAAAATAGGTATAAACGAAACACTGCGAATTTATTTTACAAAAATTTTTACCGTCTTCGTATACTTTTTCCGTTTAAAAAAAAAACAGAAATATTGTTTGCAAACGATTTACAGCTGAGGTTATTCTCAGTGGCGTAGATAGGTTTTTGCCATGGGGGGGGATATGACTCACTTAAATTTTTATGTTATCAATTTTGTTGGAGTGTTTATTTACCTAGTTTTACAATTATCAATTACATATAATATACACACATGCACAGAAATAGGTGCTTCTAAAAAAATGTTAACATTCTTTGAAAAATGATTTTTTTCAAGTTGAGGCGACAAATCAAAGAACAAAATCGAGTTTTCGGGTTTTTTTTGATAATTCATCAATAACTTCCTCAGTTGTGATCCCGATGTCATGATGAAGTGCTAGTGCAGCCAAACCATTCAAACGGTCCTAGAATGACAAAGAAACGACAAGAATATGACATTTTAGTTTCTATTTTACCGCTGTCGCGATGTCCACGCAAAGCCAACTCTTGTCGCCCAAGAACTATAATTGTTTCGATACTAGGAACAATATGTTGTCTATTTTCTAAGATTTGCTTTTTTCGAGATTGGTCAATCAAATTCTCAACAGACTCGCTTTTGTTTTTCTGAATACGCAGAAAATTATCACTGTCAGCAATTGCATGTATGTGATACTCTTTGTTTTTGTGTTCTTGGAGAATCTGAAAATAAGAACATATGGGTCATTTGAAGAGAGATTTTCAGTCGAAAGTTTTTTTTCTACGAAATAATTTAAAATAATGAAAAAATGTTTTCCAAAAAGAATTTTGTCAATGTTCAAATTTTTCGGAAAACTCAAAATTTTTTTATCATTTAAAAAACTCAATGTACGAAATTATCTGAAAAACTTGATTTTTAGAATTTCTTGTGAACAAGATTTCCAAATTTTCATAAATAACCGTTAAATTTTTCATCTTCAAGTCTCCAAGAATTCAAAAAATTAATTGTGAGAAGGTACGAAATTTTAATTGTTTAAATCCGGAAAAATCATTTGTTCAGCGGCGTGTGGAAAAGGCTACTTTTCCACACGCTTACGCGATGCAAAACTCGCATTTCCACACATTGTTGAACAAAATACATTCCTTTACTAGTGTGGAAAGTTGTTTTTAACTCATCTGATTACAATGCTCGCCTTTGGCTCGCATTGCAACTCTCAGATTCGTTAAAAACAACTTTTCCACACTAGTAAAGGAATATACTATTACTAGGGTATTGACTTTGGCCAACAAATAATAGTGCATTCTGCAATTAAAACAGCAGCTTTTCAAGAAGTTAAATTGAGTTTGATTTAATTCCATTTAATTTTAGTTAATTTTGATTTTTTTGTCTATAACCCTATCGTGCGTGATTCAATACCTTACAATAGTGTACAATAGTTAAGTATTGTAACCGGCCGATAAAACAGTTTCAAAAGAGAGCAACTGTATCGTTTGGTGAATATTTTTCTGAGAGAGTATAACGATAAATAAGCTTTCAGTTCTTTATTGTGTTACACTTTTTTAAAATAATAATTGAACCAATTAAAATTCTTGAAATAAATATGAATTAAGCATATATATTTGATGTGTCAGTCGATAAATATGCCAACTTCATATTTTTTTCAAGAATGTTAATTGGTTCAATTATTATTTTAAAAAAGTGAAACACAATAAAGAACTGATAGCTCATACCCCTTCAGAAAAATATTCACCAAACGATACATTTGCCTTCTTTTGAAACTGTTTTATCGGCCGATCACAATACTTTACTATTGTACACTATTGTAAGGTATTGAACCACGCACGATAGGGAAACAAACTACAAAAATGAGAAAACAGAAATAATCTAGTTGCTACATTTTGTAGCAAGGTCATGTGGATCATGTGCCTAAACTTACTTCTTTTGCTTTCTTCCAATTATCGAACTTTGTTTTCACCAAACAGCCTAAATGTTGCGATCCTCTGCCACCTCTTTTAGCAAAAGCCTACACACGGTACACAAAATGCACTATGGTGCACTTCAGAATATGCGAGCCACGAGAATTCATCGAGCCATTCACGACGAAACCTTAATTTTCGAGCTTCGAACTTTTCCAGCAACGGAAATGCAAAATTTTTCGGTGGAACCCAGACATTCGTCAATAAATCTAGCCTTTCCGCGTCACTTAATTGAGTGTCAACGAAATTTGCGACGTCTTTTTTGTGTACATCAACACAAGCTTTTTTCGCGTTTGTTTCTGCAAACGAAGATTCTGCATTTTCGTTTTCGGTTTTTTGTTTTTTTTCGTTTTTTTCACTGCTCAGATTTATTAAAAACCTCTTCATTTTTGATCATTTTCTAATACTGGATAAAACAAAGACAATGGGCGCGAAAATTTGAAACTATTCTAATTTACAGTCGTCACAATAATAATTACACTTTCATGATTAAAAAATTTTATAACCTGCAACTCGCAGATAATTGCAAATGCCATCATAATAATAATAATAATAATAATAATAATAATTTCTTTATTTCTGTAATACTACGTGCGTAGTGTAGAAGACGTCATTTACATAAAGGTATGATACATACAAAAATACAAATTAAGATCTCTTGGTTAATTTACACAAGAAGAATTCGTCGATACTATAAAAATTATGACATAGCAACACAGCTTTGAGCTCATTTTTGAAACTCCGTAGGCTTAGATTTTTTATTGAGATGGGTAAATGATTAAATATTTTTATAATAATGTTCATGGAGCCTTTGTTGATGGTGAGAAAAGTTGTTATGTAGTTGTTTTTAATTCTGGTACTGTATTCATGATGGCGTAAATTGTTCATAAAAAGCTGCGGATATGTTTTGCAGAAGATAGAGCACTCATAAATGAAAATATCATAAATTGTAAGTATTTTCATGCTCTTGAACAGCGGCCTACATGATTCTCTAGGTCCAATATTTCCTATAGTTCTCACGCAGCGCTTCTGAATAAGAAAAAGTTCATGAACATACGGAGAGTTACCCCAAAAAATAATTCCGTAGCGAAAGTTTGATACTACGTAAGCATGGTAAACATTTAGTAACACAGATCGTGGAACGAAGTTGCTTAAAGCTCTCAAAAGATAACTATATTTACTGATTTTATTACTGAGCTGCTCGATATGATATTTCCACGTCAGGTTTTTATCTATTAGGATGCCAAGAAATTTAACTGAGTCTTCTATTTGGATAATACCGTTTTCAGGAAGAGTCAAACTTGTGTCACTATCGCCATATTCACCAAATTTAATAAATTTAGATTTGGTCAAGTTAAGTTTAAGACTATTTTCATTGAACCAGTTTTTAATTGCAGAAACAGAACTGTCAATATTATGTAAAAGGTCCACTTTGCTTTCGCTGTCATAAATGGCTGCCACATCATCAGCAAACAATATTATATTGCCCTTGACGCATTTAGGAAAATCGTTGATGTAAATAAGAAATAACAGCGGGCCAAGTATCGATCCTTGTGGGACTCCTCGTAGATTTATTAAATCACATGAACATACAGTTGATGTGAAGCCATTATTCGTTGTATGTAATTTAACGAGTTGTGTACGGTCAGTAAGGTAGGACTTGATAAGATCGAGAGCCGTTCCTCTTATGCCAATTTCGTACAGTTTTAGTAAAAGTAAGTCATGGTGAACACTGTCAAATGCCTTGGATAGATCGAAAAGAGCTGCCACACTTAAACTCTTTTTGCTCCAGGCTTCACTGACACTAGTTATAAGTTTGAAAATTGCGGCACTAGTAGAATTTCCAGAACGAAATCCATGTTGTTCTACACATAGCACACCGTGAGCATCGAGAAAATGGTTCAATCGATTTAAGATCATTTTTTCGAACACTTTAGACATATTGCTAAGAAGAGCTATCGGTCTATAATTGTCAATGCATGAGGGATCACCTTTTTTCAATAATGGTTTAACCATAGCTAGTTTTAGCTTCGATGGGAAAATACCTTGGAGCAGACAAAGATTTATAATATAGCACAAAGGCTTAACTATAACGGTAACACATGACTTTAGTATATGCGTAGGAATATTGTCCCAACCCACAGACTTCTTATTTTTTAGTGATAAGATTGTTGAGTATATTTCCTGTTCATCACAAGGATATAAGAAAAGACTATTCATATTATTAGGTTGAGTAAAATTAAGTTTAAAGGAGGGATCATTTAAGCTTAGAGCATCTGTAATATTGGCGAAGTGTTTATTAAACTTGTCAGCAATTTGACGTTTATCTGAGATTTTTTCACCTTCAACATTAATACAGGTTATATCATTGTTTTTAGTAGAATTATTTGTAGACTCTTTAACAAGGTCCCATGCAGCCTTAGATTTATTACTTGCATTTGAGATTACTTCCTGGTAATATTTCTTTTTAGTTATACTTGTTAATCGCGATGTTTGTTTACAAATAATTTTATAATAGGCAGTTATATCAGCAGTATTTACTCCTGCTCTATTTAATTCTTGTATTAGTTGATATAAACTTCGCTTGTATTCAGATAAACATTTAATGTCAGGTGTTATCCATTTAGTTTTTGCTTTGTTTCTTTTATCAATTTTAACCGTTTTATTTATGAAAGAGATATTGTAATAATAATTTAATATATCTTGGAAGCACTCGAAGGCTTTGTCAGCATCAGGTTCATTCATCACTGTATCCCAGTTTTCTGTTGACATCAAGTGGTTAAACATGAAGAGTCTATCTTCGGAAAAAGGCGTGATATTTCTATACATGGCGTTAGCATATTTTTGCGTTTTGTTTATTTGAAATGTACACATTACAGCAGAGTGATCCGATAGTGCATTTGAAATATTACTGGTTTTACATAAATTCGGGTCTATATTGGTGATTACATTGTCGATTAAAGTTGACGATTTATTAGTAGTGCGAGTAGGTTCTTGGACACAGCATACCATATTATAGCTTATAAGTAACTTGTTAATTTTTTTAAGTTTTAAATCCGAATGATTTAGCCAATTTATGTTATAATCGCCGCATATAAACGTTTTACATTTTAGTTTAGCTATTATAATTAAAATACTTTCAAATATAATTAAAAATTCTTTAAAATCACTATCAGGTGTTCGATATATCGATATAACTATTACATTAATATCTACACATTTAACTGCACAACATTCAAGTATTTTTTCGTTACACAGTTCATTAATTTGTACTAAATCTTGGTAGATAATATTTGTTTTGCCGTATATGGCGACACCACCATGGAGATACTTAGTTCTACAAAAGGATGACAGCAAAACATAATCACTAATGACCAAACAGTTAATCTCTGCAGATTTGAGCCAATGCTCTGAAAAACAGATTATATCTGGATTAGCGTCACTTAAGAATATTTCAAGTTCATTTATTTTATTTCTAATGCACTGAATGTTTTGGCACATTACAATAATTTTGTTAGAGATTGGACAAGATTTTGCACTTTTTGAGTCACTTAGGTTGTTCTTTGTGTCCGGTGTCGCAATTGAAAAAACCTATTTACTCGAACTCCTTTAGGCCATATAGTAGGATGAGATATCTCTTCAAAATTGCGCTCTGGTATCGTCAATTTAAACGAAGCGTATAGGTGGGGATGTTTAGATTCCATTTTTTCTACTTGTACGTCATCAATCTTGCGTTGATTTAAGTAAGAAGTGAGATCTTCTATTGTAGTTTGGGTATCAAGACCCCAGACATGCAAGAACATTTTTTTGGGAGCACTTTTAATAGTTATATTATCGTCTTCACAAGCACCCTCAATAAGTGCCCGTTTAACGGCTCTGTCTCTGCGATTTTTAACTAATGTCCAGTCAGCTTCATTTGACTTTTGGGTAACTCCATCAGACTTAATCTGTGGTATAGTATTTTCGGGATCAGTAGATCTAGTCTCCTCTGAAACTAAATTTTCATCAACATTGCTATTACCTCGTATTTTTTTACAGTTATGAGCACTCTGGCTTAAGTCTACTACAGCTTCCCTTGCGTTTTTAGCGCTTTTCTTTTCGGATGCAACCTCTAGATTACTCGCTCGACTCGCGTTTGAATTTGTAGACAAAGTAGCACTGTAATTTTTAGCGGGTTTGACCGCTTTTTCCTTGGATTGCTCAACTACTTCTTGACATATTTTTTGTTTCTTTAGATGTATGATTTCATTTTCAAGTTCCTTTATTTTATTATTTTTACACACATTTAATTCAAACAGATCACTGACCTTTTTAGCTAAATCCGATATAGTATTTTGTAAAATTATTTGATTATCTAAAATAAGTCCAATTTTCATTTCTAAATCAAAAGATTGTGCGCTACTACCAGCAGTAATAATAATTCCAGAGTTAGCACTAGCGACATTCTTAGCACATTCGGCAATTTCTTCAGAGTTGACATTATTATTTTTATTGAATTCACAGATCTCTCCATTCCATTGTGAACATTTCCACTCAGAAATGGATTTATCAATTTTTTTGTTCGAAAATTCTTCTATAGAAATATCCACACAGGCAATGTGAAAACTATTCTTGCAACTTCCAGTACAGTCAATTACCTCATCATATCGACAACGTAAAGGAATGAATATACTTAGATACAGAGATCTTCGTATAAATTTATGATATGTTTTCTGGACTCATGGGGGGGGATATATCCCCCTGATCCCCCCCCTATCTACGCCACTGGTTATTCTTATAGAAAAAATCGCGCTGAATCGATTACGACCACTCCCACCTCTGTGTCATTAGTCGTTTGGAAGTTATGACGTTTTTGTTTTTCCCAAATAATATAAATGAATGTGATACATGGTTGTGAATTGTCGGAATCGATTAAGTTTGATTTTTTCTATAAGTTCGGTTAATATAAAACGGGCCAAAAATCGCTTGGTGACTTAAAAAGTTGTAGATTTGCAAAGCGCATGAAAACAGGAAAAGTTTTACGATATTTGGGAAAATTCATATTATTTAAAACTACTCGCTGAAAACATATTATTCCTATTTTTTCATTTCAAATCAAATAATTTCTCGTTTAAATGTACCTAAAATTAAAAAAAAAATAAATGAAAAAATTGATTGTAAATTAATTAATTAATGTTAATGGGCAGAAGGGCTATCCTGGCAGAGATAAATTCTTTATATTGTAATCAGCTTTTACGAAACTATTTTATTCAATTAACAGATGAGGGTATATTTTTGTAATGCCGGATCTAAGACTACAACTTGTGTGATACAATTTATAAATGAAATTATTATTTTTTTATTGATTTTATAGATAAAACAATAATAATTTATAAATTACATGTTTTGACAATATGAATAAACCTAATTTTTTATGCAAACTAATCAAATAAAACCTATCTACATGGTCTGCATTTCCAAAAGCACTTAAGGAAAATTGACGTGCCTCTTAAAGTAATTGCTAAAATCGAGTTAGAAAAACGTAAACAACCGTACATTTGTTGATTTACAGCAAGAAAATAAGCAATTGATATATCGAAAACACTTAAGTCAATCCTGTTTTAAAATATTTTTATTGTTGTGAATAAGATAAAAAAATATATTCTAAATTCCAAGATATAGGTAGAATGTAGATAGACGTATTTTATAAAATCAACCTGATTGTCGAACAAAGTCGAAATAGAAAGTCACATTGCCTAAGACTTAATTTTATCAGAAGATTAAAATAGTTGTTTACGTATCTAGAGCGTAATGGATGTTATTATAACGCAAGGGAGAAAGGTCGCCCGACCACAGATTCTCAAATGAGGAATATTCATGACTAGATACTAGCGAATTTTTAATATTGTAACACGCTCCTAACCTCCCCCAGCTGAGACGACCTTGCTTTCCGTCGAATGTTCTCGGTGTCGGTCTAAAAATAGCACACAGAATTTCGTGGAACAATAATTATAAGGCTTTGTTGTAAAAGCAGGTAGCCAAATCCCAAACTTTTAACAATTGCAACGCAGGTGTAGACGGGTTTGGAACATTCGAGAAAACGCTAGAAGGGATACCCCGCGCATATAGAAAAAAATTAGGCAAAACCGTCGCTGGTTCTATCAAAGCTACTAAATTAACTCTCGTTCACTAGAGGCTACAGATAAACAAAACGAGCATCGACATCAGCTCTGGATTTGATGCCCTTTTGAGTTTTTCCCTTCCAACAAAAAACAATATTCTAGTGCTGTTTACATGAGGGGAATTCATTGCAGCAGTCAATACAGTGGTGCCATCTTCTGGTCTCTGCCATTACCTCATTACTATCAAATCACAAGAGAAATAGGTGATTCGTTTTCTGTTTGCTCTTTTATTATGAAATTGGATGAATTGACTTGTTATGAATTGAAAATTAACAATACGGCAAATCTTAAGTAAAACAGAATTAAATTCAATGTTATTCATGTTGACTACAAAGTTAGAATTATAATATAACCATTAACCTGTAGTGAAGGAGATTTATTTGGTTGAGGAACAATACAAAAATAAGCTTTACCAAAGTATCGCTTGTGGCCAACGTTTCGAAAATTATATTTTCATCCTCAGGGCCTGATTTTCTATTGTTCCTCAACCAAATCTCCTTCAATACATATTTTGGAACAAAATTTCTACTAATAACCTGTAATGTTTGTTTAAATGGTACAGAAATTGCCTAATAAAAAAGTATGGAAAGTTCAATTATGTCCTATAAAAAAATTAGTAAAAAATTGCCCTTTTGACATTGAAAATTTTCCGGAAAAACATAGTAGAAAGTTTTCCTCTCCACATCAATACGTTTGACCACAAAAAAGAGTGCGATAAAGCGCACATGTCAACATCTATCTTCGTCCGGATTCGAACTCGGTTCTCTATTCAATTCGAGGCGCGTGCTTAACCACTACTCAGCACTCGCTCGATCTACTTATTGTAAAATATATAACTAAACTCGAAAACGTTTGGAAATTAAAAGTCGTTGAAGTATCATGCACACCTCTTAAAAAAAACGTGATTCAAGCCTTAAGGTACGTCGTGTGCGATGAAGGAGGTTATGTAGGCGATGAGGGAGTGAGTGATGGAGGAAGAAAAAGGCGGCGCTCGAAGGCGGAGTAGAGTAGAATGCTGTCACGCACTCTAATCTATAAAGAGGCTTAATCATCAATAAGATTCCTGTTCAGTCCCCGTCTGTTTTAGCACGGATATTCGTTACATACCTACAATGAATTTACTCCTGTTACTTGTTAAACATTTATCTGATATACAGTAGACCCCCGACTTACAACCCTACCTTCATTCATCCTCTCTTAAGGGGATATTCTGGTCTAGACATTTGAAAAAATCTATTTTTTTTTGCATATTTTCAAAGTTTAAGGTTATACACCTATGACCGTATTAGTATAAACTGCGTCCGTATTTTTTTGTAATAAAAAAATTTTATATGACTTGGTGAAATAATATTTCTTATGGAAATATTATATCCTGTAGATCATAGCATTATTTTTCAATATTTAAGAAATTAATATTTAAAAATTTGACATAATATCATAAAGTTTTGACTTTAGCACTATATCAATGAACACGAAAGATTTTATCTTACGTTTTGTTTTTAAAAACCTTTGAACCGTTAGACGTATAGTTTTTGAGTAAATGGATATTAAAAATGCAGTTTTTAATACACGGTAAATGAAATAATATCAAATTTTCAAGTTTTAGTTATTAGCAACATCAAAAAAATTATTTTAAAATAAAAATTTACGAAAAACTTTTCATGTAATCTGGTTTTCATAGTGATATAATTCAAATCTAGAAAATAGAGATTTTGAGAGTTGTTTCGAACATTTTTAATAATTAATATTTCTCCAAAACTACACGGGAAAGTTTATATTTTTTAATTTTTTCGTTATCTAAAAAAGTCAAACTTTCGAATAATCGTTTTTTTTAAATTTGTCTATATCCAATTTGGTTTAATCTTATTTTTATATACACTTCCGGTCAGTCTTCTCATTTATCATTGTGTTAAAAATCGCATTTTTAATAATTAATAACTTGAAAACTATAGACGGTCAATGTTTTTTAAAAAATGCAGTTGAATGTATGAGATATCCATAACTAACATATTAAAATTTCAGCGTATATTGCTCTATCGGGCGTATAACCTTAAGACATTTAAAATATGTCCTCAAGAGGATTTTTTTAAAATTCGAATATTATTTTCGTAGTGACATTGACTTTTGTGTGATGGTAGACGTTGCTCCACTACCTGGGGAATCAAACTTAGAACGCTTTTCTCTTGAAACTACTTTTTGGCATATTCTTCGTGGCATATCTTTCAAGTCCGGCATCGCGTATCCTCGTCGCCAAAATGTGATAATTTTTAGCTACTTCACAACTTCGACTTTCAGTTATTAATAATTAATAAGTCATTCAAATAAAAAGATGTTCTTCAAAAGAATGGTTACATAACAAAATACAAATTAGTCATGCAATGGAATTAAGATCAAAGTTATAACAGAGGACCGCGTGGTGTATTAGTCAGCGTGCTTGGCCTTTGGATCGTACTGTCGTGGGTTCGAATGGATATTTTGTGTTTGTCGTTTAGACCCAGCTTTGGTATTTAAATATACTGGCCAGATACCAAGAGGTAGTGCCATCACCAAGTGATATTCTCTTGTATATGTACATACGAGTATGCTCTATATATGTGGATATATACAATTGGATATACCTTATTAAAAAAAATTTTAAAAAAAGTTATAACAATGATATATCAAGTTACTCGAATAATTTACTTGAAAATTGGTGGAAATCTTCTTTGTATTTTCGTCTATAGTCGGGACCATGAATTTTGGAATTTTTTTTTCATTCGGAAAGGTCAAAAAGTTACTAGCGATTCAAATGTAACACAGGAAAGTTCGACAACGCGTGAATAGACGTTTTCACGTCAAAATAGAACTTCCTCAAAAAAAACCTGAACTAAAAAGCATAAAATAATAAAATTGTAAAGACGGCGCCAATTTAATGAAGTACATAAGGTATGCATAAAAATTATGTTAATTAAATTTAAGTCTATCTCAAAACTTTATTATTTCTTCTTTAAGGTGATTCAGTTTTTTTAAACGCGTATTTTTATTAATTTAAATAATTATTCATACAAATAAAAAAATATATATATCATTCATATAGGTATATATATATATAATATATGGATCAATAGCAAAGTGCGTAAATTTTTTCCTATAACTTTTCCGTGTAGATGCGAAATTATTGGAAAGGTTCTTTTTCCACCATCAGTTCCGGGTTGTAAAAAACCAGGCAAACATAATCGTAGATTACATTTAGAGATGCGGAATGTAGCTAAAGTTCGGGTCACATTTTATCGGCGGCTGCAAGGCGAAGTGGCAATTCAGCGTTTATAATGTGCAAAAGGAAAGAGAAAAAAAAATAGCTCAAACCAGTGATCTTTAATCTGTGTTTCGTAGATGAAGTAAATACATCCTTCACACTACAAAATGTCAATAAATAAAGCACACATTATGGGATTTATATGCAACCGACAAGGACAAAAATAATGTTATGAGTCTTTTGACCTCGCCTAAAGCAAAAAAAAAAACGGAGAACGGACGTTCACTGTATAGACTCTCCTGAGCTTATTTTTAAACTAAAATACAGCGCACACTTGTCCAGCATGGACCAGCACAGCACAGACCTACAGCCTGCACGATGTCGCACAGTAGACAAGTCAACAAACCAACACGGATCAACGCAAATCAGCAACTTTTAGTGCAGGCTTCAAGTAGTTTTGAAAATGCAAATTAATTAATGGCACATCACTAGTAGACTAGATCGGTTCAGCACGGCTAGACTGATGGTCGTTAAGGGTCTAAATAAAATGGGTACCTTCCCGAACAGGTTTTTCTGGTGCGCGCTTCAGAGGTGTGCGTATTTAAAAATAATGAATCTATGCGAGCAATTTAGTGGGGGAAAAAAACGGTTAAGGCCTAGTTTATATGAGAGGCGTTCAACGCGCGTTTACAGTTTCTATACAATTGTATAGGACTGTTTATATGATAACGCGCGTTGGTGGCGCGTTGAACGCGCGTTATCATGTAAACAGTTATATACAATTGTATAGAAATTGTAAACGCGCGTTGGGCCAACACGCGTTGAACGCTCTTCATGTGTGCTAGGCCTAAGTGTGATCGGGACTCGCACACCGAGGATTTCGTACAATTAATGATCTGTAGCATTTCAAACCGAAATTGGAAATCGAAGTTATTTTATTACCTAAGTATTAAATTTGAATCAGCTTTGTAAGTGATGATTGAAAAAGGAATGAATAGCATCGCTTTGTACATCGAAGTTGCAGATAAGTTTATAATCGCAAAAAAAAATTATTTTGGTGACATAACTACAAAACGGTATTCGAATTTTTCTCTTTACATGTACTATAAGACATTGCTTCTTGCCAAATTTCACGATTCTAGGTCAACGGGAATCGGGAAGTACCCGATAAGTTTTGATTCCCTTGAGAGATTCAAAATATGCGGTGTCTTTTGATTTAGAAGTTTGATTTTTTTCACAGCTCCAAGTGATTGCAGACCTGAGTATTTGATATTAATTTCAACTTGATACCTCCACGCGTTCCTAAGAAAAATGGTCTTGACAGACAGACGGACAACGAAGTGGTCCTATAAGGGTTGCTTTTCTCTTTTTGAGATAAGGAACCCTAAAAGCAATTCCGGTTATATGGAGTAATTGTAAAATTGTAAAATAAAGGCAGCTTTTTGAAAACTATGTATGCCGAGCTTTAGAAGCGTAGGTGAAAAATGGTTTTATGTAGGTAAGGTTAGTAAAGATTGCAAGTGGGGCAAGGGGGATGTAGTAAGGAAACTCACGCGAATCTGTATTGATCTATGAAGATTATCCCAGGTTAACAACCTTTTTACTTTTGGCTACAAGTTTTTCAACTGATGACGTTAAAATAATTAAAATGGCAAATATGCTTAGAAAACATCGATATTAACGGTTGGCCACATAATTACACATTGTCGAACAACAGCAAAAACTTGAAAAGTATTAAAGATCGTGCACACTTGTCAAGTACGACCAGTACTCAGAATTGTAGGTTTTTCGGAAATTTTTTGAAACAGAAAATTATCTGGAGCATTTTCCAAGCCACTTAATTCATAAGGTACCGTAAAATTAAACTTTCATTCACTAGAGGCTACAAGTAAAGAAAAATGGAGTATCTTCATCAACTCTGGATTTGATGCCCTTTTGAGCTTTCCCCTTCCAACAAAATTGTTTAATTGGATTTCTCATTTTAACTTGGTTATTTGTAAATTCTGAAATTAATGACCATTTGTCTCGTCACCATTTCCGCCCATTAAAAATGACTTTTATATCTCTATTCTTTAAAGATATTAAATATTTTTTAATCATAGCGTAACCGCATTTTTTTTTTTGTTTCCAATAAAATTATATTTTGTAAAAATCTAAAATGATTAGAAGGATTCCTTTTGACCCCTAAACATCAGTCTGAAAATATTGAATTGTAATTTTTGTTTGTATTAGGTGTAATTAAATTAAATAAAATATTTTGATTATTCATTCAAAATTATTACAAATTATATCAACAATCTCTGTTGTCAAGCGTTTATAATCTATTAATCAACAATATCATCACCCCCTCACTCTTCAATTTTAAAATAAGCCTTTCTCAGTAATTACGTGATACGGTTATGAATTAGCACTGACCTTCCCAAAAATCTACTTTTAGTTGCTTGTAAAAATATGATATTCGAAGACGCTTTTTTAAGGTTGTAAATTTGTGTAAATCTTGTGAGATTTTTTTGCAACAGAAAATGTGCTTCAAAGAAACGTGAATTATTCTATAGCAGTTTATTTGTCCAAAAATTTATTAAAAAACCCAGGCGTCCAGCTATCATGTTTTTGAAATTAATTTTATACTCTTAAAATCGATAAAAATAAAGTATGTACTTAAAAAATATTTTCAAATGATTTTCTTACCTTTAATAACATAATATAATATCCTTCAGTGTTAGAGAGCCATAGTGAGGAATCATTGTGTTTAGTTGGTCAGGAAACAACTTCAGATAATTCGTATAGTATAATTTTACAAATATAAATTTTTAAATCACAAAACAACACTCAAAAACTGACCATCGAACTGCGACAAAAATCAAGTTGAATCTAGATCGATTACTTAATTGTAACTAACGTTTTTATAGAAGGCATAATAATTTATTTAGACTATTACATAAAAAAAAATTAAATGCACAACGTTTATACGGAGTGTCTCAAATGGTTCGATGTTTTTATAAAATTTTATTGACAAACCAGTCCTTAAAATAGTTTTATTTCGATAAGTTCCACTGCATTTATTTCTGTAATTTTGATCCCGTGTATTCTTTCCCGATAAAGAAAGAGAAATTTCGAACTTTCTGGATCTGTTGAAAAGTACAGTTTTTGATGTAGGTCGATATTGTCAATGGTATGCGACGCACAGGCACCTAAATGCTACCAGAAAATGCCACTCATGAATTTCATTCTGCTTAATAAAAAATATAAAGCGTGTAAAAATAGCATGCAAGTACCGAATAACTAAAACCGAAATATTATGCTAAAATTGCGGAATGCTGATAATTTAACAAATGCCCAACGGTTTTGCAATGGCTTTGCAATACAAAATTTGTTATGAATTAATTTGAATTGCATGGTGGCTTATTCGTCTATATCAAGCGTAATTTTAATATAATATTAATAATTGCAGAATGCATACCTAATGCAATTATATACACTATAACAAAGGTTTATAATTAACATTTTCATATCACAATAAAAGTGATATTTTGTTATTAAATATGTATATTTTCATAATATGGAAATTTAACTACAGTACTTTACAAAATTACATTATTTCTTTAGTTATTTATTTATTAAATTATATACAAAATAAACTAGCATTTTTAAACTTTACAAATATTTTTATATAGTTTTCAATATTATGAGAATGGCACTTTACCACAATGATTCAAAAGGAAATATCGTATCTATTTTTGAGATTAGCACCAATGAACAATATTGATTGGCGCCGACCTTTGAAACCTTATTATTTTACGCTTTTAAGTGACCATTTTTGAAGGAGGTCCAATTTTTTGAGACTTCAACACAGGAAATTTAGCCCGAGTTAATTAATTGAGCCTCATCCAGATAAGCTCACAGAAGAAGGGAAACTTCTTTACAGTTATGAACTCATTTCATTGATGCGTTATCCATTTTGCGAATATATTTTCCCCCCTATAGATAAATCATTTCTTCTTGAAGGTAGTTGCCTTGCTACAATATTCTTTAAAAGTTTTGCGGCATGTGCATGGTAACATTCGAAGAATCAATAATTGTACGTAATAATTAATACGTATTAACGTAAATTAATTTTTTTTTATTTATCAGCAAAATGAAAAAAATATTATTTTAATAATACATAATAACTATATAAGTATTTTGTTAATATTTTCATCCATAAAATTATTTTAATACAAAATGAAAATATATTTTCCAATATTATTTTTGTTTGTTATTAGGTAACACTTGAATGTTATAATAAATCTTATTATTCCCAGTTTTTTTTCTTAATTTTAATGCCCCTTTTTAGATCATTCTGTTGCAATATGTACTAAATATAATATCACTTAAACCAAAATACCCATTATATGAAAAAACGTATTAACTTTGAGCTAATATATTGATTAATTTGGTGCCCTTTTCGAATAAATAATATTATGATAAAATAAAATTTGTATTTTTAAGCATAATAACAATCCACCTTGAAAAATTTAAAAATGTACGACATCCGGAAATAACATTGATATTGATTTGAAACTTTGAATCCATTTATCTCAAAACGGTGTTTTCCGACTTAATCTGTTTTTCCACCCAGCTCCTCAATTGTAAAATCACGAAGTGTGTAACCAAGACCCCAGCGCGAGGGTAGCGGTGGACCGATATCTGTCGCATGAACCAATATGGCGTCAGCTATTGGGTAACGCACCCACGTTCATGGTTTACCTGTCTGTAGTATCTGTGAAGTTAAACAACTTTGGTAACTATGGTGAAAACAGATGTAAAGAACCGAAGTTTTCCCAGCGCCATCTCGCGAGCGCCAGAAAACGGTCCGTCTCGAAACACGCCGATCGTAGGAAGCTAGGGCTCCTGGTTACAAACTTCGTGAGTAAAATAATCCAAAACTACGTTACTTCAGAAACTTTCAAAACAGACACGTCGTAAAAGAAGTTTCACTTCAATGAACAAACGACGATATCATTTAGTCGACATAGTTACTCAAACGTATTTATTATGTAGGTACGTACATAAGTAATATTTAGCTGGTCCTTTCAGTATTCGGCGCCTTTGTATATATTTTATAATACATACAAAGTAGAGGAGAGCCGGAGAAGAAGTAGAGCGCTATGGGAATAATGTCGCGTGGTCTTTTATTCGAGCACTTTTACCCGGTTTCTGAATAGTTCCGCTACATGTGCTTATCGTGCATCAATAAACTTAAGTATTGAAAAACTCAAAGCTGGTTAAAGGTTTCAACTCGTAATATATAACAAGTTGTTCGAATGGAATGAGTGAGCCACACAAAGTGTGCTCTGTTGTTGAAAAGAAACAGCCAACTAGCTCAGTCTCACTTCACTTACCTACGCTAAGGTGCACGCCAAACTGAACACTGGACACGTCACAAAGATTGTCACTCTTTTAACAGGCTTTTATTTAACCTCACATGTACGTCAGTCAGTCTGTCAGTTTGGATCAAATCTTGCAATCAAAATTTAGGTTAGATTTCATTAAGCTAGAGCTTTGAAATTTTGCACACGTGTATAACTCCGGTGACAATCCATAAATTCAATATGGCGGGCGCTCCACGATGGCGGATTATCTTTTTTTTTTCAAAACCCTACTGACATGGGAGTCAATAATTTACAGAGTTAGACGAATGGAATATGATAAAAAATTAAAAATTATGTCTTTTCCATCTTTGGTAGTTTTCTACAACTTATTATATGTTAAAAAGAACACCACAATTTTTTAAATAGTTTTGATACCTACAACACCAGAAGCATTCCATCTCATAGATTAACAGTGGTTCAACTCGCTCCCACCAAGTGTAACAAATTCAAATTATAAACAATTTCCGGTAAAAATTAAAAATCTAATAAATGAATGCCTTTTTAGGACACTAAAGACTTTGTAAAAATAACTTTTTAAAATATTTGTAGACTATGTATGTTATTCAAATCTTTGATTAACGTCTGAATAGAACTCTTCAAATGAATAAAATTGTCGACCAATTTTTCTCAGACCATATATATTGACAAAAAATAATAAAAATACAAATCACTATAACGTCATCCTGTGTTATATTCATCCTGTGTTATATTGATCCTGTGTTATATTGATTTGTATTTTTATTATTTTTTGTCAATATATATGGTCTGAGAAAAATTGGTCGACAATTTTATTCATTTGAACTATGTATGTTATGTTAAACCTTGTTTATATTCTGATAATTACTTTACTTGATGTATTTTTTTTAACGTAATTAATTAACGAATCCTGCGTACAGCTGTTTCGGATAATAAATATTCTATTTTAAGTGACGTCATTGTAAACCCAATACAGTGGACGCCACATATTCAATCGATTTGAAATTTGGAAAACCTTTGTTTTACAATAGGAACTACACTCAAGACTTCTAAGCACCTTGCAAGATATACTGCCTGCAGAATCTGCTCGAGATATCGCAAGCAACTTCACGATTAAAAAGAAAACCAATCAGGAGCCTTTAAAGCGGGTGGGAAATGGCTGCCTACATGTAGAGAAACGGCAACTTCACTCTTGTGCTCTCCTTTTTCTCTTTTAGATATTATGTATTCTCGAAATATATCACCAAGGACGAAAAATTGAAATACTTGTGGCGGACACTGTAAAATACCAAAGGTAAGTACAGAGTCACTCCACTTGAAATAATGCCTTCTAAATTCAATGTAAGAAGACTACTTAAACGTAAGTACTTGCGGTATTGCCAGGAGATGTTATATTATGCAAACGTCTCATTCTAACCTATACTATGCATGTATAGACATCTCACTTTTACACATAGTTGACACATACAAAGTTTGCATCTTTTCGCTTCACTTTCTATTGTCTTAAAATTATTTCAGTATTAAGGACCCAGGAGATTTAGTATCAGTTTTCTGAATAATATAAAAAAGTCAGCGAGTTTCCAAAATGATGACAGCTAGACGCAACCTTACAAAAAAAAAAAAAAAAAACAGCTGACCAAGGACAACCGATTATACTTTTCTAAATATTGCATATTCCGTAACTGACACAGAATTAATTTATGTGAAAAAAATCTGCATTTCGTTTGTTTATATATTCAAAATTCTGCAATCTACAAATTGACAACGAAGCCCTTTTTCGCGAAATAAGAACCGAGTAAAAAGATTTTTCCTATCGGAAGTTCTCAAAATTAACATACACTATTGACGGTCAGTCGGATAGCGGGACCAACATTTCTCGACTGTTCATAACCTCTTCATCAATTTGGCACCAATTTTGAAAATGCTTATATATTTTAAATTCCACAAGCCCGATTGCAATCAGTTATTTTTTACACACATACAAACATCGGTCGTCCATCCAAAAATAGTCAGAATAGCTTCCTAGGATCACAAAACGCTGAAATTTTGAAGATCGGATCTAAACCAATAACTTTCCATTTTTTTGAAAATTATCAATCACTGGAGGTTATAAAAATGGGACCAAAACCATTAACCTCCTTTTTTTAAATGTTCAATAGCGGACAGTTTAAAAATTCCTAATTAAACATGTTTATAAGACCGTTATATTTAAAGATGGCCTGTTAAACAGGCAATAATATAATATTATTGTAAAAATTCCACAAAGAAAAGTACAATGTCTTCAGCTATAAAACAATTATTGTAAGTTGAAGCTTAGTACGTGGGGACAGTGGGGTGGAAAATGGGAACACATTTGATGGGACACAAAAAGTGTGATAAAGCCCCAGACAATAGGAATACTGGATGCACGTTAGAGGACATGGACTGATGTATAAAGCTTTGCTAAGCCTCACCTTTCATTGGTTGCCAAGGATAATCAGGATAACAGAAACTGTAGCTAGCTGCGCTGGTATAGTAATAGACATATTAGTGCAGTTAAATGAACAAAAATAAGACGTACACGTGCGAGTAGAACCCGCGCCATGAGGGTTCCGTACCGTTATTTCATAAAAATTAAATTTGTCATTCTATATTATAGAATCAGAAATTTATGCTTTTCGGATTTTTTTCTTTACTTGTGCTATGTAAACCTTCTTTCGCGCCAAACAAGATTCTAGGTTAACGGGAAACATTAAGGGTTTCGATAAGTGGGTCAGTAATCAGTCGTACGCACTTTCGACTTCAGTGCGTGTAATCCATCAATGCCTTAGACTTTCTGTCTCAAAATTGATGCCGCAAGTACGTACTTTAGACCGAGGTATGAAAAAAAATTCCAGCCAATTGGGCGACGGGACCATTCCAACTTCAAAAATGTTGACATTTGATTATAATAAAGAAAATAAAATGTTTGATGTCGTGTGAAGTGACGCAGGTAATTGCTAGTATTCGATATATTTGCTATTCGTTGCCATAGTTACCTACATAATATGTTCCACGTTATGTAAACATTAATCAAAGCATGCCGAACTGTTTATTTCTGACAGATCCATAAAACAAAAGAGCGATTGATTTTTTTTTATTTTCAAAATATTTCTGAAACTATAAAGTTAAGGAAAAAAAAATTTTAACAAAACTTTCTTGAAAAAATAAATAGAATAATAATCCGTTATGAAAAGTATACCATTATTATATAAAAAACACCTTTTCAGCAAATATTATCTCTTCTGCGCATGCGCCGATTTTCCCCAAAAACAATAGGGCTCTTCATATTTGCATACCAAACATCCTCCCAAAATTTGGTTTCAATCCGTTCATCCGTTTGATCTGTATCGTGTTCACAAACAGATTAACAGACTAACAGACGCACAGAGATTTTCCAAAAATATGTTTTTTGGATTCGGGGGACCTCAAAACGGAAAGATATTGTAAAATTTTTGAAAAGTGATTTTTGACCTAAACTACTACCATTCCCCACTTGTGGGTTGGAATGGTAAAAGTAATTAAGTAATTACTAGTACTTGGGCATTATGCATTTATCTGCAGGCATAGCAGAAATAGATTTTTAATGGTGCTTATTCTCTACGATCAATGTAAGGACTTACTAGACTTGGGCATTTTAGGTCACTAAAAAAAGCGCTCAATTTAGTTCATCATTCTTCCGCGAACTAGTTCGCTCTTATAATTCGTTATTTCGCTGTTAAGGTGGTTCAGGTTCGAAATGTCAATTAAAAAAATAGAAAACTACTTAGTTTATTTTTGGAAGAATATTTAACTAATAAAAAAGCATCATACAGATTTTACAATATTACCCATATATTATATATTATATATTTTTATATTTTATATATTTTTGTCGTTCGCCATCTTCACGGTGTGTTAAATAATTGAACTAACGAACTGATTTCTTGATTGGCTGCGAACTAGTTCACTATAATAAAAGTGCTCTTCAGAACTAGTTCGTTCGCGAACTACACAAGTCTACTTACTGTAATGTGAATTTGTTTGTAATTTTCTAACAAATTAAATTAAATCGAGACAAATTAACAACTCTGTTTATTTTCTGCATACGGGACTTTTTCCTCAACACGTTGGTTTCACTTTCGTAACAGAATGCGCTCTATATACAGGGCATTATAGACCTATCGAAAAAGCAGATTATCCTTTACAATTGTACAATAAAACACGTTAAACTGATACGAGTAAAAGAGAACAATACAGGATTAAATAAAGAGAAGTCCTGTCTTTTCTATTCTATCTCACTTGTGCATACAAGCCCATGTCACCCACGAGTCTATTGTCTTCTTTGTCAGTCTTGTAGACAGATGTGTCTCATACGTGAAGAGTTATTGTTAAAATTTCTAAAAGGCTTTTGGATGAATCCAAAAGGCACACATGTATAGCGGATAACACAGATAAAGGACGAATATATCAAGTGGTACACATAAAAAGATATTTAACAAGAAATATTACTCGCAATATAGGGTTTGCAAGGCTTCAACTATTTCAGTGGTAACCATTATTAACTTTTTCCATTGCAACATCACAAGGGTAATGCGCGTCTTGATCCTACGACATAATATCCCCCGACAAAATATCATCTTGACTAAATTATCCTACGGGCAAAATATCCCCCGATATAAAAACAATTACGAGGTCGTGTCGATGCGATGGTGTTTTGACGTGATAACGTCTTATAAATTGATGAAACACCAGCTGCACGCACGAAAAAGCGTAACGTTCCTAACGTTCCGCTTGACCCTGTGCGTGCAAGCGAGAGCGCAGTAGGCTTCGGCCCAAGTTTGACAGCTACTAAAATTTAGGTTATGTATTACGGAATACGTTATCACGTAAAACTATCGTCCGTTAACCGACTTTACAGACAACCAATTTTTTATTGCGCAGTGAAAAGGGGAAGACGTTTGGAGGGAGTTCTTAAAAAAAAAAACAATTACGGGATCGTGTCGATGCGATGGCGTTTTCTTTACGCAGTGAAAAGAGGAGGGCGTTTGAGGGAGTTCTTCAAAGAACAATTGCGGGGTCCTGTATACAAAATGAGAAAGTAATACAGTAGTTCTACACCAGTTTTGCTGATAGGATATTTTGTCCGCAGGATATTTTGTCGGGGGATGAAAACGCGCGAAATTGTACTAATTTAGGTCAAAGAAAGAAATTCGTTCTTTTGTTTGTTAGGATTATCTTTCATATGTTTAGCTCAGCTGCTTATCGATAAGTTATCATATTCTTAGTTGCCTACAAACTTGCAAACTGTGAGCATGGCTAGTAAAAGAAAATCTTTGTGTTTAGATGGAAACGTTTTATTAATACGCGCAATAGAGGCGGTCAGTTGTAAATTTTCTATATACATATAATGAGTAAATACATATTATATAGTAAAAAGATATTAATGAATTATTTCTTTTCTCCGTTTAACGACAACTCTCAATAACGCCACAAAGTGACTGTCCTTTGAGTGTCGCTATATAGAGTTTACACTATAGTATGGAAAATTGGGCACATTTCAAAATACAAATGAAAATTAAGAGAAAAACAATTGGTTCATTTAGCCGAAATGGAAGCTTTACTAATAAAAAAAGTTAATAATAGTTAACATCGAAATAATTGCATCCGTGAATAATGGAGAAAAACGTCTTGATTATTGCAAATATAATTTAGAAATCTCTTTACGATATTTGCTACGTCTTTAATTGTGCTTTAATAACAAAGGTAATTTCCTGCTTCCTGCTTTTATTTCCCGATCGTTTTCAAAGCAATTATAAAAATTAATCTAGCAGTTCCCGATATTTTTATGAGGATAAAAATATAAATCTGGGCTTTGAGAATTTTTACGATCTTTTAAAAGTTGTAAAACCTTAACTTTATTATTTTTTGTTCTTTAAGTATAATTCTCTAAGAAGATTAAATATTAATTCTTCTTTTTTTCAAGCCATCCAACTAACAATGTTAAGAAGAATACTAGGAGAACCACGACTGGAAAAAGCAGTAATTTAGTCATGTCTTAACTATAACAAGTTTTAAACGACTTAAAAAAGGGGTTATCAATTCAACATGACGTATATATTATGTATTTGATTTAAATCTTTGATTAACGTCTGAATAGAACTCTTCAAGTAAATAAAATTGTCGACCAATTTTTCTCAGACCAATATATTGACAAAAAATAAAAATATAACAAATCAATACAACATAAGGTCTGAGAAAAATTGGTCGACAATTTTATTTACTTGAAATGTATTTGATTTAGTTGGGTTTGTTCAGCCATAACTTTTCGAGAGGTTAACCGGGAAATAACAGCGGCATAAATTTTTTACCAATCGCACCCTCCCCAAGCCAGTCATAAGAAAGTGGAATGTGCAATTGGTCAAAAATTTCTGACGCTAGTATTTCCCGGGCATTTGGCTCTAACGAAGCGGCAGAAATTTTTCGAAATTTTAAACATTTTTTTACCAGCTTTGACATTTTTTATCTCCTTATTTTAAAATGGGTCCAGATTCCGCCTATAATATATCACGTAAGAAAAATGCTCTAAATTACTTAAATAACTTATGTACCGGGCAGTAGAAAGTTGGGTCGACATGTTTTTTTGCGCGTCAGCACCCTAATAAATTGATACTAATCAATATTCGTAACACAGTATATTGTACCTGTATTTTTTTTTAAATGATTTAACGAATCTGCTTCTGCTAGACTGCTTTAAAAAGTAATTAGCCAGTGCTTGACTTCTGATGAAACCGCAATTTTCAGTTTTAACAGTATTAATATCAAAATAATCAATGCAGCAGTGCATAGCAAGTTAAAATGGGTTAACAAATTCAATCGTTTGTAATGTCGTCGCACAAATTCAATCCGGTTCTGTGATCTGACAAGGCTTTGATGAAAGTGTCTTGAATTACTAAAGCCCTCTCCACACAAACATACACACGTCTGTAATTTTAACATAATCCAGTGTAAACGTCACTTATATACTACAGGCTGTTCATTAAAAAAAAAATCGGTCAAGTACAAGATGTGGGTACTTGCAAAATTAGTGTTCCGTGATATCAAGTCAAGTTCAATAAAGAAATTTAAGGAAGCAGCAGTCGTGTGTTATATTACACGAACCTTAATAACTCAAAATCTATTCAACATAAACACATGGAATTTGGTTTATTTATTCAAAACCCCTTAGATTAACTAGAACCCCAAATTTCAGAAATATAGGTCAAACGGTTATTGAGATAATATTAACGTCTAAAAATCGGCATTTTTATCACTACTGACTCACTGAGATATATAGATCAAAGACCTAACCGACTTCCAGATGACCTAGAAAGTTGATTTGGCGTCCAGTTAGGTAATTATGTGTATACAAAGGAAAAAATCAGAAAACAGTGAATTTTTAAGATTTGAAATTTTTTCCAAGTAATCGATTTTCATCATAGCGCCTTTCGAAAAAGAAAACTATACAGGAAGAAAGATTATTATCTAATTTTACAAATCAATTTTGAGTGATACATAATAAGTAATATTTTCTTTATAAAAAGGAATGATATCCTATCAAAAACATAAATGTAAAAAAGGGAGACATGTTAAATATTAAGAATATTATTTTCATACTGTGAAAAATGGGGCCAAACCTCAATACAAAAAGAATTGAGATCTAAAAGGGTACCAAGTTTTCACTTGGCAAATTACGGTAACTCCGATCATCATAAAATCTGGACCCAACTTTCATCTCGGTAAACTGAGATGAATGTGCGTACTCATGCCCCTCCCTTCCCCATTCGTTCTTTTGCACCCGGGTGAAACCGGACAGGGCCGCTTGTCATAATATACAACACGATAACCTGCCAAGTGAAAACTTGGCACCTTTTTAGATCTCAATTCTTTTTGTATTGAGGTATGGCCTCACTTATTTTAAAATAATATTTTTCATATAGAGCTTGGCTTCCTTTTTTCACATTCTTTATGTTTTTGATGGGATCAGTTTCCCAGTGTTCGTTAGGCCAAATTTAGGTTCAGCAGAAATACATTCAATTTCTCCATTTTGCGTCTGCGAAGGTTTCTGACAAAAAAAAAACCAAAGCGTATAGGCTGTGCGTCGCTAGTGTG
The DNA here is from genome assembly GCA_963575645.1 of Xanthostigma xanthostigma. Classification (NCBI taxonomy): domain Eukaryota; kingdom Metazoa; phylum Arthropoda; class Insecta; order Raphidioptera; family Raphidiidae; genus Xanthostigma; species Xanthostigma xanthostigma. Next base: position 25,583,686 of record OY754471.1, read on the forward strand.
TAATAGAGAATTATTGAACTCACTTTTTATGGAAATCGCGACATGTTTCTATGGTGATAAATCAAAAACTTTAGTTAGCCATGATGTGTCAAAAAAAAATGTAATAAGGAAAACTGATGTTAATTTTTTATAGGTGCCATAAAATTCAGTTTGTGAACCATTATATAAATAGCATAACATAAAAGGTATGTGAGAATTATTTATTTATCAATTATGACGTACAATATATAAATAATTAATTTGTTTTCACTGACAGCGGAACATCAAATTATGGCGCCTTATTTTACTTAATTCGCCATTAGCGCAACAGCCCCGAACACATCAAGCATTTCCAGATCGCTTAGTTTTGCCCATATTTTCTTTGCAATTAAAAAACTTCATAAAATTATAACTATTTTCACTTTTAATAAACATTGCTCACTGATAACATACGGAAAATTTGAGCTTGAAGTTTCCCCTAGTGCTCACCACAAACGCTCGTATCGAAACATTTGTAACTCCGCCTCCTTGCACATAGCCCATAAACGCTGTGCTTTAAAATGGTACTGTAATACGGTAGAGCCTAAGGCTCCACAACTGTTGAGCGGGACTCATGTTGGCACTGTCGTGTTTCATCTCAATCGTGTGCGAAGTCGCGGTTAGCGACTAGAATACCATAAAAAATATTTCGGTATTCTGGGTAAACTCACAGCGTCGACATTTGGTATACACAGTCCGTACACACATATACCGTGTAAACGCAACCTGTGCTAGATTCTCTGAATAGCGAATGGAATGGAATGGAAATTTCAAATTGATTTAAGCCACTCCAGAGTAACCTACTTCATCGTTTAATTGTATTTGAAAATCGGCTCTTTAGAGTGGCACACTTCAATTTATTCAATGTACCCATATTACAGATATGCACGTATATTATATGGAGGATTTCAGGATACGTTTTATTTTTTTTTTTATCATTCGAGAAATGATTCTGACCAGTGGCGGTTTCTCTAATTTTGCACCCTTTTGCGATTTTACGAAAATGTTTAGGGTCAAATCATCCTCATTTGACTGGCCTATATAGCAGGTGTTTCAAAAACATTTTTGAATTTTAAAGGGGAAAATCGGGATACGCTCAGACTAGAATTGAGATACGGACTTGAAATTTTGGTTACATTTGTTTGAAGTAAAACTTCTTTACGCACGCTTGACTTGGGGAGTAAGCTGACGAGAGATTTACGGAAGTGTGATCGGGCGAGGCGAACGGAAGTTGAGAAGTAGATATAAGTTAGTGAAGATAGAAAGAGGATGACAAATACTTCACTGGCTAGTGGCGCCATCAGGTGGCCGAAAATAAAAGCAGTACTAACAATAGAATGATAATATTATACTTTACTTGTCAGTGGCGCTATAGGATGACAGAAAAAAGTTTTGTTAGCTTACTTTAAATATTTCATAAAAATTTACGCTTAAAATCTAACGAGAGCGAAGTAATTGCAATGTATTACTTTTGTTTTCATTATCTTTATGTTTATATTTCTTTCTTCTTACATTAGACTGCTCATTTCGCTTTTGAACAATTTTATAAATTAGTATTTTTAACCGACGAAAAACAAAAACGGAGGAGGTTCTCAAGTCGACGCGTATATTTTTTTTTTTTTTATTTTTTTTTTTTAAGTATGACCACGCATAACTTTTTACAGAGTAGTCCGATTTTGATAAATATTTTTTTGTTTGAAAGGGTATACCCCGAAGTTGGTCCCATAAAAATTTGGTAAAAAAATTCCAACCCTAAGAGTAAGAAAACAGGGGATGATTGATTGTTCACTCACTGATTGTAATGTATGACCACACATAACTTTTTACAGAGTAGTCCGATTTTGATAATTATTTTTTTGTTTGAAAGGGTATACCCCGAAGTTGGTCCCATATAAATTTGGTAAAAAAATTCCAACCCTAAGGGTAGGAAAACAGGGAATGATTGATTGTTTACTCACTGATTGTAATGTATGACCACACATAACTTTTTACAGAGTAGTCCGATTTTGATAATTATTTTTTTATTGGATAGGGTATACCTCGAGGTTGGTCTCATATAAGTTTGGAAAAAAAATTCCTACCCTAAGGGTGGGAAAATAGGGGTGATTTATTGTTCACTCACAGATGTTCATGCTCAGTTGTGTATTACAATAAATTATATAGCCACAAAAAATTATAAAATAAAAACTTTTTAACAAAAAAATTAAACCGCCGAAAAACTGAAAAGCAAAAAATAATAAATCTTTTTATGTAACTAAGTTCTATTTAAGTAGTTGAACGTATGTGACAGTCTAGTATATCTAAGTAATTTTGAGTCGGCGTCAAACAATCAATGAACAAAGATCACTAAAAGAAATAACCAAATCAAATTAACAATGATATGTGAAATCTCTAGGGATAAACATTAACATTCTAACTATGCGCTCTCCACACGACCACTCGCAAAGACGTGTGCCCTCAGTGTGTGCCCGTTCGGGTTGCTTTGTCGCTGATATTAACTTCGTGAACTCTCAGAGATCTCCGGCGAAGGATTGTTGACGCCGACTCAAAATTACTTAGATATACTAGACTGTCACATACTTAAATAAAACTTAGTTACAAAAAAAGATTTATTATTTTTTGCTTTTCAGTTTTTTGGCGGTTTAATTTTTTTGTTAAAAAGTTTTTTGTTCAATACATTCAATATTCTACGTTTAAAAAGTTCATATTTTGGGAATTTTCGGGTGAATAATAACAAATTATGGCAGGAAGAAGTTTTACTTCAGTCGTGTGGTCTAAAGAGCACTCGTCTTTTTTTATTTAGAAACATTTTCGAAATTGTTTGTTAATTCGGTTAAAATCGATATACGAAAATCAAATAAGCTATTAGTATACGTGAATAATATCAATTATATCCGCCCACCTAAAATAATGTACTGCGCTACTCGACTCAGTGTATAAAAAAAGTCGAAGCGTAATAACGTGGTACTTAAAACGTAAATGCTTGGAAAAAATCAAATAAAAACTATTCCCAAAATGGATGTAGACATTGACAATATATTATAACCATTAAAAACAGCATTCGGGACGAGGACCGGAAAACAAATAATGCGAATCCGAGAGATTTGGAATCACCGTTGTAGAGAATTTCTATTTTTTATATACGCAATGAAAAACATCCCATTTAATGTGTCGTCCTTTCAACGAAAAAATATATTCGGTAAGAGTCCAGACTCCAGACAGGAAGATATAGCATGGTGGCTTGTTTATGTATCCCTAAGCCTCATATTATTATCCTTATCATCCTGTATTCAGTGGCGTACCTCACGATTCACAAATGGGGTGTTCCAACTGGATACGTGCATGGAATTTTCCATTACATTTTTTTATATGCAGAACGAAAATATACCCCAAATTGAACAAAACGACGTGTCTAAATACTAAAGCCAAAAAAACTGGTGAATATATAAATCTCATGCTTCTGAAGTGAAACTTTTTTAGGCACGGTTGGGAAAACTTACCTGGATCAGGTAAAAAATGAAATAATATGTTCCACGTTATGTAAACATTAATCAAAGCATGCCTAACTAGTTTATTTCTGACAGATCTACAAAACAAAAGAACAGCTGATTTTTTTTATTTTCAAAATATTTCCGAAACTATGCAGTTAAAAAAACAATTTTTAACAAAACTTTCTTGAAAAAACAAATAGAATAATAAACCGTTATGAAAAGTATCTCATTATTATTATTATATACAAAAAACAACGTTATAGCATATATCTATTTTGATCATGCGCCGATTTTCCCCAAAAACAATAGGGCTCTTTATAAATACATATCAAACATCCTTCCAAAATTTGGTTTCAATGCGCTTATCCGTATGACCTGTATCGTGTTCACAGAATAACAGACGCACAGAGTTTTTCCAAAAATGTGTTTTTTGAATTCGGGGGACCTCAAACAAAAAAATATTGTAAAATTTTGAAAAGTGTTTTTTGACCTAAACTAATACCATTCCCCACTTGTGTGTAGGAATGGTAAAAGGAGGGAGAGAATGAAAGCGTCGTACGCACTCTACTGCACACATGCGCAAGGCGTACTGTGTATATTTGCATTATTTACAAAAAAAGAGCAGCTTTTGAGAATTTGGGTTTTTTTTACACTTGTCGCTCAAAATCGCCGCACGATTAATTATTTAAAATTTTGTTTTATCGGAGTGTACAATAAAAGTTCGCTATTTACAGTAAATAAGTTGTACTGTTTAGATCAAAGGAAGAATTCTCAGGAGAAATTGTTTTTTTTTTCGTATATGAAAAATATTTCTTTCAGTTTTATATACATATATATTTACAAAGAGCGTTCAGCTGTTATGGTTAGTGTTCAAACCTGAAGAGATTCTTCAATCTAGGGCTTGACAACAGATAATTTTTTTTGTAAAAGGTTTGATTCTATAAAATCATTTTTTAGATTGATTCGGGTTCATAGTAAGGCCTAAAATTTAATTAAAAATCCTCAACAAACGTCCGGTCTCTACAGGTTGCAATTTTTGACGAATCGATTTCATTTAATCGCTTTGTTTATCATCAAAATAGCCACAAGCGAAACAACAGTAAAGTTCCTAAACCGAACTTTCTTCCAAGGGGCCATTCAAGTATTACGTAACCACCAAAGTGGGGGGGCTGTTTGCTTAGCTTATTTTGCTTACTTACAATGCTTACTTTTGTATACTTTTGCTGACAAGGAGGAGGGTCAAAAATTACTAAAATTCTGCTTACGTAACACTTGAACGCAGTGGCGTAACTACACCGTTCATGGCCTGTGGCAAATTCAACGGATGCCCCCCCCCCCAATATAAAGAAGCTCAACCAACGGTAATAGTATTTTTTTTATGTGTATGTATGTATGTATGTTTGTCCACGCATATCTCTGAAATTATTAATTGGATTTTGACCATTCTTTCTAAAGCTGGGTAACTGGATTAAGTACAACTTTTTTTACATATGCATTGAAATTTTTAATAATAAATTTTAATTTTAATTTAATAATATTTTTTTTACTTGTGTATGCAACTAAGTAGGTAACTTAAATAAATTAAAGACAAAACTATTTTGTTTTTCCGGATGAGGGCCCGTGGCATTTTGCCGACTTGCCACCCCGTAGTTACGCTACTGCTTGAACGGCCCCAAACGATTAATTTTTTATTGAAACAAAACTAAATTCGAACATCGGAATAATGTTGAAATTTATTAAAACGCGTACAAAAAATTAATTATATGAATATTATAAACAAAAGTTTGTTTTAAGAAAGCTGCTTCAAATTATAGATAATATAGTGGCGTGCACTTTTGCCTTTACAAACGATTTTGTAGCCCAATCACAAAAATAATTTTGTTTTTTCGGTACACAAAATATAGCGTGAAATTTTTAAAATAAACAGTTTGTCTTGAACTGAAAGTAAGATCTTTCAGCTTCAGGTGAAGGTGGAAAAGACCGAAATTCACCTTTGATCGAAGGTGAAAAGAACCGAAATTCCTTTTCAATCGAAAGTAGAAACCATAAAAGAACAAAATTCATCTCCGATGGAAGGTGAAGAAAAAATTGAATTTAAGCAGCATTTGAAAAAGTCACTTTGATTCGGATATATCTGATTTGACTAATTATATAACGAATCGTGTTTAAACGGCTTTTGGTCATCCCTGCAGTGTTCACTGGCGTTCATCTAATCTCCCACCGGGCATTAATATCAGAGATAAATAAATAAATCTTACTTTGGTATGTTTGTTTTCATAACGAGCACGACCGAGTCAAAGAACGATATTAAAAGGAAATATGAAAAGAAACGTTTGAGAAAAGCGTCTCTCTGTTCAAACAGCGCGGGTTCATAAGAAGAAAAGTGGAAAATGCTTTCTCAACATCCAAAACGCCGACAATTTGTTGTTAATGCCATTCATATATATTTAAAAAAAATATATTTCATAAAGTCAGTTTCAATAACAAATACCATGTGTTCTATAAAATACAAACAATAAATTCAACATGCAAATAGATAGCTCCAGTTTACTTTTGTATTATGAAATTATGAAATACTCATTGTAAACGTTACAATTGAAAAAAAAACGAATCTTCCACTATAGTGGAAAATTCGGGTTTGAGTCCCGACGGTGATATTGTATAAATAATACATTTTTCTAATATCATTGTAACTTAAATAATGGGTATTTCATAATATAACAGCATTTGATTACTTAAAAGATTCTATTAACTAACCGTAACGCAAATTTTAAAAATTTTCATTTAAAACTCTGCGTGTTCATTTCATAGGGAATTACAAAATACATAACTGTAAAGACTAAACTAACTAAACTAGTACACACATTGCAATTTTTTCAATTGAGGTAACATCTAGTTTAGTGACGGCGAACCTTTTTGAGAAGTGGGTCAAATGTTATTAATTATTTTTTTTAGTTACTAGCTCGTGGGCCACTAAATCAAAGGCGTTACTTGTAAAGTAAGAGGAGGGATGGTTAAATACTAATTTTTGTAATTCGATACTTTTTTGGATGAAAACACGACGTTTTAGTTTTTTTTCCTATAAACACGATGATTTTGTCCAAGTTCCGAAAGAGTTCGGTTTTCGTCAAAAATCGTATTTTTTGGAAGGGTTTATGCCTTGAAAAAATTGCAAAAATCGAATTCTTTAATATACTTTTGAAATTGAGAATGCTTATAGAAAAAATTTCGATGAATTCAGTGAGTGAGTAAACACTACAACGTGTTTTATTTTGTTCTTCTTCCCTCCTGCCACTCGCTAAGTACACGCCCTTGACACTAGTTCTAATAAATTGGACAATTGGCAAGTGTGAATACTGAAAAGGTGTTAACTGTCACTAACTATATAGTTTTTTTTTTTAATAAATTGCATTTACATTTATTTATTTAGTTCAGACAACGCACTATGTATGACAAAATTGATTCTGGTATCAAATAAATAATTCGAAAAACTACTTTTAACTAGATTCAAAATACGCAAGGCCTTATCATTATCACCAGCCGCCATATGCAATAAAGCAAGCTCTAAGTAGGCTTGTGGCACGTAGTATCTGTCAGCTGGCAAAGTTGAACGCAACGAAATAACTTCTTCTAAGCTGCTCATTGCTTGCGCAGGTGAACCCGTCACCCTCAACAATGCGCCTTTCAATAATAACAACACCGCTTTATTTTCACAAAAATATTTCGAATCTTTATTTAAATTCACAATCGAATCGTCGATTTTTTCACGAAATCCATTTGCAAGTTCTGGGTCATTTTCAAAAATTTTAAAGTAGTGAAACACAAACATCATCTCAATGGCAGGTGTCATCAATTCTTTTTCGTCAGTAAATTGTCCTGATCTGATGATAACAAATTTGTCCATTGGAATTATTTTTTTCTGCTTCACTTTAGAAATTCCATCCATCAAAGATATCATTTCATTTTTCTCATCAAGAATAATATCATCCTGTAGCATATATAGCATTGTTGCTTTTAAATAATTATAGACTGTTTTGGACCACCAACCTTCATTGCAAGACAACCTATCAACCATATAAAAAGCGTCTTTCCATTCATTTTTTATGCAATGAATCCAAATCATACCCCAAAGACAAAGGTGATGAAAGGAAGCACACGAATTATTCGACAGTGTTATTTGAAAATATTCGAAAGCTGTGCTCAAATTTCCTCGTAACAGTTCACTTTGAGCCTTATAATATTGATACCATATACTTTTAGGATACTTTCCCATTTCTAGCAACAACACATCAACGCTCTGCAAATCTATTGGTTTATGACTCAAATTTAAAGAGCAAGTTAAGTAATGAGATAGCAACATTACAACACAAAACATTTGGCCCCAGGTATCTTCGATCTGTGAACCTTCCTTTAATAATTTAACAGCGTAAGCTTGGTCAGCAGAGAATCCAATATATTCCAGAAACTTGGTAACATTCTTAGGTAAATATGATATTCCAAGAGTGAGTGTTCCAAGACCCATGCAAATAGCGCTTTGAAATTGTTTCCTTATCTCACTACTTTCCCAGTTTCGGCTCATCAATATGCTGTTGCAAGTTTTAAACGAAGTGTAAGAAGAATTTAATTTCAGACCGCCTTTCAATAAATTGGTTAAATTTTCGTCTTCCACGAACATCAGGATCCCTTTAAAGAGCATTGTTTCAGCATAACACAATTCAGCATGAACTTCATGCTCACTGTACTTGGTGGAATCAGCTCCGGCCACAATGTGGAAGAACGCTCGGCCAACGCCCACCTTTTTCCTGAAATTGTTTATCGAAAAAGTCACTATCATTAGATGCTACAAAAAAAAGATATATATTAAATTCATGCTATCACAATGAAAACAACCGAACTGTCCAATAGTCAACAGCAGACCTTCTTAACAAAGAACAAAGAGTGAAGTTTAGTTTATGCTGATGTCGAAAATTAAATTCGCTTTGTTTCGATAAACACATAGTTATTGTAAATTACAGGCGTCTCTTGGACAAATTCAAGATTCTAAGACATAAAACATTTGTAGTACGGTTCATCATTTCATAACCGTTAAAAATCTCACCTGTGAAAATTGACGATTTTCAAGGAATTATCTAGCGCTCTTGAAGCTGCTTGAATATTCTCAGCGTTGTAAGTCAACATTGCATCAATTAATTTAAATAAACCATTGCACGTTGAATGATATAATGAAAGGTGTGATTTTGATTCAATTAAACAATATGCGTCAAAAAATTTGTTGGAAAAAAAACTATCAACCGCTTCTGTAATTTCTATTAAAGCGATTTCGAAATCTACCAAAGTAGAAGTATCTTCAGATGGTTTTAAAACCGTCGACTTTTCAGAAATTATATCCGCTATAGTACAAACGCTACCAGTAAGTGACACGTTATCAGCCGCCACTTTTTGGGAAACAAAATCTGGATATTTTTCCGATACATTATCAATTTGAAAAGTGATTTGTTTCGGCGTATTACTCGAAGTGGCGAATGTTTTTATAAAATCTTCCTTATTTTCAAAAGCTGTAGTGGTGGCAGATCGGATTTTTGTTTCGTTTTCAGATATGCCCTCAATAGTGTTATTTTCGGTAAATCGGTCATTTTCAATGCTCTTACGAACGAGATCTGTAGGGCCTTCAATTGTTTCAATCGCATCGAAGAAAACACTTTCCTCTTCTTCATCGTCTGTGGCTCTCGACATTTCTTACTTAACTTTTCAATATTTTTGACAGATTTAAAGAACTATCATATTTATGCTGTTGTTGATATGGTAACAAGTTAATTTTCAGCCAAATTTCATATTTATTACTAACAGTTTCCCATGGCACCGCACGCATTATTAGAACCATTCATTCATAATGATTCCTTCGCATGATGTATCGTGATAATAGATGTGTTGGTACTACGTATGAATGAATGGATGTTTTAAGGCTCGATTGAACTTTGGTCTCGGTTTCGATTATTAACCTTGAGAGAGTCGCCTGCACAGAGTGTTTCATAGAACAGACGCAGATAAAAGACGGATATGTAATCGTATTCAATACAAATGCGTTACTATTTATCTCGAGTGATTGGATACTATATGCGAGTGAAAAAATAACAGTCCACGTGTTTGTCTGGACGTATCTGGGGCTCCGGTCTAAGACTACACACCAGAATATGCACTCCAGTGTTCTCGAAAATAACCTCCAGCATGTTACGCACGTCATCCTCCAGTTCGATTGGTCAAGCCCACAGCCCAGCCTCGGAATCGTTAGTTTCTTAACACCATCAGCGAGTAGGTCGGCCTTCATTTCCAGTAGGGTGTTCCACAAACTAGCGTAGATGGGCTTCTGATGAAACAGTTGCTTCGTCACCAGGTATCGATCTCTATGCATTTGAGATATTATTAATATCAAATATGATAATATGAATTTAGCTCTAGTTTTCGGTTATGAGACTTGAGAGATAAAAAACTAAGTAATCATATGCAATATGCTGCGAAATGCAATCTGAGGAATATAGAATAAAAATTGATTACTGGAGATTGTATCATAAGTCGTAGCTCGTAGGTATAAAAATCATTCTAATGATTTTGAATAACCTCGAGATATTTTAATAGTCAACAACTTTCACTCGAAATATCCCAACTCTAATGATCAGAGTTTTTTTTACGTCAACTGAAACATTCTGCTGTTAATTTATATAAACTTGGCAAGTTCCAACCCACATTATGTATCTTATTCACTGCAAGTAGATATGAATAGTTCAATAAATAAGAACAAGACTCCCTATAAGGATCTAACTTCACAGAACACTGCTATAACATTATCACAAAGGACGCACACACACACACAAACAAACAACAAACACGCACACACCTAAGGTTCTGTCAATACGAACCGGACAAAAAGTTTTCTAACAAAACAATACAGGACGATTCGGTCATCTCAACCCATTATTAAGACTTTAGTTAAAGCTCTTCTGAAGATAATATCTAAGAATACGTATAGGTTACAGCAGTGGTTCCCAATTTTTCTTCCTCGTGTTCCAAAATTTTACACACAACCCATTTCAATCAATGAACTCATCATATATAGAGAGGTACTGACAGTAGAGCTGGGCACAATTAAATTTATTTCACCCGGGTGCAAAACTGTTCTGGAAATATTATACTGACCTTCCTATCTACACAGCAGAACTATTAAAGTACATTGTTTTGTTGTATCTCTAAAGATTTGGTCAGCGTTAGCCATGTAAGCGTACGACAGTTCTTTTTTTGGCCAAACGCCGTTATAGTTCACCAATTTTGTACAAAATATTTACAAATTATATACAAAAACCTTCCTAGTTTATCGCTCTTTTTAGTGAAAACCGTATGAAAATTCGTTCGGTGGTTTTTGAGTTTATAATAATAATAAATAAATTTATTGATCACAGAAATCAATGGGGTAAATGAGTTCAGCAACAAAACTGCTGTTTTTCAGCTCTATCCCTTTCAAAAATACAAAAATTTATCGCGTCAGACAGACCACAGCTATTATTGTTCTGTGAGACAGACAGACAGACGCGGCGGAGGGACTTTGTTTAATATATATACAGTATGTAAACACGTAAGGTGCACATAGAGAAATCAACATTGGGAAAAAATGACTGGATCAGAGTGAGCCTTGAAATCTTGTTTTTCAATTTCACAGATAATATTCTTTTGCAAAATGAATGTGTAGGTATACTACCGAAGAAAATATTCAAATGATTACAACATAATCAGACTTTTTTTATTAATGGGATATTAAATTCCCAAAAATACTTAAATATGGTGTGAGATCCTATATCTCCGCCTATTCGTGTTGGGTCACTGATTTACCAACGCGCATACGTCATACCAGTCAGACAATTTTTGAATGAAACGTTTCCAAACAGATGGAGTTATTTTTTTGTTTTATTTTTGTATAAAAAAATTAAAATAATGATTTATAAAAGCTTTTTATTATTAAAAAAGCCAAGTAAAATAAAAATAAATCAAAATAAAATAGAAATCCTTAAGATTACCACGATTATTCAATAGAAATAACAATTAATGCAGTCATGGCTAACTCTGATCAAAGTATTTTTTCTCAATGCCAATTTCCCTATGTGCACCTTACGCATTTACATACTGTAGATAGATTGTTCATACCACTAAATACTGACGCCTTCTATGGACTACATTTGTTGTGTGAAATAAGAGGAGATACATGATACAAAATGTTATCTGTTATAATTAAAAAGTTGACGTGAGATTTTCATTGACTCCCCTCCCTTTAAATGAGATTTTGCCAGATCTCTTTCCCAATTTCGAGCTCATGTAATCCTCTTTTCTAATATGGAGCAATAAAAAACATATATATTTATATACTTTAATTGCGTATAGATGCTAAAATGAATATGAGCCACATGTAAGTGGTGAATTCTGAACGGAATTCGATAATTCATAAGATATAAGTTTCTTAAAGTTGCGGTTTCACGGGTCGACCTGTACACAAAGTATTGATTGTAGTACTACAATATGCTCTTCCAAATCGACATTACAAGGCTGTGGTTACAGTGTAAATAGAATCCCCAAGTTGGTAGTTTCTGCAAGACTTGCATGCGATACGACAGAGAACACAAATAAGCAGAGAAGAAAAGACGAGACTGTCGTGTAAGTGCGACAGAGATGGAACGAGACAGAGAAAATGAATAAAGCACAGACTACAATACAATACAATATAATACAATACAACACATAGCACAAGACTAAGTTTAGAAGCTTAAGCGTGTATTTGAAGGGATTGACATGACCCTTTTTAGTGGGTTCCATTCACCAAGTCTAGCCATAATACGTCTTACCAGATTCCGGCCACAAAAATATCTGTTGTGTGATTCGAACAACGATCTATAAAAAAAAAGTTACTTGCAAAACAACTGCACGCACAAAATCGGCTTGTTCAAGAAGCATTTATATAACGTGCTTAAGGAAGTACCCTCGATAAATGAATTAACAAACAGAAAATAACGAAAATTTGCAAATATGTCAAAACCTTTTCAAAAATGACTCAGTTAAATTTTTGTGATCTTTGGTTGACTTTGAAAAAAGATATTGATAATTTTATTTCGCTGCACTTAACATGGGAATCTTATGGAAATCTGTGTTTTTGACGCACTCCATCATTTATTACGTTGGAATTGACAAACAGATTTTGATAAAATTTTCAGGAAATATAAACGAATATTCTATGAACATTTTTCTTTTTCCAAAACGTATAAATCTTGCTTATGTTAATAGAAATAACTAAAACAAAGCCGAGCTTTTTAGCAATTCATAAACATGACAACACCGCAATATTATAGTTTGTGGCGCGTCATTTAAAGGTAAGTTACGGAAACTGCAGCAGTTTTGATATCGTAAAAACATACGTAAATTGAGTAAATGCTAAAAGCATAGTATTCCAAAAAAATGATAGTATATTATTATTTCCGAAATGACAGGAATAAAGAAAAGCATTTTCATAAATTAATGCTAATTTGACACCGCGTGCTGACTTATGCTGCGTACATAAGCACTTGTAACTATGGCAAGGCATGCGGTGTTGCCAAATTATATACTACGTTACTCAAGTAGAAGACTGAAATTCTTTGACTTACTGCGTACCGAGGGTACTTCCTTAAAGATTATAATCGAAGATGTACGTTTATATAGTTGTTATGAAACTAATGAATGTAAAGAACAAATTGAAACGAAACCGACGTTTCCTAAATGGAAAAATGCGAGTAAGCAAAATACGAAGTGTCCACCGTAAGGCCGTTTGTCCACCGCCGCCGTCACCGGGACGTCACCGAGAACGAGATTACTTCGGGCCGAGAGTTTAGATGACGTGACGGCAATCGTGTGTCCACCGCGAGCTCAGTTCTAGAGCTTTGTATATTGTATATTTTCAAAGTTGGGCTCCAAAAAGACGCACTCTTCGCGCCACGCATTTTTTCTCAAAATTTTATCTTTGGACACATCCTTTGTTTTATCCCACAAACAGTCTTTACTCTCTACAAGTTCAATTAAAGTATAAATATCGTATTTGAATTTGTTAGCCATTTTTTTTACAAATTTTATGATAGACAAAACAAAAACCGGGCGAACGGCGCGGTGCGACGGTAGTGTGTGGACAAGAACAAAGGTGTTTTGTATTGCCGGCACATCGGCCCGTCATAAAACCGTGCCGAGTTCTAGCGGTCACGCCGAACTACTCGAAACATCGGCGGCCGGGATGACGGCGCTCGGGTGACGGGCGTGCGGTAGACACATGGCCATAGTAAATGTATGTATCGCTAAATCGGCGCCGTCATCTCGTTCTCGGTGACGTCCCGGTGACGGCGGCGGTGGACAAACGGCCTAAGTGGTATAGATTCTCGGATCAATCGCAGCATTTTTGGCATCCGCATCCACAACAGTCGTTGCGGAACTTTAGCGGACCCAGCTCTTGACGCGTACTCGAGTTGGTTACCTTAATCCTGAAAAGGCTGCAATGTTATTATTCTTCATTTTATTATTAAGGCCGCTGCACATGAAACCGGTTTCGCTATTAGAATTTTTGCTGGATTTTGCCGCTAGGTTTCAAGCGTGCTGTGGCGCTGAATTTCGTGTCGTGTTCGTTTTCCACGATACGTGTTTTGAAGCTGGCTTTGTAGATGGTTTTGGTGGGCGTGCAGTGACAGTTCGAATGTTAACAAAAGTGAACGTATATTGTCTCTGAACAGAATACACACTATGACGTCATGTTTGTTTGTGGACGTTTGTCCACGTCTCTCACATGATTGATTTCTGCTCAAAACAAGCAGACAAACAAGCACGTTCTACTTTAAAATCCATCTTGTAACCACGCATGCGAGCCCGCAGTGACGTAATTTCCATCCTCGTAGTCAGCATGCCAGCCAGCACGAGTCACAGCAATGATTCTAGCGGTAAAACCAGCATCGTGCGCAGCGACGAGAACTCGCACAAGAAAAAAATTGCGACGAGATTTATAAGAAAATGGATACGTTCTATATTTTAGATGAACAATTAAATATAATCGAACACAAACTATAACCTTACATTTTAGGTATGCGTCGGTTAAAACAAAATCAATTTCACTTAAACTTCCAACAAACCGCAGTCGCTGATGTAGAACTCATGGAGGTTTGAACAATACAGGAGGAGCGTAGGCACTGACAACTGACGGAGTTTAACTATAACGACACCGAACTAACACAAAACGAATTTAGATCCATCCATCTCTCCATTAGCAAAGTTGTCTTCACAAATAAACATCGACAAAACATCTTTTTAACTTTATCCTCCTACGCCAGAATGGCGAGAGATTGTGGATTATAGATGCTCGACAACTGAGGTCATTAGCGACCAGAATGGCGAGACAGGAAATTGTTGATAATGATAAATTATTTATTAAAAGTGTTTTATACGGTTACAATGTCACATGCATGGACACACTCTCGAGTCTTTTCTGTGTTTCCGGAGTTCTATTGCAAGGCTGATGTAATTTGTGCGTTCTCTATAGTCTATGGGACTGTGGCATTGATAAAATTCTTTATTCAACACGCGTGAGTAATATATAATTTCGGGGCCCTGCTAAATTCTGAAGAAATAATAAATTACTTCATGTTGAAGCGTAGAGTGCGAATAATGAGCCGAAACTGTACGATAAATGTATTACTGCATAGTTTCTGAACCAATAGGAACGCGGTAGCGATTTGTATATATGAAAACAGCATCGCAATTCAGCGAAAGTCAGGGCCATCTTGTGTGCATCGAGGGCGGTGGGTACGTCAATCAATGAAGTGATTTATTATTTCTCCCTCTTTTATCAGGGCCCCGATTATATCCACATACGTGCTTTTACTCCACGTCCGAAGTTTTCTTTTAGTATTATCGTCAGTGCATTGTGATAATCAGCAGTGGCTATGTAGATATTCCAAATTACATAAGCTCGATAACAGAGGTCATAAGCGTGTCTTTATTTATTTCACGTCGAGAGTTCGATTTCAGAAGACAAATCACGTGTATATAGTTGAGGAGTAAAACCGTCTTTTGTTTTGCAGATACGAACAGCAGTGAATCGTCGCATGAGTGAAAGACGGGCATGTTTAGGGCCTTATTATCACAGGGCTCTCAAAAAAACAAAAATAAAACCAGCTTCTTCGTTTTTAACATTTTGTTAATTGATAGAGAAAAAAAAACTTCTCAAAAGGTGGTCTCAAAATCAGATTCCGTTTGGAGCCCCTTAAATATCACGTCATCATTAAACGTTTCATTTTAGTGTTGAGACAGGGTAGAGTTCTAAACCTAACACAACTACATGGATCTAATTCATTACGCGCTACGAAACAAATTCATAGAACACTAGGTAAATCATTAATTAAAATTACCAACTAACAAGTAAAATTTAACAGTCCACGAAGTGTATCGCTGTACCATAATAACATCTAACTATTAGTTCAAAATAAATTGCTAACGTTCAAAATACAATCGCCTTCTATTTATTTGAATAAATTATAATCAAAAATCTTTTAATAACAGACTATTATTAAAATGTACTAAAACGAAACAATCAAACAAATAAAATCATTGTATCATTGTTTACCTGCCTGAATTTCGACTTAAAGATTTGATCCAAAGTGATTTGGTTAACTGATAAACATGTGAAGTTGAATAAAAGTTTCTAAAAAAGTTACTGTTTTTGAAAATACACAGTTGTATTTAAATTTATGTTAAACTTGCGCTATTTTTGTCATTTTTACCTGATCTTAAATCATTTACTTAGATCAATAAATAGATATAAAAATCTGGTTCAAAGGTATGTGGGAAGAATAATACATACTACTAGTTTGTTTTGAAAGCATTACCAGCAAAAACTGAATAAGACTTTTCATAGAAATTATAGTTTTCCGGAACTGTTTTTCTTGCGAGAATTTATTGTAAATGAATTAACAAATTTTATTATTTATTTTGAGACGAGTTAGCCAAACTGAATAAACATTAAGTTCACCGATAGTGGTAACTGAATATTTCGTGTATCCTACTAGATGGAAAAAAAAGTTTAATACTTCTTATTCATCTCGAGATTTACTATTTTTTTGTACTTCAAACTCTACCTACATGCATTTTTTTATTGGCAACATATTTTTTTCACATTTCCGAAATCTCCGATTTTTTCTCTACAAATTCGTATAAAATGTTCATAAGATTACATGAGAAAATATTCGAGAAATAATATTAATTAATAATTTATCAATTAAATACACAGTAATAATTAGTTTTCATAGCACTCCACTCTTGTGTAAATTATTAATAATAATGTGTATCTAATTAATAAATTGATAACGCTTTCCTCGAATATTTCTTATGAAAATTTTATATGAATTTATAGAGATTTTGAAAATGTAAAAAAAAATATATCGTATGTTACCATTTCAAAAGAAGTACAGGTACACTTCCGGTTGACCGTGAAGTACAAAAAAAACATACCTCATTGATTTCCGATAGTAAATCTCGAGTTGAACAAAAAACTATTTAAACTTTTTTTTTGCATCTAGTAGGATACACGAAAAATTCACTGTGGCCACTTTTGGTGAACTCACAGTAGAGTACAATTAACGCAATCGAAAAAAAGGATCTGATATTTGACAATAAATGTTGCAAGAAAGGAAATTTCTATCTTGACGGTGTCTTTTTAAGTTGATTTTGTTCTGGTCAGATTTCAGAAGACACGTCGAGTTGTGTACAAATGACTCAGTAAATAGCAAGTTGATGAG
The DNA here is from genome assembly GCA_963575645.1 of Xanthostigma xanthostigma. Taxonomy (NCBI): domain Eukaryota; kingdom Metazoa; phylum Arthropoda; class Insecta; order Raphidioptera; family Raphidiidae; genus Xanthostigma; species Xanthostigma xanthostigma. Next base: position 25,601,033 of record OY754471.1, read on the forward strand.
GTATGCTGAAATGAACGTTCGACAGTCAATGTGGTAAAATCAATAACGTTAGAAGATGTTTAAAAGAGGAGCGAGGTGGTTGGTGGTGTTGCGAATCTTCAGCACCCCTTGAGATCGGTTACGGACGACTGACTACCTCACGATACTCACAACCGACTCGGCAAATACCACGTTTATATTAATTCGCGTATTTCATAAATCGTCAACAATATAAAACGATTGCTTAGGGTGATACAGAAAGGACCCCGAACAAACCTTATGGGATTTGGTCCCCGGTTAAATTGATCGAAAATGGTTTTATATTATAGTTTAAAGGTAACTAAGAAAAAGTGTTCTTGGGCGCATAGCCTAAAAACAAGTAGATTTTTAGCGACAGATATGTTTAGCGAGATTTTAGATATAGGGATATCCATTGAATTTAGAAACATTTGTGTTTAAAAAAAAATTGTCGAAGACTGTAGGTAATGTTGGGAGAGGTCACCTGTATAAAATAATAACGTCATATTCGGATTCAGCGCACTCGAAAACATATTTCTAGAGCTTAGGATTTTTTAAGAATGTGAATTCAATGGATACCCCTATATCTAAAATATTATATAGCTAAAAATCTATTGGTTTTTAGACTATGCTCCCATCAACACTTTTTCTTAGTGACCTTTAAACTATAAAATAAAACAATTTTCGATCAATTTAACCGAGAACCAAATCCCATAAGGTCCTTTGTAATTTAAAAAAAAATTGGTTGTCTGTAAAGTCGGTTTACGGACGATAGTTTTACGTGATAACGTATTCCGTAATACATAACCTAAACCTCCCAAAATTTGGTTTCAATCCGCTTATCCTTGGTGTCGGAATGATAAGAAATGTCAAAAGTGACGTTTGCAACTTACAAAGTATTATGTTCTAATAATAATTAGTTATTCCAATACTTAACTTAGAAGGCGTTGCAATTCTCAAAATACTAATGTCAAAAAAATTGAATTAAACATTAGAAATGCAGCCGTTTTCATGTTAAGACAAGACATACGTTATTTTCTAATTTCCATGTACGGCAAACAAAGACGACCGACCGCGTCGCGTCATGCATTAGACAACATTGCATTTATACAGCTATTTTTCTATATAAATTTGTATAAAAAAACTGTTTAGGCAAATTCTGTTATACGAAATCTATGTAAAATGTTCTCCTCTTTCGTTTAAGACTGGTTTCAAACCGATCTGATTTAAATTGAGCGAGAAATTAGCAAAAAGCACGCACATGGTCAGGCGGAACGTTACGCGTTAGGAACGTTACGTTACACTTTTTCGAACATGCAGCCGGTGTTTTATCAATTTATAAGATTGGTGATTCATCAATTTATAAGACGTTATCACGTCAAAAAAACAAATACCCATATTATTGAGTATTTGGTTGGGGAACTTTGTAGCTTATGGATCAATTAAAGGAAGTAGTAGTGATGTTATAACTATTTATCTAGCGTTTCGGCAAAAGTTTTTGGCATCTTCAGAGAATAGTAAGCCGTCAAACGGTCAAATGATGAAGTACATTAATTGTTAAATTTAAAAGTGAGTATTTTTCGATCACAGAATTCTTCATATTGTTACTATTATAACAATTTTTGACTATTACGATTTCACTCTTAAATTTTATTGTCACTATATTCTGCGTTTCATTGCAAATGCCTGAGCTTCACTGAAATGTTGGTATCTTTTGAATTTTCCACGATTTACATATTATGATAACACGTGTTTCCAAAATTTATGAACATAAAACTTGTAAGTTTGGATGTAGGAGGTAATCTCCGAAATTACTCATACGATTTCAACATTTTTTTTTCACCAATGTTTAGAATGGACCTTCAGGATGGACATAGACTATACATTATCGCGTTAAAATAAAAACGCTTTTCGTAGAGACCAATTTTGCAAAAAAGATTCGGGTCGCTATATTTAAATAAGTTTCTTACATTAAAACAAAATATTACTATACTTTCGTATTTGATGTTTATTTGTCTAATATGGTAGACGAACTTTTTAAACCAACTCAGTGCACATTTGATATTGTTACGAAATGCAGATTTAAAATGTTCGTATTTTTGAAATAAAAAAACCCGTAACTCTTAATGTGCATGTAAACATAATGAAATTCTCTGTCTTTCATTGAAATAAGAACACAATAAATTTAGAACTCAACTCGCATTTCTATAACAACGTTAGCATTAGCAAGAGATGATCATACTAAAGACTAAAATTAATAAATACAAAGTCTATAAATAAAAAGAGTTGATGTAATATTATGAATGTAGACAGAGATGAAATCACAGGCTGCTTTTTACAATATAATCTACAAAAAAAAAAATGCAGCAAGTGTCAGATAATTTATTTAATACTGAAATAAATAAAAAAAAATATTTTTAACAAAAAAATTGAACCGACTTCAAAATATGCACTAAAAAGTAAAAAATAATAATTATTGTTATTTTTGGAGTCGGTGTCACATCGGAATTCGAAAGTAGCAATTTAAATCTTACATGTCTCTAGTTCTCGGAATAGATTTCATTTTGGCTGACGCCGACTCCAAAAATAACAAAAATTATTATTTTTTACTTTTTAGTGCATATTTTGAAGTCGGTTCAATTTTTTTGTTAAAAATATCTTATTTTTCTCTTTTTAGTGTTAGATAAAGTATTGCAATGGGTAGGCCAAGTATGCGTGCCTTTGAAATTTGAAAGTTTCCCTCGATTTCTTCGGATTCCACCATCAGATCCTGACTTGGTTCCGATGGGACCTCCGACCACCTCGGAAGTGTACTCTTTCGAATAAAAAAAGAATTTTGAAAATCGGTCCATAATTGACGGATAAAATCGGTGAACATACATAAAAAAAAATATATAAGTCGAACATAGAACCTTCTCCTTTTTTGAAGTCGGTTAAAAATTAATAATCCCTTAAATATAAAAATTAGCTTGATATTATTGACTGAATGTTTTAAAATAGGAATAAAGGAATTTTAGGATATTAGGATACGGTAGGCAAATTTTAAGCAGGCCTTGAATAAGAAACCGTCTCGATATTTATCTGGGATAATTGAGGGAAACCATGGAAAAACTCAGTAAGATGGCCGGTACTGGAATTACCGTTTCTCGGCCAGAGGTAGCAGGAAAAACTCCCAGCCACATCTGCCCCCGCCGGGATTCGAACCCGGTACCTCCCGAATGCGAGTCTAGTGTTTTCACCGCTACGCCATCCTGCTCAGTTGAAATTATTAATATAGAAATAGTCTCAGTAGCGTCGAAGTTACATATTACTAGTGGGAGTAGGCCGCTTGATGAATTTGCAGTTTAATGTGGTTTTGGTTACAAACGACGAGTAAATTCAAAGATGTCGTTTGTTCTATTTAATTAATATTTCTGGCAGAATCAACGAGTCGACCCTGGCGAGATCGAATGCGGCAGGAGATGACGGCAGCGTAGACTATGTAGACCGTGACAGTCTCCCTGTCTAACCGTGTCCACCGGGGCGATGTTGGCAGAAGCTCTTATTGGCGTACTTCTTTACAAATGAATCTACGAGACCTCTTGTCACCTCGCAACACTGTACCGTTGAATTAGTATACTCAAAATGTGCGGCAATTACGTCAAAAATAACCACTTATCTTAAAAAAGGTTTTTAAAAAAATACACTTTCTCCGTGATTATATAGTTCGTTTTTGAAGTGAAAACTTCTTTAGCGGCGTTGTACACTTTTTTTGTAATGGGTAAAAAATGTTAAACTCGCGTCAGGCGTCAGGATTTGTGAGAACTGGGTAAGCGAGAAAACGCTCTAAGTGAGAGTAATTGCTACGTACCGTGTGGTTTAGGTATTACTGTTCGATGTTATGCCACTACATCAACAGCAATCGGTGGCCGAGCGGTCTAAGGCGCTAGTCTTCGCTGACGTCAACTCTCGGCATCACGGGTCGTGGGTTCTAATCCCGTCCGCGCCGAAAAAAACGATGTTTTTTTCGGCAATTTTTTGACAATAAATCGAACTAAAAAGTGGAAAATAAATATAGTTTAAAGAAAACTAAAAAACACGCTTTATATCAAACTCAAAAGTGAAAAATAAATATAGTTTAAAAGTGGTTTATTACTGTTAGTATGTTATGCCACTACACCAACAGCAATCGGTGGCCGAGCGGTCTAAGGCGCTAGTCTTCGCTGACGTCAACTCTCGGAATCACGGGACGTGGGTTCTAATCCCGTCCACGCCGAAAAAAAAGTTGGTTTTTTTCGGCAAATTTTTGACAATAAACCGAACTAAAAAGTGGAAAATAAATATAGTTTAAAGAAAACTAAAAAACACGCTTTATATCAAACTAAAAAGTGAAAAATAAATATAGTTTAAAAAAACTAAAAAACACGCTTTATATCGAACTAAAAAAAAAAAAATACATTTTGAAGTGAAAACTTCTTTAGCGGCGTTGTACACTTTTTTTGTAATGGGTAAAAAATGTTAAACTCGCGTCAGGACACGTTACCTGATCGAAAATTCGTAAGACGTTAATATTCAAGTTTTCACTTCTGCCGGCACTCCCGGAGTGCAACCCGTGTTTTTTTTTTAATTCTTTAACAAATTAATGTTTTTCTTAACTACAAATCTATAATAGTAGTTTTTGCATATACCTTATAAAATATTTACTTTTCATGTTTGTATACAGTATAGCGATAGTAAAAATGAGGCACTAGTGCTTTGGATTAAAAAAGGTTCATGCAATTTTAATATTCCAACAGTAATTTTCAGTTACCATTAAATTCCCAATTGTCGAGCGTCTATAATCTACAGTTAAATCAAGAATATAACTAGCTACAAATCATAAACTGCTTATTAATTTTAGCCTTTTAAAGGTTCCTTTTTCATTTCAGAATGAATTCTGTACGACTGTACTTTTTGTATTTCTACAATAAAAAGGTTTATTATAATTATTACTATATTGACGTAACAAGCTGTGTAAAGCGTTTCAAATATAATTCATTCCTCCAGTTTCGGGTCCCCAATCTCTTTCACACGAGGATACGCGCTTCAATTTCGTTTGCCGGGTTCAAACTGAACCCTTTACCGACGGTACCCCGTCTGAGGTAGCGGTGCGGTCTTTTGTATATATATCGTTCTTCCTATTTCGGTGGACCGCATGCCTTTTGTAACACGTTCAATGTTTTGTCCATTGCATTTGTAATACTTATACCAAAATAACATGCGTTCAAAAAGTCTTCGGACAATGTCTAACGACACTTTTTGAATAATGTTTTGTTTAACAGTAGAGAGAGGGATATTTAAGATCAAGCCTGGGTAAATGGCGGCCCGCAGTAGAATTTTTTCCGGCCCGCGAAGCATTTTATAAGTGATTATTAAAAGCAAAAATATTACCGTTTGCCAATATAAATTGGTGCATAAAAAGAATTTTAGAAAAATAATAAATGGTGTTTAAAAACTTGAAATTGTTTCCGAAAAACTATACTTAAAATTAGAAAAAGAAATTATTTCGGCCACGGTCAAATTTAATACATATTTAATACAAATCTTTGATTAACGTCTGAATAGAACTCTTCAAATGAATAAAATTATCGACCAATTTTTTTCAGACCATATATTGACAAAAAATAATAAAAATACAAATCAATATAACACAGGATGACTTTTCGATTTTTTAGATATTTCTGAAGAAGATCCAAATCCGGATCGAAACGTCATCCTGTGTTATATTAATTTGTATTTTTATTATTTTTTGTCAATATATGGTCTGAGAAAACTTGGTCGACAATTTTATTAATTTGAACATATTTAATACATATAATATAATATACATATAATACATATATAATATAATCTAGTACCTAATTGCTTTTAATAATTATAAAATAATTTGGTATAATTCATTGATATATTTTTTCCAGAGAGTTGCTTAAGAAGGATGTTTGCAAGACATATTTGTCATATTTTGGACATTAAATTGTATCGTGTAAGCACCCCATTAAATTTTTGATACTTTTTGACGTGATAACGTCTTATAAATTGATGAATCACCAATCTTATAAATTGATAAAACACCGGCTGCATGCACGAAAAAGTGTAACGTTCCTAAAATCCTAACGTTCGCAACGTGTAACGTTCCGCCTGACCCTGTGCGTGCTTTTTGCTAATTTCTCGCTCAATTTAAATCAGATCGGTTTGAAACCAGTCTTAAACGAAAGAGGAGAACATTTTACATAGATTTAGTATAACAGAATTTGCCTAAACAGTTTTTTTATACAAATTTATATAGAAAAATAGCTGTATAAATGCAATGTTGTCTAATGCATGGCGCGACGCGGTCGGTCGTCTTTGTTTGCCGTACATGGAAATTAGAAAATAACGTATGTCTTGTCTTAACATGAAAACGGCTGCATTTCTAATGTTTAATTCAATTTTTTGACATTAGTATTTTGTGAAATGCAACGCCTTCTAAGTTAAGTATTGGAATAACTAATTATTATTAGAACATAATACTTTGACAGTTGCAAACGTCACTTTTGACATTTCTTATCATTCCGACACCAAGGATAAGCGGATTGAAACCAAATTTTGGGAGGTTTAGGTTATGTATTACGGAATACGTTATCACGTAAAACTATCGTCCGTAAACCGACTTTACAGACAACCAATTTTTTTCGTCATTTTTCAGGATGTCGCGGAGGTTCTGTCCGAGTCCAACCGCAGTTCTAATGGCAAAACAAGCGCGGTGGTGCCGTCTTAAGAAATTTATGACCTCCCCCCCAACCCCCCACCCCCGGTCCAAAAGCTGGGTACGCCCATACAGTCGAATGTAACCTATTTATTTGAAGAACGAAAGCTTCAACTTTTTATAGAAATGTTAAATATAATATGTATATAGGTTCTCCGTTACGTGCACAACTAATATACCTATAATAATTAAATCGATTTTAAAACAAAAGCTTCCTAATTGATTTGATCATTAGCGAGTTCATTTGAAGGAAATGAGCCGTGTAAAATTATTGAATTGTATGTAAAAAGCGTATTGTTCAAATCAATGATAATTTCTCTCGACCGAAATTTCCATTCCAAAGAACATAAAAATATTATTTATCGTTTTAATTCCGATTAATAGATATTATTATAATAATTATTTAATCAATGAACACTAACTGAAATGTTTAAAAATATATTAAGCAACAAAAATATAATATGCTAATATATACAATTCAGCCATTCAGCATTCTAGAAACTACATTTTATAATTAATTCTTCTAGCATAATTAGCCATATTCTACTATGTATGTTCTAATCACTGTTATTGTAACCACAGTTATTATAAAATTTATAAGGACTGTTTTCAGCATAGAGTTACTAGAGTACGCTAGCGGGTATGCTTGCCATAAGTGAAAGTGTCTGCAGTTCAGAGAGAGAACGCTGCAAACGTTCCGTATCATTATATATTATGTTTACTCAAATCAGCATTGTTTCGTATCATTAGTTACCATAGAGATAAGGAACTTTTCTCTCTCTTTGAATTGCAGACACTTTCACGGCTCACTCGCGTACTCTAGTCCAATATCATGGTTTTCAGTCCAGTCACCAATGTGTAACGTACTATTTAGGCAGTCACTTTCCTTAGCACAATAAAAACAAACAAAAGTGATTGCCGAGACTGCTTATTTTACTGAGCACTTGATAATAACCGTGGTTATTATTAATAGAATCAGGACGCTATGAAACATAGAGAAATTTTGATCTGACCCCTAGGTCCCACCATCCGACCGACGCCAACAGAGTATGTGCCGTTTGCCAAATCCATACTCATATTATTCGGATAATAAAGATTCTATTGTATTCCATACAGAGGAAGTGCGAATTTTGTGTACGTATTTGAAAAATTCTTTCGAATCTTCAGGATGGACATAAGCTACACATTATCGCGTTAAAACAAAAGCGCTTTTCGTGGAGACCAATTTTGCAACGTAAGTCGACGAAAAAACGGTGGCAACCTACAAAGGATGAAACGGACTGGGCCACTAGTATATTAATAAAGAAAATTACCCTAAATCTGAGAAATCATCTACCAAAATTTGTCGATCTAATTTTCTAACAGCGTCTGTGCTTTCGCATAAAATATAGGATTCGTATTTCGTTCAACAGTTTTTTTTCCGAATCAATACGACGCAAGCAAAATCGAATACAGCAGCGTGTCTCCCCTGCAGTATACATCTGTTTTGCATGCACGATGTTAAAGTGAAGCCCGATATCGGGTCGCGTACGTGAATTGGGGAATGGGGGCTTCGACCCCGTCCTTGCGTTCGATTAGAGCCAATTTACACGACTGCTTTTCATATTACAATACCGCGCCGTACCCATTATTCTGTTTTGTTATCGCGGCCAATTTAATGCGTAAGTCCGTGAAAATGAATCCCATAATAATACGAGCTACGTTTACGCTCGATTGGGAAGGTACGAGCTGCGATTTAAATTTGTTTTAAGTATTTTTTTATTATAATTTTTATCTGATTTTTCCAAGCGAATCTTCTAACTTGTTGTTCGTAAAGCAATGAAACAAAAAATCGACATGATAGCTTGGATGAGAAATAAAGTGATATAACACAAGCAACTACCGATATACTATTTATTTACGGCTATCTATGGTTCAGTAGGCAAAGTTGCAAACTATATGAGCAACACAGGCAGCAAAGTAGGTGCAGTTTTAGTAAACAAACCAAATAGATTCCAATATGGCGAAGCACTGAACTTTCAGATTTGTAAATACAGTAGAACCTCGATAAGTTAAAAACTTCTGTAACTTAAACATTTTTTGAATTACCTTCCCCTCAAAGCCTAAAACCGCAATTAATTAAAGCACAAAACCTCGGTAACTTAAACAAATATTTGAGCAAAGTGCATGAAATAGAAAAAAATTACTGACTTTTTCGTTGAAATGTAATCAATAATTGAATAAATAAATAGATACAAAATTTATTAGCAACAGTTGAACTAAATCAATCCTCTCTCACTCAAATATCTAAAATCCATAAAAAAACCTCGAAAAGTTAAAATTTGAACTTCCAAAACCACTCTTAATTCAACTCTCGATTACTAAAAAAACTCAACAACTTAAATTTTTCAACGTTTCCCTTGAATTTTATTTTATCGAGGTTCTACTGTATATACTTATTATGAATTGAAAATCAGCTATTTAAAGAAGGTAATAGGTATGTGCATAAAAAGTAGTATGTATCTTTTTCGTCATGGCGTGGGTGACTGTTAAAACTTGTTGGTGGCTCGTATTAACATGTCAGTTGCTATACGAGCCTATATATAAAATAATATACAGTAGAACCTTCTCAAGTCGAACCTCGATAAATCGAAAACCCCCAAAACTCTGAAAAATGTTTTGTCCCCTTCCCTTCAAGCCCCAAAACCTTCATTACTCGAAATCTCAACCCTCTATAAGTCGAAATAATCAATGGGTCCCTACAAGCGATTTCGGTACATATTTTCTCTTCATAACTCGAAAAAAATAACTTGAACCTCTGTATCACGAACATAGCAACTCAAAATTAATTAGAATAAATCTTAACCTCTACAAGTCGAATATTTGCTTTCAAAATCCGCCTAAGTCGAAAACTCTATAGCTCGATTTTTTTTTGCGTCTCCCTTGAAGTTCGACTTGCAGAGGTTCTACTGTATATATTATTATATAATATATTATCTTCATTTACAAACGAAATACATAAACTGCTATTGGAGAATTCTGTTCAAAAAATACTAATTTTAAATTGTTTTTATGACAACACATCTACTTGAAATTGATAATAATTATGTGGTGAATTATTGTTTAATTGTGTGGTAACACTGTTTATAAATTGTAACTAGAAAATCGTCCGTGTGAACTGGCTCTTAGGCATGTTCTCTTTTTGCTCACACACACACACACACACACACCAACACACAAAACGTTCGCTGTTACTGTGTAGAGAGGCACAAGAATATACATCTCTGTCATCACAATATTGATTTGCAATCAATAACTCAGTTCTCTCTACTAAGAGCAGATTAAAAGATTTCATCTAATCTGGTGAATCTGAAAACACAAACAAACACAAGCGCATGTCTGTTAATCCTCGCAATGTAGGTACCGTGTTGTTATTATTGTGGTTTACATTGAAAGTTAAAAACAAATCATATTTGCATTTGTATATAGCTTCCGAACCGTTCACGGTACAAAAAAACGCACTGAAAACAGAATCACGGTTGCTTTTGGTTATAGATTCAAAACCGGTCATTCTACAGTAAACGCGCTTAAAAACATTTTTAAAGGGAATTTTAAAGAGGTCAATTTCAGTAATAACCTACCTTACTGTAAAATTGACAGCGAAGGAAATATGAACAATAAATCTTCTTGTTGATTTATACCTTAAGTTTAAAAAATCAGTATTGTTTTTGGTTATAACGTAGAAAGCAACCGACGTATAAAACAGGTTCTAAAAAATGTTTTGTAGGAAATTTTATTTCGTTCAATGTTGGTTATAACCAGTTTTGCTGTAATACTGGCAGGAAAGGTAATATGAACAAAAAACCCGGTTACTAAATTAAAGAGAGAGTTAAAACAGCGCATAATTGCTTCTGGCCATAGCTTAGAAAGCATTCAACGTAAAAAAAGAACTAGAATCGTTTTGAAGCGAATTTTATTCCGCTTCATATTGGTAATAATTTCCTTTACTATAAAATTAACGAGAAAGGAGATAAAGGTAAAAAAACTTTGTAACGGATTTACATCTCAAAGTAAAAACAAATTACATATGTTCGTGGTTATAACCATTACTTGTACACAACACGTATTTAAAACATTTCTGTAAAGAATTTAGTTCCGTTAAATATTGACAATTACCTGTTTTACTGTAAAATTAACTGGAAAACAAATATTAACCAAAAAAACTTTGTTTTTGGTTTACATTCAAAATCAAAACAAAATTTTCCTAATAACTTCGAAACTATTCAGCGTACGAAAAAATTGCTTAGAACATATAATGATACAATAATAAATATTGTAGAATATAGACGCCCGACAACTAAGGTTATGAACGTAAGCTTATATAATATAATGAGCACAATTTATAATCGAATAAAAACGTGACATATGGTTCTTTAATTTATTATGACCAATAGGCTTCTATAAATGAACACGAATTTTTGTTATTTCAAAAGCTATATCGAAAGAGAACAAAGTATAGAATATTGCATTTGTTGTAAAAGAAATTGTGTTAGCTATTCAGCCATTCTGTTCAGCTTTATTCCAAACTCACCGCCTCCTCAGCTCTCCGGGGAAATCCCGGCTCTTTCTATCTTTCTGCTCTATTCTTTCGGTTGACAGTGTTAACGTTTCCTGTTATTTTAACTTCATGAATACAGATAATTAAATATTTAAGACACTTTTTTGACGATATGAGTATTTCCAGATAATATTTTTTAAACCACGTACCTATTATTTAAATTATATTATCAATCCAGAATTAAAAATGATTACATTAAACTTAGCCCGGTCATATTTTACACTAAAAATCGCTAATCTCGCAAACTAACATGTAGTTCTGATTTTTAAACGCTTTATATTAGCTTGGGTTGTAAATATGTATGTATGTAACTAACTATGTATGTATGTCCGTAACGGAATCTTTGAGCATAATTTTCACCAATTTCCCGAAGTCTGATTAATTTGAAACTTTGCATACGTATCAAGGACCGATGACAATGCAATAATTTGATAACAGTTTCCCATTATCCTTATTAGGACCCCCAGGATTAATAAATTCTTTTATAGATCCTCTGTAGTAAACGCTTTATTTTCACCAATTTCCCGAAGTCTGATTAATTTGAAACTTTGCATACGTATCAAGGACCGATGACAATGCAATAATTTGATAACAGTTTCCCATTATCCTTATTATTAAACGCTTTATATTAGTTTGGGTTGTAACTATGTATGTATGTCCGTAACGGAATCTTTGAGCATAATTTTCACCAATTTCCCGAAGTCTGATTAATTTGAAACTTTGCATACGTATCAAGGACCGATGACAATGCAATAATTTGATAACAGTTTCCCATTATCCTTATTAGGACCCCCAGGATTAATAAATTCTTTTATAGATCCTCAAACTAAAAAGTGAAAAATAAAATATAGTTTAAAAAAAACTAAAAAACACGCTTTATATCGGACTAAAAAGTAAAAAATAATTGTTTTAAAATAAGCTTAAAAAGCGTTGGGCGCTCGATGTACGAAAATGTGGAACAAAGCGCCCCACGCTTTTTAAGCTTATTTTAAAACAATTATTTTTTACTTTTTAGTCCGATATAAAGCGTGTTTTTTAGTTTTTTTTAAACTATATTTTATTTAATATATTGTTAGGACCACTACCAGTAGCGTATATCCAAGTTTGCAGCTTCGAAAGACCTGTGCTAACTTTGCAGCACTCAAAAAACTGCGAAATTTTCGCACTCTTTTTGGTATTCTCAATATAGGTCTTAAACTATGCATTTTTTTATAAAATATTTCTTATACGTTTTTAAGTAGACTAAAATTGCTACAATCTGAGACAAGAACCAGCTCTGTAGGTTCAATACTTACCGAGATACAGCTTTCAAAAAATTGACCAGTTTTTTCAACAAAGTGAAATTTTAAGATTTGGTCAATTTTTGACCCCGATATCGGGGAAAATACTCATTTTAAGGGAAATATCATAGGAACATATATTGTAGCAAATGTAATTAGCTTTAATTTAAGCAGAAAACGACGTCTGTAGGCCATATAGTTTACTCACAAATTTTAAAAATCCAAAAAATGAGAAAACTGCATTTTCGCAAATTTCAATTAAATACCTAGTAATCGTTATGTAAATCCATTCAGTGATTTTAATGTGGTTCAGTAACCAAATTGAGTAACATAGTAGCATAAACGAGTAACATAATAAAAGAAAATACATTATTGATAACATCATAAAAAAATTATGCAGTTTTTGACAAAATACCGTCGTATTTCAGCCATTTTGTAAAAAATATTTACAAATTATATTCATAAACCTTCCTCGTTTATCGCTCTTTCTATTACCGAAAACAATTTCAAAATCCCGTGCGTGGTTTAGTAGAAGAGAGCGGAGAAAAAGACAGAGACTTTGTTTTTAACTGTGCAGTCTTTGACAAAATACCGTCGTATTTCAGCCATTTTGAAAAAATATTTACAAATTGTATACAGAAACCTTCCTCGTATATTGATCTTTCTATTAGCGAAAATCATTTCAAAATCCGGTGCGTGGTTTAGAAGAAATGACCGGTGAAAAAGACAAAGACAGTCAGAGACTCTGATTTTAACTATGTAGGCTTTGCTAAAATTCCGTCGTAGTTCAGTTATTTTGTAAAAAATATTTATAAATTATATACAGTAACCTTCCTCGTTTATTGCTCTTTCTACTATCGAAAACCATTTTTAGGTTTGGCGCATGGTTTAGAAGAAGTGAGCGGAGAAAAAGACAAAGACAGACAGAGACTGTTTTTAACTATGCAGTCTTTGACAAAACAACGTCGGTGTTCTTCTAAACTATGCGCCGGATCGTAAAATGGTTTTCGGTAATAGAAAGAGCGATAAGCATGGAAGGTTTCTGTATATAATTTGTAAATAGTTTTTACAAAATGCCTGAACTACGACAGTGTTTTAGCTCAGACTGCATAGTTAAAAATAGAGCTTCTGTCTGTCTTTGTCTTTTTCTCAGCTCACTTCTTCTAAGCCATGCGCCGGATCTAAAAATGGTTTTCGGTAGTCGAAAGAGCAATAAACGAGGAAGGTTTCTGTATATAATTTATAAATATTTTTTACAAAATACCTGAACTACGACGCAATTTTAGCAAAGACTACATAGTTAAAATCAGAGTCTCAGACTGTCTTTGTCTTTTTCACCGGTCATTTCTTCTAAACCACGCACCGGATTTTGAAATTGTTTTCGGTACTAGAAAGAGCGATAAACGAGGAAGGTTCATGAATATAATTTGTAAATATTTTTTACAAAATGGCTGAAATACGACGGTATTTTGTCAAACACTGCATAATTTTTTTATGATGTTATCAATTATGTTATTTTTTTTATTATGTTACTCGTTTATGCTACTATGTTACTCAATTTGGTTACTGAACCACATTAAAATCACTGAATGGATTTACATAACGATTACTAGGTATTTAATTGAAATTTGCGAAAATGCAGTTTTCTCATTTTTTGGATTTTTAAAATTTGTGAGTAAACTATATGGCCTACAGACGTCGTTCTCTGCTTAAATTAAAGCTAATTACATTTGCTACAATATATGTTCCTATTATATTTCCCTTAAAATGAGTATTTTCCCCGATATCGGGGTCAAAAATTGACCCAATCTTAAAATTTCACTTTGTTGAAAAAACTGGTCAATTTTTGGAAAGCTGTATCTCGGTAAGTATTGAACCTACAGAGCTGGTTCTTGTCTCAGATTGTAGAAATTTTAGTCTACTTAAAAACGTATAAAAAATATTTTATAAAAAAATGCATACTTTAAGACCTATATTGAGAATAACAAAAAAAGTGCGAAAATTTCACAGTTTTTTGAGTGCTGCAAAGTTAGCACAGGTCTTTCGAAGCTGCAAACTTGGATATACGCTACTGGTAGTGGTCCTAACAACATATTAAAAAATCAGAACTACATGTTAGTTTGCGAGTTTAATGTAAGATATGACTGGCCTAACTCTAACACAAGATAAGACAAAATAATTATAGAACAATATTTTTCTTTCTAAACTTTTTAAAAGGGATTTATTTTAAACTGCGAAACAAAACTCAACAAAAAAAAATACAGACAGCCCATTAAGCAGTTCAACAAAAAATAAAAAAAATTGTTGTGTTTGAAAACTTTTTTATGATTAAGAATACACAATTTATGAATAAAGTCATTGTTTGATTTTATAGGTATATATAGAAAAATATAGAACCACTAAATACAGTCAGTCCGCTCAGCAAGGGGATACATTATTATAGCATGCTACCTTCAGATATAAAATCATCAGAGTATTACAATTTTCAAATATAAAGAAATTGCTGATAGTTGTCCATATGATTGCCGCGTGCAATTCTAAGACAGATCTGTCCAATTATTTTTTTTCCTAAATATATATGTATGACGCTGTTATACCTTTTTTGGTTTTTAATATAGTAAATTCATTCGAAAAACCATTCAAAATTAAAATAATGTTTTACTTATTAGTATTTAGAGATTTATTTATTTATTTATTTATTTATACAGTTATTGAAAAAATTAAGAAATCAAAATAGGCCTTAACTCGACAAAAATTTATTCTCGTGTGGTCACCAAATGCAAACCTAAAAAAAACTATATATTTCCTTTCGTTTTTTTATTAGATTTAACTTTTCTTTTAGTTAATGAAACAATGTGGTTATGTATTGATGTAGTATTTTGTATTATAATGAATGCCCAATGAGATAATTATAAAGATTTAAACTTGCACATGTATTATTTTTAATTTAATTAATAATGGGGTGCTGGAATTTCTGAATGGCCTTGAAAAACTTAAACCGCTAATAAAAAATGTTCTATTGCTGACCAATTAATGAAATTAAGTGACCTTTTATGACCATTTTCTGACCTTTTAAATGGTATAATTAGTCAACTGAAATTCCATATATGAGGTGCCAGCGTCCTGTAGCTCTTTTAATAAGTAATAATTTACTGCAGTATTCGAAAACATTATAATATGTAAAAATCGTAATATTTTCTTTCTATCAAACACATTTTTAACCTATTTTTGCCGGATTGAAGTATTAGGAGGCTTCCACATAACCGGATTGTAAAGCCGTCTCAATGTTTATCAATTAAAAATTACTTTTGTTTTTATCAGCACCTCCGATAGTGAGGTTTCAAACGAACATTTTATGTAACTGTGTTACAACGTTCCATCTCTCTTTTTGAGACAACATTAATAACTCTTCACCACTACATTTGTTTTGTTTTTTTAGTCTCTATTAGCTACGCTCAAGAAAGACTATAATTTTCAATCTCGTTGTAAACAGACGTATTTAGATCTCGTCTTGATCAAATCAATTTATTTATTTCATTATTAATTAATATAAATAAATCAACCAAATCATTATACTAGGTATATATAAATTTATAAAACACTGGTGGTCCGGTCCGGCTTCGTCCGAATTTGTAGAGAGCCACCGTTTTTCATCGAAATTGGTCTCCACTAAATGCGTTTTTATTTAAACGCGATAATATACAGGTGAGTCAGACCACCAGTATCGGTCGATTTTTTCGAAAACGGTTAGTCGTAGAGAGTTGTGTCAAAAATCTGTATTATAAAAGCCCTAATGAAGAATCGAATGGTGATATTTTTTACCCCTGGAAAGGTCGGCTTCCCTACTAGTTTGTTCCAGAATGTTCAGAACTCCGGAATTTTAAATGGCACGATAGGTCGAAAGTGGTATTGTTGAAAAGATGTTTAAAAAATAAGCAAGTTTTGTAGTACATTTTTTTTGTTAGTGCCACCTCTGTTAAGTAATATTCGTTTGAAATTATTAAATTAACATGTCATAATAACGAACTTAATTTTAAAAGTCGGCATTTTAAATTTAGTTACCTAATTAAACAATGTCACAAATGCTTAAACTGTCTTCCATTAACTTTTAAACACTACTGAACTTTTCTAGATATGCTATGAGTACCTCTAAGTATTTTCCGACAAAAAAAAACAATTACAATTATTGAAAACTTATTGTGACATTGTTTAATTAGGTAACTAGATTTTAAATGTCAACTTTTAAAATTAAGTTCGTTATTATCACATGTTAATTTAATAATTTCAAACGAATATTAATTAACAGGGGTGGCAGTAATAAAAAAAAATGTCCTACAAAACTTTCTTATTTTTTAAAAATCTTTTCAACACCACTTTCGACCTATCGTGCCATTTAAAATTCCGGAGTTCTGAACATTCCGAAGCAAACTAATAGGAAAGCCGACCTTCCCGGGGGTAAAAAATATCATCATTCGATTCTTCATTATGGCTTTTATAATACAGATTTTTGACACAAATCTCTACGATTAACCGTTTTCTAAAAAAACGACCGGTACGGGTGGTCTGACTCATCCTGTATAGCTTATGTCCATCATGAAGGTCAATTCTAAATATTGGTGAAAATTTTTTTGAAATCGGATGAGTAGTTTCGGATATTACCTCGTACATATCCAAACTTACAAACTTCACCTCTTTATAATATGTATATTTCTAAACAATTTAAGTATTCATTTGTTCCCGAATGAGAGCGCATATGTATTACTACGACTGGGGAAACTACACTTGTCTAAAGATTTCGGATAATCTATGGTTTTGCCGAATTCTCACTCGAACTGACTTCTTTCCCCTCCCACGTTCTTTTTTTTTCTTTAGACGCAGTATCGAGCGTCTGACACGTTCGGGTAAGATCGGCGTTTTACGTTAAATTTTAGAATTGTGGAACGAGATCAGTCCATAATTCATAATAAATTTCTCTACCTTCAACGTAAAAATGCCAGCGAAACAGGGAAACTGGAATGAATCGAATAATTTAACGGTTACTGAACGTATTTAACCACAACTCCGACATACGCGGTTTTGTCTAATGGCCATAGATAGAGCATATAGGTACACCTCTATAGTATGTATGGATGTGATGCCATTCACGTGATCACGTGACAGTAATCTGCCAGTTGCCGCGACTGCAGATTACAGCCCTTACGTGATCGTGCCATGTCAAATGCACTGGCCTCACGGAATCCATCTACAGGCTGATCATAATGAAATGCTTTTACTTAATGAAAAAAAAATATTTAAAAAAATTAAAATCCGACTACTGAAAAGTATGAAAATATGATATGGGATACTACCACGGCTATCCTCAGATGAGAATATTTTCTTGTTTCATACTTTTCAGTAGTCGGGTTTTAGTTTTTGAACTTATTTTTCATTTTAATTATTTTTTTTGAACTTATTATTTGTTTCCAATTTGCTCAGCCCTGGAACCAACATTCAAAAATAAATGTAGCCTATGTTACCCGGTGCATAATAACGAATCGATTGACACTTTATTTATCAAAATCGAATGAATAGTTTAGGCGCATCCGTAAATACAAACATACATATATAGACTGCTAAATTCATAACCCTTCCTTTTGGCTTCGCCGCAGTCGGGTAAAAAAAGTTACCCATGTGATCCGAAAAAATGCGAAAGTACAAAATATAACATCTATATAAATAAAAATGTTGTCCGTTTGTTCAAAATCTTAAATCTTCGATTGCTTTGAAATTTTGACGCGCGTGTTTTTATATACCTATTACATAGATGTTAAAACATCTTTTATTTGAAAAACAGCGCAATACAGTAACACACGTTATACTAAATAGTTTACGGCAACACGAGAGTCACCTGTTAAATTTAACAGCAACACACGCAAACCAGACTGAGCCACTGCAACGCGTGGCCGGGTGTAGTTAGTATTAAATAAATATATGTATCGATAGCTGATGTAGGATAGTTCCCGTGCATTATTTGTATATGTTGCAGTCAAAACTCTTAACCAGTCAAAAGTACTATTGACTAGCAAAATCAGTCAAAAGTACTTTTGACTGAACAGGTTGGTCAAAAGTGGTTTTCACTGAAAATTATTGGTTATTAGTACTTTTGACTGCAAATTTGCGGTTAAAAGTACTTTTGACTGACGCTCTTCGTCAAAAGTAGTTTTAACTGCAATAAAGCATCAGTCAAAGATATTTATTAAATGTGAAATCGTTTATTACGAAAAATTTGGCATTACAAAAGAAAACATGCACTTTTTTGCCGTTTCATTCTTAAGTCTATCGCGACCGCCATGCCCTATAGAAATATGAGCAGCATCAATAATGTCGTAGATTTCCTCAGCCGGCAAAAAATATTTGACAGGTTCTGTGTTAGTAACTAATTTTTTTATACCACAAACTTCAATGATGTTAAAGCGTTTTAGTCTACTGTACTGTAATGGTGTTTTCTTTTCATCAAATTTCGCGTCTTCCACATCCATTGCAAACTTTTCAAATTTTTTTTGTCACCACATTGAAATGACTATCTTTCATATCTTCTATCGCTAAAATTCTTTGCAAAAAGCGTTCTTTCTTTTCGTAGTCACTCATTTTTATTCTAATATCAGCACGTTCTCCACTAATAATTAATGAGTAATATAAAAGTTTATATGTGCGTTTTTCGTTATTTTTATCGACCACCTTAACTTTTTAAGAGTTTTGACTGATACAACCAGTCAAAACCACTTTTGACGGAATCACTTAGTCAAAAGTACTTTTAACCAGCTCCATTGGGCAAAAGTACTTTTAACTGTTATTTTAGTCAAAAGTATTATTGACTAAAGCATACGGCCAAAAGTACTTTTGACTGATTTTGCTAGTCAATAGTACTTTTGACTGGTTAAGAGTTTTGACTGCAACATATATAATAAAAAAAAAAAAAACAAGAGGCAGCACTTCAGAACGAGTTAATCTGGAGTCAGAATGCCTGTTTTTGCACATACTATAGACACGAGATGTTTGCACATACTATGAGTGTACTAACTGAACTCATACATTTTCATTAGGTTTCCTCAAAGAAATTTGAAAAGTTGTAAATGTGAAATCAAAATAGAACAGAAAAAAGTGATGCTTGTTTTTTGAATCAGTCTGTAGCGTCATATATGTAGGCCTGCCAACCGTTCCGCCAAGACCAACTCAACACGACTACCAACTGCCCTCTCGTCGCTCTGTTACAAACAGACAGTTTGTAAAACTTAATTACCTAGGCTGTACATTTACTGGAATCAGTCCAAATATTCACAAGCGGAAATTATTTATGTCCAGCTTTAATCTTTACAGATTGAATTTCGATTGTTGTGAAAAAAAAGAGAAAACGAACTTAAATTGTTCCATCACACTCTATTATAACACTGTGATCCGAAAACACTGACATTTGCCACCATTGCCACAATTTAATCTACCTATACCAGAAGCAGCATAGTTGTTGTGAATGGGACGGGTATGCTTTACATTGTTTCCATTAAAAATAAAAAATCGCAGGATTGTGGACAAATATTAGATTTATTAATTGTACGACGTTTCGCCTATAAATTTAGACTTTTTCAAGTACAAATTGAAAATTATTAAAACAATAATTATGAAAATAAACATTAATTACTAACCATAGCAATTAACAAAAGTTAAGGTACATAAGACAAAAACATGGCAACAAGTAATGTATAAATTTTTTAAACAATAAAAATAAAAATTAATTAAAAATTCGAAAGTTAGTTCAATTTCATAATATAGTTGTACTGACCACTTAAATTTTGAGTGTCTGTTCTATAATTAATAGAATTGTTTTTTCTAATAAAACACATTTCACTGATATTACGTTTCTTCCAATTTGACTCTTTATCTAGTATTTGAACTTCGTTAAATAGAAATTTATGTCCAGTGTCGAAATGATGAGATGACAACGCGGTCTTATTATCACTTAATAAATTTATGTTTCTACAGTCCATTCTGTGTTGGTAAATTCTATGTTTCAGTAACTGTCTTGTTTGCCCCACATAACACTTACTACATTCACAAGGTATTTTATAAATGATATTAGATTGATGGACACGATATCTAATATATGTTTCCATTAAATTTTGATTACCTTACTATATATATAGCACTGGCAGTCCCGCCCGGTTTCACCCGGGTGCAAAAGAACGAATGGGGGGAAGGAACATGCGTACGCACATTCATCTTAATTTACCGAGATGAATGTTGTGTCCAATTTTCTTGATGATCGGAGTAACCGTTCAAAAGTTTTGTCGGACGGAGTTTTGAGTTGCATTTTGCAACATTTTTCATTGATGCTTCGCTCCTATTGGTCGTAGCGTGATATTATATAGCTTATAGCCTTCCTCGATAAATGGGCTATTCAACAAAAAATTTTTTTTCCATTCGAACCAGTAGTTCCTGAGATTAGAGCGTTCAACCAAACAAACAAACAAACTCTTCAGCTTTATATGTTAGTATAGATATATTGTCATATTCTGTCAATTTGGGTTGATTGCGAAATATAAATGTTATATCCGTGTGATGTGAACATAGTCACGCATACTGAAAAACAAATTATGTGTGTGTATCAAAAAAAAAATTACATTTTGGATTTTTTTGGAATTATGGGCACAAACTGCTCAATATATTGCGTTCATCCGCTCAGCAAATATATAGGTTTTATACGTTTCGTAAGACGACAATATAAAACTGATGAGGTTTCGAAACCGGTCACATGTAGTTCCAAGTTTCGCCTTGTGGGGTGCTGCTATCGCATACAGAGTTCCTCCTCTGCTGCTGACACGTGAAGGCTGAGGTACCGTGAACTGCGGTCTACAGAATTCATAATTATTTCCGGATCTGGAAAACTCTTGTCCGAATGTTTTGTACGTTCTACAGCGTCGTCTCATAGATTGTATTATAAAAAAAATTCAACCGCAATTTGTTCGTTTCATCAATTTTATATGATGAACTTTTATTTCAATGCATTGTAAAAAGTAATAGATAATTTCTTGATAGTTGAACACATGACGCTGCGATTATGAGTCTCGTGCTATAATAATAATAATAATAATAATTTATTGGTCACATTGACACAGGGTATATGACAAGTCAATAGTGTTTACATTTAAATTTCATGATTAAAAAATTCATTAAAATTATAGAATTCACCGTTTACCAGATTACTCTTTAACTTCTTTTTAAATGCTAGAAGTGGCAATGATTTTGTATCTTGTGACAAATGGTTATAGAATTTAACACAGTTATAATAATAATAATAATAATAATAATATTAATATTTCACCTAGCTATACTAAGTATAGATGTGAATAGTCAAAAATCAAATTAAAATCTAAGAATTTAAATATTCATTTATACTATAAAAACAATTTGTAGTGAGGTACTTTTTGAGCTCAGTTTCAAATTGTCTACTGTTAGAAATTTGGCTTATATGGCTTGGTAAATTATTAAAAAGAATAGATCCCGCATAGATTGGAGATTTTTCATAAGATGTTGTATGGTGCTTAGCTATATATATTTGTGATGACTGCCTGGAATTATAGGGATTAATATCAGAAACTGTCTTATAGCGGGATATATTCCTTTTAACATTTACCAATATCTTATATATATATATAGATATGAGTGTTAATATTTTGTAGCTTTTAAATTTTTCTCTACAAGTACCTCTGAACGGTATATTAAAGATTAAACGTACAATTCGTTTTTGTAGTATAAATGCTCTATTTATGTCAACTGATTGACCCCAAATTATTATGTTATACTGTAAATAAGGATACACTAGTGCATAATACATATTGACCAATTGATCAGTATTTAAATATGACTTAACACTTTTTATAGCGAAATATGCCGATCTGAGTTTGTTACAAACATGTTCTATGTGAAGTCTCCAAGACAGTTTCTCGTCAACATATAATCCCAGAAATTTGCATTCAGATGTAACTAAAACTTCATAGTTATTTATTTTAAATTTTAAATTTGGTTGTACTTTTCTTTTGTGGAAAAATAAACAGTTCGTTTTTTGCACATTGAATACTAATTTATTTTTAAAGCACCATAAAGAGAACTCCTTAAGAGCAGTATTAACTTGACTTTCTAATTGCTCCACATTATCGGCTGATATCGCTATAGAAACGTCATCGGCAAACAATGCTATTTGGCCAACATTGATAAATTGGGGTAAATCATTAATAAAAATTAAAAAAAGTAATGGGCCCATCACAGAACCTTGAGGTACACCAATAGAACTATCAAAGACATTTGAGTAGGTGCCACTAACGTTAACGATCATTTTGCGATTATCTAAAAAAGACCTTATCCAGTCATTTATTTTACCTCGTAAACCTAGACTACTTAATTTAGTTAAAAGAAACTTATGATCCATACAATCAAAAGCACATTTAAAATCGAAGAATATGCCTACCACATATTTATTAGAATCCAAATTGTAATTTATATACTCAATGAAATCAAAAGATGCACTTTCACATGATTTGTTCGGTCTAAAACCATGCTGTTTTATAGATAATAGATTGAAATGCTCTAAGTATTTAAAAATTCTTTTATAAACAATTTTTTCAAAAATTTTTGAAAAATTTGATAATAATGACACCGGACGATAGTTTTCAATAATTTCAGTATCACTCTTTTTGTGAATTGGTTTTACCAAAGAAGTTTTCCATACGTCTGGAAAAATGCCATGTTTAAAGGATTGATTAAATATATACGTTAAAGGCTCAACAATATACAATGAACTTTCTTTTATAAGTGTACTTGGAATTTCATCAATTCCACTAGACATTTTATTAGCTAATCTTTGTATCGCGTCAAACACTTCATTTTCTGAGATATCTTCAAAGCACATCGATTGCAGTGTGTTATCACTTGTACTGCATTCCACAGACGTCTGGTTACCGAACTGTTTATTTAAAGTTACATTTGCAATTTTAGTGAAAAAATCGCCAAATACGTTTGAAATGTCCGATGCATTGCTTACTTTGATATTATTGTGATTAATAACAATTTTCTTTTGGTCAGTTTGGTATTTATTTCTGTTTAATTGTTTATTTATGATTTTCCAAAATTCTTTTGTTTTATTTAAAGATTTGTTTATATTATTTTGGTAATACACTTTTTTAGCTAAAATAATGTTCTGTTTATGTTTACGCTTACGTTTGCTATATAATTCTATAAACTCAGGTTCTTTAGTATACTTAATTAGCATAAATAGATCTTTCAATTCTATTGATTCACGTCGTATCTCATCAGTGATCCATTGATTTCTTAAGTTATTTTGTTTTGTTTTCATTTTCGTTTTAGGGCACGTGCAATCTAAACACCACGAAAATGCTTGCCAGAATATATCTAGAGCCTCATTAACATTATTCTGTGCATATACCTCAGTCCAATTTATGTTCGATATCATTTGATTAAAATTCATTACATTATTTTGCGAATAACGTCTTTTTACTGCACAATAATCATCGTCAGTTAGGTTATAATTGTTTACATTGATTACAAATTCACACGATTGTACACTGTGGTCTGATAGCCCGGGATCAAAAACAGATGTTTTACACCATGTCTCAGGTAAATTTGTGACAATATAATCTAGACCGTTGCTTAATCGCGTAGGCACTTTAATTAATGATGTCATTTGATGACTTGAGAATAAATCAAAGAGAACGTCTTTGTCGACGGAGTTTGTTAAAAAATTTATATTTATGTCACCACATAACATAATTATTTCATGACTCTGAGATACTTTTTCAAGAATTACATTGATTCGTTCGATGAATACCTTCACATCGCCGTAATTACTGCGATATACACAAAGAACACATAACCGCACGTTATACAGTTTACACGACAGTCCTATTATTTCAATATCTAGCTCAATATTATCTGCTTTTACATATTTTAATTCTTTACATTGAATTTCTTTTTTCGCAAAAATTGCAACTCCCCCGTGTCGTTTCACAGTTCTACAATAACACGTTATCATTTGATAGCCATTTATGTGTATGTACGGTGACGCTTCTTGACGGAGCCATGTTTCTGTCAAGCACAGAAAATCCGGATGTTCTTCAGAGACGAAAACATTTAATTGATCAATTTTATTATTAATCGATTGTATATTTAAGTGTGTGAGTTTGTAATTTCCAGTTAAGCCGATCTCTTTGGGAGTGAGGCGAATTTTCGAAAATTTTTAAAAGGTCTTATAATTGTGTTCCTAGGCCACAAATCTTCTGAGAATAATTTTTCTTCATAACTTTCCGCTACTGCTACTTTAAAAGCCGCTATATCCTTAGATTTGATTTCAATTTTCGAACATACTGAAACTGGTATATTATTATCTTTCAGATAGTTAACAACATCTTCTTCTGTTGTATTCACTGTCAATCTAGATATAAATGCCCATCTCCTGCTCTCTACGGCTGACAAAACTGTATTTAGTTTCTTTCCGGTCAATGTTTTTTTTATTCTTCTACTTACTACCTGTGTAAATCCTTCATCGTCATGTTTTTCTTCTTCCTGTACATCTTTTGTACTACTTTCCATTACAGTACCATAGTCTTTTGGCTTACCTGTATCAGGTGTATTGTTTTTTGTTTTGATGTCACTTAATGAGACAGAGTCTTGTTCACTGCTAGAATTTTTATTTACAGTAATTTTATTATCGATAAGTTTATCGTTTGATTTACTCCCTCTCTCAGGGGAAGTTGTAGTCATATCACTGTCGGTAATACATTTTTCTGTATCTTTTTTTGAACGAGTGATGGGACCATCCGTACGGTTTGTTTGTTGGGTATTTTTAATTTTAGCATTATTAAGGTTAGTTAATTTCATGACTGTCACTTTTAGGTTATTGATTTCATTATTTTGATTATCTATTTTTTTACCTTGACTGTCTATTTTTTTCGTTTGGTCTTCCATAATTTTAAAACACTCGTCAAGTTTTTCTCTAAGATCATTTATTTTTTCTAGAATCATGTCCATTGCACCATCAGTCTTTCGTTCACATTTATCACGTGTACATTTTCCACAAATCCATTTTATATTAGGATTATTGTCCATAAAATTTATTTCACTAGGTTTAAAATAACTGCATTCAATATGCAAAAACTTTTTACAAGAGTTTTCGTTACAATTCAACACTTTTACTGAATTTTTCTCTCCGTTACATTCTATACATTTCTCTATGGGCGCCATTTTTATACTCATAGTGCTCCTTTTTCAAAAGTAGTTAAAGAGTGATCCGGCACCCGAAAGTCGCTGTTTCCTCTAGTATTATGTGCATATAACATTTGATGACAAGCAAAATATTTAAAATGTTCTTTACCGATTGTGCTCTGCTATCCCTCGAAACTATAGTACTAATAGCCCGGTTTGGCTTCGCCCGGATTTGTACATTACCTATTAAACTTAGATATATACAAATACAATACAATACAAATACAAATATTTATTGTCAAATGAATATAAAAAAATATTGAATTAAAAAGTACTGAAAGGTGCAAGGAGGCTGAAAATTTAGGATTATATTTTTTTATGTGAGAAATAAACAAAAAATTACAGTCAAACCCGAGTGCGTGAGAATTGACTAAGCAAGAAAACTCTCTAAGTGAGAGTAAATGCCAGGTACCATCGTTGTAACCCTCTAAAACCTTTATAAGTGAGAAACAGAAACCTCTATAAGAGAAAGACGTTTTTCACTAATGAGCCTCTATAACTGAGACTACTACTTGCCTATACCTCTATAAGCGATAGTCGAACGTATTATAATAGTTCCACGAAATTTAAGAGTAAGTCATAAATAGCTGAACTAACTAATATTGTTTTTGTATAGTTTTTTTTTTAAGTCAGAAAGACCACCCCTGTACCTCTATAAGCTAGAAACTCGGATTAGTGAAAAACCTCCATAAACGAAAAAGAGATCGCGGTCCCTTGAACTCTTACTTATCCATGTTTGACTGTATGTAAAATAATTTGCTCGAAAAATTAAAAAAAAATCTAGCAGCGCCACTTACAGAGTTCAACTATAGCTAAGAATCATCCAGGTGATTCCATAAGTACAAAAAAAAATTGGTTGTCTGTAAAGTCGGTTTACGGACGATAGTTTTACGTGATAACGTATTCCGTAATACATAACCTAAATTTATATAATAATTATAATAATTCGAATCTATGATATTGCATCTTTCGCTTCAAATTTAGGTTAATTTTATTTATTTAAATTACTCACCATATAATATTTCTTAATAAATAATATATTCTTCCGTATTTATTTTAAGTCTCAAAGATTAGCTGTCATAATATTTATAAAACAATTGTTTTACTGTTTATAATATAAAATTCCAAAACCTACTTACAATATTTAAGTATTTTCATACGTCAAAAAATTGATTTTTATAATGATAAAAATAATAATAATTGTAAGAAAACGATTTTTTCGAGAGATGAGACCTAGCTAAAACGATTTTTTGCCCCCCAAAATCCCTTTTCAGTAAATTTCATCCAAATCGTTAGGGCCGTTTTCGAGAAAAGCACGCACAGGGTCAGGCGGAACGTTACGCGTTACGAACGTTAGGAACGTTACGTTACACTTTTTCGAACATGCAGCCGGTGTTTCTTCAATTTATAAGATTGGTGATTCATCAATTTATAAGACTTTATCACGTCAAAAAATAATAAAAATCGGTAAAGCCGTTTAGGATGAGAAGAATTACTAACACACGGACACCGGCATTTTATATATAAAGATAGTACATACCTGGTTCACGTCTATTAATTAAAAAAAAAAATTAAATTAATTAGCTAATTAAGTCTAAAAATGCATTGTCACCAGAAATGCATATGCGTACAAAATTTCAAGTCAGTCGGCTAACGGGAAGTAGGTGAAACATTGGTCGCAAGATTTGAAACTAATATAATAATAACAATTATAATAATGCATTTAACATCCGTTTCTCGATTTTATGTCATAACAGACGTCATTTGCACCATTACTATTTTCCATCTATCACACTTCCCGTTATTTACTACATTTTTAAACTTCCACTGAACGTGAAGTTAATTAAAAGCTCGTAATAAAAGCTTATAAAAATAGTGAGAACTGTCATCGAAATTACGTATTGTTTGAGCAAAGCTTTAAGTCGATGGGATACGTGGAATTGGGTCAAAACGAATTACAAGATTTAATTAACAATTAGCACATGAAATTGATCATAGATAAAATCGTGGAAAGTATTGTACTAAGTACTTATAAAATAGGGGAAAAACAGTTTTTCACGAGTTGCTCATGTTAAAGGAGTATATAATTTGTGACGGAATTTACTTCACGCATTCATTTGCCTAAAATGAGTTCGCTGACGTATATAAAATTTCTCTCATTAAATCAAATAAAAAATAACGAACAAGTTGTTTACAAATATGGCAGATTTGTTGATATAAAACTGTACCTATTAAATATATGTTGGGCGTGCCAGTGATGTAACTTTTTTATTAATTCTGAAAAATCGTCGCGCATCTATTGAGGTAAAATGGTCGAGACATAAAAAAAATAGTTTTTAAAAATTATATAAACAAATTTTTAGGTTGGAGTATATTTACTAATGAAAGATAATATCAATAAAATCATCATTAAAAAACATAACCTTATTTTTTTGACATTATAATTTTGTACAAGTCAATATACAGGCTGTCGTGATTTTTTTTCGCAAACTTTTTTTTAGATAAGATATTATTAAAACTATCAATTACATTAAAAATTTAAAAATAAATTATTTTGCAAAGATTGTTATAGATTTCTAACCGTCAATAAAACCTAGTTGAAATCCGAACGTAACTAAGTGTAAGCTGATTCATTTGTTAAATAAAAAAAATTGTTTGGAATTCAGAGGAGAATGATATTTTCTGAGAAAAATTTTTGCATGAAAAAAATCAGAAAAACTTGTAATGACCTAAATCTAACCTATCTTGAAATGTTTATTTAATTCAAGCATTGGCTGATGAATTTTATAAAATACTTTAGCATATTCAAATTAGATTAAAATAACGTATATTATAGACGCTCGACAACTAAAATCATTAGAATCTAAAACAAATTCAAATTACGTAAATTTTCGTTTATTTTTACTTTTTAATTTAATATTCATCGCCAAGTTGTCGTGTAAAAATTTTAATGCAAGCAAAAAACGCTGAGAGCCACTGAAATAGGGTATAGTTGCCGGTAAGTAAAAAAAATTGTATAGGATACAAACAAAACAGACGACTTTCAACATATGAGTATTTTGAGTTTAAATTAGACATTAGGTATAATTAGGTCTCCTATGGTATTATACAAAAATCAAAAACAACTTTTTTGCAGCCAACATACGATATGAACACCACGAAGGAAATATGTTTATATAATTTTCAATTAGCCATGCAAACTCATAACGATAGAGCACAGGGTCCGACAAAAGAATGAGGTTATCCACTAAATTTGTCTTATTTAAATAAAAGGGTGCCAGAACAAGTTTGGGTACTACTAGGTAGTGTACTAAGTTACATCAGAAACGATTCAGCCGTTCTCAAATTATATACAGATAGACTGACAGAGACCCTAATATAATTTTACATATTAATATACAAATAAACAGCCATAGTCAGCTATTATATAATGAAACACCCATTATTGAAGTTATACAAATTATTGCATTGAACTGTCAAAATAATATAAATTTCATATACATAATAAAACATGTTGTTACTGTAAAGAGAGTGTGGAGCGTATTAATTAATTATAAATTCGAACGAAAACGCCTTAAGTCGATTTACTACAGCATGTCAAGCTGGGTGAAAGCCCTGTTTGACTGTAAAAATAATACGGTAGAGCAGAAGATTCCACCATTATTGTTGTTTAACCGAGCGGGGTGCATTCACGCAAAGCAAGACTAAGGAAGTGAAACCACAATCTTGATAATAGGAAGCGAAGCATAGCTTTAAATAAGTTTTAAAATAATACATAAGGTTTAAAAGTTATACTAGTGGCCCGGTCAGGCTTCACCCGAATTGTAGGTTCCTATCGTTTTTTCGTCGTACCAAAATCGGTCTCTACGAAAAGCGATTTTATTTTAACGCGATAATATATAGCTTATGTACATCCTGAAGGTTTATTCTAAATAGTGGTGAAAAAATTTTCAAATAGGTACAGTGGTTCCGCAGAATTTCTTCGACATACACACAAATTCACAAAACTCGCACACTCTCTTTATAACATTAATATAGATTTGGTAAAATTAAATTGCATGCCGCAGTAAAAATTTAAGTACATAACACTATAATAAAATAAAGAATAGTTACTTCTTACCACAACAGTTTTATTAGTGGATGTACATTTCGGGAGCTATGCTCTCATCTTCAGCAAACACTAAACTAAGATATTACACAAAAATCCTAACTTTATATACTACATAACACTGTTTTATCTTAGCCGCGGGTAGCGACTAATATTGATAAATATAAATATGTATTAATATTGATGGTTCTAGGGTTGTTGTTTTCGTCCATGTTATTAAGTATTAATTGTAGATTATCGGATACTTGGACAGGTTAAAAAATATATATATTCGTTTTTGAAATATTGTAACGTTTCGTTGATAGTTTTCAATTTCTTGAGGCAATCTTCAAAATAATTACAATATATAATACAGGGTGAGTTTTAAGTTGATGCTTTTTTTTACAGCGTGTAAAAATCAAATAGACGAGCAAATATTTCAAATAGTTTTTTTATCAAAACTCAAAAATAAGAGAGCAACAGCCTTTCGAAGTTTAAATAAATTTTATTAAATTTTCTTTAATTTTGAGGTCGGTCCTGGGGTTATATTATGTCACTATGGAAATAAGTTGTTATTATCTTTCAAAAACAGAACAATACACATGTCAGTTTCAAATAAGCACCAACATACTTGATAATAACAACTTATTTCCATAGTGACATAATATAACCCCAGGACCGACCTCAAAATGAAAGAAAATTTAATACAATTTATTTAAACTTCGAAAGGCTGTTTCTCTCTTATTTTTGAGTTTTGATAAAAAAACTATTTGAAATATTTGCTCGTCTATTTGATTTTTACACGCTGTAAAAAAAGCATCAACTTAAAACTCACCCTGTATAACATATATGTAACACAAATAGATAGCATTCATGCGATTTATTAACATCAAATGTAAATAGTCACATGAATGCTATCTATTTGCTTTATATGTTATATTATATATTGTAATTATTTTGTAGATTGCCTCAAGAAGTTGAAAACTATCAACGAAACGTTACAAGATTTTAAAAACTAATATATATTTATTTAACCTGTTCAAGTCTCCGATAATTTATAATTAATATTGATGGTTCCGTTGTATTGCCGGACCCTGTACCAGCAGTATTAATACAGTATAGCCAACAGTAATTTTGAAATAACAATACGTGTTTTATTAACAAGATATGAGAATGACGTTGGCCATAATGATAAATGATAACAGCATTCGGGAATATAAATATTTCCAGGTGTCTGGACGATATATCATTTATAACACGATATCAGGCTCTGCAATCAGACGTTACTATTGTATATACATTCAAACATGCCACCGCCAAACATAGTCGTACGAATCTAACAACTATTTTGTCATCGCAACATAATATTAACCCCTTCAGTCCTGGCGGTCATTTCAATAGTCATACTTTTCTATCGCGTCTAATTTAAGTCAGCGTAATTAAATATCAAATATAAACATTTCATTGCGCTTAGGGTTTATCTGAGATGTAGGCATGTCAAACAAAACAAAGAAATACTATGTGTGTGGGTTGAAATATCGAGTTAAGTGTTGACCGCAGTCATTCACGCAAAGCTGGTAAAAGTATACATTCTAATTATGTAGGTATAACTTAGTATAACTTACGCATTTTCATGATGTAACCTATTTTCTTGTGCAGATATTTATTGTCATTAATTTATGATGTTAATTTTACTAATTATATTTAAAAAGTAATTAAACATCGTATGATAGAGGATTGTCCAAAATTCCGTAAATGTTAAATTTAGTTTTTCACTGAATATACCTTAATTACACCCTAAATAATCCCAACACCCTAAAAAATATAAAATTCAGGTCCGAAGGGGTTAAAAATAGTGACACGATTAAAATACATAATTCAAATCTTTGATTAACGTCTGATTAGAACTCTTCAATAAATAAAATTATCGACCAATTTTTCAGACAATATATTAACAAACAATATAAAATTAATACATTAACGTTTCAATCCGGATTTGGACCTTCTTCAGAATTGATCTAAAAATATAAAAATAATTAATATTTAAATATAATTCGCTATAATTCGCTTCTTTAAAAAGCGAATTATATTTAAATATTAATTATTTTTATATTTTTAGATCAATTCTGAAGAAGCTCCAAATCCGGATTGAAACGTTAATGTATTAATTTTATATTGTTTGTTAATATATTGTCTGAAAAATTGGTCGATAATTTTATTTATTGAAAATACATAATTGTAGATTAAATATCGACGCCTGACAATATTTTTCTGAAAATCTGTCGAAAATTACGCAAAAAGTTATAAATGTAAACGTAAAAATTTACATATTTAATAATAATGAATTTTTGTAACACATCGTAAGATGGTGGAGGCGCAAGTATATATGGTGGAAGTACGGGTCAAGTTAATATGATTCGTTGATACGTTCCGTACGGCAGCACTGGTATGTTCCGGTGATGAGCAATGAGAATAAAGAGATTTTTATCTCGTGCTGGACCGACAAAACACGAACACGTACGACCATAGTCAACTTGATATATTCACAATAACAATTATTATGACCTACATAATAATGAAAAGATCAAAACCTTGGCACATTATGAAAGCTTTTCCAGAATATTTACTGTTCTCGTTTTTTTTTGTTGTATTATCTTTACAAAATAATTGTTACATTATAAGACGCGACATCTCCATAAATTACATAGGTTTGAAAAAATGTTCGGTGAATTTCTTTCGTTTAATTTTTCTTCTGTAAACTTTCCGGCATCGAATAAAGTGTTTACACATCATTAAAATGTGATTATATTAATTTTATTTGTACACTAGCGGCCCGGTCAAGTTACGTTTGAATTTGTGGATTGCCACCGTTTTTACGTCGACTTATGTTGCAAAATTGGTCTCCACGAAAAGCGCTTTTATTATGCGATATTATATAGCTTATCAATAAATATAATTATCGACCAATTTTTCAGACAAATATATTAACAAAAAATATATAAATTCAATACATTAACCTTCCGGTCCGGATTTGGATCTTCTTCACAACTGATCTAATAAATATAAAAATTAATTAATAATTTGTTTTTAATAAAATAATCAAAATTTTTTTAGTATTATCAGACGTTAATCAAAGATTATGACCATCGTGAAAGTCCATTCTAAATACTGGTGAAATTTTTTTGAAATCGGATGAGTAATTTCGGAGATTACCTCCTACATCCAAACTTACAAACTTTATCTCTTCAGTATAGATGAGAAAAAAATAGCTATGATAATATTATTAATATCGCATACTGATCGATTATATCTCGATTTAAAATTGACATGCGAGACGCGTCTATATTTACAAGAGGGAGCGGACATCTATGTCAAGTAATTAGTTTTTAATTGTTTACCGACAATAAGTTCTAAGTTTCAACAAAAAGGAAAGCTTCGAAGCTTTAAACTGATTGAAGAGCGTATATGTAGGTTATCTGTATAGATATCGACCTAACCTAATCACACACCAGTGTCGCGCAATCAATTTGCCCGATAATCCATTCAGATCACATAAATCGCGCTTACATAAATGCGACCGGCGCTTTGTTGCCGTTAGGCCGCCAGTTCATACCCCGTATCTTTGCATACGCGAAATAATCGACTGATAGCTTTCGCATCGCGCCGTTTCAAACGCAGGCTGGGACTTAAAAAAACGGAAAATTTCATCTGAATTTAATCGATATTGTACAACTTTATGAGCAAACGAGCGCCAATATGAAAAAAATATTTTTCTATTAAAAAAATTGAAAAAATTCTTGAAAATAGAAAAGTATAAAAGCCGTTTTTTTGACAAAATTTCGTGGATGATATATTTCAAAAACGTGGTCAAAAAATGATTTTAATTTTATTTCATTTTTTGGAATTTTTAACTTTAACCGTGAATAACCTTTAACGGAGTGAAATTATCGAAAAATCATGAGACCTTTTTTGTAGAGCGTTCAATTCCCTACAAAAATATGAATTGCTCATGTTATATGGGAAATGTATAATGATTTCGGCACGGTTTAATATCAAAATTAAGCGCTTTCTTTGGTCTAATATTTTTTTTAGCGGAAAAAAGTAAAAATTCAGAGATCGAGCGTAAAAAAAAACCAACTTGGGAAATAACGGACACCCTAATATACATGCATTTTAACATAGTTTTTTTCTTGCATATTTTTCTACGCTTTTTGATCAAAATTTCGTTTGGAAAGTGATCTTTTTCTATGTACATATCAAGTTTGTATTTTTATGATAGACAGATAGTAGACAGGTAGTTTGAATACATTAGAATTAGCATGTATGAAAACTGTTATTATATAATATGATCACAATATAAGGTAATTGTGAAATCAAATTTTTTGACAATGCTTTGTGCAATCCAGCGATAAAATGTTGAACTCTATCTAAACCAAGTTATATAAAAAACGTAAATTTTAATTTAGCGGGGCAACCACATTACTTAAAAATCAACAGTTTTTATGGAAAACATTATGTAAATACGGTTCTGAAAAAGCGTAAATGTACATATGCAAATTACAGAGAATTATTGTAAAAAATACAGAATGGATTTACGATTTAAAATTACGTTCTAAAAATAAAATTGTGCGTCGTAACACTTTTTTTTTTGAGATAAAAACCGTAACAAATTTTAATTCGTTGTGAAATGCATAAAAACAACATCACATATTAATTTTTGTCAGCAAATTACTTTTTTTATTATACTCAAAACTGACAATACTTGGTTAAAAATTCATTTATATATATGTATTTTTAAACTCGACTTTATACGTAATATTTCCGGCTACATTTTAAAGAGAGGGTTTTCCATTTGCTCACCTATGAGAGTGTTAAATATTGGTTGTAAAAGGACCCCGCACAAACTTTATGAAATTTGGTTCTCGGTCAAATTGATCGAAAATGGTTTTATTTTATAGTTTAAAGGTCACTATGAAAAAGTGTCCATGAGCGCATAGCCTAAAAACCAATAGATTATTAGCTACAAATATGTTTAGCGAGATTTTAGATATAGAGATATCCATTGAATTCACAAACATGTTCCATGTTCAACTTTTGTGCTTTTTTTTAGAAGTAGAAAAATAGTAGAAAACTCGGTAATGTTGAAATGTGTCATCCTGTGTAAAATAATAATGTCGCATTCGGAATCAGCGCGCTCAAAAACATATCCCTAGAGCTTAGGATTTTTTTAAGACTGTGAATTTAATAGATATCCCTATATCTATGGTCTCGCTAAACATATACTTAGCTAAAAATCTATTGATTTTTAGGCTATGCGCCCATGGAAACTTGTTCTTAGTGACCTTTATACTATAAAATAAAACAATTTTCGATCAATTTAACCGAGAACCAAATCCCATAAGATCTTTTGTAACTTAAAAAACAAATAATCTAAGTACCTATATTATTTAAATGATTAAACTATAAACTATAGTTGTGGTGTATTATAATATTTTCGATTTTAATCAAAACAAAAAATTGATTTTGATTTGATAAAAAATGAATTCAACAAAACGATACATTCGTCAATGGGTAGGTTTTTTTCATTTCTTGAGGTAATATCGACGTTTTTTCTCAATAACAAAAAAGGTAAACCAATATTACCAGGGTACCTACATATATGATGATGCATAGGGAAATATATACAAAGTTGGTGATTTTCTGATGTCAAAAGCATACAGTGAACATAATATAAGGTATCTCTCTATAAATTGAATGCATAACATCGATTTCAAATTCAACTCGAAAGGTGAAATCAATCTATAAAAAATATACACTCCAGTTCAGTGACAACTCGTTATACAGAGGCGAGGCAATGCCTCACACCATTGATTCATTTTTATTTTATTTTTTGCGTAATGATAACCGTTTTATTCTATTTTTGATATCACTACTGCCACAGGACTACCTTTTGTAGCGAAAACATATTTATGTATTATATATGAATTATTAATAATAAAATTAATGTATGCATTTATGTGTGACGTTTAACATTATCTTAAGGTCCGTTACAAATCCTTGAAATACGTATATTATATGCAAGTAAATGCCATTGACGGAAATATTAATATACTGAGCACGCTAGCGAAACGCTATTAAAAAAAATAAATTCAAGAACTAAAACCCGACTACTGAAAATGAAACATGAAAATATTTTCTGAGGACAGTCGTGGTCATATGCCACCTACCTTAACAAAACATTACAGTTTAATAGTAGAAAGCGAGCATAAGCTCTATAGGGAAAAGGGCATCACGCTATACCTACTTTTAGAGGGGCCTCATATATATGAGATGGCATATGACCACGGCTATCCTCAGATGAGAATATTTTCTTGTTTCATACTTTTCAGTAATCGAATTTTAGTTTTTGAACTTATTTTTTATTTAAATTATTTTTTTTTAACTTATTTTTTATTTGTTTTCGATTTGCTCACCCCTGGGACCAAAATCCAAAAATAAATGTAGCCTATGTTACCCGGGCAATAATAACGAATCGATTGAAACTTTATTTATCAAAATCGGATGAATAGTTTAGGCGTTACGGTGGAACATCCGTAAATACAAACATACATAGACTGTTAAACTCATAATCCTTCCTTTTGGCTTCGCCGCAGTAGAGTAAAAATGCTTTCATTTGTTTAAACTGATGGTTTTACAAATTTTGTGTATTAGACAACGACAAACACTAATAATATATAAATTGAATTCTGAACTTTTTATTTAAAAATATTCTACCAAAATTTAATTTCGATCCGCTTGTGTCCACAGACCAACAGACGCACTTTTCAAAAACATGTTTTTTGGAAGCGAATTTTTTTATCTAAATTACCATTCGGTCTTTTCCACCTGTGAATAATTGGAACCGTAAATAAATAATAAATAATTTGTTAATTGAAACCGCCTTCCAAAACTTATTCACAAGCAAACTCGAAGGGGAAATTTTAATTTAAGAAGGGAAAACTTCTAGCGAATCATCACCAGCCCACATGTACGTTTGGAACAATAAACACACGTACACACACAAACAATAAAGATATTATACAACATAATCACAGGTTGGAATCCTTCCTTTTGCAGTAAAGTCACATGGCGTGTAATGTACTTATCGCTAGGTGTTTGGAACAACAAAACTTCGATGTACAGTCATGTGAAGTGAGGGTACGGCAAACGCATATGAGAACAAAATATCAGCAGGAGCCAGAAACGATCCCAATCTGAAATTACAATAATCAGCCACGTGTGTAGGCTTTCATGGCCGGTGTTGTTCCAAATCTCCTTGGTTTCCGGGTCCATTGATATTTCTACCTGACGTTTCGTCTTAAACTGCTGTAGACATTATCCTGAGCCCAGGACATTGAGGATGGCGTCTTAACAGTTTCGTGGTGGCAGTAGTTAAAACCCTACGTCGCAGGGTAAAAACGTCTGCTCGGATACTGTACTTGCCTAAAACAGTAGAGATTTAAAGCCGCTTCACACGAGACTACTTTTCAAGCTTAATTTGTGAATAAATCTGGTGCGCGCGCAGTGACATTTCAAATATAAACGTGTCTGTTGTGTCTGAGTCTGAGCCATGTTGGTTTGTGGGCGTTTGTTCAAGTGCCCACAAACAAATTACTGCTTCCTGGAATCCTGATTGGTTCTTGCAAATACCTAGCAGCAGATCTAGCAGGGAAAATAGCCCCTGTTCTAACTTTAAAACCTATCTTTTGAGTTAGCAAGGCAGCCTGCAGTGACGTCATTTCCAGCTTCGTACCCAGCCTACCGGCTAGCAGAACTCCTAGCAGCATTTCTAGCAGCGTTTCTAGCCTCGGTTCAACGGCCTTTAGATAGGTCTCAGTAGACCATAAGGAAACTGGTAGTCCGAAGTCAGTCGGACACGATGGCAAGGCGTTCTCCCTTGTACCTCGCCTATGGGTGCCGTTATCAAAGTCGGTGGGACAGATCGGGCAGATATGTGTGAGTCGCCAAGAAAGACACTGCCCGCTGCCACATCGTCTTTGATAACGTCTACCGCAGTTGTAGACGAAACGTCAGCTAGAAATATCAATGAACCCTAGTCTACAAGCCCCGAAATTAAGAAGATTTGAAATACAATAGGTAATTGCTTTTCATAATATTCAATATTGTCTTGAATACTTGAATACAGCCAAAAATATAAAAGAACCTGACAGCTTGATACCTTTTTTTTAACTTCCCGCTTTAAAAAAAAAAAAAAAAAATTTTTTTTTTTTCAAAAATCGGGAAGTTATTGGTTTCACCCCGATTTTCGAAAATCGAGTTTTCGCCAGATCTCGACGTTTTGGGGTCCTAGGAAGCTATTGAAACTATTTTGGCGATGATGTCCGTAGGGCTGTATGTATGGATGTGTGTGTGTGTGTGTGTGTGTGTGTGTATGTATGTATGTAAACCTTTTATATCTTTTGAACGGAGTGTCCGACTGAAACGTGGTTTGCGGCATCTGACGTGATCTTGGTGAACTTAGACTTCCTGAAAATTTGAAACGATTCGGCCCAAAAAATTTTGAGAAATCTTAAAAAAACAAGTTTCAAAAATTTTTAAAAATTTGTTTTTGTAAAAAATTTTCTAAACTACTAAACCGATTAATTCCAAAAACTAATCAGCTCTTCTCCTTAACAAACTGCGTCGATTTCCGCAAACCGCATCAAAATCGGTTCATTTGTTCACGAGAAACCGTGAACGAAAAAATCGTAAAAAAGTGTTTTTTTAAAATGACTCTTAAAATTGTTATCAGATTGATTTTTTTGTAATAAATTACTTTCTTAAGCTAAAAAAACTGCGTCGATCGCCGCAAACCATATCAAAATTGGTTCATTTGTTCATGAGATAACGTGAACGAAAAATTAGGAAAAAAGTAATTTTTTAAAATTACTCGTAAAATTCTTATCAAATCGATTTTTAGGCGCGAATAGCGTAAGCTAAAGCGCCTATATGTACTCGCTTTGTCTGTACGTCTGTGAATCTGTGAATCTGTGAATCTGTACGTCCCACTTTTTTGTGTCACGCGTACAGCCCAAACGCCTTGACCGATTTTAAAAAACTTTTTTTTGATCGATTCGTCTCCGGGTAACTTAGATCCTAACGTCGCCCGATTTTTGAATTTTGGCCCCAGAGGGGAGAAATTTAGGAAAAACGAAGTTTTTTGCTTATAGCTCGCTCATTTTAAATCGGATCGGCTCGAAACCTGTCTTAAACGAAAGAGGAGAAAATTTTACATAAGTTTCGTACAACAGAAAATGCCCAAACAGTTTTTTTATACACATTTATATAGAAATAAATTCAATTTGATATAACCGATGGCAAACATCTTTCGGTTATCTCTCTCTGTTGCACGGTTTAACATGGCAATTTAAAAATTGCGTATGTTCTGTCTTCAAATAAAATTGGTCGATAATATTATTTATTACAATAATGAAATTAAAAGATAGCATTTGTTCAAAAACGGATGCCGTTTCGAATATTTGTGAAAAGCAACGCCTTCTGAGTTAAAAATTTGAATAACTAATTATTAGAACATAGGTAATACTTTGACAGATGCAAACGTCACTTTTGACATTTTTTACCATTCTGACACCACGGATGATCGGATTGAAACCAAATTTTGGGATGATGTTTGATATGCAAATATGAAGTGGCCTATTGTTTTTGGGGAACATCGGCGCATGCGTAAAAGAATATATCTCTTATAATGTTGTTTTATATAATAATAATATAGTTTTTAAAACGGTTTATTCTTCTATCTATTTTTAATAGAAATTTTTGTAAATTTTTTGGGGAAAATCGGCGCATGCGCAAGAGATATATGCCGTCGTTGTTTTTTTTTTTAATAATAGAGGTGTACTTTTAATAATAGTTTTTTATTCTATTTTACAAGAAAGTTTTGTAAAATGTTTTTTTTGAGGGAAAGTCGGCGCATGCGCAGAAGAGATATAAGTTATAAAGTTGTTTGTATATAAGAATGGTATACTCGATCGAATAAAAAAAAAACTTGGTGACTGATGATGAGATACTGTTTTAATAATTTGAGATATTAAAATATATAATAGTTGTGTGACTAAATTAATAAGTGAGCGACTGAATTACTAAGTGACTGACTAGAATGCCTTCGGTAATTTTGAAGCAGATATCTTCAACCGATTGAAATGAAGATTTGTATACACATATAGTTTGGATGACAATGCATGGTTAGCTGTGTGACGTCACTCTAAATCCAATATGGCGGACTTCTAAATATGGCGGACTAATTTTATTATGCTTTCCTACAATATGGGTATCAAATGAAAGGGCTTGCTGAGAATAACTCGAAAAATAAAGTGACGTCAATCTAAATCCAGTATGGCGGACTTCCAAAGATGGCGGACTAAGTTTTTTATGCTTTCCTACAATATGGGTATCAAATGAAAAGGCTCAGTGAAACTAACTCAAAAAAAAAGTGACGTCACTCTAAATCAAATATGGCGGACTTCTAAAGATGGCGGACTAAGTTTTTTATGCTTTCCTACAATATGGGTATCAAATGAAAGGGCTTACTGAAAGTAACTCAAAAAATAAAGTGACGTCACTCTAAATCAAATATGGCGGACTTCTAAAGATGACGGACTAATTTTATTAGGCTTTCCTACAATATGGGTATCAAATGAAAGAGCTTGCTGAGAATAACTCGAAAAATAAAGTGACGTCAGTCTAAATCCAATATGGCGGACTTCTAAAGATGGCGGATTAAGTTTATTATGCTTTCCTACAATATGGGTATCAAATGAAAGAGCTTGTTGAGAATAACTCGAAAAATAAAGTGACGTCACTCTAAATCCAATATGGTGGACTTCTAAGATGGCGGACTAAGTTTTTTATGCTTTCCTACAATATGGGTATCAAATGAAAGGGCTTACTGAAACTAACTCAAAAAAAAGTGACGTCACTCTAAATCAAATATGGCGGACTTCTAAAGATGACGGACTAAGTTTTTTATGCTTTCCTACAATATGGGTATCAAATGAAAGGGCTTACTGAAACTAACTCAAAAAATAAAGTGACGTCACTCTAAATCAAATATGGCGGACTTCTAAAGATGGCGGACTAATTTTATTAAGCTTTCCTACAATATGGGTATCAAATGAAAGAGCTTGCTGAGAATAACTCGAAAAATAAAGTGACGTCACTCTAAATCCAACATGGCGGACTTCTAAAGATGGCGGGCTAATTTTATTATGCTTTCCTACAATATGGGTATAAATGAAAGGGCTTGCTGAGAATAACTCGAAAAATAAAGTGACGTCAGTCTAAATCCAATATGGCGGACTTCTAAAGATGGCGGTTTAAGTTTATTATGCTTTCCCACAATATGGGTATCAAATGAAAGAGCTTGCTGAGAATAACTCGAAAAATAAAGTGACGTCACTCTAAATCCAATATGGCGGACTTCTAAAGATGGCGGACTAAGTTTTTTATGCCTTCCTACAATATGGGTATCAAATAAAAGGGCTAACTGAAAACAACTCGAAATAAAAGTGACGTTACTCTAAATTCAATATGGCGGTCTAAGTTTTTATGCTTTCCTACAATATGGGTATCAAATGAAAGGGCTTGCTGAGAACAACTCGAAAAATACAGTGACGTCATTCTAAATTTAATATGGCGGACTTCTAAAGATGGTGGACTTAGTTTTTTACCCCGGAATTGTTTTTTTAAAAACTCCACATTTGCCCCTTCCCGTTTCACTGCGAGACAATTCGCATTCCCCTTTATCGTTCACCCCGGAATTACAATTCGCATACCCGTTTATCGTTCACCCCGGAATTATTTTTTTAAAAACTCCACCTCTGCCCCATCGCGTTTCACTGCATATATGCTTTAAAGTTGTGTTTATATAATAATTGGGTAGTTTTCATAACGGTTTATTTTTCTATCTGTTTTTACAAGAAAGTTATGAATTTTTTTTTCTAAACTCATAATTTCAGAAATATTTTGAAAAAAAAATCTGTTGTTCTTTTGTTCTGAAGATGTTAGTTAGGTAGTTCTTTGTTTAATTTTTGCATGACATAATAACATATTACAAAGAGAACCATGAAATTATTAAAATTATTTTTTTCCTTTCT
Organism: Xanthostigma xanthostigma; assembly: GCA_963575645.1. Lineage (NCBI taxonomy): Eukaryota > Metazoa > Arthropoda > Insecta > Raphidioptera > Raphidiidae > Xanthostigma > Xanthostigma xanthostigma. Next base: position 25,643,217 of record OY754471.1, read on the forward strand.
GTGTTTCATTATTTTCAACTGTTATTTTTTTCTTAGATTAAGTAATTTAAGTTATATTATTAAGCTCCAAGTGTCGTTAAATATATACACCGATTTTCAAACAAAACACCAGGGTATATGCTGTAAAATTTCGCGCCTTGTAATTCTTGAATTACTTGGGCATATACTCCCACTGGTTTTGTAATAATTTACTTTCTTAGGTTAAAAAAACTGCGTCGATTGCAGCAAACCGCATCAAAATCGGCTCATTTGTTCACGAGATATCGTGAACGAAAAATTTTTAAAAAGTGTTTTTTTTTAAATTTCTCGTAAAATTCCTATGAGATCGATTTTTCTGTATAAAATTACTTTTTAAGGTTAAAAAATTGCGTCGACTGCCGCAAATCGCATCAAAATCGCTTCATTTGTTCATGAGATATCGTGAACGAAAATTTCGTAACAAAGTGTTTTTTTTTGAGCTCGAAGAGCTAAAAAATAAACTTCTTGCTATATTTGACATATTTTTGAGCGTTTTGAACTCGAAAATAGCGGGAAGTTACAGGGATGGCCTGCAGGGTCAAACTACTTTTCAAATTTTTTGTTCAGAGATGTTCAACTTTTCAAGCACGGAATCATAAAAATTTTATTTAGAGATACGCTTTAAAAAAATTGATTTTGACAGAAAATAGAAATCATTTTTAAAACTTAATTGAAATTGAATCCCTTTCGGCGCAGTAGGTAATTCCGATCGGTCAGCGTAATGAAAAACGTGACGGAAGCAGTGTAAGGTGAAAGGAGTACAATCGCGGTACTTGTATAAAAGGGATATTCGCTACCGACGCACTATTTATGAGCTAGAGTCTAGATAATGTATTTGATCGGTACTGCCATCTATGGTTCAGTAGTTTAACATTATGTCGGGTGGTCTTAACTCTTTTAGTTCAGATACTGAATTTGATAACACCTTCTGATATTCTTTGTTCTAAAAGATAGGTAAGTAAAATTGTTATGTATATTATATAAGACGAAAACTCGTGTCCATGCATATAGTACATTCATAAACCGATAATATATGCTAGAATATAAGAATGCCTCGATATACAGAGTGTTATAAAATATTACTATTATTAGAATATAAAAAAAATTTTATAGAAAAAATCAGAATTACAAACAATATGCTCTAGCTACTAATAAAAAAAATATATAATCACATGTTACAAAATTGTTTACACTAAATTGAAAGGAAAGTTTCAATTTTTGAAGTGAAAACTTCTTTAGCGGCGTTGTACACTTTTTTGGTAATGGGTAAAAAATGTTAAACTCGCGTCACAGACACGTGACCTGATCGAAAATTCGTAAGACGTTAATATTCAAGTTTTCACTTCTGCCGGCACTCCCAGAGTGCAACCCGTCTTTTTTTCCTTATCCCTAGTGTCGTTTACTTATTTGTAACAAATTAATAACTTGATGTCTTTTCAAAATATTAAAATTGAAAAAAAATTTATTTTTTATACATCGCCGCCGGGCTTCTTCGTGTAGACGTAGCAGTTGTAAAAATCATTTTTGATCGAGGAAATCTGACTTTGACTTATTCTAATTTCAACACTATTGTAACGAGACAGCACTGGAGGCAATGACAGTGCATTGTTGTCGGAGCTGCGTAAACAACACTACGCGCATTGTTACGCACATTGTTATCGGAACCGCTTAGAAGAACGCCGACGCTTCGAGAATGTTCTAGAATGCAACTGAAGGGTTATATAAGCGGTGCAGCAACAAACGGAAAGCAGTCAGTCAGTCAGAAGCCAGTCGAGAAGTTAATAGTGCGCGACGACATAAATAGATTTTACACAAATCTGTTAAATAAATTGAGAACTCTGAAAATAAATAACAGATAAGTGTGCTATATAAATTTTGTTGTGTCCTGTGATATAAATATTCCTTGTTATTAGTGCTTAGAATTAATTTGTTGTTTTTCCGTTAATTATTTCATTTCCTTTTTCATTATTGTAGAAAAGTACTTTTTAGTTTTATTAACATTTATTTTTTTAAATAAATATTTCTACCAACGACAAAGAACAGTTTCGTTACACAATGTTCTATTTATTTAAAAAGAAACTATTCCAAGGTTTTAAATATCAATCGATCTTCACATGTTCTGCACATTTCCGGGTGAATAGTTTTCGTAAAAAAAAGATTTAAAGACATTGGCCCCGACGCACATAGATAGGTTACATATAAAACATACATAGATGGGTACGGTGCAGTTCATAATGTAATACAGGCTGAAGGAGGCCAGCTCCGGACAGGTCGTGATAGCGTCGAGAAAATAAATAGATATGAGGTTCTAGGGTCAAGCCGCCAGCGGGACCTCCTCACCCGTTTACTCGTTGTACAGATATCTGTGACCGAAACGCAAAGTTGATTATGATGAAATTTTGAAAAAATAAATATATCTTCACATAAGTATAATTTAGGTCAACTCTATTTTGTTTAATATACTGATAACATGTGACAGCATTTGGTGAGTTTTTCTAACATTTACGAATAATTAAATTTTAATTCAAAACAATTTTATAACTAAGAAAATATAATTACAGAACACTCTGAAGATGATACCAATCGTATCGAAACGTTAGTATTAAATGCAAGTTTAAAAAGATCTCAGTATTGCTTCATTTTCGATCCTTATGCCATGGAATTCTTTCCAAATACTAATCATTAACTTCAATGGATCACAGTTACTCTATTTATTGAATAGAGTCAATCTTCATTTTGTTTAATGTTGAGTAAAAACCAATGGCGCAGAAACATTCTTTAGTCGCGATCTTCTATTATTAGCCAAGTCCGCAGACCGAAAAACAAGGGTTTAAAATTCAGGAGAATACAACAGCAATTTCAAGATTTGGAATTGTTAATGGATCGCTTTTGAAAAGGAAAGGGTTATGCGTCAGACGCCATCTTGATTAACGAGTTTTTGCGAATATGTCGAGAACGGCTAGTCGTACAAGGAATACACATGAAACTTTTTTGCAGAGAAGTGAGTAATTTATACATTATTACACGCTTTATATTAACTTCACCTGTATGTATGTATGTAAACACGCTTATTTAATTGAATTTTTTGATGTGTAACATCTTAGCTCTCGGTGTGGGCAGTAATTTTGTGAATTTAACGGAAATACGTTAATGAAATAAGGGCGTAAGCTAGCTATTCAATTTACTATAATATATAATTTTTGATGCGAACTACAGTTAGCGCATGTGCTGCAGCATTTTAAAGAAAGAGAGAGAAAAGAACAGGGCCATCTTTAAAACATGTGAGGCCCTGGGCCGAAAAAAATGGAGGCTCCTTTAAGGAGTTTCGTAATGAGTCAATAGAAGATCATTGTTCATGAATCTTTCTTTTTATTATTTATTTCTCCATTCAATTTTGCATATTTTCAAGATCTTGAATGTTAGAGGGCCCCTGGACTAGGGCCCGATCGGCCCACACCTAAAGACGGCCATGAGAAAGAAGACACAGCTGTCAACCGTGTCAACAGTGTGAAATCAGAATTAATAATATATAAATTAAATAACTCTATTATAGTTCATTATACGAATTCATTTCTGGAAGTTAGTTGGATAAAGTAAGTATTAATAAAATAGTGTAAAGGCCCCCATACGCCTCGTTCTTTTTTGGCAGTTTTAACCGCACGGGTAAAACTGTACGGGTAAACACGAACAACGACATGTCCACACACTAGGCGTTGTTTCGTTCAGTTTTTCTGAAGTCGTGGCATCATCTGATCTGCTTTGATGGATCCTACAACGTTACAGAGTCGAACAAAACCCGTCCTTTTTAACTGCGTCGTCACACACACGGGCCGACTTGAACAACACGTTTAAAACGGACGATTTAAATCAAGCAGCAACAGATATTTTTGAACGCCGGTAAGAAGGACGGTTTTTGGTCACACACCGACCGTTTTACCCATACAGTTTCACCCGTGCGGTTAAAACTGCCAAAAAAGAACGAGGTGTATGGGGGCCTTTACACATCACTGGCGACTGCTGCAAGATACGATCATTTTTTTCTTGTAAAATCAATATTTCAAGTTTCAGTTACAGTAATTGCTAAATAGTTTGCAAAAAGCTGACAATAATAGTTATTGTTGCTGAGGAAGTTCTAATATACTATTTAGCAAAACTTGAAAATAGTAAACTTTATGAAAAAATATTAAATAGAAAAGATACATAAAATATTTCTCTGGAACAAAAAACGGTTTGTGTTTTATCATAGAATATTATTACTTATATAACTTTGTCTTGAGGTCGCGACTATTATATGTGTAGGTACCGAGTTCTTTTATCCCGATGTCCAGTCGGGCACTCTACTGATGACCGAACCAGGAGACAAGAGAAAAGAGCAAACTTGACCCCCACCTCCACACTCGCACGCCTTCTTCAACTGAAAATAAACCTCTCTTTAGCTACATTGATGAACTCTATAATTTAGTAATATGTACAAAAAATATTTTACACCGCTGAAAGTCAATTTCGCTTGAAACAACTTTTGATTGATGACACGTATTGACCGATATCTAGAAAAATAAATATGTTTTATTTATTTTTGTTGGTTAAATGTGTATCTGCAATATTTTACCAATACATATTGTAACAGAGACCCCCCAGCAGGCGACGACAAAGAATATCGTGAGACAGCAATCGGTTCGTCATTATAACAATGACATACAAATTGTTGTGGAACAACAAACGGTTGGTTGTTCTAACAATGATACACAGATTTGTATGGGGCAACAATCGGCTTGTTGTTCTAACAATGACACACGGATTGTTGTGGAACAACAATCGACTTGATTGTTCAAACAATAACAATATGCGTGTAGGTAAAAAAAGCTTTGTTGACAAATTCCGGACAACAATGAATGCAAGAAAAAGAAAGAACTATCCAGCGCATATATATTTATAAGAAAAAATATTTTGTAGAATTTTCACGTGCTTTTTGTTTTTACTATTTGTTATTAATCATTGTTCTATAAAGTGCCGAGTAAAAAATCAGTGCAAATTATACTATATTTTAAACTCGTGTCAGAATGTTTCAACCTTTGAACTACTGTGTAACAATGAAATAAAACCGTACAGCTAACAGCATCTGTATTAATTACACTTTATATTATAGAAGTGCATGAACAATGTCGATTGTGTTTCAGTTTGTCCGTCGGGCAATTTCGACTGTGTTTTGTGTCGACGCTCTTTCAGTTTATTACATTAATTGGCAGACAGATAATAGAATGGACTGTCATTGAAAAGTGGAATAAAGCTGGATTCATCTTCGATTGATAGGCAGATATTTTGAACACCCCCGTGCTAGCACGTCACGGTATGACAGACGCGTATTGGGTAATTACAATTTAAAATTGATGCTTCGAGGGTTCCGCCGCAGTGGAGGATAGAGAAGCGAGTGTTCCGAAAATCGTTCGTAAAAGCCTTTGACTATTTAGAAATGGATCAACAACGCTAACTTCGCACTTATTGTGAAGACGTCTTGAGACATGACGGTCCAGTGTCAGCCAAGATAAAAACTAAAGCTACTGTATACAGGATGATTCAGGAGGAAATGTTAATATTTTAGGTACATATTCGGGAACCCAAAATAAACATAAACGTTCCTATAAACACGGGTCCTATTCTCAACCGTTACAGAAATACAGGGGTAAACAAAATATTCAAATTAAAATTTGTATTAAATTATTTATAACAAGTAGACTAAGTAGCCCGAGATCCCGCTGCAAGATTACTACACTGATCTAGTATTTAATCAAAATCTATTTTTTACATATATTTAGGAATGAAGGAACATATTTTTGCCGGGGTGTCTATCAAAATGTGGCAAAAATATGTTCTCCCATTCCTAAATAGGTATATGTAAAAAATAGATTTTGATTAAATACTAGATCAGTGTAGTAATCTTGCAGCGGTATCTCGGGCTACTAGTCTACTTGTTATAAATAATTTAACAAAAATTTAAAATGTATAGTTTTCAAAAATGCCACCGTTTACTTCTAAACACGAGGCAGCTCTCTGATGAATAGCTCGGGTCGCTCTATGAATGGATGCGGGTCTGTTACTTATAATTGCTGCTGCATATATTATTCGATCGAGTATTAATGCATATCTATAGTTTACGTTCTTGAATATACCAATGATTTAAACCACCCCAAAGACAAGAATCCAAAGGACTAAGGTCTGGTTACTATTGCTAAGCAACAGTGCAAAGGCAACAGAACATACTTTTTGAAAACTGCTAGCCTACCTGTTTATAAATAATTTAATAAAAATTTTAATTCAAATATTTTGTTTACCCCTGTATCTCTGTAACGGTTCAGAATAGGATCCATGTTTATAGGAACGTTTATTTTGGATCTTCGAATACGTACCTATCTAAAATATTGACATTTCCTCCTGAATCACCTGTATAATAGCGTTTCTATGGGAACGCCACGTAAACAGCAGTTGGTAATTTTATGGCGTTTCGGCATCGAGAACTGCCCCGGGGCAGTGCAGACCGAATGGGTAGTTATTGGTTAAATAATTATATGTACAAAATAAACAAATTTTTCAAAAACCTAAATAAAATTATCGACTACTTTTTTTCAGACTATATTGACAAAAATAATAAAATTATAAATCAATATTTCACTAAAAAAAAATTGGTCGATAATTTTATTTATTTGAAGAGTTCTATTCAGACGTTAATCAAAGATTTGAATAAACAAATTTCTTTAACCAATAGTAACCCATTCGGCCTGCTCTGCCCCGGGGCAGTTCTCGATGCCGAAAACGCCAATAGTTTATTACTGAACAAAATTTCAAGTTATTGTCATTTTTCATAGAAGTAATTTTGAAAATCGCAAAAGTTTAACTTACACCCCACCTGATTATCAAAGATTTTTAAAAAATACTTACTCAATTACTCCAACACAGTAACCAAAATAACCAGACGTGGTATTTCATACAGGAAAAAAAGGACTACACAAATAACTCCCGCTTTTGCAACGTTGGATGACGCCCATGTACCAAAAAAGTTAAAAGATGTTGCTAAAGATAGTTTAACATTGCTGTTGTGAGAAAAGAGGGTGCAATTAGCTGTTCACTTCTTTTAAATAGTCAAAGGGTAAAAGCTTTATGCGCGGCGCTGTAGCTATAAAGTCCCTGGTCTCGTGCATTGTTGCACTTTTCAGCATGAAGCCAGTTTCCATGATTCTATTAGCGTGGTCAGTTCGCGACCAGTCTAGTTTTTCATTATAACACTAGTGCGTTATGGGCCACTTTACATGTCTGCAAAAAAATATTTTAGTGGAACTTAAAGCACTAATTTGAATTAGGAAAAAAAATCATAGTTGGTTTATATAATATAAATAAATAATTATGAATGTTGTAAGATATATCGCACAATACCTACCTACACGGACTAGAGCGTTCTGTTCTGCTTCACTTTTTCTTTTATTATTTGGTGCGTGCCGTACGTTGCGTGAGTCGTGTGATTGGATCTGAGATGACACTAGGGATGGTCATTATTGAGTTTATTATACCGCATCACACGTACAATATAAAGAACAGGGTTGAACATATTTGAATATTAAAAGTAAAAATCTCAGGAATCAATATTAACTATTACTAATCAATATTAACTATTATTATAATTGTTTAAAATTAACAATCAATGATAGATTTTTCATTTTTTGTTAAAAATTTGTAATAAACAAAATAAATAACTTTTAAATATTTATATGACGTAATCCTCTGCTCCTCGAAGGAAAAAATTTATAGGCCAATTATTTAAACATTTTTTGTTGTTGTCAATGGAGACGGTTTTTTTCGAAAAAAATTAGTTAACAATAGCGTCATTTTTGAAATGAAAACTTCTTTAGCGGCGTTGTACACTTTTTTTGTAATGGGTAAAAAATGTTAAACTCGCGTCAGATCGAAAATTCGTAAGACCTAATCGAAAATGCGTAAGACCTGATCGAAAATTCGTAAGACGAAAACTTTTGTACACTTTTTTTGTAATAGGTAAAAAATGTTAAACTCGCGTCAGATCGAAAATTCGTAAGACCTGATCGAAAATGCGTAAGACCTGATCGAAAATGCGTAAGACCTGATCGAAAATTCGTAAGACGAAAACTTTTGTACACTTTTTTTGTAATGGGTAAAAAATGTTAAACTCGCGTCAGATCGAAAATTCGTAAGACCTGATCGAAAATGCGTAAGACCTGATCGAAAATTCGTAAGACGAAAACTTTTGTACACTTTTTTTGTAATGGGTAAAAAATGTTAAACTCGCGTCAGATCGAAAATTCGTAAGACCTGATCGAAAATGCGTAAGGCCTGATCGAAAATTCGTAAGACGAAAACTTTCGTATTTTTTTTTTTGTAATGGGTAAAAAATGTTAAACTCGCGTCAGGACACGTGACCTGATTGAAAATTCGTAAGACCTGATCGAAAATTCGTAAGACGTTAATATTCAAGTTTTCACTTCTGCCGGCACTCCCGGAGTGCAACCCGTTTTTTTTTTAAATATTTTTTTTTTCTTTTCAATAGAACTTTATTCCTTCAAGTGTTAAGATGACACCGTACTTTATTCAAATTTTTATATTGATATTTTCTACTATAAAAAAATATTTTGCGTTGTACTTTCTCAACAGGGCTGTGCGCTCGAGCTGTAAAGGCCGCGCGAAACCCTATTTTCAACGTTAAATTAAAACTACAAATAATAGAGATAGAGTCCCGGGAAATGAGACTTTTTGATTGGAAATTTACTACTCTTTAAGAATCTTTTTTCCGATTTTGGCTGTCGCTTATAGTTTTTGAGTTATTAGCAAAAAATTAAATGCCTTTATCTTTAAACTTAATTTGTTTATAACTTTTGCAATTTCTTATGTGCCAATAAAATATTTTAATACATTTTTCTACACGTCATTTCAAATCCAACGAATTTAAGTTTTATTTTGTTAATACAGTTGAGTTGACGGCATTGTCAGCCCTCACAAAAGGTCAAGCAACTAGAAGGCAAGGTGTATTAGAAGTGTCGGGTGGCGTGAGTTAGAAGAGAAGAACCACTCGATGGGTATTCAGAATCACGCGTACAGGGAATTCAAAGCGTTTCAGAGTGTTCAGAGGGCCATAGCTTCATCGCACCGCAGCCCCTCCCCCCTTCCCCCGCAACGCCGCTGCTCCATGACCGCACGATCCTATGGCACACATATTGACATTTGATGTCTTTCAATATGTGTTTAAAAGGGTGTTAGAGAAAAGAAATCTCACGTTCCAAATAGCGAACCTTTCCAAACGGAAAGTTTGCGGATCGCTATTAGGAAAAGTAAATTTGATAAAAAAAATTGTATAAAGAATATCGTTTTTTAAAAGGTAATGAAGTCGTTTTAAATCTTATAAACGGAATTATGTTACCTCTACTCTAACCCATACCGCTGCGCTGTTGACGATACCAACATGGCAGCTACCGAGGATAATTACAGGATGCAAACGGTTGTATTCCAGAAAATTTTTCTAAGCCACTAAATTAAATTTTCGCTCACTAAAGGATAAAAGTAAACAAAACGAGTATTTTCATTAGCTCTGGATGTGATACCCTTTTGAGTTTTTCTCTTCCGATAAAAAACAATAACATAGTGCTGTTTACATGAGGGGAATTCCCTTTATAACCGCAGTAGCCAGTACAGTGGTGGCATCTTCTGGCCTCTGCTACTACCTCATTACTATCAAATAACAAGAGAAATAGGTGGTTCGTTTTCTGTGTGCTCTTTTATTATGAAATTGGATGAAAATTGACTTGTTATGAATTGAAAATTAAACAATACGATAAATCTTAAGTAAAACAGAATCAAACTTTATTATACAAATCTTTGATTAACGTCTGATTAGAACTCTTCAATAAATAAAATTATCGACCAATTTTTCAGACAATATATTAACAAACAATATAAAATTAATACAAATATTAATTATTTTTATATTTTTTAGATCAATTCTGAAGAAGGTCCAAATCCGGATTGAAACGTTAATGTATTAATTTTATATTGTTTGTTAATATATTGTCTGAAAAATTGGTCGATAATTTTATTTATTGAAAACTTTATTATAATTATAACCTGTTGTTTTTGTTTAAGTGGTACAGAAATTTCATCGGATCTTAATGCAAAAACGCAGCTTGCGTATAATTGAGAGGCTAAATCCGAGAGAATCTTTAAAAAACTTAAAATATTAACTTTGCCATGCATTTATATATTACAGTGCTTCATAGATATTGTGAAGTTAGAGATCGAGGAAGGCGAGAGGGGAGGAGTTCGGTTTGGAGAGTGTGAGAAAGTGTATTGAAATCTGTGTGAATAAAAATATTAGAAAAAGAGTATTGAAATCATTTTTTCTGGATCTACTAATATTATTTGGAAGGGAAAACATAAGGACCTGTCACAATTGGCGCAGTCGGTAGGACTAGTAGATCAGAGAAAAAAAAGTGGTAAATTGGATTGAAAAAGTTTGTGGATGGTAGACGTCAAAGGAAAATTTTGAAACATTTGGTGTACATTTATTATATTATAATATATTACTACGTAACTACGGTAATTATATCGTGAGTATTGAACTAAGCAAACTAAATTTGTGAAAAGGTAACAGGTTATATTATCAAGATGCCTAAAGCTAATAAAACAAACAAAAATAAGTCATGCACGGAAGATGATGATGAATTTTTACTCAGTGCAGAAGAAAATCAAGATATGCGAATAAAACTAGAAATAATGAAAATGGAAATTATTGAAAAGCGGGGACAACGTGAACATGATTTGAGATGTGAACAAGAAAAACATGAACATGATTTGAGATGTGAACAAGAAAAACGTGAACATGATTTGAGATGTGAACGAGAAAAACGTGAACATGAGTTGGTATTACTTGATTTTAAGGCCAGAGGCATTTCGCTGGATTCAAATGTTACTCCAGAAATTAAGAAATCAAATATATCAGATTATGTAAACTTGCTATCCAAAATGTTAAACAAACAACCGAAGACACCATTTGAGGTACTTGATTTCTTTGAAACGGCAGAGAGGGGATTTGATTTGTACACAGTACCTGAAGAAATTAAAGGTAAACTGATAATTTCTTTCTTTGAAGCACATTACGCTAATAATTTGTTTAATAAATTATCTACTGAAGAATGTGCAGATTATAGCATAGTGAAAGAAACAGTACTGTCAGAGTTTAAAATGACGCCAGCAGTTTATAAAAGACAGTTTGACATGATTCGTAAGGACAAAGATGAAAATTATTATCAATTAGCAGCTAGAATTCGTAGAATGTACGAATATTACCTCAATAGTAGAAAAATAGCTAATTTTGTTGACTTGGTAAACTTAATAATTGCTGATAAATTCATGGAAACCTTAACTAACGATACTAAAGAGTTTGTTAAACAGCATGAAACTAACGGTTGGATGCAGGTCAATAAAATGGCAGAGCTGGCTGAGTTGTATACTGCTAGCAAATATGTAAACGATGAAAATGTGCATCAATCTCGAGACCAAATAGTACGGTTTTCCAAAGAATATCTTAACAATAATGATACGGGAAAACGCCATGGCAGATGTTTTAAGTGTAATTCACCTTTTCATTATCAAGCGAACTGCAAAAATGAGCAGCCGAGACAATTTCAATCACAACAAAGAAAACAGGTAACTCAGATTGACATTTGTCCTTCAGATAATGATAATAGTGAAGATGATAACTTTAGACAGGAAAATACTAATGAAGACAAATTGGTCGCATCAATATCTTGCATTAACAGAGGCACAGAAATGATATTAGCCAAGAATAGAAAATATGTTACTGTAAAAAATGACAGAAAAATTGTTTCGGCGCTTGTCGACACTGGTGCTGATTTGTCATGCGTAAGAACCGGTGAGCTTAACGAAGAAAAATATCAGACGCTTAGTAAAATAATAGTGCGCAGTGCGTTTGGAGAACGTAAGAGTGCAAATTTAAAGGAGATACCAATGTTTATTTTCACTCAGGGTACTGTTTCAGCGAACAAAGAACAGGGAATTCCTATTTTGTGTGCAATTATAGAAAATCTAAGTGAGTCGGCTCTATTGAGTATAGATTCATACGAGCTACTGACTGAATACTGTAAAGTTTTACCTGAGAAGAGGCAATTGATTAAAATCAATGAAACCAGTGTGGAGGAGCCGAAAAATGAGGACAATGAACTAGAAGAAGAGAACGAAGAAAAGGCAAATGAACTAGAATTAAGCGACAACTTGAAATACAAACAGTGGCAAAAAGAAGATAAAACATTAGTGGCCAGCTGGGAAGATTTACGAAATAACAGACATAGTTCGTTTCAGAGAGTTGACGGTTTTTTGTATCACAAAGATAAAGTTCTGGGTGAAACCGTACATCAGCTAGTCGTTCCGAGTGACAGAAGGCAGGAAATTCTAGAGTGGGCTCATGAATCTATTTTTGCTACACATTTGGGCTATAAAAAAACCTTAGAACGAATTAGGTATTCCTTTTATTGGCCTAATATGGCGAAAGACGTGGGAAATTTTTGTAACTCTTGTTTACAATGCCAGCTAAGGAAATCAAAAACTAAGCGGGACAGACACACAATAACTCCTGTTGTTAGATCAGAACTGCCTTTCAGGTTTCGTAAAAAAAAAAAATATATTAGGATAGATTTTTTTTAATCTTAAGTTGGGGGGTGTGAAGTTAGAGATCGAGGAAGGCGAGAGGGGAGGAGTTTGGTTTGGAGAGTGTGAGAAAGTGTATTGAAATCTGTGTGAATAAAAATATTAGAAAAAGAGTATTGAAATCATTTTTTCTGGATCTACTAATATTATTTGGAAGGGAAAACATAAGGACCTGTCACAGATATAAAAAATAATTACACAGAATTAGAACATAATAACACAAATCATAATAATTATTTCACAAGATGTGGCGCGGACTTAAGAACGCCTAAACACAGATCTCCTTATGAGAAAAGACCTAGATAAAGGGGTCACAAATTTTATAATTATTTACTTGCTGACATAAAAAATATAAAAGAAATCAAATGTTTTTAAAAAAAATCAAAAAAATCTTAGAAATATTCTATTATAGTCAGAGTGCCCGTCAGCAAAAATTTTACTGACACATACTCTCCCCAAACTTTGTATATGGCTTCATTCGGCCTAGTCTGACACCTATTTCCTCTATGACTTTTCTTGATTTTAGGGCGTTTTCCCTCTAAATTTTCCGAAAGATGTCGTTTTGACGACATGTAAAAATTTATAGATACTTTTTGTTTTTTTAATTGGATAGCTTAAAAACTTCAACCAAAACGCCAAAATAATGTTCTCTGACAAATAACATGAACCATTTAAAATGTCTGACACCTCGAATATGTCGAATATATTCGAGGTGTCAGATATTTTAAATGGTTCATGTTATTTGCCGACGGGCACTCTGACTATTATAATTTTTAAAGGACACTTTTTAAAAAACGTACTTGTTATGTAATCTATGTTGTATTACTGTATTTTAATGTATTTTATTTTTTGACGAATCCACATGCACGCGTGCATCAGGGATCTAAATTTTGAGTTTGAATTGACTAATAAAACAGAGTATGGAAAGCTCAATTACGTCCTATAAAAAATTTACTAAAAAATTGCCTTTCAATATTGAAAATGTTCCATTTTGGAAAATTTTCCTCCCCACATCACTAATGAGGTGTATCTAATAGCTGAATAAGCTAACATCTCAAATACTCTGTATAAATACACGAAAAACAAATTAATAAGTGACACACGCGCGAAAATCAACGAGTTCAACATTGGGTGACGGGAAAAGGAAGCATATTCTACTAATAAGTTGAAACACGAGATTCTGTAATATTATTAAAAGATGAGTCTGAATGGGCGTGGGTATTACGTAGATGGAGGGGGAGGGGGAGTCGGAGGGGAGAAGCTTTCATCTTGAAAGCAAGCTGCCGCCACATACAAGAGCTTGAGCTACATGGACGATACAGTAGAAACTCAACTCGAAATTCGAGAGCGAAATTCTTAAATGTTCGAGTTACCACGGATTTTCAGATACAGAGTTTTTTTTTAACAATTACAATTTCGACTTACAGTGGCATAATTTCCATGTACGATTTTTCGAGCTGAAATAAAAATTCGATTTATAGATTGAATTACATTCCTTTAGCCGACAACTAGCTTAGGAATGATTAAGATCTTATTAATTCGAATTAGAGAGTCTAAAAAACTTTGAGGGTGTAAAGTGTACACGTTCCTTAGTTTGCGGGACAGGAACTTCGAGGTACAGAGTGTAAATGTAATATGTATTTACAGTAACTCATAAGAAATAGTATTTACTTCGAGTTATCGAGTCCTTTGGGTTTCAGCAGAAAGGAACGGACAATTTCTTCGACTTGTGCTGGGTTGAAGAAAGCATTGTTATATAATACAGTTTTTATACATGTAGGAACAGTCTAATGTCATTGTGAAACTCCTTGTCATGTACTTACACAAAAACAAATTGATGGTCATAAAAAGGTCGCTTTTATGCTGAATTTCGATAAAATTCGTGTAAACACAGTTGTTTCGAAATGAAAATTTAACAAATGTACATTGTACATACATCAGTTAAAAAAGAATCTTTCGATCAACCAATTATTTATCGAGCAGGATCGATTTTAAACTCTACAATGCTTTTCGTACCGAGAAATACGTATGATCACTATCTAAAGTCATTGTCTCATAAGATTTTTTGACAATGCTCTCTGCAGCCGTATATAAGAGAGGATTTCGAGTTAACGAGGTTCGAGTTATGGAGTGTTTATTGTACATGTCTATATAAACATATACTCAGATTTACCAAAGGTGTGTGTTGTTTGAACCCAGCCAGAGTTCCTTTAGCATGTTTATATGTGCCTTTGTGTTTGTATCTTTGTGTGAGCAAAGATCTTAAAACTAATAGTAAACCGACATTCAACAGTGACGTCACACAGGTGCTTCTCAAACTTTATCAGGCGTTCATTTAAAGGTAGCAGCACACGAGGCTGGAAACACTGCTTGGGCACTGCTGGCCGGCAGGCTGGGTACGAGGCTGGAAATGACGGTCACTGCGGGCTCGCCTGCTAGCTCACAAGATAGATTTTAAAATTAGGACAGGGGATATTTTCTTGCTTGGTTCCCTGCTTGATCTGAGCAAGAACCAATCAGGAAACAGTACCTTGTCACGTGCACGGCATGAACAAACGCTTACAAACAAACTACGCGCGCACCAAGCCACCTACAGAATATGGAGGGTAGGCGTAAGGATGATTATCTATACTAATATATAAAGCTGAAGAGTTTGTTTGTTTGTTTGTTTGAACGCGCTAATCTCAGGAACTACAGGTTCAAATTGAATAAATTTTTTTTTGTTGGATAGCCCATTTACCGAGGAAGGCTATAGGCTATATAATATTACGCTACGACCATTAGGAGCGGAGCTTTAATGAAAAATGTTGCAAAAAGTATCTCAAAAATAAGCTTCTATTCATGTGAAATGCACTAACTAGATATACTCATATTAGTGATGAAAGAACACAACGTCAGGTAGATCAATCGGTAGCGCATGCGACTGTCAATATCAGGGTCGTGGGTTCAAGCCCCACGTTGGGTGAATATATCTTATATAAGTTGAAAAAGTGTCCATCTAAATGCTATAAATAACAGTTCAAAAATTGTCCGGAATGGCGTTAGCGCTGCATCCGAGTATAAAATGAATTTAGCTGTTGTTTACCCTCCATGACAGGTATAAGTGAATTGAAGTGCGCTGAGTTGGAAAATTTAGTATTTTTAATGATTAGAGTCGTTAATAACACTGCAGTACATAAAATCTAAACTGTTTAAGTAGTTCAAAATAATTTAATAAATATAACCTAAAACCTGCTGTGAGATAGTATCGAGAGTGATTTAATTTTTACTAATATTT
The DNA here is from genome assembly GCA_963575645.1 of Xanthostigma xanthostigma. NCBI lineage: Eukaryota > Metazoa > Arthropoda > Insecta > Raphidioptera > Raphidiidae > Xanthostigma > Xanthostigma xanthostigma. Next base: position 25,659,247 of record OY754471.1, read on the forward strand.
TTCAGTCATTTTATAGTTTATTCATATCAATATAATCGTTTATTTACTAATAAATGCATAATAACACGTTTAAAAATGGCACTAAAATCAAAAATTAATTTTATATCATATTGTTTTTTTATTTTTTGTTTTACTTTCGAAAAGTGCGCCATTAAAAAGCGGAAATTCTTCTGTCCTCTTTCTATCGTACTCTAATAATTTTTGCCCTCTATATGTTTGCTTCAAAATTTACCCCTTTGCGACAGTGGCGGTCCCCTAATATAACGATTTTTAATGGACACTTTTTCGTACATAGAGATGGTTCTCCTTAACCTCTACCTTCCCTATTACAAAGCTAGCTGGTCTCGTGTGAAGCAAGCACATAAAACTAGCAAGAAAACCAGCGCTAGAAAACTAGTACTCAAATCTAGCTTATAAAAATCGAACAAAAAAAGTTTTTTAAAATCGGTTAAGGCGTTTGAGCTGTACACAATCCACAAAAAAGCGTGACATACAGATTCACAGACAAAGCGGGTACATATAGGCGCTTCCAGCTAAAGCTTGGGTCGCGCCTAAAAATGTAGTTATGAAATTTTTGCAACAACTTTAGGATAGATAGGGCCTCACTATATACTTTAAAATTTGTTGCGTTTCAGAATAGATCGAACTACATCACTGAATTCTTGCATTCTTTGACATACTTCTACGGTTCGAAGTGCTACAGCAAAATAGATTTCAAACTGTATGATCAATGATCGCAGAAGTGCTTTGAAGTTTCCAAGAAACATCTCAAAAAGATCTACACAAAAAAAACTAACGCTATTTAAACCTAATAATGGAAGTTGCTACGAATGGTATATACGCCATAAGTTCATGTTCTGAACAATATTATGTGACCGATTTTCGGTGCTAATATGTAGGTATAGTTAAAATTTGAATTTTAAGGCTCTCACAGATCAAAGCGGTCCGCGGTGGCGATCGTGGTTGCGATCAGGTCCAGACACACCAAAGCTTCAATATCGCCTGATCGCGCACATAGAAATACGCAAAACGAATAATAAAACGTATTAGAGTAAGATCCCAGAGCCGCCAGACACAACCTATTTTTAAATAAATGAAACCTTACGTTTCGAGTAGTGTTTTATGTACTTAGAACGCTTGGCGTACCTCCATCATTGAGTCTGTGACAAATGTACAGGTACCAGGTGAGAAAGGTGAGTAAAAATAAGAGTCACTTAATTTAAATTTAGATGGCTGATATTTATATACCGGGTGAGGCAAAAGTCCCGGAACGGTTGAATATCTCGCATACTACGCATCATATAAAAAAAAAAAAAATACGTGTCAAATATTTTTCGCAAAACTATTTTTTGATACCACACATGACTCCCCACCCCCCACCCAGTTGGTGGGGGGAGGGGCAACTTTAAAATTTTAAATAGGAACCCCTATTTTTTATTGCAGATTCGGATTCTACGGGAAAAATTACATCAATTGTATGTAATTTTTTTTTATTTTAATATTACTATCAATACAACAAATTAAATTCACCCTTCACTAAATAAATCCATAACTACAAACTAACGTTTTCATAAAATTTTTAAGTCTGGTCCTGTCGGGCCGATTTTAATAAAATATTGGTAGCACATTTTAATCATTACTAAAGGGTTAAATTTCAATTTTGAAACGATTCGGAGAAATTTTTTGGGTATTTTCGGGCCCAAAAATATTTTTCAACCCCTAAAACCCACGGGAAAAATTACATCAATTGTATGTAATTTTTCCCGTAGAATCCGAATCTGCAATAAAAAATAGGGGTTCCTATTTAAAATTTTAAAGTTGCCCCTCCCCCCACCAACTGGGTGGGGGGTAGGGAGTCATGTGTGGTATCAAAAAATAGTTTTGCGAAAAATATTTGACACGTATTTTTTTTTTTTTTATATGATGCGTAGTATGCGAGATATTCAACCGTTCCGGGACTTTTGCCTCACCTGGTATGTTTTGTAAAATATCACTATAAATTTTTTCTCACCTGGTACCTGTACATTTGTCACAGACTCAATGATGGAGGTACGCCAAGCGTTCTAAGTACATAAAACACTACTCGAAACGTAAGGTTTCATTTATTTAAAAATAGGTTGTGTCTGGCGGCTCTGGGATCTTGGGCTATATAATATTATATGTATACCAATAAGTTAAATAAGTTTAATAAATATGACTTGTGAACTAAAAGAAATTTTGCTTTTAGCAGCCATTTTAGAAGACAACGAAAAAGAAGAGTAAGTTTTTTTTATTTTGTCTTAATAGTGTTTCAATATAATCTGATGTGACAAATCATATAAAATGTTATACATTTTAACGTTTTAATAATTGTTTCCGTATTACTCGACACTTCAATAACGTGTACACAACTAACAACAGCTAACACAGTGTTCAGCGGCCAAATACGACACGAAGCGTTTGGCCGCCACCGCATAGTGGCCGCAAGACTGAACGCTGCAAATTCCCGCCAAAATGACCGCGAACGCACTTCTGTCTGAACACGTACATTAAAATAACATTTTTTACGTTATGGCCACCGCTGCCGCCTTGGTCTGTGAGAGCATTAACACCGCTGTTAAATTTGTCTAACTTTAACAGATGTGAGGTATTTGGAAAAAATTCCGTGGCGTAAAGATCAAAAGTAAGCAATACTGATCCTTACGCCACGGAATCTTTTCCAAATACCTCACATTAACTTCAATGGATCACAATTACTCCATTTATTGAATAGAGTCAATTTCGTTTACAGATGTATGCTGGGCTGCCGAAAGGATTGTCAAAAAATTTGATTTGACAATGACCTTAGATTGTGATCATATAATTACAGTTTCCATACATCAGGAGCAGCCTAATGTCATATTCAAACTCCCTGTCATCTAGAATATTAGATTGTACTCGCACAAAAACAAATGATTGTTTTACACAGAAAAAGACTGCTTTTCTAGCTAAATTTTGATCAAAATGCGTAGAAAAAAGTTGTTTCGAAATGGAAACTGTACAAAAAACGATGCTAAATACATGTATACAAATTTTCAATATGGCCGATCTGTCAGGTATACAAATATAAGTGAAAATTATGAAGTGAAAAACAGATATTTATCACGTGCGTGATTAAGTTATGACTTGTGTGACAGTAAAAACTCGCTGGGTTTTATCATGTCACGCGGCGTCATAAAATTATAATTCACGCAATTCACAGATAACCTACCATTACGTGGATACTCAATTGTCTAAGAAAAGATTAAAATATAAGAAATTATGTCATTAAATTTTCGTAAAAAATATCTGACATTTATGGAATCTGAAAAAAGGTTGCTCTGTGCAAATAAATTAAAAAAGCGCTGTCCTTAAGAGGATCTTTTATGTTCCCAATCCGATGATACCGAAAATGTGAGCTATAAATGAAAATATATAGCTCAACTGGTAAACGAATGGGGCACCATAAAACCCTTTCTGTGTCGAACTGTTCCTCTGCAGATGGAATAGACATGAGCGGTTCGTTAGTTCTGATCTCCTATATTCACCAAATTAATTTCGCAGTGTCCAACAACAACGGGGTAGTAAAGACGCTGATGATCTCAGTTGTTGAGCGTCTATAATCTATAATCTGCTATTCAAATTAAACAGGATACAAGCATGACATTATTGTAATACGTAGTAACGTAGAATAAAAATATACATGCCAATTTGAAAAAAAAAAAACTTCAATATCATCTAAATACAACCATTTGTAGATCACTGATGCATAAAAAATTATCACAGTCGATTTGTTATTTTAACTACTGCCGCTATCCGCCCCGCTAACGTCAAAATTAGTGCTTTGTTATAGGTTGGATTTCTGGTTAAATAATATTTAATTAATTACAATCATTACAAAAATCATTTTTATATCAGCGAGGTCGACGGACATTATATCCCGTTTAATTTGCACAGCTACTAACATAATTCTTTTACCATTCCAACCCACAACTAGTTTAGGTCAAAAATCACTTTTCAAAAATTTTACAATATCTTTCCGTTTTGAGGTCCCCCGAATCCAAAAACATATTTTTGGAAAAACTCTGTGCGTCTGTTTGTCTGTGTACACGATACAGGTCAAACGGATGAACGGATTTAAACCAAATTTTGGGAAGATGTTTGGTATGCAAATATGAAGAGCCCTATTGCTTTTGGGGAAAATCGGCACATGCGCAGAAGAGATATATGCTAAGACGATGTTTTTTATATAATAATGGTATACTTTTCATAACGGCTTATTATTCTATTTATTTTTTCAAGAAAGTTTATTAAATTGTTTTTTCTAAACTTTATAGTTTCGGAAATATTTTGAAAATAAAAAAAAATCAGTCACTCTTTTGTTTTATGGATCTGTCAGAAATAAACTAGTTCGGCATGCTTTGATTAATTTTTACATAACATGGAACATAATATTATGTAGGTAACCATGGCAACGAATATTGAATACTAGCCATTACCCGCGTCACCTCACGCGATATCAGAAATTTTCCTTTCTTTATTATAATCAAATGTCAACATTTTTGAAGTTGGAATGATCCCGTCGCCCAATTGGCTGGAATTTTTTTTTAACGGGTCAATGCTCCTCAAATATATTAGAGTTTCATGTAAATTGACTTATATTGTTGTTCTGCATAGGTAATAGAAATTTAATGAATCCATGTTGCGCCCTTGAAAAAAAGTTTTTTTTTTCATTTTTTAATTCGCCCCTGAAATTAACCCATACAGATCCAAAATTTGATTTTTTACTGTACTTCTGTGATTGAGCCAACGCACTCTATTTCTGTGCCGAATTTCAAATTTTTACCTCAAATAGTTTCACAGAAAATCGCCTTTGAAAAACGGATACCTAAGTGTATCCGTCAGTGTTTTGTATGCACGAAGCACTAAAATCAAACAAGTGAAACTACTATTTGTTTTATCTTTAATAAAAGATACGTTCCCCACTTAACGAGCCGCATCTGATTCACGTTTACTAAAACTACGTAGTGAACGATTCTAGTGATTTTGAATAATGAAAATACATTTAGATCATTTTAATAATAAACCAAAGAGTTTTATTTCAACTTTTATTTTTCATAAAACAATACGAGAGGCACAGTCGATACTGATTTTATTTTCTTAGAAAATTTATAGCATAGAATACTTCCACAACCTTTTGAGAACTGTACATAAATTCAAAAACGTACTCACCAAGGCGTAGGTATATAAATAATCCGAAACTAAGAAATCGGCTTTTCATTTACCTGAAACAAAACAATCACATTATAAATCATACAGGATTAAATATAATTTTAATGAGTACAGTTCAAGCAACAAGTGGAGCCCCGTCTCGCATTTTTTATTGCATACTCAACCTAGATAATTTGTTAAAAGGTAAATTCAAGACGCAATAGCAGACTTTATACAAGGTGTGGAAATTAAATAACTTGGATAGGAGGAATGAGTGTGATTTTGAGGTTGATCCTGATGTAATTTGTTACTCCTTGCTTGAGTAGCGTGCTATTTTGTCAACGCGTCGTTATCCTGATGATGAACTTAAAAATCAAGCAGCACATTAATCTCAAATATCTCGTGAAGTTTAAAAATCTCGAACTGAATGTTTTCACTTGTTGAAGGAAGTGTTTGGCATTAATTGCATGTCACGAACTCGAGTTTTTGAATGGAACAAACGATTTTTGGCAGGTTGGCAGGTTGATGATGTTGAACATTCTGGTCGTCTTTGAAATCAAGAATTGATGCAAACATTCAGATAATTGTGCAGAAAGATCGACTGTTGAGGATCCGAATGATAGCAGACAAGACGAACATTGGCAGAGAGACAATAAGAACAATTTTGCATGATTATTTGCAAGTGACGAAAGTTTGAGTAAATTTTTATATAGGCATAATTTATGTCGTTACAAAGCATCCAAAATTAATTTACTTTATGTTCTGAAACTGTCATTTTACCTAAAATCACGAAGTCTTTAATCAAGAGACCTAGCTTCCTATGCTTGCTGTGTTTCGAGACGGACCGTTTTCTGGCGCACGCGAGATGGCGCTGTTATCACTACCTGGGAAAACTCCGGTTCTTTCCACCTGTTTTGGCCATAGTTAACAAAGTTGTCTAACTTCACAGACCCTACACAAGTCATGAACGTGTGTGCGTTACCCACTAGCTGACGCCATATTGGTTCATGCGACAGATATCGGTTCACTGCTATGCTCGAGCTGGGTCTCCTGGATTCATGCCTAAAATAGTTAGAAAAGCAGGAAACTACGAAAGTATATGGCTTGACACGTTAAAGTCTTATGATCGACAGCCGCGGCCACCATTTTGTATGAGAGATAACATTTTAATGTTAATTAACAATCAGAAACAAACTACCACGTTAAAAATTAATTTTTTATTTCGTCGGAGGTAATGAGAAATCCCGAACGGCAAATCCCGGTATATAAAATTATCGCTGTCAGTTGTTTAAAATATTACGCCATATTTCGGACAAAAATAAAAGGGTTCAATTCTGTTTATATGCGCGGGAGATTGGCACGAGTTTGCATAGTGAAACAGTTTTTAGTACTGACAAAATTATGTAACGTAGTGTCTATAGATTTGCATTTTACATGTGTATATTATGAAGTGAACCTTCCCTCGATACGCGGAGAGTTGATTAAAAGTCTATGTTAATATACGGATTGTCCGGTTTATCTTGGATACCTCGGCTGCGAAAAATAAAGAACTTGCATACAAATAATATTGAATTTTTATGACGTTAGGTACCTACATAAGAATTCAAATCGTTTAATGTATTATTGATATTTTTGTTAATATATTGTCTGAAAAATTGGTCGATAATTTTATTTATTAAAAAAACCTACATAAGAAAATATTCGAAAAAAAAACGTTATGAATTTATTAATTAAATACACAGTAAGAATTAATATTAACAATTTGCACATGTGTGGAGTGCTGAAAAATAATTAATTATTACTGTGTATTTAAATAATAAATTGATAACGTTTTTCTCGAATATTTTCTTGTTACCTTATGAAAATTCTATATGAATTTATAGGGGAAAAAATGAAGATTTAGAGAATGTGAAAAAATATATGTAAAAAAATACATGTACACTTCCGGTTGACTTTAAAGTACCACCCCGGATCTACGATTTTTTTTAACCGGGGCAGAAACTTGATAATGGCGCCCCCTCTCTCCAAGCACATTGAGTAAATCGGAAAAAGGACAGATTGGGTGTGGTTTTCAACCATATTATATTATGATTTTGGCGCCCCCTGAAACTGTCATCCGGGGCAGGTGCCCCGGTTGCCCCCCCTCCCCCTAGATCCAGGTCTGTGAAGTACAAAAAATATACCTCAACAGTTTCCGTTGATTAATTTCAAGTAGAACGAAAAACTTTTTTTTTGTATATAGTAAGATACACGAATTACCCACTGTTACCACTTTCGGTAAACACCCTGTAGATTAAAGCCAAAAAAACTTTTTCTAACTTTTATTTAATGTTACGGCAAGTACATATGAATAGTAATAAGAGTAGTCAATTAAAGTTTTGAACTTAAAGTTTTTAGCCTGAAGCTTGAAATATAACTTTAATCACGCCTGTAAAACAAACTCCTATTTTTGTCTTCAAGTTTTGACGTTTTCACTACGCCATCAAATATATAGTCGGTTTTTATTGTTCAAATAAAAAAAAACTCGAAACTTTTCACATCCTTAGAAGGAAAGAACTTTTATCAGCTTGAGTTTTAATGAAAGTATTTACTTTCTTAAAATTATTAATAGGCAACTACCACCAGCATTTATCGAAGTTATAATCACAAAAATATACCTATTATTAAAATAATTATTTAATTTAAGATACGCTTTTTCACTTTTCACAAAAATCAATTTTATTTAATTGCTTAAAACACGTTCAAACTTTCGCCGACAACTTTAACTTTTTTTTTTAGTTTTAAAAATCTGTGGTTCAGCTGTGATCAGCTATCCACAGTGTAGATAATAAAAGAATCTAGTAATTTTGTAACTGGAGAAAAGGACATAGCGTTGCTCACATTTTTTGTAGTCCACAACTAATCATATTTTAAACGAACTCGGTGAAAACAAATCTATATCAAATAAATAAAATTATCGACCAATTTTTTTCAGACTATACAGGGTGTTCGGAAGCTGGGTGCAAAACCTTAAGGGGGTGTTTTAGTATAAACCATATAGAACATTTTGAGCCATATTTGTCCTAACCAAAGTCTGATATTTTTTTTAGGGAACTTTTACGATTTTAGTACCAAAGTCCCAAAATTTTCCAATTAAGTGCTAATAACGCAAAGTTTAAGTAGAAATGTTTATTTTTTTTAATGTACTTTATTAGCCTAATGTGTGTTTAATATTATCAATTAATTTTAAAGCACTGTTTTTACTAAAAAAATAACTTTCAGACTATTTAAACTTAACAGAAAAAAAATTAAATGGATTTTTATAGACATTTAAAAAAATTAATAAAAAAAAAATTATCAGACTTTGGTTAGGACAAATATGACTCAAAATGTTCTATATGGTCTATACTAACACCCCCTTAAGGCTTTGCATCCAGCTTCCAAACACCCTGTACCTATATTGAAAAAAATAATAAAATTATAAATCAATATTTTACTAGATGACGTTTCGATCCGGATTTGGATCTTCTTCAGAAATAATCTAATATCTAAATATAAAAATTAATTAGTATATCTACTTATTTTCTAATAAAATGGAGTTTGAATTATCGATTTATTAATGAAAAATTAATAACAAACAAATTTTTAATAAGTAGTCATGGATATCTATGTACCTAAAAAGAAAAAAAAAATAAAAAAGAAAGAAAAAATTATTTAAAAACAAAATCTATATCAATCAGTGGCGGATTTGCAGTCTTATCAGCCCTAGGCCCCAGACCATGTAGTAAGTACCAGCCGCCCCGTTCTCAGCACCCATCATGTAGACTACATAATGAATCTACTTTATTGCCCACTTTTATCGAAATCGATTCAGAAATTTATAATAGCTGCTAGTTTGTAATATATTTCGAGGTTTCAGAGATAATTGCATATATACACTGTCATGAACTCATTTTTGAACAAAGCTGACTTAAAATCATCTTAGAAGAGCGTTATGTGACCTAAACTCAAATTTATAAAAAAAAAATCCTCGACAATATCTCAACATTGTTAGTTTTAATAATTTGTCTGTATTAAATGCATTTAAAAAAACTCAATTGTCCAAAAAATGTATCCAAATTAGATATTTCGATCGTTTTTTTTGGGAAGATTATTGTTATACGATGCGGTGCAGACTGCACTGTGCAGTGCAGCCCGCTATATGCCATAATTTGATTTGTCACGATTGGCCGCCCTAGGCCCGGGCCTACTGGGCCTTAGGGCAAATCCGCCACTGATATCAATATTTTCAAACTGCAACATTGAATGATGTAATTGATAAAGATGGAATAATAGAAATAACCCATTCAAAAGTCAGTTGATATAGATAAAATAAAATAAAATTTGAAATGGGCGGAGCCAGTTAGCACCAGACACTTGATTACTTTCCTTTTTTTCTGAGCCGACATTTGCTAACATCGCAAATGTGTTAATCTACAGCAGCCAAATTACCATTGAGACCACATGAATAGTATTTTATTTCAATATTTTTTCTAAAGTGACTTTTTCTTTGCGATTTTGCTATGAATGAATAAGACTGTTTTATCGTGGTTTTTGGAGTAGTTCACGATTTTTAAGAATATTTAAAGATGGTTAAAGAATGCTATGTACGTAAAAAATTAAGCTCAAAAACTAAAACCCGACTACTGAAAAGTATGAAACACGAAAATATTCTCATCTGAGGATAGCCGTGGTCATATCTCACCTAACCTAACAAGACATTACATTTTAACAGTAGTAAGCGATCATAAGCTCTAGGGCAAGGGGCATCACGCTATACATCTACATGGGCCTCATATATATGAGATGGGATACGACCACAGCTATCCTCAGATGAGAATATTTTCTTGTTGCATACTTTTCAGTAGTCGGGTTTTAGTTTTTGAACTTACTTTTTATTTAAATTTTTTTTGAACTTATTTTTTATTTGTTTTCAATTGCTTCCCTCTGGGACCAAAATTGAAAAATAAATGTAGCCTATGTTACCCGGTCTATAATAAAGAATCGATTGACACCTTATTTATCAAAATCGGATGAATAGTTTAGGCGCTACGGTGGAACATCCGTAAATACTAACGCATACATAGACTGCTAACCTCATAACCCTTCCTTTTGGCTTCGCCGCAAGCGGGTAAAAAAATCACGACTGTCTGTAATAGCAATTACAATACATTGTCGGTAGGGTTTGGTACTGCGATCCGAGTTTTTTAAATTTTAAATTTATATTCTCCGTGCGTGAATACTAGTGTATTAATAATTTCTACAAACTGTTTTAAAATTAAGTACAACTGTCTATAAAGACCGTAAAGTTAAAACGGTTGCGAATAAATTCCTTCACAGATTTTATTTGTATCAGGAACATTTAGGATTTATTGTACAAGTCTGTGTTCTTTTCAAGTAGATTCATTTCTGCAGTTTCAATTCGAGTGAAAGGACTGTATTTGAAGTCGTAAAACATTTAAACGTAACATTCAGATGCGTCTCTTTAAACGAAACTTAAAGATTCTAGTTAGCGTTGCGATAAAATCTACAAAAAAGGAATGGTTATTTATAAATACATGTAGTAAAATAAGTTTGTCCCAGAGATTTTTTATATTACCTACTAGCGGTCCCACCCGGTTTCACCCGGGTGACAAAAAACGAATGGAGAGAGGGACATGAGCACACACGTTCGCATCTTAGTTTAAATAATAATAATAATAATATTAATATTTCACCTAGCTATACTAAGTATAGATGTGAATAGTCAAAAATCAAATTAAAATCTAAGAATTTAAATATTCATTTATACTATAAACACAACTTGTAGTGAGGTACTTTTTGAGCTCAGTTTCAAATTTTCTAATGTTAGAACTTTGGCTTATATGGCTTGGTAAATTATTAAAAAGATAAGATCCCGCATAGATTGGAGATTTTTCATAAGATGTTGTATGGTGCTTAGCTATATATATTTGTGATGACTGCCTGGAATTATAGGGATTAATATCAGAAACTGTCTTATAGCGGGATACATTCCTTTTAACATTTACCAATATTTTATATAAATATATAGATATGAGTGTTAATATTTTGTAGCTTTTAAATTTTTCTCTACAAGTACCTCTGAACAGTATATTAAAGATTAAACGTACAATTCGTTTTTGTAGTATAAATGCTCTATTTATGTCAACTGATTGACCCCAAATTATTATGTTATACTGTAAATAAGGATACACTAGTGCATAATACATATTGACCAATTGATCAGTATTTAAATATGACTTAACACTTTTTATAGCGAAATATGCCGATCTGAGTTTGTTACAAACATGGTCTACGTGAAGTCTCCAAGACAGTTTCTCGTCAACATATAATCCCAGAAATTTGCATTCAGATGTAACTAAAACTTCATAGTTATTTATTTTAAATTTTAAATTTGGTTGTACTTTTCTTTTGCGGAAAAATAAACAGTTCGTTTTTTGCACATTGAATACTAATTTATTTTTAAAGCACCAGCAAGAGAACTCCTTAAGAGCAGTATTAACTTGACTTTCTAATTGCTTCACATTATCGGCTGATATCGCTATAGAAACGTCATCGGCAAACAATGCTATTTGGCCAACATTAATAAATTGGGGTAAATCATTAATAAAAATTAAAAAAAGTAATGGGCCCATCACAGAACCTTGAGGTACACCAATAGAACTATCAAAGACATTTGAGTAGGTGCCACTAACGTTAACGATCATTTTGCGATTATCTAAAAAAGACCTTATCCAGTCATTTATTTTACCTCGTAAACCTAGACTACTTAATTTAGTTAAAAGAAACTTATGATTAAAGAGATAAATGTTGTGTCCAAATTTCTAGATGATCGGAGTTATACCGTTCAAAATTTTTTATCGGACGGACAAATTTTGAGTTAAATTTTTCATTGATGCTCAGCTCCTATTGTCGTAGCGTGATATTATATAGCCTATAGCTTTCATCGATAAATGGACTATCCAACAAAAAAAAAAAAATTAATTGGAACCAGTATTTCCTGAGATTAACGCGTTCAACCAAACAAACAAACTCTTCAGCTTTTTATATTAGTATAGATAGAAGATAGGTACAAAAAATATAAACAGAAAAAAGTGATGAAAATTGAAAATTCGCTGTAAGAATCTTTAAAACTGTTCAATTATAGACTAAGTTACGATTTTATTTATTTGAATTAATTGAGCTAACGTTCATTAAAAAACGACTCTCACAATATGTGGATTTTGTAATCCGTTACTATATATACCAGGCCTGAGCAAATGGCGGCCAGCGGGCCGGATCCGGCCCGCAGCGCACTTTCATCCGGCCCGCGAAGCATTTTAGAAAATTTTAGAAAAATAGTAGCGGAAATAGAATGCGCTCCAAATACGGAAATAGAATGTGAGGATCTTTTTTTCTGCAAATTTTTGGCCCGCGAAGAAATTTTCGTCAGCTATGTGGCCCGCCGATCAAAAGATTTGCCCACCCCTGATATATACAGACACCGGACAACCATACCATATTATATGTATAATATATTATAAACAAATTCTTCAACTTTATATATTAGTATAGATAGATATAGATAGATTTACTTTCCATACATTTTCATTGACGTAACTTCACTTTATCGGAAAACCAAAAAAAAAATTGTATCGAATTTTTTTATTGCTGAAATATTCAGTTTTTTGTTTACATTTTTTATTGTATTGAACCTTTAAATTCCCTTAGCATGGTATAACGAAAAGTACTGTAGGAACATTGAAAACTTTTTTTTGACAAATCCATCCTGCTTGATAAATATTTTACGATTTTTTGTATAAAAGAGAATCATGATTTTAAATATTTTTGTAGAATAACACACTTCGTGTTCCTTTACCTTCAATTATTAAGATGAGTCCAAAATTGAAGGTCGTCGACTTTTTTTATCATCAAAATTGACGTAAAAATAATACTATTTGATCCGCCGATGAAACACAAAAGTGTCAACAAATTTTTATGTAAATTGTAAATATAAAAAAATGCTTATATTTTTTCAAACTATCAAATGTAAATATTTCTTACCTCTCCGGATTGAGTTTACAAGAGAGAAAAAACTCAACTTATAATTTTACGAAAAAATATTGAACAAAAATTTCCATTTGATTAAACAATCATGCAATTAATAATTAATAGACAATCAAAAATTTGATGCCACTAAGAATCCCTAATTTAACAATTGTTGATTTTTAATTGTTGAGATGTTTAAAACAAATCATTAATGAGAAAAATTTAGCAAATAAAGTACCGAAAATATTAAACAATCGTATAAGAAAAACCCGCTCTTCAGTCTCAACCCAGGAACATACACATTTTACAAAAACATTTTTTCTCTCTCCACATAAATCGAGGCGTAAGACATTTCAACGAGCCGACACTGTACTTTAAAAATCGTAAACTGCCGAGAGAAAAAAAATCGCCGTATATATAAATGATTAAATCTTGCATAATTTAGTGTGCGGGGCAAAGTGGAGGCGTTCTGTAAGCACGTAACCTTTTCACAGCCCGGTTTGCCATGCCGTCGCGACGCTTGGCCCCTCAGCTCCCCAGTCACTCTAGGTACACGGTTGACAAAGAGTTAACTGATATGTCACTTTTATCACCTAATCTACTTATTTATACTTGATTAACTTTATCTGATTTGTGTATAATTTAACCTGTTTGTTTGTTTGCTCGTTTTTTACTCAGACGTCAACTTATAAATGACAGATCGTTCGCGCATTTGTTTTAGATGCTTGTAAGCGTATTTTCCTAGTAGAAAGGCAGATTGGCTTTTGTTTCGACAACAGGATTAAAGGCCGGGGACCATAAAATCTCGATGTTTCACATTATTCGGAACCACTTGGCACCAGTGGCGGATTTACACATTTCCTAAGTATAGGCTTTTAAATTTTTACCGCCTTTAACTCTATAATAGTCAGTTCCTAGATTATTTTTACAATCCAACAATTTGATTGAAATTAAATAAAAATAGTTTTTGGGTATATTTCTGAGCTAATCAAAGCTTAAACATGTCGGACTAATAAGGCGGGGTAATCTATGCTACTTACACAATAATGTACATTCGGTAAACGTAATCAAATAATCTTTATTTGCCGCCCCTAAAATATGCCGCCCTAGGCTCAAGCCTACTCAGCCTGCTGGTAAGTCCGCCACTGCTTGGCACAACTTTATACAACACGTATGTCTGTGATTTGAGTTTATACTAGGGCAGGGGTGGCGAACCTATGGCACGCGTACCACAGGTGGCACGCGATAGATCATTATGGGCAAAATCGAGAAATAATTAAAAATATGCTAGATGTCGAAAAAAAATGACCAGGTAACAAATACGAAAAAGTTTCATCGATCAGTGTATTATCGAAATTTTTCTTTTCATGCTTGAGTCATTTTTTACAACTAAATTTCTTAGGCTGCTTGTCAGCACGTCATGGCTACATTAAAAATTTTTGAAAAAAATGACACGTTGATATAAAAAATACTAAAGAGAAAAAAATATCTGATATCGCGTGAGGTGACGCGGGTAACGGCTAGTATTCAATATGATATTTGCTATTCGTTACCAGGGTTACCTACATATTATGTTCCACGTCATGTAAAAATTAATCAAAGCATCCTTAACTAGTTTATTTCTGACAGATCTACAAAACAAAAGAACAGTTGATTTTTTTTTATTTTCAAAATATTTCAGAAACTATAAAGTTTAGTAAACAAATTTTTTAACGAAAGTTTCTTGAAAAAATTAATAGAATAACAAGCCGTTATGAAAAGTATACCATTATTAGATACAAAACACCGTTATGGCATATATCTCTTCACCGCATGCGCCGATTTTCTCCAAAAATAGCAAGGCTCTTCATATTTACATACCAAACATCCTCTCAAAATTTGGTTTCAGTCTGCTTATCCGTTTGACCTGTATTGTGCTCACAGACTAATAGACACGCAGCCGCACAGTTTTTCCAAAAATATGTGTTTTGCATTCGGGGGACCTCAAGACGAAAAGATATTGTAAAATTTTCAAAAGTGATTTTTGACTTAAACTAGTACCATTCCCCATTTGTGGGTTGGAATGGTAAAAAATTTCGAATTGGAAACCTCTTTATTAAAAAACGAGCGAAGCTGCTAATAGTTATAAGTAAGCAATTCGTTGTTCAAAAACGGTAGCGCAATAATTAGAACGAAACCAAATGTAGTCCAGTTATTGACTTGAAGTGTACACTGTACAGTAACTAACGTATTAATTGTTAAAGGCCATTAAAGATGCAATCCTAAATACACAAGAAGTGGGTCGTACGACGTAACATGACTAATACATCGGTATATTTGCAAACATCTTCAGACACACTGTATATATTAGCATAGCATAGAAATAGCATCTTAGTTTGCATATCTCAAATCTTAATTCAGTCTGCAACGATAATTGCAATAATTAGTGTATTTGTCCATATAGCACATTGGCACACTAACCTCTCGGTCCGACTTCGTCCGAATGTAAATCGAATCCATGAATATATAAATAAAGATTTATCTATCTATACTATATTATATAAAATTCTCGTGTCACAATTTTGGCCACGCCAATCTCCGAAACCACTGAAATGTAAATGTGTCTTGCTTGGTGCAACTTACGCTATAGGATAGTTTTAATCATACAGTATTTTCTCAAAAAAAACTGTGTTAGTAACACGTAACGACATCTGATAGAATTTACTCAAATCTACTAGTTCAGTTGCAAACAAATAAAGTCGGTTTACGGACGATAGTTTTACGTGATAACGTATTCCGCTCGAATATCATATTTAATAATCACGCACAGGGTCAGGCGGAACGTTACACTTTTTCGTGCATGCAGCCGATGTTTCATCTTTTTATATTGACGTGATTCATCAATTTATAAGACGTTATCACGTCAAAAAAAAACTGTTTTAGTACCAAATAGCGACATCTGTAAGAATTCGCTCAAAGCTATTAGTTCAGAAGCAAATCTGGTAGAATTTGTTCCAAGTTATTTAGTCCAGACGCCGGGATGTAAACAAAATACATTTTGCAAAATTATATTTATCGTCCACGGGTGAAACCGAGACGGAGCTTTATGTTTATATAATACTTTTATTCCAGCGCTGTATGGCAAGATGGAATAACCAACTCATTCGGGGTCTGATAATTATGAAAAGTAAGATAGCTGATGATTCGATACAAATTGTAACCTTAAATAATGCGACGCTTCGGAGTTTAGAATCACTGGTCTAGTGTTAAGATTCACATAGCTACTCCATAAGTAACTGCAGAGTCCATTCAGTTTCTAAGGAATGACGGACTTTCAATTCGAAGAGAAAAACGAAATTCTTTAGAATGTAATTAAAAGGATGTTTCGAATGGATTTTCTCACTTTGAAAAGCGCTTTTAATTACTATTAAAATAAATATGAATACCTGCCTGCGTGAACTTATCGTCGGGGCTACAAAAGTATACTTCAGTCTGCTTCCGGAAGTTCACCATCAACTTTCACTTCTAATTAGATGGACCAGTCAAAAAAAAACTTTAAAATAAAAGCTGGACATCTTTAAAAAATAGACGTGTGCACTTATGAACGCGTATAGAAGTTACACTTCTTCGGCGCAGAATCGTCCACAATATGTCCGAACTTAAACTATCAAAAATATTATAAATACAGTGTAAACTCCATTAACGTCACTCGATATAACAACAAACTCCTTAAAACGTCGAAATAACTTAACTCTAGTTGGTTTATATTGTTGCTCATACAATGAAAAATTCTAAATAACGACACGTCATCATTAAGCAATAAACAGTACTTGTTTGTTATTTTATTGCTTTGTTGTCGGAATCATGCGTACCGAAGATTCTAATAAATTGTTGGGATTATCTATCACATGTTTAGCTCAGCTGCTTATCGATAAGTTATCATATTCATATTATGAGTAAATTGTAGTAAAAAAAATATTAATGGATTATTTCCTCTTTCCGTGTAACGACAACTCTCAATAACGCCACAAAGTGCACAGTCCCTTTATATAGAGTTTACACTATACACTTATGATGTGAAAATCACCTTTTTCTTAGGAGGTACGTGCAAAAAGTAGTATTTATCTCGCTTGTAATGCTTTTATGATTCGTGCGTTAAATTCGCTAATCCTCGTTATAAACTCAATGATTCGTCTTAAATTAATGCACTACAAACTAGATACATAAACCACTATTATACCTGCGTTTATTCATCACGAGAAGTAAGAGAAGGGTCCTCTCTGAGTTCAAAATATTAGTATTGATTGCGCATGAAGAAAGCAGCAGTACCTACTCAATTTTATAATGCTTGACTTACGACATCCCTTGCCTTCATGTTAAATAAAATAGCGGAATGCGCCGACCAAGTTTTCGTAAAGCACTGTTGCTATATTTTGTCACGTGGTGCCATAGCACCGCGACATTTTTTTAATATTAGCATAAAAATTATTATAATAAAATAAATAAATAAGGAAATCTTAAATCACTAAATTCGCGGGTATTTGCATGCGCGGTACGATTTGGATCGCGTGGCTTGGTCTTATAAACATAAGTGTGTCTATCGTGTGATCCAGTCGTCTGACTCTAAATACGCGGTATCTGTGATTTTCAAAAGTGAAAAAGTGACAAACAATAGTTAGGTTTGAAATAATTAAAATCAATATTTATTAGTTACGGGAAAAATAACAAACATTAAGTTGTTTTTCGGGATTCGGTGTGGTCGCATGAAAAGGACGCTCATGGAATAAACCACAGAATCATCTTCAAGCTTCTTCTCCAAACCGAATTTAGACTTCATTGTACTACCATGAAGCGCCTAAATACCCGTAATCACTCACGAATTATGTAAAGTATTCCTAGAATAAGTATTGTTCAAGTGTAAGTAAGTACTCTTCAGAAAAAGGTATGACGCTCACGCCTAGTTTTCTTTTCCTCTTTCACGTTTTATTATTTTTTTTTAATTTAAACAACCTTATTAAATGTACTTCCCTAGATAATTAAGTGATCACCTCGTCAGGGTTCTACCCCCAGTTCCTAATTGTCAATCATGATCAAATGATATTGTTAATATTAAGAATGTACTTGTAAATCAGATTTCTTTGTACCTTATCACCGACACGTTTTTTTTTTGAAGTGATTATGAAATATAATTGTTATCGACCAACTGCATATTCTTTTCTTTGTTACATTTCTGCACAAGTTTCTTAGAACAGTAGAAGAAGTGGAGCTGTACCCTCTCTGATCACTATGGGCCCAAAATAACACCGGTACAGCCCAAACAATCCACCGTTTTGAGAAATCTGTCCGTCTTTTTTCTTTTATTTATTCACAGGTGGGAATGGACCTACGTTACCAGAAACCCTTCCACTGCCGTGCTATAATTGGTAGCAAGGAGCGTAGTTAATTCCTGAGTCCTGTTCCTGTCCGATTCCACGTCTTCCAGTCGACCATGCCGCGCCATAAGTCCTGCCGCAGCCCAAAGTCTCCGCCGACACCCGGCCAAAGCAAATCTCCAGGTCCGCCTCCGACCACCGCTGAACTTCCAGACTCTCCGCCGGCGATGGACGATCCTCCAGTGCACTCACCGAGTAAGTCCGAGCCAATTCTTATTTCCGTTCCAAATCATACCGCTTCGCATGCAAATATGGGCGATATCCGGGACTTGTTGCGTAACGTACCTACCGCTACAGGTACAGATCTTGACATTTTGATACAATTCCTGTTAGAAATCGAGAACGTGAGTCAATTCGCTTTAGTTCCATTTCATATTTTGTTAAAGAGTTTAGGCACTAAGACTGACGGACCCCTCCGACAGTGGTGGAGACTTAATGTCTATTCTGAACTCGAATGGACACAGCTCAAAAATCTTATTCTAAACCATTTCACCACTTCTATAGATCGGGCTATGCTAATAGAACGCTATATCAGTAGGCGTCAGAACCTCTCTGAGAATTTTCCCGAATATGCTGAAGACGTCTTGAAATACGTCGAATTATTGGGTCCTAGCCTGTCTGAATCGGAGATAATTGCGCGCATTTGGCTTAACCAAAACGAATTCACATTTAATTATCTACAATTCAGAGATACCCCAACTTGTTTAGCTGAGCTTCACCAGCTTATAAAACATTTGAGAGTAGTTGAACGTCAACGTAAAACGTACACTCACCCCAATTCGACCGGACTTGTCGCTCCTAATTTTTCCCCTTGTTGCCGATATTGTAAACAACCAGGTCACTTTATAGCCCAGTGTCCGGTTCGTCCCCCACGTCCTTCTCCTTCTGAACCTAAGGCTATCCTGCCCTCTCAAGGGTGAGATAGCGTTGTCAAAATTTTTAGTAAACCGAAAGATGTAGAACAAATTAATGTCTTTCCCCGGTTAACCACATTAGTTAATAAGTCACCCCTTTCAAACCACCCCCCTCCAGCTAACTTGTCCTCTCCTGTAAATACGTCTATTCGATCGACTTCTCCCGTCCCGAATTATTCCTATAATTCCCCAAGTCAATCAAGTAGCTCTACGATCCCTCTAGTTTATCTCTACTTTCAACATATTCGAGCTTCGGCACTGCTTGATACCGGTTCTACCAAGAACTACATCAATTCCGAACTTGCTAATTATTTGTCATCGTTAAAAATAGGTACGATCACAAATTCGATTTCTTATGCCCAAGTAGCCAACAGTTCTATCGCGAGATCTAATTTCACGTTAACAGTAGTCATTACTATTAGTAAATTTACCTGGAAGATTGATTTCCTAGTTCTCGACGCTCTGTCGTATCCCGTCATAATAGGTTATGATTCTTTATGCAAAATGGGTGCGAACGTTAATTGTACCGAGAATAATCTTTCTTTCAAATTCGATCCCTCTCACGTCATTCCCTTTGTACCGTTACCCGCTTCGTCCAAAACCTTCT
The DNA here is from genome assembly GCA_963575645.1 of Xanthostigma xanthostigma. Taxonomy (NCBI): domain Eukaryota; kingdom Metazoa; phylum Arthropoda; class Insecta; order Raphidioptera; family Raphidiidae; genus Xanthostigma; species Xanthostigma xanthostigma. The sequence continues at coordinate 25,679,454 of OY754471.1, forward strand.
CCCTGGATCACGTTACCAGTATAGATTCAAATGCGGCTAACTTTAGTAGTTTGCTTGCAGAATTTCCAGAAGTTCTTACCGAAGAACTAGGTCAAGCTAAAAATTACAAATATTCAATTCATTTGTCTGACGATATTCCAGTCCGAAAGGCCCCGTATCCACTTTCCCCACCTCAAGCTAAAATAATGAGGGAACATATTAGTGATCTTTTGAATAAAGGCGTTATTTCACCTAGTAAATCCCCTTACGCTTCACCGGCTTTTCTTGTCAAGAAATCAAGTGGAGGTTATAGACTTTGTATTGATTATCGCCAGTTAAACAAAAAGGTTGTCATGGATAGTTTTCCTGTTCCGTCGATTGAGCACATTTTCCAGTGCTTAAAAAAACGCCAAAGTTTTCACCACGTTGGATCTAAACAGCGCCTTTTACCAAGTTGAATTATCTGACAAATCGAAGAGTCTAACGTCGTTCGTCACTCCTGAAGGCCAGTGGAAATTTCATAAGGCTCCGTTCGGGCTATCTATTTCACCTAGTGCTCTAAACCGTCTGATGTTTGACATTTTTGCCGATTTAAGATACAAGTTTGTGATTGTATTTTTCGACGACTTATTAATATACAGTCCCGATATGGAATCTCATATGGTACACGTTCGAGAAACGTTAAGACGTCTAAAAGAAGCTAATCTTACCGTGAATCCGGATAAAATAAAATTCGCCCAAAGCGAACTCAACTTCCTGGGTCATCGTGTCTCAAGCAACGGTCTTTCCATGGATCCCGACAAAGTAGAAGCGATAAAGAATTTGCCAATTCCGAAGAATTTGAAACAGCTTCAAACATTTATTGGAATGGTTGGTTATTACGCTAAGTTTATCCCCGAATACGCTCAGATAATGTCGCCACTCAATGATCTACGGAAGAAAAATGTCAAATATAATTTAACGGAAACGCATATTCAGTCTTTTCGCAAACTTCGTGAAGCTCTGTCAAGTTCACCAGTTCTACGTTTTCCCGATTTTCAACGCGAATTCATTCTGCAAACCGACGCCAGTCAAAATCATGTTGGTTGTGTTCTTTTACAATCCTTTGAAGATGGTCTACACCCGATCCAGTACGCAAGCCGACGTTTGACATCCGCCGAGAAGAAATACAGTACGTACGAACAAGAAGCTTTAGCATGTATTTGGGCTATGGAAAAAATGAAATCTTACCTCTCGCATCAAACTTTTATTCTTCAGACAGATAGTTCCTGTCTCAAATGGTTAATTCAGCACCCCCGCAACTTAGGTCGTGTAGGTAGGTGGTTACTTCGCATCAGTCGTTTCAGTTTCAAAGTCGAACATATTCGCGGTAAAGTAAATTGTACTGCCGATTGTTTATCCCGTTTGGTAGCTGAATCCGAAACTTCTGAGAAAAATGCAATACAATCAAATTTTCTCAATCCCATTACGGAAATTAAAAATCCGTTTACCGAACTTAATATCCTGCAAGATCAAGATCCTGAGTTAAACCGCCTTAAAAGTCAAATTAATCAAGGTTTACCTCAGAAAAATTTCGCTATTCACAAGAATTTCCTGGTTCGACTCGTAGGCCGCAACCGTCGTCGACGTATTGTTGTTCCGTCCGCCTCCAAGAAAGAAATATTGGAACAGTTTCATAATTCACAAATCGCCAGTCATCCCGGAGTCACGAAGACGTATCGTTCAATATCACGAAGATTTTGGTGGCCGCGCATGTTTGTTGAGGTTCGTCAATTTATTAAAGATTGTATGCTCTGTGCAACGCATAAATCAGATCAACATCCTGATAAAGTAGTTATGTCGTCTAATTCTCCACAATCTGTGTGGGACAAAATTTACATTGACCTCATGGGACCGCTTGTCAAATCACATTGCGGGAATAAATATGTTCTTCTAATTCTGGATAGTTACAGCAAGTGGTTAATAACTTACGCGATTCCTGATTCCAGTTCCACGTCGATAATAAAATGTCTGCATCAAGTCTTTACCACGTATGGTCCACCAACTAAAATAGTTTCCGATAACGCGACTTCGTTTACGTCAAACAAGTTTAATGAATTCTGTACTTCCTGGGGTTCACGTGTCATTCACAGTTCGCCTTATCATCCTTCGTCCAATGCTGTAGAAAGAGTAATACGAAACGTTAGAGCTGCTCTGTCAATTTTACTTCAACAAAAGTTTGACGATCATCTCAGTTGGGACTTGTTATTAAATCACATAACCTTCGCCAGTAATTCTTCATATCATGAAAGTATTAAAAATTTACCTTGTAAGATATTTTTGTCAAGAGAAATCAAATTTCCACTCGATTTACAATGGAATTTGTCATCTGTGTGGGAACAAGACGCTTTGCCTTCCGAAAATCAAGTTCGCCTAGCTCTGTCAAAATCACATGATCTACAAGCGAAATATTTCAATAAAAACCGTTCGTCGCAGTCGAAGTTTCAAGTTGGCGATTTTGTTGTACAAAGGTTACATTATAACAAAATGAAACCGAATTTTCACCTCAAACTTTGTCCTCGTTACAGTAATCCCCGTGTAATTTTAGAATTTACGAGTCCTGTTAGCTGCATCCTTCAAGATCCATCCTCCAAAAAGATGTTTAAATCTCATATTGAACATCTGAAGAAAATTCCGTCTGTTAACAATTGAAAAATTCACCCGAGGTCATTGCCCTCTAGTTTAATTTCAAGTTCAATGTCAGACAGCTGACATCTGTCAAACGTCAAGTGTTGTTAGGTTAGGATATTACTAACAATAAAAGTTTAAGTTATTTTTCGTACCTGAGTTATGCTTTATTTTCCTAAATAAAGAATTCTCCCTGTGTTATTTCGTTATTCTCGTCCTTTGTTTTAGATTATAAGCTTGTCCTTGTTTACATTCCGGCGCTTTCCTAAGGCCCAATTTCGTCTAACGTCTACGCTGTCTCCTTTCAGCCAGTCAGGTTACGACCCCATAATTTCCGTATTATCGGTGGTTGTTTCATCTCGTTAGATCAATTTAGATTAGTTAAATTTAATTAGAACTTATTTATGAAGAGCACACTTCAACTGCCATAGTATGGGATATGGTAGATTGTCAAGTGATTGTTGACTTAGTTACAACAAAGATAAATTCATTGTTGTGAATTTCTTGTTGTATGTACAGTTAGTAGTATAGCGGAGTACCTCCTAATCACTAAAGAGGGGGAGCCTGTCACGTGGTGCCATAGCACCGCGACATTTTTTTAATATTAGCATAAAAATTATTATAATAAAATAAATAAATAAGGAAATCTTAAATCACTAAATTCGCGGGTATTTGCATGCGCGGTACGATTTGGATCGCGTGGCTTGGTCTTATAAACATAAGTGTGTCTATCGTGTGATCCAGTCGTCTGACTCTAAATACGCGGTATCTGTGATTTTCAAAAGTGAAAAAGTGACAAACAATAGTTGTTAGGTTTGAAATAATTAAAATCAATATTTATTAGTTACGGGAAAAATAACAAACATTAAGTTGTTTTTCGGGATTCGGTGTGGTCGCATGAAAAGGACGCTCATGGAATAAACCACAGAATCATCTTCAAGCTTCTTCTCCAAACCGAATTTAGACTTCATTGTACTACCATGAAGCGCCTAAATACCCGTAATCACTCACGAATTATGTAAAGTATTCCTAGAATAAGTATTGTTCAAGTGTAAGTAAGTACTCTTCAGAAAAAGGTATGACGCTCACGCCTAGTTTTCTTTTCCTCTTTCACGTTTTATTATTTTTTTTTAATTTAAACAACCTTATTAAATGTACTTCCCTAGATAATTAAGTGATCACCTCGTCAGGGTTCTACCCCCAGTTCCTAATTGTCAATCATGATCAAATGATATTGTTACTATTAAGAATGTACTTGTAAATCAGATTTCTTTGTACCTTATCACCGACACGTTTTTTTTTTGAAGTGATTATGAAATATAATTGTTATCGACCAACTGCATATTCTTTTCTTTGTTACATTTCTGCACAAGTTTCTTAGAACAGTAGAAGAAGTGGAGCTGTACCCTCTCTGATCACTATGGGCCCAAAATAACACCGGTACAGCCCAAACAATCCACCGTTTTGAGAAATCTGTCCGTCTTTTTTCTTTTATTTATTCACAGGTGGGAATGGACCTACGTTACCAGAAACCCTTCCACTGCCGTGCTATAATTTACATGAAAAACTTCGAGCCGTTTTCGAGCCCCCTCCGCCTTTATCTTCGTGGCTAGTTACGTTACAGAATTGATTTTTTAATACGTTTTCAAGATACCAGTGTTCGAAAATCATGATTTTGAACATTCACTGAGATCATCATAGAGTAGGTTACTTTCACCAGTTCTGCAGCCTCCACCTCCAAGCAAAATTGTCAAGTCTGAAATCCCATGGTTTAAGGTTAGAGTTTGGAGCTAGGAACTGGGAGCTAGGGGTTGAGAGCTGAAAGGTTGAAGGTTAGGAGCTAGGCGACTCGGAGTCGTTTGCTAACAATGTCACGTGTTACATCGGCGTTGTAAGTAAAAACATGGAGTTTCAGGCTTGAACATTTTGCTTGAAATTGGAGATTGCAGATCTGCAGCCATAATAACCTACTAGACAAGCGTTTAGCCGGTTTTAGAAGAAGCATCGATCCTGAATGCATCAACTGGTCGTCCGAAGACTTCTCGCGCCTAATCGGTGCTGAAATATGGCATGTGATGTAATGAATTATGGTATGATACACTAAAATATGGTATATGACTATAATATTATGTTCAATAAATAATTATATTAACAAAAAATATATAAATTAAATACATGAACGTTTCGGTCCGGATTTGGATTTTCTTCAGAACTGATCTAAAAAATAAGAAGGTCCAAATCCGGACCGAAAAAATAATGTATTAAATTCATGTATTTTTTTGTTAATATATTTGTCTGAAAAATTGGTCGATAACTTTATTTATTGCAGAGTTTTAATCAGACGTTAATCAAAGATTTGTATAATATTGTGTGTCTAGAATCTAGATAATATTTAAGTAGAATAAGTGCGAATATAATTTTATAAAAAGTATTGAAATCCTACAAAAAACAAATGTGAAAAAAGAGTCAAGCTCGATACAAAGATAAAGTGACTTGCCTGAAAAAAGTGAGATCTAATAAGGTGCGAAGTTTTCCCTTGGTGAGTTTTTATAAATGACTCGTGTATGTAAACTTGCTAGTGGCCATATTCACCGAACGTAAGTAGTTATTTTTTTGGTTCATTTGTTCTTCAGGTAACTATTCAATTCACCAACCATGAGTATGTTTACTGCAAGTAAAAATCTATTCTGTCTTACTTTAGGGTACAAATATTTATTCGCCTGATAAAATAATAATGGCCGCCATATAGATCATAATACCTAACCTATAAACGTGGAGTATTATATTTACAGTGTGCTCTTGTGAATTTATTTATGTGTTGTTTATTAACCTTTTGTGAAGTGTATAGTTGTAAAATATTAAAGTTAGTGGAAGTTTTCTGTACAATTGTGTTGAGATAAAACATTAATATTTTGTGAAAAACGTTTTCTTGACGTTTACTCTAACGCCATCGGTCAGATTTTTGAGTGAACGTCAAAATATTCAACAAAAAGAGCAAGGAGTATAGTGCCATGTATATTTATTCTTTAACTATAACTTTTCTTCCTGACATTGTGCTTGGTGAATTGAAATTAAATTTTATTCTAATGTATACATTTGTTCCAAAATAAGTAACTTCTATCTTTAATAGTGTTCGGTGAATATGGGCATAAGTGAAAATGTCTCTTCGGGAAAGTCACTTGTTCTTTGTAACGAACTTGGCCATTTTTTCACATTTACGTTTTTGGTGGGATCCAGTTTACAAATACGTAGAGTAAAGGTGGGGTATGGAGAGCTTAACGATGAAATAAAGTCAAGTTCTTTTATTCATAAATTATAATTTCCCCACTCAAAGTGCAGTGCATAGCAAGCCGACGCGAGTAGAAGGTGGCTGGGGGCAGAGGCAGCGGGTGGTTCCCTAGACGCTACGTAATATTACCGTAGTACCGTTATACCACCTTCCAGTTACGATCCAAATCTAATAACAAAGTTTTAATAAAACTCAAATTTACCGCGAAACACAGACAGCTTACTGTTAAAGTTGACAATTCAGTGGCGTACGAACACAACGATTCAAATTAAGAAAAAATGTTCTGACAGCAAAAAAATATACAAAAAAGGTATTGAACACGTCGTCGGGAAATATTACAATCGAAGAAAAAATTTAACGATAAATAAAAAATAATGAAAACTCAACATGTAGGTATACAATAACTATTCATTTATTGTCGATTAAATAGGTGACCGATAATTGCTCGTATTCCTCCCGGAAGAAGAATCTACGACTAATTTGGATGATTTGACCTCTATCACTTGCGGATCGGAAATGCGTCATTTTTTATAATAATGACACTTCTGTGAAGAATATTTTTATTTTTTTGGTTTTATTTATTGTAAGTTTTAACACACAACAAAATCTAACAGTAAATTTCGTGGTTTTTAGCTTCAGGAAGGCTGGCCAATTAGTGAACGCCTCCTTACTTCTCTCCCTCCATTCTCCTTCCCCTCACCTTTCACACTATCTCCCCCTTCTCCCTCACCTTTTAAAATATATGATATTCAGTGCGTGCAATACAAACAACACAATAATAAGAACAGAAATACAAAGCTGGATATAATACGCCCACTATGTTTAAATCTAAGCACTTCAAACAGTGTTATTGCTTTTAGAATGTGACAACTGACACAAACACGCCTACCAGAAAAAAAATACAAAATATGTTTTGTAACAATTTATCAGTTTAAACAAAATTCTCTTTGAAAATGATTAGTTGAAAAAATGTTTAATTAAAAAAAACAATTGAGTTTATAACATGTAATACGGAACGTTTTATAACCATTCGACTGTAAAGAGATCTCCAAAAAATATTAATTAAACTGTACAGTACAGAACTGTAAAAAATGTTAAAAATATATTGAACTTTAAGTGAAATACAGCTATTTTATTGCAAAAAACAGTATCATATACGTATATTTCGTGTGTATTGACTCGTGGCGCGACCATTACAACTCGCTGGGGCTCATTTTTAACATAATGTCACAGCTCGTCGTAATATATATCATTACGCACCTAGGTATACCCACAATCTACTAAAGAGATGTCCATTAATTACGTGAGATGTTTTATTTTAAAATTATGTACCTCCCCCTCTTGGTGAGATTTAGTAAGATGTGGTGGGACTCCCCACTCCTCTTTACGTGAGATTTACCCTATAATTTTTAAATTCAATTGATATGTTTATTTTTTTTTGCTTCATATCTCTAAATAACTAAGCATTTATTTACTGATGTCTTTAATGCACTACATTTTTTTTGTGAAATAAGAAAAGAAAATTTTGTACTTCCCCCTCTTGGTAAGATTTAGTAAGATGTGGTAGGACTTCCCCCTCCAACTTACCTATAATTCATAAATAATTAAATTTATTTGATATGTTGATGTTTTTTGCTTCATACTACTAAATAGCTAAGCGTTAATACTTCTATATACAACATTTTTTCTGTGAAATAACAAAAGAAACCTGATACAAAATGCTATCTGCTATAAAATTGTATATTCATTGAATTAAAAAGTTGACGTGAGATATTCATTGACCCCCCTCCCTTTAAAAGAGATTTTGCTAGACCCTCCCCCTTATTTTGAGCTCACGTAGCTAATGGAAGTCCCCCACCACATTTCACAAAACAAATGTCTCAACAATGAACATGTCAGAAAAAGGGAAAGTCGTTATTAGTTTTCAAATATAATCAGCATTAAATAATAGTCGCTCCGTTAGTTAGTCTATAGTTATATAATAACGCGCTCGTATGCCGGTTTAACCCCATAACCGAGTTATGCGGCTATACTTGTATAATTTGATACCTGAAAGCTCACCAGTCAAACATTAATTTGTTGTTTTCAGTTTTGTCACGCGAATATAATTGGTCGCAAACATAATTGTTAATGTGTTGGCGTAGTGGCAGCACTGTGAACTTACACGCGAATTGTTACTGTGTTCACAGCATATACGAGCAGTGGCGACTCGTCGTTATTTGCATTTTTTGAAGTTTATTTACAAGAGTTTTAATCGAGTTTTTACAAAAAAAAACTGTATACTGGTTAACCGGTAATTGCTCGTATTCCTCTCGGGAGAAGAAACTATGTGACTAATTTCAAATTATCTAACATTATCACTTGGGGGACCGAGTGGTGTAGCGTAGTGGTGAGAGAACTAGACTTGCATTCGGGAGGTACCGGGTTCGAATTCCGGCCGCGGGAATAGATGTGGCTGGGGCTTTTTCCTACTGTCTTTCGCCGAGAAACGGTAATTCCTGTATCGGCCATCTTGTCGAGGTTTTCCATGGTTTTTCTCAATGATTCCAGATAAATATCAAGATGGTTCCTTATTCAAGGTCAAGGCCGATTACCTGTCAAACTCCTATACTCAAAATTTGCCTACCTTATCCTAATGTCCTAAAATGTCTTCATTCGCCCATTGCTATTATTTTGTGGAAGTTAAAAAATGTAGAAAATAACGGGAAATGTGCTAGATGGAAAATAGTAATGGTGCGAATGGAGTCTGTTATCATATAAAGTCGAGAAACGGACGTTAAACGCATTATTATTATTATCACCTGGCGGTCGGAAATGCGTTTTTTATGATGACACTTCTGTGAAGAATTTTTATTTTATTTTTTTTATTTATTGTAGTTATTGCAACGGGTAGGTTGAAGTGTGAGAGAGAGCGTATATATGCGGCTTATTCGCACCCACGTATAGTCATAGAGATATTATAATAGAGTACGCGAGAGAGCAGAGTGTCTACAATTAATAGAAAGAACAATTCCTTATCTCTATGATAACTAATGATGTAAAAGAATGCTGATTTGAGTAAACAAATTTCCGGTTTTCTGTAGCGGTCTCTCTCTCTTAACTGAGGGCACTTTTCACTTATGACAAGCATACGCACTAGCGTACTCTAGTTACTTATATCTCTACGCGTATAGTAAATAGTTTTGTAAGCGCCTGGCAGACATTTAGACATGGCTTATTAGTGTATTTGCCATAAGACACTTACACTATTGGCGTCGGTCAGATGGCGGGACCTAGGGGTCGGACCAAAATTTCTCGATGTTGCATAGCCTCCTGTAACTTTCGAAGGAGTTAATTAATTTTAACAAAATTTGGACCACATATTGAAATCCATCACCGCACGAAGCCTATTTAAAATGGGCCCAATCGGGCCACTTTAAGAGTGGGTTTAAGAGGTTGAGAAATATTTTTGGGCCCAAAAATACCGAAAAACTTCTCCGAATCGTTTTAAAATTGAAATTTAACTAGTAAAGATGAAAATGTGCTGCCAAAATGTTATTAAAATTGACCCGATAGGACCGGACTTAAATTTTTTAGGAAAACGTTAGTTTGTAGATATGGATTTACTTAGTGAAGGAGGGTGAATTTAATTTGGTAAATTGATAGTTATATTGAAATTCAGAAATAAATATTATTTTAAGGGATGTATTAAGAGGTTAAAATGTTTATTTTGCTTAGAAACAAAAGGGTTAAGCTCACATAATAAAGCCACGCTGTCAGTGTAAGCAAATACACTATAATACTATACCTATTGTCGGCAGGGTTTCGCACTACGACCCGAGTTTTTTATTTTGTCATTTTATTAAATACTAAATTTGAAAGTATTGAAATTTCAAAACGGAGTTTTTTTGTAAATTAAATTTCGCAAGAAAAAATTCACAGCTTAGCTAGGCCATATTACTCTTTAATCAGGTTTTCGATTTTGTGTTCAAACATAAGAAGCGTAACACAAATTTTCAAGTTGCCTCAAATGCCTACCCGAAAATGTTTGACGGCTCTCCTAGAGTAACAGAATAGAACAAACCGGTTGCTCGCGACCTGTCACATTGTACCTAGACCCGTCTACGTCTGCTCATTTATCTCTCATCGTCTCTTTCATTTCCTGTTCCGGGCGCATAACTCAGGGGAACTCCCGAACAGTTCGCCTGTCTCTCATGTACATATAATATGTACGATGCCCGTTCACAGCCGATCGGTAAATATCTATCGGACACAGACTTCTCTGGCGTTAACGTCGAATAAAATTACCTTATATTGCACACCTTGCCGTCGCTCTGCTCGCCCGACCCGATTTTCGTACGAGTGCTTAACCCCTTCGGACCCGAGTTTTATTTTTTTGAAATCAAAAATAATTTTTAGAGTGTTGGGCTTTTTTGGGGTGTAATTAAGGTATTCAAATCTTTGATTAACGTCTGATTAGAACTCTTCAATAAATAAAATTATCGACCAATTTTTCAGACAATATAGATATTAACAAAAAATATAAATTTGCGCTAAGAATTATATTGGTCAAACAAAAAGAGCTCTTAAAACAAGAATAAGAGAACATCAAAATAATCACAAATTAATCCCTGACAAACATAATGTAATAACTAAACAAAAATTAGAACTTGACCACAAAATTAATTAGGATAATATTAAAATTTTAGATAATGAAACTAATTTTTTTTTTTAAATATTTCGGAAATGTTACATATAAAATCAAATAAAAATTCTCTCAATGCTCAATTAGATACAGAAAATTTAAGTAATAGGTATATATAATATTATTTTGAAATAATTTTTGTTTTTAATAATTTTTCTTTTTTTTTTAGGTATACTTACTCACAATTATTTCCATGACTACTTAATAAAAAATTGTTTGTTATTATTTTTTCATTATTTTGATATTCATAACTAATTTTGAAAGATTCTATAAAAAGCGAATTAGATTTTAAATATTAATTATTTTTATATTTTTTAGATCAATTCTGAAGAAGGTCCAAATCCGGATTGAAACGTTAATGAATTAATTTTATATTTTTTGTTAATATATTGTCTGAAAAATTGGTCGATAATTTTATTTATTAAAGTAATTAAGGTATATTCAGTAAAAAAGTAAATGTAACATTTACAGAATTTCGGAAAATCATATGTCCATTGAAATAGACAGCATTTCGAGCAAAAACCATTTAAAATTCTACAATGCTCTTCATGTGTAAAAATATGTGTGATCACAATCTGAGGTAGTTGTTAAATCGGAATTTTTGACAATGCTTTCTGCAACACAGCATTAGTCGTTCTTTAAGGGGGTTACCCCCATGTGATGGCCGGCTTTTTAGACATTTTTTAGGAAATTTTTTTTACGACCAATAAAAAGATAGAACTTTGAACTTTTTATAATATATTTATTATTTCAGTAGTGTATAAAAAAAAATTTCAAGCACAAATCTCCACAAAAACATGAGTTGTACCATTCCGAAGACACCCATCTTGAGAAAAAGGTTGTTGACGGCCTCCATGATTCCGACTAGTTGACTCATCTCAAATAAAAAAATTAAACGGCATTTTAATCTGTAAGCCTGTGGCAATAAGATGGACTAGAATTAATCGAAAATATTAAAAAATTGAATAATTGACAGACTTTTGAAAATTAATTTGTATATTTTGTGTTTTTTTACGATAATTTAGATCGAAAAAAATAGAACTACTCGGAATTTCCAGAAGATCCTAGTTCATTCTACGACTATACATGTGTCGAATCTATCATTAAAATTTCAAAGCAATCGGTCTAACCGTTTTAGAGATATAGTTGAGACAAATTAGAAAAACACAGTTTTGAGAAAAACGCGTTTAAAGATTCAAGTACGATTTAAATGATAAAATCTTTACTCACCATTAATCTGCAAAAAGCCCACCAAAATGATCTAAAAGTGATATATAACTCAAAAACGAAAAAAATGAATTTATCGAGTTTTGCATGCTTACTCCTTATTTATTTTAGAAGGTCTTAAATAACAGCTGTCAGCTGTCAGCTGAGCGCTCCTCCTCTTCTAACAGCTGTATCTTTCCAATAACTTCGAATTAGGGTTTGCAGTACCGGTACTGAAATCGAATTTATATTTCCCGCTACTGGAGGGGATCCAGTACCGAGAAATACCGAAAAATTCGATACTTTCGGTACTGGAGAAAAAATATGTCCAATACTTGTGCGTGAAATTATATTATGTTGGAAATAGTTTTGAAGAAGTTTAATCACAATACAAATCACTGAATTAGCCTACGTAATTCAATAAACTGTAAATATTACAATCAGTCTCAATAACAATCTTTGATAAAATCAACAAATTTAGTATTATCTTAACTCAACTTTAACAGAAAATAATCATTCTTGTCTTAAAAAAGGAACCTTCAATTCAAATTTAATAAATTGTATCTATTCAGTATGGCTGTATGGTTTTGAAAAATTCACAAAAATTCTAAACTCGTATAGTCGAAACTTAACAGAAACTCGTATAGTCGTAATAGACAGTAACTTTATAACGACAATGACAAGAAAAAATGTTTTACGTATTCTAAAAAGAAATTGAGGTAAGGTCACATGGATGTTATATTATATAATCACCGGCGACGATTACAGCATTTACAGCTTGAAAAAATAGTTAAAACATTTAAATTAGTATAATTCCCGGGAAATGGGTTTTATTTCCCGATACTAAAGGCGATGAAATTTCTCGGGAATTCCCGGGAGCAATCCCTACTTCGGATATCATTTTACCAACATATTCTAAACATGTTTAGGAACCAATTTATGCAAAAAAATTGGTTGTCTGTAAAGTCGGTTTACGGACGATAGTTTTACGTGATAACGTATTCCGCTCGAATATCATATTTAATAACACATAACCTAAATTTTAGTAGCTGTCAAACTATATTTTTACCGACTCTCTATCGCTTATACTGCGCTCTCGCTTGCACGCACAGGGTCAGGCGGAACGTGACACTTTTCGGAACGATACACTTTTTCGTGCATGCAGCCGGTGTTTCATCAATTTATAAGACGTTATCACGTCAAAAAAAAATAATTCGTATTTTCAACCTATCACATGGGGTGACCCGCTTAAAGTAACTTTGCCTTGGAGGCACGGAGCGTTGTGACGTCACGGACTCATACTGTAGTACAGCTCGGTGTATGTAGGTGGCGGCGTTTAGATGAAGAGTGCGGAAGGCAAGCAAGCAGAGACAATAAATGTTATGCAAATGTGACGTCAAATTGATACGTCGTATAAGTGGCTCTGTCGACCTATACGACTCTTCACCCGGCATTAGTTTCATGTCCTGGTGATGTGCTCGATGCTTCACCGCACGTACACAAAGACCAAAACATTACTGCATCCTACAGGTTGATTCATTTTTAAGAAGTGCAAGCACGGGAGAAAAGATCAAGGTCACAGTATCTCATAGAAGGCTTCCAGATTACAGTTGCACTCATATATACTTTCAACATAATTTATTTTCAAATCTTTGATTAACGTCTGATTAGAACTCTTCAATAAATAAAATTAATAATTATCGACCAATTTTTCAGACAAATATATTAACAAAAAATATATATAATTAATACATTAACGTTAATAATAATAATAATAATAATTCTTTATTATCCATGACAAAATATTTGTGTGGAATCGTCAAAATACATAATTATTTACAATCATTATAATTAAAATCATTAAAATTGGTGGATAAAATTCATTAAGTGCGTATATGGTGTTTTTTATCAGTAACGATGTTATTTCAGTTTTAAATACATTTAGGTTCTTAGGTTCTTAACTTCTTTAATGCAAGTAGGAAGATGATTATAGCATTTAATTGCAACGATTAGATGATTATTACTTGATAAATTTAATCTATGTCTAGGTATGGTTAAGTAGGCAAAATTAATCAATTCTTTATTTATTTTTATATATAAGAGGAGATTCAAGATATATAAGGATATCACTGTTAATATATTTAAATTTTTAAACAGTATTCGACAACTGTTTAGGTCCGGATTTGGACTTTCTTCAGAACTGATCTAAAAAATAAAAAAATTAATTATTATTAATAATTTATTTCTAATTGGTTTTTGAAAAAAATTCGCCACAAGTTTTTATTTTAAACTTGAAGCGATTTTTTTTTCAAAAAACAATTAGAAGCTAATTACTAATTAATTTTTATATTTTTTAGATCAGTTCTGAAGAAAATCCAAATCTGGACCGAAACGTTAATGTATTAATTTTATATATTTTTTGTTAATATATTTGTCTGAAAATTGGTCGATACTTTTATTTCGCAACACACGCTATACAGTAAATATTTTACTAAACACATCACTATCTGCTGGACGTTAAAATAACACACGTTATACTAAATATTTTACGGAAATATAGGAGCACCATCTGTTGAACGTAATAGCAACACACGTAAACCAGACTGAGCCACAGCAACGCGTGGCCGGGTACAGCTATTATTATTTTTTTATAAGTTAAACGTGCTCAGCAACTGCGCTGATATGCACGTGAATAATTGTAAGTAAAGACAGCTATTATTAATAATAGGATTAATTATTGCTCTGAATTTTCTTCCTATTTGATTGATTTCTTAGAGGAAATCTGTCAAAAAATCGCGACGCTGTCCAAGTAGTTATTTATAATTTATTTAAACTCGCGTTTACTTCAATTAGATTCATGAACGCAAATAATGACAATTTCTGAAGTTACAATTGTTCCAAAACGTAAAATCTGTATTAGTATGAGCTTTATATATGCTTTCAAATATATGCGACTGAAAGCTTGACTAAAATTCCAAAAGAGAAACGGTAATGAATAATACAGTGTTATGTTTTTGACAACCCTCAACCAAAACGCGACGAAAAGCAATTCTAATAAATAAATATTCCAACAGTCGTGAATAGAATGTAAGTAAGTTGTGTCTAATTAAAATATTTAATTACAGCATTCCCAAACATCGTTATGTAATACGGCACAGAGTTGCCAACTGCCTACTGTTAAAAGCATATGTTCCAGCGGTTGAGAGTTAAACTTTCTTCAGCAAAACTTTCTTAATTTTTTCCATCGTCAGATTTCAACTTTGCAATTACAAGTATAATTTTACTGCAACAGTTCAAGAAGCTGAGATTACGAAACTTTATATAAAATACATATTTACATTCACAGGGTGTAGTTAAAAAGTTTATTCAAATAAAAAAGAAAATTATATACAGGCTGGACTGTTTTATTAGTAGGTATTACAATATGCTATTTGACACTTTGTTTTAAAATGGTCATATCGTTGTATTAGTCCACAGGAATTTTCGTTTCGCTTAAATGGAATCGTTTTATGGGAATCAAAATTTGAAATATATAAGTGGGTGCGAAAACACGAGTCGCCATATTTACCTATACTGTGACGTCATTCTTGCAGTATAATACACAAGTGCAAATAACGCTCAGTATCGTTTACGAGACTCGTTTAGTGTTCATTGACGTGTGTGTGTGTCGTGTGCTTATATAGGTACAATATAGCGGTCCGTCCCGGCTTCACCCGGGTGTAAAACTGGAAATATTATATTGACCTCCCGATCTACACAGCGGAACTAAAAAGTACATTGTTTTGATGCATCTCTAAATATTTGGTCAGCGTTAGCCGTGTAAGCGTATACAAAAACAGTTTATTTTTTGACAAAACACCGTCAAACTTCAGCCATTTTGTACAAATTATTTTACAGAAACCTTCCTCGGTTATCGCTCTTTCTATCAGTGAAAACCGTTTCAAGATCCGTTGCGTTTAGAAGAAGTAAGCGGAGAAACAGACAAAGGCACACAGCGACTACTTATAAAACTAGCTTCAAAACAAGCATTGTGTGAAGCCATCACGGAATCCAGCGCCACAGCACTCCTGAAACCTAGCAGCCAAATCTAGCGACAAAATCAGTCTCGTGTGCAGCGACCTAATATAATTCAACTACGGCATGTAACAAATTCTATTGCAGTTGATCAATAAAAACAGAAATATATATAAAAGTTTCGTGTTACACATGTAAAAATATTACTTCGCATGTTCCAAATTTAAATACATTATTCAGACAACTGTATTTCTACAGGGTGTATTCAGAATTGAGAACATAGTAAATAATTAATGCAACAAGAAAGACACACCAAATGAGTAGTGCAACAAAGATTGAATTCACTTGACTTATTAAAAATTGATTATTATTATATATTATGTCTTTTAAGCATGGCGTCGTTGGTTCTGTAATAGCTCTTATGTGCATAGTTGGCAGATTTTACGTTTTTTAGATGAAAAGATTCATGAACGGAGCTCTATACACTAGTAATACCTCCAAATTAATTTTACAGTAACCAACAACGGGAAGTAACTCTTATGTGAAAAGTTGTATCAAATAATTCCTCCCATGTGCCAATAAATTCGAAATTAACGTTTAATATTTTTTAAGAAAATACTTCGTCTTAATTAAACACGTATAGTGAAGATAAGTATGAAATAGTAATATACCTCTGAAATTGCTAGTTCTTACCATCCATTGCTGAAATAACCACTTTTTGGCCTTTCCTGCAAATTTTACTTTTTGCACATAAGAGGTATTACAGAACCAACGACGATGGATAGAAGGCAAAGCAATCACTTGATGTTTTTCACTGCAGTGTTTTCACTTTTTCCTCAAACTTGTGATACACTCTGTATAGTACCTATAGATGAAATTTACATTACCCATCTACTTTATATGCAATTGCATAAATAGCTCACAAATAATGTAGTACGATTATAGGGTATTATATTAATCATTATTAGAGCCTCAATTCTTCTCGGCATACCATTAATACATGCAACTGCAGGTGATCGCTCCAGAAATGGATATTTTTTTCGATTTTCTGTCTCAGTCGCAGAAATTAGATTAACGGTTGAAATCAGTAAGGGGTGTTTTACTGGTAGTTAGAAGCGACTATTTAGCGAGAAATTTCTATATTAATAAATCTAAAATATAAGTTTGCACGAGGAAAACTGGATCAATGTGCCACTAAAAGTTTTTCAGCTCGGACTTGATGTATGGCTGCATTATGTTCAACAATACTCGTTTTACGTTATACCTACAGTGTATTGAAAAATCAATCTGAACTTTTTCAGGCCAGAAAACATTGTACATAAAACAATATGGAGGAACTATTCTATTTATACACTAGTTTTCAATATGCATTGAAACTTTTCTCCTACATAATAGATATACAAACAAAAAAAACTTTTCAATGTAATGTCGATATAAAATAGACTATTTTTTCAGATAACTTCTTATAATAATTTCTGTGAGGCTGCAGCCTTGCAAGTTAAAATAAAAAAAAATATTCCGTTGTTAAGAAGGGTTCAGTGCAAATTTTTATTACAGAAATTAAAAATAGAAAAAAAAAGTCTAGTCAACGTTTAGAGTTTTATTAATTTATTTACTCAACGGAAATCTAAAAAATTTCGGTTTGTTTTATAACAATTACTTAGTAAACAGCCGGGTAACGCGCTGAGCTAACAAATGTTGAAAATTGATTATTTAAACTATTTTTAAAGGGAAATTTCAAAAATGTATTAAGTGCCAGTCCACTAAAAAATAACTGAACCTTAAATTAACTTAAATTGAACAAGTTAAAAAATAGATAAATAACACATGGTGGAAGTGCCGGTAGTGGTGGTGGTGGGAGAACGTGTCTCTCATCGGTTTTTCCATAGAGGATATTAGACTAGAGTACGCGAGTGAGCCGTGAAAGTGTCTGAAATTCAGACAGAGAAGAGTTTCTTATCTCTATGGTAACTAATGATACAAAACAATGCTGATTTGAGTAAACAAATATCTGGTTTTCTGGGATTTCTGCAATGTTCCCTCTCTAAACTGAGGACACTTTCACTTATGGGAAGCATACGAACTAGCGTACTCTAGTTACTTATATCTCTATAATTTTTTCTTTGTATGCCGTGTCCATATTATAAATGACACTATAAACAGTATAAACTAATGACTAATAATAGGCAGTAGAAATTCTAAGAGCTTATATTATTTTAAATGTACTGAAAAGAAAAAATCATATTTAATTTCGGTTCATTTTCGTAACGAAAGCTTGTATAAAAAGTTCTTGCCGGTACAGGAATTACTGTTTCTCAGCAAGAGGCAGCAGAAAAAAAGTGCCCTCACCACTACGCTACCCCGCTCGGTGAAATAATTAAATTAAAAAATTGATTTTTCATATAAAAGTGACGGTACACATAACTTCAGTAAAGTACATCTACTATATATATTTTTTTATATATATATTTTCGAAACAGAAAGAAGGTAAATCAAGCAAATAAAGCAATGTAGGTGCGTCACTAGGGAATACCTGGGTCAAGAGTCATGCAATACTGATAAGTTAGCCACAGGTGGGTTACTATTTACCCTACATGCACGAGTATATGACATATATATAAATGTCATAGCGACAGGGTTCCCAGCATTAAAAGATTTTTTAAAATTATATATAGGTTTCCATTCATACACGCATCACAATTAGCGTATAAAGGCCGCTACACACGAGGCTAGAAACGCAGTCTGGAGTTCTGCTGGCCGGTAGGCCGGGTACGAAGCTAGAAATAACGTCACTGCGGGATCGCCTGCTAGCTAGATAGGTTTTAATTTAGAACAGGGGCTATTTCCCTTGCTAGGTATGAGCCTGAGAACCAATCAGGAAGCAGTATCTTGTCACATGGGCGACTTGAACAACCGCCTACAAACCAATATAGCGTCATTCTGCTCAGAGTCAGACAACAGACGCGTTGTGCTCTGTGTCTATATTTGAACTGTCACTGGCGCGCACCAGATTTATTCACAAAACTAGCTTGAAAATATGTCTCGTGTGAAGCAAGCACATAACAGCAATCAAGAAAACCACGTTACGTAACTTTTAAAGCTCGTTATAATGTTATAATTGCATCGCATTTTATGTTTTCTCATAAAACGAGAATTCGGTGAGCATAGAACTTTTACAATAGTGTAAGTTGGGACACCGTGGGCAGGATCCTAACTAGGCACGGGCAACAGGAGCATGTGCCCAGGACCCAGACGGAAGGGGAGCCCCAGAAAAGCCCCAGAAAGATCGAAATAATACGCATTATATTAAAAAAACGTACGTCTTTCAACAACTTTTTGGGAACCTAATGTCCGAAATTAGTTGCCTACCTCCCCTTCCTTACTACTGTCCTAACAATATACTAGTTAAAAAAAGAAAGAAGGAAAATACACGCAAATTTAAAAATGGTTCGTAGAAATCAGTGGAAGGCCAAGCTAAGAATTTTTTTAGCTCCCTTCAAAAGTTGTTCTGGTTGTACTGCTGATTAAAACTGTTATTTTGGGGAAATAAGTAAATTTATTTAATCCATAAAATTTAGTGTGGGAGGGCGTGGCAGGGCTCCAAAAAAGCTAGTTACGGCTCTGACCGTGAATATACGAATCCAACATAAGAAAAACAGACTATCGATTGTACTGAAGTTTTTCGGATTTATAGTTTGCAAATTGAACCGAAAGCGCGGGAAACTTAAATGTTTAGTCTTAAAGAGTGTTGAACTGATAAACAATTCACGTACTTGTGTTCGTGTGTGTTTTGTTTTGTGTTACGCGACACTGAAATAGAGAGAGATAAATAGATATAGAGTGAGTGCGTGAGTGAGTCAGTAGACCTCATTTATCACTGTCTGTGCGCGGTGATGCCACTACAACGGAGGGGGTGGGTGGCGGTAGGACACTTTCTACTATGTCGTTTGCCTTCCTTTTTTAACTCGTTCCCTATTTTACCTACACTATGCACATCTTCAAACTATCCACTAATCAATCAAGTGCTTCTACAAAGCTTTAATTTATTTTCAATGTTACCGCCCTTGCAGCACTGTTTTAGATTTTAATAAGAAATATCTTACCACAGCTTAATGACATATATCATCTAAAATTTTTTTACACAGAAAGGATAATTTTATAATTTTTAAAAATAGGTCTTTTAAAGTTTTTATTATTTTTATTATTAATGAAGTTTTATATGTTTGACAATAATGATTTTAAATTATTTTGTTTTTCATTTTGTGACTTTTCACTAAAGATTTTTAAGGTCCTGAAGAAGGCAAGAAATTTTGCCAAAACGTTGACCAATAAATAATGGTCTAGTCACTAGTGAATAAAAATTGTTTTAATATTTTAGCTTTGTATCCCGTATAATTTTATCATACCATAATACCAAGGTGTCTTATTTTATTTTGTGAAATATATCAGCTGAACCACTCGAAACAGTACCCTGTTTTTGTTCGTCCAAAATAGATCACATCTGGCTTCATCGAACGTCTACTTTTTATATTTTTCGTTTTGAACTTTGATTATTTAACTATGGACTAGCAAAATTAACTTTATACTTATCAGGACCTCTAGCGACACTTTGTTCTAGTGAAGGTCAAACTAAGAACTAAAACTTTTAAATATAAACCGTTGCTTCTTTTAATGTTTTTTCAATGTACGATAATATAACGTAAAATTATCGTCATTTTTGATAAAATCACTAAAACTTAATTTACAACCCACATTAATTTCACAGTAAATCCGATTTTCAAATAATTCCCAATTACAACAAAAAAATTACCACAATAACAAGATTTTGTACCTCAACAGGAAAAATTCCAGCCAATTGGGCGACGGCACCATTCTAACTTAAAAATGCTGACATTTTATATATGTATAGTAGGTATAATAAAGAAAATAAAATTTCTGATATCGCGTAAGGTGACGCGGGTAATGGCTAGTATTCAATTTTATATTTGAGATTCGTTGCCATGATTATTTACTTAATATGTTCCACGTCATGCAAAAATTAATCAAAGCATGCTTAACTAGTTTATTTCTGACAGATCTACAAAACAAAATAACCAGCTGATTTTTTTTTCAAATTATTTCCGAAACTATAAAATTGAGAAAACAATTTTTTTAACAAAACTTTCTTGAAAAAATAAGTATAATAATAAGCCGTTATGAAAAGGATACCATTATTATATTATAAAAAACACCGTTATAGCATATATCTCTTCTGTGCATCCTCTGATTTTCCCCAAAAATAATAGGGCTCTTCATATTTTCATACCAAACATCCTGCCAAAATTTGGTTTCAATACATTCATCCGTTTGACCTGTACCTCACAGACAAACAGACTAACAAAATACACAGTTTTTCCAAAAATATATTTTTTGGATTCATTTCAACGGAAAGATTTTGAAAAGTGATTTTTGACGTAAACTAGTACCATTCCCCACTTATGTGTTGGAATGGTAAAATTAAGTGTCCAAAATGTAAAAAGTTGACATTACGGGAAACGATAAGGTCCAACAGATTGCAAATCAATGAGTTCTTACTGTATAAGTCTAAAATTGAGGTAATGTACACTGTTTGGCAGATAAAACTGACTGGTTTATAAACTATAGAGCGCAATATAAATTAACTAAACTAGACTCCCCTTAAATTGTCGTAAATTCTACGCTAATGCGTCTACCTATTCTGGTTGCATCTGAAATTCTAGTCACACGAAATACTAAAACAATGACCGACTAGAATTCCCTTAACGTCCATGATTTTAGGAATGAATATTAATAATTATGATGCATACTCAAGTGAGCACAATTAATGAAATAACGATTTGCGCAAATACGACGAACTCTAACCCTTGGCAGTAACGACTTTGGGGAGGCAAGTTACGGGTATATAGCTGTAAACATGTTGAACAATAGTATATCAAAATCGGTGTAACGATTAGCGTGCTGGCCTTTGAATCAAATTATAGAAGGTTAGCAGCGCACCTCCGTTCATGAAAGTTTTGTGATGTCATTAACTTATGACTGTACCCAGCCACGCGCTTCTGTGGCTCATTTAGACTTTCGTGTTGTCGTAAAATATTCACTATAGCGTGTGTTGCTTCAACGTCCAACAGATGTCACTGTACTCAACAGGCGGCGCTCCCGTTGTCGTAAAATATTTAATATAGCGTGTGTTACTGCAACGTTCAAGGGATGGTGCTGTATTCAACAGATGTCCCACCCGTTGCCGTAAAATATTTACTATAGCGTGTGTTGTTATAACGTCGCTTTTTTTCAAAAAAAAAGATGTGCCAAATTTCGACCAAATTATTTTTTTATTTATATAGATTATTTGATGTAATGAGATTCTAATGATCTCAGTTATCGAGTGTCTACAAAAAATTTTGCTCTTTTTCGAGTTACGAACAAATACAACCAGCATTGAAATTTTGACAATTTTTCTTGAAATCGATTAAAAACTAATTTTACTGCGGTCCGCAATGAGCCGAGCCGTGGCGTTAAGGGATATTGTACTAATATAATCGCTTGCACAAATATAGGTAGCCACGCTACAATGCGAAGGAATGTTGGAACGGCAGAGGAATTGGATTTAGCTAACAACAAGGATAATGGAATTTATTCCCAGTGCAACTGATCTGATCAAGAGAACTGAGGACTGGTCACGTGGAGAATGTTTATTTGTTTGTCGGCCTCTGAATATATTCAACAATACAGCTATACCTACTCTTATAATATATGTTTCGCAATAGGAGATATTTTAAAAGACGGAATATGATCAATGACTATTGGTACATGAATTCGAAACTTTTAAAATTAAATAACTGATTAATGTAACAAACATTCATGTAACTAATTTATGGGACCATACAAAATCGGCAGACAAAAAGAGGATGTCCAATTAAATTTAAATTCACGTTACCTAATAATAAAGACTGCTGGACACACTGCTGGGGCTTCTGCTGGCCGGCAGGCCGGTGACGAGGCTGGAAATGACGTCACTACGGGCTCGTCTGCTAGCTTAGAAGATAGATTTTAAAATTAGAACAGGGGCTATTTTTGCTTGCTAGGTATGAGCAAGTACCAATCAAGAAGCTGTACCTTGTCACGTGGGCGACATGAACAAACGCCCACAAACAAACACTGTGTGTTCTGTTCAGTGAAAATAAACATCCACTTTTGTTATCGTTCTATCACTGCGCGCGCACCGAATCTACCTGCAGAGCAAGCTTGTAAAGACGTCTCGTGTGAAGCGAGCACATAATAGCAATTAAGAAAACCAGCGCTAGAAAACTAGTAGTAAAATCTAGCAAGGAATATAGCGGCAAATTCAGCCTAGTGTGAAACGGACTTAAGCCAACTAGCGACTCGGTCCGGCCTCGCTCGAATTTGTAGATTGCCACCGTTTTTTCGTTGCAAAATTGATATCCACGAAAAGCGCTCAACATTAAAATGGGTATAGTAAGCTACCTACCCTTAAAAGATAGTCATATGACATCGCGGACTTTTCTGTAGACCTCTTAAAGAGGAACAATTCTATCATACATTGTTTTGTTATAGCTCGAAGGAATTAGGCAGCGTTTCCGATGAAAACTCCCAGTCGGCTTGATTTTCAACAATCATCGTCACATTTCAATCAATTAAGGTAGTACCTCCACGACTGTCCAGTTAAAAAGTTTACGCTTAATACCCACATTATTGATATGATCGTTACTAAGACAGCAGACTATGTTTTTTTTAAAGTGAGTGTACTCCTAAACTACTATATCCTCTATAATCTATATGAATACACAAACACTATGACATATTATTTTGTGTAGAAATCTGACATCACCGCATATTTCCATAGTTTCCAAATCGAGGAAACATATAAACTCTTAGTATTTTTTGTATACGTCATAAAGGAAGATTTATAAAAAAAGTGTTTGATAAAAAACTGAAAATTGCCACAGCTCTACGCGAGAAAAAAGAGTCAAATAATTTAACAACAAATAATGTTGGATCAGCCGAATCTAATCTATGCGAGGGCCAAAATTTTTCTTAAAAAAATTTAATCATTTCATATTTTCGCGCCTTTTTCTTTTGTTACACCGTTGCCACATAGTTTCCACGCGACCGTTCTCACAATCCTTCCACTGCAAATATTTGTCTAAATATGTTTTTCATTTTTATTTTTTATCAAAACTACGTGGTAAATAATGTTTATATATTTTTTAAATTATTCGGAATATATTATTCTAACAAATATTAGTTTATCATCAAGATGGTGAAAGTCCTTCGATTAAAAACAAAAAAAAATGCCTTTTCTCACGCTTTCCCTATGCTATATGTATAAAAAATGTCATTTTTAATTGCAATTATTTCATGTTCGGTACGGTAAATCGTTTTCAAATTTTAACAGAGTGTGTATTATGCATTTAATTACTTATATACCAAATTTCAAAGACTTCCTAAAATATTGAATTTGTGGAGGTACTACCTTAACACAAAACATTAATGAATTATACACCTAAACCTTTCTCTTGAATCACTCCGTCTATTGGTAAAAACCGAATGAAAATCCGTTCGGTAGTTTTTGAGTGTATCGCGTTCAGACAGACAGACAGACGCGGGGAGGAGACTTTGTTTTATAATATGTAGTGATTTACACATTAAAGATTGGACGGAAAAAAGTCACAATTTTATGTGAGATTAATTGTTGGGTTGCAGAATGCATTGTCAGAAAGTCTGATTTGACAATGATCTTAGATTACCGACTAGAATTTTAAATCGATGCGACTCAAAAATGTCTCAATTTTAACATCTAGTCAGTGTGTCTTAGAGTGAACATCAGCTACGAGCTACGACGTTTAAAAATTCAATTTTTATTTGAAACTGATTCAGAAATTGTTGAGTATTTGTGTACAGTTGGCATATGTAAAGGCCGCTGCACACGAGGCTGGTTTTGCTGCTGTAATCGTTGCTACGACTTGCGCTGGCTACGAGGATGGAAATAACGTCAATTCTAGCTCGCGTGAGTGGTTAAAAGTCGTATTTTGAAAAATAGAACCGGGGATATTTTCGCGCTTGATTGTCTGCTAGTTTTGAGTCAGAAGCAATCAGGAAACAGTATCTTGTCACGTGGGTGACATGCACACACGCCCGTACATATAGTGTGTGTTCTGTTCAGAGACAATACATGTTCACTTTTGTTAACATTCAAACTGTCACTGCGCGCTCACCAAACCCTACAAAGCTTCAAAATACGCATCGTGTAAAGCGAACACACACAAAATCCATCACGAAATCCATTGCAACAGCACGCTTGAAACCAAGCAGCCAAATCTAGCGGCCAAACCAGCCTTAAGTTTATTTCTTATTATTAGTTTCTTAGCATATTTTAATTAACTTGTTTAAAAATGTTTCTTCATTTATTTTTCAATTTTTCCATTGAAATAATTAAAAAAAAAATAGGAAAAAAAGTTCGAATAAAAAAATGCATCAACGCCGATATAAAATACTACGTCAAAACACACTCAGAGAGTACCTATTCTGGGGCGCTTCCCCACTATCAAATCTATCTTTAGCTTCTACTAGGGCTACGTAGATACTGAATTATTCATGCAATGGCAATATTTTAATATCTTATACAGCACATCTACATAGCGGTATTACATGTTGAGCAACAATGGTTCCGATGTAAATCACATAATATAATGACTGTACCTTCTATACTTCACTATATCAATACCACAAAACTGTAGTAAACATATGTAGAGTGCCGCAACAGTGTAGCAACAATTCACATAATAATGACTAGAGCAAAGAGCATAAAACCGACAACTAATTTCACGATTTCTCAAAAACGTTTAGATCAGCAGAAAGAAACTCCTAAGAGATAAAATCTTCAGTAAAGTACAAAAATGTAGACCAGTTCCTCGAAAAATAACAGCCTTGGTAATTGTTTAATATTTTTATTATTTTTTTGAAGTGAATACTTTTTAAAAAACGGGGTTAAACTCGTTTCCCTATGTAACGAAATTTGTAACAGAATTTGTCACGAAATTTTACTATTATAGTAACCCTACATAAACAATGAATATTAGTAAGCATTGGTAGCTCAGTGGTAGGATACTGGCATACCACGCGGCCAGCCTGGGTTCGAGTATCGTCAGGTGCGCGCAACCATTTTTTTAAACCCATTATTTTTTTATTATTTTCAAGTATAAGGTACCTATTATATATACTATTTTCGGTTAATATATCAGAATAATACTTGAGCTAAAAAAACAATATTTGCACTAAATCTGAAAAAATAAAAAAAAAAAAAAAAAACTGAATGAGGATAGAGCATGGTACAGATCATGTAGCATTTAATAGCTGTATTTATGCTAATCTTACTCCAACCCTGTTATGATTTTATTTCAATAAATGATTTTTTTTAATTAAATAGGTATATTTTTTAAATATTTTAATATCTAATAGACTGTTAAAAAATTAAGAAATCAAACTGATATTTCAGCTATTAAAAAACTGTAAATAAAAAAAATGTTTTTATTATAATTTATTATAATTTATATTTTTAAATTACAGAGAACAAAAACCTGTTTTTCTTAATATACAAAAACTCTATGAACACTTTCAAGCGAAAAATTATATAGTGTACTCTGTGTATTTCCTGTTTCTAGCAACTAAACCAACCGAGCGTTTCTAGTTTCTACAGTTTCTATGTATATATGTACGAATGTATATGCTTAAATAATGACTCGCCGAAAATTAATGTTCAGATAAAAACTAACGACCTGCATGTTTCTCTTTAATTTTGTATTTCACAAAAAAATATGT
This sequence comes from Xanthostigma xanthostigma, assembly GCA_963575645.1. Classification (NCBI taxonomy): domain Eukaryota; kingdom Metazoa; phylum Arthropoda; class Insecta; order Raphidioptera; family Raphidiidae; genus Xanthostigma; species Xanthostigma xanthostigma. Next base: position 25,706,147 of record OY754471.1, read on the forward strand.
TTATAGTTACTGCAAACATTCCTGCAAAAGGATATGTAAATAGTCTCAGTTTTTTTTTATTTGGACAAGTTAAAAACATTTGAAAGTGACTATCTGTTAACATTGGCTGCGAAAGGGTGAATCGGGGTGTGCTAAGCCCCCTTCCCTGAATTTTTAACAATACCACTTTAATGTAAGTTTTCATAAGTGTTGGTGGTCCGAAAGACCTAATAATCGTTCCGCCGCCAGTGGCAGAGATTTCTTTAGCAGTGTTTGTGTGTATGTAAATTCGTTACAACATAGGGCCAACTCTACTCACGATTGTCATTATCGAGGTGTCATTCGATATATCTTATATACGCAAGTGTTCTAGGCCAGGGGTCGGCAACCTGCGGCTCGCTTGATGTAAAGTTGCGGCTCTCCAGTTCCATACGCAAAAAATAATTATTTTATTATATAAACCCTTAAAAATCGTCCAATCGATCCATTATTGAGTACCATGTCTATCTCTCAGCCATTTCCACTCGCGTCTCACCCGCACCGCCCCGTCGCGACGTGTCGTCCTCGGATATATATATATATTATACCTATATAAGCAAATACTATAATACTAAAACGAAAATGTTTAGTGGCTCTTTAAAAACTGGGAAATTTTGTAAATCGTATTTTTTATCTCTTCCGTCTCAAAAGATTGCCGACCCCTATTAAATAATTTTCTAAATTTAAAATAGCGCTACGGCACTCTAAGAATTCAACGTTGTGTCAAAATTACAAAGCAATCGGTGAACAACTCTTGGAGATTTGCGATTTTGAACCATCGAACATTATACTTTTATTAAAACGACGAAACCTAATTATTTCGCAAAAACTCGATGACCCATCGACTCTGAAATAGTGCCAACATCATAAACAAAGTAGAATAGCCAACATTTATTATGTGCATAATGTTCTTAATTCCATAAACATACATTTTTTCCATGTACGACAAAAGAAATGTTTTCCAGATTAATTTATGTGTAAAATGCATGACCATGAACTCTTTTCTAAGTTATATTAATGATTTTTAGACACGGAAAAGTTTTGTCACACGTAAAGTATCATACGTTCTGTAGTTTTCCTTCTGATTATTAATTTTGTCGGAAAAACTGACAGCTTAAATTGTACCTGCAAGGCAAGTTAGCTTAGGTTCAATTTTCTTTAGGAATTTACTGCGCATTAGGGTCCGATCGAAGTTTCGACTTCGGCTAAAATCGGGCAGAAGATTTTTGCCAAAGCCAAATATTCAATTGACTGAACCGAGTTAGTATTTATTTAAGTCACACACAAGCGCACAACTCAGCACACAAAAAATAATAAATAAAATAAACAAAGAAGAAATGCTTCTTAACTTCAACAACACAATTGCGTTCAACGATTTTTTAACAGAATATTAAATAGCTTAGGGTGCGGTCGAAGGTGAGAAAAAAGCCGAAGCTAAATAATTAGCATTCGGTGGGGTTAAGTTATCTTTAAACTTATTTCAAAATGTGTTATAATCACTTTGCCTTGTGACTACAGAAATATTAATTAATACCTTCAGCTTTATAAAATGAAAAACACAACTGCAATAAAACTGGTAATGTATTTTGTTTCCCATTTTAGTACAAATGTCGGTGGACGTTAAATATAGTTTTTCATTATGGTCTAGAATAAACTATTTATTAAATATATATCTGGGGTTAAAAGTCAAAATCGTTTATGCCGATTTTTTTGGTAAAAAATAAATTATAGTTTAAAAAAACTAAAAAAAAACGCTTTAATAGCAAACCGACCTAAAAAGTAGAAAATAATTATTAACAAAATAATTCAATTATTGTAAAAAAGCGTGGAGTGCTTGATATTAACAATTATTTCATTTATTTATTTTATTTATACTTAGTTATAATGAAAATATAGTAATTGGCACCCCACGCTTTTTTACTATAGTTGAATTATTTTGTTAATAATTATTTTCTATTTTTTAGTTCAGTTTGCAATTAAAACGTGTTTTTTTTAAACTATAATTCATTTTAAATTTTTGATTAACGTCTGAATAGAACTCTTAAAATAAATAAATTTGTCGACCAATTTTTGTCAGACTATATATTAGTCTGAAAAAAATTGGTCAACAATTTTATTTATTTGTATAATTCATTTTCTTAAAGAAATATTAAAAAGCTATTGTGCCGCCTGCTTTTCGTCGCCGGTCTGTAACGGGCCATTTTACGACCGGTATATATAAATGAAAAGCAGCTTTTTATAATAGGGGATAGAACAAACAAATAACCATTAATTAAATACATATAAATTCTACATAAACGATTTTACCTTTTGGGTAAAGATAATCAGGTTCAATAAAATGCGCTTTTTCATTGTGGCTTTTCAATAACGAATTTGAATGCAATAAAAAAAGTAACAATAGACTTTTAAAATACCGAATAATAATTAACGAACGAATCACACATTAAATTGTTGCATGACTCATATAGTAAATAGTATGATTCCAATTGTGCATTTGTACCAAAATGAGTTTATAATCATTATTATCAAACACAACAACACGGTGGCAAACTACTATAATCTGCCTGCTCTAAAACTAAAATTTAACTCACCGAATTAAACTTCAAAGGTGTGATAATCAGACGTTAATCAAAGATTTAAGTTTAGTTTCCTGAAATAATAGTTAAAGACCGAAATTTTTATATTTTGTATTTATCATTACTAGTGGTCGCCAAGTGATCCAAATTCGACCGTAGTTTTTTAGTTTGAACCTTATGTCGTTATACGAATGGTGACGATTGATGAAAAATGACATCTTCAATGCATTGGTAGCGTCACTATCTCTATCTTCTTCTAACAAATATTTGCTGCAAGAAAAAAAGTTACTTGCTTGATGAGAAATAACACTGCCAAGGCAAAGTCACACCAAAATTGATATATATCATTTTAGTGTGATAGTTGAAAGTTCGGTACAATGTCCTAATTCACAGTGACATCTTTCGGTACCAGTATCCAAATCTAGTTTTAAACTACAATGGTATTTACATCAAGTCACCGGGTGGCATCAATTTACTATACGAACAAACTTCTGCATCGATTTTACTTGTGTTAATTCGTACACATCGTGATGAAACATAAATTGTCCACTTCCCCTCTGCATTAAAACAAAGAGAACGGTGTGTGCTTCATCACGATGAGTACGAATTAACACACTCAAATCGGTCACACATCATGTAGCCATGTTGCTAAAACTAAACAATTTTCATTCACTAGAACATGATTTATTGGTCAACGTTTCGGAAATATTTCTTGTTTTCTTCAGGACCTTAAAAATCTTTAATGAAAAGTCACAAAATTAAAAGAAATATTGCCGAAACGTTAACCAATAAATAATGTTCTAGTGAATGAAAATTAGTATAATTTTTTCATAGCATAATATCAAGGTGTCTTATTTTACTTTGTTAAAACTAATGTGAAACTCATCAAATTAGACTTCAAAGCAAAGCTTGAAGTTTAATTTTCTGAAGGGAATTTAAACTTTCTTTTCCATTTCTTTCACGAAAAGACATGAGCTACGCTTGATACAATATTTTTTATATGCAATTCTGAACCTACTTACTTTCCACTGGCTTAGTTCCAATTAAAATTTATGATATCAGCACAAAATCTATTGAATATTTTTTCTGAGTTTATAAGTCACAGAATGTAGGGTAGGACGGGGGAATGGGGTTCACTTAAGGAAAACATGGTGTATTTTTTAAATTATTTATTATGAATCAAAATTAACAAGAGTAACAAAGTCTTTAATTATCGAGTAATCAACAATTTAACAACAAAAGCATATATCTTTCACCTACTAGTAGTAGGAAAACATTATGAAAAAACTTGTTTGAGCGGCATTGCCCCTGACTTTGGGTAATGCCGCTCAGGGTCTCATAAAGAAGTGTACCCAATCCAATCTGGTTGTTTTGCTGCTTTGATCAAAATTGTTTCTGATATTGTTGCGCTCAGCAAATTTATAAACAAGTTTACGCAAATCTGCAACATTGAGTCCATAATATAGCGAGCCCAGCAACTTAACTTGTTCAGCAATTTCAGTTTCTTGCTGTTGGGTGGAAAACGGGCTTCTTCAGTCCAAGCCGCTTTAGCGGTGGTCCTTTGACGATTTCTTGGCATATCTATCTAAAACAATAAAAAAATAAGTCATTAAGGGGTAATGGCGCTCAGATGAGCGGTATAACCCCAACCGGTCGTTTTGTAATTAATTTGAAATTTTAAAAAAATCATACACGATTGTTGAAAATTGACTGCAATATCACAAAATAGAATAGTTTATTGGCAGAAAAGTAAAATTAGTAATTAAATAAGCATTAAAGTTTTGGACTTACCGACAAAAAACACCTAATTAAAAATTAGATCAGCGCGGCCGCAAGCGAACAAACGCTCTTCACGGGCACATGACGCGAGCTGACTGTCCGTTTGCAACGCTGTCTATTAGAGGCCCCCTCCCCTCGCGCTTCACGCGACGTGACGTGTCGCTACGTTTCTTTTTGACAGAGTTACAGAGGTGAGCACCATTACCCAGTGCGCGCCATTCCCCCTCCCACCCCCCAAGAGTTTATATATTTCAGTTGTAGTGAAATTATTGTGAACTTGAATGGTATTAATAACGATGAGCTACTTTTGCCATTCCAACCCACAAGTGGGGAATGGTAGGTACTAGTTTAGGTCAAAAATCACTTTTCAAAAATGTTACTATATCTTTCCGTTTTGAGGTCCCTCGAATCCAAAAAAACATTTTTGAAAAAACTGTGCGTCTGTTAGTCTGTTTGTCTGTGAACAGGATACAGGTCAAACGGATGAGCGGATCGAAACCAAATTTTGGGAGAATGTTTGGTATGCAAATATGAAGATCCCTATTGTTTTTGGAGAAAATCGGCGCATGCGCAGAAGAGATATATGCTATAACGGTGTTTTTATATAATAATGGTATACTTTCCATAACGGCTTATTATTCTATTTTTTTTTCATGAAAGTTTCGTTAATAATTTTTTTTCTAAACTCTATAGTTTCGGAAATATTATGAAAATAAAAACAATCAGCCACTCTTTAGATTTATGGATCTGTCAGAAATAAAATAGTTCGGCATGCTTTGATTAATTTTTACATGGCGTGGAACATATTATGTAGGTAACCATGGCAACGAATAGCAGATATCATATTGAATACTAGCCATTACCCGCGTCACATCACACGATATCAGAAATTTTATTTTCTTTATTATAATCAAATGCTATCATTTTTGAAGTTGGAATGGTCCCGTCGGCCAATTGGCTGGAATCTTTTTAATTTGAACAAAGTATTGTTCTAGAACGACATGTAATTGAACCACCGGTTAACATAAATTTAATCAATTCGCCAGGGAAATATCAGAATCAAAAGTATATCAAAACGATATGTACTAGTATGAAATCAACCAATTCCAATTATTATTGACACTCGTACACATCAAAAACTGTTGACTATACCTACAAATACAGTCACAAATTATGACTCCCACAGGGTAAAGGCACCCGTTTCCGACCAACTATCTGTGATCGACACAATACATTATGCAATAAAGATTAATTATTGAAATGTTATCATTTTAAACTACTTTAGCATTTTTTAACATTAGCATAGTATCTACATTTCAGAATCAGAGTACGCTGGCCAAGTTCTCAAAGATAAGTTACGTTACAGAACTTAATTTTGTCAGATCAGTTACCATAAAGAATCTGTACCTAATCCAATTTTTATACGTCTAGAACCTAGGTGGACAATCAGCGACATTAGATATAACCTAGTCAAGAAGTGATATATCTGCGAAAAATAGATCCAAGTCTATTAAAAATATGACCATAAGCTTATTCGATTCGGAAAAATATTCCGAAAAAGACGTTTTTTTTATTTTCTTTGCCGACAAAAATTGCATTAATTGTTTTTAATAAAAAACGAAAAGACAAAAAAAGGCCCTCAGCTTTTTTGGTAATTAGATACTTTAAAACTATAAGCGATATCGGAAATTCAAAAACAGATTCTTAAAAAGGAGAAAATTTCCAATAATAAAGTTCCTCTGCCGGAACTCTATCTCTATTATTTATAGTCAAAAAAAAGGAATCTTTAATAACGCTATAAGGTTTACCTACACGCACACTTCTGTAATATTTATTTTTTTTTAATAGTAACTGATTACTTTAGACTGAAAGCGGAGAGTTTTGTAAAAGCACCACGCAAAAATTATTATTTAATACCGATCAAATTTTTATCATTCATTCTAGACTTTGTTTTTGCGATAGAATTGAGAGAAAAAAGTAATAGACCGGTCATTTTAAATGTTTCAGCTGTTTACCGTTATACAGCAAACCAAAATATGTAAAAAATCGGAAATTTTCCGTAGAATTCAATGCTGCATTTTTAAAACAACTGACAGTGATGGGTCTTACCGAAAATTGGGGCTAAAGTTGGTCAAAAACTGTTTTTTGCGTTTTAAAAAAAAAATATTCTTTGGATTGAGAAAAGTTTAATACAAAAGTTATAGAAATAATTATTACGGATCGATCTGGCTTGGTCCGATGTTAAAAAATTCGAAAATGGAGTGGCAATTGTTAAAAAACCGTTAAAAATCGCTGTTTTTTGAAACGCTTGTATCTCTTTGGAAAAAAAATAATCTTTAAGCGATACTTGGTGAAAGTGTAGCCCTTTGCAATCTAAACAAAAGCGTTTTTTAAAATTTGAAAAATAATGAAAAGTTTTTGCAAAAAAACGATATTTCGAAAAAAAAGCATTTTTTTAAAATGCCAATAACTCCACCTATAGTGCTAATGCTCTCATGCCACGGTGCTGATCAGCTCATGTAACTAACTTTGCAGTGCTCAGTGATGACCGATTTGGATCTGGTAATTTTTTATCTGTAAGTATTAAACTGTAACTCATGTAAATTTCAGCCCTTAATATTGTAAAATGGCGCCGCAGGAATAAAAAAAAAATATATTTCGGCTCCAGAAAGTCGAAGGGTTGATTTTTTTTTTTTAATTCACAGAAAAATACCAGCTATTAAATGGCAATAATGACGATTGCAGAAAATTTCAATTTTTGAAGGTATTTAATTTTTTGTTTTTATTGAAAAAAAATACCGATTTTTCGCACATTACCGATCAATTAAAAAGGCGCGCAGTAATTGCAAACATTACGGAAACTATTAAAGAAAATTTTAAGCCCCAAAACGTTTATAAAAACTCACGGGTTTATGAGTTATTGGCATTTTAAAAAAATGCTTTTTTTTCGAAAAAATCGTTTTTTGCAAAAACTTTTCATTATTTTTCAAATTTTAAAAAACGCTTTTGTTTAGATTGCAAAGGGCTACACTTTCACCAAGTATCGCTTAAAGATTATTTTTTTTCCAAAGAGATACAAGCGTTTCAAAAAACAGCGATTTTTAACGGTTTTTTAACAATTGCCACTCCATTTTCGAATTTTTTAACATCGGACCAAGCCAGATCGATCCGTAATAATTATTTCTATAACTTTTGTATTAAACTTTTCTCAATCCAAAGAATATATTTTTTTTAAAACGCAAAAAACAGTTTTTGACCAACTTTAGCCCCAATTTTCGGTAAGACCCATCACTGTCAGTTGTTTTAAAAATACAGCATTGAATTCTACGGAAAATTTCCGATTTTTTACATATTTTGGTTTGCTGTATAACGGTTACAAAAAATTAACATTACGTTCAAAATAGAATGACTGGTCTATAAGCGAAGTTGAAAGAAGCCAACATTCAATGCACAGTCAGCTTTTTAATAAGTCGATACACTTCTGTCGATATTACAGTTTCTCTTTTTTAATTTCCGGGTGCGCTGTGAACAACGTCTTTCAGATTATAAGTAAGCTGAAATCTGACACGTATAGGAAAATAGACGAGCATGTGTATACGACAATAGTTCATAGCCTCTGTGCTATGCACATGCGAAAGGGGTCATACAAAATATATCGCATTTTATGTCGGAAAAGAAACATATAATCTTGCCAACTGACCATTCCTAAACAGAAATACATGTTCTGTCAACTATAACATAATAGCTGTTGAACCCGGCTACATCCGGGCGGGGTAGAGGGATAGTATCTCGAATAAATCCACCGCTGCACTGCACGAGGCTGGTTTTGCCGCTGGAGTCGCTGCTGGAACTTGCGCTGGCTGCGTAGATTGAAATGACGTCACTACTGGCTCGCGTGCGCGGTCACAAGATAAAACCGGAGCTATTTCATATATTTAATAACTTCTATATTGCTAGTGGCCGTAAGTGGAAGCGTGACCCATGAAATGAGACAGCAAATGACTGTTATTATCTCATTCTTTTTACTTGACCCGTTGTGCGCAAGTGTTGCGTCTTTAGTGGGGCAATTAGTAAGTGGAATAGAACAAGCCACCTCCCTTTCACAGATTAGTTCCATGTGCAAACTGCCGCGCATCCATTCACGGACATGTGCATGAGATCCAGACTATACTAAGTGAGACAGACGTATAAATGTCTGCACCGTAGTGTTTAAGTCTTTTTCCCGATCTTTGCTAGCAATATAGAGGGTATTAAATACATGGGATATTTTTCGTGCTTGTTTGTCTGTTTGTTTTGAGCATAAACCAATCAGAAAACAGAATCTTGTCACGTGGGCGACATGGACAAACATCCCGCAAACAAGTATGGCGTCACAGAATAATCGTTCACTTTTGTTAACATTCGAAGTGTCACTCCGCGCGCACCAATCACATCTACACAAAGTGAACTTCAATACACGCACCGTATGAAGCGAACACATTAAAGCTATCACGAAACGCATCGCCACAGCACGCTTGAAAGCTAGCAAGGAATCTAGAGGCAAAATCAGCCTCATGTGCAGCGACCTTAAGTTGGTTGACTTGGCTAGACGACATTTTCTTTCACCAATAAACACATCAAAATATGTACAACCGACTTTTAAAAATTTGGAGAATTTCTGTAATTATTTTTTTGATAAAAAAAATTGTCCTGAGTGATTTAGCCTGTTTAGTTTCTGGAAAAATTGGCGGAAAAATTTGTTCTAATATACTTAGCCTATTATCGGCACATTATTTGGTAGTATCGGTGAAGATTATTTAGAAATATTTACAATGAAGGTTTCTAAAATTTTGGTCTGATTTTATTTTGTTATCATTTCTACTTCCTAAATTTTTGCACTTTTGGAAAAAAAATTAAGTCACCAATTTTTTATAATTTTTTCCAAGACCTTGCTTGTTTTAAATGTGTTTAAAGTAAAGTACATATTTTTCTCACTTTCAATGAATAAAAAAAATCTATCTCTACATAAATTACAAATCCTTTGCAAAAAACCGCATCTCAATCGATTGAACCGTTTTCGAGATAATTAGCAGCATTCGGTGCACACACAAACAAACAATCTCTCACCCTAAACGCATGTACCTTATCCGTTCCGTCGTGGGTAAAAATTGAAACACTACAAATCACAAACAGTTTTTTCTTTCCGAGTTTAAAAGCCAGAGCTACTAAAGGTGAATTAACAATTAAGCCTTATTCTGTTAAAACAAAGCAACACTGATGTAAAAAAAGCCTATAAGCCTATGCTTTAATATCGTCTGTTCAAAGAGACGAGTCGGATAGAACAGTGCGAATTTAAAAATAAAGTTACGCCACCAAACATCGTCCAATATCCGTCCTGATAAAGATCTAGTAGGTAGGATGCGTCACTCAGAGGCCATCATCAATTCTACTGATCGAGGAAAGACAATAACATCATTGCAAGAACACACACACAAACACATCTTATATACAGTGTGCCCAACACAACAAATCCAACATTATTGCATTTATATTGAAAGTTATATACAATGTGTTTCAATCAATGCTGGCTCTTATTCACACATTGACCGTTGCGTCGTCTTGCGACGACACGCATTTATTATTTATTTTTTGTAAAACACAACGCGTTTTGTACGAAAATCTTCAGCGGTTCCACTTAACCGATTTTTATTTGACATTGGAAAATTCCAAATTAGAAATAAAAATTGTTCAACAATTCAAGGTCACTACAGTATTTCTACACTATTTTTAAAAGAAGTATACAGTGTTAGTGTGTACGTACGTACGTACGTATGAACGTGGTCTTCCTTTCTAGCACGAAATCTCGCGGGAAAAAAGTGATATCTACTTTATGCTACCCTAGAAAAAATATACGCACGTGCTAAATTTCTTATTCAAAGGATTTGTCACGTTAAACGATTTAGTTCAACATGCTGTATGCAACATCCAGTATTGGAACATGTTTTGGAAGTAATGACAGCACATCTCTGACTTCCTTCAAACTCATCTGGATGCCGATGGGGCGGAGTCCAAACGAGCTGACGACGTGCCAATATAGAGACTTTCGCATACCGACATACTGTATACAATCGTATATCGATAAAACAAATTTGAGGTTATGTCTACACGCGTCCAAAAAAATAAACATCACCAAACACTTTTGGAAACATCTACCGACGCGTTTGGATGGGATTAAAAACGTGCAAATGCCGTGACGCTCGATACAGATCGTGGCACGTGTTACGTTTAATTTAGATACCAGAATTTCGTTAGATGTCATCGCGAAAATGTGTGTTAGCGCTTGCTGTGTGTATGGTTTGGATTATAACATGGAGTTTGTTGATGACGACATCTAACTTCCATTTATTAGTTATTAGAAGTCAATAAGTGGTGCTGCTTGTAACTTAAAATTTTTGCAAGCTTAAATTTATGTTTTACACGACGGCTCCTTTTTTTCTTAGTTTTCGAGAAATATTAATGAAATGTTTAATTATCTAATTATAACGTAGATCTCGACCCTAAAAAAAATGTGGGACGAGCCCCCTGTGCCAACTTGTCGCGGTTGTAAATTTTTGGACCTAAAATAACGAAATTTGGTAGATTTGTGGCCAATCCAACAAACGTCAAATAAGTTTTTTTTAATTAGATTTTATTTAGCAAAGGCTTTACTACAAGAAAACGTGAGCAAATTGGTGGGTAAAGAGTAATAAAAGTATGTAATTTTATTTTTTTAAATTTCTTATAACACAAAATACGATTTATTAATTGAAGACGACGAAGCGCAAGACCGACAGACATTTCGGATGTCCTGATTTTATCAAACCGACAACTGAACATCAATGCCCCCCTCTCCGTCGGTCGGTCGGTCGGTAATACAGAATACATTGTGTGCCGTTAGCTGTCCAATATTATATCGACAGAAATGGGAAACCAATTACCTCTAATTCTCTCCCCAAGACATCTCGAACATTAGTTGTCATCTTTTTGAACGCATTGCCACGCCAGTTGGGAATTTATATCTGATCAACACATCAATAAATAAGTTTCCCTCACTGTTCAAACGGTTCTTTGATATAATTTCAAACTAATTTATCTTATTTATTGTATCAAAGATTGCCTTCAAATTATTTCGAATCTTTTTTTACTTCCTCGGTCCGTTTAAAAAGTTTCTGACGATAAATTTATTAGCTTGTTAAATAATTATTCTCGTACAAACTTCTCTACTTCTTTACTTTAAATGCCGTAACCACTGGGAAATATTACATAACAAACGGACACAAAAAACATGATGAAATTAAGAAGTTTCCCTTTATTAATTTTTAACCATACCCCTAAAAATTACAAAATTAATGACGAAAGAATTTTTGAAATATTACTTAAAATATTAAAGTTATTCAAATTTAAATTCACGCGGTACAAGTGTCGTATTAATATAGTAAGTCATGAATGTAAGATAGTAAAGGCCGCTGCACACAAGGCTGGTTTGATGATTTCTGTGGCCGCTTAAGGGGTTACGCAACCTTGAGATTTTTAAAGAACCGGTTTTTTAGGGTATAGATGAATTGTTTATACTTACATTTGAGAATATTTTAAACGTTTAACTATTCCAAAATTCAAACTTTAACCGAAGTTATAGCAATAACGAGTCCATATTAGTCATAGAGCATTCATGCAGTTAGTATTTTCTCTTGCGTTTTTCTCGAAACTACATTTTTCAAAGCGGTGTACACGATATCTCAAGATCCACTTAACCGATTTGATTAAAATTTACAACATTTATTTCTTATAATATTATCTAAAATGTGACGTAGGATTTTTTTGATTGGGTACCGTGTTCAAAAGTTATAAGTTTTTCAACCTCAAAATTTCCACAAAAATACAAGTTTATTTTAAACACAGCTGTCGTTTCTACAAAAAAAATTTGAAAATTTTTAACCTATTGTAACTATTTTCCTTTTAAATAAGGATATTTTTATGTTTCTGACAATTCCTTACAGAGAAATCGTGTAAACCATCAGCAAGTATTTTCTAAAGAGGGTCCTACTTATCGGCACATTTTTTCGCCATTTTTTGGTCAATACTGCAAATTGTTCATAAAACTACTATACCTATATGTGTGTAAATTAACGGCCGCACCAAAAAAAGTTTCTTTTTACACCAAGTTTTCCGAGCGGCAAGGTGGCCTAACCCCATAATAGAAACTTTTTGTATACGTAAAGTAATAATAATAAAATTGGTTCCACAAATTTCGTTCATTTAATGGACACGTCCACTTAACAGAGCCGTCCGCAAGAAGAGCTTTTGCTGTATTTGATATTTTCTTTCATTTCTAGTTATAAATTATTTCACCAACATACATTAGCAATAAAGGAAGACATATATAAAACCAGACGGAGAGAATTTAAAATAAATACACGCGAAGCAAATGCGCAGTGTCTTTGAAATAAATTCCATATATTCTACAACCTAGGACTTACAACGTAGATGTCTGAACGCAAAAGCCGGTGCATTGGCCAATTTGCCGACTGGTTCAAATCGGGATTACAGCCGGGATTAAATAAATGACTGTACGCTCCAGTGCTCTATTCATATTGCATTTTACAATACTATCAAACGTATACATTAAAACAATATACGTGTACGGTAAACGACTTCGATTCCATCGTTTCAAACAGGTCCGGACTTAAGTCCGCTGCACACGAGGCTGGATTTGCCGCTAGGTTCCTTGCTAGATTTGACTGCTATAATTTTCTAGCGCTGGTTTTCTTAATTGCTATTATGTGCTCGCTTCATACGAGACGTCTTTACAGGGTTGCTCTGCAGGTAGATTCGGTGAGCGCACAGCGATAGAACGGTCACAAAAGTGTATGTTTATTGTCTCTGAACAGAACACACACTATGGCATAGTGTTTTTTTGTGGGCGTTTGTTCAAGTCGCCCACGTGACAAGATACTGCTTCCTGATTGGTTCTTGCTCATATCTAGCAAGGAAAATAGTCCTTGTTCTAATTTTAAAACCTATCTTGCGAGCTAGCAGGCGAGTCCGCAGTGACGTCATTTCCAGCTTCGTGCCCAGCCTGCCGGCCAGCAGATGTCCAAGCAATGTTTCTAGCCTCGTGGCCCCACATTCCAACATTATAAAGTGCCATGAAAGTTTTCCGACAAAATAAAGAACAGCTATAACTTCCAACATTTATTTCTGAAGTGATACTTTTTTAGTCGCGATGAGAGTAAAGGCCGCTGCAAACGTGGCTGGTTTTGCCTCTAGAATCACTGCTGGGATTTGTGCTGGCTGGTACGTTGGCTACGAGGATGGAAATGATGTTATTGCGGATTATTTAAAAATCAGAACCGCGGCTATTTTTGGTGTTTGTTTTGAGCAAGACGCAATCAGGAAACCGTATCTTGTCACGTGGGCAAACGTCCACAAACAAACATGACGTCATAGTGTGTTTGTTCTATTCAGAGACAATAAAAGTTCACTTTTGTTAACAATCGAACTATCACTGCATCCCATCTACAAAGCAAGCTTCAATGCGCGCATTGTGTGAAGCGAACACTTAAAAACCATCACGAAACCCGTCGCCACAGCATGCTTAAAACCTAGCAGAGAAATCTAGCAAGGAACCTAGTGGCAAAACCAGCCTCGTGTGCAGCGACCTTCAAACGATAAAAATCTTAGCTCTACCCGGTTAGGAGTGGAGGAAATGAAATGAGAACTGATCGAGATTGGCTAGCGGGTAGTGCATTCAGGGGAAACTCTAATGACACGCCCCTTTATGTTCCCTGATGGAGAGCAGGGAAATAGCGAGACGTCAAGAGTGATATGTGACAAAACTATGCAGTGTGTATTTTATTTCAATGAACATATAGGTAGACAAATTAAATTTTTCCATATGATTTACATTAAATATAAGTTATATCAAAAAGTAGGATCAGTTCAGGATAAAAAAAATTAAAAAAACACGTTTTTAGAACAATATGAACTGACAAGTAAAAAATGATTTTTAAATATAAAGATTTTGTTCAATAGCGATAGGAAGTCCCCCAAATCGATATAATTTAATATTTTTGAATAAGTTTAAAATGAGAATAAAATGATTTATAATAAAAAATAACTTTAATGTAAAAAAACAGCTTGGGGTGATTTCTACATTTTTATAATAACTCGACCTTTACAAATAGCTAACGATTAAAAATTCAAAGCAATTGATATCAATTACCTCACGCTTTTTTTGCATCAAAGTTTTTTTTTTGTCAATCACTTTATTCTCCTTTTAAGCTTATTAAAAAAAAATATCGGATTAAAATTCCGACAGAAACATAGGATATTTGTATTTAGGAATAGAATTCTTTTACTTACGAGTTTACAAATAAAGTTCTTTTTTCGATAAATTTTTTTTTTCATTATTAGATAATTAAAAACTTAAAGCGAATTTTTCAAAAACTGATCAGAAACTAATTATTAATTAATTTTTATAATTTTTAGTTCTGAAGTAGGTCCAAATCCGGACTGAAACGTTAATGTATTAATTTTTATATATCTTTTTGTTAATATATTTGTCTGAAAAATTGGTCGATAATTTTATTTATTGAAGAGTTCTAATCAGACGTTAATTGAAGATTTGAAAGTTCTTTTTTTTTTAATTGTAAGCAAAAATGTAGCTTTATAACATTTTAAGTTCGGCACTGTTTTGAACGAAAATTTTACAACTATAGCGACAGCTGTAAGGCATTAGAGATGCATAGCAATGCATTCATATTTGTTAATGCTTTAATCTTTTCAACATGTAAGTTCTGGACAAACGAGGTTACATTTTAACGGAACACAAAAAGTAAAAAATAAATGCATACAGCCACACAAACACACACGATTTATTGGAACCCTTAAAAAAATGGAAGAGGGCGCACATTACGTAAAGATATGAGACTTACAATAAATGTGTTGTGCACCTACAAAACTTCTGTAAACAAAACCTATCAGACACCAACAACACTCTTTGCTTATCTCTATTTAAATTTTTAACATTTCAAACCGCCATAACTTCTAAACGCGTTTTGCAAATCTGCAACTTTTTATAACAGAACGCTTTTTGACCCGTTTGGGTATTAAGCGAACTTATGGAAAAAGTTAAGCTGAACCGATTCCGACTATCCGCAACCCCGTCTCTCTTTTAGTTACAGAGATTTGAGCGTTCATATATATTTAAAACTTAAAAACGCCATAAATTCTTAACGAAGAAAGATACGGAAGTGGAAGGGGTCAGACTCGATTCACCGCGATTTTTTCTATAAGAATGACATTAGTTGCGTAAGTAATATGTAACAATATCGAATAGATTTTGGGGCTTCTTTAAAACTAGAATAAGTTAAAAGAGGACCTTCTCACTCTTCTAGTTTTTTTTTTATGAAAAATAAGTCCGTGTCATTTGATACTAACTGTACTTACAGAAAAAGTCACGTTGAATCGATTTCGACTATCCGTCACTCTGTATCTCTTTTAGTTAGGATATATCCATTTTCAACTATTCAAATTTTTATACATTTCAAACCGTCATAGCATCTAAGCTAAATGAAATATGGAATAAGTGCTATGTGGGGCAAACAAAACAATTACTAAAACATAGAATTTACCAACACAGAATGGACTGTAGAAATATAAATTTATTAAGTGATAATAAAACCGCGTTGTCATCTCATCATTTCGACGATGGACACGATATCTAATATATATCTGAGACATTTGAATATTTTTCTAAATATCGCAAACCTTTTCATATTTTTACAAGCTTTTCAAATCTTTTTTTTTTTTCTTTTATAAAACTTTTTATGACACTAAGCGCTTTTTGGTCCGTTCGATATTAACCGAACTTATAGAAAAAGTCAACCTGAGTCGATTTCAACCATTCGCAAGCCTGTATCTTTTTTAGTTTCTGAGATACAGCTGCTAACCCATCACTTCGGTCGTGTTAATGTCCATCCGTCAAAATCGAGGTAACGTGAGATGAACTCTGAGAGCTATAATTTTGAAATTACAAATTATAATGAATTTTTTCTAAAACACCTTGTAACAAAGAGAATTCCAACGATCAGTTTAATTAACACCGACTACAAATTCAGTTATAATCCTAGAATTCAAGCTTTAACAATTAAGTTCAATTTGTAAGGGAATATTATACCAGATAATAAATCGACGGTACGGTTATCTACAGTAACGAATTATTTACACAGAATGTCACCAAGGAATGCCTACTGACCCCTATTAAGTTGTTATCTAGCAGAGGAAAATAATAATGAATTATTTATGTTGAGGAATTAAAGTGAAACTTCTATTTTTACATATAATATACCGGTTTTCAAGACAAGCGTGGTGGGAATATAATCGCGTGGAACTGTCGTGGGCACACACACATCCATACATCAACGACGAACATTGGATCCGTATTTCTCTCGACCTAATGTCGGCCGTCATCGGACAACATTGGGAAGAATAGCAAACAACAAGATTATTAGATTAGATTTATTTGGGGTGATAAGACACTTGATATCTCACAAACACTGCGACCTAAAAGATCTTTTGTGCATCCCCTAATAGTATTATTCCCGGTCTGATGCTAGAATGCTTTTTATGAACCTTATTACCTGCACTCCATATGTCCTCAGGCTTTTGAAAAGGCCTGTGATGATATAGCAGCCTTTTTGAGAGCACTGCTGCACATTCACATAGGATGTGTTCAGCAGTTTCTTTTGCTTCTTTACAAAAGCGACAGTTATCATCTTGGGCTTTACCCATTTTTGAGAGATGGTATGTGAGAGGGCAGTGGCCTGCAAGGAGTCCTGTCATTATTCTCAGTTCTACTTTGCTGAGCATAAGGAGTTCTTTGGTCCTTTTGGTATTGTGGGAGATAAATCTCTTTGATTGTCTCAGTCATAAGGTAGACTTCCAACGAGAGGCCTTCTTTTCGTTCACCCATTTGCGAATCTCTAACTTGACATGGCTCTTAGAATAGCCACAGAAAGGTTCAGGGCCTATAAAAGTTTTAGTTCCTTCTTCTTTAGCGAGGATGTCTGCTATCTCATTGAACAAGATTATAATATAGGTGCTCACACTGGAAACAAATAACGACGAGGGTCGTAGGACCGACGGGTTGGCCGATCAAACAGTTTCCAATCCGATATCGCATCCTAACAGCACATAATGACAAGGAAAATTGACAGAGTTGCTGACTGATTCATCACGAGAACTATTGCCTGATTGACTTGAAATTTGGCATAATTACTCCTTTCTCAACCTAGACACCCATTTAGAACGGATTTTATGCCAATTCGATCCAAAACGGATTTTTACAGACCATTTTTACTATGGATATGAGTTGTTACGTGGATGAGTGTGGATTGTTGCGTAGACGGGAAGGTCACTATAATATTACAGAGAGATAAAAAAGAGGGAAGGAGTTAAGCGGCCCATAGACGCTCAATTGCGCAATATTTGGGTTTGTGCAATATAATTGACCGTGTGTAGACGAGATTGAAAGGTTGCGCAATATATTGCGCAATTTTCAAAATCTTGAAAAATATTGCACAAACGGGGAATATTGTGCCGTCTGTTGTCAAGATTGCGCAATTTCCCGTCAGCTGATCTCAAGTAGCGGTCGTTTCAACAAGTCGTCTCAACTACGCCTCATCATGGGTGACAAGAAAGCAGAAAGACAATTTATTGTTGAATTTATCGAGGTGTGTCGTGGTCTTCCGGCTCTGTGGGATGTGAAGTCCAAAGACTATAGTAATCGGGACAACATGATGATAAGTTCTGGTGGAGACTGTTTGCACAATGGGGCTGTACCGTCTGTGCTCTCAATTGAGCAATATATTGCACAACCTTCAATATCGCCTCCATACAGTACAATTTTTTGCACAAACTAAAATATTGTACAATAATCTTCAGTATAAAGTAGTGTTGATCCAATAGAATGTTAAGATGAAGAAAGGTTTTGGTTGAGGATCATAAAATAAGCTTAACCAATGTTTCGCCAGTGGCCAACGTTTCGAAATATTTATTTTCATCTTCAGGGCCTATCAACATGTATATAATTTAGAATTTGTATCTTACAATTTTAATGTAAAAAGAACCATGGTCAAAAGATAAGTTTTTGTTAAAGCTACATAATATTGAAAATCTTATTACATACCTCAAGCTGGTCAAGTGATGGTAAATTGTTCTAACAGTATACATGATCATAATTATTATGAGTTAGTATAATTTTAAACAGCTTATTATAAAAAGTTAATCAAAAAATTTATTCAATTTTATAAAACTGTCACGAGGTGAAAAAGTTAAAATATTTATCTAAGAATTAAATATAACCAAATTTGAGAACTTTCTGTGTACAATAATATTGACCGTCTAGCGGCCACATTGCACAATAATATTGAACGTCTACGGGTCGCTTTAGGGAGCCTATGTATTAATAAATTTTTTAGTTTTGTACCCGGGTGCAGCCGGACCGGACCGCCAGTAATATTATATTTGACGCAGCGGTATAATATAAGGTTGTTAGCTAATATAGTGTATGTCTCATTGGTGCAGATGTGAAATGGCACTAATGTGTAACTCTCAGTTGGATCTCTGGAGGCCGAAGGTGACACCAGCCGGTCATAACAGTGACATAAGGTAAAGGTGACTCGCCGGGGAATACCCCAGCAATTTCTATCTACGTTACAGGTATATATACTGTAGGTATATAATATATATATACTAACTGTTCTTCCTACATTCTGCACGGTGTGCGTGTGTTTATAAACGACAATTAATTAAATAATTCTGTTAGGTGTATAACTATGTAGTTGGTACATGCTTTACCATCTACGAAACTGCCAACGTGACGACTCTAAACTGATTAGCTAACCTATAACGCCGCGATATATAAACAGGTTAGCGCACAAATAACTTTTAGACTTGTGTAAAATTAAGTAAGTAATAATTTACACATACTAAAAATACAAGTGAAAAAATCTTTTTTAAGACAAGCTTTTATTAAAATGTAGATCAACTCACCCTAAACCTCATCTCACCCTCAACCCCAACCTCAACCTCAAGGGTTTTAAAAACTAAAAATTTATTTTTTTCTCACATTTTAATTTGTTCTTTTTAGTTCAAATAAATAAAATTATTTTTCATAATTTTTCATAATTTTGCGATAATATTTCTGAAGAAGATCTAAGCCCAGATCGAAATGTCATTTTTTGTATTATTGATTTATAATTTTATTTGTGTCAATACATAGTCTGAAAAAAATTGGTCGACAATTTTATTTATTTGAAGAGTTCTATTCAGACGTTATTCAAAGATTTGTTCTTTGTAGTCTTTCAAATTAATAAAAAAATTAAATAAGATCTTGGAAATATAAGGCTAAGTTCATACGAATATCGTTTTTTTCTTATCAATAAAATTTCGGTCAATAATGTTAACTTATTTGTAGACATGAAAATATTGCATATCGCATGGTGGGAGAAACGGGACATTTATGGTGGAGGTAACGGCATGTATACAAAAGAAACTCGTTATCGTCGCCGTAATTCGCTATATGTTTTCGAATGCGCTAATCTTCCAACATTACCTATAGTTTTCGATTATTTTTCTATTTAAAAAAAGCACATGGAACATGTTTGTGTATTCAATGGATATCTCTATATCTAAAATCTCGCTAAACATATTATCTTTAGCTAAAAATCTATTGGTTTTTAGGCTATGCGCCATGGACACTTTTTCTTAGTAACCTTTAAGCTATGCGCTGAGAAAACATTTTTTTTTATCATAAAATGTCCCTTTATCTCCGCGGAAGTAATTTTCCCAAATATTTAATAGTGACGTAAAAGGCACGTCAAATTAATTCAATAATAAACAATTGTATGCACTGTAATAGTATTATAAAGTGGCGTCATGAGACCTTGTATATAAAGACATAATATTTCATAATTAAATATTTTAATGACTATTAATGAAAATGCAGTTTTATTGTTTATAACAATATAACAAAATTATTTAAAATAACATATATGTATTCATATATTCAATAAATAATTTATAATGATCTAAAATCGCAAAATAGGTCACATACATTCCAGTGTAAAGAATTATTTAATTAATAAAATCAGCAGCGTACATCAATATATTTAAAAAATAAAAAAATAAAGAATAGTTACTTCTTACCACAACAGTTTTATTAGCGGTTGTACATTTCGGGAGCTATGCTCTCATTTTCAGCAAACACTAAACTGTTATATTTGCAGAAGATGAGAGCATAGCTCCCGAAATGTACATCCGCTAATAAAACTGTTGTGATAAGAAGTAACTATTTTTTATTTTTTTTATTTTTGTTTCAACCACAGTGCTCTTAATATTCGTATCAATATATTTATATAAGTAGGTGATATTTAAAAGTACTAAAAAATTCAATCTCCGAAACCACTCAAAAATTTTGTAAATGTGTCTTGCTTGGTCTAACTCATTCTATAGGATATTTTTTATTAAATATTTTGCACAAAATAACGGTGTTTTGTAAAAATAAACTGTTTTAGTAACGTGTAGCGACATCTCATAGAATTTACTCAAAGCTATTAGTTCAGAAACAAACAAAAAAAACTGTTTTAGTATCAAGTAGCGACGTCTGATAGGATTCGCTCAAAGCTATTAGTTTAGACGCCGGGCCGATTTTGCAGAATTATATCTATCGCACCCGGGTGACGCTGGAACGGACCGCTAGTAATTTGATAAAATAGAGACATCTTGACATTGAACGACCGCGACATTCTTACATAACGATATTATTGATCAACTTCAACAGACACGGCTTTTACAAATGTCGACAATTAATTCTAACAAAGCATTCAACCCACTTGGTACATAAACAAACATATTTGTTATTTATTCCCAATGCGAACGCTTTAGTGCCATTTGTATTTCGTGTAATGTATGTTAACACAAAATATGTATGTGTTTTGTCTTACAAAACAAAACAGAAGCGCCATGGTCGGCTCGTCGATAAAACAAACAACTTACGGATACTAAAACATGTTTTTTTACCCCCTCCTGTAAAATAGATACTTTTTATGCCTGTATAACGATAATAAAATTACCAATTTCGCAATAGTACGTAAAGCAAAACAAAAATATGCGATATTAGAAAGTCAACAGTAATTTCCAAAAGCGACCTATCAGTTACCATTTAATTCTATATGATAAACAGAAATAGCATGCGACAAAGCAGGCGTAGTTTTTGTACACAACCCAAATAAACCCCAGCTGTCAAAAATGTTTTTATGAAGTGAAAATCAACTATTTCATAGAGGTACTTTTCATAACGGTTTATTATTCTATTAATTTTTTCAAGAAAGTTTTGAAAAACGGATTTTTTTTAAACTTTATAGTTTCGGAATTATTTGTAAAATTAAAAAAAAATCAGCTATTCTTTCGTTCTGAAGAACTGTTAAAAAGAAATTAGTTAGCTGACAAGCATGCTTTGATTAATTCTTGCACCTGAAAGCATTTTATGTAAATATCGTAACATTTATTACTAGCCGTTATCCGCGTCACTACACGCGTTACAAGAAATTTTATTTTATTAATTATATAATATGCCAGACGTCAATATTTTTGAAGCTGGAATGGTCCTGTTACCCAATTGACTGGATTTTTTTGTACTAAGGATAAACGGGGGATGATCAGTCAGCAAGTCAAGGGTCCAATATTTCAACCTACCCGTAGCGTCTTAGTCGCACTCACGTATAATAGGCAGTTTTGTAACCGCATAGCAGCCATTTAGACCCGACTAAATGTTCTGGACTATTTTTTTTTTATTATATTAAATACTAATTTTGTAGGCATTAAAATTTCAAAATACCTCAAGTATTTTTTTTGCAGATAAAATTTTACAAAATAAAAAATTTACAGCTTGGCTACGCCCCACTACCCTTTAGCCAGGTCTTTGTTTTGTGTTCAGACATTATAAAAGAAGTGTTACACAAGTTTTCACAAATACCTACCCAAAAATGTTTGATAACCATCCTACTATAATAAACAAAACTGTATACGAGATTTAAAAGTTCCAATATTGTTTTTTTTTTTTTAATATTTCAACGTTATGCAACGGTTCAGTTGTGACGAGTCAACTGAGTCGGAGACAGACAGACAGACGGACGGAGTTTATTCTTCAGATAATGGAAATGCCACAGCCAAATAAATCACCGTGATTGACAGCTGTAAAAACACACTCTACCGGCATTTGTTGAACCGACAGCGTTGATTGAAAAATACACCGCATGTTTTATTGTTAGGGTGGTACCACTTGCTTGCCACCTCTTTCTCTATCGCTTACATTATACATACGTATATCGGCACGCCTGAAGGATATTGAAAAAAAAATGTACACGCTAATGGAATGTTGCCTAAATTGTCGATGCGATTGGCCTAAATAATGTAATTTGAAGGTACGACCGGAGGCGTTTTTTTAAATTAGCTCGTTTTAAATTTCTGCATTATAGTCGTAGTTTCGATTGACAGCCTGCTTATTCACAAAAAAAAACGAAGTAATGTCTCGAACATTTTTTTATTTGGCGTCTTCTTATACAGTATGTAAACGCGTAAGGTGCACATAGGGAAGTTAGCATTGGGAAAAAACGAATGGATCAGAGTTAGCTTTGACTGCATTAATTGTTATTTCTATTGCGTTACTATGGTAATATTGACGATTTCTATTTTATTTTGATTTATTTTTCAATTTATTGAAGAGTACTAATCAGACGTTAATCAAAGATTTTTTTTACAAAAATAGAACAAAAAAAGTAACTAAAACAATATACTTATAATAAATATTCAATATTTGTTCCGCCTACGGCCAAACAATGTCCTAAACGTTCATAAAATTGGCATTGTACGTTTTGCAAAGTTTGTGGTTAAATATTGAAACACATTTCCACTATTTTATCTCTCATGTAATTATTTGAATTTTTTCTTCGGTCGTATACACATTCATTTTGCAAAAGAATATTATCTGTCAAAATGAATAACAATATTTCATGTTTTTCAAGATTACCATAGTAACGCAATAGAAATAACAATTAATGTACTAATTCTGATCCATTCGTTTTTTCCCAATGCTAATTTCCCTATGTGCACCTTACGCGTTTACATACTGTATATGGATCTGGTGCACGCGCAGTGACAGTTCAAAACACAGAGTAAAACGTGTCTGTTATCTGACTCTGAGAATAATGACGCCATGTTGGTTTGTGGGCGTTTGTTCATGTCGCTCACGTGACAAGATACTGTTTCCTGATTGATTCTTGCTCAGACCAAGCAGAAAACCTAGCAAGAAAAATAGCCCCTGTTCTAATTTTAAAATATATCTTGTAAGTTAGCAGGCGAACCCGCAGTGACGTCATTTCCAACCTCGTACCCAGTCAACTGGCCAGCAGAAGTTCAAGCAGTGTTTCTAGCAGTTTCCAACCTCGTGTGCAGCGGCCTTTATTTAGGGTTTAGCATTAGACTTTTTCGAACTCGTCTAGATGAGACGATAACTGAGGGTTTCCGATCTCGTTTCGACGAAGTGACATCTATTTAAGCGAGTATCTCGTGTGCAGCGGCCTTTATTTAGGGTTTCGCATTAGACTTTTTCGAACTCGTCTAGATGAGACGATAACTGAGGGTTTCCGATCTCGTTCCAACGAAGTGACATCTATTTAAGCGAATATAAGTATCGAGAAAACAATTTTTTTATAGTGTGAGCAGCGACCGTAAAGAATGGTTTGGATTTTATAGACTATGAAATTTTCAAAGCAGCTTTCCATGTAATAACATGAAATAAAACTAAGTTGCCATTATATTTGATCATTATTTAACACGGCAACCTGCATATAATATATTCGCAAATTATTAAAAATTTTAAGCTTTAACTCTATAGGACCAGTAACTACATCAAAATGAATATGGATGTTGTGGTTCCTCGCTGTGGGATTCTCGCAGGCTTGCCTAGGCAAGCGATTGAAGTCACTATATTTTCTGAAAGTTGCAATTGGAACCATTTTTACGTCTGCCGCTTGGACTAACAATTACGTCACTACCACTGGGAAAAAAACATGAAAAACAAAGACAGTTTAGACACATTTTTATTAGAATTAGGCCGGATTATGTAGTTTAAACCAGCGATGTTAAAGATACGGCTCGCGGGCCACATCTGGCTCTCAAGTCATCTCAATACGACCCGCGACTAGAATCTATCCAGTGAGGATTTTAGACACCTGACATCAATGAGCTTATCAAAGACCTCAGGTGTCTGGATCCTCCAGCTCAAGATAATTTACCCTTTTTATTACCCTTATATGAAAATTGATTTAAACTAAATAAATAAAGATTTTAATTTTGTATGTGTTTTATATAATTATTCTGTTTTTTTTTTTTTTTTGTTTTAGATGATTTCTGAAGAAACGCCAGTGGGTACCGATTACGCAGATCTTTTTACGGCGCTCCAAAGATCATACAGTAATCTTGTCAATTTTTAATATTTTTAAATAAAAAAAATAAACGTAATATTTCTGAATGTGAATACTTTTAGATAGTAAAACTCCAAATCCAAAAATTAACATAGTTTTCCTTGAAAAAATTCACAAAAATGACTTTCTTTTCTGGCTCCTAGGTGGATATCTCCCCTTAAGAAAAATCAGTCTGACACGCCTGGCTTAAACAATACTGAATAAAGTTTGGGGCTACAAGCACGTTTATATCGAGAACTATGCCCTGCGAATAAGATTAAATTAAAAAAATACTACCTGAAAATTTTCAACACTCACACGTCACTATACCTCTTAAAAGTTTTACCAAGCCTACTGTAATAACAGTCACAAATGTGATAGAACACTTTATCCGTGAAGTTTATTTTCGTGAGTAGAATTTTAAAAATTAAATCGTCTTACAATGAATAGATGCGTTCAGAGAAAAGTGAATAATATATAAACATACAATTTTTTTATACATCGACATAATATCAAATGTGTCAACACATAAGTAAAAAAAATAGAAAAAACTCGTGAAAGGACCAAATTTCGTTATACATGTCATACTTCCAATAACGAAGCCAAGATTAAACTGAAATTCAATTTCGACATTCGAAGACGAAACACGCCTCTTGAATTTTTTAGGCAGAGAAAGAGTAGCAAATAGAAAAGGAAATATTTCTGTGTTTTAGATAAATCACAATTTAGTATATGAAAGACTGTCACCGAACTAAGTGACACGTGTCCTTGCTTACATTTCTTATCTAGCGAGCCATGACTGGTCGGTATTTCAAATAACAACTATAACGTGTCTCAATTACAGCATTTGACTGTCTGTTTAAGAGATTCGTAACAAAATTATAAAAAACTGAACCCTTGTAGTGAGACTTTCGTCCATCCGTCTGCCTAATTATTAGTCGTAGGAAATTAAAAATCTGTTATGCACATTATAGACGGAGAGCTGGCTACGGAGAAAATGGGTGACTCGGTGCAGAGCTGAAAATTTGCAGAATAATAGGAGATAGTACAAGTAAGTAGGGAAAATATTGCCAGAAGGCTAGGCGGAAGATAAAGAGCCGCCAGAAGGCGCTAATGTTGCGAAAAATCAGTGCACTTCTGGCAATTTCTATACTTATTCTGTAATTCAAAACTAGATTATATATTATATATATTATACATTATATAGTTATAAGGGCATATTGAAAATTCAAACATGATATAATAATTACATTCGACAAATATTCAAAATCATTAATGACATTTTGATAGAAATAAAATAAAATAGCTTAGATCATTTTTTTTCTTATATAAGGTTTGTTGCAAGCAGCCAGTAAACGGTAACGAAATCGTCACCTGCATGCGCAGTAGCTAAAACGAAGTTGTTTGTATCGGTTTTGGAGCACGTTTTAGCTACTGCGCTTGCGGGTGATGGTTTCGTTACCGTTTGTTGGCTGCTTGGAACAAACTTGATATACCTATAGGCGGAGTCTGGACCCATTTTAAGATAAGCGGAATAAAAAAATGCCAAAATATGGTAAAAAAATGGGAAAAATTAAAAAAAATCTCTGCCGCTTCATTTTTAGGTTCTGTTAGAGCCAAATGACCGGGAAATACCAGCGGCAGAAATTTGTGACTAATTGCACCCTCCCCAAGCCACTCCTAACCAAATGGATTTATGAACATGACACGCTTTTTTTTGTTCATTAATATTTCGTTTTTGAAAAAAATTGACTTAAATTTCTTTTTTACAAAATAATTACTAATTAATTTCGATATTTTTAGCTCAATTCCGAAGAAGCTCCAAATCCGGATCGAAACGTCAATTAATTGATTTATAATTATATATAACTGGTCGATAATTTTATGTATTTAATTTACACAAAGCTATTAGTTCAGAAACAAACAAAAAAAAACTGCTTAGTACCAAGTAGCGACATCTGTTACAATTCGCTCAAAGCTATTAGTTCAGAAGCAGATATGGTAGAATTTGCTCAAAGCTATTAGCTCAAACGCCGGGCCGCAAACGAAATACATTTTGCAGAATTATAACTATCTCACCCGGGTGAAACCGGGACGGACCGCTAGTTTTATATAAAGTTCAAATAAAGATACACGTCTCTTCACTACGAGTACGGTGTCCGGTATTTTCAATTAACCTATCCGGCAACCCCGGCTACATCCCGTATTTATAATGCACTGTTTCGACATGTACGATGACGTAGGTATAAAGTTATATAATGTATATTGTACGTATTATGTAATTCCAGACGCGTTGAGGCGGGAACACATTCGTTCCGCGGCGACCGTTTGATTACTCGCTCAGTTTGAGTATGTCAATATTGAGACACGGACAACGCACGACGCACTCCATGCCTATACCAATCTAAGAACTATATACCTCTCACACATACAATACCTTTGTCCTTTATGGTGTATATACATGCATGTTCACAGTCTTTGCGACGCCGCACCGTGCTATGTCTCAAAAATATAATAATAAAAAGAAATAAATCTCCCAAGCGGGTGCTGTGCACACACATGGTTTCATAGTGTATGACATATTTTATGGGTCGCAATCGTTGCTTGAGAAATATCATACCCAAACCCAGCAATGCGTCATTGCATTATAATGATACCTACTGTTTTGCAGATTATTAACTTAAAATAAAATCGAGTATCCATGAGCCATTATTTTCAATATTAAAAACACTTTAAGGCTTTCCCTAAGCCAAATACTATTGAGATGTACACTACTGACATCGGACAGTTTTTTTTAAGTTTGTTATAGCCATGGTTCTTGTCCTCGCTATTTAATAGAAATATGACGGTCATATAAAAATACTGTAAGGAAAGATCAGTTGAACTTCTACAATTTGTTAATATATCTTGTTCAAATTTTTGAAGTAAAACTTCTTTACGCACGCTTGACTTGGGGAGTAAACTGGTGATCCTAAGCTCTAGAAATATGTTTTCAAGTGCGCTGAATCCGAATTTGACATTATTATTTTATACAGGGTGACACCTTCCAACATTACCAGGTTTTCGAATATTTTTCTATTTCTAAAAAAAAACACAAAAGTTGAACATTGAACATGTTTGTGAATTCAATGGAAATCCCTATTATCTAAAATTTCCCTAAACATGTAGCTAAAAATCTATTGGTTTTTAGGCTATACGCCGTGGACACCTTTTTTTAGTGACGTTTATGCTATAAAATAAAACAATTTTTGATCAATTTAACCGGGAACCAAATCCCTTATCTATTGGTTTTTAGACTATGCGCTCATTGACACCTTTTCTTAGTGACCATTAAACTATAAAATAAAACAATTTTCGATCAATTTAACCGAGAACGAAATCCCATTTCTATTACTTTTTAGACTATGTGCTCATGGACACATTTTCTTAGTGACCTTTAAACTTAATATTATTTACACAGAAAAAAATCATCAGAATAATTGCAAAAATTTCCAACAGAGAAAGTTGTAAACCATATTTCAGAAAATACAGAATATTAACGGTCACAGCAGTTTTTATACTGAAATGTGTAATGTTTTATAAAAAGCATAAAGACTACTTTGAAAATAGATCAAATAAACATATGCACGATACCAGAAAAAAAATGATTTAAATTATATTCAAACTTCAATATGCGCCGTCCACAATAATAATCACAATATAATAGTCAAAATTTGTAATACTATACCTAAAAACTTAATACAATTACCTGACACAAAATTAAAATATAAACTTAAACAAATTCTTATAGATCTTGCACCTTACAAACTGGATGATCTATACAGCAATTTTACATAATTTTAAATATTTTAATATTATTTTAATGTATTTTGACTTGTTATATATCTTCGCTGAAGATCCATTTAATAAATTCTTTATTATTATTATTATTATAAAATAACACAATTTTCAATCAATTTAACCGAGAATCAAATCTCATAAGTCATAAGATTTGTGCGGGATTCTTTCGTCGAAAGCGGGACATAGTAAAAAAACGTATATAACCAGAAGTTTTCAAATACCTATTTATCTTTTTATTTGAATTAAAATTACGTTTACGTGACAATAGATAGCAAAAATAGCCATAGAAAATGTATTTTAATAAGAATATAATATTTTAAATCAGATTTACCCTATCGTTAAATAGTTGAGTCTTATTCGTCTTCAGAATAAAAAAAAAACAGAAATCAAAATCAAAAAAGTTAAAAAAAAAACAGAAATCAAAATAAAAAAAGTTTTATTCATTAGAAAAACATGGCGTTTCAAACAATAGTCTGTGGAGTGAGTGTTACAAATTGCAACTTACAATAAGAGAATAATTATTTATAAGAATTAATTATTCATGATATTTCTGTGAAGATTTAACTTCTTTTAAAGTTATCCCCGAAAAGCGGGACTGAGCCTGTCCCGCGCGGGACATTTATTTGATTTAAAAATCGGGACGTCCCGCCAAAATCGGGACGTCTCGCAACGCTGATATATTCCTATAGTTGTGACCGCGACTTTAAAAACAAAACGGATGTATTGGCCGCCATTGGCAAGTTTTACTTATCTTTCTCCGCGGTTCGTTCCTGTCCCGCACACACGCACACATGCGTTCACAATGTAGAGATTCTCTCCAAGCCCTGGAAATGTCTCACGAGAGTTAGTAAGCGAGGCCGCGTAAAGGCCAAAGTATTGAAAAAGAAAAAAAGCCTCGTGACTTTGTGTGGCCCCGGGCTAACCGCGACGATCATCAATAGTCACACACTATCTCTCTCTCTCTCTGTCTCTCTCTCCCTCTCAATTTCTTCGCTGTTGGTCAGGACCGGCGCAACAATTCAAAAGTTCATTAATTACTTCGCCATTAAATTGTACCGATCAGCCGAAACATTTAAACGTGTTATAGTATTCTGATGTTTTTTGGGAATTAGCACTCCCAAGAACCCGAGCTCCCGTGCCAATCGATTTGTGAATGCTGACTGACATATTCTCTGGTATACAATAGGCTATTTAGTTAGGCTATTAGTTTTAAATGAATCCTAAAGTGATAAAGAAGCTCAACAATTTTATAATAACATTTTATAACCGAATATAGCCACAAAACGACTTTTAATTTATCATTATGAATTTTCGCGCGAAAACGACTTGTGACGTCACTATGATTGTAAATAATAACGATAGTGCACAGTAACCATAGTAACACTGTACAATTAAAAACATTTAAGATTGCAATGATTTTTACGTTACCAGTGTAAGAAAGTAGGTATCTATACAAGTTAGTACAACTTATTTATTAAACGTTTTTATCTTTGGTAGATTAGTACTTTCTGCTTTTACGAAACCGTCTCCTATGATGCCAAATCTATAAAATACGGCATAGAAGTCTATAAACGCGATAATAACTTGAAAGAACTTCAAAAGATCACACAGCACGAAATAAACGTAGGAAGTTTACAAGCGAAGTGACGTCACGCCGGTACATGGCGAACAGCGTTTTAGACTTTTGAGCAGATTAAAATTGTATTTAAAAAAATAGCATGCATTTATTGTAAGTTGAAGTCAAATTTTCTCTTTTGCTTATTACAAAATCTATCAATAATATGTATAATTAGATTTTTTTTATTTCAATTTTATTTTTGTAAATTAAATTTTGTTGATTTTTAAAGAGAATTTTTGAACCAAATATTTACAAAATCCTTACTAAGAACGTTGAGAATCAATCCATAAAAAATACCAAAAGACTTTCACGTGGGGCAAATATTAAAAAAACATAAGCCCGGATTAAAATCCTATAACAAAATTTTATCTCGTTAGAAAAGCCGGAACCAAAACTATTTTGATCGGCTTCAGTCTGCAAGCGAATCAGGCTCTGTATAAAACATCAACTGCGCGCTATGTGACATTTAAGTTGGGTCGTTTTGCCTGGGGGCATGTTCTCTTTGTAATGGAATGAAACTCTATCGTGTGATGCTATGCAACCGGAGCCAAAGCTAGTGCTCCAACGCGGAGAAGGACGTCGCTTTGGCCCTTCTAGTCGGTCGTGCGGTTTAACATTGTCTTGTTTACACTTCTCGACCGCCTCTATCGACCACTACACAAACTACAATGATAACAATCACTCAAGGTCATTGCTATCCCAAAATACGAAAATATTCAAGTGTACAACAAAAAAAAATTGACTTACAGCACAGCGAAACATGAAAGCGTAGCTTGAAACATACCTGGAACAAAACAAAAATCATCAGTAAATTATAACAAGCAAACAGCAATTATAAAACAGTAAGTTCGCGGTACACGCAAGATGATTTTTACGTATAAAGTCAATCTTTACTGCTGATCAAGGATGCTTACGTCTGACTTAACAAACACTTGTGGTGAGGTGGCGACAATAAACATGTTTGCAACTAATCAAAGTAAAAATTAGCTACCAATTAATGTTTAATTTATATTTTGTAAAATTTTTCGGGGCACATTTTAATCTTCACAATTCCGAAATTTTATCTCAAAAATACAATTTAAAATAGTTTGATATCGGTAGTTCATTTTTAAATAGGTTTTTGTCAATAATATAAAATTTATAAACCTCTGTAATTGTCGTTTTTAAATCCTTTAAAACTGCACACATATCTGTTATCGGTATCGCTTCCCTATTGGATGTTGTCATTACTACATTTTTAGTGTATTTGCCATAAGGCACTTATACTATTGGCGTCGGTCGGATGGCGGGACCTAGGGACGATAACTCTCGACAGACGTAATCGATTTAAACGAAATTTAGTTTACATGTTGGAATCCACCACCGCACGAAGCCTATTTAAAATGGGCCCGATCGGGACATGTTAAGGGTGGTATTTGGAGGTTGAAAAAAATGTTCTGGCTCAAAAATACCGAAAAAATTCTCGGAATCGTTTCAAATTTGAAATTTAACCCTTTAGCAATCATTAAAATGTACTGCTAAAATTTAAAAAAAATCGGCCCGACAGGACCGGACTTACAAATTTTATGAAAACTTTACTGATATACATTTACATACTGAAGGGTGTATAAAATTTGGTACAGATGTAGAATTGATATGTAGTATTGAAATTAAGTAAAAAATGTTGTTTTAAGGGGGTATTAAGGGGTAATTTTCTTTATTTTGTCCAAAAACAAAGAAATTCATGTAATAAAGCCACACTGCCTATATAAAAGCAAATACACTATATTGTCTGCAGGGTTTGGCACTGCGACCCGAGTTTTTACTAACTAATACTCGTATGCATATAGGGAATGCTAGGTCCATTTATATATTTTACGTCTTAGGTGTTCAAAATAATGTTAAAAGTCGAGATTTAATGATCACCAACAGTAAATGCCATATATACCTACTATGTATAGACAAATACAGAAAAAAGTTACGCGTAGAACTAAAAAAATCGCTTATCGAACAAGTTGACTTTGACAGCACTTCCGCGTGTATAGGAAGTTTCGATAAATACAGAACAGCTTTACTTGTATATTTAACCCTCGCCTACACACGTAATACCCACACCACTGGCATTCGGTCGGTATTCAGCGTGAAAAACAAAATTGCAAAAGAGGTCATCGAGCGAGTAAGAGAGTGGTGTCTAGCAACCGATATTCAATATTTCATACAGAGCAAAGGGGGGGACGGGGGGGTCAGGGAAGCAGATCTAGTGCACAGTACCGCGCATTCATGGAATTGCTGAGATGTCGGGAGCTGCTGTCGGTTCGTATACTCGGTTCCACCGAACTTGATGCAACCCATACTTCCACCATATTCTAAAGGAATTGCCAATTTTATGAAGTAATAATTTAGTTTTTCACATATTTTTATTTATTATTTAAATATACGCTATAAAGGCTTATAACCTTTATTGTTACGCGTCTATAATCTACACTATCTATTTAAATAAATATTTTTGTTTGTGGTTTTGTAGTCGGAACGTGAAAGGCTTCCGATATAGTGATGTGTCGTTCCTGAGCGAGTCGTTCATAATGAACGACTCCTTTCTCGGAGCG
Organism: Xanthostigma xanthostigma; assembly: GCA_963575645.1. Lineage (NCBI taxonomy): Eukaryota > Metazoa > Arthropoda > Insecta > Raphidioptera > Raphidiidae > Xanthostigma > Xanthostigma xanthostigma. The sequence continues at coordinate 25,739,106 of OY754471.1, forward strand.
GAGCAAATCGCTCTTTTTTTTGTGAATGACTCACTCTGAGCGCCATTGCTCTGTGCTAAACTGTTCTGTACTGTTGCATTCGCATATTTACATAGCCCACACAGTGCAGGCCACAGAGGAACTAGTGCACTTTGGAGATACGGAGTTGCTGAGTCGTTTAATGTTAAATGACACACTGTTTACAGTGACTTAAACCATTTACATTGACGTCGTTGACAAAGATATAATAATGTAACAATAAAAATTATTATTGTTAAGCTTTTATTATACTTTATATAGTTTATCCGAAATACGAATAATACAGAATCAAAATGAGCTCAGAGCTGAGTGTGTATTGTGCCTGTGCAATGCTTCGTGACTCCTGGGCATGCATGATGTGTAGTGCGTACTGTCTAGTGTTGCTCCTTTGAACGACTCCCTCTGAGCGACTCTTTTCAGTGAGCGGAGCGCACGGAGCCACCTCCCAATAAAGTGTCATGAGGACACATCACTATTCCGATAATTTATTATTTTTATATTTATTTTTGTTAAAAATTATTGATATTCTTTTATTACTAGCTAATTATCTATTATAAAATTGTTCATCTAAATAGTTTTTATAATAACAAATGAAAAATCTTGTTTTAACTCGACCCGTCCTCCCACCATATAAATGTAGAGTGGAAGATGGTTTTTTAGACGTAAGGTAGGTACTCAATATTCTTGATTTAAGGTTTGAAATTTGTATTTGTTATCATTCTTCGGAGTGTTTAAAAGTGATTTGAAAATTTTAATGACTATAGTATATTTTTTATAAACTCGATCACCCTGTTAAAATATTTTTACAGTAAAATGATAAAAAATAAATAAAATAAAAAATAATAAAAAAAATTATATGAACTTTTTTGAGAACGAGTTACACCCCAAAGAAAAATGACAACGTTTGAATTTTAAGGTACGAATTTGTAATAAATGCTTGTACACTAATTGTTCACGCGTCATTTCAAACATCCACCCCTCCGCCTCTCGTGATATTATCGTGAAAACTAAATATAAATCGGTTGAGCGATTTTCAAGTTGATCGCGACAAAGAAAGGAATAGTAGAAATAGTAGAAAAGTAGAAATAAGTCGACAGAAAAGTATGTTTATATGAAATTGCAGACTATTTTTTTATTTGGAATAAAAGTCAGGTAGTTTTGATACCGCTGATGAAACAGAGTAGTCACGAGATGGGGGAAAACTCCTGCAAACACGCGAAATTAAATTTTAAATATTTCGTACAGATTGGATTTTTTTCGTCATTTCTCCATATTTTCTCTTGAGAGCAAGGTAAAAAAATGTTGGAATAAAAAGTTATTCTAACCTTCCACGAATTTATAATTAGATTTCTTATTTTATTTTGATATTTTTGTCATATCGGAAATTTAATGTAAATCTCAGGAATTCTCCTATGGATTAATAAAAATATAAATATCCACAAAAAATAAAGCCTCGCAACATTAGAAATTAAACATGAAACTTAATACTAAACTATACAAGGTGTTCCAGAAATAACGCCAAAAATTTTAAGACTAGGGACATAAAAAAATCGATATCTTCTGAACATTGATGGTATTGGCTTAGATCAGGGGTCGGCAACCTTTTAAGACGGAAGAGCCAAAAGTTACAATTTACAAAATTTACCAGTTTTTAAAGAGCCACTAAACATTTTCGTTTTAGTATTATAGTATTTGCTTACATAGGTATAATATAGTATATATATCCGAGGACGACACGTCGCGACGGGGGCGATGCGGGTGAGACGCGAGTGGAAATGGCTGAGAGATAGACGTGGTACTCAATCATGGATCGATTGGACGATTTTTAAGGGTTTATATAATAAAATGATTATTTTTTGCGTATGGAACTGGAGAGCCGCAACTTTGCTTCAAAAGATCCGCAGGTTGCCGACCCCTGGCTCAGATTATTTACTGTTCAGTTTCCGATGCACCGGGAAAAATGTCGATGATGTTTCATATCATTCAAGGCTAATAATGATGAATTAAAAATTTTGTGCATCTCTGTTTAAACCGTTTCCCCTATTAGATTAAAAAATCAATCAATTTTGCCGAAATTCGATTTTTTTTTTGATATTACTGTCGGTTCCTGTCAAATTAGTAGCCGAATTATATTAAAAATTTCGAAAATGTTTAGTCTCGTCTAGTTTTCAAAGGGGTTTCAGTCACAGACGTGAAATACAAAATGTCAAATTGTGATTAATTTCAGGTGGTAAATGGGAAATGAAAAAAAAAAATTTCAATTACATCGTGTAAGGTGTCAAATGAAAGCTTATGGAAGCACGAATTCAGCAATATATTTGTTGTATTTTATGTTTCCATTAATTAATAACTTTTGGGGAAAAAGCGTTAAAAATTGCTATATCTATATCTTCTAAATGATCACTCAGAAAAATCTGAAAAAGAAATCATGAACATTAAGAATTAGGTGTAGATGGAACGAATATTATCAGGATTAAAAAATTCTAAGACGATAAATTGTTAGAAACAATTTAATTGTTTATTTCTTTATAATTATAAATTTGGTTATAGAACACACCAGTGGCGGGCTAAGGCCACGGAACACTAATTACGCAAGTATGGCTTTTTAGGCGCGATTAGCGTAAGCTAAAGCGCCTTATATGTACTCGCTTTGTCTGTGAATCTGTGAGTCACGCTTTTTGTATCCAGCGTACAGCCCAAACGCCTTAACCGATTTTAAAAAACTTTTTTTTGTTCGATTCGTCTCCGGGTAACTTAAATCCTAACGTCGCCCGATTTTTGAATTTTGACCCCAGAGGGGAGCAATAAAGAAAAAACGAAGTTTTTTGCTTATAACTCACTCAATTTAAATCAGATCGGTTCGAAACCTGTCTTAAACGAAAGAGGAGAAATTTTTACATAAATTTCGTACAACAGAATTTGCTAAAACAGGTTTTTTATACAAATTTATTTAGAAATAAATTCAATTTGATATAATCGATGGCAAACATCTTTCGGTTATCTCTCTCTGTTGCACGGTTTAATATGGTAATATAAAGATTACGTTTGTTCTGTCTTAAAATAAAACGATTGCATTTGTTCAAAAACGGATGGCATTTGAAATATTTGTGAAATGCAACGCCTTCTGAGTTAACAATTTGAATAACTAATTATTAGAACATAATACTTTGACAGATGAAAACGTCATTTTTGACATTTCTTACCATTCCGACACCACGGATGAGCGGATTGAAACCAAATTTTGGGAGGATGTTTGATATGCAAATATGAAGTGGCCTATTGTTTTTGGGGAACATCGGCGCATGCGTAAAAGAGTATATCTTTTATAATGTTATAAAAAATAGAGAATAGTTACTTCTTACCACAACAAGTTTATTAGTGGATGTACATTTCGAGAGCTATGCTCTCATCTTCAGCAATACACTAACTTTAGTGTATTGCTGAAGATGAGAGCATAGCTCTCGAAATGTACATCCACTAATAAACTTGTTGTGGTAAGAAGTAACTATTCTCTATTTTTTATTAGATTCAAACCACAGTGCTCTTAATATTTTTGTTATTTTATAATGTTGTTTATTATAATAATAATATAGTTTTTAAAAATTATTTTGTCTATTTTTACATGAAAGTTTTGTAAATTTTTTGGAGAAAATCGGCGCATGCGCAAAAGAGATATGGGCTATGACGTTGTTTCTTATATAATAATGCTTTACATTTCATAACGGTTGATTATTCTATCTGTTTTACAAGAAAGTTTTGTAATTTATTTTTGGGGAAAATCGGCGCATGCGCAAGAGATATTATGTGCTATAACATTTTTTTATATATCAATGGTATACTTTTCATAGCGGCTTATTATTCTATCTGTTTTACAATAAATTTTTGTATTTTATTTCGGGAAAAATCGGCGCATGCGCATCAGAGATATTATATGTTATTACAAGAAAAATAAAATAATAATAAAAAGAAAGTTTTTATTGAAATGTACCAAAATGGAAATATAATTATTTTAAATATTTAGGGTAATAATTATAAAAAAGTTGGTTGTGACTAATTATTAATAAATTATTAAAATGATTTTTTCCTTTCTGTGTTTCAATATTTTCAACTGTAATTTTTTTCGTAGATTAAGTTAATTAAATTATATTATTAAGCTCAAAGTGTCGTTAAAAATATACAACAATTTTCAAGCATAACGCCGGGGTATATTTTATAGAATTTCGCGCCTTGTAATTCTTGAATTACTTGTGTCTTCAGACAATATTTTTTAAGTTGGATTCATAGTCCTAAATTAGAAACAATTTAATTGTTTATCATCACTATCACTACATAGTATTGAAAAAAAAGTCGCTGCCTGCCTCTGTCTGTTTCTCCGCTTACTTCCTTTAAACCTCGCAATGAATTTTGAATTTTCATACGGTTTTCACTAATAGAAAGAGCGATAATCGAGTAATAGGCGAGGAGCCAGCAATCCTGAAAGCTCCGTGATTAAGGATAATACAATTTTTAATGAAAATTGCAAGTTTACACTTAGACGATCTTATTCGTCTAAGTGTAAACTTAAACTAAACAAAGGATTCCGTGATAATGGAGAAATTGTACCCCCTATCACGTCATCATTTAAATAGGTTTGCGCGACCTTTCCGGCTAAAAAACATTGGTCGGCCGGATTTTTTCTGAATAAGTACGAAATTTTGCACAAAATTACCTAGGAAAGATCAAAATCCGCGATGACAGGGAAACATTAAAGACATTTAACAATATATAATTTATTTTAAAACATTTTCGGCTAATAAAATCCACGCCGACCAAGCGCATCTTATTCGTCTAAGTGTAAACTTTCAATTTTCATTAAAAATTGTATTATCCTTAATCACGGAGCTTTCAGGATTGCTGGCTCCCGGACTATAAGGTTAGTGTGCATAATTTGTAAATATTTTGTATAAAATGGCTGAACTATGGCCGTGTTTTGTCAAAAAGAAAAAACTGTTTTCGTGCGCATACATGGCTAACGCTGGTCAAATCTTTAGAGATACATCAAAACAATAGATGGGAAGGTAAATATAATATTTCCACAGAGAGATAAAAAGAGAGAGAAACTGTGTATTAATAAATCTAACAGTTCACCTGGGTGAAACCGGAACGAGCCGCAAGTTTCTTTGTAACTGCAGAAATAAAAATTGGCTACAGGCGAGCTGATGGCACGAGACACTTCTTGTACAAGTAAAGCTTGCACTTGACCGATTTTTTTAAGTTGGCACGACTGTATTTACAAAGTCGCAAGGCCAGTCAACGGTATTTTATTTTGTAAAGGAACAGGCGTGCAATATTTTATCGGATGCGCGATAATGCCATTGTTAAAAGATTAAAAAACACTAACACACTGCGGTACTGCCACACAATAATAAAACAAGAGAACACACGTGTTAGAATGTTAAGTCGTATTGTCTGGTGTTGCTATCTATAGGTATGTATGGATATTTATATAGGTAGATGTATAAATTTCAATTATTTTATCGTGTGTTGATTAAACGGACGATATTGTGAATATTGTCCGATTCGCATATGTTTTGTAATTTGTTCACTGTGAGGCACTTGCCTCAATAAGCATTGCCTCATATTTTATTTCATTCATTATTTTTCAACGCCACCACCTATAGCAACGCTTTATGTTTTCAGAGTCGCGATTATCCAACTGGCTGCTGACCGCCGTTCTGCTTTTATTCAGAAATATTTTATGTAAGTACAAAGCTAACAAACTGTGAATGAGTTCTTTTTTTGGCGAAAATGCTAAATATATACGTTGAGGGAAAGTTTGACTAAGGAACAAATTAGAAAAAGCTTAACCGATGTTTTGCTTGCGGAATTACTGCACTTCAAAGCAGCACGTGAAACGTCATAATAAGATACCCCCGGTGTACACCGTGCAACTCCTGACCCACAAGTTATAGCGTGTTATTTAGATCGGCTTTGAGCTGCATTTACCGTCGGCACATTAAGTATTCCTATCACTGTCATATGCTAGAAGTGTTTTCTGAATCAATTTCATTCAGTCAGAACCTTTGACGGCTTTGACTCGGCGGTACATGATACACGACACACGGCTCATGGCTGTAATGACTAGTGTTACAGTGAACATTGTAGTTTGTTGTCAACAATGGGTTAAAGAACGATAACTCGATGTGCAAAATGTTCATTAGAAATACACAGTTATTATTTTATATAACATAACACAGTGTTATTAGCCGTTAAATTATTTTTTTTGCGCATTGAAAAGGGGAGAACGTTTCGGGGGAGTTCTTTATAAATAAATTACGGGATCGTGTCGATGCAATGACGTTTTTTTTTGCTCAATGAAAAGAGGGCGTGTTGGGGGAGTCCTTTAAAAAACAATTGCGGGATCGTGTATACAGAGTGAGATAGTAATACAGTAATTCTACACCAGTTGCTACGACGTGTAGGTATATGGGATTTGTGATTAGTTAGATTAAAACAATTACAGTGAAAGACGAAAAGTAGTTCCGTTTTTTTTTACATATTTTCGAGGAAATTTGTGAATAATCCGCAAAGTTTTTGACGTGATAACGTCTTATAAATTGATTAATCACCAATCTTATAAATTGATAAAACACCGGCTGCATGCACGAAAAAGTGTAACGTTCCTAACGGTCGTAAGGTTCGTAACGTTCCGCCTGACCCTGTGCGTGCTTTTCTCGAAAACGGCCCTAACGATTTGGATGAAATTTACTGAAAAGGGATTTTGGGGGGCAAAAAATCGTTTTAGCTAGGTCTCATCTCTCGAAAAAATCGTTTTCTTACAAATTTTATCATTATAAAAATCAATTTTTTGACGTATGAAAATACTTAAATATTGTAAGTAGGTTTTGGAATTTTATATAAACAGTGAAACAATTGTTTTATAAATAGTATGAAAGTTAATCTTTGAGACTTAAATAAATACGAAAGAAAGAAAGTTAATAAAAAAAATTATTTTTATAGGTGGTGAGTAATTTAATAAATAAAAATTAACCTAAATTTGAAGCGAAAGATGCAATATCATAGATTCGAATTATTATAATTATTATATAAATTTAGGTTATGTATTACGGAATACGTTATCACGTAAAACTATCGTCCGTAAACCGACTTTACAGACAACCAATTTTTTTTAACGTCAAAATTTAGCATTTTCCATGACTTAAAAAAAAGTCAAAATTTATCGTACTGGATCCTCAACAATGTTTGAAAAAAGTCAATACTTAAATCAACATAAATATGGATGTTATTCGTAATTTAATTACCCTTCCCCCATTCTTAGCTCAGTGTTACGAGGTACCTCCGGTTAACCCTGCAGAACACATATTTAAAGTGTTGACGCGGCGTCACTGATTTACTAAAATTAGTACTCCATACACGCAGCGTATGCAATACGAAATGCTTGTATTTTATTATATATAGACAAAGTGAAGGATAAAATGCAATTTATTATTAAATAAAAGAGCGCATCCCACGAGTCGTCCCTGATGTGTTTGTAGCCCCATCATGTACCTACGCACGCATACCGCGTTATGGGGATTTTAAAATCCTTTTTATAGATACACGAACCAACATAACATGGATATAAACGTCACACTAGCCCCGTCTCTGTCCAACATTACGCATTTGTTTCTGTACATTCCCGTTCAAATAGGGCCACTTGAACGGAATTTGAATTGATCGCATTTTTATTATGCAGAACCAGGGTTGAATTTAGGGAAGGGAAGTTCCGAAACCTTCACCAATTTTTGTGTCCGCGAATTATTTCTATTTATTTTTTATTCTACGTCTATTTTGGTCAAACCGCGACTTAAGAAAGCTATAGCGCTAAATTAAAAACTTGATAATTATTTAGAGGTCTCCACAAAAATGTCGGTATTAACAGTGGCGGCTCGTGAACATTTTAAATGAGTCCTCTGCAGGGTCAACCAGGAGTACCTAACACTGTTGACAACAAACTACAATATACACTGTAAGTTGTAACACTAGTCACTACTGCCACAAGCCGTGTGTCGTGTATCATGTTTGTACGTACCGCGGAGTTAAAGTCGTCAATTGACTGGATGAGATAGATTCAGTGAACACTTCTAGCATATGACAGTGATAGATGCTTCTTTGTTATAACGTGCTGACGAAAAATGCAGTACAGAGTCGATCTAAATAACATGTTAAAGTTGCGAGTCAGCGAACGCCTGAAAGCAAGAAGGTCTGCCACACAGAACACATATGAGTTTTGTGGTCTATCAGTGGCTGTTAAACTTTAGCGTTGATTGTGTAACTATTACACTATTTTCAAATATTAAATATTGGTTATAATATGGAAAATATAATTCATTCCAAAATTATGAAGTGTCTAAGATTTCGGTTGTTCTACAGCAGCTCTGCAACGCTCGTAGAAGAACCGCCGCTGGGTATCAACTATCTTTAAAATGTTAGCTTGCGACACAAACTGTTACTTTGTAACCTACGTTGATCCACATCTCGCCTTTCCAAATTCTTAAAAACTATCCTCTCAAATCGTACGTTTATTCTAACAATTACTTATAACACACCGAAAATATCTACTACTGACATATGACGTCACTCAGTAGAGTTGGTGACTAGAAGCGCAATAATTTATTAAAGCTACTGTGTTATTTAAATGACGTGACGTCACTTAGTCGTGCTGATGTGTAACTCACTTGCAAATAAATATTTCAATTCGTTTTCCTAGATGAAATGAACAACGGCATCATCTGGGTTATTTATTTTTTAATGAGGTTAGGATCATTTCTGAAAATGTTCAAAAAGAGCTGTTGTAAAGTAGAAAACGAATCGAGTAATTACCGAATCTTTTCAGAGCGCACTGGATCGACTCGGATCGGCACGTTGTGTACCAGTTCGATTTGATCGGCTTGGACCGATCGGTTCGTCTCGGAAACGACAGAGAATGTTCGGAGGGGTAAAAATGCCAAAAGGGTATATATGCATGTAACTTATATTTATATAGTTCAAATATTATTTTTGTAGTCTTTATTGCAATTGATTAAACTTTAAATAGTTTTTTCTTTATAAATTTTTGCTAAATAATAAATATTAATTAAACAAAGATGCAATAAATACGCATGAAATATAAATTATCAAAACCTAATGCTAGTGGTTAGACCATAGAGATATAAGTAACTAGAGTTCGCTAGTTCGTATGCATGCCATAAGTGAAAGTGTCCTCAGTTGAGAGAGAGAACGCTGCAAAAAACCCAGAAAACCAGATATTTGTTTACTCAAATCAGCATTGTTTTGTATCATTAGTTACCATAGAGATAAGGAACTTTTCTCTGTCTGAATTGCAGACACTTTCACGACTCACTCGCGTACTCTAGTATAATATCTCTATGGGTTAGCGTTAGACCAAAGTGTGATGTCAAAGTCCATGTCAACATAAGTATTCGCGTGGTTGCCATAGAATAATTGTCTCTTTTTCAATACAGATGTTTTAAACAAGATTGTTGACATGGACAATGACGTCACAGAAATCTCACGTAAAAATGGCGCGTTTGAATAATCAAAATATCTTTCTTAAAAAGAATATTTATTTTTTAATTCAACAAGAATGTTTTAATGAATGATTTCATGTGTTTGATAACTTTTAATAAGAAAATAATTGATTTAAAATATTTTCAAAAATTGTGCATTTACTCTATTGTTCCGACACAGTTTAGATGTAATGAGCGGGATACAGTTAATTCACTCAACAATATTTTTGTCTACGGAAATGTAGTGCGTATATGACTTTCTGGTTGAATGGAATAATAAAAACCTACATATTGTGTTTTGCTGCGAAAAATTCACAGAATTACATTTTTTAATTTTTTATGTGAAACATCTACTGACGCGTTTAGATGGGAGTAAAAACGTGCAAATGCCGTGACGCCCAACGCTGTTCATGACACATGTTACCGATTCAATGCGTTTTCTACGGCTTCCGAGTCGACTGGTCCGAGTCGACCGACCCGGGTCGACCCAGTTCGCGTGGTGCTTTATCCTATCAGGTCGTACCTATGTTAAATTTCCACTGCAGAAGATTTGCTCGAGAATGTACGTCCTATGTGTATGTAGAAACACGTATGAACTAGACAGGCAGACGAATGTGGTAACAAACAATAAAACGCGGCGATCCACTTTTGTCTCTACATGAATAAAATATGTAAGTATAGGTTATAGCATGACGTAGAAAAATGTTGCATGCATTTGTGAACGGAATCGTAATAATACATAGAAGTTAACCTGAAAATTTAAATTGCCAATAAAGGTGTAAAATCATAATGTTGCATGAGACATGAAAAATTAATATTTAATTTAAACAAAATATAAATGCACTGAATCTATGATAAAAGATCAATCTATGCCTTTATAAAGTCATTTGGGTAAGTATATAACACAAACGAAATAGTGTTTTTAGTCGATATGTAGGTACATAATAATGTTTTATTTACAAAGCGACAACGCGATTATAAGAGCTTGCAGCGCACACATGCAACTGTTTGTGTCACGATTGTGCGATTAAGTCGATTGTAGCTCGTTAGATTCAGCTAGCAACAGCGTAAGTTCCAAATTTTTCTTTTAGTATTAATAGACGATCGAACTTAGTACGAACCGGACAGCGGATATGGTCCGCTCCGTACCAAATCTGCTCGTCTAGACAGTAGTCTGCGTGTCCGCGCGGTTCGATGGTTTGCACATCGTACTTGGTCCGGTTCGTACTTATATCCGTGCGTGTGTATACAAGTACAATTGAACTTGATTCATATAACCGTATAACGACGTCACTGTAATTCAAAACGTTATGCAACATGACAGAAATTTTGACAGATAAGTGATATTGTAACAGAGAAGCGCGTAACAATACTCTAGAAAGTCTTCGGGAGTGTTATTCAAAATATGATCTTCGCTATCAAGTGATTTTATTAACTTCATATGACTAAATTCATCGCTATCTTTAGAAATAGAATTTTGCCCACTCCTTTCTTTTGTTCCTTGCTGTTTGTGGCGGCATTAACGTTGCCGCTAGAACAATCGCAATTTTCGCGCGTTTAATCGGAGGCATGATGTTCACGACCTGTGTACACAAGGAGACTGACAGATTCGGTCGTCTGTTGCAACCAGCGAACTTGATCCGCCGTACCATGTCCGCTCCCGGCCCGTACCATGTTCGATCGTCTATTAATACTTTTATTACTCCCAAAATCCACCTTGCTGTTCCAGGTTGTTGAATTCAGGTTCAAAATATTTCTTCATTTATATTTTGTTTACAAAAACCAGTTAGTATATTTCTGTAATAATTTGTTTCATTGATGTTTTGAATTAAAAGAAGCAAACCGAAATAAACAGATTTTAATTCGAGTCAATGACAGTTATAAATAATATGTATACGAGTAAAATAACGCTTTACAGTGTTTGCCTTGTGTATACACGCTTTTTAATTTTTACTAGCGGCCTGGTTTGTGACCGAAATATACTCCGATAATTTTTTACAGTGTACGAACGTAAACAATGAATATTTTTTTACAGAGCATGAACGTATGTTTTATTTTATTTAATTTAATGTATTTGCAACACATAAATAAATAATTGTAACTTTCTGCGCTCCTCTATATGAACTTTAACTACACAAAATCTCACACTCCTCAGGCCTTAAAGTAAAAAGTTATATAGATTAAAAATTATCTAATATTTAATTAAAATTTACGTAAACTTTATATTATCGCACAGGATGTAGTAATGAAATTTTATTCAACGATATATACTTTCATTTCACTGTGTTATAAAATACTCTAAATTATCGCACAGGTTGTAATAATGAATTAATATTATTCAACGATATTCTCTTATAAACAGCTATTAAATTTAAATAGGCATATAATATATATAAATATTTTATATTTATGTTTTGAAACCTAGGTAAAATCTTTTTTTCCACTTCCCCCTATAAAATAGATGTATAGTAACAGTAAAATGATTCGTTTAACACTTATAGTGCTGTGAACCAAAACAAATCAATTCTATCCTAGCAATCTAATAGTAATTTTCCAAAGCGATCTGTCAGTTAGCATTAACATTTAAAAGGAACAGAGATAACAAAGCGGGCATAATTTTTAAAAACAACCCAAACAGATTGCAAATGACTACACATACAGCTGTCAAAAATAATAAATATATATACTGATAATATGAAAACCATCCCTAAGTAAGTGCCAAAAATACCATATTTGCCTCTCTTGCGTATATTATTGCGCACGAGGTATATATGGTATATTTGGCTCTAGGTATACAATCCTTTAAAACGTTATGCAAAATGCAGAACGTTATTACAATTTTACACTCAAATGATATTAAAAAACTAATTCGAATATTCCCTCTTCAAAATAATTGCCGTGCTGACAGACGTTTTTCTTCTTTTTGCAAACGAATACCAACAGAAAAATATAAAAAAAAGGGTGTAGAAGCCAATATTTCAGTATGCATACAATATTATTTAATGCGGCAATATTCGGTCCCACGAACACAATAAATTAACGTATTCTACAAGCTTAAAGTCTAGACCAATAAATAATGCATAATTGTTTTACAGAAGTATTCAAGTGGAAAAGTTTAAACTTTGGCATTCTACCACGCGTATATATTATTTTTTCTACGATAACTTTAGAAGCTTTTACATACAACACCGGGTTGTTTTTTGTATCTGTTGCTGATCCATGCATATCGTCTGTATTTATACAGTCGCGGAAAAAAACATTTTGGTGCAAATAGTACCTTGTGTTACAAGCACATAAAATTAGCGATTGCGAACAAGGGTGGGTTTGCTCACCAGACCTCAGCAAGGGCGGCAATCACCAGTGTTGCAATCGCCATTTCACCCCAATGGTACTTTTTTGTAATAAGTGCACAGAAAAAATGACATTAAATATTTACATTTTGTAGGTTAGGCGAACTGTCAGTTATAGTTCACAATCATCGCGTAGGAAGGCGCCACGTTCGCTTACTTTCGACCCGTTGAGATTTTCTTAAAGAACAAAAACTGTTTTAAGTAGCGCATGAGCGACTTTTAATTTACGTTATTGTCTTGCAAAAGCCAACTTTCCTCTCCAAAAACATGTATTGATGCACTTTGAATTAACGTATTACAAAAAATGCATTAAAGAGGTCTTAGACGCTCACGGCTCAATCAGACGAATAGTTGACAGACTGCGAAAGTTGACGTATACTGACAACTACAATTAACAACTTAACCTCACATTTTGAAGATCAGCTGTACGTCGTCCGCCATGTTCAAGATCAGTGATACAGAAGTTTTTTTGTGTTTCCCACAACTGTGTTTAAATATGTATAAACACGTAGTATTGCAAGTTGAAGCGTAACACGTTACACGAGGTGGCAATTCCCACACTACGAATGGGGCAAAACACGAAGGTAGATCGCTACTGACAAAAAGAAGCATTTAAACGCAATACATAACACCGTAGCGTGAGATCGCGCTAACTGAGGACTCAGAACGGAGAAAAAAACAACAGGCACTACATTATAACGAATTTTCCACATATGCATTTACACTCTAGTTCAGTAAAAATACATAGTTAAAAGTGGTACAGTCGCCCCTTCCTACATAGCCACTCTTTAAATCTCGATTACTTGCTCTTCCACCAAAGAAGTGTACGAAAATTCTAAACTAAAAAAATTGGTTGTCTGTAAAGTCGGTTTACGGACGATAGTTTTACGTGATAACGTATTCCGTAATACATAACCTAAACCTCCCAAAATTTGGTTTCAATCCGCTTATCCTTGGTGTCGGAATGATAAGAAATGTCAAAAGTGACGTTTGCAACTTACAAAGTATTATGTTCTAATAATAATTAGTTATTCCAATACTTAACTTAGAAGGCGTTGCAATTCTCAAAATACTAATGTCAAAAAATTGAATTAAACATTAGAAATGCAGCCGTTTTCATGTTAAGACAAGACATACGTTTGCTTCTAATTTCCATGTACGGCAAACAAAGACAACCGACCGCGTCGCGCCATGCATTAGACAACATTGCATTTATACAGCTATTTTTCTATATAAATTTGTATAAAATATTTTTCTATATAAATTTGTATAAAAAAACTGTTTAGGCAAATTCTGTTATACGAAATCTATGTAAAATGTTCTCCTCTTTCGTTTAAGACTGGTTTCAAACCGATCTGATTTAAATTGAGCGAGAAATTAGCAAAAAGCGTCAGGCGGAACGTTACGCGTTATGCGTTACGCGTTACGAACGTTAGGAACGTTACGTTACACTTTTTCGTACATGCAGCCGGTGTTTTATCAATTTATATTGGTGATTCATCAATTTATAAGACGTTATCACGTCAAAAAAATACAGCAGTTTTCTTTTGCCTGTTGTAGTTAAATAAAAAAATATTTTTTACAGTTTTTGATAAAATTTTAATTATTTCAGAACTTTATCAAATTAATCAAACTTATAGAAAAAGACACGCATTGAAGAAAACTTGTAGGATATAAAAGTTTATGAATGTTGTTTATCACAAATTAAAAATTAAACTTTGAAATTTCATAACTTTCAGACTAAAAATTAAATAAAAGTTTTCATTTGCCTGTTGAATGCATTGTGCTTTTTTCCATACGTAGATTTTAAAATGATGTTTTTGCATTTTTTTAAAGCAAGTTTCGTAAACATCAAACCGGGTATTTTTCGTGATGCTCAAACAAACAAACAAACAGAAATACGATTCTGATAATACGTATAAACGATTGAATAAATATGTTAAATAATATACAATTATCATTCATGCACATTGAATATAAAAGATTTTTTTTAATTAATAAACATTTGAAAAATTGCACTTTTTTGTGATCATTTGCAACAACAAATTAATTTTATTTATATACAATTTTGTTTAAAACTGAAAAACCTACACAGAATACGGTATATTGAACATTTTTATTATAAAAAAAAATAGATAAATTATCAATATTTCACCTAAAGCTGAAAATTGCCAAAACAATAAAACTATCAAGCGGGCAGTCTTTATTAGAATAATACATTTCTTAACACTGCATTTTAGCAAATTTAATATTTTCAAATATGGCTCCGAAATATGCTGCTTTTTTAATTTTGCAATGAAATTAAGGTAGTTCACTGGTTAATTGTTTAATTAACCCCTATCCCCCCTGCCTACGGCCTTGCCGGAGACGGACGGACAGAAGCGAGGATGATTATAAGGGTTCAGTTCTTTCTTCGGATATACCCAACCCTAAAGTTAACAATTTTGTCCACCAGAGAACGAAGAACGAAATCAAGGGATCCGTTTTAAGAATGAAGAGTGTCTATATATATGGGCAACAGCAAAGATCGCTACTATACACACATCAAATGAGAATAGAATTACAAATTCAATTTGGATGTCGCAGCCCGAGTTTGAAGCAAGCTGGCGTGCGTTGGCATTGAGGGAAACGAGAAGAGCGACGGTGTGAGGGGGGGGAGTCAAGGGAGAATAGTAACGGATCGGTTCAGTTTGCGTTCAGCCAACAATACAGATTTCCCCGTTGGTACTCCCCCACACAAACAATACACATGTACAGTCAGAGCAGAGCTGGATTCAAATACAACAATATCGTCCAGTTTATATATTAAACACAACTCTTTTAGTGCACAATATAATTAATATGTTCATTTTACTTCCGTATCGTCTCGGCGTGTAAGCCACACCAAAACGTAAAGAAATGTGGTGACCTGTTAGTAAAATTTTTAGTAAATGCAGTGTAAACTCTATAAAGCGGCACTCAAGGAACTCTGCACTTTGTGGCGTTACTGAGAGTTGTCGTTAAAGGAAGAGAACAAACAATCCATTTTTTTCGTCAATACACACAGGTTTTCTTTTACTCACCATGTTGCAAGTTTGTGGGCAACTAAGAATATAATAACTTATCGATAAGCACCTGAGCTAAACGTATTATGAAAACAAACAAAAGAACGAATTTCTTAGAATCTTCGGTACGCATGATGCCGACAACAAAGCAACAAAATAACACACAAGTACTGTTTAGTGCTTATGATGACGTATTGTTGTCGTTATTTCGAGTGGGTGCGTCGTTATTTAGAGTGTATGATTGTATGAGTAACAAAGTAAACCAACTAGGGTTAAGTAATTTCGACGTTTTAAGGAGTTTGTCGTTATATCGAGTGACGTTAAATGGAGTTAACACAGTAGTTATTACGATACAATCGTAGACAAAAGTATGTCCTTTAATACAGAAGCACATCGAACGTCGAAGTACAATGTTGCCAGGCCCGGTCTCTCTAAAAAAGCAGTGGCGCCACCCCCAAATTAAGAAAAAAAATTCCAATCAATTGGGCGACGGGACCATTCCGACATCAAAAACATTGACATTTGATATAATATAATAAAGAAAAGAAAATTTCTGATGTTGCGTGCGATGACGCGGGTAATGGATAGTATTAAATTTTATGACATTTGCTATTAGTTGGCATGGTTACCCCACATTATATGTTCCATGTCATGTAAAAATTAACCAAAGCATGCTTTATTAATTTCTTTCTGACAGAACTACACAACAAAACAGCTGATTTTTTTTGTTTTCAAAAATTAATAGAAAAATAAACCGTTATGAAAAGTGTACTATTATTATATAAAAAAGAGCGTTGTAGCATAAGTATATCTCTTTTGGGGAAGCGCCGATTTTTCCCAAAAACAATAAGGCTTTTCATATTTGCATGTCAAACATCCTCCCAAAATTTTTAATCCGTTCATCCGTTTGACCTGTATCTGACCTGTTCTGTTTCATTAAGACAGCAAAAACTTATTTGAGAAATAAATTTTTCTAATATAGCGATGTAAACAATGGATATTTCTTAACAATGTAGCAAACAATAGCTAGGTATACTTGGAAGTTATTAAATATCTATCTTTTCAAAAATACGTATCGTTGATGGAATATTTTTTCCAAATAATTAACAGCGACGCGGTTACAGAATGTATGCAACAAATGAACGCCGTTGGCGGCCGTCACTGTCGATTTCTGAATACCGACCGAGTCCAAGTGGCAAATGGTTTCAATTTGAAACCAATTGTCAACGTGGGATTGTATCAACACACGTTGAATATTCACCTGCAGAATAACTTCAATTTTATGGTTTCTCGTGGATTTAAATTGAATCAAGACACTTTATTTACGATATCGAATGAAAACCGAGACAAAGGTGTTCCGTCCCACCGTCCCTACATTAAGAAGGGTGAGAAAGGCATCGCTGTCTTCAACTAGGATAACGTCTTTTAGTCGTGGTCCTTCAATCGATGCTTTCTAACAATTTTAATGTATCGAATAAAAACTCTCAAGATGCTTTTTATTTTCTACTTTCAAAATAGAACTACGGTTTAGGTCACAAGGAAAAATTGCTTATGCCAAATAAATAAATGGTGCAATAAATGAAAATAGCATGTTTGTTGCTCAATCACGGATTTTGTAAAGTATGGATATAGTATCTTAATATGGACGCATATTATCTACTACTGGAGAGTGGAGACATAGATTATATTTTATTTGCGTAACTTATGTAGTAAAAATAATAAATTTGTTCACGTGTAGACAGTAAGTAAACCCCCTAGTATGTTACTAGGCAGTGCGCACAATCAAGTGAACTGTAGTGACACATGCCAGTTCGTTACTTTTTTATAAAATATGCTAGACTACGTTTTTCTGCTCTTTAAACAGATCATAAATATCGATATAAAATACTAGCAGTCCGGTCCGGCTTCGCCCGAATTTGAGGATTGCTTCCGTTTTTTCGTCGACTTATGTTGCAAAATTAATCTCCGCAAAAAGCAATTGTATTTTAACGCAATAATATATAGTATAATATGTCCTTCATGAGGGTAATACTATAAATGCAAAAGTAACTCTGTCTGTCTGTTGCCGTTCAACACCTAAACCGCTGAATAGATTTTGATAAAATTTGGCATGGCATAGATTGCATCCTGAGAAAGATTTTTATTTATTTTTTTATTTATTCTTTTATTCCTTTAAATATAATTACATTTTTATCCATTTACAAAAAAACGTTAGAATTTTCCCACCCAACTTGGCAAGCCAGTGCTAGGGTGGGAGCTCAACCACTTGATCGGACATAATAAAATACAAAAAATAAAACAAAAATATTATTGTTATAATCTTAGAGAATATAAATTTAATTCTTTTAATTATTATTATTTTTTTATATATATTTTTTTTTTTCCCTCTTTTTCCTTTTTTGGGATCAGCAAATTATGTTACATATAGCGATCTGTGCGCTATCATCCTGTATTAGATAATAGGCTATCTTTTGTCTCAAAGAAACCTGAAGAAGGTGAAATAGGGGATGAAAGTTTATACAGGGAACTCATCATTTCTCAAGTTAGAGATACGAGAATTCATATTTAGGCTTTTTAAAGAAATTTCAGCGTTATTAAAATCATCTCTCAAGGGAATAAAATAAAGGATGAAATCAAAAATTCACATGTTATATAAGTTATCCAGTTTCGTGAATCAAGACTGTCGCTGCGGAGTTTCATCTCAATCGCGCGCGGAGTTGCGGGTAGCGGTTATTCTAAATATTGGTGAAAACATTTTTGGAATCGGATGAGTAGTTTCTGAGATTACCTCCTACATCCAAACTTACAAACTTTGCCTCTTCACAATATCAGTACATAAATGTGAGAAGGTTTTAGGCTAAATTTCATTACAATTTCCGGATAATTTTATTATCTCCGTGTTTTCAATCTTCCTGATCACATTATATTTGCGTAAAGAAAACCTTTGAAGCAATCTATCTGGTGGACGATGGAGATTATAAGACCGATGGGACGCGGTTTGAACCCCTGTATATGTATATTCTACAGTGTTTTATTACAAAGGCGTATATTACAGTCTCGGCTGTACCTCGGGGTTGCGTTTACGGACCTTGCCGACGGTATCTGATCAACTTTTAGGGCGCTTTTATGGTACGGTTATGCCTCTAATACCCACTGAATCTTTCAGGAGCATTATAGCTGCATTTTACACTCTCTCAAATACAGAATAGTTAAGAAAAGCTTGCAAATAAAACGAATAATTAATTAATTAACTATTAAAAATATTAGACGAAAAAAAAACTTCTTAAAGACAAACTATCATTGCAGTGTAGTAAACATAAAAAGTATAATTTATAAAAATTAATTTAGACTCATGATTATAAAAGCGTGGGTTGTAAGCTCTTTGACAGTTCATTAGTTACAACGCACGCTTTTATAATTATGAATCTAAATTATTACAAAAATGTGATCAGATGTAAAACATTAATTTAAACTATTATTTTCCATTTTAACGTCCGTAATATTTATTTCAAACAATTATAAAAAATTATTATTTTAAAAAGTCAGAAGTACTGACGAAACGTAAGCAATAAAAAATAAAACATTACATGTGTCCGCATTCCCATTATTTATAATTATTTAAAATTAATTTAAACATGCCAAATTCAACTTTAAGTTACACGCAGTGCTACTTAAATGACTATTCTAGTAACTAATAAATGTGAATTAGATGTTGCCATCAACAAAAGCCAATGATATAATCCAAAGCATATTATATCAACAGCAAGCGCCAACACACATTTTCGCGCTGACATCTAACGGAATTCTATAGTAACTTAATTAAATGGAACACGTGTCACGAACAGCGTCGAGCGTCACGGCATTTGCACGGTTTTTACTCCCATCCAAACGCGCTAGTAGATGTTTCACATCAAAACGATTAAATTTTACTGCGGACTCTAGGTCTAGATAAAACGCAAGCGAAGCCACGGGTTAATGCTAGTATCATAATAATAATATGTAAGTTTGGAGGCTTACAGTGTCAGCACTGGCTACAATGTAACACCAATGTATAATAATAAAGATTTAGTTACACTGCCGCTGCATATCGTCGTTCCACTATGTATAAACAATATCTGTTTCGTAATATGATAGCGCCTTTAAATAAAAATATTATAGCTTAACCAATTTATATACTTACAGAGTATTTCTTCTCGCTTCCTGGAAACGCAGTTGTTTATGGCAGAGGTGTCCCAACAATTATTTAAATTCGCGAACCCATTTTAATATACTTTAAAATCACCAATTGTTGAGTTTAGATGAATGAGGATTCTGATTTTCAATTTATCACTATAGCTTTAAAATAATTTATATAAAAATCCAGTTGAAACTTTCACCAGTTCTTATATTATTAGAACCTGGGAACAATCGTCACAAGCAATTCTATTGTTTTTATTGAGATTTGACACAAGATGATACGACATCTGCTGACAGAAATTTAAACCAAAAACATTACATTTTATATTACTATACTTTATATGAACAATGGCGGATTCCCCATAGCATTTGGCATAAGCTCCGCCCATATATTATCATATGCAAATCCCAATAGTAGATATAAAATATGTTTTAACCACACGCTGTGTTACATTTTCTAATCATTATTTTTTATAATTTTAAATCAGGTATTTTTTCGCGAAAAAATCTAACTTTAGTTTCACAGACGTTTAAAGTCCCGACATACCAAAAAAACATTTTCTTTAATTCTTGTCGATTTATTTTTGAAAAGGCAATTAATATTATCGTTTATAAAAATCAAAAAATAGAGATTACGTAATTCTTAAACGCAGCATATATAATGATTTAAATTCACGGAACTATTCAGAAAAAACAAATTTATAATGGACTTAAATTATAATAATTACAAATAGAAAAATGTTTTACAATCGATTGAGCTGACCACAAAAAAGCATGGTTCACAGATTCACAGACAAAACGAGTGTATTCCAGCGATGTGCCCGTCGTAGCTAAAAATAATTACTGACTATTTTTCAACCACGTTTTTACATCGTCTAACAAGACGAACGTTTTAAACTAAATTTCACAACTAATTTAGTAACATAAAAACTATGACCTTAATTATATAATGCCTAACACAAAAGTACACAGAAACAATATGTATAAAAAGTTTTAAAAGTTTAATTTGACTAACAGCTGATAGATGTCGCCATTACCTAATAGATATTTCTTCGCGTAGCCACAAGGGAAGCAAACGTCAAAAACAACAATAATATGGTAAAAATAAAATACATGATTACATTAAAATAACTAATTAAATAATACCTACAGTCTTTAGAATGACAAAGTACCACAAAAGTCCATTATTTGGGGGCATACAATTCAATTAAAATATATGTAAGTTTTCGTAACTAATGTCGTTTTCGGCCCGGGGCAGGGCAGGTCAAATGGGTAACTATCGGTTAAAGAAATTTGTTTCTCGTTTATTTAACCAATCGTCACCCATTCGGCCCGTCCTGCCCCGGGGCAATTCTAGATGCCGAAAACCATCCGAAAACGCCATAAGAAAAAAACAACAAGTTCAAAAATAAATATCATTTTCACACAAGTTATCCACATTACACTTTAAAATTGTGTAAATGTTACTGTAATGTTAAGTTGTGATTTTTTTAAATTGTAACCTAAAGTAAATGTTAATAGGTAGCTGTGTGACTTAAAATCATTTTCTGTTAGTCAGCCATCTTGGGTCGATTTCATTGTTATCTCTCTTTGGTACATGGGTACAATGGATTGCGGTATTTGGTAAATCTATAGACTTACCCAATTAAATATAATAAATTTTAAGTCACGAAACTTTTTATATTATGTAAATTCGTATTCGTTAAGCCGTCAATAAAATGTTTTTCGAAATTCACCAAACAAACTACGAATTAAAAACTATAATAACAGTTTAAAATTGTCATTTACTTTTTAAACGATTTACCTACTAATTAACTTATATAAAAGTTTAATGAAACTAACACCCGACTATGTAAAACAAGAAAATAAGCAAATAAAAACGCGAGATATTATTTTTCTGTTAATAGCAGTCGGGGACTGGAAGACCGTATAGCGTTTCCATTAGCTTCCGAACGGGTCGAGTCGGTAGGTACGGACGTTTTGGTTTGTTTGTTTTCTTTTTTTACGTAGTCGGGTTTTAGTTTTTTTCAGAAAATTTGTACAGTCGACTCTCGATAATTTGATACTTAAAGGACGAGAGAAAAATTTCAAATTACCAAGAGTTCCAAATAACAGATGTTTAAATAACCAAGACGGAGGGAGGAAAAAAATCAAGTAAACAAGAGTTTGATCAAAACATTTGTACAATTATTCACAAATGTACATTTTGAAAAGTGGTCCGTAATTTTCTGTTGAGTGAGCTACAGGTCTGTGCATGATAAACGCTTCAAATAGAGAGTATAGGAAAGCCCGGACTTCAAATTAATGTATGTTGGCGGGCAAGAAACTATTCCTTCTGCTTCGAATTACCGATGAGACCAATTGATATTGATTTTATTCAATTTATCGAGTACTAGCGGTGAAAAAGAACGAATAGGGGGGAGGTACACGAGTACGCTGCATATTCATCTTAGTTTACCGAGGTGAATCTTGTGTCCAAATTTCATGATGATCGGAGTTAGCGTTCAAAAGTTTTTGTCGGACGGACAAATTTTGAGTTACATTTCTCATTGATGCTCCACTCCTATTGGTCGTAGCGTGATATTATATAGCCTATAGCTTTCCTCGATAAATGGGCTATCCAACAACAAAAAAAATTTCAAACAGGACCAGTAGTTCCTAAGATTAGCGCGTTCAACCAACCAAACAAACAAACAAACTCTTCAGGGACCGGGAAAAATTTCAAAATATCGCCTAAATTACTATCAGTATCAAGAAGAATCTAATTATATCTCATTTGTTGAAATCGGTCCAGCCGTTTGTGCTCTGAAGTGGAACTAATGTATATAGATGTGGTCGCCGTAGGTGGGTAAGGAATTGAAATCTCAAGTACAAAGCAAACACCTGAAAGCTATGGAGTCTATAACATTATATCTACAATATCTAGGTACTGGTACGTAACATAGATTATACCAGTGGTTCTAAATCGATAAATCGTTCTTTCGGTCTGTATGTATACCAACATCAACCACATGTTCGTAGATTATTTCGAAGAAATTTTTTTCAGGTTTATTATTCAACAATGGGAAAACGGAGGTGGAAAAAATATTGAGGAGCGCTGGTTTGTAGTGTATAAAGCTAATAAAACGACACGGCGTACCTACAGTTTCAAGGCAGATGCGAACGAAGAAGAGACGCATTTATAGTGCTCACAGCTCACGTATGTAAACCAATACCGTGCCGGATTATTATGTACACAGCTAACGATAATAATGCCGTGAGCAACTCGTCTCACGCACTGCCGGATCACCTATAACTGCCTCTGTACGTACGTACATATGTGCGTCGCGACGCCCTCTGGCGCAAACAAAGAGTGCCCAATTAGAACATGTTGTTGACTCCCGAAGTACCGCGACAAAACCACAAAATAGCTTACTAAATAAAAATAGATGGAAAAACTTTTAAATTAAACGCTTTTATTGTACAATCGATAATGTACTAAAAACTAGAAAATAAATATGAGTCCACCATAGGGGGCTTTGATTAAACTAAAATAAAATCGTGGGAGGCATTTATAGTTACATTATGGTTGAAGAAGACAGTCGAAAGTTTTCTACTACTTAATTTCCCCCCACGATTTTATTTTAGTTTTAAATTTGGTTTTCTTCTATCATACTTTTTATATCACATACTAGCCGTTATCCGGGGCTTCGCACGCGATTGAGATGCATTCCCATTATTTGGCATAGTTATTCCTTTCTCGACGTAGACTCCCCTAATAAATTTAAAAATTGATGACATTCACGTGATCAGCGTCCTGACAAACTTTGAAAATGACGCACCTGTGTTTATTTTTAGACTATTTACCTCTTTTCTAGCGATGCATCCGATGCCGATACCGATATATCGGCGATACTTCGGGTTAGCCGATATATCGGTATCGACGATATTTTTATGACCGATTCAACGATACTTTAATTTAAAAATGTAGTGTAAACGAGCGTGTTGTCTCGTCTATTTCGTTGCAAACGAGGCACGAACTATGCTCGGGGAAACCCCGCGCTTGTGAGTGTCTTGTTTCTCCCGCCCGCTTTGGCCTCGCGTCTATTTCGTTGCATACGAGGCACGAACAATGCTCGGGGAAACTTTAGTTTCCAAATGAGTTCTCTCGAATCTGAGAGACTATTTTCCAGCGCAGGTCTTATTCAAACAGACTTGCGAAATCGCCTTTCTCCGCAAAACTTAAGATTACTTTGTTTTTTAAACAAAAATCTTATCAATGTTAATTTTATTTACTAAAATTTTTAATTATCTAATATTAACCTATGTCTCTACTTTTTATATTAATAAAAAAAAATCTGACTTGTGATTTATTTATTATACATTTATTTTTGAATTCACAATAAGCGTATCGGTATCGGTATCGCCGACATTTTTATAAGAGTATCGGTATCGTATCGGCGAAAAGGCATATCGATGCATCCCTACTCTTTACACTCTCTGAAGGGGTTGTTTTTGAAAAAGCATGAAACACATGTTTATTTATTTGTTGACAGGAGTAATCTTGCGCATTTTCGAATTGATATATCTATCTTATATATGATTTCTCTATGTAAATTTTGAACCCCCGTTACAGCCTTTTAGGAATTGAATTTTCAAAAATCTGTTCGTAGCGGATTGTTGATGATTCAAAATAGCGCGCCATCACCGTGCGCATGACAGAGTGCGCGCGTCGCTACACGCACGCCTGACAAACCAGGCAGTGCAGAGTGTGAACGTAATCGTCAACAAGGAAGCACGTACATGCACAATAAAAGACATTTTTTCTATATTTTTTGTCGTATTCTAAAATACTTAAATCAATTTATTATAATTAATATCGAATGTGTTATATTTACTTTCAATCTTTCAATTAAAACAAAATACTATTCAACATAAAACATTTGGTGCCGAAACCCGGGAACAAGCTATTGCAAGCTGCTCTTCACAGCTACAGTTTTACAAGGCAAGAAAGGGGGTGAGTCCATCCTATCATTATTTCCATTCTCGAATACATATTTTGTGTCTTAATTAAGTCAAGCTTCAAAACAGTCAATTATTTCAACAAACGAAAAAACGTTGCAACACGTGCAATGTGCATGTACACATAACCTGTCAGCCATTAGTGAATCGTTTCATTCAATTCGAGTCAGTGAATCGTTCGTTTAGTCAGTAGATTGTGATATTGTCAAAAGTTCGTTTGTCAATTATAACAATGCCTGCTTCAGATGAATTAGCGTCATTAGTGGTTAAGCGGGGTCAGTTGAAGGCTCGCTTAACTCGTTTCAAAGCATTTTTCGAAAATATCGGCCCAGACAGGAACATGGAACTAAAATTGCGCCTGCAAAAGTTCGAGCCTTGTTGGAGTGAATTCGATTCCGTTCAGTCAAACATAGAGTTACTAGATTCAAGCGAATCGCAATTCAATGAACGCGACGCATTTGAAAACAATTATTTTGAATTGTTAGCAAATATACATCATTTTTTAGAACCACCGACGAGCTCCACTCAAAATGAATCGGGTTCAGGTCCGGTGGCACTCACTAATGCTAATTCGCGTGTAAAATTACCAACCATTCAATTGCCGACGTTTGACGGGTCATACGATAAATGGTTAACGTTTCACGACACGTTTAGATCGCTCATCGACAATGATGAAACTTTGTCGAATATTCAAAAGTTCCATTATTTACGTTCATCACTCCGAGGTGACGCTCACAATGTCATCGAATCGTTAGAAATAACGTCAGATAATTACGAAATCGCTTGGAATCTACTTGTCCAGCGGTTCCAAAACAAACGCGTTATCATTCAGCGGTATGTAAAGTCATTATTTGAAATGAACGCAGTTCAAAATGAGTCCCCAACAGCATTGCGAACGTTATCGGACGAATTACAAAAAAACATTCGCGCATTGAACGCATTAGGCCTCAATACGGATCAATGGGACGCCATTGTGATACATTTGGTTAACACAAAACTCGATCCGGTCACCACTCGCGAATGGGAGACTCGGTTACAGTCAACCCCACATGATCAGTTACCCACAGTTCAAATGTTAACGGGATTTCTGGCAAGTCGTTGTCAGATGTTAGAGGCCATCGAACATGGCCGACATGGAAGCATAAAGGAAAACACATCATGCCACGTTACCACACAGGTTTCGTGTCCGTTTTGCGCGCAAACGCATGCGCTGTATCAGTGCAAAAAGTTCCTCGCTTTAGGAATTCCACAAAGACAAATTCAGGTGTCTAAACACAAATTATGCAGGAATTGCCTAAAGCAAGGTCATTACGCCAATCAATGCCAAGGCGGCACTTGTAAGAAGTGCCACAATAAGCATAATACACTCCTTCACGTGGAGTCAAACTCAAGCGCCGTCGGGCCTTCAAATCAAGACAAGGTGGTTACAAATACCACACCAACCGCAGCGTCACCGGACGCTTGCAATCACGCAACGTTTCTATCGAGAAACACGATCTTGGCAACAGCACAGATTCACATATTTAGCAATCGCAACTGCAACGAGCAGTGTCGAGCATTGCTCGATTCCGGGTCGCAAGTTAGCTTTATCACAGAAGCTTGCGTACAACGACTGGGCTTACGTCGTAGCCCAGTCGATCGGTCCATTACGGGCATCGGGCTATCACAATCGCAAATAAAATACGCGGCCAACGTTAGGATTTCTTCGCGCTTGACCGAGTATTCAGCTCATGTGCAATGCTTAGTTTTACACAAGATAACGCAGTATTTGCCAGCACTTAAATTGGATAGGGAAGGGCTTGACTTGCCATCGGGCAAGCTGGCGGACCCTCGATTCAACATCCCCGACAAGATCGATATTTTGTTAGGATCGGATATCTTCTGGGAAGTCTTGTGTAGCGAACACAAAAAAATATCAAACACATTAACAGCCTGGAACACCCAATTCGGGTGGGTGATAACCGGGACGTCAAATCATACGTCACACTTATGTATTTCATCATCATCATTCGATTCATTGAATCAGCAGTTAGCCCAGTTTTGGGAACTGGAAAACAATGCAAACGAGTCACCCTGGACTCTACAAGAACAAAAATGCGAACAACATTTTATGGACAACTATTGTCGCGACCCATCCGGCAGGTTCATTGTAAAGCTCCCATTTAACGGTTCTCATGATCAGTTAGGAGAGTCTCGATCAATCGCGTTGCGAAGATTTCTCAATTTGGAGAAACGTCTAGAATCCAATCCGAAACTTAAACAAGAGTACGTGAGGTTCATGGACGAATATCTGTCATTACGTCACATGGAACTAATCGATGAAGGCGACAACCTCGCCACCCCTCATTCATACTTGCCACATCATGGCGTTTTAAAACAATTTATAAACACACTCAAAAGATTTATCTCGCGGCGCGGTCAGTGCGCAAACATTTACTCCGACAACGCGACCAATTTTGCCGGAGCAAATAAAGAAATCGCGAAAATGCTGCAACTTGTAAAAGGTCAAATGCGTAACGAACAGGTAACGTCATATTTGGCAAACACGGCTATAACATGGCATTTTATACCTCCCCGAAGTCCCAACTTTGGAGGTCTTTGGGAGGCTGCCGTTAAATCATGTAAAACTCACTTAAAAAAGGTCGTCGGTAATGCACTACTGACATACGAAGAAATGCACACAAATTTGTGCCAAGTTGAAGCTTGCCTTAATTCGAGGCCACTAACCCCTTTGTCCAATGATCCCGATGATCTAACCGTCCTCACACCAGGTCATTTCCTGATTGGCGAACCGCCCACAGCAATAATTGAACCTGATCTGAGCGACTTACGCTGTAATCGCCTCTCAAGATGGCAGCGCACACAACAACTGTTTCAACATTTTTGGAAGCGGTGGAGCCTTGAATATTTAAATCAACTCCAGCACCGCGTCAAATGGCAAAAGGCCAGTCCGAACCTACAAGTCGGCGAGATGGTATTGCTCCGAGACGACAACTCGATACCAATCAACTGGACCCTCGGCCGTATCATCGACCAGTATCCGGGCCCCGATAATCGTGTACGAGTCGTCCAAGTCAAGACAGCTACGGGTATCTTCAAGAGACCCATCAACAAGATCTGTCCACTTCCATTGGAAGATCCACCACCAATCGTTGAAAGCTCCAGCTTTCAAGGCGGGCGGGATGTTGATGATTCAAAATAGCGCGCCATCACCGTGCGCATGACAGAGTGCGCGCGTCGCTACACGCACGCCTGACAAACCAGGCAGTGCAGAGTGTGAACGTAATCGTCAACAAGGAAGCACGTACATGCACAATAAAAGACATTTTTTCTATATTTTTTGTCGTATTCTAAAATACTTAAATCAATTTATTATAATTAATATCGAATGTGTTATATTTACTTTCAATCTTTCAATTAAAACAAAATACTATTCAACATAAAACACGGATGCCTACGTCATCATAACTATCTGTGTGCCAAATTTCAGCCCGATTCGTCCAGTGATTTGAGCTATGCATTGATTCTTCATGCAAATTTTGAACCCTCGTTACACCCTTTTCGATGTTTGTATTTTCAAAACTCCGTTCTTAGCCTTAAATTTGGTTTTCTGTTCTCATACTTCTTATATCAGACATATAACGTCGAAAAATTTCAATTGAAAATAGTCATGTTTTGAGTAGTAGCTGCGGCGTTTGGCATATTGAAAGCACCCTCAAACCAAGCAAACCTTCCTATCCTCCGTTTTGCTATAATTTTCTTAGCCGTCCCTCCTTCCTCATTCTTCTGACGGTTATAACGAAGAGAAATGTCGATTGAAGATAGTAATGGTACCAACGGCTTCCGTTATTACTCGATGTCGAAAACGATTATTATTTGCGTAGATTTGAACAACCCTGCATCAGTTTGAGAGATCATTCTGGAGGCTATTTGTATGTAACAACTGGAAGAGATGCGTTCAGCTGATATCAAATACGTGATATTTGTATACACTGAGTGAACGACGTATGTGTGTGCGTGTGTGTGTGTGTATGGTACATACGACATACGTTACGTAAGACAGGAGAGAGACTACTGAAGTATGATAATGCACAGTGGACCAAAAATTTTGAACTCTCAAAAATGCGTCAAATATTACCCGTATTTCAAGAGGAACAATTCGACTACCCGAACGGTTGACAGTGACTGCTCGAGCGGTTGACAGTATCTGCTTGAGCGGTTCGTGTAAAGCTGGTCGATGATTATGGCCGGCCTCAAATGCAGATATTACTGACACTTCTGTACTGTGTGGTGTGAATATTTATGTTAACACTCCAATCTGGTGAAGAACTGGATATATGTCATCTTTTAATATAATAATATTTCGTTCACGTTAATATTTGTTTTGAAAGAAATCTTATAGCTGAATAAAAAGTAGCATATACCAATCATCAAAATCGGTTTCCCTAAACAAAAAAAAAAATATAGAAATAAACGCATGTCGAAATATTAAAGGCCACGTTCAAAGTTATGTTAACAAACGCCATGTTCGCTGTATGTAACTGTAAGTTACAAGCAGCGCCATTTAAAAAGCACTCATATTATAAAGAGAAAAGATTTGTATTTTTGTTTGTAATGAATAAACTCAGAAAATAATGGACCGATTTTTAAAATTCTTTCACTAATAGAATGCTACATTATCACTGAGTAGCATAGGCTATATTGTTAATCGAGTTAAATTAGGAATCCGTACGAAAACTCCAATAATGTAACTCAAGGTGTAAAAAAATTACACATAAAATTCTTTACATCGCATGCGCTGCGATAATATTCTATAAAGAGGTAAAGTTTGTAAGTTTGGATGTACGAGGTAATCTCCGAAACTACTCATCCGATTTCAAAAATGTTTTCACCAATATTTAGAATGGACCTTCAGGATAAACATAGGCTATACATTATCGCGTTAAAATAAAAGCGCTTTACGTGGAGACCAATTTACCAAAGTAAGTAGTTGAAAAAACGGTGGCAATCTACTAATTCGGGTGAAGCCGAACCGGGCCGCTAGTAATTAATAAATGCAAGTCAGATGTCATCTAAAGAAATTCCAGTTAGTAAATTAAACGCAACAGCGTCGTGCATCACGGCATTTGCACGTTTCTACCCCCATCCAAACGCGCTAGTAGATGTTTCACATCAAAACAGACCAGGCAAACATTCTGACACGTCGCAATTTTAGAAGTTAGTATTGATAACTTTCATATGGACCACCGTGGGATGAAAAATTTTACTCCACAGACATGCCTTTGATGAATGCTACTGAACCAATCCCACTGAACGACCAACCCATAAACCCACGTCCATACGAACACACACATAGATATACATGTGTAAACTGTTCCTAACTTCAAATCGATGGATTTTTCACTTCAGAAACTGTTTCCCAGCCACACTGGACTGACAGGTGTATCTGAAGTGTTCTTGAGCATTTATCAAAGTCATTGTAATTTCATTTTTCTTATTATTTTATTTAAACAGTTTTCCTTAAAAGCCTTAATACACTTTTATACAAAGGATATCTGTTAGTGACCCACTTTTTATTTTTTTTAGGGGTGTACGAGCAGTGAATTTTATTTTTCGAATTGAGTAGTATTTACAGGGAAATTCACGAACTGAGAAAAGCTTGTAAACATTTTTCACGATCTGAACTTTTTAATTAAAAAAGTCGTAAAATTGTTTTTCTGAATTTCGACACTTAAAGAGAAAAAAACACGCTGATTACAAAGCGAACACGTGCGCTTCTGTATTTTCTTATTAGTTTAAGAGTTCTGGGCATTCAAAAAGTGTTTCTAAACAAAAATACAGATAC
Organism: Xanthostigma xanthostigma; assembly: GCA_963575645.1. NCBI lineage: Eukaryota > Metazoa > Arthropoda > Insecta > Raphidioptera > Raphidiidae > Xanthostigma > Xanthostigma xanthostigma. The sequence continues at coordinate 25,770,088 of OY754471.1, forward strand.
AAAGGTACGCGTTTGTTCATTAAGAACACCGACACGTTTCTTACAAACATATTATTATTAAATTTGAAAAGTATCTGAGAACATTTTGTTAAAATTACGATCTTATTGCAGTGTGCTTTCAGTATCTCTTTTAGCTTGAACTTCAGATTCACACCGTAAATGTCGCTGCTAGATTTACCTGCTTAAGGCTTCAGGCATGCTGTGGCGCTGGGTTTTGTAGTGGCTAAGCATTCGCTTCACATGATGCGTGTATTGTGAAGCTGGCTTTGTAGCAGTGGCGTAACTATACCATTTGAGGCCCGTGGCAAATTTTACTAAATGTTGTAATAATAACTTTTCAATATTTCGATATTATAAAAAAACTTATAGCGAATTTTATTAGAAACTATTTGTTAATTAATTTTTATATTTTTTAAATTAATTCTCAAGAAGATCCAAATCCGGACCAAAACGTTAATGTATTGAATTATTATTAAGTATATATTTTTGTTAATATAATTGTCTGAAAAATTGGTCGATAATTTTATTTATTAACCGACTTCAACAAAAAGGTGGAGGTTCTATGTTCGTCTGTATATATTTTTTTTTTATGTATGTTCACCGATTTCTCCGTCAATTATGCACCGATTTTCAAATATTTTTTTTTATTCGAAAGAGTGCACCTCAGAGGTGGTCCCATCGGAACCAAGTCAGGATCTGATGGTGGAATCCGGAGAAATCGAGGGAAACTCTCAAATTTCAAAGAAACGCATAATGTTTTATATGTACGTTCACCGATTTTTAGTGTTAGATTAACACTAAAAAGAGAAAAATAAAATATTTTTAACAAAAAAATTGAACCGACTTCACACTAAAAAGTAAAAAATAATTGCGTATTGAAATGTTTTGGAGTCGGTGTAGTTCTCGGAATAGATTTCATTTTGGATGACACCGACTCCAAAACATTTCAATACGCAATTATTTTTTACTTTTTAGTGTGAAGTCGGTTCCATTTTTTGTTAAAAATATTTTTACAATAATAAATGTTAGGATCGTTCTGTGCTCACGACCTTCTCGGGTCGGGGGCCCTCTCCGGCAAGGGGCCCGTGGCATTATGCCCGTCCTGCCATCCTATTGTAACGCCACTGCTTTGTAGATGGGTTTGGTGCGCGCGCAGTGACAGTCCGAATGTTAATGAAGTGAAAGTTTATTGTCTCTGAACAGAACACACACTACGACTCCATGTTTGTTTGTGGGCTTGTGAGCACACACGCGAGTCTACAGTGACGTCATTTCCAATCTTCGCAGCCAGCGCAAGTCCCAGCGGCAAAACCAGCTCCTTGTTCAGGCCGCTGGCCAGATCGGAACCTCGAAGGTTTTCTTTATTGTCCGCAGAGTCAGTATAGGGAAAGCAGTTTGCATTCGATTAAAACAACTTGTTTGCGTTCCGCGAAAATATTTCAATATGATCATTCTGCACAGGGCCGGATTTAGCATGGAACCATAACAGCAAATTTTAAGGGGCGGTAGAATGCCAAAAAAAAAAAACTGAAATTTGAGAAATGTTTTATTTGGAACAAAACTAAAATTACATTCAAGTTTTACAACAGATGCGTATAAGCGCGTGATATAGTCATGACTGAACTAATGCCAAGTTATTCGTTTGACTCAAACTAAATGTACGCCTGTACACGGAAACGCAGCAGAGCGGCTCCGCGACGACGTGTTTGTGAGTGTGTGTGAGAGAGAAAGAGAGGCGGCCGCTTCTCGGGTACATTCGGTGGCTCTGTCAACTGATTGTTTGCAAGGGGGAGGAGGCTCCGGCGCGCCGCCCGCTGTTTCGTAAATCCTCGGCTCCGTTCGGTGGTAAAAAATATTGCAAATCCAATAAAAACTAGAGAAAATTTTGGTTGGGGTATAGAGTGCATTTAATTGTGGGGGGGCGGCTAATTCGGAGGGGGGGCATAGGCGGAAAATATGTAGATCCGGCCCTGATTCTGCCCTTCAATTTTAATTGCCGATCGTTGCTGTTTGGTATTTGGTAAATTACACCATACGTCGGTATATAGCGAGATTTGCTTTTTCCAACACGCTGGTTATTGAACGAAAGAGTGAATAAGTGAGTGAGTGAGTGAGTGTTGTAAGAGTGAGATCATTGAACTGGATACACATTCGATGTTCATTACACATACATGTCCGTCGTCCATTCATATGGATGCACTTCGCCACGTCGCTCGATTGTTTAACGTATCCTGGAAACAGCCAATCATGTTGGCCTTGATTTATAAAACAAAACAATGTATCGATTTCTTCCTTTTTTTTGATAAATTAATTGTCTATAGGCTGTGTGCACGAAGCCCACTAACGCCGCTAGTGAGTAACAGGAATTATTTAACTCACTTTTTATGGAAATAGCGACATGTTTCTATGGTGATAAGTCAAAAACTTTAATTGGCCATAATGTGTCAAAAAATATTGTATAAAGAAAAACGGCTGTTATCTTCTTGGTTTCCGGGCTTGTATGCCGTCGTCCATTGGTATTTCTACCTGACGTTTCGTCTACAACTGTGGTAGACATTATCAAAGGCGATGTGGAAAGCCGATAGAGAAACAGGCGGCTCTCCCTCTGAAGCAATGCGGAAGCGGTTTCCGGAGGGATGAGTTTAGTGAAAGGGGGTGGAGGTTTTAGTCAGTAGGAGTCTGGCACTACCTGTTAGAGGACTAGCAGGTGTCCATGTTGGATTTCCCCACCTCCACAAAAAAAAATGTGGTAGCGGGCGAAGTGTCCTTCTAGGCTGCTCACAGGTAAGAGCAGCCTAGAAGGACACTTCCCCGTTACCACATCGTCTTTGATAATATCTACTGCAGTTGTAGACGAAACGTCAGGTAGAAATACCAATGGACCACGGCATACAAGGTCGGAAACCAAGAAGATCTGGATCAACACCGGCCGCGAAAGCCTACACACTTGGATAAAACTGCTGTAAATTTTATAAACAATAAAATTCAGATTGTAAACCATTACCCATTAATTAATTATTTTATACTTCCTGCTAGGAAGTATAAAATAAAATATACAAAACGTAGCAATCACACAATACTTTAATTTGTTTAATTTTGTCCACATTCCCGTAAAAAAAAGATTGATTAATTATTATTATTATTATTTTCCACAGACACTTCTCATTTTCAAAATTATTTTGAAATATGACTTTCGAACACGGAAGTCATGTAAGGTTCTACACAGAAGATACGAGGGGCACTTAAATAGAAGAAATAAAATATTTTGTGAGCGATAGGGAAGGTGAAGAAATCGAGCATAAACGCGTTAGGTTTTTAAATCGCATCGAACGACAAGGAGAATGGTATGAGAGTAGAGCAGGGTGGTTTTATGTATAAAGTTTTTCATCATCATCTCGCCATACAGCCGTGGACTGTTCGTACTTCGTTCGCTTTCTCTCCACGGTGCAGCAGTACCGCTGTATATTCTTCGTTGCTAGAGATTTGTATCTGGCGATCAAGATTACATTCTGAAATATCGGTTATGATATCAAAAACGCAGCAGCGACTCGTCAACAAGACACGATAATATGCACCGTGTTCCACGAAATGCCACGCTGACGAAATTGTATTCTTGCAGACCGCTCCCTCTACCACAAAATTGCTGCTTTTCACGCTCGTACAGCAGTAGTAAAAAGATTAGGGGAGGGAGGGAGGGGAAAAGGCGCTCACTGGGTAATGGCGCTCACCTCTGTAACTCTGTCAAAAAGGAACGTAGCAACACGTCACGTCGCGTGAAGCGCGAGGGGAGGGTGCCTCTAATAGACAGCGATGCAAACGGACAGTCAGCTCGCGTCATGCGACCGTGAAGAGCGTTTCTTCGTATGCGGCCGCGCTGATCTAATTTTTAATTAGGTGCTGAACAAGTTAAGTTGCTGGGCTCGCTATACTATGGACTCGGTGTTGCAGATTTGCGTAAACTTATTTATAAATTTGCTGAGCGCAACAATATCAAAAACAATTTTGATCAAAGCAGCAAAACAGCCCGATTGGATTGGGAACACTTCTTTATGAGACCCTGAGCGGCACTACCCAAAGTCAGGGGCAATGCCGCTCAAACATGTTTTTTTAATAATGTTTTGCTACTACTAGTAGGTGAAAGATACCTATATGCTTTTGTTGTTAAATTGTTGATTACTTGATAATTAAAGACTTTGTTACTCTTCTTAAATTTGATTTATAACAAATGATTTAAAAAATACACCATGTTTTCCTTAAGTGAACGCCATTCCCCCGTCCTACCCTACATACAATCTTAAGGCCGCTGCACACGAGGCTGGTTTTGCCCATATACTTATTTAATACCCTCTATATTGCTAGCAAAGATCGGGAGAAAGACTTAAACACTACGGTGCAGACACTTACTCTGAGTCTCAAGCACATGTCCGTGAATGTAAAGCAGGGTTCACACTGAATCAACTCGGTTCGGTTCGGAACTATGAAGAAGAAGAAGAAGTTTTTATTTACAAAACTTCTTCTTAATATACTATTTATGTACAATAAAATATAGGGGTTTCAGCAATATTGCTATAGCGCACCTTAAATAAATGTTTTAAATTTTGATTAATTTAGTTTGGCAAAAAAGAACCAACTTTGTACCGTAGGTACTATGAATAAATATTAGAATAAACAAAACAGTGCGTTGGAACGGTGCCGTAGCTAAATTTCGTTAAAATTGGACCGTGTACTTTTACCAGCAATAGCGGATGAAATAGGACAAAACTGGGAGTTGGGACCAGTTCACTTTACTTGTTCAATCGGTAGAGGAGGCACTGTCCTCTTTTGTACCGCTACTGTCTTAAGGTAATGGCATACAATATTCAGTCTTTTGTGAAAACATCTGCCTTTCGTTCCTTTTTTGTTTTTGATGAAATGTTCCTTCTTTCTTCATCATATCAAAGATGATTCACTGATTTCTCGTTAAAAAAATCGGGTTTTGTAAAAATTGCTGAAAATATCTTTTTGTTAAAATTCTGCGAATATTATTTTAAATATAAAACCACAACAACAAAAACGCCTCCGTCAATATTGCGAAACATTTTGTGAAAAAGTATTTAAATAAAATGTATTTTTTTTTGTAGAGGAGAATGTGGCAATATATCATGTGGGATTCGTTAATATATATAGGTAGGTATAGGTATAAAATAAAACAAATCATTTTTATATACGACAAAAAATGTTTTATAAAAAAAAATATATATACCTAGTATGTCCTCAAACTGAATTTACAAAAAATAGATAAAAAATATATTTTAGACCGTGGTGATAAATGGAAGGACAAGAAGCAGATTTTTACTTATGGGGATGTTTGAAAGAAAAAATCACCAAATCAATCTAAGTTAAATAGTAAAGCCGTTGCGTTCTAGTTGCAACAGTTTTGAGAAACTAGCTGTAAAAATGAGCTATGTACTGGAAAAGATTACGCGTTAATTGAATAATTTGGTGCATAATTAAACAAAACTTTTTTATTTTATTTCATGACTGACTACTAATTTTGCTGTCGATATTTTTTTGTAAATTTAAAAATAAATTTTGTAAACTCAATTCTGGGGACATACAGTATATATTGCTACATTTGATTATAACATAAGATAGATTACAGTATTAACTGATTAATTATGACTACACAGTTTTAAAATGCTTTTTTATACAACTTTAATTATTTATGAACACAATTAATCTACTCGTTTGTTTATAGTAGGTACAGTTTCTTTTTTGTTAAAATTATTTATAAACATTTATTTATAAACATTTAGCACTTTCATTTAAAAATGTAATATTGCAAATTAATATTATTACAATCTTCTACGAAATTCACATAAAATTATGATTTTGTCTTGCCTAATCGCGGATTTAAACTTTATAGGCTAAGAGCTAGTGACGGATATACTTTAAGGAAAATCCGTCATTAGCTATTTAGTATCTTAGCAATGGTTAAAAAAGAAATGTGAATTCTAATTTAATGGAACGGTTGTATACCCTAGAAATTGAATGTTCCAAGGTAATTTATAAAAGTTTTATTTTGTTGCGTCGATGTTTTTTTTTAAATTAAGTTAATTTTTTCTTAGGCGTGCTGGCTACACCTCTATGAAAAGGTACAGACAGTTCCTATTACGTAAAAAGAATTCTGTCTTCGCTTTAACAAGTTTGTGTGTAATAGCGCTATTCTCTATGGTCAAAGATAAAATTAACAGCGCACAAAGCTGGGCTTGAAGCATCAAGCATTGAGCACTTTTATAGATGCTTGATTTATTCAAGCGACGAGCACTTTTATTTTCAAAAATGCTCAAAAACATCGAGCACTTACTAAAATGCTTAAAAAAATTAAGCATTAAGCATTTTAAAGTAATTTCTTAAATTTTAACTTCCAACATTAAGTTATTATAAACAATACGATGGAGGAAGGTTTTGGTTGAGGACCATAAATAAATAAGCTTTACCAATGTTTCGCTAGTGGCCAACGTTTCGAAAAGCTTATTTATTTATGATCCTCAACCAAAACCTTCCTCCATCGTAACATTCTATTGGATCAACACTACTTTATGCTGAATTATAAACAATATTTCAAATTGATGGGGAAATTTGGATTTAAGCAATAAGAAATTGATATCTAATATCAAACGAAACAAGAATGATTAAAAATAGACGAAATATGGTTTATGAAACTTTGAAAGTGCTTATTAAGCATTTAACGCGTCATATGCTTGTTGAATGCTTATTGAGCAATTTATAATGCATCCTTGCTTTGTAAGGAGCAAATGCTCTAAGCATCAAGTATCTGTTTTACAAGATGCTTTAAGCAAAGTGAATAATAAAGTGCTTAAAGCATTATTGCAAGCATTGCCCAGCTCTGACAGCACTGTCATAATATTTCTGTCTAAAGACCGCTGCACATGAGGCTGGAAACACTGCTTGGACTTCTGCTGGCCGGTAGGCTGGGTACGAGGCTGGAAATGACATCATTGCGGGCTCGCCTGCTAGCTAACAAGATAGATTTTAAAATTTGAACAGGAGCTATTTTTCTTGCAGTATTTTGTCACGCCCACAAACCAATATCACGTCTTTCTTCTCAGAGTCAGACAACAGACACGTTTTGCTCTGTGTTTATATTTGAACTGTCACTGCGCGCGCACTAGATCTATCCACAAAACAAGCTTGAAAAGACGTGTCGTGTGAAGCGAGCACATAAGAGCAATTAAGAAAACCAGCGCTAGAAAACTAGTACTCAAATCTAGCAAGGAATCTAACGGCAAATCCAGCCTCGTGTGCAATCAATGTAATTTTAAATGTATTAGAAATTGACAAATATAATTGACCTGCACTGTAAATTCTTCAATTGACCAAACAAAAATATGTTGTGTTAGGGGCACGAGGGACAAAAGTTGACTGTTACATTCATAGATATGGTTTGTTTATGGAGTGTGTGTATAATACGTAGGTATAATACAGTTGTATAAAAGTAGGTTAGACATTACAGTCCATAATGACTGTACCAATGTTCTCCTCAATAGTGGCGCCAGCCAAGTGAACTCCAGGCAGCGGAAGTCTTTTGTTTGAGAACTGACTCTATTCCACAGCCAACTGTGTTCTCCATACATCCGTACCGATCTACGGGGGTTATATTTACATTTTATATGCATATATACACAACACTCATATTATATACGCCCTGTACACTAAATATATAGACTGTGTCCTAATTAAAATCGATACACTTTCGACAAATGTGATTTGAGTCGAACATAAATAATTCCTTGGAAGAAAATGTTGACATTTTGCAATAGTTAAGATTTTTTTCTCATATGTTTAACTGATCGAGGGTAATTTGTTTTGGCATTTATTATTTTGTTCCACGATTACGTAAATATGTGGGCCATTTGAAACAAAACTGGTTTTGGGATCTAAAACCCCCCACGGTTGCTGAGGTGGATCAGAAGTTTCTAGTGCAGAAAATGATAATTAAACAAGCAAATAACATATTTTATGTTGTTATCGTTCCTCTTATGTGATTTTGATAATAAACTAACGGGAAAAATGGAACCGTATCTTGTACAATATCTTTATTTTTCTTGTCAACGTTTCGTCTGTAATTTAAGATTTCCTCAGCAAATAACGTTCTCTATTTCTAATTTTGAAATAAGTTAATAAAAACCCGCAGCGCTAAATCTCCACTAAATATTGCCTACCGTTTGATTGATGTACTTATTGATATCACAAAAAAAAATTGTACCTCACGTGATTGTAATCACGTTTTGTGTAGTAGATATGTTACGGTCTATACCCGAATTCGATCAATGACCGAAATAAATGCGCAAAGCTAGTTTTGACCAACGAATATTTCCCAAACTCGAAATCTTACAATTAAACGGGCATTGAATGTTATAAAATGAGCAAAACTAGTTTTGCGCATTTTCAATTGGTCAAAATTAGTTCTGCCCATTTTTGAGCGGACAGTACTAGTTCTGCTTGTTTCATTCAATCAACGTCCGAACCCGAACAAAAATAGGGTTATGTTCTTGTTTATGTACCTATCTATCGAATTGTTCTCCTGAATGTTATAATTAATATAATTGTGGGATATTCAGTGTAATAATTAAGTAAAATTGCAAGATAATCTGGAAATATTCTACACAAAATGGCGTCAAACTTTTTCACATTGCTTAACTCCTCGAAAACTTATGGCTGAGCAGTGAGCATAACATAGAAAAATATATAGGCGTCGAACATCATTCCTTTTTTGAAGTGGGTTAAAAAATGGAACGCCGGCTCTGAGCAAGTTTTGAAATTTTATTGTATTAAAATTCTTCAACTTAAAAAAAATGAAAGGTGTGTGTAGTCAATATTTTTTCAGTACCAGTTCATATTTACAATTTTCTACTAATTTATGTAACGTGGTGATTAGATCCAGAAAAGTTAGTTACATTAAAAACACGGAGAGCGTATTTATCAAACGTAACGCTATTGAAACCTGGCACAACTTTTTTTCATTTTAATGTGTTGTTCGCTTACAAAAATCATTTCTGTTTATTATTCATTCGTTCAATAAACCAGAAATGAAAAATCGTTCACAAAAAAGCAATTCCGATTTTTTTTACCTCCGATTATATATAATACATAGACGTCGAAATACTCTATAGATAGAGGTATATATGGGTATATATTTCGATTCGACTTGACTACTACAACAGTGAATTCTTTAATTTGTTTACTGACGCACATAAGAAGGGTGTTCTGGGTAAATGTGGGTAAATGCTCTTGTTGTGTCGGAATTTGCGTTGAGTGATTGAGGTTGGTTTGTTCCGGGAGTCTAGTCGGAACTGGGGACTGAATTGTGATGTGTTGGCAAGGAGCTGTGTATAAAAATCAATCCATCGATCAGAAAAATCTACGTAATTTTTTACTAATTTATAGAAAGGGTGTTCTCGATCTAACTAGCGGTTAACCCGCGACTTCATCCGTGTGGTATAGCTAAATTATTTTATAAAATGTCCACCACCACCCCGTTCGGGTAGTGTGTTCAAAAGACCATGTAGGTATTTATTTTCTAAGAAAAGTATTTTTCACCCGAGTTTAGCTTAAAAATTTCAGAGATACAGCGTATCCTCTATGAAGGTTTTCACTTGTCTTTTCGGCCCGTAAAAGTTATTTTTGAGTGGAAATTTTCTAAGAAAAGACCCTAGTCTCACGTTTTTAGCTTTAGCAATTTCAGAAATACACTGTATTATTTCTGATTGTTTCAAACCCCCTTTTTTCTATGAAGGGTAGGTACCTATTTTTTCCGAGTGTCACGTTTCAGCAGCAATTTCAGAGATAGAGCATATCTATACTAATATATAAAGCTGAAGAGTGTTTATGATATATTTTACATATAATATGGTGTGGGTCCGGTGTCTGTATATATAGTATTAGTAACGGATTACAAACTCCACATACTGTGAGAGTTGTTTTTTTTAATGAATTATACAGACGTTAGCTCAATTAATTCAAATAAATAAAATCGTAACTTAGTCTGTAATTGAACAGTTTTAAAGATTCCTAGAGCGAATTTTCAATTTTCATCCCTTTTTTCTGTTTATATTTTTTTGTACTCATCTTATCTCTACTAATATATAAAGCTGAAGAGTTTGTTTGTTTGTTTGGTTGAACGCGCTAATCTCAGGAACTACTGGTTCGAATTGAAAAATATTTTTTTTGTTGGATAGCCCATTTATCGAGGAAGGTTATAGGCTATATAATATCACGCTACGACCAATAGGAGCGGAGCATCAATGAAAAATTTAACTCAAAATTTGTCCATCCGACAAAAACTTTTGAACGGTAACTCCGATCATCACGAAATTTGGACACAACATTCATCTCGGTAAACTAAGATGAACGTGCAAACTCATGTCTTTTGCACCCGGGTGAAACCGGCCCGGACCGCTAATCCTTTATAAAGATTTCCCTCTACTACAGGGATTAACTATGTAATTGATATATCGCAATCAATTTTGGTTTATTTTACGGCTCTAGTAAGCAATGGGTGACTTTACATACCTGTATTTTGTAGGGAGCAGTACAAAAATACGAAAACTCAAGTTGTAATGTGATTTACCCTAATCATTGGAAAGACTCGATTCTTTCCGAAGAATTGCTAACACTGCAGATTGATGTATTGAGGACAACGCTGAATAGTTCTGAAATTGATATCGCTTACTATAATTCGATTTTCTCTGAAACCTGGCGTGAAAAATATTACCATTACATTTTTCATATATTTCGTTCTTAAATCGGCGCAAAAACACCGGTATGAAGTCCCAAACATGATTTTCAAGTTGCAAAATAATTTTTCAAATTGATTTTTAATCTCAAAAATTTCAGAGAAAGCCCTAATACTTAATAAACTCAGTTTATAATTAAGTTTAATTTTTATTACTCTTTTTATATCAGTTGTACAGCCCAAACGGTCAACGTATGTAATATCTTTTCTAAAAGTTTCATCCTCTGTAAAATTGAAACCATTTTTTACATTCGCCACTCTATGTTTTTTAATTTTTTAGAAAACTACGCTAATAGTCCAAGAGCTATCAAACATTTTCGGGTAGGTATTTGAAACAAAGTAAAAAAACTTTTTTTGTAATGTCTGAACACAAAATCGAAGACTTCGCAAAATTGTATTTGCAAAAAAGTCCTTGCTGCATTTTAAAATAATTAATACCTTCAAATTTAGTTGTTAATAAAATAAAAAATTCCAGCCAATTGGGCGACGGGACCATTCCAACTTCAAAAATGTTGACATTTGATTATAATAAAGAAAATAAAATTTCTGATATGATCGTGTGAGGTGACGTGGGTAATGGTTAGTATTTAATATGATATTTGCTATTCGTTGCCATGGTTACCTACATAATATGTTCCACGTCATGTAAAAGCATGCCGAACTAGTTTATTTCTGAAAGATCCATAAAACAAAAGAGCGGCTGATTTTTTTTATTTTCAAAATATTTCCGAAATTTTAAGTTTAGAAAAAAAAATGTTTAAACAAAACTTTCTTGAAAAAATAAATAGAATAATAAGCCGTTATGAAAAGTATACCATTATTATATAAAAACACCGTTATAGCACATATCTCTTCTGCGCATGCGCCGATTTTTTGCATACCAAACATCCTCCCAAAATTTGGTTTTAATCCGCTCATCCGTTTGACCTGTATCGTGTTCACAGACAAGCAGACGCACAGAGTTTTTCCAAAAATGTTTTTTGGATTCGGGGTACCTCAAAACGGAAAGATATTTTTGAAAAGTAATTTTTGACCTAAACTAGTACCATTCCCCACTTGTGGGTTGAAATGGTAATTGTTATACAAATTTCCACGCAGCCTCAAATACCTACCAAAAATGTTTGATAGCTCTCCTACTATAACGTCACCGATACTACCATCAATAATTAATTTAAATTACGTAACCTGTGCTTATACTGTGACCGTCGTTACATGCGGACTGACGCAATTTCCCGTCAGACGTTCTTTGGTTGGTCGTATAGTATACAGAAGACTGGCATCGGTAATTATTGAATGTCAGGGATAAATTAACGCTTATTTATTGATATAACACTACATTAAAAATTACTGCTTTAAAGGTCAAGATCAGATAAGAACGGTTTCTGTCAAAATCGACAATGGAGGAAAATGTGGTTAATAGCGTGCCTTTGGATCAGACTGTCTTTGGTTCGAATCCCACCTCTGTTCATAGCTATTCTAGAAAATGTCGTTCGATAAATGATACCTGATGTAGTTAAGCCACACCTCCAAATATAATATGCGATTTAATAATAATAATGCGTTTAACTTCCGTTTCTCGACTTTATGTCACAACAGACGCCATTCGCACCATTCCTATTTTCCATCTATCACACTTCCCGTTATTTTCTACATTTTTACAAGCTTTATATCAGTTTCAGTAGTAAGTTTGTATATATGTATGTATGTAAGTATGTATGCAAGTATGTATGTTTGTTTGTAACCTCGTTTGGACTACCTACAGCAAGTAGTTTATTTCTGTTAGTATGAATAATTTATGCCACTACTGTAAGAGCAATCGTTGACCAAGCGGTCTAAAGCGCTAGTCTTCGCTGACGTCAACTCTCGGATTCTCCGGTCGTGGGTTCTAATCCCGTTCACGCCGAAATAAAAAACTTGTTTTTTATCGGCAAATTTTTGACAATAAATCGAACTAAAAAGTGGAAAATAAATATAGTTTAAAAAAAACTAAAAAACACGCTTTACGAGTATATAAAACTAAAAAGTGAAAAATTAATACAGTTTAAAAAAAACAAAAAACACGCTTTATATCGAACTAAAAAGTAAAAAATATTTTTTTTAAAATAAGTTTAAAACAATAATGAATAAAAACTACATACTAGTATTATTGTGAAAAAAGCGTGGAGCGCTCGATGTACGAAAATGTGGAACAAAGCGCCCCACGCTTTTTTCACAATAATACTAGTAGTTTTTATTCATTATATTCTTTTAAGCTTATTTTAAAAAAAAAATATCTTTTACTCTTTAGTTCAATATAAAGCGTGTTTTTTAGTTTTTTTTAAACTATATTTATTTTTTTTACTTCCATTTAATTAATATCAATGGGCGAATGAAGGAACTTTAGAACATTAGGATAAGGAAGGCAAATTAATTGATAATGAGCGAATTAAGGAATTTTAGGACATTAGAATAAGGTAGGCAAATTTTGAGCGATAATCAGCCATGGCCTTGAATAAGGAACCATCTCGATATTTATCTGGAATAATTGAGGGAAACCATGGAAAATCTCAACAAGATGGCCGATTCAGGGATTACCGTTTCTGGGCGAGAGGCAGCAGGAAAAAGTCACAGTCACATCTGCCTCCGTCGGGATTCGAAGCCGGTAACTCCCGAATGCGAGTCTAGTGCTCTCGTAACTACGCTACACGGTATATATGTGAATTACATGGAGATAAATATAATTGGATCTTTCTTTTAAAAAATCGACAGCGCGAACGAAGGCTTCTAATGTTGCAAAAAAAAACGAACATAAGCATTAAGCAAATGAAAAGGTTGAATGTATAATACATTTAGTTGGCAAGTTTAATTAATTTAGACAATTCTCAGTCGACTGTTCAATTTAAACAAATGTTGTATTTTAATGAGAGAGAGATAGGCGTTTGTACTTGAGGCCGGTTCATTGTACTAAGAAGTAATTGTGCAATTAATATTAAATAATAAGAAATTATTACATAGCCTCTGTCTTTAGAAAATTTCACTCCAAATCTTTTAGTGCGAACAACAATAGCTAACTAAAAACAAAGCATAACCTTTTGATTATTTGTCAAAGTTAGCTCAGTCTAGTAGCAATGATTTTTTAATGTATTATTCTTTACAAATAAATTGAAAGTTTTGTCGACAATTACAAAAGTTTTTTAAAGAATCGAGGGGCATGGAAACATCATACTACAAGAGCATCGATGGCTGTTTTGAGGAAACACTTCTCAGAGCGCCTCATCTCAATTAGAGGCGATTTGGAGTGGCCGGCCCGCTTTCCCGATTTGTCCTCTTGTGATTTTTTACAATGGAGTTTATTGTATTAAGACCCACACGACTAGCTTCCCAGTAAGATATTAGTAAATTAGAACCCAGAAATATTTCTCAAAAATGCTAAGTTACATTTATTTTGCAATCTTATTGAACCGATTTTGTTAAAACTTCTTTTTGGATCGTATTGACATGAATAATAATAATATTTATTGTGTTACGACTGCACATACAGTTTACACTTGTCAATCAAATCGATAGGTACAATCCAATGGAATAAAATTAATCGTTAAACAGCACATTGGTAAAATTGCGTCACATTACAAGTTACAATTTACATAAAAGATATTCCTTTACAGTATAAAAAGATTTACAAAGTAACAGCTCTTGAAGATTTTTTTAAAATAAATTTAAGTTGGTTATATTTTTTATTGAAAGTCGCAAATGATTATAAAGCCTAGTATTCAAAGCAATGGCACGTCAATCCGGTGTCGGAGAGGCAACCGGATGGCGAGTGGTAATCTGGGCCTATGAGTGGTGCAGAACCCCCTGGTAGCAGCCAAAGTGACCCCAAATGGACGGGGGCGGCGATATGGGCGTGGGGCAAAATCGAAAAATGTTTGGAAAGGCAACCGGATAAAAATGCGGTTGCATTGAAGGAAATACCCTAATTATATAATAAATTTTTTTTGCCATCCGAAACACGCGGGCCGTTTTTGCACTAGCGAATAAAAAAAAAATAAAAAAAAAGTGAAAAGGCAACCGCTTCAAAATTATTGAGCATACTTATTGACACCACCAAACGTTGGAAAAAAATTGCCATCCGATCCTGATGGGCAGTTTCGGAGAAACAATCCCTCAAAGTCGCCGAAAAACCCTTTTTTTCGATTTTTTCAACAATAAGTAAAAAAAACACACTAAAAATTGTTCAAATCGGATGGCATTCGAAATTTATACTGTCCAAAGTACAAATAATAGTGTGTATCAATGCTATCCGATTTCGATTAAATTTACCCCTATTTAGCCACCCCCCAAAACTCATGAAAATAACAATTTTATGCAGCGTATGGCATTATTTGTATTGTTATTGAGTTTTGGGGGGAGGCTAAATAGGGGTAAATTTAATCGAAATCGGATGGCATTGATACACACTATTATTTGTACTTTGGACAGTATAAATTTCGAATGCCATCCGATTTGAACAATTTTTAGTGTGTTTTTTTTACTTATTGTTGAAAAAATCGAAAAAAAGGGTTTTTCGGCGACTTTGAGGGATTGTTTCTCCGAAACTGCCCATCAGGATCGGATGGCAATTTTTTTCCAACGTTTGGTGGTGTCAATAAGTATGCTCACTAATTTTGAAGCGGTTGCCTTTTCAGTTTTTCTTTTATTTTTTTTTTTTTTATTCGCTAGTGCAAAAACGGCCCGCGTGTTTCGGATGGCAAAAAAAATTTATTATATAATTAGGGTATTTCCTTCAATGCAACCGCATTTTTATCCGGTTGCCTTTTCAAACATTTTTTTATTTTGGCCCACCCCCATATCGCCGCCCCCGTCCATTTGGGGTTACTTTGGCCGCTACCAGGGGGTTCTGCACCACTCATAGGCCCAGATTACCACTCGCCATCCGGTTGCCTCTCCGACACCGGATTGACGTGCCATTGCTTTGAATATAGATCCAGCGCACAAAAGCCTAGATTCAGCGCATACAGGTGTTTTGCTATACGACGTTGAATTAAATTTGCGATTTCGTAGCTGTGAAAACTGTTACTATAACGATGTCGCGAGATTTCGTGTAAAATTCACTTTTTGCTGTTTTTTTTGTTTAAACAAAAAGAATGACTATACCGATTAAAAAAAAAAAAACTTTCAATCATATTTACGTTAAAACGTAGTCGATATCATTTTTTATTCTCGAGAAAGAAATTCTTAGAAAAAAGTAATCAGAAAATTAAGGTTGTCTGTAAAGTCGGTTTACGGACGATATAGTTTTACGTGATAACGTATTCCGTAATACATAACCTAAATTTATATAATAATTATAATAATTCGAATCTATGATATTGCATCTTTCGCTTCAAATTTAGGTTAATTTTATTTATTAAAATTACTCACCACCTATAATATAATTGTTTTTTTTAACTTTCTTTCTTTCGTATTTATTTTAAGTCTCAAAGATTAACTGTCATAATATTTTGAAAACAATTGTTTCATTGTTTATATAAAATTCCAAAACCTACTTACAATATTTAAGTATTTTCATACGTCAAAAAATTGATTTTTATAATGATAAAATTTGTATGAAAACGATTTTTTCGAGAGATGAGACCTAGCTAAAACGATTTTTTTCCCCCCAAAATCCCTTTTCAGTAAATTTCATCCAAATCGTTAGGGCCGTTTTCGAGAAAAGCACGCACAGGGTCAGGCGGAACGTTATGAACGTTACATTTTTTCGTGCATGCAGCCGGTGTTTCATCAATTTATAAGATTGGTGATTCATCAATTTATAAGACGTTATCACGTCAAAAAAGACCATGTATGTATTTTCGCACGCACCACACCGTCTTGTCGTAATATTTTTGTTTTCCACTAAATTAATAACTAAAATCACCACAACGCCCATTCGGTAATTAATTAATATTTTTTGTTACCATTTTTTTGTAACAAGTGTGACGTTTTTCATTATTATTATTTATTTTTTTTAATGAAGTGAGCCGTAGCGAGGTCAATTAAAGAAATTAATTTTGTGCTCACAAAACTGTCAAAAGCGGCGGATTAAAAACGAGAATAATATTTTTCTAAAATATACAAACATTTTATTTCGGTGTTTATAACCGATTTTTTAACTCAAATAATTAATTAGGCCGAGATTGTTGAGATGCTGTTGTTCATATTGCCATATATTATATTTATATATAATGCGTGGTTACTTCTATATTTTTCTCCAAAATTGATTTGTAGGTTAAAATAATTAAACAGAATAGTTTCTCTGTGAAAAAACAAAGTTTTTAATATTATTATTTACATTATCTTAGAACTGTAATATAATTTATTATTATTATTTACAAACCTGTCAAAAAACAAAGAAACAACATTCAATGTTTATTATTCACCCTATTTACACTATTTAGAAAACAATTATTTTTATACGACTTTAAATATTATTTTTTTGACTGTTGTGCGTCATTTGTTAATTGTTTTACTAACCCGCCATACTAGATTAAGAAAGTAATTTCTTTACATATATAATAATTAGTGTATTTTTTACTAAGAACTGATCAAACTATCATTTTGTTTGTTTATTTAGATTGTTGCGGACGACACTGCTTTCTGTCGAATTCTCTAGAAGACAGCAACAGTGTCCGTCCTGAAAGTCCATTCTAAATATTGGTGAAAAAAAAATTTGAAATCGGATGAGTAGTTTCGGAGATTACCCTCCGCATACACACAAACTCACAAAATTCGCACTCTATAATAATAGTATAGATAAGTAGGTACATGTTTTTCACTTTTTAATGGAAAAAATAAGTAAATTACTATAAACTGATAATCCATTAAAAGGTTAAAAATGTATTGATTTAGTGGAACAGCTCTTAAATATTCTAGGTATTATTTTATTTTAAAACATCTCTTAGCTAAGAATTAATAATGCATTTTAGCGTCCCGTTTCCAATGTAATAAATAATACGACCTTCCTATAGCGCATATTAAATAACAGATTACACCAGCATTGGTCAATCATTTTCGCGTCGAGGCCGCGTACAAAAACTTCAACTAACTTTATCCAACAACATTTAAACTCCATTATCTTAAGTTAGCTTCGATCTATATAATTCTATATAACCTAACTTTCCTAAAGGAAACAACAGAGACATGCAAAACCGGTTTTAGCCTCTCGGGTTTGAAGAACAAAAAAATTCTAGCTTATGAACTCATGTGTTTATTAAATAATAATTTGTACCAACGCTATTCACAACTTTAAGGCAGTAGTTCTGATATGATTTCAGCAACAAAAAAACAAGGTGTACTATTTTTAACAAAACTATCTGGGTTTATTTTTCAGTGCACACGATTTATTAAAAACATTTATTTATTGGTGTACCTACACATAGATTATAGAGTCAGGCCCCCATACACCTCGTTCTTTTTTGGCAGTTTTCATCGTCACGATAAAACACGTCGGTCAAAACCGAAGTGTATGGGCAAAAACTGTCGATGAAACACGGCAGTTTTTTTATCTGCCGAAGCTTGATTTTAAACACGACGTGTTTGCTGGTTGTCGTTTTAAATCGTAATGTGTGGCGCTTTCCGATAAGAATCGACGTGTTTATTCAGTGGTGCGACGTACAGCAAATAAGTCATATTAATTAAATGATTGTAATTAGTTTGAGTATTGATTTATATTTTAACCGTTTTAGTGCTAAGCAATTTTGACAAAAATAAATGAAAATTGCTATAAACATATTGATTAATTTAGAGGAAAAAATAATGGTGTCAAATAAAACACTCTAATTTAGACTAATATCAATCAATTTTATTAATTATTTTTGCATTATATTGTTTATTAATGTTTATTAAACATAAAATAATATCAATATTATTGTATTTTCCATCAAAGCAGATCGTATTAATGATGCCACGACTTCAGAAAAACTGAACGAAACTACGCCTCTGTGTGGATATGGCCGTTGTTCGTGTTTAAATTAACCGTACAGTTTTACCCGTGCGGTTAAAACTGCCATAAAAGAACGAGGTGTATGGGGATGGCCGTTGTTCGTGTTTAACCGTACAGTTTTACCCGGCGGTTAAAACTGCCAAAAAAGAACGAGGTGTATGGGGGCCTTTATAGATGCTAATACCATGTAAAAACATTTCTTTCACGAAAGGCATGAACTCTGGTCTTTAAAAACATTTGTTTTCATAAATCTAAAATAAGATTTTAAGTAGTGATGTAACGAATGTCAATTTTTAGACTTTCTGGAGTGCGAATCACTATCACAAATATTTGTGAATGCGAATATTATGTTTTGAAATCTGGCGTCAATTGTTAAAAGTTAAAATTTGACAGCTGATTGGCCGCGTAAGTCGCACGGACACATTTGTAGTGGTTCTGGGTACAACGTTAATTATTTATACTAAGTCTAAAACTTTGTCACCTAATGTTATAGTAAAATATATATGTAATTGAAAGGTTATCTTAGCGAAAAAACTTTTTTAAAAAAGAAGCAAGAAAAAACCTTTACTCATAAAAATATTAAGAAATTAATATTTTTTGCTTTGTTTTCATATTAAAAAAAATCTGATATTAATGCAAATGTCAAAAAATACGAGACTAATTTCCATGCCTCGTTTATTACAAACAGCTAGTTCCCTTACTATTAAGAACAATAAATTGAAAATTTTAATTCGCTCTACGCCCAGATAATCTTTTGTAAATAAAAATGTCATAATAAAAGAATTTTAAATGTAAAATTTTAAATACATATGTAGGGATTATAGACGCCTGATACAAAATTTTAAAGGCCGAGTATTTTAGTTTGTACACTTCTAGTTTACACTATGCAGTGCTACTCGGGCTCCACTATATGTAACTATCTGTGTATAAACTGCATACTATAATATCTGCACTGGTTAATTTTAATTAAAAAGGCTTCATAAATACAGCATTTTATTTTGTATCCTCTTATTTCCGCCATTTTTCTTTTTTTATATCATAATAAACACGACTAATTAATGAAGCTTTGAAGATTTAGAGTCGTTTGCCAATTAAGTTTTGTTGTCTTACACAGTGCTTAGTTATAATTTAAAAATCACGTAAGTATATAAGTGTTTTCCGCCGAAAATAAAAATAAACTTTAAAATATAAATTTATGGAGTACTATACATAGCTTCTACGTTACACAATAATTTTAAAAATCTATATAATAATAGGCAAGCAGTTTTCTGCACGGCTACTGGACCGATTTCGGCGACCGGGGTGTCGTTTGAAAGGGCTCTGCGTACAGATGTGCAATAGTGTGTCAGAATTACGTTAAGTGGATTTTTAGGGTTAAAAATCGGTTTTCAAAACAGCAATTGTGGGAAAAACAAATTACATATATCGTCGTTGGTTCTGTAATAGCTCTTATGTGCATAGTTGGCAGATTTTACGTTTTTTAAATGAAAAGATTCAGGAAACGGAGCTCTATACACTAGAAATACCTCCAAATTAATTTTACAGTAACCAACAAGGGGAAGTCACTCTTATGTGAAAAGTTGTATCAAATAATTCCTGCCCTGGCAGGAATTATTTGATACAACGTTGTTAATTACGGATTTATTGGCACATGATGTGCCAATGAATCCGAAATTAACGTTAAATATTTTTTAAGAAAATACTTCTTAATTAAACACGTATAGTAAAGATAAGTATGAATTAGTAATATACCTCTGACTGAACTTGCTAGTTCTTACCATCCATTGCTGAAATAACCACTTTTTGGCCTTTCCTGCAAATTTTAATTTTTGCCCATAAGAGGTATTACAGAACCAACGACGATATACTATGTCAAAACTGAAAAGAAAAGAGGAAAATTTATCAATTTACTGAAACTAAAAAAAAAAATTTGCTGAGCTATGTATGATATCAAAAAAAAAAATGCAAATTGAAAGAGTTACATGAAAATAAGGGTAGGCACGACATTTGAATGTCCCGTTCTTAAGTAGAATTCGTAAAAAATGTTTGATATAAATGAATACTCATCTCGGTTCAAATGAAGTACTTTTATATTTCAACAAAGAATTTACAAAAAAATATAAAACATTTTTTGTAACAAAAACAAAAAAAAACTAAACTTAAAAGAAGAAAGTTTTGTTGGAGAAATAGGTACACAAACAGTTTATGTAATATTGCTAACAAAAGAAACAGCAATTGAGTGCTAGAAAGCGATATCAAAATCCTCTTGAACAACAAAATGTTTCTCGGTCAAGCATCGAGTGCCCGGGGGTAAAATACAGGCAACGCCCGATTTTGCATCAGTTAACGAGTGAGCAAACGGCAATGTATATACAGGGTGTCCCATTAAGAATGGGACATAGAACAACCGCAGATTCTCCAATTCAAAATAAAACGATTAAGCGAAATATGCTTAGATAAAATGTTACTCGTTTCCGAAATACGGGGTGTTGAAGTTGAAAACTGAAAAATTATTAATGTCCATAATTTTTTTAATACACCGTATAATTTTACTCAAATCGGCACACTTGTTAAATATCATAAAATGCACCTAACAATAAAAAAATTAGTTCAGTACGCTCTACCAGTGGCGTACGGCAGGAGTAAGTAATGCTTGTACCCCTTCTAAATGTTACGCCGCTGTCTAAATTTTAATTTTGACTATAATTTTAATTTTTTTGATATTTTCTATGTCAATAATGTACACTTGTTAGTTTGTTGTAAAGTCATTGGTTTTCGAGATATTCGCAGTTAAAGATAGATAGACATGTACTTTTTATTTGTATTATTATTAATAATATTCATTTTTACAATTTTGTCTTAAAAAAACTGCGAATATCTCGAAAACCAATGACTTTACAACAAACTAACAAGTGTACATTATTGACTTAGAAAATATCAAAAAAATTAAAATAATAGTCAAAATTAAAATTTAGACAGCGGCGTAACATTTAGAAGGGGTACAAGCATTACTTACTCCTTCCGTACGCCACTGGTAGAGCGAGTAACATTTTATCTAAGCATATTTCGTTTAATCGTTTTATTTTGAATTGGAGAATCTGCGGTTGTTCTATGTCCCATTCTAATATACACCCTGTATATTTTTCGAAATCCCCATTTTTTCTCTTTAAATTCATATAAAATGTTACAAAAGGTTACAAAAGAAAATTTCGAGAAAAAAACATTATTTTTTTATTTAAATATACAGTAATAATTATTATTTTTCATAGTACTCCGCACAGGTGTAAATTATTAATAATAATTATTACTGTGTATTTAATTAATAAATTGATAACGTTTTTATCGAATATTTTCTTATGTAACCTTAAGAGAATTTTATATGAATTTATAAAAAAAAAATGAAGCTTCATAGAATCTAATACCCGGTTTTATTTTTTTATTAAATTTAAAAATGTGTATACTTCAATAATTCATTCGTTTAGCAAAATTTTTCAATTTAAGTACGGATTTTCACTGTTTTTTAAAAAACAAATGAATACACGTAAACCTACATCAGTGTAAAATGTGTCTGTTTTCAAGTGATACTTGGGTATGTCAAAACAAACATAAAAATAGATTGAATCACGTTTATCTTTTGTTAAAATTTCATAAATCGATATGGTGTATCCAATCTGTGCAGAGAATCGAACGTTGACTATAGAAGCTATCGTTCGATGCGGAAATTATCTTATTATTCGTTTACGTTTTAGGGTTTATTTCACAAAAAGAAAAATCTTTCTGCATGTATTTGTCTTCAGGCAATTCTCGTATACATATACCGACTCTACAAAATGTTTGTGTTTTAAAAAGAAAAATGTAGTTGTTGAGAACAACGAGTCGAGTAAAAACATTTTTAATTTGCAACGTGGATTACCTTGAGTAATAAAACAAGGCAGAGCGCCCATGGTGGCCAAAAGCGGCATATTTTTATATATACGAAAACATGAAAAACACAAAAAACAAACGTTTGAATTAATCAAACTTGTAAAAATACAGTTAAAAATTCCCCTTCTATTTTTTTTCTATTAGATAATGCATTTTCTATTTTCATTTTTAATGAAAACAAGAAGGCTGTAAACAGGAGATCCAGCTTTCTATGCTTGCTGTGTTTCGAGACGGACCGTTTTCTGGCGCACGCGAGATGGCGCTGTTATCACTACCTGGGAAAACTTCAGTTCTTTCCACTTGTTTTCGCCATAGTTACCAAATTTATTTAACTTCTTCACAAACACTACACACATGTAAGTCATGAACGTGTGTGCGTTACCCAGTAGCTGACGCCATTTGATTCATGCGACAGATATCGATCCACCGCTACACTTGAGCTGAATCTCCTGATTAAAGCCTACTTGAATGATACTTATTTTTTGAGTAATAGCTATCAGGAATCAGGTTTTTTTTTGTTTTTGTGTTTTGTTTAAAACAAACATTCAAAATGGTTGCTATGGAAACGCGTATAAGGCCACCAAAAAATATAAAAAATTGTGACATTACTACAAGCTTTTTGCACTTAGCGAATACTCTAGCTAGCCGAATAATAGAGCTTAAATAAAATCAATAAAATTTGAAAAAAGGTACAAGTATTTCCAAAAAAGCTAATGTACTTCGTAAGACCACATGGTAGAAGTGAAACTTCTTGACTACTTTGCCTACCCAACTATATAGATGACATGTGTATCTATACTCTCTTTTTTTCAAACGACACAACCGATCTAAATAAAATAAAAAAAAGCACAAAGCACAATTTATACTTGGAAATTTGGTAACTTCTGGAGACAAAAGATAAAATGCGTCATCACCATCATTGTTTGTGTTTTGTTTCCTATATTGACACAATAACGTACCGTGTACACTGTACACTTGTACATAATATTTTTACAACCAGTGAAAAATTTTACATACAGAAAGGAAAAGCAATAAATTAACACTACAGTTCTTTGCATCTATTTCAAGTTTCTCAAAATTTACAAAAAAAATCTTTTAATACTTATAACATCGACACTACAAAAAATACCGACGTACAGAAGTGATAGGGTGTCAGAATTACGATAAGTGCATTTTAAGGGTTCAAAATCGATTTTCAAAATATCAATTTCCAACGTTACAAAATACATCATATAAACAAGTTGCATATACAGAATGATTTTTTAAGTTGAACATTCTTTTTTACAAGCGTGTAGAGATCAAATAGAAAAACAAAAAAACTCAAAAATAAGAGAGGAACAGTCGTTTAAAGTTTAATTGATTTTTTAAAATATTATTTAATTAATTCAAAAGACCGGTTAACACACGCGAAAAAATGATAGCACGAATCGGAAATGCATCCCAAATAATTCGCAAAAGGCCCTTCTCGCTACTACAAGCATGGCTACGGCGCACGCATCTTTGAATCCAACAAAACGGGGATAACTTCGAACAATTTCTGTGAATACTAGATAGTGACATAGCATATTTTCATAGTGACATAACATAACGCTAGGACCGACCTCAAAATGTAATAAAACTTTGAAAGCCCGTTTCTCTTTCATTTTTGAGTTTTGATAAAAAAGTTACTTGAAACATTTGTTCATCTATTTGATTTCTACACGCTGTTAAAAAAAGAATATACTTAAAAATCATTCAAGTGACTTTTCAGATATCCAAAATATTAGTAAATAGCAAAGACAATATTAATATACTTAATATATAAAACTAGCGTGACCTGTGCGAATTATTCGCACTAAATAATTTAATTTTGCACACTGCTTATAACGTTCTTCTTTTTGTTGTATTACAATATGAAGCTCAGATGACAGATCGAAGAAATATTTTACTTAAATTGTCATATAGAGGCGCAAGTAGCAAAAGCGTTGAGCTAAGCCGTCAGATGGTATCATGCAGCATTGCTGTGACGTTGTTCAGCGTTGCCCGTCAGATGGCAGTATGCAGTAGGTATTTACAATATGAAGGTCAGATGACAGATCGACGTGTTGACGTTGTTTCAAAATTATAGCCGCCAGATGGCAGACGTTGTTCAGCGTTGCTGTTAATTAATTAATTTACAAAAACAAAAGCAATAATAAATTTTTTAGTTGTCGATGTCAGTAGAGCAAGCAATTATCTGTAAAATGATATATAATTTATGTGGAGAAATTGTGTGGTTTTTTCTAAAAAGGGAGGCAAACATCTTAAACCTTAGTGTATTAAATATATGATATTATGATTTGCTCCGAAAGGGCTCCTTTTCTGAATTTTGTACTTGACAGCTCTGCATTTAGCTTACGAAAAAATATGCTCGATTTTAGATCAACAGGATGGCTCGAATTGTTAATTATTTACACTATAAATAGATAGACACTAAGTAAATACGTTAATAAGTACTACGCGAGTTATTGAGAGATATTTTGAGTTCGTTCTGTTATAGAATTGTTCAATGTTAGACAATATTACACAAATATGTACCAGTATGTCTGTTTGCGTAAACGGTCGTACACATGTACGATGGCCACTCTCTATTCTGTTGTTATCCGCTTGCTTATATTATCCAGGCGCTTTACAGGACCGGCTCACTGCATTGCATTAATTAGAAAACTACTCTTAAGCCCGCTGCACATGACACTGGTATCGCCGCTAGGTTCCAAGCGTGCTGTGGCACTGGGATTCATGATGGGTTTTATGTGTTCGCTTCACACGATGTGTGTATTGAAGCTGGCCTGTTTGGTGCGCGCGCAGTGACAGTTCGAATGTTAACAAAAGTGAGCGTTTATTATCTCTGAACAGAATACACGAGACAATATACTGTTTTCTGATTGGTTCTTGCTCAAAACAAGCACGAAAAATATCCCCGGTTCTAATTATGAAATCTATCTTGCTAGCCTGCAGTGACGTCATTTCCATTTTCGCAGCCAGTGTGCCCAGCCAGGGAAAGTCCCACCAGTGCTTATAGCGGCAAAACCAGCCTCATGTGCTATCGATTTGCTACTAACTTATTTTTTTATTTCTCGTCGTCGTTATTAGATGCGCGGCAATAGATTCAAATCTAAAATGCCACAAAATTATTATATGAACTCTTTATAATGATAATAAACTATTATTAATTAAAGATTCGATTTGTTTAATAAATACAAAATTATTTTTGAAAAAAAATTGCACCTCTCATCCTGAACCAATTTTTTAGTTTTATTCTCGTGGAGAACAAATGCGCATTGTATCTTCAAGAAGGGCATCCGTTAACCTTGAACGATATTCTTTAAGAGGTTCATTTTCGAGAAAGAAGTCTTACCATATGTATGTATGTGGAGCTAAACATGGAAGCCAATTTTTTTACAATTCAGATACATGCTGAACCCCAAGCTCTTCTGGGGATGCAGTTTGGTATATTTTCAAGGAAAGATCGACCTCCAGGTGGATGATCTCCAGGATGATTTGGAAAAACTGAAAAAACTTCCCAGCTACATCAGTCCGTACATAAGGAGTTTTTAAAAACTCTCTGCAAAGTCATGAAACTTTACTTCAAAATCCTGTCGAAGGTCTTGTCCATAAAATTATTCCTTTTTGAAAATCGCGGACCATCTTTCTATATCCGAACCGAGGGCCGGCCGCCTTATGCAGATCCTTTATCTAGATTCTAGGGTCTTTTTTGGGCCAGATTTTCTGACGATGTCGTTGTGTATAGATGCATTAATAAAACGGGTTACTCGTGCTCTGGACTTGGTCACGAAATCTCGAGCAATTGCAAATGCACAATGAGCTTTATTTGAGAACCCTGCAGCTCTATTGGCACTGTAGGTTTGGTATGTTATTTGTCGCGCTTGAGCGGTGGCAATTTTATGAAATCGTTTCTCGTTACGGTAAGTAGTTCAGAAAGACAGAATGAGACTGTGAATGAATCGCGCAGGCCGCCAACGAAAAGCTGCTCGTACCAACATGAAAAAGTCGAAACCACTTATTTTAATTACTTTATAAATCTACTTAATTTATAGGAAAGTTAATAGCAAAAACAATCCGAACATCAACTTTAAACTTTAATTAACCTTTCGCAGCGCTGTTTCTCGACAACACACTAGTTCCATTTGGTGTACAATTGACACTGCTTTTACGCCTTGTTGACAATAAAGGCCGCTGCACACGAGGCTGGTTTTGCCACTGAATTCAATTTTTCCAACGCTGGTTTTTGTGATGGCTTTTATGGCTTTTATGTGTTTGCTTTGTAGATGGATTTGGTGCACACCCAGTGATAGTTCGAATGTTAAACGTGGACGTTTGTTGTCTCTGAACAGAACACACACTATGGCGCAGTGCTTGTTAGTGGCGTCTACGTGACCAGATACTGTTTCCTGATTGGTTCTGGCTCAAAACAAGCATGGAAAATAGCCTCTGTTGTGAAAGCCATGTTGTGACCACGCACGCGAACCTGCAGTGACATAATTTCCATTTTCGTAGCCAGCGTGCCACGCAGCAGCGGTTCCAACGATAAAAACAGCCTCGTGTGCAGCTGCTATATCGGTGCCTTACAATGCCTCAATGCGTGCATTATCCATATATTTAATACCCTCTATATTGCTAGTAAAGATCGGGAGAAAGACTGAAACACTACGTTTATCTCACTTATTATACTTTGTGTCTCATGCGCATGTCCGTGAATGGATGCGGGTCAATTGCAGCATCAGCTTGCACGTGGAACTAAGCTATGAAAGGGAGATTGCTTGCTCTATACTGGACTAATTGCCGCACTACAGACGCGACACTTGCGCACATCGGGTCAAGTATAGAAAGAGGTAGAATACAGTCATTTGCTGTCTCACCTCATGGGCCACGCTTCCACTTACGGCCACTAGCAATATAGGGGTTATCAAGCAAGGGTTTGCAATGCGACCACCGTTTTTAAAACGTTGTTCCTGTTGCTTTTGTTTTAACTGGCACGTGTTTTGAAAAACAAATTCAGTACAATAAGAAGACAACCCCTTGTTTCCGATGTACAGATGACCAAAGCAGAATGTATTTGTAACTCGTCAGTTGTCACTGACGATGGAAAATCTAAAGTCAATATTTAACTTACATTGTCTATGCACATATAAATGAACGCTCACAGCTATTTTGCAGAGGTGTTCAAAATGTGTCTAAACTATGCACTACAGAAATTAATCAAAAGATAATAGTGAATCGAAAACAGAACTTCACAAACTTTTTAATGACTTTATTAATTCATATATACATATTAATAGGCAAATTTTTGATTAACGTCTTAATAGAACTCTTCAAATAAATAAAACTTTCGACCAATTTTTTCAAACTATCTATTACAAAAATCATAAAAAAATAATTCAATAGATGACGTTTGGATCTTTTTCAGAAATAATCTAAAAAATATAAAAAATAATTAGTATCTACTTATTTTCTAATAGAAAGTTTGAATTTATTTTATTTTAATAATAATTTTTGTAATATATTATATTATGTATTTATGAATTTTTAATCGACTTTAAAAAAAGAGGAAACGCTTATGATCTTTATTGTCGTTCGACGCGTGTATTTTTAAAGCAACCAGGATGTTTTATACGAAAGGTGAGCATTCGCGAAAAAAATGTTTCGAATAAAAGTTGCAGGGAAGCGAGGGGGAAAACTGATGTAAATATTTTTTTGACTTGATGGAGGTGCCACATTTTTATCAAGGTCAACTTCATATTCTCAAATAGGAAACCTCTATTTTTCTTCGCAGATTTGTATTGTCTGACAAAATAGACTACTTTTGTTCCAAACATCCTTCTGAAAAGGTTACTTTATCCGGCAATGAAACATCAAAATTTTAAAACTGCGATTTTTTTACTCGAAAAAGAAGAAATTTGGAGAAAAAAAGTTCTTTTTGGAGCTTATTTGAAATTAGAATGAAATGTGTTTCTTTTGTTTAGAATTTACTGCTCCACCAAAAAAGTCATTCAAATATACTATTCATTCAGACTAGTACGACGTCATACGATGGGGTTATGCATCGAGATTCGAGCGTGCAGCCGACACACATATTTATAAAAAATCGAAATCTTATTTGTTGAAGAGGGCTTTGAGCAGCACCGGATTTAACATCGGTGCAACAACAACGGAACGTTTTCCGGTGTCGTTTTACTATTCCAATCACATAATCGATATCAGCATCTCCCGTTTCTATGGCCATCTCGCCATTTGTGTTGCGTCCTCCACAAGCAGGCTCGCAATATCGCAAAACTGCGCCGCACTATAAGTAGAAAGCGATGTTCGGCTCCGCTGTAAGGCGCCACCGTCGAGTTCATTTCCAATAATGAATTTTCATTATTGTTACAATTTCATTATTTTTTTTCCATTATTTATTTTTTCGATCACCTCTGTTTTAAAGACCGCGCACATTTGCCAAAACCAGGCTTTTTTGCTCCGTTCTATGCAGGTCGTGCCTGCATAGAACGGAGCAAAAAAGCCTGGTTTTAAACGGAGTAGCGCACACTGCAAACAGCAGCCAGCAACAGCCGCCAGTCGGTTACCTGCAATTTATGTCTAGCACACTAGGTGCTAGTGATGTGTCGTTTTCATTAATTAAACATATGAAAATGTACACGTTTGTAATAAATGTTCCTTGAACTTTTACGGCTTCTTAAATTTATTCATTAATGGAAGCTGGAGAATTTTAAATTACAATTTTTATGTATCTAATACTTAGAAAGGTATGTATCTCCTAATTTAAATAATAAAATAACACTTCCATTTCATATCTAATACAGAAGCAACGCAGGTACAAAAATTCCGAAAATAAATTCCCAGTAAAATCGGCATAATGACAAAAAGAAAACAAATACAACAAAGAGAAAAATTGCGCTGTGTATTTACCGATCTTTTTATCTTTTGTGAATTCTCGATTCAGTAATAGGCTGCCAGAGGCGGAAAATCATCAAAAAAATCACAGCGTTGTCTACTTACATACTTCCTCTAATGGGCCAGTATTTGAATACGTCCTACGCCGCCATTTACAATCTACTAGGCGTCATCAAAAAGTTGTTAAGTTGCAATATTTTATTGACTTACTAGCGGTCCCGCCCAGTTTCACCCGGGTGCAAAAGAACGAATGGGGAAGTAGGCACATTCATCTTAGTTAACCGAGATGAATGTTGTGTCAAAATTTCATGATGATCGGAGTTACCGTTCAAAAGTTTTTGTCGATAAAAAGCAGTAGCTATTTACACTTTTAAGTAATAAATTTCTTTTAAATCAATTATTACTGTAATTAATAAAATATAATAAATATCTAATTGAAAACACTGTAGGAAAATTATTTTTATATAGGTACCTATATTTATAACAGTTTTCAAATGAGCTATTAATTAGATTTATTTAATTTTAATTAGTCGTAAATGAAATTAAAATAAATTTAAATGTAAGCCTTAGAAGAAAGTAATGTAGAAAATTAAAAAAAAAATAAAAATTTATTCGCTCAAAGTGGGGCTCGAACCCATGACCCTGATGTTACTGACCCAGCCGGGCTTGTGAATGTACGACCTAATATTGATATATTATGTAGTTACGGAATTTCACCTGAATAGAAGCTATTTTTGAGATACATTTTGAAATATTTTTCATTGATGCTTCGCTTCTATTGGTCGTAGCGTGATATTATATAGCCTATACCCTTCCTTGATAAATGGGCTATCCAACAAAAAAAAAATTCAATTTGAGATTAGCGCGTTTAACCAAACAAATAAACAAACAAACAAACTCTTCAGCTTGATATACCTATTAGTACAGATTCTTCGACAACAATATTTTTTGTACTGTGAAATTCGAAAACAATATCTGTTCACATAGCAGAAGTCTTCCGAATTTGGAATATTTAAGTAGTCTGAAGACGTGTCCGCTGAAATTAAAATTGATATTGATTTCGCAGCCACCTGTTTGCTAAAAGTTGACCATTAAAAATGTGTAGTCAATGAATATTGTTTTATATTTGCCTTGTATCCCTATTGGTTCATGTTCGATCTAAAAATCGCTGCACACGAGGCTAGTTTTGCCGCTAGAATCACTATTAATAGGGGCTAGCGTACGTGGTCACAAGATGGATTTCAAAAAACCGGTGTTGTTTTTCGTGCTAGTTTTTCTGCTTGTTTTCAGCAAGCACCAATCAGGAAACCGTATCTTGTCACGTGGGCGACATGGACAAAAGTCTACAAAACAAACACGACGTCATAGTGTTCAGAGACAAAAACGTCCATTTTTGTTGACATTCGGAGTGTTACTACGCGCGCACTAAACCTATCCACAAAGCAAGCTTCAATACGCGCATCGTGTAAAGCGAACACATAAAAGCTATCACAAAATCCAGGGCCGCAACACATTTGAATCCTAGCAAGGAATCTAGCGGAAAAACCAGCATCGTCTGCAGCGGCCCTAACCTCAATAAAGATATGGATATAGATTTTCGATTTTAAAACATATTTATATCGTGTCTAAGAACAGTTATCATCGAATAAGCGCCAGTTTGGTTAAAAGCGTCGTGCTGAAATTTAAGAATATTTGTGGAACGACCCTCGTATTTCAGTAATCATCGGAATCTTTGACGTAAATTCAAATTCAATGAAATTTTTTCAGCGGTAAATGTGTTGGGAGGGAAAAGTAAAGTAAATAGAACGATACATTTTCTTTCATTTTACTTTTGGACGTGTTATTTTCTGTACATAAATGCGAAAGATACATATTATTATACATATAACGATATCTTTGACGAAAAAGTAAACAAATTTACAAAATAAACAGTGTGTAAACAGGGATGGCCAATTAAAAATAATGGGGTCCAGTACGATAACTCGATGTGTCCAAATTTTTACTTTATTTTTTTAAGTCATAGAAAACGCTAAATTTTGACGTTCCAAAAAAAAAACTTTGCGGAACTACTTTTCGTCCTGCATTGTCATTTTTTTAATCTAACCAATCAGAAATCACATATACACGTCATAGCAACTGGTGTAGATTTACTGTATTATTATCTCACTTTGTATACACGACCCCGCACTTGTTTTTTTAAAGAATTCCTCCCAAACGGCCTCCCCTTTTCACTGCGCAAAAAAAATAATTTATAAAAAAAAATCCGCACTTAAAATGGCTAATAACAGTGTTATATGTTATATAAAATAATATTTGTGTATTTCCAGTGGATATTTTGACATCGAGTTATCGTACTCTAACCAAAATAATGTACTTGTAGAATGGTCATTTTAAATATTGAAAATAAAATTGCAAATATGAATTAATAGTACTGGACTATATAGTAACACTAAATTATAATAACTTAGTTTCCACAAAGTGGAGTTAAAAATACTAACTAAATGAACTAAAGAAACAAGGTTTGCCTTTTAGCTAGAGAAATAATTTATTTATGCAATAAAAAGGAATTTATATGAAATCTATTTAAGACCTGTGATTCAAATTTTTCTCATCCCCAAATGTAGGTAGGTATCGAACTTGTATATGTATTATTTGTTTAAAGGGAAAATTCAGTTTAATTATTTCAGCGCTCGATTGAATTTTCAATTAAGTAGCTGAAATCTGAATTCCGATAACACGTTCGGGGCGTGCTTTGTAAAAAAAAAAAAAACACATATCAATGTAAACATGTTAGTTGGATTTTGTTTCTAAATTAAATTTTTGCACCTATAAAAAAAAAATATTTTTCTTTTGAAATAATTAATAGGTTCAAAAATTTTAAGAATAATATTTTTATATTCAATGTTTAGAAATAAAAATATTTTTTTTGAAATAATTTATAGACGCAAAAATTAATTAGGATTCAAAATCCATCTAACATTGATATAGCATTGATAATTATGTGTTTTTTTTTTTTACAAAGCACGCTTCGAACGTGTTATTGCAATTCAGATTTCAAATGGAAAACCCTTACCGTTTCTTAAAGGCACAAACTCTATCCTAAGTACCTTAGTATACTAATAACGGATTAAATTTCTGAAATTATGAATATTTAAACAGTTAAGCCTTAAGCAATTGGAATTTCTTTTTGTGAGACTGTTTTTTCAAAGAATGATATTTTTTTGTGATACAATATTAATTTGTTTCTGACGCCCTTTGACTTCCTACAAATAATTTACATGAAAGCCTCGAGCGATTTTGACAAAGGAGCTATATCCCATTAAAGGCAGCTTTGCCTCTTTGTTTCAGAAGGCTGCTTCATCATCCAACAAAATGGAATTGATTATTGGAGTTAAAAATAAACACCTTACAGGTAGGTACAACTTCAAGGAAAATCGTAGCGAAAGCTTTTTTTGGAAATTAGTAAAACTAAAAGATGGTAATTAACATTATTCTATTTTTAGCAAACCTTCAATATTTTACAATAGGGTTGTCCCTCATATACAAAAATAAATAATGTAAGCCATCTTTTTCGTTCTTGTATCCTTCCTCACATTTGCAAACAAGAATTAGAGAAATATATATTTTAAATCGCCGGATGATAATGTCGAAAACTAATCACACTTCTTTATCTATAGAAAGAGATGTATTGTCTTCTTTCTGATTCGTACAGATCAGTGAGCGTGACTTGGCCTAGTTAGCCAATCACTACAGCTGAATATTTACGACATTTCGTTAGTAGCATATTTTACGTGTTCCATCAAAAAATACCCACAGACTTTTATGATATTTTTATTATAGAAAAAGCTTCCTAAAATTGTTCTACAACAATTAACGTTTTTTTCGTATTTTTTTTAATACAGCAGCTTATTAGATTTACAGCATAAATATACAAAAATAAAAACCATTAATTTCGCTAAAACAGCCTTAAATTTCAAAACATATCTTTTGTCAACAAAAAAAAATATTTTTTACAAACAAGTTTTATTGCAACGAGAAACGATTTTCTAAAAGTAAGTTTGCTAGATATAAAATGTGTGTTTTATATATATTTTTTGTTGGAATCATTAAAAAAACTTCGTACATAAACGTTCAGTGCTGTAGCGAATTACTATTTTCAACATTATTTAATGGAGTTTTGTCTCATTTTTCTTTCTATTTATTCGGAGAAATAACTACCTAAAGAACAAATGAACCGAATAAATAACTACTTATGCTCGGTGAACATGGCCATAAGAAGAATAATATGTAGGTACTGTTCAAAATTATCAAATTTTTCTACATAGGACGACCGTATTTTAATCGCTTTTATTCTAAATTTTACAGATGTCCTATTTTATCAAATTAA
This sequence comes from Xanthostigma xanthostigma, assembly GCA_963575645.1. Lineage (NCBI taxonomy): Eukaryota > Metazoa > Arthropoda > Insecta > Raphidioptera > Raphidiidae > Xanthostigma > Xanthostigma xanthostigma. The sequence continues at coordinate 25,804,087 of OY754471.1, forward strand.
AATTTGCATCTGAACGAAGAAGTGTGAAATTTTTTGTCATAAAAATGTTTGGAGACCGATTCGCTCGAACGTTACTACGTCACTGTCTGACCATAAGTATGTGCACATGTTTGTGTGGTAAGCAACAGAAAAATGCAAGGATCCAACTGCAGTACAGTAAAAACAACAACTGCAGTTTATTATAAAGGAACTGCAGGGAAATAATCCCCTTGGCGCTCTTCGTACGACCTTAATTTCAGTTGAAGATATACATAGGTGCAGTTAGAGCTGAAAGAAGCAAAGAACATTTATGAATTAGGGCTGCGAATTTATTTAACCGACTGAAATTAAACGGACACTTAAAAAATAAATGAATACTATTAATTAGCCTCGCTACTCTTTATTATAAAAGAACTATTTTACTGCGCTTCGGAGACAACTCGGCTATTTCATTTTGTCTCATCGAAACTTTCAGTTTAATGTTTCATGAAAACAAATTAAACTCGGTATGCTTATAAATTAATTAAATAATCAATACCAAAAATAAAACAGTAAATGCGGTTTTTCCTGGAAGTTATTCATTTTTAACCAAGAGTATAAAAAATAAATAATTAAATTATGTGAAAATGATAACTCATCGAATAAGAAAAAAATATATATGAGCCATCGTGGGACGCTTGGCCGATGTAAAACATAAATTTAAATAAAATCCTAATAACTAACTAACTAAATTTCATCCTGTAAGCAAATTTTGCCCTGTCATCTAATAATCTAATTGTCGCCTTGAACAAAATCTAACGCATTCACAACGCATGCGTCACGCGCTGTTATCTAACGAAATATTAGTAATTAAATTTCACCCTGTTATCTAGATGTCGCCTTCAACCAAAGCCACGTTTGATCCAACGCACACGAACGTAACGCCCTCTCATAAAACGTTTCACGACAATTTCGCGGTTTTACTCCCAACCAAACGCAACGTTTGACGTCAATAAGAAATTGTCGATTTGTATTCACAAAAATACGAGGTTGATTTTTTATTTGAATTTTAAAATTGCAATTTTGAATTATGACGTCAGAGTTGTAGTAAACACAAATAAACACACGACACACACGTATGTGAGAATTCACTGAGCGAGCCTCGTGTAAACGATAACTATCCGTATTGACATTTGTTTGTATACTACAAGAATGACGTCACAGAAGGCGCCAAATTATATATTTAAAATTTTTTTGTGCTATTTCAACATATAAAACAATTACATTTAAGAAATAAGAATTTGTGTGGACTGGACACTACAATAAGAACATTTTAAGACATCAAAAAAAGTTTCATAATTTTTAAATTGTTTTCTGTATGTCCATCCTGTAATGAGTTTTAAATTCTAATTTCGATTTTAACGAAATCAGGTATACACGTAAAAGGACTCCTCAATTCAAAGGATATAGACTATTATAAATATCCGGCTTTGTTCACGTTGACATAATATATAATAAATATAATAAAGTTTTTGTTAAGGCTTGCGATGCCGTGGGTAACGCAACGGCTATAGTAAATAAATAAGACGTGAGATAAACAAAATATAATAAGATCTTTTGAAGTGTAAGAAACAAAGATGCATGTTGTTTTGACAAATGACTCGACTTGATTACTTCCAATTTTCAGTCGGAAATGATTAATTAAATTTTCAATTTAAACTATTTAAAATAATTAAAATATGCGAACAGGCTTAAGACCTGTGTAACTGAAGCAGTTAAAAAAAATAAAACAAAACCAATAAATAAAAACAAAATAAACCGACACATTTTTATTTAGACACGGATGTGTAATCTGAAAGCTTTAATTGTATTGATTTGAACAACTTATAAAAAAAGGAACAAAATTTATTGAAAAGCAGTAAAACTCGAACAAAAGGCAGTTCGAGCTCATAAATTTAGACCGTAATACAAGTTTCTAAAATATTGAGACAGATGGGAGCCCTAAGTTGTTACATACGTTTGTTGGCCACAAAATCACCATCGGTAAATTAAAGAGCAGAAAACACGAGCTGCACTCATCGCCCGTTGGCGTACAACAAAACAAAATAAAAAAAAAGAACATCTCAAAGGATGATAATCATATAAACTTTATATACACAGTGCAAGTTTAATTATGCATATTTTTAATAGAATAAGATACATCAAAGTGTCATTTTTCATCACGGAAAAATATTTCCGCGTTCAGATCGAGCACGCTTTTCGCTTAGAACGTAGTGCGCATAGAACTGAATTGCCGCTGGGATTTGAGCTGGCTATAGCGCACTGACTACGAAGATGGAAATGTCGCACTGCAGGCTCACGTGCTTGGTCATAAGATGGATTTTGCAAATTAGAATCGGGGCTATTTATCGTGCTTGTTTGTTTGCTTGTTTTGAGCGAGAACCAATCAGGTCATAGTGTCAGTTCTGTTCAGAGACAAAAAGCGTTCTCTTTTATTAACAATCGAACTGTCACTGCACGCGCATCAAAGGCAGCGTCAATACACGCATCGTGTAAATCGAACACATAAACCCATCACGGAACTCAGCGCCACAGCACGCTTGAAACCTAGCAGCCAAATCTAGCAGCAAAACCTACCTCGTGCGCAGCCACCTTAATACTAATTAAGGAGCTTCACTAAAATAAACAACACTAGTATCACTTTTCAGTATCTACCGAAAAAAATGTTTACTCTGCACATTCAGTTTATGTATTGTTGCGTGCCCCCTGTTGGGACGACTATGGGCTCCATAGAATGTTCCAGACCACGACAACAACAACAATGGAAAGCAGGTAAAAACCCGACCTTCTGAGAAGCGCCTGGAGAATGTAATGCATGTGAAGAAAGGTGGAGATGCTTCCAGAACATTGGATAGGCGGGCGAAGAAACTATAAAATGCGAGCGGAGTGGTTAGTCAGTCAGTCAGTTGGTTAGTTGTTTGTGAGTTATTCATGTACTCTGACGTTGCTACATAAGTCATTCAGTTATACTGTGAAAATAAATAAACTTTTGTATGTGTAAACAATTGAGTGCAATTATATAAATTTGGTTTTACATAAATAACTTTTTGTAAATAGTCGTGTGAATATAGTTAATATACAAGTGTGAATAAGTGTACTAGATAAACTTGGTTGTGTTTGTGTGTTGTAATTATTTTGTGTACGTAAATTAGTGACTCTATATTCTCTGTTACTTAGTCTTTTGTTTTATTATTTGGAACTGCATGTCGTTATTTTATTTCTGTTAAGTTAAAGAAGTACACTTTCGTTTGTGTGTTTAACTGTTTTGTTAAACATTTATTACTGTAAATAAATAAATTCCACCACGAACTAGAACAGTTTTGTTACAGTATCTAGTTCGTGAACGAATGTATTTTAGATGAGCAGTGCTTTTATGTTCAAACGAGAGCCAGCGACAAAGGGAGAGAGATTAGAATATAGACGCACAGCATCCGATCCTTAATTCGGTAGTGGTTTAAAATCGTTGAAAATTGGGTAAATGAAGTTTTTAGTTAAGTGTGGTCTGATGCACGTTTGCGCAAACTTTATACAATTTATATGCGGTATCCAATGCCCTTTAACCTCGCATGTCGTAAACACAACACCGCACCTCTCCTCCGCCATATTTAGATCTGTATATATAAAGGGGTGGTCACACTATTAACCTAGGTAAGATAAGCATCTTGTCTGGGAGCAACCCGAGTCAGACGTAATTATTTTCTTATATGACTCAAAATACATATCTGCGTAGTCAACAAGACAAAGTGGCTTAGTTATAACGTACTCGTAAAGAATATGTAGGTATCAAAGAAACATCGTGCCACTTTAAAATTGTACTAGCAAACGTATCGTCAATATCCCGAAGTAACTCTTTATAGAAATAAAAATTTTTAGGCGCGATTTGAAAGTAACTCAGATCTTTTTTTTCGAACGGAAGTAACGTTCAGCACTTAACCTACTAGCGCTGCTAGTGGGCAATAGAGAAATATTGAACTCATTTTTTATGGAAATCGCGACATGTTTCTATGGGGATAAGTCAAAAACTTTAGATGACCATGATGTGTCAAAAAAAAATTGTAATAAACAAAACTGCTGTTAATTTTATATACAATAAAATTCAGATTACAAAGCAATTCTGAAAATGTATTAACGAAATATAATTTATTGTGGTTGTCTTTATCATATTAATTAATATTATAAATGTGAATGTAAGTTTGTTTGTTACGCTTTCACGCAAAAACTACTTAACCGATCATCATGAAACTTTGCACATACACTCTTGAAGGTATTAGAAGTAACATAGGATACTTTTTATTAAAAAAAAAATAAAAATTTTTTACGAAAAATAAGAAAGGGTTGAAAACATTTTTTGGGCCCAAAAATACCGAAAAATTTCTCCGAATCGTTTCAAAATTGAAATTTTACCCTTTAGTAATGATTAAAATGTGCTATTAAAATTTCATTAAAATCGGCCCGACAGGACCGGACTTACAAATTTTATGAAAACGAAATATTATAAATGCGAATGTAAGTTTGTTTGTTACGCTTTCACGCAAAAACTACTTAACCGATCATCATGAAACTTTGCACATACACTCTTGAAGGTATTAGAAGTAACATAGGATACTTTTTATTAAAAAAAAATAAAAATTTTTTACGAAAAATAAGAAAGGGTTGAAAACATTTTTTGGGCCCAAAAATACCGAAAAATTTCTCCGAATCGTTACAAAATTGAAATTTAACCCTTTAGTAATGATTAAAATGTGCTATTAAAATTTCATTAAAATCGGCCCGACAGGACCGGACTTACAAATTTTATGAAAACGAAATATTATAAATGCGAATGTAAGTTTGTTTGTTACGCTTTCACGCAAAAACTACTTAACCGATCATCATGAAACTTTGCACATACACTCTTGAAGGTATTAGAAGTAACATAGGATACTTTTTATTAAAAAAAAATAAAAATTTTTTACGAAAAATAAGAAAGGGTTGAAAACATTTTTTGGGCCCAAAAATACCGAAAAATTTCTCCGAATCGTTTCAAAATTGAAATTTAACCCTTTAGTAATGATTAAAATGTGCTATTAAAATTTCATTAAAATCGGCCCGACAGGACCGGACTTACAAATTTTATGAAAACGTTAAATATTATAAATGCGAATGTAAGTTTGTTTGTTACGCTTTCACGCAAAAACTACTTAACCGATCATCATGAAACTTTGCACATACACTCTTGAAGGTATTAGAAGTAACATAGGATACTTTTTATTAAAAAAAAATAAAAATTTTTTACGAAAAATAAGAAAGGGTTGAAAACATTTTTTGGGCCCAAAAATACCGAAAAATTTCTCCGAATCGTTTCAAAATTGAAATTTAACCCTTTAGTAATGATTAAAATGTGCTATTAAAATTTCATTAAAATCGGCCCGACAGGACCGGACTTACAAATTTTATGAAAACGAAATATTATAAATGCGAATGTAAGTTTGTTTGTTACGCTTTCACGCAAAAACTACTTAACCGATCATCATGAAACTTTGCACATACACTCTTGAAGGTATTAGAAGTAACATAGGATACTTTTTATTAAAAAAAAATAAAAATTTTTTACGAAAAATAAGAAAGGGTTGAAAACATTTTTTGGGCCCAAAAGTACCGAAAAATTTCTCCGAATCGTTTCAAAATTGAAATTTAACCCTTTAGTAATGATTAAAATGTGCTATTAAAATTTCATTAAAATCGGCCCGACAGGACCGGACTTACAAATTTTATGAAAACGAAATATTATAAATGCGAATGTAAGTTTGTTTGTTACGCTTTCACGCAAAAACTACTTAACCGATCATCATGAAACTTTGCACATACACTCTTGAAGGTATTAGAAGTAACATAGGATACTTTTTATTAAAAAAAAATAAAAATTTTTTACGAAAAATAAGAAAATTGTTTGTCAAAATATGTGCAATACCTCAACCCCTGATATGCATGTCAAAAGTCGATTTCCATCTCAATCGCGGGCGTAGCCGCGGGTAGCGGCTAGTATAATATAAATAGCATAACATAAAAGGTACGGGAGAATGATTTATTTAGGGTATTTTTTGTCTTCAATTATGACGTATAATATATTATAAATAATTAATTGGCTTACACTGGCAGCGTAACGTCAAATTGAAATTTTACTTAAATCGCCATCAGCACAACAGCCCGGAACACAAAAAGCATTTCCAGATCGTCTAGTATTGCCCATGTTTCCTTTGTAATTAAAAATTTTAAAAAATTGTAACTATTTTCACTTTTAATAAACAGTGCTCACTGACATATATGGAAAATTTGAGTTCAAAGTTTCCCCTAGTGCTCACCATGAACGCTCGTACCTAAAAATCTGTAACTCCGCGTCCTTGCACATAGCCCATAGTCTGTTGCCAGTAATAAGGATATCTCACAGATAGCGGCATTAAAACGCATCAGTAGTATTTTTCGAGAAAAGAGTAACTATGCTAAATAATGGGAACGCATCCATGTTTCGTCTCAATCGCGTGCGGGTAGTTTCAATATAAAGAAAGAAACAGTGCTGTCAGAAAGATACCTTGATTTTGACGTGCTACACGAATATTGCGAAAGACGAGTCGATCAGAATTGTTTCACCATTGAAAACTTTAAAATCTCCTTTATAAAATGTGTAAACATTTTTAAGTATAAAATGTTTTATTGACGATGAAATAAAATGTTGGAAGTTTTTAGTTATATAATATTGAGTTTATAAAAATACTATTAAGGTGACTGTGTACGCAGATTGTAAAATACGCACTCGGGAAATTTCAAATTGTGGCCACAAAATTCATTTTACTACTGTTTTTATTAGCTGTGATAGAGCATTAAAGTTCATAAAATTTGGCTTGCTGCTTAAAAATTTAAGAAAACACATTTTTTTGCACTAAAAATTTAATCAAAAAACGCCATATTCGTCAATATTTCTTTACAGTATGTCACGAGATTTCAAATTACGGGAAGGCAAATTAAAATTTTACAGTTTTTTCTTCGCAAATTGGTGTCAAAAATATTGATAAATTTGGCTTGCTCAATAATTTTTAACAAATTAATTTTTTTCTGTACAAAAATTTGTGTAAAAGTTATGCTAAATTCTCGTTTTTACCCGATTTTTATTCGCTTATTTAGGTCAAATAAACTGTAAAAACTTCGTTAAAAGTCATGTGGGAAGAATGGTGCATGTTTCTAGTTTATTTTGAAGCATTAACACCAAAGATTGAAAAAGATTTTCCATAGAAATTCTAGATTTTCTAAACTGATGTTTTTTGAGTTATGTTTACTAAAAATGATTCATAGATGGAACCACCAACACAAACTTTTACAGTGGAAGTAAATTGTTTTTCGTAAAATGTGTGATGTGCAGTAGCGGCTCGTATCATTTTTGATCAAAAACATTATATTATAGAATAGAATAAAATATAATCTTTATTGACATCCAAGAGGTATATAATAACGTCATATAATAATTTCAATTTACAAATTCGAAAAACGTGCGTGATTAAAATTATATAACTAAAATCGTATATGAGAATCATATGGACACATGTCCATCAACAATTTTTTTAATCTATTTTTGAAAGCAGGTGGCTTGAATAGCTTTTATATTAGAAGGTAACATGTAATATTTTTAATATTTTTGACGTGATAACGTCTTATAAATTGATGAATCACGTCAAAATAAAAAGAAACACCGGCTGCATGCACGAAAAAGTGTAACGTTCCTAACGTTACTAAGTGAGCGACTAGAATGCCTTCGGTAATTTTGAAGCAGATATCATCAACCGATTAAGATGAAAATTTGTATACACGTTTAGTTTGAATGACAATGCATGGTTAGCTGTGTGACGTCACTCTAAATCCAATATGGCGGACTTCTTAAGATGGCGGACTAATTTTATTATGGTTTCCTACAATATGAGTATCAAATAAAAGGACTTGCTGAGAATAACTCGAAAAATAAAGTAACGTCAGTCTAAAACCAATATGGCGGACTTCTAAAGATGGCGGACTAAGTTTTTTATGTTTTCCTACAATATGGGTATCAAATGAAAGGGCTTGCTGAAAATAACTCGAAAAATAAAGTGACGTCACTCTAAATCCAATATGGCGGACTTCTAAAGATGGCGGACAAATTTTATTATGCTTTCCTACAATATGGGTATCAAATAAAAGGGCTTGCTGAGAATAACTCGAAAAATAAAGTGACGTCACTCTAAATCGAATATGGCGGACTTCTAAAGATGGCGGACTAAGTTTTTGACGTGATAACGTCTTATAAATTGATGAAACACCAGCTGCACGCACGAAAAAGTGTAACGTTCCGTAAAGTTCCGCCTGACCTTGTGCGTGCAAGCGATAGTGCAGTAATGTATTATTAAATATGATATTCGAGCGGAATACGTTATCACGTAAAACTATCGTCCGTAAACCGACTTTACAGACAACCAATTTTTACCTTTGCAATTAAAATTAAACCGGTCAAGTGCCAGTCGAACTCGCACACGAAGGGCTCCCTACCATCGTACAAGATAAAACACTGTGTACTTTGTTGGGATTATGGATTCGGTGACGGTGTATTTATTAAATAATTGAAGAGTTTAATTATTAGAAGATTGTCTTTTATTCAAAATAGAGTATTGGAAGTATTCCTTGATAGTGTCACGGATCAGAGAGAACTAACTATTAACAACTGTCTTATAATGGTTGTCCTTTTACCTCTTGTAATATTTTGGGTCTATTCTACGGTGAAATTATACCTAGGTTTTATGACTCGTAATTCGAGTACTAATTACCTTTACTTCTAAGAAAGAAAATAAATCCTTTTACAGGATTGATAATTCGTTTACCAAATGTTTTCCGAAAAGAAAACTTTCACTTTTAAAATAAGATATCTTAAGAGGGATATTTGAACCCAATATTTCCACATACTTTTAAAACACTTTTGTAAAAGAAACAAGAGAAGTGCTATAACAATATGTAAAAATTTGGAAAGTAATTGTATAATTTAATTACATCTATTCGAAATTCGCCGTCGTGGTGCAGGGAAGTAATACGAATGCAAGGAGATAGCACAAAAACGATTACGCACAAAGACACTATAGGAGGTTTTTTTAAAGCTTTTGGCGGCCATTTCGAAATTTGCCATCTTGATTTATTTGTTGTTAGAGCGCCAATAGAAATACACACTGTGAAAATTTCAACTATCCTACTACGGTTTATGAGATACAGCTTGCTGACAAACGGACGGACGGACAGCGGAGGCTTAGTAATAGTGTTCCATTGGCACCCTTCGGGTCCGGAACTCTTAAAAGAAAAAGTAATAAAAAAAAGTCTGTAGATATATTTGGAACATGTGTTGACTTAGATATTTTAACATTAAATTAGCATATTATCGATCCAGAAAGTAATTGTGACCAACTTTTTCGATATTTTTCGAATTTTGTGTTAATTTAGAAACCGAATATTTCTTTAAATTTTCTCTTAAAATCATATTATAAACAACTTTTTTAATACCATTTTTCGATATATATTATACTAGCTTTTGCCCGCGACTTCGCTCGCGCCAAGTTTGATGTTGATAGATCAGTCAGTCGCGGTTTCCTTTTATATATTTAGATAAATGTAATAAAATGTATGAGACACTTTTTATTTCGCATGTTATTTATCTCTTGATATGCTTAGATGAACGCCCAAATAGTTATATTTATTATATTATTATACCTACGCCGCTGCAATAATGTGTTTGCAAACGAAATAGTAACACAAAAGATATAAATTCTTCGCAGATATTCGTATCAATAAAATTAGTGAAATCAAATTATCCGATAATGTACGAATCAATCTTCTTCCATAGTGCATTTTGCATTTATATGCTCGTAACATAGACTTTTGCGGGTGCCTGCGGGTGCAGAGGGGCATGTAGAAATTGTGTAAAAATGCATGTAGAACTGAAATCTAAGTTGATCAGCTGGGCTCCAGCGACCTTAACACGCATCGCTTTGCCGGCAGTTTATAGTATCAGCGATAGTTTTATGAACGACCAGAAAGTTCACGTACGATATGGATCTTCGGACACAAAGCAAAGGAATTTATATCAAATATTTGGATATTTAACACCTTAATAATTATCTAGCGTCTATAATAATCGACAGTCACTTTTCAAGTTTAAATATCTTTAAAAAGAAGTGTTTTTTTTTCTATTTTAGTGAAATGTACAAAAATTCAGATAAATTCGAAATAAAAAGATTATGACAATACAATAAATTATATCAATATTTATAAATATATAAATAATTAATTTATATAAACATAGTCATTTAAGTATTGGTTTTTAGGGTTATACTTAAAATTTTAAAAAAACTAAAACACAACACTCTTTTATGTAATGTGGAATTAAAAAAATTCAGATAAATTCGAAATAAAAAGATTAGGATTTTTTTACATAAGCTTTCATTAAACTGTATTAAAAAAGAAAAAAAATCTTAGGAATGTTGCTAATTCATTTCACCAATGGGGGAAATTATCAAAACCTAATATTAGTTTTACAAAAAATATACATACGCTATTTTGTCTTGTGACCACAAGTATACAAGAACATGTCTTACATAAGACTTCAGGTTGCATAGGGCCCCCATACCCCGTCTTGGTTCTCTTTTACTGGTAAGACTGTCTACTTGCAATATGGTGGCAGTACCGGTAAAATATGGTGGACGAACGGGTTTCAAATACCGTTATATGTATCCAATTGAGTTTTAAAATTTTTATATTAAATTTAACTATCACATAATATTTAAAGTGTTTATTATCTAACGTACATGTAATCATTTTTCTTAATATCTCTTTAAAATATTGTCACAATGTTCCATATTCTTTTTTGAAGAAAGAGCTAGACTCGCATTCGGAAGGTACTGGGTTTGAATCACGGCGGGGACAGATGTGACTGGGGATTTTTTCTTACTGCCTCTCGCCGAGAAACGGTAATTCCTGTACCGGCCATCTGGTTGAGGTTTTCCATGGTTCCCCTCTATAATTCCAGATTAATATCGAGACGGTTCCTTATTCAAGGCCACGGCTGATTACCTGTCGAACTCCTCTGCTCAAAAAGCTGCCTACCTTATCCTAATTTCCTAAAATTTCTTCATTCGCCTATTGCTATTCATTTGAAGTTTAAAAATGTAGAGTATTACGAAAAGTGTAGTTGATGGAAAAATAGTTACGGTGCGAAAGACAAAATCGAGAAACGGACGTTAAACGCATTATTATTAGTGTATTTGCCATAAGGCACTTACACTATTGGAGTCGGTCGGATGGCGGGACCTAGGGATCGGACCAAAAATTCTCGACGTTTCATAACTTTCGAAGAAGTTTGGCACCATTTTTGGAAATGTTTATATATATATATAAAAAATACGGAAAAAATTCTTAGAATCGTTTCAAATTTGAAATTTAACCCTTAAGTAATTATTGAAATGTGCTGCTAAAATTTTAATAAAATCGGCCCGACAGGACCGGACTTACAAATTTTTATGAAAACGCAAGTTTACTGATATGGATTTACATACTGAAGGATGTACCTATATAATTTGGTACAGATGTTGAACTGGTATGTAGTATTGTAATTAAGTAAAAAAATGTTGTTCTAAGGGGTGTATTAAGGTGTATTTTTTTTTTATTTTGTCCAAAAACAAAGTTAAGTTCATACAATAGAGCCACACTGCTTATAAAAGCAAATACACTATATTGTCGGCAGGGTTTCGCACTGCGACCCGAGTTTTTTTATTATTATAAAATACACCAGTATTGTCTGTCTGTTCTAATATACAGTAGAGCCTCGATAATCCGAACTACCAAAAAACAACCCCTGTTCGGACTGGCGGGGCGTTCGGATTATAGTATGTTAGTATGTTATGGCACACTTTTCAGCTATAGTTAAAGTTTTATGTTTGAGTTTCGGTGTAGGAACCATAAGATCAGCGGCCACGATAAGAGAGAGAGGGGGGCAGTCGGCAGTTCGGATTACAGCGGCGTTCGGATTAGCCTGAGTACGGATTATCGAGGCTCTACTGTATTGTGTATAGATAAACTAAACGCTAAAACTTATTGTTCCATTAAAAAACGATCAAATTTAAAATAAAATCATGTTCAAAATTCGCAAATATACAGTTTGTATGAAATTATATTACTAAAATCAGACCTACTAGTTTTAAAACTTATTGTATTCTTAACTACAACAATTTATTGTATTATTGTAAACAGTGTGTTTATCCCCGGATCTAGAGGGGGGGGGCGTTTCAGAGTTTTAGAGGGTACCAAAATCATAATACACTATAGTGGAAAATGACACCCAATCTGTCCTTTTTCCGATTTACTCAATCTGCTTCTTTTCTGACGGTTCCCGTTCACGCAAAATGCCAACCATTATATACGAGTATTTGTGAGTTTTTTTAAGTAATTTATCTCAAACGCTGGAGAGAGAGGGCGCCCCGGTCCGAAAAAATCGTAGATCCGGGGCAGAATGTGTTCACGGATAATGATAACAGTAAAATAATTTGTGTTTTGTGTCTCAATATTCCATAAACAACTTAAAATCTAAAATCTTTTCTCGTCGAATGAAACTATAATATATACTTAAGACACCCCTTACACAGGGAGAACTGTAAACGAATCGGCTATGAACGTGACACACGGAAATTTCCGACCACAACTCACTTCGCCAAACTATCATGTTTATGTGTATTTAAAACTTTGTTATAGCACCGAACACGGGGTCTGGATGGTCATATTCCAGTATTTATTGAAAACACATTATCCGTGTATGGTACACGCTCAACTCCTGCCATAATAACAAGGTACGTGCATAAATAGACTATACGGAGAACGTTAGAATTACGTCGTTAGTCACGCGGCCTTTTAAGTGGTTCAATAAATTGCAAAAAAAAAAATTAACGGATATTAAGAATTCGAATAATTCTTAAGAAAAATTAGAAGAAAGAAAATTGCTGCTAGCAACCCGGTCCAGCTTCGTCCGAGTGCAAATATCTATTTTCGCTCACTGATCATTCCTCTTAAGCCGTAACGTAATTATAATATTGTTACCAACTGACTGACTGACTTGCCAACCACTCCGCTCGCATTTTATAGCTTCGTCCCCCGCCTATCGAATGTTCTGGAAGCATCTCAACCTTTTTACATGCATTGCATTCTCTTAGGAAATTTAGGCTTTACTCATCAAAAAAGCTATTTAGTGTTTTTAGAATTATAAATTAATAAGTTCAAACTTGTTCTTTTATATATTCGGAACCCAAAGGAATGGTGAGACCTCTGGTGAGAAATGCGCCGAACTATCCTAAGGGGGGTTTTTGACAGGTAAACTATGGAGGCATAAGGTAAATATTGATTTAGAAAAGCATGACGGAGGCTAGGTTAGCCTCCATCATGCTTTTCTAAATCAATGTTTATCTGCCAAAAACCCCCCTTAGGACAGTTCGGCGCATTTCTCACTAGAGGTCTCACCATTCCTTTGGGTTCTAAATTAGTACCTATCTAATAATAAAATGGAATATTTTCGCAGAGACATTACGGAAATAAGACGAAATTGGAATAATTTAAATTATAAGGGGACTGCTGTTCATATACTTATTAATTCAAGCGAACTAATACTGTTCAACAACTTGTTGTCAAGTTAAAACATAAATGTAGTGTAAAGGGCAAATAACTTTTAGTTAACAAACCGACTGAATTAAAGCCTGCACAGTAAACAGCTCTTTATTTCAAATTATACATTAGGTACATAACAACATAAAGTTCAGCGACTTTAACAACTTGCTTAACTAACGGAAATGTTATTTATTCTAAAACAGTATCTCTATTAATAAAAAAAAATGTTCGTGTGTCGGTGTGGCTAAATCTATAGATTAGATTCATATACTTTTATTCTATATCGAGCATAGGAACAAAATCGCAATCGAACCATTAAGGTGCAAAGATATATCTTTTTGACGTGATAAAGTCTTATAAATTGATGAATCACCAATCTTATAAATTGATAAAACACCGGCTGCATGCACGAAAAAGTGTAACGTTCCTGACCCTGTGCGTGCTTTTCTCAAAAACGGCCCTAACGATTTGGATGAAATTTACTGAAAAGGGATTTTGGGGGGCAAAAAATCGTTTTAGCTAGGTCTCATCTCTCGAAAAAATCGTTTTCATACAAATTTTATCATTATAAAAATCAATTTTTTGACGTATGAAAATACTTAAATATTGTAAGTAGGTTTTGGAATTTTATATAAACAATGAAACAATAATTGTTTTCAAAATATTTTGACAGTTAATCTTTGAGACTTAAAATAAATACGAAAGAAAGAAAGTTAAAAAAAAACAATTATATTATAGGTGGTGAGTAATTTTAATAAATAAAATTAACCTAAATTTGAAGCAAAAGATGCAATATCATAGATTCGAATTATTATATAAATTTAGGTTATGTATTACGGAATACGTTATCACGTAAAACTATCGTCCGTAAACCGACTTTACAGACAACCAATTTTTTTTAAGCCAATGTTGATTCACACATCTGACTAATTGTATCTCGACTATTTAAAGATAATTCACAGCAAAAATCATTTTTGTGGTAGTTCCTTACAATGTTTTAATTTGTAACAATTATTTTCCAAAAAAAATCATTGTAAAAGAATATGAAATACACGTATAAATGTTTTGTTTTATCTATAATCGCATGAATTTTTTCAGCGAAAACATTGTACCTACATGTGAATATTTCACAAAGGTGGATAAAACGGCTTTGCTTCTCCCACATATAAATATCAACTTCACTAGAACATAAAAATCGCGAAAGTACAGTCCTCTTTTTCTTTAGAATGTCGTATAAGGTTTTATGTTTCTAAAAGTATCCGCGGTCAGTACAAAGATCGCTGTGATAGCACTGGAAACACTATACTGATCAGTGACGTATTCAATAAGGCGTCAAAAGTCTGAACTAAATCTCTACCTGTACAAAATAATATGTTCCTGTTCGATAGACAAACTAACCTAATAGTAAACTTACTTAATAAGCTTAGATTCTGGGAGTGTTACATTAAAATAAAAAAAAAAATAAAAAAATAAATCTCTACAGCAATCAATTTACACAAGGTTATTAGATTACACTGGTTGCCTCGTCGGCGGATCTGTCAATTGATTGCGTGACAACGGCTGTTAATCATAAACTTTAATGGCAGTATATTTGAACAAATATTGAAGAAATCAAATGTCAAGTTTATTGATATTATTGGCAATATTTTATTTAAATTTAATCTGTCCGCAATCAACATTAATTATACAAACAAACCAACCGATCTACGTTTTAGAAATAAGGTTGAAACAAACCTGAAAATATTCCCTGGTGGGTGATTAAATTCAACAGAAGACTTCGGTACATACCTGAAACAAAGAAAATAGCTTTTTATAGTTTTATCGAAATTTAAAATGCGATGACATCTTATGTTAATATTAATTATTTAATTACATTTGATTTTTTTTTCACAAAATTTCAAATATAAACTCTCCTTTTAAAAATATGATATGCCTTAGTGCTAATGACCATGGCAGTCGAAGCACATGTTTACTTCCTTAAATAAAAAAAATACGATTTTTATAAATTCTTAAATCTCAATTTTTATGTTATTTGTAATTACCAAAAGAAAACATATTTTTACAATGAAAGAATTGATCGTTTTCTGTGAAAGAACGATATTTGATAGATTCTTAAATATTTCTCATTGAACACCGATTCAAATGAGTACAAGAAAACCTTTGACTATGAATAGACTGAATGTTTTCTACGAACGCACAGGATTGTTTAAAGATTTATTTAATTATAATGAAGAGTAGCGTCGTGGATCACAGAATCGTTTGGCGCCCACTTTTGGCAAACATAAAATTGCCGCTTTTTATAAAAGCAAATAAACGTTAAATAGACTAGATCTACACTAATATATAAAGCTGAAGAGTTTGTTTGTTTGGTTGAACTACTGGTTCGAATTGAAAAACAATTTTTTGTTGGATAGCCCATTTATCGAGGAAGGCTATCGGCTATAATATAATATCACGCTACGACCAATATGAGAATGTAAAATGTTGCAAAATGTAACTCAAAATTTTCCGTCCGACAAAAACTTTTAAACGGTAACTCCGATCATCATGAAATTTGGACACAACATTCATATTGGTAAACTAAGATGAATGTGCGTACTCATGTACCTACCCCGCCCCTCATTCGTTCTTTACCCGAATCAAACCGGGCGGGACCGCTAGTACAGTTCTTCCCAATTACTGCTTTTTACAGTAAGACTCTGCATAGGTCTCAATATTCGCGGATTTTTTTTCTACCCTACAATATTTATCGACAAAAAAATTGGCATGTACTTAATTTATTATGCAAAAAAATTACTCAATAATTATAAACGACAGAAAAAAAAATCGCTGCTTCAAATTTATGAAATAAATAAATAAATTCGTTTATATAAGAACTTTTCGACTTTAAATAGGTTCCGGAATTCATCCTTAAAATATTGCCTGTACGTTTCGGGATACCCTGTATAGTTTCTCGAACAGTTCTATGAACAAAATAAAAGTGAATTTTTTCAAAAACCCCGACATTTCCTGAATTCAGTCCTGATACATTTTCAGCACGACAATTTTTATTGCACACATGAAAATGTCACAAAACGACTGTAAAATGACGTCAATAACACCCTTTTATAGTGTAAAAAGTTGAATTAAGTCGAGCGGAGAAAAAAATACACGATTTAAATAAACGAAACATCCCACTGCCAACCGTATAACGTATTATCCAACAACGAATAAGATAATAAAACGAGAGAGTTTCGTTAAAAAGTCCAATAAAAATGTAATTTCAAGTCTTTTACAGCACTATTAATATTTTTTGAGAGACAATAAATTGAAATGTTTCCAATAATTCTTATTTTTTTGTAATAAATAAATGTTAATATGTAAGCAGTCGGCAAAAGATGCACAGTTCAAACTACTCCTGACTATAGGTAGGTTCTCTCATAAAGAGGCCGGACTGTTTTTTTTTTCATAAAAAATTGCCCCTGTACTGTTTTTACAATAAATACTAGTTTACAATACACGCCTCGATGACACGCCAGGTTTCCTACGATAGCGGTACTGTGATATTACGGTGAATGACGTCACAAAAAACGTGTGCATACAAATAAATGGACGTGATTTTCTCAGTAACAAAAAAAAAACGGCATTCAGTTATATTTCTAGGCACACGTTTTTTGTGACATATTACGGTAAGCGGGGCCGTAACTAACGGTGTTTTTCATATAACAATGGTATCCTTTTCATAACTGCTTATTATTCTATTTATTTTTTCAAGAAAATTTCGTTAAAAAAAAATTCTAAACATTATAGTTTCGGAAATATTTTGAAAATAAAAAAAAATCAACTGTTCTTATATTTTGTCGATTTGTCACGGCCGGTGTTGATCCAAATCTTCTTGGTTTCCGGGCTTGTATGCCGTGGTCCATTGGTATTACTACCTGACGTTTCGTCTACAACTGCGCCTTTGATAATGTCTACTGCAGTTGTAGACGAAACGTCAGGTAGTAATACCAATGGACCACGGCATACAAGCCCGGAAACCAAGAAGATGTATTTTCTTTATTATACTTTATCAAATGTTGGAATGGTACCGTCACCTATTTGGCTGGATTTTTTTTTAATATACCTAATGCAAATTATTTCGATCTTTTTGGGATCTCCCACTTCGTCTGGACCCTGGGCATGTGCCCCTATCTAGTTACGGCCTTTACGGTCACTAACTATCCTCCATACTAATTGGTAGAAGTTTTGTTCCAAAATATGTGTTGAAGGAGATTTATTTGGTTGAGGAACAATTGAAAAGCTTATTTTCAATTGTTCCTCAACCAAATAAATCTCCTTCAATATCCTCCATACTCTGTATGCATTATTTTAAAATTAAAAAATTGATTATGATTATGAACTTAGGAAATAAGGGTTTCACTGACAGTAATATATTTTTGTACGCCCTAAATATTTGCTAATAATATAATTTAACGCTTAAAAAATTCTTGCCGTTTTTGACCATTATAAAAATAAATATTATAGAGTTTATAAAAGTAAATATAATTATGTATCCCGTAGATATATTTAATTTTGTTAAGAGAAATATTTGAACCAAAAAAAATGTTCCTGGTATGAAAGAGTTTGATAATTAAAGGAAAAAAATTGTTAAACGACTCGCAGGTTGATTTCAAAGGATTACAAACACACATGGGGTCTCTTTGTGGAGGTTTTAACGATTTTTATCTAAAATTATTCCAAGCATAAATAATACAAAAAAAGACACTTTTGCAGTTTAACGATTACCAAAAGTTTCTTAAAAAATTACACACAAAGTAAAATTGTCTTTGAGAGACATTCAAATAACCGTTCATTTTTTTAAAAAAGTTTTGAAAATTACGTCTCGTGCAAAGATAAGTGGATTATACAAAGATAATAACATAAGAAACTTGTTTAAATTTCCACTTTCCGAACACTGCCCCGTGCAACTTAACATCAGAACCAGTGGCGTCTTCAAAAGGATTCCTTGGGGGACGTATTCCCAATCTAAATGACCAAGCGCCATCTTAAATAATGTATGAGGAGTATATCAAATTACCGATAAATGAATAAAATTATGTCAATTTTGAATTTATTTCTTAATATATCTGCAAAATTACACAAAATTTCAAAACGGTTTACTAACTTGCCTAAAAAATTTATAATTATGAAATAAACATAAGCTCTTTTAGGAAAATTGTTTATTCATACATTTAAAACAGTAATATCACCAAGAAAAAATTAATATAATAATAATAATAATGCGTTTTACATCCGTTTCTTGATTTTATGTCATAACAGACGCCATTCGCACCATTACCATTTTTCACTTTCCGTATTTTCTACATTTTTTAAACTTCAACTTAATAGCAATTGGCGAATGAAGGAATTTTTAGGAAATTAAGGATAAAGTAGGCAAATTTTGAGCATAGGAGTTTGAAAGGTAATCGGCCATGGCCTTGAATAAGGAACCATCTCGATATTTATCTGGAATTATTGAGGGAAACCATGGAAAACCTCAACAAGATTGCCGGTACAGGAATTACCGTTTCTCGTAGAGAGTCAGTAGGAAAAAAGTCCTAGTCACATTTGCCCCCACCGGAATTCGAACCCGGTACCTCCCGAATGCGAGTCTAGTGCTCTCACCGCTACGCCACCCCGCTCGGTTATCACCATTAAAATTTGTAATCGCATATCTCTGTTCAAAATTTAACTTATTGTCACCATAAAAAAAACAAATTATTTATTAATAAAATGCGTGTTTATCACAAAAATTCACGTTCATCATTTTTTTCATAACGTGCCAAAAGAAGTACAATATTCATCTTGAATAATAACGTTCACGTGAGCTCTGCAAAAAAGATGCTGTTCCTAAACTCTGCTTAAACGACTAAAAGCAGTCACTGAGATGTAACAATTTTTAGAATAACATCAAAGCTAAAGTTCAAGCTTACAAATATAAGTTTAACAAAACCAAAGTTTGTCTGGCTAATAATGAAATAAATAAACAGATGCAGTGTGATGGTTTTTCGAACACTGTATGCAACGAGCTTTGGCAATGTTGCCAAATTATCAAAAATTTGAAAACTGCAAAAGTAGCCTCACATATTGCCTATCCGGTTAATAATAAATATAATTTTTTATTTACAGCAATTGTTTTGGATGTGCAGGCAATGTATTATTTTAATTATTTATAAATGGAAGAACATTATAAACATTGTCAAAACAGTTTTAATTAAACATTTCACCTCAGTAGGCATCATCGGTACTTAATTAGTTACAAAATCTATAATGAAATGAATATTTGTACGTTATTTTTTAGTCTGGTTTTGAGCTAGAACCAATAAGAAAACAGTATTTTGTTACGTGGGCGACATTGGCAAACGCCCGCAAGCAAACATGGCGTCGTAGTGTGTGTGTTCTGTTTAGAGACAATAAACATTCACTTTTGTTAACATTCAAACTGTGACTGCAGCGCGCGCACCAAACTCATCTACAAAGCCAATTTTTATACATGCATTGTGCGTGAAGCGAACATATAAAATCCATCACGAAACCCAGCGCCACAGCACGTTTGAAACCTAGCAGCCAAATCTAGCAGCAAAACCAGCCTCGTATGCAGCGACTTTAACTTTAAAATGCAATGGTCGCCTGTCGTCTGTCTGTTCGTTTGCATACCATTCATCTGATTACAATGAAATTTTGGTGAGTTGTTGGGCGTGCGCCCGCGAAGGTTTGAAGTCCGCGGACAGCGGCTAGTTATCTATATTTTTTTGAAGTAAAACTTCTTTACGCACGCTTGACTTGGGGAGTAAGCTGGTGAATGCGTGACGAGAGCGTTACGAAAATTGTGTGATCGGGCGAGGCGAACGGAATAGCGTTACGCGAACGGTGATTTCTTAAATATTTCGTCATTTCATTTCGTTCTTGAACAATTTTATAAATTAGTAATTTGTTCAATACATTAAATATTCTACGTTTAAAGTGAATAAAATTGTAAATTCATTTTAAAGTTAATATTTTGTTAATTTTCGGATGAATAATGACAAATTATGGCAGGAAGAAGTTTCACTTTAGTCGTGTGGTCTAAAGCACACTCGTTTTTTTAAATGCAATGACTGAGAGAAATGGTAGGCCTCGACAGGAAAAGCATTTTTTCCGACGAGAGAAAACTCAACATCTTACAATTATCTCCGCACGATATTAGACATCGAAATAGTTAAAAACTAGTCAATTTGGCAACATTGAGCTTTCCAAAGCAAGTTACAAAGCTGTCAACTGAACTCGAAGCTACCGTCTGAAGCCACATAACGACACAAGCTTGTTTCGACCATAATGAATTTACTTTTATATAAGTAGATGTTGGGATCTTGCCGCAGTTCCTCTATATATTTAACATCACTTAAAACTTTCTACATTATAAGCTAAAGCTGTGTAAAATACAAAAGGCTTTGTTTATATCAAATATTTTAAAATGAAATTTGTTACACATCAAATAATAAATGCATTTTAAAGATTTCACGGGGAAACTTTACGAAAGTATTGTTGAAAACGATTTTATTATTTAGATAAAAATCTATTTGAAGACAAAATTTTGTTTTTTTTTTAAACAATCATTTTTTATGTTATATTATCATGTTTCGGAAAGAAATGGAATTATGATGATATGGTCGAAAAATTGCACTATACCCTCAAAAAGATAAAAAAAAAGGTTTTTCCAAAATGTAAAAAAAGTGATTGCCCGTACGTGCGTCTTTTGTGTGTTTTCATGTTTTCCTCAATAATTCAAGATAAATATAGTTCTTTATA
Organism: Xanthostigma xanthostigma; assembly: GCA_963575645.1. NCBI lineage: Eukaryota > Metazoa > Arthropoda > Insecta > Raphidioptera > Raphidiidae > Xanthostigma > Xanthostigma xanthostigma. The sequence goes on from OY754471.1 coordinate 25,825,600, forward strand.
CAAGGCCGTGTCTTTAACTGCCAAACTCGCATTCATATTATTGCGTACCTTACCCCAATTTGTTATAACTCCTCCTGTCGCACAATGTTATTAATTATAACGAATTAAATAGAGCAGTTGTGATCCTTGAAGAATACGTGGCAAAGGATCAATTAAACTGACGTTTCGGCACACTTTGTACCATCTTCAGAGTTTCAAACGCTGATATGATCTGACAGCATTTGAATCTCGGAAGAAGATACGAAGTGTGCCGAAACGTCAGTGAATAAATGCAGTTTTAATATTTCAGTATTACATTTCAACTGATCCTTTGCCACGGATTCTTATCCAAAACTTTATCAGTTATTAATTATGTTGATGTTTAAAAATGGAAAATAGCGGAGAGTAGCAAATGAACAGTAAGGGCTCTTGTTAACGACTGTTTTAGTCAACGGGTAACGGGCCGACGCAAAACGGTTACCTTTGTACACGATCCGCTGATATACGTGAGCGCGTTCGTTGTTATCGATATCAGTTCTATACTTGAAGGGCGAAGAAGTGCGAGTACGTTATGTCTTGCTTGTTTATTTTTATAATTTTCTAAAGTCTTGTCCCAACAGTGGCCTATTATGAACAAGGCTAATTAATAAATCCATATCAATATCAATTTTAAACTCCATATTCACAATGAGCAGCACAAGATAGGTAGGTAGGTATAGGTAAAAACGTGCGCGCACATCTGTTGTCGTCAACAGACTTCTATGAAATTACGTGGTCCACTGCATAGGATCGAACGCCGTCGCGCCGAGGGGCGACGTGCGAGTATCCGTTCAGTTTTGTTGCAACGGTTACATGCCCGTCGCGTTAACAAACACCCATACTAACCTATTGAACACTGCGCGTCGGCCCGTCGCCCGTCATAAAAATCGGGCCGTTATCCGTTGTCGTTAACAAGAGGCCTAATTTAGAAACCATCTTTAAAAATAGAATGGAAAACTTTTTAACACAGTGTAAAATTTTAAGTACTCAACAATTTGGATTTCGTAAAAATCTCTCAACAACCGCAGCTTTGATTGAAATGATTAATAATATTTTAGAATTACACAAAAATAAACATCACGTCGCTTTGACCCTGTGCGATCTATCCAAAGCTTTTGATAGTTTGTCTCATAATGTACTACTCGAAAAACTAAACAGATATGGTTTCAGAGGAATTGCATACAATTTTCTCTCATCCTATTTATCGGACAGGTATCAGAAAGTTGTTATCAAACAAATAAATGAATCCAGCTTAGACCCGATAACATGTGGTGTTCCACAAGGATCCATTCTTGGTCCTTTACTTTTTATAATCTATATTAACGATCTTACGTGGTTTCTACCCAATATAAGCACCTACCTTTACGCAGATGACACTTCCTTGCTAACTAGCAGCCAAGATATAGACACATTGTTACAAATGTCTGAGCAAGCTTTAACTAGAGCATCTACATGGTTTACTGCAAATAAATTACTTTTAAATAAAAAAAAGACACAGCGCTGTGTATTTAAGTATAAAACCACTGTTTCCGTTGCAGAACCTGTTACTAGCGTAAAATGTCTAGGGATAAATACTGATAACAATCTTAAATGGAACACACATATCGATTCGATTTGTAATAGGCTATCGCAAATATTATTCCTGCTGAGAAAAATTGTTAACATAGCGTCCACAGATGTATGTGTTACTATCTACAACGGGCTTTTTAATTCTATTTTGCAATATGGACTGATTATATGGGGCGCTGACCCTCATGTTGATAGAGTCTTCAAATTGCAAAAGAAAGCAGTTAGAATATTAACTAAATCAAAGTATAATGCTCACTGTGCTCCTCTTTTTAGAGCTTTAAATATCATGACGCTACCCTCACTGTTCGTTTTCGTAAATCTCTTATATATCAAACGAAACCTATCTAAGTTCCAAATTGTTGAGGAAATACACTCTCACAATACACGTGATGCGAAAAACATAAGAGTGCCTTTTCATTCTGTAAACAAACAGAAATATGGACCCAATTATTGGTCACTACAGTTATATAATGCTCTACCTTTAGAAACGCGTTCCCTTCCTGAAAATGTCTTTAAAAAAGTTATCAAAAAGCGGCTAATGGACATGTGTCTATATAATTTTAAGGATTTTTTATAATTTCAAATGTTATATGACGTTTTGTCAAATTTTGTAAATGCGACAAATAAAAAAAAATATCTTAAATATCTTAAATGGTGTGAGTGGAGCCTGTGATGACATAATGTCGAGAAACGGACGTTAATTAATATTAAAATGTAAGTTGCAAGTTTTCGATTATCAACACAATATGAAATAAGCTATTTACAAAAGCGAGTTTATAAACTTGTCTCTGTCAAAAAGAATAGCAGTTTTCCCTATTTCCGATTTTCCACTAGATTTTCTTAAAATTGGATCACTATAAAACTTGAAATGATATCATTAAGTGGAATTGATACCGTTGAAGAATATCGTTCTATAGCTATACTTCGTTTTATATAAATTAGAGATGCATTATTAACACATCACCCTGTAATGAAATAGAGGTGCCATTTTTTTATTTTATATCATGTCATTCTATTATCTAGAATTTACAACGTACGCTTATTTTTATATCATATCCCAAAAAATGTACGTTTTTTACAACGACCTTGAAATCACCTGTCATTAAACTTTAGTAGGTATATGTTTAAAAAGACCGCCAAACGTCAAGCCTGATTATACTAACTAAAGCCTGGATTTATGTATGAAATACGCAAAAGAAATATTGCTACACAATTATGTAAGAAATGTATTAAGGTAATCACAGGCCACGTACAGTGCCGGATAAGACTTCTTGATGCTTATGGGCCCTTATCTCTAATACGTTCAGTTTATAAAAAAAATCAAATTGTTAGAAAAAAGTTAAAAAGCATAGATTTTTAGGAAAAAAATTGAATTTTACAATTAAATGCTCAAATTGAAAATTTGGCTGTCTATAAAATCGGACCTTAGGCAATTTTATTTTTATACAATTAATAAAAAAAAGGTTCAAAACTTTAAAATTAAAAAATGGAACGCTTAAGAAATAATGTTTCTTCCCTTTCATTTTCAAAAATAAATTATTATTTATTTTTAATTTCTATATTTCTAAAAACATATCAGTAGATCAAATTTTGAAAACATGACGAAAAGAAAAAAAAATTGTTGACACGGTTTAGTGAGGTACTTTTCATTTCTGAGTTGTGCTTCTTGGTGCCCCCTGAGACGTGATGCCCTAAGCAGTTGCTTACTTTGCTTATAGGTTAATCCGGCACTGGCCACGTATAGTTCATTTTTTCACATTCTCAACTGCCTAACGGACCATTGGAAATGTCGTTTTTAAAGATTTTAGTTTTATACTTGTAAAACTATTTGTGCAAAAACATAATTTAAAATCATCAATAATAATAGCGTAGTTAAAAACGTGCTAAACTGCATCTTGGTCAAGTAAGAATGGCTAGATTACATAAGAAACGTAAATATTATTATGGCGGGACATCTCTAACAGTTTATTTAATATATTTTAATTTGCGACAATTGAATCAATTATTAAACTGAAAAATCGCAGTCACATAAACTAAAAATAAAGCATAATTATTTTATTCTAATATAATTAAATTTTAACACACATTTTTAATAGGAATTTTATATATAACATTACGCTGTAGGCCATTCTTTGACTAATGTAGAGAATAATTTTAACATGAAATGGCTGGCGTGCAATGAAAAAATGAAAAAGTTACATAACACAAAACTAAGGTAAAGTGACTTATTCAGTAGCGCTCTAAAGTATCTTATATTTATTTTACACGTTCTAATCGTAAATAATCTTCGACACAAATATAGGACGCCTATAGATTGAATTATAGGCCAAGTTGTAGAGCATTTTTGCTTGACATAAAGACTAGTAGCAAATCGATTTGCGATGATATAAAAGATAATAAGCAGATGAATAGGTATGTGTTTTTCACTCGAGTTTCCGGTCCATTTGTTAGTTATCAACAGTTTATTGCAAAAAAACGCGATTTTTGTCTTTTTTTGCTTGTAACTTTGAAACTAATGGAGCAATCGGAATGGCCCAATGAAGTGGTTTGTAGAGAATTAAAATATCTACAGAATGAGAGGTCGAATGTCTCAATCGGATAATTAGGTCCTGAAAAATTTAGGAAAAAACAGAAAATTAGGCGTTTTTTCGAAAATTCATAGCTCCGTCATTTTTTGAGCTGGAGCACTAAAATTTTGACATAAAGTAGGGATTATAATGTTCTTTATATGTGCCAAATGTGGGTGCTGTCGGATTATTAGTTTTCAGAATGTTTGTTAGTTCGTTTACTCCGAGGTAACACAAAAACTACTAAGCCGATTTTAATTGGACTTTCACTAGTGTCTGTTTATACATACATCAGGAGCTGATCAATAAGTTTCGATTTTACTCACAAAATAGCGTAGCTAGAAACGTTACTAGCGAATATAGTTTAAAGTAAAATCATTACTTTTAAATACAGCCTATTTTTCATTGTAATGAAAAGAAATGAAACATTTTCATGTAGAGCTTCTTCAGGGATGAATTTCGCGAAGGGTCTACTCCGTAAATCGGAGTAAAGATTGTGACGTTTCTGCGCGGCCTATTAAGTTCGTTTATGCAATATACTTACGAGTATACTAGTATCTGTACATAATATAATCAAATCAAAATTCTTTGTATAGCAACAAAATTAGAAAGTCCACATACTGCGAAGAACGTTTTTTTTAAATTTAATTATACAGAAGTTAGTTCAAAATACGAATATAGTAACTAATTTTGTAATTGTAGTATAGTTTTAATGATCAAATTTTTAGTTTGCATCATTTTTTGCTTGTTTATTTATCTGTATCTATCATAGAGATATAAGTAACTAGAGTACGCTAGTGCTTATGCTTGCCGTAATAAGTGAAAGTGTCCTCAGATAAGAGAGAGAAGGCTGCAGAAAACCAGAAATGTGCTTACTCAAATCTAAATTGTTTTGTATCATTAGTTACCATAGAGATAAGGAACTGTTCTCTCTCTTAATTGCAGACACTTTCACTGCTATCTCGCGTATTCTATTGTAATATCTCAATGGTATACATATACAGGGTGTTTGGCACATGAACCGACACAATTTTTGGGGGGTTTTCGTGGTCATTGTGATCATTTTAACCCCAATGACTTTTGCCCTAAGTGTCACGGTTATCGAGATACGATTTTTTTTAGTTATTTTCAAAAATTGGCCTAAAAATTGCCTTCAAAAAAGCGTAACCTGTTTGTTTTTGGTACTAGAGACACGAAAATACATTTATTGAGTTCTCGAATGACTCCTTGTTCTAAATGAATCATAATTTTATGCAAATAGTATCAGGAAAAAAACCCTATGGACTTTTAAAGTGCCTGTATTAATAAAAACCAGTAGAAAAAAATAATTTTAAAATCATTTAAAAAAAAATTAACGGGTTTTTAGAAATTAGTCATTGGGGTTAAAATGATCACAATGACCACGAGAACCCCCCAAAAACTTGTGTCGGTTCATATGCCAAACACCCTGTATAAACCTAACAATATATGAATTGTTTACATATTTTACTTCAACCACGCTTGAGCGTTTTGCCTTGCCATAAAATAGCATGTAGAAATAAAACGGGTACCAAAGTAGAAAAAAACAAGTACGCCAGTGTAGTGAAGGTCGCAAAACAGACGGAGATGAGCTGATAGAATGACTCTCGGAGGCCTCGTTATTAAAAATTGCACAGTAAATTTGCTCATGTTCACCAACTCTTTTACCTTGAACGTCGTTGGATTTACCCACTTGCCAAAAACAGGAACACATGTATATGCGCCTATGTGTATTCTTACCTCTGCCCTGCTACTTAACCTTGATTCACAACGGCGTTTTGTTGCCGCCATAAGCTTGTTTACCCAACCAAAGCCGTTCATAATAATGTTGTATACCTTCAATGTAAGTATTTCCTTTAAACTTATTAACCCTACAGCGGCCAAGCGTGACAAACGCATATAAGTATACAGAATGTCTCCAATGACGTTGGTTGACATTGCTTTTTTTTGCTATTAGTGAGCATAGAAAAAGTCAAAATAGAGTAAATTCTATCAAATGTCGTTACGTGTTACTTAAACAATTTGTTTTTTTTTTGAGAAAATACCGTAATTTTGTAAAAAATATTTAATAAAAACTATCCTATAGCGTAAGTTGCACCAAGCAAGACACATTTACAAAATTTCATTAAAATCTGTTTAGTGGTTTCGGAGATTAGCACGGCCAAAATTGTGACACGGGAATCATATACAGTATGGTTTTTTAAAAACCGAACACCCTTTTATTTCTTAGAGGAAAAAAGTTTCGGACAAAAGTTACAGGGAATCATTGGGGAAGAACAGTGATGTAGTTTTTTTTTCGTTTGGTGGAGGTGTCTCCAAAATATCAAGGTCACCTACACTTTATTAAATACGACCCTGTATTTTTTATCTAGGATTATTGTTCTTTGGGTCAAAGAGATCAACTCTTGTACCTAACAAACATTTTTGGATTTGATGCCATCGCGAACCGCTGTTTGATTCTCAATTCATCCCGTTTCCTATTTTAGTGGATTTTGTCCGAAACTTTTTTTCGAAAACCCTTCCTCTAAGAAATAAAAGGGTGTTCGGTTTTTAAAAAACCATACTGTATATTAATACGCTAAGGTTAAGATGTTTGCCTCCCTTTTTAGAAAAAACCTCACAATTTCTCCACATAAATTATATATCATTTTACAGATAATTGCTTGCTCTACTGACATCGACAACTAAAAAATTTATTATTGCTTTTGTTTTTGTAAATTAATTAAAATACAGCAACGCTGAACAACGTCTGCCATCTGATGGCTTTAATTTTGAAACAACGTTAACACTTCGATCTGTCATCTGACCTTCATATTGTAATACAACAAAAAGAAAAACGTTTAAGCTGTGTGCAAAATTAGAAACGAATTGAATATCTGCAATAAATTTTGATTCATTAAATTGAGTTGAATGATTTATTTACGTAATATATACATTAAGACACAATACTGCATACTGCCATCTGACGGCTTTAATTTTGAAACAGCGAGCAACGCTAAACGTCACAGCAATGCTGCATGATGCCATCTGACGGCTTAGCTCAACGCTTTTGCTACTTGCGCCTCGATATGACAATTTTAGTAAAATATTTCTTCGATCTGTCATCTGAGCTTCATATTGTAATACAACAAAAAGAAGAACGTTATAAGCAGTGTGCAAAATTAGAAACGAATTGATTACCTGCAATCATATTTAAAAAATAATTTTGCAAAGTGATAATTATTGTACTTATTTAGTGCGAATAATTCGCACAGGTCACACTAGTATAGGTTTAGTTTATAAACTTGTTCATTAACATAAAGTTAACTTGCGGTAACGTTGCGTTATTCTGAATTGAGAAGTACACATCTATCGCACACATACAAATAAAAACACATTAAGTAATAACGTTACATGCATTTTATAGTTGACTTTTGTTTTAACAAAACAACTTCAATAACTCTTAACCAATGAGCAATTCTGTTCTGTTCTGAAAACAACTTCAACAACTTTTAACTAATGAGCAAACAATTTTCAAATTAGGTACTCATAACTATTTCTCTTAAAACTCTAAGTTTTAATTCATAACTCTATATACAAGTTTGTTATACCTAAATTACATTTTGGGGTGTAACCCTAAAATATCCTCACTATTCTGAATGTCTTTCTGTCACAAACTATAAGTGCCACGATGATGATAGCGACAGCTATTATGTAAGTAAATCCAAACTAATGCTAGTTTTTTATTGATCTTTCAGAAGCCCCCTTCAAAAGGGAGTAAAAATATGCGTTTTTTAATATAAGGTGTCCATATATAAATCTACACGAACGCAATAATTTTTTATGGGAAATATCTAATAGCGCGTTTGGTTGGAAGTAAAACCGTGCAAGTGGGACGTGTGTGTATGCTTTGGACAGCTGTGTGTTAATTTGTTGTGTGTGTGTGTTGGAGTGGCGAACATACTGTTTGTTGATACGCTTCGTTTAGTTACTAGAATGTTGTTAGATGACAGGGCGAAATTTAGTTACTAGAATTTCGTTAGTTTACAGGGCAAAATTTAGTTAGTACCTACAGTTTCGCTTAAATTTATATTTTTCACATCTTCTGGGCGTCCCACTTTTTATCAATTTATTTTTGTTCAACTTGGCTACATCAAAGAGTGGGTCCATTTTAATACAAAATCGTGTCTTTCCTGGAGAGATAGGGGAAGGGGGAGAGGGGGAGAGAAAGATTTAGTAGATAATAGATGCTTAACAACTAAAGTCAATTTATAAACTATAAAATCACAAATTTTGTGAAATAGAAATAGAAAAAAATCGAGTTATTTGTGTCATAAAACAATTTAAATTTAATATTTTCAAGATTTAAATTCAATTTTTTCGTTCTGCATAATCTTTTTTAATATTTCTTTGATTCGTGAATTTTGATTCGTAATATATGAAAAACCATTTATCCTGAGGCTGTAGAAATATTAAATTTTTTCTTTTTCATGCAAAATATGAAATACAGAGTTGTTGATGCTGATTTAATATTAGAGATCATATTTATTTCTTTTCTGTGACAAAAATTATGTAGGTATCATAAAGCGGCATATACACGATAAACTTCTTTGTAGTATATGTGAACCAAATTACAGTCTAACCACATTGTCAAAACACTACGACAGCGTTATTTTTTATTTTATTCCAATTCTTTTTTCAAAATGAATTTCAAATCTCAATATCCCTGTACAAGCGGTAAAACTTTTTTGTTTTTGATTATTTAGGGGCCAAAGAACCTAAAAAAAACATTTTAAAAAATTGTGTACCTCTGCTTAACTGTGAAAATAACCCGCACGAAATAACCGCTCAAAGCCAGTTGCGTTCACAAAAATTACTCTGTTTTGCGGCAAAAAAAAAATGTAGATAGTTACGTCCATATAGATAATCAATTATAAAGGAATATTGATAGTGTCCGATCGAAGCTTCGGTTTTGGCTTCAGCCATCTTCGGCGAGACCTTCGGATTCGGTTAAAATGGGCCGATGTTTTGGCCGATCCCGAAGGTTTCTAACAAGCGCCGAAATTGAATGAACTGTTACGAATGAGTGAGAGTGCGATGGAGGTGACGACTTCTAGAGACGATTAAAATTACATTTTTATATTATATAGTCAATATAAACCTCCAATTTAAAAGTTTTTAAATCATTTATATTATTAATTGCAGCTTGTAGCATTTAAACTGAATTTCTTAGGGTTTTTAAGTCTTCGACTTCGGCTTCGGCCAGAAATCGATCTTCGGTCGGACACTAAATATTGATACCATTACAAGTCGACAATTTAATTTAAAAAGTACAAAAATTTGGAAGTGTAGTTTAACATGGACAGTGACTGATGAGTAATGCCGACAGAGCAAAACATTGTCCGTCGCATCGGTCGATTATGTGGAGGATTAGCCAAACTACCGCAGTGCAGCGCTTCAGTAAAACGATCGCTAATCGTGATATTGGATATACAGTAGGGGTTACCGAATACCAATTGTTATATTTATGAGGTTATGTGTCACTTACATCAATAAACTCTATACTAAAGATGTAAGTTTGGATGTAGGAGGTAATCTCCAAAACTACTCATCCGATTTCAAAATTTTTTTCACCAATATAATAGACCTTCAGGATGAACATATAGGCTATATATCATCGCGTTAAAATAAAAGCACTTTTTGTGGAGACTAATTTTGCAACGTAAGTCAACGAAAAAACGGTTAATTTATAAAATGTTTGAACTGAAACATCAGAAAGTAGGAGTGATTTCAGTACAGTAGGAACAAGCGCGGATTTTTCATTTTTAACCGACTTCAACAAAAAGGAGGAGGTTCTATGTTCGTCTGTATATATTTTTTTTTTTTTTATGTATGTTCACCGATTTCTCCGTCAATTATGGACCGATTTTCAAATTTTTTTTTATTCGAAAGAGTGCACCTCAGAGGTGGTCCCATCGGAACCAAGTCAGGATCTGATGGTGGAATCCGGAGAAATCGAGGGAAACTCTCAAATTTCAAAGAAGCGCATAATGTTTTTTATGTATGTTCACCGATTTTTAGTGTTAGATTAACACTAAAAAGAGAATAAAATATTTCTAACAAAAAAATTGAACCGACTTCACACAAAAAAGTAAAAAATAATTGCGTATTGAAATGTTTTGCAGTCGGTGTAGTTCTCGGAATAGATTTCATTTTGGCTGACGCACCGACTCCAAAACATTTCAATACGCAATTATTTTTTACTTTTTAGTGTGAAGTCGGTTCAATTTTTTTGTTAAAAATATTTTTATTATCAAATTTCCGCTCTACGTACGGAGTAAAAAATACAAAATTTGTTCTGGCTATTTCTAGAATGGTTTTTAGGAATTGGTAAACGTTTTGAAAAAAAACCGAAAAAATTCTGAGAATCAAATTTGATGGTTGACCCTTTAGTACAGAATTAAAATGTGCTGCTAAAATTTTAATAAAACCGTTGAATACAGCGCCATCTGTAACAGCCACACAGGCAACCAGCCACTGGAATGCGTGGCCGCGGGTACAGCTAGTAAGGAATCATATTTTGTTGTCGCAACAAAAATATCGCGTGTATTAGTTTCAGCAAAAACCGATCACTTATCGATTTTGGAATGTGTTTGACTAGTATCCTGTATCATGGGAACCGACAAATCTGTTCATACACTCTCGATGTTTGCTTACAAACGCAGCCATAGCGGGTAGCTGATGGGGTAAATGATAGAGTGGTTACTATAAAGGGTGAGTATCATTGACTCAGAGCGTAGACTGTGCATACTGCATACTCCGTCAGATGTCGGCGTCGTAACTATACCGCCTGGCAACCGAGACCCGATTATTATAGGCTGTGTGCACGAAGCCTATTAGCGCCGCTAGAGGGTAATAGAGAATTATTGAACTCACTTTTTATAGAAATCGCGACATGTTTCTAAGGTGATATGTCAAAAACTTTAGTTGGCCATGATGTGTCAAAAAAAATGTAATACGGAAAACTGATGTTATTTTGTTTAAACTGACAGCGGAACGTCAAATTAGGGCGCCAATGGTCTTTATTTTACTTGAATCGCCATAAGCGCAACAGCCCGGAACACAACAAGCATTTACAGATCGCTTAGTTTTCCTGTTTTCTTTGTAATTAAAAAACTTCATAAAATTATAACTATTTTCACTTTTAATAAACATTGCTCATTGACATACGAAAAATTTGAGCTTAAAGTTTGCCCTAGTGGTCACCACAAACGCTCGCATCGAAAAATTTGTAACTCCGCCTCCCTGCACATAGCCCATACGAATGTTTTATTTGAATATACAGTAAAACCTCTTTAAGTCGAACCTTGATAGGTCGAAAACCTCTAAATTCGAAACATTTTTTCCCCAAAACTTCCATTAGGTACTCGAAATCTCAACCTATAGGTTGAAATGATCAGTGAGTCCCTACAAGCCATTTCGGTACATTTTTTTCCATCCATAACTCAAAAAATAATTCGGACCTCTGTATCTCGAACATAGCAGCTCAAAATTAGTTAGAATGAATCTTAACCTCTACAAGTCGAACATTTCCTTACAAAATCCGCCTCAGTCTAAATCCTTTATAACTCGATAACTCGAATTTTTTGGCGTCCCCTGTGAAGTTCGACTTACAGAGGTTCTACTGTATAGATTCCTTGTTAGATTTTACTGCTAAGTTTCAAGGAAGCTGTGGCGCTGGGTCTCGTAATGGCTTTGTTTTCGTTCCACGCTATTGCTGACTTTGTACCTAGTTGGTTTTGGTGCGCGTGCAGTGACAGTTCTAATGAAAGTGAACGTTTATTGTCTCTGAATAGAACACACACTATAACGCTATTTTTGTTTGTGGGACGTCACAAGATACTGTTTTCTGATTTGTTCGTGCTCAAAACAAGCACGAAAAATAGCCCCGGTTTTAATATTAAAATCCATCTTGCGACCAAGCACTCGAACCCGTGTAATTTCCATCTTCCCTGCCAGCGCGACAGCCAGCATAATTCTCAGCAGTGATTCCAGCGGCAAACCCACCCTCGTTTACAGTGGCCTTTACACTCTCATTAGATCAGTTTTTTTTTATTTTTTCAAACTTCTTGCGCTGTCTATTCTTTAAGTCAATGGTGATTATAGTGTTCCAGTGCGTGAAGTAGAGGCCAGAGTACTACTGCTGCTGGTATCGTCGCAGTAGCTGTGGGGAGTTGTTTGATGAACCGATAGCTGATTGTGCCGCACCAGTTCAAATAATAATAATCAGCTGAAAATTATCTGATTAACTTGATCACACTCTTCCCTTCTCTCTCTTTTTACACTATCTCTCTCTCGTTTTCAGTAATCACAGTTCTAACAAATTCCGACAAAAATAGGGGATTACCCAACCGGTGATAAAACGTTGGTGCAGTTGCTCATCAATTAGTCGTTTATATCGCCTTCGAACATTGCGCAAACGATGGGCAGATAAGTGGAAGTTTTCAAGACAGTTCACGAGAAAATTTAAGAGCACCGCGTTTAAATTTAACGTGTAAAGAGAATGAATTAATCCTTTAATAGTCATTACGGTGAGTTGGATTTAAGCACAAACCAAAAGTGTTCCGCTGGCATCCTCATATCTGTACACAGATCAGTGAATTTTAATGTGAATTTGCACTAAAGACTGGTTCCAAAAACAGTGATTCACAATTTGTTTTATTGATTTGTGGTCTAAATCAGTGATGTCAAAGATACGGCCCGCGGGCCGCATTCGGCTCTCAAGCCAGCTCAATACAGCTCGCGACCAGAATATATTCAGTGGGGATTTTAGAAGACATTCGATTCCACAACGTATTTTTAAAATTGCTGGATCCTCCAGCTTAAGATAATTTACCCTTTTTATTAGGTTCGTTCCAAGCAGCCAGCAAACGGTTCTGAAACCGTCACCCGCATGCGCAGTTGGTAAAACGTGTTCTAAAATCGCCACTAACAGCTTCGCTTTACCTAGTGCGCATGCGGGTGGCGGTTTCGTTACCGTTTGCTGGCTGCTTTAACGAATTTATTACCTTTATATGAAAATTGATTTAAAATAAATAAATAAAGATTTTATAATTTGCACTGATTTTTCACTCGGCACTTAGTAGAACATGATTAACATAAAATAAATAATAAAACACTTGAAAATTCTACAAATATTTTCTTTCTCGACGATAGTTTCTGAAGATGGACTTATTGTCCAAAACGATCGTCGAGAAAGAAAATATTTGCAGAATTTTCAAGTGTTTTAATATTTATTTTATAATAAAGATTTTAATTTAGTATATGTATTTTAGTTTTTAATTTAAGTCTGGCACGCTAACACACCCTAAATCTTATAAATAGCCCTTTAGAAAAATCAGTCTGACACCCCTGGTCTAAACGATACATTATGGTGCATTTATAGCAAAAATTTCAAGTTGAGCGTGAGAAAAGTTTCAGGGTCAAATTGATCAAGTAAGTGAAAATAATAATTTTTAAACATTGAATACACAATTTTTATAGTTCCGGTCCATTCACTAAAATCAAAATGGCGGGTCCACTGCCACTGTTAGAAACTGAATATGTAATAAGAAAACCCATTTTAATACTTTTCAAAAACCAATTAGAAACTAATTATTAATTAATTTTTATATTTTTTAGATCAGTTCTGAAGAAGGTCCTAATCCGGACCGAAAGGTTAATGTATTAATTTTTATATTTTTTGTTAATATATTTGTCTGAAAAATTGATTCATAATTTTGTTTATTGAACAATAATATATTGATCTTTAACATTGAATTGCCCTAATTCACATAAATACGGGGTTATGTGGAGGAATTTTGATCACTTTGACGCTTCATATTTTAAAATATTTCTTATGTTCAACTTGAATTTTTGCTTTTGTGATAAATGGCTCATCATAAAATAGATATCAGTTAGACAAAATAATAAATTGATTTTTTTTTATGAATTATTAAATATTAATTTTGTGTCCGCCGACCGACATATTTACATAGAAATCGGTCAAGTGCGAGACGAACTCAAGTGGAGGGGGTTTGTATTCTGTGAGAAAGGATTTTCGTTTAGGTTTTCCTATAAACTATGAGTGAGGTCCTTTATGCCCTATTTTTTTCAAAATTTTAGTCTCAGTACTTGCGAAGCGGAATTAATTTATTTATGCTATAGGTCCCCGATCGAGTCATATGAGTCCTATATATATCTACCAAATTTCAACTTTTTTCGTCCAGTAGAATCGGAGACAATAAGTTATGACAGACGGACAGACATTAGATGATTAGAGTGATCCGAGAAGGGTTCCGTTTTTTCTTTGGAAGTAGGGAACCTTAAGAAGCAGCTATTTTATACTGTATGTGGTAGTACAAAAAAATGTTTATTTTAAATAAGCACCTACATATATTTTCACTTAAAATATATTTTGGTTCATCCCTGTACATAATAGTGCGTGAGTGGAAGCAATGTTGGTAATGCAAACATTCACCTACTTAGGTAACGGTTTGCACCTTCCCACTCACACAAAGAGCACCAACACACGTCCTATGTATTTATACAAACATATGTACAGACACTTTACAATACACACAAAACGTAGACAGACAGACACTACACAACATATACATTTGTTCATGAGAGCTTTCAACAGTGCGAGACTACGAGCGACTCTCTATAATAAAAACACCGCGTCATGTCATTTCATTCTAGTTACCCGTTACGTCAATGGTTTACTTTTTTAGGGTTGCGTACCCTATAAAAGTACCCTTCCATTTTCATTATTTTGTCTGGCTGCTACAATAATTATTTAAATTGACAGGTATAGACAGCTTGGTGTAACGGTTAGCGTGCCAGTGTTTGGATCAAACAGTCGTGGAATCGAATACACACCTCTGGTCATGGATTATTTGTTATAATAATTTAATTTGATGTATTACACTTTACTGGCTTTAGTGGTCTATATCTATACTAACATATAAAGCTGAAGAGTTTGTTTGTTTGTTTGGTTGAACGCGCTAATCTTAGAAACTACTGGTTCGAATTATAATAATAATAAGATAAGATTTTATTGTCATATTATAAAAGTAAGTTACAATTTTACATATTTTTATATTCTGGTTCCTTATTAATTGGTTCGAATTGAAAAATATTTTTTTTGGTGGATAGTCCATTTATCGAGGAAGGATATAGGCTATATAATATCACGCTACGACCAATTGAAGCGGTACATCAATTAAAAATGTTGCAAGACGTATCTCAAAATTAGTCCGTTCGACAAATTTTAATAGGTGAAATGCTTTAACTAAATATTGCAATATTAGCGCGTCACGTTCACAAGTCCGGATAGCTCAGACGGTAGAGCGTAAGATTCTTAATGCCTGAGTCTTGGGTTGTAGCCCCACGTCGGCGAATATATTTTTATTTTTTTTATTTTCTACATTGCTTTCTTCTAAGGCTCACATTACAATTTTTTAAAATTTTATTACGACTAATTAAAATTAAATAAATTTAATTAATAGCTCATTTGAAAACTTTTACAGCTATAGGAACCTATATAAAAATAATTTTCCTACAGTGTTTTCAATAAAATATTTATTATATTAAGAGTATTCGTCCCTGCAAACACCCCCTGCACCCTTCATCACATATCTTTTCCCCTCGCCTAAAAACGGTTCGCGCTCTCCCGACGCTATTTTTAAAGCTAGAGGGTTCTAGTAAATGCCAAATGAAAGACAAAGAATCAGACTACAGATCCTTCAGGCGAATTTTTTGAAAAAAAATTCCTGAAAAAACTTACAACCTTTTGAAAAAAATAAAAGTTACGTAATATTTCACACGTAGGCGAAACTGTTTTTCAAAAAATTCGCCTGAAGGATCTGTAGTCTGATTCTTTGGTTTTCATTTGGCGTTTACCAGAACCCTCTAGCTTTAAAAATAGCGTCGGGAGAGCGCGAACCGTTTTTAGGCGAGGGGAAAAGATTTGATATGAAGGGTGCAGGGGATGTTTGCAGGGACGAATACTCTTAAAAGAAATTTATTACGTGCGTTGTGTAATGTATGTATGTGCTTAGGAGAAGCTTTAGAGTTACAATGGAAACTGAGTTAATGAAAGTATTTAAAAAAAAATTTGATTTCTGTCACC
This sequence comes from Xanthostigma xanthostigma, assembly GCA_963575645.1. NCBI lineage: Eukaryota > Metazoa > Arthropoda > Insecta > Raphidioptera > Raphidiidae > Xanthostigma > Xanthostigma xanthostigma. Next base: position 25,841,923 of record OY754471.1, read on the forward strand.
ATTATGCAGTCATTTACTGATTTGTTTTTTAAAAAGGATAAACATTATTAAAAATCATTTTTCATAATATATAAAATTTACAACTGACCAACAAACATTCATACTATAACAAATCAAAACGCTTATTGCGTATAGTTATATTTGTCTGACCAACAAATCCCAACAAACAAAAGAACGAATTTCTTACAATCTTCGGTACGCATGATGCCGACAACAAAGCAACAAAATAACAAACAAATACTGTTTACTGCTTAATGATGACGTATTGTTGTCGCTATTTAGAGTGGGTGTGTCGTCATTGAAAGTGTATCATTGTATGAGCAACAAGGTAAACCAACTTATAGACTTAAGTAATTTCGACGTTTTAAGGAGTTGGTCGTTATATCGAGTGTCGTTAAATGGAGTTTACACTGTATGTTTTTTTCAGTGCAATAACAACATAAATACTGTATCTTCTTAACTGGGTATAAAAATTTCAATAAAGGTTTCGTTTTATTATTATTATTATTACAGTTATTTGAAAGATGTTCATTTGACACAATGCTATAAGAGAATGAAAAATTGCGGACGCTAGGCGGTGTTGCCGTCACGCACCCGGCGAATACATTTAATAATTAATTAATATGCAGAAAGTACGAATGCGTGTAATCTCTTCAGTGGTAAGAACACGTCTCCACAGAACAGTACTTATGCGTTCATATCGTACCCTCCGCCCTTTTGGAATAACATATGTTACAGCGGTTATGTTATTAGGTCTAATGTGAGGGGATGAATAAATGCGAACCGATTATATGTAGGTATATACGATGTAGTAGCATTTACCCGCGGCTTCGCTAAAAGTAATGTCTATTTTGACAGAACTTTTATCATAGCGAACAACTTTTAAATATATGAACGTGAAATCCCAGACAACTACTAGCAACCATTGACTAATCTTTTTGAGTTGAGAGTAGCTCTGATATTTTTTCGAAGTGAAATAACGTGTTTACGCAGTTTCGGCTATTTAAATATGGAGGGTAGAGGTAGGAAGTACCATCTTATATGGAAGTAAAACTGAAAAAGATCCTTCAGGCGATTTTTTTGAAAAACAGTTTGAAATACGTGTGAAATATTACGTAACTTATTATTTTTTTCAAAAGGTTGTAAGTTTTTTCAGGATTTTTTTTTCAAAAAATTCGCCTGAAGGATCTGTAGTCTGATTCTTTGTCTTTCATTTGGCGTTTACCAGAACCCTCTAGCTTTAAAAATAGCGTCGGGAGAGCGCGAACCGTTTTTAGGCGAGGGGAAAAGATTTGAGATGAAGGGTGCAGGGGGTATTTGTAGGGACGAATACTCTTAATGTAAACTTTGCAGTTGTAGACGCAGTGAAGTGTGCTGAAAGAAATATTTAATATTTTTGGCGACTACAGTAGTTAATATATTCACAGTAAATAAAACCTCAAACACTTACGTAGTCAAACATTATTTGGTAAATATAACCTATTTTTGACGGACACTTTTCATACACAAAGATTGTTCTCCATCCTTTACATACTGACAAATAACGGCATAAAAACGCATGAATGAAAGGTGCAACATAACTACGGACGCAAACCAATTTTGTGATTAGTTTCGCCCATTTAAAGACATCGACTGACAGATGGCGACATCAAAACACATCTGTAGAAACCATCTTGAACGAAAAATGAAACATCGCTACGGACCCAAACTAATAAGAATGGCCAACGTAATTTTATTTACGAGTGATTTAATCTGTTGATGAATATTTCCCCCAAACGTGAGAGTGGTAAAAACAAATTAAAAGAAGTTTTACTTTAACTGCACGTAGATGTTACACGCACTCATTTTTTTCGCGACTTCATATTGTTAAAAAAACAAAAAGAACAAACCCCGAAATCAGGCCCGGTATCTCTAATTCCTAAATTATATAGGTGCTAAAATATTGATTCCCGCGGGGCGCGGGATGATAACCTACCATTTACCAATGACCTAATTTCTGTTCGGCAAACAGCATAGCATATTTATCTGAAGTTTGAACAGCCTTTCTAGATACAAAGTATGTTAGTAACAATTTTTTTATATAGTTTTTAAATCTGGCTCATCAGCGGTCTTTTGTGTGTTGAAGGAAAGTACAAGATTGCAAAAAACTTAATGTATGATTATAAATTACTGAATATAATATGTATCCAGTGCATTATGATCTTAGATGTAGCAAGTAAAGCGAAGATAATAAAAACGTATTACGACAATATGTCGCCAGCAGTTCTCGTAAGACATAAGGTCATGTTGCAGTAGGGCAGAAACCTATGTGCAGACGGAAGGTTTGTTCGGTTCATCAAGCCAAATAGTCACACTCAGGAAATAGGTATTTTAAATACAAAAAAAAAAAATACCAGCAATTTTATTATGAGATTAGTCCGCGATTGAAATGAAACGACAGCAACAACAGTAGTGGAGCCTTCGACTTCACCGTAGCCTTCGGTTTCTCCGTATTACAGTGCCACTTTAAATTTTTTTTGGATTAGAAATTCATCTTAGGGGCTGAAATTTCAAAAATAAATTCGTAGTGTTCAACTACGTTATATAAGGAACTCATGAGCAAAATATCAAACTTCTAGACCCACCGGTTGAGGCTGTGCGTTCTCCGTCAGTCAGTCAGTCTTAGAGTTTTAATACTAAAAAAAATAGTATTCTTTTGTTATAATGTTATTAAACATTAGTCGTATTTATTCAGCATTGTCCAGGAATGACAGCCCCTTGTTATAAACACCGTACTGAAATAGATATAGTAAGCTTTCCACATATTTTATCTTTGTATTCGTGAAAACCACATGAAAATCGGTTGAATAGTTTCTAAATTTATCTTGTTTAGACAAATAGCAAACAGGGATCGACTTTACATATAGGGAGCGTTTTAAAAAAAACAATTATATAGGTGAATACTGCATGCCGTGAATCAGGAAAAATCGACTTTTCATTGCAATTTTTTTTTATTTTGCGAGGAAAAATCAATTTCAGCGTGTCATAATTAGACATGGGAAATCCACGCTATTGGCGAATTCCCACGAGAACCACTGATTCGACTGGGATAAAAATTATTCTACGTGTTTATCCGAATCATAAATTACCCGCATGCAAAATTTTATCCAAATCCGTTCAGGCGTTACTTCGTACAAAAATCCAAACACTCGAGTTTATAATTTTAGTAAGATATTTTTCAACTGCTTTCTGGACACTCGCCATTTCACACGATGCAGGTCAGTAACAAAGCATATTTGCCGAATGCATGAACGAGCCCCGAGCACAATATAGAACGTGGGGGCGGTCGAGCGGCGTGCAACAAGATCAAACTAAATTATAGGGGGTTTGGATTTAATAAGGCACTCGATGGTGGCGGCATGGCGCGACGACAGAGGCAGTCCTTTGTGAGTGTCAAACTGTGCGAAGCCGGGGGGAAGTGTCACACCCCGTATATACAGGGTGTAACCGAAACATGCCTACACCTGAAGTTTAACAATACGCAGAAAGAGTACACTAATTAATTAACATATTGTCACATTCGCAAAACTATCAGTCATCACGCAATAGATACACAACCTGCTATTATCTTTGAAATTATTGTATGCATTGGTATGTAACTAGCTTCAAGTTATTGAACATTCATCTTATTAATGTATTTTTCATATGGCACATACACTATAATGGCGTCGGTCGGATGACAAGACCTAGGGGTCGAACCAAAATTTCATAGCCTCCTGAACAATTTGGAACCGTTTTTGGAAATGCTAATATTTAAATGAAATCGGTCCAATGAAACCAGATTTACTTTTATGAATACCTACAATAGTTTGGGAATAGCATATGGATTTACTTATTGCAGGGTGTATTTAATTTGGTGCAAATGTTGGATTGGCAGTAATATTGAAATTAAGAAAAAAACATTTTTTTAAGGGATGTATTAAGGGGTTGGGCATATAGATGTAGGAGTCAAAAAACAATATATTTAAAAAAGGGGGTTACATTTTTGATTCACATAAAGATAAACTATCTATATAGGTGACCGGTAATTGCTTTTATTCCTGTCGGGAGAACTATGACTAATTTGAAATGATTTAACCTTATCACTTGGGAGTCGGAAATGCGTCATTTTTAAGCTATTTCATAGCTTCTGTCGCGGGCTTTGAGCGCGGCGATCGAATCAAGAAATTCCGTAACGAAAAAAAACGGTGTTTGTGTGCTCATAATTGCATAACTGCTCATAACTGATTCTATCTTTATTTGTGTATAAATGAATTTATATATAATAGTGCTATAAAAATAACCTAAATTATTTAGGTTAAGTATGTGCAGAGAAAGTACTTATATACGATATTATATTCTATGATCAAACTCTTAATATCGTTCTTTTTGTTCAAATTTTTTGAATGAATAATTGTTTTGGTGTGTATAATTACACTATTTATACCTTATTATTTACTAGCTATTTTCGTTTCATAGAGAAGAAAAACTTAAAGACCTAAAAAGAATATGCAATAGCTTTACCGCGGTAGTCCCCGAGTGCCAACGTATTTTTTTTTTATGATAATGATACTTTTGTGAAGAATTATTATTTTACTTGTTTCTATTTATTGTAAGTTTAATACACACAACATAAAATCAAACACTAAAAGTCGTGGTTTTTAGTTTTAGGAATCATGGAAGAATTCAGACCAAAAAGTGAGAATATATATATTTTTTTTAATTTTTAATTCCCAAAATTTTGATTTTTGTATAAAGAAAACCGAAGTTGCTTTTCTCGAAAATGACGAATTTCCGATCCCCAAGTGATAGAAGTTAAGTCGACAGGGTTTGGCACTGCGACTCGAGTTATTTTTTTAAATTGACATTTTTATAAAAAAAGAAAATGGAAAAAATATTGCTGATAAAAATCGAACTAGTTGAAAACGGTATACGCGAATAAAGTAACATAATATTGGATGCTCTCGTTTGTATAGTACACCTATATAGAGGTAGGTAAGTCTCCTTATATGCAGATTTACACCGACCTAGCAAGAGGGGAAAGGGTGAGATTATTACCATGTAGCACGTGCACATGTGTCAGTGTGTATACAAACGTCCCCCCTTCACCGACCTCTCTATGCTTGTTTGATCAGATGAAAACACTTCTTGTTCGAACTTCTATACATAGTTGATCGTAGACTCATGCATGTTACAACCATGTCAGTGTTGCTTGATTGGAGGATAAAATTCCAAGATCTAGGAATTTGAGAAGGTGAAAATGATTTATAGTTTCTCACTTTTCCGCATGTACGAAGGATATACTAGGGGAAGTCTTGTGATTCTTTTACGAGCATTTGGGTGAATTTATACCTTGTCAAGCCCTATGAATTGATTTTTTTTTAAATGCCTGGCTGGAGCGGAATATTAAATACAAAACAAAATACTTCTACCAGAGATTTAATAACTTTGTGTTATATTTTAATAAATTTAAAAAAAGAGAGCCTTATAGTACTAGAAACATTGATTTGTAAACATATTAAACCTAGCGTAGGTTTTTTGACGTGATAACGTCTTATAAATTGATGAAACACCGGCTGCATGCACGAAAAAGTGTCACGTTCCGAAATGTGTCACGTTCCGCCTGACAGCTACTAAAATTTAGGTTATGTATTATTAAATATGATATTCGAGCGGAATACGTTATCACGTAAAACTATCGTCCGTAAACCGACTTTACAGACAACCAATTTTTGACGTGATAACGTCTTATAAATTGATGAATCACCAATCTTATAAATTGATAAAACACCGGCTGCATGTTCGAAAAAGTGTAACGTTCGTAACGCGTAACGCATAACGCCTAACGTTCCTAACGCGTAACGTTTTTTGCTAATTTCTCGCTCAATTTAAATCAGATCGGTTTGAAACCAGTCTTAAACGAAAGAGGAGAACATTTTACATAGACTTCGTATAACAGAATTTGCCTAAACAGTTTTTTTATACAAATTTATATAGAAAAATATTTTATACAAATTTATATAGAAAAATAGCTGTATAAATGCATTGTTGTCTATTGCATGGCGCGCGCGCGACGCAGTCGGTCGTCTTTGTTTGCCGTACATGGAAATTAGAAAATAACGTCTGTCTTGTCTTAACATGAAAACGGCTGCATTTCTAATGTTTATTTTTTGACATTAGTATTTTGTGAAAAGCAAAGCCTTCTAAGTTAACTATTGGAATAACTAATTATTATTAGAACATAATACTTTGTAAGTTGCAAACGTCACTTTTGACATTTCTTATCATTCCGACACCAAGGATAAGCGGATTGAAACCAAATTTTGGGAGGATGTTTGATATGCAAATATGAAGTGGCCTATTGTTTTTGGGGAACATCGGCGCATGCGTAAAAGAATATATCTCTTATAATGATGTTATATATAATAATAATATAGTTTTTAAAACGGTTTTTACTCTATCTATTTTTACTAGAAATTTTTGTAAATTTTTTGGGGAAAATCGGCGCATGCGCAAAAGAGATACATGCCATAGTTGTTTTTTATATAATAATAGTGTACTTTTTATAGTGTTTTAACTTTTATTATTCTACTTAATAAAATTTACCTAAATTTGAAGCGAAAGATGCAATATCATAGATTCGAATTATTGTAATTATTATATAAATTTAGGTTATGTATTACGGAATACGTTATCACGTAAAACTATCGTCCGTAAACCGACTTTACAGACAACCAATTTTTTTTTAAACTTTTCCCTATATACAAAAAAAATAATAATAATGGTAACGCATAAGACTACTAATAAACCATCAAGTTAGCGTTAAGCTTATTCCACTGGGTAATTAATAAGAAACCATGGTACCTACTCTAATTATTCTTGTTGCCCTCTATACGCTTGCTTTAAAGTTTAAAATTTATCCTTTTGCGACAGTGGCGCTCTCTAAATTTAACGCTTTTTGATGGACACTTTTTCGTACACAGAGATGGTTCTCCTTAACCTCTACCCTCCACAACATTTTCGTTTACACATTTCCGTTGTGCGCCCAACAAGTGCGCAGTTTACACACTTCCGTTGTGCGCCTATCGATTGCGCTGTTTACATACTTCCGCTCCAAATGTATCGAATTAAGTCTATATGTTACGGTTAATACGAGAAACTAGTTTATTCGCGAATTAACCGGCTAATACCCGAATTAACCAATACAGCCGGTTATTACCAAAGAAAGAAATATGATTTAACAATTTTCGCAAATTATTCGGTTAAAACGCGAATTAGACAATATGATTGGTTATATTCGATAGCTCTTGGCTCTTTCGCGAATTAGCCAGATATGTTAAGTAAGCAATTAACCTCAAATTCATAGACGTGCGTATAAGTAGTGAGCTGTAATTTTTATTAAAATAATACAAAATAACAAATGTTCTCCAAATAAAATAAAACAACACTGATAAACAACAAATAGTGTTACCAGCCATGTTGACAGATGATAAAATACTGAGACAATAAACGTTTTATACGGTTGCTTTTGGATAATTCGCGTTTTAACCTGCTTGCACTTGATAATAGGCGAAAAAGCGAGAATCTAAGACATATTCGGCATTTATCCTTGGCGTTTGGTTAATTCGCGAATAAACTAGTTTCTCGTATTAACCGTAACATATATATCGTTCTATAAGACGTTTACTGTTTTACACAATCAAGAAAAAACACTATTTGTAACAAAATTGTTGCAAAAAATCGTATTTAGTTATAAAACATTTCAGAGACTATTTAGTTTTTATAATGATAATATAAAATAATTTCTCTGTAATATTTAAGTACAAAATAACATTTTACGCCTGCAGTATAAAGAGAAATAACATTGTTGATAATTTTTTTAAGACAATGAAAAACTTTATAGTCGTATCAACTACGTAAGCTTGCAGCTGTACCTGCCATTGCGGATTTTCCTTCAGTTCTGTTATTTTCACTATTCTTACACTAGGCATATTGGAACTTTTCAGTTTATCAACGAAAATTTAACAGCGAATTTCTCTTGAAGAGAGATATGGTCTTTGGCGTGAAGATACTGAAAACTAAAAAAGATTCCACAAAACACGAAAACATATTTTTCAAAACGCATATTTCGCTGATCATATTAGCATCCTACTGATTAAATTTAGTGATAATGATAGCAACAGGCACAGTAAAACTCAAATAAATTGTTTTTTAAGTTTTCTTTTCATCAGCTAATTTTTCATGAATTCGATGTCCATGCAAGGGAATGGTAACAGGGCCAAAAAAGATTTGTCTGAAATAATGTTAGATTGTGATTGTCCAACCCTTAAAAATTACATTAAAGTAGTTTTCCGCATGGCGGCTGTGTTTGAAATATACGCAATTTTGTAACTATAACAATTTCTTCTTAGCATTAAAGTAAATATTACATTGAAATTTTTCGTATTAAAAGCTATTAAAAATACTAAAAAAAACTTAAGCGACTTCAAAAAATGCTCAGAAAAAAAATTAAAAAAACATGCGAGGCGTCGTGGGACGCCTGGCAGATATGAAACATAAATTTAAGCAAAATTCTAGTAACTAAATATCGCCCTGTAATTAAATTTCACCATTTTACCCTGTCATCTAGTTGTTGCCTTTAGCAAAAGCCAAGTTATAATCCACCGCATACACAAAGCAAGCGTCACGCGCTGTCATCTAACGAAACACTAATTAGTAATTAAATTTCGCCCTGTTATCTAGATGTCGCCTTCAACTAAAGTCATGTTTAATCAAACGCACACAAACGTAGCGTCATTCCATATAAAACTGTCGCGCCAACTGCACGGTTTCACAGCACAGAAGTCATGAGGATAGGAGAAGTAAGTATAATAATCAAACAAGATCCGGGTGTAGGTACATATTTTTTGTAAAAAAAAAATTATTTTGAAACACGGATGTCACTAGATATTTGTTCCTCAATTTTTTTATCAAATAAGCTCACCATGTGAATATTTTTATTATTCATAAATTAATCAGTTTGGAAATACCTGTAAAGTTTCTGATTCTGAAATTAAAAATCTACCTGTTAAACAGTCCTAGCAGTTTTACGAATGTCGCATAGTCCCTTCGTGAAGACTTAGGGACAGACGTGGAGGGCGAAAGCCGATGGGGGGTGTGGGCACACGCGAGACTTGACGCTAATGACAACCGCACAGTTTAACTCAGGGCGGTGTGGGGATTGAAGAAGAAGCAGTAAAAGAAGACATAACACTCGACCGACCCCAGCGGACCGTTCGTATCCAACGGTTACAAGCGCGGCGTTTCCACGTAAACTTCTCTGAATACACACTATAACTGTGACCGCAAGGCAAAGTTAATTAGGTCAAATTTTCATTGATTTTTTTCATTTCATAAACAAAGATCGTGCCAGTGATAGTCTTGTGAGAGTGGCGTGCCCTTCCTGAAATGCCCACTCCCAAAATATTTCATAGAAACTGCGATCTATGAATAATGAATATGGTGTGATCAAAAATTAAAATTTTACCATTCCAAGTTCCAACCCACAAGTGGGGTATGGTAGTAGTTTAGGTCAAAAATCACTTTTCAAAAATTTGACAATATCTTTCCGTTTTGAGGTTCCCCGTATCCAAAAAACATGCTTTTGGAAAAACTCTGCGCGTCTGTTAGTCCGTTTGTCTGTTTGTTAGTCTGTGAACACGATACAAATCAAACGGATGAGCGTATTGCAAATATGAAGAGCCCTATTGTTTTTGGGGAAAATCGGCGCATAGCAGAAGAGATAATATATGATATAACAGTGTTTTTATATAATAATGGTATACTTTTCATAACGGCTTATTATTCTATTTATTTTTTCTAGAAAGTTTCGTTCAAAATTTTCTTTTCTAAACTTTATAGTTTCGGAAATATTTTGAAAATAAAAAAAATCAGCCGCTCTTTTGTTTTATGGATCTGTCAGAAATAAACTAGTTAGGCATGCTTTGATTAATTTTTACATGACGTGTAACATATTCTGTAGGTAACCATGGCAACGAGTAGCAAATATCATATTGAATACTAGCCATTACCCGCGTCACCTCACGCGATAACATAAATTTTCATTTCTTTATTATAATCAAATGTCAACATTTTTGACGTTGGAATGGTCCCGTCGCCCAATTGGCTGGAATTTTTTTGAAAGACTAATATTTTAAGATTTGCTAGTACTTAAGGTGTAATTAATAAATATGCTACCGTCAGGCAAAAGGTATAAAAATTGTGTTGTATAGAGGAGCTGAAATTTGGTACCGTGTTAAATGATATTTTAGAAAATTTATGAAAAAAAATCGTCAGACCTCATTTTTAACCGACATAAAAAGAGGTTATCAATTCGTCATGTACTTATACATTTTTTAAATGTTTGTTCAGCCATAACTTTTCGAGGGGTTAATCGATTTGAAAATTTTTGACACATTTCCTCAGAACAATAACGGATTGATACCAATAAGTTTTTTTTTTCAAATCTGTGCAGCCATTTTTTATTACTGACGTCAAAAAAGACGGTTTTTAATGATTTTTTTTGCTATTTAATAGAACATACCTTAAAGGTGGATTTACAAAAATTTTACATAAATCGGGTCAGCTGTTCAGTAATAAAGGAGTAAGAAAACGGTTAATAATGTATAAACTGCGTATTGCAAAGCCACTAAAATAAAAAAAAATAAAAAATTTAATCCCCTTCAAAAAACTATTAAAAAGCTAGTTTTTAGATCGGCGCCAATTTAATGTAGGTACAGACATGCAAAAAACGTTATAGTAATTAAATTGGCACCGATCTCAAAATCTTATTATTTACACTTTTTTTGAAGAAGGAGGTTCAATTATTTTTCAATTTAGCATATTTACCAGTGGTCCGGTCTGGCTTCGTACGAATTTGTAGAATGCCAGCGTTTTTTCGTCGATTACGTTGAAAAATTGGTCTCCACGAAAAGCGCTTTAATTTTAACGCGATAATACATAGCCTACGTTCATCCTGATGGTGCATTCTAAATATTGGTGAAAATATTATTTAAATCGGTTGAATAGTATCAGAGATTACCTCCTACACCCAAACTTACAAACTTTACCTCTTGATAACATTAGTGTAGAAATGAATCAACAAGAAAAAATGGACATAGGCCACTTTAACCACAGATATTCCGTATCGTGTTTTGCTCTCTTAATGTTGAATTAACACGTCGGACAATTACTGTGTATAGTGTGTACGTTTGTTCCAATTTCTAGCAAGTATTTATGGAAGACATAGTTCACACGGACATCTTACCTCCGGCACAGATATCTACTGATTATAAAGGCGATTTTCGACAGTCAACTGTACCTGCCTGAACTCAAAGATATTAGTCTATTGCCGGCACTTCACATGGCTATTGTATTTGTGTATTTGGCATATTTGGCAAACAATTACCAAGTGCGGACAGTCTATTTGACAAAGTGTTGGCCTTATTTGCCTATCTGACAAATAAGGCCAAAACCAAATACGCGTTACCGTGCGTTTGCCGGTTTTTCGAGGCACATCAAAGGAGTCAAATATAAGCAAATATGCAAATAAACCGTCCACACAATGGCCATATTCAGAAACGCACGCGCCGTGAACCTGTCCGGACGTGCAGTATTTTTGTGTCTGTGCTGTGAGCGAGAACTGGAACAATTACTATTGAAAATGAATTGGGACAATGAAACAGTGCTAAAATTCCTGGAATTTAGAACCTTGCGTTCTGCTGCCAAATGTTTGTGTGTTTGTTATTTGACTGCTATGTGTGGATGGTCGTATTTGCCTCTATTTGCATGTTTGCTTTGAACGTCATATATTTTGCCAAATCCAACAAACACCCAATAGCGAACACAAATAGCCATGTGAAGTGCCACCATATGGTGTAAACCAGGTCCAACGAGACGAGGGACAGACGGGTAGACTTCCCTTGTAAAACATCTGATCGCGCATTTGGACGGGAGTAAAAATGTGCAATTGACCCAACACTGTGATGACACGTTATTACGCTTTTTAGTTACAAGTATTTTGTTAGATTACAGCGCATAACGGTCGATTGTAACATGGCTTTTGTTGACGGCGACATCTAATTGAGTTTTATTTGTTACTAGAATAGTCACTTAAGTGGCGCTGCTAGTAACTTCAAGTTGAAGTGTCCATAGGGATTTATGTAGTGCCAGTTTTGTATGAAATTTTTTTTATATTGTACTTAATAGTCCTGATTATATATTTCAATTGTATTTTGCATTTATATTAATTATGTTGTTGAGTTGTTTTGTTCAGTGTCATTTTAATTCAATATATTTTTGTATTTTGAAAAAAAAACGTTTATTTTTTTATCTGTTGATTGCAAATATTTTTTACCGCTGTAGAAATGGATTAGTTATTTTTGCCATTTAAATTACGGTTTGGAATTTGAAAGCTGGGTTGCAGAAAGTATTGTCAAAAAATATTATTTAACAATGATTTTAGATCGTGGTTATAAAATTATAATTTTTATAAATGCAGGAGCAGTCTAATGTCGTTGTGAAAATTTCTGTCATATAAAACATCAGACTTTACTCACACAAAAACAAATGATTGATCTACATAGAAAAAGATTTCTTTTCAAGTCAAATTTTGATCACCATGCATAGAAAACAATTGGCTTGAGGTGAAATTTGTACAAAAAACTACGTTAATTAAGTACATGTAGGTATTCACAGTTTAAAAAAATGTTTCAATCGATCAATAAGCAAGATCGATTTGAAATGTTGCCATGCTTTTCTTATGGAGAAATATGTATGGTCGCAATCTAAAGTCATTATCAAATCTTTTCTGATAATGCCTTCTGCAATCATTTTTAAAGAGAAAAGTTAGTCAGTGCGTCGTAAGTTTCTTTATATGCACAGCTGATATGTTAACTCGAGCTACGATCACGTCCTGTATAACTAGACATGGCGGCTAATACGATTTGGCAATGTCTGAATATATCGTGTACAAAGTTAAACACAGCTTTAGGATGTTGATACACTGTACTACTTACTACTACAGCAATGTATATAGATAGCACAGTACAGCACAGGGTAGAAGGGGGTACTGTGTACGCAGCGATAGCACGGTTGCAGGTGCCAGATGCAAGATTTGGACCACTTTATTGTATTATTACATACCCAAAGACCTCTTCCTTTATTATAATATATACACGTTCTTCGCCACACTTCAAAAGATTCAACCTATTCACGACCAACTTTTTTATTCGCATAAAAAAATCAACAGAGTAGAAAGTCTATAAATCTAAGTCTAAATTCTTCCCAAGACTTCATCTTCACTGGATTCGTATTTCTCTGAACCAAACAAGAGATTATAATGTAGGTCTACATTGGAAACGGAAGTTCGTTACGATAATAAACGTTGACGGTCGTTAACGGGCCGACAGATTAGCCAATCAAACGTGTTTGTTTCCTGTCCGATATCTCATTTCGACGCCACATAATGACAGAGAATTGCTGATTGATTTTGCGGGGAATAGTCATACGGCGGTAGTCCTTGAAATTATTCGAGTGATCTCGTATAGCGTATAGGCTAGCACGTCTTTAAAAACTCCCCTTCAAATCTATTTTCGTTAAACCGATGCACGCATGCCATTTTAAGGAGAAAAAAAAAAGAAATCGTCGTCAGAGTCGCTCATGAACAACTGCTACTGCTCCTCAATCCGAATCAGTGACGGATGACATCGGAAAGCATATTCTGATCGCAACCATATATTTAAAAACTTCTATATTGCTAGTTGCCGTAAGTGAAAGCGTGGCCCATGAAGTGAGACAGCAAATGACTGTTTTCTATCTCTTTCTTTTTACTTGACCCGTTGTGCGCAAGTGTTGCGTCTGTAGTGGGACAATTAGTAAGTGGAATAGAGCAAGCCACCTCCCTCTCACAGCTAGTTCCATGTGCATCCATTCACGAACATGCGCACCGTAGTGTTTAAGTCTTTCTCCCGATCTTTGCTAGCAATATAGAGGGTATTAAATATATGGATCCAACGTAGGCGTCAAAAATAGTTTAAGTTTGGGTGCCAACTGATAGAGAACTAAATTTCATAACAATCGGAACAGCTGTTCTCAAAGGACGTTGATACAAACAGATAAAAATTTTGTAAATAGTTACGTTTTTCTATCTAAACATCACTAAATATTGATTTGAATGTGTCTTCGATTTTTGAAGTAAAATTTCTTTAGGTGCGGTAGGGCTAAATGAGTGAATTGTTTCTTTTCTTTCTATCAAAACGTCATGCGCACTCTACAAGCATGCGCAGCGCGTACTGTGTGTATACGTTTCTCTAGCCACGGTAACAAATTTTTCATAAACGTTTTTTTAAATTCCTAATTTTGAAATAATAAAAAAGCGCGAGCTTATCGGGCACACTTGTTTTTTTCAGACCGAAACTCACATCAATTGAACATAGGTATATAATGGGTGAAGTGCGTATCTTAACAAACCTTCCCTAAACAATAGCGATGTGATAAAGTAGGGTAAAGTACCAGAGAGGATAATGTTTATGAAGATAGTCAAGATTCATACGAAAATAAAAAAGGTAGACGAGCCAGTTTAAATATTTTAAGTATTTTCATTTTACGTATTTTTCTAGTGCAGAGAAATTATTACTTAGAGAGCACTGTAAGCTACCAGGTGCGGTTACCGGTAAAACATGAATATTTTTAAACGCATTTTCACAGAAAATGTCATATTTAAATCTAAAAAAAGCAGCTTTCAAAAAAAATGAACACTAATATATATTTCTAAAGTTTTCAAATATGAATTTCAAATCCAAATTTAATTTGAATCTTTTTATCTTTAGTTTCTTTTTATGCAGTTATTATTTTTGTATGTTGCTTTATACAAAGTTACTAAAAATATGTTGTTCTTTCAAATTAGTTATTCAAACATAAAAAAGTTTGTGTTTGTTAATTACTGAATTCTGTTTTTATAATTAAAAGTCAACGACTGCGTAAGTTCTAAAAGACATTAATTAACCTATAATTTTTTGTAATATTCCAGTGACTACAAACAGTTTGATTTTCAATCTATTATTTAAAAAAATGAATACTAGTGTCATTATAAATTATATAAACACGGAAACTGCTGAGGTATATTTTTTTGTACTTCAAACTTAACCGGAAGTGTACACTGTACATACATTTTTTTCAAATGACAGCATATATTTTTTCGCAATTTCGTAATTTCCATTTTTTTCTCTATAATTTCATATAAAAGTTTCATAAGGTTAATTTTATTAATTGAATTCACAGTAATAATTATTTTTCATGGCACTCCACACATGTGTAAATTATTAATAATAATTATTACTGTCTATTTAAATAATCAATAGATAACCTTTTTCTCGAATATTTTCTTATGTAACCTTATGAAAATTTTATACGAATTTACAGAGGAAAAAATGGAGACTTCGAAAATGTAAATAAAAAGATATGTCGCCATTTGAAAAAAAAATGCATGTACATTTCCGGTTGAGTTTGAAGTACAAAAAAAATATACCTCAGCAGTTCCCGATAGTAAATCTCGAGTTGAACAAAAAACTATTCAAACTTTTTCTTTGCATCTAGAAGGATTCACTGTTACCACTTTCTATCAACAAACTGTCTATAGGATTTGATATGGTTCTTTAAAAATAAGTTCAAATAAATACAATTATTATAAATACTATATTATATTGACAAAAATTAAAAAAACATAAATCAATAGATGACGTTTTGGTCCGGATTTGGATTTTCTTCTGCTTAAAAAATAAGTCATGTTTGGGGAATTTCGCATAAAAACTAGAGGATAGATTGTAGATTATAGACGCTAAATAGCCGAGGTCATTAGCGTTTATACCTAAACCGTTTTTTTAATTTTTTGGAAAATTCGGTTAAATAATCGTAATTAGAATAGATAGATTTTTTGTTGAAGTTTGACAACTGAGGTCAGAAACATTTGTAAACGCGGTACAAAATCCCGAACTTAAAGTCGTTCGTTTTTTCAACCAACCACTTAGTGAGTTAACGATCGCAGAAGGTTTTTTTATGATTTAAGAAAAAAAGTATCTTACGAAACATCCAAAAAAAAAGAAGCAAAAAGAACAAGCGATTACAAGGATGTCACATAATTTTATATTGTCCCCGTAATGAAACTTGATAAAGGATTAATTACAATAGCTTTTAAAGCCATAATTTTTAAGGTGGAAAGTTAAGTGCCTCCTTAATAAATCTAATTAACATTTTACTTTTATAGTTATCTATATAAAAACAATAAGACTCAACTGACTTCCTCATTTAACAACTTTCTTTCATATATATTATTGCACCGACAAAATGCTTCATAGTACCTACATTATTATTCTATTGTCAGACATTTTTCCAATTGAAGGCGCCATCATAGTTTGAGAACTAAATCCACTGTGGAGTGGCCATTATGTAGAATTACAATATGATTATGAACAAGAATATAAATAAGATCTTTTATAAACAAATTGAGCGTCTTTCAAAGAAGTCATTAAAAAGAGAAAAGTCATCAAATTTCGAGGTTGTTATTTATTATATATAGATGATCAATTTGCCACCGACCTCAAAATTTCAATATTTTTCTTCTTTCAGTGGCTATTTTTTTAAAACTACAGAACCGATTTAGGTAAAAATTATATCGAACCATTCCGTCATTTCCTTGAACAAAACGGAGTCGAAACCATTATTGATTGGCTGCCCGAAAAGTTAAGGCTAAATAAACAAACAAATATACGAGTCGAATAGATATGCTAACCTCTTTTTTGAAAATTATTTAATTATATTTATTTCCAACAGATTTTTATGTCATTAATTATGGAAATTTTAAAAGCTAGGCGATAATTTCATTAAAAATTTATACAGGTAAATGAACCTTCAATAATTAATTTATAAAACAATTAAATAATATATACCTATAATATATATTATTTAATTGTTATATGAATTAACTATTAAAGGTCAATTATTTATCGCCTAGCTGTTAAAACAAAAAATAAAAGCAGCTATTGACGAGTTACAGCTCTTCCGACGCTTCTTTTAAAGCTAAAGGGTCCAGGTAAACGCTACGTGAAAAACCACCAAAACACAAAAACAGACTTTACAAACGAAAAATTGAAAAAACTTTCAACAAAAACAAAAAAAAATAAATTACGTTGTCTTCACATGTAATCTAAACATTTTTTTCAAAAAATTAGCTTGTAGGATCTGTAGCGTGATCTTGGTCCTTCAATCGGTATTTACTTGTATTCTTTAGCATTACAATAGTGTCGGGAGAACTTTAACCGTTATTAGACGGAAGAAACTCCTTCGGACCTCAATTTTATATTTTTGAAACACAAAATATTTTTTAGGGTGTTGTGCTTATGTCATTAAGGTATATTCAGTGAAAAACTAAATTTAACATTTACAGAATTTTGGAAAACCCTATGTCCATTGAAATGCATAAATAGGTCAAAAAAAATCTATACGGTAATCACTAATAGGATGTTTTATTACTTTTTAAGTAAAGTTAACATCATAAAATTAAAATAAATATCCGCACAAGAAAAATAAATTACATCATGAAAATACCAGCTTTGCGTGAATCCATGACTGCGATCAACACTTGACTCCATATTTCGGCCTACCTAAATAGTATTTCATTGTTTTGTTTGGCATGCCTACATCTCAGATAAGCCCCAAGCACAATGAAATGATT
Organism: Xanthostigma xanthostigma; assembly: GCA_963575645.1. Taxonomy (NCBI): domain Eukaryota; kingdom Metazoa; phylum Arthropoda; class Insecta; order Raphidioptera; family Raphidiidae; genus Xanthostigma; species Xanthostigma xanthostigma. Next base: position 25,859,708 of record OY754471.1, read on the forward strand.
ATATTTGATATTTAATTACACTGACTTAAATTACACGAGTTAGAAAAGTACGTCCACTGAAATGACCGCCAGGACCGAAGAGGTTAAGATGCAGTATCTTTAATAGTATTAAACATATTAGCATAATCAAAAACTTTGTATATATCCGAGAAGTTTAAAGTAGGACAATATATGTTATTTAACAATATTACATATTGTTTTCAGCTGTAAACTTCACAAGTATAATTTAATATTTCATGAATGAGCGCAACTAATTTATATTGACATGTATTTGTTTTACGTTCACTTTTTGAAAACAAAAGAATGAAAAATAATGTAGTGAAACCGTAACAAACAAAACTTTTTGATTACCTATATGAACAATTTTCATTTAAAATTCAACTTCCATTATGTTAAAAATGTAATTAATGTCACCAAAAGTTATTGAATTAATCATTTTACGAGTTTAATTTAATGCGATTAAATTTATAGAATTGAATTAATGTTCCACGTCTAACATATTTCACTTGCTGTTTTAATTATTTTAGGGAAATATAAGCGGTGTTCCATCTATTTTAAGCTGAAGGAAAGATTTCCTGTTTATCAAAAAAAATATAAGGGTGTACCGTGTACGAGCCGTGAAGTTTTCTTTTGGAATCGAAACCAACACGTTTTTAGCACGAATTTAAAAAGATAGCTCAAGTATTGATCTAATATCGAGCTCAACGCAAAAATGAAAATCCAGTACTTCGAAAGTCAATCAAAAGAATTGCACTACAGCCAGGATTGGTCTGGGATCTAAAAAATTACCGGGAAATTTGTCGATCGCATCTATGAGACCGTGTAACTAAGAAGAAAAAAATCCGGACCGCACTGGACCAGCCCACGGAGGCCTATCGGGAAAAGTCTCGGTATTCCCTGAGGCTACACCGACTACAGCACACTGAAACAACCATTTTCGCTTGTCTAAAAACCATCCTTGAGTTGGCCGGCTAACGAAATTTGTTTACAAATCGACTGACTGAATCGTTTGTCTCACACTTGTATTTAAATAGTCGCGAACCATTATTCTGGAACCGCTGGTATCTTCGAGTGCTTTCTACATCAATCCAGAAACTTCTCAAACGTGGTATTTTTGTCTATATAGCGACAGCGCTTGCGATTGTGTGTAACCAATACGCACAAACAGATATGCTATGCTGGTATGCTACATACAGGATAGTCTGCTACAATAATAAACTGAAAAGTCAGTTGACACTTTTACCAGTTCTCAGATTTGAACCTAACAATGGGAGAAGAGCAATGGAAAATAATGGTATCGCTATATCCTCGGCTACACTCAAGCCCGATTTAAGTATTGACAATCTACTTAATGACTTAATGCATGTTCCTTTATGATACCTTCAATTTTACACAAAGCAAAATGTCTTTCGAAAATCTACACACCCATTTAAATAACGTACCAACCTAGAGACCAGAAAATGCACTTAACAATGTCACTAATTACAATCATGACTTGAGAAAGCACGTTAAGTTTTATGCAATGCTGCCAACATAAACTTTACTAATAACTATATCACAAAATTGAAGACAACAAACTAATTATTCTATATGTATTTCTGCATAACTAGGTAAAAACACACAAACAACAATTATTACTAAATAAGTTTTCTAATTAATATTCAGAGTTCTGACATATTACTTATATAAAGAACTTTTTTCTACGTTTTATAAAACATGTTTATCTATATTTATAATTTTCTAATGTGTCTGTCTGGATAGACGTCTTTTCACGTTTTCCAGATCGCCGTTGACCTAGGAAGATGAAACTTGGTACACACATACAGTATAAGATATGGAACAGAATCTATTATGGAGCTAGTTTTTCGATTTTCTTCACGGAGGCGGAGCCATGTTACTCGTAACTTACAAAAGGATGATTGCTTTGTACACTAAGTTTAGAACCTAACGGAGCCGGACTTCGATGAGGGCAAAAATAGGAGGCATTTTCGAAAAACATTATTTCACATCTTGCACTTTGGGAATGCAGGCTTAAACACTAGTTTGGAACCAAAAATGAATTGAAATCTTTGATTAACGTCTGAATAGAACTCTTCAAATAAATAAAATTATCGACCAATTGTTTTCAGACTATATATTGACAAAAAAACAATAAAATTAGAAATCAATATTTCACTAGATGACGTTTCGATCCGGATTTGAATCTTCTTCAGAAATAATCTAAAAAATATAAAAATTTATAAATTAGTATATCTATTATCTACTTATATTTTCTAATAGAATGGACTTTGAATTATCAAAATATTTCGATAATTCAAACTCCAAACCCGGATCGAAACGTCATCTAGTGAAATATTGATGTATAATTTTATTATTTTTTTGTCAATATAGAGTCTGAAAAAATTGGCCCATAATTTTATTTTTTTGAAAATATTAATTGATTAGTGATTAGAGCACTCACTGGTGTATTATCCTAGAACCAGATTTAATAATTTTGAATTATTTCTTAAACAAATGATCTTTACAGGTGGCCTACATTTAATTAAAAACAATTTAGAGCTCTTCAGGAAATTTGGAAAAAACTTATAAGCTATCAATAGATTTGATCCATCGATTCTTTTTAGCTCCATCAGTAGTTAAGTTTATCTGAACCTGGTATTAACAAATTGAAAATTCAATCGTTTCTTTCATCACTTCTTAGATAAGAAGTTGGGAACTGAGGGTTTGTAATAGAGGATCCATGGAAACTCCGATCCATCAAAAACTATTGACTTTTACACTTCACAGACAGCCCATATTTAATGTGAAAACTTAGTGCATTGTACTATTTTTTAGTGTTATCTTGATCGCTTGTTTCCGAAGTAACAAAAATGAAAAAGTTTACAGGAAATTGTGATATCCTGATTTTAAAAGGTACTTTATAAACTCCTTCTCAATGGAAACGAAGAAAGCGCATCCACTTTATACTACACAACAGTTCGGTGTTCAGTGGCGTAGGCAAGTTAAATGAAGTTAACTAAATCGTCGGGACATTGTTACATAAGTTAGACGGCTATAGCAAAACATCAACCGCAGGAGACGCATCATCGAATAACGAATGAACTTGTTATGGGCTGGATGAGTTCCCTTCTCTCATTTTCTTCTTGTTCTTCACTTTACAGGATCGGACTTCGTGATATCTCCACTACAACGTCTAATGAACTAACACAGTCGGAATACAGTGGCGTAACTATACCACCTGAAGCCTGTGGCAAATTCATTGGATGGGGCCCTTCTTTACTTTAAACAGTATTATTGTTAAGTCTTTATTATACTTCATAGTTTATCCGAAATGCGAATAATATAAGATCAGAATCATATTAAAATGAGCTCAGAGCTGAATGTGTGTATTGTGCTGTGCAATGCTACGTGACTCCTGAGCAGTTTGCACTCTTGTGTAGTGCGTAATGTCTAGTGTCACTCCTTTGAACGACTCCCTCTGAGCGACTCTTTTTAGTGAGCGGAGCGCCCGGAGCCAGCTCCCAATAAACAGTCATATGGACATTTTACTTTACCTGTATCACAACTCATTCATCGTCTTCTAAGCCGTTGTTCGATAAAGAGAAATAAAAATTGTTGATTATAAGCGTAAGACAAGACCATTAGCGTTTGAAACCCATTTTCTAAATGCAATGATCAAAGCCAATTTTAATAGATGCGCCCCTGTGTTCTTTAACAAACTAACTAAAAACATTCATTCTCTTCTTCAACAACAAACTCGATTCTTTTCTCATCAGTAGTAAAAATAAAGAGTGTGTCACAGTATGCGTCAGGGCGCCGTGACAAAGTTTGTACCTCATACCGACGGCAGCGACGCCGGCGTCGTCAACTGTTTCGTGATCTGTAAGCGGGGCTGGACAGACTTCTATGCTGACAGGCGTAAATTATATTAAAACTACTCTATAAAATGTGATTTACCTACCATCAGGAAAAATTTAATAGCTTTTCGAAAAACCATTTGGAATTAAAATAAAAAGTTGGAAGCATGGTCTAATCAACATTAAAAGTGAAATATCTTAACATTCTTAAAACGCAGATTTATTAGTGTACAACGTTTCGTCTATAGATTTAAACTTTTTCAAGTACAATATGAAAATTCAAAACAATAATTATAAAATAAATAAACATGAATTACTAACCATAGCAATTAACATAATTTAAGGTACATAAAACAAAAACATGGCAACAAGTTTATTTCGAAAGTTAGTTCAATTTCATAACATAGTTGTACTGACTACTTAAATTTTGAGTGTTTGTTCTATAATTAGTAATAGAATTGTTTTTTCTAATAAACCACATTTCACTGATATTGCGTTTATTCCAATTTGACTCTTTATCTAATATTTTAACTTCATTAAATAGAAATTTATGCCCAGTGTCGAAATAATGAGATGACAACGCGGTCTTATTATCACTTATTTTTCTTATTAAATATTATCTCGATGGACACGATATCTATACTAATATATAAAGCTGAAGAGTTTGTTTGTTTTTTTTGGTTGAACGCGCTAATCTCAGGAACTACTGGTTCAAATTGAAAAAAAAATAATTGTTGGATAGGCCATTTATCGAGGAAGACTATAGGCTATATAATATCGCATTACGATCAATAGGAGCAGAGCATCAATGAAAAATGTATCTCAAAATGTGTCCGTCCGACAAAAACTTTTGAACGGTAACTCCGATCATCATGAAATTTGGACACAACATTCATCTGGGTAAACTAAGATGAACGTACGTACTCATGTCCCTCCCCCTATTCGTTCTTTTGCACCCGGGTGAAACCGGGCGGGACCGCTAGTCTAATATATATTCTTAAAACGTTTTGGTATACATTAGATAGTAACTTTTTTTAATATATAGTTTATTGGTCTCTGCATCTTCTGATATAATCAGCCATATATTCGATAGAATACCGAAATAGCAATTTTATATACTGTTTAGACATTGATTGAAATATTTAGTTAGGTCAGATGGTTATTCATGAGCTGTCTAGACATTGCTTGAAATGTTCAGTCAGATCAGACGATCGATCAAGAATTGAATTATTTAAAATCTACAATTAGAGTTGGTGTAGCGCGCCAAAAAAAGTTTCATTTCAAAAACAAAAAACCTTCCATCCTTGTGAATCAGTGCACCTTGCAAAGACAAGCGAGGGAGGGGGCTAGAAGTGTTCATTCGTGTTCAAAGTGTTCAAAGGTTACCCTTCAATCCCTGTGCCACTACTTATTCCTCTTCCGCAGCAGACAATGGGTTATCTCAAAGCCTCTGCGAGGTACTTTGCTCCCAGTTCCATATTCCAACTTAACAGGAATTGATCCCTTGATTTTATGTTATGTGTCATAATGCGCCTTTCTTTTTATACTTCTGTATATTTTTTATATAGCTCGTTATTTTAACAATTTATTCTTTCTGACGCAAATATTCGCATTAGAAAGTCAGTCAACTATAGTTTGTAGGTTTTAAAATCGTTCCAAACAGCGTCGTTTCCACGGTAGAGTTTCACCCACTTTAACAGTTTTTTATTGTTTTGTAAGCTCGAGCCTAGCGGTGGACTGATATCTGTCGCATGAACCAACATGGCGTCAAACTAAAAATGCTCATCAAAAATTGCGCTGATTTCAATGTGGTCAAGGAAACTATTGTATCTTTTTTTTTCGTTTAGAAATCATATTATTCAGATCGGCTTTGAGCTGCATTTACCGTCAGCACATAGTACAATCTATCACTGTCATATGCTAGAAGTGTTTACTGAATATATCTCAGTCAGTCAACATCTTTGACGGTTTTGACTCGGCGGTATACGTATGTAGTACATACAATGACACACAACACGGTTTGTGGCAGTAGTGTTTAGTGTTACAGTGTATATTGTAGTTTGTTGTTAATAGTATTTGATAAAAACTTAATAATTAAAACATCAAAAACATTCATAATTTAATCATTCCATCCCTCATTACTAGCCCGTGTTATAGGCGGTACCTCCGGTTGACCCTGCAGAACACACATTTAAAATGTTCAAGCGCCATAGTGAATATACAGTAGAACTCGATAAGTAAAAGCCTCTGTAACTTAAACATTTTTTTTAATTCCCTTTCCCTCAAAGCCTGAAACCTCCATTACTTAAAGCACAAAACGTAACTCAAACAAATATTTTGATCGTTGGACCTCCACAACTTAAAGTATTATCAGTGAGTCATCGTGAATAAGTATACAAACAAAATATTTTGCTAAGAACTTTATTAATTTTCACTTCAGTCTTTCACTAAATCGCTTTACGTATTGCTGTGCGCATGAAATATTAATTAACGAGTGATAATATGAAGCGAAAATTGAGCACACTAACATATTCCGACAAGTTAAGAGCAATCGAATCAAATAAATAGATACAACATTTATTAGCAACGAGCGGTTTCGCCCGGTTTCACCCGGGTGCAAAGGAACGAATGGGGAAGGAAGGGACATAAGTACGCACATTCATCTTAGTTTACCAAGATGAATGTTGAGTCCAAACTTCATAATGATCGGAGTTACCGTTCAAAAGTTTTTGTCGTTAAAAAGCAGTATTTATACTTTTTTAAAGTAATATTTTTTTTTAATATAATAAATATTTAGTTGAAAACATTGTAGGAAAATTGTTTTTATATGGGTACCTATAGTTGTAGCAGTTTTCAAATGAGTATTAATTAGATTTATTTAATTTTAATTAGTCGTAATAAAATTTTAAAAAATTGAAATATAAGCTTTAGAAGAAAGCAATGTAGAAAATAAAAAAATAAAAATATATTCGCCGCCGTGGGGCATGACCCCAAAGACCCTGGCATTAAGAGTCTTACGCTCTACCGACTGAGCTACCTATTGCAATATTTAGTTAAGGCATTTCATCTGATAATATTTGTCGGACGGACTAATTTTGAGATACATCTTGCAACATTTTTCATTGATGTTCCGCTCCAATTGATTGTAGCGTGATATTACATAGCCTATATCCCTCCTTGATAAATGGGCTATCCAACAAAAAAAATTTGTTCAATTCAAACCAGTAGTTTCTGAGATTAGTGCGTTCAACTAAACAAACAAACAAACAGCTTTATATATGTATTAGTATAGATATAGATTTATTGGAACAGTTCCAACTCTCTCTAACTTAAACTCTCGATAAGTAAAAAACTCGATAACTTAAATTTTCCAATGTTTCCCTTGAACTTTAACTTATTGAGGTTCTACTGTACTTATATTTGTTTGTTAATTGTAAGTAACCCTTATCAAGCGAATTACGAGTTTTCTCAACATATTACGTTCTACAAATTCCATTCCAAATAATATAAAGCTTCAAATGAAATAATAACAAAAAAAACACGCGACGTTTCGTTGCAAAAATAAAAAATAAAACTCGCTATCAATATATCGACTAAAAAGTTTGTAGGTAAACGACAAAGAATTGTATAAATGAAGTCGTTCAACATGGATTGAATTAATCTTATAAAGAAACACTAATTCGATTGGCTAAATGTCAATAAAGATGAAGTCGAGAATCGTTCCTACAAACACAAATCGATTTTATTCCGCAACAATATCAAAGAACATTTAAAAGTCGTCGCCGTATAACAAGTTAGATTAACTTCATACAACCTTCCTCAACAGGAACCTGATTAAAATACAAGGATGGGAGAAATCGGAATCTGAATCGGAAAGTGGTAACAGTGAATAATTCGTGTATCCCACTAGATACGAAAACAGTTAAAACTCTAGATTTACTATAGGCAAACGCTGAGGTACATTTTTTTCCCGTGATGGACGAACTATTTACATATCTACAAGTTTGTATCGAAACCTCGGTGCGTGAGTCCGACTCGCACTTGGCCGGCTTTTTTTCTCTCGGTAACAATACATAAAATTTTCAAGAGAGCTTCTTAAATATGTGACTTGCCATGTACTCAAAATTACAAATTCTGGGTGATATTGCTATGTATTTTAAACTATGACTGCGCGGTTTTCCCTAAAAGCTCATGTTTTCTAAACTATTCAGTAAACCATTCTGAAATTGTAATTACATATCTATCTATATCTATACTAATATACAAAGCTGAAGAGTTTGTTTGTTTGTTTGTTTGAACGCGCTAATCTCAGGAACTACTGGTTCAAATTGAAAAAAAATATTTTTTTGTTGGATAGCCCATTTATCGAGGAAGGCTATAGGCTATATAATATCACGCTACGACCATTAGGAGCGGGGCATTAATAAAAAATGTTTGCAAATGTATCTCAAAAATAAGCTTCATGTGAAATGCACTAACTAAATATACTCATATTAGCGTTGTGAGTACACAACCCCAGGTGGCTCAATCGGTGAGCATGCGACTGTCAATATCAGGGTCGTGGGTTCGAGCCCCACGTTGGGCGAATATATTTTTATTTTTTTTCTACATTGCTTTCTTCTAAGGCTTACATTTAAATTTATTTTAATTTTGTTTATTTAATTGAAAAAAATAGGTATTAGTTAAAAAAAGTATAAATACTGGTTTTTATCGACAAAAACTTTTGAACGGTAACTCCGATCATGAAATTTGGACACAACATTCATCTCGGTAAACTAAGATGAATGTGTGTACTCATGTTCCTCCCTTCCCCATTCGTTTTACACCCGGGTGAAACCGGATGGGACCGCTAGTTAAGAAATAAGTTGACAGCATTGCCTGGGTGATTTGGGGTAATTCCTTATACAACCTTTAAGCGCGTTGTCTCATTCCTAGGCAGTGCATGTATCGCCGTGCATGGCAATCACATATAAATAATGCAAAGGTGGCGTTGGACGTCCTTTGAGGGTGAGATAAGAGGGTCTGTCTGTCTGTCTGTCTGTTCGCCCGTCCACCGTGAGAATTATATTACAGTTTTATGTGGCGTACCTCTGACGCATTTTAATTATTACGTGTTTTCAACTTGAAAAATGCAACTCTTATACTTTTAAAAGGTACACATTTTGTGGGATACCCGTTACGTATTTATTTTTATTGAAATATTTTCTCAAAGAAATATTACAAGTTCATAAAATTTTTCCGTTTACCAAATATAACCCTATTCACTGTTCCCCCATAATATGGTGGAGGTGCGGGTACAACCGATAGTCATTTCTGGAACGAGTAATTTATTAATAAAATGTTCACGGCTGGCAGGGTTGGTTATGACCTCAATTGTCGAGCATTTATAATCTACAATCTGTCTGTGTCTTTTTCTTAGCAATAACAACAATATAAATAAATAGCGATAGTTCGCTATAATACTGCATAAACACCGATTCTTGACGTTCAAATATAATAGAAAAATGTATTATTCAATGTCACTGTATGAACTCAAACCCGAATCTTCTACTATCGCGGCGACTGAATTATCATTTATTCTATAATTACATATATAAACAATCAACATTTCTCAATAAAGTAACAGTATTTCACATCTTTCAAGAGCTAATATTTTGCATTAGGTATCATTATAATACGAATACTCATCACTCAACCAAGAGCTACCTCTAAAAGTGAATCAAAGACGCTTTTCCTATTAATTATTAATCTACAAAACATGATAATTCAGTCGCCACGATAGTATAAATTTCAGGTTTAAGACACTGATATTGTTTGAATGATAATAATTTTTTTAAATACTGCATTTCAATGTCAACAATGGGTGTTTCATAACAACATAGCAAACAATAGCTATTTATTTATACAGTAGAACCTCTGTAAGTCGAACTTAAGGGATGCGGCCAAAAGTTCGAGTTATAGAATTTTTGACTCGAAGGATTTCGACATTTTGTAAGAAAATATTCGACTTGTAGAGGTTAAAATTAAAATTAACATGTTTGGAGTTGCTATATTCGAGATACAGAGGTCCAATTTGTTTTTCCGAGTTATGGAGGGAACATATGTACCGAAATGGTTATTTCGACCTATAGAGGATTGAGATTTGGAGTAACGGAGGTTATGGGGCTTGCAGAGAAGGGTCAAAACATTTTTTCGAATTTTAGAGGTTTTCGACTTATCAAGGTTCGACTTAAAGGGGGTTCTACTGTATGTTATTTAAAACATTCATGGATTTTAAATCTATATTATTTATTGAAAACTTACACAGTGAATTTCAGTTAAAACGCGTCATTTAAGCTGTTTTATTTTTGTTAGTAGCTATGAAAATCATTAATGTATTACAGAAAATCGTTCCACTTAAAATGCAACGTTCACCGAAAAATAATACATAAAATATATTGATTTTTATAGCTACCATATCAACAAAAGTCATATATAGTGCGTCTTAAATGAAATTATTTGTACAAATATTTAGTAATGATGACGTAATGAACACCCTAGCTCAATACAAAATGTGATGGAGAACTGGTAATGGGAACTAATTCAAGGTGATCCCCTGTTATTATTGACATGGCGCACGCAACAACAATAGAATTCATTCTTCTGTTTTCGGTCGACGGTCACTTGTTTGCGTGTAAGCATATATAATGAATTGGTACTGATTACTTGTACAAAAACCTTATATTCACCTGTCAGTGGATTTGCTCTACAATAAAACTTTACAATCTTACGGATAAAATATTGGTCTGCTTTACCGGCACGATAACAAATATATCGGGTGCACAATGGCACGTTGGTTAAGAGCGTTCACACTATAATTTAATAAAAAAAAAGACGGGTTGCTCTCCAGGAGTGCCGGCGGAAGTGAAAACCTAGATGTACTTAAACTAAATTTCGCTAGTAGCAATATAAGTTACATGCAGTGCAAAAAATTATAAGCTATAAGCTTTGACAAAACATTAAGAGATGTCGCTATGCATCCAGGTTTCGTAAAACTACACATTTATAAAATTACATGCAGCCAGTCACTGGATGTAATTTTTTAAATTTGTAGTTTTACGAAACCTGAGTACATGGCGACATCTCTTAAGGTTTTGTTAAAGCTTATAGTTTATATTTTTTTGCACTGCATGTAACTTATATTGCTACTGACATCTATCGAATTTTAGTATATCTACTGCCGAAGCAAGTACGGTAGACCGTCTCAACAACTCGTCAGGGTCACGTGACCCTGACGCCTGACGCGTCAGATCTGACGCGAGTTTAACAGTTTATACGAATTACAAAAAAAGTGTACAACACCGCTAAAGAAGTTTTCACTTCAATAATGCGTTTAAAATGCGTTTCTCGACATTGTCTACGTCATAACCGACGCCATTCGCAAAAGTATTCCCTTTCTTGCTGATTGCGACGTTTTTAAACTTACCGTAATATAAATTAGCTATTAATTTATTTAAAAAAGGTTTATTTTTAACGATGTGCGATGTTTTTTCCTGAGTTTTTTTTCAAAGTAAATATTTTAATTAAATTTTGGCGTCGATATAGTTTTTCAGTGGAGAAATTTGTACGTACACCCGGTATAAAAATACAGCTGGGCACGTTATTTATATGGGACGTTTTATTGTATGAAAACGTAGGCGCCAATAAAAAGGGCGGCATTTATTCACTGTGCCTTGGCCTTTACTGCAAAACACGAAACTATTATAATTATGAGCGGTAAAGAAAAACTTTACTTCAACTAAAGAATTAACTTTTCAAAAATTTAAATAAAAAAGCTTTTTTGCACAATCTATAAAACGGTTGCATTTTATGTCCGGATAGCAGTCACATAAAACGACACATTTAAGACGTCTGCTTTTAAAGTAAAGCAAAAGTACACCATCTAAACAATTCAACAACAATTTATTTATTTAATAAGCATTAAGGCCGCTGCACACGAGGCTAGAAACGCTGCTTGGAGTTCCGCTGACCGGTAGGCTGCAGGGTACGAAGCTGGAAATGACGTCACTGCGGGCTCTCTTGCTAGCTCACAAGTCTACAAGATAGGTTTTAAAAATCAGCACCTTGTCACGTGGGCGACTTGAACAAACGCCCACAGACCAACTTGACGTCATTCTGGACAGAGTCAGACAACAGACACGTTTTTCTCTGTGTTTATATTTGAACTGTCACTGCGCGCGGACCAGATTTATTCACAAAACTAGCTTGAAACAACGTCTCGTGTGAAGCGAGCACATAACAGCAATCAAGAAAACCAGCGCATGAAAACTAGTAGGCAAATCTATCAGCGTTTCTAGCCTCGTGTGCTTCGGCCTTAAAACAGCAGCAGGCGTGAGTAGTAATTGCCATAAACAACCTAATATACAACTGAAGTTTGTTATTACAAGGGAGCTGTCAAAAATGTTTAAAATATTACAGAGAAAATGAAGTGAAAATCACATATTTTATTTGGAATGCGTGCAAACAATGTTGTAGGTATATGTCTCATACCTACATTAGATCCTAGGTATATAAACTACCGTTATCACACGATATTATGTTGATCGGTGATCACCTAAATAAATTCAAAAGCAGCGAGATCCCCTGAGCATATTTAAAATTTAAACTCACGTTGATGAATACATTTCATTGGACACGATAAAATGTCACGGAAGTGTATAGTAAAAATTTGAGGTTAGGGAGTAATGATAAATTCTTCAAAACATAACCTAAAACCAATATGGTTTCCTTGTATTGTTTCATATTGCACAAAAACAAGCATAAAAAAACTGCATCACAGGAAACGAGTCCTTGTTTTATGACTGAAATAAAATTATATATTCAATTGTTTCAAAGCGCAAAACAGAAATAGTATTAATTGCGTCGTACCGGGAATTATCCTAACAAACAAACGAATAACTGTTATAAAACAATTGAAACTCGAGAGCGCCATATATGGAGTATTGTTGGCTACATATGTACAACTACAATAATATATAAAATTGAAATTTAAAACTAGCTACAATGGCTCGAACACTTGTATTTACAATATACAAAACGGTAATTTAGTTTCAAACAGTGGATGTAATGGAACTATAACGTCTCTTTTGGGAAATTACAAGCGCCATCATACACACACACACAAATAGAGATACAGGACACGTGCTGCCATCTATATGCCTCGTATTGCAATATTGAGTTGAATTAGAAAAGTTGTTGCGTCGTGTCCTCAAGATTAAGGTTCCTGGTATTCACTTTTCACTTTTTCATATTAGAATAGAAGAGAATAGTTCTTTATTTGTAGAGTCAAGTATATATGTTACGGTCTATACCCGAATTCGGTCAATGACCTATATAAATGCGCAAAACTAGTTTTGACCAACGAATATTAATTACCAAACCCGAAATCTTACATTTAAACGTGTATTGTAAAATGAGCAAAACTAGTTTTGCTCATTTTACAATATACACGCTTAAATGTAAGATTTCAGGTTTGGGCAATATTCGTTGGTCAAAATTAGTTTTGCGCATTTATTTCGGTCATTGACCGAAATCGGGTATAGATCGTAACATATATACAGTCGTCAAAACAATTAGAAGAAAAAATCAAAATATACCTGAGATATTATAGGGCACAGTTCCTACAAGATATGTGCTTTCACCTTTTTTTTAAACTGATTGCCTTTGAGACATTTTATTTCTTGCGGTAAGTAAGGAGTGAAAGTCCTGTCTAAGAGACTGATTTCTCAAAGAAGGCTGTTTTATGTTTAAGAGTATAATCTTTGTGCTGCGGGTATCATATTTATTTCGTTCTTTAACGCCAAATGAGTCGTAATTCTTACATAAAAAAGTTAAAACTTCATAGGCATAAGTACCGTAATAGGTTTAAAAGTTCATTATTTTTAAAAATTGGCCTACATGAGTCTCTATTTTTAAGATTAAAAATTAATCGATTTATTCTTTTTTAAATTAGAAAAACTCTATCTCTATCAGTTGCACGACCCCAAACTGTTATGCTGTACGTAATGAAAGGAGTTACAAATGCGTGATAAAAAATTAGCATCTTATCCGAGTAATTTAAGACGCAAGATCCGATTTTAAGTTTTTAGTGAATTTACACGTTTCAACTATCAAGAACCTAAGAATAGTATATTACACTACACGGGCAGAAGGTTTGAGAGCCTTGAACTGTGCAGTGCAAGAATCTCAAACTTTCTGTCCCTGTGGTGTAATATACTATTCCAAAAAAATGCCTTCGTCGGTTTGTGGTAGCAACTAGAGCCTAAAGTACTGTATCGATTTTGCTCACATTCTGTATAGAAATAGTCTCCCGCCGAGACAAAACCGAAAAATTGAGAGTAGCTCAAATTTTCAAAAATGGGCGTGAAAAGAAGCGGAAAAAACAAAGAATATTTTCGCGAAAACAACTAATGATTTTGAATAAATTTAACAATTGGTAGACTTGTCAATTGTATAAATTTTAAGGAATAAATAAATTAAAAAAGAAGAAAATTATTCTTTGCACTGGATACTTCCTATATCCAATTTTCGATTAAATATAATTAAAAACAGTATCGGTTCATGAAAACCGCAAACAAAAGGTAATTAACACACATAAATAATAATTCTTTACTAATGATTTCATATAACAAATGGTATAATAAATAAATGTAGCTATAATCATGGATAGAAACATTGACGGTAATAAATAGATTTCAAAGCTAATAATAAATCAGTAAACTGTCATTCTCGGAAATACTATAGAATGTTTTAAAAAGTACTTTTTTTTAGATAATTAGGTATTATCAAGATAAAAAAAAAGTAATTGAACACGCTACAAAATTCACGTCCATTCTTAATATAGTCGTTTTTGTCTTAGACATTTATTTACATATTAACTATACACTATTATATAAAAATTTGTATTTGTGAATGTTTAAACGGATTTAACTTAAAAATTATTTGTTAAAATAATGTTCTCTGACAAATAACATGAACCATTTAAAATGTCTGACCCCTCGAATGAATATGTTCGACATATTCGAGGTGTCAGACATTTTAAATAAAGAACATTATTTTAGCGTTTTGGTTGAAGTTTTTAAGCTATCCAATTAAAAAAACATACGGTATCTATAAATTTTTACATGTCGTCAAAACGAAATCTTTCGGAAAATTTAGAGGGAAAACGCCCCAAAATCAAGAAAAGTCATAGAGGAAATAGGTGTCAGACTAGGCCTAATGAAGCCATATACAAAGTTTGGGGAGAGTATGTGTCAGTAAAATTTTTGCCAACGGGCACTCTGACTAAATCATTTGTTTTTGTGTGAGTAAAAAAATCTAATGTTCTAGAATCTAGATGACAGGGAGTTTGAATACGACATTAGACTGCTCCTGATGTATGGAAACTGTAATTATATAATCACAATATAAGGTCATTGTCAAAGCAAATTGTTTGGCAATCCTTTCTGCAACCCAGGATAAATATCCAATCAACTATTTTCCCAAACAACTTTATTTCTCGTAAGAACATGTTCTGATAGTTAAAACGATTGCTTGCATATCATATTACAGACACTATATATTACAATAATTTGAAATTTAACTTAATTTATATGCTAATTATTCTATCTCACTTTACATATCACTTAATTTGCATATTAATTAATGCACATATTAATTAAAACTGATAATTATTTTAAAGTAATTAACGAAATATGATATTGTCAGAAAACTAAATGGATATTAATATTTTTAATGCAATTTTATGAGATAAAAATCAGTCTCAAATTTTTCAAAGAAAAGACTTTCCGCGCAAAGCCCCTTAATTTATTCTTGAATATATCTTAAAAGTTCTACCAGAATTCTGATCTACATATAATATTCAGAAATTGATATTTCTTATCGTAATTTATGTGGTCACATATTATGGTAGATGGTGTACTCAAAAATCCCTAAATTCCCCAATCGACTAAATATTTTTATTTGGTAGATTAATTTTCGTTTGTAAGGTTTACCATTTAACTAAAAGAAAACAAAAAAGTTATCAATTCAGCGGTGTATAGTCTACATTAATAATTACGTTAAGGGGTCCGGTAGACTTGAAGTCAATTCAACCTATCCGTAGCATCTTACTCGCACTCACGTGTAATAGACAATTTTGTAACCGCCCGGCAGACATTTTAATCAGCTTTAAATACTAAGTTTAAAGGTATTAAAATTTCAAAATGCCTCAAACACCTTTTTTGTAAATAAAATTTCGCAATTTCGGCTTGGCTATAGGTCCCACTACCCTTCAGCCAGGTCTTCGATTTTGTGTTCAAACATTACAAAAGAAGTGTTACACAAATTTTTAAGTTACTCAAAAAAATGTTTTATAGCTCTCGGACTATAACACGACTCTAAACACATACAGAACCTAACCCGAGCGAAGCCAGGTTCGTAATTTGTACCTATGTAAAAGAGATGTATTCCCAAATATTGTGACATCACTGGCCATGGTCAATTTGACACATGCCTAAAATTAAGTCAACCTTGGTCCTGGCTCGTTTTAAAGTACAGTTTAAAATTTATGTCGAGCCGTAAAGATGAAACGTTTTTAGATTGATAGACTGATAGATAATATATTTGTACTGCCCTAAGTGGATACATCGTCAATAATACATAAAATTTAAAAATTACAATTTAAAAATTACAATTTAAAAATTCATCCATGTTATAAAAACAGTGTTTGATGAAAAACAATTTTAAGCTACTTTTAAATTTGTTTAGGCATTGCATGCTACTTAAGCTGTTAGGAAGTTTATTATATAATGCACATCCAATGTATTCTGGTTTTTTTTGTGATAGGGATAGCCTACATTTGTCTAGTCTGATGTCACCATTGTTTCTAATACTGTAACTATGTATATTATAACCTTTGTTTAACCTTTTTTATACAATGCTGCACAAAATTAAGCAAACAGAATATCTTCAATAAATAAAATTATCGACCAATTTTTCAGACAAATATATTAACAAAAAAAAATAATATAATACATTAATTATTAATTATTTTTAGATCAGTTCTGAAGAAAACCGGACCGAAACGTCAATGTATTAATTATTATTTTTTGTTAATATATTTGTATGAAAAATTGGTCGATAATTTTATTCATTGAAGAATTCTAATCAGACGTTAATCAAAGATTCAAACAGAAAATCTCAAGTTGACATTTAAACTTTTTTCTTACATAACCTTCATGGCAACATTATCGTCTGGAAATTGCAATTTATCAACGAAAATTAATTCGTTTGTGGGAAGTGCGTTATAATCATTTAATACTATAAACTAACATACATGTTACTTTCTTAATTAAACAGAAGGGTAATTATACACTTTCGCGGTCACCTGGTTTTTTGGCTCTAGAAAATCGAAAAATCATCCGATTTCGATGAATTTTTTTTAAAAATCTTCGTTTTTATGGCGGATTTATGGAAAAAAATACGAAAATTGAAAAAATCAATATTTCTCACAGTTTCATGACTTTAAATGCAAAAAAAAATTGACTTTACATATAATCCTTTATAACTGTTTCTGACGTCGTGGAATCAAGTTCGTTTATTTTTTTTCGCAATCTAAATAAAAAAATGAATATTTTGAAAAAAAAAAATTTTCAAAAAAGTTAATTTTTCGGTATTTTACAGCCTAAAATGTATTCTATTTCACATTCTAAATCACATTTACACGAATGTTCCAATTTATGCATTTTGATAAAAAAAATATTCAAAACAATTCCGGGGTGAACGATAAACGGGTATGCGAATTGTAATTCCGGGGTGAACGATAAACGGGTATGCGAATTGTAACGGGGTGAACGATAAAGGGGTATGCGAATTGTCTCGCAGTGAAACGGGAAGGGGCAAATGTGGAGTTTTTAAAAAAACAATTCCGGGGTGAACGATAAACGGGTATGCGAATTGTAATTCCGGGGTGAACTAATTTTTTTCATAAATCCGCCGTAAAATGGAACTTTTTGAGACCGAGATCATTGAAATCCATCTATTTTTCGATTTTCTAGAGCCAAAAAACCAGGTGACCGTGAAAGTGTATAATTACCAACAGAAGTTATAGCTGAAGCAATTGAAAAATATAATATATAGTTATCTGGAAACTATAATTCGCTAATGAAAGCGAATTCGTTTGTGGAAAGGTTTGTTCATTCACTATTAGTGTATATTCACTATTGACGTTGGTCGGATGGCGGGACTAGGGGTATGCTCAAAATTTCTCAATGTTTCACATCATTCTAAACCACCATTTTTAGGAATGTTTATATAATATATGCCTATTTAAATGAGCCAATCGAGTGGTTTTTAGGGTTGAAAAACGTTTTTGGGTCCAAAAATACCGAGAAAACTACCAATATTGTTTCAAAATTGAAATTTAAATCTTAAAAAAAAAGATTATAATGTGCTGCTACAATTTTAAGAAAATCGGTCCGACAAGACCGGACTTACAAATTATATGAAAACACACATTTGCAGATACGGATTTACTTACTGAAGGATGTTTTTAATTTGGTACAGATGTTGGATTGAAAATAATATTGAAAATAATATGATTTTAAAGGATGTATTAAAAGGTCAATTTTTTTATTGTCTAAATTCTAACAACAATTTAAGTTAACATAAGTCACAAAACAAGTATTAGCAAATAAGATTATATTGTCGGAAGGGTTTTGGGGCAGGTATCCAAGTTTTTTCATAAACTTACATCATTCACAAATTGCTCAAATTTTTTTTTTAAACAGTCGAAATTGAAGACATTGAAAGCATGGAAAATTGGACATAATCTGTTTTATCATTTGGCCACAGAATTCGACGTTGCATCATAATGACACAACCAATCATTTAGAATAGATTTAATTTACTCATTGATCGATTTAAACGCCTTTTGAAGTGTCGCATCGGGAGATATTGTTGACGTAACGGATTTGTTAGAACAACGCTGTTGGAAGGAGTAATACTATACTTGTCTCTGTCACACACCCTGCGCAACCAAACGTTGGTTAAAATTATTGTTTGCTTTATGTTTCGGACAATAGGTGAAAGTTCAAGCACATTGAGCAAGCTACAGAATGAAAGAGGAAAGTTTAAAAGGGATAATTGGCTCTTTTTTCTGTTGTCGAGCGTCTAAATATACCAAAAAAAGTATGCATGTGAATCTGGGACTTCTTAGGTTCTAGCATTTGTTAGCGATTTTATAATTTTGAGGATTAGGAAATGGTTACGTGGAATTTGTTACCGTGGCTAGAGGAAATGATACGTAATACACAGTACGTACTGCGCATGCGTGTAGAAACGATTCTCCCACTCTTTCCTCTCAACTGCCGGTTAAAGTCGGAGAAAGGGAAGCGTTTCATTTTTCGTCTGATCCAGGCCAATATGCTATACAGTGACTAAAAAAGTTTCACTTCAAAAAATCATTATTTAAAAGTCTCGCGAAAAGTTTTTAGGTCAGATCAATAGTGATAAAATGATTTTATTTGTTTGATTGTAATAGTCTACGTTTTTAGTGCATTTCAATAAAAGCTTTTCACTTACTGATTTTTTTAAGTTTTAGTTTATTTACTACATTCACAAAAATATCAAACATAATTTATTCTTGTCGTCTATTTTCTGTTCGGGATAGTTCTTAACTTCTATAGAATCGATATAATTCGCTTACAAAACTGCAGCAAAAGCTTCGACATACATTTATTGAATATAACGTGAATAGTTTCAACTTTCAATTTGCATAGCGTATATTCATAAAGTACCAACAGAATGTCGAGTTTTTTTTTATTATTCAAAAATTATATGAACTATTGAAGCCGTAAAAGTGCTTCAAGAAGCGGTCGTTAAAGTTAATCGTCCCTTTTTGCAATTTTACTTTTACTGCTCACTCACGTTGTTTATTTTACTTAGTGTTTTTATTAGTTATTTTACATTTTATTTTCACATTTCAACATGTCCCGTTTACCGTAAATTTCTATAATTAATGAGAATTTAATTGCTGCAACTGAGATAGAACCGTGATCTTTTTGAAACATAAATGCCTATTACGGAAATTTATAACCGGTTACAAGTTTAAAGAAATGACAATGTATATAGTTGCTAAACCTCTTTTAGTAGATTGTATAACCTCTAGTATCGTATAATACCACCACTGACTACGCATAATATTTTTTGGCCTACATTAAATAATAATAAAAGAAATAAAAACAAATTTAATATACCGCGTTTTTAAGACGAACTACTTTCGCAATATTCAAATCTTTGACTACTTAATAAAAATTGTTTGTTATTATTTTTTCAATATTTCGATATTAATAACTTTGAAATAATTTTATAAAAAAACTGATTAGAAATTAAATATTATTTTTTTTATATTTTTTAGATCATTTCTGAAGAAGCTCCAAATCCAGATCGAAACGTTAATGTATTAATTATATATAGGTACCTATATTGTCTGAAAAATTGGTCGATAATTTTATTTATTAAAAAATGCTTTCGCAATAACTATATAAACAAAGCCTAGGAGCAAACACTTAAGATGAACTAAAAAGTATAAAATAATTTATTTAAGCCTTATGAGTAGGATTTTAAACGAAAAACCAGGAGCATTATACGTTTTATGTCATTATCTACACTTCTTATATAACTGTCGCATGCGACCCACATTTTTCGTTTCAAATCCTACTCATAAGGCTTAAAGAAACTATTTTATACTTTTTAGTTTGCTTTAAAAACGTGGTATATTAAAAAAAATCATTTCTATTATTATTTCTATACTTTCTTGTATTGTCATCATACAAGAGACATAGATACAAGAAAGCCAGTTAATAAAAACGTGATAAAATATCTGTTTTTCATAAACAGTTCGCATTTAAGTAAACGGCACTTCTAATAACCGGTTATAAAAAAATTAGGAGCCTTCGTAGGACGTCTGGCAGGTGTGAAACATATATTTAAGCTTTCCAAATGCAACTTCAAGTTACAAAGCCCTATGGACACTTCTAAAGCCCTATGTCACGCGACTTAAACCTGCGACCAGTTCTCATTTCTTGTCGTTTTAGTTAGTTTATACGCAATTCAAAAAATTAATCGATTATAATTTATAAGAAACACAATAGAGATGTGAATTTCGTGAACCACTTTCAAATCTTTCGATGGCATGCTGCAACCTGCCTATACATCCAAATCTAAATAAATATATCATAGCAGGAAG
Organism: Xanthostigma xanthostigma; assembly: GCA_963575645.1. Lineage (NCBI taxonomy): Eukaryota > Metazoa > Arthropoda > Insecta > Raphidioptera > Raphidiidae > Xanthostigma > Xanthostigma xanthostigma. The sequence continues at coordinate 25,880,831 of OY754471.1, forward strand.
TGTGTGTTTTTTCGTGTGTACTTCAATCATGCATGCCATTGGCTGGATGCGGTTATCTATATATAAAGTATTCAATAAAACGGGTCAATTGCCTTCCCACGACAAACAGACGTACACCGCCAGCCTCCCAGATAGCCGTTGAGACACGTCAAACGGCTAAAGTGAATCGATTTGCCGGCGGCAAAGTTCGATACGCCACGCGATCTAACTTACAAACTACTATTTTTACTGACACCGAAAACATCCCATCTATCTATAATGCCGCGCCGTGTCGCAAAACTCTCTTCTCCATGATATCGACTGGTCACAAGGCAAACTGGCTTATGACGATGTTTTCAAGTGAAACTTATTTAGCAAGGGTAGCGATTAATGACTTGCAGACGCGAAACATAAAGGGCCCGCACAAACCTTATAATAATAATAATAAGTTTTTATTTTAAGAAATTTTAAGACTCTATTAAAAATGTCAGGTGAATGAGCATTACAATAAATATTCATTTCAATAAAAAAAGTGGTTTCCAGCAAATAAATTTTCAGGGAATTTCTGAAATGTTTTACATCTGTAGCTAATTTTATATGTATTGGCATTTTATTAAAAATAGTTACCCTTAGATGGGCTGGGGACCTATTGCTCAAATTTAAGCGACTATAAGGAACTCCCAGAGTGCTTGTTTGGCGTGTATTGATGTTGTGAATATCAGAACCTAGTTCATATTTATCTTTATTTGTAAAAGTAGATATATAAAGCTAATTCAAAAATGTAAAATGATGTTAAAGTAAATATTTTGAATTTTTTCCTACAAGGGCTAGACTGGGAAACCCCGTCAATACATCTAACAATCCTCTTCTGTGAAGTAAAAACATTAGAAGCTGAAGTCGAAGAGGAATATGGGATTTGGTTTCGGTTAAATTGATCGAAAATGGTTTTATTTTATAGTTGAAAGGTCACTTAGAAAAAGTGTCCATGGGCGCATAGCCTAAAAACCAATAGATTTTTAGCTACAAATATGTTTAGCGAGATTTTAAATATGGGGATATCCATTGAATTCACAATCTTAAAAAATCCTAAGCTCCAGAAATATGTTTTCGAGTGCGCTGAATCCGAATATGGCATTATTATTTTATACAGAGTGACATCTCCCAACATTACCTGATTTTCGACTATTTTTCAATTTCTAAAAAAAATGCACAATAGTTGAACATGGAACTCTCTGAATTCAATGGACATCCCTATATCTAAAATCTCGCTAAACATATATGTAGCTAAAAATATATTGGTTTTTAGGCTATGCGCCCATGAACACTCTTTCTTAGTGACTTTAAACTATAAAATAAAACCATTTTCGATCAATTTATATGAGAACCAAATCCCATAAGGGTTGTGCGGGATCCTTTAAGCTTGCCAAATGCAAATTTAAGTAACAAACCTCTACGGACACTTGATAAAGCCCTGTCTACAGGCATTTCCTGCAACTTTCAGTTACTAGCAACGCCACTAATTAGTGACAATCCCAGTAACTAATAAATCTCATTCAACAAAAGCCATGTTGCAATCCAACGCAACAAGCGTTACGCGCTGTCATATCTAACGGTATACTAGTAACTGAAAAAACGTAACATCCCCCCATAAAAAGGTCGCCCCAACTGCACAGTTTTACTTCCAACCAAGCGCACCATTACATGTTTCACATAAAAAATTTCAAGACGGAAATCAAAAAATTAAAAAATATCGTCCCTTCGGATGATTTCTCTAGTTTTCTTAAATTCTGAAATTACGAAATTATTGTTATCTAAGCGCAGTAGGTATATTACCAACAAATTGTTACTTGTTAGTTTTATTCTTAGTAGAAATCTGACTTCGCCTTGTGACCACAGATATCATTGAAGATATGTGAACTGCTATACAGATTGAAAATATTATTCTTACAGTTCGTGCCGTCTGTGATTTTTCTACGCTCGACTCTCGGCGAAGAAAACACATAGTCGGTTTTTGAACTTCGATCGTTTAAAAATTCTAATAGATTTTTATGTGACATAATAACCATAGTATTAAAACTAGGTGCGATCAGAGCTTGTCTTCACAAAAAATAAATATGAATATTTCTTTAATTGATTTATTGATTATTATAGATTAAACAGCGAAATATTGCCTGATATTGCCTGATTTTAAAAAAGCAATAGAATTAATGATACAAAAAAAAAATAATCATAAAAAAATTAGAAGAATAATTTATGCTTAAGACAACACGATAGAAGTCAAACTGTTTCAATCACCAGTAGACTCTGAAGAAGACGATGTTTGTCTAAAACGTTAACAACAATAAAAGATTAGCTTTTAAATTCATTCTTTATATTCATATCACACATGTGTCTCATGAAATAAAGACCATAATTATTATTATTATTATTATATTTTCCAGTTTAAAACTTAACCAAAATGAAATTATATTAGCCGCTACCTAAGCGATTGAGATGTAACACGACAGTGCCAATAGTAGTGGAGCCTTCGATTCCACCGTATTAGTCTTGTCTCACGGGGCTGCGCCATACGCTTTTATCGAACTCTGTTCAGCGATTTAGCCGTGAAAACGTACGACAGACAGACAGAGTTACTTTGGCATTAATATTAATAAATAACATTGATTTTATAACAACTTATCAATATTCTATCTCAATATATTCACAAAATTAACTAAAATCTAAATAATCCCGATTAAAATTCAAGATAAGAGATAAGCCGTGTGTTAGCAAAGGTAAAATAGATGAAGATGACTAATCTAGAGAGATTGTAGATTATAGACGCTCATCATCTGAGTTTATCAGCGTCTGACTAATCTAAACTAACTAAGAAACTAACAATCTTTAGCGACCAAACGAGAAAGAAAAGAAGAAAAAAAAAACAGTTGCCAACACTTCCGAACTGTAGCGGCAGAATCGATGAAATGTAAACTTGAAGCACTCGCTTCAATGGTCACTGGACCTTACAAGAATTCTTTACTCATCCGCCAATGTGCTACATACTCTACTATATTATAGGTATCTCTGATCACAAAAAGTAGCTTATGTCAGATTTTTACCATTCCAAAACCACAAGGGAATGGTAGGTACTAATTTAGGTCAAAATACAGTCTTCAAAATTTTACAATATTTTTGTCGTTTTGAGGTAACCCGAATCCAAAAAACAAATAATTGTAGAATGTCTGTGCGTCTGTTTGTCTGTGAACACGATACAGGTCAAACGAATGAGCGAATTTAAACCAAATTTTAGGACGATGTTTGATATGCAAATATAAAGAACCCTATTGTTTTGGGGGGGAAATCGCCGCATGCGCAGAAGATATATTGTGTGCTATAACGTTGTTTTTTATATAGGTAATAATGGTATACTTTTCATAACGGTTTATTATTCTATCTTTTTTTGAAGAAAGTTTTGTAAAAACAATATTTTTCTAAAGTTTATAGTTTTGGAAATATTTTAGAAATAAAAAAATTGTTCTTTTATTCTGTGATTCTGTTAGCGTGCTTTGATTAATTTTACATAACGTGACAACATAAGATATTATATAGATAACGATGAAAACGAACAGCAAATATCACAATATTTAATATTAGCTGTTACCCGCGTCACCGCACGCGTTAGTGGAATTTTAATTTTTGTTATTATAAGTCAAATGTCAATATACTTAATTGAAGTTGGAATGCTACTTTTTCTTTATATATGTTACCGGCCAAACCCGATTTCAGGACAAACTAGTTTTGCCTATGCCAAACAAGTTCTGCCTATATAATTATGCAATAGGATAAACCGGTATAGCCTAGGCCAAACTGGTTTGGCCTATGCTCGATAGGACAAACCAGTTTAGCCTAGGCTGAACTAATTTGTCCTAGTATGAATATGTACACTTTAGGATAAACTGGTATAGCCTAGCTAGTTTGAACTAATTTCAAGGAAAAATAAATAGTATTACTCGGAAATAATCATGATTTTTTAAAATAATAATAATAAAGTTTATTATCATTCGTACAATAATTAATGTACATGTTGAAAGTAAAAGAATTTTATGCTGTAGAAACAATTTTTTAAAAAAACATTTCTTTACATTTCTTAAGTTTCTTGATTCTAAAATTCTTGTTTCGAGTGGCAATTTATTAAAAAAATGTATACCATAAAAATTTGGTCTGTATGTAGTTTTAGCATATTAATTGTGTAATGGTAGGCAGGGAAAAAACTTTTTTCTAGTATCATAACTATGAATTACGGTATGATCAATAAAATTGTCCATATTATTTTTAACAATCATTAAACAGCTATATATTGATATAGGAATTACAAAATATTTAATTGCTAAAATAATGGCCTGCATTCCTGTCTAAATCCAGCATCCGAGATCAATCTTACAGCTTACTTCTGATGCAAAACCTCTTCCTATCTTTGTCTTTCTCTACCTATTCGATTCGGCAGCATTAATTCGAACTAAGCCATACTAGTTTATCCTAGAGTGTACATATTCATAATAGGACAAACTAGTTCATCCTAGGCTAAACTGGTTTGTCCTATCGAGCTTAGGCCAGACTAGTTTGGCCTAAGCTATACCGGTTTATCCTATCGCTTATAAGAATTAGTTTGGCCTAGGCCAAACTAGTTTGTCCTCAAATCGGGTTTGGCCGGTAACATATACATATAAAATAAACATACGGCTTTAGAATTTCTACTCAAAATGAATCAAAAACAATTTGATCCGAGCGTGTGTGCAAAAACGTTCGACATGTGTCACTTCGCTTTGTCGTCTCACAAATATTCTGAAGTTTCAGGACAGATATGACGATATAGTGTTGAACATTTTATTTGATAGGAATATTCGTATTTCGTATATAACATATAAGCGACTAAAGATAGATGTGTCAGGTAAGGTAAGGCAGGGATAGGGATCTAGTATAAGGTAAGGCGAGGATAAACGTGTACACATGTGTACCTCTCCCTCTGTTTCGAACTTTACTGTACCGAAATTTGTATATTAGCAAAAAAAATGGAAACTTTTGAAGTCAGATTTCTTGTGACACGGTAGGATAAAACTCGCTCGTACAGTGACGGATTTCCACTAAGGCCCAGTAAGCCCGGATCTAGGGCGACCAGATATTAGGGGCGGCCAATCGTGACAAAACACATTATGGCGTATGGCGGGCCGAACTGCACGGTGCAGTCTGCACCGCATCGCATAACAAATAATCTTCGATGGTTTGTGGGAGGCGGCTGTAAAGAGTTATATAAGTATCATTTACGTCGAGTATAAAATATGCGTTGTTTTCGTTTGAAGAAATGTATACACTCCTAAATCAAATTAAAGCTTGTTTGAATTCGCGATCCGACAACGCCTTAACTCCTGGGCGACTCACCTAGCGCCCTTTTGGAGCCCAATCTTGCAGAAGTCAAAGAAAACTGGCTGTCCCGATGGCAGCGTATACAGCAACACTTTTTTGGTCAATTTTATGTCAATTTACGTCTTAATATTTATGTCTAAAAGTATTAATAAACCATTTAATTTGTATCAAAAAATTTGTTTAATATAGGTTTAAATTAAAACCATGAAAACGAAGTCTATTACGTCTATATTACGATTAAGTTGAGAAGTCAGGTACGTCCAAGATGCAAGCTGGTAGTCAGATTCAGATTTTCGGCGTCTGACTGTATGACTCCAGCGGCGTTGGGTGTGGCCAATATGAAAGCTGGTTATCGGCGCAGACAGAGCATTCATATTAAATAATTATGGAGCCAACAGTACAGATTGCAGCTTTGTTGCTGCTTGGTGACAATGTTACATCTAAATTAAAACCTGTTAAAAGTGAAATACATCCAATTAATAAATTAAGGTCGATTTACGGGGAGTACAAACAGCCTATTCCGCAATTATTTGCCGACGAAAATTGTTTTTTTCATTCCCAAAAGGTATCGACGAAATGATCTTTAATTCGCTTATCCCATATGGGAGGATTAAGTGCAACTTTTGAAATAAAATCCTCGATATCCATATTTTATAGCACCTAAAAACAACACTGTCAGACGCAGATTATCTGAAACCAGAATGTACAATTCATACCGGTAAATATCTGAGTCACAGAGCCGGTGCGCTGGAAAACTGCGCACTGGTGTGCATTATGGCCAGTCCGATTTAGCAACAAAGGATTTTATGCACGCCGACTGTCTGACTCAGAAAACCAGCGTCTGACTACCTGAATACCAGCTTGCATCTTGGACGTACCTTTAATCCACCCTGCTGGATAGCGCAAATTCCTGGATCCCGCGGGACTAAGGTGGTTCAGTCCCGCAAATAGCTGGATAAAATTATCTTGCGGGATTGCATTCCCTAGACGTGATGGACAATCAAAGAGAGTGAAATGAGTAAGATGAGCTTTCTCTTGATGTTATGCGTATGCGGCTCCAAGAGCAAAGTTTTCCCCTCACGAGGAGGGGTTTTAGTCAATAAGAATCTGACAGTATCTGACTAGGTCAGGTGTCTTATGCAAGGTTTCCCCTCCTCGCATGAAAAAAGATGTGCGGCTACCTTTAAAAAGTATCATAAAATTGCCTATTGATTCGATTTAAATGTGCTAGGATTCAAAACCAGACCAACCCGAGGCGTGTTAGGTAAAATGAAGGAAAGATACATCCCTCGGCAAACACCTCCAAACATCGGCGAGAGCTAGAAGAAGAAAACATGCACGAATATAGAGGTATGAAAGTGGATTTTTATTTTTATCGGCAATGTGAGACACATTGAAAATTACAGGAGCATGAAAATGTTTATGATTTTCACAAGAATGTGAAATAGGTTTTGAGATTTATATAGAGCAACGAGTAGACATTCAGATACGTTGCACAGTGTAGTGTAGTGTAAGGGAAGGCTGGGCAGAGATATCATACGTGCGAATCACTGTCTGGATGTCATTTGAGTTTTAAATGTATTTCCGATATTGCTTGCACCGACACACACATAATATATCAGCTTCTACCCACCTCTACCCAACTACCTTTTGATAACCCGCTCATGCAATATTCAACCTAACTGCTTTTACACTAACCTACCGCTTTTATTATTATTTCTTTTTCTTATACATTTTTAATCTTACCAACCTTTACATGAAAATAGACTTTTTTGTCTCAACTCCATATTTCTTACTGCGTTACGTATACTAATTCTATAGAAAAATAAATCAATCGGAATGTTCAATTCTTTGGTGTCAGGTACAAGGACTTAAGTCGAGAAACCTAGTATTTAAGCCGTTTATACCAAACGAAAGAGAATACAATTTAAACTTAAATCCAATCTATACAGGCTGAGTCAGACCACCCGTATCAGTCGTTTTTTTCGAAAACTGTTAGTCGTAGAGAGTTGTGTCAAAAATCTGTATTATAAAAGCCCTAATGAAGAATCGAATGGTGGTATTTTTTTCCCCCGGAAAGGTCGGCTTCCCTGTTAGTTTGCTCCGGAGTGTTCAGAACTCCGGAATGTTAAATGGCACGATAGGTCGAAAGTGTGGTATTGTTGAAAAGATCTTTAAAAAAAAGCATGTTTTGTAGGACATTTTTTTTTTGTTACAGCCACCCCTGTTAAGTAATATTCGTTTGAAATTATTAAATTAGCATGTCAGAATAACAAACTTAATTTTAAAAGTCGGCATTTAAAATCTAGTTACCTAATTAAACAATGTCACAAATGTTCAAACTGACTTCAATTTACTTCTAAACACTGCGGAGCTCTTCTAGATATGTTATGAGTACCTGGAAGTATTTTCCGACAAAAAAAAACAATTGCAATTATTGAAAACTTATTGTGGCATAGTTTAATTAGGTAACTAGATTTTAAATGTCGACTTTTAAAATTAAGAATGTTATTCTGACATGTTAATTTAATAATTTCAGACGAATATTACTTAACAGGGGTGGCAGTAACAAAAAAAAATGTCCTACAAAACTTGCTTATTTTTTAAAGATCTTTTCAACAATACCACTTTCGACCTATCGTGCCATTTAACATTCCGGAGTTCTGAACACTCCGGAGCAAACTAACAGGGAAGCCGACCTTTCCGGGGGAAAAAAATACCACCATTCGATTCTTCATTAGGGCTTTTATAATACAGATTTTTGACACAACTCTCTACGACTAACAGTTTTCGAAAAAAACGACTGATACGGGTGGTCTGACTCACCTGTATATACCGTGTGTTTAAAGTGAGACATCAAGATCTATAGAAGGAAGAGTTTTTCAGACAAGAGTGTTTCAGACAAAATTTGTAGAGCTAATTGAAGGAGATTCGAAGGTGTATGGAAGTTTGATCATGGGTGGAGGGTTCAAGGTCAACTTTATTTTTTTCATGTGAAACCCTACATTTTTCTCTTCGGCAATCGATTTTTTGACAAAAAATACACAACTTTAGCCTGAATTTTTTTTTGATTGGGTCAATTTTTTTAATTATGTTTGCAGCACGCTGGAGAAGTGTATTGCAGTTGAATGCATTTAATGGAAAATTAAAAAATGTTCTTTTCAATAAAAAAACTTTTTTTTTTAAATTTTCCATTAATTTAATATAATGACATTCTATGATTGACATTCGCTGTTAGCACCCTGTATATAATAATCTACTATTGATATCAAAAATACCAGCAGGTATATAATTAAAATCGGAACGCTGAGTGGAAAACAGCGTCGTTCTAGAAGAGTCTGACCGCAATATTAACGAAAACGGAAAACAGCATCAAGTGGCGTGACAAAAACCTTCTCCAATATAAAACACGTCTCACTGACTGTGCAAGTGTTTACCATTGGACTTTCAATACGACATTGCGTTGCAGCATATACCAGGTGCTCAGACGAAAATACTAAAGATGAGATATTTCGAAAGAAAATCGTCGAACTATTCAATTATTACAATATCTTGACATGTTATTCGAAATCATTCGAATGATTTTTATACCAACAATTTAAGATTTTTAAGACAATCTCCAGTAATAAATTATTATTCCACGCTCTTTCTTTACCCTTTAAAACACTGCATGTAATTGTCTCTCTCGGATCGCATTTCACAGTATTGAATATGATCACTTACGTCTTTATCTGCTTCTGTTCTATGAAAACTAGAGCTAAATTCATTCGTTACCGAATGCATCATGTATACTGGAATGCATAGACAGATAGAATGAATGTTTATAGTACCTCGAGTTATTAATTGAATGAATATTCGTATTATTATCATACATTATGCGTAGGAATCATTTTGAATGAATCATCTTTTGATTATTACATTCAACGATTGTTCCAAACTCTACAAAATACACTAAATTCTATTTAAATCCAAAATGAGAGAACTTTCTCAAACTCACCATGCATGTACAAAATGACATGCTAATTCCAATGAGCACAAGCAAACGTCTGTATTTCTTCTGCCTCAGAAGTTGTGTCCGTTTAAAGGGACGTAAAAATTCACCCAGAAAATCTCCGATTACCTACTCGCAACTTTTTATCCAAAAGAGGTACAGACCTTTGTTGACATTAGAATTTTTTTTCTACAAAGATTGTCAATTTGGAGCAGAATAATAAGAATAATTGTGAAAAATAACTCTAATAATTTAGAGTGATGATTATCCTGTTTAATTATTAGAAGATTAAAGGATGAAACCTGGTGGCATTGGATCAATGAACTTTGCAAATACTGAAGTTTTTTTATTGCATTTTATTGTCTGAGACAATAAAATGCAATAAAAAAAACTTCAGTAGGTATTTGCAAAGTTCATTGATCCAATGCCACCAGGTTTCATACTTTAATATTCTAATAACAATAATGTGTTTTAGGTCCGTTTCTCGACCTTATGTCGTAACAGACGCCATTCGCACCATTTCTATTTCCCATCTACTACACTTGGCGTTATTTTCTACATTTTTTCAACTTCAACTAATTAATAGCAATTGGTGAATGAAGGAATTTTTAGAACATTAGGATGAGGTAGGCAAATTTTGAGCATAAGAGTGTAACAGGTAATCGGCCATGGCCTTGAATAAAGAACCATCTCGATATTTGTCCCGATATTGAGGGAAACCATGGAAAACATTAACAAGATGGCCGGTACAGGAATTACCGTTTCTCGGCGAGGGCAGTAGGAAAAAGTCCCAGCCACATCTGTCCCCGCCGGAATTCGAACCCGGTACCTCCCGAGTGCGAGTCTAGTGCTCTCACCACTACGCTACACCGCTCGGTACTCAGGAGCAGAACAGTGGGCAAGTAAATCGTTCGATACTTATTTTTTGTACAGTCTGTATCTAGGCGGATACCTACATGGAGGCACCTACGGAATGAAAGTCAATTGTTTGTAATAGGGAGATACTGTAACGACAATACCCTGCTTTATGGGGGGACTCTCCTCTCGGACGATTGACTAACATTGTTATGACCTCGATAACCTCGCCACGCCGGTCTAGTTAATGCTAATGTATGACAAACAAAAGACATGTGTGGACAGACGCTAAAAAAATCAAAGAAACGAATACAAAAATATAACGCATTGTCGACTTGTATAAATGTATTTTTTTACAGCCGCCTACCTAAGGGGTCCACCTATGCTGTACAGCAGAGGTTCCCAAACTGCTTTTTCTCGTAGACCACTTATGTTTTTCGGTTTTGGGTAGACCCCCTGCTTATCTGATATTGATTTTCTGCAAATTCATTAATTTCACATGTATTTTTGACAACCGGTATAGTGCTACTCACTTTGAACGATTTAAATTTATAACGGTAGTGAAATGTAGTGTGAAATGGTTAGTTTTATACATTTATTAATTAGATTCAAATTAAAACGAACCAAATTAAATTTAATTTCTGTTACATAAAATAACTAAGCAAAATATAAAAAGTGTGAGGGATGAACCTGATGCATTAATAATAAATTTTCAACATTTGGCATCAATTTAGTTAGATTTAATCTTAAATCTCTTCGGTTAACGATGTTCAGTTTGTTTCTTTTTTTGTTGTTGACCCCCATTTTCATTTCATGGACCCCCAATTTTTTTCCCCCTGACATGGACCCCTTGCAAGTTGTCGTCGACCCCTGGGGGTCGATATAGACCACTTTGGGAATCACTGCTGTACAATTATCGATGACGCCCATTCTTCTAAAAAAACTTTCGCTAATAACATTCCAGAAGTACGTCGCCGAATTGATTATTGCGATCATCTCTACTTGATAGGCTGTCAAAATGTTTTGAGGTTATATACCTACATAGCTGTCGTCGTATTCTCACATTTTTTAAATCGTTTTTCAACGTCTGATTAAGCTTCAATAAATAAAAGTATCGACCAATTTTTCAGACAACTGTATTATAATTGTATAATTTTTGTTAATATATTGTCTGAGAAATTGGACGATAATTTTATTTATCTCACTTTTTTCTGAAATTTTATATACCTACTAACTAAAAGATCAAAATCAGTAACTTATTAATACTAATTATGAGTTTGAAGTTTTAATAAAAATAGCTGGCGCAGCAGTTTTCTGGCGTATATGAATAAGGGTTCGTAAATATCAAAGTTTAAAAGCCGCTGTTTATTCAACGTCGTTTGCTATAGCGCGATTTACAATTTTAAAAAGCGAGGGACTATAGTCAAGGTTAGTGGATATACGCAGTTAACCTCCGATCGATAGATGACGTCAGCTGGCAGATCGTTATATTTTTATCAACCATGTAATTTCAAATTAACAGGTCCGCTGTATGACGTCCTCGCCCTTACTACCGTCCAATGGAACGAGGTAACCTCTGTTTTACTAACCTTGGATTACTGTATGCCCGTTATAATGCACGCTTCATCGTAGCTTTAAATACACAAGATGTTAGCTTTGTTCTTTTTTCATAAATAAAAAGACTTTCCTTTCGTCAAAAAGGAAGTTTTTCCTTTGAAAGTATAGTGAAAAATGAATATAAATAAGTTTCATAATGCAATAACTTGTACAATGTAAAATATTTTATACGTTTCAAAAACGTTTCTATTCAAATATTAGTCTCCTTTAAAAACTATTTCTTCATCACATCATCATTAATTATGTAAGTGGAGATTTAATCAACTCACTCCTCAAAATCCATACTACATATAGATATCTATATACAGTATGTAAACACGATAGGGAAATTAGCATTGGGAAAAAATACTTGGATCAGAGTTAGCCATGACTGCATTAATTGTTATTTCTATTGAATTATCGTGGTAATCTTGAGGATTTATATTTTATTTTGATTTATTTTTATTTTACTTGACTTTTTCAATAATAAAAAGCTCTTATAAATCATTATTTTAATTTTTTTGTACAAAAATAAAACAAAGAAACAACTCCATCTGTTTGGAAACATTTCATTCAAAAATTGTCTGACTGGTATGACGTATGCGCGTTGGTAAATCAGTGTCCCAATGTCTTTAGGTTCAACACGAAATGGCGGAGATATTTGATCTCGCACCATATTTAAGTATTTTTGGGAATTTAATGTCCCATTAATAAAAAAAAGTCCGATTATGTTGTAATCATTTGAATATTTTCTTCGGCAGTATACACACTCATTTTGCAAAAGAATATTATTTGTCAAATTGAAAAACAAGATTTCAAGGCTCACTCTGATCCAGTCATTTTTTCCCAATGTTAATTTCCCTATGTGCACCTTACGTGTTTACATACTGTATATACGCGTCTATCTGTCTCAACGCGATAAACACAAAAACTACCGAACGGATTTTCATACGATTTTCACTAATAGAAAGAGATATAAACGAGGAAGATTTCTGTATATAATTTGAAAATATTTTGTACAAAATGGCTGAACTATAACGATGTTTTGTCAAAGAAAAAACTGTGTTCGTAAGCTTACATGGCTAATGCTGGTCAAATCTTTAGAGATACATCAAATGTACTTTGATAGTTCTGATGTGCAGATGGGAAGGTCAATATAATATTTTCAGAACAGTTTTGCACCCGAGTGAAACCGGGTCGTGCCGCTGGTAATATTATAAATGCGAAAGATATTCTGTTTATAGGTTATCTTTTGACGCCTAAACCGCTAAACAAGTTTCAATAAAATTTGGCAAGGGGATAGAATGATGCATTCTGAGGAAAGACATAGGCTACCTTTTGTTTTAAAATAAAACCTGAAGAGAATGAAATAGGAGATAAAGAAAAATAATACATATTTAGTTACTTGTCTTAGGAACAGACTGTAATTTTTTTAAGTTAATTTGTCATAATTTTTGCCAAAACGTACCTAACTGGTTGACATATCCAATACCTTTTTAAATTTATATTTGTTTTGGCAATTCACAGAGAAATTTTTCTGTTTGTGACATTATTTTCATTTAATTTAATTTTTTTATTATTGTCAATGATCGTGTTTATAGACAGTTCATTCTTTTATTGGTACAGCACACAAAAATCTATATTGCCTCCAGCGCAGCGACTAAAAACAACTGAACAATCTACTGACCCCGCTAATAGAAAATATGTTTTTAATTTAATGCGTTGACTGCACCCTTCTTTTTGTCGAATAAGCATTTTCATTATTTTCACACGATAGCTTTGCCTCCACGATTATACATCATAAATCATTTATCATAATTTTTTTATTAATAAATAAAATTATCGATAATTTTATTTATTGAAGAGTAATCAAACGTCAATCAAAGATTTGAATAAAATCTTTATTTTCAAAAGTACTGAAGTATCTTTCCACGGCGCTGTGCAAGTTCTTTACATAATATTTTAATTACTATATTTACATTTTCCAAAATTATTAACTTTTCACTTATCTAAGTGAAAAGTGTTTGAAAAAATATAGCTGATGTGGGCACACGGGCAAAATAAATGTTCGTTGATGAAAACGTCTGACCTATGGACGTAAATATTTGGATTGACGGCGGCAAGAAAGACAGAACATGGTTTCGACCATATATATAATAATTAATTACTATATATCACTCAATGTGCGGTGAGCGAAGGCAACAAAGCGTATCGAAAATATATCTGGTCTCTTTTTTCAAAGGAATTCCTTGGTTATTCCGACAATCATATATATTAATACGCCAAGGTTAAAAATGTTTGCCTCCCTTTTTAGAAAAAACCTCACAATTTCTCCACATAAATTATATATCATTTTACAGATAATTGCTTGCTCTACTGACATCGACAACTAAAAAATTTTTGTAAATTAATTAAAATACAGCAACGCTGAACAACGTCTGCCATCTGACGTCAACACTTCGATCTGTCATCTGACCTACATACAACAGACACAATACTGCATACCGCCATCTAACGGCTTTAATTTTGAAACAGCGAGCAACGCTGAACAACGTCACAGCAATGCTTTTGCTACTTGCGCCTCTATATGACAATTTTAGTAAAATATTTCTTCGATCTGTCATCTGAGCTTCATATTGTAATACAACAAAAACAAGAACGTTATAAGCAGTGTGCAAAATTAGAAACGAATTGAATACCTGCAATCATATTTAAAAAATAATTTTGTAAAGTGATAATTATTATACTTATTTAGTGCGAATAATTTGCACAGGTCACACTAGTATACTATATTGAGAGAGATAAGAATTAGCCAAACATACATTCCATTTCTTTTTTACAACTATGGCACGTCCAATTGTAGATACCGATAGATAAAATCTATATATACCTTTACCATTTTCAATTATACCTATATTCTCTTGAGCAAGACGAAGTAAAAAAAATAATAATTGAATATATATTATTCGTGTACAGCAGTGATAAAGATATACGGCCCGCGACCAGAATCTATCCAGTGAGAATTTTAAACGGGATTCGATGCCACTACGTATTTTTAAAATTGCGGGATCCTCAAGCTCAAGATAATTTATCCTTTTTATTACCTTTATATGAAAATTGATTTAAACTAAATAAATAAAGATTTTAATTTAGTATGTGTTTTAGTTATTAATTTGGAGTCTGGCCCGCTAACAGCCCTAAATCTTAAAAATGGTTCTTTAAAAAAATCAGTCTGACAGCCCTGGTGTACAGTGTACGTTGTATAAATAGTCTTTATTAATAACAAAATATGTTCCCAAGTTGACGAGTCGCCCATGACGCCAGCATATAGTCATGTCATACCTGCGGCAACGCGACTTTGCTCGCTGTCGCAACTAAATCAATATCAATTTCATTTTTATTCCTTTAACATTTTTTATATCGGCACCTTTAACCATAAAACCGCAAGTAATCGCTTTTGAATTTCAGAGAAAGAAAGAATGAAATGGAAACAGAAAAAAAGACGTTTCTGTTTACCAGCCAACGCAGATGATCTCTAGTTTTTCTTATTATTATATTTGTGGCCGTAGAGTAAAGTGGATTATGCTGAATTTTTGAAAAAAAATGTAGGTAGGTATAAGTTAAGTTTTTGTTTAATAATGTTTTTTTCAAAGACATAAACATATCTTTCATGATATGGTGAAGGAAATTAGAGGCTTATAAAAACGATGGGACCATTCCATTACATTAATTGATATGATATTAAATTATATAATATGAAATAGTTTCTATTAACGCCTACTGTCACGTCGCTAACGGCAGAGAAGAGAGACTGTATAGAAGTTCAATGCTGTGTTATAATATTTGGCTATCACTACAAAGCGCCATCCCCACCCCAATTGTCATGGCGATGCAGCGCACTCGAGCTTCGGAATCGCAACGCCAGGTGGCGATAATTAATAAGTTCAGCTTCACACCTTAATCATTGTATTTTTCATATTTTTTTATTACATAAAAAAAATTCGAAAGAAATTGATTAATTTCTTATATTTATTTTCTACGGTGTTCAGATAAACGCTCAAATTTACTTTTGAAGATGGGAGATGGAAATATACGTCTCCCATCTCTGTACACCGACACTAAAACTGGATCGTAAACAAAACAAACTAAAATTTCCGGCCACACTGTTCCATTAGAAATAAACTTCTATACAGTATCTCTTCTCTGCTAACGGCTGTAATAAACAGTTATATTTTATTTACTTTTCGTTTGCATGGTTATACATGATTTCCACATGTGAAAACATACTTGTCAGCTAACTAATTTCTTTTTGACAGACCAATTACTTCAGAGCCAAAGAACAGCTGATTTTTTATTTTCAAAACATTTACGAAACTATAAGGTTTCGAAAAAAAACTTTCTTGCAAAATGAATAAAATAATAAACCGATCTATTCGAGAAAAATAACAATTTCTTCTATGCATGCGCTGATGTTCCTCAAAAACAATGGGGTTCTTCCTATTCGCATGTTAAACATCCTACTAAAATTTGATTTTCATTCGATCAGCCGTTTAACCTGTATCGTGAATTTTTACCTAAATTAGTACCATTGGAACTACGTACTATATAATATGTGTGCAAAGTTTCAAGTCGATCGAATAATATGTAGAAGTGGTTCAAAATTGGATTACAAGATATAACTAACAAGTAACAACTAACAATCGAAGCTTATAAAAACTAAGCCACTTGCGACAAATACAGTGGTCGAAAGATCAAGGTCATTTTGAGATATTCTTAGAATTCATTCTTGCGTATAAGATACGAAATATATGAAAATAGTATTACATTTCCTTTCTTTTCGAGAAACAATAAAATTATTGAGTTTATAAAGAAATTCAAAACATGTCATTTAACTGGGGACTTTTTTGTATTCATTTTTGCAAAATTTTCAAACAGCAATAATACATACTGACATTTTTCAATGTCATTATAAACACACTTTGAGATAACTAACATAACAAACAAGCTGTTTTGCTTTCACAAAAATATGATTAGTTAAATTTTTTGGAAATACATTTTGTAACCTGAGCTTTTTATTGAAAAGTAGGAAAATCATAAAATTTTGATCAACGTATCCAAGTAGTCTTCATATTATAGTGGAGTATATACATTATACAATATGCGACCAAACTTGAAAACAAGAACACATGTAGAAGAAATGTCACGCACAGTATTCCTGAGTCACGCAGACAACCTCCGATATGGCAGCTCGGCTCTACTGCAGCCCTTCACAATGTTAGTTTTCACTTTACTTTATGTTCCTACTGCAGCGGGATATCGACGAGCCAAATTAATGCATTCGTTATTTTTCAAACATTTAAATTGACAAACAAAATAAGATACGTTATTTCGTGTAGGTAGTTGTGAAAATGTGCGACATTTATTGTGGCTCTAGCTTCGAAACCATTAATATACGAAAAAAGTGCTTGGGAACATTTTTTATAGATAATTTAATTACGCGTATTATTGATATTAATCTCTTTTTCTGTAAAACTAGCAGAAAAGACGTTATGGGCAAAGAACCATTTAAGTTAGCGAACTAGAGTTAAAGTCAAAATAATCGTAGTTGCTTTCGGATAATGCTTCGATAGCGTTCAC
Organism: Xanthostigma xanthostigma; assembly: GCA_963575645.1. NCBI lineage: Eukaryota > Metazoa > Arthropoda > Insecta > Raphidioptera > Raphidiidae > Xanthostigma > Xanthostigma xanthostigma. Next base: position 25,898,289 of record OY754471.1, read on the forward strand.
AGTACGAGAAACGTTTTTATACAGTTTATTCTCGACTTTAAATATTTGATGCTGGAAAAGGCAAAATGAATTTTTTATTACCTTTTTCACAGTACTTATATAAAATTACTTGCTGATTCCAAGAAACAAATGATATATATCTCTCTTCATTTAAAAGCTACGAGCATCTAAAGATTTTGAGAAACTAAGTTTTCAAACAATGTGCCCCATTGATTACAAACATGATTAATTTGAAAAATATTTAAGATAAATTATATTTTGTCAACAACTGAAAAAAGAACATTTTTATATTTCTTTTAAATTTACAGTGTGTACTCACAGAACATAAACTGATTCCGATAAAGAAACAAAAAACAAAAAGTCTGCATCTCATTTAGTACCTATAGATACGTCCAAAGGCGATTTTTTAAAGAATCTTTTGAGCTTTTTTAGTAATACTGGCGCGTAAAAAGTTTTATTTTACCTCACGTTCCATATATTTATTTGTTTGTTTGCTTCAAATCTTGCGATCAATTTTTCACCCCCTTCCCTTAATCTGATTAAGCCCAAATTTTGCACACATGTGTAGTTCTGATGACAATACAATATTGTGACAACTAACTGACCGATCTGGCTTCGTCCGGGTAAAAATCGCGCATTTAAATTTTCACCGACTTCCCGTTAACGGATTGAGTTTAAATTTTGCACACGTATGTAGTTTCGGTGACGCTACTATATTATGGTATAAACAGCTGACCGGCCCAGCTTTCGTCTGGATGCAAATTACACTTTTAATAAGGCACACTAAAATAGGTAAAAAACTATTTTAATATTATATAGAGTACTTAATTAAAAAAAATGAGTTTACTAAGTTTACTTACTTCAAGCTAGAAAATAATCACCGGTCACCAATCAGAGGTTTTGATCAGTGGGGCGCATTTAATAGGAAACTTTCATTTGTTTGAGATTGGAAATAATGTCTATCTTCGACTTAATAAATGCGCATCTTGATTTTACTTTAGTTTCAGACCCATAATTATTTTCTTGAATGTTGTACATCATAATAATAAAGCCTATTTTTAACGAACAATAATTCACTGTACATATAATAACTTTTAAAATTCATATTATGACGAGTTGTTTTCTAATGGCAAATTGCAGTCCGTACATTATAAAGTTCACTTTCAAATCATCCATTTTTTTAGAGAAAAAAAAACAGGAATGGCATAATCGATCTGTCGTTGAGATCATTAAATTTTTGCGGCAATATATCGCGATACCCGACAAAAAATAACACACAGATCACGTTTCCCGTACACCATATAACGTGGCAGTCCGTGACGCTCGCATTATCAGGGCTGTAGTCAGAGTTATTCTTCTATAAATTGTCGAACAGTTTGCGGTTGTACTCAAAGACCCCTTCCCTAAATAATTCGACATTCATTTTTGTTTGGTAAACGGTTTCTGTTTTGAAGTGGACCGAAATTCGGGTTGCGGTTTCGGTTAGTTAAAATGAGTAATTACGGTGCGGTTTTCGGTTTCGGTCTCAGAACGCAACGATATTTCTATTTCGGTTTTTTGAAATTTATATTTGCGGTTTTCAGTTCAGTTACAATTAATGTAAGATTTAATTTTCGGTTTCCGGGTCGGTTAGCTAAAATGAGTAATTACAGTGGCGTTTTATTTTTCGGTTACGGTTTGGTTTCCATAACTGATTAAAGCTAGGTACTAACGTCTATTAATAACTTGTGCATACTTATTTAAGTCTTAGCATTAAAAAATTGGTTGTCTGTAAAGTCGGTTTACGGACGATAGTTTTACGTGATAACGTCATAAAGAAACATTGATGAACTCTCTGACGTCACGCGAGAAGAGAGAGAAATGCGTACAATCCGACGCTTGGGCCGATCATGCCTCTCTATCGCTTATACCGCGCTCTCGCTTGTACGCTCAGGCTCAGGCGGAACGTGACACCTTTTCGTGCATGCAGCCGGTGTTTCATCAATTTATAAGACGTTATCACGTCAAAAACTTATTATTATTATTACTTCGAACTATTCAACCGATGTTCATGCGATTTTTACAAATGGGAAGGATCTAGGCTATATTGTGAAAACTAATGCATAATATATCCGCTATTTTCAGAGTTACCTTTAAAAATTCATTTTTTTAAATTAAAATTTGATCCCCTTCCCGTTCAACGAGGGTGTTTTAATCGAAAAACCATTTATATACAACAATTGGTCAAGGTTCAAAGAATATCGAAGCTGAATTTAGCCGCAATCGCTTAACAACAGGACAAACAAACAGACCGAAATGTCTAAGAGTCAAATATAATTTCACATTACAACTTGAACAAAAACAGTGCCAGGCACAACTTTAAATACAACCCTGTATAACGCATCATCTGATGGCTCATTCCAGTGCCGGAATAAAACAAAATTCATCGGGGATATTGATCGTAAACCTTTATTGTTATCTTTTAGAGTTTCAATACAATTTACTACAATATATGTTTTATGTCTTGCACAGATTTTTCCCAACAAATATTTTTATAGATTTCTGTTTGTGTTTTTTGATGAGAGGTCAGCAAAACAGTAAAATTCAGATGTCCCAAGTCGTACTGAGAAAGAATAGATTAAAGTGACCTCTGGCCTCTTTTTCTGGATACAAAAACTGACAGGTTCCATCGATTATTCAAAACAACTGCCCAATACAAGAGTTGGAATTGAACGCATATTTTTATTTTTTTTTTCGCGTTTTTCTCAAAATTTTTATGTTCTTTTGAAAAATTATTCTGAATTATAGACTGTCGACAACTAAGGTCAGCGTCTTAACTAACAATTGAGATCAAATTAAAATCACAGAAGTTCCACGACAATTAGATCTTAAAGGTCAACACACTCAAGCACTATAAATTTTATGTAATCCTATAATGGTACAAATACAGGAACGAAATACTATCAAAAAAATAACAACTAGTGAATTTAAAATGACAACACTTTAATTAAATTAATTAATTGATTGATTTTCAATTCTAATTTGGATTACCATAATATCAACTTCCGTAACAATTTCGTCACTTCCGCCATAAATAGTCCGTTTCTCCCACCACACGGACGAGTTTTAACCAATCAGATTCACGCTTTATGCTAACTTACAGGGGCGGCTGTGGGTCCCAAGGTTGGTAAAATGCTAGGAGAAGATTTGTTCTTATACTCAGCGGTATATAGGCAGATTTTTTTTAATGATGAAATATAAAAATAACAATGTTTGCAGTTTTAAATCTTTTTTATTCTCATCTTTCCATTGAGATAACGGTGTCTGAATCAAATTACATAATATGACGACGTTAATCAAATTTAATGTTGATACATAAATTAAAAAAGATGGATGATAAAAATGCCGAGTTTAACCCTGCACGGTAAATGAATTATGGATTTTCCGTTTTTACGACAGTTTTGTTGACACATTTTTGTATTAATTTCTGAATTTTTTGTTACCTTTAATTTCACTGTACATATTCCGGGCGAAAATGTCACTTACCTGAAAAAAGAAAGAAAAATTAATTATACTGCACATTTGAAAAATCTATCAAAAAAGGATACAAGAAGATTTTAACAACATTAGAATTAACTAAATAAAATTAAACTTAATATCATATAGTACCAAGTTATGCAGTTAATCATAATTACACATGGATTAAATAATTTTTTCTTTATATCTCAGTCTAACATTTAAATGCACTTGTCGGCTTGTAGCACGCTAGAATTTCTGCCTTAAAATTGATTCCGGAAGTAGGTAGGTACGTACTTTCGGCCGAGGTATAAAGAAAGTACGTACTTTCGACCAAGGTATAAAGAAAAATAGTATACACCACACGGTGCAAGAATCTCAAGTGTTCTGCTCTTGTGATGTAATACGCGTCAATAGTAATTAAAGTCAAGTAAAGTTTATGGTCATTCGTACAATTAACATGGTGACAGTCAAAAAACTCTTTTGTGTTATAAAAACATTCTTCTAACACAAATTCTTTACATTTTTTTTTAAGTTCTTGTAGGTATGTTAAATTCTATTTTCGTTTGGCAATTTATTAAAAAAAATTATACCATAAAATAATTGTATAATGTTTATAGTATATGGTTACAATGTAGAATTTTTAATATGGAACAATTTTTTTCCGGAAACCACAAATAAATTTTCATAAATATATAATTCAAACGGTAATAGAATAGTAGCGTAGTCCACTAGATCAAACCATTATTTTCGCGCCGTGGCCATGCAACCAGGCGGGAACACAATAAATAATGTTTACGTTTTGCAATATATAACATATATAAATACTAACACACCTTTATTTCCCTACGGAAACTTACAGGGGAAAATTACATTTTCCGGTTCGTAAAATTTTAAGATACTTGTGCAGTTTTAGCGTGCATGTAGTTCGCAGTTACACTGAGTAAGGGCGAGCGAGGGGAGTGATGGGAGCGGACTCAGGTGGAGGGAGAAATAGGGGGGTCAGTCGCATATGACCGACATAGAGTCCAGGCAAGCTGGAGGTCGCAGGTTAAGTCCTTTACACGGTCTATTATCCTAACTGGAACGACGAATATCATAGATAATGTGATCTTACGAAAGGATTCCGTTAGCTTTAGCAACAATTGTATACTTAGATCGTATGGGATTAGACGGATTTGTAACTTATAGACGTTCGGCAGTTCAGATCAAGGTCAAGGCCGGTTTCTTTTAACAGCTACAGATCGACCTCGAATTACAGTGACAGATCACCTGGAAACAAAAAATGTGAAGTGTCACACGTCTCACAAAAGAATGGTTCCTCGCGCGTCATCCAGAAACCTACAGGAACTGATGCAAATCCGTTTGAGTATGCTGCTGTCTGAACGGACGACAAGATGTTAACAACGAATCAATGTTCATTTCTAGATTTTAAGCTATAAAAAAATAAACTTGCCGTTTCTGTAAACTATATCTCTATGATCTAAATATGCACTGGTGGTACCACCTTGATGGCTCTATTATCGTTCTCTGTTAAGACAGAAGATGATCGTATGCTCGAACGCTATCTACTAAAAAGTATTTCCAATTTTAGTGTTTTTCTGTACTGGATAAAAAGTTTCACATTTTCAGAACATATAGTTACGTCAACAAGAAAATGATTTTACAGTTTTCTAATTCTTCTAGCTAATTAGGAATCGCTGCTAGAATGACATGGTGAAATGCAAATGAAGTTATGTCGGCTACATTCTATTCTAGTGGCCCGTCCAGGCTTCGGCCAGGTGCAAAACTGCATGATTTATAAATATATAGTCTCTCCCTCCCTCTCTCTTTCTCTGGAAATATTATATTGGCCTTCCCATCTACACAACTATCCACATCCACCCACGCAACAACTCACACCCATAGTATATGTGGTGGTAGGTGAAAAATCCGTTTTGGATAGGATTTGCATAAAATTTGTTCTTAGTAAGTGTCTACGTCGTGAAAAGAGTATGCCGAATTTCAAGTCAATCGGGCGTATAGTTTTGGAGAGCTCGTGATGAGTCAGTGAATCAGTACGCAAGTCAGAGAGTGGTATTTCGTTTATATATAGATAGATTAGTGATGTAGCGAATGTCAATTTATGGAAATTTGGGAATGCAAATATCTGTTCCCGATATTCGCGAATATTCAGTTTTGTCCAAGGTTGAAAATTTGACAGCTGATAGGCCGCGCAAATCGCACACACACATTAGTAATGATTCTAGGTACTAGCTTGATTAATTAATTATTAATACTAAGTCTAAAGCTTTACTACCTAATGTTAAAGTAAAATTATTCAAAAAATAAAAATTGAAAATAACGTTTTTTCATTTTTTTTATAATCAACTTGATTATATTATGGTGATAAAAAACTTAATAATAATAATAATAATGCGTTTAACGTCCGTTTCTCCATTTTATGTCATAACAGACGCCATTCGCACCATTATTTCCCATCTATCACACTTCCCGTTATTTAGTATTTTTAAACTTCAACTTAATTAATAGCAATGGGCGAATGAAGGAATTTTTAGGAAGTTAGGATAAGGCAAGCAAATTTTGAGCACAGGAGTTTGACAGGTAATCGGCCATGGCCTTGAATAAGGAACCATCTCGATATTTACAATATGGAATTGTTGAGGGAAACCATGGAAAACCTCAACAAGATGGCCGGTGCAGGAATTACCGTTTCTCGGCGAGAGGCAGTGGAAAAAACTCCCAGCCACATCTACTCCCGCCGGGATTCGAACCCGGTACCTCCCGAATGCGGGTGTAGTGCTTTCACTACACCGCTCGGTGGTGATCAAAAAACTTCATTAAAACATTTTTTTTCATTAACTATTTTTCTATAATCTTATTTAATGTATTATAAACACAATAGTATCAATTTATAAGAAGTTTTATAGTTGACCCACAAGTCAACCGGCTTCCACATTTAAAAAAAAAACTGGTTGTTCCATTATTTTTCCATCATAGTGAGGCGTCAGAGGTAGCTAATCTAACGTCGGTTCGAGAACCGCACTTTGAGAATCACCGGTGTAGGTACTGTATTGATGTGAATTTAATAGAGAAATTGAAACAGAACACTCGTACAGTAATATGGCCGAACCAATGACGAAATGACCACTGTGAAAGGATTTGAGCAACTCTAACGGTATGTAGTTGGAACAGAGTTATACAAACTAAATATGCTTGTGGTGTTTCGTTAAGCCATTTATGTAAATGGAGACAATTACGTACACATTGAAACTAAAATAAACTGCACTAACAACCCCGCCGCCCCTTCCGCCTACCCCGCTGCAACGCCATTCAGACACTAACTGCATGCGGCCATTTCCGTGGTTAGAGGACACTAATTCAAGAGCGAATAATTACTATTTAATAAAAAATTCCAGCCAATTGGGCGACGGGACCATTCCAACTTCAAAAATGTTGACATTTGATTAAAATAAAGAAAATACAAATGCTTATATCGCGTGAGGTGACGCGGGTAATGGCTAGTATTCCATATGATATTTGCTAATCGTTGCCATGGTTACCTACATAATATGTTCCACGTCATGTAAATATTAATCAACACATGCCGAACTTGTTTATTTCTGACAGATCCATAAAACAAAAGAGCGGCTTATTTTTTCTATTTTCAAAATATTTCCGAAACTATAAAGTTTAGAAAAAAAATTGGTTGTCTGTAAAGTCGGTTTACGGACGATAGTTTTACGTGATAACGTATTCCGCTCGAATATCATATTTAATAATACATAACCTAAATTTTAGTAGCTGTCATACTGCGCTCTCGCTTGCACGCACAGGGTCAGGCGGAACGTGACACTTTTTCGTGCATGCAGCCGGTTTTTCATCAATTTATAAGACGTTATCACGTCAAAAAATTCTTTAACGAAACTTTCTTGAAAAAATAAATAAAATAATAATCCGTTATGAAAAGTATACCATTATTATATAAAAAAACACCGTTATAGCAAATATCTCTTCTGCGCATGCGCCGATTTTCCCCAAAAACAATAGGGCTCTTCATATTTGCATACCAAACATCCTCGCAAAATTTGGTTTCGATCCGCTCATCCGTTTGACCTGTATCGTGTTCACAGACAAACAGACTAACAGACGCACAGAGATTTTCCAAAAATATGTTTTTTGGATTCAGAGGACGTCAAAACGGAAAGATATTGTAAAATTTTTGAAAAGTGATTTTTGACCTAAACTAGTAAGTACCATTCCCCACTTGTGGGTTGGAATGGTAAAATATCGATATACAGGGCATTCTTAAGTTGACTCTTTTTTTTAACGGCGTGTAGAAATCAAATAGACGAACAAATATTTCAAGTAACGTTTTTATCAAAACTCGAAATTGAAAGAGAAACGCGCTTTCAAAGTTTTATTAAATTTTATCAAATTTTGAGGTCGGTTCTGGCGTTATGTTATGTCACTATGGAAATGTGTCATGTCGTTATCAAGTATTCACAGAAATTGTTCGAAGCTGTTCCCGTTTTGTTAGGCACAAAGATGCATGCTTCGTAGCCATGCTTCTGTACATGCTTGTAGTAGCTTGTAGGGCCTTCCGCGAATTATTTGGAATGCTTTTTGATTTTCGATTCGTGCTATCATTTCTTTGCGAGTATCAACCGGGCTTTTGAAATAATTAAATAAAATTTAATTAAACTTTGAACGGCTATTTTTTCTTATTTTTGAGTGTTGATAAAAAAGTTACTTAAAATATTTGTTCCACACGCTGTTAAAAAAGAATAATCAATTTAAAAATCATTCTGTACGTGTACCGTTCTGAAATTTTCAAAAATTATTATACCGAGTCTACTTTACAAGATTTATGAATGCATCAAAATAAAAAATTCCAACCAATGAGGGCCAACATTTTTTTTATTTGACAGATAGCGTCGCAAGCAAGGTATGGTCAAAGTCTTAGGTTAAATTTATAGAGATAAAATCAAAGACGTAAAATATAAATGGGTCTTAGACCAAGATCTCAGATCCGCCAAACCTGCGCCATTTCAGTACTGCTAAGATTTTATCAGTATAATATTTAGTTGAAAACGTATGCCAATTTGCTAGCTAAAAAGCGGGGGTCTGGGATCTTGGTATATCTAGCATTCCCTGTATATTTAGTTAATACAATGCAGTGGTGACAACATCAATATGAGAGAGAAGCGGGCTTCGAAAGTAGGATACGAATTTCTATCTACTCCCTCTAAACCCAACTAATAAATAAAAAACCGAAAGGGTTCGATTAGCGGAAAAGATTACCAAACAAGAAAATAATTTAAATAAAAACAATTTCTTTTATTTAAAAAGCTTATAGTAGGTATATACAAAAGTAATTTTGTTTGCTGAAATTTATTTTTTTTTTTAATTTAGAAATGTTAAAATTCTTGGGAAAAATTGCTATTTATATATTTTCTCAGTTTTGATAACAAACAATCCGGATTAGCTAGCATGTAAAATATATATTACAATTTTTTTCAAAAATTCTAACCGAAAGTAAAAAATATTGTCTGAAGACACAAGTAATTCAAGAATTACAAGGCGCGAAATTCTATAAAATATACCCCGGCGTTATGTTTGAAAATTGTTGTATATTTTTAACGACACTTTGAGCTTAATAATATAATTTAATTAACTTAATCTACGAAAAAAATTACAGTTGAAAATATTGAAACACAGAAAGGAAAAAATAATTTTAATAATTTATTAATAATTAGTCACAACCAACTTTTTTATAATTATTACCCTAAATTATTAAAATAATTATATTTCCATTTTGGTACATTTCAATAAAAACTTTCTTTTTATTATTATTTTATTTTTCTTGTAATAACATATATCTCTGATGCGCATGCGCCGATTTTTCCCGAAATAAAATACAAAAATTTCTTGTAAAACAGATAGAATAATAAGCCGCTATGAAAAGTATACCATTGCTATATAAAAAACGTTATAGCACAGAATATCTCTTGCGCATGCGCCGATTTTCCCCAAAAATAAATTACAAAACTTTCTTGTAAAACAGATAGAATAATCAACCGTTATGAAATGTAAAGCATTATTATATAAGAAACAACGTCATAGCCCATATCTCTTTTGCGCATGCGCCGATTTTCCCAAAAATTTACAAAACTTTCATGTAAAAATAGATAAAATAATAACTCTTTTTAAAAACTATATTATTCTTATATAAAACAACATTATAAAAGATATACTCGTTTACGCATGCGCCGATGTTCCCAAAAAACAATAGGCCACTTCATATTTGCATATCAAACATCCTCCCAAAATTTGGTTTCAATCCGCTCATCCGTGGCGTCGGAATGGTAAGAAATGTCAAAAATGACGTTTGCATTTGTCAAAGTATTATGTTCTAATAATTAGTTATTCAAATTGTTAACTCAGAAGGCGTTGCATTGCATTTCACAAATATTTGAAATGCCATCCGTTTTTTAACAAATGCAATCGTTTTATTTTAAAACAGAACAAACGTAGTCTTTATATTACCATATTAAACCGTGCAACAGAGAGAGATAACCGAAAGATGTTTGCCATCGATTATATCAAATTGAATTTATTTCTAAATAAATTTGTATAAAAAACCTGTTTTGGCAAATTCTGTTGTACGAAATTTATGTAAAATTTTCTCCTCTTTCGTTTAAGACAGGTTTCGAACCGATCTGATTTAAATTGAGTGAGTTATAAGCAAAAAACTTCGTTTTTTCTAAATTGCTCCCCTCTGGGGTAAAAATTCAAAAATCGGGCGACGTTAGGATTTAAGTTACCCGGAGACGAATCGAACAAAAAAAAGTTTTTTAAAATCGGTTAAGGCGTTTGGGCTGTACGCTGGATACAAAAAGCGTGACTCACAGATTCACAGACAAAGCGAGTACATATAAGGCGCTTTAGCTTACGCTAATCGCGCCTAAAAATTATCGTCCATGTCTTTGGATAAAAAAAATCGATATTTATTCTGCATTATTGAAACAAACAAAATAAAACGAACTCTTTGGCGACGAAAAATAACATAGTTGTTTTATAAACAATGTTTTATTTTATGCCGTCGACCGATGAGTTCGTTCCGTTAATTTTGTTGTTTCTACACACTCGAAACTAGATCTCATTAAACAATTTTTAAGAGCTTGTAATTCTAAAATTTGCACTCGAATGGATTAATTCATCGGCTTACAAGGATAATCATTTGAGACTCCATATATCCAATTTATTGTAAAGACGTGAAGCAATTCAAGCTCAGAAGGTCCTAGGATTAGGCGGATGGTTTTGTTGGTACATATCGTCAAATCCACCCGGGGATGCTTTACAAGTCTGTTTAATGAGTTTTAAGTAACACACGGCTCATGTTTTAATAGCTGTAAGTGTAAGTTAAACCCGTTTTAAACTTCCACGTGAATTAAACTAGACCTAACACGGCAGCACTGTTGATTGAATTTGAATATGGAGGAGTCAAGTCGGTCATTTCACCACTGAACCATAAATTGTGGACGCTGCGTATTGAATCAAGACAGCGGTCATGTAGGCACTAAGCACATACAATGTTTTTAAAAAAATGTCAACCAGCATTTCACCACTGAACTGAAAACTGTGGACGTTTTAAAACAAAAGAAGTATTCACCACTGAACCGTAAATAGTGGATGAAGTGTATTGAACCATGACTAAGACAGCGGCCATGTAGAAAACATGTTTTAAAAAAATGTCAACCAGCATTTCACTACTGAACTGAAAACTGTGGACGTTGCAAAACAAAAGTAGCATTCACCACTGAACCGTAAATAGTGGATGAAGTGTATTGAACCATGACTAAGACAGCGGCCATGTAGAAAACATGTTTAAAAAAAATGGAAGCCAGCATTTCACTACTGAACTGAAAACTGTGGACGTTGCAAAACAAAAGTAGCATTCACCACTGAACCATAAATAGTTGGTGAAGTGTATTGAACCATGACTAAGACAGCGGCCATGTAAAAAACATGTTTTAAAAAAATGTCAACCAGCATTTCACCACTGAACTGAAAACTGTGGACGTTGCAAAACAAAAGTAGCATTCACCACTGAACCGTAAATAGTGGATGAAGCGTATTGAACCATGACTAAGACAGCGGCCATGTAGAAAACATGTTTTAAAAAAATGGAAGCCAGCATTTCACCACTGAATTGAAAACTGTCGACGTTATAAAACAAAAATGGCACTCACCACTGAACCGAAACTGTGGACGTTTTGTAGAAAACAAATTAAATTAAATCATGAGACAGTAACCATGTGCATAAAATATGAAGCTTAAATGGCATCCATTATTCCCCCACTGAACTGTAAACTGTGGACGTCGTGAAGAAAAAGAATAAAATTAGATTTTGTGAACAATGAACCGTAAGTTGTGGACGTTATAAGAAAAATGTATTAACAATCTTGATTGAATTTAAATATGGCAGTGACATCCACTGAACCATAACTTGTTTACATTAGATCTGAATCAGTATTCTAAATTAAATTTAAAAAAAGTTAAGTCCATCACTTCACCGCACCGAAAAACAGACGAAATTATATCGGAATTAACCCTGCAGTACTTTTACAACGAAACTGACATCCATCATATAAAAAAAAAATTGCTCGTTTGGAATTTTGAACAAAAACGGCAGACGTCTGGTTTTTAGATGAGCAAGTTCAGTGGCGCCAATGCGGGGACATGTATTAGAAGCAGCCAAAGTTACGTGTTTAAAGCGTTTAATTATTTTATTGTGCGGTTATTTCACAGCTAATACCTTCGCACCCTTGAAGTCTCAACATCGACCACTATAAAGTAAATTGACCGTATGTAGAGAATATGCAAGTAACCTATTTTACATATAATTCATGCAGTGTATTAGAATATAACACGGTTATGTATATTAATAATATATAATATGTGTCTGGAATAGACATAGAATATTCATTTTACGATCTCGTTTATCTTGAAGAACGGATGTGATTAATAGCCGTTATAATTCATAAATATTACTCTACTCGCCGCACCTGGCTACGCGTTGCTGTGGCTCAGTCTGGTTTAAGAGTATTCGTCCCTGCAAACACCCCCTGCACCCTTCATCTCAAATCTTTTCCCCTCGCCTAAAAACGGTTCGCGCTCTCCCGACGCTATTTTTAAAGCTAGAGGGTTCTAGTAAACGCCAAATGAAAGACAAAGAATCAGACTACAGATCCTTTAGGCGAATTTTTTGAAAAAAATTCCTGAAAAAACTTACAACCTTTTGAAAAATATAATAAGTTACGTAATATTTCACACGTAGGCGAAACTGTTTTTCAAAAAATTCGCCTGAAGGATCTGTAGTCTGATTCTTTGAGTTTCATTTGGCGTTTACCAGAACCCTCCAGCTTTAAAAATAGCGTCGGGAGAGCGCAAACCGTTGTTAGGCGAGGGGAAAAGATTTGAGATGAAGGGTGCAGGGGATGTTTGCAGGGACGAATACTCTTAAGGGAAAAGAAAGAAAATAATATGTTTATTTTAACAATGATTGTGGGTATACAATAGTTTTTGTTGTTTTTAAATTGTCTGTACAGATATAGAGATTGTCTGGTTTGCCGACTCTAGAAAACGCAACATATAATTGTCCATCTGAGAAGCAACCCGTGTCTAGATCTAAAAAATTCAATTTAATAATAATTATTATTAAGCGTTTAACGCCTGTTTCTCGACATTATGTCATAACAGACGCCACTCGCACCATTACTATTTTCCATCTATCACATCTAACTGACCATGTGTACCTGCCTTTATACGTAGAATTAATTATTTCATTTTGTAATTAAAATATCCGGACTTTATTTAAATGTCCGGATATTTGAAAATTTGATATGGTAATCCTATTTGGGGGTGGCTCCAACATACAAAGTCTGTATCATTAAATATCAAAACTATGTTTAAACGACATCACAACATATTATATATGAACAAAGGTGGGGATCCAAACCACACTGTTTTCTCAATTATTCATTCGTTAAAACATTCATCAATTCGTATATATGTAAGCCCGTGCCTGTTTTCTAACGAAGTTCAATAAAATAATATAATGTTCGTTTTTCGTGCCGTAGTTATTCCCCCGTCCACCGCCCGGTTGTTATGTAAGGGGAGGTGCAGTAAAACCACAAAAGTTTAATTATTATAGCAGTGAAATTGTGCGGTTATTGCTATAGCAAAACTCGAGAAGCTCTTGTACTCTATATTCTGTTGTGTACTTGTATATTGACCTGTAAATACTTCTCAACAACCAGCTGTTTGCCTACACTGCAACCTCAAATATCCCAATTGACATAACAAACGTCGCTGTACATGAGGTGGGGTCTATCGATAGATTTCAAGCGTGCTGTAGCGCTGTATTTCGTAATGGTTTTTAGGCATTCGCTTCACACGATGCGTGGTATTGAACCTGGTTTTGTAGATGGATTTGGCGCGCGCGCAGTAACAATTCGAATATTAACCAAAGTGAACATTAGTCTCTGAACAAAACACACACCGGGACGCCATATTGGTTTGTGGGCGTTTGTCCATGTTGCTGACATGACAAGATTTTTTTTGATATTTTTGAAGTTGGTCCCGTTGCCCAATTGGCTTGAATTTTTTTATATATATATTTGTTTCATTATTTTTTAAAAAGAGCACTAGGCGAGTTCAAAGCAAATTACAAAAACCAAATTAACTTTTGAATCGTCAACAACTGGACAGCCACATTTATAGTTCATTGTTTTGTAATGACTTACAGGCAAATTCGAAATATCTAAACTTTTTCAAACTTACCGCAATCATAGAGAAAAATACATGCCGATTCCATTGAAATAGATTGCAGACAGCACTCTTCGATTCCAATGAAGTCACATGTGATAAATATAGAAATTGTTCAGACAAAGGTAAAATAATGTAAAATCACAAATAAGCCCATAATGGGCTACAAAAGTTAGAGAAAAGTAAGTACATATCACTCACACACAACACTAATATAGGTAAAATTTTTAGTTATAAAAATCACACAATATTTGCACAAACAAAATTTGATACTGATGTCTAATTACTAGATCATAACTTGTCCGAACAAAAATCTAATAAAAAATGTTGCAGTGGTGTGACTTTCCTAAACGTACTTGACAATGGAATACGTAAGTTTCCAGTTGAAATAATTATACAAAGCTATTCGACATAATAGCACAGTAGAAGGCACGTCGTAATTACAGTAACTGCAGAATTGTCGACTAGGTTATTACGTTACATAGAATAAAGAATATACAAGTCATCGGTAATTGCTCATATTCCTCTCGGAAGAAAAAACTATAACTAATTTGGAATGATTTAACCTCTATCAATTGGGGGTCAGAAATGCGTCATTTTCGAGAAAATTTACTTCGGTTTTCTTTTTATATAAATCCGAATTTTGAGAGTTGAAAAATTAAAAAAAAATATTCTCACGTTTTGGCCTGAATTTTTCCATGATCTGATAGCTTATTCGTTGGCCAACCTTCCTAAAGCTAAAAACCAGGAAACTTATTTTATGTTGTGTGTTAAAATTTACAATAAATAAAAAATCTACACAGAAGTGTTATTATCATAAAAAATAACGCATTTCCGACCTCCAAGTGATACAGAGGTTAAATCCAAATTAGTCATAGTTTCTTCTTCCTAGAGGAATACGAGCAATTATCCTGACATGATCACTGCATTCCGTGGGACAAAAATATTGCCGACTGACAAAACTGTATCACGGAGTGCATCTGAACTGTGGTAATAACAGCGGTAGAGACGATAACAAAGAAAATTTTATATTTCTTCTGATTAAAGTTGTTCGTTTTATTAAATACACTACAAGAACACAAAATACTTTAAGGCCTAGCACACATGAAGAGCGTTCAACGCGCGTTGGCCCAACGCGCGTTTACAATTTCTATACCTACTGTAATTGTATATTAGGCCTTGTTTATATGAGAGGCGTTCAACGCGCGTTGAACGTCTCTCATATAAACTAGGCCTATGCTAATGACTTCGTAACTAAAATAGATTCTTTTGTAAACACTATTTTGGCGTAACATATCAAATGTTTTGGTTTTTGTAATTTTTTAATTTTCCAAGGACATTTAAACTTTCTCCGAACTTTTTCAAATGTATCATATAGTATTTATTAAAAAAGGTACATAATATATGTGCCGTAAAGATAGATGCACTTCTGTATTCTAATTTGGATAAGTTATATACGTCTCAACCTAGAAAAGAATTAGAAAAAATATGTTGAATGTCCATAGCTTTCAATAACGTACATAGAAAACTAACATTTCACTACACAACTTTAAAAAAATTGTTATTGGATGAAAAACGTTTTTATAGCATTTCTGAATTTTCTACTACCTAATGTTATTATAATGTAAATAAATTGACTGTTCATATTATATACATGTATATTGTATAGGTACTGCTGTATGAAGCAATGAAATTATTATTATTATACAAAAAGTATTTACCTATATAGGATTAAATTCATCTAATAAATGATTCAGATTATCACGGCAGCAGTGTAGACGTAAATACAGTTCTTGTTTTTTCTTCATAAAAACAAATGACCTATGCCTTAATATCATACTTTATAACTGTAATTTCGATTAAAACCCTCTTATTGGACAGACGAGGTTTCTTTTGTTTCTTTTTCAAAATGGCAATAAAAAAACTTTTAAAATGTACTTACATTCTATTTTTGTAATACGGAACTTTGCTATAAAATCAATATATACACATTAGCAAATGAAAATATGATTTTTTGAGGTTTTATTTAGCTATCATATTCAAATTTAAATTCTTAGACATCTCTTCACAATACCGTGAGGTTAGTTTTTTTTTCGTAACAAAGTCATGTCAATTCTGTTTGTTGATCCAGTACAAAAAAACTATAAAAAACCTATTATTTTTTCTACAGTTAATTAAAAACTTTTAAAGATTCAGAGAGTTTTAATTACAAAATAAACCGTATCGAGAGAGAAAGAGAGGGTGCGTTTATAGAGATGTTCGACAACTGGTGTTATTAGCGTTAAACAGTATACCTCATATATGTATACTAGCCGCTACCCGCGGCTACGCCTGCGATTGAGATGGAAATCGACTTTTGACATGCATATTAGGGGTTGAGGGAGGCATCGAGTAAAAAATCTTTCAGGCAAATATTGCATATGTTTTCCCGAAAAGTTATACCTAATTTTTGTGATAAAAATAGGTGTTCCTAAAAATGTCCAAGTCACCCTTATTCCTGTGCAGGAGTTGGGGGTGGAGGTGATATTTATCTCCAAAGAATGTCCTCTTCAAACTAAACAACAACATAAAACCCCTTCTTAACGGGTGCTTACGTCATAAATGGAAACTACTGTCCAAATTTCAAGTTTATAGCTTAAGTGGTTTGACCTGAGCGTTGATGAATCAGGGGGGATAAACTCTTTTATATATATAATAGCCTCTACCCGCGGCTCTGCACGCGATTGAGATGGAATCAATGTTTTATACAACAGTAGTGGAGCCTTACAGTATTGTTTGTTGACTATTTATTGGAGGTCTGAAATTTTTAAAATCATGTAAACTTTGGCGGCATTTGACATTTTTTTTAATTTATAGATAAAATATTTAACTCCGTTAGGGGGTGAATAATCAAAAATATTTTCCTGGTGCTCACCTAGTCTGTTCAAGTGTAATAAATTGCAAAATTGATGACATTCACGTGATCAACGACAAACCTTGAAAATGACACCCATGTTGATTTTTAGACTATTTACCTTTTTTCACCCTCTGACGGGGTTGTTTTTAAAAAATCTCGGAACACGTGTTTATTTATTTGTTGACAGGAGTAATCCTGCGCATTTTCGAATTGATACATCTATCTGATATGATTTCTCCATGCAAATTTTGAACCCCGTTACACCCTTTTAGGGGTTGAATTTTCAAAAATCCGTTCTTAGCGGATGCCTACGTCATAACAACTATCTGTGTGTCAAATTTTAGCCCACTCCCTCCAGTGGTTAGAGGTGTGCGTTGATTCTCCATTAAAAATTTTTAACCCCCATTACACCCTTTTAGGGGTTGAGTTTTCAAAAATCCGTTTATAGCGGATGCCTGCGTCATAATAAATATCTGTGTGCCAAATTTCAGCCCAATCCGTAAAGTGATTTGAGCTGTGTGTTGATTCTCCATTCATATTTTAAACCCTCGTTACACCCTTTTAGGGGTTGAATTTTCAAAAATCCGTTCTTAGTGGGTGCCTACGTTATAATAACTATCTATGTGCCTAATATCAACCCAATCAGTCCAGCGGTTTGAGCTGTGCGTTGATAGACCAGTCAGTCAGTCAGTCAACAGTCAATCAGTCACGGTTTCCTTTTATATATACAGATGAAGAAACGCATCTATCTATCAATAAAGCAAAGTGGCTTCATCTGGTTTTCGATTCAGAAACCGTTCTATCTAGGGCCTACGACAAAAGAGAAAAATGGGGCTGTGCCCTTCTCTGCTTCTGTAACCTAAATATTTTGTAATATGGTGTTGTTCAGTTTCTGGTTGCTATGAAAGTTATAGAAAAAAATTTAACCTCCTTGTGATACGACCGTAACCCCCCCCCCCACATAGTCGTTCCAAGTGCTGACACCTACATTCGCTTTTAGAAGAAGAATCGTAGATTATAGAAGCTAAACAGCTGACGTCATCAGCGTCTGTCATTCGTTTTTAATTGCGATCACAAAGTATAAAGGTCTGTCAGCCTGTCTGTACCAGTCTGTATCCCCGGCTAACCTTGGGCCATTTCAAATATAAACACAGAGCAAAACGTGTCTGTGATCTGAGTTGAATGCTCATAACTAGCATCAGACCTAGCAAGAAATAGCTCCTGTTCTTTTAAAACCTATATCTTGTAAACTAGCAGTGACGTCATTTCCAGCTTCGTACCCAGCCTACCGGCCAGCAGAAGTCCAAGTAGCGTTTCTAGCCACGTGTGCAGCGACTTTTATTTAAGGACGTAGTCCTATGTTCAGGCTCGGTTTCAACCGTTATTTCAGAATTTTTTTTTAATATCAAAATAATGTACGATGTTTTCAATTTTGTTACATATTTTTACTGACATTGTAAACTAAGCCAAAAAAAATTTTTTTTTGCTTAATTTTACGCCATTTTATAATTGTTTTTTTAACCTAAAGTAGACAACTTTAAGTGGAGGTAGGTGGGTAGCGCGGGTGATAACGTCACTTGGAGTCAACTGAATTATAAAAATTAAATTGGTTATTGTTTCGTAGGCTTGTGGCTCTATCCCGTACTAGAAATAAACATTTTTATTGATAAATAACAAAATGGCGGGTTTTAGAAAAAAAAAACAACGAGAAAATCGTGATTTTTTCGTTGAAAATCGGTTAAAAAATAAAAATAATTTTTATAATTCTAGTACCGGACGGAGCTATTGTTGTGTAGAATACCCTGTGCAAAACTGAAAGCAATCGGTTGTATACCTACAATTGTTTCAATCACCCGCGCCACTTAGAAAAACGTAGTTTTAAGAAAAACGCGTTTAAAGTTTTAATTTCAGATTTCTTACAAAAAAATAAAAATGAATATTTACACTAATTAGCTATGCCTGGTGTATATTAAATCTTCCGTTTCTTCAAAGGCATCGTTTTCTGTTAATTTGTTTGCTGTACTCTGCGAGAGTATAAGGGTAACGTGATAACAATTGAGAGGTAAGAGCAGGTAAGAGTCTTACCGTAAGACCGTTGCTGCTCTCGACTATATGCTATAGCTTTGTAAATATTTAATATTTCGGTCTAAAATTTTTACAGTATTTTCTCAATATATTAGACTTACTAAAAATGTAAAAAAAATAAATTCGTTTTTTCAAAACCCGAACACCAGACTACGTCCTTAAAAGGAAGTTTTCAAATAACGAAATTAAAACTACACGGGCGAAGTCGTACAGGGTAGCTGGTTGAGTACTAAATCGAAGTTTATTAAACCAACAAATGGAAAACATTTTTCTGCTAGTTTCAATGGTGCAAGCATAAACAATGAAACCCTACTAGCATTAGCGTAGCTGTGCTGCAACGTCGATGGGGAACACTCAGTCAATAATGTATTATAATTCACTCATACTAATTATTTTCGGGGCGAGAACTCCCCTTCAGTTAATATCAAATTTATCGTCATTGTTGTTTGTAATATATGTTACGTGTGCATGCACTGCATTTACCAACCCAACATTGGTAGCACTGTACAACTGGCATGTTGGTACGACTGACACAAAACTGACGCATCAATGACAAAGTTATTTAGGGTCACAGTAAAAAATCCAAATCCCATAAGGTTTGTGCGGGGTCCTTTTATTCTTTTTAAACGTTAATGTCTTAGTTGTCAGGTATTAAATAATCCACAGTTATTTTAAGTTTATGCACGAACATGCAACTATTAGTGCAGATTCCGTGTGCGACAGACATTATGCAAGTTTTCAAGTAGTGAGTGTGCAACATGGATGTGTGTAGTTCGATTGGTAGAATTATTTTTGACTAGTGTGACCTGTGCGAATTATTCGCACTAAATAAGTATAATAATTATCACTTTACAAAATTATTTTTTAAATATGATTGCAGGTATTCAATTCGTTTCTAATTTTGCACACTGCTTATAACGTTCTTCTTTTTGTTGTACATATTACAATATGAAGCTCAGATAACAGATCGAAGAAATATTTTACAAAAATTGTCATATAGAGGCGCAAGTAGCAAAAGCGTTGAGCTAAGCCAGATGGCATCATGCAGCATTGCTGTGACGTTATTCAGCGTTGCTCGCTGTTTCAAAATTAAAACCGTCAGATGGCAGTATGCAGTATTGTGTCTGTTGTATTACAATATGCAGGTCAGATAACA
Organism: Xanthostigma xanthostigma; assembly: GCA_963575645.1. Lineage (NCBI taxonomy): Eukaryota > Metazoa > Arthropoda > Insecta > Raphidioptera > Raphidiidae > Xanthostigma > Xanthostigma xanthostigma. The sequence continues at coordinate 25,918,754 of OY754471.1, forward strand.
GATCGAAGTGTTGACGTTGTTTCAAAATTAAGGCCGTTAGATGGCAGATGTTGTTCAGCGTTGCTTTTAATTAATTTACAAAAACAAAAGCAATAATACATTTTTTAGTTGTCGATGTCAATAGAGCAAGCAATTATCTGTAAAATGATATATAATTTATGTGGAGAAATTGTGAGGTTTTTTCTAAAAAGGGAGGCAAACATCTTTAACCTTAGCGTATTAATATATATGATTTTGACGATGCTGTGGGAAGAGGAGGAAGAAGAAGGTTTTGAGTTCACATACGAAAAATGCATTGAATCAGACCATGTTCATTAAATATGCAGTCATATGATTGGCTTGGCCGCGCGAACTCAGGTTGTGTTTGCGCATGTGCAAGATTGAGTTTATAAAAAACAGAACTTGGGGACAAGAGATCAAAGGCGCCGACACTATGTCTCGCGAACAGTGCTTTTATACTGTGATGCGCAGCTGTCGATAATTATATGCCATTAACGAAGTGGCTTACTAGAGTTATTGTACCAATGATATTATAAAGTAGGTAATGTCAGCCCGCTATTAACTCCCTGCGGGAACATGCAAAAGTATGATAGCCTGGATCTGTCGGCTCCTGGGACAAACGGTCGAGTCCCCCTACTCTTGCCTTTCCAATAACACCCTCAGAATTGCCTCGACACCACTTCAAGGGTTGCCACCTTGTTTGACACTTCAACAAAGATCAAATTCGTTTAAAATGAGTACTTTTATATCTTTCGTGGGATAGTACACATCCGCTTTATCGTTCACAATGTTAATTTTGTGTAAATCAATTTATTGATCCATTAATATAAACATCTAGAATCTAGATATTTTATTTAATAATAGCGGCCCGGTCCGGCTTCGCCCGAATTTGTAGATTGTCATCGTTTTTTTGTCGACTTACTTTGCAAAATTAGTCTCCATTCTGAAGGTCCATTCTAAATATTGGCGAATTATTTTTTTTTTTTTGGAATCGGATGAATAGTTTCAGAGATTACCTCCTATATCCAAACTTTACCTCTTTATAATATTGGTATAGGTCAGGGGTCGGCAACCTTTTAAGACGAAGAGCCAAAAATTACAATTTACAAAATTTCCCAGTTTTTAAAGAGCGACTAAACATTTTCGTTTTAGAATAATAGTATTTGCTTATATAGGTAAGTATAATATATATATCCGAGGACGATACGTCGCGACGGGGGCGGTGCGGGTGAGTCCCGAATGGAACTGGCTGAGTGATAGACATGGTACTCAATCATGGATCGATTGGTCGATTTTTAGGGGTTTATATATAATAAAATAATTATTTTTTGCGTATGAAACTGGAGAGCCGCAACTTTACATCAAAAGAACCGCATGCGGCTCGCGAGCCGCAAGTTTCCGACCCCTGGTATAAGTGAACCGTTTTTATCTTTTTTCGATATATTATTATTTATTAGTAAATTGAAAATACAATGATACTGTTACCAACTTTCAGAGAACTTAGGAACTGGGGGCTTGTAATAAAGCACCCATGGAAACTCCAAATAAACAAAGGCATCTCTACACGCTCTATTCTCAAAAAAGTGTGAGTCTTACCCAAATAAGCTCACGAAGTAAGTGAAATTTCTTTAGAGTTTAGAACTCGTTGCATTGATACGTTGTCCATTTTGAGTTACCAAGGTTTCCCTTATATTTCCTCGCCGTTGAATCATTTCCTTTTTAACGTTACTGAAAATTTCAAACAGATAAGTTATTTCAAAAATAATCTTTATGGGAAAGTCAACTCTATTTTTCTGAAAAACCTGTTGTCACCGCGTGGGGAGAAATTAAAAAATTCAGTCCCGTTAAGTTCGGAGTGAATACTTTAGTTTTCTATGTCAACAGGGAGCTTATGAGAAACAGGAAAATTATATTTAAATCTTTGGTTAACGTCTGATTAGAATTCTTCGATAATTTTATTTATTGAAAAATTATATTTATATGAACAAAATGGCATTAGATTTAAAGATGTCGAAAAATTATGGAGAATTCAACAAAAATGATTTTTTCAGCACGAATATAGTTCCATGTGTTGTGGGTGTGATGTTGAATTCACGCATATAACTGTAAATAATAGGGACGCGTTGTTCGTTTGTTTTATTCGTTTTGAACGGTTTTCCGGAACGTGTAGGTACAAATGAGAGCTGAACCCTTCTTCGGAGGTGGGATGACAGCCCTAGTCCTGGGGATTAGCAAACATACTGCGTGATGCATCGTCGATCCACCCCGCTTCCCCAAGCCCGGCTATCTTCTATATCCAAACTGAACCCTTCACAAATGACGTATGTCTGATTACTGAACACTTGTGACACGTGTCGCACGGAGATTAAAAGTTGAGATTCTTTTAAATTAAAAATTATGGACTGATTTTTAATTTATTTGCTTTTATCTTAATTGCATCTTTCTATATCGTATTACGTTAAGAAGACAATTTATATCGATTTCATCTTTTTGGACTGATTAGTTTACTAATCAGCAATAGAACGATTAATACAGGTGACCGCAAATATTTTTAAAAAATTCCAGCCAATTGGACGACGGGACCATTCCAACTTTATTTTGACATTTGGTATAGTATAATATAGAAAATAATTTTTCTAATACAGCGTGAGGTGACGCGGGCAATGGCTAGTATTCAATATTATATTTGTTATTAGTTGCCATGATTACCTACATAATATGTTCCACGACATGTAAAAATTAATCAAAGCATGCTTAACTAGTTTATTTCTGACAGATCTACAAAGCAAAAGGACGCAGCTAAATTTTTTGTATTTTCAATTAACGAAACTTTTTTGAAAGAATAAATAGAATAATAAGCGGTTATAAAAATTATATCATTATTATATAAAAAAAACACCTTTATAACATATATCTCTTCTGCGCATGCGCCGATTTTCCCCAAAAACAATAAGCCTCTTCATATTTGCATACCAAACATCCTCCCAAAATTTGGATTCAATCTGTTCATCCGTTTGACCTGCATCGTGCTCACAGACTAACAAACAGACGCACAGAGTTTTTACAAAATATGTTTTTTGGATTCGAAGGACCAAGGAAAAAATATAGCAAAATTTTGAAAAGTGGGTTTTGACCTAAACTAGTACCATTCCCCACTTGTGAGTTGGAATGGTAAAATTCCTCAATTTACACGAGAGACCTAAAACTCAGTTTTTTTTTAATTCTAGTGAAGTAAAAATCTGTTAGAAGCAGTGCTCGGTCACTGGAGCTCAGTTCACGTAAAACTAAAGTCTAAAAACCAGAGACGGAACTTATTTTATTTGACTTATTCAATTTTACTGATTGTGAAAAGGATATACACAACACATAGTCAGTGCGTATTTTGTACACCATTCGGTATATAATATTATGTGTACAAGTTTGGTATGTATCGAGCACATGAACCTGCGTTAAATTATAAAACTGGAATTAAAAACACAAAAATCTAGAAATACAAGTCATAGCTAGCACAGTGTAAAAAAGGATCTGCGAGTATGTATTATTTTATTCTCTGGAGAAAGAAAGGACACCACAAAAATACAGAGGATATAAAATTAATCACTTTTATTGGATAAAGCAACGGCAATATACTATACTATATAGTATGAACTATATAGATGAAGTTCTACATACATGAAGTTCTTATGAGATACAAGGTCGGCTCGATTTTTCTGAGAAGGTTATATTGTTATGTGATTTTTTTAAAATACATTATTCTATACAGTACCTGCGGTTAGTAGAGCAGAGTTTGCCTCGATCCGTTGAATAGTAGTGGGGGGTTGACGTCATCTGGCGGACCTGTCAATTGACTGGGTGACTGTTTATAAACTTTAATGACAGTATTTAACAAGTGTCAAAAACACGGAATATTGAAATTATTAGCAAATAATTGACTTTTTAAGGTAGTTCTAGATAAAAATATGAACGGTCTGCCAACTGACGTCATTCCCGCGCTTACATTGGTTGGTCAGATGGAACGAGACATCCTTCACTCCACTAACCTTGCAAAATACCCATATTCAAGGTTAGTAATTTCTGTCATTATATAGGTTGATAAAAATGTGAACGTTCCGCTAGCTGATGTCATGCCCGCGTTTACACTGATTGGTCTGACGAACAGAGGCAACCTTTGTAATCAATTAGCCTTGATCCATATCAATTTAAAGCGCGACATTCGAAAACACTACACCTTATATAAAGAGAGAGAGAGAGAGAAGGAGAGATGAACCGTTGAAATAACTATTTGTGCGAGAGAAACTTTTTAGAAACAGTCTTTTTGAAATAATCAGACGGCGGATGTAGAATTGCACTGCTATATCGTCTTTCAATGTATAAATCTTTCAGTAAAAAATACGTCCAGTCATATGAAAAGAAATCCCATGGGATCGCATATTAGGGAAGTTTATCTCTATCGTTTTTTTTGTCGTTCAGTTGACTCGCTTGTGTTTTAGTGACATTTCTACTTATACTGTCGTCTTTGTCTATTTCCTGCTGGTTGTAGGATTTTTTGTTTCCGTTCGTGTGGCAGTTTATTTTGTCCGTTTCAACGCCATTTTCCTGAAGCGACCAGCTCCATGTTTCTACCTCTAAACTATACCTACCATCCACCCATCGTTTTTCAACATTTTTTATTTCGGCTACACCATACACTGTCTTTTGTATTACATATTTAAATCCTTATCCGCATGAAATAGATCTGTATTTGTAATTGATCCAATTGAAAAAAAATAAAAAAATTTAAAAATGCTTACACGAATATTGTTTCGAAATGGAATTTGAACAAAAGAACTATGTTAAATACATGTACAGTTTAAAATAAATTAAACGCTTTTATTGTAGAATCAATAATAATGTACTAAAAAACTGGAGAGTAAATATGAGTCACCATAGGAGGCCTTGAATAAACTAAAATAAAACTGTTGAAGTATTTAATAGAAAACTTTCATTTGTTTGAGATTGGAAATTAGCTTTTGACTGTCTTCTTCGACCATAATGTAACTATAAATGCCCCCCCCCCACGATTTTATTTTAGTTAAATAAAAGCCCTCTACGGTGACTCATATTTTTTTTTTGTTTAGAAAACAAATAAATATATGTATATAATTAAGGTTGAAATAAAAATAAAAATGTGTGCATCAACTACTATGGTTATTAGCGCACAGGGAAAGGATCAAAGGAAAAAGGAACAAAAGGGGAAAAAAAGAAAGAAAAAAACATTAAAGAAAAGAAAGACTCATATTTATTTTCCAGTTTTTAGTACATTATCGATTGTACAAAAAAAGCGTTTAACTTACAAGTTTCTTAACCCATTTTTATTTTTAAGTTTTTAGTGTGCTTTATTAAAAGTGCGATTTGCATCCGGACGAAAGCCCGACCGGTCAGTTAGTTATTACTGTGTTGTCATCGGAACTAAAGGTGTGTACCAAATTTCAGATCAATCGGTCAACAGGAAGGGGGTAAAATTTCAATTACTACATTTGACTCACACAAGACACAAACAAGGCAAGCTAAATAAAAGGGTTTAAAAAACACCGTTTTATTATATCTATTATTTTATGAGTAGAATCGATTTTCTGCAGTGTATTTTTTATGAAGAAATGTGTGTAGTTACAATCTAAAGTCATTGTCAAACCAAATTTTCTGACAATGTTTTCTGCAGTTCAGCATGAACTGTTGTAATCAAAAATTGTGACACAATTCGCCACAAATCATCAATTCGTCATTGCTGATTTAAAAGCATTGTATAATAGGCCCCACTCACGATCAAACTTCATGCCACAGTTCAGTGTTCAAACTTATAGTTCAGTGAAGCATGATAGTGTGTGGGACAAATAAACACTGAAACCAACACTGAAGTCAAGCATGAACTCATCAAATGCATCTTGATTTTTGAACGACTTCAGTGTTCAGTGTTCAAGTAAACTGTTGTGTGTGTGGGTGTTTTTCAGTTCAGTTTTTGGAGTTCTGTGTTTTGTACAACTAGAAGCCAAAAATCTCAATGTTGCTGCCTTTCTTGTGCAGAAATAGATTTTCACATATTTGTGTCCTGGTTATTAATAAATAGGGTAACTAATTCCAGTAAATAATTGTAAGTTAATTCATTCATTCGTAAATAATTATTGCAATCAAGCGGCTCAAGATGTAATTCATTAATCAAATAAACATGACTTCTTGAATCACGCATTTCTAACCAATTTTTCACCCATATTCTTCTTTTTTTTTCTTATTTCTCTGTTTTAAATACAATCCCATAGCTCTGAACAGCCAATCCTCACCATTTAAATTACTCATTTAGTTCTTATTAATGAACTATACTCTATAGTATAATATTATAGTGTGTATATAATATAATATATCTTATGTATCTATACTCGACGAGTGTATGCCAACAACTGAACCAAACTGAACACAAAAAATTTAAAAAACTGAGCAGTTTGCATGAACTGTGTGTGGTGCCAGTCAGTCTATCGATTAATCTGTCCAACTTCACTGAACACTGAACTGTGGCATGAAGTTTGATCGTGAGTGGGGCCTATAAGATGCAAGTACAACGCAAGTTCAGTTTTAGAGAACAGCACAGCTGCATTGCGAAAAGGTAGACAAATGGCGAAGCAGTCCGCCCTTGTTAATGCGATTTCTCTATGTTATGAATTTATCATTTTATTTGTGCTTTAACTTGATTTAGAAGAAATTTAATTTTCAGTTACGAAAAAAGCTTTCTTTCTATTTTCTTCAAAATTTTAATGTGATTATTTCGATCCGTTTGATTTGTTCTACTTTTGAAGTTGGAATAAATTAAATTTTCAATTCTAAAAATTCCTTTCTTCAATTTTCAACGAAATATATATTTTAAGTCAATGGAAAATTGAATAGACAATGTTTTTTATAATTTTCGTATTTTTAAAATAATAAAATACGAATAGTTGTAACATCTGGGGGCACGGCAGTGCCCCCGCCAAGTCGAGCGCGAAGCAAACACTGCCGTACCATCCTTTACTGGAACCATTTCGCCGCATTTTCAGGCCCCTATTTGAGAACCTCTGGATAAGACCAGAACGCAGAAATTTTCGTCATCCAGTTAGCTATAATCACATACTTAAAATCCAAAATTTCAAGTCTGTAGGTCATTTAGTTCCGAAGTTAAGCGAAAGCAAAGTTTCGCATTTATGACATTCATTCATACACTCACTCACTCATGATCATCAAAATAGAACTAGTACTACTTCCCATAAACTCAGAGAGCTGAAATTTGGTACAGAGTTAGGGTTTAATGACCACATAAAGGGAAAACTATAAAAACTAGGATAATCGAAGATTATGAAAATGTCCTCAGTTGAGAGAGAGAGTGCGGCAGAAATTTCAGAAAACCAGATATTTGTTTACTCAAATCAACATTGTTTTGTATCATTAGTTACCATAGAGATAAGGAACTATTCTCTGTCTGAATTGCACACTTTCAAGGTTTACACTAATTAAAGAAAAGAAAGATTTGTAATAATAAAAAAACTACTCCTAAAAAGAAAAAAACTGTGTCAAATAAGAAAATCTAATAAAATAAATCAATATGCCCACGTTTCTACAAAAAGAAGTGAAATCCCACCAAAAACATTCTGTAAAAAACTAGCCAAGTCTCGATGGAGCTGCTTGTTTATCTCTAAAAAGTAATGAAATCTAGACAAAGTCGTGCCAAGTCTAAGGTTCCTTACTGCGATTCCTTTATTATTATAGTAAATGTGGTGTGACTTGGCCGGTTCTTCTACCGGTTCTGGCGACAGATTGGTGCAATGGTGTCATGGAGCACCTGGTTTTGTACCCTTGTGTACCCTTCAACGGCCAAGTCACACAACATTTACTATAATAATACAGAAATCGCAGTAAGGAACCTTAAACTTGGCACGACTTTGTCTAGATTTCATTACTTTTTAGAGATAAACAAGCAGCTCCATCGAGACTTGGCTAGTTTTTTACAGAATGTTTTTGGTGGGTATTTCTTTTGGTTACAAGAATATTGCATTACATATAGGTTATAGGTTCAGATTACAAAAATCTGACGCGCGATTTCGAATCGTACGGCTAGACGTCACAAGTATTTAGATACAATGGATAATATTAGCGTATTGACGCGCGCTGAGAAATATAAAACTAGCCGTTACTCGCGGCTTTGCACGCGATTGAGACGAAACACGGACACATTCCCATTATTTGGCATAGTTACTCCTTTCTGGACGTAGATCCCTTTAATAAATATCAAAATTGATGACATTCACGTGATCAACGTCCTGACAAACCTTGAAAATGACACCCTTGTTGATTTTTAGACTATTTACCTCTTCTCACCCTCTGAAGGGATTGTTTTTGAAAAAGCATGGAACACGTGTTTATTTATTTGTTGACAGGTGTAATTCTGCGCATTTTGGAATACATCCTATCTTATACCTATGATTTCTCCATGCAAATTTTGAATCCTTGTTACACCCTTTTAGGGGTTAATTTTTCAAAAAACTGTTCTTAGCGTATGCCTATAACGTCATAATAACTATCTGTGCCTAATCCGTCCAGTGGTTTGTGCTGTACGTTGATAGAACAGTTAGTCAGTCAGTCAGTCACGGTTTCCTTTTATATATTTATAGAATATATAGCAGGATTATCCTGTGTTTGTATATTATATAGTAACGGATTACAAAATCGACATACGAGTACTGCGAAAGTTGCTTTTTTTTAATGAATTATACAGACGTTAGCTCAATTAATTCAATTAAATAAAATCGTAACTTAGCTTTTGTAATTGAACAATTTCAAAGATTTCTATACGAATTTTTAGTTTCATAACTTTTTTTTTGTTTATGTTTCTGACCTATATCTATCTATACAAATAAATTAAATGCCTGTTTGTTCCGGTTAATCTCCGAAACGACTGGACCGATTTTGACTGAACCTTCACTGGCAGTTAGTTGATGTTATAAGGCAGGGATGGCCAAGAAGTCGACCGCGAAGGTGATTTAGGTAGCCCGCGAGAGTAAAGTAAACTGAACAGAAAAATATTAAAAAATAATATTACTTATTTTAAAATGTACCTATTAGCGCCAAGAACACTGACGATAAACTTGTGGAGAATATGCAGTGCCAAACATCCACCCAAAAGCGTAAAACACAATGAAAGATGTAAATTTTGTATATAACATTTAATTAATAAATACTTACAAATTTATCACAAAAATGTTTTATTTCTCTCTTCTAAACTCTACCTTGCAGTCGACCGCAAGAAATATTTTCGAACACAAGTAGACCTCACATGTCAAAAGCTTGGCCACCCCTGTTATAAGGAGTAAATTAGGCTACTTTTATTTTAGAAACAGCGTTATATTTTATGATGGGGTATATAGGGCACGAGACCTCAAAATCCGCTTAGCATATTTTTTACAGAATTCGGTTCAGTAGTCTTTTGTTTTAGTTAGTAAAAATGTAAGAGATAGCATATAAATACATTCAACAACAGACGAGGACAAATGGATAATCAGTAAAATTTTGCTCCATTGAGAAAATCTATAATGTAATTAGTGTATGATATAATCTTTTGAAATCTTAGGCAATAAAATTTTATTACGTGTATTTTAATCTTTGTAATCCTTATTATCAGCGTTGAAATTATATCCTTCGAAGCACTCATGTTAACTTCCACTTAATTCTGAATTATGTCAGTCATAAAAAAACTAAACCTTTTGTAGAAACAAAGCATTTCATAAAAAAATACTTGTCATTATGAAATATTTAACCGTTAAATTTATAATTGGCAATCCACAAAAAAGTTAATCTGTATTTTTTTCAGAATGCATTTATCCATTATACATCGCCTTGATGTACAAAACTACCGCATGTTTGCTGTATCCAGCAACTAGTTCATGCTAAAAGATTAAACATTGAGTACATAATAACATGTATTCACTTACTACGTCATAGCTTATGTACCGTGTTAGTGCCCGAACTTCACCGTTGTTCTGTACTTTTCGAATGCGCATGTGAAACAGTTTGGCGTGGACAACTGTTAATTCAAAACTAATATAACATTACAGAACTTACGCCCAAACTTCACTGATTATAGCCAAAGTATTACAAATCATCTAAAAATTAAACTTCACTGTTTTAGGTCTAAACTTAACTGGCCTGCTGTAATATACGACAGCATATTATATCAAACTGACATTATTAAAGTTAATCTAACACTGTTCAATATTAACTAAAAATCTATACTTCACTGTTTTGGGTCTAAACTTCACTGGCCTGTCGAAATATACGACAGCATATATAAAACTGACATTATTAAAGTTAATCTAACACTGTTGAATATTAACTAAAAATCTATACTTCACTGTTTTGGGTCTAAACTTCACTGGCCTGTCGAAATATACGACAGCATATATCAAACTGACATTATTAAAGTTAATCCAACACTGTTGAATATTAACTAAAAATCTAAGCTTCACCGTTCTGGGTCTAAACTTCACTGGCCTACTGTAATATAGGTACGACAGCATATATCGTAAACAGGCATTATTAAAATTTATCTAATAGTACATATTGAACGTTGACTACAAAAACTAAACTTCACTGTTTTACACCTAAACTTCACTTACAAACGTAAGTATGTATGAGCAAACAATAAATCTAGCTCTAGCTTCACGTTTAAAGCATGAACTTCCCTGATCTGGTATACCTAAATCTATAGACATATAAAATATGTCTAGCAATAAGTTCAACAATGATATATATCAGAGGTTCCCAATTTTATTTGACCATGGAATCCTAATTGATCATACTTTTTTGGCGGAACCCTAGCTGGCTATTGTGATAACTAAAGTGTTTACCTTGTAGTTTGAATATTTTCATGTTATACTCGAAGAAAGGCCAAATTATAAATGAAAAATAATTATTATAAGTATTGCAAAACATTTATTGTAGCAAAGATACTCAATTTAACTCTCGGACAGACCGCGGAACTCCTACGACCCTTCCACGGAACCCCAGGGTTCCGCGGACCACCTTTTAGGAATCGATGATATATTATCAAAAACTTAATGTACTTATTTACGTCTGAATTTCACTGACATGCTATAACCTACAAATTACAACTGTGTTTATTTTATTTGGAGTACGATTAACAATGAAACTAAAAGAAATGTAACAATTAAAAAGTAAACTACTGTTTTTAAACTTGAACTTCTTATAAATACACGTATTTTACATTATTTTCTTGTTGGTAGAACTTAAAATAGTTTAACCATTACTATGTTTGTTATTTTTAAAAGTAAAAAAGTGCACTGCTGGTTCGCTTAAAAAGTATTACAGTATACCAACATACTGTGTGTTTTTTTCGTATGTCGAGTGACCACTGGCAGGGCCCGATCTAGGGGGGGGGGCAAACCGGGCAATTGCCCGGGGCGGCAAAATTGAGGGCGACGCGGCGTCGGCGGCGAAAATTTAAAATATGGTTAAGCAAAAAAAAATTACACCATCTATGGAACAACGCATGGGTAAAAGGCGGCAAATATTATTTTGCCCGAAGCGGCGAAATAGCTGGATCGGGCCCAGGTGACCACAGAAATTAGTCAGATTTGGTATAAATATTAACTTTCGCTTTCGTAGCTCGAGCTTAGTCTAGTACTATACCTCTTTCGAATAAAACATGATAACGCTTGGGCGTACCCAGTTTTGGGCTCGGGGGGGGGGGGGCAAATCAGAAATTTCTTAAGCCGGGTCCCCTTCACACTTCACGAAGACACCTACACGAAACATAGGTGTAGGTATGTAGTGTGTAGATGAAACGCCCACGGAAGATTCTGTTTGATAGGTAGTCAAATAATTTTCGAGGATCTTCAGCAAAACGGTTTATGGCGTCTCCCAAAATCCAGGGGGGCAGCTGCCCTCCTCTGGGTACGCCCATGTGATAACGACTTTATTAGGATGCCAATCGGGGTTTATTAACATCAGTATGATCAGAAAGAATCAGTCCAGCCGTTTTTTTGTTTTAACAATAAAATACTGCAAAAAAGTGTATTTTATAATTCTGGAAAAATATCTCTCGAGTCTAGTTTTCTTAATTACATAATATGTAATATTCAATAGTGATATCTTTTTAGAAAGTTGGTTGGGTAGAGTCGTAACAGCTTGTTTCTTAATCTAAATTTCAAAAATAGAAATACAAATATATTTATTCAATAATTCGTTTAGTTCAGTGACCTCACCGACGAATAAGAAAAATGTCATTTTTTTGTGATAACTCGGTATATTATATAATGAGTGCCGCAGGTTCGCTTAAACATTATTTCATGCAATGAGAGTTCTTTTAAACATTTTTTTTTGTCAAAATGAACAATACGTAGCTCCAATGGAAGGCCTTTTGTATTATTTACGTGGGTAGATCAAAACTACCAACTATTTTCGTACTTAAGAGAGATCTCGTCACCCTCTCCTAACCTAACATTTATTACACGCTTCTGATCATTTTGATTCAAGGGTAGATTTTTTTGCGTCACACGTAAGCTAAATTGTAAAGAGGGGCTGAAGATAGTGAAAAATGCAACCTATTGAAACTGTCAACACGGCATACAATTTACCAGAATATTAAAAAAATACAGTTCAGGGAATCTTAACATACAAATCTGAAAGCGAGTTAATATTTCAATTTTACTTGTGTCGACTTTCGTATCGGTGAGTACTTTAAATGAAGTCGTTTATTAGAGGTCTCTTTCAGTAACATTTGCTAGCAAAACATACTTTTTATTCTATTTATACGGACTGGAAACTTCATCTAGTTCTTAATAAAGTATAGTACAGGTAAACCTTTACCGCGGTGGTTCGATCCACAACTCTACAGGGGCTAAACTAAATCTATACCTCTCTAAGAACTCAAGAATTTTTTTTATTATTTCTAAATACATTGTGACATAATTTTTCAAATAAGAGCAAATAACTCATTCACAACCATAGAAGTTTAAAAAAAAAACAGAATCACACGATTTTACTCTCAAGCAAACGCGTCATTAGATGCTTAACATTAAAAAACGCTTTTATAGCAACGTGGACTAAAATGTAAAAAATAATTTTTAAATTTAAATATTTTGAAGAAGACACAATTAGATGCCGAAACATTGATCAATGAAGTAAGCAAATAAAAATTGTTTTCTTTTTGGCTTCAAATTCTGTATTTTGAATTCATTGTGTCCTACAACTCGATAAAATTTAATTTTTTGAATAAGCTTGTTATAAAAGCGTGTTTTTTATTAGTTTTTTTAAACTCTGAATGTAATAGTTGTATACCATGCTGTTTATTATTAAACTTTTTTTAAATTTACGTTAAATTAATTCTCGTAATATGACTACCTCTCACGCTGTCTTACTATTCAATTTATTTGTGTACGATTAAGTTCACTATAAATAGGTATATTTATAAAAAATATCATTTTATCCAGTAAAAACTATATTCAAGGATGCTTTTTATCACTAATCATTTTTAAACTACTAACTATAAAATATAATTTCATAAATTAAAAAAAAACTTCTCAAATAAAATTTCGTTGATATTTTAATAAATTACATTATTATTATTATTTCCCTAAGGAAATACATTAGAATGTAGTAGAAATGTTGTTCCAAAATATGTATTGAAGGAGAGTTATTTGGTTCAGGAACAATTGAAAAATAAACTTTAGCAGAGTATCGCTTGTGACCAACGTTTCGAAAAATATATTTTCATAATCAGGGCCTCAATGCAAGTTGAGATGGTGAAAATATATTTTTCGAAATGTTGGCCACAAGCGATACTCTGCTAAAGTTTATTTTTCAATTGTTCCCCAACCAAATAAATCTCCTTCAATTAGAATGTAGTTTGCACTTCAATGTTTTTTTGAGAATTATCGCTCCCAGGAACTCAAGCTCGCACCAATCGGTCTGTGCATGCCGTGTGGCAGATATACATAGAAGCTGATGCCTGCGACTGTTGATCGTCTATAATGTACAATCTATCTATCTATATAAAATTCACGTGTCACAAATTTGGATTCGCTAATATCCGGAACCACTGAACCGATTTTAATGAAATTTTGTAAATGTGTCTTGCCTGATGCAACTTAAGCTATAGAATAGTTTTTATTAAATATTTTGTACAAAATTACGATGTTTTCTCAAAAAAAACTGTTATAGTAACATGTAACGATATCTGATAGAATTTACTCTAAGCTATTAGTTCAGAAGCAAACAGAAAAGACTGTTTTAGTACCAAGTAGCTAACTCTGATAGAATTCGCTCAAAGCTATAGTTCAGAAGCAAATCTGGTAGAATTTACTCAAAACTATTAGTTCTGATGCCGGGCCGCAAACTAAATACATTTTGCAGAATTATATCTATTGCACCAGGGTGAAACCGGGACGGACCGCTAGTTATTATATAAAATAAGTGCTAAAACTCCACAAGGGCGCGTTTAATTTTGTTGATTTGCGAGCTCATGAGACCTAGAGGGAACAATTGATGCATCTGTGAAATAACAACTGCATCAATTGTTGCACAAGGCTGCGAGCGTGTCAAAAGTTCGATGACACTAAAAAAAATATATGAACGTAGACACGACAAATTCTATATATATAAAAGCACTATCACTAAAACCCACAAAATTTCATTTACGACTCAATTCGCATGTATAAATATAGAGTGATACACGAAATATACAGTTTATTTGATATTAGGTATTGTAGCAATATTAGTTTAACATCTTGTATGCATGGAAGTGCGCATGCGCCCTGTGTATTGTTGCATACTATCTATTCAGATCCGTACCGAACGATTTCTAAGATGTCATACAAGTTTCACCGTCGCATATATGCGCTGAATCTGACAAAGTTATCGACTATCAAAGCTGACTCCGACCCCTAGCGACACGGCGGTCCAGTGGCAGCCAAGCTAAAATCTAAAATTTTTAAATATAATGGCTTTGCAATGAAAACGCCATGCAAACGCCATGGTAATTATGGTCTGTATTTATGTAAAATAATGTTATATAAAATTAAACTAAATAATTTTAAAATATAAAGATTTTGTTCAACAGCGATAGGAACGAATTGGGGGACTTCCTATCGCTGTTGAACAATATCTTTATATTTAAAAATTATTTTTTTTTTTACTTTTTAGTCAACATTGCTATGTTTTTCTGAGATTTTTTAAACTCTATTTTTTAGCATAACCCTAAAAACAAATGAATATGTTTATATAAATTACTTATATATTTATATATCTTCTATAGGTATATATAAAATCGTTTGTCCTGACTGACTGATTCATCAACGCCCAGATCAAACCGCTTTGAAATTTGGAGAGTAGGTTCCTTTTATAACGTAAGTACCAGCTAAGAAGGGATTTTTTGAAATTCGAATCGTAATTTCTGATAAAATGGCCATATTTCAAAAATCGAGAGACATTTAATTCAACCTACGCACTCTTCATTAAAAATAAACAAACCCTTGTTTTTTTTACTCAACTCCTAGTGGGGTCAAAAGAGGGTGTAAATATTATATTCCCCAACAAAATTTTGAGGGCGCAAAATCGGAATCTTGCATTAGCGCCGGGCCGCAAACGAAATACATTTTGCAGAATTATATCTATCGCAGCTGGCTGAAACCGGGACGGGCCGCTAGTATTTATACAAATTAAATTGTATTGTCATGTATTCTTAATACGTGTGCAAAATTTCAATTTATTCAGACGTCTGGAAGTGGTTGAAAATTAAATTGAAAGATTCCATTAGATGGACACATACATATACACGTGCAATACGCGCCACGAATCTAAAAGGCTCGGAAGTTAGATGCTAATGCAGGTTTGCGCTTGTACAGTCTGTCGAAGAACTACAAACTCGCAACTCAACAAAACTAAATAACAATAACAACTTGACAATAGCGTACTCGACTGTACTTTAAAGCAGGAAAGCGACAAGTGACAAAGGCAACGAACGATCACGGCCAATCACCGACGAGCCACCGACGAGGTGGCGGGAGTTTCAACGGCTCTAAAATGTGCCTTTGCGACGCTGTTTATGACTAACTTCCGAACCTTTTAGATCCATGCCGCGTATTGTACAGCAAAGTTAATAAACGAGTGTTAAAAATAAAAAACTGTTTAGGCAAATTCTGTTATACGAAATCTATGTAAAATGTTCTCCTCTTTCGTTTAAGACTGGTTTCAAACCGATCTGATTTAAATTGAGCGAGAAATTAGCAAAAAACTTTTTTTTTCTTAATTTTCTCCCCTCTGGGACCAAAATTCAAAAATCGGGCGACGTTAGGATTTAAGTTACCCGGAGACGAATCGAACAAAAAAAAGTTTTTTAAAATCGGTTAAGGCGTTTTGACTGTACGCTGGATACAAAAAGCGTGACTCACAGATTCACAGATTCACAGACAAAGCGAGTACATATAGGCGCTTTAGCTTACGCTATTCGCGCCTAAAAAATGCAGTAATTTAATACAATAGATACAATGATACTAAATAAGTGACAATCGTTAATTTCAATACTAATTTCGACACCGTCTCGGTGTCGGGCACGGCTTGAATTCTGAATTGACGCGGCCCTGTTTCTGTGGCACATACATATGTATGGATATCTGAAAAACCGACACGTTCGTGTCACGTATAACGGCGTATAACGGTCGTGTATCGAATACTTTCTGACATTTCATTCGTATATTACCGAGTGTTGTAGACTGAACGGAGCCACTGCACCGGAACAATAAGTATATTACACCACAAAGGACGAAAGTGTGATATCCTTGCCCTGCGCGCCATGATTCCTGAGGCAAAGCCGAGGGCATCATGGTGCGAAGGGTAAAGATCACACTTTCGGCCAATTTGGTGTGTACTATTTTTCTTCATACGTCAGTCGTAAGCACGCTTATTAAATACATTAATTAATTACTATTATTAATTGTATAAAAACAAGCAAACAGCTTTGAGGTTATGTGTATTAAAACAGGAATGACAGCTGTTCGCGACTATTAGCTAAAATTCAATAGGGTTGCTATGGAAACGACATCTAAACAACAGTTTTTTTTTGACGTGATAACGTCTTATAAATTGATGAATCACCAATTTTATAAATTGATAAAACACCGGCTGCATGCACGAAAAAGTGTAACGTTCCTAACGTTCGTAACGCGTAACGCGTAACGTTCCGCCTGACCCTGTGCGTGCTTTTTGCTAATTTCTCGCTCAATTTAAATCAGATCGGTTTGAAACCAGTCTTAAACGAAAGAGGAGAACATTTTACATAGATTTCGTGTAACAGAATTTGCCTAAACAGTTTTTTTATACAAATTTATATAGAAAAATAGCTGTATAAATGCAATGTTGTCTAATGCATGGCGCGACGCGGTCGGTCGTCTTTGTTTGCCGTACATGGAAATTAGAAGATAACGTATGTCTTGTCTTAACATGAAAACGGCTGCATTTCTAATGTTTAATTCAATTTTTTGACATTAGTATTTTGTGAAATGCAACGCCTTCTAAGTTAAGTATTGGAATAACTAATTATTATTAGAACATAATACTTTGACAGTTGCAAACGTCACTTTTGACATTTCTTATCATTCCGACACCAAGGATAAGCGGATTGAAACCAAATTTTGGGAGGTTTAGGTTAAATATTACGGAATACGTTATCACGTAAAACTATCGTCCGTAAACCGACTTTACAGACAACCAATTTTTTTTTTCATTAGGTATGCATGTGTTAATGCTATGTGTCCTATGCGTAGTCTCGTTAGAATGGTCTCGTTGCGCCTGTTTGTGTTATTTGATGTTATCCATTTTTTTGTATCGGTTCTAATTTCTCTAAGTTTGTTATACGTACTTCCCGCATCAATGCGTAAATGTTAGACTTTCTGCCTAGCAATTGATGTCGAAAGTATGCACTTTCGATCGAGGTATGAAGAAAATGTATTTTTTTGCATGTCTATATAACGAAAGCAAAGACACATTTCGCAACAGTGCGTAAAGTATAACAAAAAAATGCGATCTTTCCAATCCAACTGTAATTCTCAAAATCGTCCTGCCGGTTACCGTTTAACAAGATGAACAGAGATAGCAGAGTGACACAAAGCAGGCTTAGTTTTCATAATCAAACCAAACGAAATGCAATATGGTCGCTCACAAAGAATATGGCGGCTCTGTAAAACGTAATATTTTTATGAATAGAGTGACTGTTAAAATACGCTGACTTTCGTTTTTCCATAATAACACAACTCACGCACTTAAAAAAATGCATTACAATCTAGAGACAAAAACTACTATTGTGTGCTGTACAAACTTTTCTGGTCGATTTAATCAATGGCTATCTTTATCGATGTTTAATTCAATTTTTAATTTGACTTTTGCGAAATGTCTAGGCATTTGACATCTGAAAGTGTGGGCTATTTCCGCTGAAATAATAGACTATTTCATTCTTTTTTTTAATTGTTATCTTAAAATATTTAAATCGTAGTCTTAGTCGACAGAAATTTTCATTTCGCCTAGATAACCGTTTAATAGAAGAAGCACTCAAAATTTTAAATAAATATGTTGGTGCGAAAATACTAGCCGCCATGTTTACCTACTGTGACGTCATTCTTGTAGTATACAAACAAGTGTAAACATGACTTGGTATCATTTATACGAGGCTCGTTTCGTGTTTACTCACTTGCGTGTGTGTATTTATATATGTAGGTAAATGTATGCTTATACTACAAGTCTGACGTCACAACTTCAAGTCACTATTGCGGGCAGCGTTTTTTAACATGTCAAAATTTTAAAATCGAAATAATAAATCAACCGATAATTTCTGATCTTTTATTTGATTAAAATTATCGTATTCACATAAATAAATAATTTAGTTCGCTGAATCTCGAGTTTTGAGCTAATATACACACACGTTACATGCAAGCATGTTCTCTTATATATGCGATTGTGTCACGTGACGTCATTCAATACCCGTTATACTACGTCAGTGCCGTCTTGCAGTGTACGCACAGTAAAGCCAGAGAGAAGGAAAAAAAACTTTTGCGTATTCCGTACATAAAAGCATGTCACGAAAATGGAACGTATTTTTCATCAGAGACGATTTTATAAGTTTTTTTATGTTTAAGACAATCGTTCATTGTTTTTTTTTTTGGCGAAAATATATCTCTTTGCGTGAATTCATAACATTTTATATTTTACATAAAAATATTCATATGCGTCATGTTTCTAGATTTTTATTACAGCTAGATTTCTTGATCTTAAAAATATCAAATTTTATCACATAATCAAAATAATGTTATACAAACTCGAAACTATGTTATAACATGATTTCACTACGTGATCGAAAACTTTACTATATTATAATAATATAATCATCTTATTTTTTATAGTTCATCCTGAAATACTGTAACAAAACAAATCATTGTTTTTGACACATTCCAGCGGTATCATAGAATAGATTCCCAAATGTTTTACCTGAATTTAAGAACAGCTATTATTCAATAAACTTTAAAACTGTTTCGATTATATCTATTAGGGGGCGTTCACAAATTACGTGAGGTATTTAGGGGAGTGGAGAGGGGGGTTCTCGGCAGATATCACGTAATTTTTTTCGCAAGAAATTGTTAAAATACTAGTCTTAATAAATAAAAAGAATTAAGCAAATTATGTTTTTTTTTAAATAAATCAAACGCAATGAAGCACAGATTTACGCATTTACATTAAAAATATGCATTTTGAAAAATCTCACGTGATATTAGAGAGGAGATCGAGCAAAATCTCACACCATCTCACCAAGTCAAGCGTGTGTAAATCAAGCGTGCGTAAAGAAGTTTTACTTCAAAAACTAAAGTTTTATTTTCATTGAACAAACTGACTGAAACTGAAATATACATATTTTTATGTTTATGATTTATTTTAACCCTTTTATCACCGTTTAATCAAACCAAGAGCGTACTGTGAATAAAAGATTTGACATGCTTTTACCGTATCGGCCTATTGCAGGATATATTTCTTGCTTCTCCAGACCGTATGTCTTTCCACACACACACAAACGCCCGCCCATTTCACATATTTTCTATTGTTTTCCTTTTCTTTGTTTTTTTTCCTTGCACGGTGGCCTCCTGAGATCCTGTTGCTAGGCTATAGTATACCTGTCAACGTATGCGTTTGATAAACATTTCCGGACCACCACCTTCTTTACAGTACAACAAACACATATTTATAATATAAGAAAATAACTTTTGACTTTTACGACAATCTAACAAGAGAAACGTTTAAAATCGATAAACGAATTTATCAAACATATTTAAAAGAGTTAAAGTCAAAGCATTTACGAATCTTAGTTTGACGCTTTCAATAAACCTTTTTCCTGTGTCTCTGATTAGCCACGAGAGGCAGCACTTGCCGTAAGATCAAACATAATTTGTTTCTTATTTAGTAACGGGTTATTTCAGTGATAAAAATGTATTATTATAAACTATGAGATAACAAAAAATAATCAATACAAATATTTGAATGCTTCACAAAACTTGGAACATATTCAGAACAAGCGGCCCGTCCCGGCTTAATCCGGGTGCAAAACTGTATGATTTATTATTTCATAGTCTCTCTCTCCCCCTCCTCCTCTCTTTCTCCGGAAATCCACGTAACAGCTCACACCCACAGTATATGTAATGGTAGGTGTAAAATCCGTTTTGGAAAAGTTTTGCATAAAATCTGTTCTTAGTGGGTGTCTACGTCGAGAAAAGAGTAACTATGCCAAATTTCAAGTCAATCGAGCGTCTGGTTATGGGAATCTCTTGACAAGTCAGTGAATCAGTGAATGATATTTCTCTTATATACAGAATGATTCGGGAGGAAATGTCAATGTTTTAGGTATGTATTCAGGGACCCAAAATAAACATAAAAGTTCCTATAAACATAGGCCCCATGTTTATAGGAACTTTTATGTTTATTTTCAACCGTTACAAAGATAGAGGGGTAAACAAAATATTCAAATTAAAATGTTTTTTACACGATTTAAAACAGGTAGGCTATAAGTTCTATAGTTTTCAAAAATGTCACCGTTTACTTCTTAACACAAGTCAGCTCTGGTACTCGCTGACTTAAGAGTATTCGTCCCTGCAAACACCCCCTGCACCCTTCATCTCAAATCTTTTCCCCTACTAAGTAACAGAGAATATAGAGTCACTAATTATGTACACAAAATATTTACAATACAGGAATACGCCAAAGTTTATTAGCACACTTGTCTATTAACTATATACACACGATTATTTACAAAAAGTTATTTATGTTAAACCAGATTTATATAACTGGACTTAATGATTTATTTCACAACGCACTGGCACTGTATCAACACATGAACGCCTCACGAACAACAGACTGACTTGCCAACCACTTCGCTCGCATTTTATAGCTTTGTCTCCCGCCTGGAGAATGTTCTAGAAGCACCAAGATTCTTCCTTTACATGTATTAGTTTCTTCTAAGAAGGTCGGGTTTTCTTGGCTACCTGTTTTCCTTTGTTGTTGTTGTTGTCTACAGAATTCATAGTCGTCCCAACAAGGAGCGCGCAACAATACTTTTTAAAAACCACTAGCCTACCTGTTATAAATAATTTAATAAACATTTTAATTTGAATATTTTGTTTACCCATGTATCTCCGTAGCGGTTGTAAATAGGACCCATGTTTATAGGAGCTTTTAAGTTTATTTTCGGTCCCCGAATAGGTACCTAAAATATTGACCTTTCCTCCTGAATGACCTGATAGTTCAATATCTTACTGTTTCGACCAAGTGACTTCAATGTTCGGTTTACAGGTATTCATCTGTAGTGACACAGTACAAGCATGTGTACAGGAGCTATGTGCAGTATTTGTTTCGTCGAACAGAATGGATAAGGAGGAGGACAGAGCTTAACAGGGATGTCTCATTATAATAAATCATCATTTTATATGGCAACTTTCGGTAACTAAAGCCTACATTCTCTGGCTCTAACAAAACTATTTTATACCAGAGACGTGTCACCAAATTATATACAATCTGCCTCACTGTTGAAAACCTAACTTGTTTTCAAAACGGCATTAAAATCCTAACCCTCCAATATTGTTAGTTTTATGGTGGAGGTACCGAACAAAGTGGTGGAAGAACGGGTATGAATTTAATGTGGCCATCCGAGTCCCACTAAATTATCCACGCTGTTGATATCACATTCTTAGCTGGCAAAGATGAAATTTAACATATATGATGAGGATTATGAAGAACTAAACCAAGATTGTCTGTGTGATTAAAATGACATGATTATTTAACAGTAATTTTTGGCGCCTGACGTGACGCATTCTGACTCCAGTGAATAGAAATATTACGTTTATGCTGCGTTGCATAAAACATTGCAAAAAAAATGTGATCATATACCTACACTTATGTATAAAGAGTCAAATGTTGTTATGAAACTCTCTGTCATATAGTAAATTAGCTTGTACTACGACAAATGATTGATCTACGTAGAAAAAGATCGCTTTTTAAGCTACATTTTGATAAATATGTATAGAAAAATGTTGTTTCGAAATGGAAATTGTACATAAAACTATGTTAAATACATGTACAAAAAGTTCAAAAATTCCAGCCAATTGGGCGATGGGACGATTCCAACTACAAAAATATGGACATTTGATACAGCATAATAAAGAAAATAAAATTTCTGACATCGTGACGCGGGTAATGGCTAGTTTTAAATGTGATATTTACTATTCTTTGGCATGGTTACGTACATCATTAATCAAAGCGTGCTTAGCTCATTTGTTTCAGACAGATTTACAAAGCAAGAGAACAGTTGGTTTCTTTTATTTTCAAAATATTACCGAAACTATAAAGTGTAGAAAAAAAATCTTTACAAAACTTTCTTGCAAAAATAAGTAGAATAATAAACCGTTATAAAAAGTATACCATTATTATATTAAAAACAATGTTATAGCTTGTATCTCTTTTGCGCATGCTCCGATTTTCCCCCCAAAAACAATAGGGCTCTTCATATTTGCGTTTCAAACATCCTCCCAAAATTTTGTTACAATCCGTTTGGCCTGTATTGTGTTCACAGACAAACAGACGCACAGAGATTTTCCCAAAAATATGTTTTTTTGGTTCGGGGAACCACAAAACGAAAAAAATATTGTAAAATTTTGAAAAGTGATTTTTTATCTAAACTAGTATCATTCCCCACTTTATAATATACAAATATAATATATAGTTTTTCCAAAAAATTGCCATTTAAAATTCGACAATGCTTTTCTTATGCAGTAATAAATATGTGTGGTCATAATCTAAGATCATTTGTCAGCTTTTCTGACATTGTTTTCTGTCAGTCAGCAGAACTGTCATGTCATTAAACTATTTTTAAAAAATTTAAGACCGAGATACAAAATGATTTTTCAAGAAATTGAAAATTTACATTTTATTTTCACTGCATTGTCGAGCGTCTATAATCTAAAATCGACTACTAAAAATGTTCTATTTACCTTTCAGACTAAAATAAAACAGCTTTTTAATCCGTTCTAAAATCAAAACTGTTTTAATAAGCATAAAAATAATTTATGGTGTAAGTAAAGGGTCGATATGGTGGAAGAACGGGTATATAATTTTTCATGAATGCAATATGTTTGCAATGAAAGAGCTCGATGCAAGTGAGCGTTACATGAGGTTGATGCATGTTTGTTTTTAACACTTACCCCACGCGACGAGTCGCACGGGGCAAGTTCGAGTATTTACAACCATCTGCGTAGGTACACGTAGAGCCCGACGTTGCCCCAAACCTACGCTCCAACTATAGCTCAAGCCTCCCCCACCTTCACTCGACTCATTTGTTCTCTTTTAAACCATAAAATTTAATGTCTGTTATATTAGATACTCTATATATTTTGTTGTTAAGCTTTTATAATTTTCTATGTGCTTTTAAGATTACATTTCCTATTGAATTGAACTTTACACATATTATACGAGATCCAACATAAACAATATCAGAAGTAAAGGCAATATACACGGTGTACAACTTTTAGATATTAACTAAAGGGCCCTGCACACGGAGCTGATTTTGCCGCTGGAATCGTTGCTGGGACTTGTGCTGGCTGGCGCGCTGTCTGCGAACATGGAAATGACGTCACGGCAGACTCGTAGGCGTGGTCACAAGATGGATTTCGAAACTGGAACCGGGACAATTTTTCGCGCTTGTTTGTCTACTGGTTTTGAGCAAGAACCAATCAAAAAACAGTATCTTGTCACGTAGGAGACAGGGGCAAACGTCCACAAACAAACATGGCGTCATAGTGTATGTTCTGTTCAAAGACAATAAACGTTCACTTTTGTTAACATTCGAACTGTCACTGCGCACGCACAGAATCCATCTACAAAGCACCCGTCAATATATGCATCGTAAGAAGCCATATGATAGTTTTTGTTAAATATTTTGTATAAAATTATGGTGTTTTCTCAAAAAAAAAAAAAACTGTTTTAGTAACATGCAGCGACATCTGAGAGAAATTGTTTAAAACTATTAGTTCAGAAGCAAACAATAAAATGAATTGTTTAAGTACCAAGTAGCGACATCTGATAGAATTCATTATTAGTTCAGAAGCCCGGCGTCAGAACTAATAGTTTTGAGTGTAAAATAATACATTTTACTGAATTATATCTATCGCACCCGGGTGAAACCGGGGCGGACCGCTAGTTGTATATAAATATAATAATGTTTCAATAGAGCTTATAGACGTATTTTTATATAAAGGCTAAAAATAAATGAAAGTAAATAAACAAAATTATCGACCAATTTTTCAGATATATTGACAAAAATTATAAAATATTATTTAATGTAAATCTATGGAATTATAATTATTAATTTTATAATTTTCGTCAATAGTGTCTGAAAAATTGGTCGATAATTTTATTTATTTGAAGACGTCAAAACTTGAATAAATGACAGTGTCATATGTTGCTCTTAATAGTAGCTGTCCCTGTATGTGTAAATTTTAGTTCAGTGTTTAACCTTTGCATGACTTCGATAGAATAAATAAAACTGAATAATAATTATAAATATATATAATATCCATTATTATCGGCAACTAAAAACATACAAGCTTAGCACGAACCGTTAATTGTATATTTTTAAATATTTAAAGTTTATTTTTACCCAAAAAGTAACAATATAAGAAGACAGACAAATGATCGTTTTGAAACTTTTTAAATATTTTTGTGTACCAAAGACAATACCAACATAAAAAAGTTTGTAAAGCATTTCTTAAAAAAGTAACTTTTAGTTCGCAACAAAATTAAAAATTTCTTAGAAATTATTTTTGCAATGACGAAATACTTAAAATTAAAACACCTCTAAATATTAAAAAAAGTCAGAGAAATATTTTAATCAAAGAAAAAGTTTAGAAAAAAAAGAAATCTAGCAATTATTTTTTAACAGTTGAACAATTCAAATGTTTATTAATAGTATATTGTGCGACTAGCGAGGGAAAGAGAAGATTCAATGAGCTTGAAATTTGCCGCACGAGCGTAGCGATACGGTAACAAGCGAGTGGAATATTCTCCTTCGATCAATGGTCACACATAATACTTTATTCCACTAGCACGAGTAATATGTAATCGGAGCCCTGATAAAAGAGGGAAAAATAATAAATCACTTCATTGATTGACGGACCCACCGCCCTCGATGCACATAAGATGGCCCTGACTTTCGCTGAATTGCGATGCTGTTTTCATATGTAAATTGCTACCGCGTTTCTATTGGTCCAGAAACTATGCAGTAATAATTCATTACCGCACAGTTTCGGTTCGCTACCGCGTTCCTTTTGGTCCAGAAACTATGCAGTAATACATTAACGTACAGTTTCGGCTCATTATTAGCACTCTACGCGTCAACATGAAGTAATTTATTATTTCTCCCGAATTTAGCAGGGCCCCGAAATTATATATTATTTACGCGTGTTAAATAAAATAAGTTACAAAACGGGCACATTTACATTATCGTAGAGTATTATTTGCTCATGCGGCGTCGCCTACATAAATGTCGATTTTAAACAGGAATTATATCTTTATTTTAAAAATAATTATACGCTTTTTACAGATCTTACTATTTTTATGATATTTAAAATATTAAGTATTTTATAACCATGCTGTACCTACACAGAAAAATATATTTATTTTTTCAAGGAATGCAAATTGACTTTTTACAATAAAAAGATAAAAAAAAGCAATTCAAAATGTATTGTTTCAATTTTAATTTTATACTATTCTTTCACCTGCGGTTTTTTCACGTTTTAATTACTTTATTATTTTATGGCGTGATGTATATATTTTATTTTATCAGAGATTAACATTCACTCCTTAATTACTCTTATCAATTTATAATTCTTAATTCTTTCGAAGTCATTTCCTGTTTTTTAAATTAAAATGTGTGACAAATTCGAATTAATTCTCGCTCGTTCATGAAACAGCGTTTGTTTTAGGACTTTTTAAAACAAACAAAACTGTAGTTTATGTATCTTGTTTGTAATGAAAGGTGTTATTACGAGCAGTTGCATTGTGTTATCACGAACTATTTAGCGAGTGTTGACAGTCACTCAAGTGATAAGGTCGTTACAACAATATACATATTATATTTTTTGCACGTACCTCTTATAAAACCGCTTCCTTCCAAATTTTTGCATCCGCAAATTTTCAGCCAGACTGACTTTCCTCTACTTGGGATGTGCCAGACTGTCATTTCCATTAATAAAATGATTCACTTTAATTAATGTCAAATATAAATATGACTGGGAAAATAAGTGGACTTGTCTTTTTTTATCTAGTGAACCCATCCGAAAATTTTAGCCAAACTCACAAATTGTCGTTTTGTGTCACCATCCGAACAAACTATTTCATATTCACCGACTGACTACCATGCCAATACATATATTGCGTCTTAAATGAAATTCATTGTATTTCTATATTTGCTAATTTTGACGAACCGTCACTGGATTTCGTTCAAACTATGCCTTATTCAGTTTTCGCCGAGAAAATTCGAAAGATTTTGTTCGTTGCATATTCTCGGGAAGTCGGTACGTGATTTAATCAACATAGAATTTTCTTCCAATCTAATTACACAGTTTTGATAAGAAAGCACTTGAAGTTACTTAGTTCAAACGTAAATGTGATGAGAGATATAAAACAAAATCATCTACACAAGAACAAGTGTATAATACTTGTCTATGGAGTTTAACGGAAATTCCATTTCACAGTAAACGGGCGGCCTCCTCGTAAACAGTGCATATAATCTACACAGTCTCTTGGAAATGCAAATCGAGGGCTGCCACGAAAACAACATATTTTATCTCGTGCCAGAAAAAAGAAACACTCCAACTAGTCAACGGTGTGGATATTTGCATCAAAGTTATTACTTATGGGAGTATTTATTTTGTTTTTTTATTTTTTTCAAAGCGTAAATAGTGGAATATGAAAAGCTACATGACGTCATTGTAAACTTAATATGGCGGACGTCACATATCCGATCAATTAAAATTTTGTACACATATGTATTCGCAATGGAAATACATGATTTAATCGTTTTTAGAATTAAACGGCTACTGTTACAAAAAAAAATTCAACCGTTCGTGTTTCACGTCCTTAGTGCATTTTGCACCACGTAAGAAAAAAATTAATAATACATATTCTTGATAGATTTTGGAAAAAACTAACGAGAAATGTTGATTTCTATTCATAATATTTTTTTACTTCAATTTTCAGAATTGTAGGTATATTTTAATCTGTTCTTCAAAAGCTAAAACGCTGTTCGCCATGTTGAATTTCGACGTGACGTCACTTCGTCTGATAACTAATAATCTACGTTTATGTTGTGCTGTGTGTTATTTTGAAGTTATTTCAAGTTATTATCACATTCATAGACTTCTATTCCGTATTTTATTGATTTCGCATCATTGAAGACGGTTTCGTAAAAGCAGAAAGTAGTATACTTACTTACACTGGTAATTTAATAATCATAGCAATCTTAAATATTTTTAATTTTATCTACAGTGTTACTATAGTTATTGTGCACTATCGTTATTATTTACAATCTAGTGACGTCACGAGTCGTTTTCGCGCGAAAATTCACAATGATAAATTAAAAGTAGTTTTTGTTGCACTATTCGGTTAGAAAATATTATTACTAAAATTGTAGTGCTTCTTTAACACTTTAGGATTCAATTAAAACACTTTTCAAAAAACGGTGTAATAGCCGATTCCTACAACTGTACCTTTCGACACGAAACGGTCTCTGAGAGAAATGCTTGCGACCGACAGACAGACCGACACTGCGATGATTCCCAAAGTATTCTATTTTTATCAATTTTGATACGAAACACTAAAAAGAGAACGATGTTTGGCCAGCCCCGTAAGATCAAGGACATTGGTCAGGCTAGTTCTTGAGCAGTTAAAGCATTCACATGGGCCGCATAAAAGATAAAACTGCCGACAGTTCAAACGGCCAATGATTGTGTTGTGATTCGATGTAATAGCTTCCTGTAAACATCACCATATACGATACAACGTACGTACGTACATACGTACGTGTCTGTACCTATTTACAACGAGCTTCCACTACGAGCTTAATAACTAGTTATGCGCATAGGCGTAGCAATTATTTTATCCAAGGGGGTCAAATTTTTCAACTCTACCTACCATTACCAGCTGCCACTTATTCATAATTTGAAAACTGTTCATAGAAGCGAAATCGGCCAACACGACTTTCTGGGGAAATTTCACGACAAAAAAAATATGTAGGTACATTATTGTACGTGAACAATTAATATTATAGGGTGGGCCAGGCCTGCCCTCTTGCTACGCCAATGGTTATGCATGTGACTCTTGAAAATCAAGCATTTTTAGTTTTCGTTAAACACCAAAATTTTACACGAAAAAAGTTACTTGGATCCATATTGTCATAAATTAAAATAAAAAGAGAATGAAAAAATTTTAACAAATAAATCCATACGCGAAAAAAAATAATCTTATTTTACAATAATTTTGGTGAATTTTTCAGATTCACCAATATTTCTAACTCAAACGCCATTTTTTCAATAGGACCTTTGTAAAAAGATTATTATATATAGACATTCAATTAAATTTAAAATCAAACGAATCCATTTAAAAATAAACAAAATAATATTTCATAACTCACAGCCAGAACAAACTTGTTATTACCTATACTTAGGTATATATAGTAGGTGCAATAATTAATAATGGAATAATATAAATTTTTTATAACGTAATAATAGATGAATAACTATAAAATTATATACTTTCTTAGGCATCAATAAATTAATGAAATGTTAGACAAATATACCTACATTGGGATATTATTCAGCTGACAAAGTTGAAATTTTAGTTCGCAACTATTTCTCATATACTTAATAATCAAAAGAATAAATAAATAACCAGATACGTATTCATATTTATTAAATCATTTAAAAATCATAACTCTCTGGAATAGACGTTTGCACGTCTTCTAAACTAGCGATGTGTCGCTCCTGAGCGAGCCGTTCATAATGAACGACTCCTTTCTTGGAGCGGAGCAAGTCGCTCTTTTTTTCCTGAATGACTCACTCCGAAGTCCAAGCGTCATTGCTCTGTGCTGATCTATTCTGTACTGTTGCATTCGCACATTTACAGAAGCGCACACAGCACAGACCACAGAGGCACTAGTGAATTTTGCACGTACGGAGTTATCTTTGCTAAGTTATTTAATGTTGAATCATACACTGTAAGTGCAATCGTACTAAGCTTACAGTGACTTAAACCATTCATATTAACGTCTTTGACAAAGATATAATATTGTAACAATAAACATTATTATTGTTCAGCTTTTGTTATAGTTTATTTGAAATGCGATTAATATAAGATCAGAATCATATTAAAATGAGCTCAAAGCTGAGCGTGTATATTGTGCTGTGCAAAGCTACGTGACTCCTGAGCATGAATGATGACAGTTCACACCTCTGCAGTACTGTCTAGTGTCGTTCCTTTGAACGACTCGCTCTGAGCGACTCTTTTTAGTGAGCGGAGCGCACGGAGCCAGCTCCCAACGAAGAGTCATGTGGACACATCACTATTCTAAACTACAGGAAGGTACAATGAGTCATCGTTATAGTACTGTTCAGTTAATGGAGCGGCAAAGCAACGAACCAATGTAAAGCATATCCGTGCATATATAAAAACTACAATACACATATTATGGTGGAAGAAGAAGCTGAATGTTGGTTGAAAAGTATTTGCGGTCGATTCGACGAAAGCTGACTGTTGATAAATAGAGGGCAGACGACACATAGATGGCAACGTCGATAAGACAGAATGATGGCGGCAATAAATGTGAGGGGGTTAAGGAATTGGATAAGTCAATGGTGACGTATGTCTCACACAACACACACACACACACTATGTGTATCCGCGGGTTCACTTGCCCTCGATTCGTACATATACAAGGAATTTTGATGCTTAAATTTTAAGATAACTTTAAGATGACGATCTATATTGATTTTGTCGAGATGGACGCAGTTATTGTTAAGTTATAATCAAACATTAGTAGATTGTATATAACTATGCTGGATTGCACAAAGCATTGTCAAAAAAATTCCAGTCAATTGTACGACGGGATAATAAAGAGAATAAAATTTCTGATATCCGTGAGGTGACGCGGGTAATGGCTAGTATTCAATATGATATAATTTGCTACCTAATAATATGTTCCATGTCAAGTAAAAATTAATTAAACCATGTACTTAGTTTATTTTTGACAGATCTACAAAACAAAAGAACAGCTGTTTTTTTTTTATTTTCAAAATATTTCCGAAACTATAAAGTTTAGAAAAAAAATTAAACAAAACAAAATAAATAGAATAATAAGCCGTCATTAGAGCTCTTCATATTTACCTATCATGCAGGAGAGGTCTTATGTCGTAATCAACTCCCTGTCATGTTGAACGTCAGATTGTTGTCACACAAAAACAAACGTTAGCAAAAGATCGTTTTTTTTTCAAGCTAGATTTTGATCAAAATGCATAGAAAAATGTTTTCGAAGTAGTCACATTGTGTTTATGACGAGTGCCGGCGAGTTTTAACAGTCACACGAGTTGGTTTTCACTTAGTTTTCAATATTTTTGACAGTTCACTTTTATACAAAACGGTACTTATAAAAAAACACACAGTGATTTACCATGAAATACTTTGCCTCACTATAAGTGCGTAATGAGTTATTTTATATGTCTATCGACTAGGTGAACATGAGGAACTTATGGTCGATCCTAGTATATAGTATGCGCGCAGATGAATGTGTTGAAGCATCTCACTGAGTCGGATTCTCTATGTATGCGTTGACACGAGACTGAAGAAGAACCCCCCATTCAAAGTGCCAACTATAGAGCACCCGCAAAAGCATAAACACAACCAGTTTGGATACAGGGAATTATTTATTGGGCATCCAGTCACAGTCAAAAGATATCTATTCCCGATATTTTTCCAGTTTTAAAGCATCAACTACTTAGATGAATCAAAGATTTCTGATTTCAAACAACTATGACGTCACCATACAGGTTTTTGTATGTATTAAAAAAACTGGCGAATATTTCTACATAAAAAGATGGAAAAAAAGTTGATTAAACCATAGCCTATCGTGGTGAAAAGCTTGGCGTTATAATTAAGCAATCTCTAAGAACAAGCATCTATTTTCTTCAAAAGCTGTTGACATCTTTCGCCGAAACCTAGCAGATTTGCACTAATTTCTTTGCCAAACCTTTAAAAGTTAAATTTCTAAAGTATTACGAGCCAAAAGTTGCAGAAAATTTATAAGAACTTAATATAAATATCTGTAATTCGGGCGTTAAAATCTCGATACTTGCATCACGGTTACCGAAAGCCCGGTACATGAAGTTTTGGTACGGCCGTTTTGGTACGGCCGTTTTGGTCCCGGCCGTTTTGGTCCCGGCCGTTTTGGTCCCGGCCGTTTTGGTCCTTGTTATAAGATTATGACAAATAAAATTACCGACCAATTTTTCAGACAATATATATTGACAAAAATTAACGTGTCGCTCCGGATTTCGAACTTCTTCGGAATTGAGCTAAAAAATAAAAAATATAAAAAAAAATTTAGTAATTACTTTATATAATAAATGTATGCTGTGTATTTTTTCAATATGAAAATATTAATGAAAAAATAATAACTAATTACTAATTAATTTTTGAATTGAACAATTTTTGGTAAATAAAGTGACGTCACTCTAAACCCAATATGGCAGACTTCTAAAGATGGCGAACTAAGTTTTTTATGCTTTTCTACAATATATTATATGGGTATCAAATGAAAGGGTTTGCTTAGAATACGAATGCGAGTTAAACTAAAAAATATTTTTTTTTTAAAAAAGCAAGCTTACTTATATGCGCTAAAAAGAATAAAATAAACTTTACTATCAACTTATAACGACAATACACAATTTATATTATATAAAAGCTTGTAGCGAGATTTACCTGTGTAGATAAACAAGTAAATTAAAGTACTTGATCTGATTTTAATTTTTAAAATTTTCAAACTGAGTAAATACGAGTACCTACTTAAATCGCGCGACAGGCTTTTATATTATATAAACTGTGTAATGTCGTTATAAGTTGAAAGTAAATGCTTTAAAGGAGAAGTTTATTTTACTCTTTTTAGGGCATTTAAATAAAAGCTTGTTTTTAAAACAGTTGTTTTATTTTTAATTTATTATATTTTTATTTTTTAGCTCAATTCCGAACAAGTTCCAAATCCGGATCAAAACGTTAATTGTTTGAATTATATTATTTAATTTTTTGTCAATATATTGTCTGAAAAATTGTTTGGTAATTTTATTTGTCATATTCTAATAACAGGGACCAAAACGGCCGGGACAAAAACGGCCGGTACCAAAATGGCCGGGACCAAAACGGCCGTACCAAAACGACCGTACCAAAACGACCGTACCAAAAAGTCCTGCTTCGACCGAAAGCCAAAGAAGTCTAACAGAAATCATACTTACGATAGATTTCATATATACGTTCGTAAACCTCTTTTAAAGAGAGTAAGAACAGTTGTGTTTGTGTCATATTAACCACAAATAACTGATTATCCTTCAGATTTCAAAAAAAATCTACTTATCATCAGGCTTCCAGATAAAGAAGGCGTTAGGACTCTAGAGTCCACGCTTAGAGTAACACAAAACTACAAAAGGCTTGTGAAAAGGCGAATACCAGAGCAGATGACACACATACGTGGAATATATCAGATGTATATCTACGCAAGTTGCTCTCGGATGGTGGAACGTTTCAGCCATAAAGAGAAAGGCTGTGACATCTTATATTATGCCGATCCGTTCCAGTAACAATCTTCGGTCAAACTCACACAGCTAACTATAGATTCGTTTAGTCCGCTGCACATGACACGGACACATGAATTAATAAAACCGGTCAAGTGCGAGCCGGACTCGCACACGAAAGCTTCCGTAACATCGTACAAGATATAACACTATATATATTATGCACTTTTTACATGCATGACCAATACCAGCTTAAACGGATTTTTTTTTCATTTATTAGGCGGCCATTTTGAAATTCGCTATATTAATATAAAGATATATAAGATATATAAAGACGGACCGTGGAGGCTTAGTAATAGGGTCATGTTGGGCACCATTCGGGTGTGGAACCCTAAAAACCAGAAGCAAAATTCGGAGCCGGTGCCTTTGATGTGCCTACCGGCGGATTCGTGACCTTGGTTCCGAGTAAAAAATGCATAGCTTTTCCATAAGCGTACCTAATTAATTAGTAGGTATATATTTATACGGTTTTGTTTAAAAAAATCTGTTTTACTATCATAGCATTAACTGTTTTAAAATGAAATAAAACAAGTATCTACATAAAGAAACTAAATAAAAGGTCCTATTAAGCCCGACGCGCTAGAAACAATTCGCTGTAAACTTTACAACACTGGCCATTTCAGGATAGAATATTAGGTTAACCGAACATCGAGGTCATAAAAATGAGTAAAGCCAAACTGTTCATGAGGCTATGAAACGTCGAGAAATTATGGTCTGACTCCTAGGTCTCGCCATCCGAATATGGCAAATACACGAATAATATTAAGAACACAGGTTCAATTCCAACAATAGGATAGTTCAGCAGCGAACAATCCTTGTTGTACAGTCGTATTTGGATACTAGTTTCGAATCGAGTCGATACTATACACGAGATAGCGTATATAACGACTATTACTACTTTAACATAAATTGTTGATAACAATCAATAGGTCCCTTATCTATTCTAGCTTGAAATATTTCAAATAAAATGTGTTTTTCTTCGCTTTTTTATGTTGTAAGAACATTTCAATAACACTTACTTTAATTTTATAAAAGCACTTTAAATACATTCTTTATAAAGACACGTTTTAGATTATGGTTTACCAATTTTAAAATAAAAGAAGCAACAACTATCTGCAGATGCTATAAAAATTATTCTTGCTTCGCAAAAGGCACATCATGACATAGGAGTTTTCTTTTCGTTTGAAGTAAAACTTCTTTTGGTACGGTGGGATAAAATCGACTCATGAGACTGAAAGTGTAACGAAACGTTGCAATAAAAATCGGACGTACAACGTTTTACCGGTTTTACTTATGTAGTGTGTAGTGTTAAATACACAGTTTCTTTCTATAAATAGGTAATTGTTAAAAAAACAGTTAAAAAATATTCTTACTTTCAAAATAAAATACCTACGTGTTTTCTCCAAAGAGGTGTATCTGACGTTACTAAGGTGAGAAAATTCTTTCTTCGATACTGCGACGCAAACAACTGACACTTTTTCAACTGTTCTTCACAGGTGGAGCTAACTCTTTGAGAATTTAGAAAAATATACGTGATTCCAAATACCTTTTGTCACCAGGAAGGCTCATTAACTGTGACGGAATTTTCAAATCGATTCAGTAGTCTCTGAGATTAGCGCGAACGAACCAACATAATATCAATGCGCTTTACCATTAAATTGAAAGCTGGGTTACCCCGATATTTCATTCAAATGATAAAAACTACATGTAACAACTACTTATAACTTCACTTTTGTATTCACGTAGTAATTGATATCACAATTGATTTTTATTAATTTGATACTTTAGATTTATATATTTAATTTATTATAAATAGTTTCACAAACACAAAAGTAATGTTCTCTTTTTCATATCTTACACTAAAAATAAATATCATACAGTTTTTATTTAAAACGTAGAAATGTTCTCAGTTAACTGATCTCTTACGTAAGCTCTATTACCTAAAGTCATCCGAAATTATGATACTAATGGAGTCCCTCCGCCGCGTCTGTCTGTCTGTCTGAACGCGATAAACTCAAAAACTACCGAACGTATTTTCATAAGGTTTTCACTAATAGTAAGAGCGATAAACGAGGAAGGTTTCTATATATAATTTGTACAAAATCGCTCAATTATATGACGGTGTGTTGTAAAAAAAAACTGTTTTCGTACGCTTACACGGCTAACGCTGGCCAAATCTTTAAAAATACATCAAAACAATAGCCTGATAGTTTTGCTGTGTGAATGGAAAGGTCAATATAATATTTCCAGAACAGTTTTGCATCCGAGTGGAACCAAGACAGGCCGGTAGTAAAGTATAAAACCGAATTATCAATTAATTCAGTGACATAAGAAAAATATTACTATTATATTTGTATTTTGTACAACACAACTATTTATTGTATCAAACTGGGTTATATAATATTTGGTTATTATAAATAACTAACTCAAACTTGTAAATTGAAATAAATTTCTCACTTCTTATCTGAAATTCATTGAATAAAGAACCATTTTACTTTAATTTAATCATTGTTTCTACTTATGATAAGAACAATTTTGTCAGTCGAAATACACAACAATTACTGAATAATTCAATAAATAAAATTATCGACCAATTTTTCAGAAAATTTATTAACAAAATTAAACATGTATAGTGAAGATAAGTATGAATTATTAATATACCTCTGAAATTGCTAGTTTCTTACCATTCATTGCTAATATAACCACTTTTTGGCCTTTCCTGCAAATATTTACTTTTTGCACATAGGAGGTATTACAGAACCAACGACGATACAGTATTCAGACTTTTAACAAAAAAAAAAGAAATGTAACATTAATAGTACCTGACGTTGAAAAGAACGCGTTTTATAGTTGTTGTTATATGCATAACTGTTGTATTTTACATTTTATACAATGTCATTTTCAATGTCTTCACCGCTGTCTAGTCAATAAGCACAGACATATTTACACTCGGCATATTTTATCTCGCTTTTGATCTATCAAGTTAGTAAAAAAGTGGTGCGTCAGTTCGTGGATACCCGACGGAAGCTATGTTCCATACGTATTTTACACTAATGTTTAAAATTTACGTTTACATAAAAAACAACAAAAATACTAAATTTTTAATTATTGATAACAAATATAAAAAAAGTTAATCTGTAAATTAAAAATTGTTTATTTATTAATAAACAAATATAAAAAATGTCATTTGTTTAAAAATTTCAATAGTGACTTTGTCAGGGTCGAACAAGCAAGGTATAGGCACTCTAAACCGCTCGATCACATAACGCGCTTCGTTCGGGTGTGTTATTCTGAGTATCATTTAATACTACAGTATTGAAGCACTATACGTGCAGTATGATAATATCAAAGACGTACGTGCTCTGGTCGTTTCCTTATCTACACTATGCTATGATATAAACACAAATACGTCATCCAGTCAACTGCCCATCCGTAGCTTGTGCTCGTCGTCTGCGTTCGATTTTAACGCCATTGTATCAGTAGTCATGGAAACGAAACACAAATAACAATGTATTTAATTAAATACCTACTAGAAGCTGATATCATCGAAATTTCATCTAGTGAATATATAGTTGTGAAAGTATATTAGAAATAAATGAAATACTTGTAATTGCTTACATATTGTTATAAAGAATCAATTTTGGCTTTGGAATTCTACGAACAGTTTCGAAGAAACCCGATCCATGTATATATTATACCGGGTGAGGCAAAAGTCCCGGAACGCTTGAATATCTCGCATACTACGCATCATATCAAAAAAAAAAGAAAATACGTGTCAAATATTTTTCGCAAAACTATTTTTTGATACCACACAAAAATATTTGACACGTATTTTTTTTTTTTTATATGATGCGTTATATGCGAGATATTCAACCGTTCCGGGACTTTTGCCTCACCCGGTATATATCGCTACACGTGCGATGATGTAACAAGCAAGATAAAATCCGTCGACTGTTATGTTTGATTGTTTACCATACAGTATTTGTATAGCGCCCCTGTTTACAGCAACGGCTATTCAACTGTCAAACCCGATTAAATAGAAATAGACTTATAAATTCAGAAATGGGGTCAACGAGGGCAACAATCAACGCGGAGGTCAAGATTCAAGAACCTAAATAAATCCACATAAAAAAACTTGTTATAGAAGTAAAAATCGAACCTATAAATTTAGAACAGGGTCGAGGAGAACAAAAATCAGAAGGGGGTGGCAGGAAAACTATCAACAAACGTGTAATAAACAATGGAACAACGTTTTTGTTACCAACTCGATCTGAAAGAAAGCTGAGTTTTTAATATATAATCGACTCGATTTCAAAACAAAATAAATATTCGACTTGAAAACCGAGTCTTAATAAAAACTTTACTAACTTCGCCTAAAAAATCGAGTACCTATTTATCATTTATTTATTGATTATAAACTATTTCAAAATCGACTAAAAAACAAAGTATTTATTTAAAATCTCTCTACTCATAAATGACAATTTACTAGCTACAACCTTAGTTTTTGTTCCTTTCAGTTCTTGAATTTAGCCTTGAGGATGTTCATTACGTAAAGTATTTTTTCCTAAAATTTGGACCTCCTAACTCCTTGGTGAGATTTGGGAAGATGTTGTGGGACTCTATAATTATTAAGTAAATAATTTTACTTAACATGTTCATGTATTTTGCTTCGTACCACCAAAATACCTAAGCGTTAATACTGATGTCCTATATTTTTTCGGTGAAATAAGAGGAGAAAAATGATACAAACTGTAATCTGTTATAATAATGTATATTCTCTGAACTAAAAAGTTGACGTGATGTTTTCATCGATCCTCCTTCCCTTTAATTGAGATTTTGCCGGACCCCTCCTCCCTATTCTGAGCTCGCGTAATTAATGGACGTTCCCTCTAGAAATTCATCGAGTTGTTCCCATTACACCCAGTATATCATTTAGCAAAACAAACAAGTCATGAGCCATCATTACATCGAGTTGTAAGAATTTAGTGGAATAGCTGAATAATTGATAGAATGATAACCTACAATTTAGGTAGTTAGTCTTCAAATAAGGGCGAAATTTCAAATAATTCATTAAATTAAACAATATATAGTTCACAATTTCTTCCAAGAATTGTCTTATTTATTCATTATCGACTGTTTTCAGTTCAATAAATATTGCAGTCGTCAGGTAAAGTCGTTTATAATGTCGTAATTTTTTTCAACCGAAATAGTAACTTTAATATTGAAAATGTTAGCAATGAATTTCGTTATTTTTTTAAAGTGAAACTTTTATTCTATCGCCCCGAATTTTTCTGGCCGTCTGTTGCATGTCGCATTACAGGCGGCCGCGGAGTAGGGGTAAAGTGAAAGGCGTTCGGAGTAGGCGCTCGGTAGAGCAGCCAAGGCCAATATGGCGGCGCCCATGGTTAGCATCAGCTGACCGTGTAGTATGTAATGTATAACACATAGTCAGTCTGTCATGCGGGCAAGTGCTGTACAGTGTTTACATATTTTTATTCGTGTATTCATGTGAATATTGTTGTTTATAATTAATCGTGATGGATAAGTGTCTACAATCCAACGCCTACAATCCAATAAAAGTTTCACTTGCGTCGTGGTTTCTTAAAACCACACTTCTTTTTTTTCATTTAAAGATTTCCATTAAAATGTGTCTCCCGTCGTTTTTACATTTAATGAAAATCTTTAAAAAGAATAAACTAACAAACACACTCGTTGTTAACTTTTCAAATATTAAAGTTACCATTTCGGTTCAATGGACATACTATTTTGAATTATTTTAGACCGAATGCGCACAGTAAAACTAGATTGTACGCATGTGGAGCGGATCTCATCATTTTGATGAAAATCTTCGAAAGGAATAAAACCAACCAACACGTTCATTGTTAACGTTTCCAATATTAAACTTACTATTTCGGTTTAATGGACATACTATTGGAATATTGTAGACCGAATTCGCACAGTAAAAATAGACCGTACGCATGCGATACGGATCTTATCATTTTGATGGAAATCTTCAATAGGAACAAGCAACAAACACCCCCACTAGCGAGCACTGAATTAGTCGCATCCCTGTATAGTCGCTAATGTATAATATTCCGAGTCGCTGTGACAGTTGCGATATTAATATCTATTATGTTGTGATTTATGTACTTATTTTGTTTGCTAGCTAATAAACTATACCACAGATAATTATAACGGGTGAATCCTCAAATATGAGGAATTTTGCCATTTTGTTACGGAACCCTATAAAGAGTCGACGGTCTCGAACTGCGCACTGTATACCTGGCTCCTAATTTTTATTACACGAACTGCGCACTGTACAAAAGACCATAAAATTCACAGTACACGAACTGCGCACCAGGCAATTAATTATGTGTAGGATCAAAGGAAACAAAAATAAAACTTTTTGCAATTTTATGTACGTTTCAGTCTGGATTTCATTTAAAACATTTAAAAATACATGCAAAGATGGATGGGCTTTATAAAAATTCCCGTTGAATTTGGCTTGTCCAAATGTGCGGTGGAAAAGTTGCATTTTCGTCAATATAAGTATCTATCAAAAATTTTCTTAATCTTCCTGACAATGCAAAGATAAATCAATTAAAAAAAGGTATTAATAATTATTTTTGTAAATATCAGCAATTGGACTGGTGCAGAATTCATGCTAAGTATTACAGGTAATAAAACGAACCCTCATTAAAAGATTAAGAAAGTGCGCAATTCGCATGCTTGTCCTAAAGAGTATACAGTAAACCCTCGTTAACACGAACACGGTTAACATGAATTTCGGTTTAACGCGAACAAAAATTTGCTCTCGACAATGGTCACATAAGCTTTAATGTAATTATGTTCAGTTAACACGAACCCTCGTTAATACGAACTTCGAACAACTTTTTCGTCCCTTCACGGTTAATTATCGGATAATACGAACTACAAAAATTCTCAAATCATATATTTTGATCATTTTGGTCAATGAATATACAATACAACTAAAAGAAAAGATTCGCTTAAGGGATTACAAAAGTAATTAACTCACATTCTAAAAATAGACAAAGGACTGAGAAATTAAAAATTCACTCGAAATCCTATAAATAGAAACATACCTCAAAATTTTTCCCCTCTTATTTATTGAAAAGGTTGTAAACTAATTAACAAAGGCAAAGGCTTCTTAACAATATATGTTATTAGATAATTAATAATAAATAATTATTCAATGTTTACTTAAAATAAATCATGATTTGACACTTAAAAAATGACTGTATTTTATGCCATACTCGGTTTACACAAACTCCCACATAACACGAACTTTTTGCCTGATTTTTACGAGTTCGTGTTAACGAGGTTTTACTGTATTCATTTCAATTATCAATTTATCTAAATTAATTTTTGAACAAAACGACCTTTTCGAAAATGTCGTCTCAGTTTTGTAGATACTCTAATTACTGTTCATCTCGTCTCATTCTCGTCTTGATCTTATCTCGTCGAAACCGAAAAATCTTTAGATACCGTTTCATCTCGCTGAAACTACAAAACAACCTTGATCTCATTTACTGTGGCGTCTGATTATCAAAATAAACTGAAAATGGAAAATTGACATTTTGAATTTATATTTCAGATCACTTCCGAGAATTAATCGAGTTTTGTTTGTCACACGAAAATTAAATTACTGTTTGTTTATTTACAATAAATAAACAGATATTGTTAAAGGTACTGTGTCAATCCAGAAATTCTGTCTGAAAAACACAGAGAATAATAATAAAAATGTCTTTGATGTCGCGATTATTTGTTTTTCATGTTTCTAAAACCTTGTAAATGACAAAGCGTTTCTTTCATCATTTATTCAGGTGACGCATCAATCTAGTTGTTCATTTTTTTTTATTAAATTGGTTAATTCAGTTAATCCATCAATTCCCAGTATTCAAACTGGGAATTGAAAGAATCAAAAAGATTTGCAATTTATTGTTAAAAAATAATAAACAGAAAATATGAACTAGGGACGAATATGTCTGAAAATCAGCAGTCTTTAAAAAGTACCTCAATTTTTAAACTCCGACCCACAAAAATGGAGCGTTATATGTTTGGGTCACATGATTGTGTACCTATGTGTGTGTGACACTGAAGCTTTTTAATGGTTGAATAAATTATAATGCGGTTTTCTTTATAGACGACAAAACATATATTTCTTTTCAGTTTTTTTTAGTAAACAAAAAATTCCAGCCAATTGGGCGACGGCGCCATTCCAACTTCAAAATGTTGACATTAATAATATCAAAAGTCAACATTTTGAAGTTGGAATGGAAATTTTATTTTCTTTATTATATACCTGGTATACATATAATAAAGAAAATAAAATTTCTGATGTCGCGTGAGGTGACGCGAGTAATGACTAGTAATCAACATGATATTTGTTATTTGTTGCCATAATTCCCTACATAATATGTTTCACGTTATGTAAAAATTAATGAAAGCATTCTTAACTTATTTCTGACAGATCTACAAAACAAAAGATCAGCTGATATTTTTTTATTTTCAAAATATTTCCGAAACTATAAAGTTTAGAAAAAAATATATAAAATAATAAGCCGTTATGAAAAGTATACTATTATTATAGAAAAAAACACCATTATAGGATATATCTTTTCTGCGCAAGCGCCGATTTTTACTAAAAACAACAAGGTTCTTCATATTTGCATACCAAACATTCTCCCAAAATTTGGTTTCAATCCGCTTATCCGTTTGACCTGTATCGTGTTTAAACAAACAAACTCACAGACGCTCAGAATTTTTCCAAAAATATGTTTTTTGGATTCGGGGGACCTCAAAACGAAAAGATAAGAAATTTTTGAAAAGTGATTCTTGACCTAAACTAGTACCATTTCCCACTTGTGGGTTGAAAATTGAAATGGTAAAACGATCACATTATTTCATATAAAAAATTATTTTTGAAAATTTAAAGGTGTGTATATAAATAAAATTGTCGACCAATTTTTCTCAGACCAATATATTGACAAAAAATAAAAAAATAACAAATCAATACAACATAAGATGACAATTTTATTTATTTGAAGAGTTCTATTCAGACGTTAATCAAAGATTTAAAGGTGTTTAGTTCAGTCAGTCGATATTTAAATTTATTCTTATATTAGTAAGTTGGAAACACAACTCGTGTCATTTCAAAGTGAAACCCAACGTGGGTCACGTGATATCTTAATTAATAAAACAAAATTAAGGCATTTTATCATTATATTTATAGTATATAATATAAACAGTCTAACTTCATACTTATTTCAGTCAGGACCGTACTGTACTGTGATGTTGTCATCGAATGGAGATTTTTTCTTGTCTCGTCTTGTCGAGATAAGTGAGATGAAACAAGAAATATCGAAACAAAACGAGAAATATGAGGGCGAGACGAGAAATTTCGAAACGACATTAGATGAGACAAGGAATTTCGAAACGAAGTGATAAAATCGATAAAGAAACGATTTTTTCCAAGGATGAGATCTACCTAAACCGATTTACAGTAAATTTCATGCAAATTGTGAGAGCCTTTTCCGAGAAAAATGCTCGCTTAATAATATAGCAGGATTAAATATATTAGCGCCATATGTCGGTGTAAAAATGAACAGTCAAACTACCTTTGAATTACCTACGTTAAATAAGGCTTTTAGTAGATCGTCTGTCTCACAAACTCAGCGTTTACCGATCGCCTTGATAAGTTATGGAGGCGGTGCTTTAAACGACGAGCCACCCCTGACAACATTACGTGCGTTGCAAACTAATATTTGGATTTCAAGAAAACTTTATAATCTATGGGTATTAAAACTTCAATATTTTTGTTGTGACAAAATTCAAAGCAAATTCGCTTCGAATGCAGAAAAGTTCAGCGACCAGTAAAACAAATTAATCTGTTTATAAATTATAAGACTTTTGCATATACAAGGTGTTTCAACGATCCAATC
This sequence comes from Xanthostigma xanthostigma, assembly GCA_963575645.1. Lineage (NCBI taxonomy): Eukaryota > Metazoa > Arthropoda > Insecta > Raphidioptera > Raphidiidae > Xanthostigma > Xanthostigma xanthostigma. Next base: position 25,962,201 of record OY754471.1, read on the forward strand.
AATTTTACCGGATTTTCTTTGCTTTATAAAACTTAGGACTTTGAATTCGATTTTTTGTTGCCGGTCTACATTGAATATAACGTGTAGCTATTTGTATTGCACAGGTACCTACGCTGTCAGAAAATGCCCGTAATTAGGTATTTGTTCCATTTTGTACTAAAATTATTAAAATGGATTATTGGGGAAAAAATAACTTATTGGCATTTTTTGGTTTCAAAAAATGTCAATAAAGAGTTATAAAGTAGAACCCCTATAAGCCGAACTTCACGGGAGTCTTAAAAAAATTCGAGTTATAGAGTTTTCGATTTATTAATGATTACGACTAAGGCGAATTTTGTACGGAAATATTCGACTTGTAGAGGTTAAGATTAATTCTAACTAATTTAGAGTCGCTATATTCGAGATCAGAGGTCCAATTTATTTTTTCGAGTTATGGAGGGAAAATATACGTACCGAAATGGCTTGAAGTGACTCACTGATTATTTTGACCTATAGAGGGTTGAGATTTCGAGTAATGGAGGTTTTAGGGCTTGAAGGGAAGGGAACAAAACATGTTTTTGAGTTTTCGAGGTTTTCGACTTATCGTGGTTTGACTTAAAGAGATTCTACTGTATTTCAATTAAATATTGACCACCTTTCGAACAAGCCCAGACGTCGTTTGTCTGCAGTCTACGTACAAGCAGCATGAAGGGTAAGTAGGTACATCATATGACACTCCCTATCAAAGTAAATTCGTTACTAAACTACTGAATTTTTATAAACTTAATTAATAATGACAGATAAAAAAATTTGCACAGATAAAGAGAGGCACTATGTATGCAGCATCGCAGGCTTCTGACGTCATTTGCAAAATTATCGGGTTCTGAGCCGTTCAAATAAGTATGAGCACAGTTTTAATCTGCTTTTTTTGTTTAATAAGTGAATTAATATATATTGCAATCCTAATAATAAGAGTTTGTAATTAAAAATTCTATTTTAAAAACCATTTTTTTACAAAAAAAAATTCACATACAGTGTAACCTCTTTATAACAAATCTCAAGGGACCGAGCATTTTTTTTCGTTATAAAGAGTTTTCGTTATATGGAGGGAAGAAAGAAAAATAACCAACTTGCACTTAATTAATTTATTCCAAACACATGTTAACGTTGCCTGATGTTTTTGCTATGTCAATATTTGTTTTATATTTTATTAAGTATGTTATGCATGGCTTGGGATATGATGGAATTATCTTCATTAAACAATATGAATTTTTCAATAAGTTTGGCGGCATCAAGTGCTTGTTGAATAGTTGGTGATGGTTCAGAATCGTCCTCTTTACGTCTGTAAATATTTGCTGACGCCTAAATATGAACATATTTCTTCGTAATAGAGAATGGCTGTTGCGCTATAAAGAGGGTATTAATGCATGGGTTGTAAGGTAAACCAACCGAATTGTAAAAATTTCTACGTTATAGGAAGTTTTTCGTTATAACGAAGGACGTTATAAAGAGGTTACACTGTACCTAAAATTTCGGAATCTTAATACCTATTTAGAATCAACGATTGTAGCAACTTGCCGATTGCGTCAAACAATACGATTTTTTTTAATGCTGGTCTATATGTATTGCATATAACGATCCACTATTCGTAACGCACAGGTAAATTATTAGGTATATTCAATGGCTATGTAATGCTATCATGAAATAATTAACGCAAATAATGAAACAAGAGATTTCCATAAACTAATATTATTGAATCAATATTATTGCTTGAGAATGCTATTGTAAATAGTCTAACGAATCAATTCATAGCCTCATTACTGCATGTTGGTACTACTGGAATGCTTATGTTTACACAGAATCGCTATTAGATATTAGAATTTGAATTGGCAAGGCTGTACAAACATTAATAATTATTATAAACCGCAAAAATAATAAGTGCTAGTTTCCATGTAACTACAAACTAATAATATAATATATCTATATACAGGGTGTCCCACGACATGACTGGGGCTGTGTTGCTGGGGTGATTTCAAGTCAAAAATGTCTAATAAATATACGCTATCCTGAGCTAGGATCATTTGAAATTTTAAATAAGTAGTAGTAGAAATTCCCTACTAATTTAAAAACCATTTAAAAAGAAATCGCTTTACTGAATTAGTTGCTCAAAATGTCCACCGAGTTGCTGTATACATAGTCTAGCTCTAAAATTGAAGTGGTAGCTCTGCGAAGAGTCTCAGGATCCGCACGAATAAATACTAATGGTGATTCAAATAATTATTTCAGAATCTTTATATTTGACGAATATATTCTTTTTTTTGTGGACTGCAAACGGCTGATGACTGAACTACTTTTTTCCACTCATATTTAGATATACCTAATAAAATATTTTCTATAACTCACCGGCGTCGACTACTCTTGTAGTTAGAAGTCAATATTTGCCGCGTGACGTCTATGCAAAGTGCGAGGAATTATCCAACTTTTAATGGTTTTCACAGATATTTAAAAAATTCACTCACTGTTAATTTTGAAATGTTTAGGACTAGATCTATATTCAGTGAACTTAAGTTAATATTCTTGATTCTGTAATTGGGACATATACCTGTATATTACTATTAAATCTATACTAATATATAAAGCTGAAGAGTTTGTTTGTTTGTTTGGTTTAACGCGCTAATCTCAGGAACTACTAGTTTAAATTGAAAAAAAAAAATTTGTTGGATAGCCCATTTATCGAGGAAGGCAATAAGAGCGGAGCATTAATGAAAAATGTTGCAAAATGTATCTCAAAAATAACTTTCTATTTAGGTGGAATGTCGTAACTAAATATACCAATATTAGCACTGCAAATTCGGAAGCCCGGCTGGCTCAGTCGGTAGAGTACGTGACTCTTAATATCAGGGTCGGTGGGTTCGAGCCCCACGTTGGGCGAATATATTTTTATTTTCTACATTACTTTCTTACATTTAAATTTATTTTAATTTTTTAAAATAAATAAAATTGTCGACCAATTTACAAAAATTATATAAAAATATAAAACAAAGTAACAAAGGAAGAATTCTATTCATACGTTAATCAAAGATTTGAATTTTTATTTTCATTTTATTTACGACTAATTAAAATTAAATAAATATAATTAATAGCTCATTTGAAAACTGTTATAACTATAGGGACCTATATACAGCATTGTACTGTTTCTTAAATAAAGATTTTATGTATGTATAAAAATAATTTTCCTACAGTGTTTTTTAGTTCCAGTAATTATTGATTTAAAAGAAATTTATTATCTATAGAACTTATAAAAAGTATAATTACTGCTTTTTATCGACAAAAACTTTTGAACGGTAACTCCGATCATCATGAAATTTGGACACAACATTCATCTCGGTAAACTAAGATGAATGTAGGTACTCATGTCCCTCCCTTTCCCATTCGTTCTTTTGCACCCGGGTGAAACCGGGCGGGACCGCTAGTATCTATATATAAATAAATAATTGAGATCAGGTAACAGGGCAATTCCAAGTAATAGTATATCTACTTGATGCAGAATACATTAATTGGCAATTTTTTTATACAAACCCTTTTTCAGAAAGATGAAAATATTGTATTTCGCATATTATGATGAAAATGACGGGATAGTTACGAAAATTCTGAGGTCGAAAGAATTAGTCATACGAATAGGATCTTTACAAAAAGTATTATGTTGACATCGGAACTACGTATGCAAAGTTTCAATATGTGGAGCAGGGTCAAAATTGGATAACAAAATTTGATCCAAACTGACTAAATAGCTAAAATTGATATCAATAAAATATACGTCAAAATAATTTGTCGCGAAAATGACACAAATTTCCACTGACATATCTATTAAATCCTCCTCGGTCAGCTGTTCAAATTTCTCTTTGTCAACGTAATCTAAGTGTTTCTTGAGTACTGAGAACTCGCTGGTCGTTTTTTTTTCGGTGTGCGTACGATCCGGAATATAGAAATGACGACGACGCATCCTTGGAATTTTCTAGTGGTGCGTCGGTCAATGCAATAACATTATTCACGAGTGAAGTGGTTTTCAACTCCGATGGTACTCCATTCCTCTAGTTACAACCCTCAATGATCGAATTAGCATATATCCTCTGTGTTGTAAGCTTACAGGAGGCTCAGGTAGGTCTCTGTCTGCCGATCACTCTGCGTACGCCACCACTGCCGTCAGCCATCAATACCGGGTACCACAGAAAGTTTAAAAAAATACATGGACGCGTATCGTTACACATAGCTGAGGTGAGTACTTCATACACTATCTATCTCAATGCGTCTAACGCATTGGGCAAAGTGAACGGAGTGGCATAAGAAGTGTTCACTTCAAAAAACAACATACAACGCAGACGTTTGGAACACGAACTAATTTTTTTCGACCCAAATGCTTCCATTATTTTATGAATTTCGTGACATGAAAAAGTTGCCGTTCATCTTCAAAAAATGTTTGAAAAATTAAAAAAAAAACATCCCTCAAGGGCGTAAAATAAGGGATAATAATGTAATATATATTATATCGGCTTCCTTAAAGCGGTACTGCAATACGGTGGAGTAGAATTTTGGTTACTCGACCTTTTTTATTTCTCGAGGCACGAGAATTCTCGACCAGAATTTCTCGAGTATCTCGAGAAGTTTTGTTTTTAATAAAGCACAATGTTATTTTAAAATTTTTGCTTTATTACAAATTAGACTGATAGATGACATCAATTAAATCAAATGGTAAATTTTTAGTTATAACTGCACTTATTAATTAATAAATCAACAACAAACAATAATTTAAACAAACTATACTCGGCTGGTCTATATAAAAAAATAGAGTAGGGTAGTAATTAGCTTTTATAATTATTGACTGTACAAGAGTCTGTAATTAAATAAAAAATAATTAGTGAAATTAAATCAACAAAATACTCTAGACTCGTTACGTGTTATTTTTTGTATTTTTTAGTTACCCAGCGCACGGGATTGATTTCTTCAGTTTTCGAAGCGTTGAGTTTTTCGCGTCTCGACTAGAGATAAATTTCTAGAGCAGAAACCATACGGTGGAGTCAAAGACTCCACTATTGTTGTCGCTGCCGTGTTTCATCTCAATTGCGTACAGAACCGCTGGTAACGACTAGCTAACTATAACTGCAGTATAAGCTAGAAGAATATTGTCATCGACGCTTTCGACAGGTTTACTATAGAGTACAGAATATAGATAGAAAATTATATGATCACAATATTCCCAGATTTTGTAACAATACGCTGTCTAATATAAGAATGATAACTTTCTGATGTCCAATTTACAAACTGTACGTTACAGTAGACAGAGTAGGGTCGGTAGGAGAAACATTGGTCATATTAAACTACCTACTACACGAATCAACGTCATTTCAAATGCATTCTAAACAGGTAGATAAATTGTAAAATTTATATTAAGTTCGTACCAACATTACATAAGACTCTAAAGCTAGAAACTTATTAAAAGCGCTGTCTTCATCTCATCTAATAGATTAATCAATCCTTTAAGTCCTAAATTAACGTTTCTCGATAGATGGCTTCATAAGTATCACTTCTAAACAGTAACTATGCTGCACTACCACCAGGAAATGGTTGATATATTATTAAATCGGTGGTTAGCTGTAGCGTGATCAGTAAAAACAGAGGATTGACATTGTCATTACTTATCATCATACCTTTGGAAACTGGTAATCTTGAATTTATGCTTGCTAAATAAATTATCAGAATTGAATTATCAATTTGTATTTCAAAGTCGTCGCCGATGCCCTTGAGGGTCTATAATCTCAAATTCGCTACCAAATAATCCAATTTTAAATCTGCAAATTTGAAAAGCACTTTGGATCACTTTTGTTGGATTTCAATGGCATCAATAAGATTAAAAACAGTAGTAAAATGCCTTTTTCGTGACCACATTTTGGCCGACAGTCTGAGTAAACAGTCATCTTAAGACGCTGTTGCAATATAGTCCGGTCGATTGCGATCGATAGATTGGACACCCCTGCCTTTTAACTATAATCCAACACATTGGCTAACATTTCTTTACATCGAATCCATAGCAAAGCCGGTGACGCAAGTAGATTTTAAATCAGATATAATATGATATCTGATTTCACCCCTTTCTGTGGTGCATGCATTAGTTAGGAAACCAACAAACAATCGTACAAAAACATAATAGTCCGATTATGTAACAGGAGAAGGACACGGGGTAGGCGGCTAGAAACGTCATTTATATACATTAGTAGTATTGTCATCGGCAGACAGATAATAGCTTACCTATTGATTTTTACATATAAAATTTATTTACATTATGTTTTGTAATAATATAAATTATGTCATCGAACACTGCAAGTTGGACTCATCTATTTTCAACTGATGTAAGTACTTTCAAGTTTTTAGTGTTTTACCTTAGACTAATAAAGGTTTCTTTAATACTGATCTATGACTGCCACGAAGTGAGGATAAACGAGAAATTGAAAATACATGAGTCAATTAGTCCCGACAGGTTGAAAATAAATGAGTTCTGCTGTATGTGAATAGCGTTAGATCAATACACATCAGTGAGTAGGATCACTATTTGGCGGACGTTATGTTTGGAGAATAAAATGTAAATTCCGTTCTTTTTTATCTACATTTAATGCAATTGCCAATTACAGCTATTATAAACTTTGACATTATACAATTGAAAAATATAAATCGTAATTTTTTCAACATATTTTTAACCAAAAACTAAAAAAATCGACACGGTAGGTACTTTTAGTTACAAAAAAATCGACCCGAAATTTTATTATTAATTACAAATCGTACGATTTTTAAAACTAAATTAAATTTTCTTTTTGAACGAGAATCAATAATAAATGTTCGTAACTAAATAGTTTATCAATTTTGCCGTCTAAACAGAAAAAGAAAAGTAGCGAAATAATCTGTCAAAAAAATATACGAAAATATTTTTTTTTCAAAACCCCGACAAAACAGAGCACGCACTCACCACCTGTCCGTTTAAAATCCAGCGGGACACTATAAAGAACAATTAATAAAGTCGCAAATATAGAGTCAAAAGTATCAAATTCGTGGCACCGCTTACAACTTGCCCCTTCCTTTACTGTTAAAAACTGAAATCTCCTTGACTTTGTCGAATTTGAATACAAAGAAATCGAGCGACGTAGAACGATGATAATCCCAGCGTATAGATAAGTATTGTTACTTACAAACACTGACAGGCTATTCCAAACACAACCAATCACACTTAGACAATACGACCGGAGCACAAGTCGTAATTTATGCGATGTATCTGTCAGCATTGTACGACCCTTGTGAGTTGTTTGATATTCAGATTACCCCTACAGTTATATATGTACGCACATCCCTTATGTCGCACTGCCACCCTTCCCCCTCCCTTTTGCGTCCAATGCGCCTCGAAAACTATCCACCTGCCGATGTCCGTCTTAAAATCTATTGTGAATGTTATTCGTAGCGAATGCAACTTTTACGCAGCGTTACAAATGGACCAATGGGCTGGCATCTTGATGACATCGATGCATCAATACTGACAAGCCATTGGATCGTTTAAGACTACCGTTTTTTTTTAAACATTAATACTGTTGTCAGTACATTCTGATGATATACATATTATATCACAGGATTAAGAACATAGAAAATTAATGAGTGCAACAAGGAAGACATAAACATAACGAGTAAAGATATAGACTGCAATCATGGTTATCTAAATTAAATTAATTACCGTAGTTTTTCAACATGAAAAGATGGCAAATTAATAACTGAGCCGTAACGATTTTATTTACAGTGTTATTCCTATTTTCCCAATCCTGTGAGACAACTATACCTATATAGAGCCTGGTTAAATAATTTCTTCGAAACGAGATAAGGAAAATCTCATCTGGGTGACAATAAGAAAAACAGGAGAGCCATAGTCCAGTAATTTTAGACATTTTAAACCCCAATCTGCGGAAAAATTCCTAGTGGGCTGAATTTTTGTATACACCTTTATTACGGCGTTGTAATGAAGATGTGAAAAATCGCCATTGATATCGTGCCGGCTAAAAAAGTTATAAAGGTCACGTAAATCAGTTTTTCGCAAATATCTCGCGACCTATTGCTCGGAGGTCAATAGAGGTCATTATAAACATTGTTTGTCGTGAAATTATCTACAAAAAATGCCTCTTGCATTTTTCTGTAAAATTAACCATTTTCGGAGTAGAGCACTGAGCAATTTTAGTTGCAGTATCTCGAAAGCAAATTATTGTTAAAGCTTTACATTTCGTGGTAATTACAGTATTACTTCCATATCGAGCAATCATTTTTTTTATTGTTTTATCGTCTGGAACGTAATCTTTCATCACATCTTTTAACTCAGCTAATGTGAATTGACAATCGTCATTATTTTCGATGTAATGAAAAACATTCTCGATGGCAATTCTAATATTTTCATCCAATGGACGGCCTGCGTCACCCTTTCCACTGACTAATAAAAAATTGGAGAAACATTTATCATGATACTTAGCTTCGACAGATACTAAGTCATACTCAAAATTCACACGCTTCTTTACACTTCTTCCATATTTATCACCGCGCACCTCTGCAGCTTTTAAGTACTCACTTCTCTAATAACGCGTCTGTATTTTTTTCTCTTTTTCTCTCAATTACTTCACTCGCTTCTTCTCCACAAAACAAATATAATTTTTTGAAATCAATAGAGCTTGATTCTTTTCTTACGCGGAGATATTGATGTACCCGGTTCTTCTTGGTGTCTTTTAAAAGTCGCAATACTCAAATTGTTCAATAATTTTTACGACAATTACTATGAATACTCACAAAAGTCACAGTATTTAAATATTCAATATTACCATCACCTGTAGCGATACTAGCATTTTTTAATGTTTGTAGATCACGCCTAACTTCTACTACATCACCATCCGATAACAATTCATATTTTTTAACTGAGCTAAACACAGTCCGACAGGCAGTAGCAGGTATAAAGATTGTACTAAGTTCCCAAACCTCTATAATATAAGTATATTTTTCACAAAACGCCCAAGAATCAAATAGAAGTTTTGAAGACACTTGCAAACATTAATAAAAAACAATAGAGTTTACGCCTCGGTGTACTTACGGTAAACAATACCGTATGTGAGTGCATTCTAGTCGCTTTCTCAGAAAACGGTTAATTTTACAGAAAAATGCATTTTTGTAGATAATTTCACGACAAACAATTTTTATAATGACCTCCATTGACCTCCGAGCAAAAGGTCGCGAGATATTTGCGAAAAAGTGATTTTTGTGACCTTTTGACTTTTATAACTTTTTTAGCCGGCACTATATCAATGTCGATTTTTCACATCTTCATTATAATGCCGTAATAAAGGTGTATACAAAAATTCAGCTCACTAGGAATTTTTCCGCAGATAAAACCTAAAATGACTGGGCTACCATGCCGCTAAATAAAAATGTACACGTTAATTCGTCGCCTGTGGTGACGCATTCTGACTCTAGCCAACTGAGGCAATACAGTAAAACGTGAACCAATGAACGGCGTTAAAAAAACAAGTGATCAAATTAAGCGTTCGTTCGTTTTGCCTTGTTGGTTATATATATGTTTATGTATCCCAGATTTACCAATCGATACCGACTCAACATTTCGGCATTACATCAGGACATGGTTTACATTCTTCATTTCTAATCTTGTTGCAAAGTTATTGACTAAAATAAAAATAAATCAGCTTTGCTCAATTATTATTGACTGTTTTAAATTATGTTTACTCGCAAAATAAGAATTCGGTAAGTATACAACTTTCACATTATATATTCATGACGCAATAAAAAATGCGTAACGACCTTATTATGTTAAAATTTTTAGAAAAGAGCCGACATTATCGATTGTATTGTACGCGATGTCTATTGAACAACATTGAAGCTGTTACAATTTCGATGTGTTGGGCTCAGTACATTCACGTGTGATAGAGATGAACGTGACAGCATTTCGGTTTCGCTATTCAGGGATTATTAATAATCACCAATGACATCCGCTCGCCCTATTTGCGTTTACTGGAGAAGGTTTCAATGCTGCTTTAAAATCGCTGTTGAAGCGCTGCAAATATTGACTAACAATATCGATTTCACATACGTTGCATAACAAAAAATGTAGTTGGATAAAACACATTTTAATAAATTAATTAATTGACGTAAAGAAGAAGACCCAACATATCCTGGAGAAGGACTGTTCGGCCAGAAGCTATACAGCATGTTCCATTTTAATGTCCCACCCCGAATAACTTTTGTCAGTGACCTTGAATGAAAAATTGTTTGGTACAAAAGTTGTACAACTTGGAGGGGGACATTCGATGGCACGAATACTTTTGACCTTGGGTATAAGGTTCAAGGTCAACTTTGTTTTTTTTAATGGAACGTCCTATTTTTGACATCGGCAATCGATTGCGCGTGAAAAAATATGAGACTTTTGTCTGAAACTTTTTTCGAGAACGGGCAAAACTCTGTGCGTCTGTTAGTCGGTTAGTCTGTGAACACGATACAGGTCAAACGGATGAACGGATTGAAACAAAATTTTGGGAGAATGTTTGGTATGCAAATATGAAAAACCCTATTGTTTTTGAAAGTTGAAAATTCAAAAATTTTCAATTTTGAAGGCTAAATTAATTGAGAAAATTTGCCCGTTCTCGAAAAAAGTTTCAAACAAAAGTCTCATATTTTTTCACGCGCAATCGATTGCGGATGTCAAAAATAGGACGTTCCATTAAAAAAAACAAAGTTGACCTTGAATGACCTTGAACCTTATACCCAAGGTCAAAAGTATTAGTGCCATCGAATGTCCCCTTCCAGGTTGTACAACTTTTGTACCAAACAATTTTTCATTCAAGGTCACTGACAAAAGTTATCCAGGGTGGGACATTAAAATGGGACACGCTGTATAACAAGGAACTACCTGACTTCAGATCAAAAATATGACAAAAGATAGGATGAAATTCAAAAATTTTGTAGAGGTTCTTTGTTCCCTTTAGGAGCTTACAACGTTTACATCCGTCGTGGTTTTTTACAAAATTTGTAATGTTCTTTTTATTTTATTTTAAACTTTTGTGAGATTTCTTGCACTAAGAACCATCGCAAATGAATTACAAACCCTTTACAGAAAACCGCATCTGAATCGGTCGAACCGTTTTCGAGACAAATGCCAACATTCGAGTACACACACAAAACAAACAATCTCTCACCCTAAACGCATATACCTTCTCCGTTCCGTCGTGTGTGATGAGACAAAATGTCTGGTATATTTCATTGAAAAACTTCGATTCTAATGTAAGACATCTGTAAAATTTCGAATAATGTATAATTGATAACGTTTTAAAAGCGGCCATTTTATAAAGTGTATGCATCCGGTAATCCCCGGTAGTCCCCAGCGATGTAACGTAGGGGAGCTCCGGGCAACTGACTGCATGGCTTTTATAGTACATAAAGAACGCTGACGGATCATCATGTTTTTTTTATATATACCTATAGGTACCTTGGCACGTACATAATAATATCGAGATCCCGGCACTAATGACGCAGAGAACAATCTCAATTAGGCTCATCCATATTACAGTATGGCCGCTATGTGTTTTATTATGACAAGAAATCAACCTTTCAAGCGTTTGGGGGTATTTTATTAAACCTTGTTTTATTATTTTATCACTTTAATGTAGGTAATAACATTGCGAAGCATCGTTGTTTACCGTATGTTAAGTCAATTTAGTATTGACATTTTGATCATATCATTTTTATAGGGTAAAGGTACTGGTTTCCGACCGTTTAGCTGTACTTCCCAGTCCAAATATGGTATAGGAAAATAATGAAAGCAGTTTCGGTTTTTTATGGATTTTAATAGATCTTCACGTTTTGATATGCTAGAAATCGTTTGATTCTGACTGATGCATGTGTGTTTGTGGTAAAATTTTTATTTTTCGATATCGCAAAAACGGAACGTAGGGAGGGACACTCTATCACTTTTCGATCTAAATATACACAAATTAGGAAGTAGCGACGCTGTTGTTTACATTGTATTAGGCTCCTTTATTACACATCTACAGGTCTACTCTCAAGTCTTAGATTGATTGAATGTTCATGTTATTATTTGTCAATATAGGTATAGTCTGAAAAAAATTGGTTGATAATTTTATATATTTAAAGAGTTCTATTCAGACGTTAATCAAAAAATTGAATTGAAAAATAGATATGAAACTAAAAATATGAATTGGTGCTAGGTCTAATGTTATTGCCTTAAAACATAAGTATACCTACTCTAATACCACTATTTACCGATTTATTTAATTAAAATTTGTAGCACAAGGGATATTTATTTTTCTGGGGGGTAAAGCAAAAAAAAAATATTTATACTTTACGCACTAGTGCGAAATCGGTCATTTTGTTACCGCTATATATAAACATGAAAAACAACTATGAGAAGGGGTCGTCCAAAAAAAAATTTCCAACCGACAAGTTATATAGAAAAGCCTTACATAACAGATTCAAATCGTTAGTAAAAGTCTGACACAGTTTCTCTAAAGATAACCAATTTCACTACTGTACAAATGCTTCGTTTGAGTTGCAAACTTAAACGAGATTATTTGAAGTTGATTTGAACGAATGCATTGACACAGTTTTTATAAATTATTATGCACCTGCAGCGGGTACTTCACATCAGTGATGTTACGAATGTTCGCATTCGCATTCGCAAATGCGAATGGTTCGCATCATTTTAAACATTCGCATTTACATTCGCATTCGCATCCAGGGATGCGAATGTTTTGCGAATGCGAGTGTTGTGCAGGTCGCATCTCGAGTATTATGTCTACAGTCTGCACTCTGCACTCTGCAATATACACTCTACTTACTAAGCGTTTTTCACACGTTATCGCTGATTGTGTGTGATTGCTTGGTTGGTTTGGCTCGCACAGTGTTTAGTTGTCAGTCAGTGTTGCTATTACGATAGTTAGCAAGCAGTCAACAAGTGTTAAATTGTTTTTGAGCCATTCCGACGGTTTTTCACATGGCACCGGGAAAGAAAAGTGAGATATGGCGATTTTTTACGCCTATAGATCGTGACCACGCAAAATGCAATGTTTGCGAGAAAAAGTATTCACGGATTGGGCGTACTACCTCGGCGTTGCGAACACATTTGAAAACCGTTCATTCCAAAGAGTACGAATTGCTGATTCACGCTGAAGCCGAGGTCCAGGCTTTAAAACTGGACAAGCCAGAAGAGACTCCACTAAAAGAGGTAAAAAAACAATTATCTATTGAAGAATCTCTAATGAAAAAGAAACAATGGGACACCAAACATCCATTATCGCAAAAAATCGATTGCCGAATAAGCGAAATGTTAGCATTACAAGACTTACCATTTAACTTTGTTGAGGGTGTAGGATTTCGAAGATTGATGCAGCTAGTCGCGCCACAATATACTCTAAAAGGCCGTAATTTTTTTACTGAACATGCTTGTCAAGTTTTGTACGATAAAGTTAGTGAAAAGATCAAACTTCTTTTAACCGATTTGAAATATATGTCATTCACGACCGATATATGGTCAGAGCCAAGTGCGAATGTATCACTTCTCAGCCTAACCTGCCACGGCATAACGACCAACTTCGACCGTTTAAGCGTTGTTTTAAAATGCGAGGAATTTGATGGCAGACACACGGGCGATGATATCGCTAACAAATTTGAATCAATGCTGAGTGAATGGAATATAACTAAGGAGCAAGTACACTGCATGGTGAGAGATGAGGGCTCAAATATGAAGCGTGCTATGACATTGGCCGGGTTCAAAGATGCAGACTGTACTGCTCATAAGTTACAGACAAATATTAAAAGTGGATTAAATTCCCAAGAGTTTTTTGTGAATATGATTCTGAAGTGTAACAAGATTGCCAGTCATTTCAATCATTCGACCATCGCCCAGGGTCAGTTAGCAAAAATCCAACAGCGGCTAAACCCAGATCAAATTCCACTAACTGTTATACGAGACTGTGCAACGAGATGGAATAGTACATTTTATATGTTTCAAAGATTTTTAAAACTTAAAGATGCTTTATGCCTGTATGCTAACAGCAATAACATTGCCAATATATCACCCGAAGAGTGGAATGCTATGGAAAGCTGTGTATCAATACTTAAGCCGTTTGAAGAAGCTACACGTAACTTGAGCAGCTCGCAAGCTTTAATTTCGTCCGTCATTCCAATTATTTACACATTAAAAAAAAAGTCTTGATGAGACAAGCCTACCTACTGAGGGCGATATCGTTGATAACATTATAATCAGTTTTATTCAAGTTATCAAAAGTGAAATAACTAAGAAGTTTTGCAGTCTGGAGAATGATTCCTTGTTCACAATTTCGACGTTTCTGGACCCACGGTACAAGCATAAATTTTTCAGTGATATTGTGAAAGATAAAGTCCACACTGATATTGTCAAACAGGCGCTAAGTCTGTCTAACCGTGATGGTAATAATGATCGGCGTATTTCAGCTACAGGTGCTAAAAGGTTGAGGAATTCAACAAGCAACATTGATGATCCTTCAACAAGTACTGATAAAAGTCTCATAAGCAATCTAGCAGGAATTCTAGAATCCTCAAGCGAAAGCGAAGGCTCCGATGTAGAATCTGGGGACACCAAGGAAAGTGAAATTAAAGCTCAACTGAAGGCCTATCTCAAAGAAAAACGAGCCTCTCTCGATGAAAACCCTCTGGACTGGTGGAAAACGAAATTGAAATACGACAAATTGTCAGATCTTGCTCGCAAGTATCTCAGCGCTCCACCAGCCAGCGTTCCGAGTGAGCAATTGTTTAGTGCAGCTGGCCTTATATACGTGCCCCTCAGAAATCGCCTCATGGGCGAAAAGGCAGCTAAATTGCTATTTCTTAAATATAATTTACCCCTTTTGAAGTTTGATTACTAATGAACATTGTGTCTATATATATATAATTGTACTACAATTTGTCGTAACTTTGTATTTTTGGTAATAAAAAAGATGACTAAAGTTGACTCAAACTAAAATAAGTACCTTTCCTGAACATTCGCATTCGCATTCGCATTCGCACATTCGCATTCACAACATTCGCATTCGCATTCGCATTCGCGAATGTCAAAAATATGACATTCGTAACATCCCTGCTTCACATATACGTTGTTGGTCTGTTTTATACAGTGTATGATGTGTTGTTTACACCAGTGGCACCGGAAAAAAAACAACTGTTGAGTACTGACACAAAAGCTTATATTTCCTGGTCAAAATACACAAACCGATTGGTTTTTCAGCTATATTTTTGTAGAAATAATTGAACTGGAAGATTTTATTTTCTGATGAAACGAGGATGGGTAAACTTGGGCCAGGTCTTTCTTATGCAAGTGTTTCTGGAAGCCACCTAGACCCTAGACTTTCTGTAATATCTCTGTGCGACTCTACGCGGACTTGTAGTTACATTCAGCTATACTCTGATTGTTATCTTAATTTGTATTTTGACGACTGTGTGTTGTGTTGGCAACACTAGTTAGAGAGTTTGGCAACACTAGATCAAAAAGGCGTGCATCTTAACAACGCCGCCAGTGTTAGTATATATTGGGCCTTCAACAATAAAGAATGTAATAAGAATGTAGTCCTTTATTTGATCCCAGTAGTTACATAACACTGCGTTCATTATTTTCTCTCCAAATAAAATCATTCTATTCTGGACAGATAGTATAGTAGGGGGCGTTCATAAATTACGTGAGGCGTTTAGAGGCGGGAGGGGGTCGAGCCGAACCTCACCAATTCTCACTATGACGCCATATTTTTGGTTACCGATTGGTTCTTGCTCAAAACAAGTAGACAAAGCACGAAAAATAGACCCGGTTCTAATTTTGAAATTCATCTTGTGATGCAGTGACGTCATTTCCATCTTAGCAGCCAGCGCATGTCCCAACAACGATCCCAAAACCAACCTCGTGTGCAGCAGTCTTTATATAATCTGACTGGTCACAAGCTCGAATTCGTGAGAATAATAATTCCCATAAAACATTGGAATACTAACGACATAGTGATGTGTCCACACGACTCTTTATTGGGAGCTGGTTCCGTGCGCTCCGCCACTAAAAAGAATCGCTCAGAGGGAGTCGTTCAAAGGAGCGACACTAGACAGTATGCACTACACAAGAGTGCAGACTGCAGAGGTGTGAACTGTCATCATGCATGCTCAGGAGTCATGTAACATTGCACAGCACAATACACACACTCAGCTTTGAACTCATTTTAATATGATTCTGATCTTATACAATTTTTCGCATTTCGGATAAACTATAATGTATAATAAAAGCTTAACAATAATAATGTTCATTGTTACAATATTATATCTTTGTCAACGACGTCAATGTGAATGGTTCAAGTCACTGTAAGCTTAGTACTATTACACTTACAGTGTGTCATTCGACATTAAATGACTCAGCAAAGATAACTCCGTACGTGCAAAATTCACTAGTGCCTCTGTGGCCTGCGCTGTGTGCGCCCTGTAAATGTGCGAATGCAACATCTTAGCACAGAGCAATGACGCTCGGAGTGAGTCATTCACAAAAAAAAAAACGACTCGCTCCGTTACGAGAAGGGAGTCGTTCATCATGAATGCGACACATCACTATAACTACATCCCAATATTTTCCCTGAGGGATGCTTTATTCTGTTCTACGCTATTGATGGCTGCTTACCGGTCAGTATTCTGTATTTTTACCGGACGTAAGCTATTCCGACTAACAAAATGAATATTATAATTATTTTTAAGATTTTTATCGACGCCACTGCGTCGTCATATGAGACCAGAAACATGAAGCATAATATTGTGATATTAATTTACATTTTGTTTCAGTCGAACACAAAGCCATGTAAAACAGTGCGACGAATCTGAAATCTAAAGGCGAGTCGACAGTTATGTAGATAATGCAAAGCTTTCAGTACTCAGCTTTAACTTTAGTACAAAAAAAAAATAGGGATGGAAGAATATACATTTCTTTCAAATTTTTTTATTTTCGAATAAATTTCACTTTGCGGTCATGTTTTGTTTTTAATCGAAAAGTAAAATTTATCAGAAAATATGTTTTTTAAAAAACGAAATCAACATGTCCGAATATTTTTCTCAGAAAGAGTTGAATTTTAGAGAAAAAGTCCTGAATAGGAGAAAAACAAAAAACAAACTCTCCGAAACATTCGTTCATTCATTCATGACTAGTGAAATTCGACCGTAATTAATCAAATTTTTAAGTTTGGATGTTAAATTGAGGTCCTTTTGTCATTATGTGGATTTCTCTTGAATCGATTTTGCATATATATTAATTCGTACACATCGTGATGAAACATATATTGCGCACTTTCCCTCATTAAAACTAAGAGAACGATGTATGTTTCATCAGAATGTGTGCGTATCGGAAGCAGAACTATCAAAGTACGTTGTTTAGACGTATCTCTAAAGATTTGGCCATGTAAGCGTACGAAAACAGTTTTTTTTTTACAAAACACAGTTCAGCCATTTTGTACAAATTATATTCATTAGTGAAAACCGTATGAAAATCAATTCGGCAGTTTTTAGGTTTATCGCGTTCAGACAGGTAGAGAGACGCGGCGGTGGGACTTTGTTTTATATATTATAATAATAATAATGTAGCTTTATTCTGGAATACTGTAAATACAGTGTAGAATGCGTCATAGTCATTTAAATTGTACAAAGTTTCGTCAATTAAAATGTTTTAACATGTTTTTTTAGCCTAAGTGGATCTAAATTGAATAGTTTATATGGTAGTTTGTTGCAGATTTTTGTGATTATACCTATTGTAAGTACCATTTTGTACAACAGAAAATACCTACAAAATACCTACAAAATTATTTTTATTCCTAGTATTATGATTGTGTATTGTATTTCTCTGATTAAAGATACTTTGATTATTCTTGCAAAACATTATACATTCCAGCGCGAATATACCATAAACAGTTAAGAGACGTAAGTTTTTGAACCCATTTCTGCAGGACGACCTTGACTTAACGCCCATAATTATTCGAATAATTTTCTTTTGCGCAATGAAGACATCGTAAATGTGAGGGGACTTTCCCCAAAATATTATGGCATATCTTATTCGTGACTCAATCAGTGCATAATATGCGGTAATTAAAATTTCTTGAGTAGCCTGTCTAGTTAAGAAACGAAGTAGATATTAACTTTTACTGATTGTTTTGACTATCTTATCAATGTGACAAGCAAATGACATACTGGTGTCAATAGTCAACTCAAGGAATTGAACTGAATTTTGTAGCTTAATACTGTTAGTAGCAGTGATAGAGAGATATAGTACCAATGCTTATATGCAAACAGTATTATTTCGAATGAATCATTCGATTATAAAAATCATTCGAATAGCAACCTTTTCAACCTTCCATTACGCACCTAGATATACAATCTACAAATTACTAGATGCCAAAGTACGGTTCTGTCGTAGTCGTTGGGATAAAGTTCATTAGAATAATTCGAAGGTGATTTGGAAATGCAGCACAAACATCGTCTGCCGCAGAACATATTTTATCACCCCTGAAAACATACATTTTACAGCGATTTTCATTCGCTACGTGTTTTCAAACACTAGTTCCGTTTGTACACACATAGCGCATGCATATAGTACACCACGTGACCAAAAAACAACGACGACAACATAAACGAGATTTTAAAAAAACATAGCAGGAAATTAGCTTAACGATGAATATGATACTACATTGTGTTTATTTCCCATTTAGTTTAGTTAAGACATAAATATTTTATATTTCCATATAGTTAGGGAGCTGACGCGCAAAAAAAAACATGTCGTCCCAACTTTCTGCCGCCTGGTATATAAGCTATTTAGTTATTTAGAGCATTTTTTCTTATATTATATATAGGCGAAATCTGGACCCAATTTTAAGATAAGGGGGACAAAAATGTCAAAGATCGTTAAAATTTAAGAAAATTCTGCCGCTTCGTTTTTAGATTCTATTAGAACAAAATGACCGGGAAATACTAGCGGCAGAAATTTTTGATCGATTGCACCCTCCCCGAGCCACTCCTAAGAAAGTGGATTTATGAACATAAATCCACTTTTTCTGCCGCTGGTACTTCTCGGTCATTTGGCTCTAACAGAACCTAAATTTTTTTTTTAAATCTTAACCATTTTTTTACCATCAGACTCTTATACACAAGATTGTTTATCATAAAGTTTTTTTTTTATTTAAAAAAATTGTCATTTCAGATAAAAAAAATTTTAAAAAATGTCTATAGATTGCAAAAAATCATCGTGGATATTGTTAGTACAATTAAGTTTTATAATTTGTTATAGCTATAAGGGTCACAAAAACACAATTTTATTCAAGTCGTGAATAATAACATATTATTACTGAATCAGTTTTGAAGTTTAGCCATAACCGTTATTTTTATTTGTGTACTTATAAAAAAAATAGCAATAGTACAATTATTTTTTTCTATAATAACAAACCGAATAATATTAGAACAAAATGAATATTTCATATAACTTTTATTGTTATGTTCTGAAATCTTAAAAAGAGAAAAATCGAGGAACACCGAACAATATAAAACTTGTTCAAAACTACTTACAACAAAAATAGCATTATTCACAATTCACGCAAAGTATAAGAACTATAAAGGCCGATACACATTAATAAAGTTCTGAAACCACTCTCACATCTTAGTCATCGTGACTAAGATTTGAAAAAAATATCCATCGACCTTCAATTCATTATTATTTAACTAGTAACTGAACACGAAATTATGTTTGTATGATAAAAATTAGTCACCGTTCATAAAATATAACAACATCTGAAACTCATTCATGAAAGCATGTACCGACTCAAGGTAACTGAAAGCAAAAATATTAGTTCGTAATAGGCCCAGCTGCGGTACCGGTTTGAGTGTGTTATTTCGCACATATAGTGATGAAACATACATCGTTCTTCAACTAAATAAAATTATCGACCAATTTTTTTCAGACTATACCTATATATTGACAAAAATAAAATTATAAATCAATATTTCACTAGATGACGTTTCGATCCGGATTTGAACTTTTTCAGAAATAATCTAAAAAATATAAAAATTAATTAGTATATCTACTTATTTTCTAATAGACACGTCATCTAGTGAAATATGGATTTATAATTTTATTTTTGTCAATATACCTATAGTCTGAAAAAAATTGGTCGATAATTTTATTTAGTTGAAGAGTTCTATTCAGACGTTAATCAAAGATTTGCATACATCGTTCTCTTCGTGTTTTTAATGAGAGGAAGTGCACAATATATGTTTAATCACGATATGCACGAATTAATACATGTTAAATTGATTAAGGAGAAATCCATAATATAATGATAAAAGAGTCTCAATAACGTTTAAACTTTAAAATTATGAATAACGGTCGAATTTCGACCACTTGGCGATCACTAGTCGGTAGAAAATACGAAGCTAAATATTTTAAATGAAAAACTACAATTTTCATTTATTCTGCTAACATAAATACTGACCTCGAAAATCTCCAAATTTATTTTAACTTCCACAGCAATTAAGCAACGAATTGTTCAACATAACTCAGTGTTAATTATTTTTGTAACAATTATTATTTTAAATCTTTGATTAACGTCTGATTAGAATTCTTCAATAAATTAAATTATCGACCAATTTTTCAGACAAATATATTAACAAAAATAATTATTTTTTGTTAATATATTTGTCTGAAAAATTGGTCGCTAATTTTATTTATTGAATTATTATTTTATTCAACATATTTGTTAACGTAAGTTTGTAACATGAATATTATTTAATTCAACATATTTATTAACGTAAGTTTGTAACATGAATATTATTTAATTCAATACGTTTATTAATTTAAGTTTTTTTAACATGAACTCTACTTCCTAGTTCATACGCTCCGCTGCCATCTTGCTTCTATTTCTCCACATGACCACCAGAGTACACCAGTGACGGCGTGGCTTTTTAAGACGCGGTGTTACATTTTTAAAAATTCGTCCAATTCCCTGCCATTCAATAATATTATGGACGGGACTATTCTAACACTATTGATATTAAAATAGACGATCTCAAATACAGGTAGTTGGGCCAAGGTGTCTTTACTTTAAAACATTTATATTTGAGTCTCTTAAAATATGCTATTTTGTTTGAAAAATACATTTTTAAATTTAAAAGCATAGTAGGTACAGTGCTGTATCATTCCTGGCAATATTTACATTACCATCGTGGTATTAGTATAGTAATTGTACGAGTAGTACTACAATGTACTTCTGTACGTAACTACGTACTATGACTGTGAATATAACAAAACTATCCTTTTATTCAATAGCGCGAACAAATTCTAAAACTCTGGCAACAAACTTTTAAAAACTTCTAAATATTTTATAATGCAAGTCACATATTGCGCACATAGTCGCATAAAACGAGGTTCTTTAAAAAAAAAAAATAATAAAAACTGGCCAAGCACGTGTTGGATTCCGTAGTAATTGATTGGTCGCATTCGTTGGTTGATAAATATCATACCCTAACCTAGAAATGCGTAGCTGCAATATGTTGATACTGTTTTGTGGATTATTTTTAATTAAAAACAGGACGAGTATCGATGAGTTATTATTTGCATTATTAAATTCACTTTGGAGCCTTCCAAAAACCAAGTAGTCCTAATGAATATAATACACGTAATATATGATTAAAGGCCGCGCACACGAGGCTGGTTTTGCCGTTGGAATCACTTCTGGAACTTGTGCTGACTGCCGTGCTGGCTGCGAGGATGGATATGACGCACTGCGAGTTCGCGTGCGTGGTTACAAACTGAATTTCAAGATTAGATCAGAGCTTATTTTTCGTGCTTGTTTCTGTGTCGGCTTTTGCAATAAATAACCAGTCAGAAAACAGTATCTTGTCAACAACAAACATGACGTCATTCTGTTCAAAAACAATAAATGTCCACTTTTGTTAACTACCACTGCGCGCACACTAAAACCATCTACAAATCCAGATTCAAAACACGCATTGTGTGAAGCCAACGCATAAAAACTATCACGATATCAAGCGCCACCAGTTCATTCGTTATCGATATTTACATCGTTGTCCCGTAACCTCCACCATAAATGTTCCGTTTCTCACACCATGTAAAATATGTTGAGTATAGTGAAAACCAAATCTTTCACACGAAATAACTTAGTTATCTTGTAACTGTTCTGTTGTAATGCAAATCCTCATTTATCTAATATAAAAAAGAAATAATAATAATAGTAATGCCTTTTTTCGACTTCATCGTCATAACAGACGTCATTTGCACCATTACTATTTTTTTCTACCACACTTCCCGTTATTTTCTACATTTTTTAAACTTCTACTTAATTAGTAGCAATGAAGGAATTTTAGGACATTAGGATAAGGTAGGCAAATTTTGAGCGTATAGGAGTGTGACAGGTAATCGGCCATGCGGCCTTGAATAAGGAACCATCTCGATATTTATTAGAATTATTGAGGGAAACCATGGAAAACCTAAACAAGATGGTCGGTGCATGAATTACCGTTTCTCGCCATATCTGCCCCCGTCGGGATTCGAACCCGGTACCTCTTGAATGCGAGTCTAGTTCCCTCACAATTTTTATCGAAATATATCTTTCGTAAATCGTTTTCATTTTTAAAAACCATATTTTTTCCTTCATTAATTTGTGTAATTTTACTTCTTATTCTATGTCGAGCGAGTTTCAATCTGTATCTTTAATATCATTGGAATTTCTCATTTAATTTATTAACTATAGATATTATTTTCGATATTTTGTTCAACCCCCCTTTCTAGTTGGTAATTTTTCAATATTACTTTACCGACTATCGCGGGAATTCACTGCAATTACTAAATAGAAATGTATGTCAAGAAACATTTTAAAAGGACCTCGTAGAAAACCGTACATTTTAACTTCGTTTGTAACTTTCTTCTTGCATTATAAGTAGTTCCTTGTATTCTCATATCCAGGAGCGGTTAATATAAAAAGTTACATAATATCAAGAAAAAGATTATACAATATCAGTCAATTTCAATTTTTAACGTTATTTCTCTTTTTTTTTGAAGTAGCTAATTTTCCAGTAAAAGTAGTACTTTTCATCAAGCAAATAGTTAGTAACAGTAATTTTAATCAGGACGTGAATTGTTTAGCTTTTAAATTTGTGCCCGTACAGCAAACTGAAAATCAATTTATTAACATTTTTGCTACAGAATAATTTATCAGAAAATAATTTATTACCTATCGTACATATTTTATATGAATTTCTTATAAAATAATAGCTACAACTGTATTTTATTTTATGTTTTAAATATTTTAATACTCAAATTACACATTTAAACTACTGTTTTGTCTGTATAACGTTTTTTAAGTATTGTAAATCATGATCCAACTTAAGGCTAGTTTACACAGTGCGAGCTGCTGACCAGACAGTAGACAGCTACTCGGCTTGTCTACTCGTACGCCAGTAGCTCGGCTCGCCTTTGCTGTTTACACTCTACACGATACGAGTAGCTACTGTCCAGTCTTGCGAGTTGCCACGATGTCGAGTGAACGCAGGCGCAGCACAAAACACGGGTTCCGCTCAGTAGACTATCCCGCTCGCACTGACGAGCTACTGCCGAACGCGTCCAAACGATGCGAGCTGCTGTCATGTACGAGTTGCTGGCGGGCGAGCATGCGAGTGAAAACAATAAATGTTGAAGTAACTCGGATGCGAGCTACTGTCTAACTCGCACGTGCGAGTTACTCGTAAGTGACGTCCAAACAGTGCGAGTTACTGCAGTGCAGCTACTCGGCAGGCTGACTCGTACGCTAGCTCGCACTGTGTAAACTAGCCATTACATAGGTATAGTAGGTGAGCTATCAAATATTTTAGGTAGGTATTTAAAGCGTACTGAGGTGCGATTTATGGCTGGTTTATAGCTAGCGTGCGAGTCGGTCTGCCGAGTAGCTGCAGTGCTGTAACTCGCACCGTATAGACGTATCTTACGAGCTACTCGCACGTGAGAGATTGATAGTAGCTCGCATGCGAGTTACTTCAACATTTTTTGTTTTCACTCGCCTAGCGCCTGACAGCAGCTCGCACATCATTCGCATCGTTCAGACGCGTTCGGCAGTAGCTCGCCAGTGTCTTGTTACAGTTTTTTTTTAAACAAAGCACCTTGACTCGACATCGCGACAATTCGCATGAGACTGGGCAGCTACTAGAATTATGTGGACAGTAGGTACAGGCGAGCCGAGCTACTGGCGTGCGAGTACACAATGCTCACACTTCAGCCTACCCATAGCGTTACTTACTTGCATTCGATCACCTGGCAGGTAAAAAGTCCCATCAAAATGGCTTTCCTTTCAAAAATATTTTTTTTTTAGATAAAAATATTATTTTGTCTAAATATATATTTTTACAATATTTATGAAATACAGTTTTGAAACCGCCTGGCAATCATTTATATCCGACTAAATAATATGGCTTATTTATTTTTTATTTTATTAAATACTAAATTTGAAGGTATTAAGATTTCAAGATTCTTTGAGAATTTTTTTTTTCAATTAAAATTCAAAGATTGGATAGGACCCACTGTCCTTCAGACAGGGCTTCGATTTTATATTCAGACATTACAAAAAAGTGTCCCATAAATATTCACGGTAGGTACCTCAAATACCTACCCAAAAATGTTTGATAGCTCTTGGACTAATAGAAGGTACTGTGGTAATAACCTAATAAAAGAATGTTTCGTTGTTTTCTTCTTCTATGGCTCCATAACCGCATACTTACTGGAAGTCTATTGTACTCCGATAAGAAAATCATGATTTATATATTATGTACATCGATATAAATAATGAGAAAAATAAAAATATTCAGTACTTTGCCAAACTGCACGTAGCCGTCAAACAGTGAAGAAAGCGGAAGGAAGCTTGTCCTGTCTATCTGGATAGTTTCGCGTGTCCAATGTCAATAAAATACAATAGCGACGCCTTAATCTCAATTGACTTGAACAACGGCTGTACTCGGATAAGCCCTTGTTAACTACAAAAGCCAATTACATATATCATATTTGTAAATCCTCCAGTTGTCATTCGAGTCTAACTGCTGTAACGCACGCCACTGCAACCGAAAGACAGTGCCTTGTACTAAATTAATAGTCTTCATAACACGACAACCATAACGCTTAATTATATGTACTCGTAAAAATTCCGAAAGATATTCTTAACCGTACCTATATATAAATGTTTTTTCTTCAAAACTTAACGAAAGTACATACTTCCGTCATCAATTGTAAGGCAGAAAGTCTAATATTTACGCATTGGTGGGATTACACGCACTGATGCGGGAAATACGTACGTTCGGATGGCAGTAAAGAAAATAACCTATTAACTGTTATTTAGATGTCGTTTGCATAGCAACCCTATTACATTTTAGCTAATAGTCGCGAACAGCAGTCATTCGTATAACCTCAAACCTGCTTGCTTGGAATTTATCTGTGTTTTTATGTAATTAATAAGTAATTAATTAATTAATGTATTTACTAAGAGTACCTACTTACGACCGAGGTATGAAGAAAAATAGTATACACCACATCTGGCCGAAAGTTTGATACCTTGCACTGCGCGTAATGATGTTCTCGGTCGCCTCGGGCATCATGGTGCGCAGTGCAAGAATATCAAACTTTCGACCCTTGTGGTGTAATATACTATTTTTGCTTTTGCTGTAGCTCAATTGAAATCGAAGACATCGAAGTGTCAGGACGGTTAAAAAGAATTTAGAAAAAATATTCTGCGGTAGGTTAAAATTAAAAACAATAAATCTATCGTTATACAGAACACCTTCTATACCCCGTTTAAAAAACGCTGCACACGAGGCTGGTTTTGCCGCTAGATTTGACTGCCAGATTTCAAGCGTGCTGTGGCGCTGGACTTTGCGATAGCTTCTATGTGTTCGCTTCACACGATGCTTGTTTTGTAGATGGGTTTGGTGAGCGCGCAGTGACAATTCGAATGTTAACAAAACTGAACGTTTATTGTCTCTGAACAGAACACACACTATGACGCCATGTTTGTTTGTGAGCGTTTGTCCACGTGACAAAATACTGTTTCATGATTGGTTCGTGTTAAAAACAAGCAGACAAAAAGCACGAAAAATAGCTCCAGTTCTAAATTTGAAATCCAACTTGCGATCACGCCTCACGGTGACATCTTTGCAGCCAGCGCGCCAACCTGTGTAAGTCTTAGCAACGATTCCAGCGGAAAAACCAGCTTCGTGTGAAGCGGCCTTAATAGAGAATAAGGTAAGGTAAAAAAAAACGAGTGTGCTTTAGACCACACGACAGAAGTAAAACTTCTTCCTACCATAATTTGTTATTATTCACCCAACAATTTACAAAAATGGACTTTAAAATGAATTTACAATTTTATTCACTTTAAACGTAGAATATTTAATGTATTGAACAAAATATTAATTTATAAAATTGTTCAAGAACGAAATGAACAGTCTAATGCAAGAAGAACGAAATATAAACAGAAAGATAATGAAAACAAAGGTAATACATTGCAATTACTTAGCTCTCGTTGGATTTTATGCGTAAATCTTTATGAAATATTATTTAGCTCTGCAAGTTAAGTAGGTTTACAAAACTTTTTTCTGTCACCCGACAGCGCCACTTGCAAGTAAAGCATGCGTCAGTCTATTGTTAGTACTGCTTATATTTTCGACCGCCTGATGGCACCACTAGCCAGTAAAGTATTTGTCATCCTCTTTCTATCTTCACCAACTTATATCTCTCTCTCAATTTCCGTTCGCCTCGCCCGATCACATATCCGTAAATCTCTCGTCACGCATTCACCAGCTTACTCTCCAAGTCAAGCGTGCGTAAAGAAGTTTTACTTGGAAAAAAAAACAAATTACACAGTGCTTAAAACCATGTTCGTTTCAATCGTTTTAGGAGACGAGGTTCGACATTTTAACTAATATCTTGATTATGTTGAGCGTGATAAGGCAACGTTTACATGTCATTCTGAAACTCGGCTTAGTGTACCTACATACACATTACAGACAGGGTAGCGGCAGCGTTCAGCAGAGAGAGAAAGACCCCGGATGTCAGGTCTATTAGGCCAGCATTACATTTGATATATTGCTCTCTGCTGTTACATTATTTAATAGTGAATTGCAGCGAGCAATATCACAGCTCGCAATGTGCCCTCACTCACACACACAAATCATAAATACATAGCAACATTGCAAGATTATGTCTGCACAAATCGGATTCTACCATGATATGGAAAATCTATCATGTTTTTGCGCCAAAATATTTTTAAAACCAGCTATTTTAATTCGAAATTAAATTTCAAAACACTACTTGCTCGTTTTCAGATCATTTTTTGCATTAAAAAAAATTGCAGCGCTCTTAAATCACGTTTTTATTAACGCAAGCAAATTTTTTGTTCCTTTATCCTAGGCTATGTCAAATTTTATCAAAATTGATCCACACATTTCGGGATTATATTGTTATGTTTTCCATATTTTACCAGTATTTAATGTTAAGAAAGAGTGTATCTAATAGTTATCAGCGCTAAAGTTAAACAGCAATTGGCAGATAACAAAACTCGTGTGTGTTCTGTGTGGCAGACTTTCTTGCATTCAGTCGTTGTTCTGCACTCCAAAGCAGCACACGCAACGTCATCTTCAGATACCGGCGTCTTATTTAGAACATCTTTGAGATGCATTTACCGTCAACACATTACTACAAATAAGCATCTATCACTGTCATATGCTAGAAGTGTTCACTGAATCTATCTCATTCAGTCAACACCTTTGATGGCTTTGACTCGGCAATACGTAGGTATATCGCACATACACATACATGAAACACGGCTTATGGCAGTAGTGACTAGTGTTACACAGTGAACTCTAGTTTGTTGTCAACAAGATTTGCAAAACGTTAATAATTAAAACGTCATAAAGACGTAAGTGATTCATAATTTAATTAGCCCCCTCCCTCACTCCAAGCCCGTACGTCCGATTGACCTTGCAGAACACCCATTTAAAATGTCAACGCGCCGCTACTGTTTTAGACACATAATTGCTTTCTATTTAAATAAATTATTAACAGGACCGATTCGCTCGGGTTAAATCTATTTCATAAGCTTGAGCCTAAAGTGACTTAAATTCCGTATTTTAAATGATAAGGAACTCATGTAACAGTTTGCAAATTTCCTTTATAATACGAAAAGAATTTAACAACTACAGCCTGATTACTGTTATAATATTGTACTAAGTTTGAATTAGTTATATCATGGTGGTTACAAGAAGATTGTTTATACGTAAGTAAACGGTTTTCTCCGGTGAACTTTAGCCTGGTGGTAGAGCGACACATTAGGGCTGTAGCCTGTATGGTGGAAGAAGAAGAAGAGCTCACCGCCAGAGCTAGACGGTGGACTACTGAAAGCAGAGTAGAGTGGAGTCTATGATACAAATATTAAAGCTGCGGTATACATTATGAGAACTTGATGTCAAAATAAAGACCTCGGACTCCCTTGTAATATACTGTTTGCATCACCGAACGAACGCAGACGTACAGCCACACACACATAGAGAGAAAGAGAGAGACGCATAGATAAATATACAGAGTGTTTTAGTTAAATGATCGCATAAAAAAACTACACGAAGCGTCGATTTATGGAACGAACCGAATATGTTTTTAAAAAACTCATCTGTTTATCTAATGACAGTGTAGAATAACTTTAAGTATGAATGAACCATTCAAAATGTTTGTAATCATATGTATATTTATTATTATTATGTACCACGTTTATATTAACTTGCTTTTCGTGTATGTCGAACTTTGCAATTGATTTTAAACTAACTTCCTGATAAGATAGAGACTTTAAATGGTTAACATAACTCAGAATTAGATGACAATACGAGAAAATACTAAAATAAATAAGAAAATAATAAAAAAAATAAAGAAATTTTAATAAATACATATAATTCGTTCTTACTTATTTACCGTTGTACGACACCGTGCAATTATTGGTCGTAGCTCAGTTGGTTAGAGCGTCGTGCTAACAACGCAAAGGTCACGGGTTCAATCCCCACGGCACAGATAATATTTTTATTTTTTTACGATGTATTTTTTACCGCGTTTTTATTTACTCAAAAAAAATTGGTTGTCTGTAAAGTCGGTTTACGGACGATAGTTTTACGTGATAACGTATTCCGTAATACATAACCTAAACCTCCCAAAATTTGGTTTCAACCCGCTTATCCTTGGTGTCGGAATGATAAGAAATGTCAAAAGTGACGTTTGCAACTGTCAAAGTATTATGTTCTAACAATAATTAGTTTTTCCAATACTTAACTTAGAAGGCGTTGCATTTCACAAAATACTAATGTCAAAAAATTGAATTAAACATTAGAAATGCAGCCGTTTTCATGTTAAGACAAGACATACGTTATTTTCTAATTTCCATGTACGGCAAACAAAGACGACCGACCGCGTCGCGCCATGCATTAGACAACATTGCATTTATACAGCTATTTTTCTATATAAATTTGTAAAAAAAAAACTGTTTAGGCAAATTCTGTTAGACGAAATCTATGTAAAATGTTCTCCTCTTTCGTTTAAGACTGGTTTCAAACCGATCTGATTTAAATTGAGCGAGAAATTAGCAAAAAGCACGCACAGGGTCAGGCGGAACGTTACGCGTTACGAACGTTAGGAACGTTACACTTTTTCGTGCATGCAGCCGGTGTTTTATCAATTTATAAGATTGGTGATTCATCAATTTATAAGACGTTATCACGTCAAAAAGAAGAAAATAAAAAAAAAATTAATACACCACGTTTTTAAAACGAACTAAAAAGTGTAAAATATTTTTTTTAATTTGTAGGATTTGAAACGAAAAACGTGGGGCGCATGCGCCAGTTATATAAGAAGTGTTGAGAGTAGCTTAAATAAAAGCTTGTAAAAATGTACGTCGCCAAATTATACAGTAGCGAGCGCACCGTGGTGACACCAAAAACTAGAAAAATATTTCTACAGCAAACAGAAGTCAAAATCATTAAAATCTTTGATTAACGTTTGATTACTCTTCAATAAATAAAATTCATTAATCTAAAAAGGCATTTCGATCCGATTTCGGGTATCACGTATTATTACTGTAACAAAACTGTTCTAGTTCGTGGTGGAAATTATTTATTTACAATAATAAACGTTTAACAAAACAGTTAAACACGCAAACGATTGAGAAAGTACTTCTTTAACTTAACAGTCATAATAACGTTAACAGAAACAAAATAACGACAGTTCTAAATAATAAAACAGAAGACTAAATAACAGAAGAATATAGAGTCACTAATTATGTATCTACACAAAATATTTACAATACAGGAACACACCAAAGCGTATTAGCACACTTGTCTATTAACTATATACACACGATTATTTACAACACAGAAGCTATTTATGTAAAACCGGATTTATATAATTGCACTCAATGGTTTACACAGCTCATTTATCTTCTATCTTAGCAGTTACTTCGGCCTTGCTGTACCGACTGAACAATTTATTTCAGTTGTCTATAATCCACTGTACGTACGCGCTGCAACTGACCAACTGACTGACTGACCCGCCAACCACTCCGCTCGCATTTTATAGCTTCGTCCCCCGCCTGTAGAATGTTCTAGAAGCATCTCATACTTTCTTGACATGCATTGCCTTCTCCAGGCAATTCTATAAAGGTCGAGTTTTTACCTGCTTTCCATTATTGTTATGTTGTCGTGGTCTGGAACATTCTATGGAACACATTATCCTCCCAACAGGGAGCAAGGTACATTACGTTAGGACAAAACAGGGATGATACTCGTGCAAAAATAACGACTTGAGCAGTCATCGACGGAATTTAAT
The DNA here is from genome assembly GCA_963575645.1 of Xanthostigma xanthostigma. Classification (NCBI taxonomy): domain Eukaryota; kingdom Metazoa; phylum Arthropoda; class Insecta; order Raphidioptera; family Raphidiidae; genus Xanthostigma; species Xanthostigma xanthostigma. Next base: position 25,993,213 of record OY754471.1, read on the forward strand.
ATTGTTAGCTTAGCTTCCAACTGCAGTCGTAATGGCAATTTTAAAAAGCAACGCCGGATAGATTACAGACGCTCGACAGTTTGGGTCATCAACATCATCGGCGTTAACAACGAGTTAATTTAGAAAAGTGAACGGGCCGTCACAGCGAAGGGAAGTAAGCGCGTTATCTTTGCCTTGGCATATGTAATAAGTTCCGTTCGTTGAATTAATTCAACCACAAATCTTGTGGCCGTCTGTTTAATCGAAAAGAAACTCAGCTACTGTATCATTCACACCCAACTGCTTCGAACTCAATGACGGCCTTTGTATAAATTCTTGTGACTCAAATAACGGATATATACCTATTCTTTAATTTGAGATTGTGAGACGCTCTATAGAGTCCCCAGTTACATAAATTGAGCGTCATATTTCATGTGATTCAGAACGAAAACAATATTTCTAAGAAGGACATCCCAGTTTGTCAACTAAAATTATTGAACCGTTTTTATAAATAATACAAATTAACAAGAAAAAACAGTATGCGGTCGTCCAGCAAAATTTACCACTGTTTTTATTGACTGTGGTAATAACCTTTACAAAATTTAGCTTATTGCTTAAAAATATCAAAAACATTTATTTGTCCTAAAAGTTGTACCGAAAAACGTGATCTATATCAATATTTTTTTACAGTGCAAAGTCTATTTTAAAAAAATTTTCGAAGAATTTTAATTTGTTCAATATTTTTTTTTTTAATGTATCTTTTTCTGTATACCTATATAATGTGTGTCAAACTTAAGCTAATGTTATAATTTTTACTTGATTTGAAATAATTTATTTAGATCAAATAATACATAATAATCTGGCTTAAAATCATATGCGAAGAAGTTTATTTTGTTGTTGAACTCAATTATCCTATTGATTTCTATGATCAATAAATTATATTATTATTATTAAAGATTGAATAAGCTTTCTCATAGAAAATAGAGATTTCCGAAACGTGAGTCAGATCATTTTGTATGCACATAAAGTCATTCAAATGCTCGTAAAATAGAACTATGCGGGTGAAGAAGGGGACATATTGAACAGGTGAATAGTCACCTTAAGATACGTGGGAATTAGGCACAAGAAAATCGTAATTTGGTGTCTGGCATTACAATAGCATGTTTAATTGAAACAGTAGGTTTTAATAACATAATTAGTAACTCATATTTCCCATTATTATCATACATTATTAAAAATGCATTTAATTATTAGAAACATTTATTCCATTGTGACGTAATTTGATTCGAGCAGTTCAGTCTCACCAGTAGAAATAAATAAAAATCGAAACAAAATATTTCGTTCACTTGTCACTTTGTAAGTACAAGTTCACAATATATACGTAACTGCTTCATATAATGCAACTTGATATTATAAACTTTATTCAAGAAAAAGTAGCACGATGACAGACCAGCCACGAAGCAGGGTAGGGGGACAAAGCACCGGCAGCTTAACAATGAACAAGTAGTTCAAGGAGGACAAAAACATTTGACTACCACCGGAACTGAGTCGACATCTGTAATAATCCCTTTTGACAAGTACACTTAGATCATTTATTACAGCATAATATAGTAATTTATATCAAGTATTCTATATTCTCTTAGTTTTAACTTCATACTTTTTCTATTTTCTTTTGTTCTACAATCTATGTTATTAAAAAATATATAATTAACTAAGCTTACTTATTTGTAGCTACATTTAATATTCCTTATTCTTTAAAAATAGCCGAGCAGTGGAGATGCCATTGCTACCATAGCTCGTCATTTTAAACAACTAGATTTTAATATGAGAAAGCATTTCAGATTTTTAGTTTGTCTTTAAAAATCACGTTGAACACCAATGCCGCAGTTATATATTACTTTTAGCTTTTAAATGTTTTGTTTTTTGGAGAAATTCCCAGCGTCCATTTAGCTTTTAAACATTTGTATGTGTGCTTAATTGAACCAGCACACTTTTTTCTACAAAAAAAGCATTAATTAAAAAAAATCAGAGATATTTTGTTGCCTTGTCTAAAGTTGTAAATTGGGAGAATTTACCTTATTTTTTAAAATTGCGACATTCTTAACAAATAATTATTACAGATCCACTTAAAATAACCACGCTTGTGGAGAAAATAACTGAACCCAATAGGTACACGTACAGCTCTACATCTCTTTTATTACTATGAGATATCTGTGTTAAAAAAAAATAATTTTTAGAAAGTTTTAACGCTTAGAAAAATCACAACTAAAAGAAATACAGAAATCGTAATTTTTAAGAAGGTTGCTTTTCCACACCATCGACTCTCTTAGCGTCATATTTTTTTTATTAAATAAAAATTAATTATTTAAAAAAACAAGAAACCTGACTGCAAAAAATGAAATTAATAACTATAAATGGGTCCCCATCCGCTGCATGTTGAGATTTTCCGACTTGTCTTCCTCTTTATCGTTATTAATTTCATTTTTTGACATAAACATTTTTGATTTCCAAAAAATTTAAATAATAATGTATTTATCTAATTAATTCTTTTAACATACAAATGATTTTTCAAAAACGAACATTATTTACTTTCAATCAAAAAATTTAAATATTAATTGTATTCCTTTTCTATTTTGCTAGGTTGAAAAAATAATTGATTTCAATTTTATTGAACAAAAATTCCATTGTTGCTTTAAAAACATTCAACCCCTTCTATATTTGTGTATAGCGCTTGCATCACTTGCATAAAGCAATTTTGAAAATACCCCATGTCAACGTGGAATGCTTTGCGCTCTCATAAAATACATAGTTTCTACATATCTACGGTCACAATATAAAGTGGCTTATCAAATAAATAAAATTGTCGACCAATTTTTCTCAGACCAATATATTAACAAAAAATAAAAAAATTAACAAATCAATATAACACAAGATGACGTTTCGATCCGGATTTGGATCTTCTTCAGAAATATCTAAAAAATATAAAAATTAATTAGTATTAAGCTCTTTATTATCTAATAAATTGTACGCAAGATTGATACTTTGATGATTCAAAAAATAATGAAAAATTAATTATTATTTTTCATTATTTTTTTAATCATCAAACTTTCAATCTTGCGTACAATTTATTAGATAATAAAGAGCTTACGGAGGTTGAGCCGTTTTACGAAGATAATGAAAAAAATCTGAAATAAAGTTTTTTTAATAGATTTTTTTATGACAAAATTTTCTGTAAAAAATCCAAAATCATTAGGAGATTTATAAAGTTAAAAATTAAAAAAAACTTTTACATGTAGTCTTATGGAAAATATGTCAAGCTAGCATGCAAACTGTTCATTTTAATTTTTTGCAAATAACCAAATAATGTCAGCAGTTCCAAAAACTATCTATGTAAAGCATCGATGTCTTACGCATATTTTAATATTTTTTCCAATTTAATTAGGAGACTTTTAATCAATAAAAAAAATTATTAAACCTTAGCACTTTTCGATTATGGACTTTTATTCTTGACAGATTTAACAATTTTAACTGAATTTTCAACTTTTTAATGATTTACTTTTAATTTTTATTACTTCTAATTTTTTTTTCAATTATTTACTGCAAAAAATATGGAAAATACAGATATTTACATAAATGTATTTTTTTTAACCTAACTTTGTACAAATAATACAAAAGTTAGTCCATTAAGTATAAAGTACTGAAATAATTAATTAATATTAAAAAAAAATATTTATTTATGCCTTTATGACAATAATTTATTGGTATCATCGACTTATAAACTATAAAAGTTCCCATTTAGAATTCGACTTACTTTTGATTGGGACTGTAACGGATCAACCTCCTTAATACTAATTAATTTTTATATTTTTTAGATATTTTTGAAGAAGATCCAAATCCGGATCGAAACGTCATCTTGTGTTAAATTGATTTGTTAATTTTTTTATTTTTTGTCAATATATTGGTCTGAGAAAAATTGGTCGACAATTTTATTTATTTGAAGAGCTCTATTCAGACGTTAATCAAAGATTTAAAGTGGCTTATATCAAGCTTTCATATTATATTTTATCTTCAGATAGATTTTTTTGTATAACTCCGGGTAGATTTTTTTATCACATTTAATGTTATATTCTCGAAATAATGTATATTTTATTTCAAATCAAAGTTGAAACTGTATTTCGAAACTATTCAAGTGGGCGTAGCTAAAAATTGACAACTAGATCAATGGTAATCCACTCATTTCGTAGAAGATTATTAAACGATCAGGGTCATATCACTGCAGTTACGAGATATTCCTAGTTTTTACATAATATATGAAATGAAGTACAATAAAAAAAATTGCAAAAATTTAAAAAAAGGTCACTAAAAAGCGTAAAATAACAAAGTTTTGTGGTCGGTGCCTAATTCATCGCAATCACGTTTTCTGTACTTATATTAAATTGGTGCCGGCCTCATAGCTTTGTTATTTTTTATTTTTACTTTTTTACACTTTCTTGAAGGAGGTTCAATTTTGTTTTAAGTTATTCATTTTTTACTGTTTGGTGGCACTGCAATATGTAATATTTACAAATCAGGCCTATTCTACTAACTTTAACCACGGTGTTTATCAAGATACGCCCTCTGGGTAAACATTTTTGTTTATTACTCTGCTAACCACTGTGGTTGCACAAGAATAATAATAAGAACAAAAAATGCAGAATATGGCTAATTACTTACTTAAATGTAATATATTGCATAAGGAATTATATATTTATGTTTACTTTGTTAAAGTTTACATTTTTGCAAGAAGATCGTTTAATTTTTCATTGTGATTTACTATAATAAAAAGTTTGTAAAAGGTTTATTTTTTTCAATAAATATTTGCAAAAATAGCAATATACTGAGAAAATACTGTATTTTTACACACCTGCCCCAGATAAATGTTAATTTAATTTATATACAAAATATCAAACAGTAACACACTTACCCCATTTTTCGGGGCAAGTGTGTAACAGGTGTGTTTGTGAAAAAACAAATTAAATTAAATGCTTAAAAGAAAGTTTGAGTTTTAATATTTTAACCACCTATAGCCAATACTCGCAAATTACTGCTACCATGAAATAAATGATAGGATTTAAATAGTTTTTATACAAATATGGTTTTTATCTGAACTATTAAAATTTTGCTTCACACTTACCCCACCTTACCTTATCTCCGATTTTAGTGTTTTCGATAATAAGTTAAAAACACTGAGAATTTTGCTTTCACTTTCGACGCCGGACCAAAATTATTGTTTTTCAATATTATCGTGAAAATAATTTAACATAACGAACTTCTAGTAGGTACTCTTAATATTATTACGTAACTATCCCAATTTCAAAAATTTTAGACTGATATTTCATTTTCTGTAATCTTTACATGCGAGTCGCTGTACCACATAACAGGTGTAAAATTTACATACATATACAGAAATACAATGCGTAAATCGTCTCCTGTTAAGAAAACATTAATCATAATCCAGTTAATTTTACTCTTCATCGTACAGAATCGGCATTAATCCTGCTGTGCCATTGCTTTTTGTATTACTGTTACGATAAATATACTGTATGTCTAAAAACAAAACGAACATAGAAATTATTTCCCTTTTGCACATAATATTTTTAACAAATAAGAATTAATTATAAAAATATTCACGGGAATTAGGACAATAATAAAACAATCATCAAACTATCACTAAAAGATGCAACGTTTCATTTATTTTATTGAAACTTTTCAAGCCACTCAATAGGGCAATTGTATATCAACATTAAATATTTGTACATATTATTAGTTATACAGTGGATTTCGGTTATGGCGACGATGAAAGAAAGGTACCTGTATTTTAAATTCAAGATACTTAAGTGTTACGTCGCGATAACCGACAAGTCGTTACATTTTTTCAGTCAGCTTTTTTGTTTGCTTCTGAACTAATATTAGTTCAGAAGCAAACCACCAAAACTGTTTTAGTACCAAATAGCGACATCTGTTAGAACTTGCAATTTGCTCAATGCGATTAGTTTAGACGCCGGATCTAAATACATTTTACAGAATTATATCTATCGCACTCGGATAAAACCGGGACGGACCGCTATATTATATAAAGAGGTAAAGTTTGTAAGTTTAGATGTAGGAAGTAATCTCAAAAACTACTCATTCGATTTCAAAAATGTTTTCATCATTATTTAGAATGGACCTTCAGGATGGGAATATGCTATATATTATCGTGTTAAAATAAAAGCGCCTTTCGTGTAGATCAATTTTCTAACGAAAGTCGACGAAAAACGGTGGCAATTTACAAATTCGGGCGAAGCCGAACCGGGCCATTAGTATTTAATATACCTCAGCAGTTTCCGATAGTAAATCTCGAGTTGAATAAAAAACCATTGAAACTTTTTTGTATCTAGTAAGATACACGAATAATGTTCACTGTTACCAGATTCATTGAACACACTGTATATTATGTATAATGTACATAGAGAACACGACCTTACCATCCCTACGTTTATGTCGGCAAATGAAGGGTTTCTTTGTATCTGACGTAATAGCAGTTGTTACAAAGCCAACTTGATTGGAAACAGGGTATTATAACGTATTGATAAAGGGTGAAGTTAACAAAACTGGCGTGCTACAACACATACACTAATGTGATGTAACAGTTGTTACGTGTTAAATGGAGTGTTTCAACTTTAATATAACATGTTGCAAATAGATATTCCGCTGCGCCTACACCTAATTCAACAATGCTCATCTAGGAGTAGTCATTGTTCACATATGCGCATCTGCTTAGCTGGAATAATAGAATTGCTTTGATTCATTGCTATGTCGTTCTAGATTAGCGTTACTTAAAAGAAGAATCATTTTTTTACAATTCTCAAAAGATAATAATAATAATATCTTTATTTAGGTACAGATAATAGCCGTTGACTGGCTGTCAACGTCTGCTCTTTTTCAATAAACACTGCAAACATACAAATAACAAAATTATGACAATAAAACAAAGCAAGTAAAAAATATATACCTACCTAACAAATTTATAAATATAAAACCAGTGTAAATATAAAATATATAACAGAGCTAAAATCAATTATTAATTTGGTAAATAGCATTCAACTTTTATTTAAATTATACTTTAGCGTATACCTAAGATCTTTCGAGACTGAAATTTTTTCTTGTTTAGAATTGGATAGGTACCGTAAAATGGGGTGACTTTGACCAATTTTTAGGTTTGAACTAAAATTTCTATGTGAAGATTACAAAAATTCAGGGATAATGTTTTTTGACAATATGGGTACTAGGTAGTACTAACGTTAAGGAAAAATAGTATCTTTAGTTTGTTTACCATTATCAAGAAAAAAAATAAAATGGCGTAATAGTCAACTTCACCCCAAATGGGGTTAAGTTGACCACAGCGTTAATTTTCATTCTAATTGCACATACCGCTAAACTAGCGGTATGTGCTTTATTATCGCTTTGTGCATCAGAGCTGACTTTCGTTCAGATAAGAAGTTATATCTAAGTTAATTTCACACGAAATCCATTCAAAATGAAACTTTTTGAAAAGAGGAGATTCTGATCTATAAAACAGAACCATTTTTAAATCAATTCGAGTTCATAAATACTATTAAAATTGTAATTGAAAATCACAAACAGCAGTTGTCGGTTGGTCTGTACGTATGTACGTACGTACGTACGTACGTACGTACGTATGTACGTACGTCACGACTCTACAGATCGCAATTTTGGTCGGATCCCCTTGGGTTATATTTTATTCACTTTGTTTACTATCAGACCAGAACCCTATTTAAATTCACTAAAATGTGTTCAGTAGTTTAATTTTTATAAACAGTTTTTTTTTTTATTATTTTTGACAGCTAATTAAAATAAAAAAACAAAAAACATAATAAATATACTCAATTAATGTAGTATGATACGTAAAATAACTGCTACACTTCTATACCATAATAACAAAGGCGTTGTACGGCATCGGTGTGGCCGAACGGTTAAAGCGTAAGTCCTGTAATCCCAAGGTGCCGGGTTCGATTCCCGCTGACATAAGAATTTTTTTTTTTTTTATATTCCATTTTATTCCACTTAATTCCACTTAATATTTATATATTATATATAATATATTTCTCATATATTTTTTTTATTATTATTTTTTTTTTTTCATTTTATTTTTTTCATTTTAATTTTTTAATTGTTTTTTTTAATCTATTGCACATACCGCTAGTGTAGCGGTGGGATATTCTTGAAAAATAGTGTTTTGGGATATTGTGTCTATAAAATGCGTTCTTCGATAAACTAGAAAGTCAATAAACTAGGACAAGAAACTCAAAAAATCGGGATTTTTGAGAGCAAAACCCGTGCATAATTGCTAAAAAAAATTTCTTATTTTACTAATGTTTCTCGTATATTTTTATTTTTTTTTATTTGTTTTAATCTATTTTCTCAATTTTTTTCATTATAATATAATGTACAGTGGAAAACTTGCGGGATGTGCACTTTTGGTTTTGCCAACTATTGTTTATTTTAGCTAGTTGGGGTTAGTTTGTTCACAGGAATATGAAAAGAGAACATTTTATGAAACATTTATTAAAAAAAACGAACATTAAAGTCTGAACAGCCTAAATAATGCAAAAAAATGGAAATTAAACAGTTTACTTTAAATCAGATTAAAATTAAGCAGTTTACGTCAATAAAAATGTATAAAAATATCACTAAAACTACTTTCAAATATAAAAAAAACATTTTAGCGGAAATTAAACGCCGAAAGGTCCAAATGAAACGAAAATTCCCCTTTGCGACCGGTTTTGGGTTCGCACAATTGTTTTTTTTTTTATATTTTTTAGAAGCCTGAGTTGCATTTATCTTTCCTTCTAAAACCTCTTCTAAGCATTTTTCTAATGTTTCTTCACTATAATCTTTAAAAAATCGAGCACCCACTTTACGCTTATATATTCTCGGCATCGTCAAATTCAACTTTTAAATAATTAAGAACTCAATTTTACAACCACTCACATTCATTCAACAGAACAAACCGCGTTGTTAGAACAATACAGACACACAAGACAGCAAGTTTTTGCAAGTCTCTGCAAGCTAGTCAACTTCACCCAGGCGGTCAAGTTAACCCCAAAATCGAAAAATATTGTCAAAGTTGAATATTTAGAATACTGCGATCCAGTTATTAAAGCTATGTAAAATATGGTAATAAAGTTTTGACACAAAAGAATCACGTTATTGAAATAACGAAACATATTAGTCGTAAAGTTTCTAGTTTTGCAAATATTAATGATAGTTTGAGCACTACAATTAACTTTCGCATATGACTTTGGCTTCGTATGTATCATGTACAGATAAAAATTAAAACATTTTGTTTACATGAAAACTTTTGACAATATATTAGCTTACTATTTAAGCAATAAAACTTCCGAATAATTATATCAATACGGAAAGTATTTAGCAATGAAACATTTTTTTGGTTTTTGGTCAAATTCACCCCAGTGGTCAAAGTCACCCCATTTTACGGTAATGGTCTCGTTTCGACAATCGAAACAAAAAATTTAAGTACTTTTTCGTCCCAATAGCGACAATATCTCGATTATAATCTGTTCTCGAAATACGAGTCGAGAAAAATTGTTAATGCCATGTCGAGATTTTTTCGTCTAAAAACTAAAAATTTAAGACGAGATCGAGATTAAGCTGAGAGAAGTTTCGAGAAATCTAGATACAATTGTAGGATATTTAAATAATTACAGAGTCAGTTTAAAAATAAAAAAAAAGTAATTTCGTAACAATACAACTGCAACGTTTTAACTATTATTTCTGCTACTCTACTCGAGATGGCACACTAAATTGTGAAAGCGAAATTTTATGGCATTCATCTTATAGAAAGTTTTGCGACAGGAATAACTGCAAAATTTCTTGTCTTGAATTTCGAGACGACAACGATCATTTATGGCCGAGACGAGACAAGACGACATTACCTATCATTCACAATCAAATACAGGAAAACAGCTGATACTTTTAAATATAGATTTTTTACTCGAAGTCTTCAAAATAACTCTGGAACATTTTGATGATTTCGAGTAAAAAATCGATATTTAAGTCTCAATGTGTACTAACTGTTCTCCTGTATTTGATTGTGAATGATAGGTATAGTGTCGTCTCATGTACGACATTACAACAAATCAATGATTTCAGATTAAAAAATTAACTACAAGATGTACGTAGTCGGAGTGAAAGTATTCTATCCACTTGTAATTCCCCGAGAGAGGATTGCTAGTAAAGTCGTTCCTTCTTATGATAACCCGACGGCAGCACAATTTAAAGTTAAATTTTTAAAACTTTTATCCACCTACATATTTTTATATTACTATCAAAAGAAGAAACCATGAAAAATTAAACCATTCTAGCTAAAGTTCCTGTTGGTATCCTAATGATCGTCCGTGAAACCATTTCATATAATTGAACTCAATAGTCACTTGGAATAATACACTTCCTTCCTTTTGTCTAGTATGAAATTTACTAGGGTGCATATTATCATATTATTAAAAAATATATATAAGGTTACTTTATTTGTGTCACCCGGCGGTCGGTATGTTGACAGTGGCTTCGACACCCCTATTCAACAACGCGGCGTGTCCCGAGGGCAAAGACCAAACTGTTTCTAATTTTTACTTCCGTCCACAGCACAACAATAGTTTCATCCCCCTATTCTCAATAGTAAATTTATTTCAACCTGTCAAAAACAGACTTTGAATCGAGGCTTAAAATAGTAAATAAAAATTAGTGAGCTCTGCGCAGAGATAATCTTGCATTCAATAGGATACACATAAAATAAAAATGACTTTTGATATTTTTTTTTGTGTATAGCCATAGATATTTATGCAGCTATGCCGAAACGTGTTTGCCGCAAGTCAATATCATAAAATAAACAAAAAAAAAATCAAAAGCAATCTTCTGTAAAATATTGCCCTCAATTTTTTATTTTTAGCAATATAAACTATTCGTTTGAATGTTGGTATAACAGTTCACTAATTTATGTGAATTTATATTTGTACGCTAAACAGTGCCGGATTAAGACTCATTGATGCCCTAAGCATTTCTTGTTGATAGAAAAAAGTTAAAAAGCATAGAATTTTAGGGAAAAATTGAATTTTACAAACAATGCTCTCATTGAAAATTTGACAGTCTACAAAATCAGTCCATAGGCATTTTTATACTATTAATTGAAAAAAGTTAAAAAAAATCGCTTTCATTTTCCAAAATAAATTATAATTTTTAACTTTCCTACTTCCTAAGACAGTTTTATATCAGTAGATCAAATTTTTGAGAACATGACAAAAAGAAAAAAAAATTGTTGACATGGTCTGGTGAGGTACTTTTTATTTCTGAGTTGTGATTTTAGGTGCCCCTTGAGACGTGATGCTCTAAGCAATTGCTTACTTTAATCCAGCACTGACGCTAAAGGATATTATTACCTTATGTTAATATTGGCCGAGTTTATTTCCAACTTACTGCATAGGTACCCGTAATCAGTCGTACACATAGTATTTAATACTCGTCGTTACCAGCGTCTTCGTACGCGATTTCTTTATTATACTATATATATTAATTTATTATTATATTATACACTGTCAAGTGTCAATATTTTTTTGAAGTTGGTTTGGTCCCGTCGCCCAATTGGGTGGAATTTTTTTCCGTTACGTTGTCGAATGAAATGCAATACGCTCGGAAAGTATCTTTTGACAAGCGACACTTGCGCTCTCTCGTGTTTTTTTTTTAATTCTGGTTCAGCCAAAACCTAAGTGTCATATGTTATACGTGCATTTTAATAAGGATTAATTGTGATCGAATAAAATGGGGAAAAAGCTATCAAATCGGAAGTGCTGTGTTGTTGATTATAAAGATACCTACACCAACTAAACATCCAGAATTACAATTCCACCATTTTCCTGGATTTTTTTTATGAATTAGAGAGGAAAAAAATGGACTGCAGCAGTACGTCGTCAAGGGTAATTAAATTTTATTTTAAGTCTGTAATCATTATTAAATACATGAAAAATATCATAATTGTCGCTAACAAAAATAAGATTTTAAAAATTATAAAATAAAAAATCTATATAATTTATGTAGTTTTTTTACTGACATTTTGCGTAAATATTTTTTTTATAAATAAGAATAACGCTGGTTTCCATGGGTTTGTAAGTTTTGAGTGAACCAGATTTTAAAAAACCAAACACGAGATGGCGCAAAGATCGCTTGTCAAAAATACTTTCCTAGAGTACAAGAGGTAAATGATTTTTGAAATCAAATGACAGAACAGTCTGTAATTTTAATTCGTTTGTCACCATTTAAACATGCAATGACATAGAAACCATATCACTGCGTATTTATATAAAATAATAACATTTAACTGGTTTCATAAACATTTGTAAGCTCCTTTTATCTTTTTGTAACGTCCCTTCATTAAATGTTGCATGACGTTTGAATAAAACAAATACATATGGATACGTCACAGAATCAGATATTCACAAAAAGTAGGTATTAAAAATCGATCAATTTCAACTCAATTTTTGCACTGAGGGTTCCGTACACTATATATACAGAATTATTTTTAAGTTGATTCTTCTTTTTTAAAGCGTATAGAAATCAAACAGACAAATAAACCAGTGGGAGTATATGCCCAAGTAATTCAAGAATTACAAGGCGCAAAATTTTACATCATACCCCGGTGTTTTGTTTGAAAATCGGTGTATATTTATCGATCAGCCCGGAATTGTTTTTTTAAAAACTCCACATTTGCCCCTTCCCGTTTCACTGCGAGACAATTCGCATACCCGTTTATCGTTCACCCCGGAATTGTTTTTTTAAAAACTCCACATTTGCCCCTTCCCGTTTCACTGCGAGACAATTCGCATACCCGTTTATCGTTCACCCCGGAATTGTTTTTTTAAAAACTCCACATTTGCCCCTTCCCGTTTCACTGCGAGACAATTCTTATACCCCTTTATCGTTCACCCCGGAATTACAATTCGCATACCCGTTTATCGTTCACCCGGAATTATTTTTTTAAAAACTCCACCTCTGCCCCATCGTGTTTCACTGGGTGACAATTCGCATACCCCTTTATTAAAAAAAGCTTAGTCCGCCTTCTTTAGAAGTCCGCCATATTGAATTAAAAGTGACGTCACTTTATTTTTCGAGTTATTCTCAGCAAGCCCTTTCATTTGATACCCATATTGTAGGCAAGCATAATAAAATTAATCCGCCATCTTTAGAAGTCCGCCATATTGGACTTAGAGTAAATTCACTTTATTTTTCGAGTTATTTACAGCAAGCCCTTTCATTTGATACCCATATTGTAGGAAAGCATAAAAAACTTAGTCCGCCATCTTTAGAACTCCGCCATATTTGTTTGAGAGTTACGTCACTTTATTTTTCGAGTTATTCTCAGCACGCCTTTTCATTTGATACCTATATTGTAGGAAAGCATAATAAAATTAGTCCGCCATCTTTAGACGTCCGCCATATTGGATTTAGAGTGACGTCACTTTATTTTTCGAGTTATTTTCAGCAAGCCCTTTCATTTGATATCCATATTGTAGGAAATCATAAAAAACTTGTCCGCCATCTTTAGAAGTCCGCCATATTGGTTTTAGAGTGACGTCACTTTATTTTTCGAGTTATTCTCAGCAAGCCCTTTCATTTGATACCCATATTGTAGGAAAGCATAATAAAATTAGTCCGCCATCTTTAGACGTCCGCCATATTGGATTTAGAGTGACGTCACTTTATTTTTCGAGTTATTTACAGCAAGCCCTTTCATTTGATACCCATATTGTAGGAAAGCATAAAAAACTTAGTCCGCCATCTTTAGAACTCCGCCATATTTGTTTTAGAGTTACGTCACTTTATTTTTCGAGTTATTCTCAGCACGCCCTTTCATTTGATACCTATATTGTAGGAAAGCATAATAAAATTAGTCCGCCATCTTTAGACGTCCGTCATATTGGATTTAGAGTGACGTTACTTTATTTTTCGAGCTATTCTCAGCAAGCCCTTTCATTTGATACCCATATTGTAGGAAAGCATAATAAAATTAGTCCGCCATCTTTAGAAGTCCGCCATATTGGTTTTAGAGTGACGTCACTTTATTTTTCGAGTTATTCTCAGCAAGCCCTTTCATTTGATACCCACATTGCAGGAAAGCATAATAAAATTAGTCCGCCATCTTTAGACTTCCGCCATATTGGATTTAGAGTGACGTCACTTTCTTTTTTGAGTTTTTTTCAGCAAGCCCTTTCATTTGATACCCATATTGTAGGAAAGCATAATAAACTTAGTCCGCCATCTTTAGAAGTCCGCCATATTGGATTAAGAGTGACGTCACTTTATTTTTCGAGCTATTCTCAGCAAGCCCTTTCATTTGATACCCATATTGTAGGAAAGCATAATAAAATTAGTCCGCCATCTTTAGAAGTCCGCCATATTGGATTTAGAGTGACGTCACTTTATTTTTTGAGTTATTTTCAGCAAGCCCTTTCATTTGATACTCATATTGTAGGAAAGCATAAAAAACTTAGTCCGCCATCTTTAGAAGTCCGCCATATTGGATTTAGAGTGACGTCACTTTATTTTTCGAGCTATTCTCAGCAAGCCCTTTCATTTGATACCCATATTGTAGGAAAGCATAATAAAATTAGTCCGCCATCTTCAGAAGTCCGCCATATTGGATTTAGAGTGACGTCACTTTATTTTTCGAGTTATTCTTAGCAAGCCCTTTCATTTGATACCCATATTGTAGGAAAGCATTATAAAATTAGTCCGCCATCTTTAGACGTCCGCCATATTGGATTTAGAGTGACGTCACTTTCTTTTTTCGAGTTATTTTCAGCAAGCCCTTTCATTTGATACCCATATTGTAGGAAAGCATAATAAACTTAGTCCGCCATCTTTAGACGTCCGCCATATTGGATTTAGAGTGACGTCACTTTATTTTTCGAGCTATTCTCAGCAAGTCCTTTCATTTGATACCCATATTGTAGGAAAGCATAATAAAATTAGTCCGCCATCTTTAGAAGTCCGCCATATTGGATTTAGAGTGACGTCACTTTATTTTTCGAGTTATTTTCAGCAAGCCCTTTCATTTGATACCCATATTGTAGGAAAGCATAAAAAACTTAGTCCGCCATCTTTAGAAGTCCGCCATATTGGTTTTTGAGTGACGTCACTTTATTTATCGAGTTATTCTCAGCAAGCCCTTTCATTTGATACCCATATTGTAGGAAAGCATAATAAATTTAGTCCGCCAATTTAGAAGTCCGCCATATTGGATTTAGAGTGACGTCACACAGCTAACCATGCATTGTCATCCAAACTAAACGTGTATACAAATTTTCATCTCAATCGGTTGAAGATATCTGCTTCAAAATTATCGAAGGCATTCTAGTCGCTCACTTAGTAATTTAGTCGCTCACTTATTAATTTAGTCACCCAAATATTATTTTAATATCTCAAGTTATTAAAACAGGATTTCATCATCAGTCACCAAGTTTTTTTTTATTCAACCGTTTTATAATTCCCCTATTATTATTATATAAAACTACATTATAAGAGATATATTCTTTTACGCATGCGCCGATGTTCCCCAAAAACAATAGGCCAATTCATATTTGCATATCAAACATCCTCCCAAAATTTGGTTTCAATCCGCTCATCCGTGGTGTCGGAATGGTAAGAAATGTCAAAAGTGACGTTTCCATCTGTCAAAGTATTATGTTCTGATAATTAGTTATTCAAATTGTTAACTCAGAAGGCGTTGCATTTTACAAATATTGAAACGGCATCCGTTTTTGAACAAATGCTACCTTTTTATTTCATTATTGTAATAAATAATATTATCGGCCAATTTTATTTTAAGACAGAACATACGCAATTTTGAAATTGCCATGTTAAACTATGCAACAGAGAGAGATAACCGAAAGATGTTTTCCATCGGTTATATCAAATTGAATTTATTTCTATATAAATGTGTATAAAAAAACTGTTTGGGCATTTTCTGTTGTACGATTCTTATGTAAAATTTTCTCCTCTTTCGTTTAAGACAGGTTTCGAACCGATCTGATTTAAATTGAGCGAGTTATAAGCGAAAAACTTCGTTTTTTCCTTATTGCTCCCCTCTGGGGTCAAAATTCAAAAATCGGCCGACGTTACGAGCTAAGTTACGCGGAGACGAATCAAACAAAAAAAAGTTTTTTAAAATCGGTTAAGGCGTTTGGGCTGTACGCGTGACACAAAAAAACGTGACACACAGATTCACAGATTCACAGATTCACAGATTCACAGACAAAGCGAGTACATATAGGCGCTTTAGCTTACGCTATTCGCGCCTAATAATTTACGTAACTTTTTTATCAAAACTCAAAAATAAGAGAGAAAACAGTCGTTCAAAGTTTAATTAAATTTTATTTAATTAATTCAAAAGCCCGGTTAATACACGCAAAAAAATAATAGCAAGAATCGGAAATGCATCCCAAATTAATTCGCGGAAGGCCTTTATCGCTAATACAAGCATGTACAAAAGCATGGCTACGACACACGCATCTTTGTGTCCAACAAGACGGGGACAACTTCGAAAAATGTCTGTGAATACTTGATAATGACATAACATATTTCCATAGTGACATAACATAATGCTAGGACAGACCTCAAAATTTTATAATATTTAATAAGCCTTTGAAAGCCCGTTCCTCTTTCATTTTTTTAGTTTTGATAAAAGAATTACTTGAAATATTTGTTCGTCTATTTGATTTCTACACGCTGTTAGAAAAAAATCATCTTAGAAATCATCCTGTATATGCTTTCCAATCCGGCCACTTTGCCGCGCCTTCGTGTCACAATTTTAATAGCTTTTGAGTTAACCAGGAACAAACAGACAGACAAAAATTGTGAAAATCCTATCTAGATATCTATTATTTCAAGTTGAAACTTTTAACTACAAAGTTATACTATTTCGTTTATTTGTATCGATTTTCATCATTTGTACGTATTTGCGTTTGAAAACAAACACAAAACAACGCTTTCAAAGTAGATAGTAGTCTGAATTTGAAGCTACGTAAGTCTGAAATATTAAATATTCTATTTGATCAAAATCATCAAATATACGTTTCACTCCCATATAAAGATAATTTTGTTCATATAAATTATAAACATATGTCGGGTAAAGGTGCCGATTCCGGAGTCAACCAATATATGTCCGTTCGGTAGGTACGTACGTGTCACTGCAAATTATTAAAATAAATATTTTTAACACATGTCATAAAACAAAGATCATTTTTTAGAAATATTAGTTTGGTAAGTACCTGGCTTACTTATTGTTATGGAAAATGAAAAAAAAAATGTTTAAATTTATAGTGTTTCCAACTTCATTCTTTGTGCATGGGTTTTGCTTCAATCTATTCGCTTGTCACGTTGCACTGCCCTCTGGTTGCTGTAATTCTATAAAAATTCACATTCCAAGAATTATTTCGCACAACCGTTATTCACTTTTCCACGAAAATACACAATAATATAATAGGTTGTGCGTTTTCGACCAACCGACGCTTCTAAATTTCGTCAAAATTGGCGCTCGTAGTCCCATACCACGCTACGAATAGTAGAACAACCACAAGCGTTGTGAAATTAAACATATTAGAAACGAGTGCGTTCTCTTTTCTTTCTTTTCCATTAAACCAGACTGAGCCACAGCAACGCGTGACTGGGTACAGCTAGTAAATAATATTAATTTATACACAGTTTAAGGAACACATCAAAGAACCGATGCGTAACTCACCTGCAAATTTATATTTTTTTTTAATTTCTCGTTACACTGATAGCGTATATAATATAATGAAACATATAAATGATAATTTTCTTTAATACCTAAGTACCTACTATGTTATGAATAATTCTGTTAACACAAATATTGCTGGTGGCTGGTCGAGAATTTATACCTTTACCCTGATTATATTATACAAGCTTTGAATTTCCTAACATTAATTTATCTTGTATTTATCTGATAAACACCCCTGGATCTTTAAACTGTTTGATGTAATAAAAAACAGTTGAAATAATTTATGAACACTAGCCTTTGCCCGGGTTAATGTCGGTTTTTGTAATTATAATCAGTTTACATATTTTTATATTATGCAACAGTTTATACACAATTAAAATTTCAACGGGAACCTTAAAAATAATCTCAGAAATTGTAATAACAGATCTGCGCATCCATTTAATCTGTACCGTGTTTACAGACAAACAGACGCACAGATTTTTTTCCAAAAATATGCTTTTTGGATTAGGGGGAATTTTAAAAAGTGAATTTTGGCCTAAATTAGTACCGTTCCCCACTTTTGTTGGAATGGGTAATAGCCCCTTTACCGCACTATTATAGTTTCCAAAAATTTGACTATTTTATCTTTATGAAATATATTTTACCTTATTAGCAGCGGAAGTCGGAAAAAGTAGACTCACCTGAAAGAAAAAAAGAAGTAGGTATTATAAAACGTTTCGATTGTATAAAA
Organism: Xanthostigma xanthostigma; assembly: GCA_963575645.1. NCBI lineage: Eukaryota > Metazoa > Arthropoda > Insecta > Raphidioptera > Raphidiidae > Xanthostigma > Xanthostigma xanthostigma. Next base: position 26,011,770 of record OY754471.1, read on the forward strand.
TAAATTTTATACTTTTGAAAATAATCTAAATCTATTAAAATTATTTATGACAATCGAGCCTTTTTTTTTCAAATTTGATAATTTCCGTTCATCTACACTTAATTCTCAACGTTCAAGATTTTATTCAGATTTTTCTGAGCGAATCATTTAGGAGATTTTTAAGCGTCTTCTCCAAAAAATTATAAAAAAATGAAAAAATAAAAAGAAAACAAATATATTGTTGAATTCGTGCTTTCATTTGACACCATGCCATGGAAAAATATTTTTCTTTTAATTTTCCATTTCACCCCCCTGAAATTAACAAACTTAAAATTTTTACGTCAAATACTTTCAGAGAAACTCGCCTGTGACAGACGAACGGCGAACTCTGTTTCGTTTAACTCAGCTTTGGTGGTCTGCAGTTATACCACCTTTTCTAGTTTTTTTAAAACATATTTTCAGGCATCTATTGACGATTTCATAAAAGCCTTAGGTGGCAAATTTTTTTTCATGTTTTCATAATAAATAAAACCTAATTAAAATAGAAATCATCTTTAAGAAACCGTGGCTGAAAGAGTTAATTATATTGCTTTTATTTTTTACAGTTAAGAATTTTAAACTTCAAATCTGCATTGAAAAAGCGAGTTCAAAAATTTACATAAAAATAGTGCAATAAGTTTTTTTAATGATTACAACCACAAAACGCTATTTAATGACTTATATTTTATTAAAATTAATTATAAATAATTCATTTCTAAAAAATATTTACATATTTAAATTACGGCTGGCGGCCGAAGATATGTTTTAATTTACATGATTTAAAACTTGTAAATGTTCATTATTTAAAATAAAAACTAAAAACACAAAAATAAAAACAGATTTTTATTCGCTTTATAAACGTAATTAACTGCACCAAAAAGATTAATTAAAATTTCGTAAGCTTTTTTTTCTATAAGTAATGTGCTTTATGATATGCATATATACAGAATGTCTCTAAAAACAACCGACAACGCTTTACAACAAACTCATGGAACAATATTAGACCGATTTAACACAAATTTACCTCGTTTCGGATATTGATAACTATGTGGATAAAAGTGATTAGTACTTTATAATTTAATATAATTTATAATATAACTAGCGGCCCTGTACGTGCTTCGCTACGTATAAAGTGAAATAATAAAACAATTTAATTGGAACATCTATCTATCTATCTATCTATCTATTTTATTAATTGCTAGCTATTTTAAAATATACATGGGCGTATATGTGTGTATGTCAAGCACTCCGGCTGCGCCGTCGTGCTCGAAAAAAAAATAGCGTAAAGTATTCGTGGATAACTGGTCTTTAAATCACTTGCTCTATTTCGAGCACTCCGGCTGCGCCGTCGTGCCGAGCAGTTTTAAACGATATTCAGTTTTTTTACATCCTCGATCTAGATATATGGTTGTTAAGTTCGTTGCGCCATCTATTGAATATTCACTGAATCCAGTCAACAGGTTGGCCATCTTATATGGTTGTATTATGACTGTCAAGGAATAGTCAAATAATTTGCAATAAAATAATATTGCGACTATAAATTGAAATGTAAGCTATCCTATCTTTCAAGTTGGGTCGAATTGCACACGGTGTGCAAATCAAATTTAAAATCGGTTCAGTAGTTTAGGAGTTCATCGAGGACAAACGCGGACAAACAAAGTGACACGTAATTTTTATATATAAAGATAATAATTTAAACCCCTTTCATAAAACGAATCTGCAATTACAGTTTCCAGACAACAATGTTACCATGAACGATGCAGCACTATGTATAAAAGCACGTGTTGCGGCACACACTACAGAAGTGAAACTTTACTTATGAAAAATATTAACTTATTTTTGCCTCATCGAGTGCAAAAGAACTCAATAAAGTAACAAACAATTAAATATACACATAATGAATTAATTCCGAGTTCAAAAGTCATAGAAAAACACATACGCAAAGTCCGCAGCTGAAAATGTTAAGCTTTTGGAAATAGGAAAAGCAATTTTTCAACAAAAAGTAAAAAGTAAAATATCTAGAATATGTTTGTAGAACATTATAAAGTACAATTTATCAGCATCAAAAGCCGAGCCGACTGTGACGTCACAGCTCTATTCCATTCCAGGGGTTGAGAGGAATCTTCCACACACACACACACATATACATACTTTCACAAGGCCGACTTTTCACTGTGGCGTTGTTGACTGCTATATATAATCTAATCGTAGAGAAATGAAATTACAGAAGCTTTCTGTCATACTCAAAAATCGGTGTCGGGCGTTGACCTTACGGCGCATAACTTAGGATTATTACCTGTAATACTTAAGATGAATTCCGCACTAGTCCAATTGCTGGTATTTACAAAAATAATTATTAATCCCTTTTCTTAATTGATTTATCTTCGCGTAGATGTGCATTTGCTTTTGATGGAAATGTTCATTTTTCAATTGTTCTTCAGATTTGTTTTGTGGAGGTGCTTGTAGTGAAGTCTTGCTAAAGTTATTCTTGCGTCTGATATTCATTATGAATCCCGTTTTTGAGTATAGTGAAAGAGGAAACGAAGTTTTGGTTTTGGAAGGTGTAAAGTTTTCCTTTTCGAAGGTTTTAAAAAATGGCGAGTCGTTTTGGCGCTGTGCTTTTAAAACTTGCAGAGCTGTTAAGTTTTATTTTTTTTCCTTTGATCATACATAATTCTTATTATAATTGCCTGTTGCGCAGTTTGTGTACTGTGAATTTTTATGGTCTTTTGTACAGTGCGCAGTTCGTGTAATAAAGATTAGAAGCCAAGTATACAGTGCGCAGTTCGAGGCCGTCGTCTGAATCACCCATAAAACAGAGTCCAATAACGATTATGTGATCGCTTCGACAGTAGCAATTATCGTTAAATGTTCGAGGCTGGAAAGTATTGGTCGAAGAGAATGACAAATACCGACCAGGTTCCAACCCGAATCAAAGGACAATGTTTGACAATGCTCAAATGAGTCTTACCACACATTCGTCGAACACAGCTATAGCCATTTTGTATTTGAACAAGAATTTATTTTGAAACGGTTTTAACCGTCACTTTTAATTAACTTCAGGTTCCTGAGTAATTGTTTGTCATCAAAATCTTCATGGTTGAAGGTTTTTAATACCCACTGTAAAATAATTGAGTGGTAGTATAATTGGTAGTGTTCTGGAAGCAAATATTCGTCAACGTGTAGCTGCTGGTGCTTCATTGGAGTAGGGGGAAACAAACACTTGAAACAAATATTTGCCAATGACTATTGGTTCATGCTCGGCATGTGTGTGGCTCTGTACAACCGTTAAAAAAAAATTCTTCGTTTCAGCTAAATTTTACTGATAAAATAAAATTACATTTTTGGAGTAAAACTTCTTTTGGCAATCGATTCATGAGATTGAAAATGTAACGAAACGTTGCAATATAGTCATAATAACTACTATAAAAACCGGCTATAGAACATTAAGCTAAAGTGGCGACGTGGTATAGTGACTTCCTCGTAATCTAAATATCGTAGATTCGATCCATCAGACGATCGGTACCGCTATTATTCTTTTTTGGATTTATATCAGTTTTACTCCTGTAGTGTGTAGTGTAAAATACACAGTCTCATTTTTTGACGTGATAACGTCTTATAAATTGATGAAACACCGGCTGAATGCACGAAAAGTCTAACGTTCCGAAATGTGTCACGTTCCGCCTGACCTTCGAGCGGAATACGTTATCACGTAAAACTATCGTCCGTAAGCCGACTTTACAGACAACCAATTTTTTTTGCAAGTGCAGAGAGACCCGTCAATGTTCTTGGCCTTGGGAGCCAGCTTCATGATGTGAGGACCACGGCAATAGGTTACGACTGGTATACATTCTACAGAAACAGTGACTGTTGACTTTCTCTGGTGAAATAGACAGTCCTGGCTGCAGAGCCATTCATCACCCTGTCGACCTCACATCACACGCTTATCCGCGCCGGTACACTAGTGACATATACACTACACTATACTGCACTACGTACACTACCTCTTTCAAACCTACGTATAATACGTCAACGAGATAAGAATATCAGAAGTGGCCACAACAAATGCACTAACTGCACAACGTGCACTATCAAGGAAATGTATAAGATAAAAATGTCATAAGTGGTGTCTGGTACTAGCAAATGCACTATAGTTTTTGTGTTAGAGCAGTAACTAGGGCTTCGCAACCGGGGCCCGTGCCGAGGGCGCAAATTCGGAAGGACACAATCAGCAATGCGATTATGATTATTTTATATGAATATATCAACTAACAAAACTTTGAAGGCGCGAAATCTGAATATTGTAACGGGCGCCGATGAATCCGGACACGACACTGATTAACTTTTGAGATGAAAGTGGATTTATGATAATAAATTCACTTTCTTTTGAGTGACTTGGGGAGGGTGCAATTGGTCAAAAATTTCGGTCGCTGGTATACCCCGGTCATTTGGCTCTAGCAGAACCTATAAACGAAGCGGCAGACATTTTTTTAAATTTTAATCATTTTTTTACCTTATTTGAAATTGTTTATCCCCCTTATCTTAAAATGGGTCCAGGATCCGCCCACAATAAACATGCTCTAAATTACTCAAATAGCTTATGTAACAAGCGGCAAAAGGTTGGGATGACATGGTTTGTTTGCACGTCAGCTCCCTAACTATCCTTGGTAGATTAATACTTTCTGCTTTTACGAAAATACGGGATAGAAGTCTATAAACGTGATAATAACTTGAATTAACTTCAAAATAACACACAGCACAATATAAACGTAGCTACGTTTATATTGTGCTACTTTACAGACGAAGTGACGTCACACCATAATCCAACATGGCGAACAGCGTTTTAGACTTTTGAAAAACATATTAAAAACAACAATTCTTAGAATTGAATTATAAAATTTATGGTGCATTATTATGAATAGAAATCAACATTTCTCGTTTGCTTTTTACAAAATCTGTCAAAAATATGTAGGTAGGTATTATTAAATTTTCTCTTACGTGGTGCAAAATACCCCATTGTGATGATCTTTATACATGCAAGAGCAGTCTGACGTCGTTGTGAAACTCTCTGTCATGTAATAGTACTAACAGACGGTCGTACTTGGTTCGAAGCGGACAGCGGATCTGGTCCGCTCCGTACCAAATCTGTTCGTCTGTACAGTAGTCTGCGTGTCCGCCCGGTTCGATGGGAACAGATTCGGTCGTCTGTTGCAAGATCCGCCGTACCATGTCCGTTGTCGGACCGGACCAAGTTCGAGCGTCTGTTAGTACTATAAGATTGTACTCACAGAAAAACAATAAAATAAACCAAGACACCTTGATATTGTGATATGATAAAACTATACGGGATACAAGGCTAAAATATTAAAACAATTTTTATTCACTAAAACATTATTTATTGGTCAAGGTTTCGGCAATATATCCTGTCTTCTTCAGGACCTTTTACTAAAGATTTTTAAGGTCCTGAAGAAGACAAGAAATATTGCCGAAACGTTGACCAATAAATAATGTTCTAGTGAATAAAAATTGTTTTAATATTTTAGCCTTGTATCCCGTATAGTTTTATCAGAAAAATAATAGAATAGGGTCGCAAAATTTTGATCAAACAGTGACAGGAAAGCTATCATGGCGTGTGTATAAGAAATGTCATTATTTTATTGTTATTAGTATTCGAATTTTGCGGATAAATGTTCTCGATTGGAAATTAATATATTTTATTCTCAATCATTTTAGATGGATTTCAATCAAGTCTACTGTACTCCTCCATGAAATTATTAACATTAACATGGATTTATAATATGATTAACTGATTACCCCTGACATTCACAACTCAATGATGTGTATGCGTTGGCGCCTGGAGAAAGGGGTTCCTAGTATTCCGGAGTCCCATCACAATGCCCCCTTTACAACACCTACTCCTCGCTGTACACACGGCGCTCGGTGCCAATGAACCGCATCCACAGGAGTATAGCAGAAAGGTGGTGTGTGCCGTGGCTCGTATATCCGCACGGCAGTCCATTGTCAAAACATGACTTACATATAGGTACTATATGATATACATATTTATTGTGATGAAAATATTCTGCCCTATTCAACTATATCAAAAGTTTCGCGGAATGCAAATTTACTGTCAAAAAAAGCTCGTACTACTCTAATATAAAATAATTAAATTGAAAAAATCACTTTATTTTATTTACCTACTAGCGGTCCGTCCCGGTTTCACCCGGGTGCGATAGATATACCTAATTCTGCAAAATGTATTTTGTTTGCAGTCCGGCGTCTGAACTAATAACTTTGAGCAAATTTTACCAGATCAGGTTCTGAACTGATAGCGTTGAGCGAATTCTACTTAGTAGTAAAACAGTTTTTTTTGTTGGCTTCTGAACTAACAGCTTTGAGTAAATTCTATCAGATGTCATTACATGTTAATTAATCGGACTGGATCGACAGAAATACAGGTTCAGTGTAGATGTAACATAACCTTTAATTTGAGGGTGGATGAGTAGCACAAATTACAATGTTATGAAAATGATAAAAGAAGAAATGAATAAATCCAAAACTGTGTCTCAAGCAAGATTATTAGGTTCTAAATGAAACCAATAATGTTGCAATGTCTGGAAAACCAAATAGAATCTCTGATGTCGCTATATCTGCTACTCATTACGCTGTACTTGATCAAAATTTAGCTTGAAAAGCAATCTTTTTCTATGTAGATCAATCACTTGTTTTTGTGTGAGTTCAATCTAATATTCTACATGACAGGGAGTTTCACAACGACATTAGACTGCTTGTGCATGTATAAAGACTTATATGATCACAATATACGGTCATTGTCAAATCAAATTTTCTGGCATTGCTTTCTGTAACCGAGCATAAGAATGGAATTTCCTCAGGGCCGGCTTAACCCTATCCGGGCCCCTATAGGCAATGCAATCAGGTCTTTTCAAGTTGATGAAGGGATATGAGTAACTTCCAGATGATCGGCTCCAAGCATCCTGTTACTTCAATGTCTTATGTGATATTGCAACAACATGATTTACCTGACTCGTTAGCCTTATTGAAATGGCCTTAATGAATAGATGATAATATTGATGATCCAGGTTTTTGATGGGTCAGGAAAAAGAAATGAGACGTGACGTAGTTATTTGAAATTTTATCTTGTTAAATGCAATAAATTACAATAAACAACGAAAGAAAATAATATTGTTGTTGGAAAATTTCATACAAATTTTCAAATAAAATTTTCGTTCAATGAAAGTTTTTTTTTCTTGGTGCGTGCACGGGCCTTTAGTCGATGTGGGGTCCCTAGGCAGTTGCCTACTCTGCCTAATGATTAATCCGGCACTGAATCGCCTTAAAACTCTTTGCATAAAAATAAGTAGTTAGTCCGTTAACTCTCTGTAATCGTTTTATAAATCAAACTGGACGTTTGATAGTTCTTTTAGAACAAAAAAAAGGTGTGAATACTTTAACAAATACGTCAGATATATGTAAATGATAACGTCACTGGTTCGATAAGAAGATTTTGCTTTCGTGTTTAACTGTCTGTCTGACCTGGTCGGGTAATGGCTATCGTATACGTTCGCGTGCTCCAGTCCACGATGTGGGGGCTGCGGTCGTACGGATATACCACGGAGGATATGTAAAACTCACCGGGGGCGACAGCTCACTACCGCACTCTTGTCTTGCTGGTGCCGTTTAATACCGGAAAAAAGATAGATAGCAAGTTTTAACTAAAACTAGATTTTAAATGTTTCGTGTGTTGCCAGGTGTTCTATATTTTATACTTCGCTCACGTTTCTGTCGGTTTGGACAGAGACGTCGTTTTAGCTCAGAGCGTAGTCGGGTAAAAAAATATTACTAGAGATTAGGTTTGGGTTCTATAACATGTAGGGCTGTGCGATTTCAAGAAGAACAGACATGATGACAGATTTCGAAATCCCCTTCTACAATGTAGATACACGTCTATACTATTTCCGAAAAAAAAAACATTATTTCAGCAATGAATTAAGTTTTAACGCAGATTATTGCATTTTTATCTCTCTATTTTGAAGTAATCGCGACAACGCTTGTGACGTCACGCCTCTGTGACAGCTGACATTAGATGTTGTATTTATAGGTGTAGGGCTGTAGTGCAAAGGTATTTCGTAGAAAGGTATGTAAATTTACTTTTTGATACGATTTATATTAAGTATTACTTAGTAGTAAAAATAGTATGGCTTTCTTTAGTTGCAAGTTAATTACCCTCAAAAATAACCTATGACATAAGTGTTATAAAATATCATAAAACCACGAATAAACAACAAACCAACTAATTAAATGATGCAGAAGTGAATAAATTTAACAGATACGGTGATTATTTACTGTCTTGAGACATTTTGTCTGGGGATATTTTGTCCAGGGATCAAGACGCATGGAACCACTCCACCGTGCTAAAAGAAATTTTACTTCAAAAAACTATACATAGGTATTAGTTTTATATATTAGTATAGGTACATATAATTACGCAAAAAATACCACACATCCTACAAATGTGAATGCATATTGAACGAACTTTAAATATGTATATAAATAATTGTATCAGCAATTTAACGACTAAGTAGATTGTGAATTAATTAAATTTACAATTTAACATTCGAATGCAATATTTGTTACACGTGTCTTGATGTACAGTTTATATGAACAGTCGATTCAATTGGATGTGACCTACTTAAGGAAACTGTGCTGGGCTGTAGTCGGAACTGCAAAAATCGAATTCTTTAATTTACTTTTGAAATTGAGAATGCTTATACAGAAAAAAATACGCTGAATTCAAAGAGCGTTAGCAAACGTCTGTATCTCATCATAAAATTCTGATTTTATTACATAATAAATTTTTTTGAAATAACGGTACGGAACACTCAGGGCGCGAGTTCTGCTCGCACTTGACCGTCTTTTTTTAGTATTATTGCCTGTTCTCTCTTTTATTAAACAAAAAATGAGTTTATAGAAATAAACACGTGGGTCATTTAAGAAACCTGCGTGGGTCAGTTGTCTGCGGGTCATAGGTTTGCCATCACTGACCTAACCTATAAATGTAGAGTATTATATCTACAGTTGCTCTTGTGAATTTATTTTTGTGCTGTTTATTTATATACTTTTGTGAAGTGTATAGTTTCAAAACATCGAAGTTAGTTTTGTGTGCAATTGGGTTAGGATAAAACATTATTACTTTGTGAAACTTTTTTTAGATCCGATCAAACTAACGTCATCGTTCGGATTTTTAGATGAACGTCAAAATATTCAACAAAATGAGCAAGGAGTATAGTACAATGTATATTTATTCTTTAACTAACTTTTCTACCTGATATTTTGCTTGGTGAATTGAAAGTAAATTTTATTCTAAAGCGCGGGTCACACTAGGCTGGTTGCCAGCCGCGAATTGTGGAAGCCGCTACTGTCAGCCATCAATCAGCTTGGTGTGAGCATATATTCGCCGCTGGCGCCGCCAGCTGGCGAGTATTTATCAGCGGCTGGTGAAATTGGACATGTTCTATTTTGGTAGCCAGACAGCGGCGACGTGACTCACTCGCACCCGCTAGCACCAGCGAGCAGCGCAGTCTGACCGAAGCAGTGCATTATAGGCGAGTAAACCATCACGTACCACGTGGCTTATGTTCGATGATGTAGTGACCGGATTGGCAGCCACTACTCGCGGTAAACTAGCGAGTAGCAGCCGTAGTGTGACCGGGCTGCCCGCCGCTGCTTGCTGGTGCGATTGTCCGCCGCTGATCAGCAGCGGCTCACAAGCAGCCTAGTGTGACCCGCGCTTTACGAATAGCGTTCCAAGATTCTATCTATTGTAGTATTCGGTGAATATGGGCATAAGAGAATTAAAATAATAAGGGTCCAATAGTGTGTAGCGTGAATTAGACTACGTCCCTTGGCGCCTCCACCGCATAGATGGGGAGGTGCCAGGTCTATGTAACGCGGCAGATAGAGTTTGTCAGTTTGATCGGAATCAGTAACTGGTACGTAATTGGTAATTAGGTTCAAACACTTGATATACACATGCAAGCACCACACGGCACACACCACCATCGCGCACACACACACACACATCATACTCCTGAGCACAACTCAGATATAACAACACGCTAGTGATTTATACTCCGTGTCATCAGATAAACAAGTCAGAACAAGTCAACGGCAGCCATTAAAACAACACACAAAACAATAGACGTACGATATGTACTGTAATAATATGTCTGTCTTCGGTTAAATGTCTTGGGAGCAATTATGGTAATATCATCCTTGAATGATGATTAACAACAAAAAATGTTGATTTTAATTGAGATACTACAAATTATCAGAAAATGTTCAGCGAGAATCAGCGGATGGGCCCACAGGGATTTTGGGAGTTTTTCTGGTAGGCCAGGGCCCGCCGTTACGTTACGTTAGACAACAATACGTATATATTATTACACGGTATATTGAGTAACTAGCATAGAAGATATCGTAGCAGCGTTTCATTTGAAAAGTAAATAAATGTCTCAATCTCATGGGTTAGTTGTCAAATGTAAGCAGTAGTTATGGTAAAAATGTTTATAAACCATACATTCTATCAGTGGGCTGTTGTCAAGTGTGAATACAAATTTTATAAAGTAGTCTGTTCGTTTAATACTTTTCAACAATATTTATTTTTCTCGCGGTATCATCAGTGACAATAGATACAATTTTGAACAGACCTCCTTATATATGTGACTACCGTATTCTAAAAATTAAGAAATTTTCTTGGTGGTATTATTATATTCAAATCTTTGATTAACGTCTGATTAGAACTCTTCAATAAATAAAATTATCGACCAATTTTTCCGACAATATATTAACAAAAAATATAATTACATTAACGTTTCGATCCGGATTTGGATCTTCTTCAGAACGGCTCTAAAAAAAATAAAAAATAATTAATATTTAATTTCTAATTCGCTTTAAATAAAATTCTTTCAGAATAATTAATTAATATCAAAATATTGAAAAAATATTTTTTAGATTCGTTCTGAAGAAGATCCAAATCCGGATCGAAACGTTAATGTATTAATTATATTTTTTGTTAATATATCGTCTGAAAAATTGGTCGATAATTTTATATATTGAAGGTATTATTATATGTTTTACCTAGGGTTGCCAACTCTTGACTGGATCAACCCGCGATAATTTTAAGAAATCGAGTAGGGGGGGGGGGGTGGTGAAAGAAAATCTCAATAATTTTAATTTTTTAATTTGTATTTACTTTGGTGTCGAGCAGCATCTAATATTTGACGGTTTTTTACCCAAAATCATTTAGTTTTTAGATGAAAAAATCGAGTGGATGTTGAAAGAAAATCTAAATCATTTATTAATTTTTAAATTTATATTTACTTTGCTTTTAAGCAGCATCAAATCTTTGACGGTTTTTTATCACGAATGCGTATAATTTTTGAAAAACCCAAGAAATTATTGCATCGCGGGAGGTTAATCATTATTACCGAAGTCTCGCGGGCAATCCGGGAAGGTTGGGAACCCTAGTTTTACCGATGATAAAATATAAATGCGCGATTTTCCCATAAGAGCCCATGCTAATTTCATAATTATAAATTTTCTAAATCATTTAGTACACCGTTCTGAAATTTTGGGTACTTATTGCAGATATATTAAATGAGACACGATTTTTCGACCACGACCAGTTTCTTACGAAATATGGAAGGGAAATATAAATGCACACTTGAGGCACTCTCCAATTGTGGATCTGTTTAAAAAAATTGTTATTTGTCAGATTATAATATTATTTTAGAAATGAGTATTTTTTCTCATTCTGTCTTCGTATGTCTGCCGTTCTCTCAACGTTAAAATTGAAATAGAAGTATAGTGGCATCAGTGACCCGCATTTCCTCTGCAGGTGTAAAGTTGGCAATTCTCACTTTATTTATTCACCGACAAAATCCATGTCATTTTTCATTTCAATTCCATCGAAACAAGCGGGATAAAATGGGACTGGAACAAGATTGGGATAATGTGTTTCAACCGAATAATTTTATGCCATATCGAAGCGAAGTAAAATTGAATTGGTATCGAAGGCTACCGTTGTAACTTAGTCTATGAACAAATTCACAGCCACAAGGCAAAAGAATTTATGTCGAATATCTATTTCAAAAAAGAGGTCATATGTTCGATGTGTATATTTTTTTATTTATGTTCAGTTATAAATTTTTGAAAGGCAACCGATTTGAAAAATTTCGTTCAGAATATTTCCAGATTGGCACTATAAATTTTTATAAAAATTGGTTCAGTCGTTTTTAATCCCAAAAAAAAATTGAAATGCTTAATGGGAATTAACTTGGAGTGGTTTCCAACCGAAAGCGTGTTTCTCCGAAGCTTCCGCTCCTAACTTCTTTCAGCCAAAAGCTGACACCAAAGCTTCTGAGTTTTGATATTGTTTTTATTTCAATGAAAATTTGAATTTATTTTCTTAACAACGTCGTAAACGGTATGCTATATCCGTAGGAAAATTTCACAATTGTATATAAGGCCGTTTCAACCTAAGAAACTCGATAAGTTTTCGCAGTTATAATGTCTTAATGAAATGGAAATTTAGTCTTAAGACTGAATTAACGAAAGAGAACAATTTCATCAGATTCACCCATAACTCTCACTTCTGTGAAGGTTCATATCTAGCGTCACCTAAGATAAAAATTAGCTCTCACATGAAATAAAATAAACAGTTACAAATTGCTATAAATTAGAGTTATTGATTGATGTTGTTGTGTCACTGTAGAGTAATGTAACTCAGTCCGCCGCGATAGTGGAAAGTTTCGGGGTTCATAACCCGACGGTGACATTGTTTCAGAAATAAATTTTTCTCATATAGCGATGTAACAATGGGTGTTTCTTAACAACGTAGCAAACAGTGTGCTATATTTTGAAAGCTATTAATTATGTTCTATATCCGTAGGAAAATTTCGCAATTTGTATTTATTTACTTAGAAACGGTTAAAGTGACGTAACAAAAATAAAAAAAAAACACTACGATAACGTATTTTGGTCATATGAAAAAAAATTCAGTTTGTGCCGAAATTGGATTTGACGAAAGTCAAAAATAAAGTGTTGAACGCCAAAATATAAACCAAAAATTCGATCGAACACTAGCTTGGGTATATTTTTTAACCGACGAAAAACAAAAACCGAGGAGGTTCTCAAGTCGATGCGTATATATTTTTTTTTTGATGTATGACCACGCATAACTTTTTGAAGTAATATTTCTTTACGCACGCTTGACTTGGGGAGTAAACTGGTAAATACCTGACGAGACATTTATGGAAGTGTGATCGGGCGATGCGAAAGGAAGTTGAGAGGGAGATATAAGTTAATGAAGATAGAAAGAGGATGACAAATACTTCACTGGCTAGTAGTGCCATCATGTGGCCGAAAATATAAGCAGTACTAATAATAGAATGACACATAATTTACTTGCCACTGGCGCTATCGGGTCACAGAAAAAAGTTTTAAATAATATTTCATAAAGATTTACGCTTAAAATCCAACGAGAGCTAAGTAATTGCAATGTATTACTTTTGTTTTCATTATCTTTATGTTTATATTTCTTTCTTCTTACATTAGACTGTTTATTTCGTTCTTAAACAATTTTATAAATTAATATTATGTTCAATACATTGAATATTCTACGTTTAAAGTGAATAAAATTGTAAAATCATTTTAAAGTTCATATTTTGTGAATTTTCGGGTAAATAATAACAAATTATGGCAGGAAGAAGTTTTACTTCAGTCGTGTGGTCTAAAGCACAATCGTTTTTTTTTCGTTTTGTTCCGCTGAGGGTGCACTTGTCCCATAAAAAAATGTGGAATGGCTGGAGTGGAAAAAACGTCTAGGATTTAATTATCGGTTATTTTTAAACAACAGTAATAGTCATAAATGTTACCAAAATGAAATAGTTCCGTTCTTCACTAATGCAGAAAGAACCCTTAAGATGTGCAGTGTTCCCTGAATGGCGTGCAATATGGCAAAAGGAAATGGAATCTGACGGTACGGCTGTCAATTTTCAATTTTCACACGTCGTCTTGATAATCCATTTGCGTGTAAACACGTTAGACGTAGTTTCTCTGTAATTTTAATTACCTTTTACATTACTCCTTGGCGCTTAATTGAAAAGCATTTTTATGACAGACATTTCATTTGTCTTACAAAAAATATTCTCATCAACATGGCGTGTAGGTGTTGTCATTTTTTTCATGTGGGATTTTTCTGAATTATTTTTTTGCCACCAACTGTTACGATTATCTTGAACTAGTATCCGTTCGTATTTGCAATTTAGTTTTAATAATTTTAAAATTCAATCTATCTTTTACCAGTTCTGAAAATTTAGAAACGAGAGCTATTATAGAACGATTATAGCTCTAAAATTTTAATAAAATATGCCGCAAAATTAACTTTTTGACGTGATAACGTCTTATAAATTGATGAATCACCAATCTTATAAATTGATAAAACACCGGCTGCATGCACGAAAAAGTGTAACGTTCCTAACGTAACGTTCCTAACGTTCGTAACGCGTAACGTTCCGCCTGACCCTGTGCGTGCTTTTCTCGAAAACGGCCCTAACGATTTGGATGAAATTTACTGAAAAGGGATTTTGGGGGCAAAAAATCGTTTTAGCTAGGTCTCATCTCTCGAAAAAATCGTTTTCTTACAAATTTTATCATTATAAAAATCAATTTTTTGACGTATGAAAATACTTAAATATTGTAAGTAGGTTTTGGAATTTTATATTATAAACAGTGAAACAATTGTTTTATAAATATTATGACAGCTAATCTTTGAGACTTAAAATAAATACGAAAGAAAGAAAGTTAAAAAAACAATTATATTATATGGTGAGTAATTTAAATAAATAAAATTAACCTAAATTTGAAGCGAAAGATGCAATATCATAGATTCGAATTATTATAATTATTATATAAATTTAGGTTATGTATTACGGAATACGTTATCACGTAAAACTATCGTCCGTAAACCGACTTTACAGACAACCAATTTTTTTATGTAAATCGACTGATTTCAAAAAAAATTCAAGTCAAAATTAGTTCCGAGATAGGTCTCTCTCTCTCTCTCTCTCTCTCTCTCTTTCTCTGGAAATATTATATTGACCTTCTCATCTACGCAACCATCTAACAACTCACACCTATACTAGGTGAAAAATCCGTTTTGGATTGGAT
Source organism: Xanthostigma xanthostigma (assembly GCA_963575645.1). NCBI lineage: Eukaryota > Metazoa > Arthropoda > Insecta > Raphidioptera > Raphidiidae > Xanthostigma > Xanthostigma xanthostigma. The sequence goes on from OY754471.1 coordinate 26,027,037, forward strand.
TTGCATAAAATCCGTTCTCAATGGGAGAAAAGTGTAACTATGCTAAATTTCAAATCAATCGGACGTATAGTTTTGGAGATCTCGTGATTCGTCTGTCAGAGAATGATATATTGCTTATAAATATATATAGACTGTATTGTCATTAGAACTAAACGTGTGTGCAAAATTTCAGCTCGATTTAATAACGGGAAGACGGTCAAATTTCAATAACTAAATTTGACTTATACAACCGACAAACAGACAGACTTAAGAAAACCACTAAAAAATGATAAACGGAAGATAGAACGCATTACCATAATTCATTTTAATTAAATAACAATTTTTCTTTAGACTTCTGATTTTATGGAACAAAAGAAATATTGTTTAAATATTATATGCCCCATAGCGTAAAAAATTGAACAAGCCTGCTGTAATGTTTCACATCTTGAATAGAGGATGCATTAAATCCAGTTACACGAGGAGCTAAGCCATATTGTCGACTTGTTTAGACAGTAAAAATAAAAAAACACTAGGTATATGAAGTAATCCTTTAATATCCTTTTTAATTTACTTGACATGTTGACATGTCTGTCCATGATGTTTTAAAAAGCTTATAGTTATGTGTTGACACGCTTCTCATGTATATAAAAATTTACTTCTAAAGAAACGTTCACAATAACACATCGTTATTTTATCACAGCTGCAATGTTATTTAAAATAGATGAAAAATTGGTTTACTCAAAACGGCATTAAGTGTAAAGCTAGAAAATAATTATGAGTCACCCATCTGCAGTGCCGGATTAACCTATAAGAAAAGTAAGCAACTGCTTAGGGCATCACGTCTCAGGGGGCACTAAAAGTCACAACTCATAAAATTACCTCACTCTGGACGGTGTATAAAAAAAATATTTTTGACATGTTTCCAAAAATTTGGTCTACTGATGTAAAACTGTATTTAGAAGTAAATAAAATTAAAAATTATCAATAATTAATTTATTTTTGAAAATGAAAACAAAAAAAGTTTTTTTAAGGGTTCATAACTTTTAAGTTTTCTAACTGTTTCCTATAAGCTGTATAAAAATGCCTAAGATAATTGTATAGAAAGGTAAATTAATTACCAATGAGAGCGTTGGTCCATAAAATCAATTTTTTCCTAAAATTCTATGCTTCTTAACTTTTTCTATCAATTTTTAACTTAAGACATTCCAAATTTGGATTTTTTTTGACAGAGACAGATAGTATTACATTTTTTTTAAACTGCTATTATAAAAGGGGGTTCCATAGGCAAGAAATGCTTAGAGCATCAAGAAGTCTTAATCCGGCACTGCCCATCTGATGTTTTAATTAGACTAAAAGAAAATAATAATGGATCACGAATCTGGGGGTTTGATTAGACTAAAATAAAATGGTGGGGGGCATTTAGTAGAATTTTTTTGTTGAACCTTGGAAATCATTATCTGACGTGTTTCGAATTAATTTAGCTTCTAAAAATGATCTAAGACTTTTAAATATGTATCACCAATTTATAAAAATACAAGTCATTATATCTATTTCACCTGCAAAGTTAATGAGCTTATTCGCAACTCGAAATAAGCCCGGAAACTGCGTTTATAAACACACACACATACAGGGATATGTGTGCGTGTGCGTAATTCTTTCAATAAAAACAGTAATTGTTCAACCAATGTATGAATGTGCGCTGCATATCTACGTTCGCAAGGCAAAACAAAATTTACGATTAATGAGGATTTTGTGTAAGTCTCCATTAATTCTTCAAAATATTTTCCGCTTTGTAAAAATTCACGTTTCTGATATATCATATTTTTATGTAGGTAAAATTAAAAAATAATCAGAAGATTTAAACCATATTTTTTCTTTTCTCTATAATAAAAAAAAAATAAAATTAAATGTTTTTGACATTTATTGTGACGTAATCCTATTCAAGCAGTCCGGATAATAAACAGAGAAATCATAATCGCATTAAAAAGGACCCTTTAACATTTAGATAATTTTTCAAATCGGTTCAGTAGTGCCCCACCATAAACTAAAAAAGCGTTTTGCTCATTCTAAATATTAATATAGTACCTCGAAAAAATTTACTTGGTCCATGTTTAATTATTCGGGAAGTTTTTTTCCAACAAAAATTATTCAACACGTATTTCTTTAGATACTTTTTAAGAAAAACATTTTTCTCGGGTTTCACGTTTCTAGTTGCGAATTCAAAAAAAATTCTGCTCCCGTTTGGGGCGCGAATATCAAAAATTCTTCAAAATTGTATCTCTTTGATTTCAACAAAGAAAATTTAAATGTCAAATTGTCCTTAGACGAGTGGTTTGGGGGTAAATAAGTCCTTTTAACCCCTACTTTACACTCTTTGGGTTAAGAATTTAAAGATTTAGGTTTTTTCCCGATTGCTTGGTCACACTGTTTACCAGTATACTAAATTTTATTGCTCCAGTTATTCTGGTAATTCGTTTTGTTTTCCGGACAAATATACAAACTTTCATATTTCGTTTTTACGGTTCCAGCAGATTTTGTTAAGTATATGAATTATTTATATAAATTATCAAAATATTCAATATAGAAAGATTAGTCAAATCTTTGATTAACGTCTGATTAGAATTCTTCAGTAAATAAAATTATCGACCAATTTTTCAGATATATTAACAAAAAAATAATAATTAATATGTAACATATACAAATTTTGTATATATAATATTTAAAATTTCAATATAAAACTTTTGTCAAAATAGATTAAAATCGAGAATCATCGTTGGTGATTACTTAACGTTCAATAATTATTAGTTAACTGAATTCATTTGCGACCTTGTCAAGGTCTTAACAAATTCCAAATTTATAATTGTACTAAAATACTTTTAGCAGTTCTTTCTCATATTTCAAACTTACAACAACTTGTACCATTATTTGGATACCAGAAATTCATTACTAAAGTATTAATTTATTCTGATATATTTCCAATATAAATGGCTTCACAAGATAAAACAACTTGTACCATTATTTGGATATCAGAAATTCATTACTAAAGTATTAATTTATTCTGGTATATTTCCAATATAAATGGCTTCACAAGATACATTACAATAATAAAAGCATTCTGGCATCTAGAACTAAACGTTTTAATATTTAAATAATTTTAATAATATTTTATAATACTTACCTTGCATCTTAAATAAAACATTGAAATAATATAAAGTAACTTATAATTTTTTCACAAACAACGTCCTAACAAAACGTTACAAATACATTAACGTTTCGGTCCGGATTTGAACTTCTTCCTTCAGAACTGATCTAAACGTTAATGTATTAATTATAATTTTTTGTTATTATATTTGTCTGAAAAATTGGTCGATAATTTTATTTATTGTATAGAAACATTAGTATTGATAACAAAAAATTCTGCATAAGGGATTTTTCTTTTCTACCCTAGATGTATTGTATTATTATTTTATCTATGTGAGGTTAGGGTAGTGTTTTTATTCGCGTGTTTCGGAATAATATCTACCTTTTTACCCTTTGTCATTGCTATCTGTATTTGATCAGTTCATACTTCATTAAACACTGTTTATTCGATACAATTTATGAATCGTCATTTCAGCCAAACCCACTGCCCTCTGACATAATACGCTGATTACTCCGCAGCTGCAAAACATACAAATGCTACTTAATACCGGCCTTATCGAGATCGACGCCCCCTTGCAATACTTTTGCTTAAATCGGTTCAACACTTTTCTAAATTAGAAATAAAATATTAAGCAAGGAAGCGAGGGTTAATAACGTCCAAACGACGTATTGCAGTCACTTAAAAGAAAAACAATAAAAAAATGTTACACAAAAATTAAATCTACTTAAAAAAAACACTAAAATGCGAAAAATAATAAAGTCTTGAGTTCGGCGCCGACCTCAAAACTTTATTATTTTTCGCTTTTTAATGGATTTTTTTAAGGAGTAACTTAGTTACTTAGTAACTATAAGCAACTAAGTTACTCCTTAAAAAAACACTAAAATGCGAAAAATAATAAAGTCTTGAATTCGGCGCCGACCTCAAAACTTTATTATTTATCGCTTTTTAATAGATTTTTTAAGGAGTAACTTAGTTACTTAGTAACTATAAGCAACTAAGTTACTCCTTAAAAAAAACACTAAAATGCGAAAAATAATAAAGTGTTGAGTTCGGCGCCGACTTCAAAACTTTATTATTTTCTCGCTTTTTAATGGATTTCTTAAGGAGTAACTTAGTTACTTAGTAACTATTTTGTTGTAGTACAGACTTTTACATTTATCTAATACAAATATAATTTATATAAGACTTGCGGTTACTCGTGGCTTTGTACATGATTGAGATGAAACACGACAGAGAAAACAGCAGTGGAGCCCTTGATTCCACCTTATTAGTCTTGCCTCACTAGGCAGCAGCAACAATAGTGGTTTCACATATTGTAATAGGTACCACTTTAAAACGCAATATTTAAATACTTTGATTTTTTTGTCAAAAACCTTCGCAGGCGCGCGCACAACATCTTATCAATGTCCATTTTACTTTATCGAGGTGAACGTCCAAATCTCATGACGATCGGAGTTACCGTTCAAAAGTTTTTGTCGGACGGATAAATTTTGAGTTACATTTTGCAACATTTTTCATTAGTGGTCCGCTCTTATTGGTCGTAGCGTGATATTATATAGCCTATAGCCTTCCTCGATAAATGGGCTATCCAACAATTTTTTTTTTCAATTCGAACCAGTAGTTCCTGAGATAAGCGCGTTCAACGAAACAAACAAACAAACTCTTCAGCTTTATATAATAGTATAGATAAATGAAAGAGTTTGCATTATAACAGAATAGTTAAGGTAACTAAGTTATTTCGTGTGAACGAAGATTTGTTTTCTCGTGTTTTTACTATAATAAACATATTTCACATGGTGTGAGAAACGGAACATTTATGGTGGAGGCTACGGGACAACTATGTAAATTTTGATGACGATGGTTAATTATGCAAATTAGATTTTTATAAAAAATATTATATTGTCTTTTTTTTTCAATTTTCAATTTGTTTTCATGTAGATAGATAGATATACATTTATTTTTGTTTTTATAACCGATAGCGAAACACATTTAAAAAATAATGAAAAAAATGTGCATTTTAAAATAATTATATGAAAGTAACAGTGTTATTTGCGCCTACTCGTGAATAATGTATCGTTACTTTTAACGATTTTGTTTCGTCATACGACCGAACCCATTATCTGACTTAATGAAAATGCTGTGCTTGCCATTATTATAATGGAAAATGAAATATATATTTTATTTTTTCATTCCATTATATTTAGAAATAAATTAGATACTCGTAAAAGTTATAAATAAATTTCATGTCATTTGTGACATAGATATTATAGAATGAATCATCTTTTGAGAGCATTCAGTAATCTACTTCCTATCCATTATATAAAGTAAAGCCTCTTTTTCGAGTCTGTATATAGAATGAAAATCGACAAATATTTATGCATTGCACGCCAAAAAATTGGCGTAGAATAAGTTAATACATATAGAAAAAATAAATAATGCTAATATCGAAGTACCCTTTAGTTGAGTAAAGACGTTTAATTGCCAAAATATTTTTAAGTTCACTTCTCAATTTTTTTGCTGACATATTTTTTAGTCTGAACGGTAAAGGATTATAGAGAATAATACTTTGTATTACTCAATTTTTTTTAATTACCGTGAATTTTTTCTTGGTGGACGTAAAAGGTATGGTGTTAAAATTATGGTCGATTTCGTATTTACTGTCTATCTATAATCTGTCTGTTCAAAAGAAATTTTATAACGATACTTACATAAGAGGCGGGAAAAGTGACGATTAAAAAGTAAAATTATTAATTAATCATTGACAAGGGTTGCTACTATTTTTGCAGTCAGATAAAAAAAAATTAAAAATTGCGTAAAAAGAAAAATCCAACCTAAAAATAGTAGTAATAAACAATTTTGTAGACGTCTACAGTGGCCAAAGATTCCAGAAAAACGCAATTACGCAATTACAGATATTAAATTTGCATTTATTGACTAACGTTTCGAAGGATTTACCTTCATCTTCCAAGTACAAATGCCATAATTACACATTTGACGGCATTTGTTCTCTGAGGATGAAGGTAAATCCTTCGAAACGTTAGTCAATAAATGCAAATTTAATATCTGTAATTGCGTTTTTCTGGATCCTTTGGCCACTGTAGACGTTATCTACAAAATTGTGAACAACTAAATTTTGAATCGCTTGTTCTTTACTTAGTAGTAATAAAATATTTGCAACTTAACCCAAATTCATAAAAAAAAATATATAAAATGTCTGCCAAATACGAAATGAAGTTCAGACAGGTAGTCGCTACCTTGACTCCGATCATCAGGTTGGAGACACGAAAATATTGTAGGTACTGATATATTGAAGTGAGTCAAAATTGAATTATCAAATTTTACTGTAACTAATAAATGAAATTAAATAAACGCGCTTAAAAGAAATGGAATTAAGATTTTTTGAAATGTAAATAGTTTGACTCAATTTTATTAGTTCTGATTTAAAACACAAGATAGCGCAGCTGCACACAAACTTGCTAATAATTGACAAAATATTCTTTCAATTTATATAAACTCTTGTGTAATATATTTTTATTACCTACATGTTTTTTTTGTGTTTCAAAATCTCAAACAAAAAATAAATGCTATAAAAGGCTTTACTGTAGTATATAAACTGACTACCTATATGCTTTATTTTTATCTTTAATTTTTTACTTAATACATTTCTAGTATATAGTATGGTAATTTAATCTTTATATCGTATTGTGATAAAAAGTTGAAACGTTTTTTGTGCTTCTATTTTAACCCACATTTATACACGTTACTCATAAACTAATATAATCCCAACTAAATTATGTATGAATATTCTGGTTTCTTTACTTCCGTCATTGATTGATATTGGTTAATAATATAACATCATAACATCATCAATATATTATATTAAAAAATCGTACCTAATTCCATAGTTTTGTGATGTTCGCAATTACACCGTAGTGTACAAGAGTAGACGTTCAAATGTTTTCCTATTATACTAACGATTATTTATACCAATCTATACTAATATTATAAAGAGGTAAAGTTTGTAAGTTTGGATGTAGGAAGTAATCTCCGAAACTACTCATCTGATTTCAAAATTTTTTTCAGCATTAGAAATATCTTCAGGATGGGCATAGCCTATATTATTAACGCGTTCAAATATAAGCGCTTTTCATGGAAACCAATTTTGCAACGTAAGTTGACGAAAAAATGATGGCACTCTACAAATTCGGGCGAAGCCGGACCGGACCGCAAGTTATTTATACAGAAGTTAGTTTAATAAAATTTGAAACTTAAAATTTACAAATGTGCAGTTTATAAGATATCTGAATTAACCTTTTCAGAATTTTTGTCTGTTTGTTTTTGGTTAATCCAAAAACAACTAAACCGAATTTGATTAGATTTCAGTAAATTATAGGCTTAATCGCGCCTGTACTAAATGGGGCTGGAGACAAAGTAAAAAAACTCAAATTAACGAAAGTGAAGCCGCCGATAAAAGCTGTTTAACTTTAAAAACGTTTTGCATTAGTGATGTGTCGCTCCTGAGCGAGCCGTTCATAATGAACGACTCCTTTCTCGGAGCGGAGCGAGTCGCTCTTTCTTTTGTGAATGACTCACTCCGAGCGCCATTGCTCTGTGCTGAGCTATTCTGTACTGTTGCATTCGCACATTTACAGAGCGCACACAGCGCAGGCCACAAAGGCACTAGTGAATTTTGGACGTACGGAGTTATCTTTGCTGAGTCATTTAATGTTGAATGACACACTGTAAGTGTAATAGTACTAAGCTTACAGTGACTTTAACCATTCACATTGACGTCGTTGACAAAGATATAATATTGTAACAATTATAATAAGCTTAACTTTTGTTATACTTTATAGTTTATGCGAAATGCCAATAATATAAGATCAGAAACATATTAAAATGAGCTCAGAGCTGAGTGTGTGTATTGTGCTGTGCAATGCTACGTGACTTCTGAGCATGCATGATGACAGTCCACACCTCTGCAGTCTGCACCCTTTTGTAGTGCGTACTGTCTAGTGTCACTCCTTTGAACGACTCGCTCTGAGCGACTCTTTTTAGTAGAAGAGCGCACTGAGTCAGCTCTCAATAAAGAGTCATGTGGACACATCACTATTTTACATGCAAGTTGAGACAGAGGTTAGTTTATTATCAATCTATTATTGATGTTGTGCAACCCCACAACTGAGATTTTATAATATTAAAACATTTTCAACGGTCAATCGATATTCGTGTAAGCTTCAATCAAGGACAGACACGTTAGATATCGAAATACAATCGGACAAATTTTTTATAATAAATTCTCATATTAAAGCTTCCGCAAATCAACGCGGGACAACAATAGCGGGAACGGCGCGAGATTGAAATATAATATGCAAGCGGAATCAAATTATATTGCGGGATGTGTTAACATCCCGCCCACTTTCACGTTAGGCTTTTGGAGCCTTAAAATTAAAGCACACTCAACAATCCGAGAACTTCCTTTTTTTGATGTCTAATATCTTTGTTCTCGGTATGGTCATAGGTAGTAGTTTTGTGAATAAAGCAAAATGCATTAAGGAATCAAGAGAATCGTGCGTTGGTGCGGCCTACAGTTGGTCGTATGTGCTGCGGCGTATTAGAGAGAGAAAAGGGGAGAAAAAGATAGAAGATACAGCTCGCCACGATTTTATAATTAATACGGTGTGAAATAAATATTTATAGTTTAAATTAAATAAGTTAAATAACTATACATATTAAAGTTCGTTGCATGAATTCATTTCTGACAGTTAGGCAACTTATACTATATAAAAATTATTTTATTTCTCGTGATTTTCAATGGTGACAATAGATAAAATTTTGGACAGAGCTTGTTAGATATGTGACGAACATTTTCTAAAAATTACGATTTTTTCTCGGTGATATTATTATGGTGTTTACCGGTATTAAACTATGAATGCGTGATTTTCATATAAAAACTCAGTTTAAGTTCGCAATTTACATTTTTTAAACGATTTAGTACACCGTTCTGAAATGTTGGATACTTATTGCAAATATATTAAGAAATAAATTGATAAAATTTCATTCATTTCTCGGTCATTTTTTGAGATACCCGTCACATGTCCTTAACGTTGAAACGATTACCTTTGGACTTTTTCGGGTAAGCTCACGTAATCGTAATATAATTTAAACTATTTGTGCTAAGTATTGAGACAATTAAATAAATAAATTTTAATAAAATTAATGAACAATTTAAAATATTTATGTTTTATTATAAAATTCTTGTGAACAAGATATCTTAGAATGTACACACAGAAAATTTCTGGTATCTTAATGTGATTGGAATTGACAAAGTGAAAAATAATCAATTAAACGACACATGCAAAAAGAAATTTGGATCGGTAGATCACCAAGTACTCCAGATTCTGCCTGATGTGGTTTAAAGGAAATATTTCAGCACTTTTTCACAGCTTATTTTAATACATTCTCTTTCAACCTTTTAAAACCTACTGCCTTTTTTCAGACAAAAAACCTATTTTTTCTTTAAAACATGCCAAAACCAAAATTGACACGCGCCGTGACAAAACAAATAGACAAGTACAGTAAATACCCAATTCTAATTATTACCTCTAAACTACGTACAATGTAATCTAAAAGTTTTGAATCGTTACAACGTTTTCTCGTAAACAAAGCCAATAGCGCGTTCAGTTTGGACAGAGAATATTTCGATGTCGAGCCAACAATTTCTAATAATATATTATTGTAGTTCATTTAACAACTAACTCTGAGCTTCCATAATATTGAAACATTTTTTTGCAGCTGGTCGACATATTCGTAACAACTTGCGTGCTCAAAGTTATTTTTTAAATCCGTTTTGTTTTATTTCAAATTATTTTATTACTTTCGCCTATTCAAATAAGCACGCAAACGTGTATTTTAGTAAAGAAATATTAAGCTATCCGCATTGCATATCATATATATATATAAATATTTTTGTAACTAAACTAAGTTTTCCACTAATTTCATCCCCAAGCTTCGGCCATTTTGCATATATAAGTGATCGGTAAATTCTAAACTAATGTTTAATATTTTAGATAAAACCCGATTCATAATCATAGTAGGTTGTGTATTTACAACATAGAGATATACAACTAGAGTACGCTAGTATGCGTATGCTTGCCATACGTGAAAGTGTCCTCAGTTAAGAGAGAGAACGCTACAGAAAACCAGAAATGTGTTTACTCAAATCAACATTGTTTTACATCATTAGTTACCATAGAGGTAAGGAACCGTTCTCTATTGGCATAATGAATAAAGGAATTTATAATTATTATTATTATTATTTCTTAATTGCAAACACGTTCACTGCTCTCTCACGAACTCTATTATAATATCTCTATGATTTAGAACGTGAATGATGTTATTTGTACGAGTAAGTGAGATTATGTTAAAATAAGAGTCAGCGAGTTTTAACAGTGACACATGTCATGACGTATACATCCTATAAAACAGTTCGTTTTCACTTCATTTTTTAAATTGTTGATAGTTCACTTTTGACTAAATTTCACTCCTAATAATAGACGTGGCATTTGCAAGCGATTGGACTACTATGGAAATGGCAGCACGACTATGTTTCATTCACTTAACGCAACTTAGCACTAGTCTTAAAAGTGTCCTTTTAAAAGGGGGCGGCGCAAAAATGTATTTTCGGTTGTTTGTTTTGAAATTTTCTAAGTTTTGATGCTCTCCGATTCATACGCATGCGTGTTAAAAAGAAGCTTTCGGAATTGTATCTTATAATATCATATATAAACAGTTAAAATAAACCGAAAAGCTTCAATCAAGAATAAAATCGGTTAAATAGGAACCGATTTGTTTTACTTTACTGTCGGAAGAAAACGCGCTTATTGTATTTGTATATGTTCATATACAAATACAATAAGCGCGTTTTCTTCCGACAGTAGATTCATTTTTTTACCTGTCAGTGGTTTCTTTTTTTTATTTATGGCAAAAAATTTGCTTCGACTACCAAGGTCAGAGTGATTTCTGCGTAGCCTAAACAGTGATTAATTCTATATAGCAGTGTTTTTCAACCTTTTTCATGATGCGACCCCCCTGGTATGAAAAAATATTTCGCGACCCCCCGACCCTTCGCTTTTTTATCATGTATGTATGTGTATGTTACAGTGTTACAATTAATATTCATTCCATACGACGTTTTTATACGTCTCCATAATTAGGATTCGGATAAAAGTACATAATATAGTAGGTAAAACACATTATTTTACAATTACATACATCGAATACGTCGCCAATTGATAACTAACTAACGCAATTTACGCACATAGGTAGTATTACTAAAATTCTCTCGATCTCTGGCGACCCCCCTACAGAAGCTTCGCGACCCCCCAGGGGGTCGCGACCCACAGGTTGAAAAACACTACTATATAGTATTGCGATATTCGGAGCGATATAGCTACGCTTTGTGATTCTTTTTAAATAGTTACCGTGTAAATCTAGCTTTAACTGTTATACAATATACACAAGTTGAGAAATGGAGCAAGATTGGTGTCATTAAGTGCCAACAATCAATCACCATGGACGCCACTGATGTCCAATAAACACCGATAGTCGATATCAACAGACCCGTCCTACTACAACCCTTTTTACACATTCAATACACTCACACACACACACTTGTAAACAACTGAAAGGTCAAACTATGACGAAACGTCGATTTTTCAACGGATATTAAATATTTACCTTAAAGTGTAATTATTATTTCAGATAGGCATCTGTAGTCAAACCAAATGATTGTGCAATAAATACATTTATTTTTTTAAACATCAGGTGCTTATACATTGTTTTAGAAAATATTTTGTATATATCATTGGAACAATACATTTTATACAAGAATACAACAGTTTAGTATCATTTCACAGGTTAGAGTACGATAACTCGATGTGCAAAATATCCTTTGGAAATACTTAATTATTATTTTAAATAACATATTTAACAGTGTTATTATCCGTTTTAAGTGCAGAAAATAGATTTTTATAAATTATTTTTTTTGTGTAGTAAAAAGGGGAAGGCGTTTGGGGAGAGTTCTTTAAAAACCAATTATACGGGATCGTGTATACAAAGTAAAATAACTATACACAGTTGCTATGACGTGTATATGTGATTTAGATTCAAAACTTGACAGTGAAAGACGAAAATTTGTTACGTGTTTTGAGGAAATTTGTGAATAATCCGCAGTTTTTTTTGGAACGTCAAAATTTAGCGTTTTCTATGACATAAAAAAGTAAAAATTTGGGCACATCGAGTTATCGTACTGAATCCCATTTCATAATACTTATTTTGATATTTAAAAATACTGATAAACTACTATGATTTTGAAATAGCAGGTTGTATATTATCTAGTGTCGTTAGGGGTTATATTATGACTATACTCAAGGTCAATAGATTACTTGGGTTGCCTCGTTCCGTTGGCAACGAGTGTTGTTTATATAATGGCAGTATTTAACAAATGGCAAAGAATATCGATATTATTTCCAATAAATTGAATTTTTACGGTAAGAGATTTACATAGACCTATAGTTAAATATAAATGATATTTTTGATATTGACATAATAGGTTGATAAAAATATGAACGTCATTTCCGGGCTTACATGGAACGAGGCAACTTTTGTAAGCCACTGACCTTGATTCTTGAACTCTACTCTAAATAAGAAGAATAACGAGGCACCACTACAGAGAATCGAACCCAGACAAAATTTAAATAAAATAAAATTTTAATATAAAATAAAATTAAATATTTATTTTGGTTTCAGACATTTCAAGCATTTAGGAAAGATAACTTAAATTGAAAATATGAATTGGTACTACGCCTAAATAACCGAAGATATCGGTAGGTTCAAAAAATATAATCCTAGAATTCGCTGACATATAGTGCTCGTGTATGATTTCGTTCATTCTTGTGGTCTCTAAAAATGTCGACTGTTCCGTATCATGCCGATAGAAACCGAGTCGATTCAACCAACGTCCTGCTTAATAATGTAAAATTATTAAATTCATTGAACAGCGTTCAAATAGCACTAAATTCAATATGTTGACCAGTCGTTATTAATCGAATAAATAGTTCTAATATGGAACAAATGACAGGTGCAAATGGTAATAAGCAATTATTCGGCTTGTTTAAACCACGTGTTACTAATTATCATATGTCAATTAAATTCAAATTTATGCTAATGGACTTTAACATTATGTACCTATATACATTTCAAACTTATAACAAACATAGAATTTATTACGACAAAGTAAACAATCTTGTTGGCGAAACGTCAGATGTCAAAGAACGCAAAGAAGAATGATCTTACAGTTTATTTCGTTTCCGATTTGGCTCGATCTTCACCCATCGACTTTACTAATGAAATTTGAATTTTGATAATATAATGTATTAATAAAGACAAATTGATTTGGTTGCCATCCAATTTCTTGGCACAACTATTTTAAATAAAAAATTAAAGTTGTTAATTTTATTTCTGAAATGTAGTTTTTCAGATAAATTTATTACCAATCGAAAGTAAAATATGTATATAAAATGCCAAAGTTTGGTCAACATTTTGATTCCTGGCATAAAACCAGGTAGACAGACACCTTCGAATTAGTATTTTGCAGTTATAGGGTTTTCTATATTGTCATATACGCTAGGAAAGTATCTTTGACACGCGACCATCTCGTGTTTGATTTTTTCCAAAAGTAGTTCACCCAAAACTTACAAACACATGGAAACCAGCGTTATTCTTAAGTATACAAAAATGTTTATGTTTTTACTTTCTAAAGTTTTGAAATCTTATTTTTGTTAACAAAATAACAATTATGATATTTTTCATGTATTTAATAATAATTACAGACGTAAAATAAAATTTAATTACCCTTGACGGCGTACTGCTGCAGTTCATTTTTTTTTCTCTCTAATTCATAACAAAATCCAGGAAAACGGTGGAATTGTAATTCTGGACGTTTGGTTGGTGTATCTTTACAATCAACAACACAGTACTTCAGATTTGATAGCTTTTTACCCATTTTATTCGACAATTAATCCTTATTAAAATGCACGTATAACATATGACACTAAGGTTTTGACTGAACCAGTTTAGAGAAAAAAACCACGAAAGGGTGCAAAAGTCGCCTGTCAAAAGATACTTTCCTAGCGTAATATGAAAATGTAGATAATTTTATTGCGAATACCTGGAACATAATATTATATGTAGGTAAAACCATGGCAACAAATAACAAATATAATATTTAACACTAAATTTTTTAGTAAAAATAGCCGAGCTAAGAAATTGAATAGCAACCAAGTCAATTTTTCTTTATTAATACATTATATTATCAAACTTTAAATTACATTAGAAAACTCGCTACTGATGATTACGAAAAAAGTAATTGTTTTGCAAAGTCAGAATGTTTCTTTTTGTTTTAAGTTTAAAGTTTGAAAGCTCCTGCTTTAAAGTGATCTATGTAAACATGTGTAAAACTAACAACAACTTAAGTGACTTATCACAATCTCCAGTTTATCATCATTAATATCTAAAACTGCCTCACGTGCTACTATTTCAGGTTTATAATAGATTGTGTTCAAGCGATATTTATGTCACAAAATTGTTTTTAATAACGTTCGAATTAGTTACCGAATAGTAAATTATAGAGCACTTATAACAGAAATAATTAAGTGGTAAAAAATAAATTAATTTAAACGCTGCTTTGTACAAGTTTCTGCTTTCAAATATTCATAATTGACATCATTTATATTAAACAAGTTTTTAACTTGTTAAATGAGTTTTAATTATAGGATTCTAAATTATTATGTATCGATATCTAGCATTAATGCGCATGTCAAAAATGTACCAAATATATTATTATCTATAAGAGTTTCGTGTTTAAAAACTACCCGTAGTTTTTAGTTTATTTGACCCAAGTTTCTTCTGTTAGTTTATTTGTGAAGTACACTTCTTTAGGCGCGACTTTTTTAGGTAACTCAGATCTTTTTTCGGAAGTTAGGAGACGTTCACAATTATTACGTGAGCCGTTTAGGGGTGGAACCTCACCCACTTCACGTGGGGTAGAGGTGGATCTCGGCAAATATCAAGTTTTTTTTTTCGCAAAAAACAGTGTAAAATTTCGAGAAAACAGGGTTATAAGTAAAATTAAGTTAAATAAAAATAATTAAGCAAATTATGTTTTTTTTTAATAAATCCAACGCAATCAAGCACGGATTAACGTATTTACATTAAAAATACGTATTTTGAAAAATCTCACGTGAGATTTAGGGAGGGGGAGGGGGCCGAGCAAAATCTCACGGCATCTCACCAAGGGGGGAAGGGGCGTCGAAAAATCGCCAAATTTGCCTCATGTAATTTGTGAATGCCCCCTTACCAGTGTTGCTAGTCTAGTACAATTGTACTAGATCTAGTACTTTTTTGTCATTTTCTGTACGTTAGTACGTTGAAGCAAAAATCTAGTACTTTTTAATATCTATCCAATGGCACCCAGCTACAACAAACGAAAATAGACTTTTTTGTTGTGAAAATGAAAGGATCTTTTTTTTGCTCTCATATATTGTGCCGAAACACGATAAAATTTGTCAAGTTAGGTTGTTAAGGAAAAAGGTCATTCGTTTTTTTTTTTTTGCTTTTCAATTGTGCACATGACAAAATTTTAAGTTGTTAAAAAAAAGGTAATGCGAAAGTTAGGTTTGTAAAAAAGTAAAAAAAGGTCTTTTTTTCTCTTCAATTGCGCACACGATAACATTTTTTAAGCTAGGTTTAAGCTAAAAAAAAGGTCTATGCCCTTGGAACGGAGCAGATAATCAGTGTTAGTCTATTCTAGTACATTTTCAACCCTAATCTAGTACGAAAATAAAAAAATTCTGGCAACACTGCCCCTTACGTGTTTACAATAATATTGTAAACTCAAAAATATAAAAATACCGGTTTCTAATTTTTACATTTTTTACAAGAAGTAGAGAGAATCTTATCATAAAAAAACAATTGTACATCAAGTAGGTACTAATATTCATATGTTTTTTGTTTAATCCAGAACACGAACATTTCAATCGATAATCGGTATTGATTATGCGTTTGTTTCCATTGCTAATTTGTAATAACTTTAAAGTGCATTACTATTGTATATTTGTATATGACAGTTGACCCGACTACATTAGTGGTATCCCAAATACATTTGTCGATCAGATATTATGCATAAATTATTGAAAATATATCTATGAATGTATTTAATATATTAATTCACATTAAAACATTCAATGATTATAATTCTGGTTTATAGTATACTCTCCATACATCTATAATATAGTCCAAGAGCTACTGAACTTTTTGTAATTAAGCATGGAAGTGGCATACTTTGTAATGTAGTTTAATCAAATTTCATGCTTTTTTTATGTATGTTCACCGATTTCTCCGTCAAATATCTAACACTAAAAAGAGAAAAATAAAATATTTTTAACAAAAAAATTGAACCGACTTCAAAATATGCACTAAAAAGTAAAAAATAATTGCGTATTGAAATGTTTTGGAATCGGTGTCAGCCAAAATGAAATCTATTCCGAGAACTAGAGACATGTAAGATTTAAATTGCTACTTTCGAATTCCGATGTGACACCGACTCCAAAACATTTCAATACGCAATTATTTTTTACTTTTTAGTGCATATTTTGAAGTCGGTTCAATTTTTTTGTTAAAAATATTTTATTTTTCTCTTTTTAGTGTTAGATATTTGACGGAGAAATCGGTGAACATACATAAAAAAAACATGAAATTTGAGAGTTTCCCTCGATTTCTCCGGATTCCACCATCAGATCCTGACTTGGTTCCGATGGGACCACCTCGGAAGTGCACTCTTTCGAATAAACAAATAATTTTGAAAATCGGTCCACAATTGACGGAGAAATCGGTGAACATACATAAAAAAAAATATACAGTCGAACATAGACCCTCCTCCTTTTTTGAAGTCGGTTAAAAATGACATTTTGAGTCACCAAGTTTAGTCGTTTTAGGAGTAATCAATCCCTAAATATGTACCAGTAGGTTTGAAAGCGTCAACTCATTTTGGCAAGGCTGCGATTTTCACAATATTTCAAATCGGGGGGCACGGTAGTGCCCCCGCCAAGTCGAGCGCGAAGCAAACACTGCCGTACCATCCTTTACTGGAACCATTTCGCCACATTTTCAGGCCCCTATTTGAAAACCTCTGGATAAGACCAGAACGCAGAAATTTTCGTCATCCAGTAAGCTATAATTACATACTTAAAATCCAAAATTTCAAGTCTGTAGGTCATTTAGTTCCGAAGTTACGCGAAAGCAAAGTTTCACATTTATGACACTCACTCACTCACTCATGATCATCAAAATAGAACTAGTACTTCCCATAAACTCAGAGAGCTGAAATTTGGTACAGAGATAGGGTTTAATGGCCACATAAAGGGAAAACTATAAAAACTAGGATAATAATAATAATAAAAACAAAATAATAATAATAATAAAAAAACTACTCCCAAAAAGAAAAAAACTGTGTCAAATAAGACTTTCTAATAAAATAAATCAATATGCCCAAGTTTCTACAAAAAGAAGTGAAATCCCACCAAAAACATTCTGTAAAAAACTAGCCAAGTCTCGATGGAGCTGCTTGTTTATCTCTAAAAAGTAAGGTTCCTTACTGCGATTTCTTTATTATTATATTAACTATAATAATAAAGAAATCGCAGTAAGGAACCTTGGCACGACTTTGTCTAGATTTCATTACTTTTTAGAGATAAACAAGCAGCTCCATCGAGACTTGGCTAGTTTTTTACAGAATGTTTTTGGTGGGATATACCTTTTCTAAACATTCTTTTAAAAAGGCAGATCAAACTTTCGGTCGGAACACCACGGCAGACTGCTTTGAACATCCCTTATCTACTCCCTTCAAGTTTCCGGGGAATTTCGTTCTGCCTTTTTAAAATACAGTTTAGAAAATGAATATTTGAAAAATTGAAAGACTGTGAAAATCTCAGCCTGGCCAAAATGAGTTGGCGTTTTCAATTCTACTGGTGCATGTTTAAGGGTTGATTACTCCCTAAAAACGACTGGACTGGGTGACGCAAAATATCATTTTCGTGTTTGCACTGATTAAACTACATTATAAAGTGTGACATACTTTATAATGTATGAATGCTTAATTCGGATTCCAAAAAGTTCAGTAGCTCTCGATCTAATACAACATTATTTGAATGGCGAGAATTGGCAGTAATCACCGATCTAACTGCCATTGTTTCAGTGTAATGTCTAAACGACAACTAGCAAACATTAGTTTTACATTTTCAGTTATTTAACTGTCACATTCTATTTAAAAATGTGAACCGTCGTGAGATGCTTGGCAGATGTGAAACATCTAAATTTATTTATAAATTTTTAGAACACTTTGAATAAAAATGTTCAGATAATGTTAAATTTATTCATATAATGATATGATTCTTAATTTTTAAATGAATGTGAGTTACTTACTAATATATAATAACGTACAGTAATTATTTAACCAAGCAAAACTACATAAACAAAACACATGTCGAAATATTAAAGTTATGTTAGATGTCGTCATCAACAAAAGCCATAACTAATAAATGTCAGATGTCGCCATCAACAAAAGCCATGTTATAATCCAACACATACACACATCAAGAGTTCGCAGAGTGAAAACTGTAATACAATAATTATTATGTTTTATAAATCTCAAATTATGTTCTTTAAAATATTAAATTTCAAATTTCCATATTAAAAAAAAATAATTTAATTAGTTGGAATACAATTATTTGAATTAAAAATATTAAAATCATCTTGAACAGATGAATGTTAAATACTGAATGAAATAATTTCAGTTATTTCCGTGACTTCTGAAGTGTCTGAAATTTTCTGCGACGTTAAAGGGGAAATGATACAACGGCGAGAAAATATAAGAGAAACCTTAGTAACGTAAAATGGATAACGCTTCAATGAAACGAGTTCATAACTCCAAAGAAGTTTCGCTTCTCCCGTGAAGCTCACACGTTTTTTTCTCTTTCAGGATAGACGCCCTGTATATATTTCCATATATACACATTTGGGCGTTATAGCGCCATATTGGAAACAAACTAATTCCGCGACCAATAACATTATCTCTGTTCTGTGCTTATGAATATTAATGAAATTATATGTTTACATGATAATATGCAGTGCACAAATTGACTACGCTCTACGATCGGGAAGGGACGCGCGGTGCGGACAGACGGGAGGCAACTATGCCGGATGCGTGCTACCTATATATACGGAGGAAAACATCCCGTATATAAAGTAGATTTATATAGTAGATAGGCTGTTTAATAACACCATTGTCCATACCGGGTGTCCCGTCTGAAATACACTAAGGCCTCTTGTTAACGACAACGGATAACGGCCCGATTTTTATGACGGGCGATGGGCCGACGCGCAGAGTTCGTGGGCGTTTGTTAACGCGACGGGCATGTAAACGTTGCAACAAAACTCAACGGATACACGCACATCGCCCCTCGGCGCGACGGCGGTCGGTCCGATGCAGTGGACCACGTAATTTCATAGAAGTCTGTTGACGACGACAGATGTGCGCGCACGTTTTTACCTACACCTACCTACCTATCTTGTGCTGCTCATTGTGAATATGGAGTTTAAAATTGATATTGATATTAATTAGCCTTGTTCATAATAGGCCAGTGTTGGGTTAAGACTTTAGAAAATTACAAAAATAAACAAGCAAGACATAGCGTACTTGCACTTCTTCGCCCTTCAAGTATAGAACTGATACCGATAACAACGGACGCGCTCACGTATATTAGCGGATCGTGTACCTACAAAGGTAACCGTTTCGCGTCGGCCCGTTACCCGTTGACAAAAACGGTCGTTAACAAGAGCCCTAAAGGTTAAAATAAATTATAGAGTTGTCGAGCATCTATAATCTACTATATCTATACCAGACAGACGGATAGACAGGCAAACATTAGGAAATTATATATTATGTAGATTAATTTTTCTATTCTAATACTGCTTTTAAACAGTTTTTAACTTCCCAGTTGTAACGTTATTGAAGTTATTGTAATGGGTTTGAAAAGAGAAGTCAAAATTTTTAACATATTTTTATTTTTATAAAAGGAATATATCTGCATATTTCATGTTTCAAAGACGAACAGTATGAACAAATGATGAAATTAAATTTATGTGAAAAGCAGCGTAAAGTATAATATTATACTCAATAATAATTTAGGTCGCAGACAGTTAATTACAAAGAGTCCGTCGTCACCCTCAATACATTTGAGCACATTTTCTCCTGAACCCTCGATACATGTTACGTATTATTCGTACATATACATGCACTACAGTTGGCAAAGCTTGAATTATTATATTGATTTGTAGATGTTGCATATTCGCGTTTTATCTTTAACACACTATGAAAAATATTCAATTTTGCTATTGCCAAGAGCGTTCCACGTATCAAACAAAGAGTTAAGAAAAATAACCTTAAACCAATGACTATGAGGCACGATCCGGATCGTAATAATAAAAAACAATTCATACTTTCGTTTATTTTAAATTCGATTAAATAATTTTTTATAGTATACTAGCTGCTCCCCGCAGCTCCGCCCGCGATTGAGATGAAACACGACAAAACGTTTCTTCAGTTCGCACAGTTTACGAAAAGAATTCCCTATTTTTTTTTTTATTTTATAGCCTAAGTTACTCATTATAACATTAGCTATCGGCCAGTCAAAGTCCCGTCACAATCGCGGTCCAATCGTTTCTGAGATTAGCCGGAATAAACAGACAGACAGACGCACAGACAAAAACTTAAAAAATTGTTCAATAAAAAATGAAATTTAATGACATGTCTTTACCTCTCACCAGAGATTTGAGAATAGGTAAACAATTGAATTTTCCATTATAAACAACTAAAAATAGGAGTCAATACTAGGCCCAGAGAATACTGACAGTTGGTAGCCTTCAAACAAGATTTGTGTATTAAATATAAAGTACGAATCTAACTGGTGTACTGTTTTTGTTTAAAACTGCCTTTTTCGGAGACCTGAAAATATTGTTTATGCATGGTGTGAGAAACGTAACATTTATGGTGGAAGTAACGGGAATAGTTAAGGACATTTCGATGACGGAGGAATTGGTTATGCAAATTTGGTAGAGTTGTGTCTCGAAAGTCTTTCTTTCAGAGTTATACAAAATACTTATCGCCACCCGCGGTTTCTCGCGCGATTAAAATGAAACAATAGGTGTGATTGGTATATTAGTGTAGATAAAAATCATGGAAATTTACACCAAAAAATGCGCGTTAGGTGTATAACAAACGCAATAGTGTCGGAACTTTTTTTAATATCAAACATACTAATGCTGCAGGGTTTCAGAAAGAATTGTCAAAAAAAATTATTTGACAATGACAATGACAGGTCTATCGCCCAGCTTGACATCCATAGATATTGTACAGTCATTAGAACTATAATAATAATAATAATAAGGCGTTTAAAACCCGTTTCTCGACTTTATGTCATAACAGACGCCATTCTCACCATTACTATTTTCCATCTATCACACTTCCCGTTATTTTCTACATTTTTTCAACTTAAACTAATTCATAGCAATGGGCGAATTAAGGAATTTTAGGACATTAGGATAAAGGAGGCAAATTTTGAGCATAGGAGTTTGGCAGGTAATCGGCCATGGCCTTGAATAAGGAACCATCTCGATATTTATCTGGAATTAATTATTGAGGGAAACCATGGAAAACCTCAACAAGATGGCCGGTACAGGAATTACCGTTTCTCGGCGAGAGGCAGTAGGAAAAATTCCCAGCCACATCTGCCCTCGCCGGGATTCGAACCCGGTACTTCCCGAATGCGAGTCTAGTGCTCTCACCGCTACGCCACCCCGCTCGGTCAGTCATCGGAACTACGTACATATATATAATGTGCAAAGTTTCAAGACGATCGGAAATGTGAAAGTTTGTCTAAATTGCGTTACAGGATTTGACCCCACAAACTAACAACGAACAAGTGAAGTTAATAATAAAAAGCTTTGACAAGTATATCCTAGCACGAATGCGTAACACAGAAAATCGTGAGAACAATTTAATAATTATTTACGTCTCGTACAATCAAGTACACCGGTCGTGGGAATCCGGATTTCTAACATAAGAACCTAATTACTCACCCGAAAGATGAATTCTTAAAAATGAAACAAAAACTATACAGCTAGTCTTTCTCAAATAATATTAATAAAAGTATTGCATTTCTGTATAAAAAGTTACGTTAATACAAAATGTAATATAAATCTACAAGAAAGATAGATTACTCGAGTAGTTGACCTGTTTCTTTAACAAAACGAAAAAATGGAAGAAAAACGTTAAAATTAAAATTAAAAAAAAAAACGTCTGGAATAACATCACAGTAAATATTATAGTTAAGAAAGCCACATGATAAAAACAATGGTAGCCAACAACGGTTTTCATTCATTTGTTGTAAGAATAGAACAAACAACTAAAGCTCTATCTCGAATAATTTCCTACATTTTATGTTTACGACTGCGAACAGTCTACGTGACAAAAACTAAATATTTTTAGTTTGGTCGATGAGTGCTCATAAGGGGAATGTAGATGAAAAAGTCGAAAGCAGAACGTTTGACTTAGGAACTTTGTTTGGACTAGTTAGGAGATAAACATACTAAAAGTCCTTACCCCTCCGAGGTACGCCCGAAGGGGGGGAGCACAAAGAAGGTCCCGTTTTTTGGTTTTTTGCTTTCATCTCGAAAAAGGTACGTCGTACGAAATTTTGTTGTAATACATATTGAAAGCTGATAAAATTCTCTACAACTTTAGCTTTCACACTTTTTATCTATCTCCAATCTTTGCCTAGCTATGAGCTCCGAAAAATTAAGTAAATGAAAAACTAGTTCAATGATGATTTTTGTTTTAAACAGTTTAGGTACTTAGTATACCATTAAATTGCAGTTTAATATACTTAAATTTACCTAAACATTCTGAAATCGAAAAGCCTGATTTTCGGGCGAGAATAGAGTAGCGTCGCGCATACAAAAGCTAATAAGCAAATAGGTGTTCTAGTCAGTCATTCGAAATAAATATGTTTTTCGGTAATGAATATCGATTAAGGTTGGTGATCTGGCAGGAACTAGGGGGTGCCTATCGATCGCGGGGCCCTTGGCACGTGCCCAGAGTGCCCAGTGGGAAAGAGGGCCCTGCGTGGAGGTACTCCCAACTTATGTTATTTTTTAATAGTGTGTGGGTATTTTTAATAGTGTGGATGAGCAATAAGAAATGATTTTGAAAATTCGTATTGTTACAATGTGCTAAAGAGAATTTAACACATTTTTGAAAATTGACCATTTTTCGGAGCTCATAGCTAGGCAAAGATTGGAGATAGATAAAAAGTGTGAAAGCTAAAGTTGTAGAGAATTTTATCAGCTTTCATTATGTATTACAACAAAATTTCGTACGACGTACCGTTTTCGAGATGAAAGCAAAAAACCAAAAAACGGGACCTTTTTTTTGCTCCCCCCCTTCAGGCGCACCTCGGAGAGGTAAGGACTTTTAGTATGTTTATCTCCTAACTAGTACAAACAAAGTTCCTAAGTCAAATGTTCTGCTTTCAACTTTTCCATCTAGAAATTATTCGTTGCGTAAGCTATTTTGGTTTTATTTATTCTGACGTCACTTTTTAAATTGAACAGTTTTATTTCGATTTCTTTTCCTATTTGAATAATTGGTTTCGGTCAAAAATCGGCAAAATAATCGACTTCCAACAAAAACAAACTGAAGGATTGGAAAAACATATCACCGTTCATTTAATTAAATTTAGTATTTTTAATTTGAATTAGATGCTCACAGAGAATGTTTTTATCTATTTTTGAAACAAAAAACAAAATTCAAAAATAAGTTAACACTTTATTTTCTGACTTTAACAGAAGGTGAAAAAAAGTCCAGCTTTAGCTCAAAATGCATGTTCAATATCGGATTCAAAGCCAGTGAAAATACAAACCGAGATTTCGTTTATTTCTATGACGCTTAGGTGCGACATACAGTTGGCGCATGTGTTGCAGCGTATTAGGGAGAGAGAGAGGGAAAAAAAGAGAAAGAAGATACAGCTACCAACCGTGATTTAAAGTAATAATTAAATAAAAACACGGTTGGCAGTTGTGTCTTCTTTCTCTTTCTCTCTTTCCTCCCCTCTCTAATACGCTGTAGCACATGCGTCAACTGTAGGCCGCACCAAAAAATCATATTATCGTAAATTAAATAGCGCGCGCTTCTCTCGCATCTTCAACGTATTTCCGCAGCATTCATAAAAATACTGCCCATACCTAAGAGCTAAGATGTTGCATATCAAAAATAGAGATACCGTTAATATTTTGTGTTCGTATTGACTACAGGATATTATCTATATGCAGACGATAGGGGGAGAGATTGGTTCAGCGCCGTTAACAAAAACATTGAGGAGCTAGTACGGGAGCGAGTATTATATCGGTGGGTTGTGAGCCGGTGAGTATGCCGTGAGTGTGTTCAGCATAGTATAGTGCAGAAGAAACTGTGCCAAATGGACTTGCCATGTAAATGTCTGCACAATGTTTTTATACGCTATCCATATGTAGATGGACTCTAGGGTTCGCGCTCTGAACTTTTTTGTAATCGGGAAAATCCCTCTCTTTGAGATTAATATGGTAATATATTTTTTGAGGACACCAACAGCTAAAGATATTATCAATTTATTATTTTTTAGACTAAAAATTCACTTGGAACTTTTATCAATCCTGGGATTAGAACCTGGAAATAGGGAGGTAGTAAAAGAGGAACCATGAACACGGCATATAAATAATAGCGCAATGATAATTTTTTTTTTTTTTTATTTTAAAAACAAAATAAGCGAATCAGCAACTAAGGCCATTATCGCAAAAACAAATACATAATATGGTAAGTAATAAGTATAAATATTAAAAAAACTCGGGTCGCAGTGCGAAACCCTGCCGACAATATAGTGTATTTGCTTTTATAGGCAGTGTGGCTCTATTGTATGAGCTTAACTTTGTTTTTGAACAAAATAAAAAAATTACCCCTTAATACACCCCTTAAAACAACATTTTTTTAGTTAATTTTAATACTACATATCAATTCAACATCTGTACCAAATTATATACACCCTTCTGTATGTAAATCTATATCAGTAAACTTGTGTTTTCATAAAATTTGTAAGTCCGGTCCTGTGGGGGCGATTTTTTTTAAATTTTAGCGGCACATTTTAATAATTACTAAAGGGTTAAATTTCAATTTTGAAACGATTCTGAGAATTTTTTCGGTATTTTTGGGCCCGAAAACTTTTTTCAACCCCTAAATACCACCCTTAACATGGCCCGATTAGGCCCATTTTAAATAGGCTTCGTGCGGTGATGGATTCCAACGTGTGGACCAAATTTCGTTTAAATCGATTAAGTCTGTCGAGAGTTATCGTGCTAACACATATATATATATATATATATATATATATATATATATAAATATATATATATATATATATACATATATATATAAACATTTCCAAAAATGGTGCCAAACTTCTTAGAAACTTATGAAACGTCGAGAAATTTTGGTCCGACCCCTAGGTCCCGCCATCCGACCGACGCCAATAGTGTAAGTGCCTTATGGCAAGTACACTAATAAGTAACATATTCAGATTTCAGGTAAGTACAATTTATATGTAGGTATGTATATTAATTTATTATTATCTATTTTCAATTTTCCATTAAATTTCTTTATATTTGTTTATTTCTTTTAGGTATTTAAATAGAGCTGTAATGTTATGTGCTTCATTTTTTAAGATATTTTCCAGATCCTCGGGAAGATTAGCAGTCATCCGATGGACATTCAGGTGGAGGGATTCGTTGCAAAAGGTAAGCATGCGTAAGTTTGGTGTGTCCTAATCTTAATCTCGCTAAGATAATTTCTTCTCTTCTGGTTAGTGCGACTGGTGCTTTCCATCTTTCTATAGTTGGCTTTATTTTTTTTAATTTGTTTCCTTCACATTGACTCCAAATACTCTTCCATTTGTCTTTGACAGTACTGTTGGAGTATGTTTTCAAATCTTTGTACGTGATTACGTTTTCTGTTACCGGTGTTCCTGATTCCGCAGCGTCCTTTGCGTTTTTGTCTGCAAGTTCATTTCCAGATATTTCTGTGTGTGATGGGATCCACACAAAGGAGATGTTATTGTTATTATTTTGTATTTGGTATAGATATTCGTGGATTTCTATAATGTGTGGGTTAGTCGGATATTTTTCTTTGATTGCTTGCAGTGCACTTATCGAGTCGCAGTAGATGACAGCGTTTTTTTTCTCATCAGATGTTATATGATGTTTTAAGTAGAATTTAATTGCACATAATTCAGCCGTAAAAATGCTGCTTACTGGGTGTAGTTTGAATTTATGTATGTCGCTCTCTGTTATAAAAGAACATCCAACTTGCTCTTCTTTTTTTGACCCATCTGTGTAGATTTTTTTGTAATTAATGTATTTCTCATTGATTTCAGCCAAATGTTTTCTAAAAGTTATCGGGTTTGTTTCTTCTTTTTTCATTTTGTTTAGCGTTAAATTTATTTTTAGTTTTAATATTTTCCAGGGCGGGGTTGTTGCATTTTTATATTGTTTTAAGCTTGTGATCTCTACTTTTGTATTTTTTATTAAGGTGTTGACTTTGATCGGGTAAGGTTTAGCTATCTTTTCATTATTTTTGTATTTTAACTGGAATCTTGGTTGCGTGACTATATCGTAGTTCATGTGGTAGGGTTTGGTGGCTATTGAGTAGTAGTAGTTTAGCGCCATGCTGTCTCTTCTAAGTTCTGGGGGAGTCATCCCAGACAGGATATTTAAACTGGAGAGGGGTGAAGATCTCCAAGCTCCAAATACAGTTCTAAGTCCATTATTGTAGACTGCATCAATCTTTTTTAAGGCAGAATTTGTGGCAGATGCGTAGACGAAGTTGGCATAGTCCAGTTTTGATCTTATTAACGATTGAAATATGTGCAATAGCGTTTCTTGTTCTGCTCCCCAGTGTTGGTGGCTTAAAATTAATTATTATTTACTGGCAACCCGGTCCCCCGTTTGATCGTAGCGTTTATGTTACTTCTGAAAATATCGGCAATTTGTTATTGAATTATGTAAATTGGTTTCGTGATTCTCGAGCTCTGAGGTAACATACATACACGAAACATACATATTTCTTTGTATATTACTAGTAGCTCGGTCCGGCTTCGCCCATGATTGTAGATTGTTTATTAAAGATAGATACAGCACGACTTTTTCTGTTGATTATAGTCGTATTTACTGAGCACTGTACTTTTATCTCAGTATTCGTGAATGTCAAAAAGTCTAGGGCTAGGAGAACTTGAACACCGTACGTACGTGTGAAGTCAGAGGTTGAATTACTTCCAACTGGACTTTTAATACGTGCGGGAGAAGAGGGAATACCGGTTTGCCTTGACAAAATCCGTCAAATCGTTTATAAGTCAAACCCATTCAAAAAAACATATAACATACAAATAATTTTATATATAAGTTATAGATTACAGTAACTTGACAATAGTTAGGAGCGTAGAGATTCCATTGTTTGTATATAGCATTTTTATTAGAAACCCCCAGTTCCCAGATTCCAAGTTGATTGATTGATTGGCAGCCCTGGCGATAGATATTCGTCGCCTTAAGCATGTGGTCGTCAAAGCGAAATCCTTAGAAGTATAAGTAATAAGTTTTTCCCCGCCAGACATCACTCGAAACGAACATAGCGTGTTTACTTTAGGATTTTGAACTTGTGTTTCAAAAAAATCAATTCAGGTTCAATGTGAATACATTATTTAATTAAATAAAAAGCCTGCTCCTTTTCGGAGAAATCACAAATAGAATCAGCTACGTATCTTTATTCAAAGAAATTCATAAATTAAAAAAATCGTTTAATTAATTTGAATGCCATTATATAGAATCGCAGCCAAATATCGTATGTATAAATTTGATATGTTCAACATATCAAATTAATGCATTCAATATTTGGCAGCAATCGAAACTGAGTGAGCAGTGGGTAAATCTTAATTTAATTCTCTATAACATTTAACAGAATTAAATTAAGGCTTTACCGGCTGGTAAATCTATTTCAATTTTAGTAACATTTGGGCTCGCCTCTAATTTTGAATCAGCCTATACCAAGGGTCGGCAACATGCGGCTCGCGAGCCGCATGCGGCTCTTTTGATATAAAGTTGCGTCTCTTCAGTTCCATACGCAAAAAATAATTATTTTATTATATAAACCCTTAAAAATCGTCCAATCGATCCATTATTAAATACCATGTCTATCTCTCAACCATTTCCCCTCGCGTCTCACCCTCACCGGCCCCGTCGCGACGTGTCGTTCTCGAATATATATATTATAACTATGTATACAAGCAAATACTATAATACTGAAATAAAAATGTTCAGTGGCTCTCTAAAAACTGGGAAATTTTGTAAATTGTAACTTCTGGCTCTTCCATCTCAAAAGGTTGCCGACCCCTGGTCAATACTAATATTATAAAGAGAACGAATTTTATGAGTTTGTGTGTGTTTGGAGGGTAATCTCCGAAACCACTGCACCTATTTGAAAAATTCTTTCACCGCTATTTAAAATGAACCTTCAGAATATATATTATTGCGTTAAAATAAAAGCGCTTTTCGTGGAGACCAATTTTGGCAACGTAAATCGTCGAAAAAAAAACGGTGACAATCTACAAATTCGGACGAAGCCGGACCGAGCCACTAGTTACTTATAAAACTATGATAAGATTACAAACTTATTTTAGAGTTCTATTGTATTTCTCTCGTTACCGTTTCCATACTTTTCGACTTTTTCGTTTACTCGATAACCTATCAGTTTCGTTTACGGCAAATGGTCGAGAATCTACTAATATTGTAAACAGACTCAGAAATATAAATTATTATGTAAATGTCTATGAAAAATAAAACAATAAAGTAATAATTTTTTTTTAGAACAAACACAAGTTTATTGTTTTATTGTAATCGATCCCAAATCGTTCAATTTCACAATGAGTGGGAGTTATATAAGAACTAGCATTATAGATATTTCATCACAGCGACGAAATATTTAACCCCCTACCCAAAAACAAATATGTCTATACTCTGCAGCATAATAACTCGTCCCTGCAAATACCCGCTGCACCCTTCATCTCAAATCTTTTCCCCTCGCCTAAAAACGGTTCGCGCTCTCCCGACGCTATTTTTAAAGCTAGAGGGTTCTGGTAAACGCCAAATGAAAGACAAAGAATCAGACTACAGATCCTTCAGGCGAATTTTTTAAAAAAACAGTTTCGCCTACGTGTGAAATATTACGTAACTTATTATTTTTTTCAAAAGCTTGTAAGTTTTTTCAGGATTTTTTTTTTCAAAAAAATCGCCTGAAGGATCTGTAGTCTGATTCTTTGTCTTTAATTTGGCGTTTACCAGAACCCTCTAGCTTTAAAAATAGCGTCGGGAGAGCGCGAACCGTTTTTAGGCGAGGGGAAAAGATTTGAGATGACCCCCTGCAGGGGGTTTTTGCAGGGACGAATACTCTAAATGTGTAAATGAATTTTCATGCGATTTTCTTAATAAGAAATAGAATTTTCTATGACACAAATGCAATAGAAAAACACCGTCATCTTGGATTCACTCTCTTGTGGTCTCAAAAAAGAAAATAAGTAAAACTTCTAACACCGTCGCGTCGTTCGGGAAATATCCTTTACGTAAACCTGTGCGTGGCGTCGAGGCGCCATCTGTCAGTTGATGACTTTAAATAGCAGAAACTTCATAAACAGGTTATAGATTTTACTGAATGTTATTTCCGTCCGAAAAAAAATCAGAGCTACTCTCAAGTCGCGCCTAAAAAAGTTTTACTTCAAAAGGCATCCAATAATAATGTCACTGAAAGTGTTTAATAAAATATTCTGTCGGTTATTTAAATTTTTTTTTCTTGTGAATAAAAACTTTATAAAAAGTTATGCGTTTAGAAACAAAAAAAAAAAAGATTCTAACCTTAAAATTATAAAGTTTCACACGGATTTTACAGTTTTTAAACAATTCTGTCCTGTACAATAAGATATCTTTCAGTCGATTTTACCCTTGTTTTAGTGATTTGTCCGACTAGCGTATAAGCCTTTATAATCCCTGAATTAATCTGAACTATGAATTGTTGACTATTAGTAAAGCAATTTATCACATAATCCAATAAATTCTGACTTACTATAGCTAAACTATTACAAATTAGCACTGGATTCCTAGAAAGTTCAAGGCAAACATTTTTTCTTTTTATTTCGCTTGGTATGTAACGCAGTGGAATTTTTTGTTTATTGTTTTATTTTTAATAATTTAAATAGATTTTATTAAATAAAATTTCAATTTAACTAAAATTAAGTATTTTATAATTAGTACAATTATTAAGTTGATAATTTATAATATTAGAACAAATTATTTCTTTTAAACATTTATCATAATTCTGGCGACTGTGGTCAGAATTTTATATTAATGTTATTTTAATGATTGCTAATGTTGAACTGTTTTAAAATATTTTTTCCAAAATGAGAATTTTAAAATTGAAAGTAAGGATTCCGGGCATTTACATAACTAAAGAATGAAATTAAATTATGTCACAGCACAGGGCCGGCATCGTTACAGCTAAATTTCTAAGCTTAGCAATATCTCTAGTTTCGTATAAGTACACTTTTTTTAAAGAGAAACTTCTTTAGGCATTCTCAAAATTTTTGACAATTAAATTTTCAGCAAGTTCACTTCCAATTATTGTGGGCTGCGTTGGATTTTCATACATTAACACGAAAATAGCAGTACGACCACGTTCAGAGTTTCTTTTTACTTTACGTACTAGTGCGAAATGAGTCATTTTACTGTCACTATACAGGCATGAAAAGCAACTATTTTTTAGACGGTTGTGTAAAAAAGCATCAAAGATTTTATATTTTTTTTTCGTCTCTCTAATGCATAGCCTAGTCAAGAACTGTGATTCTTGAGAACAATAGATCCGAGCCAGGGCCCGATCTAGGGAGGGGCAAACCGGGCATTTTCCCGGAGCGGCAAAATTGAGGGCGGCGGCAAAAATTTGAAAGATTAATATCGGCAGGGAAAACTTGTCTTTTTAAAGGTTAAAATTACACCATCTATGGAACAACGCATGAGAAAAAGGCGGCAAATATTATTTTGCCCGGAGCGGCGAAATAGCTGGATCGGGTCCTGATCCGAGTCTCCAAAAAATATGAGCAATAGCTTATTCGATTCTAAAAAATATTCCGAAAAAGACGTTTTTTTTATTTTCTTCGCCGACAAAAATTGCATTTGTTATTAATAAAAAACGAAAAGATAAAAAAAGCCCGTCAGCTTTTTGGTAATTACTCTAAAACTATAAGCGATATCGGAAATTCAAAAACAGATTCTTAAAGAGGAGAAAATTTCCAATAATAGAGTCGCACTCCCGGAACTCTATCTCTATTATTTATAGTTTTAATTTAACGTTGAAAATAGGGTTCCGCGAGGCCGTTACAACTCGAGCGCAACGCCCTGTAAAGAGAGTACAACCCAACAAATAATTTTTTTATAGTAGGTATATTGTAATAAATTATGATGCAATCTTAACATTTTTCCGAATCGAATGAGCTATTGCTCATATTTTTTTGGAAACTTAGGATATTCTCTTCTCAAGAATCTTAGTTCTTGACTAGGCTATATCTCAAATGACCAGCCATCGGTCAGAAATCGGTGAGTTTACCCTATATTGTGATAAGTTTGTAAGTACATCTCAAAGTTGGAACTCCTCAAAGTAAGTAATGCTCTAATAACATATTATACTGTTATACAAGGGTTTGTAGATAAAGGGCTGAAATCCAATAACGAATGCGTTTTCTGTTGACTGAAGTGAAAGTAGAGGGGCACTTTACATTGTAACGAGACAACGAAAGCGCCGGTAACCCGATATCGACGACGACGACGCCAAAAGCAGCTCAGGTAATAAGACAGACATCGACGTGCGATGCGGTCGGCACCCGGGTCAAGAGAAACCATTAATGTGTTCGCAGTGCGTCTCAACCACTTGTCTGCGGTCGCCGGACTGCCGCCGTACGGAGAGACAAAACCTTAGACCATCCGTGTAAATGGAGAGAGCATAAACGGAAGACAACATCTAATTTAAAAAACAAAATAAGCGAATCAGCAACTAAGGCCACTATCGCAAAAACAAATACATAATATGGTAAGTAATAAGTATAAATATTAAATAGGTAACATTCAGATTCCAGGTAAGTACAATTTATATGTAGGTATGTATATTAATTTATTATTATCTATTTTCAATTTTCTATTACATTTCTTTATATTTGTTTATTTCTTTTAGGTATTTAAATAAAGCTGTAATGTTCTGTGCTTCATTTTTTAAGATATTCTTCAGATCCTCAGGAAGATTAGCAGTCATCCGATGAACATCGAATAATGGACAGGAAACGAAAAGGTGTTCAACAGACAATCGCTCTCTACAGATTGCACATTCAGGTGGAGGGATTCGTTGCAAAAGGTAAGCATGCGTAAGTTTGGTATGTCCTAATCTTAATCTCGCTAAGATAATTTCTTCTCTTCTGGTTAGTGCGCCTGGTGCTTTCCATCTTTCTATAATTGGCTTTATTTTTTTTAATTTGTTTTCTTCACATTGACTCCAAATACTCTTCCATTTGTCTTTGACTATACTGTTGGAGTATGTTTTCAAATCATTGTACGTGATTACGTTTTCTGTTACCGGTGTTCCTGATTCCGCAGCGTCCTTTGCGTTTTTGTCTGCAAGTTCATTTCCAGATATTTCTGTGTGTGATGGGATCCACACAAAGGAGATATTATTATTATCTTGTATTTGGTATAGATAGGAAGGCAACATCTAATTCGTCTTTTAACCCACTGCACCACAAACAGGGTAATGTTTTTCGAGTGTGTGTGTAGGTGGAAACATACATAAATACTTACCCACAATGGGTATGTATCCAAAATGGCAGCCAACGATTAAAACAAAGGCTTTATAAAAATTCCGAGGAGAATTTTCGAAAAAAAAATGGTCAATTGCGAGTCGGACTTGCGCATTGAGAGCTCCGTACTGTACATAAAGGTTTATCAAAAGTTTTATTAACATTACGAAAAGCTCAAATTCGACTTGGTTAAATTTCGCATTCCTAGGTTTGAGATTATATTAATATATTATATTTCACCTAAAAAAAAAATTTTTTTATTGTGATGGAACCACAAATTTACGGTTTTCGGATTTCTCTCTTTACTTGAGCTATAAGACATTGCTTCTTGACAAATTTCATGATTCTAGGTCAACGGGAAGTAACCCGACTGCCTACGCTCAATAATTCACAAAAATGAAGTTGCAGGTATTTTAATCATTTTTGCCCTTTTACACAAAAATTGTTGGCTTCAATGATTTGAATACATAATAGGTTTTCCCCCTTTGCAATATGGCATACACTACATGTCCAGTGAGTCTAGTACAACCATGACGTCACATAATAATAGAAATTGCGATGGTAAGAAGTGACGAATATTTCAATCGCTAAAATTATCAATGTTCAAATACGTCTATCAACTGTTACGAATTTAAATTTTACTATTAAAAATTCAATAAAACCAACAGGAAGTTAAATTATTTAAAATGAATGAAAAGATACAAAAGAATAATACCTGCATTGAATATCACCTACAGTGGAAAAATACGTAGCTCGTGTGGTAACGACACTGAAATGGGTGTGACAGAAAATTACTGCGTAATTTCTGTTTTATTCACGAGAGAAAGTTTAAAAAAACTGGTGAAAATACATATATACGTATACATTGAGGTAATTTATATTCTGTTCTTTCTTCTTTGGGTAACATTAACTGGGTCTACAATGAAAACAGACACGCTACCTTTTTATTCATTGCTGCCAACACAAGAGAAACTGTATAGCGATGGGACAGTTAAAATTGTCGAACGTTGGAAAACCTGTTTACAGCCGATTATAACATAATCAATAAATTTATAGATAATAATTATAGAAATAATTGTTGCTAATTATGGGAAATACTGTATTATATACAAAACTAATAAGTCTAGTAACTGAATACACCTTTGTGTATTCAGCCACTAACTAAACTAAAATTTAAAACTGACTAAATGTAAAACTAAAAACACAACACAATTATAAACGGGAACACAAGATGGATGGACCAAAAGATAAAGGGTTCAGGGCCACGGAAGTGCCTCGGACCCAACTAACTAACAAGAGGTCAGGAACACGGACGGCCGGGAAAGGTAAGTAAGACACAACCTTATATTTAATACCCTCTATATTGCTAGCAAAGATCTTGAGAAAGACTAAAACACTACGGTGCAGATATTTATACATTTGTCTCACTTATTATACCCTGAGTCTCATGCGCATGTCTGTGAATGGATGCGCGTCAGTTTGCACATGGAACTAAGCTGTGAAAGGGAGAAGGCTTGCTCTATTGCACTTACTAATTGCCCCACTACAGACGCGACACTTGCGCACAACGGGTCAAGTAAAAAGAAAGAGATAGAAAACAGTCATTTGCTGTCTCACTTCATGGGCCACGCTTCCACTTACGGCCACTAGCAATATAGAAGTTATTAAATCTATGCTTGTAACATACCTTATATTATTCAATAAATAAAATTATCGACCAATTTTTCAGACAATATATTAACAAAAAAATATATAATTAATACATTAACGTTTAAATCCGGATTTCGATCTTCTTCAGAACTGATCTCCAAATCCGGATTGAAAAGTTAATGTATTAATTATATATTTTTTTGTTAATATATTGTCTGAAAAATTGGTCGATAATTTTATTTATTGAAGAGTTCTAATCAGACGTTAATCAAAGATTTGCATACTTTATATTATACTACATCTTGTGGCAGGGACTAACAGTCGTCGCTTTTATCTCAAGGTTAATGAAATTGGTGACTATTTACAGATAAAAGTATCGACAGTAGAGTGCAGCTTCTAGATCTAATTCTATGGGTCATAGAATTAAGAATATAAGATCTAGAAGCTGCACTCTACCAGCGGTATAGTTTGCTTTTGATAATTTTATAAATATTTCTATGATATATAAAGTTTAGAAGCGGGACGTCAGTTGAAATAACATAATAATTACGTAATCCGTGTAGATATCATAATAGAGAAGTAGCGGCATTGAGACATACACAGACATATACATATTATAGCGAGTAGTATATATCACGGCTGTCACAATCTCTGCGATACGCCGCAGCCCCAACCGGTGTAGCAAATCTCCAACCGTGAGGAGTCTAACGGCGCTTATTACCATAGTTTTAATGATAACGCACATTAAGGTTGGTACCTATGTATAATAAAACACATCTTACAACCCGCTATGCGTGCGCGGTCAGAGAAACGTGAAACGCATCCGGTCATCCTGCATATTTCTACAGTCCTCGCGTAACTATCATATTTTTTTTCTAACTTCCCTGTACATTAGGTCCGAAAATTGAAATCAAAAATGTTTAACAATTTTTTATTATTTAAGGTCACTACAGTATTTTTTGTAAGATATATGCGTTCGTACGTACGTACGTGGTAATTTTTTTCTAAGACGAAATCTCGAGAATAAAAAACGTTATCGACTATGTTAGAGTATCAATTCGACGCGTACTAACGTGAATAAAATAATGATTTGTTATCACGAGTAATAATGTCTTTACTAGAGCTGTAAAAGTAACGAGAAATTGTGTACCCGTATGTATTCGTTACTTAAAGAACCAGTACCCGTTACTTTCGTATCGTTACGCTACTCGTTACTTTTCATACGACATACTAACAGCATCAAGCATGTACCATCGCATCGAGGCGCGTCGCATACGTGTTACGGTATGACTTCGTTCGTATAACGTATAACCGCATCAAACTAGTCGAACTGACAAGGATACGACAAATGCGAGTAACGAAATGAATTTGTAAGTAACGATTCGTTACTTCGAGTCAGACGATGTACCCGTTACTCAGTAACGAATACATACGGTTTGTTACAAACAATATACAAACTACATATTCTGTTGCACGTACCTGCTATAAAATAGCTGATTTTCATTACATAATAAGGATATTCCATAGAGATATAAGTAACTAGAGTAAGCTAGTACGTATGATTGCCAAGTGTCCTCAGTTAAGAGAGAGAACGTTGCAGAAAACCAGAAATTTCTTTACTCAAATCAGCATTGTTTTGCATCAATGGTTACCATAGACATAAGAAACGGTTCTCTCTCTTAATTTCAGACACTGTCACTGCTCTCTCGCGTGCTCCAGATATTGTAATATCTCTATGGTATATACTTATATATCTGACAGTTCGGTCATATTGGAAACTAGCGATCCCGCCCGGTTTCACCTGGGTGCAAAAGAACGAATGGGGGGGAGGGACATGAGTACGCACTTCATCTTAGTTTACCGAGATGAATGTTGTGTCAAAACATGATGATCGGAGTTACCGTTCAAAAGTTTTTGTCGGACGGACAAATTTTGTGATACATTTTGCAACATTTTTCATTGATGCTCCGCTCCTATTGGTTGTAGCGTGATATTATATAGCCTATAGCCTTCCTCGATAAATAGGCTATCCAACAAAAAAAAAACAGTTTCTTACTCGAACCAGTAGTTCCTGAGATAAGTGCGTTCAACCAAACAAACACACTCTTCAGCTTTATATATTAGTATAGATTTGAATTGTTTACGAAGACTTTGCTTCTCCGTCGTTCATATATTATTTAAATGGTAACAGAGATATAACTATTAGAATGGTAAAATCGCATTACTATTGTTTTACTTTACGCACTCGTGAGAAAAAGACTAATTTTACTACCAATAGCGAGCATGAAATGCAGCTATTTTACAGGGGTCGTCCAGAAAAATTATTTAGATAAACTAATTTAACGTAGGTACTTATTTTTTGTTGGCACTGTTTTTGTATATTGTATACACAAAAAAAGAATTATATTAGCAAACCAAATATGAGGAATGCATTTACTTATTTTATCGATTGGTTTGATTATAATTTATTACATAAAAAGATTGAACAATAACATCAACATAAACTACAAGAAACTAAATTATATTCGAAAACGTTTTCGAATAGGCGTATCGAATCAAGAAAGGTAAAACAAATTGATTATTTTTTTTATTGTTTGCGCAATTAAAGATTTGTAAATATTATTGAAGAAGAAAATTTAATTAGCAAAAAAAAGGATGTACAATTTATCTTATAATTTTCATAATTACTTTTAAAAAAATGGATAAAATTTTAATCAAGTGGCTCTTTTGATGTAAAGTTGCGGCTCTCCAGTTCATACGAAAAAATAGTTATTTCATTATATAAACCCTCAAAATTCGTCCAATCGATCCATGATTGAGTATCATGTCTATCTATCAGCTATTTCCACTCGCGTCTCGCCGGCACCGCCCCCGTCGCGACGTGTCGTCCTCGGATATATATATTATACCTGTATAAGCAAATACCATAATACTGAAACGAAAATGTTTTAGTGGTTTTTTAAAAACTGGGAAATTTTGTAAATTGTAACTTTTGGCTCTTCCGTTTCAAAAGGTTGCCGATCCCTGGTCTAGGTACATCTTCTGATATAATTAGATATGCCAATACATTCCAAAGTAAACGAAAGACAAAAGAAAATTCTTATTAAAAAATAATATTAAATAGTTATTACATCGGTATCCATAAGGTAAGTTAGTTACTCATCTTTACGTTGAATTATAAACGATTTCGCAATTACTTCAGCCATTTTGTTTCGTATAAGTCAAGAAGGATGCTTTGCGTCAGATTGCTACAAATAATTAATGTTCACGTTATTATTTTAACCCTACTTTGATGACTGTTATATAAAAAAAAAACAATTTTTTTAATCCTGTTTAGTAGCTGTTGGTAATATTATCATAGGAATTATAATAAGCGTGAAATTGTTTGCTATTTAATGTTCTTTAAATAAAATCGACAAACCCGGTGAACACTGTATAAAAGCGAATGGATTCAAACCAAAATCAGTTCACAGTGTTTGAATTCAGCAAATACGACAATGGCAGTCCAAATAATTACTTTACTCTTCGCAATAGTCTTGGCGGTAAGCAGTTCTTTCTTCCGTTTTTTTTTTTTTTGACAAATGAGCCCCAAAAAAGGTTAGGTACAAGTTTTTAAAGCTTTCAAACTTCTTCGAACATTGATATGATTTATTTTAAATTTTAAAACAAAAGAATACGAGATTTGATGATTTGCTTTTTGTTACAAATTAAAAATATTTTAGTCGCACGTACACTTTTGTGATTCTGGTTACTAGGTTGATTAATTATTATACTAAGTCTAAAGCCGTATTACTTAGGTTGATAATTAATTTATCTTTTTAAAAAGGAGTAGAAAGAAAACCGTTCTAATAAAAATGCTCAAAAATTCATATTTTTTGTCTTATTTAATATTATTTTCACATTTTTTTTAAATATAATTTTTTATATTAATATTCGCATGAATTTTGCGACTGCGAATGCGCATGCATATGTCAAAAAATATGCGAATATTCGTCACATCTCCAATAATTTACATTAACAGAGCGTCACCCCAATATATTATATTTTTCTTCTTCTAGTTTCACAATGTGAATGGTTTATTGGAAAATATACCGAATCAAATGGCCGACAACTTTCGATACTACTACAGGCCTGTGCGTCACATTTTTCCACCCGTTGAACCACCTTACCACCCGGTACCCCCACGCCACCCAGCAGCAGTATACTTTAGATCCGCGTATGAAAAAATGCCTGAACCTGTAGCATATCCTAGATACCAGTACCAACCAATTCCACAAGTTCTGGAGCACAATGCGGATAGTGCCATGGAAGAAATCAGACGAAATAACAAAGTTAGCAGCGCCAACTCTTCTGAATAACTTCTAATGGTATGTGTCTTACTGAATACAATTCTCTATTTGTTCAAAATAATTTCTTCAATTCATAAATTCCGTTCTTAAAACATTATGAAAAACATTTACTAGTTTTTACAAAACGTTTCACTTGGGTTAATATCGGGTTTGACACAAATCTTATTTTAATCAAAGCATAGCCGAATAAAAAGCATACTAATGGTGGGTTTTGAACAAGTTTTGAACAAAATGCGTAGAACAATGTTTTTAGAAGAAATTGTAGAAAAAACTATGCTATATACATGATGTATACACTGAAAATAGGGTCGATTTAATTTCGATTAGGGAGAAATATGTCTGTTCATAATCTAAGGCCATAGCAAATCAGACTGTCTAACAATGTTTTCTGCAGCACAGCATTAGTGTCATCAAAATCAAACTGTTGCCTAATGATGCTTTTATAACCAGACAGAGACCTCGTTATTATGTTAATATTAATTTGATGATCAAATAAATTTGAAATGATATAAGTATTGACCAATCTGAAACTTAAAATTGGAACCTAAGCTG
The DNA here is from genome assembly GCA_963575645.1 of Xanthostigma xanthostigma. Taxonomy (NCBI): domain Eukaryota; kingdom Metazoa; phylum Arthropoda; class Insecta; order Raphidioptera; family Raphidiidae; genus Xanthostigma; species Xanthostigma xanthostigma. Next base: position 26,066,843 of record OY754471.1, read on the forward strand.
TCCAAGCATATTTAAATAAAATTATAAACAGAGAATAAATGTATGTAGCGAAAATAATTGTTTAATATTTTTTTTGTTACGTCGTTTCGAAAACGTAAATGAAATTAACATTTTATTAATTTTTAGCAATCCGGCAAGAAGATAATTTATGACCTTGGACAAGAAATATTTATTAAATAATATTATTAAAATGTAAAAACTGCGGTGTAATAAATGCTTTGTTATTAGAAATATTATTTTATTTAAAAACCCTTGATAGTTCTATTGAATGAAATATTTCCTAAGAAATATTTAATTTATTTTAAGATTGATTTTGATTTCTATCTTATTTTAAAAGTACCCTGGGCTCTTTAAACAGGCTTACAGAGGACTTGATCAAACTCTGAAGACCTTAAACTCAGGAAAGTGGTTGGGCTATTAACCGGTCATGCTCCCCTGAGATGGGGATACGTCAGATATTGCGAAAGTGAGGACGAAACAGCCAACCATTTACTGGTCGAATGCGAGGCCCAAGCCTACAGGTGATTATCCATCTTTGGATACATTGATGAGAGCGGAGTAATCTAGTCACCAATCTTCTGGAGTTTTTGAGAAGATCCAAACTATTGGAGGACTAGATCCAGGACAAGGGGGAGCACATAAAATCTTATAGGATGACGTGCATAACGGATTAATAAACCATAACCCCTAAATTATTCATTCATTCATTTTAAAAGTACCCTATAAATTATAATGTCAGTAGCAGTTTGGTACACTGGTACTCAAATAAGTATAGGATACTTTTAAAATAAGTTAAAATATGAATAGCTGCTAGGCCTAAATCACTGTAACTTTCGGTGACCTTAATAAAGCCGATTAGCAGTACTGTCGTTTTCCATTACACTGAGAAATAAAATAAAAGAGGAAAGTTAATGGTAAGGTTATACGTCGATCAGTGAGATATGAAGTGGCCATTTCGTATTACAACGACGTCCCCGCATGGTGCCAAATCTCCAGGCCACGAGCAGTTTAAATGGTCTTACATTCTCCGAGTGACAATGATAACAGACATTAAGTCACTGTCCGTGTACAATAATGTAGATCTTATAGCTAAAAGATTTATAAACCAACCTCGGAAACGTCAAGCACACATAAATGATACCTATTGCCTACTATAAGTAAGTACACGTTCAAAGTTGACAATGAAAAAAGGCTTTATGGGCTATATGCAAAGAGGCGGAGTTACAAATTTTTCGATGCAAGCGTTTGTGGTGAGCACTAAGAGAAACTTCAAGCTCAAATTTTCCGTATGTTAGTGAGCAATGTTTATTAAAAGTGAAAAAAGTTATAATTTTATGCTGTTTTTTAATTACAAAGAAAACATAGGAAAACTAAGCGATCTGGAAATGCTTGTTGTGTTCTGGGCTGTTGCGCTGATGGCGATTTAAGTAAAATAAAGACCATTGGCGTCCTAATTTGACGTTCCGCTATAAGTGTAAACAAATTAACATCAGTTTCCCTTATTACATTTTTTTTGACACATCATGGCCAACTAAAGTTTTTGACTTATCACCTTAGAAACACGTCGCGATTTCCATAAAAAGTGAGTTCAATAATTCTCTATTACCCACTAGCGGCGCTAATAGGCTGCGTGCACACAGCCTATTTTAATTAAGAGATTTTTAACACTCAGTATAAATCAATTCCGAAAATTTTTCATTTTTTTAAAAATAACTTCGGGTGTGTTCCGAAATATAACCCAATATACTGGCCAGTGCTAATGACGTCATAAATCGACGCCATACTGTTGATTCGTTCGGAAATATACTGGCCAGAGCATTGTCGTTTTATTATTTCCCTTGTTCACCAAAATTAATTGTTTACTTTGTTGAGAAGATATTATTGCAAATAACAAATATAATAAAATAAAAAATTCCACTAAGTCTGATACACCCGTCCGGTTAAATATTTATGCTTCATTATATCTGTCTCACCAGTACAATATGGTGGCACACCAGTACAATTATGGCGTCGGATACATTACGTCATTAGCACCGGCCAGTATGCTGGGTTATATTTCGGAACACATCCTTCATTTTAAAATTATATTGAAGCACATCTGAGATATTTTTGACAGTTGGTAAAAGTAAATTACTTATTTAAAAAACAAAAGTGTGCGTGTAATCGTTACGCGCGGTTGAAGTAAAACATGAAAACAATGTATATATTGTTAGCGGTACGGAGTATCTATATCCGAAATATAAAAAAAATTACTTTGGTCATTTCCGGCTTTTAAACTGACAGTACTATACTAAGCTAATTATATTTAACCTTAATCTTAGTTTAACATTTGATTATATTATAGGTACCTATACAATAAATAAAATGTACGACTAATTTTTCAGACAAATTTATTAAAAAAATTCCAGCCAATTAGGCGACGGGACCATTCCAACTTCAAAAATGTTGACATTTGATTATAATAAAGAAAATAAAATTTCTGATATCGCGTGAGGTGACGCGGGTAATGGCTAGTATTCAATATGATATTAACTATTCGTGCCATGGTTACCTACATAATATGTTCCACGTCATGTAAAAATTAATCAAAGCATGCCTAACTAGTTTATTTCTGACAGATCCATATAACTAAAGAGTGGCTGATTTTTTTTATTTTCAAAATAGTTCCGAAACTATAAAGTTTAGAAAAAAAAAATTTAACAAAACTTGAAAAAATAAATAGAATAATAAGCCGTTATGAAAAGTATACCATTATTATATAAAAAAACACCGTTTTAGAATATATCTCTTCTGCGCATGCGCCGATTTTTCCCAAAAACAATAGAGCTCTTCATATTTGCATACCAAACATCCTCCCAAAATTTGGTTTCAATCCGCTCATCCGTTTGACCTGTATCGTGTTCACAGACAAACATCCGCACAGAGTTTTTCCAAAAATATGTTTTTTGGATTCGGGGACCTCAAAACGGAAAGATATAGTAAAATTTTTGAAAAGTGATTTTTGACCTTAACTAGTACCATTCCCCACTTGTAGGTTGGAATGGTAAAATTAGGAGCTATTTTATATGGGGTCGTGCACAAAAATTAATTAGATTAATTAATTTAATGTACTCTTTAATGTTGACACTGTTTTTGTATATTCCATACACAAACAAATAATTATATTATCAAACCAAATATTGGGTATGTATTTACTTATTTTATCAATAAATTTGATTATTATTTAAAAAGGATCGAACAATAACATCAGTTTGAACTATAAGTAAACTAAATTATATTTGAAATCGTTTTCAAATAGGCGTATCGAAACATGAACGGTAAATCAAATTGATTATTTTTTTATTGTTTGGACAATTAAATTTGACTTGTAAATATTAATGAAGACGAAAATTTAATTACCAAAAAAAAGGATGTACAATTTATCTTATAATTATCATAATTAATAACAAAGTCTACAAATATTTTTTAAACACCAATAAAAAAAATCACGCATTTAAGGGTTAAATTTTAACACCAAAATCATTTTCTTTCAAATAGTCAAAATATTACAGCTGTGCCAGGATTGTTATTTATATAACCGTTATTACTTTTTTGTATAATAGTTCGCGTTGAATTATAAACTACTTATCTCTACTTTTGAACGAATCCGGACAAAATTCTTATTAAAAAAAACATTTTCAAAATAAATTTGTTTCGGAAATTCAAGATGGCACCAGGATTATTCAACTCAAAATTGTTTAATAGCACGAAGGATCATATTATTGCACTTGATCATTTACTTAAAAGGTTTAAAAGATAAGGAAATTACTAGATAAAAATTATAGGTTAGATAATTATTAATAATACAGAAATTGCTTAAGCAATGGATATAATAGAACTATTTGCTAAGTTTTAAGGTCCTGAAAACTTAATAAAGTTTTGAAACGTTTAATCCATTTCCCATTAAAAATTTCAGCAAACAAGTAAATACTATTACGCTTTTGCCCTGTATTCCATTCTCTTAAAGTACAAAAATAATTCAAATAATTCAACATACTCCTTATACCTATATTTATGAATTTATAAAAAATCTTCACATAAAAATCGAATAATATTTTGACCCTACTTTGATGACAATTATCTGAAACATGTTTTTAATTCTGTTTAGTAACTATAAGCATTAAATTTTACTGTTGGTAATATTATCACAGGTCAGATAATAAGCGTGAAATTGTTTTCTGTTTAATGTCCTTTAAATAAAAAATCGACAAACCCGGTGAAACAATAGTATAAAAGCGAATGGAATCAGTTCACAGTGTTTTGAATTCAGCAATAATGGCAGTCCAAGTAATCGCTTTACTCTTCGCAATGATTTTGGCGGTAAGTAAATACCTATTTTCGTTTCTTTTTGGACAAATGAGCTTCAAAAAATAAGTTATAGATGTTTAAAAGTTTTCAAAACTCTTTGAACATCGATAAGCTTTATTTTAAAATAATAAAATACGAGAAATATTGATTTGCTTTTTGAAAACAGCCGATTTTTTTAAACAGTCCCAGCTATGTTATACAATTAAAAATATAACAGATTGTTATTATAGATGCTCGACAACAATTTGACTTACCACTTATATTTCTACATCTCTAAATACACATTCTTTACCAATAGAAGGACAGTGTATTTGGGAGATCGATATTAACCAATCAATTATTAATTAATAATAATTAATGTTTATTAGTCTATAATACGAATTCCTTTTAAGAGTATTCGTCCCTGCAAATACCCCCTGCACCCTTCATCTCAAATCTTTTCCCCTCGCCTTAAAACGGTTCGCGCTCTCCCGACGCTATTTTTAAAGCTAGAGGGTTCTGGTAAACGCCAAATGAAAGACAAAGAATCAGACTACAGATCCTTCAGGCGAATTTTTTGAAAAACAGTTTCGCCTACGTGTGAAATATTACGTAACTTATTATTTTTTTCAAAAGGTTGTAAGTTTTTTCAGGAATTTTTTTTCAAAAAATTCGCCTGATGGATCTGTAGTCTGATTCCTTGTCTTCCATTTGGCGTTTACTAGAACCCTCTAGCTTTAAAAATAGCGTCGGGAGAGCGCGAACCGTTTTTAGGCGAGGGGAAAAGATTTGAGATGAAGGGTGCAGGGGGTGTTTGCAGAGACGAATACTCTTAATTAGACTGTCAGACAACTATGTTGCTATTAAAGTTACAAAAATCTATATAAAAAAGCGTATCGAAAATATATCTGTGTCTTTTTTTTCGAAGTAATTCCTTGGTTATTCCGATAATATATATTATTATATATATTAGCATTGAGTATATCTCTCTTTATCAAAAGTCTTCTGTCTTTATCTATGGCGTTAGCCAATCAAAACCGATGAGAAGTATATATGTTTGCAACCTAATGGTGTGATAGCGATTTTTTTCTTATGCTCGGTATATAATAAAAGTATATAATATGCATCAAAGGAGCGTCAATCCAATATAATATATTTTTCTTTTTCTAGTTTCAAAATGTGAACGGTTTAATCGAAAATATACCGAATCGAATGGACGACGAATATCATCCGCCAAATACACGACCGCCTCACCCAGTGCCGCCTGCGTCTCGCGGTTTGCCACTCATTGATCCACCTTATCATCCGGTATACTCCAGATACGTGTATCAAACAATGCCCGAACCTGTAGGATATCCTGGATACCAGTATCAACTAGTTCCACAAGTTAAGGAGTACTATTCGGGTGGTTTAATGGAACAAATCAGACGAAATAACAAAGTTAGCAACGCTACCTCTTCTTAATAACGGTAAAAAAAATAAAAAGTGTGTTATTGTCATATATAGTAAAAACAAATATATGTACCTAGCGCAGTTTGTACAAGAAGCCAGACCAAGGGGTCTATAACTGTTCCTATAGCGAAAATAATTTTTTAATATTTCTTTGGAAAAATATTTGTCACTTCGTCTCGAACACCTAAATGAAATTAATATTCTATCAACTTTCAGGGATCCGGCAAGAAGATAATTTTTGACCTTGGACAAGAAATATTTAAGTAGGTAATATTAAAATGAAGCAAACAAAAACTGCAGTGTAATAAATGATTTGCTATTAAAAATAGTTTTTTATTTAAACAGACCGCTAGTAGATATATAAATATAGGAGTTTAATGACCGAGCGGGGTGGTGATGCAGTGAGAGCACTAGACTCGCATTCGCGAGGTACCGGGTTTGAATTCCGGCGGGGGAGATTTGGCTGGGAGTTTTTCCCACTGCCTCTCGCCGAGAAACGGTAATTCCTGCACCGGCCATCTTGTTGCGGTTTTCCATGGTTTCCCTCAACAATTCCAGATAAATATCGAGATGGTTCCTTGGTAAGGTCATGGCCGATTACCTGTCAAACTCCTATGCTCAAAATTAGCCTACCTAAAAATTCCTTCATTCGCCCATTGCTATTAATTAAGTTGAAGTTCAAAAATTGTAGAAAATAACGGGAAGTGTGGTAGAAAAAAAATAGTAATAGTGCGAATGGCGTCTGTTATGACAAAGTTGAGAAACGGACCTTAAACGCATTATTATTAATATTCACTATTATAGAAGTTTAATAACAAAAAATAAATTTCGTTAATAACAATTACAACTTGTAAATACAAAGTTAATATAACAAAACCACGTTTATCGGTCATAAATTAATTATTAACACAACTTAAATAATTTTAATCACGTATAAAATATACGGCATACTCAAACATATTAATAAATAAAAGCTCCAAACTTTCAAGCTCACAATATGACACGTTCCAGTAATTTATAATTTACATTTGCAAAGTTATCGTTTGCCAACTAAGAACTCGAGAATAAAATACCAGTATATAGTGCGTTCACCGAAAGTGGTAACAGTGGATAATTCGTGTATTCTACTACATATTAAAAAAAGTTTTTTGTTCAATTCAAGATTTACTATTGGAAACTACTGAGGTATATTTTTTTGTACTTCAAACTTAACATATATTTTTTACATTTTCGAAATCTCTATTGTTTTCTCTATAAATTCATATAAGAAAATATTCGAGAAAAACGTTATCTATCAATTTATTAGCTAGATAACCAGTAATAATTATTTTTGTAATAGCACTCCACATATATGTAAATTATTCTTACTCTGAAGTCGCGCCTAAAGAATTTTTACTTCAATAATGTATTATTATTTAAAAAGAATCTAACAAACCATAACTTAATGGGTATGGCTTGTTAAGATCATCGGTTAATAAAAATGGTAAGTCTTAAAATACGTTTGAATTAAGAATAAATAAATAAAAGAGGTTACTATTAAATAAACGTTTTTCCCAACAGTCTCGTAAACGTTGACTTAGCGGTAGATTATTGTATTTGAAAAAAAAAACAAAACTTTTTTTTAACTCCACACATGCCCTATAGTTTGTTTTGATAAATGTATTTGAAAAGTCTGGAAACAGCAAAACATTACACTTTAATAAAAAAAAAGCTAGTATTCGGTTGATAATCAAAAACTCATTAAATTTCACACGTGTAGAGAAGAAAAAACTGACTTTGTTTTAGCCTATGAGTAGTTTTCTATGAACATAGCGGCAATCAACCATTCCATTTATCTCAACTGCCAACCAAACAAAAACAGTTGAATGTTATTCACAAGCAAGAATAGCAAACACAAATAGCCAAACAAAAACTGTTTAAATGTTGTTCGTGTTGCATCAAGTTAAAAACAAAACCAAAGTTTGACAGTTTGCTCCGTAACGGCGAACTACTTTATGTTCTTCTAGTTTTACTGCTGCACAACATTATGCTATCCTAACATTAGATCTTTGAATTTTGTCGCTAATGCAATCTTCTGATTTCTGAGCTCCTGATATCAAGTTAAATTCTACTGCGCTTCTACTTGACGTTTCAACACATAGCTCTGTTAATTAGGGCTTTGTGAGCAGTCGTGAAATCAAGTAGGTATCGATCGAGTAATAAAATAACTCGATTGTCGAGCCAAGCCAAAAATTTCAGCCAATTGGGCGACGGGACCATTCCAACTTCAAAAATATTGACATTTGATATAGTACCTATAACAAAGAAAACAAAATTTCTGATATCGCGTGAGGTGACGCAGGTAATTGCTAGTATTCAATATGATATTTGCTATTCGTTGTCATGGTTACTTACATAATAAACATTAATTTTTACTTGACGTGTCATGTAAAAATTAATCAAAGCATGCTTATTGTTTAATTAGTTTATTTCTGACAGATCTACAAAACAAAAGGACAGCGGCCTTTATGCAATTATTAGATCTTTGAATTTTGTCGCTAACGCAATCTTCTGATTTCTGACCCCCTGATATCAAGTTACATTCTATTGCGCTTCTACTTGACGTTTCAACACATAGCTGTTAATTAGGGCTTTGTGAGTAGTCGAAAAATCAAGGAGGGTGTCAAAATGGATTTCTTTCTCGATTCAATACAGTGTTTGATAAATATTCTATTTTAGTTCAGAGGCGATTCGCGAGAAAAGATAGATACAAAAGTAATTTTAACATTTTTCAGTTTAAAATGAACTCAAAAATCAAGAGTCTATTAAAAATACTTGACTCGACTTAAAAATGAAAATCCACCACTTGCGCATCCCAAACTTCAAGAAACACTTGCATCAATTTCGATTAACTAGTTAGCAACTAGAATTTAATCATAGATATCTGTAAACTTTTTTCACTTTTACAAATCGGGGATTTAAACTTGCGCAAACTTAAATCTCTCAAATCGGAAGTTTGCCTTTCTTTATTTAAAAGTACGCTGTTTCGAAACCATATAACGATTTACCTGATCTTTAAAAGATAATTTCTCAGTGGCGGTTCCTCTATGAACGCTACAGAACAACCAAAATCTTGGATACTTCAAAATAATTTTATAATAAACTACATTTTCCATATTTAACCAATATTTAATGTTAGGAAATAGTTTAACAGTCGTAGGCAGACCAAAAAACTCGTTTGTGTTCTGCCTGGCAGACTTTCTTATGAGTTCGGCGAGAATGTAACTTTTACAGTGTACTAGGACGGGCTATTTGATGATGCTATAAAAAAATACCGGACAACCCCATATTTTTTATGGTACAATGTTTGCAACAAGGGAAATTTCCATTCAGTTGACAACACCGCCGTTTGTACCTGTTGTTAATAGGTTTCAACCTAAGAGAGTTTACAACAGTGAAGCAGATAATATAGATACCCACGTTTATTGTTTCCATAATAATAATTATTACACATGATGCATACACATAATAATATAATATATATTATGTACTACACGAATAAGGGTTGAACAAACTTGCTAATTATTTATAGGTCGATACACAGCTGTACTCATTTCTTTAGACGCACGTCTCCCAGCTATATTATTTTAACTGCAGATAAGGCAATAACCACAGAACTTCTGTGGCAATAACCGAAGCGACGGAGCGTTTTCTACCAACTCTGCATGTTATATTATGTTATAAAAGTTATAAATAATAAAAAAAAATGTAATAAACCACGTTTGTAAACGAACTAAAAAGTATAAAATATTTTTCTGAACTTGTAGGATTTGAAACGAAAAACGTAGAGCGCATGCGACAGTTATGCCCCACGTTTTTCGTTTCGAATCCTACAAGTTAAAAATAATATTTATACTTTTTAGTTCGTTTAATAACGTGGTATATTATTTTTTTTTAATTTAAAATAAAAATATTATATGGCCCTTGGGGAGATCGAACCAGCGATATTCGCGTTAATAGCAAGACCCTCTAACCAACTGAGCCACGACCGATGATTTGTAGGTATCTTACAACGATAAATAAGTAAGAATGAATTATATGTATTTATTAAAATGTCTTTATTTCTTTTCTTTTCTTCTTTATTTAGGTATTGTCTCGTATTGTCATATAATTCTGAGTTATGTTAAAAATTTCAAGTCTCTATCTCATCAGGAAGTTTATAGTTTAAAATTAATTACAAAGTTTCGCCAGACATACATGAAATGCGAGTTAATATAAACGTGGTAAAATAAGGTGGATGTCAATCAATTCACGCCCCAACACTGACTTGTTTTGAAAAATTCTTACACTGTTTACAAATCTACTCCTCCTGAGTGACAAAAATGGGAATGGGAGCGACTTCAATAGAACTAGCAGCATCAAAGATTATAAGTTTAGTTTGAATATAAATCTTTCACAAGAGTTAAAATAGATTACGAACGGAATATTATCAACTTAAGATTTATTCATTGATATAAACTTTCTAGCTGGAGCAAGAATGTGAATGCAATTATTTAAAGGCCTTTAGACTTTCATTACGCTATAATAACCGGGGACTGCCATTCCCGGGAAACGGCTAGTAATAATGAACTAATATAGACGACGTGTTGTCGAAGATTTCGAACAGATCGATATAATATCGGTCATCCCTACGGAACGGTTAGATAATAACAATGGGATGATGTTTGGAAACGCCAGATGTGTCGCGCTTCGATACCCGGACACGAAATATTATATCCACTGGTCGAACATTGCCGCTACCACTGCCGCCTGCGTAGATTAAAATAATGCCATCAATAAAATTATAATTTGAACACTCCAAAAACCGTTCACAGCAAACATAAATGATCACGGAAGAGAAGTGGCTACGTCAAACGGTTTGAAACTCAATTCTATATTTCCGCATCGATTTTTTGGTAACCTCTTTTAGAGCCTTTTAGTGCGCGAAGTTTCAATATAAATAACCAGCGTGATGCAGATCATCGAATAAAGGCCGTTGCACACGAGGCTGGAAACACTGCTTGGACCTCTGCTGGCCGGCAGGCTGGGCACGAGGCTAAAAATGATATTACTACGCGGGCTTGCCTGCTAGCTCACAAGATAGATTTTCAAATTAGAACAGGGGCTATTTTTCTTGCTAGGTCCTCTGCTTGATCTGAGCAAGAATCAATATCTTGTCACGTGGTCGACATGAACAAACTCCCACAAACCAGAATAGCGTCATTCTGCTCAGTCAGACAACAGACATGTTTTTCTCCGTGTTTATATTTGAACTGTCACTGCGCGCGCACCAGATCTATCCACAAAACAAGCTTGAAAAGATGTCTCGCGTGAAGCGAGAACAAAAAAGCAATTAAGAAAACCAGCGCTAGAAAACTAAAAGTCAAATCTAGCAAGGAATCTAGCGGCAAATCCAGCCTCGTGTGCAGCGGCCTTAAGTTTTTCACAATAGATTGGAATAGTTGTACAATTTGGTGTGCGCCAACTCTATGTCGAAATTTTGCTAAAAATTAACAATTAAAAAAATACGATTTTATTTATATGCACTGATTTTGTATTTAACATAAAATAATTAGAATTTCGATATCAAAATAGTATCGAGCCGTCTCTGAAAGGAAATTGTTTGCTCTTGTTTGTATACTAAACAATTGATTGTATACCAAAGCTCAAACAGTGTCCAAGCAAAACTTCCGGTTTATCTGAAATGCTCCGTGAACTTCCGGTCTAAATACGTTCTATGTTCTACAGTTCTAAATGTCATTTTTTTCTGAGCCATTGTTTATTACAAAAACAAAGCATTTCGAACTCGGCAAAGCGATAAATCATATCGTCTATATAATTCGTTTATTTTCAAAAAAGTTTCAAGTCGACAGAAAAGCGATAATATAGAGCAAATAAAAAAGAAACTGAATTCTCATAGCTACAGACTTTTGAAAATTAAAGGATTGTAAGAAACATATTGTCTTCTTGCGTTTATTTTTACACTCTACAATATCGCCACAACATAAGGGAACGTGAGTACAAAATTGGTAAAGGGGTTCAGCAATTAATTTCATTTAAAGGGCCAATAAAAACCTGACGTTAACATATTAATTCCGAGAATATACATTACTAGCGGTCCCGCCCGGTTTCACCCTGGTGCCAAAGAATGAATATGGGGGAGGGACATGAGTACGCACGTTTATCTTCGTTTACCGAGATTAATGTTGTGTCAAAATTTCATGATGATTGGAGTTTTTGTCGGACAGAAAAATTTTGAGATACATTTTGTAACATTTTTCATTGATGCTCCGCTCCTATATTGGTCGTAGTGTAATATTACTATATAGCCTATAGCCTTCCTCGATAAATGGACTATTCAACAAAAAAAAATGTTTAAATTCCTACCAGTAGTTCCTGAGATTAGCACGTTCAACCAAACAAACAAACTCTTCAGCTTTATATATTAGTATAGATTATATTATAACAGATAACGTTTTGTATTATACCTTTTACAAATAAATTTAGAGAGAAAAAATCAAGATTTCGAAAATGTAAAAAAGTCTGTTGCCATTTGAAAAATGCATGTTCCGATTGATTTTAAAGTAAAAAAAAATATTTCAGGGCTTTCCGGCAGTAAATTTCAAGTTGAATAAAAAACTATTCAAACTTTTTTTGAAGTAAAACTTCTTTACGCACGCTTGACTTGGGGAGTAAGCTGGTGAATGCGTGACGAGAGCGTTACGAAAAGTGTGATCGGGCGAGGCAGTCACGTTTCGTATATCCTAAAGACCCAGTGCAGGCCTATTGTCTGTATCACACTGTAGGAGCAAGAGAAAGAATTGCGCGCGCACATTTTCTTTCTCTCTTCCTCTCATAGCCAGTGCATGAAATACATATATCTCAGTCAGTAGTTCGTTTGCGAGTTTGCTAGCGTTTTCTTACATGTATAAATTATACATATATATGTTACCGGCAAAGCCCGTTACGCAGTCATACCTAGGTTTGTCTAGGCAAAGTCCACATTGCCGGGCTGCTTTAGGCTAAGTCGGAAATTAGTTGATATTTCCGACATTGCCTGCACTGTTGTAAGACAATCTTAGGTTTACCAAATATGTAGCAGGCAAACTCCGAAATAACCTACCGCATTACTGTCCTACCTACTGTCAATATTATACCTATGTACGAGTAAGAAGCACAGTTTGCGATAGAAAAAAAAACACTAATTTGTATTAATAATTTGTTGCTTAGTGCTTTAATCATAATATCTCTTCCAGCATGACCACATTCCTTGTGAGCATTATCTAGCACCTTAAACAATTCTTCATTGGGGACAAAGTATTTCACTTCAGTGACTTGCGCAGACAATGGCAAAATTAACTTTTTAATGCCCCCAACAAGTAACACATCGTAACGTTTGAGACGCCGGTAGTGAAGAGTTGTTTTTTTGGCAACCTGCTTGGCTTCTTCAACTTCTTTAATTAATGCCTCGTACTTCTCTATCGATGGAATGTAAAAAGAATTTATTGGTTTCTGCATACTCTCTAATTTCTCCAAAAATCTCGCCTTCATTTCACCCACGCCACTCATATCTACTTGCATATGTCTTGTTGGCCACAAATCCAATAAAGATTAAACCCAACTGAACACAACGGCCGCTTAACCCAACTAAACACAAAAGTCAATGCAGAATGAGAATTCAGTGACGTCGCCTGGAATCGGAATATCAACTTATTTCGTAGTTTGCCTGCTACACATCTAGCAAACCTAAGATTGTCGTACCACAGTGTAGGCAATGTCCGAAATATTGAATAATTTCGGACTTTGCCTAAAGTGGCCCGACAATGCGGACTTTGCCTAGGCAAACCTAGGTATGACTTCATAACGGACTTATCCGGTAACATATACATATAGATGGAGCTAAAGAAGTTTTACTTTAGTCGTTTGGTCTAAAGCACACTCGTTTGTTTGTACCTAGTAGGATACAAGAATTATTCACTATTACCACTATTAGTGAACACACTGTAGTGTTGTGTAACTTTTGACCGGCCCTCTACATATTGTCTGATGTATTACAGATGTACATATTATGTATCTTGCTATAAGATTATAAGACAGGGTATAAGTGTAGTAGACTGTAACACGGGAGTCAAGCATTTCATTTGATACGTCATCCGAAAGTTGAAGCTGAAGAACGAAGCAAAAGGAAGTAGCAGAGAAGAGAGGGAACCCTTGCCTGGCAGATTAGCTGGCTCGCTGACTTTTTGTAAAACTCTTCTCTTGAACGTTTTAAGTGACGTGAATATTCTTCGCGCTAGATTTTCAGCATAAAGAAAATTTTGTCTGTATAACCTTTAATAATAAAAATTTATTCATTTTATCTTAAAAATAAAGAATGAAAGGCAGCAAAAAGCATAAGTATGTATATCCGGCAACGAGAAGAGTTCTTTATGCAAGACAAATTATAGGGGGTCGCTTGTATTATAAATAACTGAAAGAGATACCGCTTTATAAAAATTAACGAATTCGACGCTAATTTTTGTAACCTTGTATGGAATAGTCATTTATTACACATTCCTTTTCAATGTGACAAGCATTTTTTTTTTCAAATTTTCCGTACCTACTCACAGAAAAGACCTGACTGCTTTCACTAAGCACGAGAACAATCTGTTCCATTTTTTTTTAATTCAATAAAAGTTCAACGATTTTTTAAATTGGCGAGAAAGTTTGAATATCTACTCATAACTTTAAAACTAAAAGATTGAAGGAAGGTTAAGAGTGTCCATAAATGATTTCGTTTCCCCATTTTCTTAAATCTAAAAGGGTAAGAATTTAGAATATGCAGCGTTAAATGCCGAACCAATTCGAACATACCAGACATTCGGTATTAGTACAGGACACTCGCATTCGGGAACGAACGCTCTAATGAAAGGACATGATTTCTGGAGCTATACATGTCCGGAACTATACAAGTCTAGTCGTTTGTAGTGAACTTCATCATGCAAATATCTGCAATAAAGATTGTATATAAGGTACACCTATGTATAGAATGTTCTCGATTGCGCGTCAACAAACAGCACAATATTGTAACAGATTATTTTGGAAATATCAAATATCGGTGGTTCTCAAACGGTGTGTTGGCAGTATATGAACGAGTGACCAACGAGCAACGACACAATCTTATACTGTGAGGCAATGAGTCCACCGCGAAATAAATAGACATTTCGAAATATATTATCACTAGTGTACCCGAGCAAAACCTTTTGTATGTACTTTCATATTGTTTTCAAAAATCGATATTTTGATACAGACCTACGACAATAATTTTATTCCTTTTGCATTAGTTTCCATTTACAGTTATTTTTCTTTTCATTTAGCTTGATCCATCAAGTTGTCTCTATATTTCATTGGTTATAAATTCAAAAAAAATTATGTGTGAGATCTGTTCATCGTTGTCATGGTTACCCCGCAAGAGCTGTCACAATTCATTTTTAGAAAATCTAACCTCATTTGATACATTTACGATTTTCACTATTTTTTTCTGATCTAAGACCAAATTTTAGACTTGGTACAGTCCATGTAATATTTAAAAACTCTATTTTGGCATTAAATTAACATAAACTTACACGTTCTTAAATTATTTGGAAAATAAAATAAAATTTATTTGTGTATTAATATTTGGAATATTTGCGCTAAAAAACTAACTAATTTAAATATACACTTCAATTGTCAAAGTCGACTTGTCAAACTGTTTTTAAAATCTCCGACATACGTACATATTTGCATTTCTCTCACACTCATGTCTCGTAAACATCGAAGGATTTTCTCTCTACGTTCCTCTTCACCCCGCTACCCCCTCGTCTTTTTTACTATTATCGCTTGAAAGAAGCCCTTTTAAAAAAATTTCACCAAAAAAAAATAGTGATAACAGATCTGTTGACTAAAGGCTTTAGTTTAAAAAAAAATGTGTCAATCGGTTGAGTAGGGATTGCTGGCGGATTGGCTAGAGAAATAGGGCTTGTGTTTTAAATAGGTATATAGATAAGGAATAGTGATATGCCTGATCGTTAAAAATGTATATCCGCGGATACGGATCTGAATACGGATTTTTGTTTTCAAGATCCGCGAATACGGATCTTAACTTTCTTAGAGTACGCGGCGGTAAATATTGCACATAGACCTTGGGAAAGAGACTATCTGTTATGGGAAAAATTTATTGACTTCTTTAAGATTTAACTCTCATAACAGATTGTCTCTTTCCAAAGATCGACATGCAATATATCTCATTATAAAGATAGTTGATTTAATACATTTGAGTTATGTACTATTAGCATGGTACTCACTACGATAAATGTTTGTAATATAAAGGTGCCAAATACGATTTAAAAAAATTTGAAAAGAAGTTTGACCCTGCAGGCCATCCCTGTAACTTCCCGCTATTTTCGAGTTCAAAACGCTCAAAAATATATAAAATATAGCAAGAAGTTTATTTTTTAGCTCTTCGAGCTCAAAAAAAAACACTTTGTTACGAAATTTTCGTTCACGATATCTCATGAACAAATGAACCGATTTTGATGCGATTTGCGGCAGTCGACGCAATTTTTTAACCTAAAAAAGTAATTTATTACAGAAAAATCGATATCATAGGAATTACAAAAAAATCGATTTAATAAGAATTTTATGAGTAATTATAAAAAATTACTTTTTTCCTAATTTTTCGTTCACGTTATCTCATGAACAAATGAACCAATTTTGATCTGGTTTGCGGCGATCGACGCAGTTTTTTTAGCCTAAGAAAGTAATTTATTACAAAAAAATCGATCTGATAACAATTTTAAGAGTCATTTTAAACAAACACTTTTTTACGATTTTTTCGTTCACGGTATCTCGTGAACAAATGAACCGATTTTGATGCGGTTTGCGGAAATCGACGCAGTTTGTTAAGGAGAAGAGCTGATTAGATTTTGGAATTAATGGTTTAGTAGTTTAGAAAATATTTTACAAAAACAAATTTTAAAAAATTTTTGAAACTTGTTTTTTTAAGATTTCTCAAAATTTTTTGGGCCGAATCGTTTTAAATTTTCAGGAAGTCTAAGTTCACCAAGATCACGTCAGATACCGCAAACCGCGTTTCAGTCGGACACTCCGTTCAAAAGATATAAAGGTTTACAATTTACATACATACACACACACACACACACACAAGCAGCCCTACGGACATCATCGCCAAAATAGTTTCAATAGCTTCCTAGGACCTCAAAACGTCGAGATCTGGCGAAAACTCGATTTTCGAAAATCGGGATGAAACCAATAACTTCCCGATTTTTGAAAAAAAAAAAATTTTTTTTTAAAGCGGGAAGTTAAAAATAAAAAATAATCTGAATGGAATTTAACAGGTTTTCATTATTACCTAATCACCTATATACTCGTTTATAAAATTTCATACATGAATTGAAAATTAATAAGGTTAAAGATCCGCCAAAAACTAACGGATACGGATCTTTTTCTCCCTCGGATATCCGCGGATACGGATACGGATATCCCGCACATCACTAATAAGGAATAAGTAAAGTAAATAAATATTGAACAGCTGTGTACTGTATAGTATACTCTCATTGTATAAATAAGTGACTTTTTTATTAGGGTATAATTAGTATTTGATCATTGCAATATATTTGTGTTTCAGCGTTTGTTGAAACTGACTTTTAATATATTTTTGCTACTACAAAGTGTTTAGTTATTGTACACCGCTCATAGAGAGATTCGTTAGTTCGTAGTTACACACCTATACTCAACCCCAAAAGCTAATAATTTTCAATGATATGACGTTTTTGTTATGCAATACTTTGATGTGGATTAGCGCTGTAATGAACAAATGTCCAATATGCAATAGCCTTCGGTTGTATTAGTCATAAACAACAATTCACCACGTGACAACACTATATGGGTTATGATTACGTAATGCATCACGGATGTGAATTCATTTTAATTTTAAACCAATACTTCTTCCTCACTTTTCAAAATATCCACGTTCAAAATGCATCAGTTTGAACGTTAACTTTTCCATAATTCCATAAAACTCTATTTATAGCCATTTTTTGGTAGTGTGGGTATCTGCCCGTTATAACATACCGGTGCGTTATATGCTATTGGCCTGCAGCAATAAACTGTCTGTATATACGACACAGGTCAAACGTATGAGCGGATTGAAACATTTTGGGAGGATATTTGATATCCAAAAATAAAGTAGAAGCTACATAAAGTAGTATTAACGCATTTTTGAAAAAACACTAGATATTTATATTCTGTTTTATAATTTTTGAAACTGTTCAGTATAAAAATAGGTTTTGGAGCGAAATATCACTTTTTACTGTAAGTTTTCTTGTTTATCTCAATAAAGTATATTAATATTTTTACGGCGTATCCCACATTCAAATTGACTTCTAATAGGGACTGGAAGCGCTATAGTGTATCCGCAATCTATTGCACATACCGCTAAACTAGCGGTATGTGCTTTATTGTTGCTTTATGCGTCAGAGCTGACTTTCGTTCATATAAGAAGTTATATCTAAGTTAATTTCACATGAAATCCATTCAAATTGAAGCTTTTTGAAAAGACGAGATTCTGATCTATAAAACAGAACCATTTTTAAATCAATTCGAGTTCATAAATACTATTAAAATTGTAATTGAAAATTACAAACAGCAGTTGTCGGTTGGTCTGTACGTATGTACGTCACGACTCTACAGATCGCAATTTTGGCCGGATTGCCTTGGGTTATATTTTATTCACTTTGTTTAGTATCAGACCAGAACCCTATTTAAATTCACATAAATGTGTTCAGTAGTTTAATTTTTATAAACAGTTTTATTTTATTATTTTTGACAGCT
The DNA here is from genome assembly GCA_963575645.1 of Xanthostigma xanthostigma. Classification (NCBI taxonomy): domain Eukaryota; kingdom Metazoa; phylum Arthropoda; class Insecta; order Raphidioptera; family Raphidiidae; genus Xanthostigma; species Xanthostigma xanthostigma. Next base: position 26,085,509 of record OY754471.1, read on the forward strand.
AATAGTTAAAATAAAAAACCTTAAAAAAACAAAAAAATACCTATTACTGTTATTGTAAAATATTATGTAGTGTATTACGTAGAATACCTGCTACACTGCTATACCACAATAACAACGCAAGCTTCGATATCGGAATGGCCGAGCGGTTATTCCCGCTGACACAAGTAATATTTTTTTTCTATTCCATTTTGCTTTTAATTTTTTTTCTATTTTTTAATTGTTTTTTTTAAATCTATTTTCTCAATTTTTTTTTCATTTCCTATAATATGTACAGTGGAAAACTTGCGGGATGTGCACTTTTGGTTTTGCCAACTATTAATTATATATCTATGGACGATTGGCAGTGTGTTGGTGGACCCTGTACAACTATCATAGAAAAGGTCGTTGAAATAGATTAGAGATAAGCTTCACTGATCTATAATCCTGCATCCACGCACCAAACAAAAACATCTAAACATTATAACGAAACGAATAATAGCCGACTGTTTACAATCGCCATTGCCACCGAAGCACTATACAAACACTATATATGCCGGCCATCAAGGTTTCACAAATAAAAGTTTTTACCTTTTACAGAACCAATTCTACAACTAATAAGTTTTTTAATCGAGCTTACTGCAATCAGAGAGCATTCGTGTAGATACAGTAGAACCTCTGTAAGTCAAACTTCAAAGGAGACGCCAAAAAAACTCGAGTTATAGAGTTTTAGACTTATGAAGGATTTCGACTTACGTAGATTGTGTAACGAAATATTCGACTTGTACAGCTTAAGATTCATTTTAACTAATTTTGGGTAGCTATATTCGGGATATAGAGCTCCAATTTATTTTTTCAAGTGATGGAGGGAAAATCACTGATTATTTCGACCTATGGTTGAGATTTCGAGTAATAGATGTTTTGGGACTTGAAGGGAAGGGAACAAAACATATTTTCGAGTTTTCTGAGGTGTTATACCTAACCTAAAACTTTTTCTAATATTTTTACTATCTAATCGTAAAAATCGGTTGAAAATCGTGGTTAGACAGATACGTTTTTAGATGCCACCTAAGTATAGCTGTCACAAAATAATATGATAAGGCATTGTTTGATTAATTAGACATTAGGAGCTATCATCTCAAATCGACAACCCTGTCGAGTAGATACCGTTGAAGTGAAAATTTCTAAAATATGTCATTAAACACCCCTTGACGTCCCCCTTTGCCGTTTTCACCGATCGAAACGGCAGATAACATTTCGTTTGAGTAACGATTATGTTTATTTGCCCATTAACATCCAAACTAATTAAATTCAGGTGATTAAATTTTTATCGGACCGTTTTATGCACAGCTTAAACATTTTATATAACATTCTAGATATCAAAAATCGACCGTTCTTACTTAATCAAAATTGTGTACGCTGCGAAGCTTAATAGTACTAACAGACGGTCGAACTTGGTACGAAGTGGACAGCGGATCTGGTCCGCTCCGTACCAAATCTGCTCGTCTGGACAGTAGTCTGCGTGTCCACCCAGTTCGATGAGATGCACATCGTACTTGGTCCGGTCCGGTACAATATCCGTGCGTGTGTATAGCAGTACGACGGACTTGATACATATAACCGTATAATGACGTCATTGTAATTCAAAACGTTGTGCACAATGCCGGATTTAGAGGTCTAGAGGGTAACAAAGGAGTGGAGGCCCCCTGGCCCCAAACTATTTTCCAAATAAAATGGACAATTTTTTTCAGTCGATTTTTCCAATAAATAATTTATTTTGAAACCAAGTATGGATTCTTTTATTATTTAACAAACATATAAATATAATCAGAAACAAAAATTATCTAAAAATTAAATTTTAGCATTAACGAACATAACTTTCCGAGCTGAAATCCAGTTCCCGAAGTAAATCACTTTCAATGCTCAGGAAATTTGATTTTTTTTTCCAAAGTCTCTATTGTGGGGGTCCCTCTTTTGTGGTGGCCCCGGGGCTGTATCCCCGGTTGCCCTCCCCTAAATACGGCCCTGGTTGTGCAACATGACAGAAATTTTGACAGAACGCGAAGTTCTTGGTGGAGTATTGGTATTATAAAAAGATTTCTCATGTTTGTGGGATCTATCAGATAATTTATATTGTAACAGAGAAGCGCGTAACAACGCTCTAGAAATTCTTCGGAAGTGTTATTCAAAATATGATCTTCGCTATCAAGCGATTTTATTAACTTCATATGACTAAATTCATCGCGATCTTTCAAATAGAATTTTGCCCACTCCTTTCTTTTCCTCCTTGTTGTTTGTGGCGGCATTAACGTTGCCGCTAGAACAATCGCAATTTTCGCGCGCTTAATCGGAGGCATGATTACGTATCTGTGTACACAAGTAGACTGACAGATTCGGTCGTCTGTTGCAACCAGCGAACTTGATCCGCCGTACCATGTCCGTTGTCGGAGCGGACCAAGTTCGATCGTCTGTTAGTACTATAATATTTGCGACATTAATTAACAAGCAAAATTAAAAGTTTGAAAATATTACACACTAATGCAGTAAAGCAGTGATGTCACGGCCCGCGAGGCGCATCCGGCCCTCAATCCCTCTCAATACGACCCTAGCCCAGAAATTATCCAGTGAGAATTTTAGACACCTGACATCCACGCGCTTATCAAAAGCAAGAGACCTCAGGTATCTGGATCCTCAAGCTCAAGATAATTTACAATTTTTATTCCTTTTATATTATGAAAATTGATTTAAACTAAATAAATAAATATTTTAATTTAGTATGTGTATTGTGTTTTAGTTTTTAATTTAGTCTGACCCGCTAACACACACTAAATCTTATAAATGGCCCTTTCTTAATACGTGTGCAAAATTTTAAATAATTCAGATGACTTGAAGTGGGTAAAAATTAAGTTGAAAGATTCCATTAGATAGATACATAGATATACCTATACAGATAAAGTTAAAAGAGTTAAAAAATTTACCTTCAAGAGCAATAAAGTATTTGTCTACGGTGTTGTATCCCATCTTCAAATAATATTTCACTACATATTTACTTTTTCAAAATCAACCCCTTTCCACCTGTCAAATTGAAAAGTGCCTGAAAAAGATGACGAAAGTTCAGACATGCGCACAAACAAAAATCAACAATGAAAGGGTTTATTAAACGCACCGAGCTTGAATAAGAAGTATCATTTCAAAAATACTAGCCACGCATCGTCTGTCTTAGGCTTTATTCAAAAATCTATAGACGTAAGCAGAGTCAGATAATGTATTATAGATTATGAAACAGTTGAACGTCACAACAAGGGCATCGATTTAGAAAACCATTTTGTAAACATCAAAAAGACATGTAGATCGAGGTGGGTGATGACAAATCGGATACATTAAATAATGGCGGCGGCTCAGGCAACGGTTGATAGCTTTACGACAACAGAAAGGGGGTGATTTACATTCGTATATGACCTGTCATGTTTATTTATCTATTATCAAAATAACAGATATATGTAAGGGAAAGTTGCCGTCAACCACACGACGCCACAGGCAATATTTATATTTCAATTAACGATATTAAAAATTATTCAACAAACATTTAAATAAACAAATGACTGCACAGAATTGTTTGTTTTTAAAAATTTGAATACCTAATCAAACTCAAATTATAAATTATAAACATTTTATATTAAAAAATAGAACATCCTGTCACAATTTTAAAAAAAACTTGGTGTCACGATTTTAGACAGGATCGGCTTCATGTACTATTTCATGAACTTGATTGTGGAACTAAGCTTTAGAGATTGTTCTATACTTCTATGTTTTCTTTCAGACAAAAAATTAAGTTAATTTAATGTAACTTTGCGTGTCTGAAACGTAAGTAATTCTCACCTTAAATAAAATATAATCGAATTTTAATGCTAAAATATTTTCAAATTCAATCACCGGCCATATTTGTTTAGATTCCCATTATTTCATGTTTTAAAAGCAATGTACAAACACGTAACCTCAGTTCTTACCATTTACGTAAATTTTTATGTAAACATAAGAAAGTAATTTGCAACATCAAAACAACATCAAACAACATTATTAACGTTTAAAGGAAAAAATATAATCTAATTCAAATGTTCTAATTCAATTGTCTGCGCCATATTTGAAAAGATCGTCACTAGTTCGCGTGCTTCTCTGTACATAACCTAACTTTTTACTGCAGAAGTGAGGTGATGTCAGTACATAACCTATACAAAATGTTCGAAAGTAATTATCTGCATCAACATAAAATAGTCAACGTCAAAGTTGTGAGTACGTATTACGATGCCAAAGCGGAATGGAAACGGTAACAGAAGCAATTGCTTCCAATAAGAGAAATCGGAATATATTATCGTCCAAAATAATCACAAGCCATATAAAAACATCTCCGATGGTTCCAACAAGCACACAGAAGGAGAGAGAGAGAGAGAGTTCCTACGGGTTGGCTCTGGTTCGTGCATTATGTGAAGGACAAAGGCTCTCGGTGGAGATAGCTTATGGTCGGAGTTGACCGATGTCGTCTTCAGATCAAGACTCCTATTTGCATATCGTGACATTTACATCTGATGACTGTCTAAAGTCGATTACACATCGACACTGCACAACACAAAAAACGAGAAGTCAATAGCTAAATTTGAATTTGACCCATACAAAACATACAAGAATTTGAAAATTAAGAAAACCATTGAAAAATATGTTGAATACATAACTAATTAATATTAACACGGTATTTTTGAGCAGTATTATATTTTACTAGCCGTTATCCGCGGCTTCGCACGCGACTGAGACTAAACAAGGATGCATTCCCATTATTTGGCATATAGTTACTCTTTTCTCGACGTATAGACCCCCTAATAAATTTAAAAATTGGTGACATTCACGTGATCGACGTCCTGACAAACCTTGAAAATTTACACTTATGTTGATTTTTAGACTATTTACCTCTTTTCACCCTCTGAAGGGGTTGTTTTTGAAAAAGCACGTAACACGTGTTTATTTATTTGTTGTAAGGAAAATTCCTGCTCATTTTCGAATTGATACATCTATCTCTCCATGCAAATTTTGAACCCCCGTTACACCCTTTTAGGGGTTGAATTTTCAAAAATTCGTTCTTAGCGGATGCCTACGTCATAATAACTATCTGTGTACCAAATTTCAATCCAATCCGTCTAGTGGTTTGAGCTGTGCGTTGATAGATCAGTCAGTCAATCGGCAGTCAGTCACGGTTCCCTTTATATATTTTGAAGAAGAAGATATAGTGATCAGATAAATTAATAGATTTCTAATGACACAAAAGTTGCAATTTATCAAAGGCCAAAAAAATTAAAAAAAAAATTGTTTTTGAAAAATCTAAAAAAACTCGCTTATATCAAAGCACTAAAAAGTAGAAAGCCTCAAAAACTGATCCTCTAGAGTTCTAGACGACTCAAAAGTTAAATCGCGTCTCTCGAATCTTTAAGTAGTTGGATCTATTATTTTTTTTTAATGAAAATTATGAATAGCTTGTAAAAAAAATAATGTTCCCCATCACAAAAGTATTTGGAGATACCTATATAGGAAAAATAAAACTGATTAAATATGAAATACGAAAAGCCGCAAGATTCGATATATTTTTTTATTTTCTTCCGGCGACTGCAGGAGGTTTGCAGTATATATAGTAAGGTCACTTAGAAATGTTTGAGGGCGCGCAAGGACACGGATAAACCGCCCACTGGGATATTTAAACAAATCTGACAACCGACTAATGAAATGCCATCTTGCGGAAATGGAAACGACAAAATATATGTGTAGGCTTACGACGTAAAGACACGATCGATTTATATCGGCAGTATTTATGCTCAGAAAAAAACACGTTCGCAACGCTCTTGTATATAAAGCTTGCCGTGCACTATTTTTATATTAAAACTAGCGGCCCTGTACGTGCTTCGCTACGTATAAAGTGAAATAATAAAACAATTTAATTGGAACATCTATCTATCTATCTATCTATTTTATTAATTGCTAGCTATTTTAAAATATACATGGGCGTATATGTGTGTATGTCAAGCACTCTATTTCGAGGGTCCACTCCGGCTGCGCCGTCGTGCTCGAAAAAAAATAGCGTAAAGTATTCGTGGATAACTGGTCTTCAAAACACTTGCTCTATTTCGAGGGTTCACTCCGGCTGCGCCGTCGTGCTCGAAAAAAAAGCATTTGTTTTAAAAGATATTTAGTTTTTTTACATCCTCGATCTAGATATATGGTTGTTAAGTTCGTTGCGCCATCTATTGAATATTCACTCAATCCAGTCAACAGATATCGCCATCTTATATGGTTGTTAAGTTCGTTGCGCCATCTATTGAATATTCACTCAATCCTGGAGCTAACAGATAATTATGACTGTCAAGGAATAGACAAATAATTTGCAATAAAATAATATTGCGACTATAAATTTAAATGTAAGCTATCCTATCTTTCAAGTTGGGTCGAATTGCACACGGTGTGCAAATCAAATTTAAAATCGGTTCAGTAGTTTAGGAGTTCATCGAGGACAAACGCGGACAAACAACGTGACACGTAATTTTTATATATAAAGATATTGTACATTATTATTAAAATATAACAGCTAGACTGACCCGGTCGCAATTTACCGGAGTGACGTTGCTTGGAAAAGTATCTTAAAAATAAAAGAAATAAAATAAAATGCAGTTGTTTATATTATTAGCAATTCTAAACGCTCCTTTTAGTTTTAAACATGATTGGCTGCTTGTTTTCGACTTTTCCAAGCAAACAAATGAAATCCCATTCATGCTCCATTGCTCGCTTTGGATATTTATACAAGAAATTCCGATGAAACCCGATTCATACACAAGCATGTAAAAAAAGCGTTATTTGGACAACCGTTAACAACCCCCGACCCCACCCTCCGCCGTTCTGTGTCCAAATGTAATAATCATTTGTTTCAATAAAACAAAGTAATTGTTTACATACGGCATACATCTTGAAATGGATATGATGGGAAAAATATGCATCCTCGCCTTGAAAGTATTCAGAAATTTTAGAGCTAGATAAAGCGAGACAGAATTAAAATGAAATACTACATCAGTTGCTGTGACGTATTTATGCGATTTCTAATTGGTTAGATTAATAAAATGACAGTGAAATTAGCTGGGCAACGAAAAGTAGTTTAATTTTTTTTCACGTATTTTTTTGGAAATTTGTGATTCTTTGTGGTTCTTATAACGTAAAAAAGTCAGTTTTTGAGGACATCCAGTTAGAGCAATGGACCCCCTTCTTTGTAATAAAACCATCAATAAAGGTAAAGATAATAAGAAAAATAGCGATGGCACATCGATATTCTACTATATAGACAAAAAACTTCTTTAAAAAAATAAAAATAAGTCTAATTCGGATGATTAGATATAGACAAATTGTCCAATATACTGAGTTCAGTTGAATACTCAAAATGAAATTTAAAAAAAAAATTAAGTACCAAGACATACCTATAGTTGATAGATGAAAAAATTAATCAATTTTTCGCTTGTTTTGTCAGTTCGAGGACAGACTTCGACACAATAAATTTACATTGTTTTTAAACGCATTTTTAGTAAATATTAACACTAAACACTTAATCAACCATTAATAATCACAACGCGTAACAACAAAAAACGAATAGCAAGTGTTCACATTTAACGATGTCAAAAGAACAAAACAGGAGTAAACAAGTGCAATTTTTACTACAATTTTATACATTTCGAATGACGCAACTTACATAATATTTACAATGTAACTAGACGTAGGTCATCTGAAAGATTACATAACGTCAAAAAATCTAGGCAGTACAGTCAAGTCAGTCGTGCACTGACTTTATCTATAGGTACTAATATACAGGGTGTTTCATAAACATTGCGCCAAACTTATAGAGGTTTCAGAGGGCAGAAAAATAAGCAATTTTGGTCAATAAACCCCTGTCCGGAAATGTGCCGTTTTGGCGGTAGGTTAAATGATAAATTTAAGGTTCTATTAATTTATTAATGCAAACTACAACATCAACGGCTCAATATGGCGTCCATTTTGCTCCATGCACAGCTGGGCACGGTTGTTCATTGATGTCCGAACCCTGTGAAATATCCTAGGCATATCTTGAACATGTGCGCAAGCGGCCATCACCCTGCCCAGCAGTTCTTCAGCGTTGGGAACGGGTGTCTCATACACCAAACTTTAGAGCCAAAATGGTACATTTTCGGACAGGGGTTTATTGACCAAAATTGCTTATTTTGATGCCTTCTATAACCTCTACAAATTTGGCGCAATGTTTATGAAACACCCTATATAAAGCTGAAGAGCTTGTTTGTTTGGTTGGTTGAACGCGCTAATCTCAAGAACTACCGGTTTGAATTGAAATTTTTTTTCGTTGGATAGCCCATTTATCGAGGAAGGGTATAGGCTATATAATATCACGCTACGACCAATAGGAGAGGAGCATTAATGAAAAATGTTGCAAAATGTAACACAAAATATGTCCGTCCGACAAAAACTTTTGAATGGTAACTCCGATCATCATGAAATTTGCACACAACATTCATCTCGGTAAACTAAGACGAATGTGCGTACTCATGTCCCCCCATTCGTTCTTTTGCACCCGGGTGAAACCGGGCGGGACCGCTATTATCGATATAAAAAATAAACCTGTATCCCGTCCTCGTAGGGTAATTGTTTAAACACATTTTAATTAATTTTCGATATTATTAAATAAATTGAGTTTACTATATACAATATAAAGTTTATTTTTCGTTTTCATGGTTGCTTTAAGCTGCAACTGTAATTCATGTGTCATTTTTACAAACACGCGTTAATTAATTTAAGGCAAAATATTATTTTTAAATTTGTGTGTGTTTTGTTTTTTACAATTTAACTGTAGGTATTTGAGTCTAAGCAAAATTGTAACAAAAAACAAAATAGCAATAATGAAATGCAAATGAATTTTATATACGAGACCTTTTATAAAACTGACAAAGGAGCATTTTCAAAGAGAATATAAGTATTGCAAAATAAAAAGCATTGTTTCTGACAATAAAACAAGAAAGTCTGATGTGTGCTACACTAAAGGCAGGGTGTCACCTGACAGAGCTACCCCGGCGGCATGTGCCGCCGGATTTTCCAAAAAAAAAAAAAACATTGAAATAAATTATTATTAATATTTATTCTAGCGGTCATATGTCGATGCAGATCGAAAAAATTTTCGCGGCTTACGTGGGCAGCCGCTTTTTGAGGATTGCATTTCTGTAATTTTTATATTTATAATTTCTCAATTTTTCTCTTTTTTGATTCGTAGACGGCGAATTTATAGTATGCCCTACGTCAGCGTTTCCCAAACTTTTTTAACCGCGGCCCGGTACATTATACAATTTTTCGCGACTTGTAACGTTCTGGTTCTTTTGGGGCACTCGACCGTGTGTTTTGAGTGACCCGAACGACGTACACTTCCTTGACAAATTTGCCGGCACTTTAAAAATTCTATGTTTAATGATTATTTCAATGGTGGCCAACAAAATTGTAAGGGTCAAAATCTTTTATTATTTACTTTTCCTTCATCAAAACAACATAATTCAAAACAACAAACAAATAATTAGTTTTATTCAAATTAAATAAATGATAATTTATACAAAAATGTTTACATTAAATTATTTAAGTTAATTTCATTTAGTTATTTTTTATTTCAATCACAAATTTAATAATTTAAATTTTACATAAAAAAAAGGTTTTAAGTTGCTTTTTATTTGCACAAAAAAAATAATTATTTTACATTTCTTTATTTAATACATCAAATCAAATTGTTTCTTTTAATTTCTCATAACCAGCATAATATAATAATCTCTTTATTTTTCTTACAATTTACAATTATTCAAGCCTAGCTTCAATTTAAATTTATAGTTAATATTTTCATTTGGAAATAAATTTCAATATTTCTTAATTCATATATTCAATACATTTTAAATTCTTTTGTAAGTAAAATTTTAATATTCTTGTCATGTCCTTTTTCAATTTTCAAATACTTAATTTCGCGTTTTTCAATATCAATCAATTCTTTAATTATTCAAATAAATACACTTTTATAATTTTATCAATTTTATAATTTCATAATTTCATCAATTTCATAACATCATCAATTTCATAATTTTCATACCATAATAATTTTTTAATCAATTAAATTTTTACAACGCGCTACTCAATACTTTCAATATCTAATTTCCATATTTTCAAGAATATTAAAATATTAACTTATTCTTCAAATTCTTTACATATTAACATTTTTTGTGAAATATAGTTAATTTCCTTTTTTACTCATCTTAACTTATAGTTTTTCAATAATTGCTAGAAAAATTAGCTTATTTATAATTCTGCTTTTTGATTATATAATTTTATTATAACAAAAAAAAAAATTACTTTCTTTATCATTTCAACTATTAAAATTTTAAAAAGATTTGACTGTAGGGAAAATAACCACGCTACAGAAATCTGGCGAGGATAATTACCTTTAGCATACTTTTGACAAAATATCCTCTTTTAAACATCGAATCTGCACGATGCAAACCCAGTCGTACATATTAGATGGAGTTCGTTTAATATTTTTTTCACACATCAAAGTTTATACAATGCAAACCCAGTTGTATATCTTTTGACGGAATTTCCAATGCAATCGCTTCAAAAATCAAATACGTACAATGCAAACCCAGTTGTACTTATTTGACAGAATTATTTACTTATCGTTTCAAACATCAAACTCATACAATGCAAACCCAGTTGTATTCATTTGACGGAACTGTTAATATGACTTTTTGGATAAAGAAATTAATTATTATACGTGAATTTATTATTTTTCTATTTCTTTCGATTTCAATTTTGTTAGTTATGACCCTTCTATAAAAATATAAATATATTACCTCATGATGCGACTTCTTTGTCAGTGATTTTAAATAGCAAAATTAGAAAATCAATCAATTATTATTTATAGCGAAAGCTTAGGAATCTTTTTACGGCCTGTTTTTATTGGAGGTTATAAACTGAATGAATTTAAGGCCTGTTTGTAATGGAAGTTAAAAACAGAATAATTTAATGTCTATTTGTACTAAAAGTTAAAAACAGAATGAATTTATAATATTTTACAAAATGAATATTTAGTCAAAATGAGATATCCTTCAAATGATATTAACCAATCAAATTACGTATAATTGACCTGTTCGTAACTTGCTTTCGCTCGGTCACTTATTAAAGCATTTTGGATATACAGAATAATACTTAATATTATACTTTTGATTTTATGTTTGAATTTTTACAAGGTGGTACAAATGATAATAAATAATATTGTTTTACAACGTTAGATAATAAATTGATACCTGTAACGTTGTAGCGTTACAGTTACCCCCTCGTCGGTAAGAAAAAAAATGAAAAATTCAAAGTATTTGCAATTTTTGATTTTTTTTTTTTTTTTTTTGTACTAAGTATCACACCATATACATATTTATAAGAGAATAAATTTAGTGGGGTTGGTTATTTGGTTTACCGTTAGTTGTGGTGATTGTCTCCTTCGCCTCGACCTGGGTTGTCGTCCTGGTAAAATTCTTGACACTGATGATTTGAATGTTCTGATGTACCTTTTCGGGTAGCTGGCCGAAATCGGGCTGGCGTGGTCGGTATACCGTCTTCATGCAGGTGAACCCACTCGTTATCGGAATCATAGATATTTATTATGTAGTCATTACTAATAGGAAATATAGCATTTTAAAGATTATCCGGCCAATTTGATATTTATTGTTTTTTAGACGATGGTTATGGTCGGCGGTTAAATTTAAGTACTTTTTCAAATGGATTATTTTGATGGTGTTGTGATATTCGCCTATTTCGTGATGCCGCTCTACGTGCGCTTGTCCATGTTGATTCCTCCGATTCTCCAGGTAAGGTTTCTTTCTTTGGGGAGATTGGAACTGTGTTTCGTTGGTGGTTAATTCACACAGCGCTGCTTCGGTTACTTCAGATATGGTTTCTTGAAATTGTTTTCCGTCTTGGTTGGTCTGATTTGGCTTCAAAAAGTCGGTAATTGGTGTTTCATATCGAGTTGATTCATCTTTCCCAACCGGGCATTGTTGTTGATCGCTGTATTCAGTATGGTCTTCATTCCTGCCATCGTTATAAGTTGCTACGACTATGTTCGGATTTGGTATTTTGTCTTCTAACCTTTTTTCGAATGTTGGCGCTTGCTCATTGAGATCTTCATGCAACGTTTCCGTTCGATCTTCCATAATTTCTTCCACAGTTTGCGTGCCGACGTCTATAGTTTCTTTATGAGTTCGAGATCGATCCTTAATGTCTTGGATTTCGAATGCTTGCGTTTGTTCATTGAAATTTTCTTGCAACGTAGATTTTTCTAAGAGATCTTCTTTAACAGTATTGTGAGAGATGCTATCGATGTTGTCCTGTTTTTTACTCTGTTTGTGAATTTGTTTGTCGTCAACCGCTCCCAGAGCTAAGATGGTTGGCGGTGGTCGTTTTCCGACTCCTCTTCGTCAGATCGTATTTCGTCAGCAGGTTCATTTGTGACAGCTCCGATGTAGTTTGCTCTATATTCCGTATTATTGTGGTTGTTGTTAGGCGGTGTAGATCTAGCTCTATATTCATTGGAGCTATGGGGATGTTGTAGCTGGGTTCGGCGAATCCCGTATGTGTTGACAGGTCTTCCGTCGTTGTCGGTACGATTTTGATTGCCGAAGTTGTTGGCCCGTTGATTATATCGGTCCGTATATTCGTTAGGTCGCCTTTGTTGATTCATTCCTTGGTTTGGTTCATTTCTATTATTGTTATAAGTATTCCTGCTTGGTCCAATAGAATTGATATCGTCAATGGCCGATAATATTTTCAACATATCCGGTATGGTTTTCGGCTGTTGTAGAACCATGTGATTATACCACTGATCCGGGTAATGCCTCATGATACCTTGAATAAATGCTGTAGTTGGTATCGGTGGATCTAAATATTTGGTGCGTCGTACCCAATACGTGAAATGTTGAGTGAAATTGTTGAAACGTGGATTGTATTTTCTCGGCGTGTACAGCTCCCATGTTATTCGAGCTTGAATACGTTCTGACCAAAAAATATTTCGGAATTCGCGTTCAAAAGTTCCCCAATCGGTGATGATTTCTTCAACTGCTTCAAACCAACGTTGTGCGCTGCCTTTTAGATAATATTTTATTTCTTCTCTTAGTATTGTATTATCTTCGATGTTCTGATTGGCGATGAGTTTTTTCAATTGTTGTAAAAATTCGATCGGATGTACTTTGTCTCTTTCGCCCCAAAATGGTTCTAGACCTCTATGTCGCTGGCAACTTTCATATCTAGTATTATTAGTCGTGGGAATACTTGATGTATTGTGATGTGGTATTCGGTTCTCGATAATCTGGTGTAATGTTTTTGATTGTTCCTTTATGGCTTTATCCAGAGAATGATTTTGCTCGGCCACAGCTATTTCTAATGTTTGTGTACGATCTTCAATCGATTGTACTTTGCTGTTAATTTGAACTTCCAACCTGTCTTGTTCTTGCTTAATATTAGCTATTTCCTCGTCCAATAGCTGTGTTTTTACTTGAAAGTCCGTATGGATTTGATCGATCCTAGTCCCTAGATTTTTCTCTAGACTTAGCATATTGGTAGCTGAATCTGTTATTAGGCTTTGTGTATTAGCGGCCATTTGATGTTCCAAATCTGCGGTATTAGAAGCCATCCTGTTTTCCAAAGCAGATAATCGGTCCGCTATCATGTAAAACAATTCGTCGCTGGGGTTGGGTTTTCTTCCAGTGGTTTCGGATTGCTTTTGCTCGGGTGTTGTTTCTAAATCCGGCATGTCGAAACTAATCCTGGTAGATTCGGTATTAGTCTTATTTGACTCCTCCGACTTTTTAATTTCAATTATCTCTGGTGTGTCTGTATTCCTTGGCTGTTCTTCATTCTTTTCCGGTATCGATTCCAAACCGGGGGTTAAATCCGAAAAATCGGTCGTGTTGTTGTCCATCGTTGTATATTATTTATTTAATTAGGCTTATAAAAATTTTTTATTTATTTACCGATTCGTATTTGTTTGTTTTGTAATATTAGAGGGAACCCGTCTAATATACAATCGTCGTATTATAGTTAATTTATTTTAATAGTTATATTAAATATCAAAGGACACCCGTTTGATAAATAATATTTTTTGTTTTTGTTTAATTTGAATTATTAGTTTTATTGCTTTCGATTAATTTTTTTTTTTTTTATTTTGTTGCAATGGTAATATAAAAAAAAATAAATTTAATATTCAATTGTTTTAATTTATAATATAATTTAAAAAAAATTTTTTTTTTAAAATATTTAAATTTCAAATAATATTCAAATATTATTCGCAGTTTTATTTTATTACTGTATAAAATTCGATTTATTTGGTGTAAAAATAATGCTGTTCTGATGTCAATGTTACTGCAAACCAGTAACTTGTATAATACCGTCGTTGACAAGTTACCGAATAATAGTTCAATTATACGTAGCTTTCCCGTTACGCGTTTATTGACTTAGAATAATTTTGAATTTAATTTACAAAAATTTTGATAATTTTAATATAGTTTTACAAATCCCCTGTACAAAATGACAGGGTCCTGTCACGGTCGCCAATTGTAACGTTCTGGTTCTTTTGGGGCACTCGACCGTGTGTTTTGAGTGACCCGAACGACGTACACTTCCTTGACAAATTTGCCGGCACTTTAAAAATTCTATGTTTAATGATTATTTCAATGGTGGCCAACAAAATTGTAAGGGTCAAAATCTTTTATTATTTACTTTTCCTTCATCAAAACAACATAATTCAAAACAACAAACAAATAATTAGTTTTATTCAAATTAAATAAATGATAATTTATACAAAAATGTTTACATTAAATTATTTAAGTTAATTTCATTTAGTTATTTTTTATTTCAATCACAAATTTAATAATTTAAATTTTACATAAAAAAAAAGGTTTTAAGTTGCTTTTTATTTGCACAAAAAAAATAATTATTTTACATTTCTTTATTTAATACATCAAATCAAATTGTTTCTTTTAATTTCTCATAACCAGCATAATATAATAATCTCTTTATTTTTCTTACAATTTACAATTATTCAAGCCTAGCTTCAATTTAAATTTATAGTTAATATTTTCATTTGGAAATAAATTTCAATATTTCTTAATTCATATATTCAATACATTTTAAATTCTTTTGTAAGTAAAATTTTAATATTCTTGTCATGTCCTTTTTCAATTTTCAAATACTTAATTTCGCGTTTTTCAATATCAATCAATTCTTTAATTATTCAAATAAATACACTTTTATAATTTTATCAATTTTATAATTTCATAATTTCATCAATTTCATAACATCATCAATTTCATAATTTTCATACCATAATAATTTTTTAATCAATTAAATTTTTACAACGCGCTACTCAATACTTTCAATATCTAATTTCCATATTTTCAAGAATATTAAAATATTAACTTATTCTTCAAATTCTTTACATATTAACATTTTTTGTGAAATATAGTTAATTTCCTTTTTTACTCATCTTAACTTATAGTTTTTCAATAATTGCTAGAAAAATTAGCTTATTTATAATTCTGCTTTTTGATTATATAATTTTATTATAACAAAAAAAAAAATTACTTTCTTTATCATTTCAACTATTAAAATTTTAAAAAGATTTGACTGTAGGGAAAATAACCACGCTACAGAAATCTGGCGAGGATAATTACCTTTAGCATACTTTTGACAAAATATCCTCTTTTAAACATCGAATCTGCACGATGCAAACCCAGTCGTACATATTAGATGGAGTTCGTTTAATATTTTTTTCACACATCAAAGTTTATACAATGCAAACCCAGTTGTATATCTTTTGACGGAATTTCCAATGCAATCGCTTCAAAAATCAAATACGTACAATGCAAACCCAGTTGTACTTATTTGACAGAATTATTTACTTATCGTTTCAAACATCAAACTCATACAATGCAAACCCAGTTGTATTCATTTGACGGAACTGTTAATATGACTTTTTGGATAAAGAAATTAATTATTATACGTGAATTTATTATTTTTCTATTTCTTTCGATTTCAATTTTGTTAGTTATGACCCTTCTATAAAAATATAAATATATTACCTCATGATGCGACTTCTTTGTCAGTGATTTTAAATAGCAAAATTAGAAAATCAATCAATTATTATTTATAGCGAAAGCTTAGGAATCTTTTTACGGCCTGTTTTTATTGGAGGTTATAAACTGAATGAATTTAAGGCCTGTTTGTAATGGAAGTTAAAAACAGAATAATTTAATGTCTATTTGTACTAAAAGTTAAAAACAGAATGAATTTATAATATTTTACAAAATGAATATTTAGTCAAAATGAGATATCCTTCAAATGATATTAACCAATCAAATTACGTATAATTGACCTGTTCGTAACTTGCTTTCGCTCGGTCACTTATTAAAGCATTTTGGATATACAGAATAATACTTAATATTATACTTTTGATTTTATGTTTGAATTTTTACAAGGTGGTACAAATGATAATAAATAATATTGTTTTACAACGTTAGATAATAAATTGATACCTGTAACGTTGTAGCGTTACAGACTCACGTATGAAAAAAATCATTTATTTACAAAACATATTTTAATTTTCAATAGAAATCATTTTATTTGTTTGCTTATTTCATACACAAAAATTTCAAAATAATTATATACCTATACATAAGAAAAATAAAATAAGACACCTTGGTATTATGTTATGATGAAATTAACGGGATACAAGGCTAAATATAAAAACAATTTTTATTCACTAGAACTTCATTTAATGTCAACGTTGCGGCAAAAATTATTGCCTTCTTCAGGATCTATAACAAATAAATAAAACTCTACACATCTAAACATAAACTTAAAATTTTAAATTTTTTAATTTTTATAAAATTTCGTATATCAAATAATTTTGTATATCAAATAATTTAAGGTAAGCCGTAATAAGTAATTATTTGATATACAAAATTTTATAAAAATTAAAAAATTTTAAATTTTAAGTTTATGTTTAGATGTGTAGAGTTTTATTTATTTGTTATAGATCCTGAAGAAGACAATAATTTTTGCCGAAACGTTGACATTAAATGAAGTTCTAGTGAATAAAAATTGTTTTTATATTTAGCCTTGTATCCTGTTAATTTCATCATAAGAAAAATATATGCAATTAAAAAATTAACAATTATATTCATATAAAACTTTAGTAAATTAATTTTTGTTTATTTTTACAATTATTTTTCGCGACCCGGCAAAATTTTTCTACGACCCGGTGCTGGGTCGCGACCCACACTTAGGGAAAAGACTTAGGGCTTACGTCATTCCGACAATGAAGACGAATCTAACGACACCTTTTATGTTACAATCCATCAAGTCGTTTAGGTTATAGAGCATGCCGAAGAAATAGACACACTCGAAAAACATTACCCATCTTTCGGGTCAATCGGGTAATAAAAATTATCACGATTTTTTTGTCAAATAATCATAAATTGTATTGTTATATCGTTCATACAGCGCTTAGACAACGCTTCATTTTACAATTCCTGCGATGTATTATGCGTGCAATGTACTAATCTACAAAATAACCTTGCTCTATATACCTACTAACTCATTTAAAGATTAAAACACAAACACTGCTCATTTACTCAATGCAAATCGTACCACTCCCCCGCCACCCCGACCGACCCCTTACTCCGCCCCTTTCACCCCATCAAACCGCGCAACACAGTTTTTGTTTTATGTCCCGTTCAATATTTAAAAAACAATTAAAACTCGTTTTATAATTGAAATTGAACCACATATAGGTACTACGTATACATACAGTTCGATTAAGGTTTTTTCTACAAAAACTTTACCTACAAAAAAATGAACGTAAAATGTAAATAAATTATAAAAATATGCGGTTGAAGCTATAAGTTTACAATGCTGTCAGATTACATATTAAATAATTCATTTAGCTACTGAATGTCTGCGTTCAACATAATTTTCATAATGAAGTGTAATGTTTTATTTATTTTCGAAATATTTTGAATATTTAAATTTTAATATTGTTCTCGTAATCCTTTTATCTGTTAAATTCGTTCAAGTCGTGTTCAGGTTATTGATATAGGTACTAGGGAGGTATTTGGAAGAGTTTCATAATTTTATCATTCCAAAACCACAATTGGAGAATGGTACTAATTTAGGTCAAAATTTACTTTTCAAAAGTTTACAATATTTTTTTCGTTTTGAGGTCTCTCTAAACCAAAAAATATATTTTTGGAAAAAGTCTGTGAACACGATACAGGTCAAACGAATGAGAGTATTTGAACCAAATTTTGCTTGATATGCAAATATAAAAAGCCCTTTTGTTGTTGAGGGAAATAAACGTATGAAGAGATATATGCTATAACGTTGTTTTTTATATAATGGTATAATTTTCATAACGGTTTATTGTTGTATCTATTTTTGCAAGAAGTTTTGTAAAAATTTTTTTTCTAAACTTTATATTTTCGGAAATATTTCAAAAATACAAAAAAAAATTGTTGTTCCTCTGTTCTGTAGTTGACACGCATGCTTCGATTAATTTTTACATGACGTGGCAACATATTATATAGATAACCATGAAAACGGATAGCAAATATCCTAATATTTATAAACTAGCCGTTACCCGCGTCACCGCACGCGTTAACAGGAATTTTATTCTTTTAATTATAATTTGTCAAATATCAATATTTTTTAAGTTACTATGGTCCCGTCACCCAATCAGCTGAAAGGACCCCGCAAAAACCTTATGGGATTTGGTTCTCGGTTAAATTGACCGAAAATGATTTTATTTTATAGTTTAAAGATCACTAAGAAAAAGTGTCCATGGACGCATAACCTAAAAACCGATAGATTTTTTAGCTTCTATAGAGAATGTTAAAATAATTTGACATAGGATAGAAAAAAGTTTGGGAACCGCTAATATAACTGTTGTATAGAGCAGCCCCGTACCTATACCTATATATATACCGTAATGACTTTTTCATTTCTAATTAAAGTGTGTATTAAGTTATTCATTATCAAGTGCCTGTTAGCATTAAGTATGAGCATTTAATAATTGAAAAACTAGAACAAAAGCAAACTTGCAATACTTTAAACTCTTTGAAAGGTACGAAACAAATCCCCAGCTGTTTTAACAGCTGCTCTTTTAAATTTCATTATTTATACGTCGATTGTGTATTTCTTTTTATACGTCAATTAAATAGCTCTTTCATATATTTTTTTACAGAACCAAACCATATGATTTTATTTAATAATTATTTTTTCAAACTTTTACTATAATAGATAAAAATGAAATTACTTTTGACGTGATAACGTCTTATAAATTGATGAAACACCAGCTGCACGCACGAAAAAGTGTAACGTTCCAAAAGTGTCGCGTTCCGCCTGACCCTGTGCGTGCAAGCGAGAGCGCAGTATATTCAATAGAGAAGCACGATCGGCGTCGGCTTGTACGCATTTCTTCTCGCGTGACGTCAAAGAGTAGTGTGCGTTCAACATTTTTTTCGGCTGTTCCAACGAAAGCTACATCTGACAGATGGCCTTTGTTTTATAAACCGTGGAAATTAAGACTTAAAATCAAGATATCTAATAAAAATGTCATAAATTATCGAATTTTTAAAGCAATTTTTCAGATAATACATCGTTATTTGTTCGTTTTTGCACGGATATTTTTTGTGTCATATAATTATTACCGATTCAAGCCAAAGTATAACTGAACGCACGATAATGGCAATATGGCGCTAATAATAATTAATAAATGTCATTTTATTTTGTTAAAAATAACTGATCGCCGTCATTATGGATAAAATATGATATTATTCACAACGAATGGAAATGTATTGATCAATTGATAGTTTGTACACAAACGCAGCTACATTTTGTATCAAAAACAAATTTTGGGAGATATCTGCATTTCATAACAGCAGATAAATTATACGGTTTGTTAACAAATATATAATATATATACATTCTTTTAAATGCCTTTTATAATTGCTTAAAAATATGTATTTTGCTTTGGTTGATCAAATTATTAGTCGGTAAAAATATAGTTTGACAACTACTAAAATTTAGGTTATGTATTATTAAATATAATATTCGAGCGGAATACGTTATCACGTAAACTATCGTCCGTAAACCGAGTTTACAGACAACCAATTTTTTTTCGTTCATTAATCAATCATTAATCAATCACTCAACCTACCGAACCTATTTCAAAAAAGATTTTATTTGCAAATTTAATGTTTTATTAATATTTATTTTTAGAAAAAGTTTTGTAAAAAAAAGTGGCTTTATAGTTTTATTTTGTAGAACTGTTAAAAAGAAATTAATTAGGTAGCTGACAAGCATGCTTTGGTTAATTTTTACGTGTAATACCCAGTAAGTAACTAGAGCTCTCTAGTTAGTATGCTTTCCATAAGTGAAAGTGCCCTCAGTTGAGAGAGAGAACGCTGCAGAATACCCAGAAAACCAGATACAGTGGTACCTCGACATACGAGTACCCCAACATACGAGTTTTTCGAGATACGAGCCGGCGAGCGAGTGATTTTTTGCTTTGAGTTACGAGCGAAATTCGAGATACAAGTTCGGTTTAGCAGGTTTAATGACACTTGCCTAACTCATTTCCGGAACATTCTGAGAGGGAGGAAGAAACAAACCTCCTTGGACATGTTTTTTTGTTTTTTTTTCTAAATGGCCTATAGGTGAAAGCGAGAAAAATGTAGCGAAAAAGGCAAAGACCAGTGAGGATATCTAATTTATTTCTTTACATTCTCTTTTTTGTTTTTGTACAATAAATATTTGTCATTTATAAATACGTTTTTATTATTCAAACTGGGGTGACATTTTGGGGGTTGGAACGGATTAATGGTAGTTCAATTGTTTTGTATGGGGAAATTTGCTTCGAGATACGAGCAAGGTTGCGGAACGAATTAAACTCGTATGTCGAGGTACCACTGTATATGTTTACTCAAATCAGCATGTTTTGTATCATTAGTTACCATAGAGATGAGGAATTTTTCTCTATCTGAATTGCAGACACTTTCACGGCTCATTCGCGTACTCTAGTCTAATATCTCTATGGTAATACCACATTATGTAATCATGTAAACCAGGGGTCGACAACCCGCGGCCCGCGGGTCGCATGCGTCCCACAGCCCTATACCTTGCGGTCTGTGACTGTTTTATAAATAAAAGTCTTATATACCTACTTACATAAATAAATAATTAAAATAATTTTCACAAACCCTTTTTCTTGTGATATTGAGGATGTACCCGCAGGCATTTACAAATGAACGTGATTGAGATCCAATGTAATGATACCCTCAAAAAATCTTCTTTTGCAATCAAAGATCTTGATTAAAGATCTTGTTAAATTTTATGGCAGTTTGCTATCTAATTTTGACGAAGTATGGTTTGCTCTGCAATTAATTACAATTTTTGGTAGTACTTACTTATGCAAACAAACCTTTTCGATTCTCAAATAAATACAGAAAAAATAAATATCCTTCTCGTCTCACAGATGAGCATTTGAGAGCTTATTAACAAATTGCAACTAAAAACCTGGAAGCTAGCATACAACAAATAGCCACTCAAATACAATCTCAAACGTCACACTATTTTTTGTAAAAGAACAGTTCTCGTTTAAATTTTTAATAAAATTCAAATAAAGTGTTTTCGAATTTTTAATATCACAAATACCTATTATTAAAATTATGAACAAGTGCGGCCCGCCTTTATTTCAATTTGCCACTATGTGGCCCTTGCCTGCCAAAAGGTTGCCGATCGCTGATGTAAACCAATAGCAAATATAATATTTAATACTAGCGGTTACCCACGGCCCCATACGCGTTAACAGAAATTTTATTTTCTTTATTATAATATGTCCAAATGTCAATATTTTTTAAGTTGGAATGGTGCTGTCCTCCAATTAGCTGGATTTTTAGTATATTTACTTACACTATTGGCGTCGGTCGGATGGCGGAACCTAGTTTTTTTTTTTTTGTATTATTCAGAACGGTGTCTATCAAGTAACAACCTTTTAGTTATTAGTTTTCCAGATTTATAAAAATTTCATGCAATTTTTCTCCTTACTCAATAACTGTACTAAAAATTATAATTTATTATGATGAAACAAAACGAGTTAACTTTATTTTATTTTATGTAAATTTACTGTTTTTTATATAAGTTCTTAAGAATTTTTTGCTGCTCAGAGAACTTAAGATGCATACACACTTTAAACAGAAGTAAGTTTATGTAGGTATCTAGATTTTAATTACGTTTATTATGTAGAAGCTGGGGTTCGAATCCCGGCGGGGGAAAATGTGGCTGGGACTTTTTCCTGCTGCCTCTCGCCGAGAAACGGTAATTCCTATACAGGTCATCTTGTTGAGGTTTTCCATGGTTTCCCGCAATAGTTCCAGATAAACATCGAGATGGTTCCTTATTCACGGCCATGGCCGATTACCTGCCAAACTCCTATGATCAAAATTTGCATACCTTATCCTAATGTCCTAAAATTCGTTCATTCGGCCATTGCTATTAATAGAGTGTTGACGTTGAAAAAATGCAACAAATAACGAGAAGTGTTGATAGATGGAAAATAGTAGTGGTGCGAATGGCGTCTGTTATGACATAGAGTCCAGAAACGGACGTTAAACGCATTATTATCATTTTAGTAAGCGACGGTTTATGGTGCCGACGTTATAATGTGCGCCCACCTTTAGCTGCTAAACGCATCCTAACTCCGCAGACACACAAATTACAAAATGAAAACAGCGAATTTAAATTAATCTTTATTCAAAATCAAAGTTCAATAATTGAAGAAGAAATCCTTCACTTTTATGTGCGAGAGAACAAAAAAAAATAAGAAAGTAACGACGATAAAATATTCGTCTCATTTAACGTTGTTAAATTAAAACAACGTTTTAATTAAACAAAAATTTTAATTGTAATTCTCATTTCTGCATAATCCAAATATTACAAACGGTTCGCAGAACGTCATTAAAGGTGCCTTCTGCCATCATTCACTGACTGTACTGACGTCAGACCTAGCGAAGAATAAAAGGAAAGAAATAAGCGATCTAAGAGGTTCGTGCGAAAATCACCTTGTTAGAGAGAAACTGTACATACGTCTACTTAGCAATGTACAGAGGCGTCGCGTTACGTAACAACCAAAAGTGCACCCAATCTACACTTGATTCAGAAAAATAGTACATAGGCTCTTCTTAATGTACTCGGGGCCGCCTTTAACCTATTGGAGGCCCTGGGAACACTAGGATAATGTGGCACCTATGACCTTGACAGAGCACTATTTTGTTAGAATAGACCAGTGATTCCCAAAGTGGTCTATATCGACCCCCAGGGGTCGACGACAACTTGCAAGGGATCCATGTGAGCGGAAAAAAAATTGGGGGCCATGAAATTAAAATGGGGGTCAACGATCGTGAATCTCCTAACAAAAAAAGAAACAAACTGGTCATCGTTAACCGAAGAGATTTAAGATTAAATGTAACTAAATTGATGCCAAATGTTGAAAATTTAATATTAAAGCATCAGGTTCAACCCTCACACTAAAAGCATTTATTTTTTGCTTAGTTATTTTATGTAACAGAAAGTAAATTTTAATTTGATTCGTTTAATTTGAATCTAATTAACAAATGTATAAAACTAAACATTTCACACTACATTTCACTACCGTTTATAAAATTAAATCGTTCAAAGTGAGTAGCACTATACCTGTTGTCAAAAATACATTTGAAATTAATGAATTTGCAAAAAATCAATATCAGATAAGGGGGTCTACCCAAAACCAAAGAACATGGCAAGTGGTCTACGAGACAAAAAAGTTTGGGAGCTTCTGGAATAGACAGAGGAAGTATATAAGCAAGGTTTTATTTATTTCTTTACAGTCACATTAAATGAATAGATAATATAATATAATCCACGAAAGTAGCATTCACAGGTTAATGCTTAAAAATCTATGTTGATTGAAGAGGTACCATTCTAGATTTGAGATGGGCAACATCGCGTATCACTTCTTTAAAATTCAAAATCTATGTTTTTGAGCATATCACATTCAATGGACATTAGCGACAAACTGGTCAATCTCTCTTGAAGCATTGTACTTAAATTAAATTTACCTAAACGTGCTGAAATCGGAAAGCCTGATTTTCGGGCGCAAGCGAAGAGGTATTGTAGTCAGTCATTATCGTTTGATTTTTTCGAAATAAATGTTTCTCAGTAATAAAATATATCGATTATCGTTTGGTGATCTGGCAGGAACTAGTCAACCGCTATCGATTGCAGGGCCCTGAACACGTACCCAGAGTTCCCAGTGGGAAAGAGAGGCTTGGATGTACTAATTACTTTATTTTTAATCGATGATAACACGGGTCAAAAGACGACAATCAGTGTTGATAACGCCTCCATGAGCTCTCAAACATTTTTGGGTAGGTATGTGAAGGCAGCGTGAAAATTTATGAAAGAGTTTTTTCGTAAGTCTGAACCACGAAGTCCAGAAGAACCAGGAGACCTAGCTTCCTATGCTTCCTGTGTTTCGAAACGGACCGTTTTCTGACGCACGCGAGATGGTGTTGTTATCACTACCTGGGAAAACTTCGGTGCTTTCCACCTGTTTTCGCCATAGTTACCAAAGTTGTTTTGCCAGACGGTGGTTGTCCCGGGTATGAGATGCCAGACTTGAGTTTTTGTTCTCAAAGGCACCTGAACTTATCGCTCAGGAAATTTCAAACATAATTAAATATATATTAAGTGACACCTCCAGTTTGACATCTTTGACCCGGTCCAACCAAGCATTGTCCCCGATCTCAGCTGCCAGACTGCGGTTTTTACGTTCAAGGTAGTGCCCTTAATGAATGTACAATAACTTAGGTTTGCGGAAATACTATAAGTAAAATCGTCACTAGCTCCCTAAATATTAGTTGTCGGTGACCTTGAAAAAAATAATTGTGATGCGCATTTTCGATTGCCATTACGAGCCGTCACTGATTCGTTAAATAATTAAATTGTTTACAAAAGTGGAGCAGAGACGTTAAATATTATCAATAATAAAATCTCCCCTGTTTGACGAACTGACTCTGTTCTACTTAATGCTGTGAAAAGTCATTATAATTCTTTTGTAGAGGCGACGAGAATGTCATCAAGAAAATCACGAAGAAAAGTCGACTTACATCAGAATCATGTCAGAAAATCTGCGTGAAAAACACGCACAAATCCAGCCGTCTTCTTGCATTGCACTCATGTTTTAAAGGTAATGCTGTAGGGATGAAATTAAAATACCAAAAACACCACGTTTTCACTAAGCCGTCGAATTACGCTGTTACAAAATTTTAAAAATTTATAATTTCTTCTATGCCCATATTCACCGAAAACTATTAAAGATAGAAGCTACTGATCTTGGAACAAATTTATTCGTTAGGATAAAATTTACTTTCAATTCACCAAGCAAAATATAGAGTAGAACAGTTAGTTAAAGAATAAATATGCACTGCACTATGCTCTTTTGGTTTTTTGTTGAATATTTGACATCCGACCGATGGCGTTAGTGTAAACGTCAAAATAAAAGTTTCACAAAATAATAATGTTTTATCCTAACCCAACTCGACTCGGACGCGTCTAAGTTTTCTAACAAGGGGTGGACCTATGAAAACGTTCATTCAGTTGTTCGTCGCTAGTCGAAACGCACCATTGACAGTACCAGAGGCTGCCTCTGAAATCACAAATCACGGCGCTATTGGCCGTTTTTCTCACACTTCTTAATGCGCAGATTTTTCATCTTGCTACTATCTTCTCTAAACGATACTACAGTCACAGTACAACTACAGCAGAGGCGGGCAAATCTTTTGATCGCCGGGCCACATAGCTGACGATAATTCGACCGCGGGCCGTATAGCTGATTAAAATTTGACCGCGGGCCAAAAATTTGCAGAGCAAAAAAAAAGGTCCTCACATTCTATTTCCGCATTTGGAGAGCAAAAAAAAAAAGAAAAAGCTCCTTTTCGTCTATTCTGGCGCCCTTGCTATATCTTTACTATTTTTCTAAAATGCTTCGCGGGCCGGATAAAATTGTGCTGCGGGCCGAATTCGGCCCGCGGGCCGCCATTTGCCCAGGCCTGAACTACAGAACTACAGTCTATAGTATTTTGTGTAGTGCTTAGAAGTTTCGCTTCTATAGTGTGTGGTGTAAACTACAGTTTATTTTTTTTTCTTGATATCAAGCGACCATGCCAGAGACGAAAGTCTTTATTGACAAGATTTCCCTAAATACGCCGTTCAATGGATCGAAACAAAAATTTTAATTTACCTCATTATTATTATTTTCCGCCCCTTTCAAATAAGGGTAGTTTACTGAGGAAGAAAAAACACAAATTGCGATTGTTTCAAAAATGACTTCAACAATTTTATTCATATTTAATACATCGATATGTTTTTAATGATTCTACAATCTGTCTCGAAAAAATCTACAAAGTCATAAAAACTATAAAAAAGACGAGTGTGCTTTAGACCACACGACTGAAGTAAAACTTCTTCCTACCATAATTTGTTATTATTCACCCGAAAATTCACAAAATATGAACTTTAAAATTAATTTACAATTTTATTCACTTTAAACGTAGAATATTACATAAAGATAATGAAAACAAAACGTTGCAACGTTGTCACTGGAAGTAAAGAGTACTGCTTATATTTTCGGCCACTTGATAGCGCCAAGTATGTGCCATTCTATTGTTAGTACTGCTTATATTTCCGGCCACATGATGGCGCCAAGTATGTGTCATTCAACTCTCTCTCTTTCTTTCTTCACTAACTTATATCTCCCTCTCAACTTCCAATATACGAAACGTACCTCTCTCTCTTTCTATCTTCACTAACTTATATCTCCCTCTCAACTTCCGTTCGCCTAGCCCGATCACACTTCCGTAAATCTCTCGTCAGGCATTCACCAGCTTACTCCCCAAGTGAAGCGTGCCTAAAGAAGTTCGACTTCAATAAAATGCCAAAATGCATTGGTAGTCTTCAAATAAGTTTGAAAATTGGTGGTTAAAAAATTTAAAATATTGACAACTTTTAAAATGGACCAAAATCTATTCTCATTCCAAAGCGATCGCAGTTTAAAGTAAGATGTAAATTCAGTGACAATAAGTTGGAGGATTCTTATTAAAATACATGGGATTAGCACAACCCTGGAACGCCGTCGACATGACCTCAATTTGGTGTATTTTCTTGTAGATTTGTACCGTCTGCCACTGCTGTCAGGGTTTAGACTAGGGAGAGAATGGAACACATCCAGTGATGGTTCGTCAAATTCAGTTCTTTTTTACGTCCGGTCAATTTCTCAACTGTATAAGGACCCTTTCACAGCACCGTGTGTCGTCTGCCGTAGCAATATTGCGCCGGTTCTCCTCACCTTCAGCCTCAGCCTCAGCCGGTTTGCTAGACACGACACGCGGAACTGTGAAATTTTTATAAACCAACATTTTAATCGAAAGCAAACCCGTTTCATTAATTCTCACAACTTTCACATTTCTATGTTTTCTGAACTACATAATTTTAGTACTCTGCAGAAAATATGTTTTTTTCTGTAAACTCAATGAGGCAATTTCTTTGGTGTCAGGTAAGTCGAAAAAGCTAGTTTTAAGCCGTTAATACCAACCAAAAGAGAATACATCATAGACAGTTCAGTAAAAATGAAATTTAATAATTTTTTACTTAAGGAGGTTGATGCGTTACAGTTCCAATCAAAAGTAAGTCGAATTCTAAATGGGAAATTTTCCATAATAAATTTTTACAAAAGGTTATAAGTTGATGATACTAATAAATTATTGTCATTGAGGCATAAATAAATAATTTTTTTTTAATATTAATACATTATTTCAGTATTTTACTTAATGGACTAGCTTTTGAATTTTTCGTACAAAGTTAGGTTAGAAAAAATAAATTTATGTAAATATCTGTATTTTACATATTTTTTGCAATAAATAATTAAAAAAAGAAATAAGAAGTAATAAAAATTAAAATTAAATCTTTAAAAAGTTGAAAATTCAGTTAAAATTGTCAAGAATAAAAGTCCATAATCGAAAAGTGCTAAGGTTTAATAATTTTTTTTATTGATTAAATGTCTCCTAATTAAATTGGAAAAAATAATAAAATATGCGTAAGACATCGATGCTTTACATAGTTAGTTTTCGGAACTGCTGACATTATTTGGTTATTTGCAAAAAATTAAAATGTACCGTTTGCATGCTAGGTTGACATATTTTCCATAAGACTACATGTAATAGTTTTTTTTTAATTTTTTACTTTATAAATCTCCTAATGATTTTGGATTTTTTACAGAAAATTTTTTCATCAAAAAATCTATTAAAAAAACTTTCTTTCAGATTTTTTTCATTATCTTCGTAAAACAGCTCAACCTCCTTAAGTCCTTCATAACTGATACCAGAGATGCTTTCTTCTTCTTTTAAAAGGTCAATGAGTTTATAAATAGAAAAGTTAATTATCTTAGCAGTACAATAATCAGGTGATAGTATCGCTTTTAGCATTAGTGTATTAACTGTTCCTGATTTAAAATATCAACAGTAACAATTAATTTTCAAATCATAAATGACTCTAAAAACAGAAGACAGTCACAGAAGTGCATACTTACAGATAATGCAGCATGTCAATACACTATCTTCTTTTAATACTTGAGGAAGATTTACCTGAAAAAAGAAAAAAAATACATTAAGAATTTTAGTTTAAATACGAAATACTTGTGATTATTTAGCATTATCAGATATATTGTGGACCGAAGACACTTGATAGTTGATTTTATCAGCGTCTAATTTATAATCAGCGTTTTAAACTCTACAAAGTACTGAGTTTTCAATGTCAAACAGTGAAACGAAACTAGAGTCTCTCAAGTCTCATAATCGAAAACTAAAGTTAAAATCATTCGTTATAATATTCACATCGAATGCATAGACAGGTAGAATGAATTATGTTTTCATCCGCATAGTACCTAACCATTCGGGATATTAACGCATTGCACAGTAGAATACGATTACTTACGCCTTTTATTTGCGTCTTTACTATGAAGCATTGCATGTGACTCTCTCAAGACTGATAATCGAAATTGAAAGCAAATTCGTTCGAGAGTTGCAACATTCATTCACTCACATCTCCTATTATTATTACACCGTGCGAAGGAACAATTTTGAATGAATCATTCCATTATTCAAATCATTAGAACGTTTCAATTATTAAAATTGTTATCAACTCTAAACGCAACATTCCTCGGTCAGACACACAAGTATATTATATCGTTTCTTTTCATCAATACAAAGGTGTCAGTGAAACGAGATCGTCCCGCAGAAATATTTCACGCCTCGTTAAATTTACGCTCAGCAAAACAAATGTCAAATGTCCATTTCATCTTCGGAATTGTTTCTCATATTAAAACAACAAATGAAAAAATTACCAACAACTTGTTAACAAATAGAAAATTTTCAAATAATTATAACGGTTTCGGGGGGAGGTTATAAAGTAGCGCGCGGTAGATCAGTGGCGTGGGGTGGTTCAAGTTCCAACTGCGGATCTCCTTGCGGAACAAAATTCAACAATGCACTTACCTGCAGTTAGTAATTATAAAATCAAGAGAAGAAGCAATCCAGAGGGCGGCGGGTAATTAGTTATTATTTTTTCTCAAGACAAGTTTTGGGTGATTTAAGATTTACGTTCTTTCTTGGTTGTAACGAGTCGACTGTGAACTGGGTGTACTGACGAGGTAGAAGGAAATGAAAATACAAGCTAAAGACATTTTAATCGTTCCTCGAGCATATATACATATATTCTATCTCTTTCTTCCTGTCTATTTTCCTCTTGCGACAGAATTTAAATTAAGGGACTTGGCTGACTGACAAGTCGTCCACATTCTGCAGCCTAGCTGCTTAAGTCTGTCGTATTAACGTTTTATTAAAAGAATAATCTTAACGAAAATTACATTAAATAAATCTGCGTTTTATTCGTGTTTATCATTTTTCTTATCCTTGAAACTTTGCACCGTTTTCACAATATCTTCCAAACAATATATATGTGCTTTAAAACACATGCTGAAGCGAAATAAAATGTCTCATTCTGCAAACTCGAACGGCCAACAATTGTAATTAAAAATTCTCGAAATCCTCAAGAAAACAGATTCATTATTACAAGAAACATCATAGCACCGGACGTTTCTAAACTTTTGCAGGATGATTAAAAAAACGGTGACACTGAGATGTCCGATACGACGACAGCTATACATAACCTAAAAAAATGTTTGCAGCTGGCAAAAGAAGATGAATCAAGGTTTCAAACTGCCAACCGTAAGCGTCACTATGAAACTTAATTTAAATTTCGCCAAATTATATTCAATACATGTGAACTTGCTAAGTTGCGTTCTAGAGAAAATAATTCTTGAAATTATACAGGTCCGGAACACTCGAGTATAATTCAGTGTGAACGAGAGGCACAGGAAAAAGAATTGTTATGTCCAGCGCTGTACTGAAACGCAAGTAGATTGTCATGCTTTTCTTTTCTGTTAATTTGGCGAACGCTACAATAAATTGACTATGAATAAACATGATGCGGAGGATCAAGTCGTCTGATGCGACTTCTGTAATTAAAACAATGGTTTAGTTCGGAAGATTGTCTTCTGTCTTCTAACGAATAATTCAATAACAAAAGCTTACCAATGAATCGCTTATTCACAGCAAGTTCGTGCCTCTTATATAAACATTGCCATTGTTTTTATCTCTAGTTAAATTATATGAATCTCAATCAATACTAATTTACAAAATTGTAACGCAAGCTAAGCTGTAATTCCAGTTTCGGGTGTATGAATCGGGTGTCTCATCGGAGCGTTCGGAATTTTTTATTATAATAAAATATACAAAATTACAATCATTTCTTTTATTTCTAAGATAGTATTCCAAATATCCTCATCCCGTCGAAATTCGATAGGGGTTATCCACAAAAAATCGAAAATTTACATAAATGATGAATATTACAGTCCTTTATTATTTTACGAACACAGATGCTTATGATAATTTTAAGCAGAATCTCATAAAACGAATAAAGTCAACTTAAATACCAAAATGTTTTTTTTCTTTTTGTGCAAATTTAAAATGTAGATATTTAGTGAATTTGACATATGTTTGCCGTTGACCTGCAGCAAACATAAATGTAAATATATTGTGTCAAAACCGTTCTGTTACCACCTGTACTACAACAAAAAGCAGCAAATTCGATGTTTCTCCAACAGCTCGTGCGAAATTCTTTCCACCTGTCGTAAACAAAACTTTAATTCGCAAAGTTCGGCGCGGCGGAACGAGGTGAAAAGTAACAGTTTAGGAATTCGGGCGTCCAACTTGTAGTAAAAACTTGCACGACATTATTCAAACGACAGCGGAACGCGACGGACCCCGGCTGATGAAATATTAGGCGTTCTCACAGGTCACTAGATCCGTGTGCAACGGACTCTCGCACGAACAAGGAGCATGATTCTGGAAGAAGGTAGTGAAGGAGGGGAAGCAAAGGGAGGAACATAGCTGACGGCATTAATTAAACCGGTTGTGCCCGCAATGTCAGACTATTCATTTCACCGGCCTACGGGCTACGCGCAGACCAACCAGCTGGGCCGTCCATTAGCTACGGCTCCTCGGGACATGGAGAATTAATAATTTAGCCGCCGGCGAAGTCTACCACACTAACTACTTTACGGCGTTATAGTCATGAATTCATCAGCCATCAGCAAGTACATCCTATTAACAATTCTAGTGATCAAATTTGTTGTTTTTTTTAATTTTTGAGGCACGATACCAACTGTAGAGTTTAGAGTCATAATCTGCAATCTCGGTACCAATTGTATACATATGTCCATATATAGGGTCTTTCATTAAGTGCTTCCTATTTTTAAATTTAAATAAAACAAAGTGTGTGTGAAATAGCATCGAAATTTTTTATTCGTTTGAAAGGCCTATCGGTGCCATTATGTGTGTGAATATAACATCGTTCAAATGTCCGCCGTTGCTTCTCTGGGTGACGGGAATCCGAAATGTCCAATTTTCCATGACTCTGGCGCATAAATCAGGCTGAATTTGACCGATGGCATGGGTTATGTTAGCTTTGAGGGCCGCTGTGGTTTGTGGTTTATTCATCATCGACCTATAGCGCTCGCCGTTGACGGTGATGGCCTAGACAACGTCGTTCTCAAAGAAATATGGACCGATGACGCCGTCAGCCCAACATCCACACCAAACAGTGACTTTTTCGGCATGCTTTGGACGCTCTTGGATCTCATGTGGATTGGTATCGTTCCAAATTCGACAATTTTGTTTGTTCACGTATTTATTCATCCAGAAATGGGCCTCATCGCTGCAGATGATTTTTCGATGAACGTTGCCCGAACAGAACATCCATTTTATCATTTGCACGTCTTGTTGAACACTATATCCGTCCATGGTGATTTGGAAAAACAGACTGAATAAATGACAGCCAATTTGACAGATGTAGCTTCAACAAGATGGCCGCTATCAATTGTCAAAGTTCCTATTGGAAGACCTTTTATACAGAGCATATACAATGCACATATACAAGAGAATATCACTTGGGGGATGGCTCTATATTCCCTAATATCAGTATCGTTAAATATCAAAATTGGATCTACTATTGTCCTCTATGAATTTAAAAAAATATTTTAAATATAACAAAATTACTATGATATCTACCATAACATAATATAATAGTAATATAACGGTTATAAAAAGAATAAAAAGCTCTACCAGAATAGTAAATAAATGTACCTATATATGGTGCTATTAAAAAATATTGAAAGTTGACTCTCTGTAAGAAACAAAACGATTAAGCCAATAAATAACTAGGAAAATATAATTCAATTCACCAATACAATCGATACGAACTTTATTATGCCTCAAGAGAGAATGTCCCTGTAATATATTTCGCCCCCTTTTGCCTCTATAAGGTGCACAGTTCACGCGTTATAACCATAGAGACATAAGTAACTAGAGTACGCTAGTGTGTATGCTTGTCATAAGTGTCCTCAGTTAAGATAGAGAACGCTGCAGAAAACCAGAAATTTGTTTACTCAAATCTAAATTGTATGTATCATTAGTTACCAGAGAGATAAGGAACTGTTCTCTCTCTCTTAATTGCAGACACTTTCACTGCTCTCTCGCGTACTCTATTGTAATATCTCTATATAACCAGTTAGGTATATAACATCACAATTAAGCATTTGATACACAAAGATATCGTCGATAATTTACCATCATTTTGTATAGAATTTCATCCCAGTTACGAATATACATAGGCTTTGATTATAGTGGAAATATTACATCGTGTGCTAATTAAGCAGGTTTCTCTCTCTAAAAAACTTGAAACAAAAAATCGTTTCACGAGTGGTTCCCTTTATCCGTCCATTGCATTCGCGCTTTAAATTGCAAATTGATAGTAATATAAAAATATAAGAGAGAAACGATTTTTAGAGAGAGAAGCGTGCCTAATGAGCAGACGATGTAATATTTCCACCATTGTTCATTGGCTTTGATGGGCTAATCTTCAAAAATAATCGAAATACATCAGAAGAAAATATGAGTTAATCCCATGTCAAGATAACTATAATAGTTTATTAAAATATGAAATAATAAACTGGATTCACGAATATGCACGAGGACCACAAAAACAAGGCAATTGATGGTTTATTAAAAAAATTATTCTGTTCATTAGTCCCGACTTCACATAAAAACTCGTTGAAATAAATAGAATTTTACATGGTATAGATCTCAAGGTCGACTTAATTCAGACATCAAACTACGTCATTAAAATTTCAATTAACAGTGGAAGAAGATCCGCCAGATATGAGCGATAATTTAAGCCAGTTATGTATAATTACAAACAAATTGTAACGGTTGATAAAACAAGCGTTTCAGTAATACCAACCTAAGGCCTCGTCGTATAGGGTAGTTTTTAGAGAGCCAGAGGTGCGTATGTACACATTGTAACAGCTTCCAGTGAATAATCACTCTTCTGCAATATAAAAGCTTTGTTTCCCTGCAAAGAACTCGAAACGAATTCGAATTTTTTTACATATTTGGCAACACTTGCTTGTCGGACTTTAAAATTATATTAAATGACAATTACGAATGTAATATTAGCTCTCGCTTATGTGAGGGTTCATGTCTGGCGTCACCTAATGTAAATGTGAAATATCAGTTAGAAATTACTTTAAATATTAGAATTATCGCTTGTTAAGTTATGTCATTGTGGGATAAGGAAACTCAGACCGCCGCGATAGTGAAAAGATTTGGAGATCCCGACGGTGACAGTGTTTGAAATTTTTTTTTTCTAATATGGCGATGTAGCAATAGGTGTTTCTTAATAATTGTAGCAAACAAAAGCTATATGTGTTATTAATAATTATTATTTATTTATATTTATAGCAAAGTATCTGTTATTGTTCGAATCGGTAGAAAACGCTACATTCACATTATTGCCTTTACTTTTAAACTAAACACGAAACGGGATAAAATTTGAATATGTATTTGCTTAACTCTTTTATGGTCAACGTTTCGAGAAGCATAGTTTTATTCACGCCATTTAGAACAATGATGTCAAAAATACGGCTCTCGGGCCGCAACCGGCCCTCAAGCCATCTCAATACGGCGCGCGATCAGAATCTATCCAGTGAGGATTTTAGACATCAATGAGCTTATCAAAAACAAGAGACCTCAGGTGTCTGGATCATGAAGCTCAAGATAATTTACTCTTTTTATTACCGTTATATGAAAATTGTTTTAATTTAGTGCGTGTTTTAGTTTTTAATTTTGAGTCTGGCCCGCTAACACACCATAAATCTTATAAATGGCCTTTTAGAAAGATCAGCCTGACACCCCTAATTTGGAGCATTGGATATCTTCACATACCTCCCGCACACTTCATTTCAAATCTTTTCGGTTATGGCTCTCCTGATGCTATTTTTTAAGCTAAACGGTTCGGGTAGACGTCAAATGAAAAAAAAACACTTTCTACAGGCGAAAAATTGAAAAAAATATTACCCTGGAAAACATTTTTAAAAAATATATAGGTATAAATTACGTAATGTTTCACGCCTTCTCGGTATCTTTGAATGTATTAGGTCTAAAATTTTGAAAAAATTAAGCATATCTATAAAGAAAATAAAGATTGCACGAAAATTAACGCAGAAGGTCAATTCACGATGATTCTGAAATGTTCTGTATATGTTAAATCATTAAAACTTCATAATACATCTCAGAACCGGTCTGGAACTGTTTCGAATCGTTGCGTGGGAACAAAGTCGTGTATTTATACTACTCGGAGCTTTAACAGTTTTCATCTTAGTTGTTCTGTTAAGCTTTTACAGAAGCTTTTGCCTTCATTCTCACATACATTTACACGCGCATGCGCAAAGCACGCGTACTTAGCGATTAATATTGCAATCCAACTTTTACACGTTCAGGAATGGATTTATTTATTTTACGTTAATCCAAACCATAATTTCAAAACACTCAACTCAGTGATTTAAATATTCATAATGACAATGAGTCGGCGGGAAAACATAATTTTTCACAGCTTCAAATCTTTTTAATACAGGCAACTCCCGCTTAATACGATTTCGCTCTGACGAGGTTTGAGAATGGAGTCCAACCTGGAATTTTTCATATTATTTTTTCATGGTAGATTAAAGCCGTTCTGTGAAAACTAAGAACTCTTATACAGGGTGCTTTTGGTCTACTTATTTTATTTGTTATAGGTGATAGTACAAATTAAAAGAAACTTTAAAAAAACCGGTCAACTGCGAGTCGGACTCGCACGTGAAGGGTTCCGTACGATCGTAGAAGATATAATAATTTAATTAATCTACCATGAAAAAAATAATATGAAAAACTCCATGTTGGACTCTATTCTCGAGCCTCGTCAGAGCGAAATCGTGTTAAGCGAGAGTTGCCTAAGATTTAAAACTGTGAAAAATTATGTTTTCCCGCCGACACATTGTCATTATGAATATTTAAATCACTGAGTTGAGTGTTTTGAAATGATGGTTTGGGTTCGTAACATAAATAAATCCATTCCTCAACGTGTAAAAGTTGGGTTGCAATATTAATCGCTAAGTACGCGTGCTTTGCGCATGCGCGTGTAAATGTATGTGAGAATGAAGGCAAAATGCTTTTCTAAATCAATGTTTACCTTATGCTTCCATAGTGTAAGCACAGTTAAGTTCTTACTTCGAAAAAATAAAACTCTTTGTTTGAATTAAAAATAATTCGAAAGTTGATGTTTTCTCAAGAGCAGTTAGAAATCAATTAAATTTTTTCCAAATTATAACAACATTCATTTTTCCAGCGTAGCTAAGGAAAACTAATTTTGACAATATTACAAAAAAGAGAGAGAGAGTTAATGTAACAAAGCTTGCTAAAATAGTTTACCTGTCAAAAACCCCCCTTAGGGCAGTTCGGCGCATTTTTCACCAGAGGTCTCACCATTTCTTTGGGTTCCGAATTACTGTATAAGACTTTTATTACGGTAATTCAGAGCCCAAAGGAATGGTGAGTCCCGTTTGGCACCCTTCGAGTACGGAACCATAAAAAATTAACCACTAAAGAAGGAAAACAATGAAATTTTGAAGTCGATTGAATAAAAGTAGAGATGTGAAAAAATTTAGTAATTAAACTGGCGTTGACCTCAAAATTTGATTATTGCCCTCCTTTTGGTGGTTAATTCTTTATGTTTTTTGATTTGTATCTACTATCGCCTATTAAAATTAACATAAATAGATAGATTTCGAAGGTTAAACCGGGATTAACCGAAGAAAAACGAACTGAACCGAAAGAATCATCTATGGACCCAGTGTATATGTTACCGGCTAAACCCGATTTCAGGACAAACTAGTTTGGCCTAGGTCAAACTAGTTCTACAAACCAGTTTGGCCTAGGCCAAACTAGTTTGTCCTATTAAGAATAGTAGGCCAAACTAGTTTGTCCTGAAATAGGGTTTGGCCAGTAACATATATATAGGATTAAGGATACTAACATTTTTAAAAACAATTTTTTTTTTAATTGTCTATTGTTAAACTTTTTAAACGTATCTTGTATGGCCATTGGCCATAGTCTGAAAAACTTGTTTAATTCATCCAAAAAAAATATTGGCTTTAATTGAACAGGGTCTTATTTTAAAATTATTACCTACTAACTATTCGTTTCTACTCAATTTTAAGGACAAGTATTTTTAAAATTTTGACATTATACGAGCGCATGGTCAGGCTTAAAGTTTTACAGAAGATTTACTGGGTCACCTGTATTCATATTATCTAACATAGTTTTTTTTATAAAAAACCGACTGACCTTCAATTAAAAAACAAACAAGTATATCTATACGAGAGACCACTCGAAAATCATTTAAAATATTTACATATAACTTACTATCAGTTAAGTGCTATATCCATTCAAACAATATTATAAATAATTTATTAAGTACAAAAAATATTGCGCACAATACTAGGTTAGTAACATGACAAGACCTATCGAGACGATATCGAAAAGATATTAAAACTATAACGAATCGCTAACGAGATAATGATGTTAAATACAGCAGGTATACAGTTAAAATTTCATCAGATAAGTATCTATTTCACCTTATATGTATACATATTATATTAAATCTTTATCAGAAAATGAACAGATTCTTTTTGACGTGATAACGTCTTATAAATTGATGAATCACCAATATTATAAATTGATAAAACACCGGCTGCATGCACGAAAAAGTGTAACGTAACGTTCCTAACGTTCGTAACGCGTAACGCGTAACGTTCCGCCTGACCCTGTGCGTGCTTTTCTCGAAAACGGCCCTAACGATTTGGATGAAATTTACTGAAAAGGGATTTTGGGGGGCAAAAAATCGTTTTAGCTAGGTCTCATCTCTCGAAAAAATCGTTTTCTTACAAATTTTATCATTATTAAAATCAATTTTTTGACGTATGAAAATACTTAAATATTGTAAGTAGGTTTTGGAATTTTATATTATAAACAGTGAAGCAATTGTTTTATAAATATTATGACAGCTAATCTTTGAGACTTAAACTAAATACGAAAGAAAGTTAAAAAAACAATTATATTATATGGTAAATAATTTAAATAAATAAAATTAACCTAAATTTGAAGCGAAAGATGCAATATCATAGATTCGAATTATTATACAAATCTATTAATTTTGTGAAAAAATATATGCAGGCAACCCAAATTACGCTGCTGTACTACATATAGTCGATAGCAGGCATTTTCAGTAAAAATTCGGGGAAATTTCGCATAATTGAATCTGTGCCTTTATATGCGACTGTTTACTTATGTTATTCTGATTTAATTTTTTTCAATTGTATAATTTTTACTGCACTTTCGGAACTGAATAATTAAATGTTTATTTATCGACTGTTAATTGTGTTATTTGTGAGTTGTTTCTTTTTTTATACAAATTTATATAGAAAAATAGCTGTATAAATGCAACATGAAAACGGCTGCATTTCTAATGTTTAATTCAATTTTTTGACATTAGTATTTTGTGAAATGCAACGCCTTCTAAGTTAAGTATTGGAATAACTAATTATTATTAGAACATAATACTTTGACAGTTGCAAACGTCACTTTTGACATTTCTTATCATTCCGACACCAAGGATAAGCGGATTGAAACCAAATTTTGGGAGGTTTAGGTTATGTATTACGGAATACGTTATCACGTAAAACTATCGTCCGTAAACCGACTTTACAGACAACCAATTTTTTTCAAATCTTTTAAATAATAATGTAAGGTTTTTTTGGCCACTAGTGTACTTCCATTTAAAAAGTATGTAATATTAATCAATGTTTTTCACTATTTAACTGTACTAAAGAGGGCTGCAAATAAAAAATAGACATGTAACTTTCCTAGTGTGAAAATAAACAAGCATGTTATTAGATAATTTAACTAGTAATATTTTATAATTAGACTACACTTCAAACACAAGTCTCTCAATAAAAAAGAAATAATCAATTGACAAATATTAACAAGTCATTAGCGGCAGTGTCGTAGCTGAATTCATCGGCACCCAACGGCAAGACTTTCATCTCGCGCTCTCAAAATTTTTTTCGTTAATAAAAAAATGTTAGCCGTCGTGGGACGCCTGGCAGATGTGAAACATAAATTTAAACGAAATTCTAGTTACTAAATTTCGCTCTAACATCTAACGAAATTTAGTAACTAAAGTTCGCCCTGTCATCTAACGAAATTCTAGCAACTAAATTAAACGTATTAACAAACGTCTTGTTCGCCACTCCAACACACACACACACGCAGCAAGCACTATCCAACGCATACACACAGCAAGCGCAAGTAAAGTGTGGCGCCAATTGCACGTTTTTACTCCCAACCAAACGCGCCATTAGATGTCTCACATCAATAAAACAACCATAATCGCATTGCGGACTGCGCCCCTGGCGCGGACCCTGGTTGCCAGGCAAGGGCGTAGATAGGGGGGTAAAGGTTAAGGGCAGGCCGAATGGATAACTATTGGTTAAAGAAATTTGTTTATTGTTTATTTAACCATAATATAGTTACCCATTCGGCCTGCCCTGCCCCGGGGCAGTTCTCGATGCCGAAAACGCCATAAATTTCAATAACTTTGACAGCGACATTAGACTTTTACCGCGAATATAAAAACTGTAATTATATAAATTACAATCTAAGACCATTGTTAAACCAGACAATGGGTACTGTAGCCCAGAAATAAATACCAACAATTTAATGATCGTAACAATGTATATGAAACCGATAATTATTAATATTCCAGACAATAATATACCTATATTGCTAATTTTCGTGTAGACATTCTTCATCAACAGACCTTGACACGAGTATTTATATCCAATCAGATATCATCATATCTGTCAACCTAGTAATTTCATCTTAAACATATATTTTATTATCTAGTTACAAAGAATTAGGTACTTAGAACTAGTGTACACTTAAAAATATATTAAACTAGCGGTCCCGTCCGGTTTCACCCGGGTGTAAAAGAACGAATGGGGAAGGGAGGAACATGAGTACACACATTCATATTAGTTTACCGAGATGAATGTTGTGTCCAAATTTCATGATGATCGGAGTTACCGTTCAAAATTTTTTGTCGATAAAAAGCAGTATTTATACTTTTTTTAACTAATATTTTTTTTAATTAATTAAATAAAATTAAAATAAATTTTAATGTAAGCCTTAGAAGAAAGCAATGTAGAAAATAAAAAAAAAAAATGCATTCGCCCAACGTACGGTTTGAACCCACGACCCTGGTATTGACAGTCTTGTGCTCTACCGATTGCGCTAGCAGCCGTTGTGTTCTTACATCGCTAATATGAATATACTTAGTTAGTGCATTTCACCTGAATAGAAGCTTATTTTTTAGAACCATTTGGAACATTTTTCATTAATGCTACGCTCCTAATGGCCGTATCCTGATTTTATATAGCCTATAGCCTTACTCGATAAATGAGCTATCAAAAAAAAAATTTTTTTTCAATTTGAACCAGTAGTTCCTGAGATTAGCGCGTTCAAACAAACAAACAAACAAACAAACTCTTCAGCTTTATATATTAAGTATAGATAACAATATCTACAGAGCCGATCCTAGCAGGTATGCAGCGCGTGCACCGCACGCGGGCGGTCAAAACAAGGGGCGGCCACAGCCCGCATTAGTTCCATCAATCAAGCAAAATTTTTTTAAACTTATAATAAGTCGAATAAATAAGTATGCTGAATTTTAAATAGTTATTGAAAAATGTTTTACTTTCTACTCTTATACAGGTAGATGAATTCATAACGTCAACGTTAAGTATAGTCAAAATATGAAAAATTCTCTAGAGGGCTGGCACAAGGTTTTTGCACGTGGCTGGCAGACACCCTAGGATCGGCCCTGAATAACTACGCAGGCCTAAATTGGCACACACTTCGGCAAATATTCAATGAGCAAGTGACAGGATCGTAAAAAACAAAAAAAAAGTTAAAATACAATAAAAAAAATGTCGTATAACTTACAATTACTGCTGA
Source organism: Xanthostigma xanthostigma (assembly GCA_963575645.1). Lineage (NCBI taxonomy): Eukaryota > Metazoa > Arthropoda > Insecta > Raphidioptera > Raphidiidae > Xanthostigma > Xanthostigma xanthostigma. The sequence continues at coordinate 26,126,779 of OY754471.1, forward strand.
ATTTAATTCATTTCAGAGGATTTTTCACAGAATTTTTAGGAATTTTCAGAGGAAGTACGGTAATCTCAATAATGCCTTAAAAAAACAAAATAAAATGTAATTAAACCAGGAAAATGCAACTGTCTGTTTGAAATGTTTCAACAAAATTTTAGAATTTAAGACCAAGATTCATCGCACGACCTTGATAAAATTTCAACAAGATGGCGAATATAAAAATGGGGGTTTAAACTAAAATCGCTGTTGTCTTCTTAAAAAAGTATATAGCTTATAGTGTGCCGAATATCCGTATCCGTATTCGCGGAAATCCGAGGGAGAAGAAAGATTCGTATCCGTATCCGCGGATATCCGAGGGAGAAGAAAGATCCGTATCCGTATCCGTTAGTTTTATGGCGGATCTTTTACGGATCTTTTACCTTATTAATTTTCAATTCACAGATGAAATTTTATATATATAGGTGATTAGGTAATAATGAAAAACTGTTAAATTCCAATCAGATTATTTTTTATTTTTTAAAATCGTATTTGGCACCTTTATATTGCAAAAATTTATCGTAGTGAGTACCATACCAATAGTACATAACTCAAAGGTACTAATAAAAAACTATCTTTATAATGAGATATTGCACATCGATCTCTGGAAAGAGACAATCTGTTATGAGAGTTAACTCTTAAAGAAGTCAATAACTTTTTCCCATAACAGTCTCTTTCCAAAGGTCGATGTGCAATATTTACCGCCGCGTACTCTAAGAAAGTTAAGATCCGTATCCGTATCCGCGGATCTTGTAACCAAATATCCGTATCCGTATCCGCGGATCTTGAAACCAAATATCCGTATTCAGATCCGTATCCGCGGATATGCATTTTTAACGATCCGGCACATCACTAATAGCTTAGTTTCCACATGAATCCCCCAAAAATGACTCTTTTCAAAAATTTTGTGAAAATAAAATAGAAGCACTTTTGACGCTCACTCTATAATTCTATTTTAATTAAATATTATACATGTAGTGTACATTGTACAATTATATAGAAGGCAAAAAAATTAAGCAAATATATCCACTGATTAAATAACTATCGATTAAAAAGTACCTACACTATTTGTCAATAACATGAATTATTTCCTAGATTTGATAATATTCATTTTCGGGAAAGACAAAAAAGGTCTACTACCTAGTAGTACCTACTAAAGAGTATTATAGTGTAATGTAAAAACAAACGCAGCGGAATCAAGTGTCATTTGTGAACTAATTATAAATGTCCTTCAAGGTTATCAAAAAAGATCAAGTAAAACATAAACGAATTTTGTAAATAACACTAGATATAAAAAAGAAAACTCTGGTCGCAGTGCCAAACCCTGCCGACAATATAGTGTATTAGCCAATACAGGCAGTGTGGCTTTATTATGTGAACTTGTAACACCACGTCTTAAAAAGCCACGCCGCCACTGGTGTACTCTGGTGGTCATGTAGAGAAACAGAGGCAAGATGGCAGCGGAGCGTATGAACAAGGAAGTTGTGTTCATGTTAAAAAACTTAAATTAATATATGACGTGTTAAATTAAATAATATTCATGTTACAAACTTACGTTAATAATAATAATAATAATAGTTTATTGATGACGAAATCAAAAGGGTATTAATATGTTGAAAAAAATAATAATAATTGTTACAAACTTAAGTTTGTCTTTGAACAAAATAAAAAATTTAACCCTTGAATACATCCCTTAAAATTATAATTTTTTTCTCAACTGTAATATTATTATCAATCCCACATCTACACCAAATTAAATACATCCTTCAGCAAGTAAATATACGTATCCGTTAGCTAGTGCTTTCGTAAAATTTATGAATACGGTCATTTAAATTTTAGCAGCACATTTTTATCTTTACTAACGGGAGAAATTTTAAATTTGAAACGATTTTGAGAATTTTATCGGCTTTTCCGGACCCTAAAATTGTATCTGAAATTCATTTAAATCGATTAAGTTTGTCGAGAGCTATCGTGCTCAAATATATATAAACATATGTACAGTGTGTCGCATTTAAGATTATATTTTCGCTATTTGAAGGACTATACATTTGAATTTTTGCACAGTAATACAAGAGAAAGTTTATCAAAGACAAAAAATTGGTTGTCTGTAAAATCGGTTTACGGACGATAGTTTTACGTGATAACGTATTCCGTAATATATAACCTAAACCTCCCAAAATTTGGTTTCAATCCGCTTATTCTTGGTGTCGGAATGATAAGAAATGTCAAAAGTGACGTTTGCAACTTACAAAGTATTATGTTCTAATAATAATTAGTTATTCCAATACTTAACTTAGAAGGCTTTGCATTTCACAATATACTAATGTCAAAAAATTGAATTAAACATTAGAAATGCAGCTGTTTTCATGTTAAGACAAGACATACGTTTGCTTCTAATTTCCATGTACGGCAAACAAAGACAACCGACCGCGTCGCGCCATGCATTACACAACATTGCTTTTATACAGCTATTTTTCTATATAAATTTGTATAAAATATTTTTCTATATAAATTTGTATAAAAAAACTGTTTAGGCAAATTCTGTTATACGAAATCTATGTAAAATGTTCTCCTCTTTCGTTTAAGACTGGTTTCAAACCGATCTGATTTAAATTGAGCGAAAAATTAGCAAAAAGCACGCACAGGGTCAGGCGGAACGTTACGCGTTAGGAACGTTAGGAACGTTACGTTACACTTTTTCGAACATGCAGCCGGTGTTTTATCAATTTATAAGATTGGTGATTCATCAATTTATAAGACGTTATCACGTCAAAAAGTTAAAAAACAAATTGTATAGTTTTCAAAAAATCTTTAAAATATCGACGCATCAAAAAAAACAGAATAAAAGATCTTTTCTATTAAACTTTTAAGTGCAGTGAGTGTCCCACGCTTTTAAACGTTTTAGAAGAGAAATAATTCATTTTCTACTTTCTAGTGCTTTGTTTTTTAGATTAATTAAGTTTTGTTTACATATATTGATGATTACATAATTAGTATTTCGAATTTAATTTCTTAGTATTTTTTATTTAAATATAACAAGCAACAGGATAACGTTGTTTTTTATTGTAAGATACTTTTGTTTGTTTTTAATTTAAAATTCGAGCAGACAAGAAAAAAATTCTGCAAAATCATTTTAACAAAGTGAATATCGTAGATATGCAAATCATTCACAATTATCTCTAAAAAATACTACGAATAAATATTGGCGAAATTATCATAAAAAAATGTTTTCCTAAAGAAATACTCCACAAGACATTTTGAACAATATCGTATCTATTGTTAGTTCAATAATTTATTGAGTTCTGTTTTTCTTTAATTCATAAATCAAAATGCTCACTATTTTGAAGAAAAAATTTCCTCTAACGTAAAATTAATTTCTCTTTTTATCAAATAAAAAAAAACTAAAAAACCATTGGTGTTTTCCACAGCACTAACATAGAAAACTCAATTTGTATTTCACTAACATTTTTAACATCTTCCAGAAACAGAAATGGCCATCTTTTGTTGAGGCTAAAATAGTTGACCAAACGTTCACCGATTTTTAATTAAAATGTTTTGAACAATCCAAAAAATTGAGAATTTTCTTTTTTATTGAAATTCAGTGTGCTTATGACGTTCACAAAAAAATACATAGTATTATTTTTTGCACATAAGTACGCTAATAATTAAATTCTAAAAACAATATTCAGTTTACCACCAAACTGAAAATAATTAAATAAGTCTATTTTTCGTTTCTAAAGATTTTATGGAACAGGATTGATTAGCGAAATTAAAAATACGATAAATTCATAAACAAATGTTTAATGCACACTATCTGAGTCTTATTGTGTAGAAATCAAAATTATCATAATATTCTTATCTTAATTTCCGGGCTTGTAGTCCATCTTTCTACCTAACGTTTCGTCTATTGCGGTAGACATTATCAAAGGGCGATGTGGCAACGGACGACCTGTGATAATGTTCACCGTAGTTGTAGACGAAACGTCAGGTAGAAATAACAATTATCAACCACGGTCTACAACTCCAGCCGTGAAAGCCTACATACTTGGATACAATACCTACAATCAATAAAAACAAAAAAAATCGAGAAAATTATCACAAAATTCGGATAACGCTGTTTTGTTTCTACCAAAATTTGAAAAATACACTGAGCGGTGTAGCGCAGTGGTGAGAGCACTAGACTCGCATTCGGGAGGTACTGGGTTCGAATCCTAACGGAGACAGATGTGGCTGGGACTCTTTTCTACTGCCTCTCACCGAGAAACGGTAATTCCTGTACCGGCCGCATCTTGTTGAGGTTTTCCATGGTTTACCTCAATAATTCCAGATAAATATCGAGACAATCCTCTTATTCAAGGCCACAGCCGATCACCTGTCCAACTCCTATGCTCAAAAGTTGCCTGCCTTTTTCTAATTTCCCAAAATTCCTTCATTCGCCCATTGCTATTAATTATTAAGTTGAAATAACGGGAAGTGTGGTAGGATGGAAATCAGTAATGGTGCGAAAGGCGTCTGTTATGACAAAGTCGAGAAACGGACGTTACAAGCATTATTATTATTATTATTATAATTATTGGCCAAAAACACATGCACTACCTTGCTCCCAAAATATACAACCAAATTCCCGTAGAAATAAAGAGCTACACTAATAAAAAAGCATTCTGTAAGAAAGTAACAAAATGGATAGTTACAGAAGAAGCTCGAAATTTATTAATGTTCTCATTTGAGTGCCGCACACATAAACACACATTGCTACACACACAATTAACCACTAAGCGCGCACCCACACACGCACACCGCAGATACAAGCACACACATCCAAACATTTAACACGCAAGCGCAATTTATATATGTATTTAAAAATCCACCCTAGCACTGGCTATGCCAAGTTGGGTGGATCAACTTCATACAAGATAGCAATTTATATATTATTTGTACTACCTATATTTATTGAAATAAATTTATTATTATTATTATTATTGTTATATTATTATTATTATTGTCTTCAGTATAAAGTAGTGTTGATCCAATAGAATGTTACGATGAAGGAAGGTTTTCGGTTGAGGATCATAAGTAAATAAGCTTTACCAATGTTTCGCTAGTGGCCAACGTTTCGAAAAATTTATTTTCATCTTCAGGGCCTCAAGCTGGTCGAAAGGTGGTAAATTGTTAAAACAACATACATGATCATAACCCATAATAATATTATGATCATGTATGTTGTTTTAACAATTTACCACCTTTCGACCAGCTTGAGGCCCTGAAGATGAAAATAAATTTTTCGAAACGTTGGCCACTAGCGAAACATTGGTAAAGCTTATTTACTTATGATCCTCAACCAAAAACCTTCCTTCATCGTATTATTATTATTATATTTGAGACATAACAGAAGACTGACTGCCCACAGATACATGGAACACACTTTATATAAGTAATGTGTCACAACAATTAAAAGGAATAATAAACATTTAAAAAGAGAGAGGATAGATGGGTACATCACTATTGAATATAAATACTTATTACACGAGACTGTTCAGTGTAAGACTTGAATCAACTCATAAACAGTTAAAGTGATTACAAAGTTACATCAATAATCACTATTGAATATAAATACTTATTACACGAGACTGTTCAGTGTAAGACTTGAATCAACTCATAAACAGTTAAAGTGATTACAAAGTTACATCAATAATAATAATAATAATAATAATAATTATCAAATACATACTTTTTTAATATAAATGTGATATAATATTAGGTAAATAAATAAATTAAGGTAAGTTTAGCTTTAAAATTTCGTAAATTTAGTTTAGTTTTGCTAGTCCAATAATACAATAATTGTTGTGATGATAAACAGTGATTATTTATATATTGTTCAACTACGGTGCATTTTAATTTCCTTGACTTTAAAAGTTCATTTTGCGATTCTAATTATTAACACTTACTGTCACACACCAGTTACTCCAAATTCTAATTATGAATATTTAATTAGATTGCCAAACAAATTAATTCGACAATGTCCTTAGATTGTGATAATTTAATTCCAGTTTTATCCACGTTGGAACAGTTTAATGTCGTTGTGAGACACCCTGTCATGTAGAACATTAGATTGTCCTCACAAATGTTTCAAAGTGGAAATTGTGCAATAAAGTATGTGAGTTTTGTTGATGTAGTAGATAACTATGGAAATAATGTATGCATTACAGAAAATCATTTCACATAAAAAACGGGGAGATAAACCAATTTTGCTGGTGATATGAAAAAAAATTCACCAGTTTTGGGGATGAGAGGTGAAGGGGTTGGTGAGAATCGACGGCAATTTTCAACACCAGCACCATGCTCTGCACCCTCAAATACAGGGGAAAAACATTTTTTCGGAAAGGGAATAACGTAAGGTGCGTTTAACCCCGTTTGAGGGTGGTTTTTGGCGTTTTGGAGGGTTGCTCAACCCTAAACTGAAATTTTAATATCACCATCGTGTTTCGCATCTTTGAAAATGGGGGGGGGGGTAATCCTTTTCTACTCAAAATATTTACATGTTCATCCGACTCACACAATCCACTATTGATCTGAGTTATAAATTTAAGTAAAAAATTAATGTAAACCACGTGTTCTTAGCACAGATTTAACGAAAATGTCGTTGGTCTTAATTAATTTGCATTATATTAGTTACAAAAGCGAGAAATGCAGCGCGAAGTGCGAGTATTAGAGGCTTCACAATAGCACCAAATGAATAGCGCAACTTCGAGCGTGGATTGGTGGGCAAGGGGTCAACCGATCGGGATGATTTTTTTTTAAATACTGGAAATTGAATCTACTTTAAATAGTAATTTGTCGGTGGGGGTGTTAGATGCACTGGAAAGAGATGCGCGCGGAAAAACCGGGCGCAAGAACTTTTGGCAAAGAACTTAAAATTTGGACGCTAATAACTTTTTTCCAGTACATTGGAGAGTTTTGCTTGATAGACATTCAATTAAAGAATAAATCCTTACGAGTCCAACGACCCCAGAACGATTGCTGTAGGATTATTAGAACACGAGATATGAGCAATTGAAGAAAAAAATCAAAATCCAAGATGGCGGTGGACGGGACAATTTTGAGAATGCGCAAATTCATGGTTAAGGTCTTCATCGAAGACCCTTGCGAATGAGCAGCAAAAGAAAAAATGTATCTGAAATTTTTGGGTCAATTTCTAAATGCACTGGGCTATTGGGCGCCCGGTCTATTTTGCATTTTATTTGAAACGATTTTCTGTAATGCATTAATAATATCCATAGCTACCACATCAACAAAACTCATACATATATATGGCGTCTTAAAAATTATTATTGCATACATGCCTACGTTGTTTAAAAAAATATATATTGTTTTAACCGCTCAATTATTTTTCGAGCAGGATAAATTTTCTTATTGAGAATTATGTGTGGTCACATTCTAAGGTCATTGTCAAGATCAGATTTTCTAATAATGCTTTCCGCAGTCCAGCATATTTATATATCATTCCTCTCAAATGTGTTTGCTGCGTCTGATAGAAAGTGTTGTTTGATTGCCGATAATACATATTACACTTGATAGAAAGTAGGCGAGGTGAATATCGCCGAGAAGTCAACCTCGGCCTAAATTCAAGTACAGAGGGTTCAATAAGATTCGCGGTTACATAACAATTTGAAATAAAATTTACCGAAACACAGAAAATGTAATCCGAATTATAATGTATACACGAGTGCCTGTTTTTACAGAAATTATTGTGACTTTATTTACACTTTCGAGATTTCGACGGATCCAAAAGCCTACTGGTCTTTGGATCAGACTGTCGTGGGTTCGAATCTCACCTCTGCTCATAGATTCTTTATGATATTGTCTTTATTTGATGATACTGGCCAGATGCCTTATAGTTCAAAACTATGGAAAGCTAATTTTTGTGTTTATTACTGAGACCAAAACTTTCTTGATATCTATATTGGTTTTGGTTATACAGATTAAAACTATTTTTTTTTCTTTCAACAGATGGCATTGATAACACCGTATTGGTCAACCGACATAGTAACAATTTTCGCAGGGATTTCATTAGTCATTTATTTGTATTTAACCCGTAACTATAATTACTGGAAGAAAAAAGGAGTCCCATTTCTTCCGCCGACTCCATTATTTGGTAACTTTTTCGACGTAGTATCAGCCAAAAAATGTCCAGGTGAATTTTTAGCTGACGTTTACAAAAACAGTAAAGGCCCTTACATAGGAATGTACATATTCGATAAGCCTTATTTACTTCTAAGAGATCCTGAGCTTGTCAAAGCTGTGCTAGTAAAGGATTTCAATAATTTCTACGATCGAACAATTGCAACGAACGAAAAGGACGATGTCCTTGGAACGAGAAACCTATTCATTATTAAAAATCCAGAATGGAAAGAAATGAGAGCCAAGCTGACGCCGATATTCACAACGGGAAAAATGAAAAACATGTTCTCACTAATGGACGAAATTGGCATCAATCTCATCAAACATATTGAAGGTTTAGAGGACAACAACAAAGGTTAGTTATTCAAATTATTTTTCAATGAATGAATATTAATACTAGATGAAATAGTTGTAACTTTAAGAACATATTAAGTATTTACAGGTGTAAAATCAGAAAATTTTCTTGGAAAAATCTATTAATTTGAAATAGTTTCAGAACAGTTCAACAATAATATTTATTCAACACGCGTGAGTAATATGTAATTTCGGGGCCCTGATAAATTCGGGAGAAATAATAAATTACTTCATGTTGACGTGTAGAGTGCTAATAATGAGCCGTACTGTGAGATAATGAATTTTCTGGACCAATAGGAACGCAGTAGCAAGCCCAAGCCGTTAAATAATGAAAAAAAACTGCACAGCTTCTGGACCAATAGGAACGTGGTAGGCGGTATTGTAATTATATGAAAACAGCATCGCAATTCAGTAAAAGTCAGGGCCATCTTGTGTGCATCGAGGGCGGTGGGTACGTCAATCAATGAAGTGATTTATTATTTTTCCCTCTTTTATCAGGGCCCCGATTACATATTACTCGTGCTAGTTGAATAAAATATTATGTGCGACCATTGATCGAAGGAGAATATTCCAGTCGCGTGCGTGTTACCGCACTCGCTACGCTCGTGCGGCAAATTTCACGCTCATGAAATCTTCTCCTTCTCTCACTAGTCACACAATATACTATTTCTAAACGAATATGTCATATTCGGAATTTTATTAGTAAACAGATTTCAATTTTCGGTTTTATAGATCATTTGCGACGCTTAAAATCGCTAATGTCGTCATAGTCAAAAATACTCAACATATGTAGTGTAATAAAAAAATACATATATCAAAATTCTTGGTTCTTACATCTAAGGCAAAATACACCCAAATATTGTGCCATACCCAAGTCTCGTCTGTGCTCGATTAAGGACGTATTAAACGATGAATAATTTCCATTGTAATATTTTCAGGCGACGGTTTCGAAACAAAAGAAGTGTTGAGCAAATATGCAACTGACGTAATAGCGACATGTGCTTTTGGCATTCAAGCCAATTGTTTGGAAGACGACAACGCCGAATTCCGACAAATGGGCCGACGTTTATTTAACTTCACAATCCGAAGGGCAGCTGAATTGTCTTCATTCTTTTTTGCTCCACAGCTTGTGAAAATCTTCGGTTTTATGTTTTTCGAACCGACGTGTTCGGCGTTCTTAAGACAAACATTTTGGGACACGATGAATTACAGAGAAAAATCCGGTATTAAGAGGCCGGATTTATTTGAATTACTCATTAAACTGAAAAACGAAAGCGTTGAAGAAAATGGTAAAAGCAAAGTCAGTAAGTACTTCAATTTTCAATTCATAATAAATAATTGCGCTTTAATATTGTAACAAAACTGTTCTAGTCCGTGGTGGAAATTATTTATTTACAATAATAAACGTTTAACAAAACAGTTAAACACACAACGAAAGCGTACTTCTTTAACAAACAGTAATAATAACGTTAACAGAAACAAAACTAATAGTTCTAAATAATAAAATAGAAAACTAAGTAACAGAAGAATATAAAGTTCTAATTATGTACACAAATTATTTACAATACACAAACACACCGAAGTTTATCTAGTACATTTATTCGCACTTGTCTATTAACTATATTCACACGATTGTTTACAACACGGAAGCTATTTATGTAGAACCAGATTTATGTAATTACACTCAATGGTTTACACAGCTCATTTATGCTCTATCTTAGCAGCTACTTCGGTCTTGCTGTACCGACACTGAACAATTTATTTCACAGTTGTCTGTAATCTACTGTACGTACGCTCTGCAACTAAATATTGACTGACTGACTGCCTTGCCATCCGCTCCGCTCGTATTTTATAACTTCGTCCCCCGCCTGTCGTTTGTTCTAGAAGCATCTCAATCTTTCTTGACATGCATTGCCTTCTCCAGGAAATTTTAAGAAGGTCGACTTTTTACTTGCTTTCCATTGTTGTTGTCGTGGTCTGGAACATTCTATGGAACACATTATCGTCCCAACAGGGAGCACGCAACAATATTGTTTGATAATCAATTTTCAGTGCCATACCAAAATACGGGCAAAGCTCCTACGAAAAACTAGACTTCAAATGTGTTGAATCATAGTCATTTTTAAATTAGAATCTAGTTACGAAATTAAACTGAAAAAAATTATTAAAATATCTTCTAAAAATTGATTTAATAAATGTTTTTTTTTTACTAGGATTTGAAGGTGATACACTGGTCGCTCAAGCGGCAGTCTTTTTTTCGGCCGGTTTTGAAACGTCGGCTTCAGCAATAGCGTTCACTCTATATGAACTAGCCATAAATCCCGAAATTCAAGTCACAGTTCGCGAAGAAGTAGCTAGAGTTATGCAACAGAACGGTCCTGAATTAACTTACGATAAATTGATGGACATGAAGTTCTTACACATGTGCCTTCTAGGTAAGTTTTTGAAACGCATTTGGCAGGGGCGGATCTACATAGGTGTCAATTGGGACCATAAAAATTGGTTTATTATCACTAACAGTGAAAAATAGTTAATATTAATTATTATAATTATCACGGATGAATTTTAACAATTTTTTGGGTAAGTTTTGACAGGTTTTTGGATGAGTGTTGAGTTTTTTGGGTGCATTTTGACAATTTTAGGTGAATTTCGATAATTTTTTTAGTGTATTTAAACAAATTTTGGATGAATTTTGACATTTTTTGGAGTGAATTTTGACATTTTTTTGTCATTTTATTTTTATATTTTTTGTCAGGTCATCAAGTTTGAACTCCGATTTTGATGATATTAAAAATTACTTTTAATCACGATTTACAGTTTCTTAATCTAACAAAAAATGGGGCCCCATTGGACTTCAATAAACCCTAGACCCCAAAAAACCTAGATCCGTCCCTGGCATTTTGAGTTTTCCTACAAAAATTACGATAATTTGTTGATAAATTAGTTTTTTATAATTTTAATATATTGGCATTTTAAAAATTTTTCTTTTATTTGTCATAAACCAAAAATAAAACGTTTAATATTTATTGGAACAAAACTACGGACAAAGTCACACAATTAAATCATTGTTGCTAAAAAGTTACATTATTGTAATTAAATTAAAAACTTATTTTGTATGTACCTACAAAGAATTCGTCTCATTTTAAATGCTACGCAAAATAATAAATCCACCCACACGTGTTTCAAGTGAGCTGCGTAATTTGAAGTGGTGTCGTGCATGCGTCAAATACATCTTTTCAATCGAGTTTTTTTCTTCTCCCTCGGCAATACTGAACAACACGTCAATCAAAAAAGATAAATTATGTACATGCTAACAATTAAGTCTCTATTCCGATTCAAGGTCGATTAATTCATCTAGTTTTGTCGACAATGACGTCTAATAATCGACAATCGTACCATTAAGCACCGCATGTTAGGACGTTTTTTCGCCACCATGTCATCGCGACGATATCCGAGCAACTTGACAACTAGTTTCTAGTCGCAGTCGAGTCTTAATATTTATGGTCACTGGTTCAAAGAAGCATGTCACTTATGCTAGCATTGTGCCCAAAAAACTCTCGTTAATTATTTCACAAATAAAAAAAATCGAAATTTTGTCAGTACGATTTAGATGTCCACATGATGAGTTAGTGATTTTCAGATTTTTTGCCAATTTATTAGTTTATTTTGTTCGGGATTAACTTAAAAACTTTCATACGACTTCTTTACTACAGTGTGAATACTGTACAGCCTGTACAGTGTACAGTATTCACACTGTTTTTAACAAAACACTGTAACTGTACAGTACAGCTACAGTGTTTTGTTAAAAACCAAACAAAAGTGTATATAAATTCAACTACTTAGTATACATTTTTCTAACCTAAAAGAATTTTAGCATTAAATGCAATTGTAAGTTAGTATAGATCAAGGAAGATAAATTCTTGGTATAGATAGCAAAATATCAACAACTAATTATAACTAAGGCCACTAGCGTAGAGTATAGGTAATTGTAGATACTTGTTTCATAATATTATTCTATTGACAAAATATATCGACAACAGTATGTACTTGTTAACATTTTTTATCTATAGAAACCGGTATTAGCGACGACTAATATTTTTAGTTTTTGTTTCTCATTGTTTGCGTGTCATAATTATTCCGAGTTTGTTTACAGACATTGTTATTTAATAGCGCATAATAATAATCACACAGATTTTTGTTCTTTTTTTTTTGTAATTAATCAAAATATTTTTTTTTGACAAAACAAAAGACCGTATTTAAGTACTTCTTATTAATCAAGATTTATTAATATTCCTTGAAAACATTTACGTAAGGCAAATGTTTTTTTTTTTCATTTTCAATTTCTTTTTTGTTACAAGGTCATTTCAGCTGCTTTGTTTGTAATTGTTTTGGGTCAATAATTATCAAAAATATTATTTGGGTCACCTGGCACAGTAGCTTATAACAAAAAGAGATTATTGACAACACTGTCGCCCCAACGTTTTTCTTATTTTATCAAGTTTATTTTATGACAATAAAATTATATTTTAGAAACGAAACAAATTAAATAGATTATTTTTAAAATAATTTGACTTTGATTTTATTAGCTGGTACTTGGCAGTCTTACAACCTAATATTTCGTTATTGTTTTTTATTAGAAACACTAAGAAAATATCCACCACTACCGTTCTTGGACAGATGTACAATGAAGAACTACAAGTTCCCCGGAACTGATCTGACTGTCGAACCAGGCACACCTATATACATTCCAATGTTTGGGATGCAAAGGGATCCCGCATATTTTCCGGATCCGGAGACATATAATCCCGAAAGATTTACAGAAGAAAATAAACAGAAAAGACCAGCATATGCCTATATTCCGTTTGGAGAAGGTCCTCACAACTGCATAGGTTAGAAATCACAAATAACTTAAACTGCATCAAAGGAAAAAATTATAATTTATACTTATCAGCGGTGCCCGACAGGAACAACTCAGTCCAGAATAACTCCGATCAAAACAACTCGCTCAAAATAACTTAAGTTAAAATAACTTTTGTCCAAATCGACTCGGCGGAAAAAGAACTCGGCTCAAAACAACTCCAGGCAAAAACAACTCTGGACGAAATAACCCCGGTTACAATAACTTGTTTATGAGTGAATTTGAGACTACAACTTAAAACTCACATTTTCATGAAGATTGAAAACCATCGCTTTTTTTGATAAAGGGGTATGCGAATTGTCTCGCAGTGAAACGGGAAGGGTCAAATGTGGAGTTTTTAAAAAAACAATTCCGGGGTGAACGATAACGGGTTATGCGAATTAAATAGTTAATTGTTTGAATAGAACTGCGTTTTCTAAAAAATATATATTTAATTGACAGTCAATTAAATATAATTCGATTGAATGTAATATTGTGTAATAATGTGTAATGTGTTGAAATTATTATTGAGGTGTTTGTGCTCTGAGTTGTTTCATCTGGAGATGTTTTGCCTGGAGTCGTTTTGGTACTGAGTTGTTTTGGTCCTGAGTCGTTTCGGCTAGAGTTGTTTTGTTCAGAGTTGTAAAAGTCAAAGTTGTTTCGTCCGAGTTATTATGACCTAGCACCCTTATCAGCAATTCTTAAACTGTGGTCCTTGCCGTTTTTTAAACTTTTCTAAATAATTAATTTGGCATTTTCCTATAAGGAAATGTACTGGTCCGCTTTCTCTTAATATTAAAATGAAAGTGTGGTTAAAAAAGTCTAATTAAAACACTTTTTGTGACGCAGGTGAAAGATTTGGACTTCTATCAGCCAAAGTTGGCCTCATCCACATTCTACACAATTACGAAATACAGAGGTCGCCAAAAACTCAAGTTCCGCTGGTATTGGATCCAAAGGCACTGATATTACAACCACTAGATGGAATCCATTTAAAATTCGTTAAAAAACCAGTTAGTTGTAACAAAAAATAAAAGAAAAAATATAAAATAGGTTATGTAAAATATGTTTGTTAAATAAATGCGATTTATAAAAACTTGAACAAAAATCCTCAAAAAAGAAATACAATACGCGCCACGAATCTAAAGGCTCGGAAGTTAGATGCAAATGCGGGCTTGCGCTTGTACAGTCTGTTGAAAAACTACAAACTAGCAACTCAACAAAACTAAAATAACAATAACAACTTGACAATAGCGTACTCGACTGTACTTTAAAGCAGGAAAGCGACAAGTGACAAAGGCAACGAGCGATCACGGCCAATCACCGACGAGCGCACGTTCCAATGTGCCTTTGCGACGCTGTTTGTGACTAACTTCCGAACCTTTTAGATCCGTGGCGCGTATTGTACACTTAAGTATAACCCCCTCACCATATCCGCGTAGTAGACATCACTTCATTGTGGACAGTTCAACCGTCCCTGAAATGTCCACAAATTTCAAATAACAAACAAATATTTTTTATGTAAAATTAATTATACGTCATAAATTGATTATTTTAACATTTTCGAAAATGAAACTATTCGATTCTGTGGTTAAAAATAAGAGTTTATATATCTAGGACGTAAAGACGTTTATTACGTATGAGATATAAAAAACACGTGCGTCAGCGTGTCACACGAGTCATAATATCAAAACGTCCGACCGACACAAACACTATATCTTTCCACACACTCATTATAAAAAGCCGTTACAACAATCATCACTTCTATAAAGTAATTGTTTATTATAATTACAATTTGACCGATCCAAACGTGACTCAGAATCTAGAATGGGAACTCAAGTGTCGAAAATCAGCTTTCTTGCTCGAATATAACATAGAAATACCTTGTCTTTTCAGAATATTTTATTTATCTTTTAGTTCTAGCCTAACTCAAAAACTACTGATCCAATTTCGATCTGACTTTCGCTGTATAGTGTTTGTTTAAATTTTGGAAAGTCGCGGTTCTGCAAAAGAGAGCTGATCAATAGTCGAAATACCGACATACACTCGGGCGAAGTCACGGGTACAGGCTAGTATTTAAATTACATTGATACCAATTAACAGACGTGTTGATACCAGTTAATAGACGTATTACAAATTGGCGCCCAGCTTGCGGCGCCAATTTGTAACAAGTCTATTAATTGGTATCAATATAATTTATTGAAAACACGAATTAATAAAATCGCTACAAACTGGGTTATTTAGCATAAAATGCCATCGCTATGTGTTCTTTCCAAGTTAAATTGGCGCCCCACATTGGGCGCCAATTTGTAGTACGTCTATTAATTGGTATCAATGTAACTTATTGAAAACATGAATTAATAAGTTCGCTACAAACTGGGTTATTTAGCATAAAATGCCATCGATATGTGTTATTTCCAAGTTAATAGTCTTTCGGATATTTACGACAAACGTCGGTGTAGATAGAAAAGATCAAGTGAGCTGACGAATATAAAGAATAGCTAGTAAAGTTCGATAATACAAGAGAGCATCAGAGTTTATGGGCGTGTGATGATGGCTCAGCCATAAATAAATAAATGGAAATAAGAGCAATAATGTCAATAAAGCAATGAGTTAGTCGCGCGGCAGTAAAACTTTTATTTTTACTATTTTACATAATATGTCACATAAAACAACACATTTGCAAACTGCTGTGTGCCAAATATCTACAACAAACTACGAGAGACACAATTTTCTCAAACACTACGACGTCACGGTATTCAATAGAATATTTATATCGAATGTTGGAAAATTTAAAGTGCAATCAGTTAAAAAAAATTTCTTAAAAAAAAAATGAAATGTCTTTTTTCAAGGCTGCCAATTGCTACGGTAAGAACATTTTTCATATCGGTTAATAAAAATCACACGAGTCAAAAAAGCACTGCACACTACATTTTTTGCACGACTCCCTATAAAGTATAAAATAGTTGGCAAAACCAAAAGTGCACATCCCGCAATTTTCCACTGTATGATAAAAAAATAACAATTAAAAAATATTTTTAATAAATTTAACAAGATTTAAAAATTTAAAGAAATAAATAATTAAAAATTGAAAAAATATTTTTTTTTAAGTTTGCAAAAATAAAAAAAATTAAGAACTAAGTATACATAATATAATATATAATTAATATCAAGTGGAATAAAATAAAACAAAATAAAAAGAAAAAAAAATTTTTGCACGACTCCCTATAAAGTATAAAATAGTTGGCAAAACCAAAAGTGCACATCCCGCAATTTTCCACTGTATGATAAAAAAATAACAATTAAAAAATATTTTTAATAAATTTAACAAGATTTAAAAATTTAAAGAAATAAATAATTAAAAATTGAAAAAATATTTTTTTTTAAGTTTGCAAAAATAAAAAAAATTAAGAACTAAGTATACATAATATAATATATAATTAATATCAAGTGGAATAAAATAAAACAAAATAAAAAGAAAAAAAAATTTTTGCACGACTCCCTATAAAGTATAAAATAGTTGGCAAAACCAAAAGTGCACATCCCGCAATTTTCCACTGTATGATAAAAAAATAACAATTAAAAAATATTTTTAATAAATTTAACAAGATTTAAAAATTTAAAGAAATAAATAATTAAAAATTGAAAAAATATTTTTTTTTAAGTTTGCAAAAATAAAAAAAATTAAGAACTAAGTATACATAATATAATATATAATTAATATCAAGTGGAATAAAATAAAACAAAATAAAAAGAAAAAAAAATTTTTGCACGACTCCCTATAAAGTATAAAATAGTTGGCAAAACCAAAAGTGCACATCCCGCAATTTTCCACTGTATGATAAAAAAATAACAATTAAAAAATATTTTTAATAAATTTAACAAGATTTAAAAATTTAAAGAAATAAATAATTAAAAATTGAAAAAATATTTTTTTTTAAGTTTGCAAAAATAAAAAAAATTAAGAACTAAGTATACATAATATAATATATAATTAATATCAAGTGGAATAAAATAAAACAAAATAAAAAGAAAAAAAAAAGAAAAAAATCAATGATATCGTAAGGATTCGAACCCAGGACCTTGCCCTTGGGGATCCGACGGCATAACCATTGCGCCACGGCTGCCTAATACGTCTAGTGGTGTTATCACGGTATACAAGTGTAGCACTTGTTTTATGGATTACACTGTATTTACCAGCAATTATTATATTGTTTTAAACTATTACCTAGCTGTCAAAAATAATAAAAAATAAAACTGTTTATAAAAATTAAACTACTGAACACATTTTAGTGAATTTAAATAGGGTTCTGGTCTGATAGTAAACAAAGTGAATAAAATATAACCCAAGGCAATCCGACCAAAATTGCGATCTGTAGAGTCGTGACGTACGTACATACGTACGTACATACGTACGTACGTACATACGTACAGACCAACCGACAACTGCTGTTTGTGATTTTCAATTACAATTTTAATAGTATTTATGAACTCAAATTGATTTAAAAATGGTTCTATTTTATAGATTAGAATCTCCTCTTTTCAAAAAGCTTCAATTTGAATGGATTTCGTGTGAAATTAACTTAGATATAACTTCTTATATGAACGAAAGTCAGCTCTGACGCACAAAGCGATAATAAAGCACATACCGCTAGTTTAGCGGTATGTGCAATAGCTGCTCTTCATGTGTATATAGTGATTGTAAAATTACCTTTTATCGCACTAGTGTGTACAGTAAAACAAAAGTAATTCGATTTTAAAAATACAATGGTAATATCTCTGTCCGTTGCTATTTAAATCTATACGAGTAAAAGAGACAGCAACGTATGCGGTGCCATCGTATACAGTCCACCAATGATTCCAATATGGCCGAACTGAACTGTCGCATGTTTAGAAATGAGTGTTAGCAAATTACCATTCGGACTTATATAGGTATTGTATGTTATAGACGCTCGACAACAGAGGCCATAAACGTCTGCTTCACATTTCATTATACGAATCAATAACAAATATTTATATGCAAAAACACTACAACAGTTCGTAGATGATAAATCATACTAAGCATGTGCAGACAACAAAACAATAGAAAATAACAGATAAGAAAATGAAACATTGGCTCAAGTAAATTTGTTGTTCCATTTTTGTCTCATCTGAATACGGATGCAAGATGTACATCGTAGACAGGGTGTAACAGATAGTTAAACACATTGCATAATCAATATATCGCTGAAATGGAATATTCTAAATTTTATTTCAATATTTTCAAAAACAAAAATTTTGAACATTAATTATTTACAAACAGCTCTTTTTCAAGCAATAGTTTTTATACTAATATTATAAAGAGGTAAAGTTTGTAAGTTTGGATGTAAGAGGCAATCTCCGAAAGTATTCACCCGATTTCAAAATTTTTTTCACCAATATTTATAATAGATGGACATAGGCTATATATCATCGTGTTAAAAGAAAAGTGCTTTATGTGGAGGCCAATTTTGCAACGTAAGTCGGCGAAAAAATGGCAGCAATCTACAAATTCGGGCAAATCCGGACCGGGCCTCTAGTGTTATATAAAAAAGAGGCCTCACAAAACCAGGTTTTTAAAAAAATGTTATTGCTTCAAAACTTAAAAAAGAGAAATTAGGTTGAGTGAAAAAACCATATTTAGGAGCTTTTTTCAGGATTTCAAGTTCATTCGGATGTCAGCGATTTTTTGTTTAGTGCTGCTAGAGACTTGAAATTTAGCCTTTGTTTTTTTTTTTAAATAAATTAAAATTCTTCACGTAAAACTTCCAAAATATTTACAATATAATAAAAAAATTAGCCTTCGGGGGACGCTTGGCAGATGTGAAACGCATTTAAGCAAAATTCTAGATACTTTTGCCCTGTCATATTAAAAAAAAATTCATCCTGATTCCTGATACAAAGTGTGCATAGAAGCGGTAAACGTGTTACGTAGGTCTATAACCACATACGCAACACACAGCTCACAGAGAGAAGGAATGAAGCGGAGAGAGATAGAACATCATGTCATTTGCCGTGACCTTTTGCTGCCGAGACGCGCAAATAGATGTATTCTTACAATGTTAATAAAAACGATATTGTCGCGATTTCTATCAAAAATTGAAAATTATTTTTAAGCCATTTTTCAAACTCGCTTGCAGCTATGCGTCTGTAACTGTCGGACGCACCCGGCAGTCGTTTCTGTTTGTTTGATATTATAGCATCATAGAGCCATAAGTATGCATTTTATGCGTTATAGCTAATAACGTGACTCCAATATGCCGTCATAACAAATATTATAATGCATATATAAGCCAGTGTTTTCCAACAAATGGTTTTACGCGACGACATCCTAATGTCGCGTTTTAAAGACAATAAAAGCGTTACAATGGCTGGCGATTTTCGTCGTTAATGTATAATAACTATCTATGGCCACAAAACAAATGCGTTCATATATAATTTTGAAGCAATGCTTCTTAACGCAAGCCATGGGACTGGCAGTGGATTGAGAAAAAACGAGCGAGCGAGCGTCTCGAAACAAAGAAGATACGTATTTGTGTCATAGCCCATAGCTTGAACAATCAGAAATTGATTATGCATTTAAAGCACGATCCGATTTAAAAAATAATATTTTGATGTGAAACGCATTTAGTTGGGAGTAAAACCTTGCAATTGGAGCGACACTTTTATGGGACGGCGTTTTATTGGAGGACGTTATTGGCTTAAACATGGCTTTATAGTTGAAGGCGACATCTAGATAACAGTTACTTATAGTATTTCGTTAGATGACAGCACATAACGCTTGCTGTGTGTATGCGTTGGATTGTAACATGGTTTTTGGTGACGGAGACATCTAACCGAGATTTATTAGTTACTAGAATATTCACTTAAGTGGCTTTGCTAGTAACTTAAAATTGCAGTGAAAGTGTCTATAGACGTAACTTTAAGTTGCATTTGGCAAGTTTAAATTTCCAAACGTCGCACGACGGCTCCAAGTTTTTTTCCATTTAATAGTGCAAGAGAACAGTCGAAATTTCGTTAATTTACAATAGCAAAGTTATGATTTTATTTATATGGCGGAAAAGAAAAATAATATGAAAATAATCTATAAAAAAATAATGTCAAAACTCGCTATAAGCCACTTTTATATGTGGTCACAAATACCTCCATACTTCTTCCTGTAAACCATAACCGTAACATCATTAATATTATGTTATCAACATTAAGGCCGAACACTCAACTTTCTTCGGAATTTCGTTTTAAAGATAACAGCAGTAATAATTTGTGTCTAAAGCTGCGTTCAGACTATTCTGAAATTTGGTTCAGAATGTCTAACCTCAGTTTTAAAATTTAAGTTTTTTTTATTCTTATGGAAGAGTTTGAAAGTTGCCGAGAACTTTAATGGCGCAATAGTGAAAAAAACGCTCCAAAATTTCAGACAGATGAAGGGAAGGTGGACTAGTAAAATGATGGCGGATTGTTGGACTAGGATTGGGTAACTGAGTTCTGAACCAGTACAAAGTTCCGACTCCAACAGAAGATTAGTGGAGCTAACTCACTTCTTTCTGGCCCGACGGCTCAATAGATAACGCAATAGTAACGCACTCTTTAGACATACGCGTCTTCTATAGCAGAGCCAGAGCATTTCTATAATATTCCAATGAACCAGTACTTACTTTGTTGCAGCTTTCTCTCTGTAGTCCCAGATCTAGTACAGCACTGTGCATTGTAATGTGTATCTGATCTAGGTAGTAGGCACGCATGATTATAGTATTTGTACAATGTACATCTTGAAATAAAATTATATACCTACCTACATAATTTTAATTTAAGGATTTTTATTTTATTTTTTATGTTACGGCACAGTAGTAATGATTCCAATTATTTTTATACCATGACAAATCAATGTCTCATTTTCACCGCCATGTCACATTTCGACGTAATATAACCTATTACGTCACTAGATATACAATCTACTATTCCAGTTGAAATAGTGTCAACTAATTTACAATATTATTAGTTTTTTTTAAATTTTATAAACCATTTTTATCTTTCAAATTTGATAAAAAATAATGAACTTTTTACGAAGCTGTTTTACCCGATATTATAGTGTTAATCTATATTTAAATTTTGCTTATTGTTGTAAGTATTTATTTATCTGATTTGTAATGTATTTATTTGTAATTTAGAAATCATAATAATATTACTGTAATTAAATACTATACATGTTCATAGGCCCTGAGGATGAAAATATAATTTTCGAAACGTTAGCCACAATCGATATTTTTATTGACGTGATAACGTCTTATAAATTGATGAAACACCGGCTGCATGCACGAAAAAGTGTAACGTTCCGAGAGCGCAGTAATGTATTATTAAATATGATATTCGAGCGGAATACGTTATCACGTAAAACTATCGTCCGTAAACCGACTTTACAGACAACCAATTTTTTTTTTGTAAAGCTTAATTCTATTTTTTCTCAACCAAATAAATCTCCTTCAGTAATTATTTAATTTAGAACACATATTTGAAAAAAAAATCTGCTAATTAAGAACTATTAGTGATAGCATGTTCTTAATCTTAAAACCGCTATTGAGTTACTTTTGGAATACATAAAAAAACATTCAGAGATCAGGCTATAGAGTTTGCATTAACAAGGAGTATAGAAAGAGGAATACAACGTACATTTCTCCTGAAAGCTCCGTTAACATATCGCAGAGCTTAAGACATGCTTTAAAGAGGGCACAGGTGTTACTAACGTTTAAGCTTTTGGTTAGAACGCGCTCAAAACGACTAATCTCTAGCACTAAAAATAGTATTAATCTCAAACAATGAATTTACTATATACATACGTTACTTACGTAGGGTAAAGCTGACAGTAAATCATGAAAACGAGATAATTAGTTTTATCTCTGACGAGTTTCTCTCACTTTCAGACATAAATGTGACGGTTAAATGTTCACTTTCACTTTATTATCATGACTCCATGACATTGCTCCTCTTACTTACGACTATTTCCTACACGTTTTTCAATCATTTCACGATTTCCCTGGTTCAGTGCTTCATCCGATCGAGCTGTTCAAATTCGTTCACGTAGTTAATGGTGATTTTCTACCTTTTTACCAGGCTATTTGATTGCCTTTACGTGCCAAATTTCTTCGTATTCTTTGCATTGAATTCAAGTTATGCCAAATAGTAGGCTCAGTCCATAAAAACCGGTAAGCAGACGTAGTCCTGCCATAGACTTCGAATTTAAAAATATTATTGAATTAAAAAAATGAAGAGTAAAAAAAACTTTTAAAAAACAAAGCTTTTATTTAAATAAGTCAGAGCAGTAAGTCAGTCAACGCGTGAGTTAATACTACACATAAATACAAGTAGTGACATAGAAATAATTATCATACCATTGACTTTATCGTATATATAGACACTACATAAATATACTTTGTAATAGAATTTGGTGTGTTCTGTGTATATAATGACTAAATGATATTATTATTGCTTAGAAATTCGTTGTTTTTCCGTTATTATTTTTATTTCATTTTTCATTATAGAAGAGAAGTACTTTTTAGTTTGTTTTTATTAACATTTAAGTTTCCTAAATAAATCGATATTAGGGTGACACGGGTGGTCAGATCACCCGTATCGGTCGTTTTTTTCGAAAACGGTTAGTCGTAGAGAGTTGTGTCAAAAATCTGTATCATAAAAGCCCTAATAAAGAATCGAATGGTGATATTTTTTCCCCCCGGAAAGGTCGGCTTCCCTTTAGTTTGCTCCAGAATGTTCAGAACTCTGGAATATTAAATGGCACGATAGGTCGAAAGTGGTATTGTTGAAAAGATCTTTAAAAAATAAGCAAGTTTTGTAGGACATTTTTTTTTTATTACTGCCACCCCTGTTAAGTAATATTCGTTTGAAATTATTAAATTAACATGTCATAATAACAAACTTAATTTTAGAAGTTGGCATTTAAAATCTAGTTCCCGAATTAAACAATAATAAATGTCAATAAGTTTTCAATAATTGCAATTGTTTTTTTTTTGTCAGAGATTACTTAGAGCATATCTAGAAGTGCTCATCAGTGTTTGGAAGTAAATGGAAAACAATTTAAACATTTATGGCATTGTTTAATTAGGTAGGTAACTAGATTTTAAATGCCGACTTTTAAAATTAAGTTCGTCATTATGACATGTTAATTTAATAATTTCAAACGAATATTACTTAACAGGGGTGGCAGTAACAAAAAAAAAAATGTCCTACAAAACTTGCTTATTTTTTAATGTTCTTTTCAACAATACCACTTTCGACGTATCATGCCATTTAATATTTCGGAATTCTGAACATTCTGGAGCAAACTAATAGGGAAGCCGACCTTTCCGGGGAAAAAAATATCACCATTCGATTCTTCATTAGAGCTTTTATGATACAGATTTTTGACACAACTCTCTACGACTAACAGTTTTCGAAAAAAAACGACCGATACGGGTGGTCTGACTCACCCTGTATACAGAGTACAAAAAACTAGGTAATTAATTCAGCGTAGAGCAGAAGAAAATCTAAAATTCCATTCAATAAATAGGTCGACACGAGTTACATATACCCGGTATCAATATATGAATAATACCATAACCTACTTTGCTAATCAGAATCTATGAGGTCGGTTAGTCAGGTAACATATATGCGAAAACAAAACAGAAACGACGTAATATAACAGTTCAGGCTTTCCTTGCGGCTCGCGTAGCCCTCTTTGTTACAATATTGGTACTGGCAACCAATTAAAGGATTACCTTCTGCGCTACCTGTAATAATTTAATAGAATACAGAGTGAAGAAGACGCACCGCGGAAAGTAAGGTTATGCCATACAGAGAATATATTTCCGAGTTGAACAATTATTAATAACGACTTTTTCTCGCAGTTTAGATAACTTAACCACGACTATATAACTGCCTCTGGATAACAATAAATGTTTTCTGAATCGATATTTGGTGACGTTCCAAACCGATGTAGTCTATTGCCTGGTTGCAGAAAGGATTAAATTAACCTTAGATTGTGATCTTATTATTACAGTTTCTATAATATATTAGGAGCAGTCTAATGTCGCATTCAAGCTCCCTGTCATATAGATTCTAGATTCTAGAACATTAGGTTGTATTCACACAAAAGCAAATGATTCTTCTATACCTATAGAAAAAGATTGTTTTTCAAGCTAAATTTTGGTCAAAATGTTGTTTCGAAGAGCAAACTAAGAAATTGCATCGTTTCAAACGATCGATTATTTTTTGAGCAGGATCTCTACCATGCTTATTATATGTATGTTCACAATGTAAGATCATTGTCAAATAAGATTTTTTTGACAACCCTTTCTGCAGCCCAGCACATATATTAGATCGTCATTATAGCTACCCGTAGATAAAAAGTTGTTTTCTGAAACAGTAGCGCAACGTATTACTCAAACTAAATTTTATTTTGAAAAAAAATTGAAAAAGCGTCATTAAATAGATAAAACATGAGATAAAGATTTAAGTATAAAATATTCAAAATATCAGATTATATTGCTTGACATTGTTCTAATGATCGAATAATTTTAATCGGCCCGAATTTCTGAAACTATATTTCGAATATTCACAAAAAAATAATCATAACTTATAAGTAGTACAGTGGCAATTGTTTCGAAGATATGAAATTTAGTGAAAACAAAAGTTTAAGCATTGATATAAATGTCGCAGTCTTCTGCGCGTGTTTACAGACGTTATAGAGATAACGACATAGGGTGTACTTTTCTATGTAGTCTCAGGGTTTGCTTATTAAATTTTCCCGGCTGTATATTAAATGCATGTACGCTCATATACATGTAAGTACCGTCACATGATTCAAACAGAGTCGCACTACTAACTCCATCTAACATTGACAACCTAACTATATAATTGTTAAAAAAAAACTGTTGAATTTAACCGTCTAAAAACTTTATTACATTATTTTTCTTGAACGAAATAGTAGAATTTCGCAGCTAATTAAACATTTAGGAACATTAAAATATTTATTAAAAAACAATAATTTTACTTTTCATTTTTATGATAAAAGAAAAAATCTTCAATTACATTTTTAGCGTATTGATGATTTACAAAAATACACTAAAAACTCATTTAATATTTTCATCAGTCAAGTTAGAACTTGACAGCTAGGGGTACCATTTTTATTTATTTATTTTATATATGAGGATGCTTTAGTACTATACTGTAGAAAGGCGGTCAAGGAGTATATACCCGTTCCTACACCACATCGGCCCATACTTCCACCATATTTTAAAGAGAAGTAACTCACTGCACTATTTTTACACTATTTTTGAAAAGATGTGACGAGGCTAGAAACGCTGCTAGAAACACTGTTTGGACTTTTAAAGGCCGATAGGCTGGGTACAAAGATGACGTCACTGCGGGCTCGCCTGCTAGCTCACAAGAATAGGTTTTTAATTAGAACAGGGGCTATTTTCTTTGCTAGGTATGCGCAAGAACCAATCAGAAAGCAGTATCTTGTCACTGCGCGCGCACCAGATTTATTCACAAAACTAGCTTAAAAAAACGTCTCATGTGAAGTTAGCAATCAAGAAAACCAGCGCTAGAAAACTTGTAGGCAAATCTAGCGAGGAATCTAGCAGCGAATCTAGCCTCGTGTGCAGCGGGCTTTACACTGAGTGCAATGGAAGAAACTTACAGTCGTCGCCTACACCACATAGCACCACACACGATTGTGATTGGCTGTCTCAAGGTCAACGAAAGCCCTGACTAAAAACCAAAGTGCCAACACTAGAGTGCTGCAGTTTTTAGATATATAATTGTTTATTCTAAGCCAGTGTCCTTGAAACGCCTAAATACTGAAAACTGTTTCATGTCTGGAGTTGTCAAAAATAAGCAATCTCAACAAACCTAAGAACGCTTTCTGTAAACGCGGTGCCGCCGCTGTTAGATCCTGAAATAAAGCTCTCAGAATATAGGTCGGGATAAACAAATAATATATGTTATGCTGCACTGTTTGTACTGGAACCTACGCAATGTTCCTTTACTGTGTGAATATTTACTTTTAAGACATACAATTCACGTTCGCCCCGACGCGGTGTAGTTTCAAAACAATTGAAATCATAACCTCAATAAAGGTCAATCACGAAAGTCGATTCGATAAACCACTGAGGCTATTGCCATCGTCAAGATTTAATAATAATAATCTAGATTACTATAGAACGTCTGATAAAACATTATTCCGAGCAGATATTGATTAATTTAAAGCACAATCCGATTTAAAAAATAACACTTCAAAATTATTCTTGTTTAAAATACAGTTTATTTTAAAAAAATCGTCTCCTCTTGGGATATTTTTCGAAGTTAAATAAATCAAAATAAAGTCTCCATATTTCATTATACTTACACTTTTTATTAGTCAATAACCCTAGTTTAATTACGTAAAAATTTTCTTACAAGCTGTACGTTTATGATTTTTGATTTTATTTATATTTCAAATTTTTCTCTTCACAACAGTAAACCGTTGACACCACGTGATTTTCTATTCTATTTCTGATGTCCAATACACTTGCACTACTTCCTATAAAATAGCATGTAAAGTGAGTCATTACGCACTAGTATGCTGCAATTGGAAATATATCTAACTCATCTAACTAATTCAATAGTAAAATTCAACTTCTCGTCGTAATACATCTAATTATGTACCTACAATCAACTACTATTAAATCTCTTCAACTCTCCTATACAATCTGTACGTCTACCTGCGTGCGTGATTGTGTTTATACTTTAATCTTTTCTCATCACAACGTATAAACTGTTGATAATGACGCGATTGACAATAATTAAACGTTGAAACATAAACGATGCCGGTTATTTATTTATTATGACAATAAATGATGAAAGCTGTGTGTTTCATTATGTGTCACATTGCGCATTAATTCAAACGTCACCGCCGCGGCGCCACTAGTACGATTCTTAATCCCGTCTTAACGCGTAACTGACGTAACAGCCTAACAGTAACTGACACGACTTCAGCCTTCATCGGTCATATTAGATTACAAACGTATGTACACATTGTATATCACTGTGGTTTGTTACAAATATACCGAGTGTCACATAAACTTCATAAAGTGTATTCGTTTATAGTATATAGTAGATTGTATCATCGGCGTAGAAAGGATTTTGCTTGGGGGGGAGGTTGTTCAGACAATTTTGACAATTCATTTCAATAGTAATCTATATATTTAAAACACAAGCCCTATTTCTCTATAGGCAATCCGCCAGCAATCCCTACTCAACCGATTGACAAAATTTTTTTAAACTGAAGCCTTTATTACAGAGATGTGTTACCACTATTTTTTTTTTGTGAAATTTCGTTAAAAGGAGTGATTTCAAGCGATAATAGTAAAAAAGACGAGGGGGTAGCGGGATAAAGAGGAACATAAACACAGAAAATCCATCTATGTTCACG
This sequence comes from Xanthostigma xanthostigma, assembly GCA_963575645.1. NCBI lineage: Eukaryota > Metazoa > Arthropoda > Insecta > Raphidioptera > Raphidiidae > Xanthostigma > Xanthostigma xanthostigma. Next base: position 26,154,723 of record OY754471.1, read on the forward strand.
ATACATGAGTGTGAGAGAAATGCAAATAGGTACGTATGTCGCAGATTCTACAAACAGTTTGACATTATTGAAGTGTATATTTAAATTAGTTAGTTTTTTAGCGCGAATATTCAAAATATTAATAGACAATCGAAATTTTATTTTATTTTCCAAATAATAAATGTATCAAATGAGGTTAGTAAAAATTAATTCTGACAGCTCTTGAGGGCTCATCGTGACAACGATAAACAGATCTCACATACATTTTCTTTGAATTTATAACCAATTAAATATATACACTAGGAAAGTATCTTTGACATGCGATCTTTGTGCGATCTAGTGTTTGATTTTTCAAAATCTGGTTCACTCGTAACTTACAAACCCATAGAAACCAGCGTTATTCTTAATTATAAAAAAAGTATTTACGCACAATGTCAGTAAAAAACTACAAAAATGATATATATTTTTCATTTCAAAATTTTTTAAATCTTATTTTTGTTAACAAAATAACAATTATGATATTTTTCATGTATTTAAAAATGATTGCAGACGTAATATAAAATTTAATTACCCTTAGCTTTTTACCCATTTTATTCAACAATTAATCCTTATTTTTAGCATGTATCACATATGACACTAAGGTTTCGGCTGAACCAGAATTAAAAAAAAAATACGAGAGGGCGCAAAGGTCGCTTGTCAAAAGATACTTCCCCAGCGTATAGACAACTTGATCAAGCTAAATCAAAAGGAAAATAACTGTAAATAGAAACTAATGCAAGAGTAATAAAATTATTGTCTGTGTCAAATAAAATATTACATCACAAGGGCCGAAAGTTGAATTTATCGGCCCACGCGTCATGATGCCTGAGGCGAAGCCGAGGGCATCATGACGCGCAGTGCCGAGATTTCAACTTTTGGCCCGTGTGGTGTTATAGTATAAGAGCTAGCAACATCGCGAAAAAAAGAATTTTAAGACGGCTGATCTTTTGATATTCCTTTTCTTATTGAAGTTTGGTGGGAATGCGGCACGTCTGGCTGCTGGGAGCGGTTGCGTTTACCTGTGCGCATCCCATTTGTACAGGTACAAATTATAGGTAATTTATATGTCATTTGCTAGTTTTTAAGAAGCGTCGCCCTGGTAACTGAATGTTAGTTATTATGTTATTAGTTGTGTTTTCCAAAGTAGTGGAGATGATTGGGAAAAAAAGCATTTTAATATAGCTGCAATTTTAGCATGATATAGTTACGGTATCAAAGAACCTAAAATTAATTTACCAGATAGAAATCAAGTTGCTTAATAAGGAGCAAGACTAATTTAAGTCTTGGAGACAGTAAATGATTTTGAATTTTAAATTGGTCTTGCTCCGTATTAAACAACTGAATTTAATTACTAAAATTGTATCTGGCACGGAGTTAGCAACGACAAAACTGTCTGGCACTTTAAGTTAATTTTCCTGAAAGGTTAACTAAATATAATTAGGTATTTGTCCACTTTTGTCTTCACATAAACATATTTTTCTTTTTCGTTACTATCACGACGAAATTTGGCTTTCCACTTTGGCAAACACAACTAATAACATAATAAAAAACATTGCGTTACTAGGACAACGCCATCTTAATAAGTAGAAAATGACATAAATTATCTGTAATTTGAACCTGTACAAATGGGATGCGCACAGGTAAACGCAACCGCTCCCAGCAGCCAGACGTGCCGCATCCCCATCAAACTTGAATAAGAAAAGGAATATCAAAAGATCAGCCGTCTTAAAATTCTTTCTCGAAAACGTTGGTAGCTCTCGGACTATTACGTGTATACCTACGATTTTTCTTCATATCCGCTCGAAAGTACGTACTTTCGTCAGCAGGGACGAGAGATTGACATTTACTCCCGGGAGGAAAAAATTTCTCATGCGTATTTATATTCGTAACTAGGGACTATTTATTCTGTCGCTATAACAAATTATTTACCGTTGTCATTACTATAACGGCGGGAGGAAAATGTCTCGTGCGTATTTATACTCGTAACTAGGGACTATTTATTCTGTCGCTATGACAACTTGTTTACCGAGCTGTCAGTACTGTTGCTACCTCTAACCTTAAAAATATTTATTAATGTTAAATATTTATTAATGTTAAATATTTATTAATGTTGTTTTGTCGTCAGTTAATATAATATTAAAGTATTTTTAAAGTCAATTCAATAACCTATTAGTAAAAATGAACAATACGTTGACAGAATAAATAGTCCCTAGTTACGAGTATAAATACGCATGAGACATTTTTTCCTCTCGCCGTTATAGAGGGAGTAAAAGTCAAACTTTCGTCCCTGCTATAAGGGACGAAAGTTCGTACTTTCGATCGAGGTATGAAGAAAATATCATTTTTTTATAACGATATGAAGATACATGCAAAAATGTTTGCACGGGTACACTAGTTAATTTATTATTGTACAACCTGTACACGACTATATACTGAACAAACCATTGACGCGGCAGGCGCCTATTCATCATTATTAACAGAGTGCACGGCTCTGTTTCCTCTTTGATCTCAGGTGTTTCATTTACATATTATGACGTCACGTTTCATCATTACCGTCTTATTAAACCAGCACTGTATATAGGCTGAGACGAGAAGCAATTCAAATTAACGTAGTTTTCTCACTTGAAATTTTGAATTTTGTCACGTCAGACTGTGTATTTATTTTTTTTTTGTTTTCTTAGCTGTCGGTATGGGCAGTAATTTTGTGAATTCAGCGGAAATGAAGTGAAACTTCTATAATTTTTAATTGAAACAATTTACTTCTTTCGATATAACATTACCATGCTTGTGGTAAGCAAATTTAACATTTATCATGACACATTTTCGGTTTCATAACAATAATTTTCTTTTAATTTTATCCCACAAATCATTGAGGTATTGCATAAGAAGTTTCTCTTCAATTAATGAGGATACAAAACTCTTATCTTTGGTTATAATCCTGGAATCTGGAATTGGCATTTGAATTTGACATTTGATGCACAAAATAAAAATGCAGATAACCTCTATTTTTGATGCAGAAAACGGTCAAAAAAGCGTTCCAACCAATGTCAACATCTGTATCGTAACAAAACAGTGAAAAGTCAACGCATGCGCGCAAAAACCGATACAAACAATTTCATTACAGTTACAAAACTGTCCAATTACAGCAGGTTGGAACGGAGCTAATGTTGTGGAGTGTGCATATTCTACAATCAAATCAATCGGTAGACCAACTGACATCAAAAAGAATACAAATTTTCTGACAGACTCCGCGGAGTAATAAATTGTTACCTATGCCTGGAAATTGGAATTTAGAAGCTGAGTAAATGATGTGTCAACAGAAGTAATTACATTGCCGATTAGTGGCTTGAAAAGATTTGCTAGCTTCACGTCATTCGGAAACAACAGGAGTTACCTTCAGATGGCTTAATTAGAAGAGTACTACCAGTGTATCTAATTAGTAGTGCATAAGACATCTGAGCACATACGATAGTATGGAGATGTAGGTAAAACATTCACCAAACTTGTACATATATAGTGCAGCATTTACCAAACAGGTCCACTGATATACCTGCCCCAATATCGTTTATATGGTCGTCGCTTTCTAACCAGTGGCGATTTTACGCACTAGGCAACATGGGCCACTGACCAGTGTGGCAATTTTTTTGGGGGCGGCAGATTCTGAGAGGCTAAAAAATATTATATCCTTCAGTTAAAATAAATATAAGTATCAAAAAATAACACCAATCATTCGAAATTTTACATGTGCAATTCCAGAAAATTGTACATGACTATACTTTAACTGTCCTTTCAATATTCAATATTCGTTTCTATTTAAATTTTATTTTTCTATTAAACGAAATGATTGGTCGACTTGCTGCTGTCTAGCCAGTGTACCAACTTCTTAACTGAATATGTTTTGTTTACGTCCCTGACTTCCCGGAAAAAAATTTACAAACATAAAATTTTAAATACAAGAAGCTCGAATTCAGGGACAATGTGCAACAGCTCAGGTTAGACTGCGTCGGTTTAGGTGCATTTAGGTTATAAATTTAGCGTTTTCCTCATTGGTCCGAACGGCTTTTAAAAATTATCTTCTTTTTCTTCAAGCTTCTTTAATGCCTTCAAATCGCTTCTGAGGATACCAGCGTTCCTCTAAATCGCTTCAGCGCACAAGGAGGGCGATACCGCACACTTTGGGAAACACTGGTTTAACGTAATCAAAGATAATAAAAATATATAGTTTCACAATAAAGTAATATAGGTTTTAATCACAATATCTAATGAATTATTGAATTATAATTTTATAATTTTTGTCAATATAGTCTGAAAACATTGGTCGATAATTTTATTTATTTGAAGAGTTCTATTCAGACGTTAATCAAAGATTTGGATCTTTCTTTTAAGGTTACGATTTTCTTTTGGGTCGATTTTCTATTTTTCAGTGATGTAATAAAATAAAACCAAAAAGTACATGTAAAAAAAATAAGCATCGTAACCAAACTTTGCTTTGACCAGAGTTCAGAATTTCAGATGTCTCGATAGTATATTAGTAATTCCAGATGCAAAAGGGAAAGAGGTTGCATTCAAGAAATGACTCAAACACATATCATATTACCTTGTATCATTATGACACCCTCTACGTCAGAAATCAGAATGCACAAGTGTATCAGGGTTGAACAAAATCAAACAGTAATAAAATAATTAATAACGAGTGGACTTTCTCGTAATGTCAGTTTCGACAAAACCATAATGTTAGCTCATCGTTCATAAGTTAAGAGTGTATCAAATTATATAATATAAACAGACCTGCGAAAATTCAAGAAACGATTTGAATCTGATCACGTTTAATTTAATTTTGGAGTTACCCGGTCGGCTTTAGGCGTTTTAATTAAAAAAAAATAAAAATTTTAGCATACTAAATTTCAAAAAATATATATATTTTTAGTGGCCATAGAAGACGCGTGTTTTTTTTTTTTTTTTTGGTAAAAGAAATTTTCTAACTTCAACCGTTTTGAGTTTTAAACAAACGATTTAACTACACTAGTTCGTTTTTTACCATATGATACAGAGCAATGAAAAGCTTAAACTTCTCAGACTCCCACACCATTTTTTTTAAGCAAAACCTCTTTTCGCATGGTAGAGTAAAATTAATTCTTGAGATTGAAAATGCAATGAACGTATACTGTATACTATAAAAACCGGCCATATATCAAACTAAGGTAGCCGCGAGGTAGACCACCTGCCTCGTAACTTAAAGGTCATAAGTTCGATTCCGGCGCTCGGTGCATTTATTTTTTTTGTTGTTTTTCTACAATTATGCCAGTTTTATTTCTGTGATGTGTAGTGTAAAATGCACAGTGTCTTTCAATTCGAAAATAATTTTCTCAATAGTTTCGAAATATAATTTAAACAGGCCGGCCCTGTCATTCAGTATAATTTACCTTAAGCAAAAGTAAACAGAGCTTGTGTATGTGTGTAAAGCTTTAGTAGATCGTGTGATAATCGAGCTTTCAAAGTTACATATAAAGACATACCTGGCATACATATTATGTTCATATATGAATATATAATAATACTACCCATAGAGAGTGCTGTACTTCATAATACATTATAAATATATATAAAATATTACATTTCATAGACGGTTCGTCACATCGGGCACTTCAATCACTTATTCATTGTAGTAAAAACTAACTTTCATTAAAAACAACAATATTATTTTTGTATCGTGGATAACTCACCCCCAGTGCAAGTTAAAATTGACAGGTTTCTAGGATAATTGTTCGGATTTATTATTTTTATTTTTAGACAGTTTCGAGCTCTTCTTCAAAACTATTGTTTTTAATTACTTAACGTTTGTTTACATTCCATAAGCTATTAATTTTGTTTAATGAAATAAAATTGTAATTTCAAAAAAAATCTCAATCACACAAAAAGTTTTCTCAATTTGAAAAGGATTAAAAGGATCTACAACTTTTATGAATATAACTTTTTCACATAACCTTAAATGTTCAAAGAAATATTGAAGAAACCGTCTTTTCGTTTTTAATTTTTTTCTTCTGTAAATTACAACTTATTTAGGACATAAAAAGGTAAGTCTCCTGAAAATTTCATGAAAAAAAGAATCATTTTTGCAGGAGAAATTAAAAACGAAAAACACGGTTTTTTCAATTTTTCTTTAAATCTTTAAGGTTATCTGAAAAAGTTATATTCATAAAAGTTGTAGATCCTTTTAATACTTACAACATTGCCATACAACATTTTTCGATTGGAGGTCAACTTTCGCCGGAAATAACGAAAAACCGCGTTTGATCCCTAAAATGCATCCCCCACAGCCCTCCGGCCTTTTACGCATTTGAATTTTTGGTTTCTGTATTTCTGACGGCAGTTTCTTCCCTTCATCATTCGTTTTCTGTTATTAATTTTGTCCTTGTCAAAAGCTAACTTCACTGGTCTATTAACTGATAAACAAATAAAAAAAACATTGTTTCGGCAGGATTTTCGTAGGCAACCTTAGCGATCTTTCTTAATTATGGTCTTAACTATCATCTCTAATTTTTTCGTTCGTCCACCTTATGACGACACATTTTCTGCAGCCGTCTCTTGGACTACAATTCTCTATCGTATCTCTTCAGGTTTAGAAGTTCTATTTTGTTTAAAGTTTCACAGAAATCACAAAAAAACAATACTTGCTAAAAGAAACCCTCTACAAAAAAAATATTGAACTGTTTTTTTTTCCTGCTTATATTGTTTAATTGTTTAAGAAATACGACCGACTTTTTTGTTTTGAAGACGAAACAATAAATCAGTAAGCCAATTATTTATAAAGCAAAAATATGATAAAATTCCGAACAAACGATCTATTTTTGTATCGTTATCGAACTACATTCCGCAACGCGTGATTTTATTTTCAGGTGAAATGAACCAAATAACGCACCAGCCCTGGTTGATTCGACAACGAATGCTATGTTATGAATGTTACAAATATAACACGGATTATAATGTAATGTTATTGAGATGTTAAGTATATTATCACCAAACAATATAATATTATATAACTTACCATTTATTACATGTCACAACTGTATTTACTTTATAACATGTTTGACTTTACCTAAACGGCAAAACTACTGATTTTTTATATCTACACTAATATATAAAGCTGAATAGTTTGTTTGTTTGTTTGGTTAAACGCGCTAATCTCAGGAACTACTGGTTCGAATTGAAAAAAAATTGTTTGTTGAATTGTCCATTTATCGAGGAAGGCTATAGACTATAATATAATATCACGCTACGACCAATAAGAGCGGAGCATCAATGCAAAATGTTGCAAAATAGGTATAACTCAAAATTTGTCCGTCTGACAAAAACTTTTGAACGATAACTCCGATCATCATGAAATGTGGACACAACATTCATGTCGGTAAACGTGCGTACTCATGTCCCTTCCCCATATTCGTTCTTTTGCACCCCGGTGAGACCGGGCGGGATCGCTAGTGCAATATACATACGAGTATATTAATATCAAAAACTCGGGTCGCAGTGCGAAACCCTGCCGACAATATAGTGTATTTGCTTTTATAAGCGGTGTGGCTCTATTGTATGAACTTAACTTTGTTTTTGGACAAAATAAAAAAAAATACCCTCTAATACACCCCTTAAAACAACATTTTTTTACTTAATTTCAATACTACATACCAATTCAAAATCTGTACCAAATTATATACACCCTTCAGTATGTAAATCCATATCCTAGTAAACTTGCGTTTTCATAAAATTTGTAAGTCCGGTCCTGTCGGGCCGATTTTATTTAAATTTTAGCAGCACATTTCAATAATTACTAAAGGGTTAAATTTCAAATTTGAAGTGATTCTGAGAATTTTTTCCGTATTTTTGGGCCCAAAAACATTTTTCAACCCCTAAATACCCCCCTTAAAATGGCCCGATCGGGCCCATTTTAAATAGGCTTCTTGCGATGATGGATTCCAACATGTGGACCAAATTTCGTTTAAATCGATTAAGTCTGTCGAGAGTTATCGTGGTCACACATATATATATATATAAATATATAAATATATATAGGTATATATACATATATATATAAACATTTCCAAAAATGGTGCCAAACTTCTTAGAAACTTATGAAACGTCGAGAAATTTTGGTCCGACCCCTAGGTCCCGCCATCCGACCGACGCCAATAGTGTAAGTGCCTTATGGCAAATACACTAATAACTAGTCGCTACCCGCGGTTCCGCACGCGATTGAGATAAAACAATGTTTCATAGCAATAGTGGAGCCATCATAATTTCAGTCTTGTAATTTACTAACATTTTTGATAACTGAACAGTAAATTGCCATTTGAAATATTATAATTGCAAATTGTTTTTTTTGCTCATATTATATCATCAATTTTGTAACGTTAAATAGTATATTACACAAGGGCACACATTTTGAGATTCTTGCACTGACGCGCAGTTCTAGGCATCACCCAAACTTTCTGCCCGTGCGGTGTATACTATTTTTCATCATACCTCGGTCGAAAAATACGCTTATTAATTACATTAATTAATTAATTAGGTGCATGAAAACACTTTTTCTGTGTTTTCATGTAATTAATTAATTAATGTAATTAATAAGCAGCTTTGAGGCTATACGTAAAAATATTTTTAACAAAAAAATTGAACCGACTTCAAAATATGCACTAAAAAGTAATAAAATAATTGCACTTTTGGAATCGGTGGTATTATTACTAGGTATATTGTAGTGTTTCCTTGGCTGACACCGACTCCAAAAATACAATTATTTTATTACTTTTTAGTGCATATTTTGAAGTCGGTTCAATGTTTTTGTTAAAAATATTTTATTTTTCTCTTTTAAGTGTTAATCTAACCCTAAAAAACTTTTTAACAAAAAAATTAAACCGCCGAAAAACTGAAAAGCAAAAAATAATAAATCTTTTTATTTAACTAAGTTCTATCTAAGTAGTTGAACGTATGTGACAGTCTAGTATATCTAAGTAATTTTGAGTCGGCGTCAACAATCCTTCGCCGAAAATCTCTGAGCGTTCACGAAGTTAATGTCAGCGACAGAGCAACCCGAACGGGCACACTGAGGGCACACGTCTTTGCGAGTGGTCGTGTGGAGAGCGCATGTTTGGAATGTTAATGTTTATCGCTGAAGATTTCACGTATCATTGTTAATTTGATTTGGTTATTTCTTTTAGTGATCTTTGTTCATTGATGGTTTGACGCCGACTCAAAATTACTTAGATATACTAGACTGTCACATACGTTCAACTACTTAGATAGAACTTAGTTAAATAAAAAGATTTATTATTTTTTGCTTTATTTTATAATTTTTTGTGGCTATATAATTTATAATTGTAATACACAAAGCATGAAAATCTGTGAGTGAACTATAAATCACCTCTATTTTCCCACCCTTAGGGTAGGAGTTTTTTTTCCAAATTTATATGAGACGAGCCTCGAGGTATACCCTATCCAATAAAAAAATAATTATCAAAATTGGACCACTCCGTAAAACGTTATGTGTGGTCATACATTACAATCAGTGAGTGAACAATCAATCATCCCCTGTTTTCCTACCCTTAGGGTTGGAATTTTTTTACCAAATTTATATGGGACCAACTTCGGGGTATACCCTTTCAAACAAAAAAATAATTATCAAAATCGGACTACTCTGTAAAAAGTTATGCGTGGTCATACATAAATAAAAAAAAAAATAAATAAATAAATAAAAAAAAAAAAATATACGCGTCGAATTGAGAACCTCCTCCGTTTTTGTTTTTCGTCGGTTAAAAATTGGTGAATATACATAAAAAAACATTATGTGTGCCTTTGAAAGTTGAGAGTTTCCCTCGGTTTCTCCGGATTCCACCATCAGATCCTGACTTGGTTTTGATGGGACCACCTCGGAAGTGCACTCTTTCGAATAAAAAAAAAATTGAAAATCGGTCCATAATTGACGGAGAAATCGGTGAACATACATAAAAAAAACAAAATATATACCTCCTCCTTTTTTGAAGTCGGTTAAAAACAAGAATGACAGCTGCTCGCGATTATTGATTGGCGGCACTCTCATGGAAAGTACGTACTTCCGGCATCAGTGCGTGTAATCACACCAATGCATAAATGTTAGACTTCTGCCTTAAAATTGATGCCAAAAGTATGTACTTTCGACCGAGGTATGAAGTAAAATCGATTTTCAATCCTTAAAATCCATTTAACGTAACTAAGTGCAGTAGTTTAGAAAAGAGTAAAACAAAAAATTGCCTATATTCTCAGCAATAGTGTAAAGAAATACTAGTAACTAAAAAACGTAACGACCTATCATCACAGTGTCGTGTCAATTGCACGCTTTTATTCGCACCCAAACGCGCGAGTAGATGTTTCACATCAAAAGTAGTATAATTAAAAAATAACTCACCACAAACATTTTCAAAATGGAACATACCTGAAACAAAAACAAAAATGTAAATAAACACTAAAAAAAATTGAATACAACAACGAGATAGACTTTTTTAATAGTTACTGAGCTTGGGTTTTTAGCGAGAATAAACAAACTTTAGCTCTTTATAACATAGGTATAGAATCTGCATTCACTATATCATAAAGAAACAAAGTTTGTGGTTTGTTTATATCACGCTACTCTCCGTAACTCGACTTCAAAAATTCCTTTGGCACACTCCTCCATAAAACAGACTGCTTTTCATGCCTGTAAGCGGTAGTAAAATAATCCATTTAACGCTAGCGCTGTAAAGTAAAACAAAAAATTCCAGCCAATTGAGTGACGGGAACATTCTAACTTCAAAAAGATTGACATTTGACATTATAGCTTAGCAAATATAATATTTAATACTAGCCATTACCCGCGTCACCGCACGCCTTAACAGAATTTTTTTTTAATTATAATGTCAAATGTCAATGTTTTTGAAGTTTGAATGTTCCCGTCACTCAATTTGCTGGAGTTTTTTGTTTTACTTTACAGCGCTAGCGTTAAATGGATTATTTTACTACCGCTTACAGGCATGAAAAGCAGTCTGTTTTATAGAGGAGTGTGCCAAAGGAATTTTCATGGTTATCTACATAATATGTTTTCACGTCATGCAAAAATTAATGAACTACTAAACAAACAGATCTAAAGAACAAAATAACAAATTTTCTAAATATTTCCGAAAGTATAAAGTTTAGAATTATTTTTAACTAATAAATAGAATTGATCGTTATGAAAATTATAGCATTATTATAAAAAACAACGTTATAGCATATATCTATTCTGCGCATGTGCCGATTTCCTCCCAAAAAAATAGGGCTGTTCATTTTTGAAAATCAAACATCCTCTCAAAATTTAGTTTCAATCCGTTCATCTGCTTGACCGGTATCGTGCCTGCAGACACACAGACTTTTTTCCAGAAATATTTCAAAATTTTGAAAAGTATACTTTGACATTCCCCACCAATTGTGTTGGGTGTTGGAATGGTAAAATATGATATCTAGCCTACCCAACAGTGACTTCCAAAAGTACCCAAATATTAGTGAAAGTACTGTGTGACGTAAACTCAAAATTTTAAGTTTGATTTGAAAGCGGTGCCACAATTATTTCTTCTCGCCTTCAAGCCAAATTTAATAAAAAAATTAAAAGTGGTGTAACAAACACGGCTCTTAAATCTTCTGCATCACAGATATTTATTGGTGTCAGAATACTAAACAAACATGAATCCAACGATGAATATTCTAACAGGATTATTTATATCACAATAAACATTCACAAATTAGTGACTCTATTAATCCGGAATAATATGAACACAATAGACTGTTGGTTGGTGCTTTGTGCACGTCAAAGTATAAAAAAAAGAAACAAAACACTGTCGTTGACAGTAGCGTTCAAACAAAGTCAAAATCGATTGTCAGTTTCAATTTGTAAAATATTACATATTAATTAAATATCTTTATATACTCTGTCCATCTCATATTTGCTGCTGCGTAAAGCAGGACATACACTGTATCGACAGAAAGGCACGGGACAAATGACAATCGACATTTTTTTAAAACAATTGAACAAACATGTGTAGTGTCAATGCGCAAATGGAAAGTAAGCGTAACCGAATTCTATCAAATTATTGTTGAAGAAAAATGTTGGCTAGTTTACCTGCTGTCCAAAGCATTGGTCGTTTCGTAATTCGTAATAACAGAATAAAAAAAATATTAATAAAAAAAAACATTTTTCGCAAGCTTTGATAGAAATGTACTAAAAAGGAAAAAATATTTTTTAATAAGTTAGGTCCATAATTGTAATACACCCGGTATACTAATTATAAATTATGTAACTTTTGTTACTATTAGGTAATTTACTGATATTTAATTTTAAGTTTTTTGTACCATTATTCATTCCGAATAAAGATTTTAATCTAACAACACGGTATTTTATTTTTTATAATATCAATTTTCAAGTAAAGATATGACAGTTGGCGACGAGGATTAAAAAAAATATATATAAGTATACATAAAAAGTTTTTGCAATGGCAAAAATCGGCAACTTAAAAGAATTTAATCCCGAAGTAAATTCTTGGACTATTTATAAAAAACAGTTGGATAATTTTTTTTATTCGAATCAAGTTACCGAAGATAAACTAAAGGTCTCTTTATTACTGGTAAGCGAATCTGCATATAAATTAATACTAGATCTCTGTGTGCCTGATGAGCCAGAATCTAAGAAGTTTGCGGATATCATCAAAATTATGGACTCTCATTTTTCTCCAACAAAGCCGGTGTTCGCAGAACGTTTAAAGTTTTACAATGCCAACAGAGAAGCAAATGAATCTATTGTGGATTGGGTCGCAAGAATCAAATCATTGGGCAAGAACATTGAATTTGGAGCCAACTTATCAGAAATGCTTCGAGACCAATTCATTATGGGTCTTGAAAGAGGACTTGTCAAGGATAAGCTGTTTTTGGAGAATCACAGCTAATTGACTTTGATAAAAGCGGTTAAAATAGCGGAAGGATTGGATTCCATTAAGCACCATTATGATTTAGATAACTCAATGAAGAAGGAACCCGAGGTTTTCAAGCTGCAGCGTAAGAATAACTATTTTCAACGAAATGGCGCTCGCAGGAACCAAGATGGGGAAAACTCTAGACAAGGGGAGAATTCCAAGGAGAAATGCTTAGCCTGCGGGTACACTAATCTTCAAACAGCGAAATGCCGCTACAAAAATCGTAAGGGTAAGGTATGTGGTAAACAAGGCCATATGCAAGCAATGTGTTCTTATGCTAATTCTAGAGCGGTATCTCACAAATTTTTGGAAGTCACAGAAAAATTTTTTAACATTCACAGTATTGAAAAAGGTGATGTAATCACAGTTCATGTAACATTAAATAATGTGCCGTTACAAATGCAAATTGATTCCGGTGCGACTAATTTCTGTTATATCTGAAAAATTGTTCAATAGTAAATTTAAAAAAATTGTTCCGTTAAAACCTGTTGATATAAATTTGGTCACATACAATGGTAATAAGATGAAGCCTGTTGGAAAATGTAATGTGGAAATTAATTATAAAAATAAGATCGCCGTGGTATATTATCTAAAATTTCACGCCTTATAATGCTCCAAAATTTTATTGTATACGGTACATGTACATGCAACACGGTTGTTACATTTTCAATCTCAAGAATCAATTTTCCCCATCGTGCCAAAAGAAGTTTCACATAAAAAAATCGAAAATATTTTTTTGCATTTGTTTCATTAAGCAGCATGTTGATATGACCTAACAAAATATGCAAAGCAAAGCATGTACCTACACTTTGCTGCAGTACAAAACATATACATACAAAATTATTCTATTGGCTCGTGATACCTTCGGAAGAATTAATTACCATCCACTATCCAGAAATAAGAAAGCATAAACGGTTCGTCATGACTCAGTCAAGTTAAAAAATTTCCGCACATAAATACAGAATAAAACCAGCCACTTACGATCCAACATTGCAGTACAATTTTGTCGAATAAGATAGCAATACCAATGTTGTTGGAAATTGAATACGACCTTATAGTACGAGTTCTGGTTTCACAGCTTTCAAACTATAGCAATACATAGGTACAGGTTGTTTTTTTTTAGTTTGCAGTCCCAAAATCATACATTCAATCCTTACCGTTAAACTGTACTTGACATAGTTAAGATTTTGATCATCATTTGGGAAATTATTCTAAATTATGTTATACATATCACCATCTACATAAAATGTTTTTTTTTTAATTTTTGACAACATTACATATTTGACGGCATTTGTACTCTGAGGGTGAAGGTAAATCCTTCGAAACGTTAATCAATAAATGCAAATTTAATATCTGTAGTTGCGTTTTTATGGATCCTTTGGCCACTGTAGACAGGGCTTGATCTAGGGGGGGGCAAACCGGGCAATTGCCCGGGGCGGTAAAATTGAGGGCGGCGCTGGATCGGGCCCTGACTGTAGACGTTGTCTACAAAATTGTTAACAGGTAATATCATATTTAAATACATTTTGTAAACACTTTTGGGTCATTTTAAATTAAAAAAATAAATAAAACTATTACTTTATGGCAGGGTAAATGGGTGCTCCGCTCATGAATGCAAGACTTTCCAGGTATAGCTAACAAAGGAATTGCAATCTACGTCGTTCAATCGCCCCCAGTAACTTCTTATAGCCGCTCTACTTGAAGTCTGCATGATATAATGAAAGGTATAATATAAGCTCGATTAAGCACAATACAAGAAGCTACCTGATAATTGACTGTCCATTATCTTATAGACTACAGATTCAAAAACAACCCTCTGTTAAATGCATCTTAACCTCGTGTTGTGCTTATTTAGGGTGTAAGTAAGGTATGTTCAGCGAAAAACTAAATTTAACACTTACAGAATTATGGAAAATCCTATGTCCATTGGAATGAACATCAGGTCAAAAAAAAATTTTTTACAGTAATTACTAGCATAAGATGTTTAAATACTTTTTAAGTAGAATTAGTAAAGTTAATATCATAAAATTAAAATAAATATCCGCACAAGAAAAATAGATTACATCTAAGTTATAGTAAGTAATACATTATCAGAATGTACACTTTTACCACCTTTGCGTGAATCCATGACTGCGGTCAACACTTGACTCGATATTTCTACACATCGTATTTCTTTGTTTTGTTTGGCATGCCTACATCTCAGATAAGCCCCAAGCACAATGAAATGTTTATATTTGATATTTAATTACGCTGACTTAAATAACACGCGTTAGAATAGTATGTCCACTGTAATGACAGCTAGGACCACAGGGGTTAAAAAGCCATATTAAATAAACTCAGGGCAACAACAGGCGAAGTGTTTCAACCTGTAGGCGTTTGTTCATGTCGGCCAAGTGACAAAATACTGTTTCCTGATTGGTTCTTTCTCAGAACAAGCAGAGAACCTATCAAGAAAAACAGCCCCTGTTCTAATTTTAAAATCTATCTTGTGAGCTAGCAGGCGACCCCGCAGTGACGTTATTCCAGCCTCGTACCCAGGCTGCCGGCCAACAGAAGTCCAAGTAGTGTGTCCAGCCTGGTGTGCAGCGACCTTTAAAAGATAAGCGCTTATGACCTCAGCTGTTGAGCGTCTATAATTTACAATCTCTCTTTAAAAGATAAGGTTATTCCGCATGGTACATAACCCGTGCTGCCACCTATAGTATGATTTAACTGCGAATATCAATTTGTTTATTTTTGTGCATATTCTATAAGTGCAATATCTCAATAGTGTCAGATATAGTTCTTATAGCAGCTAGATAGAGCTAGTCTTATGCATTATTATGGAAATCTTCTTCTGTCGACACAGAAAACGTAAAACATTTGTATTGCTCGTTTTTCCTATATACATTTACAAGCTGCAGTCATTTCGTGCATATCTTTACTAAAACTGGAAGAGACCGGATCGTGGCTTCCTATTTTCACGTAAAAAAACGGCAAATGATCGTTCTAATTCAGTGACCTTCAACAATTGCTGACATTAACAGAACAAAAGACGAGGAACCGTGAATTTGACGTTTGTGGATTTCGAGCAACATTCACCTTAATTATCGCTTGTAACTGCATTTGTTTGTTTTACCATTCCTACGCCACCCGTGTCGGAATGGTACTAATTTATGTCAAAATTCACTTTTCAAAAATTTAAACTATTTTTTGAGGTCCCGCGAATCCAAAAAACATATTTTTGGAATAAGTCTTTGCGTCTGTTAGTCTGTGAACACGATACAGATTAAACGGATAAGCGGATTAAAACCTAATTTTGGAAGAATGCTTAATATGCTAATATGAAGAACCCTTTTGTTTTTGGAGAAAATCGGCACGTGTACAGAAGAGATATATGCTATAACGTTATTTTCATATAATAATGGTGTACATTTTCATAACTGTTTAGTGTTCTATTTATTTTTTAAAAGAAAGGCTTGGAGACATTTTTTTCCAAACTTTATAGTTTCGAAAATACAAAAATATCAGCTGATCTTTTGTTCGGTACATCTGTCAAAAAGAAATAATATAGATAACTGACAAAGATACTTCGATTTTTGGCGCATATTATAAAAATTTCATTTATATTTAATAATTTAACGAATAATCTTCTATCTAATATATAAAATTCTCGTGTCACAGTTTTTGTTGCCATACTCCTCCGAAACGGCTTGACCGATTTTGATGAAATTTTTTGTGCTTATCCGGTATCTATGAGAATCGACCAACATCTATTTTTCATCCCCCTAAATGTTAGGGGTAGTCCACCCCTAATTTTTTTTTTTATTTTTTAGACAAAATTTTTAATTTCTATTTTTTTATGATACAACATACAAAAATACATACAATCCTCAATTTTCACCCTTCTACGATCAACTCTTATTTTTTAATAGCCATTTTAGTAATTTAATCATTTTTTCTCTCCGGTCGAAAACTGATCAATCGTCATTTAATTAGTTATCCCCGCCAGATGTCTACAGGTGTCACTTCGCCAACATCTATTTTTCATCCCCCTAAATGTTAGGGGTAGTCCACCCCTAAATTTTTTTTCTTCCTTCCCCATTCGTTCTTTTGCACCGGGCACGAGGCGCAGCCGGAGTGCTCGACATATACACATATACGTCCATGTATATTTTAAAATAAATAAAATAGATAGATAGATGTTCCAATTAAATTGTTTTATTATTTCACTTTATACGTAGCGAAGCACGTACAGGGCCGCTATATATATATATATTATACTGTTAGGCGGTACGAAGTTCGCCGGGTCCGCTAGTCTAATATAATATAAAATTCTCGTGTCACAGTTTTCGTTGCCATACTCCTCCGAAACGGCTTGACCGATTTTGATGAAATTTTTTGTGCTTATCCGGTATCTATGAGAATCGGCCAACATCTATTTTTCATCCCCCTAAATGTTAGGGGTAGTCCACCCCTCAATTTTTTTCTTCCTTCCCCATTCGTTCTTTTGCACCCGGGTGAAACCGGGCGGGACCGCTAGTATTAAATATAAAATTCAAATCTTTGATTAACGTCTAAATAGAACTCTTCAAATAAATAAAATCTTATTTATTTGAATATTAAATATATATGACAATTTTGATATTATCATTCTAGGTCCGCCAGTTGACATCATTAATGCACTTACGCTGATTGATCAGATGGAACTAGACAGCCTCTGTGATCTACCAGCCTTGGACACATATCTCTTTTTTGTTCCTGCGTGCTTTTATAAAGGAAGTTTTTTCAATTCGGAAGAAAGAATCCAGTTAGTGGCTAAGGCACTAACGGCCTCTTCCAATTATAATACGACTTTATCTGCAGAACTTGTCTATTTCTTTTGTTTGTATAAAAGCAAAATAATGTTTTTTCATCACTCGAAGCTAGAAATTAAAGTCGTATTGAACTTTGAGAATATATTAAATTTTCATTTAAATGCATTTTTATTTTTAACGTACAGGTGTTAAAATAAGGTGTTTATAAAGTTCAAAACACTAGTAGGCAAAATAAATTTCTATTAGAAATGAGACACGTTTCATTCAACGTTTTTTAATATGCTGTTTGTAGACTATACGTGTAGATACCACTAAAAACATACCGTGATAATATTAAATTGTTGAATAATGTGTTTGTAATTTTAAGCAATTATAATAATCAGTACAAAAATACTACATCCACAAGAAACAGGGTACCACGGAAAGTTATCGACAGCTATGGTTAATTGAAAATAATTGACACCATCGTGTAGAGCAGTGATCTCAAACACGCGGCCCGCCAAGACGTTAAATATCGATTCTAACAATCGTATTTTATTAATATTTTGTAACATTACCAACATGCGACCCCCAACTTAATACAAAATAGATAATGTCGCCTGCAATATCATATGAGTTTGAAATGTCTGGTGTAGAGCGCCAGAAATACAACTGTCATAACTAAATAATTTGAAAAAGACAAAAAAAAGCCCCTCAGATTTCCGCTATCGCTTATAGTTTTTGAGTAATTGCCAAAAATCGGAAGGTCTCTTTTTGTCTTTTCGTTTCTTGTCAATAACAATACAATTTTTGTCGGCGAAAAAAATAAAAAACAAACGTCTTTTTCGGATTATTTTTCCGAATCGAATAAACTATTGCTCATATTTTGTGGAGACTTGGGTCTATTTTTCTCATATATTTCAGTTCTTGACTATAGGCTTTAATGGTTCTCAGTTCTTCAAAACAAAAAAGACGGGTTGCACTCCGGGAGTGCTGGCAGAAGTGAAAACTTGAATATTAACATCTTAATTTTTTGCTTTTAGAAGCATTGTTTATTTATTGGCAACACTTGTAAATAAAATGGTTTGTATCATAGATTGCATTTTAATGTACGATATTTCAACGCTAGATGTCTAACGTTGTATAAAAAATAAAATGGTTTGTATCATAGATTGCATTTTTATGTGCGATATTTCAACGCTAGATGTCTAACGTTGTATAAAAAGTATCTGGCAATTACTATCACTTAGAGAGTCTCACCCAGTTCTTACTTTTCCTGACGCGAGTTTAACATTTTTTACCCATTACAAAAAAAGTGTACAACGCCGCTAAAGAAGTTTTCACTTCAAAAAATACTATATTGTTATTTAATAAAACATTCGCTCCAATATCGATCGGGGACTTCTTAATAACGAAAATTAAAAATTGAACACTATACGCTGGTGATTAGGCACGAAAACGGTCTATAAAATTCTGGTCCGCCCTTAATATGTACGTTAGAGCTTTTTGCGATAACATCAAAGTCAAATTGACCGAGGTAATTCAACAGAAGTGAGATTAGAATCGAAATTGATGCAAATGGATATTGTTCTCTGTAATTTTTACACACAAATAACTGTATACATAGAACACAGAACTACAAGTGATCCGTTCACACAGAAAAAGCGAATTAAACTACAGAAATAAAAACATTTTTTGAATGGACTTCAGTTCAGCCTCAAATTACAAGATTTCACAATCTCGATCTATATGTTACGGTTAATACAAGAAAGTAGTTAATTCGCGAATTAATCGGCTAATTACCCGAATTAACCAATCCTTGACGTTGGTTAATTCGGGTATTAGCCGGTTAATTCGCGAATAAACTAATTTCTTGTATTAACCGTAACATATATACTTAATATAATAAAATACTAGCGGCCCGGCCCGGTTTCACCCGGGTGCGATAGATATACCTAATTTTGCATTTGTTTCGTTTGTGGCCCGGCGTCTGAACTGATAGCTTTGAGCAAATTCTATCCAATTTGCTTCTGAACTAATAGCTTTGAGCAAATTCCTTTGCTTCCGAATTAATAAATTCGAGCGAATTCTATCAGATGTCGCTACTTGGTACTAAAACAGTTTTTGTGATTTGCTTCTGAACTAATAGCTTTGATCAAAATCTATCAGATGTCGTTACCTGTTACTAAAACAGTTTTTATACTTAATATAATAAAATACTAGCGGCCCGGCCCGGTTTCACCCGAGTGCGATAGATATAATTTTGCAAAATGTGTTTCGTTTGCGGCCGGCGTCTGAACTGATAGCTTTAAGCAAATCTATTTGCTTCCAAATTAATAACTTCGAGCGAATTCTATCAGATGTCGCTACTTGGTACTAAAACAGTTTTTGTGGTTTACTTCTGAACTAATAGCTTTGAATAAATTATATCAGATGTCGTTACATGTTACAAAAACAGTTTTTTTTCACAAAACACCGTAATTTTGTACATAATATTATAAAAACTATCCTACATAATAATAGTCTATTAGTTGGATCAAGCAAGACACATTTTCAAAATTTCATTAAAATCATTAGCGCGGCCAAAATTGTCACAGGAGATTTTTATATATTATATAGTTATTAGTGTAGACTGTAGAATGTAGATAAAGAGGAAAAGTCTGTATGTTTGCTTTTTTCGCGGGGTATTCTGAAGAACTACTGAACAGATTTGAAAAGTTTTCAAAGTAAAACTTCTTTTGGTACGCTTTGTGGATTTCGCGAAGGGACAACTCAATATAATTATATGATCACAATCTAATGTCAAATCAATTTTGACAATCCTTTCTGCAACCCAGCGTAGAAATTAATCAAGACACACTGTAGTTCCTCACCACACACTACTATTCTGAATACAGCCACAGTAATTTGAATAAATTCCTCATGAATTTTACAAAACAATACATGATTATTTGTGTTTTGAAGAACTTTAATGTTTTTTTATGTTGTATTTTCTGTTCATAAAATGTAAATATGTAAACACGAACAAAAGGTCCGATGATGATTAGCAGTCAACACAAAGTTGGTCTGTTATTCTGTTTGCTTTGTGTGAAGCTCGTCGTTCGTTTTTTTTTATTTTTATTTTTTTAACATTTAAAGACAAAGTAAAAAATCAATTGGACTTGTTCATTTGTTTCTTTATATATTTTACACGTTAAAGATAAAATTTATTCTATAAAAACAATTATCTGTGTTTTATACTGCACTGGTATTTATTTGCGGTAAACGGTGTTGTTTTTTATTTGCACACTTTTTGTGCTACAGTCAACTCTTTCTAAAAACGACGGTATTAGACCAACAACGCTCTTTCTTTAGAGAGAGACCCACCTAACTACAAATTAGTAAGAGTTTAAACATCGGAAGGTTTTTTTTATTATTTTTGAAAGTAAATAAACAATGTACAATTTCAGATCTTGAAGAACATCGGTCATTAAAGGTTTTAGCAAATACAGATTGTAATTGAAGTAAAACTTCTTTAGGCACGCTTGACTTGAGGAGTAAGCTGGTAAATGCCTGACGAAATCGTTTACGGAAGTGCATCATCGGAATTGAGAGAGAGATATAAGTTAGTGAGTGCGACAAAGATGGAGCATTAAGTTGAGAGGGAGATATAAATTAATGAGTGCGACAAAGACGGAGCATTCACTGTTTGACGTTTAAAATGAAAACAACTGTTTTTTTGTATCAAAAATACATTGCATCGAATTTTGCTGCATTTTGTAACGGGAAATAATGTAGGTTAGTTAATATCCTTTTAAATGTATTAAAAATTATGCTAATAAATATATAGTACCTGGGTGACCGAGCTTTGCTCGGAAAGTTAAATAAAATACTGATATGCTGATATCGCCAAAACTTTGAGAACCGTAGGTTCTCTGTCGCTTCCCTTTGTGGAGCCTACGTCTCCACCTTTGTTACAGTCTTACCTCGCGGGGCTGCGCCCCGCTCGGTTGTAATCAACACTAGTCGAGCCTTCGGCTCTCCATATAAGAACCGTAGGTTCTCTGGGGAAGTGTGGAGCAATAAGATAATATTGCTGAAACAGTTTGACTCCTTTGTGGAGAGGATTGTCGGCCCTTATGGCAATCCGGTACTTGTAAAACTGATTCGCCGCCATCTTGATCTATGATATTGCATCTTTCGCTTCAAATTTAAGTTAAAAATTTATTTATTAAAATTACTCACCTATTGGGCTTTGACATGCTCACTCCTGACATCTGGTGGCTAACATAAAAAATAAAATGTGACTGCATTTAGTCGATCTATCATCTGTGAACAGTACTCCATTCCGCATTCGTACTTTTAAATTCTTATAAAATGAAATAAATAAAAAGCTTTGAAAATAACTGAACTTAAAAAATCAATGAACGTTTGCTTAAAAAGATGATTTTATGTTATCAAGTAAGTATACAACTGTAACGTTACTATTATACTATATAACCTCATAGAGTTTTAATATAATAATTTATTGTCTATAATTAATTTTTTTATCTACAGATACTGCTAAAAAACCAGGATTTGAAAGAAAATGCTATACCTTCAGTCAATTTGTCTGGGAAAAAAACACAGCTACTGATCAGAACCATAGGATTCAATTATTGTATGAATTAGGCAATAAAGAAAATGATGATAGTCTTATTGTTGAAAACTAAGATAATAATGAACTTTATGATGATGATCATAACGACAATCAAAGTAATTATTTTACTAAAAAATTAGTTTTAGTTACAATTTATTATTATTTTCATTGATGTTTGATGTACTGAATCTTTATTTTCCAAATTAATTTTTTGTTCTTCTTTTCTCTTGTTCCTCTGTATCCTACGGTTCTCATCAGTAGCTGTGTTTTTTTTCCCAGGTAAATTGACTGAAGGTACAGATGTCAGGAGTGAGCATGTCAAAGCCCAATAATAATAATTGTTTATAACTTTCTTTCAAATACGTATTTATTTTAATTAAGTCTCACTTGGATAGTAATTAAAGATTAACTGTCATAATATTTTGAAAACAATTGTTTCATTGTATAAAATTCCAAAACCTACTTACAATATTTAAGTATTTTCATACGTCAAAAAATTGATTTTTATAATGATAAAATTTGTAAGAAAACGATTTTTTCGAGAGATGAGACCTAGCTAAAACGATTTTTTGCCCCCCAAAATCCCTTTTCAGTAAATTTCATCCAAATCGTTAGGGCTGTTTTCGAGAAAATATTTAGGGACATATATAGGTACATAGATACATAGGTACAAGATTAGCTCGTTTAATAATATAGGGATACATATTTTGCCTATTAATTAATCAAAAATTATATTTTGCAGATTGAGGTTATATTGTGTTCGATAAACTTTGAGACGAACCGACCGCATATTATTGTTCGTTTATGAATTTAACATGAGCAAAATTGAGGTATTTATACATTATTCTTAATAAATATATTTAAAATAATTATAGCAGGAAAAAGTTTTACTTCAGCCGTGTGATCTAAAGCACACTCGCTTTTTTTCTTTCACTTTGTATCATTATTCCATTCGACTTTTATAAAAGTGAAATCGATAATTTCTCATTTCTATACTTTAGAAACACAACTCTATTTTTAGGTGTGAAGAGGATCATTAAAATAACAAATAGTAGTGGAATACATAATAAAAAAAATGCAAATATACATTTTAATAGCGAACGGGGATTTGTAAACATAATTTCGAAGGCATTTCATGTGGTTGAGTTTTCGGGTCAGTGGTTCTTTGCCTCAAGCTTGAGGTACCTCAACATGCCTACACCTAACTTGGGTATATATATTCACTCATTTGCATTGCAACAGTACACAACTAGCATTCCCATCACGTCATTAATTAACTTTATAGATATCTTACAACGTCTCTTATAAACCGTTCTTTACATTTGTATATAAATATAATAACCTTTTCGATTTTTAACAGTCTTTGTCAACTTTACCTCTATGTATCTAATAAAATCTTTTAATTTAACTTTCACTCACTCGCAGACGTCAGAATAATTTGAAATTTTCCACACGTAATAAAAAATAAAAACCGATGGCAATATACAATCATTTATATAAATATATATGTTG
Organism: Xanthostigma xanthostigma; assembly: GCA_963575645.1. NCBI lineage: Eukaryota > Metazoa > Arthropoda > Insecta > Raphidioptera > Raphidiidae > Xanthostigma > Xanthostigma xanthostigma. The sequence goes on from OY754471.1 coordinate 26,178,644, forward strand.
TGGACCAAGTGATGAATAGGGCATTATTCATAATGACCGGGCAGTTTGAAAAAAGCCCAATATGAAAAGGCAGTGTTATAAAAACTATTCAAGTAATTAAATTGACCGGGTATTATGAATAATGCCCTTCACCTATTGGGCAGAATAATAATAAGATATTTTCATTAAATTATTTTAATGTTGACATACATTATTACTATAAAATAATTATGGTAGGAAGGTACGAATAGTACTTATTAACAAATTCAAAATATAAAACGAATATTAGTTTTTTTAAGATAATCAGTGCTCTAATTGGCTAGTGTGTATCACATATTTGTCCCTGCTCCCCACGTCTTGCCAAATGTACTTAAATTATCAAATTTCCCAACAATCACATAGCAATATTCATAATGGTCGGGCACTGTGATAAATAATGAAGTTTTAATGATTATTTATTACATGGTCCGATTTGCTTTATCCACAACGAAGTTACACGGGGGTCAAAAGTGCCGTGAGTCGCTTTGAGAAAAGGATGGTACGGCAGTGCTCGACTTGGCGGGTGCACAGTCATGCCCCCTGATCAAATAGTATAAGGCTCAGTCCATAAAAATTGTTTTTCGTTAGATTTCAGACAGCCTATTATTAAAATCTAAAATGTAAATCATCTGCTGAAGAAATATTTAGCCTGCTATTTTAAGTCGACAGGCTGGTTCAAATCAACCATATTTATGACATTTGATGAGACATTTATCAAATTATCAAAGCTACTTTAAAATTTGCAAGTTTTATCTGGCGTAATAAATGCTACAAGATTTTCTACAAGAATATCATTTTGTAAAAGTATTTTAAGCTTTTCACATGCTTACTTGTGCATACAATATACGTTTAATGTATGTGCTTAAGATTTGTGCTTTATGCGCTTAATAGTATAAAGCTCCTTAAATAAGGGATATTCCTCTCGAGACAATTAAAAGTGCATTTTAGATCAAAGATAAAACTTTAAAAAGCTTTAACGGTGCAGCCCTCATTGTTTTTATTGATGTTTTTAAATTTAAAATATAATTTGATTAATGAATTTCATTTCGCGTCATTTGCAATCTTAAAGTAAAATAGTTTTATTTATTTATTTAAGACTTTCTGTCTTAAAATTGATGCCGGAACTATAGGTACTTTCGACCGAAGTGCTTTAGATCACACGACTGAAGTAAAACTTTTTCCTGCCATAATTTGTTATTATTCACCCGAAAATTCACAAAGTGTGAACTTTAATATGAATTTACAATTTTATTCACTTTAAACGAAGAATATTTAATGTATTGAAGAAAATATTAATTTATAAAATTGGTCAAGAACGAAATGAACAGTCTAATGTAAGAAGAAAGAAATATATAAACATAAAGATAATGAAAACAAAAGTAATACATTGCAATTACTTAGCTTTCGTTGGATTTTAAGCTTAACTCTTTATAAAACATTTTTTAGCTCTGCAAGTTAAGTAGGTTAACAAAAACTTTTCTGTCACCCGATAGCGCCACTGGCAAGTAAAGTATGTGTCATTCTATTGTTATACTGCTTATATTTTCGGCCACCTGATGGCGCCACTAGCCAGTGAAGTATTTCATCCTATTTCTATCTACACTTTTATATCTCCCTCTTAACTTCCGTTCGCCTCGCCCGATTACACTTCCGTAAATCTCTCGTCACGCATTCACCAGCTTACTCTCCAATTCAAGCGTGAGTAAAGATTTTTATTTAAAAAAAAATTACACGCGCGCAGGGCAAACAAATTTTGAGTTATAGGGAGGTTGAAGGTTACTCGAAATGGTTCGTCTACTAAATATACACATGCAGTTGCCGAGTTTCGTTGACAAACTGTAGTGTGTCTAGGTAATATTATTAACTATATCTTCTATTAAATTAAGACACAAAACAGTTAGGAAATACTGTCAGAAGGTGTGTTGAAAATATAGTAAAACTCAATTTGTTTTCCGACTACAGATTCACCCGAATGGTAAATTAATGAATCACATGCAAGACAATTATACAATTACGTTCGATTTAATTGTTGACTGCTTCGGAAGTTCGTCTAGTTCGTCATTCATTCAATATGAATAAAACTAAAATTGTGAAGTGAGCTCACAAATACAACGAGTAGGTATAATTAAATTCACGTAACGTCGCCGGTACAACAAATTAGAACGTAAAATATAATGATAGTTAAGATTTGAAACGAAAATTATTGAGCGCACTCCGTTTGTAAAGGTAGCGTTAATAATTATTAGTGCTTAATTACATATCACTAAATAAAGCTCTCGATAATTAAATTTCTTTAATTTGCAGTTGTAACGAATGCAATGTGTGTTCTTAGAATTTAAATATTTATTTTACTATTTCAACCCACTAGTGAGGAATGGTACTAATTTAGGTCAAAATTTTACAATATTTTTTCATTTTGAGGTCCCCCAAATCCAAATACATGTTTTTATCTATTGGTCTGTTAGTCTGTGAGCACGATACAGGTCAAACGGATGAGCGGATTGAAACCAAATTTTGAGAGGATGTTTGGTGTGAAAATATGAAGAGCCCTATTGTTTTTGGGAAAAATCAGCACATGCGCAGAAGAGATCTATGCTATAACGTTGTTTTTATATAATAAATGTATGTTTTTCATAACGGTTTATTATTCTATTTATTTTTTCAAGAAAATTTCATTAAAATTTTCTAAACTTTATAGTTTTGGAAATATTTTGAAAATAAAAAAAAATCAGCTGTTCTTTTGTTTTGTAGATCTGTCAGAAATAAATTAGTTAAGCATGCTTTGATTAATAAATAAAATTATCGACCAATTTTTCAGACAATATATTAACAAAAAATATAAAATTAATACATTAACGTTTCAATCCGGATTTGAACTTCTTCAGAATTGATCTAAAAATATAAAAATAATCAATATTTAAAATCTAATTCGCTTTTTATAGACTCTTTCAAAATTATTTATGATTATCATAAATAATTGAAATAATGAAAAAATAATAATATTATTTTTTCATTATTTTGATAATCATAAATAATTTTGAAAGAGTCTATAAAAAGCGAATTAGATTTTAAATATTGATTATTTTTATATTTTTTAGATCAATTCTGAAGAAGGTCCAAATTCGGATTGAAACGTTAATGTATTAATTTTATATTTTTTGTTAATATATTGTCTGAAAAATTGGTCGATAATTATTTATTGAAGAGTTCTAATCAGACGTTAATCAAAGATTTGAATGCTTTGATTAATTTTTACATGACGTGAACATAGTATTATAAACTAGGTAACCATGGCAACGAATAGCAAATGTCATATTGAATACTAGCCATTACCCGCTTCACCTCACGCGATAGCAGAAATTTTATTTTCTTTATTATACCATATCAAATATCAACATTTTGAAGTTGGAATGGTCCCGTCCGTGTCGCCCAATTGCCTGGAATTTTTTGTTTCATATCAAATTAGCAATTCCTCTTAACTTCGGCCGAATAAAGTTTCGAATATTCAAAATAGTGACAGATCTTGAAAAATCCATCGTCTCATCTAGGGTCGCCAGGATCAAAAAAAAAATCCGCACTCGATGTTATATTTAGCCAGAAGGCCTTTTTTATTAAAACAAGTACGAGTAGAATTCGTGCGCTGAGAGTTCCGTACCGTTATTTCATAAAAATTAAATTTGTCGTGTAATTCTATATAAATCTAATAGTTAGAAAAACATATTTTTAATAATAATTTTGATATTTTACATATAGAACAGAAAGGTTTAAAATTAAATCTATTGGAAGCTTTGGAAATTAACAAACGCAAAAATTCATCCAATCTATTAAATGATCAAAAAGACATCTCCACATCACTTTTATTAAACCTTAAGTTTAATTTTTAATGAAAATAGTGTTCTTCCTTTGTTCTTTTTCTATGAGTTGGGATTTCCCACCCCACCATCCTTCCCCCTAGTTGTATAAAATCTAACTAATTTAGACCTATATAGATTATTTTTGTAAACTGTAATACTGTATATCTGATGAAGCTGCTGTGACAGCGAAACATATGTTATATTTTTATAATTAAAGTGAAAATCTTTTTAACTGAATTGTTTTATTTATTTTATTTAATTCTATATAGAATAAGAAATTTGTAATTTTTGGATTTTTCTTCTCTACTTATGCTATGCAACCTTCTTTCGCGCCAAACAAGATTCTAGGTTAACGGGGACATTAAAAGTTTTGATAATAATTAGTGAGTCAGTATAAAAAAATATTTTTTGTGATGTAACTACCAATTCACGGTTTTCGGATTTTTCCCTTTACTTGTGCCATAAGACATTGCTTCTTGCCAAATTTCATGATTCTAGGTAAACGGGCAGTGCATTATATAGATTTTGATTCCCTTGCGAATCTCAAAATTTGCAGCATAAACAGCGAATTCTTTAATAATTGTAAATGTAAAGTCCAAAAATTGGCATACATTTTTTACAAATTATTAACTCAATAACAGTTGTCAATTATTCAATAAATAAAATTATCGACCAATTTTTCAGACAAATATATTAACAAAAAATATAAAAATTAATACATTAACGTTTCGGTCCGGATTTGGATCTTCTTCAGAACTGATCTAAAGAAGAAAGAAATACAAATAAAAATGGCCGTTATCAAAGAGCAAATGTCAAGTTCTGATGTTTAATAAAGAATTAAAAATAATTGATCCGGTGAATTAATTTGAAATTTTGACTCCTGGTCGAAAAAAAGTTTTTTATCAAGATAAAATGTGTCACATCTAAACTTTCAACTTTCGGTAAGTTTATTCTATCTCCGATAGAGTCTGTCTATTTGATTATATATATCCGTAAATATCTGGTGCCTAAATATTTTTTTAGATAGATGAAATTTATATCTTTCCGATATAATATAAATATAAAGATGGTTAAAAACGGAAACCTAGCTGATAAAATATCTTAAGCAGTTTCCAAGACCGCATATGCAAGAATATGTCGGCTTCTTGAGACGCAAATATCGAATACTATCTCAAGGTTTTATCAAAAAAATGGTATTTATTGTTAAAATCGAAGAGATAGTGTTTAACGAATTTGGAACAGAATGCAACGCAAAGTTTGTACGTAGCTAAAAAGCTATACAATTTAGCCGTCGATGGCCGAACTGTATGAACACTAGCTGGCAAACGGTGATAAATTTTGTTTACACTACAAACTACAGAAATCTGCACCTAAATGGTAATATATTGATATTTACAGAAAAATATAATATCTATCATAAGTTATTATATGATTTGCATTTCGTTGGTTATCTATTAGCGTTAAACATTTAACGCAAACGTTAAACGGCCCGACCTCGCATGAGATGTTGCTTCAAAAACCGGTGCATTTTTAGTTAATAACGGCTGAAAAAATTCGCAAGTATTCCGAAGGACTCCCAACAAAAATGTAAGGAATTATATTTTTTTTCACCGATGAGTAAATCTGCATCGGTAACAAGATTGCTCAATTCCTGAGAATTGTCAGCAAAAATGTGCACAAAATTCCCTGGGAAATTGCCCCGTTGTATTGAAATTACATTTTTCACGGGTGGGCAGTCCGCATCTCGGTAGAAGTCGCAAAGGCAATAGCGCCTACCTGTACATAATTCGAGGAGGATGATCGTCCAGCACATGGTGAGCATCATGATACCTCTGCAAGGAGCAGAAGTCGTAGTTCGGGCCATCACGTCCCGACGTCCGTCGTCTTTAATCCAGACCAGGTGCCGTCGGCTAATTTGAGACACTTCAACACTACCAAACACTTACCGATATTATTATGTACTGAGATAATATATTAAACACAACACTTTAATATTATTATCAAAGTAAATTATAGCGTGAAATAAAACACATACACAAAAACTTAACAGTATTGTTGTATAAACGGCTCAAATGCAGAATTAATTGCACATCGCGCGATGCTTGTTTGTTCGTAGATGTATTGTTTCGTTTTTTTTTTTTTTGTATCACTAAACCACGCTCGTTTTATTATTTTAAATACTTTTGTTTTATTTTCTGTATTACACTTTTATAATTATTTTACATTTTGTAAATTACACGTAGAAAGCGACTATTTTATTGTAGACACAAATTTTATGTATATTTATAAAGGACATTTACACGGATTTAATATTTGAAATCCCACTTCTGATTGACTCCACAAAACTCACTTTTCGATCAATTGATTTTTTAGATCGTTTAACACACAATTATACTGTTTGAAGTTATAATGTACTCAAATTGTTTATATTATATCACTCAATAATATACACTATGGATAACGTTAACAAATTAAAATAGACGAAAACATCGTTTGGAACTCCTTATCACAAATTTTTGTTCGGAACTAATTAAATACAACAAAACTTCAAATAATAAAGTAATCTTATTTCGCACCCCATTTTGATATCAATTATATTCATTTCCATTCCACAATAATTATAATTTAATCTAATTTCACATTTTATTTTTTAATAAACCACAAATGGAAATCTTCACACTGTTTAATTAAAACTTCATTACAAATCCAAAAAAGCACCGATAACATTCAATTAGGCGTAATTGAAAATATACAAGAAACAAATGATCGCGCTGACAAAAAAAAATGCCAGTATTAACAGAACGTCATTTGTCTTCGAGTAGCGAAGACGATTTAATAAATTACTAAACGTAAAACTGACAGTACAATAAAAAGAAACCGCAACTGTGTAGTAGTCAATTGTTTATTTCAAAACGATAGTTCATGTATTGGCAACATCACAACATAAAAATTGAAATGATTGATGAGCTAACAACGATTAGTTTTTGTTTCTAATAAAAAAAAAAAAAACAAACGAGAATGTACGTAAGAGAACTGTCATCTAGTTCAACACGTGAGTGACAATCGACCAATCGCACCGATGCCGAGTGTCGTTTCTTTTTTTAAAAACAATTGACAGACGTATGTATGTATTTCCGCGCGCATATATGCACTTGATGGTACAGTTTGACGTGTAAACGTTTCGATACAATGCGATGTAGACTTTTCAACGACCGGCGTTACACTAACACCGTCCGGGCCTTAATACCGACGCGACCGACGCGCATCCGCAAACGGTCTGCGCGCGCATCCAGACGCCGTGACTTTACTCTACATACGTTCGACGACCGCACCGCGACGCTACGTTCTACGCTGAGACGTCTGTACCTGCCTCCCATGCACATCGTGTGCGACGCCGCCCCAAACACGCACACACACACATACGGGACGTCGATCTCTTGATTCATAGCTAGTTTTTTAACATTTACATTAAATTTTCGGCTGTCGGAGATTACGCTAAATATAATATTTATTCCTGATTCGACCCAGAAAAGATTTTCTTTCTGTTTGATTGTTAATAAAATACGGATAGCCAATTTTTAACTTATATAGTCTTATCTTAACATGATCATAATAATCTGTTTTTAAGGAACTCCCCATAACACCATCGCTTTTCACTGCGCAACAAAAACACCATCGCATCAACAGCACCCCGTAATCGTAATCGATTTATAAAGTTATTTTCTTAACCGCAAGTGATTATTTGCATTTTATCATATGACCTCAAGTGGGACAAAAATTGTTCCGACCGCAAGTGGAAATATACTTTCAGAAATGTTCATGTTAAATTTAAATAAACTAATAAATAAAACTTACAATTCAATAATTTTCTTTGAAATATATTTAACAGTTATTTTATTATTTTTGCTAGCCAGGGGGAGAATATCAATATTATATTTTGTTGGTAAGCAAGTGTTTACACGTGTCGATAATATCTCAATTAAGCAATTAGAGACTTATATTTCTTACAGTGTATTGATAAATAGTTATCCAGCGTAGACGAGCACACAGGGGGCTAATGTGCAGGCTATCTCTCATCATTAATATAGATAATAACACCGCAGGTGTATTCGATTCGTCGCTACGCAAGCTAAATATAACGACTCATCCATGGTCAGCGGACACTTATCTAAAAGACTGCAGTGGTGCTATATGTGGCAGAACGTAATATTAGATTATCTAATTTGACAATGATCCTGCTCACAAAATCGATTGAAACGATATTTTTGATGTGAAACATCTAAAGGCGTGTTTAGTTGGGAGTAGAAACATGCAACTGGCGCGATACTTCTATATGGGGGGACGTTACGTTTTTCAGTTACTAGTATACCTACTGTTAGATAACAGCTCGTAACGCTTGCTCTGTTGGATTGTAATATGGCTTTTGTCAGTGAAGAGAGACTGTATAGAAGTTTATTTCTTAATGGAACAGTGTGGCCGGAAATTTTAGTTTGTCTCTTTCTGTTAGATGGCAGAACGATCGAGGTTTAGTGTCGGCGTACAGAGGTGAGGGACGTATATTTCCATCTCTATATGAAGTAAATTTGAGCGTTTATCTAAACACCGTAGAAAATAAATATAAGAAATTCATCAATTTCTGTCGATTATTAATAAAAAATTATGAAAAATGCAATGATTAAGGTGTGAAGCTGAAATTATTAATTATCGCCACCTGGCGTTGCGGTTCCGAAGCATAAGTGCGCCGCATCGCCATCTTGACAATTGGGGTGAGATTTGCGCTTTGAGGTGATTTTCAAATATAACACAGGATTGAACTTCTATACATAATCTCTCTTCTCTGATTTTGTTGATCAGGACATCCAACTGTTTATTAGTTACTAGAATAGTAAAAAAATATATAAATAACTCAATTCATAAATGCATACAAATATCATCGAAATTGAATTAATAATATTTTTTTTCTTGAAATCTGTTAAAATAATTTAAAACAATCTGTTTCGATACAGCGACAAATCGGAATCGTTCCGACGTCATAGAGGAAGCGTTTTACTGGTCCCGGTGTATGGAAGTGATAGAACATAGCATTGTAGCGATCCCCAAGCAGCACTAGAGAAGTCCGAATGGTCAGCTATAGCTATGTGTTCACAGAGACCCAGGCCGCTTGTTGCTGTTTATAGGCCATAATATCAATTATCTATGTCTAATAACTCTAAATAATGGGGTATTACTTTGCTCCTGTATTAATTCGTAGACCGTGGTCGTTTCCGGCTGCAACACACTATACGAACAGTGTGTTCCCTCAATCAATTTAATTTATTGGAGAGACGCTCGACAACTAAAGTCATTAGCGTTTAATCTATATAAATACAAATGTAAATGCTCGTTTATTCAAAATCTTAAATCTCCGAAAGTTCTTCACCGATTGCTTCAAAGTTTTGACACAACGTTGCGCGTGTTTTTATATACCTATCATACCTATAGGTTTCACACCTGTGACAAATGAAAAATGCTTTTTTTTTAAACAGCGTCGTCTGTTGGACGTTAACGCAATACACACCATACTAAATATTTTACGGCAATAGAAGCGCCATCTGTTGAGTACAGCGCTATATGTTGGACGTTAAGGCAACACACGCCATACAAAATAATTTACGGTAATGGGGGCGCCACCTGTTGAGTACAGTGTCATCTGTGGGACGTTAAGGCAACACACGCCATACAAAATATTTTACGGCAATGGGAGCTCCATCTGCTGAACGTAACAGCTAGTACAGCTAGTTTAGTTGTAGCTTTGTTCCAAGCTCTTTGCGAACGGTAACGGAACCATCACCGTCTTGCAGAGTAGCTAAAACGAAACTGTTTATATCGGTTTTTGAGCTACTGCGCAAGACTGTGACGGTCCTATTACCGTTCTCAAAACAGCGTGGAATAGAGCTTAAATATTGCAGATTATAGACACTCGACAACTAAAGTCATTTTAGCATCTATTTACATAAAATTAAAGTAAAGTTTACAAAACCTTTATAAATTAAACGGCATCACAAGATATCCATAAACGGAGGTAGGATTTGAACCTTCGACAGTTTGATCCAAAGGTCGGTACGCTAAAAAATCATTCAATACAATCTGTTTAATCAATAACGTTGCAAAAAATTATTAAGATAACTTTTGGATTTATGACCATATTCACTGAACGTAAGTAGTTATTTATTCGGTTCATTTGTTCTTCAGGTAACTATTCCTTCGAATAAATAGCGATAATTCAATTCACCAAACATAATTATGTTTACTGCAGGTATAAATCTATTCTGTCTTACTTCCAAGGTATAAATATTTATTCGCCTGATAAAATAATAATGGCCACCACATAGTTCATGATACATAACCTATAAACGTGGAGTATTATATCTACAGTTGCTCTTGTGAATTTATTTATGTGTTGTTTATTAACCTTTTGTGAAGTGTATAGTTGTAAAACATAAAGTTAGTAGAAGTTTTGTCATTTGTGTACAGTTAGGTTTGGATAAAACATTATTATTTTGTCAAACTTTTTTAACGTTTACACTAACGCCATCAGTCGGATTTTTGGGTTAACTTCAAAATATTCAACAAAAAGAGCACGACGTATATTGTAGTATATATCTATTTATTCTACAAGTAACTATTTTACCTGATATATTGCTTGGTGAATTGAATGTAAATTTTATTCGAAGGAATAAATTTGTTCCAAGGCTAGTAACTTCTATCTTTAATAGTGCTCAGCGAATATGGGCATAAGAGAAATAGCTATGCAAGTGGATAGAGGTGGCGGCGCGTAACGACGAAATGTTGCATTTTTTGTAATATGCATTTCCATACCGACGGCGACATATCTGCATTGCTTTTCAAATTGTTATTGAAAACGATTAAAATATGATTATGTCGCTAAAAAGCGACAACATAAAATGTATTATTTAATAACAAAAATATAGAAGTGAAATTTTAATTGTATTTTTACTACTTTACACACAATTTAAATCTGGCTTCATTAGTTTTTCCTTCTTTTCGCGTAGCACTATATAATAAAATTTGTTAATGCTTTCATTCCTTCTAAATTTTCGAGATTTCGCCACCATGCGCGCTGTAGGCTGCAAGCCAATGAAATGACAAACATATTACATTACAGAGTGTATTTTTCATCAATTTTGATGACTTCCGATTCAAAGCAATCAAGAATAGTCTTTAAGCTATTTGGTTAGAGTACGATAACTCTATGTGCAAAATATCCATTAAAAATACACAATTATTCTTTTATATAACATATTATAAGTGTTATTAAGTCGTTTGAAGTGCGGATTTTTTTTTTCATTATTTTTTGCGGAGTTAAAAAAGGAAGGCGTTTGGGGGCATTTCTTTAAAAAACAATTACGAGGTCGTGTCGATGCGATGGCGTCTTTTTTGCGCAGTGAAAAGGGGAAGGAGACTGGGGGAGTTCTTTAAAAATTAATTGCGGGGTCGTGTCGATGCGTTGGCGTCTTTTTTTCGTAGTGAAAAGGGGAGGACGTTTGGGGGGAGTTCTATAAAAAACAATTACGGGGTCGTGTATACAAAGTGAGATAGTAATACGGTAATTCTACACTAGTTGCTATGATGTGTAAATTTGATTTCTGATTGGTTAGATTAAAAAAATGTCAGTGAAAGACTAAAAGTTTTTACGTATTTTTGAGGAAATTTGTGAACAATCCGCAAAGTTTTTTTTTTTGGAACGTCAAAATTTAGCGTTTTCTATGACTTAAAAAAAAGTCAAAATTTGAGCACATCGAGTTATCGAACTGGACCCAAATGTGTTTTATTCGTTTTTAATTTTCACAATAAGCTAAAAAATCACCTGATACTTTAATCTATCATCAGGTACTGAAATAATAGCAGAACACGTTTATTGACAAAAATACGAAGTACAAAACATAACATTTTTATGATTTTTTAAAAGTCGCGAATGGGACTGAAAACAAGCCACTTTATACGCAGAACTGCTCCACAAAACTTTACGATCTTTCGAGAGGATAATATTCCTGTATAGCAACCAAATACTTGTATCTACACTAAATAGTTATCAATAATGTTCTTTGTCTCTATTAATAAGCATTAAGCACGTTTATAAAAAAATTGACTGACGATTCGATTAATCGAAAATCGATCTTTTAATGCACTTAATCAAGAATCGATTCTAATCTTTGATTAACGTCTGACTACTTTTCAATAAGTAAAGTTATCGACCAATTTTTCAGACAATATATTAACAAAAATTATACAATTATAATTAATTAATTGAATTATAATTATATAAATTATTTTTGTCAATATATTGTCTGAAAAATTGGTTATAACTTTATATATTGAAGAATCGATTTAGTACTTTCGATTCTAATCGATTTTGAGATCGATTTTTTGTGGAGTGAATCTACGTGCCTAATGGTCATAACGCACATTTTTGAAAGGTGTTTAAAAATAATAAAAATACTAGTTTGCGTTTAACAGGAAGTTCTCTCTGAGCTTTCAAAGAAAAGTTGAATCGTTAAAAATAGTTTTAGGTATATAAAAGTGTACACATTTATCGAAGGCCGACAAACTTGAACTTCTATTATACGATCAGTCAGCTAAGGTCAAAGTGTAATGGAGTACTGTAAGCTAAAAAGTAAACGCGTACCTACCGTGGACTACACATTCGGACTTCAGTAGCGTGGCCTGCGCTTTGTTTCATCTCGAACCGTCAACGCGTTTCGATTCTAACGAGACAATTTGTTGCGTTTTATATTTTATGATTAAATTGTAAATAATGATTTTGAGGTATATTTTTAAATAGTTTTATTAAAAATGAAATAAGCATATAAAATACAGTTAATTCACGGAATACCTACGATACATACAAAAGAAAATATATAATGGATATCAAAATACGCTTGGACAAAAATACAGATTTCCGGTCTTTAAAGTTACAATTAATACAGTGCATTAAATTTAGGACTCTACGTTGTGTTTTTTTATTAAAGAAGGGCAAAAAGGCAAATCGTTATTGTTGGTCGGTTCAATGGGCAGTTCAGTTCAACAATTAGATTTGAGAGTCGCCTTGTTCAAAATAAAGTCAGGGAATCCTGGAGTTGCATCGGGTCAACACCCCTAAACAATCTCCGGGATAAAGAAGTAAGTTTATACTGCTTTAAGATAGTACTGTGGATAACACAAGTATCAAATGTGTGCTCAGACACATTTGACATACGTAGTATTTAGATTTGACAACGCCACGTAAAAATAAAGGAGACAGAGGTATACTGACAGTAACTCTGTTTCACTCAAAATAGAACTTGCGTATAAAGTTATTGTTACAAGTTTTATACGTGTGTTTTTAAAATGTCAGAACTGCCACATATAATAAATAACGGGTTAAAAAGATTTTTGCTAATTACTTTTATTACATGCTAGGCTAGACGGCGAGGAGTTTTGGGTGTATTTTTCGGGCACAGGCGAGATTAAAGGAAATAGAGAAAAAAACACTATTTTCGTCACTAATTGTTAATTATGAAATCAAGCACACCAACAATTTGAAAGCAAACTTAGAGGGTTGAACTACACCCTAAAACGAAGCGATTCCAACAATAATCTTGCCTGTGCCCAAATAATATACACTTTTTAATGTTTTTACCTCCTCGCCGTCTATCCTATGCTCTGATCCACAATTTATAAAATATCAAAATGTTTAAATTTTGTTTTCTGTTGATACGAAATTCATTGAAATCTGAACGGTACTTTTTGTGAAATTTAATAAAATCTGTGATTTCTCAAAAGGTTCAATGTCAAATACAATACATTTAATATTATTTTTTTTTTGGTGCTCTGTAGCTTTTTTAGGTGGTTCATTATCATTTATCTTATTAAAATCTACCAATATGCCAAGTTTCATTTAATTCTGAATAGTAATTCTCTAACTGACAGTACTACCTTAAGAGAGTACGAAAGACACGGTTCAAGTTGCGTTGATTTACCACCTATTATAGTCCTGCATAAACATTTTTACATAAAAATAATCTAAAAGAATAATAATTTTACTGCATCAATTGCTAAAATGATGAAAGCGGATTTTGACGATCGCGCGCACACAGTAACATCAAAATTAACAGGATGAAGTTGCTCGCAGAAAAAGGCTGCCAACAGACTAATGGCTACCAACGAAATAAAGGTAAGGACCATCGACTTACACTAGTGAATATGGCTTCGCCATATACCGCTGTAGTTATCACTGAATTTAAGCAATTTAAAATTATTTTGCATTAGTACATAAAATAGTAACACGAAAGGCACAATTTAAGCAGCATTTATAAGAACGAAACTGGAGGTACAAGTTAATTAATTATTAAAAAAATATATTTGGCCTATATACAAACGTTAATAAAAAATAATTAATTAAGTAAACAGTTATTTTATTAATCGTAGTAGTTTTTTTTTATTCTAATTACAATGTCCCTCATTACCAAAACATACTTAAAATATACTCTTTTTTTGGTGAGCTGTAAAAATGTCATCCATATAATGTAGAGTTATACTTGTATATATTGTTTAACATAAAGACTTTTCTTTTTCTCTTCTGTTTGTTTGTAAAGTCTCGTAAGTTTTTTTTTTTTATAAAAACAGATACAAGTTGTAGAAATAAAAACAAGAGAGAAACATTGCACATATAGCATTTGTTTTAATATATATCATTAAAACAAATAGAGGACATACCAAGGACAAGCTCAGGCAGGCATGATAATCTCATAAGCGTTTTTTTTTTCTTTTTGAAAGCTGAGATCCAAGCTAAAAAGGTTTCTACATATATAAGAAGACATAGTTCATGCTTCTCTGTCTATATTCTATACGCCATGTGATTCTGTGTCATCATATCATTTACTCCCCAAAGCCGACATGTCTCTCTACCAGTTCATGCGTAGATGACATTTTTTTTCAAAGAAAATCGTTTCATATAATCTAGCCATTCCAGACGCGGTTTGTATATTGTTATTAAATTTATCGAATGGATTTATGAATAAACAATAAATCAAAACAATAGTGTAAAACGTTCAGAAAAATATTACAATTAATAAACTTTCATTGGAAGAAATACTTACTTTAGCTATGTTTCAATCTCTCTGTGAACGGTAGTATTAACGTCACAGTCATGCGCAATAGGTAAAACAAAACTGTTTTGTATCGGTTTTGTGCGCATGCGTCGACTTTGCACTGTTTTGTGACAGTTTTAGAACCAATCTAAACTCGGTTGGAACACGTTTTGGCTACTGCGCATGACAATATTACAGTTCGCAAAGAGGTTGAAACAGAGTTACTAGTATAATTCATTGTGTTCTTTTCAGTAAAAAATCTTTATAATAGTTCAAGGGGCGTAGGTAAAAATGATTCCGATTTTATAGAGGATTTTAAACTTTCAGAAAACATAGTAGATACCTACATAATATAGTGACTTCAATCACTTGTCGAAGAAACTCTGCGAGAACCTAACCCGGCAGCGGGGCGAAACACCAATTCCGCTAATCTTTTTGATAAAGCTACTAGTCACATAGAGTTAGAGCTTTTAATTTTTATGAATTTGTTGGTCGGCAAGAGCATCTGATTTAAAAAACTGTTGAAATTCATAATAAATAATCATGTATATTACAATAATTTGCACAATTTACCATCTCAACTTGCATTGAGGCCCTGATGAAATAGTATATTGTGCAACTGGTGCGACAATGCCGCACGAGTTGCACATACTATTTTTTATTACGAATTAAATTAAATTAAAATTAAAATTTTATTACGGATTAAAAAAAGAAATTAGAAGTAATAAAAATTAAAATTAAATCATTAAAAAGTTGAAAATTCAGTTAAAATTGTTATTGTATTGGTAACTATGGTAACTCTGAATTTGCGTGCGGCAAACAATAATTTCAGTGCGACAAATAAAGTTAGAACATGTGATGTCCAATCTATCTGAATGGTTAACAAAAAATGGTCTAAAATTAAATAAAAACAAAACAGAAATTATATAATTTGGAAATTATTTCAGTGTGCCAAGTCATATAAACATCTTAAGCACTACGTATTATTAAAATACAAAACAACGCAAAATTTTTAGGCGTAACAGTTGACAAAAATTTAGATTGAAAATCACATGTTACTAGCATAATACCCAAATTGTCCACAGCATTTTTTATTATAAGACTAACAAAATATAACAATCTTAATAGTGAAACCCTTCTAAAAATATATTATACAATGTTCCATTCTGTCCTAAATATGGTTTAATCTTTTGGGGGGATAGCACATTAGTTAACAAGGTTTTTAAATTACAAAACAATATATCCGAATCATGGTCGGTGCGAGCCATCGGAAGCACTATAAAAATTTATTCCTTGCACTGAAAATATTAACACTTCAAGATCAATATACAGGGTGTCCCTAAAAGGTCTTTACAAAAGCCTACCACATATTCTTCAGGCCAAAACAACTCGATACAAGCAAACTTACCTCAGTACAAAGTTGCTTAGTTTGGGCGCTAGACGGCTCTTAGGTTACAATTTTCAAATCGTTTTTGCTTTATAACTTTGAAACGGCTCATGAGATTTTACTCAAATTTGGTACGTTGGCATAGCTTTATTGCGCAATAAAACCCATATCATAATAATAATGAATATAATTCCATGGGCGTAGAACTTGATTTTTCGATAATTAAACATCTAAAACTTCTACGCCAATGGAAAAAAATCAGTTTGAGTATAAAATCTGGATCACGCGACTCATTTACTACAAAAAAGGTACTCTTGATAAAATTCGATTACTCTCATAGTTTCGACAAAATTTAAACAAGAAACAAAAAAAAACCTAAAAACAAATCAGTCACATCTAAGCGTGGCCCACAATAGTGCTCGCAACGCCATGATTTGGATATATAACAAATTGCCTGAAGAATTACGTCATATAAATGTCTATGATAAATTTAAATCGAAATTAAAAGAAATGTTATTAGCAAATAATTTTTGACATCTCAGCATATTTGACTTGAGCCAGAACAATACTTTTAAGATTTTTTTAATTTATATGTTTTATCGACTTGTTTCACGACTTTTGTCAATTATGAAATTAAATATATATATTTAATTAAATATATATAATAATACATTAAGGTTAAAGATGTTTGCCTCCCTTTTTAGAAAAAACCACACAATTTCTCCACATAAATTATATGTCATTTTACAGATATAATTGCTAAACTAAAAATTTTATTATTGCTTTTGTTTTTGTAAATTAATTAATTAACAGCAACGCTGAACAACGTCTGCCATCTGACGGCTATAATTTTGAAACAACGTCAACGCTTCAATCTGTCATCTGACCTTCATATTGTAATACAAAAGACACAATACTGCATACTGCCATCTGACGGCTTGAATTTTGAAACAGCGAGCAACGCTGAACAACGTCACAGCAATGCTGCATGATGCCATCTGACGGCTTAGCTCAACGCTTTTGCTACTTGCGCCTCTATATGACAATTTTAGTAAAATATTTCTTCGATCTGTCATCTGAGCTTCATATTGTAATACAACAAAAAGAAGAACGTTATAAGCAGTGTGCAAAATTAGAAACGAATTGAATACCTGCAATCATAATTATTATACTTATTTAGTGAGAATAATTCGCACAGGTCACACTAGTCTATCTATATTCTATTAATTAATTTTAAAGAAATTTTACTTCAACCGCGCGTAAAGGCTACACGCACTCGTTTTTTTTTTAATTCTAAAGCCTGTTGATCAAAAAGCGTTACAAAAAGAGGCATCGCACGCCACTGTTTTCTGGGCATTGCTTTGGCGGTGGCAGTTCCATTGAGCCGAATGTTGTGAGTGTTGTGTCAACAGTGTCACCTCTGTCACAACCATTCCCACTATACATGCACACACCACCGTCGCCACCGTCGCCTTACGTAATAAACCAACTCGACGCGCCACTGAACTATCCCAGCCCTCAGTAAAAACATCAATCGTTAAACTTCTAGTCTTTGCCAGAAAACTCACACATTGACAATGTCGACTGCAATGTTAATAAAAAAATTATTATTTAAATAAACAAGAAACTCGACTGCACAAAAATGAAATTAATAACTAAAAACAGGAAAACAAGTCAACAAATCTTAACATGCAGCGAGTGGGGACTTATTTGCCTCTTTATTTTATTATTGAATGGGTCCCCACTGCACTGCATGTTGAGATTGTTCGACTTGTTTTCCTGTTTTTAGTTTTTAATTTCATTTTTGTGCAGTTGGGTTGCTTATTTTTTTTTCTTTCTTTTAGTTAGTCATTTTTACGAATTCGAGTTTTTTAAACTTTTTTTTGTAATTTGTTTCAAAATGGTAAAATAAAAGTGTTATAATATATTTATATTTGAAATTGGAAATTTACTAGCATTTATTTGATATCCATATTGTTATAATAAATAAACGAAAAATTTCTTTTTTAAAAACAAGCCTTTGTTTGTTGTTTAATAAAAAAGAACTAAAAAGTTAAAAATAATTTTATTCCGATTAGAAATAAGCCGTTTTATACGTACTTATCACAGTCTCAAGTTTTCAAATAAAAGCGTGTTACGTAGTCTCTTTTTTTTCTCTCTTGCTATTAAAAGTAACACGATTTTATTTGAAAACTTGAGACTGTGACAAGTACGTATGAAATGGATTATTTCTAATCTATTTTTAACTTTTTAGTTCTTTTTTATTAACAACTAATAAAAGCTTGTTTTAAAAAACATTTTTTTTTCGTTTATTTACTTTTCAGTTTTTAATGGGCTTTATTAAAAGTGCGATTTTCAACCGTGCTATAGCCGGACCGAACAGTTAGTTATTATATTGTATTGTTATCGGAACTACATACGTATGCAAAATTTCAGCTTAATCGGAAGTGGGTCAAATTTAACTTGCAAGATTTGATTTCAGACAGACAGACACCGGGACATAACATATGAAACTAAATAAAAACTTGTAAAAATATTTTTTTTTATTCCCCCTCGTTTTTCTGTATTGCAGACGCCATATTTAAATATTATACCCTATGTCACTCCCACAATTAAACGAAGCTAACGACACCTCACATGTTAAAATCCATCAAATCGTTTAAGCTACAGAGCGTGCCGAAGAAACTGACATCTGAGCCCAAAGAAGTTTCACTTCGAGATATGCGTTTAGCGTCAAAGAGTGACGTAACAATAGGCTATTACACCGTTTTATAAAACCGTCTTCCATGATGCGAAATTAATAACACACGGGATAGAAGTCTATAAACGTGATAATAACTTGAAACAACTTCAAGATAACACACATAACAACATAGGTAAACATGGTAGTTTACAGACGAAGTGACGTCACACCGGAATCCAATATTGCGAACAGCGTTTTTGATTTTTGAAGAACAGATTAAAAAATACAATTCTTAAAATTATGTATTATAAAATATATAGTGCATTATTTTACAAAGTCAATCAAGAAAATGTATTCGAATAAATAAAATTGTCGACCAATTTTTTTGTCAGACCATATATTGACAAAAATTATAAAAAATATAAATCAAAGTAACAAAGGATGGCGTTTCGATCCGGATTTGGATTTTCTTCAGAAAAATTTAAAAAATCTAAAAATTAATTAGTATTAGTTATTTATTATCTAATAGAATGCACGAATGATAATGTTAGAATGAATCAAAATAGTTAATGAAAAATTAATTTTTCATTAATTATTTTGATTTATATTTTTTATAATTTTTGTCAATATATGGTCTGAGAAAAAAATTGGTCGAAAATTTTATTTACTTGAAGAGTTCTATCAAAGATTAAGAATATGTATTGTAAGATTTTTTTTTTTACATCGTGCAAAATACCCTAATAAAATGGCGCATTGAGGCACAGAGTCGTTCCAGAGCGTGCAAGTAAATCTTGTTATAGAGAGAGTCCGGCCTGTACGCAGAGAAGCACGACCAGAGTCGCGGTCAAGACTATGATGGAAAAGGTGTTTTCATCAATCGATTAAAGTCGCCGCACAAGTGTCACCGAGCCACACATCGTGTATAAACACGAAGACTCTTTCTAACTCTCGATATCCCATCGAAAGAAAATATCACCTGCTATTTACACGGCACGTTTCAGCGGCGTAAAATAAACAGTCTACCACGGTGGTGGAAGTAAGGGTCGTATTGCGGTGGAAGAACGGGTCGCAACATACGTTGAGAAAAACAACGGGTCGACATACAAATCAAGTGCGGAGTTAAAAAATAAATAAAACAGGTTCGCGTCATTACATTTAATTTAAGCAGGCTAGAATTTTTAAACTGTAACAGGTTATAATTTTTTTTAGTTTTCCAGTCAAAACGTTTTTCTAGCTTGAAACACGATCTTTTTATACATAAATCAATCATTATTTTACCATTCCAACCCACAGGTGGGGAATGGTACTAGTTTAGATCAAAATTCACTTTTCAAAATTTTACAATATTTCTTCGTTCAAAGTTCCCCGAATCCAAAAACATATTTTTGGAAAAACTCTGTGCATCTGTTTGTCTGTTAGTCTGTGAGCACGATACAGGTCAAACGGATTGAATTCAAATGTTGGTAGGATGTTTGATATGCAAATATGAAGAACCCTATTGTTTTTAGAGAAAATTGGCGCATGCGCAAAATGAATTAGTGATAACAGTGAACTGCTTGAGCAGATTTGGATTACAATAAGTTAAATAAGCGTAAATTTGTGATTGGATCCTTGTACAGACCCCCAAATGTGTCATATATTTCTGCTTTTAGTGTATTTGAAGAAGTGTCTTCATTCAGTGATGTGATATTGTGGCTTGACGATCTAAATATTGACATGTTATCTGAATCCGTTCAGTCAAATTATTATCTTTCAAATATTTTTAAATCTTTTAATTTAGAAAAATTAGTTAAGGAGTGTACTAGGTTTGGTCAACATAACGCTGATGTTGCCAGCACGAGACAGATCGCTGTTAAGGTCGCTGCACACGAGGCTAGAAACGCTGCTAGATTTCTTGCTAGATTTGCCTACTAGTTTAGTAGCGCTAGTTTTCTTGATTTCTGTTAAGTGCTCGCTTATAACACGAGACTATTTTTCAAGCTTGTTTTGTGGATAGATCTGGTGCGCGCAGTGACAGGGCAAAACGTGTCCTGTTGTCTGACTCTGTGCAGAATGAAGCCATGTTGGTCTGTGGGCGTTTGTTCAAATGCCCACGTGACAAGACACTGCTTCCTCATTGGTTTTTGCTCATATCTAGCAGCGGGCCTAGCAGGGATAATAGCCACTGTTCTAATTTTAAAACCTATCTTGTGAGCTAGTAGCCAGCCCGCAGTGACGTCATTTCCAGCTTCGTACCCAGCCTACCAGCTAGCAGAGCTCCTAGCCTCGTGTGCAGCGGCCTATAGACTTAATTTTCACTGCGATGACACATCTGCAGTCAGTGACGTTCAGTGTGCGGATATCAAACTATTATCTCGAACGATAGGTACTTAAAATAACTTTAAAGACCATTGACGCTGTTTACATACAATTATTGTATTATATAAATAAAGATTATTATTATTATTATTATTTTTATTATTATTATTATTATTTGTATTATTATTTTCTCAGAAGCTATAACTGATCACAGGCTTGTCTAATGCACTGTTAATTACAACATTTCAGCATTTAATATAAAAGTACTACACGCGTGATTTTTTAAACTTTGATGAGACTTCCTTTGTTAAAACTATTAATGAGACTGACTGGTCACAAATTTTTAAATTGAAGATCTAAATGATAAGGTTGCTTATTTTGTTAGCACTGTAGCAGTTTTTCTAGCGGCCAAACCAACCTCGTGTACAGCGGCATTAAGGTCACTCAGATTTTCTGACAATGCGTTCTTGCCATCCAATATTAAACTTTGTTGTGAACGAACCTTTAGGCCACTAAGAATATTGTAATTGTTGGGAGAAGAAGTAGTACAGTCAGTTTATTAAAACAAAACTACCTGAACAAACGTCTTCTAAACTAAACACATGACTGTGTTAATTATATTCCATAAACGAGATATTAAAACTACAATATTATGCATCTCTTGCATCTG
Organism: Xanthostigma xanthostigma; assembly: GCA_963575645.1. Taxonomy (NCBI): domain Eukaryota; kingdom Metazoa; phylum Arthropoda; class Insecta; order Raphidioptera; family Raphidiidae; genus Xanthostigma; species Xanthostigma xanthostigma. The sequence continues at coordinate 26,200,683 of OY754471.1, forward strand.
CAAATACTCGTAAACCGTAACTCAGTTACTACCGATAAACTCTAAAGTAATATGTTTGCATGTTCATACATTAAATTAGAACGTTTAATATTCGCTTAATAGCAGGGTTGGCTTATAAGAATGAACTTAAATAAAAACTATCGATGAAACCTGTATGTATTTGACAACACCCTAGAAACCCCAGAAAAATCAAGCGTTTTTAATGATTTTTTTAAGTAAATACTTCTTTAAAAACGTAGGTAAACTCGCTTCCCTATGTAACGAAATTTATAATAGAATCTGTCACTAAATTGAACTATTATTGTAACCCTATATAAATAATAATTATTGTTAGTAAGCATTGGTATCTCGGTGGTAGGATACTGGTATACCACACGGCCGGCGTGGGTTTGATTACCGTCAGGTTCGCGCAACAGTTTGTTTTTTTTTATTGTTTTTAAGTAAGTATACCTTTTATGAAATTTTCGACTAATTAATCAGAATAATACTTGAGCTAAAAAAACAATATTTGCAGTAAACCTGCGAAAATTTTGTTGTCTGCTTATGTTTTCTTATTTATTATATGCAGTAAACCTGCGAAAAAATTAAAAATGTGTTACAAGAACGCATCACAGAAGTGAAACTTGCAGTTGCAAATCATACGATTGCATTTGGACAAGTGGAAAAAATGTGTGCCGAGATAGTTTCACGTTCAGATTAACTTGACAGACGAAATGAACGTGAAACTATCTCGTAACACATTTTTCCACTTGTCCAAATGTAATCGTTAACACAATTTTTTTTTTAATTTAAGAGAACAAATCCCGCTTCATTGTTACAATGTTCATGCTTTAGAACTTTCCACTCCTTAAGCCCCTCAGAAAAAATTTAAAGGCTAAGTAATTACGCTGTCCCATCAAAAATAACCGTCTTGTTTAGTATTTCAAGGAGAAAAATGTTACAACTCCCATCTCGGTATTTTCTCGAAGGTGTTTTTTCGTCCCGGTGGATATTGAAGTCCACAAGTGACAATAATTAAGTAATAATAATAAAAAAATAATAAATAATAATATTTATCTTGATATAAAATAAATAAGAATATATTAAAACTACCTAGAATCACAAAAAAAATTATATTGTGAAGTATAAGTGCATGAATCACTGTATAGAATGTATACGAACTGAATATAGGTCTGTTACAGATAGTAAGTAGCCAAATGCAATATCTGTCTCGATATACAGAGTATTCCAAAAGTAATAATAGTATTATTTGTATTATTTCAAATCGAAAATTTCTTTTTCGGTTCTATTAAAAATTCTCAGCAACGATTCTAGTGACAAAACAAGCCTCGTGTGCAGCAGCCTTTATCTAATAGCATACATACTCAAAGATTACAGCGCTGTAACTACAGCCTAGGAACCGGGGTCCGCGCAAAAGCCGCAAACCCGAGAGAGCGCACTCGAGTATGATTGTTTTATTTTAATACCAATAAAAATTTTGATGGCACGAAATCAGAACTTTATCACAGAGGCCGATGAATCCAGCTTCGACACTAACCACAGGCTTGACATTACATTCTAATTACTCTAATTAACAAAATATCATTTTACTTCACAAAAGTCAAAATTTTCGATGCTATAGTTTTGAAACATTCCGTATTTCTGTACGTCTCGATATATCAGGAGACCAGCACGTATAAATCATTTATTTTGTAATGTTCAACAATCATTCAAACGGATAAATACACTATATTAAACGTGACGTGAGAAACGAACAACGGGTGCCCAAACCTCCGCGTTCTGACCGCAACACATACAGCGGAGCAGCTTTCGAAGATTCAAGACAAATCTCACCTCAATATTTTTAAAGATTTTGAATTTATTCGTCTGTTCTAACAATCGGAAATAAACCACTCTATTTTATTGAAATGCATAAATAGATACATTTCTCGTCTGTTAAAGCAGCGCTTTCTAAACTTTTTTTTACCTTACGGATCCCTTACTTCAGCATATGTACGTTCGTGATCGCATTAACTCCAAACAGGAATCATCATTTAATCGAATTATTCCACCCCATTTATAAATATGTCTGACCCAGGGGCTGAAGGGGTTGCAGTCCTCCCAGGTCATGTTTGGTTTAAAATAATATTTTAAGGTGCTTTTGAAGCTCTTAAAATAGCCTAAAATAAAGTTTTCAAGAACTGTACCTATATTTTTTTTTCTGGGGGAAGCTCGTCAGTCCCTATTCTGCACAGAGGAGGGACCGCTCGTCTTGAAAATCGGCGGGATCCCACTATGGTCTGACCAATCTCGATTCATCGTGTAATTTTACCATTCCAACCCAAATGGACTAGCTTAGGTCACAATTCACTTTTCAACATTTTATGATATTTTTTGATGTCACCCGAATCCAAAATACATATTTTTGAAAAACTCTGTGCGTCTGTTAGTCTGTAAGCACGATACAGGTCAAACGGATGAACGGATTGAAACCTTTTGCGCAGAAGAGACATATGCTATAACGGTGTTTTATATAATGACGGTATACTTTTCATAACGGCTTATTATTCTAAGTGTTTTTTCAAGAAAGTTTCGTTAAATTTTTTTTATAAACTTTATAGTTATATATATTTTAAAAATAGAAAAAATCAGCTGTTCTTTTATTTTGTAGATTTGTCAGAACTAAACTAGTTAAGCATTGTCTTGATTAATTTTTACACGACGTGGAACATGGTAACGAATAGCAAATATCTCGCTGACTACTAGCCATTACCTGCGTCACCTGACGCAATATCAGAAATTTTCTTTTCTTCGTTACACTAAGTAGGTATATCAAACGACAATATTTTTGAAGTTGGAATGGTGCCGTCGCCCAATTGGCTGGAATTTTTCAATATTTTCCAAGTTCACCTTCAAGTGTACGTATGGATGTGTGTGTGTGTGTGTGTGTTTGACGTCGCGCGATGCGGCGAAGAACAGCAAATCGAGAGAGCAAATCAACGACTCGCGTCACGCGTGTGTTTCGGAATTCTGTATTCATGTGGAGTGATGTCGATACGAGGCTTGTGGGGATCGACAAATTCGCCTCTGGGTCTCATTGTCACATGTACACACACACACACACACACGCTGCGTCTCTAAAACCGACCCGCTACTATTATAGTATATACGTACGCCACCACGCGCGCTCGCGCTGCCTTGCCTCGCCTCCGGAAAAGCGGAAACTCGCGCGGCATGATCAAAACTGCGGTGAGACTCGTGCGTAAATATGCACTAAGGTCGAGTCCACACTAATTATAGACACACAACAGAAAGAAAAATTCTAGCCAATTGCGCGACGGGACCATTCCAACTTAAAAAATATTAACATTTGAAAATAATGAAATTGAAATTCTTTGAATCGCGTGAGGTGACGCGAGTAATGGCTAGTATTCAATATGATATTTGATATTCGTTGCCATGGTTACATAATATGTTCCACGTCATGTAAAAATTTATCAAAGCATGCTTAACAAGTTTATTTCTGACAGATCTACAAAATAAAAGAGGTGCTGATTTTTTTTTTATTTTCAAAATATTTCCGAAACTATAAATTTTAGAAAAAAATTTGGTATCCAAATGACTTATACTTGACCCTACATTTTTTTATATTTATTCAAAAGATTATAATTTAAAACACCTACAGAAAGAGAATCAGATTTTTTTACCACACCGTTTAAGAGACATAATTAATTAAAGTTATGCAAAAATACACGAGCCGTTATGAGTGTTCTTGTTCAATAACTCCGCAAATTGAAGGTTTGTAAAAAATTGACAAACTTGACCCCACAAAAAAAACTTTTTAATGGATAGAACGAAATACACACTGCAAAAATTTCAGAATAATTTACCACGTACTTTTGATTTTATTAATTTTTTAATACTGACATGTGGCCTCTATCTCTGTTTTGTAGTGACAGTGGCTAGTGACAGCTGAGTACTAATCAATTAATATTTTATTAATTACATTACTATAATTATTTAATTATAATTCGCATTAAATCAAATCAAATAAATTTTTATGTGCATTTCTATTAATTATTATAGCATGATTTGGGTAATTATTTGAGGAAAAAGAAGTCATTTATTTGATTTGGGATTGCGGCTCCCAAACTACCTTAACGAAACTGTCTTAAAAAATAAATAGAATAATAATCCGTTATAAAAAGTAAGTATCTACATCATTATTATCTAAAAATCACTGTTATAGCATATATCTCTTCAGCGCATGTGCCGATGTTCCCCAAAAATAATAGGGCCTTCATATTTACATACAAAACTTCGTTTCAAAATTTGGATTCAATTGGTCTTATTTAATATAATTTTCACATTTAAATAAAATATACTTCTGTGATTTTTTTCCTGATATTCATATTCGCATGAAATTTGTAAATATCTACTGATGCGAATATCCAAAAATATGTAAAAATTCGCGTATGCGAATATTCGTTACACAATTAACATATACCTACATCGCTGTTATTATTTTTTCCTTCCAGTTACGAAAACTTATATATTCTAATTTAATCGTATATGAATGGCAGATAATTAAACTGTGTCAATCTAGAGACTCTAGTTTCTACATAATTATAAAATGTAATTTATATAAAAGCAATCCAAGGTCAAATTAGATTTTATCCTGCTCCTCCGAATACTTATAAGTAAACATCCGTTATTTTCATCCAAAGAATTTTTCCAGTAACTCAATGTATTAAACATATAACAAACATACACGGGTACAATTCTATCCATATTCCATCCACCACATCGTTACTCAACAGAATGCAAGCCAATAACCCCAATATTGTCGCTAAAATGTCAAAAGCTATTGGACAAACCACATGGTTTTCCTAGCCCCCAGGTTGTATAACGAATTGCCTGCAAACGTAAAAACAATTAGAAATACTAAAAAATTTAAAAAAAGGTCTCTGAATGACTTAGAGCAATAGGTGAAGATAATTTAAATGCTATTTGTAATATCCTCATATAATTATAAAGAGTGTCCCAACAAGAGCGCCGGATTTAATTTTAAAGAAAAACACATTTATTTTTTTAATTATAAGCAAACATTTTTATTTCAACATAAAGAAAAATAGTTCCGATTTAACGTGAAAAACATCAGGCAAATGGCCACCACGAAACCTCTAGCACAGGGTTATTCTTTATTATTTTTTAATTTTTATTTTTTATATTTTTTATTTTATACTTTTATTTTTTTCACACGTTCTAAACCCACAATCCTGCCCTAGCACTAGCTTCAGCCAAGTAGGGCAGGATTATTCCAACTTTATTTATAAAAAAAATGTATCACTATTATTTTGGAATTAAATAAATAAATAACAAAGCGTCTCTATCATTCTATAAAACTGCTGTGAAGCTAAAAAATTAATATCTAGGAAATTTTATTTTCTTACGAATTCACCAACAGTTTTTAATCTATTTTACACTATTTTTATTAATCATACGCAGAGGCATCTGACTGTCTTCGAACCTCGTAACCTATAAATAATGTTTTCATTCGCCGTATAGAAATAAAAACGCATGAATTCAAAGCGAACTGCATTCTGCAAACGTTCCGTGCTAAATTGTTAAGGTCAATTCACACGAATAATCTAATGTCAATAGTCTACAGTCTGCACTAATGTAAAGCGTAACCGGTAATTGCTCGTATTCCTCTCGGGAAAAGAAATTAAGACTAATTTGAAATGATTTAACCTTAATATTTAACCTTATATTGACACATAGGTACTATATGGCTTCATTAAGCCTAGTCTGACACCTATTTCCTTTATGACTTTTCCTAATTTTGGAGCGTTTTCCCTCTAAATTTTCCGAAAGATGTCATTTTACGACATGTAAAAATGTATAGATACTGTTTGTTTTTTTTAATTGAATAGCTTAAAAATTTCAACCAAAACGCTAAAATAATGTTCTCTGACAAATAACATGAACCATTAAAAATGTCTGACACCTCAAATATGTTCGACATATTCGAGGTGTCAGACATGAGGGCAAGGTATCACACTTTCGGCCAGTGTGGTGTATACTTTTTTCTTCATACCTCGGTCGTAAGTATACTTATTAAATACATTAACTGCTTATTTTTTTTTACTTAAATTACGTGCTCGCAGCAACTTTGGTTATATATGCACGAAAAGTTGTTGAAATACAACTACTCATATACATAGGTAAGTACTAAATATAAATATGGAATTAATAAGGTAAGTAATAATAATAACTTGCATAATATAGATAAATAGGTATTAATTTAGATTTTGTTTTCTAGATAATTACTTATTAATTACATAAAAACACAGATAAATTTCAAGCAAGCAACTTTGACGTTATACGTAAAAACACGGATGACAGCTGTCGCGACTATTAGCTAAAATATAATAGGGTTGCTATGGAAACGACATCTAAACAACAGTTGATTGGTTGTTTTTGCTTTACTACCGCACGAACGTACGAACCTCCCGTATTGTATCGTGTAATCCCACCAAGGAGTAAATGTTAGACTTTCTGTCTTACAATTGAATATTGATGCGGAAAGTATGCACTTTCGATCGAGATATGAAGAAAAAGAAGTTTTACTTTAACCGCGCGTAAAAGTTACACGCACTCATTTTTTACATTTAGCGTGAATATTATTCCCGCATTTTCTAGCTATACAAATATACAAAAACTGAACAGCGATGGTGTTAAAATTTGACGTGCGAGCTTACTGTGAATTCTGAAACAAGGTACGCTGAGGGCCCTTAACCGATAAGGGAAGACGGCAGTACGGTTATAGTACAGCTTCCAGTCGGTACTAGAATACAGTATAGATACGTACCTACTATCATAGTACAATAGATGACCGTACCGAACTGCTGTCGTTTTCTGTATATATAGTGAAATATCTACGATTCGCAAACCTTTTCATCAAACAACAACACAAATACATTCACAGATGTTCCAGAAGTCTGTGTCAATACTTCAATCAAAACTGTGAAATTTGAAAGCAGACATTCAGTTCTCTGACAAAAAAACGACCGAAAAAGTATCGTATTATCCGACCTATGTGATCATTAAAGTATTACGTAAGCAGAATTATAGTCATTTTTGACCCCCCTCCCTCTTGTCAGCACAATTAAGCAAAGTTCTTACCCCCTCTCCTATGTTTACGAAAACATTCGGAACCCAAAGGGATGGTGAGACCTCTGGTGAGAAATCCTAAGAGGGGTTTTTGACAGGTAAACTATGGAGGCATATTAAGGTAAACATTGATTTAGAAAAGCATGATGGAGGCCAACCTAGTGTCCACGGTGAACAAATGTAACTGTATCCACCGTGAACGTTTGTAGTCTCCGAACAGAACGCACACTATGACGCCATGCTTATTTGTGGGCGTTTGCTCATGTCGCCAACGTGACAAGATACCGTTTCCTGATTGGTTCTTGCTCAAAACAATAGTCCCGGTTCTAATTTTGAAATCAATCTTGTGACCACGCACGCGAGCCCGCAGTGACGTCATTTTCATCTTCGCAGCCAGCACAAGGCCCAGCAGTGATTCCAGCGGCAAAACCGGCCTCTTGTGCAGCGGCCTTTGTGGTCACTTCTGTTTCAGGAAGATTCCCCCTTATTCCCGGTAAATGCATTGCCAGCACATAATATTCTACTTACAGTAAGCGTTGCGCTAAGATTTCCAGTTGTTAGTTCTTCAATAGTCCTTCGTTCGAAATCATTCACCTGCCTACCTGCACCCCAGTCAATCCACTATCTGTTCCGCCGGTGAACCTATTCACTCGTTCTTATAGGTCAGCTCCGTAATGCAGGAAAAATAGAGGCCCCAATTATGACTTAAAATAATGCTAATTTTTGAAGTAAAACTTCTTTACCTTCGCTTGACTTGGGGAGTAAGCTGGTGAATGCGTGACAAGAGATTTACGGAAGTGTGATCGGGCGAGGCGAACGGAAGTTGAGAGGGAGATATAAGTTAGTGAAGATAAAAAGAGGATGACAAACACTTCACTGGCTAGTCGCGCCATCAGGTGGCCGAAAATATAAGCAGTTCTAACAATAGAATAAAATGTTTAGTGGCTCTTTAAAAATTGGGAAATTTTGTAAATTATAAGTTTTGACTCTTCCGTCTCAAAAGGTTGCCGACCCCTGCACTAGCTAATAAAAAGCCGAATTTCTGTACGATGAAAACGACATTTGACAAACTAATAACTCGATACCATAAGTCAGTCGTTGAGTGGACAGATTAGATTTTTCGAAATAAAAATATAGGTACATATAATATGTAATCCAACTCTGAAAATTCTGAAAGCTGAAGTTTTCAGTCCACATACTCGAACAACTCTTTCCCAGACGTTTCATTTCATTCCTAGCTACCACAGACCAGCCCAGAAATTTCCAAACTGTTTCATATCAGGAAACACTCAATACCGCAATGCAACAATATTTCGGGTTGATTATAACTATTATTTACAATAATAATGAACATTCTTGTTTGTGAGTGAATGCAGTGGTACAGCTTGGCCTACAATGGACGAACTGTACCAAAACTGACCAGAAAACAACGCAATTTTTTGAAAAAAGAGAGTGTTCAGTTCGGCCGTCGCCGGCCAAACTGTATTATTGCAAATAGTGATTCTAGTTAATCTATATACGAGTACCTATATATAAAAATCTCGTATCACAATGTTCGTCCGCGCTAATCTCCGAAACCATTGAACCGATTTAAGTAAAATTTTGTAAATGTGTCTTGCTTGGTCCAACTTACACTATAGGATAATTTTTAATTATTTTTATTGCAAAAACAGGGAGAGAGACTATCCTTATATAAAAAGTATATCTATATTGTGACACGAATTTCGTCCGCGCTAGCGACATCTGATCGTTTTTGCTCAAAGCTATTAGTTCAGAAGCAAACAAAATAAAAAACTATTTTGGTACCAAGTAGCGACATCTATGTAATTCGCTCAAAGCTATTAGTTCAGAAGCAAATATGGTAGAGTTTGCGCAAAGTTATTAGTTCAGACGCCGGGCCGCAAACGAAATACATTTTGCAGAATTTTATCTATCGCACGAAACTAAGCCGGGCCGCTATTAATGCATAATTCTACATCTGGTACAAAAGAATGCAAGACGACGCACTCGATCAGTTTACAGTCAGACTCTTGTATTTTCAACACCATCTATTTTCAACTGACTTTACTCACATAGTTTTTGCTCCCTTCTTCTCGTGTTCCCTCCTGCGCTGCTCAGCTGGAAAAATAAGTTCGATAACGTTTAACCTCAAATTAATAAAGTTTTTTTCATATAATTTTATTCTATACTGAGCATATATAAAATCGCAATCGAACCATTAGGGTGCAAACATATACTTCTGTCTTTTTTTAAGCCGTATAAGCACTGGCGTATTCAGGAGGACAAAACAAGTACGGGGGACCCGGCTTAAGAAATTGCTAATTTGCCCCCTCCCGGGCCAAAAGCTGGGTACGCCCATGTTAACGACATAGAAAAAGAGGAAGTTTTTGAAACAGATATACTTTAATCAGATTGAATGCAAGTACATCAACCAATCCTATCATCGGAGAAATCAAGGAATTACATCGAAGAAAGAGACGCAGATATATTTTCGATACGCTTTGTTGCCTTCACTCACCGCACATTGAGTAGATTGAGTAGTCTGATCGGCCTATGATTGCCCCGAAGTGAGAATGAAAACGAAGTTCAAAAAACATTAATCGATTAGTCCCGACAGGTTGAACATACATAAGTACTCGTATTTATTATTTTATTACGCAATTTCGTGTACTTACACTCTTTAGACATTTATGTGTATGTCGACCGGTTAGGAACGTCTGGTCACCTAACCACACAAGTCCATTCATATTTCATATGATTTATTTCCGTTCGTGTTACATCCCTTCGGTATTATTCCTCATCGCGCCACGCCGATCTCGATATTTCATCACAGCGATCAAGGAATATCAACTATTAAATTCTTTAATACACCCACCCTCAACCCTTCTTCAAAGACAGGAATTAACGACGCATCGACAACGATACGATCTTCGTCAAATATAAAATGATTTTTTATAACATAAAAAAAGCAATTATAGAAGATAATTCATATAATATTGGAGGTACGATCAACAATCGATCGCGATCTAACGGTCGATCACGATATCGTTTTTTGATCGATCGCCAGCTAAAATTTATACAATTAATTATTCCAATATTGTGATATTTAAACATATATAAGATTCGACCGAGAATCTATTATGCAGTTTCGATTTAATGGAAAACTTTTTAAAAAAAATTGAACCTCCTTCAAAAAGAAAACGGCCAAGTTCGAGTTGGACTCGCGCACCGAGGCTTCCGTACAAACGTCTAGGTAAGTAAATAGTTAGTCCATCACGGGAATCTGGAAAACTATTGACCCATAAATCGACAAAACATCGCGGTCAGTTTGCCAATTAAGCGTGTAATCGCAATGAGTTCAAATAGACTACTGAACTGTTTGTAACTCGTGTCTATATCTGATAGACTAGTTGTCGTACCGCGTTGTATGCGAGAGTTCTCATATTGTGCTGTATACACGCACCGGTAGCGGACGCTTGTTTTGTATTAGAACTGTTACTGTGTACGTGCGGTTTAAAAACATTATATATTTTTGGTGAAGTAACTACAAATTTACGGGTTTCGGGTTTTTCCCTTTACTTGTGCTATGACATTGATTCTTGTCAAATTTCATGATTCTAGGTCAACGGGAAGTACCCTAGAGACAGATAGACGGACATCAAAGTGATCCTATAAGGGTTCCTTTTTTCCTTTTGAGGTACGGAACCCTAAAAAAAGAATGCTTCGGTTCGTGAACGCATGACGGAAGTTAAACTAGTTTTGGAAACAGAAACAGATTTACTTACATAACTTTTTATTGTCCTCTAAGTGATGTAACGAATGTCAATTTTGAGACGTTCGCGAATGCGAATATAATAATAATCATAATAATGCGTTTAACGTCCGTTTCCCGATTTTATGTCATAACAGACGCCTTTCGCACCATTACTATTTTCCATCTATCACACTTCCTGTTATTTTCTACAATTTTTAAACTTCAAGTTAATAAATAGCTAATAAGAAAAAATTCTCAGGTTTGTGGACAAAAGTTATATTTATAATTGTACGACGTTTCGTCTATAAATTTAGACTTTTTCAAGTACAAAATTGAAAATTATTTAAAACAATAATTATGAAAATAAACATTAATTACTAACCATAGCAATTAACAAAAGTTAAGGTACATAAGATAAAAACATGGCAACTAGTTTATGTATAAATGTTTTAAACAATAAAAATAAAAATTAAAAATTCGTAAGTTAGTTCAATTTCATAATATAGTTGTACTGACTACTTAAATTTTGAGTGTCTGTTCTATAATTAATAGAATTGTTTTTTCTAATAAAACACATTTCACTGATATTACGTTTTTTCCAATTTGACTCTTTATCTAATATTTGAACTTCGTTAAATAGAAATTTATGTCCAGTGTCGAAATGATGAGATGACAACGCGGTCTTATTATCACTTAATAAATTATTGTTTCTACAGTCCATTCTGTGTTGGTAAATTCTATGTTTTAGTAACTGTCTTGTTTGCCCCACATAACACTTACTACATTCACAAGGTATTTTGTAAATGATATTAGATTGATGTAAAATAGGTGTTTTATCTTTAAGACTTGTGAATAATCTGTCTAATTTATTTAAGTTATAAAACACCAACTTGATATTTGTGTTAGAAAATAGTCTGTTGATCTTGTAGGATAAGTTCTTGACGAATGGAAATCTAACATACATCTTGGTAGAGTTAGTTCTTTCAGCCACAGTATCCAACGTGTTATTCAGGTGATTTTGGTCTTGTATAAACTTATTGATGCATTGATGAATAAACTTGACAGGGTAATTATTAGCTTTTAAGATATTTTCAACTTTCTTAAAATTGTCATTATGGTAATCTTGGTGACTTAATCTTGTTACCCTGTGTAACAAGCTTTTTATAACACTAATTTTCTGTTGTACTGAATGGTTTGAGCGATAATTCAGAAGCCTGCCTGAATGAGATGGTTTCATATACCAATTCGTTCTTAATTCTCCTGAAGCTGAACGTGTTACTAATGTGTCTAAAAATGGGATTGATTTATCAACTTCCTTCTCCATAGTGAATTGGATCTTCTCATTAAACTGATTAAACCTTTGCAATAAGTCATCAATTTTATTATCAGGAACTGCAATGAAAGTGTCGTCCACATAAACTTTTAGTATCGGGATTTTATATGGTAAAGTTTCCAATACTTTGGAAACTACGTAGTCCATCACGATGTTGGCTAAGACAGGACTTGCTGGGTTTCCCATTGCGCTGCCATCAAGTTGGAGGTAGAAATGATTATCGTAGCTAAAGTAACTTGTGTCAAAACAAAAACAAATAAGTTCAATGAGCAAGTCAAGAGTTATGTTAATTTTCTTTGACCACGTGTGCCAATTTTCTTTAACAATTTTTAAGACCAATTATTTAGGTATATTTGTGAAAAGGGATGTTACATCTAAAGACACCAGATTATAATTCGGATCCAACTTAATTCCTCTTAAAGATTCAACAAAACAATACGAGTTCTTTACGTTATGTTTAAAGTCTGTAATTAACGGACTTAATAATTGATGTAAACACTTCGCCAACTTATAACAAGGAGACCCAATGCAATTTACTACAGGTCTTAGCTTGCAACCTTGTTTATGAACTTTTCTCAAGCCATAAAGTTTCGGTGGAACTGCATTATGTGTTTTTAATTGTTTCTCGGTATCTTTGTCAATGAGATTTTTCTCCTTCATCTTGGATACTAAAACATTACTCCTATTTTGGAATTGAGTAGTAGGATCTTTGTTGAGCAATTTATATGTAGAAATATCTCCCACCATTGTTTTCATTACCGTAGTGTATTCATCTTTTTCCATAATCACAGTACTATTACCTTTATCCGCTCGTGATATAATTAAATGTTGGTTGTCTTTGAGAAATGTTTTCGTTGATTTATAATCTTTCAGAATACTTCTGTTATCTTTATCACACTTATCATACTTGTAAAAATTATGAATTACATTGATGGCCCTTGATCTTAAATTGTTTTTCTCTTCTGCTAATGTTGTTGCATCTGCACCTTCTATATCAAGAAAATCAAACCCATATTCTAAATCTTTAATTAACACATGTGACGGAACTTCCTTGTTTGTAATTGGTATTCCAAAATTTGGTTCCAGACATAGAATCCTCTTCACATCCTCTGGTAACTGAGTATTTGTAAAATTGTAGATACAAGATTTTTCATGAGTATTAGTAAGTATTGGTGATTTATCTTGGCATAAGTTATTTAATTTGTTGATGTTCGACTGTTTTATTCTTTTAAATTCAAACTCATATTTTCTGTTTTTCAAACTTTGACATTCATTAAACAACTCTGTTGGAATTAATTCCTTTAATGACTCACCGAGTCTACGATTTAATGAACCCAGTTTTTCAATTTTCCATAGTGTTATTTTTATTTCTAGATTTAAAATCCTTCTTGAAAAATCCTTACCAAGTTTTTCAGCTTCTTTTTTGAACGGGTGTGATTCAAGTAGCAACGAATCAATACTTTTGTGATTATTAGTTATGTGCTTGGGATAAACTCCATGATACCGGCATTGTAAAAGAAAAATACGTCTATTATTAAAATTTGCTAGTTTTTTTGACGAGTTAAACCATTCTTTAATTATCTTACGTACCTGGTGTCCATAATTAAAGCCAATGTAGTTTATAAAACCCCTCGGTTGAAAATATATATTAGATATCGTGTCCATCGATAATAGTTAATAAGAAAAAATTCTCAGGTTTGTGGACAAAAGTTATATTTATAATTGTACGACGTTTCGTCTATAAATTTAGACTTTTTCAAGTACAAAATTGAAAATTATTTAAAACAATAATTATGAAAATAAACATTAATTACTAACCATAGCAATTAACAAAAGTTAAGGTACATAAGATAAAAACATGGCAACTAGTTTATGTATAAATGTTTTAAACAATAAAAATAAAAATTAAAAATTCGTAAGTTAGTTCAATTTCATAATATAGTTGTACTTGAAAAAGTCTAAATTTATAGACGAAACGTCGTACAATTATAAATATAACTTTTGTCCACAAACCTGAGAATTTTTTCTTATTAACTATTATCGATGGACACGATATCTAATATATTAATAAATAGCAATGGGCGAATGAATAAATTTAGGACATTGGGATAAGGTAGGCAAATTTATAGCATAGGAGTTTGACAGATAATCGGCCATGACCTTAAATAAAAAACCATATCGATATTTATCTGGAACTATTGCGGGAAACCATGGAAAACCTCAACAAGATGGCCGGTACAGGAATTACCGTTTCTCGGCGAGAGGCAGTAGGAAAAAGTCCTAGTCACATCTGCCGCCGCCGGGATTCGAACCCGGTACCTCCCGAATGCAAGTCTAGTGCTCTCACCGCTACGCCACCCCGCTCGGTTCGCGAATATGAATATCTGCCATCGCCATTCACGGCAAATATTCAGTTTTCAAACCTACTGTTCAAGAAAACTCTAAGCTAAATATAAACTCTTGAAGCAGTATTTCCTTATAGCAAACTTTTTCCTTTGTTCGAACGTATTTTCATCTTTCACTGTCCGAAATAAATACCACAATTATGCCTTTCGTCTGTCAATCTTTTGGTACTTCGATATTAATTAAAATGCAATTATTATATTCAATATAATTAATTACTGGTTAAGCAGCAAACACGCGAGTCGTAGGAACATCCCAATTAATACACGATGCATGCATGATTATGCAATACCTGTGTTACAGGTTGGATACTGTTGTCTGTAAGCCCTGTGAATTATTCAAACGTTTTCATGTACCCACGGCGACAATGCCGTGTAATAATGTTCACATGTGCATTGCTTTCGGCCGATTCCCACTACCATGGTACAACGAACACCATTTTCATTTTTTATAAGATTAGATCCTATATTACTGTATTTATTCAAATCTTAGATAAACGTCTGAATAGAACTCTTCAAATAAATAAAATATTATCGACCAATTTTTTCAGACTGTATATTGACAAAAAATTATAAAATTATAATTCAATAATCCAATAGATGACGTTTCGGCCCGGATTTGGAGCCTCTTCAGAAATAATCTAAATTTTGAAATATTAATGAAAAATAACAAACAATTTTTAATAAGTAGGTACTTAGTCATGGATATCTAAGTTCCTAAAAGGAAAGAAAAAATTCACTAAAACTGAGCATAGAAATTTGTTTCATTATCTAAAATTAATTTTGTGGTCGTGTTCGAATTTATGTTTAGTTATAACATTCTGTTTATCAGGGAGTAATTTATGGTTATTTTGGTGCTCGTTTATTCTTGTTTTAAGAGCTTTTTTAGTTTGTTACATATAAAATCCAATAAAAATTCTCCTAATGCTCAATTAGATACGGAAAATTTAAGTACCTAATATTTATAATATTGTTTTGAAATAATATTTTGTTTTTAGTGATTTTTTTCTTTCTTTTTACCTACTTAGATATATCCATAACTATACTTATTAAAAATTGTTTGTTATTCATTTTTCATTAATATTTCAAAAATAAAAAATAGTTGGCAAAACCAAAAGTGCACATCCCGCAAGTTTTCCACTGTACATATTATAATGAAAAAAAAATTGAGAAAATAGATTTAAAAAAAAAACAATTAAAAAAATAGAAAAAAAATTAAAAATAAAATGGAATAGAAAAAAATATATTACTTGTGTCAGCGGGACCCCGAACTCGGAACCTTGCTATTAGTGGACTAACGCTTTAACCGCTCGGCCATACCGATATCGCAGCTTGCGTTGTTATTGTGGTATAGAAGTGTAGCAGTTATTCTACGTAATACACTACATTTACAATAACAGTAATAGGTACTTTTTGTTTTTTTAAGGTTTTTTATTTTAACTAAAAGCTGTCAAAAATAATAAAATAAAACTGTTTATAAAAATTAAACTACTGAACACATTTATGTGAATTTAAATAGGGTTCTGGTCTGATACTAAACAAAGTGAATAAAATATAACCCAAGGCAATCCGACCAAAATTGCGATCTGTAGAGTCGTGACGTACATACGTACATATTACATACGTACAGACCAACCGACAACTGCTGTTTGTAATTTTCAATTACAATTTTAATAGTATTTATGAACTCGAATTGATTTAAAAATGGTTGTGTTTTATAGATCAGAATCTCCTCTTTTCAAAAAGCTTCAATTTGAATGGATTTCTTGTGAAATTAGTTTAGATATAACTTCTTATATGAACGAAAGTCAGCTCTGACGCACAAAACGATAATAAAGCACATACCGCTAGTTTAGCGGCATGTGCAATTCAATCTTAATTCTATTAGAAAATAAGTAGACACTAATTCATTTTTATATTTTATAGATTATTTCTGAAGAAGCTTCAAACCCGGACCGAAACGTCATCTTTTGAATTATCGAATTATAGTTTTATAATTTTTTGTCAATATACAGTCTGAAAAAACTGGTCGATAATTTTAGTTATCAGCTGTTCTTTTGTTTTGTAGATCTGTCAGACATAAACTAGCATGCTTTAATTTTTTCATGACGTGGAACATTTTATGTAGGTAACCATGACAACGAGTAGCAAATATATTGAATACTAGCCATTGCCCGCGTCACCTCACTCGATAACAGAAATTTGATTTTCTTTATTATACTATATCAAATGTCAACATTTTGAAGTTGGAGTGGCCCAATTGGCTGGAATATTTTTATATAATTCTCTCGTTGATTACGGTGGTAGCGAACATGTTTTGCGTCGGTACCTGACAGTAGTCATCAAACCACGGTCGCCGACACACACAGACAAGTACTACTCTCCACTATACACTCAGACAAGCGGTACCTACTTAGTCTATACTATAATGTTGATTACTGCTTTAACGCCTCGTCCCATTTGCATTCGTGAGCGAGCCCCGCTCCCACCGCAGAGCCATTATCGTTCACTCATCGTCATCAACAATTCAGAGGGTAAATGATTTCATTGCCGCCTCGTCCTAATCACACTTCAACTTAATTTATATACCGCGTCAATTAAAATTATTTCTGCACAAAACAATTAACGCTTATGTGTTTTGGCCTCCTTCTTTCTAATACAAGCGCGTCAGTTTCCTCTCTCGCAAACACCACACACGTTAAATAGACACTAGCGCCAGTGACCGGCGAGCTCACTGCCACTTTTAGACATTACTAGCGGCCCGTCCCGGTTTCACCCGGGTGCAAAAGAACGAATAGGGGGAAGGACATGAGTACGCACGTTCATCTTAGTTTACCGAGATGAATGTTGTGTTCAAATTTCATGATGATCGGAGTTACCGTTCAAAAGTTTTTGTCGGACGGACAAATTTTGAGTTCCATTTTTCATTGATGCTCCGCTCCTATTGGTCGTAGCGTGATATTATATAGCCTATAGCCTTCCTCGATAAATGGACTATCCAACAAAAAAAATTCAATTCAAACCAGTAGTTCCTGAGATTAGTGCGTTCAACCAAACAAACAAACTCTTCAGATTTATATATTAGTATTAGATGTCAAATGGGACAACCAGTAAAAAGTGAATTAAAATTAATGTGCAACATCAAAGTTGCAAACCAAATGTGAAAAAAGAAAGAAGTTAAAGTTTATGAAAACTGTGATCAAATAGTGCAATAATCTTATATATTATTAAATAATTGTTATATTTTAATCTACTTTTACCTTTGATTTTATATCAGTACATGTGCCGTAAAAATGCCAGCTTTCGCCGCTAAGCGCGCACGGTCGTTCAGCGCGTCTCTTCCAAGCAGCTGCAGCACATAGCGAATACGCATCGTTCCTTAATAGCCCACTCAAAGAAGCAAAAATAGGGGAAATAATTCGTGTAAAAGCGATTTTTGGCATAGTTGTAGGGGATGGTGTCTGAAGCAACATACTCAAAGTACTGATGGATGGGGGTGGAGCTAAGGGGTGGGGGGTGGTGTTAAGGTCCCCTTTTAAAGTTTTTCTTATGTATCTCGTAAACGGTGGCTCATAACAAAAAAAATTTTTTACTCAAGCAATCTACATAAAATTCTCTACAAAAAAGGTCCTGTACACTTTTTCGCTGGGATCAATATTTAACGAAATATCAAAGAAGAAAAGTTAATTATGTTCAATTCTCGCGTTTTTACGTATTGGTTCAAACTTCTGGCGCACGCGGCACGTTTCTGTAGCGTCGTTGGGCGCAAGGGACTGGCGCCAGAGGTGGTACAAACTGTTATTTTTTAATAACAGTTCCGTTCCGTTCCGCTTACGGAACAGTTCCAAAAACCTGTTACTTTTTAACAGTTCCAACGTTGGAACCTTGACATTTTACTCAAGCAATCTACATAAAATTCTCTACAAAAAAGGTCCTGTACACTTTTTCGCTGGGATCAATATTGAATGAGACGTGAAGGAAAGAAGATGGCCAATAATAAAATAAAGATACAGTTCTTTGAGTAGGTATGGCATGTATTAAAAAAAATTCCAATTATCTTCTAAATTTAACATAATATCATCATCAACATCATCGTCGACGGTGTTTTCGATTGGGGCTCCGTTAGTGCATGAGCCGGAGCATACCCCGCAAACACTGGAGCGGGCAATTTCTGCTTTCCGGCAGCCGCATCGCACCCCACACCCAGTCCTACATCGGCAAAATATGCTGTTGAGTATGGAGTCAGGTGCCACAGGATCGTTTGTTGTCATCGACTTTAATGCCATCGTCTCCTCTGGCCCAGCCCCATTGAGTAGGTGGTAGGGGCTTGCTGAGCCATTGTTGTATCTGTAAAAGATGTAATAAGATCAACGTAAGTATTTAGCTCAAATATATATTTAATATATATTTGACAACTTCTGTGGTTAATGATACCTGTAGGTACACTCTCAACGAGTGCTGCTTCGAAGCTTCTCTGGTAGGACGAAGGTGGCCTGATCTGATTTCGGATTCATTGATGCTCTCAAAAAAGCTGAGTATCGTAATTTATTTAGATTTTGTTCCTGGTTAGACGCTTTGTAAATTGCCAGAAACAGTTTCTCGCCGGCCTGTTCAATACTCTCAGGTGATGTTGAAGGCTCATTAAAAATGTCTGAGATTTTTTGGGTCAGGTCTGGTTTATCCGTGAACAACTTAGCAATTCCCACTTTGCTCTTTCCATGGATTGCAGTGGTGGTTTCGCATCCGGAGAAGCTGTGGAGAAGGAGAATTGTCTTGGCAAGTGGAAACTGTTGAAGTTGTCGCACTGAAAACAATTTAGTTTCCACCTTTCCACGCCCTGGTTTCATAAAGAACACGTTAATATTTGGTGGAGCCAATCCCATGAGGAGGACTATCAAGTCGACATTTTCCCCAACTATTACAACAGTTGGATGAATGGCAGCCTTATCCAACCCGCATCTGACAATAGTACCATCAGCATCTCCTGTTGCAACAGTTGTTTCAATCCCTGCTGCTGTCATTTTCTCGGTGAGGAACTGAATCAGCCTCGTTTTATTTTTTTCGTTGTCGAGGAAATGCTCCTGTTTAACAGTGATGATCGTATTTTCGTTACAGTTAATATCAACCGACGTTTTAGTCAGACCTCGTCGCTTCTGCTCTGCTCGTTTAGTGCTGTTGACATCACTGTAACCATCAAAAACCACCATACAGTTTGGACCGTAATGTTTCTGGATGTAGGTAATGTATTGATGGCAAATCGTAGAAACGTTGGAGGACGGGTTCCATTTCATACTCCACGTGTGCGTCGTGATTGGTTGGCGGTGACCTTGCCGCCAGTGAGAGATGATACAAAATACTAGGAACAGTTATTTTGGAACGGTTTCGAACGAGGAACAGATTGGAACATTTATCAGTATAATAAAATACCTGTTCCGGGCTGTTCCAATGCTTCGACTGTTCCGAATAACATAACGGGCGTTCTTCTGCATAAAATAAACATTCTCCGTTCCCGTTGTCAATTATTATTGTACCTACTTTGCAAACTGCAACAGTTATGCTCTTCACCTACGCCTAGCGTACATTGTACGTAAAGTCGATTTTAGTATCACACCATCACATTAACATGCGTCGCAAAGTTTCAGACAAAACTGGACGGCTTATTAATTTTGTATTACATACGCGAATAATATTGAACTGCGGTGAAATAATATTATTTGATTTTGTCATAGTATATGCATTCTGCAGAACAACTGTTACTTACATTCTGTAAAAGTATATTTTTAATAATTAGGTACCTTAAATTATTAAACTTGAATAATAGAATTAATTGACGAAAAAATACAAATCATACACATTTCATAATTTTAATTTTTTATAAGTTGCATGTTACAAGCTATTCCGAGAATGTCAAGGTTCCAACGTTGGAACTGTTAAAAAGTAACAGGTTTTTGGAACTGTTCCGTAAGCGGAACGGAACGGAACTGTTATTAAAAAATAACAGTTTGTACCACCTCTGGCGCCAGTCCCTTGCGCCCAACGACGCTACAGAAACGTGCCGCGTGCGCCAGAAGTTTGAACCAATACGTAAAAACGCGAGAATTGAGCATAATTAACTTTTCTTCTTTGATATTTCGTTAAATATTGATCCCAGCGAAAAAGTGTACAGGACCTTTTTTGTAGAGAATTTTATGTAGATTGCTTGAGTAAAAAATTTTTTTTGTTATGAGCCACCGTTTACGAGATACATAAGAAAAACTTTAAAAGGGGATCTTAACACCACCCCCCACCCCTTAGCTCCACCCCCATCCATCAGTACTTTGAGTATGTTGCTTCAGACACCATCCCCTACAACTATGCCAAAAATCGCTTTTACACGAATTATTTCCCCTATTTGGCAGTGTTTGGTCTTCGTTGATTGAACTATAAACACATACTATACACACAGCACGTCGTGAAAAGTTACAGCAATAAAAACTCAGATCACAGTGCAGAAACTCGACAGAAAAAATAGTGTATTGAGGTCGCCGTGCACGTGGCTGACTTTGCCGCTAGATTTTGCTGCTAGGTTTCAAGCGTGCTATGGCGCTGGCTTCACACGATGCGTGTTATTTGAAGCTGGATTTTGTAGATGGTTTTGGTGCGCGCGCAATGACAGTTCGAATGTTAACAAAAGTGTACGTTTATTGTCTCTTAACAGAACACACACTATGACAACGTGTTTGTTTGTGGGCGTTTGTCCATGTCGCCCACGTGACAAGATACTGTTGGTTCTTGCTAAAGGCCAGCACAGAAACAAGCACGAAAAATAGCCGCGGTTCTAGTTTTGAGAAAAAAATCACACACCCAATTATACAGGTGACCGGTCATTGCTCGTATTCATCTCGGGAGAAGAAACTAATCATTTACCTCTATCAATGGGAGGTCGGAAATGCGTCATTTTTTTATGATAATGACACTTCTGTGAATTATTTTAATTTTATTTTATTTATTGTAAGGTTAACACACAACATAAAATCCAACAGAAAATTTCGTGGTTTTGACGTGATAACGTCTTATAAATTGATGAAACACCGGCTGCATGCACGAAAAAGTGTCACGTTCAGAAATGTGTCACGTTCCGAAATGTGTCACGTTCCGCGCACGATCGGCCCAAGTTTGACAGCTACTAAAATTTAGGATATGTATTATTAAATATGATATTCGAGCGGAATACGTTATCACGTAAAACTATCGTCCGTAAACCGACTTTACAGACAACCATTTTTTTAGCTTTAGGAAGGTTGGCCAATTAGTAATCTATCAAATCATGGCAAAAATTTAGGCCAAAAAGTGAGAAATATTTTTTTTAATTTTTAACTTCGAAATTTTTGTAAAAAGAAAACCGAAGTAGATTTTCTCGAAAATGACGCATTTCCGACCCCCAAGTGATAGAGGTTAAATCATTTCCATAAATGTTCTAAGTTCGGCCATGCTGTTCGATATAGGTAAATAAAATTTTAGGGATCTGTTAAATTTCGTTTTTGAAACAATCCCGCTATTTTTTTCGGTAATTGACAATCTTTTAAAACAACGCTACCAACCTCAACATTTAACCTATAGCTTTCTTTTAAATAAATGGCTACAGCGGCCAATTTGTTGTCAATAAACAGGCGAGAGGTGCTGAATATTACAACAAAAACTATTTATTTAAAAAGAAGATAAATTTCGGAGTATATAGAAATAAAGTTAAAAAAAATATTTCTAAGATTTGTGAAAAATGCAACGTAAAAGTACAGCTGTGACGTCTAATTGATTTATTGCTTGGTGTATTTCACAATGTTGCACATCGTGCCTGAACTTTGAACTTACATAAAATATCGATTCAAAAAAGACCTCAACGTTATTTTATTTACTTACGACCAACGAATATTAACAAAACTATAATAATTTATTTCTATTTTTTTTTATTAAAACTTAGTTATTCATTTAAAAAAACTGATAAATTCGAAAGTTTGCCTTAGCTGTATATATATCTTGCACAATAGTGTGCACAAACAAACAAACAAATAAACTTTACCTCTTTATATATGTATCCTATATAAATACTAAAAAAGTTAATAGACTCTATAAAGATTTATAATATAAAAAAAAAATTAAAATCACTGTTGGAACGCAAAGTTTCAGATTCGAGATCCAATAAGTAGCTTTTAGTTTATTGTTATTCGATATTCTTATTGTATTTCTTTCTCTATTCATACAATTGTTTTATCAAAATGAGTCAATCCGGTATATGTATAAAATCAACAAATTAAATCCTCCAATCTAACATAATTTTAGTATATAGAAATGAAAAATGTAGATACGTCATATGATACTCTTCAGGGTAGTGAATTTTTTGATTGTCAATTATTATTATTATTTTTTTTTCTTAATAAAACTGGAAAAAGAAATCCAATAAAAATATAGGAATTTATATAAATCATTACATAAGTATTGTTATACAAGTTGCAATTTAACCACTCGCTCACCCCTTCGGTTACATTATATTATTCAAGTCTAATAACAGCTAGAGAGTCTATCACGTACAATTAATATTTGCGTAGAATAACTCTCAAAACATTAAAATAAACCTATAGTTCTATAACAGTGATGGCGAACTTTTTTGACAAGTGGGTCAAATTTTGTTAATTATTTTTTTTATAGTACTAGCTCGTGGGCCACTAAGTCAGTGGCGATACTTGTGGAGGGAGAAGGGGGATGATTAAAAACTACTTTTTATTAGTTCGAAACTTTTTTTGGACGACACACGACGTTTTAGGACCATGGTGGATTCAGCGTGTTTTTTCTATAAGCATGATGATGATGATTTGGCCAAAGTTCCGAAAGATTTTAGTTTTCGCCAAAAATCGCATTTTTTTAAAGGGGTATTTCTTGAAATAATTTCAAAAATAGAATTCTTTAATATACTTTTGAAATTGAGAATGCTTACAGAAAAATTACGCTGAATTCAATGAGCGTAAGCAAACGTCTGTATCTATTTTAGTTTGGAAACTACGACAATTCAAAGGTTTTATATGATTTTCTGAAAACTATAAACGCAAATAACTTCTAAACTAAAATTTTTAAAAAATTTTTTTTATAAGCATGATGATTTTACCCAAGTTCCGAAAGATTTCGTTTTTCGCCAAAAATCGCGTTATTTAAGGAGTATGCATTGAAAAAATTGCAAAAATCGAATTCTTTATTCAATACACACTATGACGCCATGTTTGTTTGTGGGCGTTTGTCCATGTTTTATGATTGGTTCTTGCTCAAAACAAGCAGAGAAATAAGCATGAGAAATAGCCCCGATTCTTATTTTAAAATGCAATTTGCAAGTTGCAACCAGCGAGCCGGCAGTGACGTCATTTTCATCCTCGTATAGCCAGCGCGCAAGCAGCAACATTTCCAGCGGGAAAACCAGCCTCGTGTGCAGCGCCCTTTACTTTTTGTTCAGCTATGACTATGTATATCTGCAGTTATTTGGAAAAGGTTTCTATTTAAAGAACCGGAACAGTTATTTCAATTATCGAAAAAGAACGCGATAGCTCGCGTATACGTTCTACAGTGATGACGCAGATGTTTGGTGACGTCACGTCGTAGCTAGAAGAAGTACGACAAGCGTCTCTATTCAGTTATATTACACCTTCCGAGCGAAGCGGAATGTATAGTTTATTTATTTCAGGACGAAAGAGTTTGAAGGACCGAGCGCTGGGGGAAAAGCGAGCGAACCAAGGAGGTACACATCACGACCCGACAGCTCCATTATTTTTATGATATCGCCCGGTATTTATTAGTGTGCCGCACAACTCAACAAAACGAATTGTTTATATACTATATACTTAATGCGCTCGAGTTTCGAAGCTCAACCAACTATAAAGCGTTGCACTTATTTTTTTATGAAACACGTCTAAAAATCTCTGTGGCTGATTTATTTCTTACCTTTTAATTTGTCGAATCTCCGAAAATCAGCTCGTTCTCGTGATCGTATGCAGGCGGCTGCAGTGTCAATCTGACATCGTTTTATCCAGGTACCACCTTCTGTCACACCATCGCTGATCGTACTATAAACAATTAAACGCGTCGATTAGAATAAAATATAAAAATATACAATTTCAGCAATAGAAAATACATGGTTTTATCGCGGAAATATCTAGCTGAACAAATAGTTTTTTAATAGTATTTTTTGTTGTTGTTTTTTATGCATTTCTTTTCATTATTAAATTAAATTAAGATCTGGGGAGGTGGGAGGGGCAAACCGGGGCACCCGCCTCGAGTTTCCGGGGGTCACAAAAATCTGTCCTTTTTCCGATTTACTCATTCAGCTTGTTTTCTGACTGTTTCCCATTCACGAAAAACGACAACCATTAGGTATATATTTGTGAGTTTTTTAAGTAATTTATCTCAAACGTTGGAGAGAGGAGGCGCCAAGATTAAGTTTCTGCCTGGTTCGAAAAAATCGTAATCGTAACTTCACACTCGTTGTCAAAACCCCAAGCGACTCGATGTCTTTGTTGCGGCCAAGGTAAGAACTAAAACTTTTAAATATAATGGCGTTGCTCTGGGAACGACATGCTAACAGCGGTTGGTAATTATAGTCTGTTTTTATGTAAGAAAATATTATATTTTTAAACGCCAAGATATTGTCATTTTTGATAGATGCACTTACAAAATAAAAATACTCAATTACAACAAAACAGTCACACAAATAACCAGATCTGGTTCCTTACACTAAAAAAAAACGGCTATATACAACATTTTCACTGGTATAAGTTATTTGAATATCCCGGTTCTTTGGAATGTTGGGTTACGTAAAATGTACCAAAAAAGTTTAAAGCTGTTGCCGACGGGCGTTTTACATTGCTACTTCTGTGGGAAATGGAGGAGCAACTAGTTGTCTATTTCTATTAAATAGTCAAAAAATAATCCCAAACGTCAAATTTAATGTTGAGCGTCTATACAATCTACAATCAAAAATAATCCCGTGTTAGACTATGCAAATGCATAGATGCTGAATCATTATGTAGCTATAGATCATTTATGTATGTTTGATATAGTCAGATACACAATGTAGTAACCCAACTAATTTTAAAGTTTTAACATAAATTATTACGATGCAATCCAGGAAAAATATACATAATCAATTTTAAAGATACACATTTCTTTGTTATATTATGTAGGTACTTTTCAACTATACACCAGTCAATGCGTCAAAATTTTAACACAATAATCTACATTAAAACATGGAAAAACCTTATTATATTTCTATCAAACTAATCTATAACACTTCTATAAACGGATTTTCATAATTGTTTTTAGTAATTCAAATTTTTTGCAGCTTGATTTTGTATTTTTTAACCGTCTTCAAAAAAATGAGGTTATACATTCGACTGTTTTTTTTTGTCCGTCGATATCTTCGCCAGCTGTGAACTGATTTCGATTATTCTTTTTTTATTCAAAAGATTATGTCTCAAAGTTGGTCCCATATAAATATTAGCAAAATCGGTTCAGCTACTTTTTAGAAAATCAACAAAAATCAAAAAGAAACATTGCAAAAGTTGTAGATGTCGGCGTGAACGTTGCTCTTCGGTTTCATTGGACACTAAAAAATGTTTCAAAGTTGATCCCATATAAATTTTAACAAAATTGGCGTAGCAACTTTTCAAAAAAAAAGTATTTTTCACAAAAAAATAAACAAAAACCAACTTCAATACTTTGCCTACTAAAAAGTTAAAAATAAAAAACTTTAAAAAATTGTATTTTGTTAAAAAATGAGTAACTAAAAAGCGTAAAATAACAAAGTTTTGAGGTTATTTTACGCTTTTTAGTCTGTAACACGGTGGAGCCAATGGCACCACTATTGTTGTCGCTGCCGAGTGAGGCGAAACCCCTAGAAAGAAGATTATCATACGGTGGAGCCAAAGATTCCACTACTGTCGTCACTCCCGCGTTACATTTCAAACGAAACTACCCAACTTACTTAAAGGAAATTCTGAGACATCAAAATTTAATCTAGGCAAACGAGCCATCACAAGCCTTAAAGACATAACTTATACGGACTGAAATTGTTCAAAAATAGATTTGCCATCATTGTACTTTGAAATATGATGAAATATCTAATCATAGTCTGCTGCATAAAATGGAAATTTTCTGTACAGATGCAATGCGAGCGTGTGTCGTACACTTCCCGATGCTAACGTGCCGCCACCGCAATGTTTCTCAGACGTCTGCCAATAATTATCCTATCACACGAACACGTAGAAAGACACATCGCTGCAAACGTGCTCCTACTGATACATATTGCATTGATATAAACGTTGATATAACACTATAAAGTTTCTGAAACTAATCGTCCGTTATGTGCGCGTATACAGCGTCAGTACGAAAATACAGTAGACGTCCGATTGCGTGCTTTCCGATCGAACACACTTCGCTTAAAATAATGTAGAGCCAACAACCAAACTCTTTTAGAATGAATTATATTTTTCATATTTAACCAATATTTAGTGTAAGAAAATATTGTAATAGTTACGCACAATCAACTAGTTTGACAGCCACTGGCAGACCAAAAGACTCGTATAAGTTCTGTGGTAGACTTTTTCGCGCTCAGGCGCTGTCCTGCGCTCCGAAGCAGCACATAAAAACGTCATCATCAGATATCCTCGGTGGAACACCGTGTAACTCCTGACCTATACAAATTATAGCGTGTATTTTAGACCGGCTTTGAGCTGTATTTATATATCTTATGCTAGAAGTGTTCACTGAATCTATATATAATTCAGTCAACGACTTTGACGGTTTTGACTCAGCGGTACGTATGTCGTACATACCCGACATGATACACGAAACACGGCTTATGGTAGTAGTGACTAGTGTTGCAGTGTATATTGAAGTTTGTTATCAGCAGTGTTTCAAAAAAGTTTATAAGTAATTAAATATCATAAACATGGATGTGATTCATAATAAATTACCCGCCTCCCCTCGTCCGCATTCCTTGTTGGGAGGTACCTACGGTTGACCTTGGAGAACACACATGTTCATGCGTCGCTACTGGATAGAGCTACTGCAACTGTGATCAGAAAAACAATTGTTTTCCAATGAGAAGTGTTACTTGTTCATGCTCTCTAGAACCTGTTCTAAATAACTATCAAGAAATAATTTAGCCACCGTTCTTTAAGAGTATTCGTCCCAGCAAACATCCCCTGCACCCTTCATCTCAAATCTTTTCCCCTCGCCTAAAACGGTTTGCGCTCTCCCGACGCTATTTTTAAAGCTAGAGGGTTCTGGTAAACGCCAAATGAAAGACAAAGAATTAGACTACAGATACTTCAGGCGAATTTTTTGAAAAAAAGTTTCGTGAAATATTACGTAACTTATTATTTTGTTCAAAAGGTTGTAAGTTTTTTCAGAAATTTTTTTTCAAAAAATTCGCCTGAAGGATCTGTAGTCTGATTCTTTGTCTTTCATTTGGCGTTTACCAGAACCCTCTAGCTTTAAAAATAGCGTCGGGAGAGCGCGAACCGTTTTTAGGCGAGGGGAAAAGATTTGTGATGAAGGGTGCAGGGGGTATTTGCAGGGACGAATACTCTTAATAAACAATTCTTCGAGAACCCGTTCGTTGAGAATCCGTTGTTTAAAAAAATTTACAGCCCGGTCTAAAAGATTTTTTCTTCGAAAGCCCGTGTGAGGGGGGGATGTAGAACACATTATAGGCCCGTTTTCAAGGAAGATGTGATGTAAAAAATAAATCCAACTTTACAGCAACACTAAACGAATAGCAGAAGTTGCGTGCCTACCTATATAAATACTGAGCTATACTCTAACTATTCATGTATATACAATACATACGTACGTACAGTGTTAGTCGTCTCCAAACAAACGGAGGCGGCTTGGCGGTGGCAACAGTTGCAGCTAATGGCCGTCTCCACCAACTATGTGACTTATATATTACATATTCCTGAACACTTCTACATACATACATGCACAGTCTGAAAGAGCGAATTTCAGAACTCAGGAATAAGCATCTCCTGGCAGATATTCAGCCATCAGTTAATAGACAAACGGCTGTATTTTATTATTAATCTGTTTGTCTATTGATAAACGAACTGAAAGTGCCAACGTTGTTTAGGAACTAAAGACCGCTACACACGAGGCTAGCAACGCTGCTAAAAACACTGCTTGGACTTCTGCTGGTCGGTATAGATTGGGTACAAAGCTGGGAATGACGTCACTGCGGGCTCGCCTGCTAGCTCAAAAGATAGGTTTTAAAATTAGAACAGAGGCTATTTTTCTTGCTAGGTCCGCTGCTAGGTATGAGCAAAAACCAATCAGGAAGCAGTATCTTGTCACGTGGGTGACTTAAACAAACGCCCACAAACAAACACTATGCCATAGTGTGTGTTCTGTTCAGAGACAATAAACGTTCTTTTTTGTTACCATTCTATCACTGCGCGCGCACCGGATCTACCTGCAGAACAAGCTTGTAAAGACGTCTCGTGTGAATTGGCGAGCACATAATAGTAATTAAGAACATCAGCGCTAAAAAACTATAGTAGTTAAATCTAGCAAGGAACATAGCGGCAAATTCTGCCTCGTGTGAAGCTGACCTAATTGGTCACATTTATGAAGTGACTAGCAGCTACTCGCGGCTCCGCACGCGATTGTGATGAAAGAATGTTTTATACAACAGTAATGGATTATTTGAATCCATCTTGTTACAGTATTTGTTCGCTATTTATCGAATTTCTGCAAGTTTTAAGTATTATCTAAATTAGCCGACAATTGACTTTTTTTAGTTTAGATTAATTATTTAACCCCCTTAGAGGACGAATTTTCAAAAATCCTTTCTTAGTGCTCACCTATACGTTATATAAGGAACTATTGTGCAAAATTTCTTCCTTCTAGACCAGGCCTGGGCAAATGGCGGCCCGCGGGCCGGATCCGGCCCGCAGCGCAATTTTATCCGGCCCGCGAAGCATTTTAGAAAATTTTAGAAAAATAGAATGCGAGAATGCTCTCCACTGCGGAAATGAAATATAATGTGACGATCTTTTTTTCTGAAAATGTTTGGCCCGCGGTGAAATTTTCGTCAGCCATCCGGCCCGCGGTCCAATTTTCGTTAGCTATGTGGCCCGCCGATCAAAAGATTTGCCCGCCCCTGTTCTAGACCCACTAATAGGCTATATGCATTGTCCGTCAGTCAATCAGTGTTATAATTTTATTAATAGTAGATGATAACTTATTAGGTCAACTAAAAATAACATCCCAAAATTTAGCCATTAAGGTTAAATGTAGCGTTTTACACGAAACGTTAAACTACTATTTTGACAAGATTTACATATTTCTCGAGTTTTATTAATCAAATAAATAATTATAGTATTTCCTCAAACGGAAGGTATGTGCACTCATAAAACAAACAGACATGTTTAATCAAAACGATGTTTTATGTGAATGAACAAAACAAAAGAAACGCAATTATACTACAAAGGGAGAGTCGCATAATAATTGTAATATACCAACTGCATAAATGAAATATTACTAGAGACTATATTATCAAGTTGTAACACTGCAATATGTCAAATCTTAAAGGTAGCATTATTAAGGGGCACTTGTGTGAGCAAGACAGACATACGCATAGAACCAATGTTCGAATGTGTCAGAAAAAGGAAGGAATACGATGTATACAAAAGGAAGTTAATTACGTACATGTAAACTTAGGGAGATAGATATTATAGATAGAAGTTTATTGATAACGGGCGACTCGTCAAATTGGTCGCAGTTTTATGTATATCATTTTATATTTTTTCCACCTCAAGGGCTTCACAAAGATGGCGCTGACATCTGTAGTTATGTTTCACCTTTCGTTCAAGATAGTTTCTACAAATGCGTGTTGATGCCGCCATCTGTCAAACATCCTTATTACTACGGTGGCGGAAACTCCGGCAACAGACTATTCGCCATGGGAACTGATTCTACTGCTCCCTGGTGGTAGAAAATAAAAGCTGTATATGCTTTAATTAATTTTAAAATAAACGTCACATAATTTATTTATAATGGATAATAAATTCGAAATAAATATTACTGATATTATTAAGTATTTGGGTAATTCTAAAAGACATCTAGTAGAAGGAGACCAGTTGTTTAAAGCAATCACATTATTTTCAGGAAGCAAGTACATTTTTGAAACTTTGATTTTTCTTCATCGATTAGTTCTTTTCTTTTCTGTTTATATCCTACATCAATTTATTTTTTCTTTTATTCATTTTTCCATTAAATAAAAAAGTTTTTTTTCCATATTCTATAATGATGAAAATTTGTTAACTTTCATTATGAAATCCTTTTTAACCTAACTAAATCCTAAATTTCTATCAGCGCCACAGCACGCTTGAAATCTAGCAGCCAAATTTAGCGACAAAACCAGCCTTATGTGCTGCAGCGACCTTTAGGGGGAGTTCACAAATTACGTGAGGAAAATTTTGCGTTTTTTCGACCCCCTCCCCTTGGTGAGATACCATGACATTTTGCTCGACCCCCCCCTCTAAACTCACATGAGATTTTTCAAAATACGTATTTTTAATATATTATTGCATATGATTTAGCCATATTTTGGTGGAGAAACATTTTTTACTTCATTTAACCCAGCTTTATCGTAATTTTAAGCTGTTTCTATTGAGAAAAAAAATTACGTGATATTTGCCGAGACCTCCCTCTCTCTTCCAGATTAGATGAGGTTCGGCTCGACCCCCTGTCTCCTCTAAACACCTCACGTAATTTGTGAACGCCTCCTTACAGAGAACTTTGTATGGTCACAGTCTAAGGTTATTGTCAAACTAGATTTTCTGACGATGCGTTCTGCAACCAAGCATAAGTAAACAACACGTCGACGAGTCACTACTGTCGAACGCACAAGAGGGGAACAGATCATAACATAACATTATAGAATATGTATGTATAACAAAGGCTAACCAACAATGATTTGTAAGGGTTAAAGGCGAACAAAGCCGCTACTGTGACAGGGTCAGAATATCTCTACAAAGACACCCAACGCCACGCATTCCTTATGCGACTTGCTCCAACCTCGGCCCCCTCGATGCCACCTCCTTGTCTCGGTCCAACGTCATGGAGGCGTAGGGTTAGACAATGGCTTTATACTGTCGATAAATCAAAGGGAAATAGGATTTGAATAGAGCAAATAGATAAATCGATTATTTTATAGAATTAGCTGTTATAAGACATAACCTCTATAATATTATATTTGTGCAGAATGAGCGGCTGTCAATGGATATGAACAATTAAATTATCTTACTATTGTAAACCCATACACAAAAGATGTCTATTTGTTCTAGCCTCTATAAAATGGCTGCTTTTCATGCACGTAGGTACACCGGTCAATGTTGAGACGGGCGGTAAAGTAAGTTCGTCATCCAGCGGGCGCTAAAGTAAAATTCAATATTGTTTTCGTCAGAGATCGACTTTTTTTTATTCAAGTTTGAAGAAATTATTCGTTTTACAGTTGATATTCAGTACTGACTCAAATAATAATATTAATTGATAATAAATTCATTTTAACATTATTAGGAAAATATGGTGGTAGAGCGGGTATAACAAATCATGATGTGGTGGGGGAACGGGTCTAGATACAATTTTATGGAATAATAGCATTTAACATTAAACTGAAATTATATTGAAATCCAAAAAGTTTACAGGTGATGTTTAATTACTTTTAATAAATCTCAAAAAGTCAATAAAACCCCGAATTTATTTTTGATTATTTATAACCGACAAGATTATTGATTTCTAAACTAATTATTACAGAAAAAATCACGA
Organism: Xanthostigma xanthostigma; assembly: GCA_963575645.1. Lineage (NCBI taxonomy): Eukaryota > Metazoa > Arthropoda > Insecta > Raphidioptera > Raphidiidae > Xanthostigma > Xanthostigma xanthostigma. Next base: position 26,233,171 of record OY754471.1, read on the forward strand.
AAGTTCGACAAATATACTAACAAAGAGTTTCGCTGGATGAATGCAGAAGTATCTCAAGTCAAAAATGTGTTGTTTCGAGTTTTACCATATTTTGGCGAAACAGATTATTCTGCATTGAAATATGCTCAAAAATATATCTATAAGTATATTATAAAACTCAAAACAGCACATTTTGGACTTAAGATACTTTTTTGCATTCACCCAGCGATTTATAAAAAAAAATGGTGGAAGAGCGGGTATACAAAGTCTCGATGTGGTGGAAGAGCGGGTTTAACTGAAAGCTGCAATACTGAAACTATTTAATCGAATAATTCATTGCATTTAGCAAATAGCATTAAAATTCAATAAGCTTCAACGCGTGTAACTAAAACTGAAATTATACTGAAATCCAAAAGGTTTACAGGTGGTGAATAATAATTAGTTTTAATAAGTCCCAAAACGTCAACAAAAACCCGAATTATTTTTTTGATTATTTTTATCCGACAAGATTATTGATTTCTAAACTAATTATTACAGAGAAAAATCACAAAAGTTCGACAAATATACTGAAAAAGAGTTTGTTAAGTTGTGTCGGCCATGTTGCCATTTTAATCTGTGATGTAAATTTTTGTGTGTTTTAGACTTTTGATGCAATCAGTTACAGAGATTAATTTAAAATTGAATTGTAATTCGCATGTAAATATTTTTTAACAAGTTCATTACAATCCGATGTTGCGTACAACAATTTATACAGAATGTTTCGTTCAACTCTATCCATCTTTGTACCTATATAAAATTCCGGTGTGCGTGTGTTCCTAATTCTTCTCTTCCTAAACGGCTTGACCGATTTTGATGGATATTTTTTACTTGGTTCTTAACTATAGTTGGACCCGGTAGGTGACGGTGATGTTGAGATCCAGGAATTTTTTAAAATATTTTTTTTATTTCTCACATAAAAAAAACATATGATAGGTAGGTATGTTACGGTCTATACCCGAATTCGGTCAATGATCGAAATAAATGCGCAAAACTAGTTTTGACCAACGAATATTACCCAAACCAGAAATCTTACATTTAAACGGGTATTGACTGTTTTAAAATGAGCAAAACTAGTTTTGCGCATTTATTTCGGTCATTGACCGAATTCGGGTATATAGACCGTAACATATATAATCCAAAATTTTTGGCCAAGCACCTCTCAATATTTTTTAATTCAATTATATTCATGACTTTTAAAATACCTATGTGTTTGAAGTATTTCAATTATACTGAATAAAATATTTTGTTTCAAGAAACATATTTTGCAAGGGAGGTCTGTGGCAAGACAACGTCTGCCAACCGGATCCACCAGTAATATAATAAAACCATTTCTTTTAATGTAGTTATATCGCAAAGTCAAATTAGCAAGAATTTGTGGAAATTTTTACAAATTCTACACCTCATAATAAAAACGATTTATTTAAAAAAAACTGCAATCACAAGAATTGTGTTAATACTATAAAAAGCACTTTCCAGCAAATAACTTTTTAAGAGTCTTTTAAATTGGTTCACATGTGCAGCTGATTTTATATTTTCAGGCAACTTATTTTAAATGGTAACGTCTAGGTATGTTGGGAACAGTGGCGTAACTATAGGGTGACAGAACTGGCAAAATGCCATGGGGCCCTGGCCTGAAAGGCCCCCGGCCCGACAGACCGTTATAGGACAGGAGAAACTATACATTTGTTACAACATTTGATAAAAAATATTAATTTTATATATTTAATCAATTTAAGTTAGGTATTAACGCAAGAACATGCACGAATTATACAAATATCTACTTTAATTCGTTATTTATAAAGATGAAACTACAACGTGTAGCTTTTTGCCAGGTATCTCTGGTGGCATAGTTACGCCACTGGTTCTGAATATTAAGAAAACATCGCAGGTATGAGGAAAAAAATATATTAGATTCATTTATTGTACGACATTTCGTCTGTAATCTATATATTTATTTAGACTTTTTCAAATACAGAGAAATAAATAACAATAATTATAAAAATCAACACTAATTACTAACCATATAGTTCAAGAGACGGCTGCAGAAAATATGTCGTCATAAGGTGGACGAACGAAAAAATTAGAAATGATAGTTAAGACCATAATATTAAGAATGATCGCGAAGGTTGCCCGCGAAAATAAGGTTGTTTTTTTAATTTGTTTATCAGTTAAATAAATGTAGTAACAACCTTTCAGAGGTGGACAGAAAATAACATAATGATGTTGTAGGGGAGAGCGAGACGAAGTTTAGAAGGACACTTCACCCGCTACCACATCACCTTTGATAATGTCTACCGCAGTTGTAGACGAAACGTCAGATAGTAATAATGGACCACGGCATACAAGCCCGGAAACCAAGAAGATTTGGATCAACACCGGCCGTGAAAGTCTACACACTTGGATAATTCTTTTCTTTTTGACGTGATAACGTCTTATAAATTGATGAAACACCGGCTGCATGCACGAAAAAGTGTAACGTTCCTAACGCTCCTAACGTTCCGCCTGACCCTGTGCGTGCTTTTCTCGAAAACGGCCCTAAAGATTTGGATGAAATTAACTGAAAAGGGATTTTGGGGGGCAAAAAATCGTTTTAGCTAGGTCTCATCTCTCGAAAAAATCGTTTTCATACAAATTTTATCATTATAAAATCAATTTTTTGACGTATGAAAATACTTAAATATTGTAAGTAGGTTTTGGAATTTTATATAAACAGTGAAACAATTGTTTTCAAAATATTATGACAATTAATCTTTGAGACTTAAAATAAATACGAAAGAAAGAAAGTTAAAAAAAACAATTCTTATTATAGGTGGTGAGTATTTTAATACATAAAATTAACCTAAATTTGAAGCGAAAGATGCAATATCATAGATTCGAATTATTATAATTATTATATGTAGAATTTAGGTTATGTATTACGGAATACGTTATCACGTAAAACTATCGTCCGTTTACAGACAACCAATTTTTTTTAATTGTCCGAATCACTGCGAGATTTCAACATTAGTGAATTAACGGTTCGTCGAACAGTCGGCATATACCACAACGATCGAAAATAAACAAAACAACATTGGATTATTTTGATTAGCGATTACCAAACTGCATTTGAATATTGAATAAATACAGACGTCATGTATTGTCAGCTTTCAGTTGAAAGCCGCGACAAAAATAAAACAAGCATTTAACGATTTAACGAATTTATGGTCCGACATCGTAGATTTCAGATTCGATTTATTTTATCTTCGAAAACAAAAAATCAGAACATGACATTCCTCTCCAAATCGAATGTTGAAAAGCATAATATTACCATTGATTAGAGGTGCGTTGACAATATCTGAATTGTTAGTTTAACCATAATGCAGGTGGAAGCACAAACGAACATTCAATTTGTTCACCAGGGGAATGAAACGTAAGAGGTTTACTCTATAACATTTTTCGATACCTAGTTAACACTCTTCTACAATATCTTACTCAAAGATATTACGTAATCTTTTAATTTTATTGTTTTCTGATAGAAAACAAAACATGACTTAACAAAACTATAGGTATAAAAAATTGGCAATAAAAATACTGCACCTCATTTAAAAAAAAAAAAAAACAGTCAAGTGCGAGCCGGACTCACGCATCGAGGATTCCGTACAAACGATCTGTAGAAGTTCATACCAAAATTGGAAATCAAAGTTATTTTATTACTTAAGTAGTAAATTTGAACCAGCTTTGTAAGTGGTGATTGAAAAAGGAATGAATAGTATCGCTTTGTACATCGAAGTTGCAAATAAGTTTATAATCGCAAGACAAATTACGGATTTCGGATTTTGCCTTTTACATGTGCTAGAAGATATTACTTCTTGTTTAGCATGATTCTAGGTCAACAGGAAGTACCCTATAGGTTTTGATTATCTTGCGAGTGTCAAAATATGCGGCATAAAACGGCCGTAACTTTTGATTGCGTTGACTTAGAAGTTTGATTTTTTCACAGCTCCAAGGAATTGCAGACCTGAGTATTTGATATTAATTTCAACTTGATACATCCACGCGTTTCTGAGAAAAAGGGTTTTGACAGAGAGACAGACGGACAACTAAGTGATCCTATAAGGGTTTCTTTCTTCCTTTTAAAGTACGGAACCCCAAAAATAATTCAAAGGACTTTTTTGTAAGGAAAATATGCGGTTGACGTATGATGATTTACCCCACAAAAGAATTCCGTTACAATAACAAGTCGTAAAGTGGGTCGTTTATTAGCACTCTACAAGTGCAACCATCCAAATTAGACGCAATTTTTTTATTAATCCAAAATTACAATTTTTTTAAGTCTTTTCGTTCTCCAGATTTCGTCTTCAAAGAAATGATCATGTACCTACGTACACACGCACGCACACACAAACATATTTTCAAAGATAGTGTAAAAACCATAGAGATATTACAAAAGAGTACGCGAGAGAGCAGTGAAAGTGTCTGCAATTAAGAGAGAGAACTCTATAGTAACTAACGATGCAAAACAATGCTGAATTGAGTAAGCAAATCCGTGGTTTTCTGCAGCGTTTTCTCTCTTAACTGAGGACACTTCCAGTTATGGCAAGCATACGCACTAGCGTACTCTAGTTACATTATATCTCTATAGTAAAAGTGGTGATGAAATATAAAAAAAATTTAAAAATATTGATTTCGATTTTCGGACAATAACTTGCCAATTGGTAGGTTAATAAAACCGACATCCGACATAAACTTGAGCGCGGCTTCGGAAAATGGCTATAGTTTATGTATATATACCGAATGAACTACAAAACAAACACGTCAACGCTCGTAAGATTAATTGCACATTATCTATTATATCTTCTGCACAGTCTGAGAACTTCAATGACTGTTTGTTTTATTAGTGCAAGCGTGCATTTATACAATAAAAGCGGCGATCTATCATTATTCAGTTCTGTAGTAAACCAACATATCCAATGATTTTCTATATATAGTAGATAGACGTTACCCGCGGCTTCGGCCGCGATTGAGACGAAACACGGATGCATTCCAATTATTTGGAATAGTTACTTCTTTCTCGACATAGACCCCCCTAATAAATTTCAAAATTGATGACATTCGCTGGATCAACGTTCAAAACGACACCCATGTTGATTTTTAGACTATTTACCTCTTTTCACCCTGCGAAGGGGTTGTTTTTGAAAATACATGAAGCACGTGTTTATTTATTTGTTAACATCTATCTTAGATGCTTTCTCTATGCAAATTTTGAACCCCCGTTACACCCTTTGTTAGTTATAGGAAAAACACGCATAAAAAACAGTTTTACATCATTATGTTCAGAAGATTTAAAAATTAGCATTTTTTTAAGATATAGTGGGGCCTCTATTTTTCCTGCATTACAGAGCTGACCTATAAGAACGAGTGAATATGTTCACCGGCGGAACTCGCTGGTCGCTCGTTTTAACATAAAATAATGCATTGCTATCTAGACACATAAAGTACTATTATAATCTATTTCATATTTGTAATGCAGGGTCTATTCAAAACAAATGTGGACTCCATTATAACATAATTGCATCGCGTATAGTATCTATAGTAAGTATAGAAAATCACTGAGTGAACCCTGGAACTGTAGCGTCATAATGACATTAGTACGACGTGATACAAATGACTATAATTATTGGTAACGAACGTCTTGAGGATTGCTTAAGCAACTATAAATCAACCATGTCTTTGCTTCGCGGACTCTGACCACAGTTAGCTGTCGAACCGTTATCGGCTCGGTATGTGTTGCTGGTTTTACTATACATTGCGCACAACGTCTCAAATTTCACTACAGTAGAGTTCCGATTATCCAGCATAACCGGAATTGACGCGTATAAATCGGAAAAACGAAAATGTTTTTTTTTTGTAGTTGTCCCGATTTCAGAGCCAAAATCTCGATTTTTAAGGCCTTTTGCCTCGAAGTATGGCATACTGGACCTAGCAACACTAATTGTGACGCAGTTCTGTCAATAAAAATATGACGGTAGAACATGAACAAATGAACAACGAGAGACTATAGGCGTTAGTCACATTAAGTCACGTTGAACACGCGTGCTAAGTGCGCTGTTATATTATTATTAGGTCGGTGAGCATATCACTTTTGCAATATTCAAGGTTAAGTATATGAGCTCTTTGGTTATGCTATGGGACGATCCCCATTCAAATTTAAAACATATTAGTTTTTTTTTTCAATAAAGTTAAGATAAAGTTCTTGTCAAAGCCGACATTTACGCAAGCACCCATCGTGGTAAATGGAAACCGTTTTATATAACAGTCGTCCAAATTATGGAGGGTAGAGGATAAGGAGAACTATCTTATATAGGGGTAAAACTGAAAAAGTGTCCATCTGAAAGCGTCAAATAACAGCTCAAAAAGAGACCAGAATGACGCTAGTGTAGAAAAAGTGTTTTGTAAACTTAGCTGCAGTTGTAGACGAAGTGAAGTGTGCTGAAAGGAAATATTTAATATTTTTAGCGACTAGAGTAGTTCCGAGCCTATAATAAATTGACCTTGGAATATAAAAACCTAGCTTCTCTTGCGACCTTCAAAAAAAAAATAAAAGAATTTTTTAATAAGAATGAATTTTACACCATACTAGAATTTTTAAACTTATAGCTTTAAGGAGGTTGAGCCGTTTTACGAAGATAATGAAAAAAATCTGAAATAAAGTTTTTTTAATAGATTTTTTTATGACAAAATTTTCTGTAAAAAATCAAAAAATCATTAGGAGATTTATAAAGTTAAAAATTAAAACAAAACTTTTACATGTAGTCTTATGGACAATATGTCAACCTAGCATGCAAACGGTACATTTTATTTTTTTGCAAATAACCAAATAATGTCAGCAGTTCCGAAAACTAACTATGTAAAGCATCGATGTCTTACGCATATTTTAATATTTTTTCCAATTTAATTAGGAGACTTTTAATCAATAAAAAAATTATTAAACCTTAGCACTTTTCAATTATGGACTTTTATTCTTGACAATTTTAACAATTTTAACTGAATTTTAACTTTTCAATGATATAATTTTAATTTTTATTACTTCCAATTTTTTTTTAATTATTTACTGCAAAAAATATGTAAAATACAGATATTTACATAAATTTATTTTTTCCAACCTAACTTTGTACAAAAAAATTCGAAAGTTAGTAAAATACTGAAATAATTAATTAATGTTAAAAAAAAATTATTTATGCCTTTATGACAATAATTTATTGATGTCATCGACTTATAACCTTTTGTAAAAAATTATGGAAAAATTCTCATTTAGAATTCGACTTACTTTTGATTGGGACTGTAACGCATCAACCTCCTTAAGCTTCTTTTTTTTTGACATGTCAAATAAATGTACTCATTTCTATTGACAAAATATATTCTATTCTATTCTATACTCACAATCACTTACGTAGTCAAACATTATTTGGTAAACATAACCTATAGAAAATCATCAGAGAAAAATTGACACTCTTCCTACGGTAGCGCCATCTCAATTTCACTCTTTTAGACGGACACAGAGATGGTTCTCCTTACCTCTACCCTCCATAATCCAAACAGCGCATCGCCAAGACAAGACACAATCGTGTAAACGCTTTTAAACTGCACAGTGTCGCCATCTAGCGACGTGCGTCGGGCCGGGTCCCCAGACACCCCGATGCTCACGTACTGTCAGTGGTTTATCCGTAACGTCCCCGTGAGCTCACTACCGAAGCCCGTTAAGTAATTACACACGCTTAAAGCTGAGGTGTTGAAATATATGGTCGCAGGGGATTTACCGGCTCGCTCCGTTCTTAATATTGCTTGCTCCCAACCCCAGCTAAAAAAAAAACAACACAATGCAACGCGTGCATATGCTAAAAAAGTCCAGCCAATTGGGCGACGGGACCATTCCAACTTCAAAAATGTTGACATTTGATTATATAATAAAAAAAATAAAATTTCTGATATCGCGTGAGGTGACGCGGGTAGTGGCTAGTATTCAATATGATATTTGCTATTCGTTCGCATGGTTACCTACATAATATGTTCCACGTCATGTAAAAATTAATCACAGCATGCCGAACTAGTTTATTTCTGACAAATCCATAAAAGAAAACAGCGGCTGATTTTTTTTATTGTCAAAATATTTTCGAAACTATAAAGTTTAGAAAAAAAAAATTCTGATTTAACTTTCTTTAAAAAATAAATAGAATACAAATCTTTGATTAACGTCTGAATAGAACTCTTCAAATAAATAAAATTGTCGACCAATTTTTCTCAGACCATAATATATTGACTACGTATTATAAAATTTGTTTGTTATTAATTGTAAAAATTTTTTGAATCATTGAAACTTTCAATCTTTCGTGCATTTTATTAGATAATTTTTATATTTTTTAGATATTTCTGAAGAAGATCCAAATCCGGATCGAAACGTCATCTTGTGTTATACCTATTAATTTGTATTTTTATTATTTTTTGTCAATATATGGTCTGAGAAAAATTGGTCGACAATTTTATTTATTTGAATAAATAGAATAATAGGCCGTTATGAAAAGTATACCATTTTTATATAAAAAACACCGTTTTAGCATATATCTCTTCTGCGCATGCGCCGATTTTCTCCAGAAATAATAGGGCTCTTCATATTTGCATACTAAACATCCTCCCAAAATTTGGTTTCAATTCGCTCATCTGTTTGACCTGTATCGTGTTCACAGACTAACAGACAAACAAACAGACGCACAGAGTTTTTCCAAAAGTATGTTTTTTTTGGATTCGGGGGACCTCAAAACGGAAAGATATCGTAAAACTTTTGAAAAGCGATTTTTTACCTAAACTAGTACCACTCCCCACTTGTGGGTTGGAATGTTAAAATTCTTTAGCGCCCAGTCGCAGAAAGCGTTGTCAAAAAATCTAATTGGACAATGACCTTCCATTGTGAACATATACAGATTGTATCAAATCAAAACAGTCCATAGAACATTCTGTGTGTAAGACAGAGACGATATTATATAAAGCACTAAAACAGTAAGTAAGAATGAGATAGATGATCGCTAATAGTTATTGTGGTTATACAATCTGATAGTATCGTCTTTGTTTTCTACAGTAAAAATCACAATTTTATCAAATGTCATTCACTAGTGAAATTATTGATAAAATGGCTATTTATACTGTTCGGGAAAAAATCCAAATAATTAAATGGTTTTATGGTAGTAATTCAACCGCCAACATTATAAATTTATTTGTAGTTGTTTTAATTGATAAATTGGTAAAAAGATTTACAGTGTACGTAATTATTTATTTACGTAACCACAGTAACTATATTAGCGATCATTTATCTCATTCTTACTTACTGCTTTAGATCTTTATATATCGTCTCTGTCTTACACACAGAATGTCCTATGGACCGTTTTGATTTGATACAATCTGTATATAGTCCAAGAACGATCTTCGTGAAATACCTAAAATCTCAAACGGCTGAAAATTTCAGTGATCGTTCTTGGGGTTACAAGAAACTAATCTGACTATGAAAAAGTGTGCTCCGATTTGCAGTTAGGGTAGAAACCGCCCCTTTAAATTTTGTTTTCTAATTATCTCGCAAACTATGAGATATATGAAAAAAGGTTTCGACAAAAAATTGTAGATTTTTATATTTGCTACAAAAAAGTGCTCCACCCTCTTACCCCTATCTACAATAGTTTACTCGTAAACCGCCCCTAAATGTGAAAAAAATGGAAATAATTTGTTTTTTCGGCAGATTCGGGTTTTTTGTGACATTTTAAGAAGAAAATACTCTTGGCGTTTTCTTCGAAAAATGGATATTATAGAAATTACAAAAAAACGACACCCCTTTGCACGATACTGTAGTGAGAGAGATAGCACGATTGTCGGAGCTTGTTCCACTATATCATCGTCAGCAACTGTCAAAATTAAAACCAGTAATTATTAAAATCAACATTAATTACTAACCATAGCAATTAATATAAGTTAGGGGGTATGGCACCCCGTTTTACTTAATTAAACCGTAAAGTACTTTTATAAAATATATAAAAATATTTAACACTTTCAATTTCAGAATTTTTTTTGAAAATATTTTTTTAACTTAAAATATTCTGACGAAAAATAATAAAATTATGCCCTTACATAATATTTTTATGTCACAAGATCATAAAAATATTCTTATTTTTTCAAGAGAAGAATCCTAAATACTTAGGTAATTATAATTATGTCGCAACATAATTATTATTTTTCGTATTTCTTCCTATGTATACCTATGCATTTAATTTTGTCAGAACATAATAATATTGTATTTTGCTTGTCAGTACCTAACTACATAAAAAAATTCACTCAAAAAATTTTTCTGAAATTGAATTTGTTAAATATTTTTATATATTTTGTAAAAATATTTTACGACTAAATAGTAAAACGGCGTGCCATATTAGGGTATAAAATGTAGTCAGTACAATTATTATGTTATGAAATTCTGCTAACATTCGAATTTTTATTATTTATTGTTAAAAATTGATAGTCAACATAAACTTGTTACCATGTTTTTTGTCTTAATGTTGATTTTCATAATAAATTATTGTTTTTAATTTTCTGTATGTACTTGAAAAATTCTAAGTCTATAGACGTCTATAGATTTAGACTTTTTTAAGTAGGTACATACAGAAAATTAAAAACAATAACAATTATGAAAATCAATATTAATTACTAACCATAGCAATTAACAGGGTATATATAAGACAAAAAAATTTGAAAAGAAGTTTGACCCTGCAGGCCATCCCTGTAACTTCCCGCTATTTTCGAGTTCAAAACGCTCAAAAATATATAAAATATAGCAAGAAGTTTATTTTTTAGCTCTTCGAGCTCAAAAAAAAAACACTTTGTTACGAAATTTTCGTTCACGATATCTCATGAACAAATGAGCCGATTTTGATGCGATTTGCGGCAGTCGACGCAATTTTTTATCCTAAAAAAGTAATTAATTACAGAAAAATCGATCTCATAGGAATTTTACGAGCAATTTAAAAAAAACATTTTTTTACAAACTTTTCGTTCACGATATCTCGTGAACTAATGAGCCGATTTTGATGCGGTTTGCGGCGATCGACGCAGTTTTTTTAACCTAAGAAAGTAAATTATTACAAAAAAATCGATTTGATAAGAATTTTACGAGTAATTATAAAAAATTACTTTTTTCCTAATTTTTCGTTCACGTTATCTCATGAACAAATGAACCAATTTTGATCTGGTTTGCGGCGATCGACGCAGTTTTTTTAACCTAAGAAAGTAAATTATTACAAAAAAATGGATTTGATAAGAATTTTACGAGTAATTATAAAAAATTACTTTTTTCCTAAGTTTTTGTTCACGTTAACTCATGAACAAATGAACCAATTTTGATCTGGTTTGCGGCGATCGACGCAGTTTTTTTAGCCTAAGAAAGTAATTTATTACAAAAAAATCGATTCGATAACAATTTTAAGAGTCATTTTAAAAAAACACTTTTTTACGATTTTTTCGTTCACGGTATCTCGTGAACAAATGGACCGATTTTGATGCGGTTTGCGGAAATCGACGCAGTTTGTTAAGGAGAAGAGCTGATTAGATTTTGGAATTAATCGGTTTAGTAGTTTAGAAAATATTTTACAAAAACAAATTTTTAAAAATTTTTGAAACTTGTTTTTTTAAGATTTCTCAAAATTTTTTGGGCCGAATCGTTTCAAATTTTCAGGAAGTCTAAGTTCACTAAGATCACGTCAGATGCCGCAAACCGCGTTTCAGTCGGACACTCCGTTCAAAAGATATAAAAGGTTTACATACATACATACACACACACACACACACACATACATACAGCCCTACGGACATCATCGCCAAAATAGTTTCAATAGCTTCCTAGGACCTCAAAACGTCGAGATCTGGCGAAAACTCGATTTTCGAAAATCGGGGTGAAACCAATAACGTCCCGATTTTTGAAAAAAAAAAATTTTTTTTTTTTTTTTTTTAAAGCGGGAAGTTAAAAACATGGTAACAAAATTATGTTCACTGTAAATTTTAAACAAAAAAGAATAAATAATAAAAATTCGGATGTTATGCAATTTCTTTATTTATTTATTTATGTAATATTTTTGAAAAAATATAAAATTATTATTCTCATATTAAAAGTTATCCTAGGCCATGTCAACAATTTTGTTTAAAAAACCATAGAAACACGCCACGTAAACAACGGTACAAATAAATTTCTAAAATAAATGTAAAAATATAATAAACAAATTTTTTGAATTCTCAAGTTTGATTTTGAAATATAGTTATGGTAACGTTTATTTTAAGTTTGTTTTACATTTTAAAATCATGGATACGATTTCTTTATAATAATTCACGACAATGAGATTACACTATTGTGCAAAGGGGGTAATATCCGTTTTTTTGTAATTTCTAAAATAATCATTTTTCGAAGAAAACGCCAAGAGTATTTTCTTCTTTAAATGTCACAGAAAACCCGAATCTGCCGAAAAAACAAATTATTTCCATTTTTTTCACATTTAGGGGCGGTTTACGAGTAAACTATTGTAGATAGGGGTAAGAGGGTGGAGCACTTTTTTGTAGCAAATATAAAAATCTACAATTTTTTGTCGAAACCTTTTTTCATATATCTCATAGTTTGCGAGATATTTAGAAAACAAAATTTAAAGGGGCGGTTTCTACCCTAACTGCAAATCGGAGCACACTTTTTCATAGTCAGAATAGTTTCTTGTAACCCCAAGAACGATCACTGAAATTTTTAGCCGTTTGAGATTTTAGGTATTTCACGAAGATCGTTCTTGGACTAATATTTCTTCATATGAAAAGCATTGTAGGGTTTTAAATCGATCCTACTCGAAAAATAATGGATCGATTGATTTAATTTATAATTAAAATTTAAAAAAATATTAGCGTTACAATTTGAAGTCTCAGTCCGAAATATCGTTCCGCTAGAAATATTTTCTGCTTATAAAAAATAACACTTTTCCTTTTCAAAAGTTTACGGTAAGTTTAACTTGTCGAAATGAAAAATTGTGCGCAATAAATAATAATTATAAGCATTCAGTATAGAGGTATATATATATAATAATATGAAGGTAATGTAGTATAGACAGAATAGGCGCAGTGCAAACAATGCCGTCCTAAACATTTCAAAAACAATCTGCACATGACATGTGAATTATAACATACTTGTATCTCAGCGGGGGCGCCGCTGCCAGCGGTGCGCCGTCTCCGGAATGCCGCTTCAGGCGGGACTCTTTTGTCGCTCGTTAGGCCGGCATTCGAATCACAGCGCACAGAGTACGCCCCGGCTCATATATTTAATACCCTCTATATTGCTAGCAAAGATCGGGAGAAAGACTTAAACACTACGGTGCAGACATTTATAGTTTATACATCTGTCTTACTTATTATATTCTGGGTCTCATGCGCATGTGCGTGAATGGATGCGCGTCAGTTTGCACATAGAACCAGTGAAAGGGAGGTGGCTTGCTCTATTCCACTTACTAATTTCCCCAACGCACAAGTAAAAAAAAGAGATAGAAAAACAGTTATTTACTGTCTCACTTCATGCGCCGGCCAAGTAGTCGCAAAAGAAATATTTTTTTCTAGTTAGCAACGATTATACCACATTTTTTATTTAATGAAAAAATATGGTATAATTGTTGCTAACTAGAATTTTTTTTTTATTCTACATTAATACGGTAGATCCCTTTTATATACTTTAATACATTTTTCATCAAAATATTGTTTTTTACCATGTCAGATTCAATTTTTAAGCGCCGTGACAGCGTTTTTTCATAAACAAATCAGCTTCTACAAGGGCCGTGTCAAAACACCACCTTAGTTTTTTTCTGAAAGAAGGTTTGACATCTATTTTATGCATAAAAATTGGTCTGTCTGCGAAAAAATGTTTTTAAAGGGAAACTTTTATTCTATCGCCCCGAATTTTTCTGGCCGTCTGTTGCATGTCGCATTACAGGCGGCCGTGGAGTAGGGGTAAAGTGAAAGGCGTTCGGAGTAGGCGCTCGGTAGAGCAGCCAAGGCCAATATGGCGGCGCCCATGGTTAGCATTAGCTGACCGTGTAGTATGTATAACACATAGTCAGTCTGTCATGCGGACAAGTGCTGTATGTTTACATGTTTTTATTCGTGTATTCATGTGAATATTGTTGTTTATAATTAATCGTGATGGATAATAGTGTCTACTATCCAACGCCTACAATCCAATAAAAGTTTCACTTGCGTCGTGATTTCTTAAAACCACACAACTGTTTTTTTTACTATGACAGACTTCATAAAAAAAAATTTATAACAAATGAAGTCTGACAAATTTGTTAACAAAAATTGTCAGCCAGACAAGTTGTATTAGATAGAAGAGATCTCAAACTTTATTTAAAAAAAAAATCAAGGAGGTGTTATGAATGTATTTTTATAAAAAAAATAATTTATAACAAATGAAGTCTGACAAATTTATTAACAAAAATTGTCAGCCAGACAAATTTTTTCAAAAATGGTACATTATTTACTACAAATTGTATAAATTTAAGCAGGTGTTTTGGAAAAAAAATCATTTTTTTTTTAAATTCAAAAATTCATAAAAAATAACAATTAACAAATTTTTACTAGTCTGGCGGGGGTAACATGTTTCTTACATGTTTATCAGCCATTTTCACTTTATAATTTTGAGGTGTTCGTAGGGGTAACTTTTTCTGTCATGGGAGCTTGGACTATAACAAGATAAATCTACAATAATCTACGTTTTCTTTGTCGTGAATTTTTTTCAGAAAGTCGTGTTGATCGATTTCGCTTCTATGCAAGGCCCGATCCAGCTATTTCGCCGCTCCGGGCAAAATAATATTTGCCGCCTTTTACCCATACGTTGTTCCATAGATGGTGTAATTTTTTTTTGTTTAACCATCTTTCAAATTTTCGCCGCTGACGCCGTGCCGCTCACAATTTTGCCGCCCCGGGCAGTTGCCCGGTTTGCCACCCCCTAGATCGGGCCCTGCTTCTATGAATAGTTTTCAAATTATTTATAAGTAGCAGCTGGTTATGGTAGGTAGAGTTGAAAATTTGCCTCCCCCTTCCCCCTCGATAAAATCGTTGCTGTTTATAGCATGTATCGATTTTATAAATCGAAGCTATATCGGTTGTTATCGTGGAAATTACATAAAACATATTCACTTTTCATCTTAAGGACAGCGTGGTGTAATGGTCAGCGTGCTGACCTTTGGAACGCACTGTTGTGGGTTCGAATCCCACCTCTGCTCATGGATATTTTGTGTTTGTCGTTTAGACCCAGCTTTGATATTTAATGATACTGGCCAGATATCAAGAGGTAGTGCCATCCCCAAGTGATATTCTCTTGTATATGTGCATATGCTCTATATGATAATAACAATCTTTATTTTATATAATTTTACGATATACCTTTTTAAAAACTAAAACTTTTCATCTTCCTAATTGTTCTACTTAATGAGGACCTATTCAAATATATATACTGCAAGGCTATTAGAAAATGTGTATCTATTTTCGATTACGAAAGGAAACCTCTAAATATAGGTACATAAAAAAATTTGCATTTATTTGTCGGGTTTGGGATATCATCATATCAACTTGCATAATATTTTAAGATTTGCAACATTTCATCACAATCGGAATTAAAACATATTATTCCATTTTCTTTCAAAACATAGCCCAACTGTTTACCCTTGTTTCTAAGCCGTTAAGCAAATATTTGAACTATAATTCGACAATGTAAAGAAAAACTTTAAACAAATTCTAGGTAATTATACACTTTCGCGGTCACCTGGTTTTTTGGCTCTAGAAAATCGAAAAATCATCCGATTTCGATGAATTTTTTTTTTAAATCTTCGTTTTTATGGCGGATTTATGGAAAAAAATACGAAAATTGAAAAAATCAATATTTCTCACAGTTTCATGACTTTAAATGCAAAAAAAAATGACTTTCTACATATAATCCTTTATAACTGTTTCTGACGTCGTGGAATCAAGTTCGTATGCGAATTGTAATTCCGGGGTGAACGATAAAGGGGTATGCGAATTGTCTCGCAGTGAAACGGGAAGGGGCAAATGTGGAGTTTTTAAAAAAAGAATTCCGGGGTGAACGATAAACGGGTATGCGAATTGTAATTCCGGGGTGAACGATAAAGGGGTATGCGAATTGTCTCGCAGTGAAACGGGAAGGGGCAAATGTGGAGTTTTTAAAAAAATTGGTTGTCTGTAAAGTCGGTTTACGGACGATAGTTTTACGTGATAACGTATTCCGTAATACATAACCTAAATTTATATAATAATTATAATAATTCGAATCTATGATATTGCATCTTTTGCTTCAAATTTAGGTAAATTTTATCAAGTAGAATAATAAAACACTATAAAAAGTACACTATTATTATATAAAAAACAACTATGGCATGTATCTCTTTTGCGCATGCGCCGATTTTCCCCAAAAAATTTACAAAAATTTCTAGTAAAAATAGATAGAGTAAAAACCGTTTTAAAAACTATATTATTATTATATAAAACATCATTATAAGAGATATATTCTTTTACGCATGCGCCGATGTTCCCCAAAAACAATAGGCCACTTCATATTTGCATATCAAACATCCTCCCAAAATTTGGTTTCAATCCGCTTATCCTTGGTGTCGGAATGATAAGAAATGTCAAAAGTGACGTTTGCAACTGTCAAAGTATTATGTTCTAATAATAATTAGTTATTCCAATAGTTAACTTAGAAGGCGTTGCATTTCACAAAATACTAATGTCAAAAAATTGAATTAAACATTAGAAATGCAGCCGTTTTCATGTTAAGACAAGACATACGTTATTTTCTAATTTCCATGTACGGCAAACAAAGACGACCGACCGCGTCGCGTCATGCTTAGACAACATTGCATTTTATTTTATACAGCTATTTTTCTATATAAATTTGTATAAAAAAACTGTTTAGGCAAATTCTGTTATACGAAATCTATGTAAAATGTTCTCCTCTTTCGTTTAAGACTGGTTTCAAACCGATCTGATTAAAATTGAGCAAGAAATTAGCAAAAAGCACGCCCAGGGTCAGGCGGAACGTTACGCGTTACGAACGTTAGGAACGTTACGTTACACTTTTTCGTGCATGCAGTCGGTGTTTTATCAATTTATAAGATTGGTGATTCATCAATTTATAAGACGTTATCACGTCAAAAACAATTCCGGGGTGAACGATAAACGGGTATGCGAATTGTAATTCCGGGGTGAACGATAAAGGGGTATGCGAATTGTAATTCCGGGGTGAGCGATAAAGGGGTATGCGAATTAGATAGTTAATTGTTTGAATAGAATTGCGTTTTCTAAAAAATGTATATTTAATTGACAGTCAATTAAATAAATATTTTTTAGAAAAAAAATTTTATTTTAGCTACTTCTACTAATTTTTTTCATAAATCCGCCGTAAAATGGAACTTTTTGAGACCGAGATCATTGAAATCCATGTATTTTTCGATTTTCTGGAGCCAAAAAACCAGGTGACCGTGAAAGTGTATAATTACCAAATTCTACTCTGAAAAGAATATTTTAAAGTCAAATAACCACTTACCAATGAAACAATGTCTTCAGATTTCGATTTTCAACGCACACACACCAACACACTGCACTAATAGTAGAGAGCTGACGCGTAAAAAAAGCATGTCTTTAATCCACATTTGATTGCATAAGTGCTGTCAAAATTTTGAAACACGGAGCATAGAAGAGACAAAAACTAACGTTTACTGAATTCCTTTCTCAATTTCACAAAATTTTGTTTTTAATCAGAAAAAAAACGTAAATATTTACGCTTCCCTACCGTTATTGCTCGCGATTAAACATTTTTAATCAACACCTAAAAAGTTTAGGTTGAATATACTAATAAACCATTTACTTTAAGATAGGTCTGATTTGTATATTTTGGACTAAGCCATGATACTTTTCTAGTTTTGAACTTTTTTTATTTCATGAATTGATAAGTGGCATCATCCACCTAAACTTTTTCGCGACCCAAAACTAGGTTGTGGCCCAGAGGTAGAGAGCCACCAGTGTACAATAAGATATTCTAAATTCTAATAAACTATATCTACTTTAATTATTTATTTTACCATTATTTCGACTTGTATCAAGCAAGAATGTATGTATGTATGTAAGTTCTCTTAAAAGTCCAGTATACAATCAATACAAATTACCTTACAAGAATTATATTTTGCTTATAGGTATATTCCGTTTAAATACACCTAAACTTCACAGAAAAACTACAGTATTGAAAAAATAAATCCGAATAAAAGATAACATAACCATTCAGGTTTGAAGTATCTGAAACAGGATTTATTCCGATTTATTCGTTAGCGAAGTGAATTAGAAACAAAAACAAAAGAGCTGTCAATCGAGTACTATAGTGGACCGCAAGTAATTCATCACCCGGTATACAAAACCACAAAGCATCCAAGTATTTACGCATATCAAAATATCTTTATAAAAACCATTATAAACAACACAATAACCAGTTACCTATTATTATCATGGATAGTGGATGGAGGCGGTGCCGTCTTT
Source organism: Xanthostigma xanthostigma (assembly GCA_963575645.1). Taxonomy (NCBI): domain Eukaryota; kingdom Metazoa; phylum Arthropoda; class Insecta; order Raphidioptera; family Raphidiidae; genus Xanthostigma; species Xanthostigma xanthostigma. The sequence continues at coordinate 26,251,813 of OY754471.1, forward strand.
GAAATTTGGATAGCCTTGCGCCAATTATAGCGGGGCTCCCCCTACGGACTTCAATTTATACTGATATTCGATTTATACAAACAAGTTAAAAGTCATTTTTAATATTTCAGTGTTACTATTTTAAATAGCAAGTTATTTTTAGTTTATTTCAATTATAAAAAAATTAAAATATATTATTTTAAATCACCATAAAGAATTAGTTCAAAACTTGGATTATTTGCGCCGAGCTGGGACCCCTAGACGAGTGCGGAACCATAGGCGTAGGCTCGCCCTTAAAGACGGTATTGGATAACGGCACAGCAGCAAAGTGAGGGTTCGCACTACTATGCCTGGCTAGAAAATGGCGGTTGTTTGTGCTGCATGTATGCGCGAATTAGATTTTACACTTTAGAATGATAAAAAGGTTCTCTTTATAATGTGGCAATAATCAATTACTGTAAACAAAACATCATACAAAATTATTTTATTGTAGGTAATAACTAATAATCATTATAAATAGACAAACTGTACAAACTATTTGTCAAATAAAAAATAAAATAACGTTAAATGAAAGGTATACAAACTAAACAAATTGTAAAAATTTTATCTAAAATAGGTACGAAGTAATGTTTCGAAAACTAATTACTAAAGCCCTCTACAAACGCACATGTCTTACGATAAGTACCTCATTCAAAATTTAACATTCATCCACGCTCATGCGTGAACGTGCATCTGTCATACACGCGCGCGAGCACATCATCTGTTTCATCTTTTATGGGCAAATTTGTTTGCGTTTTCAAGGACACGGTCTATCAACGCGGGTTTTTTTATGACGTACTTGTTTTAAAACATCTACAACTGCGTCTTTGACAACCTATCATTTTCTATATACTAGATAACATGCCATTATATTATTATAGTGCGAGATCCGGTATTAGAAATATTTACCCTCATCTGTTATTTGATGATGACAAAGATTATATTATGTTAAATAATATATATGTTACGGTTAATACAAGAAAGTAGTTTATTCGCGAATTAACCGGCTAATACCCGAATTAACCAACGTCAAGGATTGGTTAATTCGGGTAATTAGCCGATTAATTCGCGAATTAACTACTTTCTTGTATTAACCGTAACATATACAATGATAAATCGCGCATGGGTTGCCTAGCTAAATCGCATACCCATGTTTTTGGATCAACTTCCCCGATTTGTTAATGATAAAAATCGAGTCTAAGATGATAGAATATGACACAAATAAAATTTTCAAGGTATATTTATGAGGATGATCTATATTTATGTATAGAATCAATGGTATATTACAATTCCTTGTGTCATACTCTCTCATTTTAGACTCGACTTTTTGACGTGATAACGTCTTATAAATTGATGAATCACCAATCTTATAAATTGATAAAACACCGGCTGCATGCACGAAAAAGTGTAACGTTCGTAACGCGTAACGTTCCGCGTGACCCTGTGCGTGCTTTTCTCGAAAACGGCCCTAACGATTTGGATGAAATTTACTGAAAAGGGATTTTGGGGGGCAAAAAATCGTTTTAGCTAGGTCTCATCTCTCGAAAAAATCGTTTTCTTACAAATTTTATCATTATAAAAATCAATTTTTTGTGTATGAAAATACTTCAATATTGTAAGTAGGTTTTGGCATTTTATATACTTAAACAATAAAACAATTGTTTTCTAAATATTATGACAGTTAATCTTTGAGACTTAAATAAATACGGAAAAAAGAAAGTTAATAAAAAAAATTATTTTTATAGGTGGTGAGTAATTTAATAAATAAAATTAACCTAAATTTGAAGCGAAAGATGCAATATCATAGATTCGAATTATTATAATTATTATATGTAGAATTTAGGTTATGTATTACGGAATACGTTATCACGTAAAACTATCGTCCGTAAACCGACTTTACAGACAACCAATTTTTTGGTTAACAAATCGGGGAAATTGATCCAAAAATGTCAATTAGAATTTATTTAATTTATCAGCATTGGTACGCGATTTAGCTAGGCAACCCATGGGCGATTTATCAATGTATATGTTACGGCTAATACGAGAAACTAGTTTATTCGCGAATTATCCGGCGTCAAGGATAAATGCCGAATATGTCTTAGTTTCTCGCTTTTTCGCCTATTATCAAGTGCAGGCAGGTTAAAACGCGAATTATCCAAAAGCAACCGTATAAAACGTTTATTGTCTGTATTAGTTTTGATTCCTAAGTAGGTATTCTTATTTTTATGATAAATCTATTTGTTTTTTATCAGTGTTGTTTTATTTTATTTGGAGAACATTTGTTATTTTGTATTATTTTAATAAAAATTACAGCTCACTACTTATACGCACGTCTATGAATTTGAGGTTAATTGCTTACTTAACATATTATCCGGCTAATTCGCGAAAGAGTCAAGAGCTATCGGATATAACCGATCATATTGTCTAATTCGCGTTTTAACCGAATAATTTGCGAAAATTGTTAAATCATATTTCTTTCTTTGGTAATAACCGGCTGTATTGGTTAATTCGGGTATTATCCGGTTAATTCGCGAATAAACTAGTTTCTCGTATTAACCGTAACATATATATTATCTAACATAAAATCATTGTCGTCATCAAATAACAGATGAGGGTATATATTTCTAATACCGGTTCTTAGACATGTCCCAGGTACATAGATTTGTGTAACTATTTCTAAAACATGAGTATCGTTATTTCTGTTGTTGACCTAACAACTAAAGTATGCGCATATTGTACGTAAACATTTATTGTAAACAATGAATTATTTTAAAAATAGGGAAATGCGATATTAAGACTTATACCATCGACTTAGTCGCTGGATTATACTGAGCTCATAAAATACGTTCAATTTAACTTGTTTGGTAGTACCTAAAATTTTCAAAATATCAAATTGCTAAATGTCTACGACATCAGTTCTGTATTCATGCTTCATAAGTTAGGTATAAGACACCGAAGACTATGCTTAAGAAATAGGCAAAAGGGAACAAAAACGTTTTTGTATATCTACAATTTAGATTCTAGACTACGGTACCCTTATCTCTGCTACGATGGTATTGTATTTGCATCTAGTATATAGAAGATCAATGGTGACGACCTAATGTTTAAGGACTATAGGTAAAAGTATATATACAATATATAATAATTATTTTTAATTTAAAAAATTATTAATGATTAATCCGTAGAGAACATAACAAAAAAATTCGCAAAATTTTACGCAAACAGAAAGTTACTCTAGTCAAATTCAAACTTATACAGTGCATGTAAAGATCTCAGTTCTCTCACGAGATGGCAATATGATCAAATCGAATTTTAGTATCAATCTGGCATCCACCACACACATGTTTCTAAAATGACATTATTATCGGTCGAAAATGTGCCGCCAATATTTTGAAATCGATTACAAATTTCACACGGCTGCGGTCTATTTCCAAAATTTAAGATGTGAGCCGCACTTATACTTCACAATACATTGTTTCATTTCTTTGCCGCTCCATTAAGCGAATCGCGCTATACCTGAATGTCACTAAAGAAGTTAATTTAAAATAAATGTCACATTAATACATCTCTTTACGGACTGAGACCCTTGAAATCTGACTTTAAAACTCAATAAGCCAAGTCAACTGTAATATTTCAAAACAGCTTATAGTTTTTAAAATCAAAATTAAATGTTGTAATCATCACAAAACACTTTTTGCACACTGAACGAACAGGTGTAACATATTATGGTAAATCTGCACTAAAATTGAACAATTCGTAATTAATAGCGATGCGCTCAATACTTGACAGGCGCAAAGTTAAGTCAAGTGATTTTTGACATCTATTTCATGTAAGGTTGTACAGGGAAAATAATTATGGTGATCAAATTGTTAGTACGTAGTTTTCTCATCACACTTGACTCAAAAATTGAGTTTATTTATTATCTACTTGTGTTCACAATGAAAATTGATATCAAACATGTCAAAAAAGAAAAACAAATAGTATTTCCAAAATTAGCGACAGAAAAATCAAAATAGTCTCACATTCATTGAGTTCTGACAGGTATAAATTATATTCAAATTATTTTAATTCTTCTGGAAATATTAGTAATTATTATTGTTTTTTTTTATATAATTCAGATGAGATGGTTATGGTAAAAAATGTACTAACCAAGCAGAGGACCAGATAAAAAAAATACTAGGGTCTAATTACTGCAATCATGAAATTTTATGTGCAACGATAAAATTATTAGTCAATCTTTATCTTACATCACTATTAAATCAAATCTTGTATAGTTTATAATTATTAGAGATATCTGGTTGTCATTAAATTTAGTAACAAAAGTAGTACTGCAGACAGGTATTTGTTTTAGTTATATTGGGCGTGTTTGGCCGAAGTAAGTACTTACTAAATTTAGTAAGTCACTCACTATACTTACAAAATTTTCGGCCGGAACACAAAATAAGTGCTAACGCAGTAAGCATGGCTTAATATAAGACGCCATTTTGCTTATTGTTGATGTAAACAAAACAGACAGAAACAGACCTGTCATTTATCCATTTGCAACTATTTACATGAATTAAATTATATTGATAAATTTCGTACTGTCAATTATATTCAGTCTATAAGGTTATATGTACGGGATATAACGTAAACCCGTGTTTTGAGTTATGTCAAGCCAGTAAGTCTGTCCTGGCCGAAAAGCGCTATAGTCAGCAAATTTTTTTATGCTAACTGACTTACTAAAGTTTAGTAAGTACTTACTTCGGCCAAACACGCCCATTGTATTAGTTATCTACAAAAACTCCAATATGATCAATATTCATTAGTATAAAAAAAACAGTAACGAACATGTTTTTTGTTTATTCTCAGAGGGTAGCTATAGAAACCACAACAATATTGTGTCGGTAATATAGGATATCGTTGATATAAGAAGACACAACACAATTAAGTGTTGTCACTTATACTTCGATGGCAACCAAAGATCTGTAACAAACCTGTACCTTCAAACACTCTCATAAAATTAACCGAAAATTTCAGTTATCATAGTCTTCATCGATGCATAAATTATCACTCGGCAGCGATGAAAAATTATTGTACATGTCTTGCTGAGGCGGCTGTTGTATGATTGGAACTAACGGAGGTACGTCCATCTGTTTTGTTTTGCTTCCATTATGTTCCAAATGAAATTTTGGCGGTTTGTTCGTATCTACAGTTACTTTATATCGACTAGTATTATCGAGTGGTACTTCAATAGGTTTTATTTTCGGAGAATATTGTATTACAGACGCTTTATTTGTTATTACTGAATTACTACTGCTCTGTTCTGTGTAAAAGTTTGCCGGGAACGGCTTAACACTAAGGTTTTCGACAGTCGTAACAGTTTCTGTTTTCGTTTTTATATTTTGTACCATATTTTGAGACGAGTAAGACGGCTGATCCGCCTGTGTTGACAAACTTGATGATGCTTCATTGTTGTCTTCATTGTTTATGTCGGGTATGTTTTTAACTAGATCTTTCAGGAAATCGAAACGGTTTTCAGAAAGAATACACTGCTTCATATGAGACGGTGACAATGTTTTTGCATTCTTAGCATTCGTTATTTCCATTGCCTTTGTTAGAAGCGATTCTACAAATAATTCTAAAGTGCGAGGTAAGCATCATTAAGGAAAATATACACTAAACATAAATTTCCCACCAAACTTAGACGACTCCCTAACACAACTAACCAATTTCCTTACACAATCTATATTCTATCAATAAATAAATTTTAATTATAAAGCGTGAAAAGGATATAAATAATTACTGGAACAGCCTGTGCCACTTTTCCAACATCTTCGTCCGTCTGCATGATTTTTTTTATACGACCCTTTAAAAATTAAAAAGCAGTTGAAAACATTTGCCATACTATTATATAAATATAAAATGTCTTACCGCTGGAAATCTGGCGTTGTATTTTCGTTTCTTTGAAGGCATTTTGCACTTATATTAAATAGAAACTTTGACAATTAAATTGTATTTTTAGGTTATTACAGTTTGACACAAGAGTGGAGTGATTTTACATTTTATTAAATTATGTTGGCTACATTTGTAAACGTAAACCATTGATCTAAGCTTAGGCAGGAGATATATTTTTATGTGGACTATTTTGCCACAAAGTATTTTGCAGAGATAACCTATTTTGTAAATATTGACAGTCGTGTGCTCTGTTTTAACTATGTGCATCAATTACAATGGGAAAATCGCAAAATGAAGATAATTTCACTAAGTCTAATCGGTGAGGCGCCCTTTAAATATTGTATTTATATATAAAATTAATACATTTACCTATTTGTACTAGTGATGTGCCGGATCGTTAAAAATGTATATCCGCGAATACGGAACTGAATACGGATTTTTGGTTTCGAGATCCGCGGATACGGATACGGATCTTAACTTTCTTAGAGTAGGCGGCGGTAAATATTGCAGATCGACCTTTGGAAAGAGACTATCTGTTATGGGAAAAAGTTATTGACCTCTTTAAGAGTTAACTCTCATAACAGATTGTCTCTTTCCAAAGATCGATGTGCAATATCTCATTATAAAGATAGTTGATTTAGTACCTTTGAATTATGTACTATTAGTATGGTACTCACTACAATAAATGTTTGCAATATAAAGGTGCCAAATACGATTTAAAAAAACCGGTCAAGTGTGAGTCGGACTCGCACACGAAGGGTTCCGTACACTATGAACTTTTTAAATACTTTTGCAAAAGAAACAAGAGAGGCGCTATAACAATATGTAACCAGTGGGAGCATGCAAGTAGTTCGAGAATTTCAAGGCGTGAAATTTTACATAATTCACCCCGACGTTTTTATATTATAAACACTTTTTTAACAAAAATTTCTTGTAGAATAAAATAATATAAAGTTTTGATAAATACACCATTATATCAAATAACAATGTTATAGAAAATATCTCTGTTGCGCATGCGCCGATCTCTCCAAAAAAAAATACAAAACTTTAGAATAATAAACCATTATGAAAAATACACCATTATTCTATAAAAACAATGTTATAGCACATATCTTTTCTGCGCATGCGCCGCCTTTCCCCCTAAAAATTTTTACAAAACTTTCTTTTTAAAATAGAATAAATAAACCATTATGACATATATACTATTATTATATAAAACAACGTCATTGCATATATTTCTTTTGCGCATGCGCCAATTTTTCCCAAAAAATTTACAAAACTTTTGTAAACATAGATAGAATAATAAACCGTTATGAAAAGTATACCGTTATTATATAAAAAACAGCCTTATAGTATATATTTCTTCTACGCATGCGCCGATTTTTTTCAAAAATTTATTTTACAAAACTCCTGTTAAACAAAATAATAAGCCCTTATGAAAAGTATACTATTATCTTATAAAAACAACATTAAAATATATATTTCTTTTGCGCTTGCGCCGACGTCTCTCAAAAACAATAGGCCTCTTCATATTTGCATATTAAACATCCTCCCAAAATTTGGTTTCATTCCGCTCATCCATGGTGTTGGAATGGGAAAAAATGTCAAAAATGACGTTTGCATCTGTCAAAGCAATATGTTCTAATTCAAATCTTTGATTAACGTCTGAATAGAACTCTTCAAGTAAATAAAATTGTCGACCAATTTTTCTCAGACCAAACGATATATTGACAAAAAATGATAAAATTACAAATCAATATAACACAAGATGACGTTTCGATCCGGATTTGGATCTTCTTCAGAAATATCTAAAAAATATAAAAATTAATTAGTATTAAATAATAGAATTCATGCAGGATTAAAACTTTGAATGATTCAAAATTAATGAAAAATTAATTGTTTTAATCCTGCATGAATTCTATTATTTAATACTAATTAATTTTTATATTTTTTAGATATTTCTGAAAAAGATCCAAATCCGGATCGAAACGTCATCTTGTGTTATATTGATTTGTAATTTTATCATTTTTTGTCAATATATCGTTTGGTCTGAGAAAAATTGGTCGACAATTTTATTTACTTGAATATGTTCTAATAATTAATTAATTAGTTATTCAAATCGTTAACTCAGAAGGCGTTGCATTTCACAAAATACTAATGTCAAAAGACTGACTAATATTTGAAATGACATTCGTTTTTGAACAAATGCAATCTTTTTTTTAAGACATAACATACGCAATATTTAGATTCCCATAATACACTATGCAACAAACGAAGACAGACGATCCCCGTATATGCTATGGATTAGACAAAATTGAATTTATACATTATATTTCTATATAAAGCTGTATAAAAAAAGTGTTTTGACGAATTCTGTTATACAAAATCTATGTAAAATTTTCTCCTCTTTCGTTTAAGACAGGTACGAAACGATCTGATTTAAATTGAGCGAATTATCAGCAAAAAACTTAGTTTGCTCCTCTTTTGGGAGTTTTGGGGGGTTTTTAATTATTTGTTGTTCTAGCGGCAATAGAAATACACACTCTGTGAAAATTTACACTCTCTACCTATTACGGTTCTTGAGATACAGCCCGCTGACAGACAGACGGACAGCGGAGGCTTAGTAATAGGGTCCCGTTTGACCTTCGGGTACGGAACCCTAAAAATAAAAATAATCTGAATGGAATTTAACAGGTTTTCATTATTACCTAATCACCTATATATATAAAATTTCATACATGAATTGAAAATTAATAAGGTAAAAGATCCGCCAAAAACTAACGGATACGGATACAGATCTTCTCCCTCGGATATCCGCGGATACGGATACGGATATCCGGCACATCACTAATTTGTACCTTCTATATACATTTTTTTAGCCTGTGGTGGTTCGCATTTTCTTCTGTATTGGTTTTGACAATAACTACAAGATTTTATAAAGTTACGGAGCCTGACCATGTTTGGTAAGTAAATTACAATTCTAATAAATGCTTATCGAACACGACATTAATTCTATTTTTTCAGCTGGGACGAAACGCATTTCGGAAAAATGGGTAGCTGGTACATCAACAGAACCTTTTTTTTTGACGTGCATCCACCATTAGGAAAGGTAATCTACAGTAGAATTATTAATTAAAGAATTAAAATCAATACTTTCAATTCTTATTCTTCAAATTTTGTGATTTCAGATGTTAATTGCTTTATCGGGACATTTAACCGGTTACAATGGTACTTTTCCATTTGAAAAACCAGGAGACAAATACGAAGACACCAATTATATCGGAATGAGAATTGTAAGTAGCAAGATAATTTATTTTTAACCATCAACCGCTTTGTTAATATCTCATTTTGTATTTTAGTTTTGTACTGCGCTAGGAGCTAGTATAATACCAATGGCTTTTTTAATTGTGTGGGAAATGACGCATTCTTTAATTGCAGCTGAGTTTGCAGCAATGTACATCATATTTGGTACGTTTCATATTTGTTTTATGACAATTGAACATCATATTTTTGTTATTAGGATTTGACATGCACACGTATAACAACTACATTTTGCTCTACTTTCAATTTTTGCAACTAGATGTCATGGCGTTAAATGTCAAATCTCAATGCGCAATGCGTGCTTTCCGTTTTGTGACACGAATCAGCAGAAAACGACTTAAATCGACTACGAGTTAATGATGAAATTAAGAAATAACTTTTATTGCAGATGTTGGCTTACTCACTTTGACTCAGTATATTTTACTCGATCCGATTCTTCTTTGTTTTATGATGGGTTCTGTTTTGGGAATGGTAAAAATCTCATCCAAAGTGGCCGATTCTTTCACTTTCGAATGGTGGGCGTGGCTGTTTTTTACCGGTACAATGTTAGCGTGCTGTATCTCAGTGAAATTTGTCGGCTTATTTGTCGTTCTATTAGTCGGCTTGTACACTATTTTCGATCTTTGGAATGAGCTCGGCGATTTAAGCAGACCTGTTGTAAGTATGTCATGAATTTTTAATCATTGTAATGCCACGTCTCCCTGGAAAGTGAATTTGTAAGTTTGTATCTCTTCTAGTTTAGTGGTTTCTTAAAAACTAGAAAAAATCTTTGATGTCTCCTGTAGCTTCTAAGTCTATACATAGTTTAATGTGTGGGTTAGTGATGAAATGAATATTCGCATCTTTTTTGACATTCATATTCGCAAAATTCATGCAAATATAATATTAGCCAAGACAAAAAATATTATTTTCTTAGTATTTTTAAGAGAAAATTTTTTTCTCGCTCCTTTTTTAAAAAATAAGTATTTTCGCTAAGGTTACCTTGAAATTATATCTTTAATCAGCCTTTACTTTGACATTGGTAATAAAGCTTTAGATTAAATATTAAAAATCAACCTAGTACCCAGAACCACTACAAATGTGCGCGTGCGACATGCGTGGCCAATCAGCTGTCAAATTTTAACATTAGTCAAATGACGCTAGATTTGAAAAATGAATATTCGCATTCGCATTATCTAAAAATTGACATTCATTACATCACTAATGTAGACGTTTTTGATTGTTATTTTTATTATTTTTTTAGACATACGTGCTGAAACATTTTGTGATCAGAGCAATTGGATTAATTGTGTGGCCAACACTGCTGTATATTTTATTCTTTTACATTCATTTAACGGTGTTAAATAGAAGGTAATTTAAACTTAAAATACAGTGTAAACATTTTTTATCGTTATAGAGAGTTACCGTTATATGGAGTGAAGAAAGAAAAACAACCAAATTAACAATAATCTTCAATGTACTGTATAATCTCTTTATAACGAATTTAAGGGACTGAACATTTTTTTCGTTATAAAGAATTTTCGTTATATGGAGGGAAGAAAGAAAAATAACCAATTTTCACAAAATTAATTTATTCCAAACACATATACCTATAGTTTGTTAAATTTGCCTGACGTTTTTCGCTATGCCAATATTTGTTTTGTATTTTAAGTATCTTATGCATGCCTTGGGATGTGGTGAAATAATCTTCATTAAATAATAGGAATTTTTCGATAAGTTTGGCGTCATCAACGAAGGACGTTATAAAGAGTTTACACTGTATGTACAATAAGTGTTAGGTTATATTGTAATGAAGTGGTTTTGTTTTCGACTAGCTGTATTTACCCGAAACGGCTTGGGTATGATCATGTGTGTATATAACACTAAAACGTTCCCAAATCTTTTCTCTACCCGTTCATTCAGTCACATGAAAACCAGTTGAACAGTTTCCGAGTTTATCGCTTTCGGTATTTGCAAGGAGTAGCTTATGACTAAACAATTCAAACAGAAAGCGATCTTATATTAACTGCTTAAGTATATAAGATTTTTTTATGTAGTTCGTATGTTTTTATTTAGTGGCAATGGTGATGGCTTCTACAGCAGTGCATTTCAATCTCAGTTGATCGGGAACGGATTGCATGGTGCTAGCATGCCGCGACATGTTGCCTACGGAGCAGTTATAACTTTAAAAAATCAGCGGACTGGCGGAGGCTATTTGCATTCTCATTACCATCTTTATCCCGAAGGTGTCGGAGCCAGGCAACAGCAGGTTATTATCGAGTCTATATTTAATTTCCGGAAAACGTTAGAAGTTGATGCCTTTAAAACAAAAAAAATATGTATTTTTTAGATAACAACTTACACTCACAAAGATGAAAATAACAAATGGCTAATAAAACGATACAATGCCGAACCGAACTTGGACGCAAAGGCTCCTGTAGAATTGGTGAAGCATGGTGATTTGGTGAGACTTGAGCACATTGCAACGAAACGTAACTTGCATACTCACCGAGTTCATGCGCCACTCTCAAAAAAACACTACCAAGTCACTGGCTACGGAGAGGTGTGTATATTGCACAGGCTAGCACGATTGGAATGAACTAGTGATGTGCCGGATATCCGTATCCGCGGATATCCGAGGGAGAAGAAAGATCCGTATCCGTTAGTTTTTGGCGGATCTTTTACCTTATTAATTTTCAGTTCATTGATTAAATTTTACATATATAGGTGATTAGGTAATAATGAAAAACTGTTAAATTCCATTCAGATTATTTTATATTTTTTAAAATCGTATTTGACACCTTTATATTGCAAACATTTGTCGTAGTGAGTACCATACCAATAGTACATAACTCAAAGGTACTAAAAAACTATCTTTATAATGAGATATTGCACATCGATCTTTGGAAAGAGACAATCTGTTATGAGAATTACCTCTTAAAGAGGTCAATAACTTTTCCCCATAACAGATAGTCTCTTTCCAAAGGTCGACGTGCAATATTTACCGCCGCCTACTCTAAGAAAGTTAAGATCCGTATTCGTATCCGCGGATATACATTTTTAACGATCCGGCACATCACTAGAATGAACATCTGAATTTCATCATTCATTTGTTTTAGAACGGAACCGGAGATGCAAACGATGTATGGAAGGTTTTAATAGATGGTGTGGCACCTGGTGACAAAATAACGGATTTAAAAGCCGTTACGTCACGGTTGCGTCTTGTACACTACCTACAGTCGTGCGCATTGACCACGACGGGTCGTCAGCTTCCCAAATGGGCCTACGAACAGCAAGAGGTGTCGTGTAATCCTAACTTACGCGATTCTTACGCGCTGTGGAACGTCGAGGAAAATATATTTTCTAAATGTAAGTCTCTTTTTTTAAATAACGAAACTTGACGTACACAAAAATATTACAGCTTAGAGATCCTGGATTTGTTTTTTTTTTTTTTTTTTTTGTGAAAACCCTTCCCCAAAGAAAATACTTTTTACATAATTATCAGATTTAAAATGTGTTCTCAGAAATAACCCAAGCAACCAGCAAACGGTAACGAAACCGTCACCCGCATGCGCAGTAGCTAAAACGTGTGCCAAAGCCGAAACAAACAGCTTCGTTTTAGCTACTGCGCATCTGGGTGACGGTTTCGTTACCGTTTGCTGGCTGCTTGAATTATTTCTGAGAACACATTTTAAATCTGATAATTATGTAAAAAGTATTTTGCTTGGAACATACCTAATAAAGTAGCAATGTCGGATAGATGATCAATTACCTCCGATTGTAAAGTCATCTTGTAAGAAATTTAATGAAAAAACGATTATTTTCAGTACCAAATGTCAGTTTTGAAGTATACGCGCCATCTTTCTTTGAACGTTTTATTGAATCCCATGCTGTAATGTTGCAAGGAAACGCAGGTTTGAAACCTAAAGAAGGCGAAGTCACTTCAAGACCTTGGCAATGGCCAATTAACTACAGGGTAAGTTTTTTTTTTTGTTTTTTTTTTTGTATTTAAAATTACAATGAATTATTTTAATAAGAACTCTTTTCGTCAGGGACAATTTTTCTCCGGATCAAAAATAAGAATATATTTGTTAGGCAATCCAATCATTTGGTGGGGAAATATTTTCCTCCTGGTGATATTTTTGGTGATTTTTGGAATCAATTCTGTGAAACAACAACGCGGTTATTTGAACAGCGTCTCGGGTTGGTATCTTGTTTTTGTTTTGTTTTGATACGCGGAACAGAATTTCTGACATTTTGGTATTTGTTTGATAGAATCGAGGAGAACTATGATATCGTGCGCTTGGCTTTTTATCGGCTGGGCGTTACACTACGTACCATTTTGGGCGATGGGTCGTGTTCTCTATTTTCATCATTATTTTCCGGCTCTTCTTTTCAGCTCCATGCTCAGTGGTAATTATATTTTCGTACTTTGCATGTTAAAATACAAGGGAAGGTTAATCGGCTTCGAAAAAATTACAGTTGATATAAATTTTACTTGTAAATTACTGATTTGAAACTAGTAACATTGAACACCATGTCAACCAATCGTTAAAAACTAAAAAATCTTAATTTATAAAATAGCTGCAGAAGTCTATGCAAAATGATAACTTCTCGTAAAAAATAACGTATAGAGAAAAGAAAATAACAAAAAAATATGAATGAAGCGAAAATATAGCAATGCATTTACTTAGTACTGTCAGAAAAAAGAGAAAATGCAGTGTTTTTGCTATCCATTGTACAATCATACAAAAAATAAATAGAGTAGTTATCGGTAAACAAATTGTTACTATTTTGATTTTAGTAATTTGCAAATAGAACGGGTAGACGAATTGCATGCTTGTGTTGGTAGGTTGTATTTGCTAAAGGCAAAACTGTAATTTTTATAGTTCGAAAAAAATTTAGATGTAGTTTTGAAATGCACTAGGTTTTTTTATTTAACAATCATAAATATCAAGCGCCTTCTGTACGTTGTGATGTAACTGGTAACTCACAAAACTGGAGGGTTTGGGTTAGAGCTCCGAAAGTATTAAGGCCGCTGCATCACACGAGGGTAGAAACGCTGCTAGATTTGCCTACTAGTTTTCTAGCGCTGGTTTTCTTGATTGCTGTTAAGTTCTCGCTTCACACGAGACTATTTTTCAAGCGCGTTTTGGGGATAGATCTGATGCGCGCACAGTAACAGTTCGAATATAAACGTGCCTGTTGTCTGACTCTGAGCAGAATGACGCCATGTGTGTGAGCGTTTGTTCAAATGCCCACGTGACAAGATACTGCTTCCTCGTTGGTTCTTGCTCATACCTAGCAGCAAATCTAGCAGGGAAAATAGCCCCTGTTATAATTTTAACACTTATCTTCTGAGCTAGTAGACCAGCCCGCATTTCCAGCTTCGTACCCAGCCTACCGGCTAGCAGACCTCCTAGCAGCGTTTCTAGCCTCGTGTGCAGCGGTCTTTAGTTAATTTTTGAAGTGAAGGTCAAATTGACCTGGATCTGACGAAAAGTGAAACCAGGGCCCGATCTAGGGGTGGGGCAAACTGGTCTATTTCCCGGGGCGGCAAAATTGAGAGCGGCGCGGCGTCGGCGGCGCAAATTTGAGATGGATAAACAAAAAAAAATTGCACCATTTATGGAACAACGCATGGGTAAAAGGCGGCAAATATTATTTTGCCCAGAGCGGCGAAATAGCTGGATCGGGCCTTGAGTGAAACGCATGCGTAGTGCCTACTGTAGGTATATGTAGCATTTTCTCAGAAATAATAAAATCGTCATTCGTCAACAAATGCTAGAACCTCAGAAGTTAAACTTCTAACGTGCGAGTGTCTCACGCATGCTTTCTTATATAATGAAGGTGCATTTCAAAACGAAATTTTTTATTCTGTATAGAAAGGTATGATGATTTTTAATTTTAGGTATCGTAACTGAATATTTGCTAACAAATATATCGCGCAACTTCTCTGAACGCACCGGTACAGTACTTTATCATACACTTGTGGGCATCATCATATCGTCAGTTGCGTACAGTTTTCTGTTGTTTTCTCCGTTGGCGTACGGAATGACCGGTACTCCAGCGAGCGAACCCAACTCTACAATGCACGAGTTACGTTGGCTTGAAAGTTGGGAATTTTAATTATTCAGTCAAGATATTTTATTCCGTCCATACGTTATTAAGATTAATTTATATTTTTATAATGACAATAAATATTTTTATATTTAAAATTTATCGATTGAATTTTCATTACACGCCTAAAATATAAATTAGTATAATAAGCTGTCTGTTATTGTTTTATGTATTCAATTTTATCTTTGTTTTGTTTGGTTTTATTTTTATATTGGAAGATTAAAGGATGAATCCTGGTGGCATAGGATCGATGAACTAAGCAAATACTGAAGGTTTTTTTTATTGCATTTTATTGTCTGACGTTTCGGCAAACTTTATGCCATCTTCGGAGAATCAATGCTGTCTATTTTCTCAGTATTTTTGTTATGTATAAAATAAATTAAAATAAAAAATGTCATCAACGGGTATTAAAATTACTATTTTTCTTAAAAAAACGACTGATTTTTACTGAAAATTGTATAAATGTGTCCAATGTAACTTGTTTAAAATTATTTTTATATTTATCACACTGAAGATATGAGCTTTTTTTGCATGTTTTTCTTTTCGCGACTAAAATAAAACGTATTGTGGTTTTTACGAGCAGAACTTTGCGTTTTTATTAAATACGTTTTTTATTGTAATTAAATTATTAAAAATGCGTTAGTGTTTTGTTACTGGGTTTTAAAATATCGATTTTATTGCCGTTATTCTTTTTTTTACGGAAACAGGAAAGGTGTTATGCATGCGCGGCGACAAAAAAGTCCGAAAAAAATCAATTTAACAAATGACAATTTATTGAGAAAGGAAATAGGTGTTATATTTAAATTATTCAGTAAGTGTGAATAAATTAAAGATAAAGTACTTTTTAACAGTTCAAAATTTCGACGTGTATAAAAATCAATATGTTGGCACATGTGCAGACATTCCATTGAAATATTTTTTTCAGATGTTCATTTAGTTTTTGGTCCGTCCAAATTCATTCCAGTAGTATAATTTTTGTATTTGTATTGTTTTGTTTGATGGTGTTATCAAGTTACACTATAATTTTATTTTTTCATGTCAATTCAAATAAAAAAAATGAAACGGGCTGTCAACATGTCCAAGAATCAATATATAAAAATATGTTATAGTTAATAATTGTTATCATATTGTTATCATTTTTTAGTAAAAAAATGAATTGCCGGTATGAGTAATCTTTTGATAACAATGATTATTCGTATGATAAGGTATACTGTTTTCATATTTACACTTTTTTTTTAATTTATCTTTTGAAAGGTTTTACTCTTTTTGTATTGACGTAATTCGAAATGTAAGTTGATCTAAGATGTTTTCTGTGATTTTTTTCCAAATAATTGTAGCTAAATGCTCTCTTATCAGTGACTCAAAATTATGAATCATTTTGTGGTTTGACTTAATTGTATTTGATTGTTACTATAGTAATAATTTTGTTGCCACAAGTGAAAGAGGCTTTGTAGATTTTTTGGTAATTATTTTATACTTTTTGTAACAATTTTTAGAAGGATCTTTATTGCACTGTAGAAATAGTTTTTTTTTTTTCGCCAAGACGCTAGATTTTTTAACTAAGCTTTGTGTAATAAAAAAGATTTATTTTTTTCGCAAATTCTATGTAAAATTTAAGTACTTGGTGACCTATGCGATCCCTGAAAGACCATATCCTGATTTTTTATTTAGAATTATTAACTGTGTAAATTATTTGGATTTATTGCCATTTCATAGTATTATTTTTAATACCAAATAAAAAAAAAAACAGTTAATATTTTCACAAATACCTTGACTAAAATCTGTTTGGAACAGACAAGCTCTGGGAATGCAATATTAAATAACGGTTATTATAGGATCTCGGCTTATCAAGGGCAAGAAAATCGTAACAAGCCACATTTCCATGTGACCAGACAATTTACGGGAATCACATTTGGACAGTTTTAAGCTTAAAAGAAAGGGAAAACTCATTTGTTGTTTGGTTTCAATTGTTTTTAAGTTCCTTATTTTTTAACAATTGAAGTACGAAATTAAAAAAAAATAGTAAAGGGATTTACGATTATTTTATTTATGAGTGTATAATGTTTATCATGTTTAATGTATAACTACACGTTGTTAAGATGATCAGGAAGTTGTTTTTGTTGCTTCAATGACCTCTGCGACCCACACAGATAATGAATTCACAGATACAATTGAAACTGTATTATATTACATGCATCTCAGATTATGTATGTCTAGACTGATGTTCAATTGTCATCTTTCCGTCGACGTAAATGGCGGATTATGTTAAAAAATTTAAAATGGAACGTTCAAAGATATGTGTAACCCAGAATTTAACCCATGTTGTGTGATCTATAATAATCTACATAGTGAAAACAAAATCGGTCATAGGTATTAAAATTTTACATAGAATACTGAGTTTTGAAAATATCAACGTTAAAAGAAGGTTAATTTGTTTATTTATGCATTTTTAATCTATTGTATCACATTTTGAATTTTAGACCTCTAATTTATTATTGATATAATTTTTCAAAGCGTCATCACAAGATCAGATTTATGTTTTGACTTTATTGAATGAACTGAAGACGCCTATGTAATTAAGGAACTAACGTAATTAGGTCAGCTGTCTCTTTTATGAAATAATTATTTACTTCAAGATTAATAATAAAAATTTAGTGGAAAATTGGGCAAAATTTAGCTGACAAAATTTAATCACAAATGTAACGTAGACCTCTGCATAACAGATGTGTCTTCTGATAGCTTAACTAATTCGATTAGTTCCGATTTTATTCGCAAGATAGCGTAACTGCAAATGCCGTTTGTCAATAATTGTTTTTTTATTTTTATTTTAACATGATGGCCAGAGACAATACAAGTTAAGATGGCCTTTACTCTGATGAGTAATTAGCCAGGGCTAGTTTTAATTGTTATATTTTTATATTCATAAGAATAAAGCAAAGATTTTATTCGGCTTTTTGATCAAAGACCAACTCAAAAAAAGAAACTTATTAAATATCTCGTTTGATGTTGGCAACTGTATTTAGTATGGTTATATTTAGAAAAAATAATGTTGGTGTCAAATTAAGCTAGATTTTTTGACAGCGCTTTGTTAAGTAAATGTAAAAACTGACAACCCAAATTAATGTCATTTGTTGAAGTTATACTATCTAGAATTAATGATCTAGGATACCTATTTGAATGATCTCACTTAAATCACTTCAATCGTTTATATTTAATTTTTAAGTTACATACTTGAATGCACTGGAAGCATTTTCAATATTTGAACTGAAATTTTATCATGGTAAATGAAATTATATTTCCTTATGAATTTTATATACCTAGACGAATCTGTACGAACTATTAACCTGGTTTTCTAGGTTTATGTATAACGAAATTGTTTTGATTTCTCATATTTAGAGACGTAAAAATGGGACCGTTATTATTGTTGCTCCTGATAATTTTGTGCGCCTGCAATATTTTGGCGGCAGAAGCTTCGGAAACGCAGATGATCGGATGGGCTGAAATAATGCACGTTTATAAGTATAGAGAGTACGGCAACAGCGCCGTGTTACATTTCGACGTACCAGAGGATGTTGAATGTCTACATTTCGCAATGGTTGCAGACACCAAGAAGATATCCGGAGGTTTAAGTACGGTAACCGATGTTGGATGTTTATAATTTGTGTGGTAGAAGCATACGATTAATTATTTGCAAAATCAGTCATTGTTAGTCTTTTCTCTAGTTTTTATGGTAAAATATGGGTTCATCTAATTTAATTAAAAAATATATGTAAAATTAAAGTAACTATATACAATGAAAAACAAAAGAATGACTATAGATGGATGAAAACAAAATGCGTTAAATAATTTAATTATATTAATATACATTTACTTAGGTGATGACCGATTTTGTTTAAAAATAATTTGTTGTATCCTAAAAATTAGTGTTGAAAACAATTTTTTGTATTGTTTTCAATTTTTATTTTTTATAATAACACTACGCTGCCTCAGATCTGCCCGGATAGATTTTGGTTAATCAAATTTAAATTTGATTGTCGACAAGATACGTTATAGATCACGTGCGGGATCTCCGAATTTTTTTTTCGCTTACTACTCGTCCTTTTTTAAGCCTAGGTAATATCTTATGTAACATGGAGGGCGTCTATAATTTACAATTTATCTTTTGTTCCATGGAGAGAAGTAAACTTTTAAACGATTCAGAAATTTTTCAAATCGGTCAGTAATTTTTGAGATTTAACAAATAAATTTTTCTTGCCTGTTTATAATTAAAACTGTAGAATATACGTAATTATCGCGAATAATTGAAATTTATTTTAAAAACAAAATTGAGAAAAAGGCGGAATTTTTGTCTCTTATTTAATTTCCGTTTTTGTATAATTAAAATAGCAGAGATTTTTTAATTCCAGGACAGTGCACCATATTTGACGTGACAGTATTTATGAAGCAGGGTGCACTGCCGGTCGTTAATCCCGACGGGGCCGCGTTCCCATCGACATTCGTAAACATAACACGTTCACAGTCATATAATTTGGAATTTAAAGCGAACGGAACTACCAACAACTTGACAGTGAGCACGCCCCTTGCGGGACACTGGTTCGGCATTGCTTTCCGCTCTTGGACGGATCCTAATCATGACAAAATTGAACAGCAAGGCTTAGTCCCCATCTGCGAATGCCATTTGGAAATAAAAGCCATGGTTCGCAAAAAGAATGTGGCTATTTTAGAATTGAATAAGAAGCATGAAATAGTTTTGAAAGAAAATGGGAGTTTGTCGCTCGCGTACAAATTTTTTATGAATTCAAGATCTGATAAGTTGAGCGCTACTTTCGAAGTGCCAGACGAATGCCCAACATGTTCAGCAGTTTCTATATTGTTTGATATCGATAAGTTACCGAACGAAAGTAGTTATATAGAAATCGTAACGTTTGAAGAAGATTACAAACAAACTGTTAGTATTAGACCACGAGATAATTCGTGGTTGTATATGATTGTCAGATATAATACGACTGAGCCGTCGAATGAAACAGAAATCAAATTGCAATTTGAAATAGTCAGCGAGTCGCAGAAGAATGTGACTACGCCGAATTTAATAAAAAATACGAGTACAATAGAAAATATTACGAAAACAGTGATGAAAAATCAGACTTATGATAAAGCGATGAATAGAAATTTGCGTTTTAAATCCGGCAGTGAATTGTCGTATGAACAATACAATTTAATTAAACGCTCTACCGGAAATTCGTTTTCATTTTCGTATGAACTCGAACCTTCGTCCGATAATTATGTTCCGAAAGTATTGAATTTAACGAAACAGTTAACGATATTAAAGTTTGATGTTGATGGCGTAGACGATATGGGTGGAACCTTGTATTTCGGTTTCGCTATAAATTTGAAGCGTGTTAGGAAAGATAATAAAAACTCAAACAGCACGCAAAAATATTTACTGATTATATGTCTCAATAAGGATTATTTTCAAATACCGTCACTTCCGAATAAATGTTTGTCGTCAGACTATTCTATGAACAACGCATCGGTTATTTTGAATAGCACGAGTCTACCTGGAACTTACGAGAATATACATTTACCGTTTCCTGAATTGGGAAGTTGGTATGTATCGATGGGTCTGTTTCCATCGAATTATTCGCATACGAATTGTTCAGAAACGTGCACTACTTTGAATTATTTATGTTCTCTGGATTGTTCAGATAAAGCTTGTAAAAATATTTGTTTAAATAATACGCAAAGTGTCGAGGAATGCGAGAAATGCAATGTATCGAGCCTGAATTCAAATGAAAAAATGATTTTCAATGACGAGCAAGTGTCGAAGTTGAACGTGACTATGATGTTTTTATTGTCGATGGCTCCTTGCGTCGACGACAGTTGTGGTAGAAATGGCGACTGCAACATGTATGGCTCTTCGGGAATCCTCTATTCTGCGTGTAGCTGTCGAAACGGCTATACAGGTAAGTTTAACCGTAATTCAAAAGTGTTTAACAATAAATTAAGTAAATGTAGGTAACTGAAAATAATTAAAAATTTAATGCTCGTTATTTTCAGGTTGGGATTGTACGAGCGGAGCTCACGCCAATTCACCAGCTTTAATTTTACTTTCAACGCTTCTTCTAACGTTGAGCAATCTTTTGTTCTTAGCGAGCATTTATTTTGCATACAAACGCCAGTACTATACAGAAGCGGTCGTTTACTTCTTCGCAATGTTTTTTTCCACTTTTTATCACGCTTGCGATTCAGGCGAAGACCTTTATACATACTGTTTATTCAAACGAAGTGTTCTCAAATTCTGTGATTTCTACAGCGGTCTTTTATCGATATGGGTAACTTTAGTCGCCATGGCAAACATCAGTAAACAGCTAGTTTCGATATGTCACATGGTAGGAGCTGTATTGCTGGCATTCGGAACAGAATATAATAAACAGAGTTTTTGGGTATTTTTCGTTCCTAGTTTTGTTGGCATATCGTTGGTCTCTGCCAGTTGGGGTTTAAAATGTAAAAAGACGCGGCAATGTTTTCCCGCTAAACGATATACGTTTATTTATTTTCCCATTGGGATAGGACTTGTTATTACCGGATTGATATGTTATGCTTTTCTTGAAACCAATAGCAATTACAAATATATCCACAGCCTGTGGCATATGATAATGGCGTCATCGATTGTGTGCTTACTGCCGAGCAAACAGTCGTTCTTTCCGAAAAGCTAGTATTTGCATTATCTCGGACATATTTTACGTGATATAATCCATATTTAGTCAAATTCCAGAAAGATACTGTTAAAATATAATATATTCTATTTATTTAAACAATGTTTTAGAATGTATTTGTTAAATACAGTTTGTGTTAAATATTGTCTAGTACCTAAGTATGATAAAAGTTATTTTTGTATTATTGTTTTTTAGTTAGTAATTAAATAAACGTAAGTTATTGTAAAAATGCCAATAATATGCAAATAGGTGCGTGTTCATAAATCTCATGTTGAATTTTAATCGTCAGAAAGTAATTTATTTTAATTAAATCCAAAAGTAATCCTTGCTTTATTTGTGAATAACGTTTATTTTTTATTTATATTATTTTAATCACGAGACATCAGGTTTTAGTGTGGAAATTAACATTTTGCGAAAAATAATTTTGGCGCGTTCTCTATGCTGGTCTGTGTGGTCCAAAAAAGATATATTCAAAGGTCTGGTCAATGTCAAGCATAATATTATATGATGTCAAGATAACAGCGCTGTTAAAACAGTACTAAATTCTTCTATTGAGCTTACAGACTAGCACCATTAATCCTCCTTTTTAAATGTAGGTATATTTACAGCACGGAGAAAAGTAGCTGCGGCCACTGCGGCATAATAGATGAACAATCTCGTCTGTCTTCGTGAAATTCTCTGGTGAATTGCTGTTTCCTCTGTGTTGTTTCCGTAAGTGGAATAGTTCACAAAATGGTGAGTTGTAACAATATTCTTAAAATAATTTTAATTTTACGCTTTAATTCTTATAATTATTTGTATATTTATACCGGCAAAAATGATTAAAAGCAAGGTTTATTATTTTAAATTTATAAAATATAGTGTGCACGCGAATATTTCTGTTAAAAGTTTTTAAGAAGCACATGGTTTTAAAATTGTGATTAACTAATACACGTGATGATCATTTTTAACTAGATGAAACTGTGGTAGTACAAACTGATATAATGAGTCTGATGTATTAGTAACGCTCATTTTTAAGTTACGGTTATATTAATGTGGGAAGTACTAAAATCGATGTTTTATTTTGCAGCCGCCAAAGAAGGATACAAAAGGCTCTGCCAAGCAGCCTCAAAAGACACAAAAAAAGAAGGAAGGATCCGGTGGTGGCAAAGCTAAAAAGAAGGTAAGTTTAAAATAAAATACTACGACAAATACGAATAAACCGGCTCAAGACTAGTTTATGGCGTATCTTACATTCTTGTTTTTTCAACTTTGCAGAAGTGGTCCAAGGGAAAAGTCCGTGACAAGCTTAATAATCAAGTTTTGTTCGACAAAGCTACATATGAAAAGCTGAACAAAGAAGTACCCGCTTATAAACTCATAACCCCGTCAGTCGTATCAGAACGTCTAAAGGTCAGAGGATCTCTGGCCAGAAGGGCGTTGATAGAACTTCAACAGAAGGGTTTGATTAAGCAGGTCATCAAACACCACAGTCAGTTGATTTATACGAGAACGACAAAAGGGGACGATCCCGCTGCATAAGGATAAAATGTAAAAAAAGTTTCTTAATAAAAATATATATAAAATATCGTACTTTTTTTTTTTGTTGAACATCCCAAAAATGCAGCGTCTATCTAAACGCGATAAACCTTGGAGTGTATCGATATACTTCGGAGACAATTTTTGGTTTTAAATCAGTACTAATGTATTGCTTTAACTTGCTATCACTTTTATTTATTTTGCTTTGTTAAACGGTTTTTTTTTGGGTATGTTTTGTGAAATTGAAATGAGAAAAGGCGTTTGCGTTATTGTTGTCTATCTGACAGCATGATTAAGCAACATCTGAACCGATTTAGATGAGAATCACTACAGTGCTTATTAGTACCCGACTTGACCGGCTTAGAGTAAAGTTTTTGTCATAACTGACATCGTAAGTAAAACTATGGGTAAATCATAATATTGACTAAACAATTTAATTTTTCGAACAATACTTTTTAAAAAGGAATTTTCAGGTGAATCAGATTTTTAAGAAATCCTTGACTTTTCAATTACCTAAAACGCCATTTTTCTTGACTTTTTCATTCTCGTAAGGTAGAAAGCAATAATATTAGTGTTCTTATTTTCAAATGGTTATTTCGTTTTTTTATTTTGAAGCTTATAGACAGAGAGCTGTCTATGGAGAAAATGGGTGACTCGGTCCAGAGCTGAAAATTTGCAGAGTAATAGGAGATAGTATAAGTAAGTAGGGAAAAAATTGCCAGAAGGCTAGGCGGAAGATAAAGAGCCGCCAGAAGGCGATAATGTTGCGAAAAATCAGTGCACTTCTGGCAATTTCTATACTTATTCTGTAATTCAAAACTAGATTATATATTATACATTATATAGTTATAAGGGCATACTGAAAATTCAAACATGATATAATAATTACATTCGACAAATATTCAAAATTATTAATGACATTTTGATAGAAATAAAATTAAATTAATTAATAAAATTACGTTGTTATAGCAACGTAATTTTATTAATTTATTTAATTTTAGTGCACTGATTTTTCGCAACATTATCGCCTTCTGGCGGCTCTTTATCTTCCGCCTAGCCTTCTGGCAATTTTTTCCCTACTTACTTATACTGAATTACAGAATAAGTATAGAAATTGCCAGAAGTGCACTGATTTTTCGCAACATTATCGCCTTCTGGCGGCTCTTTATCTTCCGTCTAGCCTTCTGGCAATTTTTTCCCTACTTACTTATACTATCTCCTACTATTCTGCAAATTTTCAGCTCTGGACCGAGTCACCCATTTTCTCCGTAGACAGCTCTTAGTCCATTATACAATATGATATCTAGTGTCAGTCATGAGATTATGATGAAACTATGGACACTTCATTTCAGAACTTCCGTCCGGCTGTTGTGCTATGTTGACACAAGTATGTGCAAATTTGACTTAGTCGTTGAGCATCTACAATTTACAATCGATCTAAACATTTGGTTAATACAATTTGTAGATCGATTGTAGGTTCTGAACTATCGAGGATAATGATTCTTCAGCAATTTGGTAAATGTTTATTTTCACTGACTTTTCGAGGTCTCAGGTCGCCCTGAATTTTTTTACATTGAAATTTAAAAGTAAGCTCGGTTCGCTTAAAATTTATTTAGTTAATACAATACCTATAATTACTTAATAAATAATATTATTTACAGTCTGTTTCATAATACTAATTCAGTAGGAGCAAAAGTTCCTTGTTACAAGTAAATATCAAGTTACATACTATATTTAAGTACACTGCACTTCCGTATCGATTGTCTGTACTCTTAAAGTGTGATAAAAATGCATCGGTGATGTAACTATTCTATTGTTATCAGTGCTTTGACTTATTTATACCAACACCGTCACAACCCGCTTCCAATGTGTCGGCCGTACGCGAAAAATTAAAACAAAACATTTAATCTGATCGTTAATCTGTTAAGAAGTTTTCGTATCGTTAATTTTTACGGTTCCGACGGGTTTTCTTTCTTTTCGTTTGCGTTTCTCTTCGGCGTCTCTCATTTCTTTCAGTGCTTGTTCCATTCTCGATTGAACGCCGCGTAAATATCTTGACAGAGTTTCAGAACTTCTTTGCATGAAATCCATTCCTATCCTCATTTTAAATTCCAATAAGTTTCTGAAAAATGATACTAGCGAGAATTCGTTTGTGTTTTGTTGTGACGGTTTCTTTGTAACGGTTTCTGATTTTAAGTTGGCATTCGGTTTGACAATTTTACTTTCGGTAGTCGTTTTATAATGTTCTGTAGTTGTTTCGACTGTTTTGCTAGTTGTGTCAATTGCTGCCGATGTTGTTTCAATTTTTGAGTTCTGTAAATATAAATTTATACACAAATTTAAGTGGCGGCTTTTATTCAACTTGATAGTTGGAAATGTACATATATATTTTTTTTTAAATGACAGCATATATTTTTTTTACATTTTCGAAATCTCCATTTTTTCCTTATAAATTCATATAAAATTGTCATAAGGTTACATAAGAAAATATTCGAAAAAAACGTTATCGATGTATTAAATTTTTCATAGCACTCCACGCATGTATAATTATTAATAACAATTAATATTTTCTTATGTAACCTTAAGACAATTTTATATGAATGTATAGAGAGAGAAAATGGAGATTTCGAAAATGTAAAAAAAATATGTTGCCATTTGGACAAATAATGCATGCACATTTCCGGTTGAGTTTTAAGTACAAAAAGCTATTCAAACTTTTTTTGTATCTAGTAGGATATAAGAATTATTCACTGTTACACACTGTACTTATATATTAATTACCTGTATTTCATTATCGTCATCCGATCCAATTTCATTATCTTCAATACTTTTCTTCTTCAACAAGGGCACAACCGTTTCTGTGTAACTTTCAGAATCCCTCTTTTTTCTCGGTCCGTGTTCTGGCACAGCCGCAGGAGTGACACTTAATTCTTTTGGTACATTGCCCACTACGAATTTTTGTTCATTTCCTTCGACCTCTCCAACTTCGGCGACCGTATAGCCTGTCTCTTTTTGACGCTCCGCGACGACTTCGTGAATTTGTGACTGTTGTGGTTCTTCCCTATAACTGCCGGCTTGTTGTCGATTATGTTCGTCCTCAGTACCATATGATTCCATTGGCCGGAAACCGTTACTCTATAATTTTGTGTAATAACATTAATTTTTGCATAAAAAAAACATCTCAAAAAGCATCAACAAAATTCAAATTTAATTGTTGAGACCACTGATCTCAATTAAATGGATTGTGAACTTGTGCAGATATGTGTTGCGTCTGACTCTGACAGTCAGTCAGGCGCGGTCCGAAGGGGGGGGTCACAGGGGACATGACCCCCCCCAAAATCTAAAGTCAAATTGAAAAATCTCAAAAATTTGCCAAATAATAAAAGGAAATTTTTAGCTACAATACAAAAAGACGACTTTTTTTATTAGTGTAGTGAGTGACCCCCCCCAAAATTTCAGGCTGCGGCCGCGCCTGCAGTCAGTTGCCATGTAGTCTGTACCGCCACGTGCTAAGATGTTTACATATCAAAAATAATTTATATACAAAATAAAAAAGGAATTAGAACTCCCAGATTTAAGATAATTTAAGATTAACTGCTGATTTTAATAATATGTCAAATGTTTATTTTTATACGTAACTTTTAGAAAACAATGCAACATTTTATTGTTAATAAATTTACCTAGAAAGTCGATAATCCAACCCTGCAGTCTGCAGTCATCCTATAATCTTACTTACGTAACTTTTAATAATTGTATTTATGTATAACAACTGACCATTCATTTAGTTGTAACATAAAGTTCTAAGTAGTAATATAGCTATCAGTTTGTGAAGTGTTTGTGTTTCATTTATAGGATTTTTTATAGGTAAGCAAAATATTATATAAAACTGTTATTTATTTTGAACTTGGGCTGTACTCTGCCGCCGATAACGGATCTATAAATAAAGTGCAAATGGCGCTAGAATCTAAATATAATTGATACCGAACGCAGACTAATCTCATATATCTATTACCAATATAAACAGTCGCTTAATAAAATATTTACATTCGTGACTGTGTAATTTGTTCCTATGTCATTAAAGTTTAATTCTTACATATCAATAAATTTTATTGATACATGAATTCGTCAAAATATTTTGAAGTTATAAAATTCGTAATACAAAGCGGTCACTACAAAAGCTCGAGCGGCTATGACGTCATGGCTGCGCCATCAATTAATTCAGTACTGAGTACAGCAATAGGATCGTTAAATCAATCCAAAAACGATCAGTCGTAAATAGTTGCTTCGCTAACGGCATTAAAACAACTTTAATAAATTGAAAATATTAAGTGGTAGGGACATGTCTAAAAATTTTGGGTCACTAAAATATTTTGATGTGGGTTCGTAACATGTTAATTTATTTGATGAGATACCTCTTGCCGCTAGCGGAGGCTGCTAAGGCTGTGACTTTCTTGCATTTTGCCAATTCAGCCAACAGCTATGGTTGGTGGCTTTAAATAAATAAATATGCTTTTACGAGTTATACAAATATCACAATAAAAAAAAGTACCTGTGGCTGCGTTTGCGTAGCATGATCATTATGCTGATTGTATCCTGCGCCCGGAGTGAGGTAATACGAAGCAGACGAATGCCTGTATCTGACACCGGGCTGTTCAACACCTCTGTAGTAACCGCTACCTTCTGTTGCCCCTTTGCTGTTTGAGCTACTGTAATCCGAAGGCAGTTGCATTCCGGCTATAACTTTGTTGATCATTTCTTCTTCGGTTTCTCCACCACCATATTCATCGGCTCCGTAATATTTATCGTCCTTTCGTCTATTGGGAGCGATGTCGTATGACCGTCGAACAGCGCCGAACGGGTACAGAAAATAGCTCGCTAAACCTTAAATTGACATACATAAATAATTATTTTTGAAAAAATATCATTTGTAATTGAGTAATAAATGATCAACTAAAGAAACTCGGAAAATGTATTCTCACAAAAATGAATATTATCTAACATTAAAAATAAACGGTATTATCATTCAAATGTTTAGTTCACTAACCTGCCGTCATTATTAATCCTACTAATCCAACACCAACAGTGGGCATAACCTCTCGCGATAAATAATTATAAATTTGTGTCGAGATCGGTTTTTGTTTTTGCGCTATCTTAGTACTATTTGTTCCGGCGGTTGTTTTATCCGTCGTCGATGAAGGACGGCGTCTTCTGTTCTTGTTGGTGTTCTTCTTTCTTTTGTTTTGAGTTGATGGCCGACGCGTTGCTCCGGGTTTCTTTGTCGTTGAATCTTTCGATTCCTTTGATTCATTCGACAAATCCAAGCCGCCCTCTTTTGATTCCGACATTTCTGTCGATGACATTTCTGATGAACTTTCCTGGAATCAACGCCATAATTTTATTAATACCCGATAATAGTACTAGGCCCCAGAAGCATTGGTGACAGTTTAAAAAAAATCCTGATAAATCTGGAATGAATACTTTTAGGCCTAGTTTATATGAGAGGCGTTCAACGCGCGTTGGCTCAACGCGAGTTTACAATTTCTATACAATTGTATATAACTGTTTATATGATAACGCGCGTTCAACGCGGCGCCAACGCGCGTTATCATATAAACAGTTATATACAATTGTATAGAAATTGTAAACGCGCGTTGGGCCAACGCGCGTTGAACGCTCTTCATGTGTGCTAGGCCTTAAAATTGCGATGTGTAATATTCAAAACCAGTTTTATCTCGTGTTTAATTTATAGAACATTTTTCTGGAATATTTTCTTATGTAACCTTATGAAAATTTTATTTGAATTTATAGACAAAAAAATAGAGATTTCGAAAATGTAAAAAAGTATGTTGTCATTTGAAAAAAAAATGCATGTAGGTACACTTCTGGTTGAGTTTTAAGTACAAACAAATATACTTCAGTGGTTTCCGATAATAAATTTCGAGTTGAATAAAAAAAAACTATTCAAACTTTTTTTTGTATCTAGTAGCACACAAGAATTATTCACTGTTACCACTATCGTGAACACACTGTATACAGGGTGTCCCATTAAGAATGGGACATAGAACAACCGCAGATTCTCCAATTCAAAATAAAACGATTAAGCGAAATATGCTTAGATAAAATGTTACTCGTTTCCGAAATACGGGGTGTTGAAGTTGAAAACTGAAAAATTATTAATGTCCATAATTTTTTTAATACACCGTATAATTTCACTCAAATCGGCACACTTGTTAAATATCATAAAATGCACCTAACAATAAAAAAAATAGTTCAGTACGCTCTACCAGTGGCGTACAGCAGGAGTAAGTAATGCTTGTACCCCTTCTAAATGTTACGCCGCTGTCTAAATTTTAATTTTGACTATAATTTTAATTTTTTTGATATTTTCTAAGTCAATAATGTACACTTGTTAGTTTGTTGTAAAGTCATTGGTTTTCGAGATATTCGCAGTTTTTTTAAGACAAAATTGTAAAAATGAATATTATTAATAATAATACAAATAAAAAGTACATGTCTATCTATCTTTAACTGCGAATATCTCGAAAACCAATGACTTTACAACAAACTAACAAGTGTACATTATTGACTTAGAAAATATCAAAAAAATTAAAATTATAGTCAAAATTAAAATTTAGAGAGTGGCGTAACATTTAGAAGGGGTACAAGCATTACTTAATCCTGCCGTACGCCACTGGTAGAGCGAGTAACATTTTATCTAAGCATATTTCGCTTAATCGTTTTATTTTGAATTGGAGAATCTGCGGTTGTTCTATGTCCCATTCTTAATGGGACACCCTGTATATGAGTTCAATAAATCGTAGGAAATAGGAATAGCAAAACTGTATCTTACATAGCGTTCAGAAGACGTCGAAACTTCAGTCGAAGCTGACGTTTCAGTGGATGACCTTTTCGTGGTCGATGAAGAAGGTTTCACTGTAGCGTTTTCAGTTTTGTTTAATTTGGCTCGAGTCGAAGTCAATAACGAAGCTTTAATTTTATTGACATAGCGATGATTCGGGTTCACCGTTACCGTTTTCTTATCATTGTTTGATGTTCTGTTGTTTTCTGGTATTTTTGAGTTGTCCGTTGTTGGTTGCGCACTCAAAAGAATCCACGTTGATAAACCACTGTCCGTTGTTGATTGTATCTTGTCATCTGTCAATCAAGGACATCTCTTTTAGTCAAGAAGTTAAAAAGTGAATATTTTCAGAGGTTATTACAGATTCACATAGAAAAAGTAAGTCTGGAAAAAACATGTTTTTCTTTCTTTACTCTTCTTTTACATTTGTGTTACGTTTTTTTCCCCGTTTGTACAGAAGAAGCTGTCCACAGTGATATAAGTCTATAAAACTAGCGGTACCGCCCGGTTTCACTCGGTTGCAAAAGAACGAATGGGAGGAGGGACATGAGTACACACGTTCATCTTAGTTTACCGAGATGAATGTTGTGTCCTTTCATGATGATCGGAGTTACCGTTCAAAAGATTTTGCCGGACGCACAAATTTTGACTTATATTTTTCATTGATGTTCCGCTCCTATTATGGTCGTAGCGTGATATTATATAGCCTATAGCCTTCCTCGATAAATGGACTATCCAACAATTTTTTTTTTTCAATTCGAACTAGTAGTTCCTGAGATTAGCGCGTTCAACCAAACAAACAAACAAACTCTTCAGCTTTATATATTAGTATAGATTACCGTTGCTATAGTCTATACTCTATAGTTACGAAACTTGAGAAGACACATTTATATTTATACCAATTTGTGATTTATCTAAATAATTTATACAAACTTGATTTCGTGGTTTGCGCAGTTTTCTTGTTATTTTGATGGATGACGGATGATTTCGTGGTGGTCAGCAGGAGCAGTTCTTCCGCAGATTCAATCGGTACCGCAATTCCAGCATGACCGCCGACTTCTTCCTTATTTCGGTTGGCTAGTGCTTCCTTGTCTCGCGTCTGCTGTTTGACTTTGGGAGGCGTTCGGACATCCAAAGTGATATTTGTTGGGTCTAGTAGTTGATTCGTCACTACTTTTATTGAGTCTCTGATGGCAGGATTAGCTGCCTTGGTCTGTCTGATCTCCGTTTCTTCAGAACTCGTAAACCTGTACAAAATAAACGATGTCAAAAAATGAGTACTTCTTTTACAGAATATAATATATTCGAAAATTAAGCGACTTGCAAAATAATATTCTACGCAGAGGTGCGCAAACTTAAGGAGTCGAGACTCAAATAAATAAAAGATATTTTAACGTCTTTGGACCGAGATGATACACAAAACTTGGAAAAATCTTGACTCATCCTTTTCATAAAAAATATTTAGATTTAAGACCATTAATATTTTGTAACTTTTTGTGGTTTTACCAGAGCCACTTGTTAAGTACTAATAAATAGAACGTTGCGTTTTATTAAATTATTTAATGTAATTATTAAACCAGCGCAGCGTCGGTGTGCAGACCTCAGGGAATACCGGGACTTTTCCCGGTGGGCCGCCGGTCCTCCGTGGGCCGGCCGAGTCCGGTTCGGATTTTTTTCTTTTTAGTTACACGGACTCGTAGAGGCGTTTGACAATTTTCCCGGTATTTTTTTAGGTCTCAGACCGACCCTGAATTAAAATAACTCTAAAGGAGAAGGACGCGACGGGTCAAGTTTGCGCACCACTGATCTATCAAATATTGATACGTGAGATGACGTGATCTCTCAAAAATCTAAATTATTTGAAAAATATTTTTATTCTGATCATAATATTAAAAAGATAAAACAAACAGTTTTGCCTGATAGCAAAAATTATAGAAATTTGTTAATTAAGAATAAAAAAATCATCATACCTGTGTTATTGTAGGGAAAGTAGCAGGCAGTATAGATACAAAAATTTAAAAAAAAGTACGTTATTAAGATCATTATTGTATATAAAAGTTTTATTTTTAAACATATTTAACAACAAATATTATAGTCTATACCCAACACCAAGAATCCCCCTTATCTGTCAGAAATGTTTGATGACTTAATTATTACTACTTGAATTTTTCTCATTTTATATTGATTTTTTAAAATTTATATTTTGACAGCGCGCGTGTAACCCGTTTAGCAAGTGCAGTTTCGTAACTAAAAAATACCCTCGAACGTTGAATTAAGCAATTTCGAACATTTCAAATGAACGAGTCTAAACGATAGAGTAAGGAAGAAAGAACAAGAACGACTTGCTTTGCCGTTTTCTTTCATCTTCAAGGGAAGCCGCGCGCCCGTCAAGTTCAATTGAAGTCAGTTTTAAGGTAAGAAAAATGATAAAGTTTTTAACCTCCATTTTACTGAATCAACCGACATGCAGTCACCATTATAATGCTAAAAGGAAACAACTAATTTTGGAATAGTACTCTCTTTTATGAAGTACGCGTTTGACTTGATACGATCCATCGTAATCAATAAGTTTTCGTCGGAAAGAAATTAAAAAAATAAGCTGCGTCTCTCTCTAACTCGTTTCCAAACACCAGCAATTTATATATTTAGTTGACTAAAAAATATGGGAAAATGTTGTGAGATTTATGTAATATATTTACTATATAAGAGAACAATAAATCAGAATTTAGGCACCTAAAAACTAAATTTATTTCTTTCATTTTTACAATTTCAACGAAAGTTATATTTTTCGTCTTTTTGCTTTTTGTCTCAAATCACTGTCCACTGCCTTCTTAGAAACAGTGCTTTACTCGCTTCTTCATACCATTGTAAAGCAATGAATTATAAAAGACAAATATTGCATCATCTGAAACATGATTTGCAAGAACTTCGATAAAATTTCCAACGTAGAAAAAATCCCACTACCTTTTCTTTCGAATTCTCTTCTTTCTTATTAATTTATTGTCGGTTTTTAAATACTCATCACTAAATCGTTTAATGCCTCTCAAAATCATATCCGATAAATTGCCAACGATATTTCTCGGATACCAAGAATTTCTTTCCCCGCCAGCGTTATCCTCCAAATTAGGATTAACCCATGTCTTGTATCCATCATGCCAATACCATTCCTCGACCGGCTTTGAGGATTCGGGAGCCGGATACTTCGGTATCCTCGGGAATCGGCGCTTGTATGTCCTATAATGTTTCCCGGAAGAACGTCGACCGTACAGTAATCCGGGGATCGACCAAGGAAATAGGGCGGCCGCTATTCCAAGACCTCCAGCTGCGAAAACCGACAGAGGCGACAGTAAGAAACTCGCTAACGGATTACGAAACGGGTTGAACAAGGACAAAAAGTCAATAAAACTTCCGAATAAATCCGACACCATACCGATTATTCCGTTCGTATCGCTGCCGGTATTTCCCGGTGGTCGAGATACGGGGAATACCGGAGCTGCTTGTATGATACCCGGTCCGTTATTAAAAGATGGCGAGTTGGCAGCAGGGGTTACGGCTGGTGGTGCGGCCGAAACAGGAGGAGCCGCGTCATTTTCAGTTTCACTGGTCGCATGCACTTGAGTGTCTATCAATATACTAACGTCTGAACATTCCTCTTTTCCGTAAAGCGTGTTCGTTGCGTTGACTGATGTCAGCGCCGTTATATATACCGTCGGACATTTGCTGACGTTCGGTTGAACGTTCGAAGTACTCGGTGTCGTGTAATATCCACCACCGTCATCCGAATTGTAACCATCATCGTACGGATCTGGTCTATTCGAATCGTAAACGGGAGGCTGATAATAATCGGGTTTGTTCGAATCGTAAATGGGAGTTGGGTATTGCTCGGATTCGTTCGAATCGTAAACGGGAGTCGGGTAATAAACGGTAGGCTGATGATAATCTGGTTTATTCGAATCGTAAGCGGGAGTTTGGTAATGCTCGGGTCTGTTCGAATCGTAAGCGGGAGTTTGGTAATATTCGGGCCTGTTCGAATCGTAAACGGGAGTTTGGTAATGAGCTGGTCGATTCGAAACGTACGCTGGAGTCGAAATGTAAGTCGATTCGAATGCAGGATTCTGAACGCCGTCGTAATGATCCGGTTTGGCTGAATCATAAGTGTTGGTCTGTTGATTATCGAGATTAATAACGTTATAATGGTTGTTACTGTATTCACCGACGTTGTCATTAATGAAGTTCGAATCGGGCGCATTTTGAAATTGATTATAATTATCAACGTCGGGGTAATTGGTATCATGATTATTTGGATATTGATCCAAATGGTCGTCGTAAACATCGGGGGCTTCGGTAGCGGAGGCACTGTCTACGATGATCAACGGTACCGAATGAGTGTGCAAAGCCGTGAACGGTCCATGGCCTCCCTTGTTAACCGGGGGTCTGCTGTAATATCCAGCCGTCTCGTCAACAAGCATTGTCGGTTTTGGAGTAGTACTCAAATCGTACCAAGACTCTTTGAACTTATGAAACAAAGGCTTGTCAGACCATTGCGACCACACCTGGTGGATCACCGGCTTCTTGACGTTTCCCGAAGTGGTAGCAATTGTACTGGCCACAGTTATTGCGGGCGGTTTTCTTTTGTTTGGATATGAAGCTGTAATTATTTGCGGCAAAATTGTTGGCCGAACCGTAGTTTGTTTTACTGGTTTCCTTTTGTTTTGATGCGATGCTGTTATAATCTGAGGCACTGCAGTTGAAATTATCCATCCAGGATGCGAAGGCACTTTTGTGTTTTGTTTCACGGGTTTTCTTTTGTTCGGCTGTTGCGGTATTGCTGTCGTTGAAACCGTCCAGCTTGTTATGTGAGGCCCGACTGTCGGCTGAGCAGGTTTTCTTTTGTTTGGTTTTTTTATGGAAAACTGTACCGACGGTGACACGATCAGTGGCGTCCCATCCAGATGAGTGTAATTGGCGTATTCCATCAATTCTTCCATAGTTTCGACTTGAGTTTCGGGCCAACGTTTTAATTTATCGTCGTTTTTAATTTTGTCTTTTCCAGCGTGCTTATTATTTTCTTTGTTTTTATTGCGGATTGGTTTAATTTTACTAATTTTGACATTGTTGTATTTAACTTTAAACTGGCTGCCATTGTTGTTGTTGTTTAACAGATCTTTCAAGGTCGACGAAAAAAAGTTTTGAATTAACGTGTTACTACTGTTTTTATTTTTATATGCTTTTGTTTGTTCGTCGTCAATCAGCGAAGTTCGTTTAAGGAAATCGTTTGGCGGCAATGTGGAATTTAGTTGTGTGTCATTTGTTTCACTCTTTGAATCGACCGTGTCAGATACACTGTCGATTTGTAATGAAGACGTACTGTTATTCGTCAAATCGTCCGTAATGAGTAATGCGCGTTTGGAAAAGCCGGAATTTCCGTTCGTATTGACGTGATTAAAATTCCGCGCAAGCTCAACATGCCTATTTACACGAACGCCGTTATTGTTTTGTTCGGTAGCAATGTCGACGTCATCGGTGCCGATCGTCGACTGTTTTGCCTGCGGCGATAACGGCCAACTCGCTTCGAGGAGTGCGTTCACCTCGGCGTTTTTACTTGATTTTTTGGACCGTTGTGAATTGATTCTTTTTGGAATTAGATGTCTAACGATGCTGTTGATGTTGTTTAGCAGTGGAACTTTATAACGGTGAGTATTGAATATTTGGCTTAAGAGAGAAGTTTTATGGTTATTTATTGTTATGTTACAATTAGTAAAAAAGTTTATCGTGCAGTTAATTGTTAAAAACTGTTTAGTTTCATGCGAACCGCCGATATCGTTACCGATTGGAACATTCCGAGTCAAATCGTCAATCTTATTTGGATTGATATTGAAAGAAAGAGTTTTTTTCTGTAAAATTTTACTGTTTAAGCGATCGCCGCTAAACATTTCGGAATTAATTTGAGCGTCGTCACTTAAACCGCGCTTAACAAAAACTTTTTGTTTTTCGGGGAGAAGATCACCTAAATTACTTCTGTAATAAGTAACTCTAGAATAATTATTGTCGACATGAACTCGACTCAGTTTGGGCCGATCTGAAAGACTGAATATTTTTCCAAGGAAAAAATCGACATCGGCTAGTTTCTTGTTAGCGTTTAACAAACGATCGACGAAATTGACGTCGATATCGGAAGACGGCTCTAGTCGATGAAAACGATCTCTGCTTTGATAATACCTGGTAGTTCGGTGGGGCAGACTCCATGCCACGCACATCAGCCCTAGTAAGGGCACAAGGCTCGCTTCTCTCATGATCGACACAGCACTGGATTATCTGTAAACAAAATCTTTGATGAGAAAGATTATACAACTAATTCATAAAGAGGAACGGAAAAGCATTGAATTTAAAAAAAAACAAAAACAATAATGTCCAATCCGATTAATTCTTGTACCTATACCGTTTTTTCGGACTAAAGACGCACCTTTTTACACAGAAAAATGAATTCAAATTTTGGGTGCGTCTTATGGTTCAAAAGTAACATTAAAATATTTTTTTCAACTAATCGTCTCTTAATTTATAGAAATAGAAATAAGATTTATTTTTTAAAATTTGTACATAATTTGCAGGTATTACCTACATATTATATCACAATTTTACGATTGAAAAAATATAATAATTAATAAGTACACTGATAAAAAAAGGGGTAAATTTACATAGTTTTTTACATGTTCGACATGGTTTTTTCACACAAAAAGTGTAAAAAACATGTAAGTACATGATAGAGCATGTAGAATTTATTGTTAACCAATGACCCTGCGTGTACTTTTACAAAACATTTTTATCAGTGTACATCTTAAGGGGAGCCCTGTATGTTAACAATAAATAAAAATTATGAACCGAAAGTAACATTAAAAAATATTTTTCTAAAAAAATTCTTGAAACTGTTTGCCAGTGTAGAATTTACCAGAAAACCCCCACGAAAACGAAATAACCGTTACAGTTGTACCTATTAGAGGTGCCACAGATGCACAATATAAACGTTTCCGTAAAGATAATGAAACGGTCCCCCAGAGCATGAACAAATAAACATATTGTACCGAATGTGTGTCAACATTTTATACTTAGGCAAGTGTCCAACCTGTCCTGATCATTGTTGTTGTTTTGTTCCTCGGGCGCCACGATTGTGGTTAACCGTTCACTTATAAGAATGCCTTTCTTTATAAATTGATTGTATTGTAAAAAATCATTTGAAATATTAAAATAGTCCCAATTCGTAAAATCGAATTTAGAAAAATCAATGTTGGAAATTGGAATCCTGCTTTTATCGATCTTAAAAAAAACACAATATTTTTTGAAAATATAACGAAAAATTAAATTTTAATAAGTTTGACAACCATAATCATGTATGAAATTTTGAAAATTCCTATAGTACGAACCGTACCTACTATAGGAATACATGCGAGTCACTCTCTACTATTTACGAACCCAAAACATGTCAGTGGCGTGCAAGGCAGCCGTAGTGGCGGTGGCGATAGCGGCGATCATGCGGTTGCGATCAGATCCAGACACACCAAAGCGAATTTATCGCCTGATCGCGCACATAGAAAAACGCAAAACAAATTCAAATAAAACGTACCTATATTATGTATATCAATAAGTTAAATGAGTTTAATAAATATGACTTGTTATGAGCTAGAAGAAATTTTACTTGTATAGCAGCTATTTTAGAAGACAACGAAAAAGAAGAGTAAGTTATTTTATTTTGTCTTATTAGTGTCTCAACTATTACGTAACAATATGTATTTAATCTGCACAAATAGAAGTAACAAATCATATAAAATTTTATGCATTTTAACAAGATCAATAATTTTTTCGGTAATAAGTACTCGACATTTTAATTTTGTATTCAACTACCAGAGCTAACACAGCGTTCAGCGGCCAAATATGACACGAAGCGTTTGGCCGCCATCGCATAGTGGCCGCTAGAATGAACCCTGCAAATTCTCGCCAAAATGACCGCGAACGCACTCCTGTCTGAACACGTACATTAAAACAACATGTTTTATTTTACCGCTACCGCCATTCGGGCCGCCTTGGTCTGTGAGAACCTTTAAGAGTATTCGTCCCTAGTGATGTCAGAAATGTAACTACCCGTTACTAAGTACCGGGTACTTACCAAGATCCGAAGTACCGGGTATTCAATTGAAAAAGTACCCGTTACTTCGTGTATGAATAGGTACAAGTACCGAGAGATCCGTGCGTACACAATACACATTACGGTACAAATACCAAGAGATACGTGCTCTGTGGGTAGGGTACCCGGTACACATTACACAAACACATACACATACACTGGCGTCTGCCTTCTGGCAGTGCTTATGAAACTAAATACAATACGCTACAGTGCGATACAAAATACAGATGCAGTAGGACGTAGGTGAGGTGTGTCAAACTGACGCCAAAGGCAGTTCAGAAATCAGAATCCCTTAATAATATTTAGCCATTTTCCGGTTTCCCTTAGAGTTAGAAACAAAATAAAGATTTATTTTTTCAAATATGTACATAATTTGTTATTACATGTCACAATTTTATGACGACACTGTATCTGTAATTGTAATAGGAATCTGGCTTTAGAGTAGGAAAAAAATATAACACGACATTTTGAATAAAAAAACAATTTACCTACTGTAGATTGCACATAACTATTAAACTAATAACTAAATTATATTTTTTTGGTTCAGTATAATACATAATATTATTTTATAATCCTAAAAAAAACAAAACGATACAGTATCCATATTGTACACTATACACATGCAGGTCTGTTTCAAAATATAGATACGACTGCGTTGTAGAATGTAGAATCAGTGAATTTCCTACACTATAGGACACTAGGACAGTGTATAAGTACAGTTTTGTTTAGTTTGTTCAACATAAAATGCGTACACTGATTACTTTAGGAATTTTCCAAACTACCAAATAAACAAAACTGGCATATTAGTTCAATTATAAAAAAAATTTTAATTCGTAATTTATAAGTTCGTAATAATTGTAGTTTGCACGGTTCATAGGATTCTGCCATTTAGGTACATGATTTTTTGTCTGTCAGTTTGTTTTAGTTTCACTAACCTACACAATATAAAATATGATATCTGTATTGTCTGTACTTAATTTTTAGAATTATCATAAAATTCTTTCACGGATGTCTGTATAAATTGTCTGTAAAGAAAACGTTACAGAGAAACTCGAGTCTCGACATTCAACAATCCGAAATTGACATTGGTTAATGGTTAATATTATACAATATGCAAATTATATTATTTAAATACTACAAAAAATAATTCGCTTTACTCACAAAAAATTATAAAGTTTCAACTTAATTATTTGCATTACTTTCAATTAGATAACATTGTTTTCATTGTTGTATGAAAGGAGGTTGCATATTGTACCTAAACGACGTGCTATAATGTACCTACCAATACGTTTACCTTATGTATGCAGTATGCAATCGGTACCTATAAGTAACGAATACCGGCTGGCGGCTATAGAGTATAGGTATTACTATAATACAGTATTAGTTATACCTAGATCCGGTTCTCAGCACCTTAAAGTACCGGGTAAAAGTAACGGGTAGAAAGTAACGGGTACTCGATATAAAAGTACCGGGTACCCTAAATACTTAAAAGTACCGATTCTTGACAACACTATTCGTCCCTGCAAATACCCCCTGCACCCTTCATCTCAAATCTTTTCCCCTCGCCTAAAAACGGTTCGCGCTCTCCCGACGCTATTTTTAAAGCTAAAGGGTTCTGGTAAACGCCAAATGAAAGACAAAGAATCAGACTACAGATCCTTCAGGCGAATTTTTTGAAAAAAATTCCTGAAAAAACTTACAACCTTTAAAAAAAAATAATAAGTTATGTAATATTTCACACGTAGGCGAAACTGTTTTTCAAAAAATTCGCCTGAAGGATCTGTAGTCTGATTCTTTGTCTTTCATTTGGCGTTTACCAGAACTCTCTAGCTTTAAAAATAGCGTCGGGAGAGCGCGAACCGTTTTTAGTCGAGGGGAAAAGATTTGAGATGAAGGGTGCAGGGGGTATTTGCAGGGACGAATACTCTTAAGAGTTATGACGGAACAAACAGAAAACAAATTTGAAAATGATAAATTAATTATAGGTATTATTGCAAAATGCCTAAAATAATAAAATTATTTTCTTTAAAAAAAGTAATTTAAGTAGGTATATCTATAAATACAGAAAAATCTTCCTTTACAATTTATAATGTTATTAGTATTGACGATAATAAAAGAAATTTCCTGCAAGTCGGTAGGGCCTTAAAAAAACTCATCTAATAGGTACCTAAAAAATATGAGATTTGCGCCGTGAGACGCCTGGCAGATGTGAAACATAAATTTAAGCGAAATTCTAGTAACTAAATTTCGCCCTAGTCAACGAACGAAATTCTAATAACTGAATATTGCTGTTACTAAATTTCACCATGTAACTGCCCTGTTGTCGCCTTTAACAAAAGCCAAGCTATAATCCAACGCATACACAAAGTCAGTGTCACACGTTGTCATCTAACGAAATACTATAGTAACCAAATTTCGCCCTGTTATCTAGATGTCGCCTTCAACTAAAGCCATATGTTCAATCCAACGCGCACAAACGTAACGTCCTCTCATAAAACGTCGTCCCATAAAAGTGTCGCGTCAATTGCAACAAAACACGCCATTATATAGATGTTTCATATCATAAAACTATTTTTCAAATTAACTTCTTCGTCCTACGCGTTTTTATCTCGCCACCCGTCGCATAACACTGTATTGACCTTAGCACTCATCATTCAGTTATGCTATAACCGGGTGAACGAACCCGGCCTGCCTTGATTTTAGTACATATATGCATGTTAAATATATTATCTCTACCTATATAATATTACCTACTCTGATATTCATAATAAAACGCGTATACAGCATTCCGATAGGTTCCGACAGCCGTTTGTTTTCCTGTGCAACGAAGGTCGGTCAAGGGCATTCAGCACTTCAAACAAAACAATGTCAGCACACTTCGATTGTCATCTTTACGCTTCATTTATGCAACAATGCTGTCTGTTATACTTATATGTGTATGTAGGTCAAAGCTTTTTTACAGTTTTTTTTTTAATTTAGCTTCGTTATTTCGAAAGTGGTAAGATTTTTTTTTCAAAAGTGCACTGTTCGTGTGCTAACCTAACGTTGAAGTCTTTCAAGTTTGTGTTCTGACCAAACGTTGAAGTCTCCAAAGTTTGTGTTATGACCAATCGTTAAAATCTCCGAACTATGTGTTCTGATCAAACGTTGAAGTCTTTCAAGTTTGTGCCCCAAATTCCAAATTTTGTGTTCTTATTGAATTTTAAAATTTCTTTATGATTATACCCTGATCGAACCAGATCTCCGAGTTCGTGTTCTAACTAAACGTTGAAGTCTCCAACGGTTAAGACGAACGCTGTTAAAGTTTCTCAATTTTGTGTTCTATTCTAGGTTAGCGTTGAAATTCCAAAATTTTGTGTTCTGAGTATTAAAATCTACGGACTTGTTTGTACCTTGAAGTCAGAGTGTCGTTTAACTGAACGAAATAGGTATCCAAAGTATAAATCCTAACATTTGACATTTTAAGAACAAATAAATGCGATGAAAAAAAATACGGTAACAAGATTTTAGTACGTTCTGCAAAATGGTGTTTTAAATTTAAAAGAGTGGCACAATTTTAAAAATTTTTTTTGGTTGTTATTTTTATTTTGTTTCTAAAATTTATTTTAACTGGTATAGGTATTATAGGTAGCACCTAGTCCTAAACGAATTAAAAAAATATGACGTGTATTAATTTTGATTTTTTTTATTTTAAAAGAAAATGTGCATGTACACTTAACTATACCAACTGTATTTTCATGTGACGATTACAAGCTTTCTAAATTCGAATCATCAATATTATTGTTTTTGTAAGATAGGTAGGTAGGTAATATTTTTATCGCAACAAAAAATATTTTCCTGTGTAATTATTGATCGTTGTCATATCATTATCTATTCCGTAAGGGGCGGCGCCCTTATTGGGACGGTTTCACTTTTTGGTCACTGATGAGCGGTCATTGTTATCACATATAGTTATTAGTATAATTTAATACATATTTGTTATTAATTTTGCTTTATTAATATTGTACGGAATATATAGGTATATACACATAATACATTATGGTAATGTAACGAATATTCGCATATTTTTACCATTTCAACCCACAAGTGGGGAATGATACTAGTTTAGGTCAAAAATCACTTTTCAAAAATTTTACAATATCTTTCCGTTTTGAGGTCCCCTGAATCCAAAAAACATATTTTTGGAAAATCTCTGTCCGTCTGTTAGTCTGTGAACACGATACAGGTCAAACGGATAAGCGGATCGAAACCAAATTTTGGGAGGATGTTTGGTATGCAAATATGAAGAGCCCTATTGTTTTTGGGGAAAATCGGCGCATGCGCAGAAGAGATATTTGCTATAACGGTGTTTTTTATATAATAATGGTATACTTTTATTATTATTTTATTATTTTATTTATTTTTTCAAGAAATTTAAGTTTAATTAAATTTTTTTTTTCTGAACTTTATAGTTTCGGAAATATTTTGAAAATAAAAAAAATAAGCCGCTCTTTTGTTTTATGGATCTGTCAGAAATAAACAAGTTCGGCATGTTTTGATTAATATTTACATGACGTGAAACATATTAGGTATAACCATGGCAACGATTAGCAAATATCATATTGAATACTAGCCATTACCTGCGTCACCTCACGCGATATAAGATATTGTATTTTCTTTATTTTAATCAAATGTCAACATTTTTGAAGTTGGAATGGTCGCGTCGCCCAATTGGCTGGAATTTTTTACATTCGTATTCGCAAAATTCATATAGGTACGAATAAGTATTTTGAGAATATTAAATATCAGAAAAATAGTCATATATAAAAAAAAATGTTAAATTTATATATTAAGTAGGTAAATAAGACAAAAAATATTAATTTCTTAACAATTTTATAAGAGACAAGTTTTTTCGTACTCCTTTTTTAAAAAATATAAGTAAGGAAACCTTGCAATTATATCTTTTATCAACCCTTAAGGCCGCTGCACACGAGGCTAAAAACGCTGCTAGATTTCTTGCTAGATTTGCCTACTAGTTTTCTATAGCGCTGGGTTTTTTTATTGTTGTTATGTGCTCGCTTCACACGAGACTACTTTTCAAGCTTGATTTGTGGATAGATCTGGTGCGCGCGCAGTGACAGTTCGAATATAAACACAGAGCAAAACGTGTTTGTTGTGTCTGACTCTGCAGAGCATACGCCATGTTGGTTTGTGGGCGTTTGTTCAAATGCCCATGTAACAAGATACCGCTTCCTAGTTGGTTCTTGCTCATACCTAGCAGCAGATCTAGCAGGGAAAATAGTCCCTGTTCTAATTTTAAAACCTATCTTCTGAGCTAGCAAAATATACCTCAGCAGTTTCCGGTATATAGTAAATCTCGAGTTGCACAAAAAAATATTTCAACTTTTTTTTGTATCTAGCAGGATACACGGATTAATCACTGTTACTACTTTCAATGAACACATTGTAGATAAAAATTCTTGTAACGTGTTCACAGTTTTTACGTCTGAGTAGATCCTTATGTGAACAAAAACCCGAGGAAACAGCGAGAAAACGAAATTATATCAAACAGAAATCCCGTTACTGTATTTATAGTATCTATTGATAATAATTGTTATTTGGTCGGTTATACTTATGTATATATCTATTTAACATCGTTATTCTAGTTTATATTTGCAATTGCCGATGCAGAAAAAAACTATTGTGTCACTTTTGATAACAAGAATATAAGTAAAGAAGGTAATACAACAGGTATCTAAACATTCGCGTGCCAATAAATATATATGTCTTCATTCACGTTAATGTCGGTTTTGAACTAAACTTTACTTTAACCTTAATCTAAAGCAGGGGCGAAGGTACGGGGGGAGATCCAAGGGATCCGACCCCCCCCCCGAGCTTGTGGTTTCATTTATTTTTATTTCATTCTTAAAAAAGGTTTTCTTTAATAGAGCCATTTTTGAAATATTGGGTCGTTCTTGTAATATAATGTTATCTATCAACGTTTATGAAGTCTAAGATCATCAATAATTTTTAAAATGAATGTAATTTTTAGAGAAACAATCGTAATCTTTTTTTAATAGAGCATTTTGCCGGGAGCCTCGACTGTCAGTGCCCATGACATTTAACATCCTTCATGAATATAACCATTAGCGCCGCATGTCACTGTGTGTTGTATTCTTTCTTATAAGAATGTGGATGTATATGATCCTAAATCCACTTTCTTAGGAGTGGC
Organism: Xanthostigma xanthostigma; assembly: GCA_963575645.1. Classification (NCBI taxonomy): domain Eukaryota; kingdom Metazoa; phylum Arthropoda; class Insecta; order Raphidioptera; family Raphidiidae; genus Xanthostigma; species Xanthostigma xanthostigma. The sequence continues at coordinate 26,296,668 of OY754471.1, forward strand.
TTGGAGAGGGTTCAATTGGTCAAAAATTTCTGCCGCTGGTATTTCCCGGTCATTTGGCTCTTAACAGAGCCTAAAAACGAAACGGCAGATTTTTTTATATATTAACCATTTTTTACTATGCATCTGAAATTTTTTATCCCTCTTAAAATGGGTCCAGACTCCGCCTATATGTCATACTAGCGGTCCCACTCGGTTTCACCCGGGTGCAAAAGAACGAATGGGGAGAGGGACATGAGTACACACGTTCATCTTAGTTTACCGAGATAAATGTTGTGTTCAAATTTCATGATGATCGGAGTTACCGTTCAAAAGTTTTTGTCGGACGGACAAATTTTGAGTTACATTTTGCAACATTTTGCTCCTATTGGTCGTAGCGTGATATTATATAACCTATAGCCTTCCTTGATAAATGGGTTATCGAACAAAAACAAAAATTTTCAATTCGAACCAGTAGTTCCTAAGATTAGCGCGTTCAACCAAACAAACAAACAAACTCTTCAGCTTTATATATTAGTATAGATAAGAAAAAAATGCTCTAAATAGCTTATGTACCAAGCGGCAGAAGGTTGGGACGACATGGTTTTTTTGCGCGTCAGCTTCATAACTATAAGCTTTTTCAAATGACCATATTATATATCTTCTCCACGAGTCGTGAGACCTCGTTTGCCTAAAATACGAAACCTCTATAAGTTTAACGAATAATTAAGAATTTGGTCCTCAGAAAGTCAAAAATCAAGTACGTCATTACGTCTGCATAAGTATACGCAACATTTTCTCAAAATAATGAAGCCACATTTATCAATGTGCTTTTTAATTTCATCAAATGCAAAATTAAATGATAATCGAAAATCTTAATTTTCTAAATTTATTTTTCGAATAGTAAAATCAGGTTTAGTCTTCAACTATTACACCCAAGTTGCACGACTTTTTGAAGAATTAAATACCCGTTTTTTTAATTCGAAACGGTATTTTTAAACTTGTAGGTATAACGCCATTCGTAAATTTCGTTACTTGTTTTATGTTTAACAGACGGATAACGGATTGCACGGTTACGGTTAACGCCGACGTTAAACGTCTATTAACCAAGTATATAAGTACTTAGGAGTAACTGCTTACCACACATATAACATGCCTATTATGTATAGTATTTATAACGTAACCGACAATGAATGAGTTAAAAGCGTTAAATTGTAACAATAATTCATCTTACCTTCCTATAGTTACAATAAAGTTGTTACTGTCACAACCGTTAATATTATCCGTATCACTCGACTGTTACGAGGCACACTGACTGAGTTACACTGTTACGCGGCCGTCTTAACGAATCGTCGAATAGCGGTTCCTCCGACCGGCTGCCCTAGCATTCAATACACGTTGTAGGTACATAACAATAATTATTATTCTTCGATATATAATAGCAAAGGATTTTATAGTCCAAGACCTATCAAACATTTTTGGGGTGTTTGAGGTAGCGTGAAAATTTGTGTAACGTCTGAACACCAAATCGAAGACCATGGCTGAAGAGTAGTGGGGCCTAGTCAAGTTGTGAATTATTTACTTTGCGAAATTTCATTTGCAACAAAAAATTTTGAAATTAAGAATAGGCCAGATCATTTAGTCGGGTCTGAATGCCTGCTAGGCGGTTTCAAAACTGGGAATATTATATGTGAGAACAAGTACCGAGCGGGGTGCAAAATAACGAATTGGGGGAGGGATATAAGTACGCACATTCATCTTAGTTTATACCGAGATGAATGTTATTTCGAAATTTCATGATGATCGGAGTTACCGTTCAAAAGTTGTTGTCGGACGGACAAATTTTGAATTACATTTTGCAACATTTTTCATTTGATGCTCCGCTCCTATTGGTCGTAGCGTGATATTATATAGCCTATAGCCTTCCTCGATAAATGGGCTATTCAACATTTTTTTTTCAATGCGAACCAGTAGTTCCTGAGATTAGCGCGTTCAACCAACCAAACAAATTCTTCAGCTTTATATATTTGTATAAGTAGGTACTTAGATTATTGTCACATTTAAGAACAATTTTTTCTAACATTAATATTTGCTTGAATTCAGCGAATGCTACAATACTAGTATGCAGGCCAAACGATAAAAGATGCAGTGATATAGAAGAAATTTCTTGCTCTTGACTATTTCGTTGCCAGATCAGAATCCACCCGGACGAAACCAGGCCGGTAAGCTAGTTATAATGACGAGGCAACGAGAAATTCACGAACGGGCGATAATTTGTACGCCAATTCTTCGGTTTTCTACGGTGCACGTTTTGAGATTAGAAAAAAAAAATTATGGTTTCTCTTGTAGTCCCTATACCAAAAATCTCATGGGTGCTCTAGCATCTAACTATTTAGCCGGCGCCTATATGACTCAGCGCCATTCGAAAGAGGTTGCATGCATTTAAGTAAAGCCATTCTTGCATCTTATTTACTACAATGAGATTTCGACTGCGTTTCAAGCCACATCACAGTGAAATCTCGGTTATGTGTGCGAGGCTTAAAAATTATCCGTGCATGTTCATGATTTTTTGTGTACGTTCGACTGCTCGTTTCTGATATAAAATCTTTGACGCAGGCCCTAAAAATATTCTAACAAGATGTCGTATGTTCAATTATTGAACATACGACATCTTGTTAGGATATTTTTAGGGCCTGCGTCAAAGATTTGTTCGCGCCGTGGCGAACTTAAACGATAATTTTTACACGTGTCGAAGGATTATTTTGTGTCGGTTGTATGGGGACCGTGCGTGAAACATAGAGGCAGCACTACTGGCGAAGTTAGCGCTCTCTAGTATCTAATTAATGAAGTAAATGGGATGATTTTATAATAGTAAACAATGATTTTTTGAAAAAATGGTAAAAATAAGAAGTACGCATTTCAACCTGTAATTAATACTCGTGTAGGTACATGGACAAAAAACTTTTTAACAAAAAAATTAAACCGCCGAAAAACTGAAAAGCAAAAAATAATACTATCTAAGTAGTTGAACGTATGTGACAGTCTAGTATATCTAAGTAATTTTGAGTCGGCGTCAACAATCCTTCGCCGGAAATCTCTGAGCGTTCACGAAGTTAATGTCAGCGACAGAGCAACCCGAACGGGCACACTGAGGGCATACGTCTTTGCGAGTGGTCGTGTGGAGAGCGCATGTTTGGAATGTTAATGTTTATCGCTGGAGATTTCACGTATCATTGTTAATTTGATTTAGTTATTTCTTTTAGTGATCTTTGTTCATTGATGGTTTGACGCCGACTCAAAATTACTTAGATATACTAGACTGTCACATACGTTCAACTACTTAGATAGTATTATTTTTTGCTTTTCAGTTTTTCGGCGGTTTAATTTTTTTGTTAAAAAGTTTTTATTTTATAATTTTTTGTGGCTATATAATTTATAATTGTAATACACAACTCAGCATGAAAATCTGTGAGTGAACTATAAATCACCCCTATTTTCCCACCCTTAGGGTAGGAGTTTTTTTTCCAAATTTATATGAGACGAACCTCGAGGTATACCCTATCCAATAAAAAAATAATGATTAAAATTGGACCACTCTGTAAAAAGTTATGTGTGGTCATACATTACAATCATTGAGTGAACAATCAATCATCCCCTGTTTTCCTACCCTTAGGGTTGGAATTTTTTTACCAAATTTATATGGGACCAACTTCGGGGTATACCCTTTCAAACAAAAAAATAATTATCAAAATCGGACTACTCTGTAAAAAGTTATGCGTGGTCATACATACCTAAATAAAAAAAAAAAAAAAATATATAAAAAAAAAAAAAAATATACGCGTCGAATTGAGAACCTCCTTCGTTTTTGTTTTTCGTCGGTTAAAAATAGCTCAAAAGGCGAAAAATAATATAATTCTGGTCATGTGTATGATGTTGTAGAACGTTGTTTAAATGGACAAGTTGTCATAACCGCAAAGTTGTACCACAAACAACAGTGTCTAAAGTGTGTAATGTAAAAATTACGCTATGTAAAAGCAATTTCTTCTTTATAATATAATATTAGTATTTTATTTTGTAATTGTTTTATATTTTCGATAACTGAAAAGCAAACTGTTACTAATTGACATATAAATGCAATTTTTTTACCCAAAACCTGCTCATAATATATCATTATATTTTGAATAAATGCTTCCATAAAATGAATATTTTTACCACCAGTTGGCGTGAAAATCACGAAGCTCGGTTAAAATATAGTGTATACATGCGTTTTGTTGGTATGGTAGCTATGGAAATCATTAGTGCATTACAGAAAACCATTCCACACTAAATGCAATATAGACCGAGGGCCTAAGAAGGTTTGTGTGGAAAGATCTTCCATAGCTACCATATCAACAAAACTCATGTATATATCTACATTGCATTTTAAATGAAATTAACTGTATACGCATGCCTCGGAAAAGGTCCATACAACTATTCGAACGTTTTAACTTTCAAATGTTTTTCACCCGCTCCTAGGTAGCATTTATAGACAAATCTTTGATTAACGTCTGATTAGAACTCTTCAATAAATAAAATTATCGACCAATTTTTCAGACAATATATTAACAAAAAATATAATTAATACATTAACGTTTTCCATGACTACTTAATAAAAAATTGTTTGTTATTATTTTTTCAATATTTTGATACTAATTAATTATTTTGAAAGAATTTTATACAAAGCGAATTAGAAATTAAATATTAATTATTTTTTAGATCCGTTCTGAAGAAGATCCAAATCCGGATCGAAACTTTAATGTATTAAATATATTTTTTGTTAATCTATTGTCTGAAGAATTGGTCGATAATTTTATTTATTGAATAGCATCTATAGATATACACATTTGTGCTTTTATCCGCGGTTTGCTAAGTCCCGCCCAGAACGGATAATCTAGACTCTACTGTAAATGTATTTGTTAATAATATTATGCGGAGCCTTCTCACCTGCTGTGTCGAACACGGGGTCAGTAAAAAATCACTCTAGAATGCGTAGGCAGGTGATTACATCGGGTGACCTATGATGTCGCCTGGTTTTTCGATGATACGCTTATGCCGTGAGCTGAAACAAAATATTCGTATATCTCAGTTCAAATATGTACTTATAAATAATACATTCACAACTTAGTTTAAACTCTAAAGAACCGTTAATCAAAAAATACTGTTTTGATTTCACAACATTATAGATAGAAATTCGTATGGAGTATCGATTGATTTGTATAACTTATGGAATAAGATCTGAAGAATTTCGTGGTCAGAATACGCCATGTTGGATTTAAATGAATTTTGATTTTTCTTAAGGCTTAAACTATCTATGTTCCAAATATAGCTCGATTGGAAGTAGGTACTCAGATTTATAATGATCTAGCGGTCATTCAGTGAACGCCCGAAATATGAATTTTTGAACAATCGTATCTCGGAAACTATTCGATTTAGACGTATGAAAATTGAAATACTACTTCTTTTTGGTAACCTTAGCTCCCCTGAAAAAAATCAGTTTTGTAACGTACCTAACTAGCCTACAGGAGAAGGGGGTTGATAAAAACTTTTTAACCGCCGAAAAACTGAAAAGCAAAAAATAATAAAATATCTTTTTATATAACTAAGTTCTATAATAGTAGTTGAACGTATGTGACAGTCTAGTACTATATCTAAGTAATTTTGAGTCGGCGTCAACAATCCTTCGCCAGAAATCTTTGAGCGTTCACGAAGTTAATGTCACGACAGAGCAACCCGAACGGGCACACACTGAGGGCACACGTCTTTGCGAGTGGTCGTGTGGAGAGCGCATGTTTGGAATGTTAATGTTTATCGCTGGAGATTTCACGTATCATTGTTAATTTGATTTGGTTATTTCTTTTAGTGATCTTTGTTCATTGATTGTTTGACGCCGACTCAAAATTACTTAGATATAGTACTAGACTGTCACATACGTTCAACTACTTAAATAGAATAGTTATATAAAAATATTTATTATTTTTTGATTTTCAGTTTTTCGGCGGTTTAATTTTTTTGTTAAAAAGTTTTTATTTTATAATTTTTTGTGGCTATATCTAATATATAAAATTCTCGTGTCACAGTTTTCGTTGCCATACTCCTCCGAAACGGCTTGACCGATTTTGATGAAATTTTTTGTGCTTATCCGGTATCTATGAGAATCTGCCAACATCTATTTTTCATCCCCCTAAATGTTAAGGGTAGTCCACCCCTAAATTTTTTTTCTTCCTTCCCCATTCGTTCTTTTGCACCCGGGTGAAACCGGGCGGGACCGCTAGTAATTTATAATTGTAATTTTATAATTGTAATACACAAATCTGTGAGTGAACAATAAATCACCCCTATTTTCCCACCCTTTGGGTAGGAATTTTTTTTCCAAATTTATATGAGACCAACCTCGAGGTATACCCTATCCAAAAAAAAAAATAATTATCGAAATCGGACTACTCTGTAAAAAGTTATGTGAGGTCATACATTGCAATCAGCGAGTGAAGAATCAATCATCCCCTGTTTTCCTACCCTTAGGGTTGGAATTTTTTTACCAAATTTATATGGGACCAACTTCGGGGTATACCCTTTCAAACAAAAAAATAATTATCAAAATCGGACTGCTCTGTAAAAAGTTATGTGTGGTCATACATTACAATCAGTGAATGAACAATCAATCATCCCCTGTTTTCTTACCCTTAGGGTTGGAATTTTTTACCAAATTTATATGGGACCAACTTCGGGGTATACCCTTTCAAACAAAAAAATAATTATCAAAATCGGACCACTCTGTAAAAAGTTATGCGTGGTCATACATAAAAAAAAAATTTAAAAAAATATACGCGTCGACTTGAGAACCTCCTCCGTTTTTGTTTTTCGTCGGTTAAAAAGGGTTCGAACTTCGAACTGGTTCGTGATGTAAATAATGCACAGTACGCGCGTGATCTGCAGTTTTATAAAAAACTTGGTCTGCGCACTGTGTGCGCTTAGGTTATGCGTTTTTGCAATTTATATTCTCAATAAAAACTAACAACACACACAGACATTGGAACCCGGCCCACCCCAGCGTCAAATGCTAGGGACGCCACTGATTTTTACCCGCGCAATTAATGTTGTTTTTTTTTAAGTGAATACCTACTTCTTTAAAAACGGGGATAAACTCGTTTCCCTATGTAACGAAATTTGTAACAGAATTGTTCACGAAATTCTACCTACTATTAGTAACAATGATTAACTCAGTAGTAGAGTCCTGGTATACCACGCGGCTGGCCCGAGTTCGATTACCGTCAGGTGCGCGCAACAATTTTGTGTTTTTATTTGATTTTTATTATTTTTAAGTATACGTGTCTATTAGGTACTTACATATAAAATTTTCGACTAATTTATCAGAATAATACTTGAGCTAAAAAAACAATATTTGCAGTAAACCTGCGAAAATTTTGTTGTCTGCTTAGATTTTCTTATTTATTATTTCCAGTAAAACTGCGAAAAAATTAAGTGTGTTACGAGACCGCATTACAGAAGTGAAACTTCTAGTTGCAAATCATATACGAGTGCATTTGGACAAGTGGAAAAAATGTGTTACGTTCAGATTAACGTACAGTTGTATAGAGAATACAATCCCGAGAATGTTTTTCAATCCCGGGATTACGGGATTTTTGATGCTTAATCCCGGGGCTATCCCGGGATTAGACTATGTGGTTTCTAATTGGGCTCAAATGAAAAAAAACTTGAGTAATTTCTTAAAAAATGTTTTTAAAATCGTTGCACAACACAAATCACAATATAGTAAGAAAAGAAAATAGACAAAACAAAAAAAAACTTTACTTTTGCAAGAAATCAAAAAGACAACACAAAAAAACTATTAAGAATTTCGAAAATACAATCACAGAAATATCAAAGCATCCAATGTTTGACTTCCAAGCCTGCTTCGTAGTTTATTGCCAACATAAGCAGCAGCTGAAAACGCACGCTCAGGTTCGACGCTGGTTGGAGGAATAGACAATAGATACTTATATGCTGTTTCTAAATGATATCCACGAGCTCCTCCATTTTCGAACAGGCTTATTTCACGTCTAATACTATTTGCCAACCCCGATTCATTTTATACTTGTACTTCAGGATATGGAGATTTCATATTCTTACATATCGTACCGCGTACTTATAAGGATTGTTTTTTATCGTTATGTAATAAATAATATTAAAATAATCTAGGCAAGGTAATTGTCAAGGCGCAACGATTACGGAATGCAAACTAGATGTGTTCGTGCCAATCCCGAAAATCCCGAGATTAGCCAAGTACGATCCCGGGATTTTCGGGGCCAGAAAACGGCCGGGATCCCGGGATCCCGAGATTCGGGATCCCGGGATTGTATTCTCTAAGTACAGACGATATAATATAGGTACATATGAACGAGAAACTATCTCGTAAGACATTTTTTTATTTACTGCTCAGTTCCCCTTAGTAAAAGCGCTAAAAATTCTAAAAATGACTACTGCAGTCACTTGTAAATAATAGGTACTAGGTACCTAATGGTTAAAAATAGGTATATTGATATTTTTTGCATAGGTACTTACGTTTCTGACATTTAATTTTTCATAATTATTTGACGACAACAACAATACATTTTTCATTGTAAATCAGATGGAAATAGTCACACAATTATTTGCTTATATAAAAAAAAGTTAAAACTGAACGTTTAGTTTGAGCTTTAAGTCAGCGGCTTTCAACATTTTCGGTACAGCGCTTACACAAATCCGACTTAATTTGGTGTGGCGACCCATTTGTTTGTTTTCATATAACTTTTAAGACGATTAATTTTTCAGTAATCGTTGGTTTCAAGCATTTAAAAACAATAGATACTTGAGTTAAAAAATGTACGGACGGTGATTTTAAATAATATGAAATTTTAAAGGAGTGGCCCCAAAATCAGGTTGCACTTCGGACCATCCAATTGCTTAGTCCACGGGTGTGCAGAAAATTATTTTAAACAAAATATTTGAATAATCGCGAACTTCCTAAAACTTTATCTGGTTCAGTATCGATTAAAAAGTTTTATAAGCACCTAATATTTTTTTCACATATTCGTAATTATTTGAAGTCACATTTTAAGCACACTGTAAATTTTTGTTTTATTAAATTCACTTCGCGTTTTCCCGAAAATTTAATAAGAATTATTTTGTAGCATTTATAACTGCACCTCAAAAATAGTTTATGTAGAATAAGTATATTAATAACAACAAATTTGATGCAATAATTAACATAAAAATAACATTATATAAAATTTAAAACAATTGAATTAAAAATTGCAACGATTAGATAATATCTTTAAATTCGTCGAGAAGAGTAGAATTTAAAATCGCAACAAACCATTAATTTTCTTATAACTATTGATTTTAAAATCGCAACAATCCATTTATCGTTTGTAACAGTTGAATTTAAAAACGCAACAATCCATTTATCGTTTGTAACTGTTGATTTTAAAATCACAACAATCGATTTATCGTTTGTAACAGTTGAATTTAAAAACGCAACAATCCATTAATTCGTTTATAACTGTTGAATTTAAAATCGCAACAATCTATTAATTCGTTGATAAAAGTTTAATTTAAAATCATAATAACTGTGTTAGTCGTTGAGAACAGATGAATTTCGCAACAATCACTAATTAATTTCATTGCAAACGTATCAAATGTCGTTTTACACTTTCTGACAACTTCATTAACGGCATCTCAGCTTGTGAATATTAGATCCAAATGCAATTTATTAAATGTGTGTTTATTATTGTTTACAGGTGACGGGTTCGCATCCCGTTGTAGTCTGACTGCATTTAATGGTAAGTCGAGTCGGCGACAATGACAATGGTCGGGGCAAACTATTAGCATGTCATCTGAAGCGAAACGAAGCAATCTAGATCGCAGAATCCATCACATCTCTTTACATACATTATGCGTTTGCATAATGAAACTGTGTAAGTACCTATACCTACTTTATTTTTACCCTATACTTTGGTTTTACTTAACAACTGGACTTAGTAACAGACAGTGACAGCGCGTGAACATTTTAAATGGGTGTTCTGCCGGGTCAGCCGGAGGTACCTCTTAACACAGGTAGAAATGAGGGGGCTTAATTAAATTATGAATCACATCCATGTCTATGATGTTTTAATTATTAACTTTTTTTCAAACTTTGTTGACAACAAACTACACTAGTCACTACGGCCATATCTTGTATCATGTATTTGTATACACGACATACGTACCGCCGAGTCAAAGCAGCCAAATGTGTTGACAGATAGATTCAGTGAACAGTTAGCAGATGACAGTGAGAAATGCTTGTTTGTACTAATGTGCTGACGGTAAATGCAGCTCAAAGCAGAACTAAAAAAACACGCTATAACGCGTGAGTCAGAAGTTGCAAGGTGTACACCGGGGGTATCTGATGTTTCATGTGCTGCTTCGGAGCGCAGAACAGCGCCTCAACGCAAGGAAGTCTGCCACACTCACACAGAACACGCAATTACACTACTTCCTAACATTAAATATTGATGAAATATGGAAAATATTATTCATTCTAAAATTCTGAAGTACCTAAGGTTTTGGTTTGTCTTGAGCTCTGCGGCACTTATAGAGGAACCGCCACTGGTAACAGACCAACATGCTGTTTTCACTTCATGTGAGAATAGGGCTGCCACCAGCGTTGCCACTTGCCAGTTAATTATTTGATCAAGTTGGCAATTTTAGCGTGTTTAACAAAAATTGGGATTTAGTTGCAAAAACCGGGACGTCCTATAAAATAACATGTCAGCACGACCCATAATATTCACGGGAGAAGTGAAACTTCTTTAGAGTTCTGAACTAGTTTCATTGATGCGCTATCCAGCTTGCGTTAACAAGGTTTCTCTTATATTTCCCCGCCGTTGATTAATTAACGTTACAGATTTCAAATAGATACGTCGCTAAAGAAGTTATACATTATCGAGTATTCGAGTGGGAAGTATATTGAAGTTGAAATATAAATTGGCACCTGTTGGGTATGCAACTAAACTAGCTGCTACAAAAAGAACAAAAATAGGGTCCGCGATAGGGAATACTCTATCAGTGTTTCTACCTTAGAGTATTTTTCCATAAATTCAGGGGAATTTTTTCTATTCAGGAAAATTTTTAGGGTATTTACTATATATTTTTTAGTATAAAATATTTTTACATGGCCCTGCACAAGCGCTCCAATACAATTATGTCTACTTATTTTATTTGATATTCAAATAATATTTATTATGTATACTGCATTAGCAATAAAAATGAAATAATTTTTCACTTTATTCTTTTAAAAATTGTTTTGGTTTTAAAGTAATTTAGTTTTTAGTTAATAAATACACATTTTAAAAATAATTTATTATTACTTATTTATAACAAACTTTAAATATTAAAAATTTAGGGGAAAATATTTTGAAAACTTTGTTTTGACGTGATAACGTCTTATAAATTGATGAATCACCAATCTTATAAATTGATAAAACACCGGCTGCATCACAGAACAATAATAGTACAGTTCTGTGGGCTGCATGCACGAAAAAGTGTAACGTTCCTAAATCCTAACGTTCGTAACGCGTAACGTTCCGCCTGACCCTGTGCGTGCTTTTTGCTAATTTCTCGCTCAATTTAAATCAGATCGGTTTGAAACCAGTCTTAAACGAAAGAGGAGAACATTTTACATAGATTTCGTATAACAGAATTTGCCTAAACAGTTTTTTTATACAAATTTATATAGAAAAATAGCTGTATAAATGCAATGTTGTCTAATGCATGGCGCGACGCGGTCGGTCGTCTTTGTTTGCCGTACACGGAAATTAGAAGATAACGTATGTCTTGTCTTAACATGAAAACGGCTGCATTTCTAATGTTTAATTCAATTTTTTGACATTAGTATTTTCAATTTTGTGAAATGCAACGCCTTCTAAGTTAAGTATTGGAATAACTAATTATTATTAGAACATAATACTTTGACAGTTGCAAACGTCACTTTTGACATTTCTTATCATTCCGACACCAAGGATAAGCGGATTGAAACCAAATTTTGGGAGGTTTAGGTTATGTATTACGGAATACGTTATCACGTAAAACTATCGTCCGTAAACCGACTTTACAGACAACCAATTTTTTAGGGGATTTTCATTTTAGGATTAGGGGAAAGTGTCAACACTGTACTCTATCTGGCGGCGAAACATACAACATGTTCTCTGCATACAACTAACATGTGGTAAACATTAAACAAGTAAACGGTACTGTCAATGAATAACGTTAATCGTGACTTTTTCATAATAATAAAAAACGTTGATAAATTAATAAGTGACTCATTATGGAATCTGCGACGTTTACACCTCGTGCACAAACAAATAAAAAGTTAGTCTGTATAGTAAGAGGCTGTAATAGTACCACCGATAAAAATCTTGAACTGTGTTTTCACCGCTTCCCAACGAATCCTAACTGTTTTGTATCTGTAAAAAATATATTTGGAAAATTTGAGAAGAAAAATAAACTAGAAGATTGGATGAAAGCAGTAGGTGTCAAAAAAGTGAATTTTGGAATGAAGATTTGCTCACGTCATTTTAGTGTAGATGATTATATTTTACCATGTAAGTAGATATTATACTTAGTCTTAATATTGAAAACTTAATTTATTAATTGAATAGTTATTACTTTTACTTATAATTGATTTTTATAGATGCACCAGCAATACTCAAACGTTTGAAGAATACTGCAATTCCATCTTTAAATCTACCAAGTTCTACAAAAGAAAAAATTAAACATGACAGGAGAGTAAGACTTTTGAAGAGAAACGTCACAAAAACAAATAATTATAACAGATAAGCTTCGGCAAGGTGAACCAATAAACTTTGATCAATCTGTATTACATGAGGATTTATCAGAAAATGGGCAAAAAACACCAACTTCTTGTGAAAAATATAAAAGTTCATCTACTCAAGATTTTGGTGTATAAGTGGAAACTGTTTTTTTTCTAAAATTGAATCTTATGAACATGTTAAAAAATGGTGTACAATTAAGCACTTATACTGGTATTGAGTCGTTTGCGATTTTAAATACTATTGTTGAAATCGTAACACTGAAGTTCGGCAATCAACTCATTCAACATAAAAATGAACATTCGTGAAATAGTGGTAATTACATACGTCAAATTGAAACAAAATACACCATATAAATTGTTGAGCCATTTTATTTTATTGCTGTTCTGAAACCACGTGTTGACGAGTATGGGCTATGTGCAAGGAGGCGGAGTTACAAGTTTTTTAATTACAAAGAAAACATGGGCAAAACTAGGCGATCTAAAAATGCTTGTTGTGTTCCGGGCTGTTGCGTTGATGGCGATTTAAGTAAAATAAAGATCATTGGCGCCATAATTTGACGTTACGCTGTCAATGTAAACAAATTATTTATGTATTGTACGTCATAATTGATAAATAAATATCACGTACCTTTTATGTTATGCTATTTATAATATAATGGTTTACAATCTGAATTTTATTGTACATAAAATTAACAGCAGTTTTCCTTGTTATATATATTTATTTTTTTTGACACATTTTTTGACTTATCACCATAGAAACATGTCGCGATAGTAGGCTTCATGCACTCAGCCTATAGGGGCTATGGGAATAATACTGCATCGTCGCCATGTTTTTAAAGCTCCGCTCCCTATTGAATAAAAAAAGTAAATATAACGAAGTTTTACAAAAATTCGAGAATCACTAAAACAATTATTGTAGTACAGTGAAATTTAGCCTTCTGCTTATTTCACAATTAATTATAAAAATCATATTGTATTATTTAACGTTGTTATTAATATTTAATTCGTTTAAAATAGAAAATTATTATTTATTGTAATATATTGCATTTTTTTTATTTATAGAATAATTTATTATCATTAGGTACATTTTTCAATGAAATTGCATTACTATATCATTTATTAAGTCACAGTTTTATAGGAAAGATTTTGCCAATCGACTGAATTGAAAAATGGATGTGCCTTTATTTCACCAGCTCCGTGAGCACCCAATCGAAGGTTAGGTTCATATGTTATAAGCTAAAAACAAAAAAAAAATATGAATGCGTAAATATAGGATAAAAAAAAAAATACCTCGGTCTAACATAACCTAGCTTATAATAGTAGTTGTAGTAGTAGCTCTTGGACTATTACCTGCGTAAGAAGTGAATGCGCCTCAGCCGAAACAAACATTGGAATATTAAGTGCTGTGTAATTATTGAATCCGCCCGGATGACAGGAGTAGAAATTCTAAAATAATAAATGGGTCATTTTTGTATTAATTTACAAAAAATTAAAACAAGTATCTTTAAAACATAATTTTAAATTTTTTTACGTGAAAACGTCTATTCATTTGTTAAGTACAGTGATACCGAGCTTTCTTGTTACAAAACACCGTCAGATTTGAATAGGTAATAACCATGAGACAATGCGTGAACAAGGTTGAGCCCACAATGGATAGATCTTGTCTGTACGTGTATGTCGCGTAGGATTTGTTTTGTCTGTACAATCGTCGCACCAGTGTAGGCGCATGAGCGTGATAGTAACGAATCAGCTTTTTGTAAGTGTAATTAATGTAGCGTGACAACGTGTTTAGCTAGGACGTTGATTCGGGTGTCGTGAAGAGCTTGTGGAGTACTAGTGATGCTATAATAGTCGCCGGAATATAAGTAAAAATCGGTATTAAATTGTAAATTATAATTAAAGATGTCTTATATAACTCGTAAATATTCTGGGAATTATAGAGAACGCAAATCAGCAGTAAGCCCCCGTCGTAATGAATGCAACAAGCTACGACGGCGTCGAAAAGGAAACGAAAGAACCCAAACGTCTACGGATCACGTGCAGACGTCGTTGGATTGCGATACAGGAAACAGTAATACCAAACGCTTGTTATGATTTTATCCCGGCGTTTTCACGACAAAACTACGGCGCGGACCCAAGCTGCGCCTTTAATTTTTTATTAATGACGATTTATGATTTCACGCAGGGTTTAAAAAATAGTGTGTAACGTACTCACCATTCCGGTTAACATTTCATACAACAGCACTCCGTAGCTCCACCAATCTACAGAGCTATCGACTGTATCCGTTCCTTGCATTTCCGGTGCGACGTACATCTTCTCTGGGAAATTTGTATAACGTTTGATCGGAACTCCTTTCCAGTAATATACGAATGTTAAAGCTAAGTTCTCTTTATCGTCCA
This sequence comes from Xanthostigma xanthostigma, assembly GCA_963575645.1. Classification (NCBI taxonomy): domain Eukaryota; kingdom Metazoa; phylum Arthropoda; class Insecta; order Raphidioptera; family Raphidiidae; genus Xanthostigma; species Xanthostigma xanthostigma. The sequence continues at coordinate 26,311,930 of OY754471.1, forward strand.
ATAATAGATTCTTTGGTTGTAAATCATACCACACAACGCCTATACGATGAAGCGATTCTAAAGCAATTAAAAGCTGAGCTCCCCAACGTATCACCTTGTCTTCAGGAACTGGATTCCACTGTTTTATGATTTCGTTGCTCCAACATTCTACAGTGCTTTTAATTTCGTTTTCGAGTAAATTAGGATGACTTTTGGAACTGAGTACATCTAAAAAAAATATTTTCGAAAATTTTTTTTGATATCTTCGACTGCCAATATTATCTAAGTCCAACACCGATATATTTATATTTTTCGTTTATTATTGTTTTTAACCAGCCTTGCACCCCTACATCACCCGCGTCTTGACAGGAATCTCATCTTAACACGAACATAGCCAGATACAAAGTATCCGACAGACGTTGCTGACCTCGCCTGTCGAGCGTCTATAACCCTACGTCTTGAGTACTAATATACAGCATACTAAGTGTAATCAAAATCGGTTCAACTGTTTTCGAGTGACACTGGTACAGACAGACGGACAAAAATTCTGGAAATACATATTTCTGTCTAGCTGAAAACCCGCAAAAAGGCAAAACAACGTAACGAGACCCCAATACTGTTATCAATCTAAATAAAGAAAATTTTCAACTAATTCTTCAGACTTCGCTTTATTAGTAATTAATCAAATCATTATTAATAAAGCTAAATAGAAAAGTGTATTTTAAATAATAAAATCAGACGTTAACAAAGAATTGACTGTTTTATATCAGTTAGATTTTCAATTTATTATCAATATTTAATTATTAATACTGATGATAAATTGAAAATACTTTTACCAGCTCACAAAACATCTATGAAAACGTCCTTAAGTTTTAAAAATACATACCATCTGAAGATATCACATTTAAATTGATGTCCGATGGAGAAACGTCTTCGAATGTTTTATTCAACTCACTATCGTCAGCAGAAAAGGATGTGACGTCTTTTGAAAGGCAATATTGTTCGACTAGATCAGCGTAGCACAATTCTGATTCACTTTTAAGTTTATTAAAATCTGGACTAGGGTTGACAATCGTTTCACTTACAGTGTTGCCTTTTTTTGAAATATTTTCATGACTTTTTATATACTGCCACAAACTACCACCACTACAAAAAAAAAACTCTTTAGCGATAGTTGGCTTATGTGCATCCATACAGTGCCATTGCTGGATTCATCGGCGCCCATGGCAAGATTCTGATTTAGCGCCCTCAAAATTTTGTCGATTGATATATTCAAATAAAACAATCATAACCGCATTACTGATTGCGTTCTCCCGGACTTGCGCTCCTGGCGCGGGTCTCGGTTGCCAGTCTAGTTTTGGCGTTGCAACCATATTATGTAATATACTAAAATCACTCTTTATTTTTGACGTGATAACGTCTTATAAATTGATGAAACACCGGCTGCATGCACGAAAAAGTGTCACGTTCCGAAATGTGTCACGTTCCGCGCACGATCGGCCCAAGTTTGACAGCTACTAAAATTTAAGTTATGTATTATTCGAGCGGAATACGTTATCACGTAAAACTATCGTCCGTAAACCGACTTTACAGACAACCAATTTTTTTTTATGGTCTCAGACAGCTAGGTTATTTGGGTCTAATTTACAGGGACAAGCCATGGAAACGCCATATAAACAATGACATCGCTACATGTTCGACCGCCCTCATGATAGAGCAGAATGGTTCCTACTACTTATCAACAAACTAGCAGACCCAACGTTGCTCGTAAATGAGTATATAGCCCATGATTTTCCCAAATGTTTTCTCTACCTATTTCGCGCAACCACCACATGAAAATACGTTGAATAATTTATCTCGATCAGACAGACGACGCTTTTCATGTAACGATTGCAGCACAAACATATTTTCAAAGGCTAGACAGATCAGGAAATGAACCGATGAATGTATGTTGTAGGGTTTTTCCACTTGTAGTTCTTAGTGAAAGAGTCGAAGAGAACGTCGTTTTTATTGGCATGTAATTTTGGAAGAGGCGGCTGTATTTTTACGAGTGAAATTAAAAAATAAATTACCTTGCGAAGTTTAGAAGAACATAAATAGCCTGTTCCGTTATGAAGTACTTGTGCAGTCGCACCATGAATGGAATATTGGAAGGCATCACTGGTATTTTTGTGATATTCCATTCATCGGTCGTTCTTCGGATCGCCTATATTAACGGAAAAATTTTACAAATTTATGTGCATTCATTCGAAACATCCATTTACTATAGGTTCAAGTTTTAACCATTCAGTGAGCGCGTAGATCACGTACTAGTTTATTTTTCTCTAAAATACTGCTGATCACATGCTAGGGTTTTGTAGCCAAAGGGTCAAAACAGAACCCTATTGATATGGCAACGCTGTCCGTCCGTCCAGTTGTCAGAGGTCTTACGTCTAAACAAAATGAGATATCAACGTGGAATTCCCACATAATATGCAAATCCTTGGCTCAAAGACGAAAATCGTGTTAAAGTTGTTGAGAATTTAATTCTAAGGGGGTTCCATACACGTAAAAGGGAGTGTAACCTTTACGCGCGGTTGAAGTAAAACTTCTTTTAACTTAGATAGATATAAATACTTGTTTTTACAACTCTCACTTTTTGGGAAATATTCACTCACGAATAAAATCACTCGTAAATCAAATTACGTTGGTTGTGCTTATTGGTTTGCGTCCGTAGCTATGTTTCCTACAGATGTGTTTTGATGCCACCATCTGTCAGTTGATGCCTTTAAATAGCGGAAACCGATCACAAAATTGGTTTGATTCCCTAGCTATGTTTCACCATTCGTTCAAGATGGTTTCTACGATGGCGTCATCTGTCAATCGATGCCTTTAAATAGCGTAAACACGTAACTTCTGTCCGAAAAAAGATCTGAATTATTATCAAGTCGCGTCCAAAGAAGTTTTACTTCAAAAATTGTTTAATGGATGATCAACGGGTTCATCAAAGTTTGATTATCGAAATACATTTTGAAATTGGTCTTGTATTGGTCTAGATTTAAAATGTAAATACATGACTGTGCAGTGGGAAGGTGTCTTGAAGTGTGGCCAGTAATGTTATGTCTTTGCATTGTTACAGACGCTTATGAACTCTGTTGTCAAACGTCTATAATCTACAATATCTCTTTCAACTGCTGTGACCTAAAACGTTCACCGAAGTTATGGTAGATAATTCGTAAGTATAATACCTTCATTACGTAAACAGTGTTTGCAATATCTCGTTGATCTCGAACTAATATTAACGAATTGAGTAAATCTATCACTTTATAATTAGAGAGCTCCGATGGAGGCCGCTCAGTTTTAATATCATCTAAGATTTTCTGGGATATGTTATCCTACAAAAAAAAAAAAAACAATACACAAAAGAGAAAAAAAAAACGACTAGATACTCCATTATTTTACACTTACAGTAGAAGTATTTTTATAATCTGACGATAAATGCATATTATAAATCTTTTCTGCTCTAAGAAGATATTTTGCTATTTTGTGTTTAACAGTTTGCCGTCTATCAATATCGGGGTCATCTAATAAAACAAAAAAATTACATAAAAACAGTTGCTTTAATTAGTGATAGGAATAATCGAGATATTTCGATAATCGAGACATTAGTAATCTAATGATTTCAATAATCAAATGATTGCCATAATCAATCGTAGTAGGTAGCTGTTGATCGGCTACTCTGTTCTCTCTCGAATCTCGATTATTACGGTAGTACTTATTAGTAGTGTTTCGTAGTGTTCCGTTCCGATACATGCATTCATTTGATTAATTTTAGTAGTAATTCGATTCGGTAGTTAAGTTTTTAGTAAAATGATTCATAATCGAATGAATTACTAATTGTATATTATAATCGAGAAATGTTAATAATCGAATGAATCGATTATTATTGTTATTACCACAAACTCCGCTCCAGAGACACGCGACGCTCGATTTGTAATACGTAAACGCCATCTTATAGTCTTTATTAATTTCATGTGAAGTTGCCAAGTCTACAAGCCTTGCCGTTTCACACAGATATTGTGTTTCAGGGCCCGGACTCCACTGTATCATCAGCGCGTTCTCGGAATTATTCACAGATTCGGTTGAAGCTGTCGATAACAAGCTATGAGTTTCGTGAACTTCTGAGTTCACTTCTGGAATGCTGGGTAAATGTGTTGATCTGCCGTTCAAAATATTAGTTAAGTCGGAAACATCTTGTTTTGAAACAATATCGTTTGTCTGAGTGGAATCTACCGAAGATGTTTCAGATACCTTAAAAAGTAAGTTCATTTACAATCCTTTAAAATCAATCCTTATTTTTTTTTTGTTAATTATTAGCGTAACAGTAAATCGTTATTTTAAACTATAATAATGTCTTATGCGCTTGCGTGAAGAAATGTTTTAAACGCCGTTTCGAGTCGGCGCGCGTTGAATTACAGTTCAGTAATTTTATGTAGTATACAGCTAGTTATACCTGTGAAAGTACTGAAACACTAAGTGAACTCGGGATTGATACTGAATCAGTATCGCTAGCGCAAGTGACTGTTTCGTCCTCAGAGCTATACGAATTATTTGATATTATGTCGGGTGGGCACGGGAGTTGCAGTTCTGACCGAATCATATCTATGTTTCCGTTAATCTGATGAGACGGAACATAACTCGTCTACAGAAAAAAACAAAACAATCGTTATTTGAATCGCGTCTCTTTTTTCTTTGTAAGATTATGATTTAGGTATACCTCAAAAAATTTCACAAAAGACTGCGATGTAAAGAGTGGTGTATACTTGGCTATGTATTCGAGCAATTCGAGAGCGAACTTACGCCTTTCTTCGATAACCCTGTCTGCAAACCTACAATTATTGTTTGTATAATTAAAAGCATGTAAATACACAACCGTCAAGATGTAAGCAAAAGGCTTATAATATCGTTGTCTTGAATGTTAAGAAATATTGATTTTAATTATTAAAAATATTAAAACAGGTTAAGTAATCATTTGTTACTAAAGCTCGCTGTTCTTTTGTTAATTAACAAAAGAAACAAACTTTATCATAAGTTGATTTTATAACGCGAATAGATAGGAATTAGGAATGTATATTTTTGAAAATATATTGTTAGGTTTGTCTGATTTTTTATGAAATTATAACAATTTGTACGCTACACCCACCTTTTAAAATATGTATTTTTTGGAAAAGCGGGAAATTCCTCTTTAATTTTCAACATTTTGTGTTTCTTTTTCACATCGTGATGAAGTGTTTTAAAGTCACTGTATCGTTTCCATACAACCACTTTAGTTATAGCATCTGGACAAGCCTTTGGATAGACCTAAAGATTAATCGAAGTTAACAGATAAATCATAAATAGCCAATTATTTATTCAATATATAGAACTGAGTAAATAATTTGCACAATGATTAAAAACAATGATTCATTGTAGAACAATAATTTGATAAAAGACCGGCCAGCACTGGACATTTGATTGTTGTCAAGCATTGTTAAAAATGGAATATTAAATATTTCATACCAACGAAACTATTTCATATAATGTAAAACCATCTTTGTGTTTTCCTGTGCATTTTATTTCAAAAAAATGTATCCAATTATCTTTGCTGACAGCCATCAAAGAATTTTTAAACTTTTTTCCTCATTGAATAATTTTTTTTATTTTAATTTAATATTAATATTTTAAGCGTAAATTAAAATTGTATAAATGTTTAAAAAATTGCACAATTCATTATTTCCCAATACTATTAACTTATAAATATTTAATTATATTATATTGATTTAAATGTTGTATTATATTTTATAGGTTATTTTTTCTATCATGAAGTTCGTCGCAATTGCCATTTTTCGTATGTCAAATATTTGTGGTGGCCTCACAGAACAGTTCTGTGGGTGGCCTATTTAAAATGTCAACATAACGTGACAGCTAAAGTTGCTGCTACGTTGCTAAAAATTATACTAAAAATAAAGAATAGAAATTTACAAGAAACGAGTGTATTATTTAAATTAGTTTTAATGAGTTCTTGATGTAAAAGTAATTGTCGATGCGACATGAATAAAAATGATCGAAATAAAAGCAAATTTGATTCGTGGTTTTGTTTATTTGACAGGTGTGCAAAATTGTTGTTTTTAAGACGTATACGAAATTGTATTTTATTACGTTTGCTTTCACAGGTGAAACACTCGAGTGCTGGATAACATTTAGCAATCCACCAATTCCAGATCATAAGACGTCGCAGAGTCATAGTGACACCTTTGAGAGTTTAGCATGGGCGTCCGCTCAAATTCACTGTCAGTGCTCAACTGACAACAAAGCATCGACGCCAAACACTCAGCATACTAAACTAATGGTCAACAGTGAGACTGCAACAGCTTTATCTCCTACTACGGAATCGGGCCACATTGAAGTTGCTACGAATCCAAAAATACTTTTTTGTGATTTACGGTTGTCCCCCGGCGAAACAAAGACCTGTAAGTACTCGAATGCGATAACATCTAATATCTAAAGCAGGGGTGCTCACTTACAGTGCCGGCGATCTACCACAAAATATTTAGGTGAAAAGCGATCAACCAACTTAATGTTAGTAAAAAAAATATATATTTGGAAGAATATGATTTATTGCACTTCAAAACAAAGCCTACATATAAAATTAATTATACGTTCTACTTTTCTTGGATGAACTCATTCTCTTTCGCTACGTACAAAATAAAATTCAATATCCAAGGCTTTTTCTGACACACGTGCACACACAACAAGTTTAGAGCTAATACTAATTCAGAACCCAATGGAATGGTGAGACCTCTGGTGAGAAATGCGCAGAACTGTCCTAAGGGGGGTTTCTGACAGGTAAATATTGACTTACAAAAGCATGTTGGGGGCTAACCTAGCCTCCATCAAGGTAAACATTGATTTACAAAAGCATCATGGAGGCTAGGTTAGCCTCCATGATGCTCTCACCATTCCTTTGGGTTCCGAATTCAAAGGCAGTGCGGAGTGGTCACGTGGTGCTGCCACGTTTTCTCGCGTGCGGAATGGTGTCACAAGAATAAATAATAACACTATTCTTGTGATGGTGTTGCCCCGTTCTCGCGGTGTTGCCACGCCTCGATCGACTCTGAAAGTTCCCGCGATCGACCGTTTGAGCACCCCTGATCTAAAGTGATAAAATATTAATCGTTTCGTCCGTTATCAAATAACTTACAATTAAGTTGACTTATGTAGCTTTTCAACCAGTTATTTTCCTAAAAAAAGACACTAAGTACAGAAGTAAAACTTCTATGCTAAATTCACATTAAAAATATTTTAAAATTTTCACTTAAATATGTACTATTCCTTACTTGTGGAGTTCGCCAGGCTCAAACCTAGAGCTTTAGTTAACAAGTCGAGAGCTGTACTATGAAGTAGGGTTGGGTAACTCAGATCTGAACCGGTTCAAAGAGCCGGCTTCGACAGAAGATCCGTGAGAGCCGGCTCACTTTTTTATGAGCCGACGGATCAACGGATCCGCATAACTCAGTGAAACACTTAACACTCAGAAGCACTGTCAGCTCAAATGACTCATGCATCATAATATGTCTGGCTATGGTACACACTACGCGCAGGCGGTTATACAGCTTATTACAATGTTTTACTTAAGTCACAACTATTTAAGGTATTGTATTGCATATTGTAATATGCTTTCTGTAACATAGCAAGTAGCAGTCTGTAAAACCCCGCCTTATAATATGTGAGTCAGTCACTGGCATAATATTACGTGATAATATGATTGACTCAACTAACTCAGTGGCTCAGTTGACTCGAATAACATATTCAGAACTCGGCTCTTTTTGAACCGGTTCAGGGAGCCGGCTCACATACGGGATCCAGATGCAAAGATGCAGAACACTAAAAAGACCCGTTTATCGCATCTCTACTATGAAGCCATCTCAACTTGATATAGTATATATGCTATATGTCTACCTTGCAACCACTTCCGTTACATTTTCAATTTGAATAATAAAATTCACTCAACCGCGCCGAAAGAAGTTTTACTTAAAAAAAATGTTGCATCTCTGATAAATAAAACACACGATTTATGTGATAGCCTTTACTTGCGATTTCAATCGTGTAAATGTCAGTTTGGAAATTCTGAAAACACGTTTTTTTATCAAGGCCTCACAAAAGATTTATAAGAAACCGAAATTATAAATAGAAATCCCGTTAAAATTTATATATTGGTGTTGATTGTTCAAGATGTATACCAAGAAGTGATACCAATAGATGCGCCTCCGTCATATCGCGGCCAAGCTGTTAAATACACATATAAGATAATAATCGGCACACAGCGAGTTAACAGTCCGATCAATTTCCTCCGCGTTCCGTTTAAAGTATTACCGCTCAGTGTATCGGGACTGTCCGACGCTGCTGGATTATGTAATGAAACAACTGAAGAACTCACACCGACAAATCCTTTCTTGTACACAAAACCAACTGAAACACCGTTGGAACTCGCTCTTCAAGGATTACAGGTACTATTTTTTTATTTAAATATATATTATAAAGTCGGCCCTTACTTTACGTAAATTAATGTTTTACACTTTAGGTTTAATGGAACAGTGTTTTTATTTTTTTTTTTTACATTTAAGAACTCAATTTTTTAACAATTGTTTCGCGCGACACACTGGTCTTTGACTGACGAAATCAGCCAATCATAGGTTGGCCAAATGTTATGTCATTTTTTTAGCGGTTTAAAAATTAAGTATATTGAGAAATCCACACTTTTAAAACAAGCTTCACTGACAAACCTAGAAAACAAAATCTAAATTACTTAAACTTAAATTTAATAATAAATTAAAGCAATATCTCTTTAATACGGTGCCTTATGATTTGAAGGATCTTGTTTATTTTTTTTATGTATTGACGTTTGTATCCACATTAATGGCATCGCAATAAATGATTATTATTATTATTATTACTATTATTATTATTAGTATTGGGCGATTATGAATGATATAATCGAAATATTTCGATTATGGCCGAATAATCGATCATTCGATTATGGCAACCGAGATATCATTTGCTTGAATCGATTATGAAATATGAAATGAATATTAAATCCCGACACAGTACTATTGCTATGTCCACTGTCGATATTAATGTGATATATCGATATATCATTCGGTATCTGCATCTACATGCACTGGGATGGGAAGTCTTTGCTAGCACTGGAGAGTGGGGGTGTTTCGATTATATACATACATGCATGTTGTGGTCAGCGGAAAGTGACTGGCGATACTGGATACTAATTTATAGTGATATTTTACAAAACATAATATATAAATATCAGCCATTTAAATTAAGTGACTCTTATTTTTACTCACCTGGTACCTGTACATTTGTCACAGACTCAATGATAGAGGTACGCCAAGCGTTCTAAATACATAAAACACTACTCAAAACGCAAGGTTTCATTTATTTAAAAATAGGTTGTGTCTGGCAGCTCTGGGATCTGGGGCTATAAAAAATAGATAGGGAGCCTATTATTTGACATAGCCTTGCATTTAATGTAAATCATATTGTGGAGAAAAGTATTTATCAATATTATGCAAACTATTATTGTTACTTACCTTATTAATTCCACATTTATGTTTTAGTACTTACCTATGTGTATGAGTAGTTGTATTTCTACAACTTTTCGTGCATATACTCAAAGTTGCTGAGCACGTAATTTAAGTAAAAAAAAAAAAAAACAAGCTTCCAAAAAATTCTCACAAAAATAATATAGATACCATTCTTAAAAAAAAGTGGGAAGATTTTTGTAAACAGAATGTAACATTTTGTGATTTTGTTAGTTTATTAATTAATTGCTATTTTCAGAACATTACTGCTCGCCGCACTCCGAATTTCTACATGATTACCAATTCGCATGGAAAAGTAGTCAGATTTTGTTTATTCAAGAATTCTTATAAACTCGGCGAAGATATTGTGGGCACATTCGATTTCTCCGTGGCTACTGTCAAGTGCGTGCAAGTATCGGTATCACTGCAGTGCGAAGAAGAATCGACTTTTAAAAGCAAAAATAAAGAAACCACGAAAAGATCCAGAATCATCACGTACAATAAACACCACGAAGTCTGTTTGGGTCTGAAACATTCGCAACTCATCCTGCCGGTACCTTTGCATGTGACGCCGGCATTTGCTACGCCTTTAGGTATAAATTAACATCGTATCAATTAATTCAATAATAAAATTTCTTCTCGTACCATACAGCTTTTACTAATTCTCTACTATCACCCATTAAAAATTTAATAAAACTGCGCATAATATAAATAATAATACACATATAGCAATAAAATTATGAAACACCGATTGTTTAAGTCACAATGCAATATTAGAAAAAAATATTATCCAAACAGTGCCACTGTCAGGACTCAAACCCGAATGTTCCACTATCGCGGCGGCTGAATTATCATTTATTTTACAGTGACATATCTAAACAATCAACCTTTCGCATATTAAACTTGTAGCTATTTTTTACATCATGCGAGCTATAAATAATAAAGTTAGTAACCGCAAACAATTATTGTTTTTCAGTGACTTTAAAATGGAGACTTCATTTTGAATTCGTAACGAGTACGTGCAAAGGATTATCGCCACTTAGTTTAGATCAGTGCGGATGGCAAGCTCCGGCCGAATTAAATATTGAAACCATGGTGTGGAGCCTTCCGATACGAATATTTTCCACGACGCCATTACAAGTATCGCTAGCACTGCAGAATTCATCGTTACAAACACTTACAATACAGTGAAACATTCTTTCAAATTTTTTTATTTATATAGATATATACAAAATATGTTAAATATGACAATGTTTTAATCTGATTCGTTCGTTGAGTTTTCTGAACTTTCTGCATCACCTTCATCGTCGACACTCATTTGTTCATCGTCTGAATTATCTTTGTCCCAATCTTTCAGCTTTGTCTTCATCATGAAATCGTCTCTCAAAACGTTCCAAGCCGCACTGTTGGCAGGTTTTTCAGACAATTCAATTTTCTCCGGTTTAGTTTCTTCCTCTTTGTTTACATTCACAGATTTTGCGTTGCCCGTTAAGACTTTTAAAAATGATCGTTTGTCGATATTTTTTAGAACGCGTTCGCGTTTTGAATCTAGAGGTCCGGCTTGATTTAGTTTTGTCGTAATATCTTTCTGTTGTGTTCGAACTGCATTGAATAACTGAACAACACCTCTAGTTGCTATTTTTGACAACGTTCTTTCTCGATCTTTTTCTAAAATATTCGGTTTTATCCGTAAGCTCGGCAGTTCTTTTCTCTATAAAAACATTATTTTATTAATTGACTAAAATTAATCTGGTTAAAAAAAAGGTTGCACTCCGGGAGTGCCGGGAGAAGTGAAAACTTGAATATTAACGTCTGACGAATTTTCGATCAAAATGGTTTGTATCATAGATTGCATTTTTATGTACGATATTTCAACGCTAGATGTCTAACGTTGTATAAATAAAAGTTCAGGTCACGTGTCCTGACGCCTGACGCGAGTTTAACAGTTTTTACCCATTACAAAAAAAGTGTTCAACGCCGCTAAAGAAGTTTTCACTTCAAAAAAAAAAGAACAGTAGACACTATTATCCCTGTGCCGGGTCGAATAAATTCACCCATAATATTCATATTCAAAAAAGTCAATTTAAATTTTGTTTTAGTAACGATTTGTTTTGTCGGAACTAGAGTTTATTTATGTTAAGTATTTACCGGTTCATTTGTATTTTGTATCATGTGCGTACCCCCTCCGTTTCTACCCCTGATAATCAAGAATATACTGTACAACAAGAAGTCCAGCAATTAGATTTTGACAATCTGGTCATTTCCATTAAAGCCGACCGTACACAAACATGAGCAGTTAATCGTCGAGCAACATGTACGAACCGATCAAGCAGTCACTGTCACCCGCTCGAACTTCTTGCTCAAATCCTGTTGCGATATGAATTTTGAAGAAGAAGCACTGCTGTTACAGTAGAGACGCGTTAATCCGAACCTTCATAATCCGGATTCTTTGGTAATTCGGACAGTCGTTTGATAGTATTATGTACATTGTAGTCCGGATTTTTCCAGTTTCAGTAATCCGGATCATGATACTTAGTTATTGAGTAGCTGTACCGGCACTATTTGCGTTAACACTGTTGGCCGGCGGTGTGTTACAAACAGTTACATACATATTTGTTGCCGGAGAAGTGAGAGAAGTTAGGTGGTTTTAGTATGTATGTAGTCGTTGTCAAACTCAGATAGAAATACATAGAGAACGCACTATGGCACCGCGTAAACGATCACACGTTACTTTATCACTGCAAGTAAAAAACGAAATTCTTGACAAATTAAAAAAGGGAGCCTCAAATAAACAGTTAGCCGCAAAATATGAGCATTTTAGTTTGTTTTGTTGATAATTAAAATTACATCCAGTAATCCGGACATTTTGATAATCCGGATCAGCTGTGTTTTAATTAGTCCGGATTATCGCGTCTCTACTGTACTACTTTTGCTCAGGAGCAGACGATGTAGAAAACACAGAAGATTCTGGGTTCAATGAATAAATGAGACCCGCGACACTGCAAAGACAAGTGTTTCTCTGTTTGTTTAGTCATGCTCGTGAGCAGTCCGTCTATGCGTTGCAAGTGTTCGGCAATATGACGAAATATCGCCGTGCAGCTAACTGCTCGGACGGTCGCGTATGTCAGTGGAATATTTTCTATGGAATTTGTAGTTCGTCAAGCAGTCGGTATACGGCCGGTCGAAGGTGCTGACATATCGAGATTTTATGTGGTCCTAGACAAAACTGAACGATTTTAAATTAAGAAACAAATGAGGTAAGCACAGTTACGTATTCCGAAGACCGACGTTTTTTTTTAAATAAGTGTTTAAAGAGCAAGCTCGATATTCGGTAATATGTTTTTTAGTGACCGCCAAAAATAGCATACTACTTATTTCTATTGCAAATAGAAAATGTATTGCCATCGCTAATCAAAACAGATACAAAAAATGCCTACCTTTTTCCTAGGTCGTTCTTCTGGATCTGAATAATCTTCTTCACTAGAATATGTTTGCTCAGCATTTTCGGTTTCTCCAACTATTTCAAAATCGTGCTTTTTCGGAGGAATCTTTTTTCCCTGATCCGCTAATTTCTTAGCCCTTGATAATACTAATACTTTCTTCTTTTTAGGTTTTTGAGATTTTAATATCTTTGATATTGAGTCCGCCCAGCTAAGGTTCGTATTACCTTGACTTGATTGTTCTGCTTCATTTTCATTGTCAGATTCCGTAACATTCTGATCTGTATTATGTATAAATAAATATATATTATTAATAATATGATTTTTCTCTATACAAAAATTTAATTGTGAGAAAACAAACCATTATTTATGTAATTATTTTGAACTGTATTCATAATTGTCATTTTAAAATTATAAAATAAATGTCACAATATATCCCGCGTGTATAACTTGACGTATTTTCATAACCTCACAACTTTAATCAATGTATGTTCCTAAACTGCACTCGTTTTCAAAAGGTGGGATATGCATTGGTAGCAATTGAATTATTGTCATATGTATATTGTTTAGAACATGCCTATGCATAACGACTGCAGCGCAGAAAGTTTCAAACTATTAACTTATAAAAAAATCCGTCTGACGTCGCCGGTCCAGTATCAATATTCAATGGCAGTAAGTATTCGAATTTAAAAAGTTTACCATCCATTTTTCAAGCTTTCAAAACAAAGTTTAAGAGGCTCTGTTTACGAAATGTTAAAAATACTTTTCCGGGCTCTAACCCCAAAACGATAATAGATACAGACCTACAGGTGACTTCATAGAATTTATAATTCGGTAAGTGACACGAAGCAACCAAGGGGCTTGGTGATTTCAGCGTGTCATTTTCCATAAGCCTACCGAATTTGAATCGGATCCGAGAGGTTGTCCAAAATTGTCTTAAAAAAATTACAAAATAACTAAGGCACTATGGGAAAAATCTTGTTTTTAGTCGATTTTCGACTTTTTCTAATGACTCACTTTTCGTGTCCAGATGGCTTATACTAACAGGAAATGACACTCCAAATCAAAATGTAAGCTCATCTTTAGGTCCTGTGGGCATTTAAGGTATGATTCTGAATGCGACCGCAGACCGCAGGCGGCAGTACTGGTTCAGGAGCAGTAGTGCGGTCTGCAGTCGCGGCAAGCTACGACGGCAGGCGACAGTGCCGCCGCGCTCCGAATGCATTTAATAGAAAAATATGGATACCAGTGATACCAGTACTGCCGCTGCAGTCTGCAGTCGCATTCGGAATCATACCTTTATAGTGAATTTTAATGTAAAAGAAACTTTCAAGTGTCTATATCTCCGAAACGGTATTAGATACAGACCTCTGAGTGCGCTCATTGAATTTAGAATGTCGTTTTCTATCAGTAGACCGAATTTGAAATATATCCGATGCGTATTCCAGACTCTCCAGAAAAGAACTTCTAAGCACTTCTAGAAGTCTAGCGAATTAGAATTGGAACCGAGAGATTTTTCAAAATTGTCAAAAAAGACAGAAAGGGCTGAATGAAAAATATGCCGATTTTCGATACAATTCATTTTTTTGAAGTGAAAACTTCTTTAGCGGCGTTGTACACTTTTTTTGTAATGGGTAAAAAATGTTAAACTCGCGTCAGGACACGTGACCTGATCGAAAATTCGTAAGACGGATGGAGAGTAGAGGTAATATTCAAGTTTTCACTTCTGCCGACACTCCCGGAGTGCAATTGGCTTTTTTTGTTTTACCAACGGCTTAGACAGCTTTAGACCAACAGAAAGATCATACAAAGCTTACATTTGCTATCAGTGACTTTTGACGTGATAACGTCTTATAAATTGATGAAACACCAGCTGCACGCACGAAAAAGTGTAACGTTCCGCCTGACCTTGTGCGTGCAAGCGAGAGCGCAGTAATGTATTATTAAATATGATAATATTCGAGCGGAATACGTTATCACGTAAAACTATCGTCCGTAAACCGACTTTACAGACAACCAATTTTTTTAATGTTTTCATTCTACACAAAATTTTTGAATGGCTTCCAAAAGGTGATAGTTACAGACCCCCGGGTGCGTTTTAACTTCAAAACAGTAAATGATACAGCGAAACGGATGGGCTCATTGAACTGTCATTTACTATAAGCACCGAAGCACATTGAATTTGTAAAAGATCTCAAAAATCTCCCAATTATGTACAAAGAATAAGGTTCTATGGTAAAAAGTCGATTTACGTCATACATCAAATACTCGTGTTATGATTCCAGTTTGCTAGATAGAGCCATTTAAAACATTTGTGAAAATTAAAAACTGTAAGGCTACCGACCAACTTATTTTCGAATTGAAAATTTCATTTTCTATTGGTCTAAAACTGCCTGGGCCGTTTGGCACCAAAAAACGAGATTTTAAATATTGTCGAAAATGAATATACGAGAAGATATGACACTGGCTGTTTCGGGATAAAATCTTAGGTTAAAATAAAGCGCCTAATAGAGTTATACTTCTGGTTATTTATTTATTCTTGTGGTGCTATCATAGATACATGCGTGCAAGTCCTGTTTAAAAAAAAAAACATATATTTAATATGAAAAAAACAAACTGAATTCTTTAATGTAGTTATCGTATTTTATTATTGATAAAATTATTACAAATTTGTAGGTGCACATTTTGATTACACTAAATTATAAGTATTATAATAATATATTTGTACATAATTTATTTTCGTCCTAAACTGTTTTAAAAAACCTTTTAAATTAGACACTGTTTGGATTTAAGAAAACAATTTCTGAAACATTTTTGATCTACTTTACAAATATCAACTCAACTCAAAACATTCACTGCAACTTTTTTTTTTAACTTCATAAGTATAACTAATTACAATTTCAAAATAAAAAAAACTAAGCTGTACTGGCAATTTAATGAATAGAATTGCAGTAATCAAAGAATAAAAAGTAAAATATGTTCTTGAAATTATTTTATGTCTTAGTTAAAATTACATCTTTTAGAATATTACTTCATAACACAGAAAAATGCAATTTCTCAAATATTTTCTGATGGTCATTCAAGAAAATTTAAAATCTTTCTTAGATCATTTCTGTTTGTAATTCATCTAAAGAAAAAATTGTTTTCTTTTCATTTATTGTTTTGTAAAATTGTTTTATTGATTTTGTAACAGATTTGTTTCGTTCTTTTCGCTGCGGCTTCACTTATTCTGTGTGTGTTGTATGCGGTTAAAATTTAATGCTTTATGAGATTTATGATTCCTGTTTAAAAAAAAAAAAAAAAAACAACCGACAGTCGAGCAGGTCGGCGAAAACAACAAAACCTGTATCTATTTCAATCAACGTTTAATATTAATCGTTACAAGCTACATTAATTTTATTACATGATTTTGTCACATTCATACAAACACAATTTCTGATAAAAAAAATCAAAGAAAGAAAACTACATCTTAACTTGAGAAATAACCGATAAAGTTAAAAATATTTCATCTACAATGCTGAAGCTAGCGTTTCTACACGAAAAAATTAAAAGTAATGCCCGGAATGTTTAAAAATGAAGCCTTAAAACAATTATTATTCTTACATAAAGAATTCATCGTCGCATAAAACTGCAGTGAATTAAAAAAAAAAAAACAAATACAAATATAATATATACATACAAAAATACTTCAGACATTGTAGGATTATCTTTTTATACTTACAAAAAGCAATGTATAGTCTTACAATGAATAATAAAGGGACTCTAAATAATAAATGTAAAAGAACGTAAAATTAATGTAAAACTAAACGTTATACTTAATTTCTAACGTACTTACAAACAGCTGAGGCCATATTCGTAATTTGAATATTGTGGATGTTTTATTCCGATAGCTCTCAATAGTTGCCACGGTCGTTGTTTTCATGGACACTGGAAACGAAAATAAAAAAAAACAATTTACAAATAGTTATTACGATGAATTTTTGATATCTAATGACGCGTTTGGTTGGTAGTAAAACCGTGCAAATGACGCGACACTTTTATGGGAGGACGTTACATTTGTGTGCGTTGGATTAAACATTGTTTTAGTTGAAGGCGACATCTAGATAACAGGGCGATGGACACTATATCTAATTATGAATGATATAATCGAAATATTTCGATTATGGCCGAATAATCGATCATTCGATCATGGCAACCGAGATATCATTCGTTTGAGTCGATTATGAAATATGAAATGAATATTAAATCCCGACACAGTACTATTGCTATGTCCACTGTCGATATTAATGTGATATATCGATATATCATTCGGTTTCTGCATCTACATGCACTGGGATGGGAAGTCTTTGCTGGCAGTGTTTTATTTAATAAACTACCAAATAGCTTAACTGAAATTCAGTGTGGTAAAGAATTTAAGTTCAAACTTAAATCAAATTCCTAAAAAATTGTTTTTCTGACATTAAGGACTTTATAAATTTCAATTTTAATGTTTAACTCATTATGTAAATTAACGATGTATCCATATAGATTCTAGGGCATAACAAATATATTTCTATTTCTATTCGATCATATCAGTGATTCCATTATTAATATTGTGTTAAGTAATATTAACAAATCGAAATTGCAAAGTTAGAACATAATTCATAATCGATATTTTGAATGATCATTCGCTTATACTGTAAAAGTAAATAAAACGAAATTAATAATTGCCAAGTTTGCGCATCATTCATAATCGATAATTCGAATGATCATTCGATTATAAAAACAGATTATTTCGATTCATTCGATTATTGAAATATATCGATTATGCCCAACACTAATATCTAATATAAATTAGTCACTAGTATTTCGTTAAATGACAGCGCGTAACGCTTGGTTTGTGTATGCGTTGGATTATAACTTGGCTTTTGTTAAAAGCGACAATTAGACGACAGGACAAATTTAGTTACTAGAATTTCGCATAAAATTATGTTTCACATCTACCAAGCGTCCCATGACGGCTCACATTATTATTATTTTTTTTTTACTCAAAGATTAAATACAAAACTCGCCGGAAATGCACGCAAAAACTAAAATTAAACCAAACTGGATCAAGACAGGTCTCGAACAACTGATTATTCAAAAGTTTGACTCTTTTAGGCCGGCCGTTCACGGACTGCTTCAAGCAGTCCATGTGCGGTTGACCTTAGACACGTAAAAATCAGAGTAAATAACAAACATTTTGTTTTTACTCACAAAAGTAAGTAAATCACTGAATATACAAGTATTGGAATAAACATTATTCTACACTGTACTTTTTTCTTTTTTCAGCAAGTATAAAACAAAATCTAAATATGTAATTATAAAAAAAGAAAATTAATTTTTGACGATGTTTCAAATTTTCAGTTTTAGAAATACGATCAAAATCACACCGTACGACACAAAACTGTTGTAACTTCAATGAAACTTAAATATATTGGTGAAATCAAGCTATCATTTAACCACAAAACTATTTCAAGAAGTCTAAACGCAATTTCTGGCAGTTTTGACATCGTTCGGTTTGCTTTCGGTCTCATTTAACACAGCAAAATCTAGCTAAACCAGAGCTTTTCGTTTCGAGAAACCGCCGGGTTATTAAGTAACTAATGCATGTAACACGCTACAAAAAAATGCTGGATTACTTGCAGTGACGAACCACCGACGACTGGATTAACGAGATTTTACTGTATTTTGAAATTTATGATTAGGTGTGCTGTGAAAAATAAATTATTTGTTACAAGAAATATGTTATAAGATTTTTGTTTTCATAAAAAAAAAAACAAACTTGTACAAATGTCCTTCATTAGAGAGATTTAAAATGATTCATATTTTGTTATGGCTTTCAATAGCATGATGAATATTTGGCAAATGACGTTCGTAATTGGGCGGCAGAACGATACAACTTTCATGCTGGTCTGTTCCTAAAATTTCAGAAACCCGAGCGTTCATAACGTCATTCATTCATAATTACGATGACCTTGAAACATACAATGTGACAGTTTAATGACTGCTTTAGTTCCGAAACTACTGACTACAGTAGCGCCGTAAAAAATTTGTACAAGTTTGCCTGAACACAAGTCAAATTTTTGCATTGAAAGTGCATCATTACAGATTTTTTTTCGAGAAAGAAAGTTTGGATTTACATGCCGAAGCGACATGATTGTGAACTATATCTGACAGCCTAACCTACAATAAATCCATTTACCGTGAAGTATTTAGATACCCTTTCAATGCACTTATTAAAAAAAGTACCACGTGTCTGCCGTTCTGACACAATGCACAAAACAAGAAAACAAAAACAAAACAAGCGCAAGACACTGTTGTTATTATCGTAGATGGCGTTGCATAAACAGAGAGAACAGAGCGATGACGAAAGATAGTGTGAGTCTTCAAGCGTCACGTGGAATGATAATCAATGCTGTGGGATGATTAGTGATTCCTTGTTACTCAATTAAAGAACAACAAAATCACTAGTCTTCCACACAGCAGAGACGAAATTGTTAGTAGATGAGTTCGCTTCCAAACACCGGATGCTCGCGATGACAGGTTTTGTTAGCTTCGTGATGGCAACCAGCGCAAGACCAAATTCCATTCCATTCTTACACAATAAATATATACACACACGCAGGGTTTGACTGTATTTCACATAATAAGAAGTTCCTATAATACAGTTCATTTTCATTTGGCACAGTACACCCAGAACCCATAACCAACAATTTTAGATGAAAATACAATATATTCTACTTATATCTGCGCGGACAAATGCATACCGCGGCATCATTACCAGCGCAAACGCAGTATGCACTTTTCTACAGATAGAAATAGATATAGTTTTTTTGACATGTGGAATTCGTTGTTTTCTATTTCAAACTGATTCGACTTTTGTAACAAAAATGCGTCATACAGAACTTGACAGATCCACCTTATTTTGTGAATAAAAATGGTTAGATTTTTAAACTTTTTTCACAAAAAAAAAAAATATATATATACAGTGTAAACTCTATATAGCGACACTTAAGGGACTGTGCACTTTGTGGCGTTATTGAGAGTTGTCGTTAAATGGATTAATATTTTTTTACTATAATATATATTTACTCATAATTGTATATAAAATTTACAACTGACCAACAAAAATTCATACTATCACAAATTACAACGCTTATTATCGATAAGCAGCTGAAAAGATAATCCCAACAAACAAAAGAACGAATTTCTTATAATCTTCAGTAGGCATGATGCCGACAACAAAGCA
This sequence comes from Xanthostigma xanthostigma, assembly GCA_963575645.1. NCBI lineage: Eukaryota > Metazoa > Arthropoda > Insecta > Raphidioptera > Raphidiidae > Xanthostigma > Xanthostigma xanthostigma. Next base: position 26,332,233 of record OY754471.1, read on the forward strand.
ACAAAATAACAAACAAGTACTGTTTATTGCTTAATGATGACGTATTGTTGTCGTTATTTAGAGTGTATCATTGTATGAGCAACAAGGTAAGCCAACTAGAGGTAGGTAATTTCCACGTTTTAAAGAGTTTAGCGTTATATCGAGTTTACACTATAAACAAAAATATTTAAATGAATCGCCACTTACAAATTACCGATGTATTCCCTGAACATTTCGGAAAAAGTATGTTTGAAATTCAAATATACAAAAGTGAGGCACGTGTTAGTGATGATGAAATAAACAAAACTTTTACCTTTGCTGTAGTAAATATTGTGCCATTTGTATTTGGTTTGGAAGACCCGTAATTGTAATGATACGGTCATTTGATCCCGGTAATGGTTCGTCTATGGTGATGCCGGCACCAGAATCGGCACGGATTTTCCTAATGCGGCCGCCGCCCTTTCCAATGATAGCTCCTGCAAGCTGTCGACAAAATAATTTACATAAATCACTGCCTCTACAAGAACACAAATTCTAGTATCTCTATGTTGATTCGAGAATAGCCACTCTCGTACAACAAGCCTGCATGTTCTAAACTGATCGCTGGTGAAAGTATCAACTGGATTTTGATTCATTCTCTTCAACAATAAACTGAAAAAATGAATTGATACCAGACCCAGACAATCCCTGCAAATGGTGGTTTAGAAACATGTACTTGTTCTAATTTGTTGCATCCAAGAAGTCTATAACTAGGAAACCTAGCTTTCTATGCTTGCTGTGTTTCGAGACGGACCGTTTTCTGGCGCACGCGAGATGGCGCTGTTATCATTACCTGGAAAAACTTCGGTTCTTTTCAACCTGTTTTTGCCATAGTTACCAAAGTTGTTTAACTTCACAGACACTACATACATGTAGCCATGAACGTGCGTGCATTACCCAGTAGCTGACGCCATATTGGTTCATGCGACAGATATCGGTCCACCGCTACGTTCGAGCTGGGTGTCTTGGTTACAGAGTTCGTGGTTGCATCATTGATAAAAATTTAATTGCTACCGTTACAATTACATCAGTTCGTTACTTACATCTTTTGGAATAGTGACTTGCGTCGAAGTCTTTCCAGGTCCTCCGCCTCCCATGTTATTTCCACCCATCGGTCCCGGTCCACCTCCCATCGGACCGGGTCCTCCCATCGGTCCCGGACCGCCCATCGGTCCTCCCATCGGACCGGGTCCGCCTCCCATCGGTCCCGGACCCATGTTGCCGGGCGGCATCATGTTTGGCGGCGGTTGATTCATCATATTGTTGCCGCCGTTCATCGGACCTCCCCATCCGTCGTTGCGATTGAAATTGTTGCGGGGTCCGCCGAAGCCACCGCGCGGTGGTGGTCCCATATTGCTGAAATAAGAAAGTATCGATTGAGTACACTTGATTAAAAACTTTTCGATTAATTGAAAAACATATTGGCAAGAACAACACACATTCTCCTTACATACACACATCAATAAATGATTTACTTGCATAATTTACAGTTGTATATATGTTACGGTTAATACAAGAAAGTAGTTAAATCGCGAATTAATCGGCTAATTACCCGAATTAACCAATCCTTGACGTTGGTTAATTCGGGTATTAGCCGGTTAATTCGCGAATAAACTACTTTCTTGTATTAACCGTAACATATACATCTTTTCAACTACGTTTAACACTTTGAAGATGGCGCTGAGTGCTCAATCTGACGACACTGAACGCTCAACGGTCGCATGCACTGAACTATAATAATCGAGAAAGTGCTCTACTGGATGTATCATAGGATTGAGAAACATAAAGTTCGCTCCGAGCAGCCAGCAAACGGTTTCGAAACCGTCACCCGCATGCGCAGTAGCTAAAACGTAGCTACTGCGCATGCGGGTGACGGTTTCGAAACCGTTTGCTGGCTGCTACCCCCATAGTGATTGCGTTGGCCAATTTTTATGTGAAAAATTACGGTAGTTAATTTTATTTAGGGCCGCTGCACACGAGGCTGGTTTCGCCGCCGGAATCACTGCTGGGACTTGTGCTGGCTACGGGAACGGAAACGTAGTCACTGCCGACTCGCGTGCGCGGTTGCAAGCTGGTTTTCAAAATTAGAACCGAGGCTATTTTAGTGTCATTCAAATTGTTATAAATACTGGGGTCCGGCAACTTTTATTTTTTTCTGAATACATCCCGAGCAGTTTTGGCACAATATAAAGTATTGTCTAACGGTTTCAAAGTGTCATTTTGAAAATTTGTAATTTCGAATTTACAAGAACTGATAAATACATCAAGTAAATATTTATATTACTGAATAAACTTACCCCATTGGAGGCCGACCTCTGAACGAAAAACAGAAACAAAACATTTATACAATGTTATCACGATAACGAACTTTAAAATTAACGATTCATACAGGTGAAAATCAATGCCTGCCCTACTACACAGGGGCGCCCATATGGGGGCTCTCCCAGATTTTGATATAGTCTCACAAACAATTCTTGTAAAATTATATTATAATGGAATTTTTAAAAAATTAGTAAACTTTTTTTCTTCGATTGAAACTTCACTGAAAAGCTTCGAAGGAAATTGAGATATTTCTCAACAATCGGGCAATCCGTCGCTGGAATGTGTAGGTCAAGAGTTCGGACGTGTGAACTAGAAAATCAAGTACTTTCCCTACTAGAGAACCGACGGAACGAGTCCACTGTACTCAAGCTAATTTAAAACTGTTCGCAAACTTTCTTTTTAAAGTTAGGTTATTAATTCGCAATCTATTTACCCCATTGGCGGTCCTCCTCGGGGTCCTCCGCGTCCACCGCCGCCGCCGAATCGTCCGCCTCCATTGCGATCGCGACCTCGGGGTCCGCCGGGTCCTCCGCCGCCGCCGCCACCGCGTCTCTCGTGACCGGTGCCTCCATAGCCGCCGTATTCTTCGGCGTAAAACTCGTCGTAATTATGGGGATCGTAAGGGCTGACTGGTCCCTTGATTGGATTCTGTTATTCAAGAGAAACATCCATCGAAATTTTACAGTGCGCTTGATTTCTATCAACATATTATACATATTTCTATCTTGACCAGCATATACGGAGTGCTAGTCTGTGCTGGGTGAACAAAATGACAGAAAGAGATAGTGATAATCGCGATAGTCATTGCGTCTTTGTTAAACAAACATACAACAATACAGGCTAGAAAGAGACATGCAGGCAACATGTTTATCGCCTTCTCTTTTCTGTCAGTACATATTAGTAACTGCATATCTAGACCTCGTTGATATCCACTTGAATGGAGATGGACAGATGAACGATTCGCTCAGGAGCGACACATCACTATTTTGAACGCAAGTTTGCGAGTATAGGTAGAGTAACAACCTTCAAATTAATCACTTATCGACTTACGGTTTTGATGAGCGTCACGATTTCACGGATCGAATCGATACACTTGCTCGCTTTGCCGACAATCTGTATAATTCTGTCCGTACTCTGGGGGGCGCAGTTCGAGAAAATCTTTATGCGCGCGCCAGTTTTCTGCAACAAAATAAAAAATTGGTTAAAACATCGTTGTACTTAAAAACACACTTTAAATTTCACAAATTATTGCGTGATCTAACATCACGACCTGTAGGAGTGGGTTAATCGCGACGGATGAAAACAGTAAGGCGCAGGAGGGGAAGGTGTCGAAGCGTTGATTTTATGAGCACCGACTTAACTACTGCACCGAATTTATCCAGCCCGGGTCTTCGTTTATACGCGTTTGAGAAAGATTTAAGCCGTCGACTGTCTGTGCTTGGCAGACATAACTACACTAATATAAAGCCTATTGGCTGGACACTCCTATCTACTATCAAAAATCTATATATAAAAAAATAAAGTTCGGAAAATGAGGTACCTACAAAAAATGTAGTATATTCTTCGTACGTCATATTATTATCACTCATGATTGTTAAAACTCGCGGGTGCTCGTTTCAACATGCCACCACTCGTAAGTAATTTCGCAACTTAATATACAAAGTACTATTATAAAATATAACAAGATGTTTAATATAAGATGCCACTGGGGCCAGTGGCGTAGCAACAGGGTGGCAGAACGGCCAAAATACCACGGGCCCCTGGCCTGAGAGGGCCCCCCGGTCCGCTAGGACAGGTTAAACTTAACATTTATTACAAAATTTAGTAAAAAAACATTAATTTCGGATTTAATCAATTGTAAGGTATTAACTCAAGAACATACAAATATTTACTTCACTTCGTGATTTATAAAGATGAAACTACAACGTGAAGCTTTTTATATTAAAGGAGGGCCCCGTCCGATGAATATGTCACGGGCCTCAGGTGGTATAGTTATGCCACTGACTGGGGCCAAACCTGTTTTTCCTTGGCCCTTGCGTAACAAGGCCTAGCAACAAACTGACTGCGCAAAAAAATATTTAATTAACAGTGTGAAACATAAACCATTGTTATTCCGAATCTTTTAAAATAGGTCATTTTGTTAAAAAATGTGTGCTTAGAAAAGCTTTGTTTAATTTTTTACACAGGCTGTTTAAATTTTCAAACCAATTAAACTGCAAAATAATTTATACACAAACAATCGCGTGTCTTATTAATCAAATGTAATTCGCACAGTGCAACACAACGTTATAGTTGCATTGGAAAGAGACGGTGCTGCATCTTGTACGTAGCATTAACGCGAGCGTTTCGAATGAAATTGACTTATCTAAACTGCAAAACTGTTTAAAAACGTATTTGTTCTTGGTACTATTAAGAGAAATATTTATTACTAGCTGCATCCGGCCACGCGTTGCAGTGGCTCAGCGTTCAACAGATGGCGATCGTAAGATATTTAGTATAGCGAATGTTGCTTTAATATCTAACAGATGGCGTTTTTTTTTTTTTTTAAGGCATGTGTTCACCTGTTACAGGTATACGTATATAAAAACACACGCGTATTCGAATGCAACGATGTGTCAAAATTTCATTCGGTGAAGAACCTTCGGAGATTTTGAACAAACATTTACATTTTTATGTATGTAGACTGAGTTGTAAAAAACTTCTGATTCAAAACTGGATAATTATCGGGTAACAAATGAGAAACGAGAAAAAACCGAGTTATATAAGCTTAGACGATATTTCTTTTCGTTTATTTGCGTTTTTTTTTTTTAATTTTTTTACCACCATTGTTTTTATTTTGACAATAAGACATGATTAGCTGTTTTCACAGAAATAAGTATAACACAAGTTGAGATCTTGTCATGGTTTTTGGTAAGGAGATATCGACACAGGTTGCTGTCTATATTGATCGTTCGTGTTTCTTTACGAATCTATATTGAACACTGACAATTATTATTAAAAATACATTTTAACCCATTTGTACTCATAAATATTAAATTTCACATCGAGAAACGCAGTGTATCTATTGAATAAATAAAACCGTTATCCGGTCCGGTTTCGTCCCGGGTAGATTTTGACTTGTTAGCGAAAAAATAATGAGCAACAACTAGAGCTCCGAAATATTTTTGATTTGTAAACGAATTTTTCATTAGTTTGTATCAGTGCCAGGATTCAAACTCGATCCTTCAATTTGCGCACGTTTTTGATTATTTAAACAACATTAAATTATCAATGTCAAAATCAAATGTATTCTCGACTCTTTGATTTTTTGAATGGATTTTTATATTAGTATTCAATGACTCCTAGGATAAATCGGTACGTATTTTTTTACGAATCTATTCGCGTACATAAAATTGTTTAAAATAAACAACCCCACTCAAAGTAGGTATTGACGGATTTAGTAAAGCGACACGTGTCTCTTCCAATTTCACTTTATTGGTCGTGGAGAGTGCAAAAAGTTATTTTTTTGATAAAAAAACCGATGCTTTCGAAGAATCAACAACGGCGGGTTCAGTTTTTTACCATTATGGTAGAGAACACTAAGAATATGGGAGAAATAGCAAACGAGTTGTGGTGTTGGGAGATCTGAATTTTGGAGTGATGTGGTACGATTATCCCCCTAAAAAAACTCAAAATTAATTTTAATACCTTTTTTCACAATTAAAAAATCGAAACATTTAATCACTCTTCACAAAGACTGACACACGTTTTTTAACAGATAATTTTTTCATGATTTATTAACAAAACCTTAAAAATTATAAAATTGCACAATAAAAACTTTTCCACCACACCATAAAGCCCACTATCCAACCTGTCACACAAAACAAATTCCGACTTCGACATTCATTTGTTCTCTTCGTCACAAGAAAATTTATAATCGTTTATCAACATAGCATTTGTTTGTTTAAGAAATTAAGGCTAGAACAACGTTCATGAATTAACTGTAACACATATCAAACAATCGACCTATTTGAATCGCGTAAACCGATTTTACCAATCTCGGATGTATGTGAATTTCAACAAAAAAAAAAAAACAAAAAAACACTAATTTCAAATTCCGTTTCGACTTTTCTCAAAACCGACTTATTAAGCGACTTCGCTCAACAAATGCCAACGACCTCGATTGTCGGGCGTCTATAATTCGCTCGATTGTGTTTAACGGCCGCGGTGGCGGAACGCATTTTCCAACAAGTCAACGAGAAAGAAAAAAATCAGTTTCATTCGACACACACGCAAACCGGTTCAATAGAAGAACCGGACGTATTGTTTGCGGTTATTTGTTATCGAAGAAGTCGCGAGAAGAGAGCGAGAGCCTCGCGCGCGCGCGCCAGTTACGGCCAGGCTCAGTGCTGCCAACGCGAAGAACGACAAGTAACTGATATATCGGGCGCGCGTATCAGACGGTCGCGATAATGCAATAGTAAGGTCGGTCTACCGGTCGTATAATAAAACAGACACACGCGCGCACACACATACAGAAGGGCAGCCTACTGTGTGTGTGTGTGTGTGTGTGTGTGTACCCTCGAGTGTGGCTCTGTTTATTGATTGCTCGCGGCCAGAAGCGGAAAAACAAGGACAGACGGTGAGCGCACGACGGTTTTCGAACGTCAAGCGGCTCGACGCGCAGTTTTTATCACAAGAATAAACATCCTCAGAAGCGCTTTTTACTCATTCTTGTGTGACCTCGGTTGCGCGGTTAATCCGAGATTTTATCCTGAAACGGCCAGTGCTGTACCGTCTCGAGTATAGGGGAGGTTTACAGCGAATTGTTTTTTACGCATCGGCTGTATAATGACATTTTATTCAGTTACTTTATCTATAGGGATTTGTTTTATTTCATTTCGAAATTGTGCTTGCTATGGAAGTAAAACAGATTTATTTAAACAAAACCGTAAATATATAAATTTATTAAATTATTAGGTACGCGGAAAAGTAATAACATTTCGCATTTTACTTGGAACCAAGATCACGAATCGGCCGGTAGGCATATAGGAGGCATCACCTGCGAGTAATGTTTTTGGTTTTTATTTATTTTTGTGGTTTTACCCGACATGATTGTTCGATCACATAAATAAATACGTAAATAACCAAAAGCATAACTCGGAGGCGGTGCTTTCTGTGTGTCTACCGACCGACTCATGATCTCGGCTTCAAGTAAAAGATGACATTTTATTGCTTCTCAAAGGTTTGCCGCTTTAGCGAAGAAGAAGCATCTCACCATAAAAACATTTTATGCACTGTTGTAATAAATGAATGATTGACAATTACTATACTGTGTATAAAAATTAGGAATCGTTGAGGGATGCCATCACGCCTGGCAGATGTGAAACATAAGCTTGCCAAACGCAACTTTAAGTTACAAAGCCCTATGGACACTTTCTAAAACCCTATGGACACTTTCTAAAACCCTATGGACACTTTCTAAAACCCTATGGACACTGCCACTTTAAATTACTAGCAGCGCCACCTAAGTGACTATTCTAGTAACTAATAAATCTCGGTTAGTTGTCGCCGTCAACAAAAGCCATTTTACGACGCGCTGTCATCTAACCAGTAGTAATTGAAAAACGTAACGTCTTCCCATAAAAGCGCCGGTTTTACCCCCAACCAAACGCAACATTAGATGTTTGACACAAAAAAAAGTTGACTAAAAATAGTGTGGATGCTAAACCTGTACTTCCACCATCTATACCCGCACTCCCACCACAATATCTAAAATAACGCTTTCTTCCTATGCATTTGATACGTGTATATGTTACGGTTAATACAAGAAAGTAGTTAATTCGCGAATTAATCGGCTAATTACCCGAATTAACCAATCCTTGACGTTGGTTAATTCGGGTATTAGCCGGTTAATTCGCGAATAAACTACTTTCTTGTATAAACCGTAACATATACATGTCAAGCGCTAAGAGTAGCCGATTCGCGCTTAAAAACTCAACATAGACAAAGACAGAAGATGCATAGTGCGCGCGGGGGTGGGTGGTCTGGAGCGCAGGATGGGGCAGAGAACGCGGGGTGTGGGCCACCTGTCAGTCGTTGGAGCCCCACTCACCCTCTTTCGCTGTATGCCGGCCACCCGTCGCGCTTCTCTCGTTCCGTGCCGCGCGCGCACAACCCTATCTGTATGATTATTATTACGTGATCGACGTTTAAAATATGAATTATGGACGCTCGATAACGTAGCTCGTTATCGGCTGTGCAATACAGATGGTTCAAATTTTTCTTGCGGCTTCTACATCACCGCTGCCGGTTTTGTTTATTGTTTGTTTTATTGAAGATTATAGACCGGTATCCCTTCTTCTCCCGCAACTGTGATATGTTACAGTAGGGTGTCTGTTATTTCCCAATTTGTTTTTTTTGCGCTAAAAAAAAAATATCAGACTAAAAAAGCGCTTAATTTTCATAAAAAACCGTGCCGAAATCGCGAGGTGGTGGAACTATATGAAAAAAAAATTTTTCTCTATAATCTTGCATTACGAACGTTTAGTTTAGACACAAAGCTATAGAAAGAAAATTGGTTTATATTTTTTTTTCATACTGTTTCCCCACTTTGAAAAAATTGAAAAAATTCGTGAGTACAGAGGAGTATAAAAGGCATTTTCTGACAAAATTTGGTGAGTGACACATTTCAAAAACGTGGTCAAAAAAATGATTTTAATTTTATGTCTTTTCTTAAAAATTTGACGCCATTAATCCAAAGCACGTTGATTCGACATCGCGACAACTCGCATGAGACTGGGCAGCTACTCGAATTATGTGGACAGCACAGGCGAGGCGAGCTACTGGCGTGCGAGTACCTAGAGAATGCGAGCAGCTGCCTACTGTCAGGTCAGTAGCTCGCAACGTGTAAATCAGCCATTAGCGTTGAACGGACCCGATTCGGAAGTTAAAACGAGGCGCCAACGCATTCATTCGATTACCGACGTTTTTTTTTTTTAATAAACTTGACTCGCATTGAACGGAAGTCTACTATACTGCATTCTGTTGGCACACCTGGGGGGTTTATTTTCGTACTTCCCGAGTGTTGCATGCGATATTCTCTAGTGCATTCATATACCAACTTCCAACACTTCCAAATGTCGCGACTGGGATAACAAGTTAGACTATGTCATTACGAACACAGGTAGCCGTGTTAAAAATAACTGCCACGACGACGACGACGACGTCACGCCATCCTTTGTTTTTGCAGTGTTTTGTTATGTCATTTTGTTTTGTGCGTATTTGCCATATGGCACCATACATTATTGGCGTCGGTCGGACGGCGGAACCTAGGGGTCGGACTAAAAACATTCTCGATATTTCATGGCCTCCTGAACAATTTGGAAACACTTGGAAATGTTTATTTATATGTATATGTATGCGCGTATATAGGGTGATCGATAATTGTTCTTATTCCTCCCGGGGGAAGAAACTATGACTAATGTGTAATGATTTAACCGTATCACTTGGGGCTTGTAAATGCGTCATTTTTGTAATGATAATGACACTTCTGTAAAGAATTAATTATTTTATTTTTTTTATTTATTGGAAGTTTTAACGCACAACATAAAATCTAAGAGTAAATATCGTGGTTTTTATAGCTTTAGGAAGGTTGAGCAATTAGTAAGCTATTAGATCATGGAAAAATGCAGGCCAAAAAGTGAGAATATATGTTTTTTTTTAATTTTTAATTCCCAAAATTCGGGTTTTTGTAAAAAGAAAACCAAAGTAGATTTTCTCGAAAAAGACGAATTTCCGACTCCCAAGTGATAGAGCTTAAATCAGATATTAATTTACTTTTTTAATGTGATGCTGATGTTGGATTGAAAATAATGTTACAGTTAAGAAAAAAAAAACATTTTCAGGGGTGTGTTGAGGGATTAAATTATTTATTATTGTCCAAAAAACAATCTTAGGTTCACGCTGCCTGTATTAGCAAATACACTATATTGTCGACAGGGTTTGGCACTGCGGCCCGAGTTTTTAACTTTTTATTGTCTTCAACTTCGAACGAGATGTAATTGCGTCAAAGTTTGCAACTCGAATTTTGCGTTTATTTACGAGATACGCCGAAGAGTATTTTAATTTAAGATGATTCCTTATCAAATAGTAGCGAAACGTCTGTTTGAAATTTTCGCTTGTGATTTTACAATCATCATTCGGAAACGGCCGATCCGATTTTCAATTAACTTGATACACTATCTTCTGGTATCCAAACCGAAAGTATAGGTGAACATTTCGCGGAAGCGGCAGAGTCGTATACAAACACATTGACTAGGCGTATTCGTCTTTTTCAATGACCGCAATCTTTCGGAACTGAAAGTGGTATTGTTTTACCAGTTTAGGTTCCAAAAGATCGCGGTCACTGACGAAGACGGAAGTGATCAAATGTTTTCTACGTGGCTCTGCCGGTTACACGAAACTTCGGCCAGTATATCACATAACCGCGTTATGATGAGAGAATAAAAGCGGATTGGCAAGCGTGAGAAAACAACAACAGTTCGAAGTGGTGGACGGTTAGAGTTGGTTGGGGGAAAGGGTTCGCGAGTTTGATGACGTGTCGATTGTAGAGATAAACAAACAGAACGACGTATGTAGGTATATTATGTAACCGGTTGAAATAGGAACAAAAGGGTGGTGGAGGATTGCGTAAGTGAGTGCCTCTCTCTCTCTCTTTATACGCAATTATGTCACGGTAGCTGCTTCCGCACAAACCACAAACGACAATGGCTTGCCGCACACCGGTCGAGCCAATTTTGAACAGATGCGGCCGCCATAACACGAATAGATTTAAAACTTTATTTATTTTTTTTCAATTATTTACAGTATACATCAGGAATGTCGAAGATACTGTCCGCGGGCCGCATCTGGCCCTCAAGCCATCTCAATACGGCCCGAAACCAGAATCTATCCAGTGTGGATTTAGACACCTGACACCAATGAGCTTATCAAAAACAAGAGACCTCAAGTGTTTTGTCTCCTTAAGCTCAAGATAATTTACCCTTTTTATTATTAACTTTACATGAAAATTGATTTAAACTAAATGAAGATTTAAATTTAGTATGTGTTTTAGTTTTTAATTTGGAGTGTGACCCGCTAACACACCCTAAATCTTATAAATGACCCTTTAGAAAAATCAGTCCGACACCCCTGGTCTACATGAAGTGCGAGGGCACTCCAGCAATGTTCCTTAACGAGTTAGAAGTTAAGTGAGATGTAGTTTCCAGCGAAAAAATGCTATAATTGTTAGCTATCAATACCAAAATATAAAATAGTAATGAGGCATCTGCTTGTAATTTTTTTTCGTGAGGGCTTTTTTATTTTGTTTGGCATCTAGACGGAAACATATTTCTAGAAATTGACCGTTTGTGTCGGCATCACTCGAAAACGGTTAAATCGATTTTGATGAGATTTGGCACAGGCATTTACAGGTATCGAAAATAGTAAAGACAATTTTCTTTCCGGTTAAGATCAGGTTTCAATCAACACAGGATGTGAGCTGTTATTTCAGTTCAGTCATTTTATATCAAATTCTTCGTATGTTTGAAAGGATTTAACTTACAAAATTTTGATGAATTTTGTTGTAACTTTTTATGAAATGTTTCATATGATTGCAGAAATGCTATAGGCTATGTTTTATTTCACTATTTTATCGCAAAGTTAATTAATCTATTTTATTTTTTGGCAGATCGGTATTCCGGTACATATAAACCGTGAAATAGTTAAGGCATGAAAGTCCATCGACTTCTGACTTCGCACGACGTGCAGTGTATACTGTACAAGCGCTCCTAAGCGGAGACTGTTACTCCCGGACTATGCCGGGTAAACTATATTCGACAGTCGCGACAGCATAATGTGTCTATCTTTAACTGGAAATTTACACGTCCGGGCGAAGCCGGATCTGGCTGCTAGTTAAGAGATACAATTTTACGCTTAAATATTTGTACGCCACTTTAAAGGTAGTTGGATGTCACCGCTAAAACAATGTCGAAACTGGAATCAACGCGAGCGATGACGCGGATAAAGAAGGAGTAATTTATTATATTGAATTAGTGCACGACTTCTAAATTACAAATTGTGTAATACAAAAAAGTTCTGAAACAAATATAAAATAAAAGAATCTCGAGTGGGAGACAAAGAGTGAAAGAGAGAGTTCAAACAAAGCTATAGTCAACGACATAGTAATTCGCTTTATGAAATTAATATCTCGCGTACGTGTTTCGTCTCGGTCTCTCGTCTTGTCTCACGGAACGCCGCCCGCCTCTCTCTCTCTCGCGATTGTTACGTGCGAACACGAGAGAGCTCGGGCAATGAAAGAGCTTCGTGACTTATCGCAATCAGCTAACAAGCGCCGACCGCGCACACTGAGTGCTTTGTATTTTTATAGAGAGACAGGGGAGTACGAGTACGGTTTGCCTGGCCAGGGCTGCCGGCTGAGCCACCAAAATAAATAAATAAAAAAAAAAAAAACTCGGGTCGCAGTGCCATACCCTGACGACAATATAGTGCATTTGCTAATACAGCAGGCAGTGTGAACTTAACTTTTTTGTTTTTGGACGAAATATTAAATTTAACCTCTTAATACACCCCTTAAAATATTTATTTTTTTAACTTAATTTGAAAGTTAATGGAAGATTAAAGGATGAAACCTGGTGGCATAGGATCAATGAAATTGCAAATACCGAAGGTGTTATTGCATTTTATTTTCTGACGTTTCGGCAATCTTTATGCCATCTTCGGAGAATATTAATTTGAATATTAATATCAATCCAGCACCAAATTAAATACACCCTTCAGTAAGTGAATCCCTATCCGCAATCTGGTGTTTTCATAAAATTTTTAAGTTAAGTTCTGTCGGGCCGATTTTATTGACATCTTGGTAGCATATTTTAATCATTACTAAAGGGTTAAATTTCAATTTTGAAACAATTCGGAAAAAATGTTCGGTTATTTTGGGCCTCAAACCGTAATTATATTGACAGGGGAAAAACTGCGAAAATGTGGCAGAATCATTGATGCAAGCTGCATACGGTTACCTTTGTTGCTTTCCGTATGCAAACGTCAAGTTTGGAAAAGAAGTCGCATGATAGGTATAGCATAACACACATCGTGCTTCTTCTTCGCTTTTTCAATGACGCGTGCAACTTCCATGATCGTTAACACCATACAAAAATACGTATAGCGCGCAATGCTTTACTACACTGAGCCGCTTCGCATAGGATAGTTCACCGAAACGCTGAGTAGATGGCGCACGGTCGAAGAAAAATTCCAAAAAAGAACGATGTAAATCAACACCGAGCGTGTGTGTGTTGTCTAATAACTGAATAAGTGGCCGAGACGTGACACAACAATGCGATTGTACGCGCGCGTGTCAGTACATAAAATCGCCGACGAGCGAAAACGGAGCCAGTGTCGGGCTAGCGGTACCTGTATTGTTTATAGCGCGGTCGGATTTGGACGCGACAGGAGGCAAGTATGTTTGTGCTCGCGGAGAAAAGTCGTGCTGAGACACAATGTAGTCAACATGTCCAACTTGGACTGTCATTTGCAGTGACGGCAAATATGTTATATAATAAAAGAATAAATACATACAATTATCGAACGCACACAGGGAACTGAGGTTGAGGAAGTCGAATGCATAAAGAATATCAAGACTGGGTTGCACAAAGCCTTGTCAGAAAATGTTATTTGACAACAGCGTTGCCAGACGTCCCGATTTTTAAATCAAAATTAAATGTCCCGCGCGGGACAGGCTCAGTCCCGCTTTTCGGGGATAACTCGGGGATAACTTTAAAAGAAGTTAAATCTTCACAGAAATATCATGAATAAGTAATTCTTATAAATAATTATTCTCTTATTGTAAGTTGCAATTTGTAACACTCACTCCACAGACTATTGTTTGTAACGCCATATTTTTCTAATGAATAAAACTTTTTTGATTTAAATTTGTTTTTTTTTTTTTAAATTCTGAAGAACGAATAGGACTCAACTATTTAACGATAGGGTAAATCTGATTTAAAATATTATATTTTTATTAAAATACATGGCTATTTTGCTATCTATTGTCACATAAACGTAATTTTAATTCAAATAATAAGATAAATAGGTATTTGAAAACTTCTGATTATATACGTTTATTTACTATGTCCCGCTTTCGACGAAATAATCCCGCTGTTTTCACTCAAAGAGTTCCAAAATCCCGACTTGGCAAAAAAAAAAACTGGCAACGCTGTTTGACAACGACTTTAAGGTTGCTGCACACGAGGGTGGTTTTGCCATTAGATTTGGTATCAAACGTGCTTTGACACTGGATTTCATGATGGCTTTTGTGTGTTCGCTTCACATGATGCGTATCTTGAAGCTGGTTTTACAGATGGGTTTGGTGCGCGCGCAATGACTGTTCGAATGCTGATAAACGTGAACATTTATTGTCTTTGAACAGAACACACACTACGACGCCATGTTTGTTTTTGAGCGTGTGTGCCCGTGTCGTCCACGTGAAAAGATACTGTTTTCTGATTGGATCTTGCTCAAAACAAGCAAGAAAAATAACTCCTGTTCTAATTTTGAAAATCTCGGTCAATAATTAATTATTATATCACTAACGGCACATCGAATTAAAAAATCTCTAAGAACTCGTAGTCCTCCCTCCTCTATTTCAGCGTGGTGTCCGTATGCGAACGTTCTGGGACACCCTGTGCAGTCGATACAATCGCGACACACAAACGCTGTCTCTTTTAGGAAAACAAGTGACAACACAGCGACGAATGGAAAAGCACAATCAACAAAAGCAACGCGAGTCCATCGTCGTTTGTTTTAAAATTACTGTAAACGATTCGAGCGTTTTTACAACTGATTGGTTTTAATTGGCGATAATGTAGCGGGGTTTCAGTCAATTAAAATATGCGATTTTAACGCCTTCGCAGTTAATAACCATCAAAACAAAAGCTCACCTGCGTGACGCAATAAAAAAAGACTGTAAATGCTGTTCAATGGGCAGAGGCGAATTTAAATGTCTGATAGCCAAATTCACCGAACGTTATTTATTCGGTTGATTTGTTCTACGGGTAGCTATTCCTCCGAATAAATAGTGATAATTCATTTCACTAAACATAATTACGTTTACCGCAAGTTTAAATATATTCTGTCTTACTTCGAGGGTATAAGTATTTTATTCGCTTGATAAAATAATTATTTATGTGTTGTTTAAGTGTCAAGTCGTAATACATTAAAGTTAGTGGAAGTTTTGTGTGCAATTGGGTTAGGAGTTATGATAAAACATTATTATTTTATGAAACTTTTTTTGACGTTTACACTAACGCCAACGGTCGAATTTTTGAGTGAACGTTAAAATATAATGAGTATAGTGCAGTGTATATCTAACTTTTCTACCTGATATTTTGCGTGGTGAACGAAAGTAAATTTTTTTCTGACGAATAAATTTGTTCCAAGATTAGTAACGTTTGGTGAATATGGGCATGACTGTCCTAGGTTCCGACGCGGACGATCGTCTTGTAAATTTTATTAACTTATTAGTCGCTACTCGCTACCCGCGGCTCCGCACGCGGTTGAGATTAAATGTTTTATACAACAATAGTGGAGCCTTCTAAATACAGATACATCCATGTACAATTACATACAATTGCCTGTACAATAAAAATTATTTTATTTAAAAAAATTCCTATTTTTTTAACAAATCGGTAAAAAATTCAGTTTTTTTTTTCAAAAAATTCATAAATCTTTAATTTACAATGCATTCGTTTTTAAGAAATATACTAGGAACTGTTTACGAGATATTATTCTGAAATGTACCTACTCGTTTTCGTGGTATACCTACCTCGAGCATGTTAATTATGCACATTTTAATTGTAAATATCTACTTTTACAGACAGTGAAAAAAATTTCATTTTTTTAAATTAAATATAAGGCACTTTTATTAACCTTATAGGTATTTCAATTTTATTAGATTCCTAAGAAACGCAGTTTCACGAGTGAGCTACCTTAATGTGTCTATTTTATCCGGGCGAAGCCGGGCCGGGCTGCTAGTCTACCGACAAAATATATCCAAGTTCAACTCAAAACCGTACTACATAAGCACCAATAAAGTGTCAACACACATGGATATAAATCCGCGCAGTGAGCTCTGACAATGACAGGCCGGTACTACAGAGAACGATCCTTTGACTATGGTTTGTTACCAGCCCGTAACGTCTCTCGAACCTTCTTTCTTTCTACCCGAGACTGGAAATTCGTATATATGTTACGGTCAATGACCGAAATTCGGACAATGTCGACAATGCCCGAGATACATCGGGCAATGTCCGAAATTGGACAAGGTTCAAAAAATAGATTTTTATAAACATGAAACGCTGACATTTGATTGTATCTACTATCTTTATCATGATAAGTTATCATTAATCATTTATAGAATTTTTATCACCGATATCAACTATTGAAGAATATATTTTTCTTCATACCTCGATCGAAAGTACGTACTTTCGTCCCTTATAGCAGGAACGAAAGTTTGACATTTACTCCCTGTTATTTATTATATTAAATGACAGCGGTAACCCTAGTTACGAGTATAAATACGCATGAGAAATTTTTTCCTCCCGCCGTTCTCACTGGGAGTAAATGTCAATCTTTCGTCCCTGCTGACGAAATTACGTACTTTCGAGCGGATATGAAGAAAAATCGTATACACCACACGGGCCTTAAAAGTTGAAATCTCGGCCCTGCGCGTCATGATGCCCTCGGCTTCGCCTCGGGCTTATGACGCGCAGGGCCGAAAATTCAACTTTCGGCCCTTGTGATGTAATATACTATTTCAGCTTCCTATTACAATTATTGATGATTGAAACCACGTATAATTTATTTCCGCACATTTTATTTATTTTAATGAATAAAAAAATACAAAACGGCATTAGGTACTATTGTACTAATATAAATAATTATATTTTTATATGATATGAGCAATAAGCAATATATCTCAATACATTAAATTTCAGAACTCACATTTATTCCAGCAATAAAAATAAAAATCAAATCAATAATTGTAATAGAAAGCTGAAAAATATATTCTTCAATAGTTGATATCAATGATAAAAATTCCATAAAGCGTTAATGATAACTTATCATGATAAAGATACAATCAAATGTCAGCGTTTCATGTTTATAAAAAATCTATTTTTTGAACCTTGTCTGATTTCGGACATTGCCCGATGTGGCTCGGGCATTGTCGACATTGACCGGTCAATGTCGACATTGCCCGGATTCCGGATATTGACCGTAACATATATAAATATGGAAAAATGACAAGAAGATTTAAAATAATAACAATGCAAACATATCTATGTCAGGAATAAATAAATAACCAGAAGTATAACTCTGTACCCCTCAGGAGAAACATTGGACTGTTTGCGTTCCGAACAAAAACCGTGAATATATAAATTAATTAGGTACGCCTCTGAAAAAGCATTACAATGTCATTGTTTACTTGAAACCAAGATCACGAATCCGTCGGTAGTCATATAAAAGGCACCGTCTTCGAGTTATGCTTCTGGTTATCTATGTATTTTTGTGTCTACGTTACGCAATGATTTATTTCGTTGACTACCGATGGGTGAGTAGTCGGAAATCGACGCCTTTATCAACAACCGCAAAGTTACTTTTCGATCATTCAAAAATGTAATAAGTATATAAAAATTCGACTTACATCTCTGAGCTCTTTGATTTTATAGCCGCTCTTTCCGATGACGCAGCCTGCTTGACTCTGATGAATCATCATGCGCAAGTCTAATTCATCTCCGTTGATGCGAGCTCCGTTCTGCAATAAACCAATCAAATAACAATCAATAAATAATTATTATACAACTAAGTTTCAATCACAGCAATAAGAATACTTCCACACCCAATCAAATTAACGAAACGACGAAATCTACAAGTGGCATTTCCATAGGCGGTTCGATGACAAGCTTAAACTTAGTGACCTCTATTGACGA
Source organism: Xanthostigma xanthostigma (assembly GCA_963575645.1). Taxonomy (NCBI): domain Eukaryota; kingdom Metazoa; phylum Arthropoda; class Insecta; order Raphidioptera; family Raphidiidae; genus Xanthostigma; species Xanthostigma xanthostigma. The sequence continues at coordinate 26,350,595 of OY754471.1, forward strand.
GCGTCTATAACACTGGTCTCTAATAATTAATAGTTTACTGATTGACGGTTGGTTTTAATGCCTGAAACCACTTAAAAGCGGCAAGACGTAGGCAATACATATTCAGTTGAAGAGGGAGATTTGGGTGACATTTTCAGCGGGAAATTTGAATTATCTTACGCTATGTTTGTCTGTAACGTTATGTTTGACAAGCCGAAAACACTGATAATAATTTAAATAAATGAGAGAAGCCTAAATAAAATAAAGTTGATAATTATAAACCCGAAACATAAAAAAGTAAATTTAATTTATAAATGACGTAAATTAATATTCAATTATTTATTAACAAAAATGTAATTAAAACAAATTTGTTTTCCGTAAGGTCGATTAATTAATATTTGAATAAAGAATTAAACGCCGCTGTCATGGCAACTCATGAACACACAAAAGTGGTTTCACAAAGTACTTGTTCCCCGAAAAGCAAAATCGCGTATGTCAATATTGTAATTTGATATGAACTATAAAACGGTTCTAACAATGAATAGAGACAGCATCGTCGAACATACGCCTCGAAGTGTCTTTTTATTACACGAGGACCGCGAACTCCGAGTCGAACCATTCATTCATTCTTCAACGGACATATAATCTCGAAACAAAACCGTTTCGAGTTTATTTAGATTAAAAACGATCGCACGAATTAATTTCGCTCGACTCGTCATTAGTGATATCGGAAGGTGGAGTAGTATCGTTTAGAGAAGATAGCAACAAATCGAGGAATCCGCGTAGTAATAAGAGTGGGACCTGCGATCAGTAGCGGCCAATCACAGGCGATATCTGTTCTGTCAATGGTGCGTTTCGAATAGCGACGAACTGACCTGCTCTTGTTAGAAAATATGGACCCGTCCGACCGGAAACTAGGTTGTGCCCAGACATAAAGATTAATCGGCTATCGCCTTACCCTTCGGCCGAAGCCTTAAAAACCCTAAGAAGAAATTCAGTTTAAACTACAATTAATAATATAAATGCTTTAAAAACGTTTTAATTGAAGGTTTACATTGACTATATAAAAAAGGCAATTTTAATCATCTCTAGAAGTCGCCACGTTCATCGCGCTCTCGCTCATTCGTAACAGTTCGTTCAATTTCGGTACTTGTTAAAATCCTTCGGCTTCGGCCAAAACTTCCGCTCATTTTGACCGAAGCCGAAGTTCTCACCAAAGGTGGCCGAAGCCTCGGTCGGACACTACAAAAAACATAATTAGTATATGAAAATTCATTCGATCGTGTCGAAAAAAAAATCGACAGCGGCGGTTTTGTCTTGTGGTCACAGATAATAAGCAACACACACAAAACATAAATACGGCACGGCATACGCTTGGGTTTTCTCTGTCTGATTCCATAACCCATTATTTAGTCATGAATAAATAAATAGTCTATCGGAAGGTACATATTAGAAGGAAAACACTATGAATAGTGAAAGAGTTCCACTAATGGGAACTTCCTACAATGCCGACGTTTAATGACGGTTGCGTTTCGTTTCAAACACATAAAATCGGTTTCTAATTCTTTGTTGTTCTGACACAGTGCCGAAGCCGAGAGATTTAGCAATCATTTATGCTATCAGAATATTTCCAATAATTTCTCATCTTTTGTAGCCGCAACGCGAACGCACGTCAAGATTTCAAACGATTGTGCTAAAGATCGTTGGCGAATTCAGAAATCGCTTCTGTAAAACACGGTGTCACGAAGTTAAAAGTTATGAAACCATTTTGAATGGCGACTTTGCAAATGAAACTGCTTCTTGAGAATACTAGAAACAGAAATAGTTTGGTCGAGCGGCAACCCGTAAAAATTCTGGACAAAATGGTAGCGAAAATTTTTAAATCGGTTAACCCTTTGAAAAACTATAGCTGAATTTAAAAAAAAAAATGGCGAATTGGAAACTCCTTTTTCGAAGTCGGTTAAAAAATAGGTTGGAATTAAAAACAATGGCAAACTAAAAAAAAAAAAAGAATTTATTACTGAACCCTAAATAACACTAAGTACTAGTTAAGAAAAGAAAGATATGACAAGATGGTGGACGTGCCGGCACGTTGCGGTGGAAGTACGGGTATAACATGGTGGAAGCAGCGGTAAGTTATGGCAGGAAAATAATATCATAGATTTGCCTGCGCGCAGCCTAACAGATTAATAGTGTCCAATCGAAGCTTCGGCTGCGGCCAGAAATCGACCAATTCGGTCGGACACTACAGATTAATGGTGTGTGCCCACGTGCAATAATCGACATTACCGCGAGTGAAGCCGTGCGAAAAGGTCAGTTACCAATTTTCAAATTCAAACGAATATGAAACACAAAATCCTCTCGCTAATGCTGCAAGAAATAGCTGCCGGGTCACATTTTCGGCATTAAAATAGGACTCTAAAATAAATAAATCAAATCTTCGATTAAACAAAAAATCGGGGAAGCGATCGTTCCGGCTTGCAGTTAGAACGTTTTGTATTAAAACAGAGACGGCATTATACGAGAGAGAGAGAGAGATTCAATGAGAAATAGAGACGGACAGACAAGTCATGCGGTGACAACACAAGGAGTTGAGTAATACACAATTTATTGATTAACATTTTCAATAATTCAATGATAGAGTACAGAATTCTCGGAAACGAATTACGTGTCACTTTTACGCTGCCCTATATGTAGTACAAACAGTATACCTACCATTAAATATAATGTAGAGCAGTGGCGTACATAGGTTTTTGCTCCGGGGTGGAGGGGGGTCTGTTTGACGATCAATTCAATATAAATAACAGTACCTGCATTAGACTGGTTGACAAAAATTATGGTACCATGCAACATTTTGATAAGAAAAGTTTCAATTTTCAATCTCTAACGTTGAATTTAGCTGATGACGTTCGGAGTGTCGGTCGTTGCTATACTTCTAAGCGAATCGGGGAAAAATTGCACACAAATGCTTAACTTTGGTAAGTTTTTTTTATTGAAATCGCCGTGTCATCGAGGAAAAAATCGTAGTCTCAGCAACTGGACTAAAAGCTGGGACTTCAATATTTTAAGCTGTGATGATAGTCGGGGGAAAAAAATTTACACGTCCTAGTTCGACCTCTTATACACACGCATCAAAAACAGCTATTTTATAGGAGGTAATGTAAGAAATATTTTAATAGTGCTGTTACTTAGGAAACTATGGTTTAGCTTTAGACTATGAGGTATGTTAGATTAACTGCGAATTCTGATGTCACGTTTAGTTGCAATTTTAGACACTCCTTATTTGAAACATCTTCGTGTATCTTAAGTTCCATGTGGAATTGTTCCGTCAAAAAAAATAAAAAAATATAAATCATGAAGATGTGAAACATAAATTTAAGCTTGCCAAAAGTTACAAAGCGTATGGACACTTCCTAAAGCCCTATGGACACTGCTAACAACGCCACTTAAGTGACCATTCTAGTAACTAATAAATTTCAGTAAGATGTCCCCGTCAACAAAAACCATGTTACAATCCAACACAGCGGGCGATACGCGAAATACTAGTAACTAAAAAATTAAACCATGTTATCCAAATGTCGCCACAAATAAAGCCATGTTTAAGCCAACGCACATAAACGTAACGTCCTTCCATAAAAGTGTTGCGCCAATAGCACAATTTTACTACAAACCAAACGCTTGATGTTTTACATAAAAAAATTGTCTCTAAAATCTCAATTTTAACCAGCTGTATCTCAGAAAAATGCACTTTTGTACATAGAAAAATTGGCTTCAATCAGCTGTATATTCTTCCAAGACGCGTCTATTATATAAAACGCCGTTTTACATACACCATGTATGCATTAATTTCGTGAACTTTCGTTTAGGTATAGATATCGATACATTTAATCGAATTATATTTCCATTTGTTATTCATAATGAAAATTACCGATTAGTGATAAATAAAAAACACGCTATTGTTTACAAAGCTATTATCGATATTGGAAAAAATAAATGCCAAATCTAGATTTCGTCTTTTCGGAAATTAAATATTAAAACATTTATAGAGTAAAACCAAAACTCCTCCGTAACTTTCCTTTGAAACACTGGTTTCATGCAAAGTTTGAAGGGTTTGAGAATGGGCGAGTACGCAGCAATAGTGTCGTTTTATTACATTTCTACGACTCGTCTATTCCAAGCTTTAGATCGGGTATCATTTTGATTTCCACTTTATTATTCTAAATGATAAACTGAACATTTTAATTGACACTAGAGCCCGCTAGCCTCAGCAATTGGTGCTAAAAAAAGTTTGATTGTAAAAAAAAAAACTCACCTCTTCCAAATTCGGAACGACGTCGCTAACCACTTTGCAGATCGTATCCAAATCCGATGACAGAGACAACATACTGTAAACATATTCATTTTAATGCATTTTATAAAGAACAGCTTGAAAAAACATGAGTTAAATTCATCAAACATTGTTACAAAGCCTAATAATCACCAGGAAAGCTATCCTTGCCAAAGATCAACACAAAGAAGTAGTCTTGTAACTTCAGACTGGATCATGGAGGCAATTTCCGAGTTACAACGGGACACTATTCGACCGTTTATATGGAAACTGCTTTCATGGATTGCTTTGTAACAACGTCTTTCGAAAAGCATAACGTTCGATCTCAACGACTGTTATGCCAATTGAATCAATTGTGTCAAATAGAATCAACCCAAAAACTTCGAAATTAAAACTAGAAATTTAGAAGAGTTAATAAGATGTTGATTCAAGTTGACACGACATATATAATTAAATGTTAATAATACAGGTAAAAAGTAATTCTAATACTAATGTCTAGTTTTGTTTATGCTTAAGATGTAAATAAGTCAATGAAGGAAGTACCACAGAGGAGAAGGATGTTTTGGCGAGAGGATTTTTGTTCAGCTAAAAACCTGATTCCACGGCAACAGAGCAACGAAACGCACAATCTGTTTTTGTTTGCGTACGAAACAAAACACTACATCGGAACAAAATAAAGCTTCGAACAATGGAATAAAATTAAATTTATTTCGCGAGTTGAACTTTATTGATTAATACAGAAAAACCCCTGCTAATATTCGTTAATTAATGAAGAAAATTGTGAATCGAAAACGAAAAAAATCGGTTCGTAAACAAAAAGAGCTGGTGTCGTCATACAAATCGAGTTGGGAGAGAAGAGAGAAAGAAGTTGCAGAGAGACAGAGTCAAGGAACGATGAGACTTTTACACATGGTTGGGTTTCAGAGATCGTAAAATCAAACAAAAAGGAAGAACAAGGATTAATTTGTCAAGGGTCGTTGATTCGGCAGATGAGGGCTCCTATCGAAATATACAATGTATCATATTATATTATGTAAGTACCTCAATATATATTATATAAAAGAACACATTTTATCTATTATTCCCTGCAATTTTTAAAGCTGGAATGATTTTTATATAGTACTTATTATTTATGCAACAAAGTCGTTTGATTTATTAGTAAAACTACCCAAGCAAAATTTTTTGCTTACTTACGTCTTTGGCATGATGTGAGGTCGGAATTTGATCTTACGATTTTTAACGAATTTGAAAGTTTTTTTTTTCTTGTTTCTATTTTCTGTCAGAACTGCTTTTTGTATTCAAAAAATCTTTTGGGAAAATGAACTTATCAAATTCTATTAAAAACCGTAAGAAGATGATCTAACGTGTTAACAAATAAAATGGAAATTTGCCCCAAGTTCTTGACCAGTTTTACCAATAAGCGGACGATAAAAACTTACGCTGTTAGAAATGAATGCCAAATACCAAAAAAAGAGTAACTTTAATGTTTTTATTTCTAACCTACCCTGTACATTTCACTTAGTAGGTGTTCCTGTGCCTTCTAGAAGTAACTTCAAAAATACTTTATACCTTAGTCTGACAGTCCCATGAGAAAATGTCACACAATTTTAACGTGTTCTATAGAACCTAGAGTCGCTAACGTCGACAGTTTAAGACCATTCAGCTTCGTTACTTCAGCAAAGTTAAGTCTTGAAGGAACAAATGCACTTATCTGGATCAGTACGACTTGGATCTGTTCAGAATGAAAGATACTGAAGACCGAAAGATAAACTTGAATGGAATCAAATAACATTTTTACGAACAAGTCTAATTGACTAACTGGTTGCATTAATTTTTCTAGGTCATCGTCGACGAATCCAAGTCGAATTATGCCGAACCGATTCGGACTATGCCGATTTAAAACAAACTGATTCAGATAAGTTTAGCACTCATAAATTAAAGGATCAGAGAGAACGAACCGTTATGACATTTTCTCCTGCGACATCTGGTCGATTCAAACCAAATTACAAGCCAATATGTTACTATTAAAAGCTAAAAAGTAATTATATAAATCTAAACGGTCTATTATTAACTGTACACTGTAGACTTGGAACGATGCTTACAAAAATGGAATAGCCTGTATACATGGACACTGATTATCACGATCTATACTCCCAGACACGAAACAACAACTTTATTACACGTCATAAATTCATGATATTTATTTTACGTTTCAAATTTGTAACATGTACTTATGTTTCTGTTCATTAAATATTAACAACTGTTCATATTTTTTTCGAGTAATTCCTGTACATTTAATATAGTTCCACCATTTATATTCGGGTTTTGTACTTTTGTAACAGAAACGAATTCAAAATATTAAAACGCACGGCGGTTTCATGTCTTTCAGTCGCTTCCACTGTTTGGCCGTCATCTTGAAAATATTTTAAAACAATGTTTTCTAATAACAAACCAATTGTAGTGGAATATTTCGACTCTACAAAACATTAAGAGCTACATTTTTTTTAATAGAACAGAAAACAATGTTATAGGAAACTATTAATAAGAATCGCAGGATTGTGGACAAAAAGTTCTTTATTCAGTAAATAAAGAACTTTTTGTCCACAATCCTACGATTCTTATTAATAATTGTCTCGATGGACACGATTTCTAATATATGTTATAGGAAACAATTTTATTTTAATAATATTCAAAATACATCATGTCTAAAAGTATAGTTCGACGTTATTCAATCTGTTAAATGATTATAAAAAATGAACAATTTGAAACGATCATTTTTGACGAAAATGGGAAACATTAACGAGGATTACTTTCATTCGGAAGGGTAATAGTGTGCTAGTTTACACTTAATATAGTGAATGAATAGTTTTATAGCTAATTAGGATTTTGTTATTATATATTGGTCACCATTTATATATATTGGTCCCAATTTTGCGTTGGTTCATTTATGATTTGTATATCTAAACCAATAAATTTATCTATCTATTAATCTACAGTGATCATAATCTAATTCATAAATCAACTAACGCGAAATTGGGAACCTCAGGTTTGAATTTGACAATGGTACTTACATAATATTTTTTTCCCCTAATTACTTATGGAACTTTTCAACAATTCACTATATTGAAGTGAATTTGTATATTGTGTGTACAAATTGATGAGAATTTTCAACTTCCAGTTGCAAAAAAGTTTAACCAAGTATGATATTAATTTATCGCGCATCGTTTACCTTCAAAAGAGACTTACTTAGCTGCTTTTCCGTATGAAGAAGTTATTAATACTCAGTTCATTTTATTCCAGCATCTACAAAGAAACTGTTAGGCCTGGCGCTGACAGTAAATTATCAATTGTGTAATCGTCGGTCAACGCAAAGACCCAATAACTCATTTTATTCTATACTGAGCGTAGGAATAAAATCGCAATCGAACCATTAGCGTGCAAACATATATACTTCTGTCTTTTTTTAAGCCGTAAGTACTGGCGTATCTAGGAGGGGACCCGGCTTACAAAATTTCTAATTTGCCCCCTCCTGAGCCAAAAGCTGGGTACGCCCATGTTAACGTCATAGAAAAAGACAAAGTTTTTGACACAGAAATACTTTATTCAGATTGAATGCAAGTACATCAACCAATCCTGTCATCGGAGAAATCAGGGAATTATATCGAAGACAGAGACGCAGATATATTTTCGATACGCTTTGTTGCCTTCACTCACCACACATCGAGTAGATAGACAATGATTCGTATAGTAAATTACGATTCAATTAGTCTGAATTTCAGACGTGCAGTCAACACATTTAAAATCATACTTGATTTAACTTTTAAAATTGTGAAATTCACTTCGATCTCGCGTTTGGTATGTGGACAATTTTAAATAGAACTCATTAATTTTGAAACTATAAAAATAATAAATAATAGTAAATTTATTCCCACAAATGTCTTTACAAAAATAAATTAATAAATTTTAATTTAATTTTCCTACCCAACTTGACTTAAGTCAGTGCACTCTTTCAAAATAGAGATACAAAAACAAAAAATAATCATCCAACAGCAACTGCGAAGATCAAACGAAAAATTCACTAAATTCTGGTAAAAGATGAGGGATCTTTCTACCCGACTGCGTTTGAAAGAGGATGATTTTCGATTTAGACGGAGTTTGCGGCAAATTGTTGTTCGACTTGTCAAAATGTGTTCTGATCATTTTAAAATCAGCCATTTTGTGATGTTATGACGAAGTAACCTAAACAAGGTTACTACTCTTGATATTCGCTATAAACAAAAGCTTCACTGTATTGTTACGTGTTCAGTGTTCACGTACAGTGAAATCTATTTAGCAGGCCACTTTAGTAGATTAGCTATTTTCCCTAGGAACCGGTTGGAATATATTAATATACTACTTTTTACTTACAGCTTCGCATGAACTTTCTGTCAACACGAACAGAATAAAAAGTATTCTATATTTTAAGTCTGGGTACCTATTGATATTAAGTATGATTAAAATCGGATCAGCCGTTCAAAAAAGGCTGATACAGTCAAATAGAAATTCCAGGACTATACGGTGATGAATTAACTATACAGTGCGTTAACCGAAAGTGGTAGCAGTGAATAATTCTTTGATCCTACTAAATACAAATCGGAAACGGCTGAAGTATATTTTTTTGTACATCAAACTCAACCGGAAGTGTACATGCATTTTTTTTCAAATTAGTACATATATTTTTTCTCATTTATAAATCTCCTTTTATCTCTCAATAAATAATTTTATATAAGATTTTCATAAGGTTACATAAGAAAATATTCGAGAAAAACGTTATTAATTTATTAATTAAATACACAGTAATAATTATTTTTTATAATACTCCATACATTTGTTAATTATTTATAATTATTATCGTGTATTTAATTAATTTTATAATTTTTTTCTCGAACATTATGTAACCTTATGATAATTTGATATTAATTTATTGAGAGAGAAAATGGAATTTCGAAAATGTACAAAAAAAGTATGTTGTCATTTGGGTCTTTCTACATTATGCAAATAGAGTTTCACTGCATTAAGTGCTAAAAACAGCTTTCCAATATTCGTTCTAACACCATAAAACAGCCTAATTCAGGCTGTTTTGTGGTACACCACCTTCAAGACTGCCTGAAGGTGGTGTACTTCAAAAGCACTAAATCGAAACAACAAAAAGTATTGCCGCGAATTCACCGGTTTATTGTGAGAGAGCGAAAGCAAGGAGGAGAAGGAGGAGGACTGTGGATTATAGATGTGCGACAGTCGAGATCATTAAGAACGTGTGGTTCATTGTGTGTACGTGTGGTGTAGGACGTCTTGGAGACCAAGAAATTAATTTAACAATTGAGAGAATTGTAACAGCGTGATACCTGTAAAGATCTAATTAAAAGACATTTGTGTCGCACAAAGCTTTATTTCTCTACGTAATGGCACGTGCATCCTGCCTAAGAAAGGAGCACCGCTTTGTGTCGCTGGTTTTTAAAACTGGTCTAGTTTACACCGTTAACTTGATCTGTATATTAATAAAATATTGTAGCGTGTGCCATGGTACTTGTACCGCAGGATAAACCATAGAGATATTAAGGCCGCTGCACACGGGGCTAGAAACGCTGCTAGATTCCTTGCTAGATTTGCCTACTGGTTTTCTAGCGCTTCTTGATTGCTGTTAAGTGTTCGCTTCACGCGAGACTATTTTTCTAGCTTGATTTGTGGATAGATCTGGTGCGCGCGCAGTGGCAGTTCGAATATAAACACAGAGCAAAACGTGTCTGTTCTCTAACTCTGAGCAGAATGAAGCCATGTTGGTTTGTGGGCGTTTGTTTAAGTGGCCACGTGACAAGATACTGCTTCCTGATTGGTTCTTGCTCATACCTAGCAGCAAATCTCGCAGGGAAAATAGCCCTTGTTCTAATTTTAAAACCGCAGTGGCGTCATTTCCAGCTTCGTACCCAACCTATCGGCTAGCAGAACTCCTAGCAGCGTTTCTAGCTTCGTGTGCAGCGACCTTAAGGTTATGTAAGTCTTATTTTGTGTGTGTAGGAAGCGCCAGCCACACGAACACCGTGTTATGTAAGATGCAAAAGGAATGCATGGCGGGTATTCGGCTAAAATATATGCCGGTGACTGGAATTATTTAAGACGTAACAGCAGACGAGTCAGATTAATCAGTTTAAAGTTCTGAGAGAGCTTTAGTTACGCAACAATTTAATTAGTACACCTCATTAGCGCAATTAGTTCACAACATTTCCCATTTGGGAAGGATACCCACACAAAGGTGAAAAAAAGCCGGACAGTTTCACGTGGAAGTATGTCGCAATTTTTAGTATTATTTAGTACTAAATACTTCAGATGGTTTAAGTCTATAATATCCGTTGTTTTGAACCTTTTGGGTACAGAATTTACCAGTTTTCCGTTAGTTTCTTGGTCCATATTAACATAAATCGAAGTAAATTTCCTCTGAGCACAAATATTTCTCGCTTTGGATAGTCACGAAAAATAAGGTGTGCCTCTGCATAAACTTCAAATTGCGGTCGTTATTTTAAATATACAGTGTAAACTTCATTTAACTTCACTTGATATAACGATAAACTTAATAAAACGTCGAAATTACTTAGCTGTAATTGGTTTAACTTGTAGCTCATACTACACTTAAAAGAACGACAACAATACGTCATTATTAAGCAATAAACAGTACACTACTTGTTTGTTATTTTGTTGCTTTGTTGTCGGCATCATGCGTACCAAAAATTCTAAGAAATTCGTTCTTATGTTTGTTGGGATTGTCTTTCATATTATGTTTAGTATGAATATTTGCTGGTCTGTTGTAAATTTTGTATATTATGAGTAAATACATATGTTACAGTAAAAAATACTAATTAATTATTTCTTGTCTCCGTTTAACGACAACTCTCAATAACGCCCCAAAGTGCACAGTCCCTTGAGTGTCGCTATATAGAGTTTACACTGTAATTTTATTTAAAACAGGCATAAGAATGCAATTTTCGGTCGGTCGACTTTTTTGTTTGCGTGAGTCGGTCATTTGATAGCGTCAGTGTGCGTCAATCGGCCGATCAAATAATTGTCCAATTTAGAAATTAAGAATAACAAGAGTTCCTTGCTATATCGGTATACTTTCACGTGAAACTTGCAGACGAAATGAACAAAAAAATATTATCGACTCGCCTGTGTACAGCTTAAGATGTGCCTAATCAAGGCGGATCTGTAAATATTTAGTCGTGAACAGTTGAAAATATATAATATCCAGCTTAACTAATGCCAAAGCAATAACTAAAGCAACATTATATTAAGTTGTATGAGCATGAAAACTGGATGGTTTAAACAAAATACGTAGCATTAATATTATGTATTTGCCCTTGCGTTTCCCAGCGCAACATCAAAGTTACTCTTATAAGGCTGCAGGAGAAAGAGACCGGCATACAGAATACTGTACGATGGAGTGAATGAGTTGATATATTATAATGTAATAAATTATATAAATAGTACCCTAATATAACCTACGAAATGTTAAACGTTTGGTCACATTTTAACCTTTCGTAGTTGCACTAATAACTATTTAATTTGACCGCGATTTCATTAGATCGCTTTGTAAACTTCTTCAATCGTTCCATTAAAATGGCGTCCTACTGAAAGGTTCTAAATGTGACCAAAACTGTTTGGTTGCGCCACCACCTATCGCAATGGGTTCTCGAAAAACAGCGAAGTGGATAATAACTGAACATCAATATTGGGTGTTTGGAGCCCATAGTATTTAATCGAAGCTAGACATGTAGTGTTTTTAATTTTTGCAAGACAATTTGAAAAAAAAAAATTGTTACGTTCTTGGCCGTGACCGGACAATAGCTGGTGGGTTTTAGTTCTGCACTTCTAAATCTGTCTAACGAAATTCTGTAACAAATACGGTAAAAGCGTCGATTCTGATCACCCATCCGTGAACGACCATTTTTATACTTATAGTTGATGGAATAAATTATTACTTGTTAATTGTGATATTATATTTTGGATCTCTAGTTTACCGACAATATTTTGCCGCGAAGAGAGATGTGCCAGTGATTTGCACATCGGTTGTTTGAGATGCAATTCGTTGCTAAACAATAGACACTTTCTAATTTTTCTAAAAATACGAAACTTCACGTATTGTTGTATACTAGCTGCGGCGAAAGATGAAGTCATCGCGTCATAGTGATGTGAACGCATTGCGCCCGCCTTCTAGCTTGCTATTGGCTGTTTCGGAGATCCGTGTGCATCGAGTGTTTATTTTTATTCTGCCTCTATGAATGGATTTGTCGAATTTATTCCACACGCCACTGTCTGCGTGCAAGTAGGCGTTCACTAGCATATTATTGATGACGTGCCTGGCTTTAACTCTCACTGCGGGTACTATAATAATCCATTCAGTCAATTACGAATATAAAAAATGGTCGAAGACATGTGGGTGGTCGGAAATTGATGCCTTTACCGTATTCATAATAATAATCTTCAAATATATCTAACGTCAAAATTAAGGACGGCCAATTAAGCAAACTATAAAATTATGACCTAGTTTTCAAAATGTTTCATTCGGTAACAGGAAGCGACTTGATATTCAACTAAGACTATTCCAAACAGCATGAAGATAAGACAACATAATAAAGTAACTATTTACTTCCCACAATCATGGTAGGTTTTAACGGAATAGAGTTATTATTTATCCACTGTTGTTGTGTTTAAATATACATTTCAAATGAATAGGCTGAATTTATGAAACATTTCCGCTATCCATTTGACATGTATATATCGGAGGCAACCAAAATGCGGGCGGGGAGCACCTTTAAGTACCTATTTTGAGTGACTCTGTTTTCGAAGGGGAGGGCTTTCAATTATTTCCATTCATTGCAATCGAAGAACGTTCATTTTCTCACGTAGGCAATATTAATTAGCAAAATTACTCTCGGTTCGTAATTGGCAGTTCAGCTGACATCAAACAAAAATTAAAATAAAAACAAAAATAATTTCAAAGTAAAATTTAATAGCACCCAAGCAAATTGGAAACGTCTTTACTATAACAAAAGCATATCGAGGTTCCCGGCAGAAAACAGGTCACTTTTCCACAAACAAAAGAGAAAATAGTTATAAAATGGTTTATGGATGTTTCCTTTGACTGTTAACATACAATAAAAATAAATAGTTAAAAAATAAACAAATAAATAAATAAATAACGAGACAACAACATATTCAAAAAAATAATCAAGTATATAACAATATATGCTTGCGATAATTAAAAAAAAAGAGTATATAACACAGAGAATGTTGGTTTACCGTTCAGGGCCGGGGCAATCAGGGACAGTAATTGAGGCTTTATACTGCAGGGCCGGATATGGGCACAATTCCGGCGGGCGGGCGGGCGTTCAGATGGTCGGTTGTAGTAGTAGTAGATTGTGGCGCGTCGGCAGGGGGGCGGGCGGGCCAATCAGTTCAGTCAGTGGTGTTCACACACGGGGGGGCCAGGGCCGGGGCAGAGAAAATTACACAGAATACGTTAGGCAAATTATATATAATATTTATCATGTTTTAATAATGTTTGTTCCATAATATATTATTAAAATGCACACCTATCGATAAATTTAATTGTATAGAGCCACATTATTTTAAATAATAAAACAAGCCACGATTACAAAAGATCATTATTTTTTTTTAATAGTAATTGTTTAATGTCGATTAAATTAATAATAATTATCACTAACATTTCCGTTAAAACAATATTGTTTTTTTTTTTTTTTAATAAATCAATTTTTCAAGAACAGCGTTTTGACGTAAGTTTAGTTTACTTGCTGAAGGCAAAAAAATGGCTCTATAAAATTAAACTAATAGGTAGCAATGTTCTTTTAATAACAATACTATAACAAAATTTAAAATGACGGAAAACAAGTTCCGCGATCATTTTTATTCAACAGTTTTTGATTCCACAATGTTATAATATATTAGAACTATGTAAGTATTGGTTACATATTAACAAAATATTTATAATTGTGTATATTAAATCTGTTTTTAAAATGATATTATTATTTTCTTAGTAGCGTGTAATAATAACAAAATGGCACCCCAGTGACAACTATTAAAGCACCGTGTATAAAGGCCAACCCTGACAAATCGTTATCTGCAACACCTCATGACTGTATATTTTTAATATAAATATATATACATATACACAGGATCAAAACAAGTTATCGGTAATATAGTGACCTGTAACAAATAGACAAGAGAAAAAGAGAACCTATATACAACAAACAATAATTGCGTTCATCCCTGCTGCAAATTAGACGACATTATAAAAGAAAACATATCTCAAATTCGTCAACTCAGAATATCGAAATACGCATATAAAAAAATATTGCAATGGCAAAGGAGTACATTTTTTTTTTAAAAACATTATTAATTGTGTGGAAATTCTACCAACATTTACGTTAACTGAAAATTCAATTTTAAACAAAACAAGACTGATAACTAAAATCTTGTGACAGTTTATAAAACTCTTTCGAAATTTGAGACCGCGACTAGAGATAACGACACACGACAGCGACAAGCCTCAAACGCATCAATTAATTGGAATTGACAATTAATCAGTTCGTAAACGATCGTCCTTGTCATTTGGCGTCGGCGTCTTCGTTTGTATCGAGTGCGATGCGAGGCACTGTCTTCCGTCGCGGTCTCAAGTTTCGACGCCTTTGGGTTCTTCGCACACGGGTCGGCTGTTTTGCAATTTGAGTTTTTTAACCGGTTCACGATGCGATCGTTCTTGTGACATCATTTCGTACGCCAGAGAATGGGGAGCCGCACATGGGTTGACGGACTGATTTGAAATTAGTTGCAAACTGGTTGTGTGCGATCGTGTTTGCAGATCGAGAATCGGTTTCAAATGCGTGCTTTTCTTCGGTAAGTTGGGAGCAACCATCTTTACCGAATTAGATGCAGTCGCGCTCGTGTGCGAACAACGAATCTCAATCGATTGCAAGCCGATTGCGCAACAGTCGCATCCTCAACTGGTTTGTAACTCAGATTGCGAAACAGTCGACCCGAAGAGTTTTAGACACCATAGAGAAATGAGTGTCGGTCATGACGAAAAAAGCCAATTTACAAAATTTAATTTACAATTAAACTGATTTCATCAGTCAGTTATATAATTTTATCAAAAATAAATCCGGCTAAACGCGCAATAACGCACTGCGTTTGGTTTTGAAACCAATTAACGTAAACACTAGAGAATTCCAACTCTGTAAAACAAATATAACTAAATAAACGTATTTACAAAAAAAAAAAAAAAAACAAAACAAAACAGTGAAGTTAACAGTAATGGCTACTATTAGGGGGTTCACTACAAACAATCAACTAAAAACACACTCAACATCTGCTAGCAAAACTGTTCGATCTTTCGTAATATTATTTAATCTATTATCAATCCACTGATGTACCTACAATAAAATACTGAAATTGCAATGCAATCTGTTTAAGAGTAGACAAACCACGGTAACACTGTATAAACAACAATCCGACGGTTTCGGTTATATTCAAATTTTCTAGACATACGATTGTTTAGCAACAGTGACATTTTTGAGTACCTATCTGCTTAATTTTGAAGAAAAAATCGAGAAGCAAAAAAAAAATCTATTGGTAAACCAAATCGATTTAAAAGCCTGTCAAAATCTACATAAAATTAAATAAATATTAATACTCCATCGAACAGTTCCTCGTCAGATGAAAATATTAAAGTTCAAATCACAGTCATAACTCGAAAATCAAATACATTCACTCGCTCACGCTCGTTCGAATGATAAACTGGTTTCACGTTGAAGACGGTTTCTCAATTAAACCGTAACCCAATACAACAGTTCCAATTGATTGATATTTTTTCTCAGGTTGGAGCAAATTCCCGCCTTTTGCACGGTTTGACTAAATTCGCCTTTTTCCCCAATTCTACAAAATGTCTTTTATCGGTTGGATTAAATTCTTGTATTTTTTCGGCCTTTTCCCCGGTTGGACCAAATTTCAAGTCTTTCCCTGTTGGATAAAATCCCCGCCTTTGGTCAGATTCGGCTAAATTCGTTTTTTTCCCTATTCGGTAAAATTCCCGTGTTTTTCCCCGGTTGGACCAAATTCCAAGTCTTTCCCTATTGAATTACATCCCCGCCTTTTGTACGGCTTCGACTAAACTCGTCTTTTTCCTCAATTCTACAAAAATCTCGTCTTTTATCCCGATTAGATTAAATTCTTATATTTTCTCCGCATTTCCCTCGGTTGGATCAAATTCTAAGTCTTTTCTCGTTGGACTAAATCCCCGCCTTTTGTCTGGTACGTCTTTTTTCTCAGTTCGACAAAATTCCCGTCTTTTACCTCCGTCGGCACTCGGCAGGCACCTTGTTTATTAGCCACATCCTTACACCAGCGCCGTCAATCGTCAATCGATTTAAATCGACGGCACCGGGACAAACAAACAGAACTAATGAGCTCTGTTCGACTGTTTTCAAGGATGCGGCGATTATTATCGAAAAAAACAAAACACACACGTAGTGTGCGGGCGGAACTGTTGTTGAACGACATAAGCCACAAATCGTTTTCAACATGAAACCAATTTAATACACTCGATGTAATAATGATTGTGAGGTTATATATACGTGTATACATTGTAACATAACCTCGATCACTCCACTATTTCGACGATGGGGATCGGCTGTGTACCTATATTAAACAGAACGAAACGTGTACATGTTGAGGAGGCGGTTGCGTCTGTGTGTGTGCAAACAGATCTATAAATGGACGATCGCAGGATAATAATTATTCTATAGGTACAATACATGTAGTACATGACTGTAAACACAAAATTAATAAGTCCGATTGTACCAGAGCTGGAACGAATCCTCTGAAAATGGATTCGAATCACGAATACCAGGTTCGGATCCTTTTAGTATAAAAGAACGATTCGAAACGCAGGATTCAAATATATTTTTTTCGTTTCACGAATCACGGAACTAGTGATGTAACGAATGTTAATAGTTAGATATTTGCGGATTCGAATGCGATTATTCTGTTTTTAAATCCGGCGTCATTTGTCCAAGATAAAAATTGAGCGGCTGATTTGCGCGCGTAAGTCGCACGCACACATTTGTAGTGGCTCTGGGTACTAGGTTGATTATTTATACCAAGTCTATAAAGCTTCATTACCTATTGTTAAAGTAAAGACTGATAAAAAATATAACTGCAAGGTTACCTTAGTTATTTTTTAAAAAAAAGGAGTAAAAAAAAACTTTCCAGGGTCCGGTTCACGAATCCTTTTGTATTGAAGCATTCGAATGCCGCGCTCGGTTACTCAAAAAGGATGCGAATCCTGGATTTGAATAGTAAGTGTTTCGAATCATACCCAGCTCTGGATTGTATCATTGCGTATTAGCTTGACAATTAAAAGTCAATTGACATCAAAATTATGTACGGGCTTTTACACATTTTTTTATTCCAAAATCATTTTACGTCGATGACAACAGAATAATGCAAATAATCTACAATTTTGAGTGACGAAAGAGCTACTATTGTAACAAAATCGGTATACCCTGACCAGTGCCGGATTAAGACTCCTTGATGCTCTAAGCATTTCTTGTCAAGTTAAGTGTATAATTTTTTTTTCAAATTGTGAATGTGATAAGCTTAAAATTGATAGAAAAAAGTTAAAACGCATAGAATTTCAGGGAAATAATTGAATTTTACAAACAATGCTCTCATTGAAAATTCGACTGTCTACAAAATCGGCCCTTAGGCACTTTTATACAATTAATTGAAAAAAGTTACAAAACTTTAAAGTTAATCCAGCACTGACCCTGACACTATAAAGTTTCTACGAAATATGAATCGTCGTGGATATTATAAATTCTAATTATGTTGCAAATTAAATAAAAAATAAACCTGATACTGATCACAACTTGGTTTTATTTCTAGTATGAAATAATACATTATTATATTATTTCTAGCTGAAGTTGAATTCATTTAACCATTATATAAATTCGGATAATATTAAATTTATTACGTAACATGATTCTCAATATTATATTCTGAAAACTCAGCGGGAAAATAATAAATCTAACTTGAATATTGTGAAAGCTTTGTAAAATTTATTACAAAGCAAACGCGAGTAAATTTTTCTATTTCACATTATTAAAATGTCATATTTACAAAGTCGCGTCTATTTTTACTGAAAAAAAGTATATTGCGAATTTCATTTCACAGACAAGTTTAAAAATAATTTGATAATAAAAGAATGAAAATATGGAATGTTCTCTTGGCTTTATTAAATCTTTGGAATCGGAATGTAAAAATGGAAAAAAAACAAATGGGGATTGAAATTCGAAACTTTTGAAAAAAAGTTAAGTGTTTTTTTAATACTTTTTTAGTAGTAAATTGTATAAATTAGTTTGCAGTGCCCGTAAATATATTATTTATTAATAATAAAGTGGTAATATTAGAATAAACTGTTAGATTACTTGCGTTAAACGTTATATTATTTTGTTATAAATAAATAGAAATCATTAATAATATATTGTCGAATATTCTACAAAACTTTCAATGCAAAAGTTCACACAAAACAACCAAGTAGGTGTCGATTACACCGTAACTACGGTTACGAAACTCATCGAATATCAGCTGCTCTTCAAAACAAACTTCTAGAGACGAAGCGCAACATTAATTGATTGAGAATTCTGAAGCAGGGCTACCACCGAATGGGCTCGGCCCGGCCCGGCCCGGCACGTCACGGAACAATCGCCATTTTCAGAAAACAAGTGTCCAGCACCTTATAACAATTTATATTTTCTGAATTAACTAGTTGAATTTAAATGAGATTTGGTGATATTTCGCTGTACCCATTCCCCCATTTTGAACTCACGTAACTAATGGACGTCCCCTAAGAGCTTTGATTTTCTGCCATGACAGTTTACCGAATCACTCCAGCAGAAAAAAAAATTGTTTTATTTCGAACGAATATTGTTGGTGAACCGTTATCAATAAATCAATAAATTCTGTTTAATTTTCTCGTATTGTGTTGAAGAGCTTCAACATGGAAAGCTTTATTGTTTACTCGACATAATCGCCTATGTGCGGTTACCTGTATATAGTATAATAGTTATATAATTATTATCCTGCACCATTATATTGTAACATACCTATTATTTCGGCAAAGATAATTACATATTAATTCGCCTAATTAAATAAATATATGTACCATAATACCTTGCAAACTGGCACATCTGTGTAGTGGTAGCAGTGTATTGTAATTCTGCTTTACCGTTTTAATTTTGGCAGCATTGGATTACATACGTAACTCTATACCAACCATTCGCAAGATTGCATTTGTTTTAAAAAAATTACTTGCTTTTGTATATAGCTCATTAACAACGCGTTTTTATCAGCTTCACCTGTAATGAATGCATGTATATCTCTATCTAATGGAATTTTTCAAATTAATTTTCGCTCACTTCCAGAAGTTTGAATAATTCGAAATTTTGCATAGGTACGTATTAAGAACGAACAATTTATATAAACTGACTGCTTTACTTGAAAAAAGTACTGTACGCATGCTAACGAGCCGTGCAGCGCTGTACGTTGCGTTGGCTACCCGCATGCGTGGTTTTTAGGGAGATAATTAAAGTCATAGTACCAGTCGGTAATGCTTTTCAATTTTGTATAGAAGTTTTAGCAATCGATTAAAAACGTTTAATTATTTCGTAATCAATATAACTGTAAAATTAAATAATTTAATAAAAATATACATTATAGAATAAATTTGTTGTTAATGAAGTAGGTACAGTAAAGCCACTCTTTGAAGTGCAGAAATGTAATCAAAGTGTTAAAAAACAAACGCAACCATATCCACGTAATGGACCACCTGAATCTATATACCTATAATTTTTGAGGTTATGTTACATTAGTACACGCGTATATATTATAAATTGTTACATTTAAATAAAGCGTCGTATTAATGGAAGTGTCAATTAATGATGAGCGGACTTCCGCATGTTTTGAAAGTAAAATTCCACATCAAAGCGCGTTCACAAAAAAAAAAGTCACGAATTATTATTATAGGAAACTTGTTTCAAACAAAAATTAAAGGCCGCTGCACACTGCGAGCTCGCCTGCTAGCTCACAAGATGGATTTTAAAATTAGAACAGGGACTATTTTTCTTGCTAGGTCCTCTGCTTGTTCTGAGCAAGCAGTATCGTGTCACGTGGGCGGCATGAACAAACGCCCACAAAACCATCATGGCGTCGTTCTGCTCAGACAACACGCGGTTTGCTCTGTGTTTGTATCAGGTTTACATTTGAATTTTAACTGTGCGCGCATCAAATCCGTCCACAATACAAGCTTGAAAAGACGTCTCGTGTGAAGCGAGCACATAAAATCAATCAAGAAAACCAGCGCTAGAAAGCTAGTAGTCAAATCTAGCGGCAAATCCAGCGTCATGTGTAGCGGCCTTAATACTATTCGGGGAAATATAATGTTTCGTACCCTTTAATTTCTAGCCTCGGGATAATATTTCAGTGCATCCAACCGACGAACTAAACTCGCAGCTTCGCAACAAAATGATCCGCCAAGACGGCACTCTTGTTCTATCATATATACTGTCAGTTACTTTTAAATAAATTAAAACTTCACTAGAAGGAATTTCGTGTTCGTGAAATTTAAATATGCTAATTAAAATTCTTAAAATTTCACGACAAACTCTCTAATTTCATTCGAAACTTTGGATGCACCACGTGATGTAATTATAAGCGAGTTTCCGTTAAAAAATTGAATTATCGACGAAACTGATAGAGACAATGTGAAATTTGAATCTGATCAAGATTGTGTTGCGTTCTAATGTTAGCACTGCGTTACCATGGAAACCGCGATAAATTTCAATGCTAAAAAACACTTTAAGAGTAGTACCAGAAACCCAACAGGGTCGCGTTTAATGGGTGGTTTATTAATTTAAAAAAGAGGAAAACACTTTCAGAAAAACAAATTTTATAATTCGATCGATATTACGGCTTCGTGAGTGGAAAATTACCGTAAAAATAAGAAATCTAAAAATAGACACAAAAAAAAAACAAGTGAACTGTGTCGTGGGTAATTGTGTTCTTTGAATTGACGCTTTATTCGTGTGGAATTTTACTTCAATTGTCCGGGATATCACGTGACGCGTCCATTTATACGGGGTGCCAAATAATCTGTCCGTGTCCTGGAACTTGAAAGCAACTGTTCATCGAGGCCAATAAAAAGGCATTGAGAGGAAGAAAACTTCAATGAAATAATAATAACAAAGCATGAACATTCTGGAACGTGTTTTAAGCCTTTTTTGGTTCATTTGTCAATGAAAACAAATGAAATGTTGAAAATATTTCAACGGTTCATAATACAGGTAATTACTATTTCTGTGAAATGGTTACTCTTTCCCCAAAACTGGACATAGCAGCTAATTTCAACTGCCAGTAATTTCAAAATGAATCAAAAACTTATTCTGAATTATAAATTTAAAAGTGCTACTAAAATCTCCATTCAAGTTTGTTAATTATCAAAAATGGTGAAATAACATCACCATAATAATAGTTTTGATTCTGAAATGATTAGAAATCAATTCACAAAAACTTGGCAAACAGGAGTATAGCTCTTGAATAGCTTTATTTTCAAAGCAGTTTTCATTTGTTTTCTAAGTTTTACAAAATAAATTCTTTCTTATTTAAGTTAAATTGGAATACGACTACAATATTTCGATTGATTTCTTATTCAAAATTTTCCACCAGGATAATTTGTGTGATATAATCAATGATATCATACAAAAAAAAAATATATACATATTATTTAAAATGATTATTACGAAAAACTGGCAAGTTAAGAAAATAAATGTAGGTCATTTAAAAGTGTAGTCCAAAACACAAACATGGGGATTTGACAAAATTTTTGAGTCGCCGCGACGGACGCTTCTTCCAATTACTTGGCACCCTGTACTCAAGACAAGCGTCTGTTTGTGTGTAAGTATGTTACATGAAGTTGTATATGTACAATAATATAGACTACAGACAGAAAGTGGGGAAGGCGGGCCGGCATGAGCGGTCGCCGACAGAACAACTGTGTGCGAGATCTATATTGTCCTGCAGGAATACTGACCTGACTGCGTAGCTTGGTGATGTTTTGACCTCCCTTGCCGATAATTGAACCGGCGACCTGCAACAATAAAGAGCGTTTTAACGTTATCCAATATTTATGTACAAGTCGAGGCGACTGCGACCGTAAGATACGTACAGTCGGCTCTCTCTAAGAACGACCCTGTCGCCATTGATTATTTCTTTGCCAATTATCTACGCACAGAAGTGATTTAGGAGGCGTACACTAATTACGTGAGGCGTTTAGGGGAGAGGGGGTCGAGCCGAACCTCACCCAATCTCACGTGGGGGAGCATGTACACGTATAGTATTAATAGACGATCGAACTTGGTACGGGTCGGGAACGGACATGGTACGGCGGATCAAGTTCGCTGGTTACAACAGACGACCGAATCTATCAGTCTCCTTGTGTACACAGGTCGCGAACATCATGCCTCCGATTAAGCGCGCGAAAATTGCGTTTTGAATTACAATGACGTCGTTATACGGTTATATGTATCAAGTTCAATCGTACTTGTATACACACGCACGGATATAAGTACGAAGCGGACCAAGTATATTATGTGCAAACCATCGAACCGCGCGGACATGCAGACTACTGTCTTAGACGAGCAGATTTGGTACGGAGCGGACCATATCCGCTGTCCGGTCCGTACCAAGTTCGATCGTCTATTAATACTTTAACGAACAATCTGTAGCAATATATGTTAAGTCATACAAAACGCTCTTGTCACATTGTGACAGTTCAGTAACCCAGCCATATCTGAATGGCAACGCAAAGCGTTTCTAATGCAATATCAAGCTACGTCAATGTTGGGTGTGTTGATTCATTGATAAGCGAAGTGTCAGTGGCGTTATGGCGTAGTTATATTATGTAAATGACCGAACTTGTAGTTGGCTTGATTTGTTATAGAGTTGTTGTGATTTTATGTAAAAATGAATATTACGATATGATATCACACGCGGTTCCAATCTCCTTCCGAACAGACGTACTTTCACCGGTCAAACTATACATAAGTGTCAGATTTTATTCTCTCTACCAAAATTATGAATTCGCAACGCGTGACCTCTTTAACACAAAGTTCACATCTAATTACGAAAACAGTTCTCAAAAAAATGCATCTTGATATGAAAGTTGACGATAGAGGTACACGAAAAAATTTCAGTGCAGTGTTTTGCGTTGAAAGATAAAAAAAATCGACATTTATTGGTCTGGTCACGCACGCGAGAACTGGGCGATGGTCGTCGCATAGTAATCAGGGTTGGATCAGCCGCTAGGTTCGTGTCCGAAATGTCTAAACACATCCATGACTTGCTATTAAATTGCCGTAAATTTAATTTCAGAAAAAAAAAAACAAAAATCACAAAACTTGTGTCGTCAATAACCCAACTAAATTTGAGAAACAACAATAAATAAACGAAACATATATTTTAATGTGTTATTCCTGCATATTTTTACATTCAAAATTTTGAATTTATTAACAGAAAAGTCTTACACGAGTTTTCCATTTAGTCTAAAAAAAGTTTATTTTTATTGAATATTAGGAAAAGAGATTCGTGTCCAATGTATCAAGTACAGAGTAAGCATGAATATGCACATAGAAACGTTGTGGTGATGTAACGAATGCCAATTTATTCGCGAATGCGAATATTTAGTTTTCAAATCTGGCGTCATTTGACCAAGGTTAATATTTAACAGCTGATTGGCCGCGTACGTTGCACGCACACATTTGTAGTGATTCTGGGTAGTAGGTTGATTATTCAATGTTATAGTACTAACAGACGCTCGAACTTGGTCCGGTCCGACAACGGACATGGTACGGCGGATCTTGCAACAGACGACCGAATCTGTTCCCATCGAACCGGCGGACACGCAGACTACTGTACAGACGAACAGATTTGGTACGGAGCGGACCAGATCCGCTGTCCGCTTCGAACCAAGTACGACCGTCTGTTAGTACTATTAAAGTAAAGGCTGATAAAAGATATTGCAAGGTCACCTTAACGAACAAATTTACATTATTTTTTATAAAAAGAGTAAAAAAAACTTTTTTAATAAAAGTGTTAAAAATCCGATTTTTTTCTATTAATATTCGCATGAATTTTGCGAAGACGAATGTCAAAAAAATATGCAAATATTCGTTACATAAGTAATATGTAGATAGTACCTATATTTAAATAATTGGGTATAAAAAAGTGGCATAAAAATACGAGTTTTATTATGTATGTATTTCGAGGTTGTTCCAAAAGTAATTTAAATCGGCTATCCTTAATTCTGGTCCTATGAAAAAGGGCACCTGTTTCTTAGATTTCTGATGCAGATTTTTGTTTCATTATTTGTTTTGATTAGATATATCTGTACTGATTAAACTGATTAATAACGTGTACCAATTTAAGTAAATAAATGACAAAATGCCACCCTTGCACAACACCTGTGTGTCATTTACAGGAAATTGCCCAACAGGATACATAATTATATCAATCGATCTACAAGTCTAATAGACCGATACATATATCTGTGGCCAAGAGACAAAGTGGCTCAAGTTATTTTAAACTTTACGCTATTGACAATTTTCAAAAAAAGGAAAGTCATCGGTTTCGAAAATCCGAGTTTTAATCAAATCTCAATCCAGAATATAAGTGTTGGACTTGCATCAGAGCGTGAAGCCGATTGCGGCAGCTTCCCAATGGTTCGAAGTCCTTTGTTTAATCTAGCATTTGCTTTTTATATAAAACACTGAACACTGCATTAAAACGCCGTGCCAATGGTCTCACAATGCCTACATAAATTACTCGGCTGAGTCCGCGAATTTTGACGGTTATAACCGATAATACACAATTTTTACCCGATTGCGCTATAGCAGTAATGTTTATGGATTAGATCAGTGTACATTAAGTTTCACCCTTTAGTATGAGAACCTCATATAATACGCGTGCCGAATTTTACTGAAATCGGAGTTGGACACGCATTCAGAAGGTACCGGGTTCGTATAAAGGGGGAGGAGGGGGGACACATGTGGCTGGGACTTTTTCCTGCTGCCTCTCGCCGAGAAACAGTAATTCCTGTACCGGCTATCTTGTTGATGTTTTCCATAGTTTTCCTCAATTATCCCAGATAAATATCGGGATTGTTCCTTATTCGAGGCCATGGCCGATTACCTGACAAACTCCTGTGCTCTAAATTTGCCTACCTTATCCTTCATTCTCCCATTGCTGTTAATTAGTTGAAGTTGAAAAAATGTAGAAAATAACGGGAAGTGTGATAGATGGAAAATAGTAATGGTGCGAATGACGTCTGTTATGACATAAAGTCGAGAAACGGACTTTAAACGCATTTATTATTATTATACTCCAAGAGCTAGTTTTTACATTAGGCATTGTTGAAAATGAACATTTACTGAATTTTTAGCTGAATTAAAGGTGACATTTTTCCTCATTGTTTAGTAGAGTTAAGTAATCTGCCGTCTCGGCAGTAACACCGTTTGAAAATACATTTTTCTTATATTGCATTTTTAACTGTAACAATGTGTGTTTCATACACAACAATAGCAAACCATGTGCTATAAATTTGGATAATAATAATAATTATGGTATATCTGGCAACCCTGGATACTCGCGAGGGTTGTAACATAAGAGTGACGCATGCACGTCCAACGGAAATGCGTGTTACGTGGCAGCCAGCAGTTCGCATCCGTCGCGCGCGTCCCCTCCGTCCCCAAAAGCCGGGGATCGCCACGCACGCCTGTTGTACTGTGTCGCGTCGTATGTGTTTTGTTTCGAGGGAGGAGGATGTGGTGTGAGCGGCAATATAAGGTGCTAGTCGTGCGACAGATGTCCAACACAACGACTATGAATGACCGGTCGTATTTCAACCGGCACTCTTCTCCGCATCTCTGTCTGAAAAAACGGGACTGAATCGTTCCGCCGCCATTCCTCTCTCTCGTCTGTAAGCTCCGTCTGTCTAACTTAATTGTGCTCTATATTCTTCACGTGCGAAATCTATTCCTATTAATGGAGACGTGGCACAAAGTCAGGAGAGAAGGGAAGAAGATGGCAATTGGGTTGAAGGATAAATCCACCCGTACTGTTTAAAACAAATCAGGAAGCCCTTATCCTTCACGGAATCAAGGTACTGATTCTGATCAGCGTTGCGTAAGTTTAACCTAAGTCAGGAAGTCTTATTCTACGCCGAATAATGATGCAGATTTCGAGTTGAGGACACGTGCACCAGCGAAAAAATGGCGACGATTCAAATGCCTTACTGTTTAATGGAAATGAAAAAGCTTTATTTTTCAGTGGACTTACTCACACGCCTGGTCGGAATCCCGACGACGTTAAAAAACTAATTAAGAGAAATTAGGGAATTTACTATAATGTTTCTAAAATCATTACGATCATACCGAGTAGCCGACTAACGCCGATGTAACGTCCAACTGAATGTATAGGCTCGGTCGGGCGACATTCGACCTGATCGGCCGTCTAAAACAGTGATTCCCAAAGTGGTCTATATCGACCCCCAGGGGTCGACAACTTGCAAGGGGTCCATATCAAGGGGAAGAAAAATTGGGGGTCCATGAAATGAAAATGGGGGTCAATGATAGTGAATCTCCTAACAAAAAAAGAAACAAACTGGACATCGTTAACCGAAGAGGTTTAAGATTAAATCTAACTAAATTGATGCCAAATGTTGAAAATTTATTATTAAAGCATCAGGTTCATCCCTCACACTAAAAGCATTTATTTTTTGCTTAGTTATTTTAACAAAAATTAAGTTTTAATTTGGTTCGTTTTAATGCGAATCTATTATTAATAAATGTATAAAACAAGACATTTCACACTACATTTCACTACCGTTTAAATTTAAATCGTTCAAAGTGAGTAGCACTGTACCGGTTGTCAAAAATACATTTGAAATTAATGAATTTGCAAAAAATCAATATCAAATAAGCAGGGGGTCTACCCAAAACCGAAAAACATGGCAAGTGGTCTACGAGACAAAAAAGTTTGGGAACCTCTGGACTCTAAAATGATCACTGTGATCTGACAAGAGGGAAACTGCGTTATGTTGTTCCATGTCACCGCAATCAGGACGGTCGCTCCAACCGAGTAGCCGACGTAACGTCCGACCGAGTGATTGCTCGGTCGGGATCGACGTGACAAAGTCGCGATGATTTTTCACTGTGATTTTTATGTAACTGGAATTACAGTCACTGCGATCACATAGTAACGACTTTTCCCATGTCTAGAATCGCGACGATATTATCTACCGGTCGGCGGCGCTCGAAGTGTCAGTTAATGGGACCGCCGCCGCTGTAAAACAACTGCACCACGACGACGGTGGTGCCATATTTTATAGACGTCTGAACCGCACAACTGACGGACACGGTGGTCGACTATTGCGGCGAGCAGTAATGGATTACCGTGTGGTCAGTCTCGATGATAAATGGTCGCTGGATAGCCGCCACCACACACACACACACACACACACACAATCACACAAACCTATGTACGTTTATCTAACGGAGCACGAAGTTTCAGTGTTAAACCGTGTATAGGTGAGGTGTGTAGTCAAGTAATACATATTTCAAATCGGAAAAGAAAAATCGCTACCCAAAGTTCATAACGTCGTACTTTTTTTATTTGAAATGTCTAATGGCGCGTTTGGTTGGGAGTAAAATCGTGCAATTGGCGCGAAACTTTTATGGGAGGACGTTACGTTTGTGTGCGTTGGATTAAACATGGCTTTAGTTGAAGGCGGCATCTAGATAACAGGATGAAATTTAGTAACTAGTATTTCGTTAGATGACGGCCGCTTTGTGTATGCGTTGGATTATAATTTGGCTTTTGTTAAAGGCGACAGCTTATAGATGATTGGGCAAAACTTAGTTGTATAGGGTGAAATTTAGTTACAGACCGATATTTAGTTACTAGAATTTCGTCAGTTCTTTGTTCGGGCGAAATTTAATAGATGACAGGGTAAAATTTAATTACAGGATGAAATGTAGTTATTAGCGATATTTATTTACTATAGAATTTCGTTAAGACGCATCATGTAAGCCAGGTTTCGTTTATTTGGTAGCTATAGAAATCATTAATGCATTATAGAAAATCGTTCCACTTAAAATGCAACACAAAAAAAAATTATAAATAAATAAAATGCATTAATAATTTCCATAGTTACCATTATCAACAAAACACATGTATGGTGCGTCTCAAATAAAATTCACTGTATAAAAAAAATCTTATAAATTTGCATGACGGTACAACAGGCTCGAGAAAGGAACGTTATAGTGTGTCATCGACCCTACAGGCAGGCAGCCCTTTGCATGCCCTTCTTTTAACGGCTACCAACCCCAATTACTGAGCGTAATGAGAGCGAAGGAACTGAAAATGCCTAGCTATAGGTCGTGCGTTACTTACATAGACATACTATATCCGCAGCTTGCAAAAGCTCAACCCTTCACTTCGCGAAAACGGATCAGGGATTGCCAGTTTAACAAAAGCGTGACGTCGCTGTTCACTTGTTTGTTTCACATGCCAATATTTCAATAGTCCAAACGCTAGTTTTCTTAAGGCTGTCAATAGTCAAGATTATTTGGTTACGCAAGCGTCAATTCATATATTTTCAATAAATAAATTGAAAAATCGATTACCAATTGTCATTTCATGGGGGCCTGTAATATAAACATCAGCATTGCCGCAGGCTCGACTATTCCCAAACTCTGAACTTTAATTTATTAACACTCTTTTATTAACTTCACTTGTATGTATGTACGTATCTATGTCTACCTAATGTATATGTATTTAATTTCACCAACTTCCAGACGTCTGAATAATTTGAAATTTTGCAAACGTATTGAGGCCACGACAATACAATAATTTATCTACAATAAATAAAATTATCGACCAATTAATATATTAACAAAAAATATCAATAATACAGTAACGTTTATATTTTTAAATCCGTTCTGAAGAAGATCCAAATCCGGATCGAAACGTTAATCGTTTAATGTATTATTGATATTTTTTGTTAATATATTGTCTGAAAAATTGGTCGATAATTTTATTTATTGAAGAGTTCTAATCAGACGTTAAGGGGTTAGGTGTGTTTCAAAGGCTCAAAACAGGTACATTTTTACGAATTTTTTTTTATTTAACCAACAAAATATTTCTTTCCATCAATTTACCATATAAAAGGTATATATTTCATAAGTAGTTTGTGAAATTTTCATTAAAAAATATTGAAAATTAAGGCGTGGACACGTCGTTTCCTGTGACCCCTCAAAAAAAAGTTCTATCGGCGTGGTCAGGATAACTCATGACAGATTCATCAGAAATGCAAAAACCAAAAATTTTCGGTTAGTAGATGCTTAAAGCTTGTGCTTGGACGAAGGAAAAAAAATAAAATAAAATTGCATTTTTGGCGGCGTTGAGAACAAAAAAAAACTCTTTTTTTGAGTAAAATTTGCACCCTTCATGGCCTTGAAAAATCACTTAAAATAGAAAAAAAAATCCCTCGTTCAAGCACGAGATAATGTTATTTTGAAGAAGTGTGCAAAATTTCAAAGAGATCGGTTCATAATTTTTCGAGAAATCGTGACCACCGATTTCAAAAACGTAGTTTCGAGAAAAACGCGATTAAATATTTACATTCAAATAACATAGCCTGAAGGGTAGAACATCCGAAGGCTATATCTCTTAGAATATTACTCAGATCGTTTTAAAACTTTAAGAGAATATTCTAAACATATTGAATTATAAGATAAGCAAAAAAAAAATCGATTTTTTAAAATTTTGAAACCCACCTAACCCCTTAATCAAAGATTTGAATAATTTATCTATATAAGCATAGTTATTTTGAGTGTTGATTTTTAGGGTTATAATTGAAATTAGAGTTTAAAAAAAATTAAAAAGAAGTGTGGACTAAAAAGTAAAAAATAATTTTTAAATATATAAAGATTTTGTTCATCAGCGATAGAAACGAGCTGGGGGACTTCTTATTGCTGTTGAACAAAATCTTTATATTTAAAAATTATTTTTTACTTTTTAGTCCACATTGCCACAAAAGAGTTTTAATTTTATCGACGAACACAAAACGAATGGCAAAGCAATTTGTAAATATTATAACTGGATTTGATTTGACTAAAAGACGCAGCCCTAGAGCGGCGCCTACACAGCCCGTTCTACATAGGATTTCACCCCCGGGGCTTCCAATTAACGAGTCTTCTCAACTGATTTCACTAAATTATGGTGCTTTCGACGTATTTTAGTTTCAGCGCGCAATTCACATTGTTTCAGCTTCATAGTCAACTTGGATTATTTCGAGAAAAAAAAATGTTACCAAGAGCAAAGTCTATCTGTTCGAACGAGATAAACTCTCTGAAACCGTCCGACCGATTCGCAAGCGGTTTTCACAAATAGGTAGAGAAAATATTTGTGATGATTTTAGGCCATCTATTACACACAATTTTTTCATTCAGATTAGATTTGATCACAAATTTTACAAAATTTAAATAAAAACAACCTGGACCAAATTTTCGTTCGCAGGTTTGTAGTATAGTGTCGCTGCGCCAGATCTAGATTTGTCTTTATGCTGAACCCAGTAAAGCACAATTTTACTCGTTTCAGCGTAAATTCCTCTATGACAGGGGTGGTGAACCTATGACACGCGACAGATGGGCACGGCATTGATTGTGGTGCAATATTGAAATAATTAAAAATATTTTAGATGCCGAAAACAATTGACTACCACCAAATAACAAATACGAAAAAATGTCACGACTCTCAGTCTATTATCGAAATTATTCTTTTCATCTATGCTTGATTAATTTTTTTGACAACTAAATTTCTTTGGCTACATAAAGGTTCGCCACCCCTGCCCTATGGTGAATTTAAGGACAATCTGGACAATAAAAAAAGTTGTTTTTCGCGATTTTTTGAGTATAGTTTGACCGAATTGTTTTCCACGGTAAAGTTTTTGTTCAACTCACGGTTTACAAATGTTAACTCAATACGGGCCGTGTTAACAAAATGTCGTCAACTCCTGGATCCTTGTATAGACGTAAATTTAATAGTGAACCCAACGGCGCATATTGTTTTGCTGCTCGAATTCATACACCACTCTAACGAGAAGATAATTCCAATTATACAAACTGCGGTCACAACACGGCATGTTCCGTCGCCATTTCCAACACAAACAAAACAGATTTAGCATCACGTTGCCGCGAGCTTACAGATTTCTCGCGTCGAGAAAAGATCAAAGTCCGAATACAATCATGCGTTAATTCCAATACAGCTTATAGAAGGAGAACTATCAAATATTTTTGGGTAGGTATTTGAGGCATCATGAAAATTTGTGTAACACTTTTTTTGTAATGTCTGAACACAAAATGGAACACCTAGCTGAAGGGTAATTGGGTCAAGCCAAGCCGTGAATTTAAACTTAGCAAAATTTTATTAGCAAAAAAAAGTTCTTGAGGCATTTTGGAATTTTTATGTCTTCAAATTTAGTATTTAATATAATAAAAAATAAATAAGCCAGATCATTTAGTCGGGTCTAAATGTCTGCCAGGCGGTTACAAAACTGTCTATTATACGAGAGTGTGAGTAAGACGCTATGGGTACGGACTCCGATAATTACGCAATTTATTTTTGATTTGGATTCTGATTCGCATAGCAGAAAATTTTATAATATAGCGGAAGTATTGTGCTGCCTTAGTTCAACAATACTTTATTAATTTCTAGGCGATGC
Organism: Xanthostigma xanthostigma; assembly: GCA_963575645.1. NCBI lineage: Eukaryota > Metazoa > Arthropoda > Insecta > Raphidioptera > Raphidiidae > Xanthostigma > Xanthostigma xanthostigma. The sequence continues at coordinate 26,382,841 of OY754471.1, forward strand.
ATTTTATTGAGAGTACACTTCTTGTATTGATATAATTTAGGACTTGTGCTGCCATCAGTGACGTAACAATAGGGTAGCAGAGCGAGCAAAATGCCACGGGTCTCTGGCTTGAGTGAGCCTCCGGCCCGAGAGGCTGTTAGGAGAGGCGGAACCTAACATTTATTACAAAATTTGGTATAAAAAATATTAATTTTGTATTTAATCAATTTAAGTTAGGTATTAACTCAAGAACATACACAAATTATACAAATATTTACTTTACTTCGTGATTTATAAAGATGAAACTACAACGTGAAGTTTTTTTATATTACGCGAGGGCCCCATCCGATGAATGCCACGGGCCTCAGATGGTATAGTTACGCCATTGGCTGGCACATAAGGCTCATCCCATTGGTGTGTGCAATTGATAATAAAAATAAATCGACTATCGAACGGGTGATCAACAAATTAATTAATCAATTAATTAATTGAATGTTTGCCATTAGAGCTATATTTACATACCTTGGATGGAATGAGGAGCCGAACCTCCTCGTCTCCGCGTCGGGTCCGTTTGTGCGGGCCTCCCATATCTCCACCTTCGTTTTCGCGTTTCATACCGCCTCGCTGTAACAAAAGAACGTTCTATTAACAACAATGTTTTTATTTTCTCATAGCACGACTTTCTACCCAGTACTATTACAACTTCACAAGTGGAGGAATGGTACTGATTTAAGTCAAAACTCATTTCAAAATTTTATAATAATTAATATTATAAGTTTTTATTAACTCGTTTTCTTGTCTGTCCAGTACAAATTTTTCAATTGATTTTAACTTCTTGTTATCCGATTGAGCTGAAATTTTGCACACATGTATAGTTCCAATTACAATACAATAATATGGTAACTAGCGAATCGGATTTTACAATTTTCAGTCTCTTCTCGTTAACTGATTAAGCTGACGTTTTGCACATATATGTAGTTCCGATTTGTTTTTTAGTTATATAATTTATATAGATTATAAAAAAACGAAAAATCAAATTATATTTAAAAAAAACTAAAACAACACGTTTTTATGAACTAAAGAATGTAAATTAGTTTCAATTTAAAAGAAACGCGGGGTGCTATCTATAGTTAAATTTTCAAAATAGCTCTACTTTTATACAAATAGGTAGTAAAAATTCCAGCCAATTGGGCGACGGGACCATTCGAACTTCGAAAATGTTGACATTTGATTAAAATAAAGAAAATACAATATCTTAGGTGACGCGGGTAATGGCTAGTATTCAATATGATATTTGCTAATCGTTGCCATGGTTACCTACATAATATGTTCACGTCATGTAAATATTAATCAAAACATGCCGAACTTGTTTATTTCTGACAGATCCATAAAACAAAAGAGCGGCTTATTTTTTTATTTTCAAAATATTTCCGAAACTATAAAGTTTAGAAAAAAAAATTTTAACGAAACTTTCTTGAAAAAATAAATAAAATAATATCCCGTTATGAAAAGTATACCATTATTATATAAAAAACACCGTTATAGCAAATATCTCTTCTGCGCATGCCCCGATTTTCCCCAAAAACAATAGGGCTCTTCATATTTGCATACCAAACATCCTCCCAAAATTTGGTTTCGATCCGCTCATCCGTTTGACCTGTGTCGTATTCACAGACTAACAGACGCACAGAGATTTTCCAAAAATATGTTTTTTGGATTCAGGGGACCTCAAAACGGAAAGATATTGTAAAATTTTTAAAAAGTGATTTTTGACCTAAACTAGTATCTACCATTCCCCACTTGTGGGTTGGAATGGTAAAAAAATTTATGACTATCAAGCATCCCACACTTTTTATATTAAAGCTATAATTTTATAGTCAAATTATTTTTGTTTCGAGCTCCCTCGGATCTAAAAAATCTATTTTTGGAAAGTCTGTTCGTCTGTTTGCCTGTGAGCACGATACATGTGTTAGTATGCCATTAGAATGGAGAGTACTTTAAAGAAGTTGAAAAAAAAAACTACTTCCATAAATTCATTCGAAACCATACAGATATAAGTAACTAGAGTACGCTACGAGTGAAAGTGTCCTCAGTTAAGAGAGAGAACGCTGCATAAAACTGGAAATTCTCAAATCAGCATTGTCTTGCATAGAGTTAAGGAACTGTTCTCTCTCTCTTAATTTTCACTGCTCTCTCGCGTACTCCTATTGCAATATCTCTTTGCACCGAGTACGAACTTTGTCAACACACATTTTCTTCCGCGTATCGGCGCATGGCGTCACCATCGCAGTCCTTTATTATTTTACAATCAGGATTACCCACAATTCCTACGCCTATATTATAGATTACCAACTACATAGAACGCCCATCAACCTAATCTGCATGTAGCAGCTAATTTATCGACTCTAAAATGGAATTTTATTGGACGCGGTTGATTACACTTTTATTGTGGCAATTACCATAAATTGTTTTTTGAAAAATCATTCGATAATAGACGCACTCTTTTCGACGCAAAGAGAAAATAAATAGGGCAATTAGGGTACCTAATTTTCCTGCTATTTTTTTGTGGTGTTGACGTTTATTAAATTTCATTTTACATTAAATCACTTTGAAGTATGATCTTGTTTCCACCAATGTAAAATTTATTCCGTTTCCATACCGATATTTAAACTACAATAACTAAATCTGAATATTATTGCACTTAGGTAGGCGTCATTGATGAGAAGAACATGAAGATATGAAGACATGATTTGTTTTTTAACTAAATTTTAGTTCAATGGAGCAATGTTAAAAATTAGTTATGATAAAAACTATTGTCAATGTCAGGTTAAATAATTGTAATTTATATTAGATAATATGTCTTATCGATTTTGTCAAATTCTTTAACATTTTTTTTTAAATATTAAAATTATTAATAGTTCAGTTTTTAAATCATTCACAAGTATTTTTTGATATCAAAATCCCTCTTCATCCAGCAACGCAACAGTTTGTTAGATAAAAAAATCTTTAAAATGGGGTTTAAAACTCATTTTTTTAACGTTGACCTGTTCAAACATATAATACCTAGGTACTATAAAAAATAAGTCAAAAATTTACTTTTAGTGTCGAAATTCGTATCATAAACCGAGCATCCGTGTTTTGTGTTAAAAAAAGGCCGAAAAAAATTATCTGATTTCAAACAAGAAAATAAAATAAGCATAAGACAACAACCAGTTTACTAACTGCTTTACCAAATACGCTAGTGAAATAATAACAGAAGTACTTATACTTGAGAATATTATGGACAATGGGAAGCGGAGCAACACAGAATCTAATTAATTATAATTGAGTAATCACCATCTGTTAAACGCAATTGAAATATATAAAAGTCAACTACCATTTGTCCTTCATAAAATTTAAAAAAACATATATAAAAAATACTACTATATCAGATAAAATCTGTTATATTGAACGCCGACTTTGAAAGATCGTGCAAACTTATCCAGCATGGACCAGCACGTCATGAAACTGCAAGATGCCGCACACAAGACGGCACAAACCAGTAACTTTTTAGTGCAGGTTCCGTGTGTGGCAGACATTTTGCAGTTTTCAAGTATTGAGTTTGCAGCATAGATGTGCTGTAGTTTGATGTATGAATTTTTTATTCTGACGAGGAAAAAGTCAGGAAAACAGAAAGTTTTTGGTTTACCCTTTTAATGAAAAGACACATCACTAGGACACTAGATCAATCCAGACAACAAAAACACCTGAAAATTCTATAAAATTGTGTTTTCTCGACGACCGTCCTCAGGAATACCGGATGACCGGTAATTGCTCGTATTCCTATCGGGAGAAGAAGCTATAACTAATTTGGAATGATTTAACCTCTATCTCTTGGGAGTCGAAATGCGTATTTTTTTATGATAATGACAGTTCTGTGAAGAATTTTTATTTTATGTTTTTATTCATTGTAAGTTTTAACACACAACATAAACCTAACAGAAAATTTCGTAGATTTTAGCTTTAGGAAAGTTGGTCAATTAGTAGGATCATGGAAAATTCAGACCAAAAAATGAGAATATTTTTATTTTTAACTCACAAAATTCAGATTTTTGAAAAAAGAAAACCGAAGTTGATTTTCTCGAAACGACCCCCAAGTGATAGAGGTTAAATCAATCCAAATTAATCATAGTTTCTGCTCCCGAGAGGAATACGAGCAATTATTGGTCACCTGTATAGAGAATTATCTTATTATCTGTTATATAAATTTCCCTAAGTATCTCTATACTAATGTACCAAACACGCCTAATGTGCGCACTGTGCAATATTATCAATATTATGCCTACGGGGTGACGTGTGTAGTATTTACTAGTGAAACAATTAAATACAAGGTCGGCACCGACCCCACTATAAATTTGCAATCACAGTAAATATATATAATATTAATATTTTATGTCGAATTTTATGACACGATTTGTGCGAACACCGACTACGCCAGGGATGCACAAAGCGCGATCCGCTGCAGATGTACGTGAGGCCCGCCAGCAAAAATGAAAGTGGGCTGTTGATAGTTGAATACGCAACACAATAAAATTAATGAAGGTAACTAACTTAATTTCTACCCCTGCATTGATAAAAACGCGTATAAGGTTATGCGATCAAATATATTGAAATGCGTAAGATCTACCTATATTTATGAATGAACGTCTTCGATTATAAAAACAAATAGTAAACAAAATAAATAAAATATAAACCAAAGCGAACCGATCAAAATTGCGATCTGTAGAGCTCGGATGTACGTATGTGCATACGTACAGACCAACCGACAACTGCTGTTCGTGATTTTTAATTTAGAAGTAATTATGAACTCGAATCAATCTAAAAATAGTTCCATTTTATAGAACAGAATCTCCTCTTTCCAAAAAGTACAATTCGAATGGATTTCGTGTGAAATTAACTTAGATATAACTTCTTGTATGAACGAAAGTCACTGAAAAATCGAATCCGTCTAGTAAACGAACATTTGGAAGCAATTTTACGTGCGGAGACAAGTAATTTGGAAGCAAATATCCAAACAATTGTCAGCGAGCGATGCAATGCCATGCTTCGAATTAAAAATTATAATTCCATTGAATTCTTTTTAAACATTTATTCAGTTGTTTTTATTTGCAGTGGTCCGGGCTTTAACTCATAATCTGTCCGAGTGGCCCCTGGTTCCAATAAGTCTGTGCATCCCTGGACTACACACACACAAACACAGCTGTTCTTGTGTCGCGTTGCGTAAGTTGTTTACAGGTGTTATAAACATCAATGGTCTGCAGTACCTTGAAACTGCCGCCACACAACAAATAGTTATGCTAATCAGTTTGCTCCAGATATAGAACATAAACACGGTCTACACCAGCTGTTCTCAAACCGTGTAATAAACGCTGACGATCTCCGCTCTTTTTCAAACTGCGGTACGCATACCACCATCAGTGGTAGGTGAAGCCTCCAAAGGCGGTATACAGATACACAAGCAACCAGACCAGCGTTGCCAGACGTCCCGATTTTTAAATCAAAATTAAATGTCCCGCGCGGGACAGGCTCAGTCCCGCTTTTCGGGGATAACTTTAAAAAAAGTTAAATCTTCACAGAAATATCATGAATAAGTAATTCTTATAAATAATTATTCTCTTATTGTAAGTTGCAATTTGTAACACTCACTCCACAGACTATTGTTTGAAACGCCATATTTTTCTAATGAATAAAACTTTTTTGATTTTTTTCTGTTTTTTTTTTTTTTTTTTTTTTTTATTCTGAAGACGAATAAGACTCAACTATTTAACGATAGGCTAAATCTGATTTAAAATATTATATTTTTATTAAAATACATTTTCTAAGGCTATTTTTGCTATGTATTGTCAAGTAAACGTAATTTTAATTCAAATAAAAAGATAAATATGTAGGTATTTAAAAACTTCTGAGTATATACGTTTTTTACTATGTCCCGCTTTCGACGAAAGAATCCCGCTCAAAGAGTTCCAAAACCCCGACTTGGCAAAAAAAAACTGGCAACGCTGAACCAGACAGACGTTAATGTACTGAACTAGTGATGTAACGAGTATTCGTATATTTTTTGACACTCGCATTAATTTTTATGACAATTGCGTAGGTACGTAATCATTTGCAATCTATTTCAGTTGTTGACCTAAACTACGCCTGTTTTGCAACCTCTGTTCCTCTTTGTTTAATGGTAATTGAGAGCATTTATTTGTTTTAGTGTTAAATTTGTCATTTTAGTATCACTATATAGTATATACAAAAGACATAAAAAACGGCTTTTTATAGGTGTGCAAAAAAACACTTATTTGAAAAAAAAAAGAAATCGTTCGAGCTGGTCCGGAACGCCTCCAGTGTAGCCGAGAGATCCCCAAACAACACGCATATGTGCCGATATGAATATTCAGATACAAATACAATTGAATTTGCATAATAATTGAATACCTGATACCATTGGCCCCACGTAATCCAGTCTTGACATTGAATACACCGATTACATATTCAGATCAATATTCATGCGTCTATTTGTTATGCAAAACAATTTTTTCCCGTTGACTGTAAATAATAAGAGCAACACTTTTTTATTCCCGAAACAGTAAGCAAATGTTGTCTGGTGGTTTTGTATTTTGAATTTGAAATCATCAGTCTGAACAAGATTTTTAACAAACGCTTGGGATAGTATGGTGTTGGTAACTTCTTGGGTATGTTCCGCCCCTTCTTCTAAAAAACATATCACAGGGTAGAGTAAATTGGTAAGATCTTACATTGTAAGACGCGAGGATGTTGTTTCAGTTGCAGGTGTTCTTTAAACTTATACAGGGTGGCTACAGAAATAAGATAATTCCAGGCTTTCTATGAAATTTATTATGTTTTTCCATGAATTGAATATCTTATTTGTATGATCGAGCGATATTTAAAGTTTCGATTAGTCATTTCTTTGTACTTTTTCAAATCGAAATTGAGCATCAAAAAAATTTTCTCGCATACAAAACTTTATTTCTTAAATTAATGATGGCAAAGTAAACCTTCTTTTTACTGTACGATCATTAGTCAAGAATATCGATGGTAAAAAATCAATGGTAACTTTATACTTAATTGCTGATATCTCAGCGATAGATAGTTATTTTAAACCCCAACATGCTATTTTTCCCCGACACTTTTAAAATTTCCTAGGTTGCATTGAATTCCTCGGTAATTCAAGATTTTTCAGGACTATGGCCACCCTGTAATATTATGTCTCTCTGTATTTTGTTGGCGGTTGAGTTTACGCGATTGTCGATTATTCTCGTAGATTCATTGGAGTTTATTTCGAATTTAACAGGAACAAGAGCACGTGAACCAGATTGTCCTTTGGTTTCGCCGCATTATGGTAAAAAAAATAGGCGCCGCTTTCTGTTTGGGTACGATTTGAAAAAGACAACACATTCTACCAAATGAGCGTCGTGGAAGACAAGTCGAACGAACTTGATTCATCACGGAACGGTATGGATCTTTAAGGAAGTCTCACCATTTCAATTTTCCTACAGTAGAAACTCATGTATTTTTAGTCTGTCGGCACAATCGACTCAATATTTTTTCAATTTCTTCATTCTCATTTCGTGGTGCTCATAGGCCAATCAAAAAAAAAATCTTTATCAATTTGAGGATAAACGTTGTCAAACGTATTTTGCCAGTGGCTTTGGAGCGTAAGAGGAAACGTTTTGCGTGAGGAGCAGGGACTAAAAAAATACGTGAGTAAACTCAGTTGAAAATACAAGAGTTCGACTGCAGATTGATCGAATTTCGATTGACGTGTTACGATAATATCTTCTCAAAGCATGTGGATAAACGATGCTGTCTTTTTCCAATTCGCGAAAGTAAATTCCATGAACGGGTCGGATGCATGCATGCAATTAATAATATCTATGAGATAATCGACCGTATCAAATTGAACAGTAATATTAGCCTATTCAAAACAGACAACCTTCACATTGTTAGAGCGTGTTTTGTTTTGATAGTAAACAAAAACTGGTTATCATTCAGTAATTGATGATGTTACTATCAGATATATTCCGCTACGATAATTATCATTGACAGACCATCGCGTTTGATGTTTAATTGGTATTGATTGATTGACAGGCTATACAAAAAAATAATAATAATAATAATAATAAAGCGGTGTGTTTCGATTTGTCTGCAGTGGTTAGAATTTCAAATCGGTTTTTTGAAAACGCCATTTCAGGCAATCATGTTAGAGAGTTTTCAGCCAATTGGACAACTTCGAAAATATTTGACGTAATCTGTGCTGCATTGCATGAAATGTCAATTAACATTTTTACAAAACGTTGTTTTTACCCCAGGTATCTCAAGAAATTATGAAAAGTGAAATTTGACTCAAAATTGTGCCATTCCTTCATTGTGTAGTTAAAATGATAAAAAAAAACCAAAAATAAATTATCACTTTCCAAGGAATTTAATTGCTATTTGAGATTATGAACAATTGGCTGATATTTTTTTCTTCTTTTTTTAAATCGCTGTACAAATAACCTGGATACTCTTGGATTTGAAAACGAAGTGATTTAAAATTACTGTTTGTAACCATTAAATATCACAAATTGTTGAGGCAAATAATTCTGTCATCGATTATTTTTAGTTTCTTATCAAGTATGCAGAAATACCAACTTAACGACATTATGAGTCATTTAACTCTTTTAAATTAAATTAATTCAAGTAAATTAAATTTTTAAATACACATTAAAAAAAATAATTATAATTAGTTGTGTATCTTCCGACCATAACAGAGAATGCGTGTTAAGATAATATTTATTTAACGAATCATAGAACCTAAAAGTATTCATCATTTTTTGAGTACCTACATAACAGAATTTTGCATGAGTTTTTTTTACAGTTGGTGTTTAGCTGAGAACGTAAAGATTTTTATATTCACGGCAAAAACGAAAAAATATAGGTAAGTCACGTGACAAAACGGTGGATTCATTTATGTGACGTCATTGTGCAAAGAGAGGTTCTGATTTGCTGTCAAATCATATAAAGAAGAAAATTTTTTTAGCGAACGAAAGTAAATTATCTTACAAAAAATGGCGTCAAACATGGTGGGAAAAAAACATTTCAGAAACAGTAAGTTTCGAAAACGAAAAAAAAATCGCTAACGAAAATATAGACGCTGAACAGCAGAGTTCCAACTACTGTAGTTAAGAAAATCATTGAAAATTGTCGAGCACCTATCGCGAAACATATTTCGTAAAAACGTTGACGAAACAGAAAAGCAAATCTCTAATTAAAGTTCAATTCATTTAATTAATCAATCGAATTTCTGGTAAACAAAGAAACAGGAACAAGAAGACTTACGTGAAATCTACTCATTTTCCTGATGTGTTGAGGAACTCGTAATTCAGTAAGTTCCAAAAAGTATTCAACTGTTTTCACACAAGAGAGAAACTGCAATCAATCACACAACAAACATTTAACCAAACAGACAGCCAGACCTGACACAGAGACACAGAACGAGCAAAGCCAGCGCCGCCGAGTGCTGCTGTACAAAACGCGAAGATCTTGATGAATCAGCTCGCGATCGCTGAAGCCGTATTTCCACGTACATTGGATCTGTTAAAGGGCTCACACACGCACACACATTCGACAACCTTAACGAGATCCAACGAACTCTTTCAATCGACTTCGTTGTAGTAATAAAAAATAATTTCATTGTGAAAAATGGAAAAATAATTATTGGTCAAAAGAGTATGAAAATATTCATTGATAGGCATTTTTTTAGTTTTTAGGCGGGAACGTTTTAGAAAACAAAACATCACACACTGTATTGCCGAGAAATTACAACTTTAACTTTTTAAACTGCCAAATGCCAATGATTTCTGTAAGTTTTGATTGTTCTTTAATATCAGCGGCGGTGTCGAAAGCAATAATACAGATGGCCATAAATATTTCTAAAAAAAAGTAATTCCCCGACTTTTCCTGTGTCTGAAAAAAAAAATTTCACCGACCTTTTTCATTTTCGTAAAGTATAGGTGCAGTCTATCTTGACTCTTTTTTTTTTAATTGCCTTAAAATGTCCATATCGTAGTATTATTCCATGGACATTGTTAATTCGCTTAAATATAATCGTTTTATGGATAAAACAGCACTCAAAATTTTAAATATATAACTCTAAGTTGGCCATGTTTACCTAATGTGACTTCATTTTTGTACAAACAAATGCCAATAAAGCTCGATAACATTTGCATGAGGCTCGTTTAGTGTTTCCTCACGTGTGTATAATGTATAATATGTATGGGTATAGTGTGTTTACTACAAATCTGACGTCACATTTCAAACCATCATGGCAGGCAAGTGTTTCCTGTATAAAAATTGTGACAATCAGTCAACCTTGCGTTTTAGTAGATACAAACCGATAATTTCTGATTTCTTATTTGATAAATTATGGTTTTCACATAATTCAATCATTTATTTTTTATAGTGTCAAATACCCTATTTGAAATTAAAACTTATTATTCTTCGTTTACTAAGTAACTAAAATAATAACATGAGCGGAAAAAAACTATACATTGGCGCAATCGCAATCGCGAAATATACTCAGCAAAAATGTTTCTTCACTTCAAATAACATTCCCTGACATTTCTCTGAAAAATAAAAATTCCCCGATCTCTCCAAGTCTGTTGCCAGCACTAATATACGACTTAAAAGTTAGCCACAACTAATTTTGAAACGTAACAGAAGCCTGACCGTGTGTGGTCCTCTTATTTAAACAAACAACGCGAACAAACAACTTATGGCATGAATAATGTACAGCAAGCATCTGACATTAATTTTTTTTTGTATAATTATTTATAATAATGATTTCAACTGTTAGCTAATGTTATTTTGAGTTTTTGCTGCCGTTCACTTTTGTTTCATGATGAAAAGTAAAACCTCCTTTCATCGATCCGCCCCTTTATAAAAAAAACCGCACTAGTTTGGTTAAAAATAGTTTTTAACAAGAGACTTTTTTAGCAGCAGCTGGCGTGTGTAAAAAAATGGGTGTGCCATTTTTCCGAGCAACCTGTGTAAGAACGACGTTTTTGGCCTTCATATATTTTATGTAACATAGAGAGTAATGAAACAGTTACTCTCTGCACGTCCAATACTACTATTTTTACGTAACAAAGAATGCGTGAATTGTTACAACAATAACAGCAATAAAATACGTAAGTGGACAGCGGTAATTCTATTTGGCGAACATCGCAACCGTTGCGTTGCGTAAATACAGTAGTCTCGTATATATGTTTTTGTACTTCCGCTACTTTGTACATTATCACCGACACTCAAATTATTATAGCGGTAAAGTTTGTAAGTTTGGATGTAGGAGGTAATCTTCGAAACTACTCATCCAGTTTCAAAAAATTTTTCACCTATATTTAGCGTGGACCTTCGGTTAAGAAGCGTGGGGACCAATTTTGCAACGTAAGTCGAAAAAAAAGGTGGAAATCTACAAATTCGCACCGCTAGTACTAAAATATAACAAGAATAAATAAGCTCTATTCATTCTTAAAACCACGGTGCTCGGTAAATCTGAAATTCTATCCCGAAATGGCCAGTGTATCGTGTAGTGTTGGTTAGGCGATTTGTTTCTTACGCGTAGGGTATATAATAAAACATTTTATGTAATAGTACAGGTAATAGAGAATTTTTTTCTGCATTATCCTACAACTTTTTTTCGTTTTCTTAAATAGGTTCAGTATCACGTACTGACCCTAAATGCACAAAATCCTTACAAATTAGGCGGGCGGAAGTGCCGCCATTTTGACAAAAACCGTTTCAGCCTATATCTCCCTAACCGTGCACTTGAGGCCAAAAAAGGTAATAACGTTTATTGTAGATAAATAAATTTACTATCTTTTTTGTTCAATAATTTTTTTTGTATCACTTACCGTTTACGACTTATTCAACTATTACGATTTGTTTATTGACTTTTGTACCCATAGATATCTCTTCTAATAATTGTTAAAACAATAAAATGCTAATGACTTAAGTTTTAAATCTACAAATTTTCTACAACTTTTACTTTAAACTTTTTTTTCTAAAATTAATATTTTTCAAGTTATAACGCGTAACATGTTACGCGTTATAACTTGAAAATAAGTCGTAAACGGTAAGTGATACAAAAAAAATTATTGAATAAAAAAGATAGTAAATTTATTTATCTACAATAAAGGTTATTACCTTTTTTGGCCTCAAGTACACGGTTACGGAGATATGGGCTAAAACGGTTTTTGTCAAAATGGCGGCACTTCCGCCCGCCTAATTTGTAAGGATTTTGTGCATTTAGGGTCAATACGTGATACTGAACCTATTTAAGAAAACGAGAAAAAGTTGAAGGATAGTGCAATGTGGACGAAATTTAACGACTCTATTACCTGAACTATAAGTCGTTTTATCAGGGTACTTGTTTTTATTTCATTTTAAAATTGTCCTTGAAGTGACAGTAAAATAGATTTTTCGTAAATATATAGGTAGATTAATTAGATAGGCACTACAGAAAAGCAATTTACTAATTGGAACCAAGGTCACGAATCCGTCGGTAGTCACTGCCTCCGAGTTATGCTTCGGGTTTATTGTGCAACGGCGGCGCCCCAATTTAATTATGCCAGTCGGGACTTCCCGGAGATTCGACTGCATTAACTATAAAAGGAATACCAGAGCTCTATTTTGTGAGAGTATATTATGATGTGAAAGCGGAAATGCGACGGCCGACACGACTGCGCGTCAGTTCCCGAACGACGCTGGCGCCCTCGATACACTAACCGGAAGACATATTTAGCGCTAGTAGGAGATACACGATGACAAGTCACATACTTCATAATGCAATCAAAAATGCAATATTCTTGTAGTTACAGAGTTGCTCGCTTGCTTCTCGACGCGAATAGGGCAATAAAATGTTGAATGAAATCAGGTGAAAGACACAATTTCCAAGAAACGCAATAATAAACGAGATACAGTTAGGCAAGGCGTATTACAGTCTTCAGAGAAGGAAAACCTACGCAACAGCAGCGCCATAATAGCTACGCATTCGTGATTCGACTTACTATAAAAGGCATCGAGTGGAAATATTATAATGTTACGAATATTATGTCACATACATTTTCCGCGACAACATAATCTACATATCGAATTTTATACAGTACTAGCGGTTACCCTCGACTTCGTCCGCGTGGAATTTTTCAGTTCGCAGAGTTTACGAAAAGACTTCCCTATTTTGTTTCATAGCCCAAGTTACTCCTTATAACATTAGCTATCCGCAGTGAAAGTTCCGTCAAAATCGGTCCACTCGTTTCGGAGATTAGCCGGAACAATCAGACAGACAGACAAAAACTTTGAAAATTGTTTTTTTTTTTTGTTATAAGTACCATACACTTTCATATGCGTTTAGTAAAAAGCTGTTATTTTGACATTACAGACACATCAATTTTATTTATATATGTGTATACAGCAAGGGCGAAGATATGGGGGGTACAGGGGATAATTAAATGGACCTTTTTTGTAGAAAAATGAATGGTCTATCTTTTTTATTTGAAACAATTTTTCACAAAATCAATATTTCAAGAGTTTTCACAGTTTGTTTTTTAAATTTACAAACTATTTATAACTTTTAAAATATTGTTTTTATGGAAAAAATGTTTCAACTAAAAAAGATAGACCTTCAATTTCTCTACAAAAAATAAGTCTTGTGTTTTCTTCTCAGGACCAGTCATTTTTAATATATGTATTTACAAAAATGCGTTGATCAATATGAAGACAGTCCAAAAGTTCACGTGAAAACCAATTAACAAACAGAGATCTTGCTTGCTTGGAACAACTGATTTTCGGTTCGCCCGTTTAGTCGGGTGAGACGGCACACTTCGCAACATCTACGGACGGCTTTAGATTTCTGTATGGGAACAAACTTATTGTTTGTTTCTAGGTTATGTCAGAGCATTAAAAAAAAAACTAACAACGCCTCTGTATTCTACGCGCGTCGTTCATTTTACTTTAATTAAGGTCGAGAATTTAACACACACGCAATTGTTTTCTCGACAGTTGAACGTCTATTTGCACACAATAATATGTACCTAAATAATAAACAAAACACTACTAGCATTCAAAAGAGAAAATATTAGTGACGACACTGTTTGAACAAAAAAAAAAAAAACATTTTTGAGGCCGTGCAAACATTACGAAAACAATTTCACCGTTAAAAAAGTTACTGTAAAAACACGGCTCACGTTAAAAAGTCAGCAAGTCCGGAAAAGACATATTTACTAAAGGAAAACACAAAAAAAGAACGAGACGTGAAAACGGAATTTAATTTCGTTGCTGTTCATAGTATACCGCCGGTTTGTGTACATTTTTGTTAATTCTATGGATGCATTTTAATTTCTACTTTGCGCAGCATTAAATTAATTGAAGAATATGCCTCACATATTTACAATTGCGTAGAAACTTTTTGTTTTAATTTGATAAGTTTCGTAATACGACCGAAACAAAACCAAAAAGTTCCTGTTGACTGTTTTAAAGGCTGTGTTCCGAAATATAATCCAGTATACTGGGTCAGTGCTAATTGACGTCATGAATTCGACGCCATAATTGTACTGGTGTGCCACCATATTGTACTGGTGAAACAGATGTGACGTAGTATAAACATTTAACCGGGCGTGTGAGCATACGATTGTGGAATTTTTTATTTTATAATTTGTTATTTACAAAAATGACTTCTCAACAAAGTGAAATTACTTTTGGTGGACGAGGGAAATAATAATAAGTCAACGCGCTGGCCAGTATATTTCGGAAGGAATCAACAGTATGGCGTCGGTTCATGACGTCATTAGCACTGGCCAGTATACTGGGTTATGTTTCGGAACACACCCAAAATAAACTCTATTTAGAAAAAAAGAGTCTGTGCATTTTACAATACACGCTACATAAGTGAAACTGCTGACGTTTCGATACTCTGAAGATGATACAAAACATATCGAAACGTCAGCATTAAATGCAAGTTTAAAAAATTACAGTATTGCTTCATTTTTGATCCTTATGTCACAGAACTTTTTCCAAAACCTATAACATTAACTCCAATGGATCATAATTACTCTATTTATTGAATAGAGTCAAATTCATTACATTTTGACCTTACCTCACAAGTGAAGTTGATTTAATCGAAATAGATTCGAGATTCAAGTTTGCAGAATCAAGATCGAGTTAAGCAAATTTAAAATCGAGTTCGATTGAATCGCGTTAATCGAATTTGGTTTGAGATCGAGTTGAAGAATTTGAAACAAATTCCAAATTCAATACTATACTTGAAATCCAATTAACATTTTTAAATATGTAGTTTCCAGATTAAAATTTGGGAACTGAGGGCTTGTAATAAAAGAGTCATGGCGGTGCCACATAAACAACGGCTATACCTCAAGCCATAGATATTCTAATTTGGCTTCACAGATGACGCTGGGAGTTACAAATTTTATGTAATCTGAGTCTAATGTAAAACAAAACAGAAGGCACTGGAGATTACAGGAAGTCGGAAAACGCACGGGCGGAGAGGGGACTCGTCGTCGGCTGAGAGAGTGTATTTAACGCTTAATTTGCGGCATATGCGCGCGCGCGAGCATCTACTATAACAGGATATTATATAATATTGCATATTTTGTTTTCACTATATATCTTTTGTTTTCGGCTGCTGTCGCATCTGCACACACAAACACGAATTGCCGCGAAATTTGAAAATTGTCCCGTGTAGCCGATAGACGAAACGGTTGATACATAGATTTATTTATCTCATTGACAGAAAAGTATATGCATGTCCATAAAAAAACAATTAAAAAATTACAGATTTTTTAATTCAACAATAAAATTCTGTTTATTAGGTCATTCAGTTTTCAATAATTTGCAAACGTTAGTTATTTTGTCGTTTGTTTTCTACTAAAATATTTTTTTAAGTAGGTAGTTGTGTGACGCCTGATAAATTCAAGCGAAATTCTAGTTACTAAATATCGCCTTGTAACTAAACTTTGGCGCGTCATCCAGTTGTCGTCTTTTACAAAAGCCAAGTTACAATCCAAAGCAAACACAAAGCAAGCGTCACGAGCTGTCATCTAACGAAATAGGTACTAATAACTAAATTTCGTCCGGTTATCTAGATTTCGCCTTCAACTAAAGCCATGTTCAATCCAACGCACACAAACGTAACGTCCTAAGTGTCGCGCCATTTGCGCGGCTTTACTACCAACCAAACGCGCCATTAGATTTGTCACATAAAAAATTTTCAAGCTTGGCAACAAAAAAAAAAAGAAAAAAAAAACATTGCTAAATAACAGTTTAATGACATTTTTCTTAAATCTTAGGTAGGTACCTGTTATTTCGCATTAAAACTACATAAAATTGTGTCGGTTTTTAATGTTTTTGGGTAACATCCAGTATAAATACGCACGAACTTGATAATATTATTAATTATAATACGCTGTTATTATATTGTGTTTATGTGTACGGAAACAGCGTGTAAATATATTCAACAAAGTTTACCTTAAAAGATTACCTCCATCCGGGGATTACCCGCGAAAACAGCACGCGAATTACACAGAAAGCGTGTCTATCACATGCGCGAGCAAACACCAATAATTCCATCTCTATAGTCGTACATTATCTAAATTCTAAGAGCTATAAAAGGCTCAAATTTCGCTTCATAGTTCTCTAGAAATTATCGTTAAAAAGAATGTGTTTGTAAGGCGGTACTCACGAGAATTGAGAATTGATGTGTAAACGTGAAGCTCGTATCAGGTCGCTTTCACAATCGCGCAAACGTCACTCGTAATAAATATAGTTTTAAAAAAACTAAAAAACACGCTTTATATCGAATAATCGAACTAAAAAGTATTTTTTTTTAATAAGCTAAAACAATAATGAATAAAAAATACAAGTATTATTGTGAAAAAAGCGTGGGGCGCTCGATGTACGAAAATGTGGAACAAAGCGCCCCACGCTTTTTTCACAATAATACTTGTATTTTTTATTCATTATTGTTTTAAGCTTATTTTAAAAAAATATTTTTTACTTTTTAGTTCGATATAAAGCGTGTTTTTTAGTTTTTTTTTTTTAACTATATTTATTTTCCACTTTTCAGTTCGAGATATTGTCAAAAATTTTCCGAAAAAAAAAAAACAATTTTTTTTTTCGGCGTGGACGGAATTAGAACCCACGACCCGTGATTACTAGAGTTGACGTCAGCGAAGACCCGTGCCTTAGACAGCACGGCTAACCACTGTAGTTATAGTGCTGGCATATTATACTACAGTAATAAACCACTTGCTGTAGTCCAAACGAAGTTTACAAACAAACAAAAATACATACAAACTTACAAGTGAAGTAAATATAAAGCGTGTAAAAATGGTCGTGGGTATATAAAATACTGACCTCATTCTATAGGTTCCGATTATGAAATTAGGGAAGCACTCGGTCAGGCAATAAAAAAAGTCAACATAGCTAGTTGAAGAACGTTTTTATGGAACAGTAACTACAAAAGATTTGTACCGCCTGTTCAAAATCGCTCCTAATATTTTGTTATTCCAAAATAACAGGCGTGGTAAATATGGTTAAATAACTTGTGCACACAAGAACGAAATAAGCATTCGCGGAAGAATGAACAAAATGATAGCTGTTACGATTTGATGTGTTATCGCAAGCATAAAATAAAAGCTTCTAATTTAGCAGTTTCAATATAACGGAGTGCCAATTGTACAGTTTTACAAGCAGGGAATGTTCATTTGGGAATAGAAACGAAGTGATAATTGTTATACCAAGAACAATAGGTATATACAAAAGTGATTTGAAGTTTGAACAGTAATAATTTGTTGCCGATACCAGAAACAAAAGAAGAGAAACGCTTCACATTTCTCTAAATACATGCAAAATTCTTGTCACTACAAACTATGTTAAACTACAACAAACTACCATTTTGGACAAAGGTAAATGTTAGTCAACTTACTCTCATTGTGAAAAAAATTGATTAGTGGATTTTCTCTTCGACTTCTACGTCACGGAGGACTTAAAATGTCTACAAAAAGAGAGAAAATCATTTTACCATATTTTTTTAACTGAACGAATTCAGATCACTTGAAATTAGAGAAAAACGTGCGGAAAAAACTGAATTAATCTTAAACGTGTGCATTCATTACTAAATATATCTACCATTGAACTGATTTGAAACACTCTGAAACTTCTAGTCCTCTAGTACCATGAAAAAAAGAGAAAAAAAACCCGGCTAAGTGCGGGTCGGACTCGCGCACCGAGGGTTCCGTACAAACTTGTAGGTATGTAAATAGTCCGTCCATCATGGAAATCGAGTCTCGAAGATATTTCCTGCTTAGCCGTTGGAAAACTGTTCAGATGGACTACTGAACTCTATTGTAATTCGTGACTAGTTGTCGTATTGTGTTGTATGCGAGAGTTCTCATATTGTGCTGTATAAACGCACCGGTAGCGGACGTTTGTTTTGTATTAGAATAGAACTCTTACTGTGTACATGTACATTGTTGCGGTTTAAAAACATTATTTTTTTTGTGATGTAACAACAAATTTACGGTTTTCGGATTTTTCCGTTTACTTGTGCTATAAGACTGCTTCTTACCAAATTTCATGATTCTCGGTTAACGGGAAGTATCCTATAGGTTTTGATTCCCAAGGGTCTTGACGGACAGACGGACAACAAAGTGATCCTATACGGGTTCCTTTATTCCTTTTAAGGTACGGAACCCTAAAAATGATGCGTACAAAGCACTCGCAATTTTTTGTGTAAATACTAATTGTCACAAATGACACTACACACCAGGCGGCTACCAGTCTAAATATTTATCGCGTCTCATGTAAGATCTTACGACTTCACTCTATCCTGAGATGTTTTTGAAGTCAAACTTCTTTGGGTACTGAAGGGTGATAAATTCATCTTAATATTGAAAATTTAACGAGCGTGTCGCAGTGTACCTACTATAAAAACCGACTGTAGAACATTAAGCTAAGGTGGCCGCGAGATGAAACACTTGTCTCGTAACCTAAAAGTCGTGGGTTCGATCCCGACGTTAGGTGCGATTATTATTAATTTATATATAATTAAGTATATTAGGTTAACTTCTGCAGTGCGTAGTGTAAAATACACAGGCCCTTTTTTCGCTTGAGGGTATAGACGACCGTAAACGTGTCATCTTTTCGTCGCGGCAAAAAGTAGACTGTTGAATGACGACGCGCGCTCAAAGATTTGAGTGTAGGACTTGCATCAGAGCGTGAAGCCGATTGAGGCAGCTTCCCAATGGTTCGAAGTCCTTTGTTTAATCTAGCATTTGTTTTTTATATAAAACACTGAACACTGCATTAAATCGCCGTGCCAATGGTCTCACAATGCACATAATAAAAGGCTGACGCAATAATTTTTGCTCCATTCATTAGTGCTAACTGAACGTCTCCATAAAGGCAAGGGACGTCGGACGATGATGTAGAAGGGCAAGGTGACCAACATTAAGAAATATAATTAGTAACGTACATACACTACCCTTATGCAATTTTCAGTCGCTTCCAATTTCCTGTTCTCTTCCAATAAATTTCCGTAGCGTCTCCGACTTAAAATTAACGCGCGTTCCTCACGAGAAAGGTCGAAATAAATGCTCGTTCGCATATATCAACTTTAAAATGCGTAAAAACAAACTGTGCTAAAGTTTCGACTTTAGTTTTAAAAGAATAAAAAGCTCCTTCCACCTCCCTAATAAGGGATATTTTTTGGTGAAACATCCATTGGCGCGTTTGGCAGCAAAATAATGCCGTAACGGAAACAGGATAACGCTCTCTTATGGTCCCCCTACGCCACTGCTCTCGATTTCCCTGTGTGTGCGCGCATATACTGTACACACTCGTTGCTTCTCTGTGTGAGCTGTCACAACTCACACAGAGACGCTGTGTACTGTGTGTGCGACTATTGTATGCTTGACTTTTAAACACACGACGCACACACTAAAAGAGCCTTGTGTGTACTTTATACTACAAGAATGACATCACAGAAGGTAAACATGGTGGTAAGTGTTTTCGCGCCAACTTATATTATATTTAAAATTTAGAGTTGTATTTTATTCTATAAAACGATTACATCGAAACGAAATAAGAATTCTCGTTTGACTAATGCTAGAATATGAACAATAAAAAATAAACAGTCTAACTTATAAACGAAAATTACTACTCGTGCTCCGAGGGTACTTCCCCGCGAGTCCGCCACTGACTGTAATACTCATGTCCTGAGGGGATTGCCCCGAAAAACCGCCACTGCGACTGTATAATGCAACGTTTCAACAGCTAGCGCAAATACTGCGAATTTTAAAAGAAAACATTCGCAGAGAATTTATAGATCGCAGAACTTTCGGCGGTAATTTACCGTTCTTTGAGAACGTTCCCAAGAGAGTATTCACGCCGTACCATCTCTAGTCTCAAGTCGATGACTATTAATACATTTGCTACTTGTATGGCGAGCACACGAGATAAATATCTAGTCATATATGGCTGAACTTTTGAGAGACTTGTTACTTTTGTACGGCACTGTTAATTTTTTGGTCACTTATTAACGAATATAAAATCACACAAGCTAAAGCAAGACAACAGTGCTGTGCAAATCTATCAGAGGTTACCGCCATTAATAACAATATCTCCCCGCTCCCGATTGGTCCATTTTAAAAGGTGATGGATTCCAACATGTGAAGCAAATTTCGTCAAAATCAATCAACTTTTTCGAAAGTTATTGCCCGCACACATAGGTACATATATTAACAGACATTTCCAAAAATGGTGTCAAATTGTTCAGGAGAACATGAAACGTCGAGAAATTTTGGTACGACCCCCAGGTCCCGACCGACGTCAGTGTGCGGGAACGTCACAAGCTTTTCGTAACGCCAACTCACCGAGTCGACCTTTCGCGAAAACCACAAAACGCGTTTAAAGAAGTCTTTCTTCAAAAAGCTGAATTTCGATTCCTAACACCGTCCTCATGCAGCGCGTCTTCCCATTCTGCAGGTGAAAGTTCAAACGTGTGAACTGTAAGAGTCCTGCACACACACACACATCGTCCGGTGTGCCTGTTGTGCGAGAAGGGCGCGGGTGGTGATGCGTGTGGCGCCGAAGGGTCGCGACGCTCCACGCCATGCCACCGGCCGTCGCCACCGCCACGCCACGTTATCCAGAGGTACACATGTATTGATCTGCCACCATACGGAGAGAGCGCGCACTATATATATAATATACACTATTTCTGTATACAGCACATCAGAGCTACGCGACACCGTATTAAACAGGTGTGATTCATACATCGAAAACGGGGGGAGGGGGGACGAAGGCGCGTTACATTTTCGCTTACTTCTCATCTCCCTTCAGTCGTAACGAAATGTATATATAGCGTTAGTTACTCGGGAAGAATACACGCTGAAAGAATTTTCCAAATCGCTTCAAGCAAACATACAAACTTTACCTCTTTATAATATACTAGCGTTCCCGCCCGGTTTTACCCGGGTGCAAGAACGAATGGGGGGGAGGGATATGAGTACGGACGTTAATCTTAGTTTGCAGAGATGAATGTTGTGTTCAAAAAAAGAGTCCAATCTTTCGTCTTCAACCTCGAGGTTGAGAGAGAAGTGGTTATTTCATAAAACATTTTACACTCGCGTCGAGTCAAAAGATGTTAATTAAAAGAACAGTTTGTTGTTTGGATGTACACAACTTTAAAACCGCGCGAAGACTTTCATGAACAACATTGCACGGAAAGTTAACAGCGGATATCCCCTTTCCACATCGTTGGGAGAAAAGATTTCACCTCACAAACTGCAGTCGACAAACGACTATACGGTCGTTATGTTTAGTGAACGAGGAATATTCATTTTACATAATGAAATAGAACACCAAATATAACACCAATATGCACAAGCTGGGACAAAGCGAGTATTGCAAGGAACAAAGGCTTTTCTGCAAGATCGGATGGCATCGAAAATTTGTAATCTTCCAGAATATGATTTTCTCATCTGGACAATAGCAAAGCTGTCGAATATATCGTTATTTCTATGGATATTATAAACTCAGTTTGCTCTGATTCTAGTCCAAGAATTGGTGGAAGTATCAATTGGACTTGCAATTTATTAATGAGGGCATGCATACTGCCGTAAAAAGGCAAAAGGCAGTAAGTGACCAACTTATGAATTTTAGTAAATCAAGATTTACTAAAAATGTATTGACCGTCCAGAATTTTAGATTATGTAAACCAAAACATGGGGGAAACATTTTTTAAAGACAATAAAATTATTGCTGCAGCACTTACTGCTGTCGTTGGTTTCAGTATAAACTCATTTTTCAACAAATGTCACTTACTGCCCTTTGCCTTTTTAGGGCAGCATAGGAATTTGGTTTTTACATGCCGGTCTAACGACTCGTCTATATAAAATTCCCGATCATTGTATCAAGTTCCGTTACAGAGCCATAACATGCAGATGTTAACTGATGTGAGTATGCTAACAAAACACTGTGTCTTTTTTTTGTGTACAAACCCGGTCCTGAACCATATATAACGCATATAACCCACAGCACGGACATTGACGGTAAAAACTTCAACACAATGAATCACGCGTAACGAGAATTAAACCTTTTAACATAATTAAATCGACACGAAATTAAGGTGACTCGACACTACTTTGACGCGTTTAGTTTTCAAAAATACCTTTGCTTAACCCTATGAAACATCAAGCAGAACGTATATCAGTATTCAGTTGACTCATTCGATGCGTAAAATCTAATTTGCGCATACATGCGAAGCAAGCGACCGCCATATTCTTAGCAGGCACAGCTCTGTTCGTTCTGATTCATTGTGTAGTAAAGTTATCGGCATGGTTATCGAGCGCCGACACACATCTGTGTTCACGGTTTTCGAAATTGACTGACAAACATTGAAGTGTCGTGCTTCTAATACGAACATTGAGTCCAGCCGTTTTCAAGTGATATTGGTCCAGACAGACAAACAGAAATGCAAAAAAAACACCGACAATAAAACTAAATTAGCGTTTCCGTGACAATTTTATATCCGGTACAGTTTTTATCTGCAGTTAGTGTCTTTGGTTTCGCATTTCGAACATTTAAGGTAAGTGTTTGGGAAGAAGATTACGGATACGAGTTGGCGCCGGGCGCCTTCGATATGGCACAGAGCAGAGCGAAGAAGCGACGAGGGTGTAACAACCCCTGTCTTTGGCACACACGCCCGCGCATCCAGAGCGCACTCCAGAATTTCAGCAATGTCAGCGCGCCGGCCGACCGGCGTATCATAGAGACTCGGCCCCCTCGATCCGACGGTGTTCTGTTGTTGGAGTGTCGCTGGTATGGGACGGACGTGGGGACACGACATAAAGGGAACAGCCGACTAAGATGGGGTTTGATCACACCACGACTCCGGATATTAATGTCCTGTCTTTCCTGGTGCCCAGCATTCGTTAAGACGTAAATATAGCAACTCGCACTTGGAGTCATTTACTGAAGCAAAAATACAGCAACTGCTGTCGGTGGCCGTACGATGTCGGAGATAAGTTAATATATTTAAACGCTAATTTAAAGTCAAATGCTAGATGTCACTAAAATCTAGTAAGATTCTGTATGGTTAATGTTTTGTTCAAATTAACAGCGCTGTTGAAGTTCTGTCTCACTTTAAGATAAATTTGTTACAATGCTGCAAAAAATCAACTACACTGAGCATATTCAATAGCAAGAAATGTTCATATATCAAAATTGCTTTACCACCAGAAAGAAGAGCCGAGTAATAATATAGGCAAGACTAAAAAAATTGTCGAGATCTCGTTGTTATCGACACAATACCGAGACGAGAGTTCTAAAATTTATCGTCTCAAACCACGAAACGTAATTCTTCTGCGAGAAGCAACACTAGCTATGAGAGTTTCTACTGGCATTCACGCAAGCGAAGTCGCGGGTAGCTTACAGTCGTCTCAGAGACCACGAGCAGAGAACGACGACTTACAATATAAAAAAATCTGACACTGCTGTTCTTTCAAATAATTATCCGCTCCATTTGTAGGAGTGCGTCCTGCAAGGTTTTGTATAAGGTTCGTATAATCATATCGGTTTTTGCAATTAAGAACAGGTAATTTGAACTGCAATGTTTAGTTATCGAATTTTCATGACTTCTTTAATTTCCAAAACCGCTCACTCTAATCAAACCAAAGAACTTTCAAATCATGGAATCAGTCATGTTTGATATCTCCGTCAGACCTATAATACGAAATTGTGATTGTGACTGGGACACTCATCGCAACGGGACAAAAATAGGTGGTAGGGCACAGTATGGAAGTGCTCAGCTCCTGGACACAAGGACGCGCAAGTGTGACTCGAACAGAAGTTAAAAAGCCCGCAGGATGATACAAGGAAGAGTTTGTTGGACGAACGGTGCGATAAATGCAAAAAAACGAGGAGAGGCTTTGGGCGGCCGGCGGCACGTCTTTCTAATCTAAAACGACGAAAGTATGAAGTAGCATCCCCCTTCATCGTCCCCTTGTTTACACGCACACCGTCACGGGCTCATTAACGTCGAAAATTAAAAATAAAGAGAGCGAACGTATTCTTAAATAAAAATGCCGCTGGTGAAATTTTCAAATAAGATTTTCACACACTTCCGATTTTTTAATTCTCGCTAAGTTCTTTTATAATTTTTTAAGTGGACGAAAATTAATACAATTAATTTTCAATCAAAAACAATTTAAATATATTCTCAAATAACATGAAAGTGCACAAAATATGCAATTTTTTATTACCTACGTTTCGTTAACAATGTTAACTTCTTCAGGGCTCTATATTTCTCCAATTTATAGAGCCCTGAAGATGTTAATATTGTTAACAAAACGCGTAGATAATACAAAAATGCACATTTTGTCCACTATTCCATTATTTAAGAATTTATTTAAACAAATATTACGGACGATAAGTGGAAAATATTAATTAAAAACACTATGAAATTTTTTACCAACTTTGAGATTAGAACGGGGCAACTCTTCACCACAGTAAAACATTTTTAAGCTCTAGAGTCTAGACATAAGACGTAAACACTACAAAAACAAAGCTCAAATAATTGATAATTGTAATGTAAAAAAATGAACCATTTTCAAAAGAAGCAATATAATGAAATTTTGAGGTCAGAGTCAATTTTACTTACTTCAAAATATTATCCTGTCGATCGAGAGATACTTTGTATAATCTGTACCTACATATAAATAAAATTGAAGTGTCTGTAATATCAAAATGACAGCTTTTTACTAAATGCATATTAAAGTACATACGGTACACACTTAAATAACAAAAGAACAATTTTTTAAAATTTTTGTCTGTCTGTCTATTCCGGCTAATCTCCGAAACGACTGGACCGATTTTGACATGACTTTCACTGGCAGATAACTGATGTTATAAGGAGTAACTTAGGCTATAAAAATAGTCTTTTAGAAACTGAACAAACATAAATTCCAAGCGAATGAAGTCGCGGGTTACAGCTAGTTCTGAATAAAGTTCTACAACTATTGTCACAATTCGAGCACGGCGCTTGCAATATAGTGCTATTCTGTCAATAATATAAAGCAATTTTGAGAAAGTACGTTTGGAATGGTAATTAAATGCAAATTAGATGCAGGTGACGGAGCACCGAAGTGGTCATACATATACGAAATAATTGTCGCATTGTTTTAAAGCAAGTAGTATTCCCAACATTTCTCTCTGCAACGCCAACTTAATTATATTGCATTATTGACTAAATATCACAATATTTCGCTGTGATAAAACTGTACAGAGATTCCACTCGGCAATATTAAATTCTGCATTGGGACCGAAAATTGTGTGAGTGAGAAAAATTTTAGAAACAAATCATTAAAATGTTTTTATTCACTCAGCACAATAAGTAAAGGATAAGCCGTCAGTGCCTTTGAATACCTGAAGCCGATCACAAAATTGGTTCCTCACTTCCGTTCGAAAAAAGATCTGAGTTGACCTGAAGTTGCGCCTATGCTACGAGGCAATCGTTCTACCTCGCCGCCATCTCAGTTAACGACCTACAGTAGGTTTCATAGTCAATTTTTCCCTATACCGTGTTAAAAGAAGTTTTACTTCAAAAATCCAGTGAGTTTACGATCACTCTGTATGACAGAGGTAATAGAATTGTTGTAAGGTGGGCCGCTTTACCTGCCGGTTACCGTTGTATATCAAGATGGATCGGCAAATGTACAGCCGCTGTCAAATTAAAGATACATCTGTCAAACTTTATCCACTGCCAAATAAACCTAATAGTCTGCCCAAACAGCTGTCCTAACAAAGAAAAATGTCAATTCGCAGCGTATAGCAAAAAACATTCAGCCAAAGAAATATCAACTACTTTTATTTTGGTGCGTCAGTTTGAGTAAATATTTGAATTGTAGAAAATGAAATAATCTAGCCAATCTATATTATTTTGTATAGATTTTGAGTTTTGTGCATAAAATTTAAAAAAAAATATATATTCTAGGTCACACATTTTTGTTGTTTTTATAAAGGGATCTCGTTTTATATTTCTAGTAGCCGTTACCCGCGGCTTTACACGCGACTAAGACTAAACACGGCCGTGACAACAGTAGTAAAGCCTTTGGCTCCACCGTATTCAGGAACAGAACCCCGTTTGGCAGAGATAATAGTAGTGGAGCCTTTGGCGCCACCGTATAACAGTTTTTCCTCACGGAGCTGCGCCCCGCGCCTCGCTCGGCTCTACCGTAGGATAACAAAAAAGAGCAAAACGAAACGAATGACCTTTTTTTTTCACTGAATGCGTTTATATAGTCATATATAATCGAATGTTGTAAAATAGTAATGCGGAAAATCCTGGACGATTGGTAAATCCTGGACGATTGGTTACCTTACTCTACCATATAGCAAAAACAATATATTTTTTTGACCAGGGACCTTCCGGGGCACGAGCACAACTCTTCAAAACTTCATTGTAATCGGATGAATGGTATAAGAACGCATAGGTTCCGAACACGCGAACGAACAAATGAACTGAGATTCATTTTACCATTCCAACCCACAAGGAATAGTACTAGTTTAGGTCAAATTAGAATAATAAATGAAAAAATTAAACTAGTTCTAAGGGCGTGCCTTTGATTTTTTGAGTCGAATATTTTATACTCGATTGCTAGTTGAGTCGAATAGTGTACGAATAATCTTATCTTTGCATTTTTCGTCAAACGGTACAAATAAACCTGGTAATTCATCGAAATTCGGTCGTGAACAGTTTTTAGGACTACTGGACCGATTTTCCCATTTTCAGAACATGATCCGAGCGACGTCGGGTTCGCACTTAGTTTATAATAAACTGGTATCATCTATTCCCCGTAAATTAAGACGTGACGAAGGGACAATTATAAAAATGCAAATCGTAGCCGAAATTATTAGCTCAGGAGAGAGCACATCGGACTAGTTTCATGTTTGATTATGTCGATTGTCAGCGGGGAGTTCACATCAACAATGTAAGCAATGTAAGCTAGTGCAGACGGACAAAATAATGTTTTGAACTCCCGACACATATTATGTATAACAATGTGGGTTATGTGCACTTTATACCGAGTGTGCCAAAAAACAAACGATCGTCCCATTTTCGTAACAAGCTTTTATCAGCTTCACCTGTCTGTATCTATGTATCTAATGGAATCTTTCAAATTAATTTAATCCACTTCCAGACGTCTGAATAATTTGAAAATTTTTACACGCATTAAGAACCCATGACAATACAATAATTCATATAAATATTTATAAACATATCATTTATATAAATCGCTTACTTAACTTGAAAAGTTACTGTAAGCCTATCCGTAGGCGTGGTTTTTAGTGAGATAATTAAAATTTTAGTTTTAAAAACTATAAAATACGCTTTTAAAGCAAATGAGCACTAAAAAGTAAAAAACAACTTTTAAATAGGTATATCGTCGTTGGTTCTGTAATAGCTCCTATGTGCATAGTTTTACGTTTTTTAGATGAAAAGATTCAGGAATCGGAAGCTTACACATGTGCATATGATTATGTGCAAAAACTGAATTAAAATAGTATTTTAATTCAGTTTTTGCATATAGGTTTTACTAGTGTATAGAGCTCCGTTTCCTGAATCTTTTCATCTAAAAAACGCAAAATCTGTCAGCTATGCGCATAGGAGCTATTACAGAACTAACGACAATATATTGATTTTGTTCAACAGCGACGGGATGTCTCCTACCTCTGTTGAACAAAATCATTATGTTTATAAACTATTTTTTACTCTTATATCTTAGTCTTTTAAGGGGACTTAATACAACTATCCAGGTGGACTGTCGAGTGAATCTGCTGATATTCCCTCACTTAATTAACTCACGAAATGACCACATCATATATACAAAAATAATTTTTAAAAATGCCTTGTCAGATTTTTCAGAAACTAAAACGGTTTTCCCTAGCGTTGAATGATAAATCGGATGAGACTTTCAAAAAGATAACTATGATAAGAATTACACAGCTTTGAAGATAGAATTTTTAAAATTCATTTATGTTCCAATTTCTCTAGATTTTAGTTGCATCCAGCACGTGTGTACAAAGTAGCCAAGTACAAGAGTGTTGCCTGCAGACATCTCTGACAACATTGGGGATTTACTTTGACGGGTTCACTAATTCGAAAGTTTAAACTTCATATATTATACAATATACATACGTTACAAATGTACAACACAATAGAACCCTAACACAGGCTGTTTCAAAAATATAGAGGTTGCAATCCCACAAAGTAATTCTAGACAACTGAACCCGAAAAACGCTTACTTGTTGCCATTGGCAAACGCTAATTTTACAAAACTTGTTAGTTAGGGTCAAATCTTTTAATTCCAAAATATTCTGTCCCCTATCGACTCGAAACTTCTCAATGGTGTAACTTCGTCACGTGTGACCCCGTACACCTGATTGTTATCGTAACCGTAAAAGTTTGAAACGCGGCTGAAGAAATTTCACTTCAAAAATTTTATCAAATACATTCTGGACATTTCCAATTTGAGTCCTGACAGTGACATTGGACCAAATAATTGTTTTTGGTATTGCAATTGTAACGTTGGGCCGGTGTTTATTAACAGTGATTTGTTAATTATAATTTTTAAAAATAGCTTAAAAAAATTTAACCTCCTTCAAAAAGGATCATTAAAAAGCGTAAAAAACAAAGTTTTGAGGTCGGTTCCTATTTAATTACTATCATGTTTTATACGAGTATATTGGTGGCGACCTCAAAACTTTTTAATGAATCTTTTTAAAGGTTTGATTTTTTTTGTAAATTTGCATGTTTATAATAGCCTTCTTTCTTATTACTTTAATACTAAACTAAAAAAAAAAAACATTCTGAAGGTATGCCCTATTTAGAGATTAATCAAAATCGATTCACAAATTCTGGAGATATTGAGGTGATAAAAAATCTCCTTTTTTAAAAACGACTGAAGCGAATTTTATAAAAACCAATCCG
The DNA here is from genome assembly GCA_963575645.1 of Xanthostigma xanthostigma. NCBI lineage: Eukaryota > Metazoa > Arthropoda > Insecta > Raphidioptera > Raphidiidae > Xanthostigma > Xanthostigma xanthostigma. The sequence continues at coordinate 26,412,413 of OY754471.1, forward strand.
GAAACATTCTGAACAAAATGGCGTCGAAATTTTTCAAATCGGCTACCCTCTCGAGAAGTTCTAACTGAACACACATAAAAAAAGCATACGCGTCGAATGTTTACCTCCTCCTTTCTGAAGTCAGTTAAAAATTATGCGAGATCAATGATTTGTTATCGTTATAAATAAAAGAGTTGGCTGTTCCCGGTTACGTAACAGAAATATCGGGTAATGAACTCCAGTATCGTATGACAACAGCTTTAGGCAACATAAGTATAATCAAAAACAAACAGTGGATTCAAGAATAATCCGAACAGTAAACTCAAACAAACACAAATCTCATTTTCAACGCTACACAGTTAGTTGTGTACGGGCTGTTCCAAAAGTGGCGTCGACTATTTTCAGGAAATGTTCCTTGTGTAATTCCAATTCGAAAAGCGTTTGCCGGTTTTAACTAGCAAATTAATTATTAATTGTTAAATATTAGGGATAAAACTTTTTCGTATATAGGTATTAGGTACGGTTACATGAATAAAAAATGTTTCCGGAGAAAATTCTTGATTTTCCAGAAACATGGCCCGATCTTTGCCCACCAAAATTAACCTCCAAAATCGAAAATCGTTCATTTTAGCTATACATCCGTGATTGGGTCATCAAACTCTCTTTATGTATTAATTAACTATTTTCGTCCAGTAGATTTCGAGAAAACAAGCTGTGATAGACGGACAGACAAACACGAGGGTAATTCCGTATAGGGGTTTCATTTTTTATCAGACGTAAGGAATCCGAAAAATGATCTAAATCAGAATATACGTGTTTTTTTTTAAACAGTAAGTTGATGGTTTACCACCGGGAATAAAATCGTTATAGGAATTATTAAATTGAAATTTTACGTGGAATAACGACGTTGCTTTTGGGACAGCCTGTCCACTAAGTGAGGTTAGACCGATGGAGCAAGTGAGAAAAACACATGCGCTTTTTGCGCCAGCGCTGCACGAAAAATGAGATTATATAAATTAAGAAGTTTTTAAATAAACTTACCTCGTTAAACTTGGTGTGATAGATATAAAAAAAGCACGGGTGCGGTCAGATCTGAAAATGAAAACAAAAAAACAATATAAATACAATTGAACTGTGAACAGTTTTACGAGTGTTTCTTTGAGAACAGAAAAATTAGACAAATAAATCTAATATAAATAGATTTACGCAGAAATCATTATTGCTTTACAGCAGCCCCGGATCTACGATTTTTTCGAACCGGAGCAGAAACTTGATAATGGCGCCCTCTCTCTCTCTCTCCAGCGTTTAAGATAAATTACTTAAAAAAAACCGTCAGAAAACAAGCAGATTGAGTAAATCGGAAAAAAACAGATTGGGTGTGGTTTTCAACCATATCATATTATGATTTTGGCGCCCCCTGAAAATGTCACCCGGGGTGGGTGCCCCGGTTTGCCCATCCGGGGCTGCTTTACAGCAGTGGCTTTTAATTTTTTTTTTTTTTTTGGTCGATAAATATTTATTAAGTTCGACAACAGAAATCATACTCGTTTCGTTAGAACCAAGATCACTGATCTTGGTTCGAAGTTGCCTTGTTTCGTTAATTAGTAGTGCGGGAAATGACGTCATCCGACGGACCTGTCAGTTGATTGCGTGGCAACGGATGTTGTTTATGAACTTTAATGGCAGTATTTAACAATTAATATCAAAGAAATCAAAACACAGAATTTTGATATTATAATTTGCAATAAATTGATTCTTTAAGATATTTAGGTACTTAGTCCTAGTTGCAACATAAAATATATTTTTGATATTGTCATTATAGGCTGATAAAAATATAAACGGTCCGAGTTTACGCTGATTGGTCAAACGGTACGAGACAACCAACCTTGGTTAAGATCTGAAACGTTTCGATGTAGATACGCGATTCATAGCATCAGTATATAATATATCTCATTTCAAACAAAACAACAATAATCTTACGGCTAATTTTACTTTCAAAAAATTACTAATTAATTAAAAAATGTGAGTCGTCGCGAAACGCCTGGCGAAGCCGGGCCTGGCCGCCAGTTACAAATAATAATGTAATAGATATTGAATTGATATTTTCAAGTGAACCATTGTATAGTAAAAGGTCTGCCAAGATGTCTCATCATTGCAAGTGCAGAAAAATTTCACGTCTCGTCACCATGGAGGGCGCCCATAGCCCTTAACCACTGCAGCCGGCTCAAAATTGATTACACGGGTCTTCGATAGTGCGATACCACACGGGTACTAAAATACTCGTCGTCATTCCCGTTTTAAAATTCATGAATAACAAATTGAAGATAATGTGCTTTAATTAAACAAAAGAACTCGAGCGCGCGTAGAGACTGAAAGGATTTGTCAAAGTATTTTAATTATAAATCAAACGACCTATACGACATATTGTGTAACATAGCAATTATTCCAGTCGGATTTCAATAACAATAACTATTATATAAATGAAATCTTAACTTTGCTTGAATTTAGTTGCAGTTTTAAACGAAATTTTGACTTATAATGGACACTGTACAACTAACAATTCTCCTGCATAAATAATTATTTATGCAGGAGATTAATTATAATTAATCTTTTTCTCTTCATATTATGTCGTATAATTGCATCTATTTTCTAATAGAACCGCCAGTTAGTGCCACACGCGCGTTGTGCATTGCTTCACAGAAAGATTAAGGACATGTTACGAAACCAGTATCTTCGTTCAGGCACATATTTTGATTTGGCAGCGAAATAATCAAAAGCAAATACGTGTCTCATATAGACTATTTGATCCCGTGTCCGTTATATATAGGGCGGTTACTAAATATACGGCAAAAATTCAAGGGATTGTTCCTTGGATTATTTTAAGATTAGTTTGTCCTTTGACGATTTTTGAAAAGTCGATTTGTATCGAAGAACAATATTTTATTACCTAAATATTTACCTGCATGTAAAGCTTCTTTGATTTACAAGAGCTGTTGAAAATTGGGGTAAGAGTACGATAACTTGGTATGCAAAATATCCACTGGAAATTCACAATTATTGTTTTATATAACATATAACAGCGTTATTGGTCGTTTTAAGTGCGGAAAATTAATTTTTATAAATTAATTTAAAAAAATTAAATATGGTATAGTAAGTATATTATTTACTATAGCGATCGCTATCTTGTCTTATATAGTGATAAGAAAAGAGAAAGTTATATATACCTGTACCTATGATAAACAAAGATAGAAATATCAATTGGTTGTAATGAAATACAATTGAACGTTCAGGGCAGAGTCGTATTTGGAAATTTTAATTTATAAAACGAATTTTAAATTTAAAACTCACATTTTCATGAAGATTGAAAACCACCGCTTTTTTTGATAAAGGGGTATGCGAATTGTCTCGCAGTGAAACGGGAAGGGGCATATGTGGAGTTTTTAAAAAAACAATTCCGGGGTGAACGATAAACGGGTATGCGAATTGTAATTCTGGGGTAAACGATAAAGGGGTATGCGAATTGTCTCGCAGTGAAACGGGAAGGGGCAAATGTGGAGTTTTTAAAAAAACAATTCCGGGGTGAACGATAAACGGGTAAGCGAATCTAAATACGACCCTGCTTCCATAACACAATCGAAAGCTGCATTCAAAGTGAGATAGTTATACAATAATTCTACACCAGTTGCTATGACGTGTATTTGTGATTTTTGATTGGTTAGATTCAAAAAATGACAGTGAAAGACGAAAAGTAGTTCCATTTTTTTCACGTATTTTTGAGGAAATTTGTGAATAATCCGCAAAGTTTTTTTTTTTTTAACGTCAAAATTTAGCGTTTTCTATGACTTAAAAAAAAAAAATTCAAAATTTGGGTGCATAGTGTTATCGTACTGGACCCGAAAATTGGTAACACCAGCTTGGATGTATGAATCCAATCTTCTCCTCATTGAGACTGCCGAACTCTTTATGAAAATAACAAAGGTCGTTTGCCAGAATCTCCACTGGTCTGCTGCGAACTACGTAATAATTGATGGGTGTAATTCAATAAGACCTTGGTGTTTTTGAAAAAGATTGGATTCATGCCTCCAAGCAGATTTCCAACAGTTCTAGTAGAATTAAGAAGCGTTACATGTAATATTTAGGTAATAAAAAATTGTAATTGTTAATCAAGGGACAAAATATTCTTAACATAATCCCGGGAATAACCCCTCGAATTTTTGACGTGTGTTTAGTAAACACCATGTATATCATAAAATAGGATAGTCGCGCTTTTATAAAACCAAAAAATCAATATTAACGCGAGCTGGTTTAAAATGTCGATTATATATAACAGCTGAGGTCATCAACGTCTATAAAAGCTAATTACTGGTACTACTAAAACTGCAGAAGTGTATCTGAAATTGTCTTTTGATCAGATGCGAGTTAAAAAAACGCGTATTTTTTACGATCCCTACGCTTCGAAGCTTCCATTAAAGTCTCGAAGTTATAGCCTGCAGAAGACTTATTGATTTTTAACGATATCAATCAAATATTAGATCTCTCGAGTCCAATTTTATCTCGGCCTACCTTTAAAGTTTAGACCTCAATAATTATAATCGATTGTTAGAACTTGTTCAAGTTTCGTTTCCATCCGAGACGCGAGGGCAAAAATGATGTTTTGAACCTATACTACAAGTCTCGAAATTTCTTTACACACGTTCAAACTTCAGTTCGGAAATAGTAGTCGGTGACTTCGTTTGGATTGTCAAAGTTCAACTATATGTATTTGTAATAAAGATGCAATATAATCGGTAAAGTTTGGAATAAAACACAAACATGAGAAGAGTGCATCAAAAGACAAACAACAAGATAAACTCTTGATGAAGGAAGATCGGAGATGTTAATAAAAATAATTGAAACTTCAGACATAACAATCAACTTTAAGGAAAACAATAGTTAGTTTGCAATATCAATGGAAAAATTAAAGCACTTGCAAAAAAAACGGAGGGAGTAAAAGATGTCAACAAAATAATAACCGTACAAAACGTACCAATTTGAACCATGTTATCAAAAGACTGGCCAAGAGGCAAAAAAATTAAAATAAGTAAATTAAGAGAGCTATTGAATGATTAGCGATAAAAATCTGTGGCCATTGCGAAAGTAAAAACGATATCTATTACCTATGATCTGTATTGCCTTTGGATTTTCGTATATTATAAATAACTGACATTCGCAAAAGTCGCTTGTTTTTTTTTTTTTTTGTTAACGAGGTCTATTTCTAAGTTGAAAAATAATACTAATAGTCGAAATCACAGGGAAACAGTTTCCATGGCTCATCTATTAGAAATCTCTACTTCGGAAGCTCGTTTCCAAGGTTTGTCTATTAGAAACCCCATGTTCTAATTCAAAGAAAGAAAGTCTCTAACAAACTTTCGATTTACAAATATTGAAAATATGTATTAAGTATTGGTACAACGCCCAGATAATCCTGGGTGCTGTTGATGGCTTTAAAATAAGTGAATACAAAAAATAAAATTAATCGAACTCAAAAAAAAAAAAGAAAAGTGCAAAAAAAACACCACAGAACTGTTCAAACGGCAAAAGACATGAGTGCTGTACAGAGAGGCAATATACCTTCAATATGGAAAGACTGGTGTTGATGTCAAATTGGAAGACAGCGATGATGATAATGACGATCCATCCGCGATAAAAGGCAACTCACTACTGTTAACAATCGGACCAAGACTGGTTGTGTGATGGTCGATCAAAGGATAGTAGCCTAGCAGGATACGAACCGCCGATACTAGTTAATCACACGCATTAAATACGAACAAGTATCGACTTGTCCATACAAATGACCGACGGCTATTGGTTAACGGCGCCGGGCGTCATGTTTCATTTTTATTTGAATGGCCAATTGTTGCGACGGAAGTAACCGGTTTGCATTGGCCGACGCTATGCATTGTCTCTGTTGGACGGACACCGGAAGAAAACAATCGGGAAATAATGTGTGGCAACACACAAGTGGATGGCCGTAAACGGAATGACGTGTCTTTTGCATAGATATATACATAGAATAATGTATATAAAGGCATATATATTACTAATGTAATGTAAATGGTACCGCTTTACTAATGATGGATGCCCCTATGTATTTTATACAGGTGCCCTGAAAATACAGTCAATCGCACCAGACGAGGGAAATCTTAAAGAAGAAAATAAACCGAGAAAATAGTCAAATCTGACGCGTTTATTTGAAACACCCCAAAGTCAGTAGAATACAGAAGTTGTCTCGCTCGCGTAAGCGTGGGAATGGCGTTAATTAGCGGATCGTCCATATTGTTTAAAAACCTATAATGACAATAATGTCATTTATATTTAACTATTATAAGACTATGTAAGTATCTCTTAGCTTAAAAATATAATCTATTGCAATTAATATCAATATTGTTTTTGATAAATACTGTCATTAAAGTTTATAACCAACAGCCGTTGCTACGCAATCAATTGACAGGTCCGCAGGGTGGCGTCCAACGGAACGAGACAACTTTTGTAATCTACTAACCTTGTTAGACCGAAGCAGGGCCCTCGCGCCCTATAGTGCGATGCGTGCGATGCACGCGGGCGGCACATTCAAGGGGCGGCAAATGGCCTGGTTGTGTTATGTTTTTTGTACTGTATAGAAAAAATATATAACTGATATTATATCAATTTTATTTACATACTCAAGCCTGCGTGAAAACTCTTACGAGTAGTTATTTATTTTTTAATGAAATTCGAATTCGAAATATTTCGCGCGCAATTTTCGATTCGATAGTTAATTCACATCAGCGCGTAGACAGGGCGCCCCTATCGGGAGACTCCCGCGTATGTTTATATCTTGAATTTTCCTGTCGATTCCTGCAAGAGTGCGAGTGAAGTAAAGTATTTTTCAATCAACAAATACTTTTTTACGTAAGACTTGTGCACCTGAATGGTATAATTGATAATATATTCTTTCCCTCATGTGAGTGTAGTACGGAAAAAATTGTTAATTCCAGGGGATTCACATTCAGTCGTAATGGTATTTATGTTTTTATTAATTGCACTGGTATTCATTTTTCCTAATTGATAAACTAATGATTATTTTGACTTAATGAATTCTCTCAGCTCAGCGGTGAAACTAAATTTTTCTCTCATTCATAAGTAAGAAAGGAGAAGAACGCCGTGAAAAATCGCACGGAGTAAACTGTTTTTGTAGAGAACAGTTTACTCCGCGGAGTGATTTTTTTAACGTGAAGAGAGAATTTTTGAAATTCACTCTGTACGAGTGAATTTTTAAAATTCACTGTTTAATGTGTTTAATTTTAATTGAATATATTTCAGAATCAAATTTAGCTCTATGTTTTAATGATTGTGTTTCGTTTGAATTATTTTACATAACAATGTTTAAATATTTTTTTTTACAGTTTATTTAAATTTATAAGAAATAAAGTTTCTATTAATTGCACTTACAGTATTAGTTATTTAGGATTTTTAACGTTTTTCAATTTGAGATATCGTCTAGTGAGTTTATCCCCAATAAGGGGCGTCAATTATGAACCCGCACGCGGGCGGCGTGAGGCCTTACGAGGGCCCTGGACCGAAGCTCATTTTTTTTTTGTCTTACCGCCGCAGTTGAATTTCAAGATTGTAATATTGGTCTAAACTTTCTATTACGAAATTCAAGAGACCGAGAATTTTCGTTAGGTATAAAAAGTGGACTGTCTTATGGAAAATAAATGAAGTTCAAAAGTTTACTTTATAAAAAGAAAATCGTTGCAGAGAATTTTGACTGAATACTAATTCGTTTATAAATATAAGAGTTTTAATAAATTTTCATTGTTTGACATAAAAAAAACTAAGTAACCAAGAACATAAAACACAACTGAATCATTCGTCGCATTGTCACTGTTGAAAATAAAATGTGTTTGCTGCCAAGTTAAATAATTTAAGCATGACACATTAAACAAAATGTTTCAAGAAATGAAGAAAAAAGAACGGGAAAAAAATAATAAGGAAGCAATGAAACGCAATTTATGATACCGAATCAGATCAAACATTTTTTTCAATAATAAAATTGATTATCTAAAAAAACTACGATAAAAAACACATGGCAGAGATGTTTTGGCACAATCGGCTATCACACCACTTAAATATTATACAACTGTATCGGTCGATTAAAGATTCACGAAAAAATAATGAATTAATAAAAAAAGAAACAGTGCTCAACTCAAAGACGGTGACGGTTCTGTTACCGTTCTCTGGCTGCTTGGAACAAACCTAGGTCCTAGACTCCTTCGACAGTTCATTTTTGGACACCTATTTAATGAACTCCGGCTAAGTAAGAAACACTTCGAAATCGACTTTTACGCATTTTTTTTTAATTCGGAAAAGTTAGATTCGTTTTATTACTTCTTTAGATGGGCAAACATTTGAACAACTTTCTTAGTCTAATATTTGTCCGCCATTTAGACAAACAATTTCATACAAAACGGCTTTGTACTAACACAATGTTGTAATAATTTGGTACTCTACAATTGAAAATAGCTCAGAGTATCCCACTGATGTCGTCCCACTGAAATTGTTTATATCGCCAGCTTCATTAGTACAAGTTAGGAGTGTCAAACTGGTGGCTTGTAGGTTCGTCACCATAAAAAAATTGGAATTACAATTTACCTCAAAGTCAAATTCGACGTTATATACTTCACGTCTGTAATTAGGTTACTACGTTCTATCTGTGCTAAATTTCAAAATTTTGTTACTAGTTACTAGTTTTAGGAAAGTGATTCCAGAAGTATTTCGTTTTGCACGGAACACTAAAAAGAAAAAAAATATTCTAGCAATGTAAGCAATAACTGAACGATTTAAAAGCGTCTTTAGATTAAGCAAATAGTAAAGTTGACGAGTGGTGTGCGAGAGCAGCATAGAAAATGGCTCGCACTCAAACGAATTTGACACTCCTGGCATAAGCCATAGTGAATGATGAATAGCAACGAATTATATTTCAGTTGCCAGGCAGCCAGGGACCAAAACCAAACCGTAAACCACACCGTATTTACTCATTTTAGGTGACCGATCGAGTTTATGTTCTCTTAGAAACCGAAATCGATGACCGAACCGAAATGAATTTCGGTTTCGGTCTCTGACCGTGGTATCTACATGCCAAAAACAAAATTAAAATGCCACATTTAACTTATCAATCTAAAAAATCGCCTGTGACAGACGGACGAACACCGAAATGATTCCATAACTGTTTGCAAACAAAAATTTCGAGACACACAACGCAGACTGACGAAAATTATTTTATCGAGTTAAGGCCGCTGCGCACGGGGCTGGTAACACTGTTTGAATTTCAGCTGGGGGCAGGCTGGGTACAAGACTGGAAATGACGTCACCGCGGGCTCGCCCGCTCGTCACAAGACAGATTTTAAAATTAGAAAAGGAGCTATTTTTCTTGCTGGGTCCTCTGCTTGCTCTGAGCAAAAACCAATCTGGAAACAGTATCTTGTCACGTGGGCGACATTAACAATTAATGCCCACAAACCGACATGGCATCATTCTTTTCAGCGTCAGACAACAGATACGTTTATATTTGAACTGTCACTGCGCGCGTATCAGAGATCTATCCACAAAACAAGCTTGAAAAGACGTCTCGTGTGAAGCGAGCACATAAAAGCAATTAAGAAAACCAGCGTTAGAAAACTAGTAGTCAAATCTAGCAAGGAATCTAGCGGCAAATCCAGCCTCGTATGTAGCAGCCTTTATAATTGCATTGGATAGTCATACATACATTTAAGCGCGCTGCACACGAGGCTGGTTTTTTGGACAGCTTTCGTTTCTCAGTCACTCTGTATATAATATTGTGACTGAACGCTACCCGTACGTTTAAACTATGCCCGGGTAGTGAGAGGTAATAGCAACGATCATTATTTTAATGACAAATAATACCGACCAGAGACACAATCAAGGAGACGGGACACCCCTGCCTTCGCCACCAGATATTGTTAAAAGCAATCGACTCCGATACAGTAGCCTCTTTTTAAGTAGTTGTTTGTAAGCAAACTCTTACGACCCTTCCACAGCGCGACCTTACTGTGGCGCTGAATTTCGCGATGCACATGGGTTTGGTGCGCCAGCAGTGACCATTTTTATGACGCCATGTTTGTTCATGTCGCCCACGTGACAAGATACCGTTTTCTGATCGATTCTTGCTCAAAACAAGCACGAAAAATAGCCCCAGTTCTAATTTTGAAAATTCAACTTGTAACCGCGCACGGTCCCATCCTCGTAGCCTGCGCGGCAACCGACGCAAGTCCCAGCAACGACTCCGGCGGCAAAACCAGCCTCGTCTGCAGCGGCTTTAGGCCTCTTGTCAACGACAACGGATAGCGGCCCGATTTTTATGACAGGCGACGGGCTGACGCGCAGATTTCAATAGGTTAGTGTGGGTGTTTGTTATAACGCGACGGGCATGTAACAGTTGCAACAAAACTCAACGGATACCCGCACGTCGCCCCTCGGTGCGACGGCGGTCGGTCCGCTGCAGTGGATCACGTCATTTCATAGAAGTCTGTTGACGACGACAGATGTGCGCGCACGTTTTTACCTATACCTATTTTGTGCTGCTCATTGTGAATTGGAGTTTAAAATTGATATGGATTTATTACTTAGCCTTGTTCATAATAGGCCAGTGTTGGTGACAAGATTTTAGAAAATTATAAAAATAAACAAGCAAGACATAACGTACTTGCACTTCTCCGTCCTTCAAGTATAGAACTAATATCGATAACAATGGACGCGCTCACGTTTATGCGGATCGTGTACACAGGTAACCGTTTCGCGTCGGCCCGTTACCCGCTGACTAAAACGGTCGCGTCGGCCCTTAAGTGCGAAACGATCTTCGGTAAGCCCGACACCATAATAAGCGCTGACTTCCGAGTTTAAAGCTACACGCGGCGAATGGATAAATCAGTCGGTCGATCGAATTATCGGAAAATAATAGATCTGTTCCAAGCAGTCAGAGAACGGTAACAAAACCGTCACAGTCTTGCTACTGCGCAAGACTGTCGCGGTTCTGTTACTAGTCTCAGGCAGCTTGAAACAGACCTAATGACAATGGTCCGATTTTGTGTCTCTTCTTCATCTACATTCGATAGTTCGTTCGACCGGCTGATTTAAAAGGATTCAAAGGAAGTCTATTGTACATTTAATATACATATGCGTGTGAATTGTATCCCGTCCGTTCAAGGGGCCGGTCAGCAGGGGGGGGAGAGGTTAAAAGGTGTGCGGGCGGTGGGACGCGACAGACAGCGACGGATATGGGACATTGGGACGGACCGAGGCAAGAAAGATATGTTGAGGGGGGACGGGTGTAAAAATGATCGCCATGACAACGACGTTCAACAGAAATACAAACAAAAAGATAACGGACATGTTATTACAACCTTTGTACCACATAATAAGTATGCCTGCGTGTACACCTTTCGAGGTAGGCGAAGGCACCGCCGCAACTGGGGTTACCCGACTGCCGTCCATGCCCTTTATACGTTTCAAGCAATACAGGATCATCCACAAAGTCTGACCGGCCGATTTCACGGAAAGGACCCCGCACAAACGTTATGAGGTTTGGTTCTCGGTTAAATTGATCGAAAATGGTTTTATTTTATAGTTTAAAGATCGCTAAGAAAACGTGTCGGGCGCATAGTCAATTATAAAAACACTTGAAAATTCTACAAAATATTTTCTCTCTCGACGATCGTTTCGGACAGTCAGTCCATCTTCAGGAGTACAGACTATGACATATGTCTGTACTCCTGAGTGAAAAATCAGTGCAAATCATAAAACTGTTTTCGATTGATATCGAAGAAAATATACAGGATATCAAGAAAAACAGCAACATACTGGGTGTGTTCCGAAATATAATCCAGTATACTGGCCAGTGCTATTGACGTCATGCATCAACGCCATACTGTTGATTCGTTCCGAAATATGCTGGCCAGCGTGTTGACGTATTATTATTACCCTCGCCCATAAAAAGTATAATTGTTTACTTTGTTGAAAAGAAATTATTGCAAATAACAATTGTAATAAAATAAAAAATTCCACAAAGTCTGATGCACACACGCCCGGTTAAAGATTTATGCGTCGTTATATCTGTCTCACCAGTACAATTATGGCGTCGGATTCATGACGTCATTAACACTGGTCAGTATGCTGGGTTATATTTCGGAACACACCCACTGTATATTAATGGTTATTTTTTAGTGAACTCAAATCAAATACCCAAACCATTTTCAAGAAATTCATCAGTGCAAATAGGCAGACAAAAATGCCATCTCCCGTTTAGGTATTACGCAAAATACGCGAGTCTTAACTGAATATACACGTAAAAAATATACTTGACAGCATAAATGAGCAGGGAAAAAAAACTAAATTTAAAATAAAAAGCAATTCATTAATAAAACACAGTGAAGGAGGTCTGTCAAAAGCAATTTAAATACATTACTATTTTCCGAACTTACCACCAATCATTAAAATTATTATTCTTTTTACACAACTTTAAAACACAGTCTTTATGACATTAAACATTTATATAATAAACGGTTGTCCGACTGCATAGAAAAGTTCGTTAAAATGTTATTAAATATTCAACTTCAAGAAACTTTATTACATCTATAATTTACACCATAAGACAGCATGGACAATTTTTAAAACACGCCTCGCAGTGCCAAAATCTATTAGGCAAAATACAGTCGGATTCACGTATTTTCAACACCATCTTATTTTCAGCTGATTTTACTCAAGTATTTTCAAGTCACTACTTCTCACGCAAAAGTGTCTCCGTCTACGCTGTTCCAGCTCGAACAACACGTTTGAAAACGTTCAATCTCAAGAGCTTTTAATTTTATGGATTTGTTGACAGGGCGAAATTTAGTATATGGCAGGGTGAAATTTAGTTAAAGGGCAATATTTAGTAACTAGAATTTCGTTAGATGACGCAGTGCGAAAGGACCCCTCACAAACCTTATGGGATTTGGTTCTCGGTTAAATTGACCGAAAATTTGTATATTTTTACCCGACTTCAGAAAAGGAGGAGGTACTATGTTCGACTGTATATTTTTTTTTTATGTATGTTCACCGATTTCTCCGTCAATTATGCACCGATTTTCAAAATTCTTTTTTTATTCAAAAGAGTGCACTTCCGAGGTGGTCCCATCGGAACCAAGTCAGGATCTGATGGTGGAATCCGGAGAAATCGAGGGAAACTCTCAAATTTCAAAGGCACGCATACTTGGCCTACCCATTGCAATACTTTATCTAACACTAAAAAGAGAAAAATAAAATATTTTTAACAAAAAAATTGAACCGACTTCAAAATATGCACTAAAAAGTTAAAAATAATAATTATTGTTATTTTTGGAGTCGGTGTCACATCGGAATTCGAAAGTAGCAATTTCAATCTTACATGTCTCTAGTTCTCGGAATAGATTTCATTTTGGCTGACACCGACTCCAAAAATAACTATAATTATTATTTTTCACTTTTTAGTGCATATTTTGAAGTCGGTTCAATATTTTTGAATATTTTATGTAGTTTAAATGTCACTAAAAAAACTGTCATGGGGGCATTTCTTAACTATAATTTCGCTTAAATTTATGTTTTACTTCTGCCAGGCGTACCACGACGGTTCATATGTTTTGTTACGCCCGCTGCTTAGACTATAAAATATTAATTGGAATTAAAATTTTAAAACAATGAAATTAATAGGCAAATATTATGAAAACAATAATTGTAAATAAACGATAAAAGATGAGTAGCGTTCTATTAACAACTTAAAAGTTCTGTTAATTAAAAGTTTCCTGCAATTAGACAGCCAAAAGACTTGAAAAGAAACGTAAATTACTGCTAATTATGTAAATTACAAATAAAAAAGATGAACATCTGACGATACTCTCACATTAAAAAAATTCTTAGAAAACATTTTTCTATAGATATATCCACTTTCTTGTTACAGTGAAACTTTTATTATAGGAAGTTAGGAACTATATATTTATATGAACTATATACAGAACGACCGATAAATAATTAATAGTTCGTATTTCTCTCGGAAGACGAAACTATGATTAATTTGGAATTATTTAACATAGACTATCACTTGGGGGTCGGTAATGCGTCATTTTCGAGAAAATCTACTTCGGTTTTCTTTTTACAAAAATCCGAATTTTGGGTGTTAAAAATTAAATCGATGAAATGGTTTACATATTTGGAGTGGAACTGAGAGGGTTTCGTGTTTGATGCATGGACGTATCACTTAATTTTTTATTTTACACCATTCCAACTTTACAAGTCATTACTTTGTCATAATTTTTTTTAAACCGATAAAAGTCAATATTATAGCTGACTCGTAACTGCAATTTAAAGATTGTATTCGCTTCGAATTTGACTCGGGCGAAGCAGGGTTCGCAACTAGTATTAAATATTTAGAGTATTAGATTCAGGACATACGTGGAAATAATGGAAAAGTTTTTCCATACATGAATTATACGGTTTAGAGACAAATACAGGTTGCATTAAGGATGTTTCTCTAATTTAATATGTAAATTATAGCCGATGTCCGTACAGCGTAAGTGCCATCGACAATATTACAGTGTTACTTTATTCAGTAGATAAATGCCATATAAACCCACAAATATATTGTATTTTTTATTCACTTAAAAATTAGCAAATAATTCTTTCATAATATATTCGCTACCGTATACCTAAAAAATTTCTATCCGTATTAATATTTATTGTAACCTATGTTTTTTTTACATTAATTAATTTCCCTTTTTTGTTTAAATTGATTGATATTTACGTGGTCACCCTAATAAAATTAGAATGTTCCCGGTTAACTGAAAGACTACCGAACGAATTTTGATCAATATATATATGACTAGCGGTCCCGCCCGGTTTCACCCGGGTGCAAAAGAACGAATGGGAAAGGAAGGGACATGAGTACACACGTTCATCTTAGTTTCGAGATGAATGTTGTGTCCAAATTTCATGATGATCGGAGTTACCGTTCAAAAGTTTTTGTCGATAAAAAGCAGTAGATATTTAAACTTTTTTTAACTAATAATATTTTTTAAATGAATCAAATAAAATTAAAATAAATTTAAATGTAAGCCTTAAAAGAAAGCAATGTAAAAAAAAGAAATAAATAAAAACATATTTGCCCAACGTGGGGCTCGACCCACGACCCTGATATTGACAGACGCGTGCTCTACCGATTGATCTACCTGATGTGTTCTTGCATCACTAATATGAGTACCTATATTATGTATATGTAGTTAGTGCATTTCACATGAATAGAAGCTCATTTTTGAGACACATTTTGCAACATTTTTCATTAAAGCTCCGCTCCTAATGGGCGTAGCGTAATATTATATAGCCTATAGCTTTCATCGGTAAATGGGCTATCCAACAAAAAAATTTTTTTTTCAATTTGAACCAGTAGTTCCTGAGATTAGCGCGTTCAAACAAACAAACAAACTCTTCAGCTTTATATATTAGTATAGATAATAGACTGTTAAACATCGCGGGTGTTTGAGCAATAAACAAAAAAAGTATGAACCCCGTCCACATAAACTCACAAAGGTAATATTAATAAAAAAAACTCGGGTCGCAGTGCGAAACCCTGCCGACAATATAGTGCATTTGCTTTTATAAGCAGTGTGGCTCTATTGTATGAACTTAACTTTGTTTTTGGACAAAATAAAAAAAATTACCCTCTAATACACCCCTTAAAACAACATTTTTTTACTTAATTTCAATACTACATACCAATTCAACATCTGTACCAAATTATATACACCCTTCAGTATGTAAATCCATATCAGTAAACTTGCGTTTTCATAAAATTTGTAAGTCCGGTCCTGTCGGGCCGATTTTATTTAAATTTTAGCAGCACATTTCAATAATTACTAAAGGGTTAAATTTCAAATTTGAAGTGATTCTGAAAATTTTTTCCGTATTTTTGGGCCCAAAAACATTTTTCAACCCCTAAATACCCCCCTTAAAATGGCCCGATCGGGCCCATTTTAAATAGGCTTCTTGCGATGATGGATTCCAACATGTGGACCAAATTTCGTTTAAATCGATTAAGTCTGTCGAGAGTTATCGTGGTCACACATATATATATATATATATAAATATATAAATATATATATATATATATATATATATATATATATACATATATATATATAAACATTTCCAAAAATGGTGCCAAACTTCTTAGAAACTTATGAAACGTCGAGAAATTTTGGTCCGACCCCTAGGTCCCGCCATCCGACCGACGCCAATAGTGTAAGTGCCTTATGGCAAATACACTAAAAATTACGTAATCATCTGTCAAAAATTCTCTTAATGATATCTGATCGTGGCACATTTTGCCTTAATAGGCCCCACTCACGATCACACTTCATGCAACAGTTCAGTGTTCAAACTTATAGTTCAGTGAAGCATGATAGTGTGTGGGACAAATAAACACTGAAACCAACACTGAAGTCAAGCATGAACTCATCAAATGCATCTTGATTTTTGAACGACTTCAGTGTTCAGTGTTCAAGTAAACTGTTGTGTGTGTGGGTGTTTTTCAGTTCAGTTTTTGGAGTTCTGTGTTTTGTACAACCAGAAGCCAAAAATCTCAATGTTGCTGCCTTTCTTGTGCAGAAATAGATTTTCACATATTTGTGTCCTGGTTCTTAATAAATAGGGTAACTAATTCCAGTAAATAATTGTAAGTTAATTCATTCATTCGTAAATAATTATTGCAATCAAGCGGCTCAAGATGTAATTCATTAATCAAATAAACATGACTTCTTGAATCACGCATTTCTAACCAATTTTTCTCCCATATTCTTCTTTTTTTTTCTTATTTCTCTGTTTTAAATATAATCCCATAGCTCTGAACAGCCAATCCTCACCATTTAAATTACTCATTTAGTTCTTATTAATGAACTATACTCTATAGTATAATATTATAGTGTGTATATAATATAATATATCTTATGTATCTATACTCGACGAGTGTATGCCAACAACTGAACCAAACTGAACACAAAAAATTTAAAAAACTGAGCAGTTTGCATGAACTGTGTGTGGTGCCAGTCAGTCTTTCGATTAATCTGTCCAACTTCACTGAACACTGAACTGTGGCATGAAGTTTGATCGTGAGTGGGGCCTATAAGAGAGACCATACGTTATCTTTCATGCCACTAAACACACTGTGCCACAGACAAAGACAACCAAGTTCGCGATTTATTAGCTAAAACCGAATTTGTAGTTATTATTCTGTTTTTATCTGTAAAAAAATGTTTATCTCCTTCTTGGTCAGTCGAGTAAAAATTGTTTGAACATATTTTATGTAAAAAATGTTTCTCTTTCATTTAAGACAGGTTTCGAACCGATCTCAGTGTAATTGAGCGAACTATACGCAAACAAGGTAGAATCATTTCCTTTCCCCTTTTAAGTTTACAGAGTTCTCCTTCAACGGCACAGAAAATTTTAAACAGATACGTTGCTAAAGAAGTTTTTAAAAACAAAAAAAAATAGAGGCCGTCGTGGGACGCCTGGCAGATTTAAGCGAAATTCTAGAAACTAAATTTCACTCCTGTAACTAATACAAAGTGTATAAAAGCGGTGTAAAAGCACGCAATACGCAGCTTCTCTGAGTGAGTTGTGACAGCTCACACAGAGAAGCAACAACACGTGTACAGCATATGCGCGCGAACACACAAAGAAGTCGAGAACGTTGAATAAGAGAGCGTGATCCCGTTTCCGTCACGCGCTAATAGATGTTTCATATCAAAAAGAATAAAATACGACATTAATGCAAGCGAAGCAGCAGGTAAATACTAGTTATTTAATATGGAACATACAATTTATAATATCAGAGAGTGTACATTTGAAAAAAAAAAGTCAATTTACTATAATATTATCACGGAAACTGGTATTTCATATATTATAATTACTGCGGGAAAATTGCTCGTCAAAGTTGAAGAGTCACGAGATGGTTTCGTCTGTAATATTATCGGTACTAGACAAATTAAATAAATTATAACATTGTGCCAGAGAAAATGAACATGTGTTTTTCAACTTTTTTTTCTTCTTCTTTTTTTAGAGTATTTATACCTATACTTATAGGTGGTATATGGTGTTATGGTTGGCCGACGGAACCTATGAGTGATCGGGTAACAAAATCTCGACGTCTCACACAATTTTTGTTCAACTGTCTTGATTAGGTAACGGCTATTCCCTGTCGATTGTCGCTTTTTAACAGATTTCAAAAAATGAGGTTATTAATTCGTTATATCAACGTTACTATAATTAAACTCACATACTGCTACAAAACGAAATATTAATCACCACAATACATAAACAGGTTAGTAAAACAATTGGCGCTGTTTAATTTTGCGCGTTTTTTAACGAAAACACTGATTTCGAGACTTTTGTTTATATAACATAAACCGCTGTCGAAATGCCGTGGATCCCTTATGAAGATCACGCGCTGACAGACGACCAATCAAAGCGAGCCATTTGTCACTTTGCACTGCGTTTCATTCGAGCCACATGAGGGATTCCCCGCTACCCCACCACTCCCCTATATTTTTGATTAGTCATAACCACTGAAATATACACCAAGTGGAACGATTGCTCAAACGGGCAGAGCGTCATTAAAACGATCCTTCATGTTAGAGTAGTACGGCTGCAAAGCGTGTATTGTTTTCTCTGTTTAGCACACTTGTGTTTATGAGCGTGTCACGTCAAGTGTCAATTAAAACGTATTTTTTAACGGTTTTCAATAGAAAATGGTGAAAAGTTGTTGTGCTTACAATTGCACTAATGTGTGGAGCCCAAATCAAGACATTCAGTACCATAGAGTGTTGTTAGGGGCGGGGGGGGTCAACGCTTTTTGACGTGATAACGTCTTATAAATTGATGAATCACCAATATTATAAATTGATAAAACACCGGCTGCATGTACGAAAAAGTGTAACGTAACGTTCCTAACGTTCGTAACGCATAACGCGTAACGTTCCGCCTGACCCTGTGCGTGCTTTTTGCTAATTTCTCGCTCAATTTAAATCAGATCGGTTTGAAACCAGTCTTAAACGAAAGAGGAGAACATTTTACATAGATTTCGTATAACAGAATTTGCCTAAACAGTTTTTTTATACAAATTTATATAGAAAAATATTTTATACAAATTTATATAGAAAAATAGCTGTATAAATGCAATGTTGTGTAATGCATGGCTAGACGCGGTCGGTTGTCTTTGTTTGCCGTACATGGAAATTAGAAGCAAACGTATGTCTTGTCTTAACATGAAAACAGCTGCATTTCTAATGTTTATTTTTTGACATTAGTATTTTGTGAAAGCAAAGCCTTCTAAGTTAACTATTGGAATAACTAATTACTTTGTAAGTTGCAAACGTCACTTTTGACATTTCTTATCATTCCGACACCAAGGATAAGCGGATTGAAACCAAATTTTGGGAGGTTTAGGTTATGTATTACGGAATACGTTATCACGTAAAACTATCGTCCGTAAACCGACTTTACAGACAACCAATTTTTTTTATTATAAAAAAACGTAGTAAAAAGATTGTGTTGCATTCAATGGAGAAAAAAATTGTTTTAAATTGCTATAAATATCTACAAGAAACGTGGCTTAAAGACATTTAACTTGAAGAGATTAAATAAGTCATGATTATGTAATACTGACAGGTTTGTGAAAGCTTGAGAAACTAGCTTTATTTAACTGACTTCAAAAAAAAAAGAGATTATTAGTTTGATCTGTATGTATGTAATTTGTATGCATGTTTGTATGTTTGTCTACGTATTTTTCAGAAACTAGAAATCGAATTGCAACAATTCTTTTTTTATTGGACTAAGTATCTTTCAACTTCGGGTAGAGTGCAAATTTTATCAAAATCGGTTCAGTAGTTTTCAAGATATGGACTGTTAAGTGTGTACCAGTCATTGTTATGTATGTATGTCCCGCGATATTTGTGAACCGTTGGGTTGAGAATGTTTACGGGATGGTCCCTTATAATTTTTATTTAAATCGGTTCAGTAGTTTTTTTAGCAATCAAATATCAAGAAAGAAGTCATTTAATAACGTGTAAACTACGTATTGCATAGCCACTGAAAAGTAAAAAATCGAAATTTTTTATGAAAAAAAAATTGAACCACCTTCAAAAAAAGCCACTAAAAAGAGGAAAATAACAAAGTTTTGAGGTCGGCGCCAATTTTATTACCAAAACTTTTTATATACCTACTTACTCATTAAATTGGAGCCGATCTCAGAACTTTATTTTCCACTTTTTAGTGGCTTTTTTGAAGGCGGTTCTATTTTTTTTATGAAAAGTTTTGTTTACATAAAATCTCATGTAATATGAATATCACAACTTCAATTCAAAATTCTGCGATTCATTTTAATTTCACCTGTAGCAGAAAGTAACCTTACAACTAGGTAGGTATATTTTCAAATATGGAATTTATAACTTATTGCGAATATCTTTGAAAAATGATAACAATAATGATATTATAGATCATTTATCTAGCCTTAAATATATTTAGAAGTCGGCAAAATCATTTATATCAAACAATAAAAGTACTTTTAAATCGCAAACTCTCGATCATCCCATTACAAGCAATGTGTGCAACAAAGACGTAAATCCACGATTTGCAGCGTGTCCGTTCTAACATACCGGCTCGGATTTTGAACATTGCGCAGTCGTTCCAGTTCGTAGTTATAATTCAGTGGTCATAACTTTCCGAGGGAAAATCCGATTTTAAAAAAATTCTACGCCGTTCAATCTCACTCGTATATTTTTTAATTTGTTCAGTCGTCTTCAAATGACTTGCAAAATGGACACATCAACGGAACGAGTTCATAACTCTAAAAAAAGTTTGACTTCCCGCATGAGCTGATGTGGGCGAGACTCGCACGTTTTTCTGAAGTGAAACATCTTTAGCGACGTATCAGTTTGAAATTTTCTGTGACGTTAAAGGAGAAATTATTCAACGGCGGGGAAATAAGAGAAACACTGTTGACGCCAAATGGATAAAGCATCAACAAAACATTTTTTTTTTTGCTAAGGTACTTTTTTTTGCTTAGAAGCTTTCATATTACACCCGTGGCGCCATCTTTAAAGAAACAAGAGAACCGCAACGGCAGATCGTGCATGAGGACGCCTTCCGCGTGCGGCGTTCACTAATCATCTCGTGAATTTTTAATGGGTCTTCGGGAGCGGCGGCCTACAGGCGCACGCCGTCATTTATTATTAATAACCCTGAAACCCGAATGTAGGCAGTTGGACACGCCGTGCAACTATCGCCTGATAAATGTCAATTCTACGGTAACAAAACAAAGTGATTCATGTCAAAATTGTATTTCAGATAATACGTTCTCACAATATTAATTGTTCACTAATGGATTGTCTGTTTGCATCGACATTACTACAGTATAGAGGCAATGAAAATACGGAGTAGTAGTTTGGGCATTGATCACTGATCTATATCAAATGAATGGATTGTGGTTAAGGTCGGTCATTATTAGATCAAACTAGACAAACTGCAGTTATTGCTACCCGAATAC
Source organism: Xanthostigma xanthostigma (assembly GCA_963575645.1). Taxonomy (NCBI): domain Eukaryota; kingdom Metazoa; phylum Arthropoda; class Insecta; order Raphidioptera; family Raphidiidae; genus Xanthostigma; species Xanthostigma xanthostigma. The sequence goes on from OY754471.1 coordinate 26,434,035, forward strand.
GAAATGGAAAGAAGGAAGTGTAGTTGCTATTTTAAAACGAGTTCACGGTGGAGCAATATTCTGGACGTTGAATTGTCCCACGCTCGTCAACAGTTCAGATATATAGGTATAAGACAAGATGGTGGAGAATATTGAGATAGAAAGCCGGGCTCTATCTCAGAAGGCAATATAGAAATGCAGTTGTTGTCTCAACCTTGAATCACTGTTCACGCGTGGTCTTGTTCGACTGTAATGCTATGAATATTGTCCCTGTGTGAAGCTGACTTTAAAAAAATCATTATCGATTGATGACTTCTGGTTCGGACAGCGTATATACTGCACAAAGCGACTTCAATAATAATCGCTAAGCGATGTGGACATATATGTGATATGGTCGGCACGCAATCACCTCATCAATAGAAAGAGGTAGTGTTAAAAAATTGAAACGCTTGCAAGAAAGACACGGACATTGACAATGTGCATGCATCGTAAAAGCATGGAGGATAGAAAAAAAAAAGAATAAGTAAAACGATAATCACAAGGTAAACAATTACATCGATTAAACAAAAACAAAAAAGTACTAGCATCATAATCTTCGGTATATAAAAAGGCTTCCTGCAACATTGCTGGGAAATTTTCTAAATGCAACCCACCATACGATAGTAGCTGATCACAATAAATAAACATTGATCCCATGCCAATACTTGGCTTCGGCCCATACAACACATTATTAAATAAATCCCGTGCAAACACAAAAAAAGTACTATAGCATCATAATCTTCGGTATAAAAAAAGGCTTCCTACAACATTGCTGGGAAATCTTCTAAATGCAACAAACCACACGATAGCTGGTCATAATAAATAAACATTGATCCCATGCCAATACTTGGCTTCGGCCCGTACAGCACATTATTCGAAATAATACCGTGCAATCGATCAATATCATAATAATAAGCGTTTAGCTTTCGAATTTCTCGACATAACTGTCGTTGCGTCGTACCGCATTTCCATTATTTCATTTTTAAAGTTCAACTTAATAGCAATGTGTGGCCTTGTATAAGGAATCGTATCGATATATGTCTGGAAAAATTGAGGGAAACCATGGAACACTTCAACAAGATTGCAGTTACAGGAATTACCGTATATCGGTGAGAGCCAGTGCAAACAAGTCACCAAGTTCAGTCGTTTTGAGGGGGTAGTCAACCCTTAAATATGCACTAGTAGGGTTGAAAGTGCCAGCTCATTCTGGCAAGGCTTGGACTTTCACAGTATTTCAAGTACATCTTTTCTAGACTGTATTTAAAAAGGCATGACAAGATTCCAGTCGGAACATCCCGGCAGACTGTCTTGAAGGGGTGAGTTCAAAGCAGTCTGCCAGGGTGTTCCGACCGGAATCTAGTTCTGCATATTTAGGGGTTGATTTGACTTGGTGAAAATGTCATTTTCGTTGCTTGCACTGATTAAACGGCTAGTATGTCACTTCCATACCCAAAATCAGCTCCCAAAAAGTTCAGTAGCTCTTGAACTACAATTATAATAAATAGAGCAAAGTTTAACAAGGTATCTATTATTAGTGTATTTGCCATAAGGCACTTACACTATTGGCGTCGGTCGGATGGCGGGACCTAGGGGTCGGACCAAAATTTCTCGACGTTTCATAAGTTTCTAAGAACTTTGGCACCATTTTTGGAAATGTTTATATATATATGTATATATATATATATATATTTATATATATATATATATATATATATATATATATATATATATATGTGTGACCACGATAACTCTCGACAGACTTAATCGATTTAAACGAAATTTGGTCCACATGTTGGAATCCATCATCGCAAGAAGCCTATTTAAAATGGGCCCGATCGGGCCATTTTAAGGGGGGTATTTAGGGGTTGAAAAATGTTTTTGGGCCCAAAAATACGGAAAAAATTTTCAGAATCACTTCAAATTTGAAATTTAACCCTTAAGTAATTATTGAAATGTGCTGCTAAAATTTAAATAAAATCGGCCCGACAGGACCGGACTTACAAATTTTATGAAAACGCAAGTTTACTGATATGGATTTACACACTGAAGGGTGTATATAATTTGGTACAGATGTTGAATTGGTATGTAGTATTGAAATTAAGTAAAAAAATGTTGTTTTAAGGGGTGTACTAGAGGGTAATTTTTTTTATTTTGTCCAAAAACAAAGTTAAGTTCATACAATAGAGCCACACTGCTTATAAAAGCAAATACACTATATTGTCGGCAGGGTTTCGCACTGCGACCCGAGTTTTTTTATTTTAATGATGAAATAAGATTTTTTTGGCAATTATGTCCGTGGTTTGAACTCAAAAATCCGGGTTCATGAGCCTCTTGTCCTAGTTTACGACGATCCTACCCTCGTGGAAACGAAATTGCAGAAATGCCGTTACTATATATTATTAAGTATGGATATGTTTTGTTGACGTTGTGCATCGTATTTTGTAATGTCAAATTGAACGTAACCAAGAGCGCAGGAGCACAATAAATTAAAAAGAGCACTTAAAAAGGCATTTATGTTATTGTTTATAATAAAACAGGAAATATACGACTCAATTCTATCAAACTTTATCATTGCACGATCAAAGTTATATTGCATGATAATAAATATCATTTTTGGATATATAAAAAAAACAACATTTATCAAACGATCTGAAAGCTTGCGTTCAGGTTCAACAATCAAATTCAATTGCATTAGGAGACGTCCATTAATTACATTAGGTGTATTTTCCTCTCTTTCCGGTGAGGTTTGGAAAGATGTGGTCAGTGGTGGGATCCTCCTTCTCCTCACGTGAGATTTACCCTATATTTTTTTGTAATACAAAATTTAATCTGTTATATTAATGTAGAGGTATACACTCTGAATAAAAAAAGTTGACGTGAGATTTTCATTGCCCCCGTCCCCCTCTTTATAAATGAGATTTTGGCGGATCCCTCTTCCCTATTTTGAGCTCACGTAATTTATGGACGACTCAACACAAAATAATTTATTAGTACCTATAATATGTAGGTACATGGATTCGGTTGATCTAGCAGCTTTGATCTCCAAAACAGCACTGCATTAAAAATACTCTATTTTGTTACCTGCTGCAGACTTTCGCTTTCGCCAATATCGGTTACGACGGAAAACGAGTGCGTAGTCGAGCAAATACAGTTTTGTATTCAATCAAAAAGTACCAAGCAACAAATACGATTGTGAGTAAATTAAATCGACTTTAACGCACGGAGGAAATTTGATTTTTTCAGAATCGTTTAGATTTAAAAATTAATTTTAAAACCGGTAAAAAAATTTAAACGCGCTTTTTCAAGAATTTTTTTGATCAAACAAACAAATGAGTTAAAGCGTCCCTTAACATTATGTACGTCCATGTTTGTTGACGATAAAGGTTGCTAAGCAACGGAAACCTAACCTAAAAGTACATACAGTTATATGTACGTGTGCTTCTATTGGTATTTGAAGTTAATAATAAATACTTTGAATGCGGAGAGAAGGAGGCAGTAATATTAAATGTACTGAGCACGAATAAAAAATGAATACTATTTGTAATAGCATTTAGCAAACTATACAACGTATATAATAAATACTTAGTCCAAGAGCTACCAAACATTTTTATAGGTAGGCATTTGAGGTACCGTGAAAACTTGCGTAACACATCTTTTGTACTGTCTGAATCCAAAATCGAAGACCTAACTGAATGAGTGGCGTCTAGCCAAATTTTGAATTTTAAACTTTGCGAAATTTCATTTGCAAAAAAAGTCCTTGAGGCATATATTTGAAATTTTAATACCTTCAAAACAGCCAAATTATTTAGTCAGGTCTAAATGTTTACCAGGCAGTTTCAAAACCGGCTGAGTCTTGCGATAGTCAATCAGCACGCGTCAAACTCAGCAGACCGTCGATATACGATCTCTCTCTCTCTCTCTCAACCTACCCATAGCCTCTTACTCGCACTCACGTATAATATTCCCAGTTTTGAAACCGCCTGGCTAACATTTAGACCCGACTTGGCTTAATTTGTTTTTGTTAAATACTAAATTCTAGGTATTTAAAATTTCAAAATGTCTCACTTTTTTTTGCAAAATTTCGCGATTTTAAAAATTGTCGGCTTGGCTACGCCCCACTACCCTTCAGCCAGGTCTTCAATTTTGTGTTCAGAGATTACAAAAGAAGTGTTAAGCAAATTTCCACGCTGTCTCTAATATCTACCAAAAAATGTTTGATAGCTCTCCTACTATCATGGTCATGGTATACTTCAATCGATTGTCATTTGCTTGAAAACTGTTCGAATTAACGAACTGAAATTAATGAGCAAGAAGCTTTTAAGCTGTGGAAAATAATGCATCTCTTCAATATTATTGTTAACTTTTGAATTATATTTATTTATTTTTTCAACGCCGATACAATGTTTTGTGATTCTTTAATTTTAAAAATGTCTAATTTGATATTAAAAATGTTTGAATTGCAAATTTTCTTGTTATTACAATTTCCCCTTTATAGACTAAATAATCTGCATTCTACAAACTATTTAGGAACTTTAGTTCCTCAGAATTTAAAGAAAAATGTATGAATAATGAACACCATTACGTAGATACTGTCTGTCTTGAATCTTTATTTCGAAACATATATTTTTGTTCAAAAAAGCCTTTTGACAAAACCGGTCACCCGATCTGATTAGTTCCAAAACTTGCCAATAGGCAATAGGTCATCTTACTACCGTATTAGTAGTGATTTCATTCGTATTTTATTCTAATAAAAATATGTTACGTAAGTGTAAAAATCATGATTGTTTATTCAAATATTTTATCCTACAATCATAACTGTTTTTTTTTATATTTAAGAAATTATAATTAAACAAGAAATAATTTGACAACAGCAGTATAATTCGCATAATGTGTCGGAGAGAGGCAGATATAGTCAAAGCATGGCCGACAGTTCTTTCGACAATATTTAAGTAATATTTCCACCAAACTTTTTTTGAGTTTTTATCTTAACGAGTTAAACTTCGAGTGTTTTTCAGAATTTCGTATGTCATTTACCACTGTACAAAAAAATCACACTTTTAACAATTGATTATTTGAAAACAAGGTCAATTTCTTTTTAAATTTAGCTGAATATATGAGATATATCCATAAATAACGTACTAAAATTTCCAATTTTTATCTACAAAAATTCTCTAACGATCGAATTACTTTAATGTGGGTAGTTTTAAAAACACGTCCTTACCAATAATAGAAAGTATCACTTTTATTTATTGATTAACTATTTAACAGTCAACTCGTCATTATTTCTAGTAGACGTTCTTTTAGCATTTTTATAATTCAAAAGCGTAGCCCAAAACTGAAAAAGGGGGGAGAGTGTGTGTGTTCAATAACTACTGCCACCAAACTTCCGACAGAGTGGCAGAATGTCACGGAATTTTGCAAAGTCCCACTTTGTTATATTCTATCATCTTGGATCAAAATGTTTGAGATACAAAATTTAAAGAACAATCCATACACATAACTTTACAACGTAATATAAACAGCATAGTTTCTATACATCGGACGGGCATGCTTTAGACTGTTTTATTGCTTTTGCCACTCCACAAAAAAGCTAACCTTACTATATAATGCTGACATAGATTTAGAATCACCTAACCAATCGACGTCCTTTACTAAAATTTCCATCAGTTAAATCAATAAATTGAAAAATTGACTACGCCACTGGATCACAGCTCACCTATAACTTAAAGTGAATTGAAGGCAATTTGACGAACGAATACCATCGAGTAATGACGAATGAAACAATCGAACGAAACAAAATAACATGCAAAGTAACAATTATTGGTAAAACATTTTCTGTTTGTTTTCTGAATTAATAAGTGTCTTCATATTCACTGTCTCGACACAATCAAGAGAAAATTTACCAATAATGCAAAACAAAAACATATTTACCTTTTTCCCGAGAAAAAAGAAAACAAACAAAAAAAACAACGGGAGTGGATTTGTCATTATCGTATTATAGACGATCAACAACTGTGAACTATGAATAAATTAGATTTCTGTATCTCGAACATAGCAACTCAACATTAGTTATAATGAATCTTAGTCTCTACAAGTCGAATATTTTCTTACAAAATCCTAAGTTGAAATCCTTCATAAATCGAAAACACATGTTGCATTCATTGTGGCGCTCCGATATTACTCTGGAAGATCTCTAATATCCGCAATAACTATATTTTTCTACTGAGAAAGGCAGCTATATAAAAACCGATTGCATTTGTTAAGCAGCCCCTAGACGATCAATATATTGCACAATATATTGCACAATAATCGATATTGTACAATAATATTGAACGTCTGTAGATCATATTGAAAGATTGCGCAATATATTGAGTCAATCAAAAAGAGTTTGATTTTTATTGTGCAATCTAGTAAATATTGCATCGTCTGCGGGCAATATTGTGCAATACTGGTTCAGTTGTGTGTTAACAGTGATAAAGGTAACATCTATAATGGCTACAAAGGGAAAAGATCTCGCATTATAGTATCTCTTTTTTGAATTTCAAGCGTAACCATTCTCAAGAATTCATCAAATAATGTACTATCTAGTCGCAAAAAGTTTTGAAAATCACTTGGTTCACTAATTCTCAGTTCACTTAACAGATTTTCATGAGTGTACTTATTTCTTTCTTTAAACCATTCCTTCATCCACCTACGCTTCCTTTTCTCTCTTTTTTTTTTGCAGCTATAACTAATGCAATGGCCACACAACTTGCTGTCTTCTTATTATTCCACATGTTGACTGCACAAGTATCAGCCGTGAACTAATTTATTGTGCAATAATATTGCATCGTGTGGGTTGGCCAACTTATTCTATTGCACAAAATATTGTACAATATATTGACGTAAGTATTGATCGTCTAGGGGCACCTTTACGTTTCAATATTGTTTATCGATGGATTCTTTATCGATACAATTGAAAATTGAAAACAAGAATTGTATGATGCTAAAAGACCGGACGGAACACATACGTATAGCTGTACCCAGTGCCGGCTTTAGGAGTGGAGCGAGGTCGGAATAACCGGAGTGGTGGACCAGTCGAGGGCGGACGAGATGGGTTCAATATGTAATTATTAGATTTTGTCGAGTTTCCATTTTTAAAATCGTAGTTAAAAAAATACTTCACATATGCTCAATTATATGATACACGGAACATTTTACAGTTTCTATTAATTTTAAAAGATACGACTATATTTACTAATTCGCGATAATTGTACGACCCTCACACGATAAGCGCTGATTTTGTCCACGAATCGCGGACAAAATGCTAATTTATAATAAGAAATGCAGTGCGCTGAAAATTACCTCGCCCGGAAAGCTAAACCCGGTTCTGTCTTCACCACTCTACAAATCAAATCACTACGCTGTACGTTAAAAGCTTCCTCTAATATAATAAAGAAAAATATAGTATCTTGGCTTCGAGCGAAAACGTCCTTCAGGTAGATTTTTCAAAGAAACATCATCATTTCTCGTTACGAATTGATAAAAATGACATATTATTGTGTACATATACAAACTTTCATGGATGATTGCGTTTCAAACGAAAAAAGGGAAAAAATAACTGAGATCAATACAGACAAATAAAGTTGTAACTAGACTGTTATAGTATTTCAAATCTATTATCTAATTAATATATTATTCCAAAATTCATACCGACGAAATAATTAAAAAGAATAAGGACATTCAACTCTGTGCATTATTAAAAATTAACATACATTTTAGTGAACGTTTTGTGTACATAACGGCACTAAACGTGACTAAATGAGCAGCATGTGATGGAATCGTGTTAAACACTTGAATCGCTAAGTTCAGATTCCTGTTCATCGCATGAACAAAAAAAAATAAATATAAAGCTAGTTTCATTTATATTTTATATTACATATTTAGGAGAATATTAGAAAAAAAACCTCTCTGAGAAACAGGGCTGCCAGATGAACGGATTTTTCCGTTCCCAACGGATTTTTCGAGTAGAAATAAATTTGAACGGATAATGGAACGGATTTCATGATCTGAACGGATTTAACGGATTTTCTAACTTTTCCGAATTTTTTACCTTTTTTACTACATATAAATTCAAACTTCACTCAATAATCGATAATTTGGGGACATTCGGGTATTTTTAGCACATTCGAGCATATCTGAGCACGTTTCTTTCACTACCTCTGTCCTACTCCTCTCTCTATTTGGGTAGAAAAAGATAAGAGAGTGTACGAAACAATGTATTCGCGAAACACACACCTATATCGATGAATATCGACTCGCTATTTTTGTCTGATGCGTTTTTTTCACACAACTGGAGTCAAGTGTTTCGAGTTACACGGATTTACGGAACACATTGAGGATTTAACTGATTGTACTGCCGCGTGTGTTACTATCGCAACATTCTAACAGTCAATATAATATTTTTATTTCATAAAAATGTGAAAAATCTACGAAATAATCGATTCATTGGATGTGAAAAAATGAATCATTTCTATTCAATTTAAAGTCTCTTTGTAAGTAAAAGTAAATTCAACGTCTTATACGAAATTCATTTAATAATGTTAATAATAAAGCCATAATGAAGGTGGAAACACGTCGATGTGTCGTTTATGGTACCGCATACTTCACTTTACTCTCTATCTCTCTCACACTCATTGCATTAATGGGTGAACCGGGCGAACGGATGGAAACGGATTTTTCAGACCACTTCCCCCACCACTTTTCGCCTTACCGACGGATTTCTGAGGAGAGAAATCTGGCAGCCCTGCTGAGAAATTCACCAAAAGCCTTTAGTTATAATTTGGTTTCGATCCGTTGAGCAGTGTGCCTGCTAGGTCTCTGCACATTTAAAAGTTAAAACATCAAATTCATGGAAAAATGAAATGTCGCGATGACTATGACAAGACTCGTTTGTAGAAGTAAAAAGTTATTGATCTAAAATAAACGATTACAATTTATTCCATCCATTTTTAAACTTGAATATATTCATTTTAATAGCGACTTTAAAAATTACCAATGCGTTTAAAATAAAAACGTTTCATCATTAAATGGTTCACAATGAATATTAGGTGGGGTTTTCCGTATTACGTATACAGAACGTACATTTTTATGGAGTTTCAAAAGTAGTAGTGGCTAAAATGTTTGTCAACATGCTAATGAAATATCTTTTATGTGTGCGGTTTGATTTGTAAATACATAAAAGCACCACGTGACATTTAGGTATCGAATTTTTTGCCAATTACTTGTACATTAGACTCCAAATAAATAAAAAAACAATAATTTCTCTTAATCGTTATACTGACGTAAATTATCAGTTTAAGTATTAGAAGTATTTTAAAATACACAACAAAAGTTATTCTGTACGCAGTACGACAAAACTTTAGATAACAAAATCATTGATTGTCACGAAATAAAATGCCGGTGGTACCGAATGCCAAAAAAAGGAAAATAGGTGTAGCTCACGCATTATCATACCTCATTCGAGCAAAATTACGAAAAAACAACACGAAAAGCTTAAAAACTTTAATAGAAAACACGAAATACTTAAAAAATGCCTCAAAGTTCGTTTTCCTTGACCTTAGTATTCACGCGTAAGCACAAATACAAGCATGTCAATCAGAAGTTGATTTTCGATATTTACCTTATTTTAGAAGCAATTTTAATATAGTTTAACTTCAATTAAGTAAATTAACACTTACCTGACGAAACTAACTGGCGAAAAGTACAGATTATTAACAAACTCAAAATTCACAGAACACAGTACTAAAATGGCGTTGAAGGCGGCGATGAACAAGAAGCTTGCTGATTCACTGCACAGACACAATGACGCATCAGCGTGAAGTTCATGTGATACCGTACGTTCCTATTCGTTGGCTACCAATTTATTTGATATTAATTTGCTATACTCCTAACCATAGACATATTATTATATCATCAAAATTTTTAACTTTCTCGGCCAGAGACGTTTGCATTTTTTTTAAATACGAATTTTTTTAAAGCAGGAGTCAAAATAAACTAATTTATTATGAAGAAAATAAAACAGCGTCTATATTCTTACAAAAAGAAAAATAAATCAATATAAAATCAGAAAATTTCCTATTTTCAGTTTCGGATTATTTACACTGCTCAACAAACAGGAATATTATTTAATAATGAAACCAAATCCTATTTATATTAACCTTTACATTTACATTTTTTATGAAATATGTATGAATGAACATAATTTCTAGACTATACATTGATTTGAATATGAAAAAATACATATTCAATAAATTCAAAAATTTGAACTGAAAAAGCATACAATCAGATCACTTAAAATGAAAATCATTGAAAAAGTTCTGAATAAAATGTACAAAATGAAAGAAAGGAGATCCTATGTGTTCTTTTCAAATCTTATCCATATTGTAAAAATCGATGTAAAACATTTCAGGAACCTGCACTTTTCATTTAAAGCTGTTTGAAATATCAAAACTACAAGTAAAATTCATTTTTCAATAATTCCATAAAACTGTACATGCCATTAAACACATTTTTTCCACTAATTTTGTATTTGAATTGTATCGAAACTATTCGCCCGTTGTAGACCATGAACGTTTAAACATTCCATCTACAGCCACAAACTTCCAGGGCTCAATATTTTCAGTTCATTTTTAGGATAAAGCTGAAAATTCAATCTAAAGCGTTTTTTCATTGCCCAATACTATGATAGATCGTCGTCAAAACTTATATCTTGACGCCTCAAATGAACAGAAGTATGTATATGAAACGCTTTTTAACTAATACGATTCTGACTTATCAGCGTTGATTTAGTATCTGCAAGTCAAACAAAAGACATTTCATAGACTTCTACACATTTAAAGTGTTCCGATATCGGTATCGGCCAGTAAAAAACACTAATTATTAAATGAGTCGTCAGATCAGGCCGTGGTAACTGAAGGTTTCTAATAGACGAATTTCGATAACGACATCCCAATGATCTCGGCTATTTTCAAGCTCAAATATTTCTTATAATTGCTTTCTGTCAAATGTCTACATGATTTAGAATCTTCTAATTTGCGTACATTACTTCCATAAAAATATAGACAATAAACGCATTTTAAGAAAGACATATATAAATATCTATCCACTTTTCATACCAATTAGTGAAGTCGACATCATGAAGATGCATATTATCTATGTCTCCATGTCATGAAGTATAAAAACATAACGGCCATTTTCAACAATGAAATATATAACCTCACTTTTAAAATCGATATAACAAGTGAACACCTTAAAAAATTGTCCCGGTTTTACTGAAGTTACAAAAATCGATTTTGAATATCTGTTCACCTTTCATATCCATTCACGAGTATAAAAAAACAAGGGCCATTATCAACAATGAACTATGAATCTAACCCCACTTTTTAAATTGATATATCAAATGAACAAGATCCTTACTAAAAACTTCAAAAAATTAATAACAGCATATACAGTCCACTGATTTTACCATAATATAGATTATTCTCCATTTATAGTATCACTTCTTAAAAAGATATATACGACAGTTAAAAATCCAGTATAAAAATTCTTTAGCTGCCAAATAGGGAGAAAAATATTTATTATTTTATTTATTCATAGTCCTAAAATATTTTACATAAATTAAAAACATTACGTTAACTAAAATCAGAGCGATTAAATGCCAGAATCCAGCGTGAATTTGTCATGGCTAAACAGTAAAGTTGACATTCGCTTTTAGTACATCTTGATATTGTTTCAACAAAACTTAATTAAGTCAAATAACAAGCATTTCATCGGGAACAAAATTATTCACATGCTTAGTTCGAAATCGAGAAATTTAAAACGGTATGCACTATTTAAAAAAGAAAATCGTTACTCATATAAAAACTGGAATAAAAAAGAATCAGCATAACCTCAAAAATTATGTTTAAGATGCTGCTAAAAACATCGGTTTTGTCTCAATGATGTTTGCTAAACAATTTGTTAATGTAAAAACAACAGACGACATTTTTCAAGCCATGTTTTTAATGATTGATGAAAGGTACAGCACCAAAAACCATAAATTTAAAATCCCATGTAAAAAATCTTGGCCCCTAATTTCAGTGTTGATATTTAGCTGGTGGAACTGTATCGAGAATTTACAGTGAAAACGAATTTATTGAATTATTCACTTATTTTTATTTGCTTGCTAATTAAACAATATTTAAATTTTTGGTCATAAAAACAGCAAAAAAAACATGCAGCTTAAATAAGTTTTGTAGTTGTAAAAACAAAAAAATCAATGAAAATATACACTTATAAAAATGTATCATTACACAGAGAAGGAATCGATTATTCTTGTTTATTTTTATTATCTCAAGTGACTGACATATTGATATGAGATTACAGTGTTTATAAACAATCATCCTATTGTTCATAAACAATTTTTATCAAGGTATAATAAATACTCGAACAGTACCTTCAAACAAAAACGGATAATTTTAACGCAACAAAAAAAATATAAAAAATATATCCTAAAACAAAAAATCTGAACTCTATTCGTGTTATTTAAACAATAAGATGATTTTTTTAAAAATCGATTCCTTTTCCGTATATGTTTTTTCTAAAAAAAATTTAGCCATGAACGGTTTGTACATTATATTTCACTAAAACATATTGTACAATCGAATTCATCGATTTGCGATAAAAACGACTCTGATTCCACTTAATCGATAGTAATTACAATAATTAAATCACAACTCGTCTCATCACCACAAAAAGGAAACGCTTGTAACTAAAAAATAATCACAAACGCATTTGACTTGAACAAATAAAAGTCAGTTTTGCCAATCACTGTTCTTTCACAACAAAACACGCGCGACAGCACACACGTCAAAGCCGACACGGCCTCGATATGGTGGGATTCCAACAAGCAAGTTGACAGGGAGGGTGGAGCAACGTCTTCATTTGTTTAAGCGAAGCATCAGTTGTTTAGGTGGTGTTGCGGTGGCTGTAATGTCGGTCGGCCTTCTAGTTTACTGTAATCCAAATGGAACTCCTTTGCAATCTTTCTCCAGTTTTGAGCGTCAAAGAAATAGTACGTTCCCCTTTCGTAACTCGACGTTTTCTCTATCATGCCAAGACCGGGCGCTTGCGTGATCCACACTTTCTCTTCTATGTGATACCTCCATTCTCGGTTGTACCTGACAAACAAAAGACAAAGGTTGTTAATCATAGCCCGTTTTCCAATTACCATTGCGAGTGCGACTAAATGCCGCATAATGCCGCATTGTGCGCGTGTTCAATTGGAACAAATTAGTTTTTAAATGCGACGGTTGAGAGCATTGGATTCACTGAAAGATTCAGAAAAAAATCATAAGTTTTGCATTCTTCAATGTGGATATCCATTTGTTTGTAAACAAAAGTATATTTGTTAAAATTAGTTGATAATAATTAAAAATAAAAATCTGTAAAATTAATTTGCTCAAGTTTTTACAAAAAATAAAGAAAAAAATATCGCAAGAAGCTGTCTTACAAGTATCCATGCTTGATTTTATTGAAAATTTTTGGTCTTGACACTGTTGTAATAATGATCTAAATCAAACAACAATTTTAAATTGTCAAAAATGTCAACTTGAAGAAAAAAAAATTGGAATTTTTTATTAGCTTATTGTGGTACTACTTGCGCACAGCATCCGAGAGCTAAGGTTTTTCTGGTGCTCGATTATGCGAAGCGTTGCTATAGTTGGAACATTCAACGTTGAGCATTATGCCGCATAAAGCGCTTTAGTGCTGTAATTGGAAAACTACCAATGAATCCACTTATAACTAATAACGCCACGACATCTGTTGTTAGAAAATGAAACTAGTTACTATAGCAAAATGTGTCACTTCAAACCACAATAGCCCCAAGACTCTGCTCACTGTATTACATAATAGCTTTACCCCGCAGCTTTGCTCCCATTGATGAAAATTCTAACGTGAGCTTTATCTTATCCAGGTAAAATTTCACCAAATTTCATCACAAGTGGTTCAGTGGTTCGCGACTAATTCAAATACAGACAGACTGACAGATAAAGAAAAATTCGGAAAGTGCATGTTACCAAAAATGAATGAAGCGTCAGAAAAAAATAATCGAAAAATTTGCAAAAAAAAATAAAATATTATCAGAGTTCTAAAATTTCAAAAATATCTGAAAATTAAACAGACACATTAAAAAAAATCTACTTACAACTCCTGGGCTGCTGCGATTTGAAGACAGTCACCAACGTTATTATAGAACAGGAAGAATAGTAACTCATCCTTATACCTATTCAATTTCACTGGTGCTAACTTATCCCTGAAAAATAATAATGTTTTGTTATATGCTATTTAAAAAATCAATTTATTAAAAACTAGTTACGTCAGATATACAGTGTATTCATCGATAGTGTTAACAGTGAATAATAACATATATTTCCTTATAAATTTTCGAAATCTCCATTTTTCTCTCCACAAATTCAAATAAAATTGTCATAAGGTTACATAAGAAAATATTCGAGACAAATGTTATTATTTATTAATTAAGCACATGGTAATAATACTGAGTGTTTAATTAATAAATCGATAACACTTTTCTTGAATATTTTCTTATGCAACCTTATGACAATTTAATATGGATTTATAGAGAAAAATATAAATTTCGAAAACCATGTAACTTCCTGTTTGAAGAACAAAAAAATATACCTTAGCAGATTACGATAGTAAATTTCGAGCTGAACAAAAAACTATTCAAATTTTTTTATGTATACAGTAGGTTACAAGAATTATTCACTGTTACCACTATCAGTGAATACATTGTATTTCGGTTTGGCAGTGATATAATCAAGGGCAAAGAATTTCTTCTCATATATCACTTCACTGCAGCTCTAGTCTAACCACACCTCAAAAATCGCGGGCTTGATCCCCGACTTGTTTTGCGTCTTCCTTTTGTCGTTGCATATAAAAATATGTCTATGCCATTCGGGAAAAAGTAGGCTTTTAAAACAGTGAAATGTTTTTTCAAAAAAGGATTAGCGTGGACAGACAGACAAACAAACTTTTCCTGTTTTTATATTAGTACAGATAAGCAATTGTTTTGAGTGTTACCTGATTGCCACATTTATAATATACTCGGGTGGTACGTGATAATCTATGTCTTGCGGTCTGCATGGCTGTTCAGCCCACGGACCACCGAATGTTGGATATAAATTTTCAGGTGAGTTTAAATTAAGTCCCAATGCCGTTAAATCTTGTCCAAGCGCCAACGACACAAGATTAGGATCGGTCTCGGCCGCTCTGATGAACGTTAATAAACCGACAATTCCAAACTGATCGTTAACCATACTACCGGGGATGTTCGTAACTTTACCTGTTGGGTTAATATTAAACGGTAATTAAAATTTGCATGTAAACAATATCGTAAAATATATTTAGAAAATTTTGATAAGAAAAAAACGTAAATATGACAAATATTAAGCTCTGTTACTACAGAGACTACACACAAAACACTTGATTTTTTTTTACATCCAGAGTAAATCTCGTGATTTGAAAATTTTTTCGCTTCATTTTTGGTGCTGTTCATTTATTAAACATTAGAATAAAAAATTATAAAAGCTGTTTGTTTTTTCATAATATTATCGAACGTCAACTGTTTACACAACAGCCATCTTTAAACAACAACAACATTAAGGTCATCAACTGCAATGGTTATCTGGCCCCAGCAAAAATTAAAAGTAAATACGAATTCAAAGAGGTGTTATAAGTAGTGAAATTTTCTATTGAAATCAGATGCGCGGAAAAAACTTTACATGGATAAAAGACTAAAAAAACAGCTTACCATCAGGATAAGTTTGAATTCCCGGTTTAGGAGTAAGACTATTGTCTGCCGTCGAATTACCAACTCTTGGATCTTGCGTTGTATCGCCGCTACCTCCCGTCGAAATTGGCGGTTTTTCCGTACTCCCCGTAACGTTCTGCGACGCAGTACTTGCTGGCGATGCACCGTCACCGCCTCTACCGTGAGTGCCGGGTAATGCTGGAAAGTCTTCAGATGACATGGTAAATTCACTTGCTTCCGATGTCGGCTGTTTTACCATTCCGACTGTAACGCGACAATATATTCAAAGTAATTCAAATTTTTTTTAATTTTTAAAATATTGTGAGTTTAATTATAACCTGAATATGCTTACAATGCAAGTACAATGCCATAATTTAAATAAATAATTTACTATTTAGAATTTGGTTTTTAATATATTATTAAAGCAAAAAAAAAATTTTTTTTCGAACGTTATCTTTGTATAAGTTTAAAGTTCCGTTACAATTTATTTGTATTGATTTTATTGATAGATAAGTGATTTTTTTTATAAAATGGCAGTTTATGTATAAATGCTTTCAGACAGATAGATTGTATATTGGTAACTCGGTAAAATAAAGGTCATTACGTCTATGCATACAGAAATAGAACGAAACATAAGGAATATATAATATGACAACTTTCAGTCGTATAGTAATAAAGCGTAAAAGTATTGATAAAAAAAAGTGATCGATACATTAAATAGGAAATTGTTACAAATGATACATGTTTAAGGCAAAACATTTTGAGTAATTTGATGTTTTCACTAACCGTACGGCTTGCCCCCTGGCATTGGACTTGGCTGAGGCATGCTCTCATTGGAACTTCGATTTGTTAACGATGGAAATTCTGATAAGTCTAATAAAGGCGGAGTGTTATTATCACCAGATCCAAATACTGAGTGGAGATTGCCGAGGGCGTTTTGTGAACTATAGCCCCCCAATGCCGTCATACTACCCATAGGACCCGAGTTTCTGTAAATATTCAACGATACGTTATGAAATAAAAACGAAAAACATTAACACTTTTTTTTGGAAACGCAACGATACATATACTGTTATTTTATAGTTAGAAATATATATTACCCAATTCCAGGAGCACTTCTCCGATCAGGTACGGTCCGCTGACCAAATACAGGTGTAACGTGACCCGATATTGCCGTGCTGCCGAAGCCAACGTTTGGTCGACCCAAAGAAGCGCTTCCAATGTTCCTAGTATCATTGAGATTTGCCATACCAATCTTTTAAACAGAATATGAAAGTCTATTAATGTTTACAAGCAATATATTAGTTTTCAGACAATTCAATTTGATAACCTGTCATTATTAAGTAGAAAAGATATTACTGTTAAAACGCATCTTAGTTATAAATTCACAAAACACAATTCTAACCTTTTACAACATTTGTAGATTAATTTTCAACAGTATTTCACAACAGAAATGAAATAAAATCACATTTAAATTATAGTTTGCAAACGTAAACCAAAAACTTCAGGATGTAAAAGGTTGTCACATTCCACAACTTTTCCAAAATTCTCACTTTTACAGACTATAGGAAATGTGTTGCATTCATAAAAAATAAATATAAACTATACAAAAACACAATGATCAAATTAATAACCGAATTTTCAATAAAATAATATTGAAATTAATGTTGGAATTGATCATAAAATATGTTCTACTACTTTCGTCCATGACACTTCAGTGCATACAACCACGCAAAGTTAAAAAATCTATTTGGTGTAAAGCGGTCATTTTAAAATATGAAACAATGAATTGTAACTAAAAATATATTTGAAATATTTATCAAATAGAAACCGCGTCGGTTGCATAACGAATCTTCTAAACTTGAAAGAGGTCAATTTTTTAAAACAGTGGAACACACAAGCTTGCAGCGTTGACCTATTTTACACTTTTGAAAAGTATTTTTCAAACTGGATACACACGAAAAACGCTGAAAACTCTATCAGCATATTTAAAATTTTGTATCTCTGGGTTTGAACACTTTTAAGTCCTAAAAACGGGGCCCGATCTAGGGGAGGGCAAACCGGGCAATTGCCCGGGGCGGCAAAATTGAGAGCGGCGCGGCGTTGGCGGCGAAAATTTGAAAGATGGTTAAACAAAAAAAAAATTACACCATCTATGGAACAACGCATGGGTAAAAGGCGGAAAATATTATTTTGCCCGAAGCGGCGAAATAGCTGGATCGGGCCCTGTCTAAAAATATCATATTATGGTATATTATTAATTCAGCGTAGTTTTAGAAAACTTATTTGATTTGGGTGATGGTAAACAACAATATTTTTTCCAGCAAGAAAAATAATTTTCTGGGAAAATTATAGGAAGATACTGTCAAAAATAAACACAACTCAAATACAAAATAACAAAACTTTATGTATTAATATCTTTACAATAACAATACACGTTTAAAAATAATCAGTTTTATATTTCAAATTATCAAAAAAAAAAAAACAAAATATTATTAAACCACTTAAATCACGATATAAAACTATAACAAATAATCATCATTAACTTATTATATTATTATTACTCCTTGCGACAATAAATAATTATAATATAAAAAACATTTATAATGGGATTTGTTTTTCAAAAATAATCACAAACAAAAATTATTGCAGTTGGTAAAAATTAACTACCAACATAGTATTTATGGCCGTTTTTTTTCATAGCTCTTGAAGATAGTAACCATGATTGACTGAAACATTGTAACGTTAGAGCTGGTAGCGACGCACTATACTTCAACTTGAGCAATGCAAAGGGCAGAGGCATCAGTTGTCTTTGTTGAGCGTCTGTACAATTTAATCTTAGCAGACATCAAAAAGCGGCCATAGATGTTATACACAAAAAAAATAAGGAAGTGCAACAAAAATAGTGCAAAAAATATCAAATAAAGTAACTAAAGTTTAAACTATTATAGTATTAAATATATTTTGACTTGTTAGTGAATACTATTCAAAAATCAGTTAATCACACAATAAAATGTTTCATTTTGAATAATTTATTCGAAATCTAGAATACAGGTTAAAAAACAATCATAAAAAAAGGAAACGCCAAGCAGTCATGTTTCCCAGTACTTTTAGGTTTTTTATGTTTGCCACCCTTAAATTATAATTCGTAATAAATTATCCAACATTTAAAACGTAGTCAGTCCTTTTCTCGCGTATTTTTTTAGTGTTTCCCAAATTTTGACCAAATTCGAGACTTCGATAGTTTCGAGGGATCATCGAAGTACAAAATCCCTATTTATTTTTGAGTCAAGTTTAGTAACAAGTAGAAATAAATGGAGTTGAATTTATAGCTGTCTTTAAAGACCTTAATTTTGAAAAGCCTGTATATTTTCCACCAGTACTCTAGGAGGGGGTTTCGTATCAGTGTCACCGTCTGAGAGGAAGAGATAAGATTTCAGTATGCTTGGCGACATTTTCTTCTTTACCGCTAGATTAAAAAATTTCAAATTTTCTACCGCATACAATCTAAAATCTTTGAGAAGTTTGGGAAACACTGTTTAAATTATCCGAAATATACAAAAATATTTGAAACTATAAACTCTAAAAATGAATATCAGATATGCAAATTCTGCATATTACCCACAATTTCAAAGGTCCCCATAAAACTGGGGGTTCTTTCATCGCTTCAATGATCCCGCCTGTATATTTTTTCCATAAATTTGAAGAACAGCCTGTGAGGCATTCCGCGTGATATCTGCTGGATATGGGTTTGAATGAGATTGTAGCTTTCTTCTTCATAAACTGCATACATGTTCGGAAGACCTATTTCTTCGTACAGTTCACGGACTGTGGCCACGTCGTTGGGATCACTCGAACCGTAGCACCGTTCCATGATTTTACGCTGTTCTTTCGTGCATCTTTGTAAAGCAACGACGGCCAACCACGAACACTTACCGTCCTTTATGTCCGTGCCGTCTTTCCCGGTTACTTCCGGATTTCCGAAACAGTCCAAGAAATCGTCCTGCAAAAACCAAAAATAAATCTGTTATTTGATTTAACAATTCGTCTTTTTATTGGGATCTTCGACTAATTAATATAGAAATGGACCAGCAACGCTAACTTCACACTTGTTGTAAAGACTCCTAGCGACACGACGTTCCAGTTGCGGCCAAGCTAAGAACTAAAATTTCTAAATAATAATAATAAAAACGGCGTTGCTGAGAACGCCATGTAAACAGCGGTTGGTAATTCTATGGTCTGCTGATGCGTTTTGATGCTGCCAACTGTCAGTTGATTCCTTCAAATAGCGAAAATGTGCACAAAGTCTACTAGCGCCACTATTGGGTAATAGAGAATTACTGAACTCACTTTTTATGGAAATCGCGACATGTTTCTATGGTGATAAGTCAAAAACTTAATATAATAATAATAAGGAAAACTGATGTTAATTAAAAAAACTAGAAATAAAATCGACCGATTACTTACTTGAACTTGAAAGAAGTGACCCATTTCCAACATAATGGTCTTGGCTTGACGATGCATTTCTGGATCATCATTACCTGTCATAAACATTGCTAGTGCGACAGGTAACTGGAACGAATAGTACGCCGTTTTATATTTAACGATTTTATCGTAGCGACTCATCGTAAAAAGATCCAGTTTCGGTTTTCCCGCCTGAATTGATTGCATATCTAGTAACTGACCCATCGTCGTTTTCAGTGTAACCTGTAACAACATCAATATTTGTATTGTCAAGTTGCCGTTGCAGCTACGCTATCTTGCGACTAAAATCGGAACTAATCAAATGGATCAGACTGTCAAAAGATAATTCTTCCATTCATATCTACTCCTAGTCGTTAAAAAATCTGATTATAATCAATGACCTGGGCACACTTTTACGTCTTTTATCTGCCTCTCTTCTATGAAGCACTGTATGCAGGACATACTCTCAAGTCTCATAATCAAAAACGAGAGCTAGATTAATTCGAATGCATAGACAGATTGAATGAATTGTGGTTTCACTGCATAGTACCCAACCACTCGAAGATATTAATACATTGCACAGTATTGAATACGATTACTTACGTCTTTTATTTGCGTGTGTTCTATGAAACACAGTATGCAGGTGATTCCCTCAGGACTGACAATCGAAACCGACCGCAAAATTTATTCAAGAGTAACACTAATTCATTCATGCAGTGCCAACAAACCTATTATTGTAACACATTGTGCAAAGGAATCATTTCGAATGAATCATTCGATTATAAAAATCATTCGAATAGCAATCTTTCTATTATTCCCAAGTCTAGAGCTACTGTTATCTACGAGGTGGCGAAAAACAAGTAAAACAGTATTGCCAACTTACATCGTGGAATATTTCCAACAAATTGGTGTAATAAGGCTGATCACTGAAATGTTGTCGGATTAGTGAATAAACGCCGTTTTCTATCATAATCGCGTCATTGACCGCGCTCAAGCCGATCTCAGGGTTCCGATACCAGCACGGCATCCCACGCCGCATATGCGAACCGTCCATTATATCGTCTGCCACTAGAATAAATGCTTGGAACTGAAAATTGAAAATAAAAACGAATCAAAACAAATAATAAAAATTAAGAGTTCAAAAAAAAAATAAAAAAAAAAAAAACAATTATTTGTGGACTCAAAAGTAAATATAATTTTTAAATATAAAAAATTTGGATAGTGGATAGGAAGTTCCCCTACATCGAGTTGGGGTACTTCCTATATCTGTTATCGTAATACGAGATATCCTCAAACTTTATCCAAGTGTGTAGGCCTTTCACGGCCGGTGTTGATCCAAATCTTCTTGGTTTCCGGGCTTGTATGCCGTGGTCCATTGGTATTACCACCTTAGGTATTACTAGTAGTAATACCAATGGACCACGGCATACAAGCCCGGAAACCAAGAAGATTTGGATCCTCAAACTTTGTACATGTTCGTTAAAACAGAATGAGAATCGGTTGAATAATTTTTGAGACAAAATAGTATCTGTGTCTAATTGTATCTTTTCCAAAATTTTATCCCCTAAAAATAAAAACAATTCTGCTCGGTGGCACAAAGTATTGTCAAAAAATTTGATTTGGTAATGAGCAATGACCTTAGATTGTGACAATATATAGTACTCTCGGTGAGAAAAGCGTTGTAGAATTTTCGATCAATCCTGCTCGAAAAATAATTAAGCGATTGTAAGGAAAACTATTGTATAGGTGCATAATTTATAATAGTTTTTTGTACAATTTCCACTTAGAAACAACTTTTTTCTACGCATTTTGTTCAATATTTAAATTACATACTGATATTTTTTATGCAGATCAATCATTTGTTTTTGTGTGATAACAATCTATTGTTATTAACCGACAAAACAAAAGCATATGAAATTGTTGTTCTGAATTTTATTTTCATACATTATAGTTATAATATTGTAAAGAAAACATAAATTTGCGTCATCTGATATCGAAAAAAAAATTGAAGAGATATAAAATCTACACAAAAAAAGGGGTTAAGAGGCCAGCGGAAGATCTTTACACTACTCTTTTGTTTCTAGAAACAAACAAAACCGTATTTATACGGGAAAGATAACAAAATGTTTTGTATCTGTCTAAAAATAGCTTTCAAAAAAACATCAGCTGAACAATATCTGTCAGATAATTTTAATACACTAAAATTTGCATTGAAACATCTGCAAGCATGTAATAGTAAATAATATACAGTATGACATTTAGCATTGGGATAAAACGGAAGAATCAGAATGCGCCATGATAAAAATTATCTAATGAGTGAGACAGACACGAATAGCAAAACATCATGTTATTAGCAATCAGGTACGTGCAAATAATGTAGTATGTATCTCGATTGTGTCGCTTCTGTGCCTCGTGTGACTGTTAAAACCATATAGATATAGGTAACTAGAGTACGCTAGTGCGTATACTTGCCACAAGTGAAAGTGTCCTCAGTTAAGAGAGGGAACACTGCAGAAAACCAGAACTTTGTTTACTCAAATCAGCATTGTCTTGCATCATAAGTTACCACAGAGATAAGGAACTGTTCTCTCTCTCTTACTTACAGACACTTTCACTTGCTCTCTCGCGTACTCTATTGTAATATCTCTATTGTTAAAACTCGCTGATCGCACGTCACACCGGTACATAAAATAATGCATTACAGTGAAAATATTTGGCACACGGAGCCCTGCTCCTTAAGCCGTGGGTGTGATAAAAAAAGCGCGAGATTCTCGCGCGTTAGAAGTGAAACTTCTTTGATTGTGATTAGGAAATGGTTATGTGGTCAGAGAAAATACTACGTATACACACAATACGCGCTGCGCATGCGTGTAGAGTGCGTATGACGCTTTGACAGAGAGAATAGAAACGATTCTCCCACTCTTTCCTTTCAACTGTCGGTTGAAACCGAAGAAGGGGAAGCGTTTCACTTTTCGTCTGATCCAGGTCAATTTGCCGTATTTCGACCAAAAAGAGTTTCACTGTAAAAAACTGTAAGAATTAGACGATTAAAAAATATTCCGACCTACCATTTCAATACACCATCCCAAAATAATAGCTTTGCGTATGTTTTCCGGTGTCAACCTCGACGGCTCTTCTAGCATCTTGTACGAAAGAACAAGGGCCAAACCGCGGTTCTTCTTGCCCCTTGGCACGTTGTACTGTAGAGCCTGCGAAGAGAATTTTGATTCGGTGAATTCATCACAAATTGAATGAAAATATGAATTGGCACTAGGCCTAGTAAATCCCGAGATTCGGTGGTTTTAAAATTGATTTTTTTAGCGTATGCATTTTCAAAACTGTTTTAAATATAAATATCTATGTTTATTGTTTACCAAAACATAATTGATTTTATACCTTGGAAAACCATTTGGTAGCTTCTGGTATGTCTGTGTGTCGACCGGCGTCCGTCAAATCCCGGACGATATCCGGGAACACCGCCATGAATTCGCGGGCATCGTCTTTAGACGCGGCTGTTCCGCACGCCGCTGGTGGCGCCGCCGAAGATGGCAAAGTCGACAGACCCCTGAAAAAAAAAACAAGAAAAGAATCTGTTATTCGATTGTCACCAAAACGAGAAATGTAACCAGGGTTGGAACTAGGGCTTGGCATACCCGGGAGAGCGCGATTAGCAATGCGAATATGATTGTTTTATTTGAATATACAGGTGACCGGTAATAATTGCTCGTATTTCTCTCGAGAGAAGAAACTATAAAGATTAACCTCTATCACTTGTGGGTCGGAAATGCATAATTTTTTATGATAATGACACTTCTGTGAAGAATTTTTATTTTATTTTTTTTTATTTAAGTATTGTAAGTTTTAACACACAACATAAAATCTAACAGTACATTTCGTGGTTTTTAGCTTTAGTAAAGTTGGCCAATTAGTAAGCTATCATATCATGGAAAAATTCAGGCCAAAAAGTGAGAACATTTTTTAAAATTATCTTTAATTCCCAAAATTCGGGATTTTGTAAAAATAATACCGAAGTAGATTTTCTCGAAAATGACGCATTTCCAATCCCCAAGTGATAGAGGTTAAATCATTCCAAATTAGTCATAGTTTCTTCTCCCGAGAGAAATACGAGCAATTACCGGTCACCCTATATAAACTAACAAAATGTTGAGGACATAAACTCAGAATCTAGCCATGGACGTCGAAGACAATTCAGCTACAATACTGAATGTGATACTTGCCAAAAGTGAAAATGAACGTAAAAGATATTGAAAAGCGTAAAATTGTTCTTGTAAAAATTGCGTTTATCTATTCATGAAACTTTTTAATATAATCTTCACGAGGATTTTTTGTTTACCCGGTAAACAAATGTGTTTGGTATGTTAATATTCAAGGCCGAAAAAAGGAGGAGCCAGAGGCGGCCTTAGAATTATTGGCGCTTCGAGAGAGACTGACTGTAGATTACAGACGCTAAACAGCTGAGGTTAGGAGCGTCGCGAACGCTTCGAGTAAGCTAAGCTTCGATGAAGTTATTACATATTTTTATTTTGTACCTACTTTCGAAACAAACGACAAGACATTCTCTAGTATTTGGCGCCCACCGTGGGGCCGGTTTGAACCGACTCTGTTTCTAACAAGCTAACGTTAATTTTATAATAAACATCCTATCTAGGAATTTAACATATTCTAATTTTCACCAAGAACAAAAACATATTTACAGTATAAATTAACAAATGCACGTCTGCTATTTAATTAGATTGAAAACAGGTGAGCGCATAATTTAAATACAAAAATAAACACATTTTGTTATTTATTAATTAATTATTTCTAATACCTGTTGAAAGCATGATGTAGTTAAAAAAAAAAACCGTCCAGCTCATGGTAATGGCGCTGTTTATAAGTTATCAATATGAATTGTTTATAACAAATTCCCAGCCGCCGTGATTTTAATTTTAAATCTAGTGAAGGTGTCAACTGAATTTTCAATCCATACTAATATTATAAAGAGGCCAAGTTCGTAAGTTTGGATGTAAGAGGTAATCTCCGAAACTACACATCGGACTTCAACATTTTTTTCACCCTTATTTAGAATGGACTTTCAGGATGGACATTGGCTATACATTATCGCGTTAAAATAAAAGCGCTTTTCGTTAAGACCAATTTTGCAACGTAAGTCGACGAAAAAACGGTGCATTCTACAAATTCGGGTGAAGCCGGACTGGGTTGATAGTGTTCAATTATTTGTGTTATTATATTCGAGAAGTTCCGCATTCTTCTTCAAATTAGTAATAGCACACTACATATCAATCGATTTTATGAAGTTTCCATTAGTGATGTAACGAATATAAACTTTTAGAAATTCACTAATGCGAATATCTTTCACCGATATTAACGAATCCGAATCTGGCTGCGTTTGTGCAAGGTTAAAATTTGACAGATGATTGGCCGCGCAAGTTGCACGCACGAATTTGTAGTGGTTGTGGGACGTGGGTACTAGGTTGATTATTAATACTGGCTTTATTACCTAAGTTTACAGTAAAAGCTGTTAGAAGATATAACTGCAAGGTTACCTTAGCGGAAAAAATAAGCTACTTTTTAAAAAAGGAGTAAGAAAAAAACTATTCCAATAAAAATGCTAAGAAATTATAATTTTTTGTCTGATTTAATATTATTTTTTTAATCTGATTTTTTTTTATTAATACTCGCAAAAAATTGCGATTGCGGAAGTTAAAAAAAATGCGAATATTCATTATATCTCTAGTTTCGATGGTTCCGAGAATTGAACGAAATTAATTATAACAAATAATGTATTTTTTGACTGCATGACAAAGGTCTTACACTGCGTGATGCCGTTTGAGCGAACCTTAGCCTAAATAGAGGCACGTCCCTGCATCGCGTCCGTGTTCTAATTTCGCTGCAGAGGACGGGCGACCTTTTAAATTTTATATACCTATCCTCAAATTTGGCGCACACACGTAAAAAGTGTGTAAAATGATAATTTGTGTGATTGATCAGTCGTTTATGGCGTGAAAATGGATCCCACACTACTTAATTAATTTGCATCTGTACATACAACGGCTATTTTTAGTTTTAAATAATATGCAAGCACATACTGTGTACACACATGGTCAAACATATTTCAATATTATTGATAGTGCACACATAAGTATAATACGTCCTTAGTTGGAGGTATTTATTGACCTTATAACTTTGTCACGTGAATTTAACATGTACAAATTCATTCATAATTTTGCAATTCATAAATTGCAAACTAGTATTGAGAAATGACTGTATTGTTGTTCTATTTAATGATAAGTAGATTCTATGGTGAACAATGGAAAATTATGCCGAACTGTTGAAAAGTTCAAAAGTTTTTAAAAAATTCAAAAAAAGAAAATAAAAATAAGAAATGACGTCACTCACACACACACCCACACACACACACATATATAATATTTTAATTCTGGCGTAGAGAACCCTACAAGACATCCATGTTCAAAAATAATATTTAGTGCAATGAGTTACTAGCACGAATGCGTTAATTTCAGTTCCGTGTTATACTTGGTTACAAATGTTTACCAACGATAGTTTCACTTCAAACGCGTGATAGGTATTTACACGCACTCAGCATTTTTTATCGCATTTATTTTGAAGTAAAACTTCTTTAGGCGCGACTTGAGAGTAACTCAGATCTTTTTCGGACGGATGTGACATGTTTACACTATTTAAAGGCATCGACTGTCAGATGGCGACATCGTAGAAACCATCTTGAACAACAGGTGAATTATAGCTATGGACGCAAACCAATTTTGTGATCGATTTTCGCTATTTTAAGGGGCATCGACTGACAGATGGCGGCATCAACACGCATCTGAAGACACCATCTTGAACGAAAGGTAAAATATAACTACGAACGCAAACTAATAAGCATATAGCCAACGTAATTTAATTTACGAGTGATTTCATTTGTGAGTGAATATTTCTCAAAAAGTGAGAGCGGTAAAAACAAATTAAAAGAAGTTTTACTTCAATCACGCATAAAGCTTACACGCAGTTTTTTTTCACCATAAATTCTATAATAATTTTTTTTGCATGACTGTATTACTTAATGCTTCGTACAATCGTACATAATATGAACAACCAGTCGTTTGACCCTTAACAGACATACATTATATAGGAACACTGACGAATCACGTGAACAATTAATTTATACACATTTTTTTTTTATCTTATTTAAAGTCAGTTTTTTCGTGTCTAAGTCGACTACATGCGAACCGGTTTCAAAAAATAAAGTCATGTTTTAAAGACGCTTTATGAATTATCTAAATGTGAATAATTAAAAAAAATCCCTCAAAAGATGCCTTTCTAAACGAGAAACATTAATCTCTCTTAACAGAGAAGCAAAAATCCAAGAAGAAGAATTTTTGAAACAGAAAAAAACTAACGGAAAAAAACAATATTGTTTTTGAGATTAATTTTCTTTCTACCCGAAGGAATACGCAAATGTCTATATGTATCTATATGTGCATCCCACTTTCCTTGCTAGAGCTTAAACGGCTAAACCGATTTCATGACGACTGGAAAACCTGAAATGATGGAATGCGGACGCCATTTTGATCGAAAATGAAAATATACGTTTCTTGCTAGAGTGTAAATGGCTGGATCGATTCAATTTAGTCGTTAACAGTCGGATTATCGCTTGAGTGAAATGTCCATATATTTAATAATTTACTTATATGAATCATTGTCTATCCACTCAATGTGCGGTGAGTGAAGGCAACAAAGCGTATCGAAAATATATCTGCGTCTCTTTCTTCGATGTAATTCCCCGATTTCTTCGATGATAGGATTGGTTGATGTACTTGCATTCAATCTGAATAAAGTATCTCTGTTTCAAAAACTTTGTCTTTTTATATGACGTTAACATGGGCGTACCCATCTTTTGGCCCAGGAGAGGGCAAATTAGAAATTTCTTAAGCCGGGTCCCCCATGCTTGTTTTGCCCTCCTGGATATGCCAATGCTTTAGGCTTAAAAAAAGACAGAAGTATATGTTTGCACACTAATGGTTCGATTGCGATTTTATTCCTTTGCTCAGTATAGAATAAAAGTATAATTATGGAAATATCGAAGGAGGTGCAATGACTTGCTTTCGCGTGCAATCCGCTGCTGAAGACATACGGTATATTATTTTATGTTACACGTGCAATTACAGTGTCAGGTGGCAGAACGTTAATATTTCACGGTCAAGAATGTCCGTCAACAAGGGCAAGGTTACTATTTTTGCTTACAAACCATTTCTTACACCTACACAGATATTATATGAGTTGTAGAACTAAAGCAAAATATAGGTATACTTATACCGATTCTTTTTTTTTTAATTTTATAAAATTATCGCGCAGCTCCTAGAAACATTAAGCGGAGCCCTGATGCTCCGTGGACACATTTTTATAGATTGATAGATTTTATTTAGTACAATTGGTCATAGAGCGTAATATTATATAGCCTATAGCCTTCCTCGATAAATGGGCTATCCAACAAATTTTTTTTTTTCAATTCGAACCAGTAGTTTCTGAGATTAGCGCGTTCAACCAAACAAACAAACAAACTCTTCATCTTTATATTATGGGAAGTGTAAGTGTATGAATCACTGTTAAATATCTTATTATAGATAGGAATTAGGAAAAAATGTTTTTGTCCATAGTACCTACAACGTTTCTCTGTTTTGATCGTGTTTTGAAAAATAAAACACACCTAGATTTTTACGATTTGATTAGTGATTGTATAATATTTAAAGGAATGCACTACCTGTCTATATTATGTTGTTAAATAATTTAATCTGTCCCGAAAAATAATTGAGCAATTACAAATATTTAATCTGCAGACCTGCAGACGATATAATATATGAAACATGAATTCTTACATCGTTTACACGATTCGTAATAAATTGGCTACCCGGAAAAAAACCTCATACAAGTACAATGACTCAATTACGTTAAGTAATTGCAGGCTAATGTAATAGTGTGGCGCATGTAATGAGATAAATTTACTTAATAATACACAACAATATTATAGGGCAAAGGCACCAGTTTCGAACCACCAACTGATCACTGCTATCTATTGGTACTAATATTATATAAAGATATAAAGTTTGTAATTTTGAATGTAGGAGGTAATTACCGAAACTACTCGTCCGATTTCAAAAAATTTTTCACCAATATTTAGTATGGACCTTCACGATGGACATAGGCTGTACATTATCGCGTTAAATTAAAAGCGCTTTTCGTGGAGACCAATTTTGCAACGTAAGTCGACGAAAAAACGTTGGAAATCTACAAATCCAGGCGAAGCCAGACCGGGTCGCTAGTTACCTATAAATCCAGCCTCGTGTGTAGCGGCCTTAGAAGTATGTCATTTGTTTTCAACTAAATGAAGATATCCGCTGAAAACGAGTGGCATTCTTTAAAGCTGAAAGTCATATCATAAACCTACCATCTGTTTAAATAACGTACTGTTGGATTTTTAAAAGAAGACCGGTCTATGAAATGTAGTCCTATGACCTTATTGCAGAAGAGCGCACATGTATTTTATATTGGTAAAAGGTAATGATCCTGGAACCGCTTCTATGCAATAAGGGAGTCCAGTCGACCAAACGTGTCGCAATTGTCGTATCGCGATAATTGTACTATTGCCATAGCTGTACGACTACACAGCGACACTTGCTAACAGTACAAAAAAATCATACACCAGACAGTACATAGGTGTGCGTTCACGGACTAAGTTGAGGGGTGTTGTCTGAATATCATCAAAATGGAAAGTAAAAAGGGAAAAACAGTTAGAAGTGGCGCTAGGGAGGTCATAGCGAATGTAATTAAAATGTGCGAATTAGAGGTTCAAAATAATGCTTTAAAATTTAAAGCTATACATTGTTTGCATGCCTGGCTATGCGCCGCCTATGAATTCCGATAATTTGGGAACACATCAGCGACTTCTTGCCCTTTCCCCACCGGTCTTCTTTCGCCGATCGCACAGTATATTTAATTTCGTTGAGCAACAAGCGCAATATTAAGTACACTTTATTGAAGTCAATAAATTCTATTTATAGTAATAACGATCACACAATTGAATGGAAAACAAATTGATTATTTTGTTTTTGTTTTTAATTCATAAATTAATTATTACCGTTACTCTAACCTACCTACATTATAAATTTCCGTAACCGTTAGGGAGATCTATTAACGTTTGTTATTAATCTTTTTTTGAATATTTTCTACTTTAGAAGTTCATCAGTCACCAACATATAATAAACTGTGTATTGAATACATCTTTTCACGAAATATTTGTTTCTGAAGTAAAACTTCTTTAGGCGCGACTTAAGAGTAGCTCAGATCTATTTTCGGGAGGAAGTAACGTGTTTACGCAGTTTCCGCTATTTAAAGGCATCGACTGACAGATGGCGGAATCAAAACGCATCTGTACAAACCATCTTGAACGAAAAGTGAAACATAGCTACCGACGCGAATCATTGTTGTGATCAGTTTCCGCTATTTAAAGACATCAACTGACAGATGGCGACATCAAAACGCATCTGTAGAAACCATTTTGAACGAAAGATGAAACACAGCTACGACCGAAAACCAATAAGCATAGTGATTTATAGTTTGTAAGTGAATATTTCTCAAAAATTGTGAGTGGTAAAAGCAAATTAAAAGAAGTTTTACTTCAACAGCGCGTAAAGTGGGTACTCTTGTTTTTTTAAGACCACAGGAAATCAAATTGATCCTTAAATAAATTTTCGATAAAAATGCAAATAAAACAAGGAATTTTAGCAAAAACATTTAAGTAGGGCTGTAAACAAAGCTATAGTATAGTTCCACATTACCATTGTTCTTGTAGAATCAGTGCATTTATCTTTTTATAAACATTTATTTTTGTCAAACAATAAATGCAAAAACACGCCAGTTTATTTTGTCCGCAAATAATAGATTACAGCATACATGCTATCTACAATATCTGAATTAACAAAAAACAGAAAAAAATATGTTTGCCTCTGTTTTGATAAACATATTATCATATTCATAACACTTAATTTCTATAGATAGCAAACTTTTAAAGTTTATGATATTTCTGTTTACATTAAAATATATTTTTCATACCAAATACTATTAAAGAACGCGATAGTGATATCATTACTTCCAACTTACAAATACAAACATTACTACACTAAAAATGTTCTGCTATGATCAGAACCGGACTAGAGGTTATGTCAATAACGCCACAGCTCGGTGTAGGGGCGGCAAGCTTCGATAGAAGCGGCAATTATGTCCAAATCTATCTTTATTATAAAATTCCGG
Source organism: Xanthostigma xanthostigma (assembly GCA_963575645.1). NCBI lineage: Eukaryota > Metazoa > Arthropoda > Insecta > Raphidioptera > Raphidiidae > Xanthostigma > Xanthostigma xanthostigma. The sequence goes on from OY754471.1 coordinate 26,465,719, forward strand.
TGCGTGCATGTGTTCGTAATTCTCCAACTAAACGGCTGAACCGATTTTGATGAATTTTTTAACAGATTTTTTTATTATTTTCCAACAAATTTTTTTTTATTTATCACATAAAAAATATATAATCCCAAATTTTCACGCTTTATTTCAAGAAACATATGTTGCTAGCGAGGTCTGTGGCAGAACAACGTCTGCTTACCGGGTCCGCTAGTTTAATAATATAGAAATGAACCATAGCAACACTAACTTCACGCCTGTTGCCAAGACCTCTAGCGACACGATGTTCCAGTTGCGGCCAAGCTAAGAACTAAAACTTTCAAATATAATGGCGTTGCTATGGGGACGCCCTGTAAACAGCCGTTGGTAATTAAAGATTTCTAATGTAAAGCAATTTTTAAAATCACATAAATTTCAAAATAAATCTCACTTTCAGAAAAATATTGAATTACAACAAAACAACAACCAAAATAATCAGATCAGGTATCTCACACAGAAAAAAGGGACTATGCAACTTTATAACTCCCGCTTTTTTGGAACGTTGAGTGACGCCCAATGTACCAAAAAAGTTGAAAGATGTTGCCGACCATCGTTTTACTATGGAAAAGGGGGTGCAGCTCCCTGTCCATTTCTATTAAAGTAGTCAAAGGTACAAATATATTAAGTAACCGAAATTAATTAAATTACATAGCTCTATAATCTGAGCATTTAAAACCCCATGAAACCTCAACCCATTGCGACACTAGGCATACAATTTACAAATATTTCCAACATTTTGAAAACGGCTCTTTTGTTTTGTTGTGAAAGGCCCACTTAGCGTTGTCTCCAGGATTACCAACGCAACGCTAGCCTTGAATGTGCGAATATTACATAAACAGGTTTGTAGTTAGACGTAAACACAGCTATGACATAACTAGTTTCTGGTAAACAAACTCTCCTTGAAACGCGAACATATTGTGTAGTAAGTTATGCACTTGTTGTGACGGTATTAGTAACTTTTTTGCAACCGGCAACAAGCAATAAAAAAAACATGCTATGTAACAGAGATTCTTAGTACAGCCTTATAGAGAACCAGGTTTCTATAGAAATGTTACCTACATGTTAAAATAGGGTCGCTCCCATATTTTTTTACTACTGTTGGAATCTGCATTACAAATAGATTATAAAAAAATTTTTTGACGTGATAACGTCTTATAAATTGATGAAACACCGGCTGCATGCACGAAAAAGTGTCACGTTCCGCCTGACAGCTACTAAAATTTAGGTTATGTATTATTAAATATGATATTCGAGCGGAATACGTTATCACGTAAAACTATCGTCCGTAAACCGACTTTACAGACAACCAATTTTTTTGAGAATTTTATCAGAAACTGTTTCTAACATCAATAAAGGACCCCGCACAAACTTTTTGATTCTTGGTTAAATTGATCGAATATCATGGTTTTATTTTATAGTTATAGATCACTGAGAAAAAGTGTCCATGGGCACATAGCCTAAAAACCAATAGATTGATATGTTTAGCGAGCTTTTAGATATATAGGGATATCCATTGAATTCACAATCTTAAAAATCCTAATATAAGGTCCAGAAATATGTTTTCGAGTGCGTTATTAATTCGAATATGACATTATTATTTTATACAGGTGACACCTTCCGACATTATCTAGTTTTCGACTGTTTTTATATTTCTAAATAAAAAGCATTAAAGTTGAACATGGAACATGTTTGTGAATTCAATGGATATCCCTATTCCCTATATCTAAAATCTCGCTAAATATATCTGTAGCTAAAAATCTATTGGTTTTTAGAGTATGCGTCCATCATGGACACTTTTTCGTAGTGACCTTTAAACTATATAAAATAAAACCATTTTCGATCAATTTAACCGAGAACTAAGTTCCATACGGTTTGTGCGGGGTCCTTTCCAAAAGTACATGTATTTGCTTTTGAGTTTTAAACATATGTAGAATTATGTCGAAAAGATTCATCTGTGTCACGTCCACCAATCTGCCAAATTGAAAGCGAACCACGATAAAGATAATTTATATACCCACATTCCTTTCTATAGATAAAGAAGTGTGACTGTTTTCTTACGTCACTATAATACGGCCATGTTAGCGCATTTAAAAAATGAAAAACCTTAGGTATTAACTTTCGTAAAATTATTCAAAACAAATGAATCATTTTTGTATAGCAATTACAATATAATAAACGTTCGTTAAAAATTAGAACATTTGTATCATTGTGTCTAAAATTTAATAAACAAAGTTATGATTTTTCATGTTATTATTTCAGAGCTATTTTATATACGCAAAAGAAGTGTTAAATTTCCAATAATATTTTGTTAGCCGGAAATGCGATTCTTCTGCAGCATAATGCACGATTCCGTATATCAAACACCTCAAAACAAACCCTTTAAAAAGAATGCATAAGGCGCTACTGTGTGGACCTTGCAAAATACAAAAATACTCGATATCTATCAAAAGTTGGACACAAAAACAGACATTTCCTCTATTATCACATTTTTATCATATAAATATTTTAAAGCTGTATATTTTATGGCACATTCTGTTTCAAAAATGTTCCCAACACATTGAGCTGCAACACCGTAACTTCTATTATGTGGAAAACTATATCCAGTTGCGGATGCAGGGAGAGGATTGCGGATGAAATCGGCCCCCGCCCCCTCGCGACCGAAGCACTATGATATGGATAACAAACTAAAATTTTATCATATTTTTGTTTGGTACGAATTTCTGGAAGATTGGTAAAATCACACCAAAATGCCCCTCCCCCCTAAACGAAATCCTTTATCCGCACCTGGCTATATCTATCTCTGTCTGCAAGAAAATGTATAGTACGCTTGCGCTGGCAATGATTCCGCGTATAGAAATCGAGTGTATATCTCCGTCTCAAATTAATTTTTACAGATTTAAGTGCTGTGACAGGTCCTTATAGTTATCACTTTCCAAAAATACTATAGTAGATCCAATACAACACTTTAAATAGTTCTTTTTCTATTATTTTATTATCACAATCTATATAAACCTTCTAACCACGTTCTAAGCCTCCTGGCTTCTTCTTCGTTCCCATCGTAAGCCCTCTCTTGCTAGATCTCTAAAGGTCGCTGCACACGGGGCTAGAAACGCTGCTAGATTCTTTGCTAGATTTGCCTAGTAGTTCTATAGCACGAGACGTCTTTTCAAGCTAGTTTTGTGAATAAATATTGTGCGCGCGCAGTGACAGGACTCGGAGCAGAATGACGCCATGTTGGTTTGTGGGCGCTTGTTCAAGTCGCCCACGTGACAACATACTGCTTCCTGATTGGTTCTTGCTCATACCTAGCAAGGAAAATAGCCCGTGTTCTAATTTTAAAACCTAGCAGGCGAGCCCGCAGTTACGTCATTTCCAGCTTCGTACCCAGCCTACCGGCCAGCAGAACTCCAAGCAGAGTTTTGTCGAATTGGAATGAACCATACAACAAATTTGGACATACATGGTAGTATGTGGTTTTAATGATTTTAATGTCCCACGCGCATCGGTATAGGTACTTACAAGTCATTTATCGCTTATCAATAAGTACTATATTATTTTATTGTATATATTTAGATATAATGCACTTAAATTTTGATGATAAAAACACTAAACTGAAAAGCAATAAAAACATCGCCGCACTACATTCATTGAATACATGTAAGCATTCAAAGATAACGACAATAATATATGACAAAGGTTAAATACATTGCTGAAAAAGTTTTGTTTGTCGCAGGGGTGGAATGACGCCTTTTCTTTCGAACGGATTTAAATACAATTAGGTATTCTACATTTTATGATACTCATTATCCGTCATTTCGTTAGCGTTGATGTCGGTTTTAAGAGAAATATTATTTGGGCACCATCTTTAGTAGTATAGCGTTAGTATTATTAGTAGAAAATCGGAAATATCGAACGACTAAATATAAAATATTATGTAAAAATATTTTTGCCATATCTATCAGTATTTGTCCGGTTCTGTCTGTCATCAATCATAAAACAGTTAGGTACTAACTATTTTAAACTTTGTGTTGAGAATTTCACTAAATTTTCAAAGAAGTGATAAGTATCACTTTCTCGGAATAAATGAATATTATGAACATATTCAATGTTTCATAAATTAAAGAAGTGTCATCCACGCTTTCTATTACCTATTCTTCATTTATCTAGCAAAAATAATTCTAGTAATGTACAACATTTTAAAATAACAAAACGCATAATTTAGGTACTTACAAGTATTGAATTTTCTTATTACAAGTACGGCTTTAAAATTTTTTCTGTATTAATCTCTTCACAAAATATTCGAATTTTTGGTCCTATAATTTATGACAGGTCTTAAAGCTACAATTCACATTTAAAATTTCAGTGATTCATTAAAAAAAATCGAGTATAAAAACTCAATAATAGATCATGACGAACAGGGAAGAAATTGCAGGGTTTAAAAGAAAAACTTCATTACATTAACAGTCTATCATTATAAATGAAGGGGACTCTAAAGGGGGGTTAGGAGTACCGGCAAACGTTCAATTTGTCACGTAGTCCTTCAAACCATGGACATAGGAATATGTCCATGCTTCAAACCCACCCCTGCCGTAGTGTGAGTCAATGACCTTCAGACATCCGACACGTTCAAATAAAAAATCATCGTACCTGTGATATTTTTTCAATTTCAATAATTTTCCTTTGTGTCTTTCGTCGGGCGGCTGGCTATGGGTGTGCGAATCATTTCTCGAAGTCAAGGCATCGCTGTTGGTTACACTGGAAGTTTTGGTTATATTTCGGCGGATGTCTGCTATTGTTGTTTGACAAGCACGGGAAATACCACGTTTTATTATTGTATTGACAAACATTTTATTAACTGTCTCGAGTCGATTATTATTGACAATTTTTAAAAATGTCACGTATGCATTTGTTCACATTAATCGCACGTAAACAATCACTACACGACTATAAACACAACTGGTTAAACAATTTAAAAGATTTGTGTTTTTTAAAGGAGTGTTGTATTAAGATTTTAGTGGGGAGTACTTGAGTTTAACAAATGACAGCTGAGGAGTTGCGTACGACGTAGCTTCACTAAAAGAAGATAGAAATACGCGTGCCGCTTGCGATAAAGCTACATAGAATATAAACGTGTATAGTTTACATAATAGAACGCCGTCTCTGCTTGGTTGTTTATGAAAATTGGTGTTGAGTAGTGTGTAATACGTTCTATTCTTTTACTCAACATACGTTCCTTATATTTCAAGTCCCGACAACAATAATATTGATGTCGAGAGCTGTTTCAGACACCGAAAATTCGGGCAAAGTTATAAGTAGATTTTTGACGTGATAACGTCTTATAAATTGATGAATCACCAATCTTATAAATTGATAAAACACCGGCTGCATGCACGAAAAAGTGTAACGTTCCGCCTGACCCTGTGCGTGCTTTTCTCGAAAACGGCCCTAACGATTTGGATGAAATTTACTGAAAAGGGATTTTGGGGGGCAAAAAATCGTTTTAGCTAGGTCTCATCTCTCGAAAAAATCGTTTTCATACAAATTTTATCATTATAAAAATCAATTTTTTGACGTATGAAAATACTTAAATATTGTAAGTAGGTTTTGGAATTTTATATAAACAATGAAATAATTGTTTTCAAAATATTATGACAGTTAATCTTTGAGACTTAAAATAAATACGAAAGAAAGAAAGTTAAAAAAAAACAATTATATTATAGGTGGTAAGTAATTTTAATAAATAAAATTAACCTAAATTTGAAGCAAAAGATGCAATATCATAGATTCGAATTATTATAATTATTATATAAATTTAGGTTATGTATTACGGAATACGTTATCACGTAAAACTATCGTCCGTAAACCGACTTTACAGACAACCAATTTTTTTACATAATTTTTATCAAACTCTATACAAATACATGCCTTACTTTTTTCAGAATTTTAGATCTAGAAATTTTGGAGGTAAAGAGAGATGAGACATGCTTTTTTGATTCGTGATGTCTGTTAAATAAAAGAGTGTAATTTCCCTCTTTTATCTCCATTCTCCGAAACGAATACGTCAAAAATATTGAAAGAAATCAATCAGGCATATAAAAAAGCTAGTAAAACAGTGTTCGACGCCAAGAGAGCGTCCATAAACTACGTACCTGGGTCAAGTGGGGGGAAGGTCAGTTCGAAAGCTACGCTGTGCTACGTAAGGGATGGGAGGGGATAAGAGTCAAGCTACAAGCTACGTAATTTTCTTCATGTATTTTATTTGACACAATGAAAATAATTTGTAGAATTATAAATATAAGAAATATATTGCATATATATAAGGGCTGAAATAGGACCACGTAGTTTATGGACAATCTCCAAAACTCATCAATATCTACTGTTAAAAAAAAATTATGAGTTTTGGCGCTGAATGTATCGTTTGCTATAGTTTTCCTGTGTTCTTATTTTTCTTCAAAATTTTAGATCCAATTATTTCAAAGATAAAGAAGGGAGAGACGTGTTTTTTTGACCGATCAAGCGCCAAAAAAGTAGGTATCTTCGAAAGTATCAAGACATGGTCAAAAAAGAAAGGCGATAGCAAACGATACATTAGGCGCCAAAACTCACAAAAAAAAAATGTGACGTCACTGTTAAAGTCGTGGTAATGTTTTCACACGAAGATGGCGATCTTTCTGAACTGGAAAATTAGGCTATCGTTACGACGTTTTTACAAAACAGTAGCAGCCAAAAAACTGATATTAACGCGAGGAACCGTGGATGAAGATTAGTTTTTTTTTAATAAAAGTTCTTTTTGCACGGTAAAATTGATTAATGAGATTATAAAAATGTAACGGACACATCGCAATGTACGTATACCATATACTATATTATAAAAACCGGCTGTAGAACACTAAGGTGGCGGCGAGGTACCTAAAGGTCATAGGTTCGATTTCGGCGATCGGCGTCATTATTATTATTTTTTTTACAATTACACCAGTTTTATTTCTGTAATGTGTAGAGTAAAATACGCAGCAGTACTGTTTTTTTTTTTTAATCGAACTGTTTCCATAAATAAGTTAAATATTTTATGAGTATGTCATCAAAAACGTTTTTTAATTCATTAAATAATTATGATTATTGTTTAGTTCGAATAATAATTTGTTTTTATCGTACTCAAGTCAGAGAATGTGATTTTTCCAGTTTAACATTCAAAACTCACATGTATTATATATGATAAGATTAATCGCAAATCTTCTAAAAACAATTCGATAATCATTCTAAATTATGCTGAAACGTGTTGGTGAGCTTCTTTGATGTGGAAATAAATTTCCAATATTATGGATTAGCGTTGAAAATTACCTTAGATTAACACTTAAAACTGATTAATAAATCATTCAATAATTCATATAATAATATCAGTTTTTTTATCAAAACTACAAAGGTCGAATTATATTTAAAAATTACACAGATCTAAATGAAAATTAACAATTTGTCTTTTTAGTTTTTACCTAACCATCAGCAAAGCCAGGGTTATGTTTTTCACGCGTACTATCTATCTATGTATTTATGTATGTATGTGTGTGGGATTCTTTATACCTCTCGAAGTATCCCAACCGCTGGATGAATTTTAATTTTTAATTCGACAGATTGAAAATGCATGAGTTTTACTGTACGTCAGTTTCTCGAAAACTTTTTTAATATGAAACATCTATTGGTTGCGCTTGGCAATACAAACGGCTTTACGCCCTCTAAGGCCGCTGCACACGAGGCTCGATTTGCCGCTATAGATGCCTTGCTAGATTTGACTACTAGTATTCTAGTGCTGGTTTTCTTGATTGCTTTTATGTTCTTGCTTCACACGAGACGTCTTTTCAAGCTTGGTTTTGTGGATAGATCTGGTGCGCGCGCAGTGACAATTTTAATATAAAAACAGAGCAAAACGTGTCTGTTGTCTGACTCTGAGCAGAATGACGTCATGTTGGTTTGTGCGGGCGTTTGTTCATGTCGCCCACGTGACAAGATACTGTTTCCTGATTGGTTCTAGCTCAGAGCAAGCACAGGACCTAGCAAGAAAAATAACCCCTATTCTAATTTTAATATCTATCTTGTGAGCTAGCAGGCGAGTCCGCAGTGACGTCATTTCCAACCTCGTACCCAGCCTGCCGGCCAACAGAAGTACAAGCAGTGTTTCCAACTTCGTATGCCGCCATACCATGATGCCCCCTCTATGCATCCGCTGTCGACTCTCGTGTGCGCACGCGAGTTATTAGACTATAGTATACTTGACACGTTCACCGCTTATATACACACTTTGTATTAGTTGCAGGGCGATATTTAGTCACTAGAATTTCATCAATTGACGAGGCGAAATTTAGGTAGTAGAATTTCGCTTAAATGTGTGTTTCACATCTGCCAGGCGTCCCGCGACTACTAATTTTTTTATTGAAAAAAAAGTAAAAATCAGACGCAATTTCCGTTACTTAACAAAAAACAACTGACAAGCGTTTCATTCAATTATTGCCCGACAAGTGACCTGATAAAATACAGTTATTTTATGGCTTATTTTTATAACAGAGCCCCAATTAGACACGCCGTCATACTTTTAACGCCCTAATATTAATTCAATGTTTATAACATAGTTTGTAAAAATATTGCATAACTTTTCGGTAGGGTTATTTATGAATGTCCACTTGTTTTTGCCATAATTCATCAATAAAAAAAATAGTTAACGGCTAAGGGAGTCATAAAGCAATTATCATAAAACATCCATCAGATAATCGACAGTGTTATTATATAGTAACAAGCCATAACAATGGGTTCAGCGAACGTGTCAGAGCGGTCGCGTTGCCCAACACGTTAGGAGAATGCGTTCACAAAGCTTAAGGACGATTAGTCATTGTAGATTATAGACGCTCAACAATTACGGTCATTAGCTTGGTGACTTCTATAGGCGAAGTTAACATTTGGAGAGATGACTAGTGGAAATTTGGTATACTGTAAAATCTCCAACTGCAGTATAAACTCTGCTATTATGGTATATAGTCCAAACTATAATGCAACACTCGTTTTTAGGGTAGTCGGAAAATGTCAACATACAGCAAGACGTAGGGACAAAAACAAAAGAAAGAGACAAATTGGTTCCCACTTGCTGCATGTTGAGGTTTTCAGTTAATAAGGGAGACGAACCGAATACTGGATACTTTTTCAAAACTTAAAAAAAAACATATAATTGAAAGAAACATTTATTTATTTGTTGTTGCAATTGTGTACTATTACTCTTTACATTAGAAAAAGAATTAAACTTATATCTCTATAATAAAAAGTTTTATATAAATTTCTTTTTAAAAAATTACAAATGTCAACAATGAGATCTTATGTACCCCAATATTGGATATTTAGTATTCTCAATAATGAATATCCAATATTGGATATGGAATTCAATATTGGATATCCAATGATGGGTACATTAATAGGAACTTAAGGTATTTTCTTAGCCGCAGGCCGACATGAATTCAATATCTATTATTACTATATTTAAATTTTTTTATTATAAATTTTAATTTATATATAATATAAATTAATTGATTTATTGTCTTAGAACGGTTTTTCACATAAGTTTCCAAGGTTAATAATTGAGGAACGCCAAAAAATTTAGAGGCTTTTAAGTATCCCATTTCTTTATTCAATTTAACATTATATGCTTTTGCATCGACTCTGGGTCCCATTTCCTTCGTTGCTTTTTTCAGATAAACCCTCCATCTAAATAAATATAATATAACATTTGAACACAAATTGCATACTTCACTCGATGTACCCCAATATTGGATATCTAGTATTGAGAATAGCTAGGTATCCAATATTGAGGTAACTACCTACTTCTACAAAAATTAGTTATGAACAATTTACTTAGTCCAATAATAATCGAGAAAATTCAATAAATATACTTTAATAACTATGTCTCAAGCTAGCATTTATCACTACTATAAAATACAACACTACTTAGGATAGTTTAACAGCGTTTTGAAGTCACAACGAACGAAAAATATTACTTTGAATTTTAACAGCTCACTGACGTTAAATATGGCGCTGTCGTCGGAGAAAGGACCACTAAATTCACATTAGCGAAGCAGTTCAATATCTCAAAAAGACGCTGCTAGTTTTCTATAAAACTAAGTATCCAATATTGCGCACGTATCCAGTATTCGGTACGTCTCCCCTAGTTTCATTTTTGTGCAGTCGGGTTTCTTGTTTTTAGGGTTCCGTATGTCAAAAGGAAAAAAAGGAACCCTATAACTTCGTTGTCCGTCTGTCTGTCAAGACCTTTTTTCTCAGAAACGCGTTGAGGTATCAAGTTGAAATATCAAATACTCAGGTCTGCAATCCCTTCGAGCTGTGAAAAAATCAAATTTCTAAGTCAACGCAATCAAAAGATACGGCCTTTTACGCCGCATATTTTAACACTCGCGCACAGGGATTCAAAACCTATACTAGTCGGGTAGAATTAGCTGATTCGTGTCCTAAAAAACGTGCAATTGCGAACGTCGATTTTAAAATTTTTTTTGTTAGATAATACGAATATAAGTAACATATTAAGTTTAAACGCCAATCGGAGCACCGCACGATGGTTAAAAAAAATGGCAAAAATCGTTCATATCACTTTTTGGCGATTTACGGGAAAACTATGCATTTGACAAATTAAGTGTAGGGAAATAAAAAATGCGCAATAAAAAGACGAATCGAATGAGTTTTTGTGAGCTCCGATCGGTCCAGTAGTTTTTTAGTAAATTGCAAAAAACCGCTTTTTTGGGCCATTTTTTCGAAATTCCATAACTTCCGTTCTATTAAATATGAAGACTTGAAACTTTAATAGAATATGTGTTTTATAAGCTTCAATATGCATACAAAATTTCAGCAAGATCGATGTTATACTTTTTGAGAAACTTTGAAAAAACCGAAAAAAGGCCCTTCCGAAAAGGGTCCCTGAAAAAGTTTTGGGCCAGCGTAGACCAATTTTTCAAACGTGCTTTTGTTCATCGAGAGTTGCTCTACAACATCCGGCAATGCCGTACCATTACACCTAGCGAAAGTGCGAAAAAAATTGATTTTAAAAATGGGAGCTTCCGCGAACTTATTTTTTTAATAAACAGATTTTCAAAAATAATGTCTAATTAATGCTGTTGTTTGTATCCATGCGACACATATGCACAATTGTACGTAAATATATAATGATATCATTATTATTATTGCCATTTTCGCTTTAAAACGCAAAGAAAGTAAAAAAAAATTTTCAGTCAAAAATTTTCAGAATTTGCCATATAGCCGCATTTCCAGCTCCCTTTTTTAAAATCAATTTTTTTCGCACTTTCGCTAGGTGTAATGGTACGGAATTGCAGGATGTTGTAGAGCAACTCTCGATGAACAAAAGCACGTTTGAAAAATTGGTCTACGCTGGCCCAAAACTTTTTCAGGGACCCTTTTCGGAAGGGCCTTTTTTCGGTTTTTTCAAAGTTTCTCAAAAAGTATAACATCGATCTTGCTGAAATTTTGTATGCATATTGAAGCTTATAAAACACATATTCTATTAAAGTTTCAAGTCTTCATATTTAATAGAACGGAAGTTATGGAATTTCGAAAAAATGGCCCAAAAAAGCGGTTTTTTGCAATTTACTAAAAAACTACTGGACCGATCGGAGCTCACAAAAACTCATTCGATTCGTCTTTTTATTGCGCATTTTTTATTTCCCTACACTTAATTTGTCAAATGCATAGTTTTCCCGTAAATCGCCAAAAAGTGATATGGACGATTTTTGCCATTTTTTTTAACCATCGTGCGGTGCTCCGATTGGCGTTTAAACTTAATATGTTACTTATATTCGTATTATCTAACAAAAAAAATTTTAAAATCGACGTTCGCAATTGCATGTACGGATTTGCTAATTCTGCGCGGCTATACGGTACTTATCGTTGATCTAGAATAATGTGATTTGGTAAAAAGCAATGTCTTATAGAACATGTAAAAGGAAAAAATTCGAAACCCGTAAATGTGTAGTTACATCATAAAAAAATACTTTTTTTGCTGTAACAATACCTTCTATACACAAACCGCAACAACGTGCTACGCACGAACACAGTAGATTGTGAATTATAGACGCTCAACAGGCAACAGCTGAGGTCATCAGCGTATGTAGCCACGATACGCAATAGACCAGTTAGTTCACTAGACACGTCGAATAAAGCAACGTAACCAATTTTACACAATTTATAAATTGTAACGTAATTAAAGGAAGTACAGTAGCAAAACACACGTCGACAGATTTTTTTATATAAAAATACGCACGATAAGTCATATAATAATATCCTGTCTATTATTATATTGACATATAATATCTATTAAAATGATATCCGTTATGTACTTGTTTAATTGTATAACGCGTTTGTTTACAATCTATAATATGGCGAAAATAAACCGCTACAATTTATAAAAGGATTCGAACACCAATTATTACAGCGTGTAGTTGATACCATCAAATATTATGCTCTACAGCAGGTACCTACAGTAAAAAAAAATTTAAACAAGAAACCCGACTGCAGAAAAAAAAAGAATTTAATAACACGCACTACTGTTTAGACTTTAGAGTTTAAACGAATCGACAGAAACCTCATTGATTAAAATCCATCCAGCCGATGGGATGCTCCGAGAGTATAAAGAACCTCACATATATACATTGACATATGCATTAGGATGATTTTTTGACGTGATAACGTCTTATAAATTGATGAATCACCAATCTTATAAATTGATAAAACACCGGCTGCATGCACGAAAAAGTGTAACGTTCCGTCTGACCCTGTGCGTGCTTTTCTCGAAAACGGCTCTAACGATTTGGATGAAATTTACTGAAAAGGGATTTTGGGGGGCAAAAAATCGTTTTAGCTAGGTCTCATCTCTCGAAAAAATCGTTTTCTTACAAATTTTATCATTATAAAAATCAATTTTTTGACGTATGAAAATACTGGTTTTGGAATTTTATATTATAAACAGTGAAACAATTGTTTTATAAATGTTATGACAGCTAATCTTTGAGACTTAAAATAAATACGAAAGAAAGAAAGTTAAAAAAATGGTTGTCTGTAAAGTCGGTTTACGGACGATAGTTTTACGTGATAACGTATTCCGTAATACATAACCTAAACCTCCCAAAATTTGGTTTCAATCCGCTTATCCTTGGTGTCGGAATGATAAGAAATGTCAAAAGTAACGTTTGCAACTTACAAAGTATTATGTTCTAATAATAATTAGTTATTCCAATACTTAACTTAGCAGGCTTTGCATTTCACAATATACTAATGTCAAAAAATTGAATTAAACATTAGAAATGCAGCTGTTTTCATGTTAAGACAAGACATACGTTTGCTTCTAATTTCCATGTACGGCAAACAAAGACAACCGACCGCGTCGCGTCATGCATTACACAACATTGCATTTATACAGCTATTTTTCTATATAAATTTGTATAAAATATTTTTCTATATAAATTTGTATAAAAAAACTGTTTAGGCAAATTCTGTTATACGAAATCTATGTAAAATGTTCTCCTCTTTCGTTTAAGACTGGTTTCAAACCGATCTGATTTAAATTGAGCGAGAAATTAGCAAAAAGCACGCACAGGATCAGGCGAAACGTTACGCGTTAGGAACGTTACGCGTTAGGAACGTTACGCGTTAGGAACGTTACGTTACACTTTTTCGAACATGCAGCCGGTGTTTTATCAATTTATAATATTGGTGATTCATCAATTTATAAGACGTTATCACGTCAAAAAACAATTATATTATATGGTGAGTAATTTAAATAAATAAAATTAACCTAAATTTGAAGCGAAAGATGCAATATCATAGATTCGAATTATTATAATAATTATTATATAAATTTAGGTTATGTATTACGGAATACGTTATCACGTAAAACTATCGTCCGTAAACCGACTTTACAGACAACCAATTTTTGTTAAAAATTTATTTGCTTATAATCTCAAAAGTTACATTTTGGCATAAAAAAATACTCTGCAAGGAGAAATCTGTATCTCAATTATCTTGTTAATCTATTGCATTTTCAATTGATTCAGAGTGATTTTTTTGACGTGATAACGTCTTATAAATTGATGAATCACCAATCTTATAAATTGATAAAACACCGGCTGCATGTTCGAAAAAGTGTAACGTAACGTTCCTAACGTTCCTAACGCGTAACGTTCCGCCTGACCCTGTGCGTGCTTTTTGCTAATTTCTCGCTCAATTTAAATCAGATCGGTTTGAAACCAGTCTTAAACGAAAGAGGAGAACATTTTACATAGATTTCGTATAACAGAATTTGCCTAAACAGTTTTTTTATACAAATTTATATAGAAAAATATTTTATACAAATTTATATAGAAAAATAGCTGTATAAATGCAATGTTGTGTAATGCATGACGCGACGCGGTCGGTTGTCTTTGTTTGCCGTGCATGGAAATTAGAAGCAAACGTATGTCTTGTCTTAACATGAAAACAGCTGCATTTCTAATGTTTAATTCAATTTTTTGACATTAGTATATTGTGAAATGCAAAGCCTTCTAAGTTAAGTATTGGAATAACTAATTATTATTAGAACATAATACTTTGTAAGTTACAAACGTCACTTTTGACATTTCTTATCATTCCGACACCAAGGATAAGCGGATTGAAACCAAATTTTGGGAGGTTTAGGTTATGTATTACGGAATACGTTATCACGTAAAACTATCGTCCGTAAACCGACTTTACAGACAACCAATTTTTTTTGTCCAAAAAAGTGGACAGCCGCAACGAAAGATAATCGATATAAGTGTGAGAGGGAGGGCCGATGATGAGTGTGTGACAATCAGTTTGTATTTCTCTTCCATTATTTTTTGAGGGCCACTTTTAAATACGTCGATACAGATACGGACAGCGCGGTAGTTCTTTATGTCTATGATTTCAATATCATATACACTGTTGCCAACACAAATATAATTTAAGATAGGGCGCTGATAACAAACTATTATAAAATGCAAATTTATAGTACGCACAAAAAATACCACAAAAATACACGCCACAGAGATTATTGAACCGCGAAATATTAAAAATGTGTAACAGTAAACAATAATTGAAAAAAGATAACAGAAAGATAATAAATGGTATTGCAACTCAATTCAAACATGTGAATTATTTTATTATATTTCACGACAGGGCATACTGCGCAAAAGAGGCGTTATACAAATAAAGTATCATTTGTCCGTTTAACAAAGAGGCATTTTCTTGTCAGGCACTTGAAAATATTTTTTTATTGGTTAAAATCATATATAGGTATCTATTAATTATAACGGCTAGTTGATATATTATGTGGGTAACAGACCTACGGACGGACGGAATAAAACCATAAAGGTTCCGTTCTGAAGGACGGATCCCCAAAAACGTTTATTGTGATCCAATTCTATACGGAAAACAATTTAACAGCACTTCATTATTTTCTTACGATAATATGCTAAATATATACAAATTTATGATAATAAAAATGCAGCAGAACACTTCAAAAATAATGTTTCATTCCACACGCTAGAGTAGTGTCCAATTTTTCCATTCGCACATAAACTAAATACGATAAGATTATTTAATATTTTTATAAATATGTATATTTGATGTAGATATAACCTCTGACAAGAAATAAACACTATGACAAATAACTTAAAATTAACAAATTCTTATCAAATTTACAACTTTCATGGTCACCTTTCTCTGATGACATTTTGTTGGCAAATTGCAACAATATTCCATATTTATCCCAAAGCAATCGTTTGATACGAGGCGATACATTAATTATCTATTCGAATTATTCTCGGTAATTTTGAGTCGTCGTCCGTTAAGTCGTAGCTTCCAATACTTCCATTTCGACGCCTTACTATTT
Source organism: Xanthostigma xanthostigma (assembly GCA_963575645.1). Lineage (NCBI taxonomy): Eukaryota > Metazoa > Arthropoda > Insecta > Raphidioptera > Raphidiidae > Xanthostigma > Xanthostigma xanthostigma. The sequence continues at coordinate 26,481,692 of OY754471.1, forward strand.
TCAATCGTTCCCATTCCAAACACCGTGACGAGACTGCGATATGTTAGACACGAATCTATAGAAATGGGATTTACTATTTTCAATTTTTTTGAAAGATGTGTGTTTGTACGTCCCGTACGTATATATGTACATACGTGATCATTTGTTTCTAGAACGAATAAAAAATGATATCGATGCGTTAGGGTATGCTAATCGACGCGTATATTAACGTCAATATGATCTGAAAGGAATTGTTTTATATAAATAACTAAAAATTATGTTGACTTCGTTAGGGTGTTAATCGAAGTGTGTTAACGCCATTTTGATCCCAAAAGAAAATCTGTCACCTTCGGCCAAGTCGCTTTTTTTTTAAAACAAAAAGACGGCAAAAAAGTTGATTTTCCACAAAATCTCGCGAATATACCTAAAGCAACATCGACATCGCTATGACACCAGTCAAAGCGTATTAATGTCAATATAATCCAGAAGAAATTTTATAAAAATTAGTACAGCCGGTTTTTTACGGTGGATTTTACACGAAATATTACGAATAAATAAATATAGTTTAAAAAAAACTAAAAAACACGCTTTATATCTAACTAAAAAGTAAAAAATGTTTTTTTTTAAATAAGCTAACAATAATCAATAAAAAATACTAGTATTATTGTGAAAAAAGCGTGGGGCGCTTTGTTCTACATTTTCGTACATCGAGCGCCCCACGCTTATTTTCACAATAATACTAGTATTTTTTATTCATTATTGTTTTAAGCTTAAAAAAATATTTTTTACTTTTTAGTTCGATATAAAGCGTGTTTTTTAGTTTTTTTAAACTATATTTATTTTCACTTTTTAGTTCGATTTATTGTCAAAAATTTGCCGAAAAAAAAAACAATTTTTTTTCGGCGTGACGGGATTAGAACCCACGACCCGTGATTTCGAGAGTTGACGTCAGCGAAGACCCGTGCCTTAGACCCCACGGCTAAACACTGTAGTTACAGTGCTGGCATATTATACTACTGTAATCACTTGCTGTAGTCCAAACGATGGTTACAAACAAACATACATACATACAAACTTACAAGTGAAGTTAATATAAAGCGTGTAAAAACGATATCGACTTTGTTAAGGTGCCAATCGGAACTTAGTAACGTCAGGATGATCCGAAAGAAATTTTATTAAAATCGGATCAGAAGTTTTTTTTTGTCTACAAAAAAACGACAAAAAAGTGTACTCTATAATTTTTTGAAAAATATTTCTCGGGTCTGATTTGTTAAATATCAACATTTAATATTCAATATTGATGATCATACTGGGGAAGTCGTCGGTCGTATGGACCTCAAGGGTCTCACTTGTAGAGTCCCAATAAACGACCCGTCTCACTTAGCTTAAAAAAATGTATATACAAGAAAAAAAAACAGTAATTTTTGCAGGGCACGCAGACCATTGTGTAAGAGAGCTAAAGCTATTTTATTCGAAAAAAGACAATACTTGTAAAAACCTGTTTTAAAAATAATTCATACAAATTGAGTCATTCATTTTATAAATAAATAATATAATAACAATGATGTGTGGTTTGTAATAGACTATTCAACTGTCTATCATCAATGGAATTTGAAATTAAATTACTATACCGCGTAAAAAAATGTTTCATCGCGTGAAATTTCACTCCATTAAGGTTACAGTTACTTACATACCTGGTATTATCAATACGTATTGATTTGTCATGTTGGCACAATAAAGATGGAAAACGTACTATATATCAACAATATTAAATCCAGGGCCGTATTAATCTAAAACCAAGGTACCGATCATAAATAACACAGAAAACCAAAACGGTAAAATCAAAACGTTTTTTGTACATTGAAATTTTCTCCCTCGTTATGAATTTTCATAAACATATTTTTTTTAAACTTTACAAAATTATTCAACAGTTATGGCACTTCTACAGAACAATCGTTTCGGACACTTAGTAGTGTATTAATTATTATTGAATAAAGAATATTTTGTAGAATTTTTAAGTTTATTTATTATACGTTATTCAAATGTGGAGTGAAGAATCAGTGCAAACTATATAAAAATATTTTGTTTCTAATCGAACTTGCAACTATCATGGGAACAAATACACGCTGATAACGTCAGTTGTCGACCGTCTATAATTTACTATTTGTTCTATTTTCAAGGACAGAGGCGGTTCCTCTATATAAGCGCCGCAGAACAACCAAACAAACACAGCACGAAACTTACAATTGCAGACATAAATCCGATTTTATTTATGATTGCATTGATTTTTAAGGTCTAATATTTACGATTTTTTTTTAAATCATATAATTTGACCTACATATAATATAATATTACTGTGTTTATTGCGAAATATTATTTCATTACTATAGTACGGAAATATTTAAAACTCGATTATATTATAAAAATTTTATTCATTAATCTTTAGTATTATTTTTATTTCCTTTATTTCATTTTTTATTTGAACATATTTTATAATACAAATTTCTATTATTCGTTATCTGAATTTTATTGATGCAAGGTAGATATTTGGCATACATCGGCAGGACCGTAGCTAGGCAGGGGTTACAGGGGCACACGGAAGGGGGCTTCCAGAGATGTCTCAGAAAAACGAACATTAAAAAAAACTATACGTCTTTCAACAACATTTTGGGAACCTGCCCGAAACCTCGCCCCTCCCTATTACTGTCCTAACAACGTATTACCTAGCTAAAAACAAGAACAAGAAGAAAAATACACGCAATTTTAAAAATTGTTCATAGAAATCAGTGCCTTCCTCCAAAACTTGTTTTTCGGGTTGTAGTACTGGTTAAAACGATTACCTATTTTTGGGAAATAAGTTGCTTTATTTAATTTATAAAATTTAGTGCAGGGGGCACAGTGATGAGATCTTGCCCCCAGGTCCCCCAAAAAGCTAATTAGGACCTTGCATATCAGTGAATAGGATATATTATAATATAATGCCATACGTCCTATATTTCAAGGATTTGATCTGTATTTAAATATATGTGTCCTGTTGCTATAAAATTTTATTGCGCTTCCAACCTCTTCTATAGGGAGCTGAGCAGAGGCCAAAAAACTAACAGAAACGCGAGCGAAGCCGCGTGTAAAAGTTACAGAATAAAATAAAATTAAAAATAATAATATAATAAGTATAATTTATGGAACCGATTATTTTCTAAAGGCCATTTAAAATTAGCTCTATAATTGTAAATAGTAAAATGTTCAAATTAAAATCACATAAAATATTTATATGTACGCGCAGAGACAAAATTAATTAGCTTTGGTATTCTGATAGGGCTGTCACCTCGGACCTAGATCTTGCCCGGAGATTGTTCGGGGGTTGATCGGTAGGTATATTAAGTCTGCAGTACCTAATTTTAAAGTGTTTGGAGTTTTTTAACATTTAATACATTCATAATATAAAAAATTCCAATTGGAATAAACGAACTAAAAGCAATTTTTTCACAGCTATATCGATAATTAAATACTGAAATTGATTGAAGTCGATAATTTTTCATACGGTCCTTCAATTTTCGAACGGATCACTTCTTATCTTCGCAGCTCTACGTCATTTTATAATTTTCTTAATTAAAAAAAAAATTCAAAAAATATCTGAAAAACCTCAATAGCCCGAAGATCTGTAGATTCAAAGGCCCGGAGAGGTGGCAATCCTATATTCTGATAATGTAAATATCTTCTTTTCAATAATTTCTTAAGATAATAATAATAATTACAGATACCAAGATAAGAATCGATCGCCATATCTCGTTTTTTCCGGCTTAGTAGTCATTTTTAAAATTGACAATTTTTGCAAGAAGTGATTTACGACGCTTTCTTTCACTGAACAGTTAGTTTTACGAAAATCGTCCCGCTGTAGGGAATTTAAATGTTCCTCAAAAAAGTTGCGATTTTAGCATAAGCTTTAAAAAAAAAATGGCGCGCATTAAGAACCTGTATTTTTAGACACTTTAACGCTATACACATCTAATTTTTGGGTCGGGGATTATTTTATCTCTGACTGTAAATGAAAAATCATAAAAAATATTGTTCAAAACCCAGATAGAATCAGTCTGTCCTTGTCATATAAAATATTGCATTGCGACACGGCAATCTAAATAATTTTGATGTCATACATAATTTGATCGGATGTTCCGTATAACAACTCAAGCATGATTTTTTTTTGGGGACAGAAAATTAATTTCGCATTATTATGTAAGTAAAAAATACCAATAATTAATTACTATTTCACCGCGCATTTGGATAAATGATTAATAATTTACTAATGTTGCATCTGATGTAACAGACCAGAAAAAAGTTGATGTACGTACTGGGAATCGAACCTTGTATCAGCAGATAAAAAAATCATGCGCTTTCATTGTCGTCCCAAATTTTCCCAGAAACAATCATCAAGATAGATATTGCAGACAAGTGAGGTATATAATTTTATTAAACTATCCGTTACCCGCGGCTTCGCACGCGAATGAGACGAAACACGATGCATTCCCATTTTTGGAATATAGTTACTCCTTTCTCGACGTTGACCCCCCTAATAAATTTCAAAATGAATAACGTTCAGGTGATCAACGCCCTGACAAACCTTGAAAATGACACCCATGTTGATTTTTAAACTATTTACCTCTTTTCACCCTCTGAAGGGGTTGTTTTTGAGAGAGCACAAACACGTGTTTTTTATTTGTTGACAGGAGTAATCCTGCGCATTTTCATTAAATTGATACATATACCGTATTAGCCCGAATATAACGCGACTCCGAAATTTTCATAAAGATATTTAGAAAAAAACATAATACCTACTCATGAAAGAATTCAAAGAAAGTTAAATTCAATCAGTTAAGCATTTATTTAGGTAATTATAGGTTACATTCATGTCAATATAATTCACGCATTCAGTCTCCCACAAAATGTCATCTTCCGTCCCATTCAACCTCTCTGTAGCAGAATGCCCTTGTTTATATTACATTCCATTACTTAAACCCCGAATTTAGCGCGAGTCGATTTTTTAACGGAAAATAAATGGTCCAAAAATATCGCGTTATATTCAGGGCTAATATACGGTATATCTTATATGATTTCTCCATGCAAATTTTGAACCCCTGTTACACCCTTTTAGGGGTTGAGTTTTAAAAATTGGTTTGTTAGTGAATGACTACGTCGTAATAACTATCTATGTGCTAAATTTCAACCCAATCAGTCCCGTGGTTCGAGCTGTGCGTTGATAGATCAGTCAGTCAGAGAGTCATCACTCATCAGTCATGCTTTTCTTTTATATTATGTACATAGATTGTATAATATACAGAATGCAAGCTGCTTATCAGAGACTGATAATACGAAAACAGATATTATAAGTCTTTTAAATATTCTATAAATACACGGTCTCAGTGCATGTGCTTGAAATGTTTTTCTATTTATTTACAAAACAGCGTTCAAATAATCTCAAATAGCAAAAAGTAAATATTGAAAAAAAATGAAACGCAAAAAAAATAAATGTTGACATATTTTTACTAGCGCAGATTGAATTACGATTTAATATTTCTGAGTTCTGATCAAAAAAAAAAAAAAAAATCCGAAGTGTTTTAAAGTGGTACTACAAAATACGGTTGAGTCTAAAGTTCTATTATTATTTATAGAGTGGTACAACCGTACTGCAAGTCGCTGTCGTGTTTTATTTAACCCTTAAATTCATATTGTAGGATGCAGCCTTATACAGACGCAAAATGAAGAATTAAACGGACTGAAACTTCAGAATGTTATTTAAATTATTTTTCAGTAAGCCCCATATCCTGAGACATAGGTACATACATATTTTTTTAAATATAAATAAATCATGCATTTAAAGATTAAATCTCGGGCGGAGCCGCGGGTAGCACCTAGTATGAATAATAAACGTGATGCGTTGTGTGTTTAGTTGTCTTTTTCACGTTTAAACGGCTGAACGGATTTTAATGAAATTTTTATTAAATCATTACGCTACTCACCCCGGCTTCACCCGAGTGCTGTCAATTTCGATTTGTATAAAATATATTATTAGGTAGTACTATCTTTGCAGAGAAAATGCCTACGGCAGAGACACAGGCGCCTAGCTGTTTTCAAGTGTTCGATTATTAGCAATTTTGGTATGGAACACTAATAAAACAAAAAGATTTTTTTACGCTGTGCATCGAGCATGTAAATCGGAATTTCATACTTCGGTACACAGATTTTTCAAAAACGATTACGCTCGACATTTTTCCACACATTGAAACAATACGACAATTGTTTTACTTTTCAGCCAATGCATTCAGTGTCCTTGGAAACAAAACACTACAATGATTAACAAATGCAAATCACAGTGCGGCTAAAACAAAATTTTATAGGTACAATAAAAGTGCGAGATCAAACACCCTCCAAATGCAGCGGATGGCAACCATAAAAAAAAACTAAACAAAACAACGACGCCGTCTGCACACCAGGACATCGTGTCGAGCAAGCGGGGTTGTTGACATTTTCTTCATTGTTGTAAATTAAAAAAATGACCTTGAAAATAATATCGTACGGTATATTATTGATATGAAAATTTTTCATTAACACAAGAATGATCAGTACCTATATTACGGCTTGAACAAAAACCGAGATCATCGGAGTACCGTTGTTTATAGAGGGTTACGTATTCGTCAGTTGCAAATCTCCACTTCTGAAAGAACTGGTAGAATAATAAACTGAAAATATGCATTTTCAATTCAAATAACTTTAGCTGTTGATGGGCTTAAGACAATTATATTTTCTGCTAGAGAAAACTTCTGCCGTTTTTTATCTAGAAGCTATACGGATTGTCAAATATTTTTGTAATTTATGTATGAAACTTTATACTTTCATTGATTCTAAAGGCAAAAAATTACAGTTTAAAAAAACTAAAAAAACACGCTTTAATACAGCAAACCGAACTAAAAAGTAGAAAATATTTTTTTACGTATGAAGAGTTTGTGTTAAAGCAATAGAAAGTTCAACAAAAATCATGGGGTGCCAATTACTATATTTTCATTATATAACTCTAATGTTATAACTATAGCTATACCAATGAAATAATTATAACACTTAATATCAAGCACCCCACGCTTTTTTACTATAACTGATATATTTTGTTAATGACTAAATTTTTATGAAAATCTTATTCCAAATTAATTAGTCATAAATCATACTTGATTGTTGGATTCTCTATTGTCGTAACACAAATAGATCAAGCTCCCATGACAGAAAAAGTTACCCCAAAGAACACCTCAAAATTATAAAGTGAAAATGGCTGAAAAACATGTCAGAAACATGTTACGCCCGCCAGACTAGTAAAAATTTGTTAATTGTTATTTTTTATGAATTTTTGGATTTAAAAAAAAACATATTTTACTTTCCAAAGCACCTGCTTGAAATTTGTACAATTTGTAGTAAATAATGTACCATTTTTTAAAAAATTTCTCTGGCTGACAATTTTTGTTAATAAATTTGTCAGACTTCATTTGTTATAAATTATTTTTTTTATGAAAATACATTTCATAACACCTCCTTGAATTTTTTTTTAAATAAAGTTTAAGATCTCCACTATCTAATACAACTTGTCTGGTTGACAATTTTTGTTAATAAATTGGTCAGACTTCATTTGTTATAAAATTTTTTTATGAAGTCTGTCATAGTAAAAAACATTTTTTCGCTGACAGACCAATTTTTATGCATAAAATAGATGTCAAACCTTCTTTCAGAAAAAAAATAAAGTGGTGTTTTGACACGGCCCTTGTAAAAGCTGATTTGTTTATGAAAAAACGCTGTCACGGCGCTTAAAAATTGAATCTGGCATGGTAAAAAACAATATTTTGATGAAAAATGTATTAAAGTATATAAAAGGGATCTACCGTATTAATTTAGAATAAAAAATTTTTTTTTTCTAGTTAGCAACGATTATAGGTACCATATTTTTTCATTAAAAAATGTGGTCGCATTTAATGAAAAAATATGGTATGTATAATCGTTGCTAACTAGAAAAAAACATGTTTCTGACATGTTTTTCAGCCATTTTCACTTTATAATTTTGAGGTGTTCTTTGGGGTAACGTTTTCTGTCATGGGAGCTTAAACTAAAACTCTTCATAGGTACTATAAAAATTATATTCTACTTTTTCTACTTCTTTCAAGTCATATCTTCTACAGCTCTGGCAGTACCGTAGCCAGATTTATCGGAGTCCATGGCAAGAATCTGATTTCCAATTTTATTGGTTGATACACTTATTCAAACAAAAGAATCTTCCGGGTTTGCGCCCATGGTGCGAACCCCGGTTCTACGCTGAGCTCTGGTATCCGCAAAATACATAAGCACGTAAACGATTTTTCAAAAATATGTTTTTATTTTTTTTTTCAAACTGACCTTGTATTTCGGTACGTCGGCCGGCGCTAGCGATGCACAACTGGATGATGACCTGCGCGACATTACATATTGTCTCCGCATTGCATTTAATTGGTACAAAGAGACGACTTCATTGTGCTTTCTGATTTGTTGAAGGATAATTAACGATGACTGTACAATTTATTCTATCATTAATTATTTTTAATTGTCCTTTCACTATATATTATCATCAATGAGTTAATGTCGTTGGCCCTTAAATGTATACCGAACTAACAAAGCATACAACAAAAAAATTGCACGAAATTATGGATTTTTGGTGAACGAACCAGTTCTTGGAAACTTGTGGTTTACAAACAATGGACAGGGTAAAGTTGCATCCGGTTTAAGGTTAAACAGACGGGAAAAAAGATTTCTTGGAGTCAATGAAATAGAATAAATATCAAATGATCAGTTTTTGCGAAAATTAGACGGTAATTGACAGTTTGACTATATAATATTAGACTAATCTCCTCGAAATTCGATAAAAGGGGATTTGGAAAAGTATCTACCTTTTTAACTGACTTCAAAAAAGGAGAAGGTTCTATGTTCGTCTGTATATATTTTTTTATATTTTTTTTATGTATGTTCACCGATTTCTCCGTCAATTATGGACCGATTTTCAATTTTTTTTTATTCGAAAGAGTGCACTTCCGAGGTGGTCCCATCGGAACCAAGTCAGGATCTGATTGTGGAATCCGGAGAAATCGAGGGAAACTCTCAAATTTTACCCATTGCAATACTTCATAAAATAACTGCATAATTTTTAGTGTTAGATTGATTAAATATCTAACACTAAAAAGAGAAAAATAAAATATTTTTAACAAAAAAATTGAACCGACTTTAAAATATGCACTAAAAAGTAATAAAATAATTGCATTTTTGGAGTCGGTGTTATTATTGCTAGGTATATTGTAGTGTTTCCTTGGCTGACACCGACTCCAAAAATGCAATTATTTTATTGCTTTTTAGTGCATATTTTGAAGTCGGTTCAATTTTTTTGTTAAAAATATTTTATTAAAAATAAAAAATACAATTTCACTTGTTAATTAATCCGTAGGTACTAATATTATAAATGCGAAACTCTATCTGTCTGTTACCTTTTCACGCCTAAACCGCTGAACAGATTTCAATAAAATTCGGTAAGGAGATAGATTGCATCCTGAGGAAGAACATAGGCTACTTTGTCTCAATAAAAGCCTAAAGGGGTGTGAAATAGGGGATGAATCTTTATATGGAGAGGCCATCATTTCTCAAGTTATGAAAATTTATATTTAGGCATTTGTTAACAAATAAAGATTTATGTGCAGCTTTTTTTGTTTGGCAAAATCATCCCTTAAAGGGGTAAAATAGAGGGTGATTTCAAAATTCACATGTAATGTACAATATATCTTAGGTAGGTTAGGTATATACTTTGGAGAGTTGTTGTGCGGGTGTCCGCAAAGACTTCTGGCAATCTAGTGTCTACAGGTCAGGGGTTTGGAAGAGCCAAAAGTTACAATTTACAAAATTTCCCAGTTTTTAAAGAGCCACTAAACATTTTTGTTTCAGTATTATAGTATTTGCTTATATATAGGTATAATATATACAGTATGGTTTTTTAAAAACCGAACACCCTTTTATATCTTAGAGGAAGGGTTTTCGAAAAACAAGTTTCGGACAAAAGTTACAGGGAATCAAGGGGGAAGAACAGTGATGTAGTTTTTTTTTCGTTTGGTGGAGGTGTCTCCAAAATATCAAGGTCACCTACACTTTATTAAATACGACCCTGTATTTTTTTATCTAGGATTATTGTTCTTTGGGTCAAAGAGATCAACTCTTGTACCAAACATTTTTGGATTTGATGCCATCGTGAACCGCTGTTTGATTCTCAGTTCATCCCATTTCCTATTTTAGTGGATTGAGTGAGTCGGAAAAACCCCTGAAAAAGTTTTTCCGACTCACACAATCCACTAAAATAGGAAACGGGATGAATTTTAGTGGATTGAGTGAGTCGGAAAAACCCCTGAAAAAGTTTTTCCGACTCACACAATCCACTAAAATAGGAAACGGGATGAATTGAGAATCAAACAGCGGTTCACGATGGCATCAAATCCAAAAATGTTTGGTACAAGAGTTGATCTCTTTGACCCAAAGAACAATAATCCTAGATAAAAAATACAGGGTCGTATTTAAGAAAGTGTAGGTGACCTTGATATTTTGGAGACACCTCCACCAAACGAAAAAAAAACTACATCACTGTTCTTCCCCCTTGATTCCCTGTAACTTTTGTCCAAAACTTTTTTTTTGAAAACCCTTCCTCTAAGAAATAAAAGGGTGTTCGGTTTTTAAAAAACCATACTGTATATCCGAGAACGACACGTCGAGACGGGGCTGGTGCGGGTGAGACGCGAGTGGAAATTGCTGAGAGATAGACACGGTACTCAATCATGGATCGATTAAACCATTTTTAAGGATTTATATAATAAAACAATTATTTTTTGCGCATGGAACTGGAGAGCCGCAACTTTACAGCAGGTTGCCGACCTCTGGTCTATGTAGTCAAAAATTGTTTTTAAAATGGGACAGCAAAAACGTAAAAAAAGTTTTACTTTAATCGCGCGTAAATGTTACACGCAACTCATTTTTTTAATAACAGCAACTATAGGGATCGAAGCGTTAGTTTTTGAACTATGATTTACTTAGTTGTAGGTAATACTAATTATTATTATTAAAATCCAAAATTTACTGTCGTGGGCACTGTAGAGTAATGTAACTCAGCCAACGCGAAATTGGTTGTTTCGGGTTCAAGTCCTGACAGTGACATTTAAATTTTTCTTATATATAGGCCTTCTAAATATTATGACGATAAAAAACTTTTTAACAAAAAAATTAAACCGCCGAAAAACTGAAAAGCAAAAAATAATAAATCTTTTTATTTAACTAAGTTCTATTTAAGTAGTTGAACGTATGTGACAGTCTAGTATATCTAAGTAATTTTGAGTCGGCGTCAACAATCCTTCGCCGGAAATCTCTAAGAGTTCACGAAGTTAATGTCAGCGACAGAGCAACCCGAACGGGCACACACTGAGGGCACACGTCTTTGCGAGTGGTCGTATGGAGAGCGCATGTTTTATAATGTTAATGTTTATCGCTGGAGATTTCACGTATCATTGTTAATTTGATTTGGTTATTTCTTTTAGTGATCTTTGTTCATTGATTGTTTGACGCCGACTCAAAATTACTTAGATATACTAGACTGTCACATACGTTCAACTACTTAAATAGAACTTAGTTAAATAAAAAGATTTATTATTTTTTGCTTTTCAGTTTTTCGGCGGTTTAATTTTTTTGTTAAAAAGTTTTTATTTTATAATTTTTTGTGGCTATATAATTTATAATTGCAATACACAACTCAGCATGAAAATCTGTGAGTGAACAATAAATCACCCCTATTTTCCCACCCTTAGGGTAGGATTTTTTTTTCCAAATTTATATGAGACCAACCTCAATGTATACCCTATCCAATAAAAAAAGAATTATCAAAATCGGACTACTCTGTAAAAAATTATGTGTGGTCATACATTACAATCAGTGAGTGAACAATCAATCATCCCCTGTTTTCCTACCCTTAGGGTTGGAATTTTTTTACGAAATTTATATGGGACCAACTTCGGGGTATACCCTTTCAAACAAAAAAATATTTATCAAAATCGGACCACTCTGTAAAAAGTTATGCGTGGTCATACATAAAAAAAAAAAAAAATAAAAAAAAAAAAATAAAAAAAAAAAAATATACGCGTCGACTTGAGAACCTCCTCCGTTTTTGTTTTTCGTCGGTTAAAAATCGTTTAATATTATGCTTTCACTATTTCAGTGAAAAAATATGCTGTAAAAAGGACAGTGAAAAATTAACTATTGTATAAAATAATGCAGCAATTGAAAATCTTTCTCTGTGTTTATTAGTTTAAATTAAAAGCAAGTCCGGCTAATTGAGAAAGTCAACATTATTGTAATGTTGTATTAATAAATAGCTCTCGCAGGTAGTGGATTCTGTGGTGCATTGTGCTATATATGAGAGAAATAAAAAATTAACTGTCGTGGGCACTGTAGAGTAATGTAACTCAGCCAACGCGAAATTGGTTGTTTCGGGTTCAAGTCCTGACAGTGACATTTAAATTTTTCTTATATATAGGCCTTCTAAATATTATGACGATAAAATCGTTTAATATTATGCTTTCACTATTTCAGTGAAAAAATATGCTGTAAAAAGGACAGTGAAAAATTAACTATTGTATAAAATAATGCAGCAATTGAAAATCTTTCTCTCTGTTTATTAGTTTAAATACTAATTAGATTCAAGACTATAAGATAAGTAAAAAGTTGATTAATATTACCTATATATTTAAATATATATAGGTAATTTTCAGATGATATACTCCTTTCTGTGAATGTTCACTGGCTGAATTTATTTTCGGTGCAACAAAGAAAGTAATTTCATTTTTAAAATAGATGAGTCATATTATGTTGAATTCAGTTGCCAATTATTATTATTACGTTACGCGGTTGTCACATGCCAATCAAGCTATCGAAGCGTTCCCCCCCTGCATTGCGACGCTGCGAGGACGCTCTGTACGGTCCACAGATAATGATGATGATGGTGGCGGCGTTGGTGACTAAGCCATCAGGGTCGCTGCCACCGCTGGCCGTGAAAATACTCACACAAAACATCGAACACGCATCAGATCCGAAAACGCCTACATTTTTATATAATATGCAAAAATATGTAGAAGATATAATATACCTATAATTTATATGCTTCACTGTTTCGGGACCCATAAACTCTGAACTATACTAGTTTCTCAGTATTTCAAAGGCAATTCATCCTAAAGAATTGCTTAAATTTATGTTTTTAAGGTTCCGTACCTCAAAAGGAACAAAGGAACCCATATAGGCCGATCGCTTCGTTGTCCGTCTATCAAGATTGTTTTTCTCAGGAACGCGTGGAGGTATCAAGTTGAAATTAATATCAAATACTCAGGTCTGCAATCCTTTGGAGCTGTGAAAAAATCAAACTTCTAAATCAACGCAATCAAAAGATACAGCCGTTTATGCCGCATATTTTGACACTCGCAAGGGAATCAAAACCTATAGGGTATCACCCGTTGACCCAGAACCATCAAATTTGGTAGGAAGCAATGTCTTACAAGTTACAACACAAGTAAAGGGAAAAATTGAAAACCGTAAATTTTTAGTTACATTACAAAAAAAAATATTTTTTGAAGTAAAACTTCTTTACGCACGTTTGACTTGGAGAGTAAGCTGGTAAATGCGTGACGAGAGATTTACGGAAGTGTGATCGGGCGAGGCAAACGGAAGGTGAGAGGGAGATATAAGTTAGTGAAGATAGAAAGAGGATGATTGATTCCTTTTTTTGTCACCACTTACAAATCCGGTTCAAATTTAATACTTAAGTACCTAATAAAAAAACTTTGATTTTATAATTTTGGTATGAACTGCTACAGGTCGTTTGTACGGAACCCCCAGGACGCGAGTTCTACTCGCACTTGTCCGTCTTTTAAACTTACTGTAGGTACTTACTATATAGGTAATAATCACCATGTTATTACAACTTTTTTTCAAAAATTGTTTAGTTTCAGAAATAAAAATTTACAAAAAATGCATTTAATTTAGGTCTCCAGGTGTCACTTAAAGGCTTAAATAATTTTTAAATTTGCATTTACAAAAAAAATCTTCAAGTAAGGGTTTGCTTAATTTTCCTCTAATCTCTTTACCGCAGCCACTTTTTTTAAAAATATTTTTTGTAGATACCTTTAAAAAATTTTTTTCTTTGAGGATGCAAAAACATTTTTATAAAATATCTAGCCCATGAAAAGTCAATAAAAAATGTTTCTTAAACTATTTTTAATCTTCAAAGTAATCTCTATCAATGATATGCCACATGTAAAAAAATTATGCTACGACTACTGATGGGTTGTTTGCATGTCAATTTCAACTTCCTACACGACTAAAACACTGTTTAAAAATTACTGCAGATCTGTGACAGACGAATAGACAACCGAGTCTCATGATAAGAGTTTCGTTTTTAGTATTTTGATACGGATTCCTAAAAAAAGTATAGATGCAGTAAAGAGACTTCAATGCATGTACACAACAGAGACATCCATACTAATAAAACAATAATTATAGGTGCAGATAAAATAAATAGTTTAAATATTGTTGACAAATATTAATAATAAGCTTTGATAGTCTTCTACGTTTGTTAACAATATTTATTTATGTATATGAATGTACATTGTACATACACACATAAATAAATATTAGTATCAGTAGAATAGAATTGAGTCTTTAATTTGGCGAAATCCAACCATTGTTTTACTCTGCAGCTATCAAATGTTTTATACGGCTTCAAACCTCGCTACATTCGAAGATCAAGCTATGTTGCAACAATTGAAAATCTCCCTAATAAATCTACGAAACAATGGCCTGAAACTTCGCTGCATTCGAAAGTCAAACCGTGTTGCAACAACTGAAAATTTCCCTAAATAAACAAAACAATGTCGTTCAATTACGGCTTCAAACCTCGCTACTTTCGAAAGTCAAACCACGTTGCAACAATAAATAAACAAACAAAACAATGGCGTATGAACTATCAAAGCCTGAAACCTCGCTACCTTCGAAAGTTAAACCGTTTTGCAACAATTGAAAGTCTCCCTAAATAAACAAAGCAATGGCGAATTAACAATCGCAGCTTCAAACCTCGCTACATTCGAAGGTCAAACCAAATGTCGCAACATTAGATAATCCCCCTATATATCATATTATTAATATTATAAATGCGAATGTAAGTTTGTTTGTTACGCTTTCACGCAAAAACTACTTAACCGATCATCATGAAACTTTGCACATACACTCTTGAAGGTATTAGAAGTAACATAGGATACTTTTTATTAAAAAAAAATAAAAATCTTTTACGAAAAATAAGAAAGGGTTGAAAACATTTTTTGGGCCCAAAAATACCGAAAAATTTCTCCGAATCGTTTCAAAATTGAAATTTAACCCTTTAGTAATGATTAAAATGTGCTATTAAAATTTCATTAAAATCGGCCCGACAGGACCGGACTTACAAATTTTATGAAAACGAAATATTATAAATGCGAATGTAAGTTTGTTTGTTACGCTTTCACGCAAAAACTACTTAACCGATCATCATGAAACTTTGCACATACACTCTTGAAGGTATTAGAAGTAACATAGGATACTTTTTATTAAAAAAAAATAAAAATTTTTTACGAAAAATAAGAAAATTGTTTGTCAAAATATGTGCAATACCTCAACCCCTGATATGCATGTCAAAAGTCGATTTCCATCTCAATCGCGGGCGTAGCCGCGGGTAGCGGCTAGTAGATAATAATATATACTATGCGCGAACGTATAACTTATGCACAGTGGTGACTGTATCGGCCTGTATATAATGATATCACGTGTGTAGCTGACCATTCACTGACCCCAAACTCATCTATTATATTCTCTTTCCGGGAAACCGGTGTGCGCAGCGCGAGGACAATGCTTCCACATCCGGACATGGATGGACCAAACCGAGCCGGCGACACTACGTTAGCTCTGCATGCCGTCCAGTGTCCGCGCAGTACCTACTACCTGTAGCACAGGGCATCCATGCCACAACAAGCGGTGCATCGCGCTGATGCTTCACGGCAATAAGGGTCGAACTATTCGATTTTCATGACTAAATTTCAACACAACCTCAATCAACAAAATATACTATTTATGTTACATTCTATAACTAAATATAAAATTATATATAAAATACTTAATACTTCGCTCGAATTTGTAGATTGCCACCGTTTTTTCGTCCACTTATGTTGCAAAATTGGTCTTCACGAAAAGCTATTTTATTTTAATGCGATAATATATAGCCTGAAGGCCCATTCTATATATTGATAAAAAAAAAATTGAAATCGGATGAGTAGTTTCGGAGTTTACTTCCTACATCCAAACTTACAAAATTTATCTCTATAATGTTAGTACAAATTGAATCGCTATAGACTGTAGATTAGGGCCCAAGGGGTCATCTCTCTGTGGCATTTGATAAAAGAAAAATTGCAAATTATTTATGAAAGTTTTCAATAATAGTTATTGGCGTAACTAGTAGTCTAAGTCATTCATCGCGCTGACAGGTCATGACTTAGCCTACAAGTTACGCCCATAATTTTATTCAACAATTGCGCGTTATTCATGTTTTATTTATTGTTATTAATGAGATGTTTTAAATATCTATTTATTTCTTTATAAAAAAAAACTGTCAATACTAACAGCACGATTCAATGTTTTGGTTTGAGGTTAGCCGGTTATGAATAAACTCCATGTCGAAAACATTCGGCCTCTCAATTTTAGCCTCAATGGGTAACAACGAAGTTGTTGTTACCGACTATTTCGTTACGACTCAGAAAATAGTTACGTTTATTTTCATTACTCCACAATGGCCGAGCTAGTAGGAATCTTCATTGAGTTATGACAAGTAATTGTCACCAGTCGGTAAATGGCTATTTAGGGTTCGGTTTTTAGGCATGATAAAACATGAATAACGCGCATGAGTTGAATAAAAGAAATTATCTGCAATTTTTTTTGTCTTGGCAAATTAAAGTATGATTTCATAGTTCAAAATAAATACTAATTTCATCAAGCTATATACCAAACGAAAAACTCTATTTTAAAACTACATATTTGAAATTATTTCGAGTCCGGGTCTGCATTCAAACACAGCAATAAATGTTGATCTAATATTATAGTTGATGTAAATAATCAAGGGCGCGATATCTAGGTACAATTGACGGGGAAAATTCACGCACACGTGAACTGATTTTCACAGGCACAACAATAGCAACACGCGCAGTCCATATACAGGAGCGTTTAGACTGTGACAATTAGACGCTCTCGAATTTTTTTTTTGCAGCGAGTTGTACACATTTTCATTTTAGTATTGATGTCATCGTACTCACTACAGTGCGATCCCGTAAATTTGAACTGACTAAATAAAACTATTATATGGTTTGGAGAAAGAAAAGTTCGTGTCCGTGTTGTAGGTTATTCGTGAAAATGTTGGAATATAAAATCATTACAAGATAGTTTTCAAAATTAGAACAGGGGCTATTTTCCTTGCTAGGTCCGCTGTGAGGTATTAATAAAGACCAATCGGGAAGCAGTATCTTGTCACGTGGGCGACTTGAACAAACGCCCACAAACCAACATGCCGTCATTCTGCTTAGAGTCAGACAACAGGCACGTTTTGCTCTGTGTTTATATTTGAACTGTCACTGCGCGCGCACACGATCTATCCTCAAAACTAGCTTGAAAAGACGTCTCGTGCGAAGCAATCCGGAAAACCAGCGCTAAGAAACAGTAGGAAAATCTAGCAGCGTTTTTAGCCTCGTGATGCCTCAAGGGTATTTGAATTGGTACTTACACATAAGAAAGTTCGACGGCTATCACTGCAACTTAACGAGCGAACAGCATCGGTTTGGAAGAGATCCGGACCGGACTGGGCCGACCAACGAAGGACCGACGGCTCCCCGGGAAAATTCCCGGTCCGGATCTCTTCCTTAGTTACATAGTCACATAGGGGCCTGATGAGTTCATTTACTTTATTTCGAACAATTGTTTAACAATTTTCCCGGTAATTTTTTACGTTCCAGATCGACCCTGCGAGCGAATAGACGTTTTCACGTCAAAAAGTAGGTACTTTACTTGATTCAACATGTCGAACTTTGACTGTACTAATTTTCGCGTCAAATCATTGACTGTATCAACGCCCACCACATTCATATGTACCTGGTATTTAATATTATTTACATACGCGTTACCTAAACACAGTGCTCGGGAGATTTGAATGCTCCAACACTTCGCTATATTCTACGCAACAAGCGGGGTAGTGTATGCATTTAGTGCAACGTTAGTGCGTTAGGTGTTAGTGTACACTAAAAAAAAAATAATACACACACTCAGTGGTGGTTTGTGCACTGCATTGGGACAGGGTTGTGTCCCGAATAGACTGGAGATTCGGTGACTTCAACGGTGGAGAAGGTGGTTAACCTGAAAGTGACTTTTGTGCGTCGCGCCGTCAGAATAATTTCTTTTCTCTGTATAGTAGAGCTTACTTCTGAATTATACGACAAAGAGTTCCGATTTACGCTCGGATACATTCGTATTTAATACGGAAGACGTCGTAAGACGTTCGTGTGAAGCGTCGCTTGACGATCGGGTTGTTTCGTGTTTATTAAAAAGGCGGGAAGAACATTAATTTCTTTTTTTTCTGGCAGCCACGGCAACTCGTAAGTATAAATAGCATTGTGTAAAGTTTACAGTTATGTGATTATAATATAATACACTGCGAGACATCTGTTGACAATAAACTTATATTAAAAAACAAAAAAAAAGAACAGTTATTAAAAAACTGGCAGAATATAATTTCAAAACATTTATTTTTTACATATTAATTGCAAAAATTGAAAAGAAGGAAGTAGGAAATATTTTATTAGGTTTGATAGCGATTAATATTTATTTGAATGTTGTTTATGCAGCTACAGTGTAACCTCTTTATAACGTCATTCGTTATAACGAAAAACTCCCTATAACGTAGAATTTTTTACAATTTGGTTGGTTTACCTTAAGGCCCATACATTAATAACCTCTTTATAGCGCAACGGCCATTCTCTATTACGAAGAAATATGTTCACATTTAGGCGTCAGCAAATATTTACAGACGTAAAGAGGACGATTCTGAACAATCAGCAACATTCAACAAGCACTTGATGCCGACAAACTTATCGAAAAATTCCTATTATTTAATGAAGATGATTTAACCACATCCCAAGTCATGCATAAGATACTTAATAAAATACAAAACAAATATTGGCATAGCAAAAAACGTCAGCAAAGTGCTTGGAATAAACGAATTAGGTGAAATTTGGTTATTTTTCTTTCTTCCCTCCATATAACGAAAACTCTTTATAACGAAAAAAATGCTCGGTCCCTTGAGATTCGTTATAAAGAGGTTACACTGTATTTGTATTTTTCAAAATAAATTGCTTACAATTAAAACCAAAATGTACATTCGCTACCAAACTATTTTATTTATCGCTACACCAGTGTTCACAAACATTTTTCGTTCCATGTATATGCGGTACTATATGTGTATGAAATTTTCTTACACAAGCTCCGTCTAACAAGTTTACAATGACTTTTCTTAAGAAAAATAGATTTGTTACTTCCGGTGGACAATGCGTAAACTACAAATAAGTGACCCGTCTATTTTTTCTTTCAATGGAAAGAGACGCGCGATTTGAAATAACTATTTTTTTTACAAAAGCAAAAAAAAACCGCCTTTTTTTAATTTTATTCATATCATGAAAATGTAACCATTTCTTCCTTTGAACAATTCAAGAAAGTAGGGTTCCACCTTTTTCAAACTGAGATAATTATTAAATGCATAATAATAATTAATAATAATGCTCAAATTCACAATTAAGTGAGCTCAAGAAATTACGAATAACGATAACCGTCTGTGACGATGGGACATGATTTGAGATAGAAAGTGCAGAGGGTATTTATTTTATACCTACTGCCCTTTTGCTAGAACTAAAAATACATTTTATAATAACATAAAAAATGACAAATTATGAAGGCTTTAAAAAAAATAATATTACGAGGCCAAGCAGTGCCACCTTAAAAAATCTCTAAAGCCGCATCTGGATACTTTTTGAATTTAGAGTTTACGATATAAAGAAAAGAAATGTTTTATACGCGGGATTACTGGGTACGACTTTCTATCCTAAAAGTACCTACATTTAGCGCTGAAATTCCACAGAAACCAGGGTAAATTTCAATGCTAAATGCACTTTAAAACTACTTTCATCTTTGGAGTCGTATACGAGAAATTAGATACTAGAAAAACACACGTTAATCAAATTACGATAAGCTAAGCAAAGAAACAATAACAACAAATACATTTATATTCAAGTGTATAGGCTTCACGACCGGTGTTGCTCTAAATCTTCTTGGTTTTTGGACTTGTAGGCCGTGATTCAATGCTATTTCTACCTGAAGTTTCGTCTACAACTGCAGTAGACATTATTAAAGGCGACGTGGCAGCGGGCGAAGTGTCCTTCTAGGCGGCTCTCAGGTAAGTGTGTCGACGACTGGTGTCTAAGCGTCATTGTGCTTTCTGCTCGGTCGTATTAGGAAGCACGAACAAGGACCGAGCCGAAAACACACTCACGCTTAGACACCACCGACACACTTATTTGTGAGCCGCCTAGAAGAGCACTTCGTCCGCTGCCACGGCGCCTTTGATAATGTCTACTGCAGTTGTAGACAAAACTTCCGGTAGAAATACCAAAGAACTACGACCTATACAAGCCCGGAAACCAAGAAGGTTTGGATATATTATGTTTATAGTTGTATTTTAACACTCGTCGTCGTCGTCGTCGGTGCATTTCTCGTCGAAAAAGTCGTGAGCATAGACAGACTTGAGCCAGAGTTGCGGCTTGTGGTAGCAGAGTTCCTCCGGAGTACTGATGCCGAGATCGTCCAAGGTCGACTGTATCTCGCCAATAATATAAGGATAGATGGTCTTTGTGTACGGACCGCACTTGTCCTTGACGCTCTCGAGAAAGCGTATGGCTAGTGCGAGATCGTCGACGTATCGGCACGCCCTCAGGGCGGCGATGACGATTCGCGGTCCCGGCACCAAGTCCATGCCGGCCAGATCGTTCATGTACTGACGGATCGCCCAGCCGTCGATTTCGGGATTGCAGAACAGGGCTTCGTACCTGTAGCGTACACGGGAAGTTCGCCGATTAATTTCTCGTCGAGTATTTTTTTATAAGCTTACCCTACGTCTGGCCGGTGTTGGGAGTATCGATCCCGAAGCGGCTCAATCTTTCTCATGGTTTATTAGACTCAATTGTACTTTGGCTGCCTGACGTTAGTATCGTGATATGACACCGTGGCGAATTGAGCCTCCTCGGAATTAATGTCTCCAACACCGGCTAGACGCAAAACTTTCATCGCGTTTACAAAATATTTTAGTAGGTGCCTATATCTTATATTTTAAACTGGGCATTATCCACAACTTTATTTATTATATTGTTTTTTAATGCGAACGAAGCTGGCTATAAAATGGCATTTACTTTGATTTGAGGATCTCTATTCTCTATGTAGCAAAATTAAGCTGAAATCAGATTCGAAGTTTAAGATATATGGCGAAACAGACAGATAAAAAATCTGGAATGATCGACCATGACTTGTTACCTGCACGCAAAATGTCTCAAAAAATGATTTTTCTGCAAAAAAGGATCTCACAGGAAAACCTCCCTTTACACTTGTATTATTTGTACCTATGTTGACAGTTCCGGAATAAAAAAAATTCATTTAAAATTCACACAACCTTGCGTGGTCAGCAGACATTCGTGTAACCGCCGGTAGAGGCGCGACGATCAAACTCTGACCATTCCACCTGCCGTCGGTTACCACGACGACTGAAAGAGAGCGGTCACTTTTTTTTGAACATCAATTTTATAAAGTTGAAAAGACGCGACAGCATGATTCTTCTTCAGTAGTAAAAAAATAATTTTCGTTGGGATTTAAGTACCTACTTTTATTTGTCGAATACCTAATTTTTCAGCGTTCCGTTTTTTTGGATTCAAGGAATCGTGGTCGGTATCTTACGCAAAATGTTTGGTCAACGAGCCGCGTCGAATGCCAAATATCGCGTTCACCCCCTACCGATGCCAGAGACGACCGTTAACACGCGATATCGATTTTAGACCGGATGCATGTTTTGTCGACAATAAAGCAGTTGCGGATTTAAAATTCAAATTAATAACAAAATGGTTGAATGTTTAATTGCAACTGTGATTATTCTAACAATAGAAATTATTTGGCGGCACCAATCAATCGATTTGTCAATTTATCCAACAGACTCGCCGCCAGATATCAAAATTTAAACGTGCCTAGATATAAAAGCAGTGCCGGATTAACATATAAGCAAAGTAAGCGACTGCTTAGAGCATCACGTCTCAGGGGGGAACCAAAAATCACAACTCAGAAATGAAAAGTACATCACTAGACCGTATCAACAAGAAACTTTCTTTTGTCATGTTCTCAAAAATTTGATCTACTGATATAAAATTCTCTTTAGAAGTAAAAAATTTTTCAAACTGTATAAAAATGCCTAAGGTCCGATTTTATAGATAGTGAAATTTTCAATGAGATCCAATTTTTTCCTAAAATTCTATTGTTTTTACTGTTTTTTATCAATTTTTTAACATGAGAAACAGAAAATATTAGATTTTTTTAGACTGCTGTTAGAAATGAGGCCCCATAGGCAATAGGTCATATGCATAAGACTCCAAATTGGTTTAAATTTTTATTTCGAAATATATTTTAGTTCTTGATTATAACGTAATGGTTATTTTATTAATCTAATCACTGAAAAAAATACAACTAATAAAAAAGAAATGTGGAAAATAAGCGCTATTTTCGAATTCTCAAAACGCATCGTGACATCAGAGTATATATCAACAACAGTTTCCATGACAACGATGTCGTCTCACAGTAAGATTATGTCAGTATTTAGAGAAAACAACAAATAAATTTCATTTAGAACATTGACAATAGGTCATATGCATGATTTTTTTTTATATTTTTAATAGATTATTTAGTCAACCATAATACGGAAAAAAATTGATAATCATTTAAAAATGTAATATTATCATAAGAAAAAAAATATTAAATTCCACATTCAAAAATAGACAGTTTAAACAATCGGCCATGTTCGCGGGCTTATGTGACGTCATGATATACGATGCATGTCAACCTTGATGTCAAATTGTCAATGTTCTAAATGAAGTTTATTTGTTGTTTTCTCTAAATACTGACATAATCTTACTGTGAGACGACACAGTCGTCATGAAAACTGTTGTTGATATATACTCTGACGTCACGATGAGTTTTGAAAATTCGAAAATAGCGCTTATTTTCTACATTTCTTTTTTATTATTTGTATTTTTTTCAGTGATTAGATTAATAAAATAACCATTACGTTATGATCAAGAACTAAAATATATTTCGAAATAAAAATTTTAACCAATTTGGAGTCTTATGCATATTATGACCTATTTGACATCAAGGTTGACATGCATCGTATATCATGACGTCATATAAGCCCGCGAACATAGCCGATTGTTTAAACTGTCTATTTTTGAATGTGAAATTTAATATTTTTTTTCATATGATAATATTACATTTTTAAATGATTATCAATTTTTTTCCGTATTATGGTTGACTAAATAATCTATTAAAAATATTTAAAAAAATGCATGCATATGACCTATTAGAAATATTTAAGGCATCAAGGAGTCTTAATCCGGCACTGTATAAAGGTATTCGAACTTTTTTTCATTTATGGGTCAAATTTACGCAGTTATTTATTTTTCATATAAAAATAGTTCAAAAAAACTTGTAGTTTTTAATTTTTTTTAAATTCTGTAGGTACCTAGGTACTCATTTAATTTGGGATTAGAATTAGAAGTCCGATCGTTTTTAAATCTTCATTACTTACATCGTTTTACCCGCATAAGGCCGCTACACACGAGGCTGGATTTGTCGCTAGATTCCTTGCTAGATTTGACTACTAGTTTTCTTAATTGCTTTTTTGTGCTCGCTTCACACGAGACGTCTTTTCAAGCTTGTTTTGTGGATAGATCTGTCGTCCACGTGACAAGATACTGTTACCTGATTGGAAAAATAGTCCCTGTTCTAATTTTAAAATCTATCTTGTGAGCTAGCAGGCCAGCCCGCAGTGACGTCATTTCCAGTCTCGTACCCAGTCTACCGGCAGAAGTCCAAGCAGTTTTTCCAGTCTCGTGTGCAGCGGCCTTAAGCTTCGCGAAGTAAGTTTCTAAATAATTTCGGGCAGTTCTACTATAGCAATCTAGGATCCTCGATTAGACAGCAATTATTCTAGTAAAAATTATTTACATGTCGCCTTTAAATTGTAAATCCTTATATAATTATTTCAACGTACAAGCGTTGAAAATTATTTCACGCGCGATATTTTTCAACATGAAACTTATTCAAATGATATTAGTATACCTATTGCAAAACCCCAACTATACAAAAAAAAAAACACCACAACCTGTTAGTAAGTGAAAGCACACCCATTTACAGTCAAACCTGTGAGTTTACACATTGTCAGTTTACACATAAGTAACGTAAACAGTTGTATGTCGCATACATAAGACTAATGATTTTTATCTTGAAGTTAACTGTTTTATATAAATGATCGCCAAAAATGTTCAATCAAATGTTTGTGTTTTGATTACAAGTTATTATTTATTTATAATACAGGCCATCAATTGTCCGAGTTTACTAGGCCTAGTGACAAATCATATTCTTGGCCTTTTACCAGTTATTAGGTCAGAATCTGGGAACTTCCTATATAGACGCGTCCACACTTTGCCGCCGTGTGTCAACAGCACACGAATAAATAAATAACCAGAAGTAGGCTACTTTCTATTATGCGCTTTATTCTTTCTGGTAAACTCGGTGCTTGGTTAACCTGAGATTCTATCCTGAAACGGTCAGGGATGTAACGTCTTGAGTGTTGGAAGGTTTACAGCGAATTGTTTATAACGCGTCGGATTTAATAAAGCATTTTATTTAATTACTTTGTCTAGGTATTTGTTTTATTTCATTTTATTTAGCTTGGTACGATAGTAAAACAAAACCATACATATATAAATTTATTAGGTACGCTTATAAAAAAGCAATAAAACTTAATCTTTTACTTGGAACCAAGGTCAATAATTCGTCGGTAGACACATAAAAAAAACATCGTCTCCGAGTTATCCTTCTGGCTGTTTACTTATTCTTGAGCCAATATAGTATGAACGCACTTTAAAACATAGTGAAGACATGAAGATTGACTCTATTCAATAAATAGAGTAACTGTGATCCATTGAAGTTAATGATGAGTATTTGGAAAGAATTCCGTGGCATACGGATCGAAAATGAAGCAATACTGAGACTTTTTTAAACTTGCAACTAATACTAACGTTTCGATACGTTTTGTATCATCTTCAGAGTGTTCAAATGCTGTCACATGTTATTGAGAACATGGTGTCACTCAACTTGTTGTTATTTTTTTAATATATTTTTAATGTGGATACTGGTTAATGTTAATGGTTTAAAATTATTAGTTTCTTTTAAATATAAAATTATTGTCACAAAATTAAAAAAAAAATTAAATTTGTGACAATAATTTTATATTTAAAAGAAACTAATAATTTTAAACCATTAACATTAACCAGTATCCACATTGAAAATATATTTAAAAAATAACAATTAACAAGTTGAGTGACACCATGTTCTCAATCCATCAACAACAATATACTGATAGCATGTGACAGCATTTGAACACTCTGAAGATGATACAAAACGTATCGAAACGTTAGTATTAAATGCAAGTTTAAAAAAGTCTCAGTATTGCTTCATTTTCGATCCTTATGCCACGGAATTCTTTCCAAATACTCATCATAGTGAAAACATATAAACAACGGCATTCCAACGATACCTCAAACCGATATTTTTGCTAACTTTTACATTATGTGCTAGATACGTGTTTAGCCCATAACCTGGAGATCATTTGTTAACACCTGACAATGTGTAATCTGACAGCTTTAACTCTATTTATTTTTTTATTTACTGGCTATCGAGCTTTTCGTCTTGCACGTTCACGTGGTGCATAAGTGTCCGTCGCTGTTGGATGGCGACAGCCAAATTTGCAAGAGGCGCGGCCCGTGCCGCTGCGATCTCTCTGACGACGCCTTGCGCCACCCGACTCAAACGGCCGCTCAACGAAAGTAGCATCTTCGTTTCTGCAAACAAACAATATTACAAATTAATAAAATATTCCAGATAGGTACCTGCAGTCTTTCAATATTTCAAAAGATTCTAGACACGCATAAGCATCAGAAAGTTTTTGTTGACCTGCATAAGTTAAGCATATTTCAAACAATTCGTATACTTTCGAAAAAATTTTTAAGCATTTATAGGAAATGATACTATATGGTCCAAAATTACTGTGGCAGTGATTTTGATTTATATTTTGATCTCCAAAATTTTGCAAAAGAACGAGTATTTCGCATAATATGTTCTAGAATACTTTTGCCTATTAATTATAGAATTTCACTTCTGTACTTATTTAACATTAAATTTATATTATACTATCGGTCCTGTCCGGTTTCACCCGGGTGCAAAAGAACGAGTGGGGAAGGGAGGGACATGAGTACGCACATTCATCTTAGTATAACGAGATGAATGTTGTATCCAAAATTCATGATGATCTGAGTTATACCGCTCAAAAGTTCTTGTCGATAAAAATCAGTAGGTATTTATACTTTTTTAAAGTAATAAATTTCTTAATAAATATTTAATTGAAAACACTGTAGGATAATTATTTTTATATATCTAGGTTATACCTATATAGTTATAACAGTTTTCAAATGATTAGATTTATTTAATTTTAATTAGTCCTAAATAAAATTTAAATAAATTTAAATGTAAACCTTAGAAGAAAACAATGTGGAAAAAAAGTATATTCGCCCAACGTGGGGCTCGAACCCACGAACCTGATATTAACAGTCGCATTTTCTACCGCCTGACCTAGCCGGGCTTGTAAATGTACGATCTAAATATTGATATAATATGTAGTTACGGCATTTCACCTGAATAGAAGTTATTTTTGAGATACATTTTGCAATATTTTTCAATGATGCTCCGCTCCTATTGGTCGTAGCGTGATATTATATAGCCCATAGCCTTCCCCGATAAATGGGCTATCCAAAATTTTTTTTTTCAAATTGAACCAATAGTTCCTGAGGTTAGCGCGTTCAACCAAACAAACAAACAAACAAACTCTAGCTTTATATAAAATTATATAAAATTCTCGTGTCACAGTTTTCGTTGCCATACTCCTCCGAAACGGCTTGACCGATTTTGATGAAATTTTTTGTGCTTATCCGGTATCTATGAGAATCGGCCAACATCTATTTTTCATCCCCCTAAATGTTAGGGGTAGTCCACCCCTAAATTTTTTTTTTTATTTTTTAGACAAAATTTTTAATTTCTATTTTTTTATGATACAACATACAAAAATACATACAATCCTCAATTTTCACCCTTCTACGATCAACCCTTATTTTTTAATAGCCATTTTAGTAATTTAATCATTTTTCCTCTCCGGTCGAAAACTGATCAATCGTCATTTAATTAGTTATCCCCGACAGATGTCTACAGGTGTCACTTCGCCAACATCTATTTTTCATCCCCCTAAATGTTAGGGGTAGTCCACCCCTAAATTTTTTTTCTTCCAACGAAGTTAACCCTATCACTACAGCTCGCATTAATGGTTCTGCCACATTTTACGATGTGACCACTACTCGCAATTTTTTTCCTTCAATATGATTACGTTTTGAAGAATTAGTATCACCCCAACGACAAATTCCGTCATTAAGAGTAATTCGTAGATACCTACAAATACCCCCTGCACCCTTCATCTCAAATCTTTTCCCCTCGCCTAAAAACGGTTCGCGCTCTCCCGACGCTATTTTTAAAGCTAGAGGGTTCTGGTAAACGCCAAATGAAAGACAAAGAATCAGACTACAGATCCTTCAGGCGAATTTTTTGAAAAAAAAAAAATGAAAAAATTTACAACCTTTTGAAAAAAATACAAAGTTACGTAATATTTCACACGTAGGCGAAACTGTTTTTCAAAAAATTCGCCTGAAGGATCTGTAGTCTGATTCTTTGTCTTTCATTTGGCGTTTACCACTACCCTCTAGCTTTAAAAATAGCGTCGGGAGAGCGCGAACCGTTTTTAGGCGAGGGGAAAAGATTTGAGATGAAGGGTGCAGGGGGTATTTGCAGGGACGAATACTCTTAAACATCGAAACCTCGTATACTGTCACTATAAACGTTTCGTATAGGGCAGTCATATTGAATATTTTGTAGTGGGGTTTCCGTCTACAGGTAAAATTCCAATAAAGCGTTCATTACGGAAAAATGATAGCATTTTGGGACATATTCGGACACAAAGTTAGTGTTCCGTATATATCAGCGGCGTGTTGTTCGTACCTGTTTTTATTACGATGACTTGTTCGTCAGTTATTATCTGTATATTATGCGAGGGTGTGGAATCAGCTTCACACGCACTCGCCATGGGAGAGTGCACACCCAACGCCCAATAAACTATTGCAAGGGAATGCAAAACCTTACATTGACACGTCCGCGTCGGGTGGATTCAAGCGACAATACATAGTTTATTAATTGAATTATGTGTATACGTTCGTATATATAAACAGCTTACGTTACGTATTGTCAAAACGCACGCACCTAGCTAAAAAATAATAAATTGCGCTTTTTTGTACATAAAATGCGAACAATAAAAA
The DNA here is from genome assembly GCA_963575645.1 of Xanthostigma xanthostigma. Classification (NCBI taxonomy): domain Eukaryota; kingdom Metazoa; phylum Arthropoda; class Insecta; order Raphidioptera; family Raphidiidae; genus Xanthostigma; species Xanthostigma xanthostigma. Next base: position 26,510,638 of record OY754471.1, read on the forward strand.
CGTACACAAAACACGGATTTTTCCGTACTGAAAGCACGGTTCGTCGAATAGTTTTATATTATGTTTACAGACGGCTTTACTCGCGTAAATGTCAGTTCTAACAGAAAATGCTTCATTTAACCCCTGCTTGGTTATCTAGCACATGTTTTACGGTAACTATTCAGCTAACATCACACTCGAATTTTGAATGTTTTAGAGCAGGGGTGTCAGCCTGATTTTTCTAAAGGGCGCAATATGAGATTTAGTATGACGTGTTAGCGGGCCAGTAAAAAATGAAATTTAACTATTTATATCCGACACCAGAGAATTATTTTTGTTACCAATTCAAGGACAACATTATTAATTCAGTTGACGGCTGCTAAATAACAGGTACAGTAATTCATGTTGGGTTTTGGCAGAAATCGTCTTAACCCGATTCTATATTCTAAGATATGGTATAATATTTTGGGGAGGTAGTACTTACACTAAGCAATTATTTATCTTACAAAAAAGATGCTTACGCAACATAATAAGAATTAGACAACGGGAATCATGTAAGCCATATTTCAAACAACTATAAGGATATTGACGATGCCCTGTATATTATATATCTTAGAAGGAGCTTGTTTTGTTAAAAAGAATTACGATTATTTTGAACAGGAGAGGACGATCCACGAATATTGCACCAGGGCAAAAACGGACCTTCACATACCACATGTAAAATACTCTGTAGTTAGGAAAAACAAGTACATTCGAATGATGAAAATCTACAATGTAATTCCATCAGAAATTAGATTATTAAATTATAAATTATTTAAACAAAATTTAAAAAACTATCTAATAACTAATACGTACTATAGCACAGAGGAATTTTTTAACGCTTGAATTTTTTATTGACTTGTTTCATGTCTGTATGGTATTTTAGAAATAAAGATTATTATTATTATTATTATTATTATTATTATACTTTAAGTTTGGGAATAAAAAATCATCAAAATCGATTCATCCGTTTTTCAACGATGCTGATAAAAACGGACAGACAAAAAATGTGGTGAAGGTACGTTTTCTCAACTAAGTACCTATTATAAAAATATAAAAAAGCCGCAATAAAATGAAATTACTGTACGTACAGCTGTATGTCTCGTTACAGTTCTATATAAATTAGTTTCGAAAATATTTTTCGCCGCGTATTGTCACAAAAAAGACTGCTTGGACATACTTACGAGAATTATATAGAAAATAAACTTCTTAAGATCTTGGTGGAAGCGACGTAACATTGTTTATGGTTGTCCTCACTAAAGCCTAAGATAGCGAATGCGAGTATTTTTCAAGTCTGGTGTCATTTGTCCAAGGTTGAAATTTGACAGCGCAAGTCGCACGCACACATTTGTAGTGGTCCTGGGTACTAGGTGTTAATAATACTAAGTCTAAAGCTTTATTACCTAATCTATACTAATACCTACTAAAAATATCTGATTTTTGTATTTTTGATTGTAACGAGTGAACTCAAAAACTACTGGACCGATTTTAAAAATTCTTTCACTAATATAATGCTACATTATCACTGAGTAACATAGGCTATATTGTTAATCGAGTTAAATTAGGAATCCCCATGAAAACTCCAATAATAATGTAACCCAAGTTGTAAAAAATATATAAAAACTTTTGAACGATAACTCCGATCATCATGAAATTTGGACACAACATTCATCTCGGTAAACTAAGGTTCTCTTAGCGAAAAACTTAAGTTATTTTTAAAAAATGAGTAAGATAAACCCTTTTAATAGAATATTTAAATTAATATTATTTTCAAAAAAAAATATGATTTTTTCTGGTATTAATATTTGCATGAATTTTGCGAATGCGAATGTCCAAAAATATGCGAATATTAATGTTACATTACTAAGTCATTAATTACGTGAAATTAAATTAAACGTCATCACAAAACATCCGTGAGCGGAGGTGGGATTCGAACCCACTACAGTTTGATCCAAAGGCTCATATTTTAAATCTAAACAAATTCGGTACAGCGAATTCTTTTATCTGAAGAGGGAGAGAAAAAACACGAAACATCCGTCATTAACGCTCACATGCCTTTCGGCACCTGCTCAATATATACACCTGGGTGCCGAATCTAACGAGCTCTTTGCGCGTTTTTTGGTTCACAGTTCGTCCGTCGAGGCGCACGCGTAGATTCCGCTTCAATTGTTTGCGGAAGTTAACATCCGCCGTCCATTGTCCAACCGGCTATTCGCATTATTGTCAATCATCCCGTCTCTATCCCCCACCCCACCGCCGCGTTCCAGCTTCATCTTTACACAGATTCACGGAAAAATCACAAACGCTGTGTGTGTGCGCAGGACCGCACTCAAAGGTTAACCTTTTTTAAATATATAAAAGTTTCAAACACTTCAATGTCGACATTCATTCGGTTTGATGAATTCGCGCGAGCATGTTCGAATGATATTTTTTTGACAATGTGCTTCGCTAGCTGTCATGCGCATACGACAATATTTTTAATTCAAACGTTAATGGCGGTGAACGGTTCTGTGCGATAAACAATAATGATAAGAAACGTTTATTATTTTAAAGTGTACAATAATTCTAAAAATAAACCGTAAATAATTTTTAAATATTTTATCGATCGTGAAGGAAAACAAGTGATTGCGCTATAAATATTTACACAAAATAAGTGTGTTGAGAGAATTGTGTTATTTAAGTGTTTTTTATAATAGGTACCTACTCGAAGTTACAAAAAATAGCATCAATTGGGATATATTTAAAGGTGTGTAATTGGAACATTATCTTAAAGATAATTTGACAATTTGTTACACTGAGTGTATTTTTTAAGGCTACCGGAACTTTTTGGTCTAGTACCTATTATAAATTAATTATAATATTATTTTCATACCCTGAAAAAAATATTTCTAAATATTCAGCCAACAAACGTAGGTTGATAAAAAAAACCCGTTGCATTTATGAAAAGTTATTTGAAAGAACGAATAATTTAGTACATATACCTATTGATATCTATAGTCTATACAGATAAATAAAATTGAAGTGTCTGTTTGTAATATCAAAATAACATTTTTTTACTAAATGTATATAAAAGTATACATATACGGTACCTACTTATAACAAAAAAGCACTTTTTAAAGTTTTTGTCTGTCTGTCTGTTTGTTTGTTCCCGCTAATCTCCGATGCGACTGGACCGATTTTGACGGGACTTTCACTTATAAGGAGTAACTTAGGATAAAAAAAAATAAAATAAAAAAATAGGGAATTATTTTCGTAAACTCTGCGAACTGAACAAACATTTTGTCGTGTTTCATTTCAATCGCGGGCGGAGCCGAGGGGAACAGCTAGTTAAAAAATAAAGTTTCAGGTTGATAAATTTTTATAATCATACTACGTAGATACCTGTTTGGTTCAGTTTAGGCTTTAGATATTGAGCGTCTATAAAATATCTTACATAATACACGATGCGAATTCATAAAGAATAAAAGTTGCGTGCCAATAAAATCCTCCGATTTGGATCAATATTCATTCTAAGTGATTTTTACTAGTTAAGTATTTAAATTTCAGAACTTTCAATGCTAGATAAGAAAACCTCACATTTTTGAGTTTTCATTGCTTGTAGAAAAGGACGTCCAGCTTTTTTTGAGTTATACGCGTTTTTTTTTATTTCTCTTCCTGTGTTTAAAAATTATAACCATCTAAAATTTCTCAAGCGTTATAAAATTTGTTGATTGCCCAAAACTTCTAAACGAAAAGATCCAGGTGTTTGCATGTGCTTATTGGAATTCAGAACTTTTTGAAAAACACCATGCTTGTGAAAAAGTCGAGGTGATTCCAATGAGTATAGATACAAGAAAACGTCTATATCTCTTCTGGCTTAGAAGATTGTAGGTACGCGTTTAAAACGGAATCTGCAACCTGGTCCTGAACGAGCGTTTTAACTCACTGTTCTGTGCAGGTTTTAACTTCAAAAGTATTAGAAAAGTCAATTTTTAATACTACTTAACTGCAATATTCTTATTTTCTATAGGTAAATATTTATTTTATAGGTAATAACAATTTTGCGACAAGAACTTTTATATAGTAGTTTAAGCAGCGGTGAACTGCGGCGTTCATTTTATTACCGAGAAACGCTTTTAACTGACTCGTTTGTTTTTAAAACAAATTAAAAAAATGTAATTTTTATACTAATTATTATATATAGCTTGTTTATTTTTTGTTGGCCCGCTGGTTTAATAATAATGTCATATTTGGATTCAGCGCACTCGAAAACATAATATATCTAGAGCTTAGGATTTTTTAAGATTGTGAATTCAATGGATATCCCTATATCTAAAAACTCGCTAAACATTGTAGCTAAACATCTATTAGTTTTTAGGCTTTGCGTCCATGGACACTTTTTCTTAGTGACCTTTAAACTATAAAATAAAACCATTTTCGATCAATTTAATCGAGAACCAAATCCCATAAGGTTTGTGCGGGGTCCTTTGTACATTTAGAGCAATACACATTTATCATTATTATTATTATGTTGGTGATATTTTACGCAATATTCCACTGTCCTTGCCTTTTTTCGGATTTTTCGGAGTTGGTTTCCTGAAACCAATGAATTCTGATTATTATATTCTCATAATAATTATTTTTGTAAATATTCAAATCTTAGATTAACGTCTGAATAGAAATCTTCAAATAAATAAAATTATCAACTATTTTTTTCAGATTGTAGGTATGTTGACAAAAAATTATAAAATTATAATTCAATATCTTAATAAATGACGTTTTGGTCCGGATTTGGAGCTTCTTCATTTATTGAGATATTGAATAATAATTTTAAAATTTTTTGTTAATATACAGTCTGAAAAAATTGGTTGATAATTTTATTTCTTTGGATATTTTTGTAAATGTTGAAATTATAGCAGTTTCACTATCCGTCCCTATTTTCAATATTTTTTTTTGATATCGGCATCACAGAACTGTTTGAGAAACTCTGATAAATCGAAATTCCGCTGTAGGTATACCGTAAATAGATGAAAACCCGTTGTATATACAAACAATAAAGTATTATTGGAACGATAAAATAATAGTGCATTGTCCACAATTTATATCGCAGCATCGCTATTTTTACTCTCTCACGCAGATAGAGGAAGAACCGAAGGTGATATAAATCGCGTTCGTCTCTCTCTTTTTTTTCATATTTAAATCGCACAACTTTAGAAAGAGACGACTATATACCGCGAAGGTGATGTGAAAAACATAGTCCTCCGTTTCGCTCTGTACGCGTTCATGGATCAGTGATTTTTAAAAGAGATACACCATAAGGTATAATTATTATGGACCAATCCGCGGGCATATCTGTGCTTCAGTCAAAGCACGAGCTTTTGGCGCATGCGTCGCAAACAGATAGGGTAAAGACACCGATTTTCTACCTTCCACCTGTGGTCGACCAGGTCATTCGCTAGATGTCTATGAGCCACTGTGGGATCTTGAATTTGGCACCCATGTAATATGTATGTCTCCTATTTTGCCCATTTCATTTTTCTCTACCTACCAACATTTATTTTAATTTACTATACCGAGCGAAGTGGCGTAGTGGCGAGAGTACTAGACTCGCATTCGGAAAGTACCGGGTTCGAATTCGTGGCGGGGGCGGGGCCAAAATTGGTTGGGGACTTTTTCCTGCTACCTCTCGCCGAGAAACGGTAATTCCTGTATCGGGCATCTTGTTGAGGTTTTCTATGGTTTCCTTCAATAATTCCAAATAAATATCGAGATGGTTCCTTATTCAAGGCCATGTCCGATTACCTGTCAAACACCCGTGCTCAAAATTTGCCACCTTATCCTAATGTCCTAAAATTCCTTCATTCCCCATTGCTATTAATTAAGTGGAAGTTTAAAAATGTAGAAAATAACGGGAAGTGTGATGGAAAATAGTAATGGTGCGAACGGCGTCTGTTATAACATAAAGTCGAGAAAAACGTTAAACGCATTATTGTTATTATATAGGTCACCCTGCTTAATTTTACATAAATTTGATTTTAATCAAACTTGGAAACAATTCGATTTGCACGCGGACGAAGCCGGGCCATGCAGACCTATACTATAAACATTTCGAAACTACTTATCGAACGGGGAAAACGGCATTAAAACCCGTTCAGTAAACCAGATTAAAACCGATTTTCACCAGGGCGAAGCTGGGTCGTACAATTGTATAGCTCTAAACCTTCCCCAAGAAATAAGTTAACGAATAGTAATAACTGCATTCAAATCCGTTCAGTAGTTCTCTAGATTACCCAGTACAGACCCCAACTGAGACTTCTTTTCAACCGACTTAAAAAAAATATTTTTAACAAAAAAATTTAACCGACTTCAAAATATGCACTAAAAAGTAAAAAATAATAATTATTGTTATTTTTGGAGTCGGTGTCACATCGGAATTCGAAAGTAGCATTTTAAATCTTACATATCTCTAGTTCTCGGAATAGATTTCATTTTGGCTGACACCGACTCCAAAAATAACAATAATTATTATTTTTTACTTTTTAGTGCATATTTTGAAGTCGGTTCAATTTTTTTGTCAAAAAAATCTTATTTTTCTCTTTTTAGTGTTAGATAAAGTATTGCAATGGGTAGGCCAAGTATGCGTGCCTTTGAAATTTGAGTTTCCCTCGATTTCTCCGGATTCCACCATCAGATCCTGACTTGGTTCCGAAGGGGCCACCTCGGAAGTGCACTCTTTCGAATAAAAAAAGAATTTTCAAAATCGGTTCATAATTGACGGAGAAATCGGTGAAAGAGGTTAAATACGTTTCGACGCGTATGTTTATACAATGAATAGATAGATTGTAGGTATAGCGTATATGCAATTAAGAAAACGGTAGTATTTTTGTGTTTAGTATTTTATCGGTGGAAAGAGAAAATTAATTTTCACATGAGTTACACATCTGTTGCTTGATATGCAACTCACTTAAAAATTAATATATTCTAATTTTTCTACGCATCGATAGATAAATATTTTCTTCAATTCATATATTAGATAAATTGTGGGCATATGAGATCACGAGTGTCCATTTCATAACATTAATATAAAATGATCGAGCGGTCCGGAACTGGCCCCTTTACCCTATATACAGATATTTCGGCTTGTGCTACGGACAAAGCTTTCAACAATAAAAACTGAAGGTAATATGAATACTATGTCCGTCTCTGTCAGTGCACACTTAAAATGTATGCAGTAAAAGAGAGATAGTTGGCAAAACCAAAAGTGCACATCCCGCAATTTTCCACTGTATGATAAAAAAATAACAATTAAAAAATATTTTTAATAAATTTAACAAGATTTAAAAATTTAAAGAAATAAATAATTAAAAATTGAAAAAATATTTTTTTTTAAGTTTGCAAAAATAAAAAAAATTAAGAACTAAGTATACATAATATAATATATAATTAATATCAAGTGGAATAAAATAAAACAAAATAAAAAGAAAAAAAAAAGAAAAAAATCAATGATATCGTAAGGATTCGAACCCAGGACCTTGCCCTTGGGGATCCGACGGCATAACCATTGCGCCACGGCTGCCTAATACGTCTAGTGGTGTTATCACGGTATACAAGTGTAGCACTTGTTTTATGGATTACACTGTATTTACCAGCAATTATTATATTGTTTTAAACTATTACCTAGCTGTCAAAAATAATAAAAAATAAAACTGTTTATAAAAATTAAACTACTGAACACATTTTAGTGAATTTAAATAGGGTTCTGGTCTGATAGTAAACAAAGTGAATAAAATATAACCCAAGGCAATCCGACCAAAATTGCGATCTGTAGAGTCGTGACGTACGTACATACGTACGTACGTACATACGTACAGACCAACCGACAACTGCTGTTTGTGATTTTCAATTACAATTTTAATAGTATTTATGAACTCAAATTGATTTAAAAATGGTTCTATTTTATAGATTAGAATCTCCTCTTTTCAAAAAGCTTCAATTTGAATGGATTTCGTGTGAAATTAACTTAGATATAACTTCTTATATGAACGAAAGTCAGCTCTGACGCACAAAGCGATAATAAAGCACATACCGCTAGTTTAGCGGTATGTGCAATAGAGTATATGTAATTGATTCCAGAACGGTAATGACGCTGATTATGATGATTAATAATAATTTGGATCGATGTAATTTCGGTAATTGTTGAATGACGGTTGTATTTGAGCAATCAGTTTGTTATCTGATTTTAGGAGGACAAGAGATGTCCGTTGAGTGACCTGCTTAATTATCAAAAAGACACGAGAAGACCAAAATGAAAAGGAAACTTTACTTGCCCAGCATGGTTCAAGCAATCACGGTACTTACAGTTTTAAAAATGATGACGAAAGGTAAGAGTTCAGAGAATTTTTTTTATATTTAAACACATCATTCCATTTCTTGTTTATCTTAAATTGTCGAGAAAAAATTGAAACCCTCAGTTTTTGAAAAAAAAAATTGCGCGTATTGAAAAATTGTTCACTTTTAGCCCAGACATCATGCAACGGTGGCATGGGGCGAATATACTACGAGCGGCTTCCAAACCAGCAGCTCCAGGGATTTGACGACGATGTGGTAAGTTGAAAAAAAAAATTCATTTTTAACACTCTTATATTAACTTGTCTTGTATGTAAAGGAATCTTTCAATTTAATTTTCACTCACTTCCAGATGTCTGAATAATATGAATTTTTGCACACATATTAAGGACCCATGACAATACAATAATTTATGTAAATATTTATAAATATATAAATAATTTATGTAAACATGGTCATTTGAGTGTTGGTTTTTAGGGTTATGATTAAAATTAGAGTTTTAAAAAGCTCAAAAAAACACTTTTACCTATATATAACAACGTGGACTAAAAAGGAAAATATAATTAAAACTAAAGAGTCAAATCATTGGTTAACGTGTGAATAGAACTCTTCAAATAAATCAAATTATCGACCATGCAATTTATTTGAATACAAGAGTGTTAAAAAGATTTTGTTTTAATAGGAATTGGGGGACTTTCTATCGCTATTGAACAAAATCTTTTGTCGAAACTATGAGAGTAATCGAATTTTATCAAGAGTACCTTTTTTGTAGTAAATGAGTCGCGTGATCCAGATTTCATACTCAAACTGATTTTTTTCCATTGGCGTAGAAGTTTTAAATGTTTATTTATCGAAAAGATCAAGTTCTACGCCCATGGAATGATATTCATCATTATTATGATATGGGTTTTATTGCCCAATAAAGCTATGCCAACGTACCAAAATTGAGTAAAATCTCATGAGCCGTTTCAAAGTTATAAAGCAAAAACGATTTGAAAATTGTAACTTAAGAGCCGTCTAGCGCCCAAACTAAGCAACTTTGTACTGAGGTAAGTTTGCTTGTATCGAGTTGTTTTGGCCTGAAGAATATGTGGTAGGCTTTTGTAAAGACCTTTTAGGGACACCCTGTATAAGTGTTTTTTTTGTGTTTTTTAAAACTCTATTTTTTTATGAATAACAAAAATTTCTGTATACAAAATTCCGAAAGGAAATTGCGCTTCCCTTTCCAATGTAGGGCATCTACATTACACTCTTGATGATTGATTTTCTTCCAATGTCGGGCCGACATCGGATCGGACAAAGTGCGGATCCAATGTAGGAGCAGTCTTTTTCTTGGTCGCCAGAATTAAACCATGACTCAAATTGTTAAAGTTTTTTTTTTTTACAAAGACGTTTTCTGCTGCAGGTGCGAGACACGATGCCGCCATTTCGAGTTCTCGAGAAGTGCCAGGACATGTGTCTCAGAGACAGGACGTCGACGAACAACATAGTCGTGCGCCAGTGCGCGTCCTTCGACTTTCAGCCCGGAAGTCGGATAGCGTCGTTCAATGGCGCCACCGAATACGAAGAGTCCACGTGCTATCTGACCGGCGAACAAGCGCAGCCCGAAGGAATAGGCACGCTCATGTTCGTGCCGAACAGCGTCCATTTCGCCGAAGTCTGCATTACTTGTGAGTATATATGTTACGGTCTATACCCGAATTCGGTCAATGACCGAAATAAATGCGCAAAACTAGTTTTGACCAACGAATATTGCCCAAACCCGAAATCTTACATTTAAACGGGTATTGAGTGTTATAAAATGAGCAAAACTAGTCTTGCGCATTTTCAATTGGACAAAACTAGTTTTGTCCATTTCTGAACGGACAGTACTAGCTCTGCTTGTTTCATTCAATTAACGTCCGAACCTGAATAAAAGTAAGGTTATGTTCTTGTTTATGTACCTATCTTGTTCTCCTGAATGTTAAAATTAATATAATTGTGGTATATTCAGTGTAATAATTAAGTTAAAATGCAAGATGAATTCGAGTCTCAACTAGTTCGCCTATTGGAGGCTTCTGAAACATAATTTTATGACAAAACATAATTACCTTACTACACTAAGTGAGGTTAAGAAAGCAAATTTATTGAAAGATAAATTAAAACCTCTGTCTGCTAAACAATACAGAAGAATAAATCGCTTTGATATAATAAGTATTATTGATGTGGAAAAGTTAATTAAAAAACGCAAAGAAGATTCCGATGCCATACTATAGTTCTGTTCGTTCAAAAATGGACAGAACTAGTTTTGTCCAATTGAAAATGCACAAAACTAGTTTTGCTCATTTTATAACACTCAATACCCGTTTAAATGTAAGATTTTGGGTTTGAGCAATATTCGTTCTTATAAAGATATCAAAATTACTTTTTTTAAATTTTATGTCACCCATGTACTTTTCCGAGAATTTCCAGAAAACGTATCTCAAAAATTGATTCCCGCCTCCAGATAAAATTCTGGAAAAACTAAACGTATACTAGACTGTACATAGGAAACGGCTATATTTTCGTAAATTTAAACATAAATAGTATGTTTGATGAAGCACAAGTTTGACTTGAACGTGTCCTTTTTTCAGTCAAAAAAAAATCGAAAACACCTTCGGAATGCAACTGGAAGTGTTATTACAGCCATTGCCATCGGCCATTGTAGAAATCCCGTTAAATTTGCATAAGCGTGTGTAATTAATTTCATGGGCACATTCATTTGTCATTACCTAATAAACACGTTCAAACTGAGCTACATCCATCTATAATAACGAACAATATTATCACAGTCTAAACCGTATGATGTCATACAATGGTACTACAATATGCATCAGACAATGCTAATTACGAGGCTTAAACAAAAACCCAAGGGCGATCTCTACATTAGTTCATCAGGGCCATTTAGATTCGACACGCTCTTTTTTTTTGTAGAAAATATCACTTTTTTGTGAAAAGTGATAGAACTGTAATCGTCTGCAGTGTTGAAAATTGATTTACTATTTTTTTATGTAGACGAGTCGATTGCATAAGCTCACTTACCTATCTATTGCCAAAAAAATTATCTGTCTGTAAAAGCATTGCTCGAAAACGACTGGATCGTTTTTAATACAACTGACGGCAAGCAATGGTTCCACTGTACTTCCTCGCATATTTATAGAATTTTTGTCTATCTATATATATCCGTAACAACGTCACTCGAAAACGGTTGGATTCATTTTATTAGAACTTGGTACATCTTGCTCATCTAATAGGTACTGGATTTTAAACTAAACGGTGCTTTTTACCAGGCTTGGGTTTAGATAGGTAACGTTAGATATATTTAGGTATATACAATTTGAAAAGTCGTATGCTAGATTTCATCGCCGTTACGATAAAAATACTTTCCAAACCGAGATTAATTCGAGCGAATGAGCAGGTTTTGAAGGCTATTGAAAATATATATATGGGTGTTTGGCACATGAACCGACACAATTTTTTGGGGGATTCTCGTGGTCATTGTGATCATTTTAACCCCAATGACTAATTTCTAAATACCCGTTAATTTTTTTTTTAATGATTTTTAAATTATTTTTTCTACTGGTTTTTATTAATACAGGCACTTTAAAAGTCCATAGGGTCTTTTCCTGATACTATTTGCATAAAATTATGATTCATTTAGAACAAGGAATCATTCGAGAACTCAATAAATGTATTTTCGTGTGTCTAGTACCAAAAACAAACAGGTTACGATTTTTTGAAGGCAATTTTGAGGCCAATTTAATAGTATCTCGATAACCATGACACTTAGGGCAAAAGTCGTTGGGGTTAAAATGATCACAATGACCACGAGAACCCCCCAAAAAATTGTGTCGGTTCATATGCCAAACACCCTCAACTAAACGAACTCTCATTCGCCCGATGCAGAAAACCAGACGCTACTGATTTCAGTTGTTGAACGTCTATAATCTACAATCTAATCGAAAACCAACGCATTTTCTATTTAACTAATGTGAGCGTTTTCTGTCGCAGCGAATCGTCCGGAACGGGAATGTCCGATGCGTCGATACGTGTTCGAACGACATCCGCGGAAGAAGTTAAAACTGGACGCGATGGACATAAAAGAAACCACTGCTTCGAACAGGACCGACTGCGAGGACCGATGTCTGAACGAGTTCAGCTTCGTGTGCCGTTCGGCCACTTACGACAGCGCGCTTCGAAGCTGCACGCTCAGCAGATTCACGCGGAGAACTCATCCCGAAATGCTGGTCGACGATCCTAACTCAGACTATTTGGAAAACACGTGCTTAAACGGTACGTTTCCGATGTTTAAATGCTTGCGATGTGCGACTCTACGGATGTTTGAAAAAAAAAATGTTTTTTCTTGTTTAAGCTGAGAGAAGATGCGACGGACTTACGGTATATGTCAAAGAAGAAAATAAAAGACTGGGCGGCCCGTTCGAAGTGGATCTCTTCACGAACATGACTTTGGAAGAATGCCAAGCCATGTGTTTGCGAGCAGAAAAGTAAGTTTCCTTAAAAAAAATTCGTTGATCGTTTTTTAGTAGGTGAACAGTGGATGTTTACTTTTAAGTCGACTCGAATTTTTAATAAATCCTCTCGACCTGCTCTACTTGACTTGACTCGAAAAAAAATTTGAAAAGTAGTTTGACCCTGCAGGCCATCCCTGTAACTTCCCGCTATTTTCGAGTTCAAAACGCTCAAAAATATATCAAATATAGCAAGAAGTTTATTTTTTAGCTCTTCGAGCTCAAAAAAAAAAAACACTTTGTTACGAAATTTTCGTTCACGATATCTCATGAACAAATGAACCGATTTTGATGCGATTTGCGGCAGTCGACGCAATTTTTTAACCTTAAAAAGTAATTTAATACAGAAAAATCGATCTCATAGGAATTTTACGAGCAATTAAAAAAAAAACACTTTTTAAAAATTTTTCGTTCACGATATCTCATGAACAAATTAGCCGATTTTGATGCGGTTTGCTGCAATCGACGCAGTTTTTTTAACCGAAGAAAGTAAATTATTACAAAAAAATCGATTTGATAAGAATTTTACGAGTAATTTTAAAAAATTAGTTTTTTCCTAATGTTTCGTTCACGTTATCTCATGAACAAATGAACCAATTTTGATATGGTTTGCGGCGATCGACGCAGTTTTTTTAGCTTAAGAAAGTAATTTATTACAAAAAAATCAATCTGATAACAATTTTAAGAGTCATTTTAAAAAAACACTTTTTTACGATTTTTTCGTTCACGGTTTCTCGTGAACAAATGAACCGATTTTGATGCGGTTTGCGGAAATCGACGCAGTTTGTTAAGGAGAAGAGCTGATTAGTTTTTGGAATTAATCGGTTTAGTAGTTTAGAAATTTTTTTACAAAAACAAATTTTTAAAAATTTTTGAAACTTGTTTTTTTAAGATTTCTCAAAATTTTTTGGGCCGAATCGTTTCAAATTTTCAGAAAGTCTAAGTTCACCAAGATCACGTCAGATGCCGCAAACCGCGTTTCAGTCGGACACTCCGTTCAAAAGATATAAAAGGTTTACATACATACATACACACACACACACACACACACATACATACAGCCCTACGGACATCATCGCCAAAATAGTTTCAATAGCTTCCTAGGACCTCAAAACGTCGAGATCTGGCGAAAACTCGATTTTCGAAAATCGGGGTGAAACCAATAACTTCCCGATTTTTGAAAAAAAAAATTTTTTTTTTTTTTTAAAGCGGGAAGTTAAAAATCATTTTTAAGTCAATTAATCGAATCAGCGCGAAATTTTGTTCATAAAATAGTTTTTTCTCCTTGTTCTATACTTGATTTAACTCAAAATTAATTAAATAAATGATTCGTTTTCATTTTGGATGAATTACAACAAAACGGCTCCCTTCATCTATTGGTTTTCATGCAGCCCGAGCAACCAAAGAAAACGTTATTTCTTCGTTTTAAATACTGCTTAAATGTACGAGTATTTTTTCCAGTCGATTGATAGACTTTTCTAGTACTCGCACGCTTCCACTGCTAAGTATAATGAATTATTGATTGATCTTTTGCATATTTAGATATTTCTGTCGATCGTTGGAATACGACGACATGACGAAGATATGTACGCTGTCCGAAGAAGATTCGGTGTCACAAAAAGACGACCTTGGAATTGCGAGTAGTCCGACACACCATTTCTACGATCTTGTCTGCCTCGATAATCGTATGTATCGCAGTTTCTTCTTTTTTTTAATACCGAAACCTTTACTTAGACATTCAAACATGATTCACTGAATCAGAAAATGCTACTTCAAAACAGTGATTAAAACAAATTTAATTAATCATAAAAAAAATGTCGAACGACTATATAGCCTACAATCTAATCTCGTGATTCCACTATGATATCAAAGTTTAAAAATCTTACAAAAAATATCGATTTATTCACCTTGGACCACAGTTGATACAAAATAGCATGAAAATATAAAGTTATTTTCCTAAACGGGTTACAGCATGTTTTATACTAAAAATTAAAAGACAAATTTCAATTTTTTTGTAAAATAAAAAAGTTACCGCAATACTCAATTTTAAATACCATTTTTCAACCAAGGTAAAGATGTTGAGCAAAACATCCAAATATGGAATTTGGGAACGCTTACCAAGATAAAGAAATTCTAGATTTGAAATCTGATCGAAGCTTAAGTTAATAATAAATAAACAAATACAAATTTGAATGTCTAAATAAGTATACAACAACAAAACACACAAAAAAAAAACAACTCACTGCTCATTTATTGTCATCATTTTAACATCTGTCGAGTTATTTGGCGCGAAACGTTGTCGAAATTCTTGAACGATTATTTTTCTTGCACATTTCTTAGCAGAGATCGGATGATTAGAAAAGGGTCCAGCGTCGCATCTTACGTAACTTTTCACCGCTCTTGTTTTAAGGATGTGATTCCAAATTTTCGGACGACGCCCGTAAACTGACCTCCCATCTCTGCTTTATCCAGCGTGCGTTTTTCACTCTATTCACACTATTTCTTTCATTAACAATTTACATTAATCGTTGTCTTTCATCCATTCAGTAATATCGGAGAAAAAAACATTTCAAATTATTCATTTATTTGTACCCTCGACTATTAAGGAACGAGTGTATCAATGGCACGATTTTTTAAAAGACAAAACCTTCTTCATGCCAATATTTTTGCCAAAAACTATTAAAAGAAAACCACAAATTTATAAATTCTCTATGACTCTTGTACCCTAAGCTCATCACAAAGAAATCAGTTGCGTTTTGTTGTCTTCTGAAAAATACTTTTTTATGAGTGACATTTTTTCGATACAAAAAATGTAGGTATTTTTGAAGACAATAAAATCTTGAATTAACAGTAACGAACCATGTTACAAGGAGCTAATACAGTCGAGTGCATATCTCAGTGTTTTCCTCACGCGAGCCGCGGTACCATAGGGCATTGCCCGCTTTGCCCGGGGCTCGGATAATTCATAATGCCATCCGGCTGGCAAAATTTTCCGGGGAGGAGACTCATTCTGATCAATCATATTATCTCTGTCTACTCTTGAATCTGTATTTTTAATAACGTTAAATTCGAATTAAAACGAAGCACTTTTTTAATATACTAACATCATTTTTGCCAGGGTCAGACTTTGGCAAGTTGTCTCTTGGACCCACGAATCGCGTCGACTCAGATATCTCGACAGGTGTTAGAGCAGGTGAGTTATTCGCTGTTCTATTAACCGTTTTTACCTGCACACTAATCACTTAATAACACGATTTAATAAAAAATTTTCCGTTTAATAATTATTGATAAAGGTACCCATTCACGCACAGTCGGCCGGCAGTCTCAGGACTGTACGATCTAAACTGAAGATCGGAACTGTCGTGCGCCATACACGATTCAGTTTATCTAAACGATGAGATCTTCAGTTCTTGGACTGACAGTTTTGGACTGCCGGCGATCGCAAATTTCACCATTCACGTACATATCTGACAAGAGTTTGTCAGTTTCCGGACGTCCACAGTGGCAAAAACATGTTGAATAACAACGCTAAAAACCAACAATTTAGCCGCAGTTCTTGTAATTCTTTTGTTACAAGAACGAAAAAAGGACAATAATTTGAATAAGCTTTACTTTTAATTTTTCATAGACATGGAACTGTCGATATAAATCGAAAACTCGGGTCGCAGTGCCAAACTCTGCCGACAATTATTAGTGTATTTGCTTTTATAGGCAATATGGCTCTATTATATGAACTTAATTTTGTTTTTGGGCAAAATAAAAAAATTACCCCTCAATACACCCCTTAAAACAAGATTTTATTACTTATTTTCAATATCAATTCAATATCTGTACCAAATTATATACGCCCTTCAGTATGTAAATCCTTTTTAGTAAACTAGTGTTTTCAAAAAATTTGTAAGTCCGGTTCTGTCAAGCCGATTTTATTAAAACTTTAGCAGAACATTTTAATAATTACAAAAGGGTTAAATTTAAAACTTGAAACGATTCCGAGAATTTTTTCGGTATTTTTGGGCCTGAAAACTTTTTGCAACCCCTAAATACCACCCTTAACATGCCCCGATTAGGCACATTTTAAATAGACTTTGTGCGGTGATAGATTCCCATATGTGAACCAAATCTCGTTTAAATCGATTAACTCTATACTTATATAAATAGACTTTTCCAAAAATGGTGCCAAACTCCTTAGGAGGCTATGAAACGTCGAGAAATTTTTGTCCGACCCCCAGCTCCCGCCATAAGTGCCTTATGGCAAATACACTAATAAATTCCGTTATAAATGACGTTTTGCTGCTTGGATCTGCCATGTTTAAAACTGACGATCTATGAAATTTTCAAACTAGTTTGAAGTTCGGGACTGTAGGATCGGACTGCAGTCCGCGCACCATACACGTCAATTTCACGTTGTTCTAAACAGACTGCAGGCGTAGACCTGCCGGCAAACTGTGTGTGTATGTGAAACTTTAACTGCAGATCAAATCTGCAGTTCCGAACTGCCGGCCGACTGTGCGTGAATGGGTAAACTTTAACTGCAGATCTGGAAATCTGCAGTTCCGGACTGCCAGCCGACTGTGCGTGAATGGGTACCTTAATTGACAGAAAGTTGGAAATATTTTTAAGTTTCACTGCACAACTTGTAAAATACACTAATTTTAAATAATAATTTGAAATATTTCTTTCAAAATTTATGTATAAAAACAATGTATGCGTTTATAATAATCAAAATATTATTTTAAATAATACAGTTGGAAATTCTATTGTGTCTTCACCATACAATAGTTGCATCCCAACGATCCCAAACCTTTCTGAAATTTGTAAATCCGCCAAATGAACAGCTGGTAAATAATGTTTATACTTTCTAAAGCCCTTCGCACACGAGTCGACTGTTTAGCTATTTAGAGTTTCAAACCGGTTCACGATGCGATCGTTCTGTGACTTTTCGTACGTCACAGAATGAAGATCCGCACATGAGTCAACAAAAACACGACCCATTAGAAACTAATTTCAAACTGGTTGTGTGCGATCGTATTTGCAGGTCGAGAAGCAATTTCAGTTGCATGCTGTAGCGAAATTTTCCTTCTGTAAGGTACGAGCAACCATCTTTACCAATTAAGATTCAGTCGCGCCCGTGTATGGACAAAGAAACTCGATCGATTGCAAACCGATTGCCCAAAAGTTGCATTCTTTACTGGTTGCGAAATAGTCGAATCGTGTGCGAAGGGGCTAAAGTAGGAACAACCATCTTTATCAATTTATTTTCAGTCGCGCTCGTGTGCGAACAAAAAATCTTAATCGATTGCAAACCGATTGCATAATAGTCGCATCATGAATGTGTTTGAAATCAAATTGCAAAACAGTCGACCCGTGCAATGTTCAATTTAGATACAATTAAAAATAAGGATAACCTTGAGGATTGGTGACCGTAAAAACGAATATGTTTTCAGCCAGAGGATCCGAATATCCCGATAACTCGGTCACGTCGCACTTGTTCACGCGCGGACATCCGGACACGGCGTTCCAGAGGTACCGCAACAGTCGACTGGGCGGCGACTTTCACTCGGAGATAACGGAACGCTCGTTGAGCGAGTGTCTGGACGAATGTTTGCGTCAGACGAGTTTCCAGTGCAGATCGGCCGTATACAGCGACCGATACAGGACGTGTCGACTGAGCCGATACAACCAGCGCGACGGCATGAGAATAATCTACGACGCCGACTACGATTACTACGAAAATTTGATGCGTAAGTCGATTTACGATTTATCACAAAACATAAGTACTAGGTTTAACAAGAAGCTGAGACCAGAGTTGAACGCTAACCGATTTCGATCTATGGGCTATGTTCAAAGAGACGGAGTTACAAATTTATCGATGTGAGCGTTTGTGGTGAACACTAGGGGAAACTTCAAACTCAAATTTTCCGTATGTCTGCAGTGAGCAACGTTTGTTAAAAGTGAAAATAGTTACATTTTATAAAGTTTTCTAATTACAAAAAAAACATGGGCAAAACTAGGTGATCTGGAAATGCTTGTTGTGTTCCGGGCAGTTGAGCTGATGGCGATTTAAGTAAAATAAAGATCATCGACGCCATAATTTGACGTTACGCTGTCAGTGTAAACAAATTAACAACAGTTTTCCTTATTACATTTTTTTTTGACACATCATGGCCAACTAATGGTTTTGACTTATCACCATAGAAATATGTCGCGATTTCCATAAAAAGTGAGTTAAATAATTCTTTATTAACCACTAGCGGCGCTAGTAGGCTTCGTGAACACAGCCCATAGGAAGGAAAATAAAGTGAAATAAAATGATTTAGCATATTATTATTATCACTTTGAAATTCGGTGTCTTTTTATGCAGACCATTTGATCATGCTCGGCGGAGATGGTGGTGTACCAGGAAGACCGCCACCACCGCCTTTGGGTCCAGGTGGAGGGTATGGTGATGGCGGAGTTGGAGGCGGTCCTGGAGGTGGTGGAGGAGGCGGCGGAGGTGGAAGACCACCGTACGGTGAGTCATATTTAAAATAAATCACATCCTTCCCAATACTAACTACTTAGGTAGCATCAAGCTGAAAGGCTAAGTTCGAACCTAAATATGCACATTTTTATTGCCAATAAAATAAACAGATATTTCAGACTATATACCTACATCACAGCTATAATAAAATTTAAAAATCCGGTCAGCTAGAAATGTATTATCTATAATAAGCAAATTATAAACCATATATCCAAAATTTATATTAAAAAAATTGGATGATATACAGGAGGCGGAGATGGCGGCGGAGGAAGCGATGGGGGTGGAGGAGGCGGTCATTATGGAGGAGGTGGCGATAGATATCCAATGGGAGGTGGCGACAGATATCCAGGGGGAGGTGGTGACAGATATCCAGGTGGAGGTGATAGAGACCGATATCCGAGCAAGTATCCGTCACAACACCCAAGCTGGTATCCGCCTGGCAACACTGACGATCGGTATCCAAACGACAGATATCCATATCAACCGCCGGGAGGTGGTCGGTATCCGATGACACCGGGAGGAAGATATCCACCACCTGACGGAGACAGATACGGTCCAGGAGGAAGATATCCATCACCACCAAGGTATCCACCAGGTGGTGGAGGTAGATATCCGCCTGGAGGTGGTGGAGGTAGATATCCGCCTGGAGACAGATATCCACCTGGTGACAGATATCCAGAGCGCTATCCAGGTGGTGGTGGTGATAGATATCCTGGGGGCGGAGGAGGAGGTCGGTTTCCTCCCGGAGGTATTGACAGGTAATCTTATTTTAAATGATTTATTTTGTTAGTAATTTATTTAGCCATCAATATTTCTCGTATGTGAACTTGACCCACCAAAATTGTAGAAATTAAAAAAATTAAGAGTATCAATAGCTCTTCAATTAAAGTTCTGGAGTACTCTATAGGAACTTTTAATTTTTTTACTTTGCTGTGCGAAATTTACACACTCCACGCATTGTTACAGGTATCCTGAAGGAGATCGTTATGGACCAGGCAGTCGTTACGGACCAGACAGATACATACCAGGTGATCGGTATCCGGGAGGTGGTGGTGGTGGTGGAAGATACCCGCCTCCAGGAGGCGACAGATATCCTCCACAAGGAGGCAGATATCCACCAGAAAGGTATCCTCCACCTCTTCAAGGAGGTCGATATCCACCGCCCACGGATCGGTATCCGCCCGAAAGATATCCACCACCAACTGAAAGATATCCAGACG
The DNA here is from genome assembly GCA_963575645.1 of Xanthostigma xanthostigma. NCBI lineage: Eukaryota > Metazoa > Arthropoda > Insecta > Raphidioptera > Raphidiidae > Xanthostigma > Xanthostigma xanthostigma. The sequence continues at coordinate 26,531,268 of OY754471.1, forward strand.
GGCGGTATCCCGATGCTTACCCGGGAGGAAGGTATCCAATCGATGGGAGACCACCGTTAGATGGCAGACTTCCACCAAACGAACTGGATCGTTATCCAGGAGGTGGAGGTAGATATCCAGGTAAGAATGTAATTTAAATTAAACATTTTTATTCCTCCATATCTTTTTTTTTTCTTTTAAGTAATAATGCCATTATTTCTTTTCAAATTAATAATTTCTAGATTTTTAATTTCGTGCGGCAACTTATTAAACATTTTTTAAGCATAAATTTTCGCGCTGTTATTAAATAATGACAGGGTAGACTTTGGCAGATATACCTACAACCTCGTTAAGTTAGACTGCATGATAAAAACAATAAGTGATGAAATAGATACAATACTTGTATATTTCATTTAAAATGCAATATGTGAGTTTTGTTGATATGGTAGCTATGGAAATCATTAATGCATTATAGAAAATCGCCTTGGGCATCTGGGTTATTTTGTATTTTATGTGGAGCGATTTTCCGTAATGCATTAATGATTTTCGTACCTACCGTATCAACAAAAGTCATGTATTTTAAATGAAATTCACTGTACAAATAAATATCAAGTAGAATATCGAAAGGTTGTAAAAAAAAATGTGTTGACCGGAATCGAACCAGCTTGGTCATCGATCCGTTTGTAGTGTAGTTGTTTTTATAGTAGGTGCAGCAGAGCTTATGTATTTTCAAGCTGTCGAGTGTCTGAACAAACCGACACATGTAGGTATTTTCAACTGCTCCTTTATCCTCACTTTGTGGTAGCTCACAAGACCAGATGGATTTTTTTTTTATTAAACGTATTTTTCCACTGGTTGAGCAGCGTATGAAGAGACGCTTTGCGTGAAAAATAGGGACTAAAAACTTGAAAATACGTGATTAAAATCAGAGGAAAATAGATGGTGTCGAAAATACATGAGAACGACTCATGGACTGCAGAAAACATTGTCAGAAAATTTGATTTGACAATGGCGTGATTGTGACTTACTAGAGATGTTATATTATGGTCACTTTGTAGTAATCCTAATATTGAATATATCGGTTTACTGATATTAGGTAGCTTACCTATTACCTGGTATTAGTCAAGTAATAGTAACGAAGTTCACCGTCCGTTTCATCAGATCGTATTAATATAATATAATAGCGTTACCGATCAACATGGTAGTTACATGCGTAACTGTGTTAATACTAATATTCTGATATTCGTTTCATGTGGTACCTAATACACTATGCATACCAAGATATTGGTTTGTGTTGTTTTCGTCTAAAATAATAGGATAGCTTTAGAAAAGGAGACGTGCATATTACTGCAGTAAAGAAGCTAGGTGAGAGAACAGGACAGATAGAGGCATGGCAAGTACGTATTCGGTATTACACGCTTGCAGTGCGAGTGCGGCAGGCGGCAGCTCGGCGAGATCTGCAAAGTGCAACTTAAACGTGCGAAAGAGAAGAGAAGATATTACTATTATTACTAATATATTAATACAAAGCGACGGTAAAATGACAACGTTGCTTGCATAGTATGTACGTTCAAACGTTGAGTAGAAAAATTATACGAATATCCGATAACCTAATCCACAATATCATGGTAATCATATTCCAATAAACTTGCTCATATTAGGTTACGTCTACCTATTATGAATATATTAGGCACACCACTATGACTTACACACATTTCTCCAAATAAGAAAAGCATTGTAGAATTTTAAATCGACCCTGTTCGAAAAATAATTGATCTATTGAAAAAATAGAACTTTTTTAACTGTGTATATAAAAACAGAATAAAACAATTTTATTCAAGCTCAGATTAAGGCAAACCGAAACATGTTTGTTTGGCTTTTAAGGCGACGACCGGTACGGCGGCGACAGATATGGTGGAGGCGGAGGTAGATACGGAGACCGTTTTGGTGGTGGAGGTGATAGATACGGGCCAGGCGGTGGTGGTTACGGTGGTCCTCCCTACGGCGGCGGCGGATACGGCGGACGTCCAGGCTATGGAGGTATTAATTGTTGTCGCTCAAACTTACATGAAACCACTGACTTTGAACCTTAATTTAAAACTATGAATTGATTCGTTCCGAAATATACTGGCCAGCGCCTCGACGTATTATTATTTCCCTTGTCCATCAAAAGTAATTGTTTACTTTCTTGAGCAGACATTATTGCAAATAATAAATAATAAAATAAAAAAATTCACAAAATCTGATGCACACACGCCCGGTTAAATACGTCACATCTGTCTCACCAGTACAATTATGGCGTCAGATTCATGACGTCATTAGCACTGGTCAGTATATTGGGTTATATTTCGGAACGTACCTGATGAGGTATACATGCAAAAGTATGTCCATAGCCGCATATTATTATAAGATGGTAGCGCAAAGCAACAACGTCAAACTGTACGAAAAATCCTATTTCGGTACAATTTGTTAGACAGCAATACATGTATCCATATAAGTATACGTGGGAGTGAGTAACAAGCATGGAAGATATCGTGACAGCGTCGCAATTTAACTAAAAATTAAATCATTCAGTTTTATTGGTCAGTTGTCAAACGTAAGCGGCAGTTATAGTAAAAATGTTTATAAACTCTGTTTGATACTTTACGGCAATAATAAATTTTTCTCATGATTTTCAATAGATAAAACTTTGAACAGAGTTTCTTAAATGTGTGATCGACATATTCTCAACATTACAAATTTTTTTTGGTCATATTACTATGCGTTTTACCGGTATTAAACTATGGATGCGCGATGTTCCCATAACAGGTTAATATTTTAACTTAAAAAAAGATTGAGTTTTTAGCAGTGGCATAACAATAGAGTGGCAGGACGGGCAAAATGCTACGCGCCCCCGACCCGAGAAGGTCGAGAGCACAGAACGATCCTAACATTTATTATTATAAAATTTAGTAAAATTTGCCAAGGGCCTCAAATGGTATAGTTACGCCAGTGGTTTTTAGTTAATAAAACTTTAGAACAATTACAAGTAGAATTACCGATAAATAAATAAACAAAACTTAATGAAAACGTTTGATTGAAGGTTATGACGGTCGTCCAGGTCCACCGGGAGGCGGTCCGCTCGGTCCTTCAGGTGGTGGTGGCGGTTTTAATTCATACGATTACGACGGCGGCGGCTATGGCGGCCCGTACGGTGGCCTCGGACCCGGCGGTCCGGGCAAACCGTTCAATTCGAGATGCGACGAGGGCGACAACTTCAAGCAGGTCGGCGTGAGACAGCGAGTCAGGCGTCAATTCGTCAGACGCTTCACGACGGCCGCCTCGCTTTCTCAATGTCAGCGCGAGTGCAGCGAAGCCAGGGATTTCATATGCAGATCGTTCAATTATCGGTAAATGACGACGTTATCACAATAAGAATAAACATAACCCATAGAGATATTACAATAGAGTACGCGAGAGAGCAGTGAAAGTGTCTGCAATTAGGCTTTTGAAAAAAAAATAATTATCGATTTTTTTATTGTATTTTAAAACTTTATTATAAATAATATTGATAATCGATGCGAAAAACTTTCAAAAAACTTTTTTTAAATTAATTATAAGCAATTTAAAATTGATAAAATATTTAAAAAAATCGCGTGACTGCAAACGCACTAAAATTGTTTTTGACAATTGTGACGTCATAATGTTAAAATGTATATACGCAGTATACTATCAATGGCTTCTACATGTGTATTGACTAAAAATATCCTAAATTTAGTATAAAAAAATTTTGTTGACAAGTAAATCTATTTAATAATGTGTGACAAATCTTTTATAAAAGCCAATTTGCTAATATACTTACTGTAGATATTATTTATGATCACAGATTTTCTAAAAAATTGTCGGTTCAATTCAGCTGAGGTTCGAGATGCGAAAGCATCAATTGAAGGTTTTTTTTCACATAATAATAATGTGACTGTAATTTATGAGAAACAAAATATTATTCATTAAATATAACTAATTAATTTATTATTTATTATTATAATAATATAAATTAACATTATGACGTCACATTATGTTCGGGAAATGTTGGCGCGTTCTCGGAACTGGGTACAAAAATTTATTTTTAATTTGATATAACTTTTGAATTATAACGAAAATAAAAAAAAGAAAAATAGTTTTGTTATAAAACTTATATACGATCTTTCTATTTATGACAAAAAAATATTTCATTCAAAAGCCCAATTAAGAGAGCACAGTTCCTTATCTCTACAGTAACTAATGATGCAGAACACTGCAATGTTAACCGACCACTGCAGTCGCTTGTAATAGAGTGTTGTACTTCTGGTTATTTATTTTTTCTTGTGTTATTTCTACACTCAAAATGCAGGGAGCTTCACAAGCGGCATAGTTTTCATGCATGGGGAACGGGTATGCTTCACATTATTTCAATGATTTGCCGCTACAGCAAGCGTACGGTACTATGATGACAATTAATTAACTTCTAAAAATAAAGGTTGCCGATAAGCATTTTCCTTCCACCACATAGACCCGGCACGTCCGCCACATACGTTTATAGTCAGTGCTAGCGTATGGAGACTTATTTTGCATTTTGTATGTCATATGGGTTATAGATATCGAGTGAGTAGTTAATAGACTTACATTCGTAACGCACCGGGTTCAAATCCCGGCGTTGGCAGATGTGACTAAGACTATTTCCTACTACCCCTTTGCCGCGAAAAAATAATTCCTGCCCCAACGGCCTTGTTGAGGTTTCCCATGGTTTCCCTTAGTGATTCCAGAGAAATATCGAGATGCCCCCTTATACAAGGCCTATTACCTGTCAAAATCTTACGCTCAGAAAAATAACGGGAATGTAATAAACGGTGCGAGTGGCGTTTGACGGCCGTTAAACGAATTATTTTTAGATTGTAGATTGAAGCTCGACAGCTGTCATATGAAACGTTAAGATTTTTTATACGCTTTATATTAACTTCACTTGTAAGTTTGTATGTAGAATAGAATAGAATAGATTTATTTCTAAATAGCCAAATAGGCAAGAAATTGTCACAATATGTTACAAGTTTCAATAAATTAATTAAAATATTCCTCAATAGAGTAAAAGCACTGCTGAATGAGAAATTTTTTTAATGCAATTTTAAATAAGCTAATGTTTAGATCTTTTATTTCGGCAGGTAAATTATTGAAAATGTTGATCCCAGAACAAACTGGACCTTTACTATATAAAGAAAGACATTGTTGAGGAATTATACAATGTGTTTTGTGCCTTGTATTATATTCATGTACAGACTCATTAGTGGGAAAATTATTTAAATTTGATTTAACGTACATTGATATAAAATATATATAAATACTCGGTAATGTTAGAATGTTATTTTTTATAAAGACTTCTTTGCACGATGTTCGTTTTGATAAATTGAAGATTATTCTAACTGCATATTTCTGTTTAATAAACAAGCGAGATAGATTAGTGCAATTATGCCATATTTTAAATGGGGGAAAACCAAAGAATAATAAATTGTCAGTCTGATTTGTATATTTTCGCAATCGCAAGATATTTTACGAAGAGCGAAGATAGATTTTGAAATTTTCTTACACATTTTTGCAACATGATCTGAAAAAGTTAAATTGTTGTTGATATGTAACCCGAGGAAAGAAAATCGAGTTACATTATCAATTATTGAATTATTTAAACTAACGCTAACGTCATTTTTATGTATGTATGTATGTTTGTAACTTTCATTTGGACTACAGCAAGTCGTTTATATAATATGCCAACCCAGTAAGTACATTGGCAGCCGTGCGGTCTAAGGCACGGGTCTTCGCTGACGTCAACTCTCGGCATCATGAGTCGTGGTTCTAATCCCGTCCACGCCGAAAAAAAAATTGTGTTTTTTCGGCAAATTTTTGACAATAAATCAAACTAAAAAGTGGAAAATAAATATAGTTTAAAAAAAACTAAAAAACACGCTTTATATCAAACTAAAAAGTGCAAAATAAATATATAGTTTAAAAAAACTAAAAAACAAGCTTTATATCGAACTAAAAAGTAAAAAATATTTTTTTTAAAATAAGCTTAAAAAGCGTGGGGCGCTTTGTTCCACATTTTCGTACATCGAGCACCCCACGCTTTTTAAGCTTATTTTGAAAAAAATATTTTTTACTTTTTAGTTCGATATAAAGCGTGTTTTATAGTTTTTTTTAACTATATATTTATTTTTCACTTTTTAGTTTGATATAAAGCGTGTTTTTTAGTTTTTTTTAAACTATATTTATTTTTTATATTCCCGAAATGTATTTCACAGTGACAATGCGTTAATTGGTTACGACGACGGCGCCGGTGGCGGTCGAGGACTGGAACGCGACAATTGCGAGCTGAGCGACCGCGACACCCGCGACCTGGATCTCGGCAATCCGACCTTCTTCGAGAGCAACGGCGGCGGTTTCGATTTTTACGAAAGGTCGTCGGCACGAGCCGGTCCCGACGGCGAATGTCTCGACGTTTCGCAGGAGTGTAACGAGGACGGCATGATATTTACACTGCGCACGCCCGAAGGATTCGTCGGACGCATCTACACCTACGGTTTTTACGATCGGTGCTTCTTCCGCGGCAACGGCGGCACCGTCAACGTGCTCAGAATCAGTGGCGCGCAAGGATATCCCGAATGCGGCACACAAAGGGTACTGATTTTAAAAAAATTATATTCTTTCCCCCTTCCGCAGCATTTTCGTGGGAACAATGAACCATCTGGTGATGATCGATTTTTTTTTATAAGTACAGAATTATTTTTAAGTTGATTCTTCTTTTTAAACAGCGTGTAGAAATCAAATAGACGAACAAATATTTTAGTAACTTTTTTAACATCAAAGCTCAAAAATAACAAAGAAACAGCCTTTCAAAGTTTCATTAAATTTTTTAAATTAAATTTAATTAATTCAAAAGTTCAGTTAACACACGCGAAAAAATGATAGTATGAACCGAAAATGCCTCCCAAATTATTCGCGGAAGGCCCATATCGCTACTACAAACATGTACTACGACGCACACATCTTTGTGTCCAATGAAACGAGGCCAACAATAATTTTTGTGAATACTTGACAATGACATAACATATTTCCATAGTGATATAACATAACTCCAGGACAGACCACAAAATTTGATAAAACTTTGTGACAGCTCGTTCCTCTTTCATTTTTGAGTTTTGATAAATAAGTAACTTGAAATATTTGTTCGTCTATTTGATTTCTACACACTGTTAAAAAAGAATCAACTTAAAAATCATTCTGTATATGCAGAGACATTAATTTGCAAACGATGTATAACTCACTTGTAAATTAATATTTTCTAAATTCTTTTCGCGTCAACAGAGCATAGAAACTTAAAATGATAGCATTAATCTATCAATTATAAGTTATCAACCACAGGTCAGTGAAGAAACCGGCTGATTTATCTTTAAAAAGAAAAACAATGATTTATAAAGGCTTGTGTTTAAACACCGTCCAAAAAAGTACCTTTTATACTACCAAAAAAATTCTAAACGGTTACCAAAATGGATAAATGGTCACCAAATAACGTTTCCTAATATATTATGAAATAAATTCATTTTTTCGTATTATTGACTGCCATAAAAATATATGGACGCCTTTAAAACACACTTTAGACTAAATATTATATATTGTCATTACTTAGATGTTACCAATTATGTTATACCATGAGCTCTAATTTGGTAATTTTTGCTAGGCTAAAAAAGCTAACGATTGCTAGAATATTTCCCAAATACCAATTAATATATATAAAACGTACGTTTGGGAACCCCAGTATATTTATTGTTATATGAAATTCATTAAATATACTGGGGTTCCCAAACAAACGTCACTTGTTTAGGCTAGGCGTATGCTGAGCGGCAGGCGACGCAGGCCGCGCAGTTAAGAAATAAAGGGAAGCAATTGTAAGTTATTTTAGTCTTACATTAAAGTAGTCTGGGATCAAATAATGTATTTTGGATGACGTCAAACTATTTTGGAGTAAGATTTTTGGTAGTAATATTAATCTTTGAGTTGGACAGAATTTGGTGACCGTTGATTCATTTTAGGAACCAAAAATAATATTTTGCAAGGTTTCCGATTTTTCTGATGTTATTTCATTTATTTTGGATCCTAATATTATATACTTTAGGGCCCTTTTAATAAAGTCAATTGATTATTTTTGGAGTTGTTTATTTTATTTGGTGCCTAGGCTTAGAGTCTTAAAAATATTTTTGGTGACCGTCTAAATTATACCCATTTAGAAATAGAAATTTACATAACCTTGAAAATTAGTAATTTTTCCTGAAGAAAAAAATGCAATCTGTTTTTGTGTCAACAGTACGGCGACACAATGACGAACATCGTGGTTGTGCAGTTCAGCGACTACGTGCAAACTGGCAAGGACAAACGATTCAATTTGACCTGTTTATTCCGAGGACCCGGAGAAGCGGTCGTCACGTCCGGTTATATAGGCGCTGGGTAAGACCGATCTAGGAGATGATTATTCGACTGATAACGCACAACTATTATTCATGCACGCACTATAGATATAAACTCTCGTATATTTTACTCAAAACTTCATAAGGAGACGTCCATTAATTACGCGAGGTGTTTTTGAAGTAAAACTTCTTTACGCACGCTTGACTTGAGGAGTAAGCTGGTGAATGCCTGACGAGAGATTTACCGAAGTGTGATCGGGCGAGGCGAACGTAAGTTGAGAGGGAGATATAAGTTAGTGAAGATAGAAAGAGGATGACTAGTGACGCCATCAGGTGGCCGAAAATATAAGCAGTATTAACAATAGAATGACACATACTTTACTTGCCAGTGGCGCTATCGGGTGACAGAAAAAAGTTGTGTAAACCTACGTAACTTTGCAGAGATAAATAATATTTCATAAAGATTTACGCATAAAATCCAACGAGAGCTAAGTAATTGCAATGTATTACTTTTGTTTTCATCATCAATGATTATCGCCATGGAAACGCGAACGAAATTGTCCACAGATAAAAGAAAGTCACGCGTGTACAACGAGAAAGCACGCACGTATTTTTATACACGCACGGAGCGTTGGCAAATGCGCATTTTTGAATGACGTTCTTATCTAAAGACTAAGATAATATATAAGAAGGTATTCCAATCCTGCAATGCATCATGGGAAATGTGTCAAGCGGTGGCGCCACCACGAGTGTGTCAGATACACTAGCTATCCAATCCTGCAATGCATCATGGGAAATGTGTCAAGCCACTAACTAAAGTATTTTCATCCTAACTCTTGAAATAATAATAAATATTGTTTATTAATTAATTAGCGCCTAAAATTTTTTAGGCGCTAATTAATTAATAAACAATATTTATTATTATTTCAAGAGTTAGGATGAAAATACTTTAGTTACTGGCTTGACACATTTCCCATGATGCATTGCAGGATTGGATGGCTAGTGTATCTGACACACTCGTGGTGGCGCCACCGCTTGACACATTTCCCATGATGCATTGCAGGATTGGAATACCTTCTTATATATTATCTTACTAAAGACACGTGCGTCAGTGTCCGGTTAAACTATATTGCATGACTAAACTAATTTTCCAAAACCGCGATTTTACGATAATTAACAAATTCAAAATAAGAAAAATACAGGTCGCAGTGCCAAACCCTGCTGACAAATTTTTTTGCTAATGTCGCATGTTTTGCGCGGTATTTTAAAATTGAATTCTGGACAAAATTTAAAAAAATAGACTCTAGTACAAAATAACATCAAAATATTTAATATCAAAATGAAATTTTTCGCAATTTCAAATAGGTGTATCGATATGCAATTTATCAATCCAACATCTGCACTTCAGGACGCAATTCTATTTCTGCGAAGCAGTTTTCATAAATTCTATATTTATAATTAACTAGGTGTACCCGGCCACGCGTTGCTGTGGCTCGCTCTGGTTTACGTGTGTTGCTGTTACGTTCAACAGTAGTCGCTCCCACTGCTGTAAAATATTTAGTATAGCGGGTGTTGCTTTAACGTCCAACAGGTGACGCTGTTTTTCAAAAAAAGCCACGTTGTCACCTATCGCAGGTGTGACATTATAAAAGCACGCGCGTATTCGAATGCAACGTTGTGTCAAAATTTCAAAGCAATCGGTGAAGAAGCCGCCTGGCCAACATTCAAATCCGACTGAATAATCTGGTCTATTTGTTTTTTTATTTTAATAAATACTAAATTTCAAAATGCCTCAAGGATATTTTTTCAAAAATAATTTCGCAAAGTTAAAAATTCAAGGGTTGGCTAGGTCCCATACTACCCTTCAGTCAGGTCTTCGATTTCGTGTTCAGACATTACAAAAGAAGTACAGTGTAAACTCTTTATAAAGTCCTTCGTTATAACGAAAAACTCCCTATAGCGTCGAAATTTGGTTGGTTTACCTTAAAACCTATACATTAATACCCTCTTTATAACGCAACAGTCATTCTTTATTACGAAGAAATATGTTCATATTTAGGCGTCAGCAAATGTTTACAGACATAAAGAGGACCATTCTGAACCATCACCATCTATTCAACAAGCACTTGATGACGCCAAACTTATCGAAAAATTCCTATTATTTAATGAAGATTATTCCACCACATTGAAAAATTCGTTATTTTTCTTTCTTCCCTCCATATAACGAAAATTCTTTATAACGAAAAAAATGTTCGGTCCCTTAAAATTCGTTATAAAGAGATTATACAGTACCTACTTATTACACAAGTGCCTTAAATACCTAGCCAAAAACGTTGGATATAGTTCTCCTAATAATACACTATGCATGAGAAAATATCCAATTACCCAATTACAAACGTATTAAAATTTATTTCTAACGTAGGTACGTAAATGTAATCCAAATATTTGTATCGATTAATCGATTATCCCAAAAAAAAACCCATTGGTAATGCCTTCACGCTAAAATTACCCATAAACATAAACAAACTTAATCTTCGCTATAATCTCTGGTTTTACTGCAATCTAAAGACCGTTGCACACGAGGCCAGTTTTACCGCTAGATTCGTTGCTTGATTCTAAGCTGGAATTTGTGAAGGTTTTTATGTGCTGGCTTCACACGATGTGTGTTTTAAAGCTGAATATCTAGATGGCTTTGGTGTTCGAATGACAAAAGTGGACGTTTATTATCTCTGAACAGAACACATTCCTAATAAGACGCCATGTTTGTTAAAATGATGTTTGCCCATGTCGCTCACGTGGCAAATTACTGTTTTCTGATTGGTTCTTGCTAAAAGCACGAAAAATAGTCAGTTCTGGTTTTAATTTTGAAATTCAGCTTATAACCACGCACGTAAGCCCGCAGTGACGTCATTTCCATCCTCGCAGTCAGCACAAATCCCAGCAGTGATTCCAGTGGCGAAATTAGTCTCGTGGATAGTTGTCTTAAGACTATTATACAGGATCGTCCAAATTCTTTGTACCTGCAGATAATCTCTATTTCTATGGAAAGAGATGTATTGACCAGTTACCTAGATAATTTTATATACTGGCACTGCATGATCAGTTGAAGTTTTCTAGCGATGGCGTATCTCCGTAGCGGGATTATTCAATGTTTAAAGTTATATTGAAAAATAGGGACTCTTTTGTTGTAGAAATTGTCAAAAAGTTGCTTTATTATCTACTTGTAACATAAATACCAATCCTAAAAAATTTGAGACGAATTTATTATTTTCTCCATTTTCTGTAAGCGATCGTTCTGAGACATCCTGTTTTTTTGGGCGCACGGATTTATAAGCAAAAGTTGGATTGCATCATTTTGACAAGCCAGTAGTAAAACTATATGTCGGCAATAAAAAATAATGAATTCATGCATAAATTTCATTTTAAATTTGTTTTCATAGTTGCACAAAGTGTACCGTGTCGAATCAAAATTGTGATAACTCTTTGTATACAGCACACTATAGTTTAGGTTATTTTATCGTAGAATAAATAACACAGGCAGCTCTATATTTACATACATAATGCGTTCTTACAAGCCTTAATTACAAGCAAGTCAAACAATAAAATACTTCGAAATCATTTCTTGCAAAATTAGAATGTATTTCATGAATATTTCGAACGCCTTCTCCTACGACTTCAAGTGTTTTGAAGCCACTATATGTTTTTTTTTCACTACACCCTATAAAATAGCTTGTTTACATGCATGCCAATGTATACAGACATGTATAAAGTGACCCATAACCATACTGATGCGGAAAGTAAAATTCACTATTTTTGTTTAATAATGAAGAAAATTTTAATAAAGCTAATATTTCTCAAATTATTCTAATAACTGAACGCGATCCGTTACCTCTCATCAATAACAATACGAAAGTCAAGTTTCACATTGTTTGTTTGACAATTTTTAAATACCTTTAAGGACATGATATCTATACTTCTATACTAATATATAAAGCAGAAGAGTTTGTTTGAACGCGCTAATCTCAGGAACTACTGGTTCGAATTGAAAATTTTTTTTTTTGTTGGATAGCCCATTTATCGAGGAAGGCTATAGGCTATATAATATCACGTCTAATAGCGGAAAATCAATGAAAAATGTTGCAGAATGTCAGTCAACATTTTTCACCATATACTTATATTCAGGTGAAATGCCTTAACTGAATATCCCGCCGCACATACCAGCTCGGTTAGCTCAGTAGGTAGAGTGCGCGACTCTTAATCTCAGGGTCGTGGGTTCGAGCCCCACAATGGTCAAATATGTTTTTAATGTTTTGTTTTTTTTTTATTTTCTTCTTAGCTTTCTTATAAGGCTTACATTTCAATTTTTTAAAATTTTATTACGACTAATTAAAATTAAATAAATCTAATTAATAGCTCATTTGAAAACTGTTACAACTATAAGCACCTATATAAAAAAAATTCTTACAGTGTTTTCAATTAAATATTTATTATATTAAAAGAATTTTATTACTTAAAAAAAGTATAAATACTGCTTTTTAACGACAAAAACTTTTGAACGGTAACGCCGATCATCATGAAGTTTGGACACAACATTCATCTCAGTAAACTAAGATGAATGTGGGTACTCATGTCCCTTCCTTCCCCATTTGTTCTTTTGCACCCGCGTGAAACCGGGCGGGACCGCTAGTATTATATACATGACGGCTGACCTAATTGCGTCAAATCCTGAACTACGATGGCGCTTTCAGTTTGTTTGCGATTTCGACGGACAATAAACGGTTTATGACTGTGAATGCATTATGTATGAAAATCACGGATAGCCTGTGGAAATAGCTTGCAAAAAGTAGCAAAAAATCTGTTTAGTTTTTTTTTTTTTTTTTGATAAACGCATCCGCTAAGGGTGTGTCCTTGTAACCAACTAACAGTTTTTCTGTAAAATACTGTCATTGGTTACTAAAATAACTAACAATAAAAAACTTTAAATAAATTCCTTCGATAAAAAAAATCTCTTTACGAGTCCCCGACTTGCTCATCTTCATTTTGTTATAATCCAGGGGTGGCGAAACTTTCTACACCTACGTGCCAATTTTTTTCAAAAATGTTTAATGTAGCCGTGATGTGCCGACAAGCAACCAATGAAATTTAATTGTCAAGAAAATTAATTAAACATAGATAAAAATGATCATACATTGAGTGCCATATGAAACTTTATCGTATTTGTTATTTGGTAGGGGAGGGAGGGGGAATGGCGCTCACTGGGTAATGGCGCTCACCTCTGTAACTCTGTCAAAAAGGAAAGTAGCAACACGTCACGTCGCGTGAAGCGCGAGGGGAGGGGGCCTCTAATAGACAGCGATGCAAACGGACAGTCAGCTCGCGTCATGCGACCGTGAAGAGCGTTTCTTTGTTTGCGGCCGCGCTGATCTAATTTTTAATTAGGTGCTGAACAAGTTAAGTTGCTGGGCTCGCTATACTATGGACTCAGTGTTGCAGATTTGCGTAAACTTGTTTATAAATTTGCTGAGCGCAACAATATCAAAAACAATTTATGATCAAAGCAGTAAAACAGCCGGATTGGATTGGGGACACTACTTTATGAGACCCTGAGCGGCATTACCCAAAGTCAGGGGCAATGCCGCTCAAACATGTTTTTTTAATAATGTTTTCCTACTACTAGTAGGTGAAAGATATATGCTTTTGTTGTTAAATTGTTGATTACTCGATAATTAAAGACTTTGTTACTCTTCTTAATTTTGATTTATAATAAATAATTTAAAAAATACACCATGTTTTCCTTAAGTGAACGCCATTCCCCCGTCTTACCCTAATAGTCAATTTATTGTTTTCGGCATCTATAGCATATTTTTAATTATTTCGATTTTGCACCTCAATCAATGCAGTGTCCACAATAATCTGTCGCGTGGCCACCGGTGGCACGCATGCCATAGGTTTGCCACCCCTGGCCTATGCCACTCGGGAAGAAGCAATCTTTTAAACGGCGAAAAAAAATCAAATCGGTTTAGTAGTTTAGCGTACACAAAGAGACAAGCAAACTCTGCCTCTTCACGTATTTCCAGTTCTGCGTGAGATTTCAAAAACACACGTTTTTGGTCGTCAAAATAAAACAGCGCACAAAATAATCGCGATATTAAAGAATTTATTTAAAGTTTCGAGTCGCCCGTGTCGTACGGATATAAAACGATCTGAGATCAGTTATGACGATATGCGCAGGTCCGGAAGTCCAATCCCGATCGAGTATCTGCCGGCCGAAAATTCTTTGAGCAGCAAGGTGCGTCTACTGATCTTGTACCAGGGAAGACCTACGACCACCATAGCCGTCGGCGATCCTCTCACTTTCCGACTGGAAGCGACAGACGGCTACAATTATCCGACCGACATATTCGCCACGAACGTTATCGCTCGTGACCCCTACTCAGGAAGATCCGTACAACTCATAGACAGATACGGGTAAGTACCTACCGCATACCAAAGATTATAAAGATTATACCTCCGTATGTGCACTATATGTACGCCAGGGACGGATTTAGGTGTTTTGGGGTCTAGGGCATATGAAGTTCAACGAAATTTGGACCACATATTGAAATCCATTACCGCACGAAGCTTATTTAGAAGAGGCCACTTTAAGGGTGGGTTTTAGGGGTTAACAAATATTTTTGGGCCCAAAAATACCGAAAAAATTCTCCGAATCGTTTCAAAACTGAAATTTACCCCATTATAATAAAAATAATAATGTGCCACCAAAATTTTACAAAAATCGGCCCGACAGGGCCGGACTTAAACATTTTATGAAAACATAGTTTGTAGATATGGATTTACTTAGTGAAGGGTGAATTTAATTTGGTAAATTGATAGTACCTAATATTGAAATTAAGAAAAAAAAAATATTTTAAGGGATGTATTAATGGGTTAAATTTTTTATTGTAACCAAAAACAGAAGGGTTAAGTTCACAGAATAAAGCCACACTGCCTGTATTAATTAGCAAATACACTATAATGTCGGCAGGGTTTCGCACTGCAACCCGAGTTTTTTTTTTTTTTTTTTGTTAAAGTAAAAGTCTTTAAATTCGGGTTTATAATTTATTTTTAATAATATCAAAAGTACCTAAAGTTGAAACTTGGTGACCTAGCCAAACAAATAATATTTTAAATTCAACCAAAAAAATGTAAAAATTCACCCAAAAAATGTAAAAATTTACTCGAAAATATTATCAAGATTCCCTCAAAAAATTGTCAAAATTTACCCAAAAAATTACCAAAATTCACCCAAAAAAATTGTCAAAATTCATCCAAAAAATATAAAACGTCACTCAAAAAATTGTCAAATCAATTTTTGTGGACCCTTGACAGGGCTTAAGCCCTATTAGTCCCTATGTAGATCCGCCCCTGGTGTAGATCGGAATCTTTATTGATGACTGTTCCCTCAAATGTTCTCGGAAAATCTCAAACTGCGGTCGAAAAAGGCATTTGACAAATTATTGTTTTTTTGGCTGTGATAAGCATCAAGCTTCATCAAATTTGGCTTGTTTTCCCGTATGCATGAATTAAAATCCATATCGTAAAAAATATATATCGAAAACCTTAATAAAACTTCTTATTATAAAACTTTTTACTATATAGATGTCCAGTGGACAGTTACGTGTTCCCGGAACTTGATCGTCTACGAGAAGGAGATACACTGGAAGCCAGGTTCAATGCGTTCAAAATACCGGAATCAAACTTTTTGGTGTTCGAAGCTACCGTCAAAACGTGCAGAGATGGATGTCAACCGGTGGGTACTTTTTTTCCTCTCCCCAAAATGTTCACCTAAAATTCTAGTAAATAAAGCAGGCAGTCTAAACTCTCAATTTAATCGATACGTCAAGTTGAAAATAGCGTGAAAATCAGTCCATCCGTATATAAACTGTGACACAACCGTGAAAACCAAATTGAAATCGGTTCAGCTGTTTCCCAGTTTTTCGTGAACACACAAACATGCAAGCGTGAAGAGAGATATAAGTAAAATTATTATTTTGTTTTCGGTTCTGGTAAAGTCGCACATAGTAATGTTTAATTTAAAGGTTTTAAATCTCGGTACTTTTCAATTGAATAAAATTTTACCGTTTCGTCGCAGGCGTATTGCACAAGCAATACGGGACGCTCTGAGCCGTCGTTCGGCAAAAGACGCAGACGCGATCTCAGCACCGTCAACGGAACTACGACGACAGAAGAACCGGAAGAATACGCGCTCGAAGGAAACAACACAATAACGGTCACATTTAACACGAGTGCTGCCGCCTCGAGCGGCAACGACACAGACGTGAACTTTGAGGACAACGAAATTCACGACATACCGGAATTTCCCGAACACGTTCAGAAAATGATTGAGGTTAGAATTTCATTGAAAAATGGTTATCTAATAATTAACAAGTCGGCAAATTTTATAATAAAATAATGCTAAATGCGTCCCTTATTTTTTAATACTTAGCATCGCCAGAGAGCTTAATCCCAACCCCAAAATATTGTTAAAGTTACACGCTCTCCGAACTCTTATCTTGTGAGAAAACGTAATTTAAAGTCGTCAATAATAACAGCGCACTTAATTTGCACGTTGTTCATGTACTACAATAATGACGCGATGGTTGAACTCGAATTACCTACGTCATAACAGATGTCCAAAGTTACTGAAATCTCACATAAAATTGTGTTTTTTTTTAGCCTTGTCCTTATCTATTACAATGTTTACTGTAAGTAAAATAAGAATGGCTGTGTTAAATCAGAAACGTGAATTTTAATTTAGAAAAACCGGAACGAGGACCCATAATGCAATACCATTAATTATTTTTTCAAAACATATACAGATTACGTTTTGCAAACATGTTCTGTTTTGTTTATTTTATATAATAATTCGTTACTATTTAAGCTTGTTGTCATTAAATATTATTGCGTCTTACAAAAATTATCAAAAATATACCATGTTTATAGTGTCACCGTTTCAAATTCAATTTCAACACACAATATTAAAAAAAAAAAACAGTAAAATTAACGACTATGATTTTTTTACTGAACTCAGGCGTAGCTCTCTGCACAAAATAAAAAAAGCGTTAATAATATTCTGCCAATAGTTTGTTTTGTTGACAATATGACATCATTTTATCCTCTATCTAAAAGCAGCCATTAGCGTTTTTAAAGTGAAACTTCCATAGAGAGGGAAAGTTCGTATATCGATGAAACGAAAAAGTGATTGAATAATAAAAAGGTATAGATCAACAATTGACGCACTATTTACGAACTACACAAACGCATTTACTTAGCAAAGCCATCTATGATTGGATAGGCAAAGTAGTCAAGAAGTTGCATTTCCATGTGATTAAATAATGACGTGGTGCTTAATTTTTAACAGGTATTTGATTCTCGTGAAGAATTGCAAATGGAAGCCCGAAGAATGGTTCCGTTACCGGAAACGGTTTGTCTGACAAGCGGGGAATACCACGGTTTCGTCACGGCTGTCGTCATACTGTTAATATTGTTGTTAACGGTTACAGGAATATCGGCGTGGGCTTACAGGTAACACAATAATTCTTGTTTATAAAACAATGTAATTTAAAACAATAAAAAAATAATAGGTATCTATAGCTAACAGCATTGGTCGCTGAGAATTAAAAATAAAAATGAGGAGCTCTAAAAGATTTTAAAAACTTCTTTTAAACAAGCTTTCCTTAAAATGTACTAAAACGAAAAAAACTACGTGGAACCTGAGTGATCACTATTGACAGGTTTCGATTGGTAGCCACTCTCCTGGCCAAATTTCAAGTCGAGCGGATATGTGGAAATGGGTCAAAATTATTTTACAAGAAACTAACAAATTACATAAAAATTTGCAAGAAAATGTACGAAAAACGAATGTCTCTCTCTCTAATTCAGTAGCGTAACTGTCCAAGTTTGCAAATTATCAGGGACAGATAATATTCCCCTTTGAAACATTCTGTATGTTTTTAGACGGTACTGGTCAATAATGGGTAAAAATCTGGAAGCTGATCGCCGTTCTCCAACAGTTAGCAGTTCTGGAAGTAGGCCGCCCCCGCGACATTCAAATCTATCATTTTTCCCCGCCGGATTACAGAAGCCCTTTGCCAGGTAATATTGTATATCAATTCGACACAGACGTGGCTCTTCAGCTTTAGAATTACGAAGTACGAGTTTAACGATTGATCCAATTTCTAGCGGTCTCGGCTTCGGCAGACCCGATCACAGTTTGAACTCGGGCAGCGGGACGTTCGACGATCCAAGCGAGCCGATTTACACGGACCCGTCGCTGTTCGAGAGATCGCGCAGTTTACGAAGCATATCCGTCTCACAAGGCGGACAGCACCGACAGCAATCACGTGACGCTGTATGATGACGATAACAATACGAATTTTAAGTGAATGATTCAATTGCCTTATATTAAAGAAAGAAACAATCAATTACATTGATTGAGCTTAAACGAGTATTTTTTGACTGCCAGACTAATTTAAAATTAAAAATGTAAGACCAATCAACTTGTCCAGAGCAAATAAAATATTCAATTGCTTGAATAATCAACCAATTGCTTCATTCAATTGCTTGTATAATCAATCAATTTCCTCATTGAATTGCCTGTACAATCCATAAATTGTCTCATCCAATAATTAATTTGTCGTCCTGACAACACGATTCAACTGCCTCTTTATAAATAATCGATTGTCGCATTGACAATACGATTCAACTATCTTGTGAGGCCTATAAATGCGTCTATATTTTTATATTGTAGGCTTATGACTAGTGAAGACTTTCATTTTATTCACTTTATTATAGCAAAAAAATGTCAATCGGAAATGATTTATATTAGTGCTTTGAAAACAATTTAATCAAATTTTGAAAATGCTTGAGATAAAGAAAAAGAAATAAACTGCCATCTTATAAAATTGTAAGGCAATGCACCGACAATTATTGAACGCAATTACTGCCAAATTATTGAAATCACTGCCCGTTAAATTTTGACCTGTTCGATTGAAAAAAAAATGTTTTGTTTAATTAAAAAAAATGCATAAAATTGAACGCGCAGTATTAATAACGTTGTTTCTTTTTTATTTTATTTTTTTGTAAAAATATTTCAAAAAGTTAATCTTTTAGATTTAAAAACAATTATTTGTATAGAAAAAATAACTTTAAAATACTGATCATCAGAGATAACTAATTTAAGTAAGTTTACAAAATGTATTTTTAGGGTCCATTCAATTTCCTTTGAGAACCGAGCACCGTTAATACTAGATTTATGTTACCGCAAATTTGTAAGCCACCTGAACAAATACGAGCGCGGGATAAAGACGCCTATTTTCGATCGGGTGGACACCTGTGGTCAATCACTTTTATATTTATATTTGACAAAATAGATTACTGCAACAGCGTCATACATGTATACGTAATAAAGAAAATTATGTTATTGAAGTTTGGACGTTAAGAAAAGGAAGCGTAACGAAAAGTGAAACGTCTATACTCGCCACGTAATGCATTAGTGAATGGCAGGGGAGATGGGGATATCGATTGTCCCAATCTTTACGAAGTAAATCGCCAGTAAAGTAAGACGAACATGTTTCAATTTCCGTTACGCAAAGCAAGGCTTTTTAACTTAGAAGTTTCATTTCCAACTCGTATCGCAGCTACGCGTCTATATATATTTTTTTTAGTTTATCAATTTTATACTCTGTCGGCATGAAGAGCCATTAGAAATTATTGATTTGAAAGTGAGTGAAATGTACACCTGTTGTGTGATCTGTAACTCACTTACAATTTTTTTTTAATTTTTGTTCATACTGATGGGGGTATAATATCGATAAAATAGGAAACTATAGATTTAAAACAGTACTACTATTATAATTTCTTTCAAATCTTTGATTAACGTCTGAATAGAACTCTTCAAGTAAATAAAATTGTCGACCAATTTTTCTCAGACCGAACGATATATTGACAAAAAATGATAAAATTACAAATCAATATAACACAAGATGACGTTTCGATCCGGATTTGGATCTTCTTCAGAAATATCTAAAAAATATAAAAAATAATTAATAACTTAATATTAATTATTTTTTATATTTTTTAGATATTTCTGAAGAAGATCCAAATCCGGATCGAAACGTCATCTTGTGTTATATTGATTTGTAATTTTATCATTTTTTGTCAATATATCGTTCGGTCTGAGAAAAATTGGTCGACAATTTTATTTACTTGTATAATTTCTTTCATTACAAGTTCATCCCGTAACCGATGACCTTTACCTACTCTATTTATGTTGAAAGTATATGCAAATTTTAGCTAAATCAGCATGTATTTTTCAAACACATATTTTTTTTTCTCGAAGGATTTTGAACAGAATATTTCGTTGAGGCAACCAAATCACTCGATTCGTTGTTTCAACATTAATAAAGACCTATTCACACGCAATTGGTGAATCGGTCTTTATACAGCAATATACCCGTACAATAGTATCTCTACATTTTTTGACGTTCAAGTGGAATACATTTATCATTATCCCTCCAGTGGACGCGTCGCTTACAAGACTAACGACTGTTTTCTTGTATAGGCGTCTAACCTTAGTAGAATGAATACATATGGTAGATTCAGTCCTCTGACGTGTGGTCATCTATTTTTTTTGACCTTGAAAAGAGCCAATCACAATTGTGTTTGGTGTAGGCGATAGTCGTCAATTCCTTCGACTGCGCGCAGTGTAATAGGGTCGCACTGTGTTGAACTGGGTAATAAGGCCTTGTTCGTTATCCTACAGCCATATCGACTAGTACGTAGGTAGCACCAATAAGAAAACAATGTGGGCGTGTCTGATCGCTCTGCAAGCTAACAACCTGCGCAGCTCGTTCGCGTGATTTAGGTACTGGCAGAGATCTGATTCTACTATATGTATTCATTATACTAACATGAAGTTACATTTAGTAAATGTTATATTTTGATACAGCCTTGCATTAGGTACTTACATATAACGTGCAGCTACCGACACCGATGTCGCAAAATCGTGATGAACAAAGTACCAAGGCTACGAGAAAACACATGTCCACTGGAGGAGACGGTACGACTTTCAACATTAATATCGCTATTCTGTATGGTCAATCTCAATGTTAACATTAACAGCGCTGTTAAATTTACTGTCTCACTTTAACTTATGAGTTGAAAAGTCACAAAAAATTAGCAACACTGTTTATTACACTGATCATACAGAATAGCACCATAAATCCACTTTTAAAGTAACAAATACTTTAACCATAAGAGTAAACAAATAACCAGAAGCATAATTCGAAGGCGATGCCTTTTATGTGGCTACCGACGGTTTCGTGGTCTTGGTTCCAAGTTTAACGTAAAATCGTTTTGCTTTTCCATAGGCGTAGATATATAATTTTAATTTATAAATTTACGGTTTTGATTTAAAACGATCGGTTTAACTATCAAAGCAAGCACAATTTTAAAATGAAATAAGACAAGTACCTAAATAAAGGAACTAAATAAAATGTATTATTGAAGACGACGCGTAAGAAACAATTCGCTGTAAACCTTCCAACACTCGGAATGGTACAGCACTGGCCGTTTCAGGATAGAATCTCAGGTTAACCGAGCATCGAGGTCACAAGAATACTGTATATAGCGCGTAGGTGATAGGCTTCTGGTTATTTATGTATTTATTCTTGTGCTTTTAGCTTCTAATTTATGGTGATTTATTTTCGAAGTCGTGCCAAAAAAATACCAAATATATACGTAAAATGTTGTGTGGAGATATTACGCGTACCTCTAATATAATAATTTAAATATTTTATGATAGGAAATAATCTTGTAAAATTTAGAACCACTAATGTATGAACTAAGTTTTGTAGTATGAAAGCATGTTTATTATTCGACTGTCTGTCACGTTTAGCGTTCAGCTTTGTTGCTTGAGAAATATAGTAGATTATAGACGCTTGACAAGTGATTTATTAGAGTCTACGTGAGTATTTCTTAGTGAATCGCTTTAAAAACGTGGCGTCAAGTTCACAGTCAAAAAATAAACACGTGAGTTTGCGATTCCAAATGAACACTGCCAGAGCCCAAACAGTACGATTTTGGAATAATTATGCGGCGGCGTTGATTTAATAATAGTTATGACAAAACATTTTGACAGCCGCTACGAACTGTATGCTATTATGACAATTTCTCAACGCAACCGTTCGGTTTCATTCATGAAATATTCGATAAATGAATGAAAAAATATAAACCTTGTTTTGAGTGATAAGGAAGGGGGTTTGAGAATATCCGAGGGTGTCCCGCAAACAATGCACGCATATTTGTTGGGCGAGAAAGTTTTGTTTTGGCAAACACTGAGGTAGACATTTTCATTTACGTTGCAATTGAATTCAGATCAAAGACAAAAACAATTCGAACACTAGGCTATATAAAATGCATTGCCACTACGACTTCCAGAAAAATGAGTAAACATTTGCCCTGAACATGTCCATCTAGTTTGCGAGTGTAAAAAACGCGTGTTTTTCATCTTCAACGAAAAATGTTTTTAAACAGTTTGAATCCAGTTGATTAAATCCAAGTGCGCAAGCTTTCTCGGTCAGTGTTTCCAAATCTTCTTGGTCAATTGGTATTTCAATCTGACGTTTCGTCTACATATGTGGTAGACATTATCAAAGGCGGCGTCGCAGCGGGCGAAGTGTTCTTCTTGGCGACTCAAAGATAAGTGTGTTGATAACTGGTGTCTAAGCGTGGGTGTGTCTTCTGCCCGGTCGTAGTTGATGCTTCGTACTACGACCGAATAGAAAACACACTAACGCTTAGCATTAAAAGGGAATGACACCAAGTCACCAGTCGTCGACACACTTACTTGTGAGCCGCCTAGAAGGACACTTCGCCCGCTGCCACATCGCCTTTGATAATGTCTACTACATTATTGTAGACAAAACGTCAGGTTGAAATACCAATAGATCGCAGTCTACAAGCCCGGAAACCGAGAAAATTTTGATATGTTTAAATATTTACAGACAAATGTTTGAAGGTCTGAATTAAGCCAAGATGTCTCCACGTCATCTGTATTACAAGTCTCAAGTCTCATCCGAGAATTGATAACAGTTTCAATTGAATTTTCAATTTAATAACAAATTAAAATATGAATAGATACTAGACCCAGATTGCTCTGGCAGTTTATGGCCTTAAAGATTTCAAAAGCCACTTTTTAAAGTGTTCTTTCAAAAGAATGATCTCAGTAAATTTTATATACGTATAGAAAATCAACACGTTTGAGAAATTGTTATAATTCGGTACTTATTGACTATAATTTTCTTTAAATAAATTACCAATAAAATAAAATATTAACACGATAATTTTATTGTTAATTAGTATTATTGTAATAATATAATTGTCACGTTATTTTAATTAACAAAATTAGTAGCAAGCTTCCTTATGTAAATTTATATTTTCTACTTGTATTGTGTTTTCTATCTCTTTTTTGCGCTCAATTCAAGTGTATTGTGATTGATCAATAAAATATATACATAAATCAACAGTTTAACTTTAATTCCTGTGTTTAAAGAAAAACGCTAACTTCATTAGAAAAAAAAAACAGTGATTCGCCGGTATTGTCAAGAGATATGCAAGGTTCGAATACAATGACTATACATAACCTCAAAACAAAAAATTTACAGCTGACTAAGGCGAATCGACTATAGTTGACAGTGATGATTTGCGTCAGTGCCATTTGAGAGTAAAGAGGTTTTAATATAATATAAAGTAATTGCAAATCCTACATTTACCGACAAAATACTGTATTTGCTAAGAAATGCATTGTGATGTGATATTAACTTAAATTTGATAAAAAAACTATCCCTCAATACACCTCTAAAAATGATAAAATTTTTCATAATTTCAATATTCGACAGGCACCTTCAGTAATTCACTAACCACAAAGTAGTACTTTCATGAATTGCATATAATTTCAGCTTTGTATATTATTATGATCGGTTTTGTTTTTTGAAGGGAAACATCTAATTTTCACTAACGTGTGAATTTTAGATTTTGAAAAAATTGTTTTTGGGCCATTAAATACAACAAAAAAAATAATTGTATAGATATTCAAATAAAGCAGTAAGTGGTACATACCCAAAAATAAAGACACATATTATCACCTGAACCGAGCACGTGTACTTTGTCGTTTCCAATATAAAAAATAATTTGCGCGCTTGGTAATTCATTTACTTACGTCACCCTTCACGTTCAATAACAAAAAATAATTATTGTGTAACTACGACAAAATATGCATTTTTTATTACAGTGAAACCTCTTCACGACGTAATAACATTAATAAGTCGGAATTAATATCGATTTGTAACAGGTAGGTACAACTAGATTTTCGGGTCGGCATCACCTGAGTAGATTTTGGTATAGCAACGAAATAAATACTCAAGAACAACAAATTTCTCTGGCTTGCTTTGCATTTTTTCCATTTTAACCGATTTCAAAAAAGGGTTATAAATTCGATATTTTTATGTTTGTTCAGTGATCAGTCATAACTTTTCGAAGGTATAACCGATTTAAAAACATTTCGACACCCTTTTGTTCAGACTGTTGACGGGTTGGTGCCACAATATAATTTTTTTTAAACAGACTTCAAAGGATTTTTTTTGTATCCTAATCAAATCAGCGTTTGTGAACCGATTTTTTTCTTTTTTTATTTAATAGGACACGCCTTCAGGGTGGTCTCACGTAAAAAAATATTGAGGTTAACAGCGTGGAAACTGCGTATTGCAATACGGTGGAGCCGAAAGTTTCACTCTACTGTTGCCGTAGACTAATACGGTGGAGTTGAAGGCTCCACTACTGTTATCGCTGTCGTGTTTCGTCTCAATCGTCATAAATAGAGGCTAAAAGAACTAATGCAAGAAATTTTTTTTTGCAAATTTTAAATACGTTTCACTACCAATAATTAATTATTATAAATAATAAAAGGCTATTTATAAAAGCCAATCAAACAAAACGTTATATAAATAGTACGATATAATAATTAGTCATGCTTTTTTGTTTTCTATATATCTTTTAATAAACTGACAGCTATACTTTGAACTAAGCCCAACTGTGTTCACAAATATATATTTCAATATATTTTTGCAATAAAAACAGAAAATTTCCCAATAATTGTCAATTAATTTCTGCATGCAAAATGTGAGATTTTAATTAAGTCAATTTTAAAAATAACATTTTTGTAATTTTTTTACACATTATTTAAAAACAGTTGAGTAATAGCACACAAAAAGGCAATCAATGCCATATCTATTCTAAAACAATAACGATATCTCTATCTATAATTTCGTTTTTTTTTTGCGATATTTCAAATCTTAATTTAGAAGTGAAAATAGGGAAACATTTCTTTTTTCTATTTTTTATATAATTTTCAATATTTTTGTGTTTTTAGCTTGTCATATAGAAAATAAAAAAAAAATTTTAGCCGTATTTTAACCTCTAAATTAAAATTTGAAATATCGGTGGTAGAGTTCCGGGAGATAAGAATTTTTTGTAGGAAATTTCCTGCTCTTTCAGAATCCTTTTTGTGATTTCAGCAATAATTTTTGATATATTAGCAAAAAACCAAACCGCTCATTTTTCTTTTACTAATTTATAACTTTTGCAATTTTTTCGTCCTCCACTTTAATTTTTTCAAAAAGTTTCTAGATGTAATTCTGAATCGGATGACACCATGATCATCATTTTCGGCGAAGAGGGACTGGAATTCTTCAAAAAGGGACATGTGAACTAGAATTTGTAGAGATTTTGGAATTTTGACTCGAATCAGGTCAGAACAGTAGCCACAAGTGTCCACTTTATGAATCTGGCCGATTTCTTGATTTCAGATAACCGAAAGAAAATAATACACTGCATGCGTTTTTTTTTGTGGGGGCAGTTTCAGCGTCCTTACGTTTGGGATTTTTTGAAAAAACAAAACCTTCCATCTTTAATAAAAAGACGCTAAAACTCTTTTAATTGCATTTATCTTATTTTTCCCAGAAAAAAAAACGCGAAAGTCGGTATCAAAAATAGGCTTCTGCACTAGTAATTCCCCTTAAAATTAAATTGTTATGGACAAATGACATCTTTTATACGACAAAATTGTAAACAAAAGCGGACTATACCCGGAAGGCATGTGCAGCAACAATTTAGCTTCTTTACAATAATTATTATTGTATATGTTTATTGTTATAAAGTTTTCATACGAACAATAGGCTGTGTCCACATTCAGTTTGTTCACTGCCAAGGCTGAGCGCAGTGCGCACGAGTCTAACTAAACACAAATAACATACGTCGCCGTAACAAATTGCACACTTTCGATGTGTACACGGTTAAATACGTTACAAAAAAAATGCAATTTTATTTGTTTTTATGACTTGCACATCATTAATTAAAAACTCCGGGTCGCAGTGCCAAAACACTGCCGACAATATAGTGTATTTGCTTTTGGACAAAATAAAAAAAATTACCCCTTAATACGCCCCTTAAAACAACATTTTTTTACTTAAATTCAATACTACATATCAATTCAACATCTGTACCAAATTATATACATCCTTCAGTATGTAAATCTATATCAGTAAAAAATTTGTAAGTTGGTCCTGTCGGGGCGATTTTTTTTTAATTTTAGCAGCACATTTTAATAATTACTAAAGGGTTAAATTTCAAATTTTAAACGATTCCAATAATTTTTTCGGTATTTTTGGGCCCGAAAAATTTTTTCAATCTCTAAATACCACCCTTAACATAGCCCGATTGGGCCCATTTTAAATAGGCTTCGTGCGGTGATGAATTCCAACATGTGGACCAAATTTCGTTTAGATCGAGAGTTATCGTGGTCATACCTATATATTATAAACATTTCCAAAAATGGTGCCAAACTTATTAGGAGGCTAATCATTTCTTCTTAATTCATTCAAAAGCGCACTTCCACTACAAAAGCTTTTAAACTAGATCGGATCAAAAACTTGCGTTTTCTTTTCTTTTTTTTAACGTTGGTAATATTGTCGTCACTCGTCATCAAGCATTATCGCGACAAGAACAAACGAACAACCAGCTGACGAAGCTTTAATGTAGGTAGTCGAATTTAGCTCTGCGGCAGAGTCAAAGCCGACGAATTCTATGCCGGCGGCAAGCCCGCAATTGATACCGGCCTATGCCAGTTTGACGAAGTCCCGCCCACAGAAGTCAAATAGTCAAACGTCGCGCCGGCAGCATTTTCGGTAAATCGCGTTAAAATTACTATAATTAGTACATAATATATAATTATGATTATAACTGGTTCAAATTGTAATTTGTAAATATAATTATTAGCGGTGGGATTTGGTGTTCCAACTTTAATATTTATTTATGTTACAGTTACGCACATATACATGTACTTACTGACATGTTGTAATCTTAGTCAATATGTGAAATGATAAAAACATTACGGCAGGCACAAAAACATTAGTGATGTAACGAATGTCAATCTTTTGGCATTCGCGATTTCGCCGATATTCGCGAATGCGAATATTCAGTTTTCAAATCTGGTGTCAATTAAAATTTGACAGCTGATTGGCAAATGGCAACGTAAGGTACTAGGTTGATTATATAATTAATACTAAGTCGAAAGCTTTAATACCTAATGTTAAAATAAAAGCTGATAAAAGATATAATAATAAATTGCAAGATTACCTTAGCGAAAAATTTTAAGTTATTTTTTCAAAAAACGAGTAATAAAAAAACTTTTCTGATAAAAATGCTAAGAAATTAATATTTCTTGTTTTTATTAATATTATTTTCACATTTTTTCGAAAAATATTATTTTTTTCTGATATTATTCGCATGAATTTTGCGAATGCGAATGTCAAAAAATATGCGAATATTCGTTACATCACTAATAGACATACGTTCTCCAGTTTTAGGATCGGCGCTGATTAGTGATTATACTCAAAAATTGCATG
Source organism: Xanthostigma xanthostigma (assembly GCA_963575645.1). NCBI lineage: Eukaryota > Metazoa > Arthropoda > Insecta > Raphidioptera > Raphidiidae > Xanthostigma > Xanthostigma xanthostigma. The sequence goes on from OY754471.1 coordinate 26,559,712, forward strand.
CTAAATGTTTATATTTCAGGTATTTTTACAAATATACATTAAACAGCCCGTTTCAAATTCTCGTTCGCTGGATTTGATAATTGCATTTAAACACAATATTCGTAAATTCGAAATGCTTTATTGAACAATAGTTCATTTGTATTATGTTATTTTCATTTTATGGTACCAATACCATTTATGACAGTTTCGAAATAGAAATTTTAAATTAGATATACACCAACGAGTTACTTTGTTTTTAAAAATGCTAATGAAGTGAAAAATTCAAATTTAAACTCGATGGACAAAATAAATTTGTTTTTTGAGAAAAAAAAATGCAATCTTTTAATACCTTAAAATGATTCATATTTTCTCAGTTTCAATACTCCGCATGTAATTTATTAGCCTAACATCTACAACAAATTGAAAACACCCTTCGACAAAAAAAATAAGCAATGTTTTCAGTATTAGTAGTACCTATTGATCCAATAGAATTTCACGATGAAGGAAGGTGTGATTGCAGAGGATCAGAAATAAGCTTTACCAAGGTTACGCTAGTGGCCACTATAGCGTAACATTGGTAAAGCTTATTCCTGATCCTCAACCAAACCTTCCTTCATCGTGAAAAAAAAAATTAAACGCTGATAACCTCACCTGTCGAGCGTCTATAATCTAAAATCTAATTAGTCCCTTCGGTAAAAAATCAAATTTTTTCAATCACGGTCAAATTTGATTACCGGGTGTTACTAACCCCAACCCTGTTTTATTTTCTAAAGTCCAGGCGGCCGACTTATAAAACGGTATTAAAAATTTTAAGGAGAAGTTTTCAAGCACTGTATATTTATTTATTTTTCTATGGGGAGCCCCGCGATCCCTCTGGAAGACTGTCAACCTATTAGATATTGTTTTGTTCAATATAACTTAAAAATAGGCACTTAAAATAGCCTTAGAACGAGTGTTCAAGCTCTGCATATTTTTTTTCTGGGGGAACCTCCGCGGTCCTTCCGCTGCACAGGGGAAATTCCATAGCCTTGAAAATCGGCTGGATCCGCCCGTGCATACGAAACATCTAAAAATTACGGGAAAAAGCAAGTAAACGAAATTACAGACACAGGTTCCGATTCTAATAATTTCATAATAGTATTAGTATTGATGTGTTAGAATTAATGACGCATTTATTATTGGTTAGGAATCAAAACATTATACAAAAATGATAAATCCAGTTCATCAAACCTTGAGTTAGTAAATAGCGACGTACCTATATTGAAAATAATTATTGTAGATATATCGTATAATTCATGTTTTTAAAGTGAAACTTTTTAGCTCGCAGTGAGTCAAGATTATTCGAAACGGAAATTCACAAGTGCCGTCACATCTCGAAAAATAAAATTATAACTATGCACTTTGTATAGCTGTCGTCTGGACATATTCATTAAGAAAGTTTGTTATCTCAGGGAGATTTAAAAGTCAATCCCACGTTTAAATTGTAACATCTAACTTTTGAATAACAATTTATAATAACAAAAAATAAAACTACTATCATTAATAACTAACCGCTACCCGAGGCCAATGTTCACTCTAATTTTTTCGCTGACTGCGCGGTACAAAAGTATATGGGAGCAAAAATGTTAAAAACGTATGTAAAAATTTACCCACGGGGGGGGGAGGGTGGTCCTGTACCTGTGTTTGAAGTCAAAAGCTTTTTTAATAAACACTCTTGAAAACTACATTTAAAAGCATTTTAATAACAATCAACAACTGTGTACACCGTGAACATAACTGTATCCACCGTGGATACTAAATGTTCACGGTGGACACAGTTTAAGAAGTTTAAGATATTAACCATCATTGATTTAAATATTTTTAACCGTTTACTGTAGTGTGTTCGTACAATAAAACCTTGAAGTTTTCAGTAAATTTTTAACAGAACATTTACATAAACACCCGGCACAAAAATAATTATGTGAAAACATTAACCTCAAAATCGGTAGGACATGAAGGTGTAATTAATAATTGCATCGATGTGTATAACACACTTCCCCTTTCTCTGATACCTACTAATAGATTCAGGATTGGATTAAAACTATTATTGACTGAATGTTGTCATTACTCCTTGAAAGATTTTACGGTGCAATTTTCTTTTTTTCTTGACCTGTTCTACGCTATATGGCATCATGGAATCAAAATTCCAGCCAATTGGGCGACGGGACCATTCCAACTTCAAAAATGTTGACATTTGATTATAATAAAGAAAAAAAAATTCTGATATCACGTGAGGTGACGCGGGTAATGGTTAGTATTCAATATGATATTTGCTATTCGTTGCCATGGTTATCTACACAATATGTTCACGTCATGTAAAAATTAATCAAAGCATGCCTAACTAGTTTATTTCTGACAGATCCATAAAACAAAAAAGCGGCTGATTTTTTTTTTATTTTCAAAATATTTCCGAAACTATGTTTAGAAAAAAAATTTTTAAACAAAACTTTCTTGAAAAAATAAATAGAATCATAAGATGGTATGAAAAGTATACCATTATTATATAAAAAACACCGTTATAGCATCTATTTCTTCTGCGCATGCGCCGATTTTCCCCAAAAACAATAGGGCTCTTCATATTTGCATACCAAACATCCTCCCAAAATTTGGTTTCAATCCGCTCATCCTTTTGACCTGTATCGTGTTCACAAACAAACAGACAACAGACGCACAGAGTTTTTTCAAAAATATGTTTTTTGGATTCGGGGGACCTCAAAACGGAAAGATATTGTAAAATTTTTGAAAAGTGATTTTTGACCTAAACTAGTAGCATTCCCCACTTGTGGGTTGGGATGGTAAAACATAATAATTGTTATTATGTGCACGGACGGTGAACACAGCTGTCTGCACTACCGTTCAGCCAGGTCTTCGATTTTGTGTTCAGACATTACAAAAGAAGCGTTACACAAATTTTCATGTCTCAAATACCCACCCAAAAAATGTTTGATAGCTCTTGGACTATTAGCTAAAAGCGTCTATATTTCAATATTCGGGGAGTTTCCTGCACGCTATCGTTCTTCAACATTCTTGAAAGGGTTAAGCATCTATGTCAGATATTTTAGGAATCGATTATAGGTATCCAGAATCTGCCACGAGCACGTCTACCAATCGTTCGGACGTGATATTTGTACGCTAACATGATCTGATAAAAATAATTGTTGAAATACAAATAAAAATGCATTTGTACAAATTGTCAGTGAATTTGAACAGTTTAAACACACACACACACACATGTACGCCAGCACTTCTATGTGTGCGGTTTCAAGATCTGTCGCATATCGGAACAACCTTAGTAGCACCTTATTTAACACTACTGGAGGTGGAACAGATATTATCAAACAAAAACGTCAATGACGGAGTTACGAGCTGAACATTTTATAAAAACGTCCAGCGCCGCTTTAATATCCAGATTCGTCTTCGTAACACTGAAAAACAATCATCCGAAATGCACTCAACACTATGAGGCATTCAGTGTTAATTCTTCCGAAGACGAACCGTTCATTAAACAGTGCTCGAAAGAGGCTGAATTCTTTCGAAGATACTGATTGTTCTTACAACGGTAACGCTATGCCAACAATTAAAAAACAAATTGATGGCAAGTTGATGGCAAGATGCAAAATACACAACGTGTTATTATTTTTGTTAATAGTGAGTGTGTCGTCAACAATTGATTTTGCGGATGCAGAATATCAAAACGTGTATGAAGGATATGTGATGTCGGTGAGTTTTTTTTTACATTTACTTTCACCTAACCCGGTGTCTGTCTGTCTGTCTGAAATCAAATCTTGCAACTTAAATTTGACCCACTTCCCGATTTTCGATTGAGCTGAAATTTTGCATACGTATGTAGTTCCGATGACAATACAATATTATAATAACTAACTGACCGGTCCGGCTTTCGTCCGGATGCAAATTGTACATACTTTTAATAAAGCACAATAAAAGTTTAAAAATAAAAAAAAACGTTTTTTTTCAACAAGCTTTTATTAGTTAGATATTAATAAAAAAGAACTAAAAAGTTAAAAATAATTTTATTCCGATAGGAAATAAGCTGTTTTATACGTATTTATCGCAGTCTCAAGTTTTTAAATAAAAGCGTATTTAATAGCAAGAGAGAGAAAAAAAAGAGGGTGTAACACGCTTTTATTTGAAAACTTGAGACCGTGATAAGTACGTATAAAACGGCTTATTTCCAATTATTTTTAACTTTTTAGTTCTTTTTTATTTACTAATAAAAGCTTGTTTCAAAAGAATTCGTTTATTTATTTTCTTTTTCAAATACAACAATTGAGTTTTTGTGATTTAAGAATATTCGGGCGCGTAGCGATATCGTTGTTTATAATATGGCTTTCCCTGATTCCTCTATTATAAGTAAGTTCCCGAGTTATAACTAATAAAAGTAACAATCGGAGTTTCAATTCATTATTAATAAACCAGTAATTTGAAATTATAAAATAGTAAGTACTACTGAACAATCCTAGCTGTTATTCCACTTCACTTTTAGCTTGAAAAGCGATCTTTTCTATGTAGATCATTCAACTGTTTTTTTTTTTTTTGTGCAAGTACAGCCTAATGTTCTACATAAGTCTGTTCTTGCATGCATAAAAACTGCAATTATACAATGATTACAATCTAAGATCCTTGCTAAATCAAATTTTTTGACAATGCTTTCAGCAGCTTTCTGTAACCCAGCATAGATCTTGTCAACGAATCCCTGGTCAGTACTATCTACATTCTACGTCATAATTCAATGTTTAAAAATCCACTGAAAACTCACCTATTATTTTTTTTTAATTGGACCAATGAAATGATGAACTCTTAAATAAAGACGAAATGTCGTGAATTAGAAAAGAACAGTCTTAGTTCATTTCATTGGTTCAATTTCCCCTGACATAAATTGTTTGGAATTTACTTCATCTCGAAATTCAGTTCCGGGATTCAGACTATAGAATCTAACTGGATGACCTAATTATTATTGATACCTGCTCTTCTGAACACCGTTCAAATTTTGGCATATGTGACCATGATTCAGGCGCGGTCCGAAGGGGGGGGTCACAGGGGACATGACCCCCCCCAAAATCTAAAGTCAAATTAAAAAATCTCAAAAATTTGCCAAATAATAAAAGAAAATTTTTAGCTACAATACAAAAAGACGACTTTTTTTATTAGTGTAGTGAGTGACCCCCCCCAAAATTTCAGGCTGCGACCGCGCCTGCCATGATTCCACCTTAAGTAAGATTATTGGAACGATGGTGTACAATAATAATTTATATATTGTTTTATTTACCTAAAGAATGCTATATGTGCACCCCAAGTTGCCGTTCCATAATCTATAATAATATATCTATTGCAACTGATAAATTATTGTTTATGTCTAAGCCACGTTCACGAATTTTCATTGAAATGTTCAATGTTCATGTCATTATTGTATTTATAGAAATATTTGTAATCACTAATCACCAATAATAATTGTCGATATAGGTATCTTGACGTAGCTGACTGCGTCTATGTTCGCGGGTATTCGCTACGTGCACGGAGCCTAATGAAAACTTTGTCCGTAATTATAGTCCAAGAGCTATTAAACATTTTTTGGATAAGTATTTGAGGCACCATAAAAAATTGTGAACACTTCTTTTGTAACACAAAATCGAAGACCTTTGATAGCTCTCCTACTATTAGTTTTGTTCCAATAAATATAAGGCGTGGATGGAAAGTTTGGATGAGAAATAATTTAAAAAGAAGCTTTCCCGATCTTTCGCTTGTGGCCAAATTTTTTTTATCTACAGGACCTCAGGCCAGTTGAAATTGTACTAATGTTAACTACAAACCTGAGGTCCTGAAGATAAAAAAATATTTTTTTTCGAAATATTGTTGCCTATAGTACGTACAGGTGGGAAGTAAAACAATATTTTGTCTCCCCTTCAACACTGCAAATAAGAATTTCAATTTTTTTTTTTTGTATTTTCCGTTTGTGGTTCCTTGTACCCATGCCAAATTTCAACTTTCCATGTCAAATGTCATAGACAGGCACCGATTGACTAAATACGTGTTCTAGTACGGAACACTAAAAACAAAATATATCTACTTCTTACAGCACAATTGGGCCGCAGAAAAATGTAACTCGTATCTTGAGGCAGACACAAATCGTTCGTCTTACCGCCGTTGCCTTAAAATAGAAGGTGAATTGATGCCGCCGTACAAACATTGTAAATGGAACGAGTTTTGGAACGAGGAGGAAGGACGGTGTGAAATTGTCGGAGGCGGCGGATTCGCCACATTCGTTAGCACTCGTCATTGTCAAAACGACTTTATCGGTCTTTTATCATTTCCTGGTCACGCTCAAATGTTTTACGTGTGCAAACAAAATGTAACCATAGTTGCACAATGTCCACGTAAACAAATTTTCAACAAGATTAGCTTAAATTGTGAGGATCCATCGCTCTCAGCCCAATGCTCGCACATAGTGCACGATGAATCGAACGGTACAATTTCAGTACCCGACTGTCAAGCATCCGGAAGATTTAGTGTGCCAAACGACTGCAAATATTACTACATATGTAATAAAGTTAACAGCGACTACTATTTATACATAATGAAATGTCGACAGAAAACTGGATACGATCCCGACAAAGGTTATTGTACGTACCGTAAAAAATGCGATGTCGACGACTCAATATCGACGACTACACCTTACACTTTTCCATTTGACCCTTATCCGCCTTGCACACATGAAGGTCGCTACATGTCACCCCACGATTGCTCACTTTTCTACACCTGCGCAAGAAGAACAAATAACACGTGGATACAAGAGAGGTTTCAATGTCCGCGGGGACTATATTTCAGTAACGAACATAAATTTTGCATAAGGTCAGAATATGCAGATTGTCCAACAATTAAAACCACAACCGCCTCTTACAACTCCACAACACAACCAAACACTACACCAACAGCAAACCTGATAGCAACAACACCTAGTACATCTACAGTCGCTAAAGATACCATTCCACCAGCTTCAACTTTCTCAACGGAAAATTCTTCGTTTAAAACTACAATTCCGTCAAGAGAAACCACTGTTCTGCCAACAGAAGCAACTACACCATCCTCAGCGCTATCAACCGGAGGTTCGTCATCGACAACATCCAGTATATCTACAACATCGCAGTCGACAGTGGTTACAGAAACCTCAACTGCTATAAGTTCGGAACCAACTAGCTCATCTGCAAGTCCTTCGTCTGATAATACTGTCCGGCCAACAGAAGCAACTACACCATCCTCAGCGCTATCAACCGGAGGTTATTCATCGACACCATCCAGTATATCTACAACATCGCAATCGACAGTTGTTACAGAAACGTCAACTGCTATAAGTTCGGAATCAACTAGCTCATCTGCAAGGCCTTCTTCTGAAACTACTGTCCGGCCAACAGAAGCAACTACACCATCCTTAGCGCTATCAACCGAAGGTTCTTCATCGACACCATCCAGTATATCTACAACATCGCAGTCGACAGTGGTTACAGAAACGTCAACTGCTATAAGTTCGGAACCAACTAGCTCATCTGCAAGTCCTTCGTCTGATAATACTGTCCGGCCAACAGAAGCAACTACACCATCATCAGCGCTATCAACCGAAGGTTCTTCATCGACACCATCCAGTATATCTACAACATCGCAATCGACAGTTGTTACAGAAACGTCAACTGCTATAAGTTCGGAACCAACTAGCTCATCTGCAAGGCCTTCTTCTGAAACTACTGTCCGGCCAACAGAAGCAACTACACCATCCTTAGCGCTATCAACCGAAGGTTCTTCATCGACACCATCCAGTATATCTACAACATCGCAGTCGACAGTGGTTACAGAAACGTCAACTGCTATAAGTTCGGAACCAACTAGCTCATCTGCAAGTCCTTCGTCTGATAATACTGTCCGGCCAACAGAAGCAACTACACCATCATCAGCGCTATCAACCGAAGGTTCTTCATCGACACCATCCAGTATATCTACAACATCGCAGTCGACAGTGGTTACAGAAACGTCAACTGCTATAAGTTCGGAACCAACTAGCTCATCTGCAAGTCCTTCGTCTGATAATACTGTCCGGCCAACAGAAGCAACTACACCATCCTCAGCGCTATCAACCGGAGGTTATTCATCGACACCATCCAGTATATCTACAACATCGCAATCGACACTTGTTACAGAAACGTCAACTGCTATAAGTTCGGAACCAACTAGCTCATCTGCAAGGCCTTCTTCTGAAACTACTGTCCGGCCAACAGAAGCAACTACACCATCCTTAGCGCTAAGAACCGAAGGTTCTTCATCGACACCATCCAGTATATCTACAACATCGCAGTCGACAGTGGTTACAGAAACGTCAACTGCTATAAGTTCGGAACCAACTAGCTCATCTGCAAGTCCTTCGTCTGATAATACTGTCCGGCCAACAGAAGCAACTACACCATCATCAGCGCTATCAACCGAAGGTTCTTCATCGACACCATCCAGTATATCTACAACATCGCAATCGACAGTTGTTACAGAAACGTCAACTGCTATAAGTTCGGAACCAACTAGCTCATCTGCAAGGCCTTCTTCTGAAACTACTGTCCGGCCAACAGAAGCAACTACACCATCCTTAGCGCTATCAACCGAAGGTTCTTCATCGACACCATCCAGTATATCTACAACATCGCAGTCGACAGTGGTTACAGAAACGTCAACTGCTATAAGTTCGGAACCAACTAGCTCATCTGCAAGTCCTTCGTCTGATAATACTGTCCGGCCAACAGAAGCAACTACACCATCATCAGCGCTATCAACCGAAGGTTCTTCATCGACACCATCCAGTATATCTACAACATCGCAATCGACAGTTGTTACAGAAACGTCAACTGCTATAAGTTCGGAACCAACTAGCTCATCTGCAAGGCCTTCTTCTGAAACTACTGTCGGGCCAACAGAAGCAACTACACCATCCTTAGCGCTATCAACCGAAGGTTCTTCATCGACACCATCCAGTATATCTACAACATCGCAGTCGACAGTGGTTACAGAAACGTCAACTGCTAAAAGTTCGGAACCAACTAGCTCATCTGCAAATCCTTCGTCTGATAATACTGTCCGGCCAACAGAAGCAACTACACCATCATCAGCGCTATCAACCGAAGGTTCTTCATCGACACCATCCAGTATATCTACAACATCGCAATCGACAGTTGTTACAGAAACGTCAACTGCTATAAGTTCGGAACCAACTAGCTCATCTGCAAGGCCTTCTTCTGAAACTACTGTCCGGCCAACAGAAGCAACTACACCATCCTTAGCGCTATCAACCGAAGGTTCTTCATCGACACCATCCAGTATATCTACAACATCGCAGTCGACAGTGGTTACAGAAACGTCAACTGCTATAAGTTCGGAACCAACTAGCTCATCTGCAAGTCCTTCGTCTGATAAAACTGTCCGGCCAACAGAAGCAACTACACCATCATCAGCGCTATCAACTGAAGGTTCTTCATCGACACCATCCAGTATATCTACAACATCGCAGTCGACAGTGGTTACAGAAACGTCAACTGCTATAAGTTCGGAACCAACTAGCTCATCTGCAAGTCCTTCGTCTGATAATACTGTCCGGCCAACAGAAGCAACTACACCATCCTCAGCGCTATCAACCGGAGGTTATTCATCGACACCATCCAGTATATCTACAACATCGCAATCGACAGTTGTTACAGAAACGTCAACTGCTATAAGTTCGGAACCAACTAGCTCATCTGCAAGGCCTTCTTCTGAAACTACTGTCCGGCCAACAGAAGCAGCTACACCATCCTTAGCGCTATCAACCGAAGGTTCTTCATCGACACCATCCAGTATATCTACAACATCGCAGTCGACAGTGGTTACAGAAACGTCAACTGCTATAAGTTCGGAACCAACTAGCTCATCTTCAAGTCCTTCGTCTGATAATACTGTCCGGCCAACAGAAGCAACTACACCATCATCAGCGCTATCAACCGAAGGTTCTTCATCGACACCATCCAGTATATCTACAACATCGCAATCGACAGTTGTTACAGAAACGTCAACTGCTATAAGTTCGGAACCAACTAGCTCATCTGCAAGGCCTTCTTCTGAAACTACTGTCCGGCCAACAGAAGCAACTACACCATCCTTAGCGCTATCAACCGAAGGTTCTTCATCGACACCATCCAGTATATCTACAACATCGCAGTCGACAGTGGTTACAGAAACGTCAACTGCTATAAGTTCGGAACCAACTAGCTCATCTGCAAGTCCTTCGTCTGATAATACTGTCCGGCCAACAGAAGCAACTACACCATCATCAGCGCTATCAACCGAAGGTTCTTCATCGACACCATCCAGTATATCTACAACATCGCAGTCGACAGTGGTTACAGAAACGTCAACTGCTATAAGTTCGGAACCAACTAGCTCATCTGCAAGTCCTTCGTCTGATAATACTGTCCGGCCAACAGAAGCAACTACACCATCCTTAGCGCTAAGAACCGAAGGTTCTTCATCGACACCATCCAGTATATCTACAACATCGCAGTCGACAGTGGTTACAGAAACGTCAACTGCTATAAGTTCGGAACCAACTAGCTCATCTGCAAGTCCTTCGTCTGATAATACTGTCCGGCCAACAGAAGCAACTACACCATCATCAGCGCTATCAACCGAAGGTTCTTCATCGACACCATCCAGTATATCTACAACATCGCAATCGACAGTTGTTACAGAAACGTCAACTGCTATAAGTTCGGAACCAACTAGCTCATCTGCAAGGCCTTCTTCTGAAACTACTGTCCGGCCAACAGAAGCAACTACACCATCCTTAGCGCTATCAACCGAAGGTTCTTCATCGACACCATCCAGTATATCTACAACATCGCAGTCGACAGTGGTTACAGAAACGTCAACTGCTATAAGTTCGGAACCAACTAGCTCATCTGCAAGTCCTTCGTCTGATAATACTGTCCGGCCAACAGAAGCAACTACACCATCATCAGCGCTATCAACCGAAGGTTCTTCATCGACACCATCCAGTATATCTACAACATCGCAATCGACAGTTGTTACAGAAACGTCAACTGCTATAAGTTCGGAACCAACTAGCTCATCTGCAAGGCCTTCTTCTGAAACTACTGTCCGGCCAACAGAAGCAACTACACCATCCTTAGCGCTATCAACCGAAGGTTCTTCATCGACACCATCCAGTATATCTACAACATCGCAGTCGACAGTGGTTACAGAAACGTCAACTGCTAAAAGTTCGGAACCAACTAGCTCATCTGCAAATCCTTCGTCTGATAATACTGTCCGGCCAACAGAAGCAACTACACCATCATCAGCGCTATCAACCGAAGGTTCTTCATCGACACCATCCAGTATATCTACAACATCGCAATCGACAGTTGTTACAGAAACGTCAACTGCTATAAGTTCGGAACCAACTAGCTCATCTGCAAGTCCTTCGTCTGATAATACTGTCCGGCCAACAGAAGCAACTACACCATCATCAGCACTATCAACCGAAGGTTCTTCATCGACACCATCCAGTATATCTACAACATCGCAATCGACAGTTGTTACAGAAACGTCAACTGCTATAAGTTCGGAACCAACTAGCTCATCTGCAAGGCCTTCTTCTGAAACTACTGTCCGGCCAACAGAAGCAACTACACCATCCTTAGCGCTATCAACCGAAGGTTCTTCATCGACACCATCCAGTATATCTACAACATCGCAGTCGACAGTGGTTACAGAAACGTCAACTGCTATAAGTTCGGAACCAACTAGCTCATCTGCAAATCCTTCGTCTGATAATACTGTCCGGCCAACAGAAGCAACTACACCATCATCAGCGCTATCAACCGAAGGTTCTCCATCGACACCATCCAGTATATCTACAACATCGCAATCGACAGTTGTTACAGAAACGTCAACTGCTATAAGTTCGGAACCAACTAGCTCATCTGCAAGGCCTTCTTCTGAAACTACTGTCCGGCCAACAGAAGCAACTACACCATCCTTAGCGCTATCAACCGAAGGTTCTTCATCGACACCATCCAGTATATCTACAACATCGCAGTCGACAGTGGTTACAGAAACGTCAACTGCTATAAGTTCGGAACCAACTAGCTCATCTGCAAGTCCTTCGTCTGATAATACTGTCCTGCCAACAGAAGCAACTACACCATCATCAGCGCTATCAACCGATGGTTCTTCATCGACACCATCCAGTATATCTACAACATCGCAATCGACAGTTGTTACAGAAACGTCAACTGCTATAAGTTCGGAACCAACTAGCTCATCTGCAAGGCCTTCTTCTGAAACTACTGTCCGGCCAACAGAAGCAACTACACCATCCTTAGCGCTATCAACCGAAGGTTCTTCATCGACACCATCCAGTATATCTACAACATCGCAGTCGACAGTGGTTACAGAAACGTCAACTGCTAAAAGTTCGGAACCAACTAGCTCATCTGCAAATCCTTCGTCTGATAATACTGTCCGGCCAACAGAAGCAACTACACCATCATCAGCGCTATCAACCGAAGGTTCTTCATCGACACCATCCAGTATATCTACAACATCGCAATCGACAGTTGTTACAGAAACGTCAACTGCTATAAGTTCGGAACCAACTAGCTCATCTGCAAGGCCTTCTTCTGAAACTACTGTCCGGCCAACTGAAGCAACTACACCATTTTTAGCGCTATCAACCGAAGGTTCTTCATCGACACCATCCAGTATATCTACAACATCGCAGTCGACAGTGGTTACAGAAACGTCAACTGCTATAAGTTCGGAACCAACTAGCTCATCTGCAAGTCCTTCGTCTGATAATACTGTCCGGCCAACAGAAGCAACTACACCATCATCAGCACTATCAACCGAAGGTTCTTCATCGACACCATCCAGTATATCTACAACATCGCAATCGACAGTTGTTACAGAAACGTCAACTGCTATAAGTTCGGAACCAACTAGCTCATCTGCAAGGCCTTCTTCTGAAACTACTGTCCGGCCAACAGAAGCAACTACACCATCCTTAGCGCTATCAACCGAAGGTTCTTCATCGACACCATCCAGTATATCTACAACATCGCAGTCGACAGTGGTTACAGAAACGTCAACTGCTATAAGTTCGGAACCAACTAGCTCATCTGCAAGTCCTTCGTCTGATAATACTGTCCGGCCAACAGAAGCAACTACACCATCATCAGCGCTATCAACCGAAGGTTCTCCATCGACACCATCCAGTATATCTACAACATCGCAATCGACAGTTGTTACAGAAACGTCAACTGCTATAAGTTCGGAACCAACTAGCTCATCTGCAAGGCCTTCTTCTGAAACTACTGTCCGGCCAACAGAAGCAACTACACCATCCTTAGCGCTATCAACCGAAGGTTCTTCATCGACACCATCCAGTATATCTACAACATCGCAGTCGACAGTGGTTACAGAAACGTCAACTGCTATAAGTTCGGAACCAACTAGCTCATCTGCAAGTCCTTCGTCTGATAATACTGTCCGGCCAACAGAAGCAACTACACCATCATCAGCGCTATCAACCGAAGGTTCTTCATCGACACCATCCAGTATATCTACAACATCGCAATCGACAGTTGTTACAGAAACGTCAACTGCTATAAGTTCGGAACCAACTAGCTCATCTGCAAGGCCTTCTTCTGAAACTACTGTCCGGCCAACAGAAGCAACTACACCATCCTTAGCGCTATCAACCGAAGGTTCTTCATCGACACCATCCAGTATATCTACAACATCGCAGTCGACAGTGGTTACAGAAACGTCAACTGCTATAAGTTCGGAACCAACTAGCTCATCTGCAAGGCCTTCTTCTGAAACTACTGTCCGGCCAACAGAAGCAACTACACCATCCTTAGCGCTATCAACCGAAGGTTCGTCATCGACACCATCCAGTATATCTACAACATCGCAATCGACAGTTGTTACAGAAACGTCAACTGCTATAAGTTCGGAACCAACTAGCTCATCTGCAAGTCCTTCTCCTGATACTACTGTCCGGCCAACAGAAGCAACTACACCATCCTCAGAGCTATCAACGGGAGGTTCTTCATCGACACCATCCAGTATATCTACAACATCGCAATCGACAGTTGTTACAGAAACGTCAACTGCTATAAGTTCGGAACCAACTAGCTCATCTGCAAGTCTTTCTCCTGATACTACTGTCCGGCCAACAGAAGCAACTACACCATCCTCAGGGCTATCAACCAGAGGTTCTTCATCGACACCATCCAGTATATCTACAACATCGCAATCGACAGTTGTTACAGAAACCTCAACTGCTATAAGTTCGGAACCAACTAGCTCTTTTGCAAGTCCTTCGTCTGATACTACTGTCCGGCCAACAGAAGCAACTACACCATCCTCAGAGCAATCAACGGGAGGTTCTTCATCGACACCATCCAGTATATCTACAACATCGCAATCGACAGTTGTTACAGAAACGTCAACTGCTATAAGTTCGGAACCAACTAGCTCTTCTGCAAGTCCTTCGTCTGATACTACTGTCCGGCCAACAGAAGCAACTACACCATCCTCAGAGCTATCAACGGGAGGTTCTTCATCGACCCCATCCAGTATATCTACAACATCGCAATCGACAGTTGTTACAGAAACCTCAACTGCTATAAGTTCGGAACCAACTAGCTCTTCTGCAAGTCCTTCGTCTGATACTACTGTCCGGCCAACAGAAGCAACTACACCATCCTCAGAGCAATCAACGGGAGGTTCTTCATCGACACCATCCAGTATATCTACAACATCGCAATCGACAGTTGTTACAGAAACGTCAACTGCTATAAGTTCGTATCCAACAAGCTCATCTGCAAGTCTTTCTCCTGATACTACTGTCCGGCCAACAGAAGCAACTACACCATCCTCAGGGCTATCAACCGAAGGTTCTTCATCGACACTATCCAGTATATCTACAACATCGCAGTCGACAGTGGTTACAGAAACGTCAACTGCTATAAGTTCGGAACCAACTAGCTCATCTGCAAGTCCTTCGTCTGATAATACTGTCCGGCCAACAGAAGCAACTACACCATCCTCAGCGCTATCAACCGGAGGGTCGTCATCGACACCATCCAGTATATCTACAACATCGCAGTCGACAGTGGTTACAGAAACGTCAACTGCTATAAGTTCGGAACCAACTAGCTCATCTGCAAGTCCTTCGTCTGATACTACTGTCCGGTCAACAGAAGCAACTACACCATCCTCAGCGCTATCAACCGGAGGTTCTTCATCGACACCATCCAGTATATCTACAACATCGCAGTCGACAGTTGTTACAGAAACCTCTACTGCTATAAGTTCGGAACCAACTAGCTCATCTGCAAAGCCTTCTTCTGAAACTACTGTCCGGCCAACAGAAGCAACTACACCATCCTCAGCGCTATCAACCGGAGGTTCTTCATCGACACCATCCAGTATATCTACAACATCGCAGTCGACAGTGGTTACAGAAACGTCAACTGTTATAAGTTCGGAACCAACAAGCTCATCTGCAAGGCCTTCTTCTGAAACTACTGTCCGGCCAACAGAAGCAACTACACCATCCTCAGCGCTATCAACCGGAGGTTCGTCATCGACACCAAGTATATCTACAACATCGCAGTCGACAGTGGTTACAGAAACGTCAACTGTTATAAGTTCGGAACCAACTAGCTCATCTGCAAGTCCTTCGTCTGATAATACTGTCCGGCCAACAGAAGCAACTACACCACCCTCAGCGCTATCAACCGGAGGTTCTTCATCGACAGCATCCAGTATATCTACAACATCGCAGTCGACAGGTGTTACAGAAACGTCAACTGCTATAAGTTCGGAACCAACTAGCTCATCTGCAAGTACTGCTTCTGAAACTACTGTCCGGCCAACAGAAGCAACTACACCATCCTCAGCGCTATCAACCGGAGGTTCTTCATCGACAGCATCCAGTATATCTACAACATCGCAGTCGACAGTTGTTACAGAAACCTCAACTGCTATAAGTTCGGAACCAACTAGCTCATCTGCAAGGCCTTCTTCTGAAACTACTGTCCGGCCCACAGAAGCAACTACACCATCCTCAGCGCTATCAACCGGAGGTTCTTCATCGACAGCATCCAGTATATCTACATCGCAGTCGACAGTTGTTACAGAAACCTCAACTGCTATAAGTTCGGAACCAACTAGCTCATCTGCAAGGCCTTCTTCTGAAACTACTGTCCGGCCCACCGAAGCAACTACACCATCCTCAGCGCTATCAACCGGAGGTTCTTCATCGACAGCATCCAGTATATCTACATCGCAGTCGACAGTTGTTACAGAAACCTCAACTGCTATAAGTTCGGAACCAACTAGCTCATCTGCAAGTACTTCTTCTGAAACTACTGTTCGGCCAACAGAAGCAACTACACCATCGTCAGCGCTATCAACCGGAGGTTCTTCATCGACAGCATCCAGTATATCTGCAACATCGCAATCGACAGTTGTTACAGAAACCTCAACTGCTATAAGTTCGGAACCAACTAGCTCATCTGCAAGTCCTTCTTCTGATACTACTGTCCGGCGAACAGAAGCAACTACACCATCCTCAGCACTATCAACCGGAGGTTCGTCATCGACAGCATCCAGTATATCTACAACATCGCAGTCGACAGTGGTTACAGAAACCTCAACTGCTATAAGTTCGGAACCAACTAGCTCATCTGCAAGGCCTTCGTCTGATAATACTGTCCAGCCAACAGAAGCAACTACACCATCCTCAGCGCTATCAACCGGAGGTTCGTCATCGACACCATCCAGTATATCTACAACATCGCAGTCGACAGTGGTTACAGAAACCTCAACTGCTATAAGTTCGGAACCAACTAGCTCATCTGCAAGTACTTCTTCTGAAACTACTGTTCGGCCAACAGAAGCAACTACACCATCCTCAGCGCTATCAACCGGAGGTTCTTCATCGACAGCATCCAGTATATCTGCAACATCGCAGTCGACAGTTGTTACAGAAACCTCAACTGCTATAAGTTCGGAACCAACTAGCTCATCTGCAAGTCCTTCTTCTGATACTACTGTCCGGCGAACAGAAGCAACTACACCATCCTCAGCGCTATCAACCGGAGGTTCGTCATCGACAGCATCCAGTATATCTACAACATCGCAGTCGACAGTGGTTACAGAAACGTCAACTGCTATAAGTTTGGAACCAACTAGCTCATCTGCAAGGCCTTCTTCTGAAACTACTGTTCGGCCAACAGAAACAACTACACCATCCTCAGCGCTATCAACCGGAGGTTCTTCATCGACAGCATCCAGTATATCTACAACATCGCAGTCGACAGTAGTTACAGAAACGTCAACTGCTATAAGTTCGGAACCAACTAGCTCATCTGCAAGTCCTTCGTCTGATAATACTGTCCGGCCAACAGAAGCAACTACACCATCCTCAGCGCTATCAACCGGAGGTTCGTCATCGACAGCATCCAGTATATCTACATCGCAGTCGACAGTTGTTACAGAAACCTCAACTGCTATAAGTTCGGAACCAACTAGCTCATCTGCAAGTCCTTCTGCTGAAACTACTGTCCGGCCCACAGAAGCAACTACACCATCCTCAGCGCTATCAACCGGAGGTTCTTCATCGACAGCATCCAGTATATCTACATCGCAGTCGACAGTTGTTACAGAAACCTCAACTGCTATAAGTTCGGAACCAACTAGCTCATCTGCAAGTCCTTCTGCTGAAACTACTGTCCGGCCAACAGAAGCAACTACACCATCCTCAGCGCTATCAACCGGAGGTTCTTCATCGACAGCATCCAGTATATCTACAACATCGCAGTCGACAGTAGTTACAGAAACGTCAACTGCTATAAGTTCGGAACCAACTAGCTCATCTGCAAGTCCTTCGTCTGATAATACTGTCCGGCCAACAGAAGCAACTACACCATCCTCAGCGCTATCAACCGGAGGTTCTTCATCGACACCATCCAGTATATCTACAACATCGCAGTCGACAGTTGTTACAGAAACGTCAACTGCTATAAGTTCGGAACCAACTAGCTCATCTGCAAGGCCTTCTTCTGAAACTACTGTTCGGCCAACAGAAGCAACTACACCATCCTCAGCGCTATCAACCGGAGGTTCTTCATCGACAGCATCCAGTATATCTGCAACATCGCAGTCGACAGTTGTTACAGAAACGTCAACTGCTATAAGTTCGGAACCAACTAGCTCATCTGCAAGGCCTTCTTCTGAAACTACTGTTCGGCCAACAGACGCAACTACACCATCCTCAGCGCTATCAACCGGAGGTTCTTCATCGACAGCATCCAGTATATCTACAACATCGCAGTCGACAGTGGTTACAGAAACGTCAACTGCTATAAGTTCGGAACCAACTAGCTCATCTGCAAGTCCTTCGTCTGATAATACTGTCCGGCCAACAGAAGCAACTACACCATCCTCAGCGCTATCAACCGGAGGTTCGTCATCGACACCATCCAGTATATCTACAACATCGCAGTCGGCAGTTGTTACAGAAACCTCAACTGCTATAAGTTCGGAACCAACTAGCTCATCTGCAAGGCCGTCGTCTGCTACGACTGTCCAGCCAACAGAAGCCACTTCGCCATCTTTAGCGCAGTCCACGGCGAGCCGAACAACGACCACATCCGAAATATCTACTACTTTAGGCCCAGTAACAACATCAACGACTTTTTCGTCAACCATAAATTGGATTACCGGTATGTGTTTGCAGTATATGTTGAAATTAGATAGATATAGCCTTTAATTAAACAAAACCGTAAATGAAAACTTAACACGTCACCCGTGCATAATACAATAACACAAGTGTTACAAAAATATAATAAAAGTGTATTAACGTTGCTTGTAATTTTTAACGGAAAAATGCAGATTTACTGGCGTACGAATGAGCATAGCAAAGGGTTAGGATGGTATTTAAAATGCAGAATCAAGTTTAAAAAACAAACATTAGCCCTTTGTGATTTAATTAAAATTGTGTTAATTTGGAATTTGTCATTAAATAATTATTGTCATCTATTTTCGACAGGTACCCAAACTGCGGCAACAATTAAAGTCGAAAACCAGACAAGATCAACTACACCACAGCCGGGTAAGATACTGCTATTTTTTTTAAATTTAATAATACTTTTTCTATTTCTTGCATCTTGTCTTACACGAAGTTAATAATTCGGCCATGATCGACAAAAATATTAAAGTTTTTAACGCAAAATAGCAAAAGTTAAAATGATCAACTATATTTGCAGATTACAAAACGATACTTTAATCAAAATCTAACAAATCACTATACGGCATACGCAATTAAAAAACTATTCAAATTTCGCAGATATGATGAGTCTATGTACACTATTTTAATCCGAGCTTAATCGGATAAAAAGTGCCTTACCTATATTTTAAATTTAGATAAAATGTATTACAAATATAAACATTTCGGAAACGCGACCTTCTGTTCAAATATCGAAAAATCTCCTACAGATTGCAAGAAAACTAAATTACAATATTGCAACGTAAATTATGGCAGTGGGTGGAGTGAAAGTCTTATATACACAGTAATATTGTCAAATCTCACACATTAAGTTAGTTCACCCTCATCCATGCTCACATCTATACGTTCCGTAGCTCCTAACCGGGAAAGGTTAAAAGGTATAAGTAGATAAAAAATATAAGACTTTTTATGGATAGCTAGTCCATGCATAAATTATGTACAACGTTTAAATTAAGAAAGGTAGTTAATTCTTGTCGGTGGGCGGAACGCAGGTTAACAAAATTTTACATAAATAATTACTACATAAAAAATGTCTCGTTGTAACAATATTAATTATAAAAAAACTCCGGGTCGCAGTGCGAAACCCTGCCGACATATAGTGTATTTGCTTTTATAAGCAGTGTGGCTCTATTATATGAACTTAACTTTGTTTTTGGACAAAATAAAAAAAAATATCTCTTAATACAACCCTTAAAACATTTTTTTACTTAATTTCAATACTAAATATCAATTAAACATCTGTACCAAATTATATACACTCTTCAGTATGTAAAATCCATATCAGAAACTTGTGTTTTCATAAAATTTGTAAGTCCGGTCCTGTCGGACCGATTTTATTAAAATTTTAGCAGCACATTTTAATAATTACTGAAGGGTTAAATTTCAAATTTGAAACGGTTCCGAAAATTTTTTCGGTATTTTTGGGCCCGAAAACTTTTTTCAACCCCTAAATACCACCCTTAACATGGCCCGATTGGGCCCATTTTAAATAGGCTTCGTGCGGTGATGGATTTCAACCTGTGGTCCAAATTTCGTTAAAATCAATTAACTCCTTCGAAAGTTATAGCCCGCACATATATATATATATATATATATATAAATATATATATATATATATATATATATATATATATATATATATATATATATATATATATATATATATATATATATATATATATATATATACATATATATATAAACATTTCCAAAAATGGTGCCAAACTTCTTAGAAAGTTATGAAACGTCGAGAAATTTTGGTCCGACCCCTAGGTCCCGCCATCCGACCGACGCCAATAGTGTAAGTGCCTTATGGCAAATACACTAATAAGTGCCTTATGGCAAATACACTAAAAAACTGAAGAGTGTTGGTACTTACTCTGTTTTTGGCACTTCTATATAAGATTATTAAGGGGAGAGAAAAAATCGTTCGAATTTTACATTTTCTAAGTTTGGAGAGGGAGGGTGGCATTTTTGTGTAATTGTTAGACTCGTGCACGATTCATTTCTTAACAAAACAAAATGTATTGTTCTGATTCTCCAGATGACATCGACATAATATGCGAACGGACAGGTTGGTTCCGAGTACCAAACTCGTGTATCGACTATTACGAATGCGTTTACGACGAAGATGAGGACGTATACTACCGTTCAGAGATACTTCAGTGTGCTCAATGTCAAAGCTTCAATGAGGAACTAGGCATATGCGACGACCGACTCAACGTTCCAGAATGCCGCGGAACTTTGCCTCCGCCCGAGGGTCTTTCCAACTGTACCGGCTCGGGAATATACAAGGTCGACACCGACTGCACCAAATATCTAGAATGCAGAGTTCAGCCAGATTACGCCAACACTTATGAAATGGTGGTACAAAGTTGTCCAACCGGTCAATATTTTAATTTGGATACGCTCAAATGCGATACAAACATTAAATGTTTCACAGACAATCCAATGTGCACTAAGCCCGGCTTTTATGCTAACAAAAAGTCGTGCAGAATGTTCTACGCTTGCGAGGAAGTCGGTGATGGCGTGTTTGATATGATCAGTTATATGTGTCCGCCAAACATGCTCTACAACGAGGAGCAGAATTATTGCGATTTGAAGGAGAACGTAACGAATTGTAAAAACAGAAGACGTAGATCGGTCTACTATCTAGCCAGTGCCAGAAAATAATTGCATTTTTTCACGAATAGATAAACGTTTATAGCTTATATATTTTAGACGAGACCTGAACACACTGTACAATTTTAACACAGATTTACTTTTGCCAAACTGCGTCGTCATTTCAGTAAATACGATCTTGAAACATTTCGCGCACACGTTACGAAGTGTTTTTTTCTTCAAGCTTGTATTTATTATAGGACTTACGAAAAACTCAAGACTGATCGTTGTTGGTGGTGTTACTCAGTCCTGTTTTCGTGAGTTTTACGAACTCGATAAAACTTAAGCATACACGGGGCACCCATACCGCTCCCAGCCATGCATGATTTCTTTTGTTCTTACCCCGCATTTGAAAATTATTCAGATATGAAATAACGGTCAATCACAATTCCAACACATTGATTAAAACCGTGCATTGGCTTGCCAATCAAAAATCGAATCACTATATTGATATCAAAGGTTTCCGTTCGGCGCACAAACAAAAAATGGATTAATGAGGTGTAACAGGCTATTTTCTACCACCTGACAGCGCCACTGGAAAGAGAGGTATACGACAATGTCATTCATTTCAAATGTCAGTGCTAGTTACACGGTAAATTTCATTTAATTGATTTGCTAGTTATGGAAATAATTAATTTAAACTCTGATAATTTGACAGTAATTATGAAAATAATAAATATATCTAAAAGTTTGACCTTAGACCTAACATATAAGTACCTTACTTAACCATTAGCGCTACCTGACGAATACGAAAATGTTGGCCTCATTAATTAAAACGGAAAATTATTTTTTTCTAGTAAGAACAGATGATGCTAGCGTTTTGGCAAAAGTTCTGGTGTTACCGTGGTTTATCTATAATAAACCTCAAATTCTCAGGCCCCATTTTGAAAATAAATCGAAGCCTTGAAACGCTCAAATAACTCCGAGAGTTAAAAATTTATCGAAGTTCACTTTAATTTTTAGTCCTTTTAGATTATTGTATTTACGGACTACGGGACCTGTAATGAAACACCAAAAAAATACATTTTTTCTAGTGAAAAATATAAATATTAGTTAATTAAACAGTTTTCAAATGTAATACCCGTTAATAAATTGTAAAGACTGAGTTAAAATATGAAATATGTATTAAAAATATGTTAACAATGTACGAAGGTATATCGTCGGTTTGAAAAATAATCAATAAAAAGCTGCTAATGTCCATAAAATATTAATAATGATTCAATAATCATTGTAAGAATACGTATTTCCCGTTTTAAATTATTCTGGCCAGGGGTTCACAATCTGTGATACGCGTAGTACTGGTTTAAACATCAAAAGCGTGCTTTTAAAATAATTTAAAGAAATGCTTAGGAGCGTACCCAAATAAATATCAAGTGGTGCACGACAAAATAATCCCCTGATTCAAAAAGAGTGTGCAGCCTGGCCAATTTTAATTTCCTCGCTCCCGCGATCCCTTTTATTACGGACACAATAATAAATAAACGTTTTTATTATTTATCTTGACTCCGTATATTTCTTCATTTCTTTCTTTGTTTCAAATCTTGGGACAGCTTTTTTTATATGTGATTTTCTGTTTCGTTTCTAAGTTAATATAAATTATTTTCATCTTATATATTTTTTATTATCGTTATTACTTGAAAAATTCTTTTTTTTCACGGGTGCATTGGGGCGCGTGCACCCACTGGAGTACTCATTAAAAAAATTTATTAATTATACTTTCAATTTTTCTTCATTTTTTAATGAATAATAAATGTACACCTTATTTTAATTTGAATATTGAATCTTTAACTCGAGCATCCATTGAAATTTTTAAAAGTTAGCGTCCATTTTTTTTTCTCTTATAAAAATTAACATTAATCGTGATAATTTTAATGTTAAAAATGTATATATATACAAACAAATAAAAAATATTTACTGAAGTGTGGTCTAATTTTCTAGGTTAAACTTATATAACATCATTCTTTTTATGAGATCTATTAATATTGAATCTAATCTAGCTTTGAAAACCGGTGTTTGCGAATTTTTCAATATGCAAAAAAATAATGTCCGTAGATTTCAAAATGACGGCTAAACAAGAATTCAAAACGTAACGTTACTAGCATAACATCACAAAGTGAAAATACTCCAATATTAATATTGTCTGAAATTGGCAGCGCATTCCATCCTAAGCGAACATTTTTTTCGGAGTAGTCATACATTCTAGTGATGTGCCGGATCGTTAAAAATGTATATCCGCGGATACGGATCTGAATACGGATATTTGGTTTCAAGATCCGCGGATACGGATACGGATCTTAACTTTCTCAGAGTACGCGGCGGTAAATATTGCACATCGACCTTTGGAAAGAGACTATTCTGTTATGGGAAAAAGTTATTGACCTCTTTAAGAGTTAACTCTCATAACAGATTGTCTCTTTCCAAAGATCGATGTGCAATATCTCATTATAAAGATAGTTTTTTAGTACCTTTGAGCTATGTACTATTGGTATGGTACTCACTACGATAAATGTTTGCAATATAAAGGTGCCAAATACGATTTAAAAAAATAAAAAATAATCTGAATGGAATTTAACAGTTTTTCATTATTACCTAATCACCTATATATAAAATTTCATCTATTTATTGAAAATTAATAAGGTAAAAGATCCGTAAAAGATCCGCCAAAAACTAACGGATACGGATCTTTTTCTCCCTCGGATATCCGCAGATACGGATATCCGGCACATCACTAATACATTCTGAGAGTATAATATAAAATTAACAGCTCACAATATAAGTAACCAGGGCCGTAACTAGCTTTTTTGGGGCCCTAGGCAAGACCTCATCAACAATTTTTTAAACTGGAGTGCGATACAATCTGATGATGCCAAAGAAATCTCTTACCTCTCTAGAGGAATTACTATGTGTAACACGAAGTATTGAGATTTTACAAGGAGACGAAGCCCATTTTAAACCAATTCTCGTTGGGGTGATAGTAATCCTTCAAAAAGGGGAAAAATCGCGAATATTGGTCATATCGTAAAATGTGGCAGAATCATTGATGCAAGCTGTATTGATAAGTTTAAGTTTGTCGAATCAAACTTTATAAAGAAATTATATGAAATCAACGGTATATAATCAGCTGACAGCTGTCACTTTTCAATTTAATAATTTTATATCAACCTGATCTATTATCATGCTTCTTCTTCGATTTTTCAATGGCGTGTGTAACTTCTGTAATTGTAAACAATAAATTATACAAAAATACGCAGCGCGCCATGCTTTACTTATATGAAACGCTCCACATAGAATAATTCAATGAAATGCCGAGTAGATGGCTCATGGTCAAAGGAAAATCTCCTGAACCGATTTTTTTGAACGGTAAAATCATGAGAACTCATAGATACATCCTCTAGTGAGAGCTTATGTCGTTCTCCATCTTTATACCTGTACTGCTTTTAGCTCAATGGAACCAGCTGTCAACAAAATATATCAACAGCTTCGATTTCAAACAAAAACCACAATTACTAAATATAAAAAAATTAAAAATGGAAACTAAACAAAGAATGTACGATTGTATTGATATTATATAGTAATTAAAAAAATCTGTGGAAGTTTGTACAGAGATATGGTCGCATTATACTACTTTATTTGGTTGCTAACCTCAAATTTCCTTTTTTAGACTTGTCTGTGGCGACGTTAAGGGCAAATTTAAGACGCTTTTCATGCGTGTTGAAAGCGTGAATAAAAAATCGGGTCCCTTTGACATGCTGTTGTGCGTTGGGGATTTTTTTGGTCATGACACCAAAGAACTTTTACCATATAAAAGTGGTTTGAAAAAAGGTGAGCAACTTTTCATTTACTATTTTTTTTTCAAAATAAACAGAACGTGGGGTGAAATCTTAAAGGTGGATTTACATTATCTGCAAAAACGATTGGACAAAAGAGTATCCGGAGTTGTCAGGCGATACGGTTAGACCATTCTCAATAATTCATCAATGCAAGCACTCTACTGGGCATAGCTTAAAATCCGCAAACCGAATAATTCAGAGTCTACTGTACCTACTTGGTTATGAGACTGTTGAACTCTTTAAAATAATTATCAGATAATAAAGAGAAAAATTAGAAATAAAATGCCACAGTACAATTATTACTTGTCTATTCGATGCTGAACTGATACGGGACGTGCCTGCAGAAAATATAGATCTACTTTTGAATGCTGTGACAAGTGTATGGTTTGTTTTGCAGTTCCGTTGCCCACATACATTTTAGGACCAGCGACTAGAGAACAAGAAGAATACTATTCCGACATCACCGGTTGTGAAATATGTTCAGACGTGAACTATTTAGGTAAATCAACACTGATGTAGTATCTCTGCTTGTAATTTCGATTTCTTACTGATTTTTTAAGTTTTTGAGCATTTTGTGTGATACTTAGATGCTTCATCACAATTTAGAATAACTCTACTGGTAACCTAACTTGTAATTTAAACTACTTTTATATAGCTATTAGTGATGTGCCGGATATCCGTATCCATTAGTTTTTTGGCGGATTTTTTACCTTATTAATTTTCAATTCATAGATGAAACTTTATATATATAGGTGATTAGGTAATAATGAAAAACTGTTAAATTCCATTCAGATTATTTTTTATTTTTTAAAATCGTATTTGGCACCTTTATATTGCAAACATTTATCGTAGTGAGTACCATACCAATAGTACATAACTCAAAGGTACTAAAAAACTATCTTTATAATGAGATATTGCACATCGATCTTTGGAAAGAGACAATCTGTTATGAGAGTTAAATCTTAAAGAGGTCAATAACTTTTTCCCATAACAGATAGTTTCTTTCCAAAGGTCGATGTGCGATATTTACCGCCGCGTACTCTAAGAAAGTTAAGATCCGTATCCGTATCCGCAGATCTTGAAACCAAATATCCGTATTCAGATCTGTATCCGCGGATATGCATTTTTAACGATCCGGCACATCACTAATAGCTATAATCGAGTTAAAATATGATTGTCAGTTAGCTGAAGTAATAATATAGTGCTTCAGTCGATGACCGCTAGATGGCAGGAATAAATGAATGTTTAAGTCCCTATACACCAAGGCTATAAAATACAGAGGTGACCTCGTTCCGTTGGATAGTATGGGGGGGATGACGTCATCCAGTGGACTGCCAGTATTGATATTGCGTGGTTGATAAAAATATGAACGGTCTTCCAGCTGACGACATCCATGAACGAGGTCACCTCTGTATCTAATAACCTTGCTTATATACTACTTTAAAGATCGTGTTCTAAAAGTCGTTGGAAGTAAGATAAAGTTTCTGTCAAAACATGAACGCCAGCGAAGCCGCGGGTTAAAGCTAATATTAATAAGAAAGTGTCAAAAGTGCGATAAGTAGTTAAAATTTAATTCTTTCAAATAGGTAAACGAGGACTGTATACAAGTTCGGGGGGTTTGAAAATTGCATACTTGAGTGGATATTCCGAGACCACTGAAGAAACATCCGAAGCATACAATTTCAATGAAACCGATGTACTAGCATTGAGAGATGCTTGTTTAAGAGGACAGCACAGTTTCAGAGGGGTTGATATTTTGGTTACGTCAATATGGCCAAAAAATGTTACAAATTTAGATGATTCAACTGTAAGTGCTCTCGTGATCTGAGATGTCGATATCAAAGTTTTCTGGAGAGAACAATATTAACCGTATCTGAAAATTCGATAATAAAAACAAATGAAAAATTTGGTGATGTAAAGCTTGTTTTGTTTTTATAGGTTAGCATGAGATATAAAGGTTCACATATAATATCCTGGCTTGCAGTTCACCTCAAACCAAGATATCACTTTTCGGCAAACGAAGGAATATATTATGAAAGAAAGCCGTACAGAAATCCAAATAAACCCGGTGAAACCATGGAGTTGGCGACAAGATTTATTGCTTTAGCCAATGTGGGAAATGAAAAAAAATACAAATGGTTGTACGCGATGAGTTTAAATCCAGTTGACACAATGCGCATGACAGAGCTATATCAACAGACAACCGATGAAACGGATTGTCCATTCCCGCTTTCGTTAGTCGGTCAGTCATTGGGGAAAACGAAAGAGGAAAATAACGGACAGTTCTTCTATGACATGAGTGGCCAACGCGAGGATACAAATTTCAAAAGAAAGCGGAAAGGGCCATTCGATCAGGAAAAAAGACAAAAACCCACTTTTGATCAAGGTATGTTTCAGACGACCATTTTATCTGTTTGATTTTTAATTAAGAAAGGGTTTGAGGATAGATAGATTACTGCAACGCTCTATACCAGATTTACCGCCATTTTACAACTGGGCTTCAACTGGCCGAAGTTTATTAATTATAACAAAAAACACGTTTTGTGCACTCGGGGATTTCAAGCTGTGCAAATATAAGTTTGCGAAAGGTGAAGTCGAACCTAAATTAGTACCATTCTAATTGCCCACAGGAAATAGATTGTAGATTAATTATTGATGCTAAGCAGCTGAGGCTATTGAAACTAATATGACATTGTAATAGAATAATATAAAGTTCGTTCCAAGCTGTAGCCACTAGCCAGCAAACGGTAACGAAACCGTCACCTGCATGCGCATTAGCTAAAACGAAGCTGTTTAGGGCGATTTTAGAACACGTTTGAGCTACTGCGCATGCGAGTGACGGTTTCATTACCCTTTGCTGGCTGCTTGGAACAAACTTGTAGTTTTCTTGCGTTAAGATTTAAGAACCAATGAAAGAATTAAAGTGTTTATAGACTGTTTATAAAAAAAGTTCATAGAATTGATAATTTAAATGTCGCATTTTAATTTTTCAGCAAAATGCTGGTTTTGTTTAGCAAGTCCAAAAGTAGAAAAACATTTAATAATCAGCATCGGCGAGCACGCGTATTTAGCTCTGGCTAAGGGTGGCCTTGTTTCCGATCATCTTTTGATCCTTCCTATTACACATCTTCAGTCAACAAACGGTTTACCAGCCGAAACCGTAACCGAAATAGGAAAATTCAAAAACGCCTTAAAAGAATGTTTCAGTATGCAAGATAAAGTGCCTGTTTTCTTTGAAAGGAATTTTAAAACTTCACATTTACAAATACAAGTTGTTCCAATACCGAAAGGTGCCACAAAGGAAATTAAGGAAATATTTCAGGTAAAATTTACTTCCAAATAAAAAAAAGTGTTTTGTAAACCTAGATAAATGACAAAACGTGTACCGATAAATCAACTAGATCAATTGGAACTTGCTGCAGTTTTACAAAAAAAAAATATTATTTTTAGGATGAGGCGCAGGGTTATGGTTTAACTTTAAATGAACTACCAGAAGATCAAGCAATTGAAGATGTAGTTCCACAAGGATCGCCATTTTTTCTGGTGGAGTTGCCGAACGGGCAAGTTCTATATACCAGAGTCAAATCTGATTTTCCTATTCAGTTTGGAAGGTAATTATTTCTTATATGTATAAAATACACAGTAGAAAATGTATTTAGTGATTCAAATTTTACGTCATGTTTCGTTTTTTTCTAGAGAAATACTTGCAAGCGGACCAATTTTAAATATGGCTGAACGTGTCGATTGGCGAGATTGTAAACAAAATCAGTCTGAAGAAACTGCAATGGCGCAAAAATTTCGAATGAATTTTCAACCCTATGATTTTACATTAGCAGTTTAATTTTAATTTGATGAATTGTAAATATTTTTATATGTAATTAAAAATACAAAACACGTTTTTTAATTATTCCTCTATTACTACTTAATGATCTATCTTTAAATATTATAAAACAAAGTCGTTATTCCTGTGTGTGTTTTTTTGCTTAGTTCTTCTAAATTAAACTACGGATTTTGATGAGGTTTTCATCATCGTTTAGAGCAGTGCTCCGCAACCGGTGTGCCGTGGCACACTGGTGTGCCGCGGTCAAATTCAATGTATTTGATAATTTACAATTACATTTTGCAAAATTTCGCTCAAAAAATTCTGGTATCATTAAAATGTAACTGAAATAAATTAGCACTATTTTTTTCATTGTTTGAAAATTTTTATTTGTTGGTACATTGTTACTAATTTTTTCAATTGTTATTTTAATATGAACAAAAAACACAGTGTGTAGAACGCACGTTTGCCGTCGTGTCACCTCGGTCGATTTGAGTCGGTCGTCGCCTCAGTCGTGTATTTGTGTATCAATTATATTTTAGCTTTTGGTGTGCCGCGGAAATCTAGCAAGAATTTTGATGTGTCTTAGGTGAGAAAAGGTTGCGGAGCACTGGTTTAGAGAATATGTTCCGGGAGGTTTATGTGTATAATGCATTCATATGACGTTTGTAATCAAATTGTAAAAAGACGCTTTTATTAGGGCGCTTATATTTATCTTCTAAGGATGACAACAGTAACGGTATTTATCTTTCAAAAATTTGATCAAAAAGAAGGAGTCATTTTGACCGACATGGTATAAGTATACCCTTATTCAATTAAATATTATGTGATTTACTTGCTTGGCGAAAGTGAAACTTGCAAAGTCACATAATTATGTAGTACTATTCCTTACTCAATAAAACGTTATCTTTAATAGGCAATCTAGGAATTCGGACGAAGCCGAATTGACGTTTTATATATAAAAAAAAAACGATGGCTAGGCCCGTCAAAATGAATATCATTCCAGAACCTGCCAAGTAATCTTCCAAATAGGGATAATATTAAAAAGGTAGGTACAAGATTTTTCATAAAACGTTAAAATATAATTATTTAAAGCTTATTTCCGTATTAATCGGAAATATATACGTTTTAAAACCAAAGAATCTAATTTGTCATTATTGAAAATTTGTAATGGCGGGTCCAAAATAATGTCAGGTTATATTATTTTTAGTTTTAAGAATATTACGTAAAGTTTAAATATAATAAAGCATAAATACCTTATGTTGAAATGTTGTCTGGAAAAATCTCAATTGTATGGTGAACAATAACACTAAATCTCACTAAAAATCAATCAAACTTGTCACTTTTCCAACACACAATTTCAAAATACTTCTTCGATTTTAAAACTCAACTGAACTCCACAAAAAAAAAAACATAACCGCGAAATGTTATTTTACTTAGTTACCAACTGTGAAAATCGAATATGAACGATGATTACGTAAATATCACCCACACTTTTGCAAAAATTCAAAATGCACTTTGAATACTTGAATAATATAAGAAAATTTGTTTTGCACAATAATAAAAAATTCAAAAAAAAATTCAGAAGCTTTTTATTAATTTACTTGTATTACCCTTTGACCATACACTATGATCAAAGGTATTACCACAAACAATATGTAAAGAAAAAAATATAAATTATAAGTTTCTGACAGTAAAAATGAAAATATTTTAGATGTTATTTTAAATAATACTTTTTAGATCTATCTTGATAATCAAACTGTTTTATGTATGAAGGGAAATGTTAAAAACAAATTAAAATATAATTCGACTTTTACCTGATATTTTCAATAAGAACAATAATACAATGATTAACAGAGACAGATCTACATATTGTATTACATGCAATATTCCTTCTAATGATTAATTTATGAAAAATTATTTCTTAGCCGATGCAAGCAGTCCGAGCTCATTAATACATTTGGCAAGGGTGTCTTTCTCTTGCTCCGGTGTGAACGATTTTAACACACTGTTGACTATCCAATTTACCATATGTTTCTGGGAAATACGTCTCTCAATATTTTGTCTTTCGGCTTGGTAGTCCAAACGCTTTTTAACCTAAATTGCAATTGAAAAAATCAGAACTTCCCAAAAATCGTAATTACGAAGACCTTGATATTTACTATTCAAACGCCTTTCAGAATAAAAATTTTTAAAATCACAAAAAAATTGCGTTTTTAAAATGAATGCCTAATTAAGAAGCAGAAATAATACTGTGTCAATTGTACAGATTTTTTAAACTATAAGTCCATGACAAACAGACAGATAGGCGTTGGAGGAATAGAAATCAGAATTCGGACTATTAATTACAGAGAAATAAAAATGAACAAATTGCTAGACGAGGTATTTTTTCCCCAAAACTGCTGTCAACGGTACAAGACTATGCAGTATCAAACTACTCGGGCAGATATCCGATACTCGGCTTTTAAATTTGACAGAGTACTACCTACACGCCTCTTTGAAAACGTGTTCTAGGTGCATGACTAGACATTTTCATGCAAAGTCCTACGATCAATATATGTTTCCGATATAAGCTGTAATAAAAAAAACATACTTTTAGATGAAATTTTAGTTACCTCTTGGTAAACATTCATTAACCGCTCACGGTACGCCGCTTCGAGTTGAATTGCCACATTTTCTCGTTTAGCTTGATAAAGCAGCATTTGACCTTCGGCACGGAACTGTTCCGTCTTTTCTTCTTCGATAGATTTTGATAACTCTTTTATTGAATCCTCTCGGCCTTGATTTGCTTCGGCTTCAACGTTCTATAAAAAAACGAATTATTCGTAACTTTTGTCACTATTACCTCTAAATCTGATATTTTAAATCAAAGTAAAAATTATTACGTTTATCTTCAGATAATTTTAAGTACGAAAATATGTTCCATAAATAAATTTCATTACAAGCTGGTCTACATATGAAAATATTCAGTTCTTTCATAAATATTATTACTTACATCAATTTCTTTATCAAAATATGCTGCAATCTGCTTGCCAAATTTCTGGTGCGCAAGCACAACCATGATCAAGATGGAAAGTCCAGTATAATATTCATGTTCCATAACATAGATTTCTTTGCTCAGTAGATACGTAATGACGCCGCCCCCGAATACGTACGGACCGGTGACACCAGTTTTCTTGTAGAAAAATTGGAACCATTCTTCTGGTATAAAACCTAACCGTACTTTTCCTGAATGTTCTGCACGCACCTAAATTAAACAAAGTTTTAAATCAGTTATAAATTGTTGAAGATTTATTTAAAATATTTTAAATTTTAATACTTACAGGTCTTGGAAAATTAACTAAATCACGTTCGGGTCCCTCTTTTACTGCAAGGGCTGATGTAGTGGTAATGTTAGCCTGAACACCCCTGTTGCTCAACAGGGTTAATAACTTTCCATTTTGAGCTATAAATTTAATATTATATAAATATATTAACTAGCTCTTTAATTAGAATATGTCAAAAATAACTAGTCAAAACGTCCTATACTGTTCTAGGTGCTGTGAAATTAAAAACTATTCAATCGCCTAACATAAAATTTGAGTTGTCGGTGGACTTTATCTGAAAATGGGTCATTTTAAACAAAATATTAAAGCATACCTGACAGAAAAGAAGCCCTCGATAACATTTTGTCAGCTGGTTATGTAACTTCAGCCACCTTCGCAACTCGTCCTCTTAATTAATCAGAGATCTATAAAATACTTCAGATCACAGAATACCACACGTCAAAAATTAAGCTCAACCAATTATCTCTATGGGGATATTTTATTTTTTACCTTCTAAAGAACCAAATTCAGCGCGATTTTTCAATCGGTCCACAAGTCACGAAAGGCGACGGTCAATTATAAATGTAATTATCAGAGTGACATCAGTACCTAAATATTGCGTTTTTGAAAAAAGTAAGAGCTTTTCATAAAAAATTACTACACAAATAACTTATTCAAATACTTTCCAAATTTACCATTATTAATAAATTAGAATTCTCTTGGATTTTAGAACTTTATGGGCGATTAAATAATCATCTAGTTGTTCAATAATGTAGATATAAAAACTAAAAATACAGATAATAAATTCTGGAAATACGTTTTACGATTAAGATGCCTTACAAATTAACAAAGCAAAAATATTCGCAACAAAACAAAATTAGGTACAGAGATCTCATTACTATTTTATATTAATGCTTAGATATTTAATAATCTATGGACAGATTGTAGATTATAGACGCTCAACAGTTAAAGTCATTGTTGTATAATGTAACATACTGAAATGTTTGGCAACGGACAGAAACAAGAGGACGTCATTCGCAAGCAGCAAGCAAGCGTACAATGACGAGACGTGCAATTTGTTATAATATTGAAATATAAAACTTATAGTATTGTATAAAAATTACAATCGGATTTATTAAATATCATAATAAAACAATATACAAAAAGTCAATTGTTGAAAAAGAACTCAAGGAGAAAAACACGTTTCAAACGATTTATGCGTATTTTTTAATGATGGCAAAAGCAAGGACGGATCAGGACCGCCAAAAAAGAGCTTAAGATAAGGGACAGCTCACAGCACTACAACTGGGAGCGTTATTGCAAAGATTCACTGTAAGATGTGTCGTCTTGACTCTTGGTGATCCGCAAAATTATTCAGGTGGTATTTAGAACAGGGCTGCCAGATTTCTCTCCTCAGAAATCCGTCGGTAAGGCGAAAAGTGGTGGGGGAAGTGGTCTGAAAAATCCGTTTCCATCCGTTCGCCCGGTTCACCCATTAATGCAATGAGTGTGAGAGAGATAGAGAGTGAAGTGAAGTATGCGGTACCATAAACGACACATCGACGTGTTTCCACCTTCACATTATGGCTTTATTATTAACATTATTAAATGAATTTCGTATAAGACGTTGAATTTACTTTTACTTACAAACAGACTTTAAATTGAATAGAAATGATTCATTTTTTCACATCCAATGAATCGATTATTTCGTAGATTTTTCACATTTTTATGAAATAAAAATATTGTATTGACTGTTAGAATGTTGCGATAGTAACAAACGCGGCAGTACAATCAGTTAAATCCTCAATGTGTTGGTGTTCCGTAAATCCGTGTAACTCGAAACACTTGACTCCAGTTGTGTGAAAAAAACGCATCAGAAAAAGATAGCGAGTCGATATTCATCGATATAGGTGTGTGTTTCGCGAACACATTGTTTCATACACTCTCTTATCTTTTTCTACCCAAATAGAGAGAGGAGTAGGACAGAGGTAGTGAAAGAAACGTGCTCAGATATGCTCGAATGTGCTAAAAATACCCGAATGTCCCCAAATTATCGATTATTGAGTGAAGTTTGAATTTATATGTAGTAAAAAAGGTAAAAAATTCGGAAAAGTTAGAAAATCCGTTAAATCCGTTCAGATCATGAAATCCGTTCCATTATCCGTTCAAATTTATTTCTACTCGAAAAATCCGTTTGGAACGGAAAAATCCGTTCATCTGGCAGCCCTGATTTAGAAAACTCTGGCCCCATAAACGAAAAGAATCTTCACTGTAGCGACATCAGACGGAATTTATTCGAAGCTGATAGTTTGTATTTTTCTGCGCCATTACTGCATTAAACATTGATGAGCAAATTGACAGTTCGGGTCATCTTAGAAATTGTGCTAGTAAAAGTGTCTGTTCTCTGTAGTAAGAGAACTGAAGGCACTATATAGAAGTATTTTATTTACGCTTCCGAAATAATTACTACTTTCAAGAATGACTACGCTCAGGCCATTCACTTGTGATGATATGTTCAAATTCAACAATCTGTGAGTTCTCAATTTCTAACTTATTTTTATGCATGTGCTAATTTTGTTTGAAAAATTACTGTGGAAGACGATATTTTTCACACGTTTAGCAGATCTGTTTCTCGTATTCGTGCGTGAGTCAACAGTTAACAATAATATAATTTAAGATGCAAACTTAACCTAACTTTTGCCAAAAAATGTTATTTTTCAGTAATTTAGATCCTTTAACAGAAACGTATGGCCTTTATTTCTACATGCAATATTTGGCTCATTGGCCGGAATACTTTCAAGTGGCAGAGTCGCCGTCTGGAGAGATCATGGGTTACAGTAAGTGTAATACAGAATATAACTGAATAAATAAATAAATTCAAGTTCTAAAATAATATTATTCTTATGTAACAGTAATGGGCAAAGCCGAGGGGCACAGCGAAAACTGGCACGGTCATGTAACCGCACTTACCGTTGCGCCTGAATTCAGACGGCTGGGTATCGCAGCGACGCTCATGTCGTTTTTAGAAGAAGTTTCTGAAAAGTGAGTTTCAAGATAGATAGATCATCGGCGTTTAATCAGTTAAATGCTATTGTCATATCAATATGATTTTACTTATAAGAAAATATTTTCTATATAGTATTTTGCATATTTACTGTCCTTTGAAAAACACAAACATATGGCAGATAGCCAAAAAACAAGTCAGGCCATCTGTTAAAAAAAAGAAATAAAAATTATTTACTGTGTGATCAAACCGCAATTCTTAAATGGCAAATTACGTTTGCAGGAAAAGGGCATATTTTGTCGATCTGTTTGTTCGTGTTAGTAATAAAGTAGCCATTAAAATGTACAAAAACCTCGGATACATTGTCTACAGAACGGTGCTCGAATATTATTCGGGGGATCCTGATGAAGATGCTTACGGTAAAATATTTTTTACATTTAATAAAAAAACAAAAAACGTGTGAGCCGTACCCACACAAGATCACGGTGGAAGTGAAACTTCTTTAGGGTTATGAACTCGTTTTATCGATGCGTTATCCATTTTGCGTTATCACCGTTGAATCATTTTCCCTTTAACGTTACAGTAAATTTCAAACAGATACATCGCCAAAGAAGTTTCACCTTCAAAAAAAAGAAAAAGAAATTATTTAATAATTGAATTTCAGATATGAGAAAAGCATGCTCTCGGGATGTTGATAAGAAATCCGTCGTTCCTTTGACGCATCCTGTAAGACCCGAAGACGTCGATTAATAAAAGTTTATAAACAAATCGATTTTATATTCAAATAAAACATAAAAAACAATAAATAAGGATTATTAATGTACTGATTGCTAACTACCTTAATGGTAAATGAAGCGTTGCGTTTTTAATAATACAAAATAGAATATTTAAGTATTGAATAAATGTTTTAACAACAAAAGATTGTTTTCTTTTTTTTTCTTTCGCCTGTGACAGACGGACGGACACTGAATTGATTCGAATGCACGAAACACTAAAAAATTCACTGCCGTGTGTCGTTCAGTTTTGTAATGGTTTTGTTAATGAGTTCCGCAGAAGCAGCATTATTTAAATGGGTCTCGCTGGTAAAATTCAGAAGAAAGAAAAGTGGAAAATTTAGTGGAAAAGTATCACGTACAGTAATTCATTTTTTGATTCTCCCAACAGGTGTCTTGTACTAACGCATTTTTTTTAAATATTAATAGCTCGGCATATTCAGGACACAACAGTTGTTTTCATTAGTAATTTACATTTCTTTAATCTAACCAGTAAAATAAATTACATAAAAAGGCTTTTAAAATGTAGTAATATTAACTTGACTGTATAATAAATAAATGGATGGATAAAAAGTAATATAAATTTTGATCACATGATTAAAAAACTACTTTCCATCACTTTCCATTGGTTAATGATTCGTCATATTAAAAACAAATTGGTTAACCGTAATTTTTATATTAGTATTTAATAAACCAAATTTATGAATAAATAATAGCTTAATGGTTATTTTATATGTTAAGAAACTCAAATAGAATACTTTTTTCGAGATAAATCTATGTACAAATTTATCGTATCTATTGCAATACTTCTTTCTAAACAAGTAAAAATAATCCATGACTAGATTTATAAGCACTTTTTTGTTTCAAATATTGTCATAATATTATAATCGAGTTATTGCACAAAATAATATCTATATTGAACGGCGATTTAAATATATGCTTATAAATTATTTTATTGCTAACTCAATACATTCAAATAAATGTTTTTTCTCTGGGAATTATGATGCGCCTATGACTGTAATTGAAAATTTAGTGATTTTGAACTACTAATTTTTTTAACGCTTAGGAATTTTCTGCCGCGCCCACGAACCGTACATTCGCAACCAAACGCATAAAAATATTTATTGTACAATGCCAGAATAATATAAATAAATAGTAAAATATGTACTATTTCTCCAGTGTTTATAAACATAGTCATTGATTGAAAGTTTACAACATCTGCAACCGTTTTTCACTCACATTTAAAGCTAAAATGTAGTTTAAAAACAATTTTATTGTGTGATGTTTATTATTTTAAAATAAAAATTATCAATCGCATCAATACAAAACCTCTAAAAAGTTCAACATCAAAATGTGTCAACGATCCTTAGGTCTGACGCACACAGGTAATTTTCAATTGCGCAATTATTCAGTCGATTGATCAAAACCCTGCGAACACGACTCCAACTAAATGAATCACAAATTATTGAGTCGGCCGATTTAACAGTTGCAGATCGGCGCCTGGCTCGAAAGAATGGTCTGGTCGGCCGACTAAAAATTGCCTCTCGGGCCATACGGTCGAGTCGATTGCCCTGCGAGACATAAAAATAGAACGGAGGCCAGCGTAGTGTTTGGTCAGCGTGCTGGCCTTTGAATCACACTGTCACGGGTTCGAATTCCACCTCTGCTATTTTGTATTTTGTAATGTCGTTTAGAACCAGCTTTTGATATTTGATAACACTAGCCAAGGTGCCTTTATCGCTTATGTAATTTTAAATATAAGTACAAGGAACAAGAATAGTGGATCCGGTGGTATAAGAATTTGGGAGTTCAATAAGTTCCAGAGGTTGTTGTGTTTCCGGCGATAAGACGGCTCCCAAACCAAAAAAAACATTTGCTTAAAAAAACTGTCGAATAAACTATCATTTTAGCTTCAAAAAACTATCCTATCTAAATTCTAAACACTTTTTTAGTTTAAGTACAATACTTCTCTGTGAACTGCATACCTCGAGACGGTTCTACTGCAGGTACATTCGTTCTCAAGTTGCATAAGAGATCAATTTTTAAAGTTAAAACAATTTAATTTTACTTTAAAATAACTAAAGCGACTGACATTTAATTAGCCGAGAGAGAGAGAGAGAGAGAGAGAAATGATTGATATCCCGTTCTAATTCAATAAGCAAACCGGATTGTCAGCTTTGACGTGAATGCGTCTTTAAAATCGGAACAGTCCAGTAATAGTGCAAGAAAAGTCGAGCGTTAAGGATATCCATATCTGAGATGGCCTGCGGACCGAGTGAGCAACTGCAGCGAGTACGAATCACAACATGACGCAATTCTACGGTGCTCGGCGGACTTTCGGTTAGTGCAAATTCGGATGCGTCGAGCGAGAGCTACGAAAGCTGTGTCGTTTGAAAGCTAACAAATTATGCTGCAATTAATATTGGATAACGATCATCGTGAACGACGCGAAAAAATGATATCGGGGCCGAGTATTTACGTTAAAACTACGGTTTGTGTGCTCAATACAACCTGTCAAAGTTTTTTGTGTGACATGTTTGTAGGCCTACGACATTTAACTTAAAGACAAGACGACTCCAAGAAGTCTACTGTCCGCAGAGTGTCATTTAGTAATCGACAATGAGCCACCGCCTATTTTAATCGATAAAAATCGGATATCGGCGTCGGTTACCCGATTTAAAAAATTGACAGGTTTCGTCATTCTCTACGCAATGTTGGTCGCGAATGCCCCCGCAGTAAAATCGTCATAATGCATATTATCTACATAATTGTTACACTTAAATAATAAATACAATATAGTATTGTTATATCACGTCACTCTCAAACATTATTACATATTTAATAAATAAAAAAAATTGGTTGCAATTTTCACTACGTTGTTTTAAAAAATTGTCACCGGTATTCTAGCAATTTCTAGAAAGGTAAAAATTCCATTTACTGTGCATATTTTAACCTAGTGTCAGCGTTTCTTAAACAGGTTTGTGATTTCTTTAAAATTTACGAAAATTTTAAAAATATGGAAGATTTCACGTGTAGGTATTCTTAATTTAGTACACTGCATTACGTATGTCAAACATTGCAAAAATAATATGTATTTTGACAAAAATTGCGGTCAAAATTAAAAAAAAAATGGATTTCACTGACAACTAAAAATCTAAAGAGGTGTTTTATATTTGTAAACTCAGTAGACACAAAAATTTCATAAAAACAAATTGTCACTGCTGACATACAAAATGTATCGTTACTTTCGGAGAAGAAGCTGTTAAACTGGAATATTTAAAAAAAACCTATTTATAAATACTGACATCAACTAAAAAAAGTTTATTATTGAAAAAAAAAAAACAGTTATTGTTCTCGTCAAATAAAAAATACTTTAATTGCGAATGTAATTTTCAGTACAAATGTTAAAT
Organism: Xanthostigma xanthostigma; assembly: GCA_963575645.1. NCBI lineage: Eukaryota > Metazoa > Arthropoda > Insecta > Raphidioptera > Raphidiidae > Xanthostigma > Xanthostigma xanthostigma. Next base: position 26,599,419 of record OY754471.1, read on the forward strand.
ATGAAAAATTTTAAAACGCACAATTGAGGAGTTTGTTTTTGTTTTCGTGTACCGCAGCGTTATTTTTTTCTTTTTGGTTTTTTTTTTGCTTTTTTAAATCTAATTTTAACGATTACATTCAAAGATATGAATAATGATTAGTGATTATATTTGAAAAAACATGTTTAACTAGTCAGCGTTAAGCATTTTATAACTCATCAAAAAAACAGCACTGTTCATAAAACAGTGACGAACATTTGTGAAATAAAATTAATAATACATTGTTTCTATTATAAATTAATGCTGTGGCTAATTTTATGGTTAAAATAAAATCTTATTTTTTCTTTTTAAGCGAAACTGTACAAAATTATTAACTTCAATTAAAATAGAAAAAAAAATGTACAATGAAAATATGATTTTACTGCAACGTTATATTTTCACTTAAATATATAATTTATTGACATGTTTGATTTTATTATTTCAATAATATTGATATTAGGTGACATTAAAAAATGTCGCGATTTTCGTTATTTAATTGGTAAAAACTCTAATCCAAGTTATAAATTAAAGTATTATTATAGCAATCGAGAGAAAAAAAAGAAAAAAAGTCATGTGAATGAAACTAAAAAATCGGATTAGAAAATGAATTGAACTATCTGCAAAGTTGATTAAAATACTGTTTTTACGTTTGTAAATACTTAAACAGTCAACGTAATCATCATAAAAAAAATTGCACAACTAGTACTCATCAGTCCCGATCAACGTGCTATCGGTTGCAGGCAGTGTATTATGTTACACGTTTAATATATATTTTTTTTCGTCGGTAAAATCTCGATGACACAATACTGAAAAATATTATAATACGTTTTTATTTTTTAATGGTGACGTGTTTTAGTCTTTATTTGTTTTAAGTACACTGACTATTTACCTTGTTCAAGCTTCTCATTATAATAAAGTAACGGAAACCTATATAAAAAACGTAATTAAATTCGACTAGTTATTTTGTGAGTTATAAATAACAATCGAAAGCAATAATGTGACCTTTTAATTGTAAAGGGATGCGTTTGCATCGAGATTTTACTGTGTTTGGGTATTTAATGATGTCAGATCTTAAAACATTAGCAACATTAATAATATATAGTAATAATTATAATACATACTGTTACTTATCTCGTTGGTATTTCTAGCTATCATAACTTGAACTGTTGTGATGATCGGCCTGAGGAGACGGCGGGGTCGATAGATTGGAACTATTGTTGCTCGCTATCGAGTGACGGGGGCTGCTCTTCTCAGTCTGAAAACAGAAAGCGTTTTCGAAATTTGCTGTTCAGACTGAAATTTTGCTTCTGAAGTGAAAAACTTTTGCGGGTCAACGTTTGTATTATGTGTAAACCGTTACAGATCTTAGGTAGGCTGTGTGTACAGTTAATTCATTTAATAATCAGAAATGACTATCTTATGAAGCCGTTTGAAATATTTAATTTTTATAACCTATCGCTTTGCAATTTGAAAGAGAGAGAGAGAGAGATAGAGAGAGTCCGAGCACAGTGAAATTTCCAACCGTGTCTCTTTCTACTATCATACAGAAAGAGGCGTGTCGATCGAATTTCCGCTTGAGCGATCGGTTCTCCGCCAACAGCTCGTTTCTCCTACTCCGAACGGTGTTGTTTTCTTTATTCATTTAGTATTATCACAATAGCCTAGGAATAAAAACTATACAAACCTTCATCACATCTAAAGACACCAGACTAGCAGTACGATCTCCGCCTCTATGCGGGGGTGGCGGTCTACCGACTGGCGGAGGACCCAGCGGAGTCGAAGGCGCTGCCCCATTGTAAGCACCGGAAGGCGGTTGTGCCGGAGGTTGTGACGGGCGAGGCTTAGGCGGTAGCGGAGCTGCTTTTGTAGGCTGTAATAATAATTATTCGCATTGAGCACGACGCATCTCCTTGAAATTAAAACAAAATCTCACCCTGTGTAAAGGAGGCGGATGAGGCTGCGACAAAGGGTAGGCCGGAGACGCGTGATGCTGCGGCTGACTTCCGGACGGTCCGTAAGCCGAACCGGCCGTTTCCACTGTAGTAGGCAAATCGATTAATCGTTGGATCTGAATCCCATCGCCGGGGCCCATGTGTGAAATGTGGTTGAAATTCGTCGGCGCCGAAATTAATTTCGATCGACGATCCATACTAGAATCAGACCTTGTTGAAATACATTGGACGTTAATTTTATGTTAGCACACATTTTTCGTGTAATTAAGAAGTTACGGATGTCTTATCGCGGAATGAATTATAACAGAATCGCATTTAATAGTTATTGGCGTAACTAGTAGTCTAAGTCATTCATGACAGGTCATGACTTAGCCTACAAGTTACGCCCATAATTTTATTCAACAATTGCGCGTTATTCATGTTTTATTTATTGTTATTAATGAGATGTTGTAAATATCTGTTTATTTCTTTATAAAAAAAACTGTCAATACTAACAGCACCAAACAGCACGATTCAATGTTTTGGTTTGAGGTTAGCCGGTTATGAATAAACTCCATGTCGAAAACATTTGGCCTCTCAATTTTAGCCTCAATGGGTAACAACGGAGTTGTTGTTACCTACTATTTCGTTACGACTCAGAAAATAGTTACGTTTATTTTCATTACTCCACAATGGCCGAGCTAGTAGGAATTTTCATTGAGTTATGACAAGTAATTGTCACCAGTCGGTAAATGGCTATTTAGGGTTCGGTTTTTAGGCATGATAAAACATGAATAGCGCGCATGAGTTGAATAAAATTTCATATGTACTATTAAATAATAGTACTTAGTTTTTTATTTTTTTAACTCTTTTGCACATTTATTTTTTCCAAATCAAATTATTTACTTATTCAAAAAAAGAAAGAAAAGTATCAGATTAGATTTGAATTCGTAGTTTCATAACATTCATGCTGAAAAGTAATAGGGCGGCTATTTAAGATATTCGAAGAAAGTTATATTCATGCTGTTAGTCAATATTACATTGAAAAACACACAATGAAAACTTACATTCTTGCTGCCCTGTTTCCTTCTCTCAGTGAAAACCTTCTTCTAGGTCTTTGTACGGGTCTACCTTCTTTGTCGTGAGGTATTACGTTTAATAAATTTCCTAAACGGAAAATCATTTTAATTTAAGCGAAAAATAGTACATTTTTTTATTAAAAAAAAAAATTGGTTGTCTGTAAAGTCGGTTTACGGACGATAGTTTTACGTGATAACGTCATAAAGAAACATTGATAAAAAATTGCAAGTGCACGCTCAGGCGGAACGTGACACTTTTAGGAACAACGTTACACTTTTTCGTGCATGCAGCCGGTGTTTCATCAATTTATAAGACGTTATCACGTAAAAAAAAAAAAAAAAAAAACGAATGGTTACTATTAACTTTGGGTGTAGTAGCCCTAACAAAAATTACAATTATACATACTTTGATGATTTATATCAGCCAGATGTATGATATGCGGCAAGTCGTTCAGCAGGCATACCGCTAAGGTTCCGGAAGGATCCAAAGGCCTGCACCGTTTTATGTTTAACGTTTGCACCCATTCGCTTGTTCCAACGTTGAAAACGTCGACGTGCGTCTCGCTGTACACAGCGAGGTAGCCGTCTCTGTGGCCTGTGAATTGGAAGAGTTACATTTTTGCGTGACTTTAACGCTTTTAAACGGAGATAAAAAATAAAGGAAGAAGACACTCACTAACGGCATGAGGCACTGCCGGATACATAATTTCCGTTTCGCGGATTTTGCGACCGGTAGCGTCTACATATATTGCGAGCGTACGGAACACTAACAGCGTTTCGCCCCTCGGAAGTTCGATGGCGCACATTGCGTCACATCCGCTGTACTGAAGGAATGCCAAGAGTTGGTTCTCCGGATGTATCATTGCTGAAAAAAAAAACAACAAAACATCGTGCAGCTAAACAACAACTTACTATAATTCCGTTCGGAAACTGTAGGCAGTGACTAATATTTGTAGTTTCACAACGCAATATAAACGACACAGTTTTTATGCATGGGAAAATCTAAGAACGGGCATGCTTTACATTGTTTTCTTTTTTTATAAACTAAATATCGGTGGTATTAGTCAATGGTTACAATTGCACACTGAAATGTCATAAAATTTTCGTGAACGAGTCATCAAATAGCACCCGCGGGGTTCGCAGCACTTCCGGTGACTGGCCAATGACATGAGTCAGTTTCATTTTAAAAAAAGACGGGTTGCACTCTGGGAGTGCCGGCAAAAGTGAAAACTTGAATATTAACGTCTTACGAATTTTCGATCAGGTCACGTGTCCTGACGCAGGTTTAACATTTTTTACCCATTACAAAAAAAGTGTACAAAAGTTTTCGTCTTACGAATTTTCGATCAGGTCTTACGAATTTTCGATCAGGTCACGTGTCCTGACGCAGGTTTAACATTTTTTACCCATTACAAAAAAAGTGTACAAAAGTTTTCGTCTTACGAATTTTCGATCAGGTCTTACGAATTTTCGATCAGGTCACGTGTCCTGACGCGAGTTAAACATTTTTTACCCAATACAAAAAAAGTGTACAAAAGTTTTCGTCTTACGAATTTTCGATCAGGTCTTACGAATTTTCAATCTGACGCGAGCTTCACATTTTTTAGCCATTACAAAAAAAGTGTACAAAAGTTTTCGTCTTACGAATTTTCGATCAGGTCTTACGAATTTGGTCTTACGAATTTTCAATCTGACGCGAGTTTAACATTTTTTACCCATTACAAAAAAAGTGTACAACGCCGCTAAAGAAGTTTTCACTTCAAAATGTCAACTTACGCATCGGTTGATGTTCGCCGAGGATAGAATAAACAGTAAAACCGGCTTGATAACCGACGCAAAGTCTTCCGTCCGAGAGTACTTGCAGGGACTGCGCTACCGTAGCCAAAGACAGGTCGCGAATTCGTTTGTGTCTCGTTTTTGTTCTAGTTATTTCGTAAATCGTAATTTGTGACATATTCTGAAACAAAGGAATAATTTTTATGCAGGTTTAAAACGATATATTTGCTTTGTCTTTGTCGACTGACAAACCTGTTTCTTAGTGGCGATACAAAGACAATAAACCGGTTGAGAGGCGGGCGAGCGCGGTGCAGCCGGCACAGGTCCGGCAGCTAAAGCGATGCAGCCTTTGCTTTCGGCCACCTTGAGCCATTCCACATCGACGCCGTCTAGCGCGCGAATCGGCACCAGCCGTACATGGCGCTGCCGGCCGCACACCACGACGAGCAACTGTTCGTCAGCTATATACCAGAGCTGATAGACTTTCTTGCTCTCTCCGATACGCGCAATTTCTATAATAAAAGAAACAAAAGATCATATTTTCCGCTCGTTACACTCAACACTAATAAATGTCTTATTTGACCTATCACCCGTTAAAAATAAAATAAGTCGACCGAAAACACTATACAAATATATATTCAATAACTGAACTATCGACTTACCGCTGCGATCTAAATCAACACAGAATAAACCTTCTTCGGCGCCGACCACAAATCTGTCCGGATCTATGATGACTCCGGAAACTGCATTCTTAATTAGAGCCACGGTATTGTCCAATAATTCTCGAGCTTTAAATATCTACAATCAGTCGTTAGTCAAAATGTATAAAAAAATCAATTAACCACGACTTTTCAAATACTTACTCCTGTACTCGGAAGATTATTTCTTTTTAAAATCCTATGTAATTCACTTAGAGCGACAACCCATTTAGTTTTTTCACTCTCCGTGTCGGCTAACATCAAAGTATGGTTTTTTAATCCGGGAGGTTCCATTAGCGATGTTGTAATCTGCATAATAAAAAAACAAATTATAACTGTCTTTTATTAACTTCTTCTTTACAAATAAACAACTCACTCTAAATATGCAAGGAATATCTTTTTTGGCTGCGTGTATCACATCGGATTCGCGAACTCCACTGACGGCGAACTCTGGATCGCGCATATCCAACACCTGAGACACCCACACGCTGGGCAAGGCATTTCGATCCGGCGAAATATCGTACAGAAATAATTTAAAATCGCAGACGACAACAAACTGCCGCACCCAGCCTTTTTTAACTCCGCCCTGCTTCGGAACTTTCACATATCCTTCGTACGCAGTGCCAATTCCGCGTGTCGGATCGATACCTAATGGTCGTTTAGCTAAAAACATCAGCTAGTTGAAATGGTTATTTGAAAAACATCATTATTCGGTAACAGTAACAGAACTGTCTCTTCTTTTTGAAGATTTTCTTGAAAGTGACGGGCGTGCAAAGCGCACAGTTTACTTTTTAGACTGCACGTGCGTCGTTCGACATTTTGATGGAAATCTCCAAAAAGAAGATATCAACAAACACAACCAATGTCGATAAGATTTAGATTGCGTGAATGGAAACTCTGTACTTCCAATGGCTAGTGGTTAATCGTTTTTTATTTTGTTTAAGAAAAAACTCTTTAGGCGCGACTTGAGAGTAACTCAGTTCTTTTTTTCGGATGGAAGTAACGTTCAGTAAAGTCCACGGTCTCTTTACGCAGTCTCTGCTATTTAAAGGGATCGGCTGACAGATGGCGGCATCAGAACGCATCTGTAATAACACGACTACGGACACAAATCAATTTTGTGATTGGCCGAAACGCTAGAGGTCGACGAAACACATTTTAAGTACAGTCAACACTACTGTCCACGCGCTTATACAGTGTTATTTTAAGTTTAATCTTTTTAGTAATAACTGCCACAACCGTCAAAGATATTTTACTTCAACCGCGCGTAAAGGTTACACGCATTTTATTTTATTTTTTTATCAAACAGTCGAATCAGCAACGAAACAAGTCTGAATTTAAAAATTATGAATCGCTCACTTTGATGCGCCGGTACGGGGCAAGTCGTCGGCAATCGATGACAGCATGCAGCGTGACAAGCCAAGCCGCAAACTTCACAGACCACGCCCTGCCGCGCCAAGCCCACCATAAGCGAAGTGCAGTGACTGCACTTGGTCGGAGCGCTGAAAGTGCGCACGAGAAACTGATGCGTGCGGTGGTGCGTCTGTCCGGGCATGCCGACAGCAGATCCCCCACTGCTCGATATATTCGATGACGGATGACTGTGAGACTGATGATATGTGCTGCCGAGCGGGGTCGTGGTAACTGTCATTGGCAGCTGTTGTTGGTGTTCCTGGATTTCAGTACGAAACTGTCAATCGATAAATGAGAATAGTGTTGCTTATGTTATTTAAAAATTATCATATATGAAATCGAAAAATTACAAGTATTAAAATCATCCGCGTTTTGGAGGAGTCAACGAGAATTGTTTTAAAACTCTCGTTTAATATAATAGTTGAGTGCATCGGCAAATACAGTGTAAACTCTTTATAACGTCCTTCGTTATAACGAAAAACTCCCTATAACGCCGAAATTTTTACGATTTGGTTGGTTTACCTTAAAACCTATACATTAATATCCTCTTTATAACGCAACAGCCATTCTCTATTACGAAGAAATATGTTCATATTTAGGCGTCAGCAAATGTTTACAGACATAAAGAGGACCATTCTGAACCATCACCATCTATTCAACAAGCACTTGATGACGCCAAACTTATAGAAAAATTCCTATTATTTAATGAAGATTATTCCACCACATCCCAAGGCATTCATAAGATACTTAAAATACAAAACAAATATTGGCATAGCGAAAAACGTCAGGCAAAAACAAACTATAAGTATATGTGTTTGGAATAAATTAATTTTGTGAAAATTGGTTATTTTTCTTTCTTCCCTCCATATAACGAAAATTCTTTATAACGAAAAAAATGTTCGGTCCCTTAAAATTCGTTATTAAGAGATTATACAGTACATTGAAGATTATTGTTAATTTGGTTGTTTTTCTTTCTTCACTCCATATAACGGTAACTCTCTATAACGATAAAAAATGCTCGGTCCCTTGAGTTTCGTTATAAAGAGTTTACACTGTAGTTAAATTATCTAGTAGATCGACGGCTCATACATTACTTCGATAAATGTTTGATTATATATAACGATAAATGAATAAAACTAACCAAACTAAGTTCCGATAGGTTGGACTTTGAGCTCGTAATAGATAACGCTCTGTTATCCTCTATATCGCCCTCTTCGCTTTCTATCGAGCCGCCGTGATAAAGCATGGCTTGCGTTCCGGCGGCAGGGGCGTTAATTGAACTTATCGCCTGCTGCTGGACCGACGACGTCTCCTTGAGGAACTGGTCTAAATAAGACATCTGGGAAGATGGCCGTTCTAAGACTGAAAATCACAATTCCAAGATTAATTTTACAAATAACAATTTAAAAGATTGTTGAATTTTTTTAATGTGTTTAGCACACGATATTAATTTATTTAAAACGCGGTAGTCCTAAAATTTTATTGCTCAAATAAAACTATAAACAATGCCGTAAAAATTGAACAAGTTAACCAAAAACTTACTTTATAATAGCTATATGCAGCAATAAGTTAACTAGCCACTACATGCTATAATTTGTCACAGAAACGAATTTCTGCACAAAACAAAATTATAAATGTAGGTATATATCGCATTCCGCTGTGTAAGTTTGTTTTGTTTTATTTTGTACAGGGGTACCTATTTAACACAAGGATTATTACAATGTCGCTTTAATTTGTGGAACTTATTAGCACAAAAAATAACTCCTTCTTTTTATTATATCACAGTTGTGCTGAGTTGCAGAACGTTTTGTTAGAAAATCTGGTTTGACAATTACCTTAGATTGTGACCACACATATATTTTTCCTTAATTTAAATCGACTTAGCTCAAAAAACAACTAATCAATCGAATCGATATTTTTTTTTAAATCGAGTAATGACCTTTTTGTACAATTTCTATACATTTTAATCAAAATTTAGCTCGAAAAACGATCTTTATCTAGGTAGAGTAGTCATTTTTTTTAAGTAGTCCTACAATTACTATAATAAAAAGTTTGATATTAAAAAAACTGTACTGTACTGTCCTTACATGATATAGGTATAAGCTCTGTAATTATATAACAATGTAAAGCCATTATCATATCAAATTTTTTAACAATACGTTCTGTTACCCACAAATTCACGCAAAACAAAGAGTTATTAGAATGGTCGCAAATGTCTAATAATTCATTTTTTTTTTCAAAATGATAAAAGTACTTTTCAGAGAATTATAATTACCATTATCTTTTCAATAAATTCAAAAAGGACGTCTTTCAACGTTAAACAAAAGAAGACTCATTTAAAGAATCATGTTTCTTTAAAAAAAGAGTTCATCTTTATCACTAAAATAAATAGGTATAACTATGCAATTCTATTATAAACAGACATATTATTATGGTGATCAAACTTGAACAACAAATGCCAATTTCTATGTACAAGAACAAATGTAAAAATATAAGGTTTTATTTCCGTGGGATACTAACACTCTATAACAGGGGTGGGCAAATCTTTTGATCGGCGGGCCACATAGCTGATGAAAATTTGACCGCGGGCCGGATGGCTGACAAAAATTTGACCGCGGGCCAAAAATTTGCAGAAAAAAGGATCCTCACATTCTATTTCCGCATTCGAAGAGTAAAAAAAAAAAGGTCCATACATTCTATTTCCGCATTTGGAGAGCAAAAAAAAAAAGGTCCCCGCATTCTATTTCCGCTACTATTTTTCTAAAATTTTCTAAAATGCATCGCGGGCCGGATAAAATTGCGCTGCGGGCCGCCATTTGCCCAGGCCTGCTCTATAATCTATATTAATAATGGCTACATTAACAAAACTGGATGTGTAATTAAAAATTTTTGTGAACGTGATTATAACTTCACAATCTGCTATCAACCGCGCCTGAATCGTGAAATAATACCAGAACTGCTGCTGCTTTGCAAAAAATTCTTCCATTATTAACTTAAAAACAAAAATGAAACAGTTACAAACATATCTCCCCACGGTTACAAATTATTGTTATCCAGTGGATCAAATCATCAAAGCCCTCCGCGTGAACATCTTTTACAAGTTTTGCCATACCTCACGGAAATACACCCTAATTAAATGTGAATTTACAACAAAAAAAGTCACAAAATTAAACACGCTCCAAAACGTGACGCTATATTAGCTGTTAGCACTGCAGAAGCTGAAAAAACAAAAATTAGATACAATGATATTTGAATATCGACATCTTATTGGAGGAAGATAAAAAATATATCAAATCTGCAACCTCTTTGCATAGGTACCGACTTATTGAATCCAGGCACATTCAAATTTTAGTTAATATCAAGATATTTAAGTTTAACTTAAACATCATCTATCTATCAGATGTTTTTGTTTTATAAAAAGTCGGCGTCTATGTCCTCCAATGCGATGATTCTAAAAATAATGAAATGACAACGAACCACATACAAAATACAAGATGTCTGATGAACCACGAACTCACAAACTGATTATAAAATTCCTCAAAAATTAAACTGTAGAAATGTTTAAAAAAAATTCATCAAAAATTTTCCAAAAACATTTCTCAGCAGTCCTAGGACGACAAAATTTATAAAATCCTCGTACTCATTTCCATCAAATACTTTCTATTGCCTGCATTAATAAATTTCAATGCGTAAGTATAGTATTACAGTCAGCTTCTTGTATGGACGATAGAGAGAAAAGAAACTAATCTCCATAGATTCGCCGTCGTACAAAGTGTGAGGAAATTAAGCGTTCCCTATCCCGACGGCAGAGGCGCGGAAGTTATAAGCCCCAGTCACTGACCCCACGCGTTGAAGGACGTAAGAGAGTCTGGCTTGTTGCCACAGCGTCACAAACTCTAACCGCCATCGATTTTCGGGACGTGCGCTTCGCATTGCAGCTCGCGGAGATCGGTCTCCTTTCTCTCGATCCTTCGTGGCTTCTTGTATAATATGAAGTTTGTGTGATTATGCGAAAAATAATTAACAATCAACAAATAAAAATGCATCCATATCTAAAATAAGAAAAAAAAAACGCACAATACATGGTTTACGATATGAGTAAAAGAGCCATGTTAGCGATAGCATCAAACAAAACAATGGGCAGTCAGATAAATTAGCAAGTCACTTGTCAAAACAAAACAATGTGTCAACGAACCGTCAATCGGACCCAGGATTCCACTGCTCAATCCGGATATGACAGCTTTGTAGTTTGAATTTTAAAATCAATTATTCTTGCAAACAAATCCTAGAGCTTTTTTCATTTTTATATGAAATGAATTTATAATTTTAATAATTTGTTATCTTTATTAACATTTTTTTATCTGTACAATTTTAATATTTACAGTGCATACATATTTTAATATATTGTCAGATAACTAAACAAAAAAAGCTATTCTACTAGAAAACTTTATAAAAATTAAAAAACTACAAATCATCTACATATAAAAACAAAATATTAAAATCTTCAACTACGCGGTATAAAATGAAACTATGTAAATATAAAATAAACAATAAATAACCTTTTCTTTTTTTGCTGTAGTAAAAAAGGCGGGACACAACCAAAGTGAAACTTCTTATGTATAAATAATATAATAATAGACGTTTAAAGTGTTTCTAGTTATTGAGTTCGTTATAAAACAATAAGAAAATCAATTACGATTAGGAGCACTTGCACACAGCGTCGTGCGAAGTCAAATGATTTGCCACTGACTCGTTTCAAGGTTTATAATTATATGTATCGGGAGACGGACCGACCAATCACAATCGTCACGACTGCTGTTTAAATGCATCTACAGACTATACCAATAACATACGTATTACAACATAGACGCGGGAGAAGAGGGAATACATTTCAAAGATTCCAAGCCGTTATACGATTTTACCTTTCAATTGGTCGAGGCAGTGACGCGGCATAAGAAGTTTCAGTTTAAAAAACAAGTCGATTAACTGAACAAAAATACCAAATGATTAAAATTTCGACTTTTAGAAAACAGAAACAGTTTCTAGTAGAATAGGAATAAATATAAAATTAAGAAGAGAGAAAACTATATTCTTCTTCTGTTTTTTTTTGACTAGAATTAGTAGAATTACACTTTGAGCTATCGCAACTAATAATCAAAATGTCATGTTTTTGTGCGTTAAAATAATATTTTCTTAACAGTAAAGTTTGACAAAAAATAATAAAATTCCCCAAATGCACGATGAAATTCCGATGATCATGGACAGCTGGCGTAACCATGAACTAACTATTAAAAAAATAAAAAAAAGAAAAGAACGAAAAAAATATGAATAACTGCAGAAGAAACAATTTTAACAGTGAAACATACTCAAGCTGCATTGTAAAGCAAAACAAAAATACAGTAGGCCCTCCACATTCGAAGGGGTTCGGTTCTCTACCGTCTTCGTAATGACAGACAATAAATCGAGAAAAAATAAATACAACACTTAGAAATACACGCGCCTAGCAAATTAAGCGCATTTTGAAAAGTTTTTCAGTGTACGCGTACGAATTTTTCAACCAGCACCTGACCGTTTCGCGGGTTTTTTCCGAACCACAGGCATAGTGGACATACTGTACGTTATTGTACTCTAAGTTACAGAATTACTATCAAAAAACAATTCTTCCTCGAATACGTTGTGAGGAAGTCAAAAATATGCAGCCCGTAAGTCTGTTTCACGTTCAGTAACAAATTAGAAAAACATAGCCAACAAGTACTTACATCCTTCTCCCGAGTCCAAACGAGTCTGGAGTTCTTTGATCTGGTGCTCTTTGTGCTTCACGTCTTGCAGCAGTGCATCGAACCGTTGACGGAAGTCTCGAAGTTCTCTGCCAATCATACAAAATTTTATTTAGAAACAATTTTGAAATTGGCTGTACTGTACAAAAATTTTACTTAAAAAAAAATGTATATTATTATTAACACAGATAATCCGGAGGGTTCTGCTCCTGTTTTATTGCAGTGTTTTCAATGTAGTATATTCGATCGAAATTTACTCAACACCAAAAAAGTATCTTCACATTTCAATATAACGTCAAAACATAAGAAGTTCAGTGCAGCTTTTTTTCAAAATTAAATTTTGACAATGATTGAACGAGGCTTCTTTGACTTTAAAATAACACCTCAAACATTTGACATATCTTTTACAAAGTTATTCACTACGTGCAAAGTCTATTGCATTTTTAAAATTAAACATCCCTTTCTCGCGATTTTCATGTTTTCACATAATATAGGTATAACCGTTGTTTTAGGCCGTGTTCAGATGAGGCGTTTCACGCGCGAGTCCACTCGCGCGTTTCAATTTCTATTGCGTCCAAATACCGCGTTTTACGCGCGTTTCTGCGCTGAGCTCGGTGTGGCGCCAGTTACAAACATGGACTCGGAAACAGCGGTTGTGTTGTGGCTTGCATACCCTCGATCGAAACATCGCAACGGACTCGCGCGTAGTACTGGACGCAGCAATTGGCACCCGAGTATCTCCACTCGCGCGGCGCTCACGCGTAAAACGCGCGAGTCGAGAGTCCCGCTCATTGCACGCGTTTTACGCGCGAGTTAGGAAACGCGCGTAGGCATCTGGACGGGATATATGTAGCTCTAGTATCTCGAGTACGCGCGAGTGGACTCGCGCGTAAAACGCCTCATCTGAACACGGCCTAAAAATCCATCCAAATGTTTCGCTTTTCGTGACCATTGGCGCTGTATGTCCTATTACATAGCTAATCAAGATCAATCGCATAGCAAATAATGATTCTGTCTGTTTCATAAAAAGGGTTGACTGAATAAGTCAACGTGCATGATCAAAAAATATTTCGCTAGTTACTTATATAAAAAAAAGAAAGAAAACAAAATCATCTTACTTCTGAGCTGCTATCAATTCGGTGCGCGTCTTAGATAACTCTTCGCTAATCGCTTGTTTTGCTTGTATTTCCGATTGTAGACTGCTTTGTAAATTAAGTAACTCCATTTTGTCTAGTTTTTGTGAGCGCCTATTGCGCCAGTTTTTATCTCCGCCGCCCGACTGCATCGAAACACCTACAATACAAAATTGAGATTTCAAAACAAATCGATGTTCGAAAGAGTGTTCCTTGATCGCACAAAAAAGTTACCTGCATGTTTCAAAAATTCCAATTCTTCGGTCATTTTCGTCGCTAGAGCCTGTAAATATCCTCTCGCGTCTTTCTCGTCATTAACCCACTGAATTATTTCAGTTATCTGATTCTCCCACTGAACAATAGCATCCTTTTTGTTTCTTAAATCCTCATATTCAGATTCGAGCTGATTACGTTCACTCTGAATTCGTCCGATGGAATCCTTTAACTGAATAAATCATTTTAATGCGTACAAATTTCCGCAAACAAAACGAAATTAAAAAAAACAAAAAAAAAAAAAGCAAGCATGGTGTAAAAGTTGTACAGGCAGTACAATTTAGAGAAGACACCGGCAAGATGGCCGATCTGCGCGGGGAGAGCTATCAATGGCAGAATATGGACTGAACTCATTTGTGCGCATGTACGACGCCGATGTCTCTAAACAATACTTTAAATTTTAAGTAGGTACAGAAAATATTTCAAGAAATAAGTACATTTATTTTTTCTGGAAGTTCAACTGCGCAGACAATGAAGAGAAAAAAAGTACTAACTCTGTTTGTGGAAGCACGGTATTATTACGTCAGGTCCAGTAAATTCTACCAGAACATAAATAATAGCAAAACAAAATTGAACCCATGAAATAAAAAAATAAAATTGGTCGATAGACTGCTATTATCAAAAATAATTGTTTTTTTCTTTGTAAAAATACTTAAAAAGTGTAAAAATGTTAGACACTAAATTCTTTTCAAAACGACCGTTATTAAACAAAGATAAAAGCGAAATTTTCCAAAAATACGAATATCTTGTAACGTTTCTACGCTGCAAGAATTGTCTTTTTCATAAATGGAATCGATTAAAAAATAATATGACCACACTTGAACAAAAAGACACGCTGCTTTTTATGCAGTTCTTTTTTTGGGAAACTGTTAATACATACAATAAATAAATACCAAAAGCAAAGCATTATTGAAGTTTTAACACATTTAAACAGAAACGAAAAAAGAAAATCATAAATGTTATTTTATTACAAGAATACAAAGGAAATGTAAATGTAATAAAAATTGCAAATGTTAAAACAGAACGCAACAAATTTCCAAATTCAAATCCAAAAAGTGAAAGAACCAGATTCAACGTCCAAAAATATAACTCACGGCGTCTAATTCCAAAGTCAAGTTTTTATTTTCTTCCATTAGCATTATTTTGTCATGATCGTATTTGCGATTTAATTCTGAAATTGTCTGCTCTGAATCATTGAGACTATCTATTCTTGTCTTTTCAAGCTTGTCTTTAGTTATTTGCACCTATCAATAAAATTTTAGAAAAAAAAAAAAAATATAATAGGTAAATACGACTTATAAAAGCGATGTGTTCTGTTATTCTAATTTTGAAGTTCAGATATTTCATAGGGAATTAACAAAAAAGTAACAATATTAACAAATGAAACAAAATAACAAAAGAAAGGCAACTTGTCAGCTTAACTTACCTCTCTTTCCAGCATATCGCGATGATTTTCCACTTCATGCAATTGTTCTCTAATACTGGCCATTTCCATATTATAACGTGATTGTTGTTGTGCCAAATTTTCATTATATTGAACCTGACAACAAAAAATAAACCATGCCGTCAGAATCAAATTATTTATTCACACATCACAATAAATGAACAAAATGTATTTTTTATGCAACATTTAATTTAAATGTTAACGAAATGGATAAAATTAAAGGGAAAACTAAAACTGCTGTTTGGATTAAAATGCAAATGTTGTTTTTAATATTATCGGACCTTCATCATCGTTGGATCTATTTATAGTTTTTTGTCGTCGAACAATTTAAACGAGTTCACATACCTCTAGTCTTTCAACTTCGGCCTGCAATCTCGACACTTCCTGTATGGTGGCGCTGCCTCCTAAAGACGAAGATGACACACTATCAGTGCTGCGAGCTCTCAAACGATCGTTCTCAGCTTGAGCCTGTCGACAATAGTCGTCGGCGCGCTCTCTGAGCTTACGTTCCCGTGACACGTCGGCCAGAGCCTCGTCGACGCTCGCTTGTAATTCGCGCCGCGACTTTTCAGCACGTCTAATGTCGGCTCGTAACAAATCGATTTTAGCCATCGCTGCTTCTACTTCTTCTTCTTTATCGCGAACCTTAAATTATGAACGAGACAATATAAAATTTACAATACGGCATAACAATTAAATCATGCACACTCCAGTGGAATTAATTACTGTTAATGTCAAACGTGATAATTATCATCGAATGATGCATGTTTAATAAACCCAATCAAGATTTGATCTCCTTAATTTTGTGCGTTGCACTATAAAACAAATGCTAGGTGCTGACATGTTTGATGATTATTTAGATATTATATAAACATATATATGTAGAAAAAAACAAAACGAAAATATATACTTGTCTAGACAACTTCTGTTTCTGCTGCCTCAATTCAGACAGTCTGTCTGTCACTTCAGTATATTCGGCCATGGCTAGTTTTCTCTGACTCAAAGCATCTTTCAGCTCTTTATCTTGCAATTTCAATTTCTCCTGAACATCGACTTTCTCTTTCGTTAATTCTTCGTTTTCTTGTTTCAGTACTCTGATAATTCTTTCGTATTCTTTGATTTTAATCGACTCATTTCCGTCTAACAGATCCATATTTTTTTCTCGCGCCGTATTCGTTTCTCCACGCAACTGTACTAATTGTGTTTCTAATTCGCAGTTTCGTTTCGTCAAAGTGTTAATTTCATCCTGAAGTTTTCTCATTCCGTCTGGAGACATTTTCTTTTCTGTTTCTATATTTGAGGTTTGATTCGTTAGCACCAGACTTTTGACGTCGTTGAGATTTTTTATAAGCGACTGATTTTCCGATACATTTTTCGATAATTTATTCAATGACATGCCGAGATCGGATATGCAACTAAAAAAAAAAAATAAATAAATAAATACAATTTTACGACTGCGTCAGCAATCGGGTTATAACCGGGATCTTCAAAGTGAAAGGCAAATAACTTTCGATTAGTCTATTCGCATTGGGAACTGATTCTAGTGCTCTCTGGTGGCAGAAAATAAAAGCTGTATATGCTTTAATCACATTTAAATATATATTTCATCTGACAGTTAGTTTATTGTAATGACTCAATGAGTGAACTAAAGAAAAAGAATTTATTCTTGTCTGAGATCTATTATTGCTATAAATAAATTTTAAAAAAAGGATAGAAATTTAGGATTTAGCTAGGTTAAAAAGGATTTCATAATGACAGTTAACAAATTTTCATCATTATAGAATATGGAAAAAAACTGTTTTATTTAATGGAAAAAATGAAAAAATAAATTGAAGTAGGTATATAAAAAGAAAAGAACTAACCGATGAAGAAAAATCAAAGTTCCAAAAATGTACTTGCTCCCTTGCTATAATGTGATTCACCCGTCCTCCTTCTACTAGATGTCATTTAGAATTACCCAAATACTTAATAATATCAGTAATATTTCTTTCGAATTTATTATCCATTATAAATAAATTGTGACGTTTACTTCAAAATTGATTAAAGCATATACAGTTTTTATTTTCTGCCACCAGGGAGCACTAGAATCAATTCCCATGGCGAATAAACCTCTGCGGTTCGACATCCTTAAAATGGTATAGATAGCTATCTAATCTATGATAGATAGTATGAGTAGTTACGAGTCTCGGCGTTAAACTGGAAATATTTGACGCCTTAAATAGCTCAAACTCTAACTTCAATAATGAATCGCGGAATACTGAGTAAGTTTCTGATCGATAATCAAAATACAAAGGGTAAGAAAAATATTACGTACCTTCCTTGAGTAAAGGAAAAACCTACAAAAGGCAAATGTAATCCCGTGAAGGCGGGGTTCGTTGTCGGTGGCACAGCGTCGGATAATTTTATGTCCGTATCGTCTACATCAAAATTCGATGTGTCGGTAGGACTTGACACCTTGAATTAAACAAATAACATTTGAAGTTTGAACACAAACAACGTCTAATCGAAGACATTTATTTATAAATCACCGGAACTAGTCGAGTTCATATTGTTTTTTGGTCAGAAACAACAGTTAATTTTGCATTGAAAACATTAAAAATATCAATTGCAATAATTAGATTCGAAATCTATAATTTAAACTGCTCCAGTAAACTCTGCACAAGATGAAAGCCTTACCTCCGGAATATATGGCGCCGTACTATTTCTGATGTTATCCCAGTCGAGTCCCTCAAACCACGGATGATTCTAAAAACAAAATTTGACACAATTACAATAGTATTCGAAGAAGGCGCGGTTTTGTCTGTACAAAAAAGCAACGCCCGACCGGTCCAATAGCGCGCGGTTTAGATTCGGAATTGGTCAAATGAGTAGTGAAATTGGGCAAAGGAAACAACTGTTACTTCCAACTTTAATGTTACTATAACAAGAATGATTTACTTAAAACTTTCCATTACCTTAAAATCATCAACCCCGTTCTGTCCTAGTCTAAATTCAGCGCTACAAATAAGTCTTTGAACAAGATCTTTGGCATGATCAGACACCTCAAAGCACGAATCAATCGGAAGATCAAAACAATTTTTATGATTCATAATTTTTCCATATGTTTCTACGAGACTTTCGGCATAAAATGGAGTCTCGCCATACAACATTTCGTACATACAAACACCTAAAACATTGTCGGAACATAAAAATAGTTAGATGAAATACGAACACTGAAAAAAAAAAAAAACTCTTTATAAATAAAGGCTACCGCAGACCAACACAAGTCAGCGGAACAAGAGCGAACGCAGTGAGAGATCAATTTATAGGCGGGACATCGCTTGAGTGTAAATTCAAACGTATCATGCAGTATAATTTGAGCACTCGTCACATTCACTCCTACTGTCCGGCGTTGGTCTGTCGGAGCCTTAGTAGCTGCAAAAATAACTTGGCAATCGTTGCCGACTTTTCAAACAGTCACAATCAATTAGAACAAAAATTGTTTTTGATAATCGCGGTTCGTTCGAACAAATTAAACATCCCTTCAGTAACTGCATGCGCACAGATATTAAAGGTATCGCTACCATTTGTTTTGAAAGAGAAACAAAAAAAAATTTTACGACGTCGCCGATAAAATCAACATACCCAATGACCACCAATCACATTCGGGACCGTATCGACCTTGTCCGTCCTCCATAGCCCTTAAAATTTCCGGTGAGATATAATCAGGCGTGCCGACTGCAACATTCGATTGGACCGTCCCATCTTCATTTAATTTTAAACAGCTACCAAAATCAGCTAATCTAATGTGACCGTTTGCGTCTAACAATACATTATCAGGTTTAATGTCCCTGAAAAAATAAATAAATCCAAAGAATAAATATAACGTAATCTTTACTTGGAAAATGACTAATTTATGGAGACAAATTTATTTAGAATCTAGGAGAAATGTAGGATTATGTAATTTTAGTTAATAAAGAAAAAATATTCATACCTATGTACATATTTTAATTCATGAATTGAACTAATAGCTAAAATCATTTCAGCAATATAAAACTTTGCCATATCTTCAGGTAATCTATCTTCAAATTTACTCAATAGCGTCAGAAGATCTCCGCCGCAATAATAATCCATGACTAGGTACTAGAAACACAACATCAAAATCACATTCCTAGCATTAGACTTCAAGTCTCGTGCTGGGTTGCAGAAAGCAGTCAGAAAATGTAGTTTAAAAAATAAATAATTGACTGAAACGATAGTTTTTTTACGCACGAACTTAGATTTTTGTACAATTTCCACTTCAAATAGTTATTGGCGTAACTAGTAGTCTAAGTCATGACTTAGCCTACAAGTTGCGCCCATAATTTTATTCAACAATTGCGCGTTATTCATGTTTTAATTATAATGAGATGTTGTAAATATCTATTTATTTCTTTATAAAAAAAACTGTCAATACTAACAGCACCAAACAGCACGATTCAATGTTTTGGTTTGAGGTTAGCCGGTTATGAATAAACTCCATGTCGAAAACATTCGGCCTCTCAATTTTAGTCTCAATGGGTAACAATGGAGTTGTTGTTACCTACTATTTCGTTAGGACTCAGAAAATAGTTACGTTTATTTTCATTACTCCACAATGGCCGAGCTAGTAGGAATCTTCATTGAGTTATGACAAGTAATTGTCACCAGTCGGTAAATGGCTATTTAGGGTCGGTTTTTAGGCATGATAAAACATGAATAACGCGCATGAGTTGAATAAACAACATTCTCCCACGTATTTTTATCAGAATTAAAAAGTAATATTTTCCCATGAAGATCAGTCACTTACATATCTGTGAGTACAATCTAATGTTCTACATAGCAAAGAATTTGGCAACATTAGACATTGTTCAGACTGTTTATAAAATTATGATATGATCTAAGGTAATTTTTAAATCAGACATTCTGACATCCAGTTCTGCAATCCGGCATCAAGGTCTATAAGTTAATAAAATACAAAAAAAAATCTTACCAAATTATTGTCATCTTGAAATGCATAATGTAAATTGGTTATCCATCGTCTATCACCGAAAACTAAAACATCTCTTTCTTCTTTAAAACACGCCGTTTCTGCCCGCTTCAGCATCTCCCATTTGTTGAGAATTTTCATAGCAAACACTTTTTCAGAGCTACACACTTTAACGACACACACTTCTCCAAACGCACCCCTTCCGATAACTTTTATAATTTCAAAGTCCTCTCTCGACAATCGTAACGATTTTACACACGAAGCGACAGGTTTAACTGAAACGACGAAAAAAATACTTTTGTTATACGAATTTTACGATTATTTCAACTCCAAATATTATAGCAGAACGTGTTTAAAAATCATTTTGAACGAATCGATTTAAAATTACCCCAGTCGATGAAATGTGAAACGGTCGTCTCTCTACGCAAACTCGAATTACAACACTCGGTATACAGCACCATGAGCACGTCCACCAATGTTTCTATGCTGAGGCACTGATGCGGCGGACCACCAACGAACAGTGCCTCCAGTCTGCGTAGCCGTTGTTCGGTGCTCATCATACCTGCGCTGCCGACTCCGCCGCTTCCCGACGAGTCAGTCATTGTTCAATGAATGTCGTACAAAACGTAATGCGGCGCCCATCGATGTATCCGATCTTATAAGCGAACTGAACAACAAACCAACCACATACCTTGTTAGGCCCACGAAAAATCATGATTAATCATTAATAAATCATTTTTCTTTCAAATCATTTTTAATATGTAATAAACTAAAAGTGACTGAGTTATTCGATTTTTTTCTAATATAAATAGTGCATAAACATTACGACTTACGTTGTAAAAGAAAGCAAATTATAATTACTTGTCTAATCGGTCAGAATATCTATTGGACGTAATATCTTCAAAAATAATAAAAAATAACTTTAGCGGTGTGAATTTTAATCCATGCGTCTGTCGGCTGTTAATCGATATATTTCGCGAAATTCTATTCACCTAGACCTATAAATTTTACGTTCTGTTTAGAACATATGAAAACCTACATAAATATTGTAGTTAAATAAACGTCAAAATGATGAAAAAAATATAACATAATAGCTATTTTTTGTCACAAAGGAAGTAATTATCTGCTGCATTTCGCGAATATTATCAAAGGATGTCAAAACTGTCAGAGAATTTCATTTTTAATTAACCTAAAATAACTTAATATTTATATGGAAAACTCTATATCAATCCGCCACTGTGCGCGTTTGAAAAAAATAAAATGTGAAAAACTAAGAATATATAATGTAAAAATAGTTTTTACCTTATTGAAAATGTATTTAATTAATCATAATTAAGTGATTTAAATGTATCAAAATATTTCAGGACAAAATTGTCTATACCCCCTTCCACAACTACTGTACATGTTATATTGACTGTGTTCGTAAATGTATGAACGTAGCAAACAAAAAAAAAACAATAATATGGCATTTAAAAATTAAAAATAGTATATTTATCTAAAAATAGTCAGTTTGTTTCCCCAATAGCGACGAATAATTATTCAACTGTAACAATAATAATTATTTATTGTTGCCATTATAATGCATGCATTTATTTATTTTTAGGGACATCTACAAAGCGTCTTCTAAATTTAAGAATACACACCATTGAGAATATTGTACAGCGTACCCCGTGCCCCGTTCCAATAATTTGGCCACACCTTAGATATGCACTTCATTCTGAATAACTTTGCATTTTGAATTTGAACATGCTTTGAATATTTATATTTTGAAGTCTATTAAAAGCCTAATATCTGAAAGTTAGCAAAATTATATAACTTTCAATAGAAATTGAATTAACCATACATAAAGAATTCATCAATAATAATAGAAAGGTCGATGTCCTTTATGTCTCAAAAATTTAGAATAGACACTACATAATTATGCGTACTACCGTGTTACGCTCTCGGCGAATATTTTTGTTTTTTTTAAGATTCTTTCAATTATGATTGTAAACATAGTTTGCGAGGAGCTTATTATTAGATCATATTTTGAAAAAAAAACATCTGTTAATGAATTAATATCTGAAAAACTTATGAAAACAACAGCAAAAGTCGAATGAATAAAGTCATCAGCAATAATGAATTGGTCAACATTGTTGCGTGCCTTTCATACTCCGTGGTCAAATACACAAAAAAATATCTATAAATAAATGCATTATTTGAAAAATAGAACGTATTTAACACTCAACCTTTTCGAAATGTCATTATATTTTGAATCAAGTGAGGTCAATTTATAAATAGAATATTTGAGTGACATTTATATTCTTAAATATAGTAATAATTATTTTGACAAGTCTACCGTAATGGAGTATAGGTGTATTATGTCCATACAACTAATTTGTAAAAGTTTATAGATATTTTTATAAATGTTAAAATCTATAACTAGTGTATATTTTTAGTAACTTAACAGTAATCTTCGATAGATTTGTGTCAAAAATATGTTAACGTTATGCTAACATTCCAGTGTAACTGCAATTGGGAAAGTAAGTACCAAACATAACTTTTATATTATTTTTAGGATATTAATATGTCGATCTTCTAATATACTTTTTATTTGCCTTTATTGATACTTTGACGTTTTGCTTACAGAATTTTAAAAAATGAATCTTATATATACTCAAAACTCGCCATTGGCTTTTTTGGAGGTCTCGTTTTTTTACCAGCACAAAACAGCATAAAAAGAAAAGTAAAATTCTCTCTAATGGTCTTACAAAACAGAAACCATACAATGGCATCAGAACAACCTGTTAAGAAGAAACTTCGAATAACGGACGACAGTAAGGAGAACGAAGCGGACGAACCAGATTTTGTCAATCACAAATCAAACATTACAGAAACCACGACAGATATGTCTTGTTTAGTGTTGTCTCTTCCCCCTGCGGGGGAAGTGAATCATGTGAACGACGGCCCGTTGCATTTTGCAGACAAAATCAACGTAAATGCATCGACAGATAAGTTTATTGAATCGTGCGTTTTACTACAGGACAACTTGAACAGCGAGCAGGGTTCGCTTAATATTATGGACACGTCATATGAGTTAGTCAATGCGTCGTGCAGTAGGAGAAAAACTGATACCAGCAGAAGCTTTGTACCTCAGACAAATTCGTCTACGAGTTTAAGTGACCGAACAGTGCAGTGTGCAAACAGTTTTTCATTTTCAACACCGCATACAAGTGTTCATTCCAACGGCAGTGAACGTTCAAATAGACCAATTATTACTTCCAACGTGTACCAACAGAATTTTAGTTACAATTTGCCATTTTCCACGACATTACAACAGTATAATTCACCGTCTATAGCGCCTACGTATATACAAGTCGGTCGGTCCGTTTTAGAAAGTCAACATTGTACCGTAATTTCTTCGTCGGGTATGCCTTACTCGTCGGGAGACGTTCATCGTACGACGCAGCACAGCGGACTGGCCGACTCTATGAGCGTTGTTTCGTCTACGATAACGCCGCCTCTTGTAGATAACCGCGCGTCGGAAATGTTATCGTTTCAGAATAAACTGATCAAACAGTGCTTGTGCGGAACCAGTGAAAGTGCCTTACGGAAACCTTTTCAAGGTCAAAGAACCGTCGACTTGGACGGAACTACTCGTACAGCAACGTTGTCGGAATGGCCTACGCCGCTCTTATTGCAGTTTCTGTCGACACTTCAGTTGCTCTTCGACGTTTATTTAAAGCAGAACAACAAGGGTTTTATCTGTTCGAGAATAATGGACATTTGCAATACAGTGGTAGGGGACGAGCACAGCCTCATCGATCAAATAATTGAATTAGGCAAAATTCAAAATAAAATCGTGAATTACTTGGCTGCCAGAGCTTTGGCAAGTTTTTTCATAGTCGCGAAAACGAACATAGACAACGCGTGGCTCGAGAACATCATACTAAATTTAAGTATAGAAAACGATTACAAGAAAATCAACTTCAGTATAGAAATTATAAAGAGGATCGTCGAATGGAAAGACGTAGATATTCACGTACTGGAAGAAGATCAAGCTAACGTGAGTTCTCACAACGAACCGGGAGTGAGCGGAATGTCGTCCAGAAGCGACGACGTGCCTTCCGAAGCGGAAATCGACTCGAACTGCACCACGGTATCGTTGACCGATCCCGAAAGCTTTGATACGTCGGCAATAAAATGCCTTATTATCAAAAGTCTGGAAATGAAGTGGCCTCAATTAGTAAAAAATATCGAATTGTTGATAACAAATAATTTAACGTTAAATTCGGAAAACTGCGTCTTGAACTTTTTATCTCTTTGGGAGAGTATAATTTCGGTGAAAGCGAACTTAAGTGTTGTTGAAACTAAACCGTTTTATGCCCATTTAGAAAGATTCGTAGGGTTGTTGAATTTCAATTTGCCTTGCATTATTTGGAGACAGTTATTGTCGCTATTCAATGAAGTCTTGTGCTACGGCAGTACGTTGGCCTTGCAGGATCTGTTACCCGATGAAACGTGCGCATTGGCACATTTGATAGTGCGTTACGTTAAAGATTTTCGTCTGCTAGATTGTCTTCCGTACAAACGTCCCCAGCCAGTAAACTCTTTCGTTGGGATGAGTGCTTTTCCTTTGCAGAATTCAGAATCGGAAAATAATGTCGATAAAACGCTTCTTCAAAAAATAGTATTGCTCGTTTTAAAATCCGTCGCCATTACGGTGAAAGAAACGAGATCGGACAGTTCTGATTCGAGCGTGGGCAGCGATGATTACGATTTCAATCAAGACATGCAACTGATTGAACGTTCAATCAGGGACGTACTAAAAAAGCTAGACGCGTTCATAAAAGTTAGCTTGGAGTTTCATCCCGAATGTCCTTTTACCAAGACTTTAATAAGTCTCTTCAGTGATCAAGACGATTACATGATTGAATCCATGGTGTGCACGCTAGACATAACCGTAGGAATTTTTTATCGAAACTCAGTATTTCCCGATCTGATTAGAATGTTGAATCCTGTTAACACGTTCACGGAATTTTTAAAGGTTGTCAGTCACGACTCTGACGTTTTATTAGATTACCTCGTCTCGAACGAAACGTGTTTTTTGCTTTATCTTTTAAGATTCTTGAAATATGTTCGCCGCAATTGGTCGAAATTCGTTTTTAGCTGCGAGGAATCGTTGCCGAACGCCAATTCGAGAAGTGAAGGCGGCGGACTCGATGCTACGATGGCAGTTTTAATAAGACTAAGACTGCAGATCAATCGATTAGTAAGTAAAAATCTGTTCCCTTATAACATTACTCCCGTTTTGAGGTTACTAGAAACGTGCGAAAGTTTTTATGAAGGAAATGAATTGAGCTGATAAAATAAATGTCACTATGTTATTTAAGTAGCGTTGATCGGAGCAGAAAATAACTACTTGCGTTGTGCAAAATGCGCCAAAAGGTTACTGCCAAACTTTTAGGGAATGTTCGTATTAAATAAACACTCATTTCTGTTCAAAATTTGACTGTTTCGGAAGTACTCGACAAGATAAAACGAGCATGAAATTGGAACAAGAAATGTTTTTTAATGAAAGCGAATTGAAATGAACTTAACTATTTGATTATTGATTAACTGTGGTAAATAACAGTGACAGGTTACTTTTCCTCTCTTTTGTTTTCTATACTTGAACTTTTAGATTCTAATTTGTTTCTTAAATACCTCCGTCGTCAAGATCTGTATAACAGTTAATTACGACTTCGGGCCCGGCTATGTTAAGTTATTTCAGTTTAATTCGAGGGATAGTCTCTCAAAGATTGGCGGCAATTTTTCAGTACACTTTATATATCAACAATGCGTATTATGTATATAACATACAAAAAATATTAGGTTTGATAAAAGATTAGGGTGACTTTTTGTTCCAAAGTAACAAAAATTTTCCCATAATAGCTCCTGAACATTATTATACACAACAGTTAAAACTGCAATATTTTTCATAGTTACCACAGCATTATTATTATTTGTAGTATTATTCGGAAAACAGATAATCCAACTGAATTCTAATAGTTGGTCATATAATGTTTCACCGATGCCCCCCGAGCAATAATGATTTGTTTCACAGTTCGTATTGGGATTTGTCGAATGGGCATATGACATCTGGTGGTGAAATTATTTATTACAAAAGTATACAAAATATTTATTGGGAATGGAATCCGCAACGTTTCATACTACTATCTTGTTATTCCCCTGTAAATCCGTAATTTTTTTAAAGCATCTACCATTTGACACATCCCAATACATTGCAACTTTAATAAAGTCCACTGTACCTCGAATCTGAGTTATAAAGACATTTTTAACTTCTAAAGAAAAAATCATTACAGTTTTAGTTTAATCTTTTGTTTTTTTATAGAGTTGCTATACATTAAGATTGCATAAAAATAAAAAATAAACGTTTATATATAGATTAGTACTATTCATATAATTTAAATATTATATTACTTTTAAGTCAGTAGGGTAATTTGTATTTCTTTTTTAATATTATTTATGAATTAATTTATTTTTAATATAATTTATACGTTTTAAGACTGGTGAAAATGTTGCAATTTTTTATAAGATTATTTTTTTACGGGTTTTAGATCAAATACTCATTCCGTGACAATGTAAAATAAAAAAATATTTTTTTAAAAAGTAATATTTATCTGAACGTAAAATTGTTTCGAATAAAAGAAATATTATGTAATTTCTTTAGAAAAATGTATATTTTTGATAATTTAAAGGTTGAATCGCGCCTCTTATCCACGCGTAACAAAATAGTGTAATATATCTGAATAGTCGCATAGTAATTTACAACAGATAAATATTATTCATTTATATTTTTAATTTAATCATAAGGCAAAATGTAGTAATAATAAAATATACATATTTTGAACATTTCGAAATCACATACTATTTAATTTCTTTTTATAGAACCCTTAGAAAAATGAAATAATTACCTACTAATAATTTCCACCATCCGACCTATTCCGCTTCAATTAATAAAAAAAAGTATTACTTAACTACTTTTTTTGTACTCAATAAAATTTCCACAATCCACGGGAAGTGGCGCAACGACGCACAGGAACCAGACGGGAACATGAACATCGTGAGGGACACGGCTTTTCCTGTCAACATCCTGTATTTAAAGAAAAGAAAGGTAAGAACAATTTTTTTCGCAATATTACATGAGTTTGGAAATGGATGATTTTTGACTTAGAATTGTTGATTCTATACTTCTTTTGAAAAATTAATTTTGCATTTAAAGGTAAAGAATAATATTGGAGCCCAGTTTGTTTTAATTTATTTATTTTGTTCCGGGGACCTTGATCACCAAACTACGCCACTGAATATTATGTTCCTAGCAAGTTACATAAGCATGCTAAGAATTTTACACACGTTTTGGATTTCACTCATAGAGAAGAAACATTTTTGAGCGGAATAGATCAATTCGGAACCCAAAGGAATGGTGAGACCTCTGGTGAAAAATGCGCCGAACTGCCATAAGGGGGGTTTTTGACAGGTAAACTATAGAGACGTAAGGTAAACATCGATTTAGAAAAGCATGATGGAGGCTAGGTCTAGCCTCCATCATGCGTTTCTAAATCGATGTTTACCTTACGTCTCTATAGTTTACCTGTCAAAAACCCCCCTTATGGCAGTTCGGCGCATTTTTCACCAGAGGTCTCACCATTCCTTTGGGCTCCGCACAGAACAACTGTTCTGTAGGTCACCAAACTTGGCCCCCGCAAAAAAATTTTTTTAATTTTCATTATTGCATATCGTTAGTTCATGGTTTGTTCTTGATTGTTCGCTATAAATATTTGTTTGTTCCTTAATTGTTTATTTAAAAATAATTAATTAAAAACGTACCGTTTGGTTGGCCCCCTCAATCGAAATTATTAATATTTTCTCTTATTATTAGTCCATAAATACAGATTAACGTTTGTTCTTCAACCCCTTCACCCCGGAATTACAATTCGCATACCCGTTTATCGTTCACCCCGGAATTGTTTTTTTAAAAACTCCACATTTGCCCCTTCCCGTTTCACTGCGAGACAATTCGCATACCCCTTTATCGTTCACCCCGGAATTACAATTCGCATACCCCTTTATCGATCACCCCGGAATTACAATTCGCATACCCGTTTATCGTTCACCCCGGAATTGTTTTTTTAAAAACTCCACATTTGCCCCTTCCCGTTTCACTGCGAGACAATTCGCATACCCCTTTATCGTTCACCCCGGAATTACAATTCGCATACCCGTTTATCGTTCACCCCGGAATTACAATTCGCATACCCGTTTATCGTTCACCCCGGAATTGTTTTTTTAAAAACTCCACATTTGCCCCTTCCCGTTTCACTGCGAGACAATTCGCATACCCCTTTATCGTTCACCCCGGAATTACAATTCGCATACCCCTTTATCGTTCACCCCGGAATTACAATTCGCATACCCGATACCGAAAAATTAACTTTTTTGAAATTTTTTTTCTTCAAATTATTCATTTTTTTATGTAGATTGCGAAAAAAAATATACGAACTTGATTGTTTTTAATTAATTATTTTTAAATAAACAATTAAGGAACAAACAAATATTTATAGCGAACAATCAAGAACAAACCCTGAACTATGTTATTCGCGTAAATAAAAATTGTAATTTAAACAATAAAAAGGCAATTAAATGTCGGAACAAACGTAAATTATTGAAGAACAAACGTTAATCTGTATTTATGGACTAATAATAAGAGAAAATATTAATAATTTCGATTGAGGGGGCCAACCAAACGGTACGTTTTTAATTAATTATTTTTAAATAAACAATTAAGGAACAAACAAATATTTATAGCGAACAATCAAGAATAAACCATGAACTAACGATATGCAATAATGAAAATTAAAAAATAAAAAAAAAAATTTTTGCGGGGGCCAAGTTTGTTGACCTCTGTTCTGTGGGGTTCCGAATTAGCTGAAAGTATTTCGATGAAGAGAGTTAGTTACCTCAGAATAAAAATTTCATACGGCGACATCAGACGCCGTTTTTGTAAAGTGTATAGTTCCAACATTTTGGCGTCTTGCGGAACTACTCACTTGTAAAAATCTTTTTCTATACTAATTATAAAAGATGTTGCCAATCAGAGGCGGAACATAACATTAGCGGTCGGGGGGTCCATTCAGTCAAGTCCTTACCAAGGCAAAAATGCCTTACTGAATGGTTAAGTTGTTTTGCCTTTCTTATTTCTTTTATTATTTTACGCTGTCAGTTGTATTTTTTCTTTCTTTTATAAGTTTATGAATTATGACTGCGTCGTAGATCACAGAATGTGTTGGCTTCGACCAGGTGGTGGGGGAGGTCACTTCTGCAATATTTTGCGACCAGTTCAAAAAATCCTATCTGCGCCACTGTAAACTGTTATGAATCGGTAAATAACAATAACTACTGTCGTCTAGGTCTAGTAGGTATATAATATTTTTAAACTTAATATTAACGAAATGAAACTTTTCCCTGACCTGTTAAAAAAAAACTTTTTGAACGAATACCGACAGGTCGTTTTCCATTATGATTTTCTACTGAGTCTAAAATTGTTATTAATAAAAATGTATACAATTAATTGTGACAATAATGCATGCATCATTTCCGCTGTCGCTTCTTTATCATTGTTAAGCGGTCAAAAGATCATTTCTGTAATTGACTGCAATGAACTGTTTTGAACCCAACAAAGACAGCAATGACTCATCACTGAGCCCAGTAATCAAGCTCACGGGGGCGTTGTTGATCTTGCATAGTATCGAGGAAAGGTAGGTACCTACTATCAGGGTACTTACTATAATAATTATAATATTATGATGGTTGCCGCAACATACTAGCGTCTGCGATAGCAGCACATAAGTATTTTTATTTCCGGTCGACGGTCGGTTATATATTTTGGGGTTGTTGTCTGCACTCCCCCACTACCAGAGTAATGGCTGGTGACTCATTCGCATAGTAAGTTGTAGGAGGCGGTGATTTTGAACTGTTTACATTGACGCATTACCTGTATTTAAATCGACCATACCGTTTTCAAATATGAATACAAATTATTATTAATTTAAAATTAGTATAAAATTTGAAATCTCGCAGAACTTTTTCCACCATGCAAAAAGACATGCTGATTCCAATACGCACAAGCAGCAAGTCTGAACCTCTTCTAGTTTAGAAGTTGCATCTATCTACATAAATTCGCTTGTACTCATTGAAATCGACGTTTTTTCTACAAAGGTCCTCAATTTGAAACGTATAATATGTAATAGGTTTCGATTTTTAAGGTACATTATCCGCATATAAACAATGTATCTACATTACAAATGAAATTTTTGATAAAACGTGCATAATTTATTATTAATATGGCTACAATGTAATTTTACTGACAGATTCAGTTAAAAATGCTGCTATTCACAACCGTGAATCATGATCCAAAATTAAACAATAATATTTTGTTTTCTTTATTACATGTTTATTGTTGTTTCAATACTTGTCATTAGCATCCATAAGTAAGTAGTATAGAAAAATTAGGCTTTTGAAAAAAAAATAATTATCGATTTTTTTATTGTATTTTAAAACTTTATTATAAATAATATTACAGAGTAGCTACTGTTTGCTACAATTGTTAAGAAACACCCATTGTTACAACGCTATCAACGTTGATAGCGTTGTAACAATGGGTGTTTCTTAACAATTGTAGCAAACAGTAGCTACTCTGTAATATATTATAATAATTACTAACTGTAACTAAACTCTTCTAAATATTAAAGGATCGTTTCATCCATAAGAAACAAGAAGTTTCCACTATTAACATTCCTGATGATATAGAAAAGACGTCTGTGACTTGGGATCGCATCATCGCATTAATGTAAGGAAACAATTTCACCTTTGATTCACTCATAGCTCTCACCACTGTGTTCATATCTAGCGTTAACTAATATAATTGGCTCTCGCATGTTGTGAAAAAAGCTGTTACCAATGCTATAAATATTAGAATGATAGTTTGATAGTTGTATCACTGTGGAGTAATGTAACTCAGTCCGCCGCGAGAGTGGAAAGATTCGGGGTTCGTATCCCGACGGTGACATTATTTGAAAAAAATAAACTATATTTCTATGTTGACAGCGTTGTAACAATGGGTGTTTCTTAACAATTGTAGCAAACAGTAGCTACTCTGTAATATATTATAATAATTACTAACTGTAACTAAACTCTTCTAAATAAATAATATTGATAATCGATGCGAAAAACTTTCAAAAAACTTTTTTTAAATTAATTATAAGCAATTTAAAATTGATAAAATATTAAAAAAAATCACGTGACTGCAAACGCACTAAAATTGTTTTTGACAGTTGTGACGTCATAATGGTAAAGTGTATATACGCAGTATACTATCAATGGCTTCTACATGTGTATTGACTAAAACATTATGACGTCACATTATGTTCGGGAAATGTCGGCGCGTTCTCGGAACTGGGTACAAAAATTTATTTTTAATTTGATATAACTTTTGAATTATAACGAAAATAAAAAAAAGAAAAATAGTTTTGTTATAAAACTTATATACGATCTTTCCATTTATGGCAAAAAAAAATTTCATTCAAAAGCCCAATTAGATGAAACACTACTCAGTAAATAAACGAAAAATATTAAATATTTATTTGCAATGTAATAAAAATATTATAATAAATCGACTTTTATAGTACACTTGTAAACACAGTTTATCTATTCATTGTAAATTTCTAAGAGACTTTCTATTGGTTGAGTTTGTTGTCAAACTCGTGTTGTCATTGGTGTAATTTTAGGTATGACATCACTGACGCTGCTGCAGAAGCAAATTCTCAGAAGGGTTTCCCTACAGCTATAGTCGTGGATGAGTCATAGTTGCAATAGGTTGTCAAAACGAAGGTGTTTGATAAAATTCTACAAATAAAAGTAATTATTCCGCGAATGAAATAAATTCAATATAACTTTTGTAAACAATAAAATAATAGTGATCGGTAATCTCTTAACCTTAAAAAT
The DNA here is from genome assembly GCA_963575645.1 of Xanthostigma xanthostigma. NCBI lineage: Eukaryota > Metazoa > Arthropoda > Insecta > Raphidioptera > Raphidiidae > Xanthostigma > Xanthostigma xanthostigma. The sequence goes on from OY754471.1 coordinate 26,631,990, forward strand.
ATTAGGTGTTCCTTGTAATAAAAAACATTAGATAATAATTTTTGCAAATATCAAAATGAAGCTGGAATTGTGCGATGGTTTGTCAAACAACTCTGATTATTCGAGTGACAGTCAAAATTCACAAACATCAAGTGATTTTATTGCAACTGTTACAACTTCCGTTGTAACACCAACCTCGGTAAGTACTTAAACGAAAAGTTTATTTTTTGTAAGTAGCAAAATGTTGATAATCATCAAATTTGACAATAGGATTATAATGGGCATTTTTTTAATCTAGATTATGTTCAAATTAAAAAGATTTAATCGTCATAGCTGCTTTTACTGAATTAGTATTTTATTAACAGATACAATTCATTTAACAGTTGGTTAAGTATCCATATTCCATATAAGGCAATATTTTATTAAATGTCAAAGTTTGTCTTCGTTACAAAAACACAATACCTACTTTAGGTACAAGTGAGTTTCAGATACAAAATTTATGGATAAGATATTTGGTATAGATTTTTCAAATATCTAATAATAACTTTATTGTTACGTACGGCATTAATAATAAAATTGATAAATAAAAACAATTCTGTTGAATTAGATAATATCCCTCAATTCCTGGAACAGCTGACAGTCGTGCGTCATCATTTGCAATATAGGTAGTGTAGAAAAGGATAGCATTACTATCTGTTAAAAGCTGTTTACCATTGTACCTAATTAATAAAAAAAAATATAAAACACGTCGTATAGCTTGGCCAATTGGGTATATTGGCAGCTTATTTAGTGAGGATTAATTATATCAAATAAGATGGGGCTAGCAAGTAATAGACATTTTTTAAAATAAATCCAAACATGTTAATTTTTTTAATTATTTTATAAGAGAGACAAAAAATTCAAGCGACAGAGAAATCGTAAATTATGATTAAAAGAAAAAGTTGATATTATATCAAGTAGCATTTGTAAGACAATGATAGGCTAGCCCAATTCATAAAGGTGAGACAGAGGCACAATGTTTATGATAGAGTGGGACAAAACTACGACTGTTGAAGTGAAGTAGATATTGAAGTGAAGATATGTTGAAGAGAGACGAAATGAAGTGAAATGACCTTGCGACAATGTAAAAGCTGTTACATTAGCAACTCTTTGAACAGTGTGTGACTTCATTTGTAGAAAATAGCAAGTCCAGTTTTTCAAATAACCAAAAATACAGTTTTTCGTTTACTTTTTGTTAATAATTTTGCACAGTGGTGATAAGAGGTTTGAGTAGAATTATTATCGTGAATTGTCATTGATGTCTCAGTTAGTGCCAGGTGTCAATTTTGGAATTGATGACTCCCAGCTGATTGGAATTGAATTGTTTGGTGGCAATTTTTACGAACTCGACACTAGTGAAAAAATGGTAAGAACTGAATAGTTAATCATTTTGAAAACTGTTTCAAAACATTATTGATTATTGATTATTTAAATTGGCCTAATTGTTATTAATTCATCAATATAAAACGTCTTTAGTTTAGGTCGAAATACATACTTAGTACATATTAGTTGAATGAAAGTAATCCAAGTAATTATAATAAACCATTTTAAAAAAATGTGTTTAGTACAGTACAATATAAAATAGTAAGTACTAAGTACTAACATGCACATTACGTCATACGGGAATCAATTCATTAAAAAAAGTTAAGATTGTTTTTTGTACTTATTAATTGAACTATTTTAATGTATCTACATTTTTCACTAGAAAATTTTATCTAGCTATTATAGCTATAGAGAAAATGTTAATGTTAAAACTGCTGAATAATCATTCTCGTTTTGTTCAATATTTCAATGGCATAGTTTTCTATTTTTGGTTTTTTGAGCATGCTACCGCTACACGAAATTTAAATTGATTTTTGTAAAAATGAATTGGAAACAGCAGTATCTATGCCTATTAATAATAATTTGTCCTGCAGTGAAATTAAAGAACTTCTGTTGTTTGTTTTTAAAATTAAGTAAAATATAAAATTAGACTCCGATATTCTCCGCATTCTAATCATTTTATCAAGAAGCTGACAAACGAATACAATGTTACTGATTTTTTATAACAGTGCAATATATTTTCACTCTCGTTATTCGAATGTTTTGAATTGAATCTTAGTTTTCAACTAAAAACTGAAATATTTTCATAAATTAAGTAGGTAACGAGTAACGAAGATAATATAATATAATAAATTCCGTTAATGAAACTGCGTCCGATTCGATGACGTTAAAAAGACATTAATTAAACTTATCAAATGATAAAAACATGTATTTTTAACTCGCTTTTTTTGATGAATCACTCTATTGTATTGGTTCTGCATATCCAAAACGTGCAAAATAATAATTCGGTAGTCTATTTTTAGTATATCTGTAGAAACAATATAATTTTCATTTATTTGCCTGCAAGTTCATTATAGTTTTATCCTCAATAAAGAAGGACATATTATACTAACGACTAATTGGTCACTCATATGTAAATTTATTTTTTCCTCTGGTAACCCTACTCGTAATGAACTGTTTTTAATTTATGCAACCATACCATACTTTTGTTGACAAATGACTGTTGCAATGACTTAAGCTGTTAGTAATGCAACAATACCACATCTTATCATATATACAATCGGAACACCTGGTTATTACTGTTTCTTTGTTCATAAACGTAAAACCGAAGCGCACGTGGTAAATGTAAACATTAATTAACGTTCCACTAGATTTCTATTGTTCCCCAAACATGGGGGGCAATACGTAGACAGACTGCAGTACTCTGTATATAGAGACTTCGGGAGTTATGTACCTATAGTATACCTACTATATAATTTATTAATATACGATATAGTGCATTCGAGATTAGCAGCCGATGATTACACGTTCGTATTTAAATTAATATAATTGTTACAACGCATTTTTAAACACACTGATAACTTAGAAGTATAAAAAAAACGACAAGTGGTAGAGACAGCCGTTAAAACATAATATAATTAACGAGTAACCTGCCTACCTAACTACTTATAAAATAATTAATTTAAGCTAAAGTTCAACAATTATCGCCAGCATATATTCAGAACAACGATGTGCTAAACCGCATTGATTAAATTTGTATCACTGTTTAACTTTACACCTTCAATTATTTAATAAGCAGTTAATATTGTGGTTTAGGCAAATACTTAGCCACACAATACATTTTTTAAACACGGCTAGAACTTACAGAAGTTTAAAAAATGCGACAAGTCGTCGAGGACGTAAATTAATTTTATATTGACTTTGAAGAACATAATTTTATCTATTTTGGGGGTTACTGCCTTGATTGAGAATTGAACTCTTTGAAAGATTTATGATTTTTAACTGCAGATTTTAAAAAAGTTCTCCATTCGTTTGAGGAGATTATTGTTAGGGAAAAGAACGATTTTAACCAAATAATGATATTATATTATGTTTAAATATTTATTTAGGCCCGTATTTTCATAAATGTGCGCGGAGTTCATTATTTATAAATCAATTTTTCGATTAAACATTTACATATTTATTGATAAAACAAGTTATTTTTTAGATTGCTGGAGTATATAGAATATAGGTATAGTTGACATATTAAAGTAAAACTATAAAAAATAATATTGATGAAAATGACTGACAAATTGTCAATTCGTATACAATTGCATAACTTCGTATATTATTTGCGATAAAAAACTCAAGTTTTCTTTGGTGCATTGCTCACCTTTATTTAAATAGATATCTGCTGCTTACTATATTATTATTTAAATTAGCGGTGACGTCATACGGACGTAAGCCACGTTGTTCTAAAATATTCATTTGTGTATGTAATCGATTCGATTTTGTTTCCTGTCTCGCATTACATCCACACATTTTCAAAGCGCTTGTTTTCATTTCACAATGCTCCGTACTCGTGCCGTAATAATTACACTAATTTATAATAATTAAAACCTTATCTGTAGAATGTAGATGTCAGCTCTGGTTCTATAAAAAACGCTGCAGACTACAGAGGCGTTCGTTTGTTATGCATGCGTGTTGTCGCGCTGTGTTTAGGTTTTTCCCAAATGTACAAAATAAGTTAATTTATTATTATTGCATTGCAATATTGCGTAATTTTGAATCGAAAGAAAGTAACAATATAGAAATAGTAATTCGAGTTTTTTCGTCGCATGAACAGAGTTTTGCTTGCCATATATAGGTATACGTCCTATAATTTTTGGGACACGTTCGGAACTTACTTTTAATGATAGCAATAGTGATATGCGAACATTCGCATATTTTTCTGACATTCGCAGTCGCAAAAATCATGCGAATATTAACCACAGAAAAAAATTTTAAATGTGAAAATAATAATATTAATATTATAGGTAAACAATCAAATGGGACATGAAAATCCGGTGTGTGTATTATTTTCTTATTATCTATTAAGTATAGTGATGTGCCGGATCGTTAAAAATGCATATCCGCGGATACGGATCTGAATACGGATATTTGGTTGCAAGATCCGCGGATACGGATATTTGGTTTCAAGATTCGCGGATACGGATACGGATCTTAACTTTCTTAGAGTACGCGGCGGTAAATATTGCACATCGACCTTTGGAAAGAGACTGTTATGGGAAAAAGTTATTGACTTCTTTAAGAGTTAACTCTCATAACAGATTGTCTCTTTCCAGAGATCGATGTGCAATATCTCATTATAAAGATAGTTTTTTATTAGTACCTTTGAGTTATGTACTATTGGTATGGTACTCACTACGATAAATTTTTGCAATATAAAGGTGCCAAATACGATTTTAAGAAATAAAAAATAATCTGAATGGAATTTAACAGTTTTTCATTATTACCTAATCACCTATATATATAAAATTTCATGTATATGAATTGAAAATTAATAAGGTAAAAGATCCGTAAAAGATCCGCCATAAAACTAACGAATACGGATATTTGGTTTCAAGATCCGCGGATACGGATACGGATCTTTCTTCCCCCTCGGATATCCGCGGATACGGATATCCGGCACATCACTAATTAAGTATATAAAACTCGAAATTTGTCCGTCCGATTAAAACTTCCGAACGGTAACTCCGATCGTCATGAATTTTGGAGACGACATTCATCATAAGATGAGCGTACGTATTACCTACTCACGTTGCCTCCCTCTCCACTCGTTCTTTTGCACCCAGGTGAAACCAGAGCGGACTGCTAGTAGCGCTAGTAGTACAATATTGTACTACTAGCAGTCCGCTCCGGTATAACAATATAAATTAGGTAAAATTTGAATTTCAGGAAATCGTTAACGGGTTCGAATGAGTCATCTTTCGTCGACTGTTCCGTTTTATAATAAAGGCCACGTTGTTCTACGAACAGACACCGCTGTGTTCTATAATATACACTCTATACTCTATATATTTCTACATTCTATGTAATAAATATTAAATGTTATGATATTATGTACTCGCAGCCTTATCTTGTGAAATGTTGTGAAATCACTTCTTGGAAGCAAGCGGCCTTCTGTGCTGCCGGTACCGTGTCTACATTAAAAAGTATACTGACGTTTTGTGGAGTCATTGAAAAAAGATTATTTTATTTATTTTTATATACTTACCTATAAATTTTAATTAGGGTGTTATTTAATGAGTTAATCAAGTATTCATGTTTTTGTGAGCAGGAAAATGTAATCGGTGTCATAATAGCTAATTGGTCAGCAACTCATGGTTAGCAAACATTTCTAAATCAATCAGCACTTAATGCCATTCTGGACAGGTGTAAAAATATTTGTACAGCTGATGACCTGGAAATTTTAATTTTTTTTCTGTAAATTTGAACGTATAACCGGTGTACTATTTCCTATTTCGTTCTCCGAAGTCCGAACGATTTGCATTTCCAGTAATCAGTGTAAACGGGGTAAATAAGTTTTCCTGTGAATACGTCTGTCCCGTTCTATCGCACGCTTAAAACAAATAGTCTGTCTCGCTCTGTGCTCGTACCGTGCAGTGACAGTGGGCTGTGACGTCAATATATCACATGACGCGGTTTTATCAGCGCGGTAAGTCGAACCCGCAGCGTGCGCATGAGTGTGTTGCTCAGCTGTCAACAAGTGACAGTATGACAGTTCTTTGTCAGAAGTTGTGCGTAGCGGACACGGCGAAGGGTTGTTTAATCTCACTTTCATGCGGGTGTGATCGTTCTTTGTTATACTTTCTTCATTTGTTTTGTACTTACGTCATTATAATCTGTGCAGTAATAATTAATCATACGAGGTATGTTTTCGTTCATTTTTAAATGCTAAAATTAGAGAAATATTGAATATAATATAATAATTTATATTTAGGTAAAATTTTTAATTCGCCTTTTTTCTCCAAAACAGCGTATTTTAAAATTTACACTAAATAACTTTAACGCGCACATACTTATCAGAGTAATGATTTTCTTTCAAGAACATTGTTTTGTATTCCACGAACATGCGAATAGGTTTTTTTTACGTTAGTATATAGAAATCATTAAAACTAATGTCTTTTTTTGATAATTGTTCTTGGAATATAAAGGTATTTATGAGTAATACAAGTTAATGCTTTTATTAGGTATAGGTATTTTATATTAGTAAAGATAATATTGAATTTTCCATATTACTTCCATACAATTTTGTAAAATAGTACCTATACATGCGTTGTGTATCTGCAGCTTTATCATTTCTTGTAAACAAATTGATGTAAGGACAAACAATGTATTATTGACACATTGTAAACACGCGTGAACTTATTTTTATTTTTTGTAAACTTTTTTGGTAAATCGTTTTCTACGCATTATTTTAACAATATCAGTCACCTCTGAACTTCTTGCAGGTATGATGCCTGCAGTGATATACTGCAATAAATGATTGTCCGTGTAATTTAAGGTCGTGTTTTAATTACGTTTTATAATACAACGATGCGTAGGCATCCTTTTTAAACTGGAGTAACAAAAAAATATGTTGTTTTTATCTTCTTATTGCACTAAATAAGAAGCTTGAATTTTGCGGTTGTAGACCTTGTATTTGATATGAATTTTAAGACTATTCGTCCCTGCAAACACCCCCTGCACCCTTCATCTCAAATCTTTTCCCCTCGCCTAAAAACGGTTCGCGCTCTCCCGACGCTATTTTTAAAGCTAGAGGGTTCTGGTAAACGCCAAATGAAAGACAAAGAATCAGACTATAGATCCTTCAGGCGAATTTTTTGAAAAACAGTTTCGCCTACGTGTGAAATATTACGTAACTTATTATTTTTTTCAAATAGTTGTAAGTTTTTTCAGGATTTTTTTTTCAAAAAATTCGCTTGAAGGATCTGTAGTCTGATTCTTTGTCTTTCATTTGGCGTTTACCAGAACCCACTAGCTTTAAAAATAGCATCGGGAGAGCGCGAACCGTTTTTAGGCGAGGGGACAATATTTGGGGTGCAGGGGGTATTTGCAGGGACGAATACTCTTAACATATCTTTTCCTGAAAAACAGTCGTGACGGACGGACAACAAAATAATCCTATGGGCTATTTGCAAGGAGGCGGAGTTACAAATTTTTCGATACGAGCATTTGTGGTGAGCACTAGGGGAAACTTCAAGCTCAATTTTTACGTATGTCAGTGAGCAATGTTTATTAAAAGTGTAAATAGTTATAATTTTATGAATTTTTATAATCACAAAGAAAACATGGGCAAAACTAACCGATCTGGAAATGCTTGTTGTGTTCCGAGCTGATGGCGATTTAAGTAAAATAAAGACCATTGGCGCCATAATTTGACGTTTCGCTGTCATTGTAAACAAATTAACGTCATAAGTGATAAATAATTCTCATGTACCTTTTATGTTATGCTATTTATATAATGGTTTACAATCTGAATTTTATCAGTTTTCCTTATTACATTTTTTTTTGTTCACACATCATGGCCAACTAAAGTTTTTGACTTATCTCCATAGAAACATGTCGCGATTTCCATAAAAAGTAAGTTCAATAATTCTCTATTACTCACTAGCGGCGCTAGTAGGCTTCGTGCACACAGCCTATAAAAAGTCCATTTTTTTTCTTTTTTTTCCTTCTGCAGCACGGAGTAGGAGTACAGAAGTAAAATAATTTATAGCTTAAAAGTTAAATTGACGAGAATTTTCAGTTAAGATTTTTAATAATAATATTGTAAGGTGGACTTTTGTATTTCTTAACGTAAATCCCGTAATGTATGGGTAAATTATCAAATGTAAACATTAGGTGCGGTTATAGTTCCAATGCCAACGTGGCCGATAGCAGGTAAAAACGTAGAATATAGTATTCTGCAATGTCTTTTATCCTTATCGCCTATATTATCCGTGTTAATTTACGTTTTTAACTGTCCTATGTTAGAATACTGCAATCGTTATCGATATCTATACTAATGCGTAAAACATTAACGAGACATGTGTCTGTAGTTTCGTTTTTTTTTCATGGCGATTGGCGGGGAAATATGTTTCCAGATTGTTTTTGTTTTCTTCACAACCTGCAGCAATCAAGAAACGACTAAACATATTTTGATTAATTAAACTCTGCATAATATATATTATCGCAAATCATATAGGTACTCCGGCTATAATCGGGTTTGTAGATATGATTTCTGCCAAAACCGGCGTTAACGCAAGCGAAGACTAATTTATCATAATATATTTATGTTTATTTTTTCCTCTGTTATTTTTTTCTAGTGTCCGACCGAAACTTATAGTTTTTACGGCCGAAACCGAATTTCTGCTTCAGTCTCAGTTTCGACCGAAAGCGGAATTTAATGTTTTCGTGGGAAAAATAAAGTAAACAATTATTTACTTTTAAACTTTGGCCATTTTGTATGATACTCTTGTTAACGAACTACAATAAAATTAAAATTAATAAGTATATACCTATAGGTACCTACTAGTGATGTGCCGGATCGTTACAAATGCATATCCGCGGATACGGATCTGAATACGGATATTTGGTTTCAAGATCCGCGGATACGGATACGGATCTTAACTTTCTTAGAGTACGCGGCGGTAAATATTGCACACCGAACTTTGGAAAGAGACTCTGTTATGGGAAAAAGTTATTGACCTATTTAAGAGTTAACTCTCATAACAGATTGTCTCTTTCCAAAGATCGATGTGCAATATCTCATTATAAAGATAGTTTTTTAGTACCTTTGAGTTACGTACTATTGGTATGGTACTCACTACGATAAATGTTTGCAATATAAAGGTGCCAAATACGATTTTAAAAAATAAAAAATAATCTGAATGGAATTTAACAGTTTTTCATTATTACCTAATCACCTATATATATAAAATTTCATCTATGAATTAAAAATTAATAAGGTAAAAGATCCGCCAAAAAACTAACGGATACGGATCTTTCTTTTCCCTCGGATATCCGCGGATACGGATTCGGATATCCGGCACATCACTATAGTACCTACCTAATACAACAACGAAATAAATATTTTTAATGAAAATACTACTTCAATGGAATGTATCAAAATAAAAAGTTTTCTCTCAAACTAAAAGAAAAAAAATGTAGTTTCTGTTTCGGCCGTAGTTTTGGCCGGATGGCAGCCGAAACCAGTTTTTTGCCGAAACTAGGCCGAAACCGAAAGTTCGGTCGGTCACTATTTTTTTCACTTAAACAAAAACTTATGTATACCTATTCTCAGATTTGTTATTGGCCTGAATTTGAACTTTTTAATAGGCGGTAGATAGATACATAATATATATGTACTTACTTATAAATAATATATTATATTGTAAAATAAGTGTTTATACCTAACTACTTCATATCATTATCTTTGTAGTTTTGTTATTATTTTATTTTATATTATAAAAAGTCTACCAAAGAAGAACGTCATTAGATACATCCATGACCATACCTATTTACCATAGAATCGGCATTTGAACATTTTGCGATTCCTCCGTGCGTTTCCAGTAAGTAAACTTGCCGGAACGTGTTTAAATACGTACACCAACAAGTTGAAACCTGCACTAGGATAATTTGGTGTACAATCTTGTACACGGGGTGGTGAATGGTGATTGTGTCCAAATGACCATTGCTTTCAAAGCGTATGATCTGCGCATTCATAATGATACCCGCATTATTAAAATCAGTATTGACTTTTTATTGTTATTATTAGTACGACTAGTATAAATTGTACAACTACAATAATCGAATTATCAGCGAAGCTATTCTCTGATCATATTTTTTTCATAACTACATATATACCTATTTCATCCAAGAATTGAATAGTAGTTTACGAAACTTTTAGTCTTACGGAAACAGAAGTAATCATAATCAATTTTCTATTTATCTTTACATTGAATATATTTCAGAAAATTATAATTTTTATACGTTACCTAGTTTGAAAATTGTGTCGGTAACAATCGAATTGTAAAGCAATTTTCGACCGTAAATATGAGCCATTATCTTTTGACTTTTACACTCGTATTTCAATATAATGCCTTTTTTTAATAGCATGTTTAGACCATTGTATGTACATAGTAGTGATTATGCATGTAGATGGTAGACGTACATACTTTGTTTAGTAATGAACAAGGGCCCATTAAACATCCCTGCCCACACAAAGCTTGTATTATTGGTGGGAACAGAACAAAGGAGACTTTTATGTGAGTGAGTTTGGATATTGTAATTTACAGTAATTGTTTATACTTGCAGCTTGCAAGCAAACGTGATTGGTAGATTTTTTGAGGTACCGTACTGAAATGATAATAAATATATTGTCATATTTCATTGGACGTAACACTAAAATAAATGTTTTGTTTCTTTTGTTATTTTTTTGAATGAAAATATGCAAATATGTTTCTGTATTAAATGTAATACGCGTATAGGCTATAGAACCTAAAATTTGCACATATAATGACCACTATAAACCGTGTGTATCAAAAATAAGTTTTTCAGTCAAAAATGCCCCAAAAAAATCAGAATTTGAAATTAAACCACCTTTTTAATCCTATTAAAAGCAAATTTCCAAAGAAAAATGTTCAGTTTGACATGACCATTTTGTGAAAATGGACTGACTTGGGGGTTAAACTGTATTTAAAGCTTGATTTTTTTACAGAACCATGGTCTATATCTATGCCCTATGGGGTTGATGTAGGCCTTAGTATTTGATATTAATTTCAACTTGGTTCGTTTGTAAAGCCGGTCCTGGAAAAAGGGCCTTGGCAAACACAAACAACAAAGTGATCCTGTAAAGGTCCTGTTTTTTTTTCATTTTGAGATACGAAACCCTTAACAGTTTTTAAATTTCTTCGATGGGTGAATTGAACAAATTTCATGTCTATAGTAGAGTTTAGTTCAACGCAATAACTAAGCTCTAACCCGTTTATCGTTTAAATTTGTTAATCAATTGAAAATTAAATATTAATTAGGCCAGGGTATTTCTTCGGATGTATCGCAACACGAGTTGATACGGTATTTTCCCTGCGGCATTGTCATACAGCGTCCGCGATGGGAACAAAGAAAGTGCTTTATTATTTATAATTAGAAACAAAGTGCATTGATCGTGCGACAATTAAACAAAGAGAACTGCACTTGTGTTTGTTGCATTCGAATTTCTTTGTGTCATAAATACTTGTATCTACATAGTACATGCATAATTTCATGTTATTTGCACATGCGGGGACGTCTCTTTGACGTTGTACTTTGAGAAAGGTCAAGACTCAAGACCTCCGTCGTGCGGTCGTGAATTATTTCAAGATTTTAAATAATACTTTGTATAGGACATATGATTTGATGACGGTGAAATTTGAGAGCAATATCGTATCACTTACTCAATACCTATTTATAATGAAATTTTTATATCGATTGTAATTTGAAACATGACATAATAACCAGCCTTCGGGCGCATTGTCACATTGTGCAACAAGATCTTTATATGAATATCTATTTTTTTATAGATTTGAAAATATTACTCCCTTTTTTTGCAGCTCTTAATGTAAACGAAAAAGTTTAAAGATAAAAAATAAGTTTAACCTATAGAGTATAGATCCCAAATTGGTATCAAAGCGGAGACAGTGATAGTGCCATATACAGTTCATTGTGTACTGCCTCGTTCTAAAAATTCGTTACACGGTATGGTGCAGAGATATTTAATATCTCTGGTATGATGTAGAACGATATGACTATGCCTATAACGCAAGGTATTGGACTGAATGTTTGACGTCATACGTATTATAAAGGTAAGAATGCACATTACTCCGACATGGAATTTTAAAAATGCATTTTTTTATCCGTTCCGTAGTAGGTATTTGATTGTTTGTGCATTCGTGATACTTACGGGGTGTACTGCGTATATTATGGTTAATGTGGCCACCACTAGACATTTTTAATTAAAAAAAAATCGAAATTAATTTCACATTATTAGTTTTTGGCAATCTCATGAAATTTCAACCTTTCAAGATGTCTTAATTTTTCGCGGATCGTTTGTACAGAAATGAAGCTGATTTTTTTTATTTGCAAGTGCTTTTATATGATACCAACGAATTTTTTTTAAATCTGTTTTTAATTGTACTTTCTGACGTCACACTGTATTCAGTACGCACGTGTTATTCTGTTTGGGAAGACAAAAGTAATTAAGAAGTTTCACTATTACCGTGTTGTCTAAGCACATATACCACATTTTTGAAAGTACCAAATGATCAGATCTGAAGTTAAAATTTAAATTGAAAAACAAAATGGCATAAAACCGCAGAAATGTATTTTATTTGGGAATCGGGATCGATTTACATATACAGTAGAACGCCGATTATCCAAACGCCGATTAACCGAATCGCCAATTATCCGAATCGGTCCTAAGCGTAATATAAAAAATTAAAACCAAGTAATTTTTCAATAAAAACAAGTTTTGTGGGGACGCAAGAATATACAAAAACGAGCTTCAACGTCGAGGCAACTTACTAATACTCTGATCGAGATATTCAAGTGAGCGTTATTGTAGAACTGAATTTGTTACACTTAAGAGTATTCGTCCCTGCAAAACACCCCCTGCACCCTTCATTTCAAATCTTTTTCCCTCGCCTAAAAACGGTTCGCGCTCTCCCGACGCTATTTTTAAAGCTAGAGGGTTCTGGTAAACGCCAAATGAAAGACAAAGAATCAGACTATAGATCCTTCAGGCGAATTTTTTGAAAAACAGTTTCGCCTACGTGTGAAATATTACGTAACTTATTATTTTTTTCAAATAGTTGTAAGTTTTTTCAGGATTTTTTTTTCAAAAAATTCGCTTGAAGGATCTGTAGTCTGATTCTTTGTCTTTCATTTGGCGTTTACCAGAACCCACTAGCTTTAAAAATAGCGTCGGGAGAGCGCGAACCGTTTTTAGGCGAAGGGAAAAGATTTGAGATGATAAGGGTGCAGGGGGTATTTGCACTTAATAAAGTTTATTCTATGCGTGACAATTCGTTTTTCTTTATTACCAGTCTATGTCCGATTATCCGAATCGATCCCGGTCCCAATTAATTCGGATAATCGGCGTTCTACTGTACCTACTTATAGGTACTTCTTTTGTGTATATTTCATAAACCGCACGCTCCTTATCATATTCACGCAAAATCCCTATTGGAAATCTCTGAAAATATAGATACAGAACTTCCGCTTATAATTGATTTCCCAAATATTTAGAAACAATTAAAATTTGGAGTTAAACCAGCTTTTGTAAACGCTCTAACCAACGATTTTGGTACACTATCTGCTAGTTATTTTTTATCGAACTTATAATCGAGATTCTCCGGATATTAACGGGAGTAGAGCCGCGGGTAAAGACCACTTATTTTATAATAAGTTAATAACGAACAAGTTATGGCAACCGTTTCAAATATTTATATACATTAGTATTATATTGGAAGAACGACCTTGTATTATAGGTCGGAAATGGTTCACATTCTTGAATCGACAATCAGACAATATGAGCGCCGCGATACTATGTAGGTACCCGTCAACTTACTTCACGATGCGTCCGCTAATCCTACAATGCGCGGTGACTGCGACACCCACGCGCGCAATGTGTCCACACCACAGTCAGTCGAGCTGTAAGTGTATTAATTCAATTGTTTTTTACCGCAATACTTAATCATACTGCAGACGCCGGTTGCACTTCTTGATTCGCCGTAAAGTTTATTTGACTTCGAATAATGGCGTACGAACATTTCATTCAGGGACATTTAAAACATCTGTGGTTTTAAACTTTGAGATAAATCGACGCTTATTTATTATGCAGCGTTCAGTCACGCACATATAGTCCCAATGACGTGTCCCCAGCGAACGAAGAACGACGGCACCACCGCGACGACAGACGCTTGTTTTTTTATAGTTGGGACTTCCCCCTGACTTGTATATTAAACCCTTCAAAAAAACTGAAAAAAAAGAACTTGCTGGCAATGTGTCTATCGTATAGCTATCTATATGTGAATGATGTTCAGACAGTAGAATATGCATGTGATGATGTGACATTATGACATATTATTGAAACAAAATAAAATTAACCGAAAGTAGAGTTCCAATGTGTGTCCAGTGCTGGATTAACTTATAAGTAGAGATGCCACGAATATTCGGCTACTATTCGGTATTCGGCCTATTCGGCTACTTTTTTAATATTCGGAATTCGGCCGAATGTTGCGTACTATTCGGCCGAATACCGAATATCAAATCACGGGGAAAAACGCACATTTTACTCAAAAATATGCGATTTTTTTCTTAAATAGTATTATTTTGTAAAGCTTTTGGTGAACAAACAGTGATATTTTTTAGTAATAATGACTATTAATAACACAATTTGATGTAACAATGAACAAATAATGCGTGTCGTGACACGGTCTAGTTGCGCAAATGAAACAAATACGCCCGCGGCGTTGCTGCCGCACGCTCCGTAATGAGACAAGTCGTAAACTGTCACCCGCGTAATGTACACATAATTTGCCGAACATTCGGCCGCCGAATATTCGGCGCTTCGGCCGAGAACATGGCCGAATATTCGGTATTCGGCAAAATCACTATTCGTGGCATCACTACTTATAAGCAACTGCTTAGGGTATCACGCTTCAGGGGGCACCAAAAATCACAACTCAGAAATGAAAAGTACCTCACCAGACCGTGTCAACAAATTTTTTTTTCAATTTGCCATGTTCTCAAAAATGTGATCTACTGATATAAAACCGCCTTCAGAAGTACAGAACGTAATGTTTTTTTAACGTTACATTTTTTGACATGATAACGTCTTATAAATTGATGAAACACCGACTGCACGCACGAAAAAGCGTCACGTTCCGCCTGAGCCTGAGCGTGCAAGCGAGAGCGCGGTATAAGCGATAGAGAGGCACGATCGGCCCAAGCGTCGGCTTGTACGCATTTCTCTCTCTTCTCGCGTGACGTCAGAGAGTTCATCAATGTTTCTTTATGGCGTTATCACGTAAAACTATCGTCCGTAAACCGACTTTACAGACAACCAATTTTTTTAAACTTTTTTTCAATTAACTGTATAAAAATGTTTAATAGGTAGCATGAATTGTAAAATACAATTTTTCCCCCTAAAACTATGCTTTTAAACTTTTTTCTATCAATTTTAAGCTTATAATGACATTCATAATTTAATTTTTTTTTTATAAACTTAACATGACAGAGACAGATAATATTAAAAATTTTTTAGACTACTGTTAGAGGTGAGTGCCCATAGGCAAGAAATGCTTAGGGCATCAAGGAGTCTTAATCCGTCACTGTGTGTGTCGCGACACCTTTGTTCATCGGTGTGAAAGTCGATAATGTTTTATAAATAAAAATGTATTTATCTTATCGTATTTGTAATTGTTTTTAGTTTATAAATTATTGATATTAGTCATACTGAGTTTGTGCGCTAATATATCATCATTACGCAACAAAAAACTATAAGCATCGATACGGGATAAATTGATTATTAGTATTACATTATGTTGTAATAATTCCGAGAGAGAAAAATTCATGTTAAAAAAAGCTCTCTTTTGGTCACACACACATTTTCGTGAAACACTCTGTATAGTATACATGCAGTGTTGAATGTATGAGATTGATAAACCACCATTACGGATAGGCGATAAGGTAATGGTTTTGTCGCCAGGAAATGGTCAGATGTCTAAAAAATATCCTACTTGTGAAATGTAACACTATTCTATATATTTGTATGGAAGTGTCTGAAGTGCAGTAGATAAAATATTGTAAAAAATATTTTTCTAACAGAATCGCAACATTGCGATTTTATTTTAATCTATTTTTAAAGCAAGTTTAAGTAATCGGCGTAACCATTTAGAAGCTGCTTAAATGTGGACGCGAACTGTGAAGCACTCGCAGGTTTTAAAATGTAAAATCAAATGTAAAAACATCGTAATCTGGATGCATGTGACTGGTTCTGATCTTGAAATAGTTTTTTCAATGGAAAATGGTTCATACAATTATCATAAATGACAGCGTATCGCTATGCTATAGGTACCTCATGGCGTCTCATTTGTAAGATTTTACGAATTTATTTGAACCTACGTAAAGGTGGATATATAATCGATAATAGGATTCCTTGCAATATTATTTTCTCGACGTTACATTTATCAATGTAAAGAAAAGTAACTTATTTGTTGGAGCATAATTTACCCGAAAAATTACAGGAATTCTGCTTCGGCGTTTTAACGATAGTTCCAAGTAATTGCACGAAATTCGTCCTCACCGTTCCAACTGCACTTTAACAATAAATTTTTCTTTTGGAAAGATTGGTTATTTTGTTTGCAGCCATCAAGCAACAAGAGATACCAGCTGGTTAATATTGCAATAATTGTCTATGTTTTAATAAAGTGGCCGTAGGAATATATTTTTAAAGGCTCATACTGCGATTGGCTCTCCTCCAGCGGTATCCGTTTCCGGTTGTGACCGATCTCCTCATACAACAATAGCCGGGGCAGGTGGATTCTTACAACAATCTGAATTTGTTGGAGAGCAGTTTCCTGTTGTTTTTGTTTGTTTTTTTTTTTATATAATAAAAGGTGTTTATGAAATGAAATACTTTTGGCTAAATTCAAGATTTTGTTATTTAAATAATTTGTTATTACATAGTGCACAGAGGCGCACGTATATAAATTTTTATATATAAAGTTTCATTTTCTTTTTACTTTACTTTACTACTATTCCTTATGACTGCCAACTATATACGAGTAGAAGCAATTTTGAAGTGAAACTTCTTTTCGTGCGGTAGCGGGTAGAGTGACGTGAGATTGATTCGTGTGGCTGAACGTGTAACGAAATGCTGCACTCCCACTCCTCTGCGTCGTTGGCTTTCTCCTCCTCACACAATATCGTCAATATAAAAAAAAACTGCTTTAGCGTTGCTATTTTTGACGCGCACGCCACTGACAAAAGCAAAAGACAAGCTTTTGTTATGTGAACAGGGAATTACAGAGATAAAACAAAAGAGATAGGCAAATATTATCTGCAGCCGGCACTGTTCTACCTGACCCATCTGTAATGTAAGTTTGGCAGTAACATTGTCATTTTGATGTACCTATAACATATAAGTATATATTATGTACTTATGTATGAATGTTTTATGTGTATTTTTCGCGTGCCACGGTAGATTGTGTGGCAGTACATCAGGTCTATTATTAGAGCATCTGTGATTCCAAGTAACCGACCGCGATCTAAATACAGCACCGCCGCTGCAGATTATTCGCAATATTCCTACGGGAACTCGAGCCAGACGTCTCGCGAGCGTCCCAACGAACGAACGAATTATTATAATAATTATAATAAAAATCGATCATCAAAATAATTATTTTGTTGTGATAATAAACGAACCGATATAATTAATATACATATTAAGTATATTATATTAATTACAATTCAATCGATTAAAAGTTATAAAACATTACGTGAAAAACGCGCGTTTTAACATTGTTGAATATTTTGAGAACGTGCTTTTGTTTTCCGATAGTCAGTTATTGCGCGTTATCGTTTGTTTTTAAATTGCGGTTCTGTTTTATTTTAATTTATTTTTTCGACAAGGTGACATTCTTTTTTTTAACGAAATGATGGATGCGTGTGAAATTGCCAATTTTCTTGCTAAAGAATTTATGTTCCAACAGGTACTTATATTTTGCGTTTATTTCTATAACCATTTTGTGTAAGGCCTAGCACACATGAAGAGCGTTCAACGCGCGTTAGCCTAACGCGCGTTTACAATTTCTATACAATTGTATAGAAATTTCAAATTGTAAACGCGCGTTGGGCCAACGCGCGTTGAACGCCTCTCATATAAACTAGGCCTAAGACTACGTTATTTTCTTATTGGAATGTAAAATTTAAAAAATAATTGCTAGAGAAGTATGGATTCTCAGTAGTCAAATATTAAAATAACTTTGGAATTAAAGAAAACAAATCGAAGATTCGTTGAAATAGCTTTAATTTTTTCACATTTTCGTGTTCAATTTTCTATTTATCTCTTGGCTTTTCTTTAGTTTCGTTTAGTATTCTAACAAAAAAAGAAGGAGATTCTTAACTTTGTTTCTATTTTATTTTTACACAAAATACCACATAATATTATTTTGGCAACGCATGCTGTATAATAATACCTATACTGTATTCTCAGTAGTCCACATAACGCAGGTACGGCTTTATGAAAGAACATAGGCGTAGCAACGATTTGATCCTAGCGGGTGGGGGGGGGGGCACATTTTCAACTCTACCACCATTAGCAGCTGCCACTTATACATAATTTGAAAACTGTTCATAGAAGCGAAATCCATCAACATGACTTTCTGGAGAAATTTCACGACAAAGAAAACGTAGATGCCTGGCCCACCCTAGAATCCTCTTGCTATACCAATCTGAAAGAAATGATAATTCAATCACAACGTTATCGTAATTTTTTTCCAATTTTTTTTTGGGTGTTTTTTACAGTAGATCTGCCGTGTTCGCGGAGATTTGGTACTACCCAGTACCGTGTGCCACAGATAGTAAGGAACGACTATGAACACAATTTTTAATTATAATTACAGATAATAAGGCAGCTTTCTTCGACAATTCAATTAAAAAATAAAAACAAATAAACATACAAATCCACGCGTCTAGCAAAATAAGTGCGTTTCGACAAATTTTCACGCCTACGTGTTACAACAGACGCTGGACCCTTTCGCGCGCTTTGCGAACCGCTGATATGGAGGGACGAACTATATTTTTTCTGTGTACAACAAAATCCGTACTAAACGGTGGATTTTTATTTTAAAATTCTCAATGTAAGCTGTTTGATGTCGAAATCTATAATAGCGTTTTCTTTTTCAGTTCATTTCGCTGGACGGCTTGAACTCAGGCGTGCCAACACGCACCACCCCAACATTAACACCAACAACCCTGCGTAACATCGAACAAACTTTTATCGAACTGCAGAGTGAGTCGGATAATCATCAAAACGAAGCCGGATTTGTGCCGCCACTGGTACACACTTTAGGTAAGTGAAACAGTTGAAAAAAACAAACAAAATCGTGAATACATATATAACACTCGTTTACCTGTTTCGTAGTCAGTGTCAATTTTGACAAAAACCTCTTCTTCGGATAATAATCAATAGACAGATTCATCAAAATCGGTCCAGCCGTTCTGGAGTAATGTGCCGTTGCAGAGACAGACAAATATTCTAGAAATGCGGTTTCCCATCTATTGACCGATTTCTTCCGTTTCAAAAGTAGATTCAGTTAAACTTTTAAATTATTAATTTTGTGTTAAAAGGTCTTACCGCAAAACCCAACAGAATTGCCCGTTTTATAAAATACCATATAAATAAGATAGCTTGATGCCGACAAATTGATTTTATTTTTATTTTTTTTTATAGGTAACGACCAGTACATTACGGCCGCAGAAGTAGAGCTCACGAGCGGTAATAGCAAGGGTTCGGTAAGCAGTACGACAAGCATGTGGAGTGCAGGCGGAAGTGACTGCTCCAGTATGCGTTCTACGCCTCCCGCTACGCCTTCTCTAAGCAGTAAACAGATAGCGACGCCTACTACGCGCAGGGGCACGGGAGGCCGTCGACCGAACAAACATCTCAACGTTAGTCCAGAGGAAGAGGAACGGCGAAATGTTCGTCGCGAGCGCAACAAAATGGCGGCGGCGCGATGTAGAAAGCGCAGACTAGATCATACTAATGCACTGTTACAGGTGAGATGTTTTTTTAATACAGCATCCGTTTTTTTGATCGGTACACTGTCTTGTACAAAAATCATAACTCGTGTCAGTTTAAAATATTGAAACTAAAACGTAATAGTACATTGTGTTCATAGCCCATAGGGCAAAAAGTTGACGTTTGCATACGAGTCGCAAACGGACAATATTAAATACATTCGAAAACGCTGCTTTCTGATATTGCTTCGTAACGTTATGATAGGGAACTGCGGGTGTCCGTTGACAGTAATTTGTCAATTATAGCGAAATATATTTTGTAAAACGTGTTTGTTTTTTTAATTTTCAGGAGACAGAGGGCTTAGAAGCTAAAAAACAAGCACTGCAGGCCGAAATTCAACAGTTGCAACAGGACCGCGACGATTTAGAATTCATCCTTCAAACGCATCGTGCGTGTTGCCGTCGACAACTGGCGGTCGGAGTGTCGCGGCCGAACAGCCCGCTGGACATTAAGCCGCCGCTTGTCGGCCTGCCACTGATGGAGGGCAGCCGGATTGAAAGCAAACTGATAAGCGATAATGTGCGAGTAAAAACGGAATATATCGACCAGTTGCCGTCAAATCCGTTTACGACCGAATCACAGAAGCCGCTACTCAGTAGCGTTGCCTTCAGCAAGCCCAACAGACCGAGTTCATTGAATGTTTCGCACACGAGTTTCGCTCAGCCTCCTATAAAAACGACAGTTATAGATATAGCTGGCATTCCGATAACCACACCGTCGACGGGTATTCCGTTTAACTTTGACAGTTTAATGGAAGGCGGCACCGGCCTCACGCCCGTGTCCGGACCGCTGATTCCGACGTGCAGCAGTCAACAGCGCACCGGCAATTGCGGTCAGTTACAGAACGGAGATCTCGTCACGCCCGATGCTCCGCCGTGCTCTTCTAAACTAGTTAGTCTATAATATATTTTCACGAATGCGAATATTCCAGTCAAAAAGGCAAAACGTATTTTATGATAAGAATTGATTGCAACATACTTAAAGAATAGAATTTGTGACTGAATGAAATTAAAAAATATTCAAAGTGCTATCTAGCTCACAGTTTAATATATTATTATAGTATTTATTTTCAATTTACTTTGCAAATGTCGCTGTTTATGACATTGGTAAATTATTTAATTAGCAATTAATAATGAGTTCATATTTCTATCGTAATATTAAATTAAACATTCATAAAAATATCCTTCGATTTTATCATTAATATGCAATGATCGTATAAATTTTATTATTATCTTTTTGATATTCCTTACTGGGAGATTTTTTTATTCTCAATTTTCGAAGGTTTTTTTACAGTTTATTGTGTTATGTCGCCATTTGTTTGCATTATTTGTAAAATGAAATTTTTGTTTGCATAATATGATGATAATTATTGATAACTTGTCATAACAACTTGTAAACATTAGTTTGTTGAGAAATAGTATTGATGGATCCTACAAATTAAAAAAACTTTCTAAGTAAAACGTTAAATAAGACTCGTATTCGTCTAAACCAAATTTCAATTTACTTTCACCACTCTCTGTTGCAAACAAAAGGCACTGTATTATTTGTGGGGATGTTATTTCAACATTCTATTGCCTGATTGTTTTATTTAAAAAAGAGACTGTTCATGTGTTTTATGCAATTTTAAACAATTATTGTTTTTTTTTCTTTTTTTTTTAATATCCGTTTTACACTGTACAAATTATTTCCTACATAATATTATATTTTTATAAGCATCAAGTGCTAATTACCAAGTGTAGCGAGTGATCTCGTAATCGAAGTAAATTAATTGATAAGCAATACATTTACATAAGCAGATATTATAATACTAAGTAATATTATTGATAATGTATTATATACCATTATAGTAATTTTATACATTCAATTGTGCAAATTAGAAAAAATTGTATTTATTTTATGCTATTGCCAAATTTTTTAAATAAAGTGAATTTTTATGCTCACAATTTTACATTTTAATTACTTCCTTCATCACTAATTTTTAGTGTACTTACATGGCATAGGTACGGAAGATCCACTATTCGCGTAGGTTGAATAGCGGGACCTAGGGATTGGATTTAATTACCATCTTGGACAGTAATTTGGCACCATTTTTGGAAATGTTTAAGCATAATATCCCTCGACAGACTTAATTGATTTAAACGAAATTTAGTTCACATGCTGGAATCCACCTTCGCGCTAACTTTATTTAAAATGGGTCCATTGGGATCGTTTTAAGAGAGTTTTAATCGGAATTGTTTCAAAATTAACGCTTTAGTAACATTTAAAAAGTGCCTGTAAAATTTTAATAAAATCAACCCGACTGGGCCAGACCTACAAATTGTTATTAAAGCATTAATTTGCGGATGCGGCTTTACATACTGAAGGATACAGAAGTTGGACGGTGATTTTTTTAATGCATTATAAAAACAGAGATATAAGTATAAAGAAAATTATGGAGGGTGCCCTCCATAAGAAAAATGAAAATCGTTTGTATGTTCTTCAACCTGTGCATAGATGTCTCTACCTATTCAGTTTATTGAATGTGAAAAATAAAATTTGTTTTGAAGGTTCCTGGTTTGACATGTATGTTCTCTGGTTTGACACAGAGAAGTTTGACATTCGAACGTTAATTGCAAATTATAGTTACTTTAACAGTGATATGTAATAATATTTCTTATTCGTACCATCATTAATTAAATCATTACCTACATTTTATGCTCCACACCTACTACAGTATGACGTCATTTTGAACAAAATGTTTTCATACTTATTTTTAGACAATACTCATATAGGTCATATTGTAAAATTCTTTAGCATAATCACACTGGCTTATTAATCAAAAAGATGGAACCTGTAGTGATTCGTGATCCCGTAAGTTTTGCAAATTTTATTTATTTTTGCCTTTTAAATAAAGCAATTGGTATAATATTTGACATACTTTTTTATATTCAGCCAATTCCTCATGTGGGGCCTATTGATGGGAATTTTACTGCTGGAAAAATGGTCAGGATTCAGGGATCTACTTTTCCCAATAGTCAGAGGTAATTTTATAACAAATCTTCTTACGTTACATGTTACATTCTGTGTACATTTTAATGAACTTCTCACTAATTCTCCACTGCTTTTATATTATTTGTGACGTCGTTTGTTTATATCGTAAAATTGATGTTCAATTAAATCGATTGATACAGGTTTGCTATCAATTTACAATGTGGTCCAAACATAATGCCTCGAGATGACATAGCTCTCCATATTTCTGTTCGTATACCCGAACATTACATAGCTCGAAATTCTTTGGAAGATGGACAGTGGGGAACCGAACAAAGTGAAGGCTCTAATCCGATCGGTCCCGGCCATCAGTTTGAAATACTGATACTTTGTGATTCCAATAAATATAAAATCGCGGTCAATGGACAACATTTTGCAGAATTTCCTCAACGGTTACCTGTACGCAGGTTAGTTCAAAATGATCGTAAA
The DNA here is from genome assembly GCA_963575645.1 of Xanthostigma xanthostigma. Classification (NCBI taxonomy): domain Eukaryota; kingdom Metazoa; phylum Arthropoda; class Insecta; order Raphidioptera; family Raphidiidae; genus Xanthostigma; species Xanthostigma xanthostigma. Next base: position 26,655,652 of record OY754471.1, read on the forward strand.
AGTAAATTTGTTCATATTTTGAAGGTATTTTTCTTAAGAAGAGTGATAAATGTATTGGCTGCGTTTTTTAAGGGTTAGTCATATTTCCATCGACGGTGATGTGAATATCGCCCTTATCAGTGTTGAGGGTGGTATTCCTTTATCGGGAAGTGATGGAGATGAGGAACACGCTAGAGGTTTTACTCCAACCCCAGCCCATGGCCCTCCACCGACAGCAACGCATGGAAGTCCGATGGGACCTCCGCCAGGAGCCTATGGACCGCCACCTGGCGCATATGGACCTCCTCCTCAAGCATATGGCCCCCCACCTGGAGCTTATGGTCCCCCACAACATGGATATGGTCATCCAGGTGGCCCTCCTGCACCACCAGGACATCAAGTTAGTATTGCCATTATGAACATTTAAAGCTGTTACGATAAACATTGAGTTTTTATTTTATTTTTATTTTTTTTAGACTAGCCAGCAAGATTCTGGCGTAGGTGACTTCCTTGGTTCGGCGGGATCATTTTTGTCCAGTGCTCTGAGTAAAGGTGGCTTATTAGAGTCGCTTACTGGCGGTGTAAGTATTTTTAAGTTGCTTGATATTTCTGTATCTATGTGTGATTTTGTTTTATTGTACGCCTTTTTTTCAGAATAAACCACCTCAACAACCTGCGTACCAGCAGCAACCCCCTCAGCCTAATTTCTTTGGAGGTGGTTATCCAGGACATGGAGGTCCAGGCGGTCAACAACAAAGTCAATTTGGAGGACTAGGCCAATTTGGAAGTATGTTGGCGTCACAGCTTGCGAGCAATATACTGAATCCACAACCAAAGAAGCCGGTACACTATTAGTCAATCCAGTTTTATATCTCTCCGACTAATTGCGCTGAAATCGTACATGTTAATATTAAAATAACAATATTTTCTGACTATTTACTAACAACTTTATGTGCTTCTAAGTTATCTAATGGCATTTATTCTTATTGAATACTAATTGTAGATCGTTTGAAAATTCTTCAAAGAAACTTGAAGAAGTAGTTTTTAGTGTTTAGTACTTTGGGACTTTCGCTTGGCCTGAAGCTTATTACATACTTATATCTTCCTATCGTCTACCTAGAGCATTGAAAAAACAAAACGCCTAAAGGATATGCGCATGCCTTACTGATGTGATACAACTGATAATCTAATTTGATGCGTTCGTTAATTTTTTTTATGATAAAATAGTTTATTAAAAGCAAATTTTAATGTTATTATTAAATTTTATTACAGACATAATATTGCAGACATGACATTGCAGACAAATACTTATCTGTGGTAAAATGCGGTCAGTACAGTTTATGCCTAATTGTATAATATTATTTTATATTGATTTTTAATGTATTTATAACTCTCTATCTGAAAAGATTAATACTCGAATATAATTTTACAATTAATGTACTAAGGGTATATATTTTTTACATTATTTTTTGTTTTTAATTTATATTTATATTCTTTTATTGAAATAAAATGTGTCTAGTTGTAACTGTTGTTTATTTTTCTTCATTATTTTTATATTGTACAGAAAATAAATAGGTGGGTACCTAGCTGTAAAATTTTCACCTGATTTATTCCTCCTTGTGACCGTGACTAGTGTCTGTTCTCTGGTCACGTTATTTGACATTATTCTAACCTAATAGATTTTTAAATTATTGGGAATATATAGGTATTTTAGTAAATTTTGAATTAAATTTTATCTAAAATGAGTGACATACGTCAACAGGTACATCAATATCACTAATAAATCAAAATAAATAAAAATAGTACATTTTATTTACATTTTTGTAATTTTATAGGACTCTCCAGATTTCAAAGTGTTTTCTGTCGTGTTTTTCTATTGTATGATAATTATAGCCCTTCCAGTGGTTGCATTCTTTGGATCAAAAGTTTTTATATTTGATGGTGAGTTTGGTTTACATAGGTTTAGAGTAATACTCATATAGACTTAGGCCCCAATAATAATTTTGGCCGTTGACCGTCTACAATTTTACAATCAATTTTTTAGGAATTTTATCGTTAACAACTGTTGCTAGTAATGTGTGGTCAGCAGTTGTAGCAGTCGTAGTATTGCATATTGCTCTTGGAATTTTTATTCACAAAGCGTATTCAGATACGGAACCCGCCAAAGCACCTGTTAAACAAGACTAAAAAACATGTAAGTTACCAAAACTGGTGATCGGGTGTATTATACATATTAGTTTTAAGAAATGTATTAAAATATATTTAATAAAGATGTGAACATTTGGTTTGGTCAACAACTAAGTATTATGCACTTAGTGTAGAAAGTGGTGATTACAGTTAAGAAAAAAATCGTTCAGATGGAAAAAATAACGTTTGTTTTTGTAAAGATGTAACTTAATACACTATTTAACTTTACCAAAAGTTCACATCAAAATGTAAGAGACGGCTAGCTTTTTACTGCTCGTGAAAATGCGTTATAGCGTACGAAATAAAAGTACCTATATTTTATTTATTAAATACAATTGCAGTCGGAACATGTAAATTTAAATTGTCAGGTCGATTGAATCGCAACATTTTGCATTGGAGTGTGGGATTTTCGATGAACTGTATTCAAACTTGTGTTTAAGTCCTATTTGAATTGAAAAGATGAGAAAAAACTATTCCTTCGTTTTTTATTTCGCAAATTGTTTGCAAATTTCCTTAAACTTTTGGTGATAAAATGATTTATATTATAAATGAAAGCATATAAAAAAGAAACCAGCTAAATACAGCATGAGAACCTAATTTAATCGATTAATATCGTTGGCTCCTAAAATTTCTAAATTTTTAGATATTTTTTATTTTGATTTTCTGTTAAATGTATTGTGTACACTGAAAAAAACGAATGAGTGAGTAATTAAAATGCATTTATTAATAACTTGAAATAAATAATATAACATGTAAATAATTAATGCATTGTACATTAATCATTTTATATTCTTTATAATAATAATGGTATCAAAAAATGTGTCGAGTGTATAATTTCAATCCATAAATCAGTACGGCCTTATTAGCGAGTCCTTTGGGTCCTCCAATACCTCCCGGTGGCAATATATATTCTATATCGGAAGACTCCCGCGCTGGTGAGAATTCCATTAATTGAGAATTGCTTTCGCTCAAATCGTTAAGAGGCCAGATACATAGATGGCTCGATTTTCCATGTTTTGCGAGTACAAAAATTTCATCCCCAAATGCTAAAATTCCCGACACCGCCGCCCAGTGTGCTTTGTGTCCTTGTTTTTTGCAAGGCGAATGATTACCGTCTTTATCGTACGGAATTAGCATTACGCCACCTTCTGTTAAAAAATCTACAATTCTCTGACAGTTCAAAATCCCATCGTATAATACTACTCGGTCACATAACACGTTGTTTTTTACTAACTGGTACATATTTTCACAGCTGAAAATTTCTCCATTTAAAGTCATTTGTGTATTTTTCGCCTGAGTGAAAATATGTTCAATATTTTTATTGTCTCCTTCCATGCACATCGCTATGGCAACAATGCCACATTGTGGTCCTGTCTGCAATAATGTAGGCATCGGTTTGTAACGCAAAAGGGTCGGCAACTTATCGTTGTTTATTCCAAACTTGTAGCATGTTTGTTGCACTTCTTTGAACTCTTCGGGCCAATCAATGTCAGACATTTCTTTTGTTTTTTAATTTGACGTTTTTTTTTAACACTTTGAGGTTAAAACTTCCAAACGTCAGCTTTAGATAAAATGCAAACTTTTAATGCATTAAATAACACAAACATAAATGCTATTTAAAAAACGTATTTTTATAATATCTCTGCACAATATTACGTCACTTGTCAGTGCCTATATGTAATCACATTTTGATTAGTCTACATCATCCATGTTAATTGTTTATTTATTCTAAATAACCTAGATTCTCGATTGGAAGGTTGAAATATAGAATAATATAAAAAGTGTAATTAAATATATTTTTTTTATTTTTATAAAAAAATACGACCACTTGGTTGAATTAAAAAAAAGAGACTATATTTATTTTATATACAAAACAAGGACGGAAGCGTTGGTTTAAACTGCTCGTAGTTTCTTTGCAGACCAATCGTTCTTACAGGATGGACATTTATTCCTTCGAGATAAGTAATGTTCGATACAATGTGAATGAAATAATTCATTACACTTTTCGCATCTTTTTCCCTGAAAAGCACAAGTTTAATTTGAAACAATCAAATAAACAAAAACAATGTTTAATAGTTATTTACTTACACAAAAAACTAATTCTTTGCATAAACTGCATTCGTTCAATAATTCTGAATAAAATTCACGAAAATACGGTTCCAGTTCACAGATCGAACGCGCACCAAGATTTAAATTTTCATTTTGTTCATGAATGTAACCGACTGTGATTAATTGCTGTATTACTTTGTCAGACTTCTGTATGGTGTACCCGTTTATTTTTGGAACTAAATTTGATGCTGCCGTCAAAGTTATCGTGTATTGTTCGCTGTTCAAAAACTCATCTAAGAGCAGTCTAATAAAGTCCGCATCCTTTTCTTTAAACACACACTGTAATCTGCAATGAAACACCAATAAATATTATATTATTTAATCATAACTGCACACAATAATTGATAAAATTCTAGCTGTCACACATCTAGGTTTCTTGGTTAATTGACGAACTAGCTGTCCATTGCTATAGAACAGTTAAAGAAGTTGAGTTTCAAATGAAAATCAGTCGTTTAACTAATCTATAAATGAGCAGTTGGTTTACCAAAAAACCTAGACGCGAAACGAGTGGAATTTTACACAATAATTTGTCTATTCTTACTTGTTAACTCCGTTTATTATTGTATTTATAAACACGTAGAAGTTGGATCCAGTCAATTCACACGTTCTCTTTCGTATTTGTTGATGATAATTTTTAAGTTTTTTATTAATTATTTGAATATGTTCATCCAGCTCTATTTCATTAACGTCTTCATCTGTAATAGATTTTTTGTTTGATTGAAAAGAACAATATTTATCTAATTTTTAAAATAAAAAATAACCCTACCGTGCAGTTTTTTGAAAAACTTTAAAGTATTATCCACAGTTACACTTCCCTTTAACATAACATACTGCAATAACGAACGATGTATATCGGAATAAACAGACATCGTAGAGAAAAAAACAAAGCTATTATATTTTAACAAACCCAAGTTCAAACATTAATCAAAAAACGTTTCCGATTTTGATATTTGACATTTCAATATTCAGATCAGCGCCGAATACATAGTACCAGCCGCCTTTTCTTTGAAAAAATACAACACTATGTTTTCTTTTTCTTTTTTTAGTTGTAACCATGAAATATCATTGACATTTGACATAATAATAATATATCAATGATACATGTTAACCTAGTGAATTTGTAGAAATATTAAAATTTATCAAATATTATAAAGAGTACAATTTTAAAGTAAAATGCCGACAGCTGTGTCAGCTAGTAGTAGTAATAACAGCAATAATAGTAACACCGATAAAACATCAGTCGCCACTGAAGGGAACGCAACGAACAAAACTGAACGGATGCGAGCAGCTCTTAAAAGACACATTTTACGCGAAAGGCAAAGAAAAAGGCAGGAACGCGAAGCCGAAGTAGCAGAAGAACGACAGCGAAAGGAACGCGAGGCTCGCGAAAGACAAGATGTAATGACACTCGGAGAAACCAGAGAACAAATAACTGAACTAGAGCATCGATTAGCGCAGTTGAAGGAAGAAAAACACCAGCTATTTCGTCAGTTAAAAAAGGTACTTCATGAAGATGACAGTAGACGTAGACAACTGGGAAAGGAGAATAAGTAAGTTATATAGAAATGGTCTCTTTTTCGACGTTTTTGTTTTTTTTATTTTGCCTAATTACTAATGACTCATATCTATGATAAAATTGTAGTGAAATGTTGAGCGGTGTTCAAGTGATTCCGTCCGGGGGACTCGTGCATCCTCAATTGTTCTTAACACCGAGTGGTCCGGCGGCACCTCCATTTAAAGTGACCGGTGCCAAACGCGCCCGTACTCCGACTCCACCTATGGCTACTTCGCTTTATCCCCAACAGGGGTATGCCTACAAACCGCAAGCGGTCGTAAATACTCCATATCAACCGCCTCAAAGTAAGTATTTTATTTTCGTAGCACATCGGAAACAAATTGACATATACAACAATATTTTTAGAAGAAGACTCAAGAAGAGGTCATGAGTTTGTGAGAGCTGTGCTGTGGAACAGTAAGTACTTTCAATTTGTACAAATACCCAGATGAAAATACTACTTGAGCGAAGGGTTTAAGTTGCAACCAGTCCACTAATATTCTCGTGAAACTTGTTTTAGAACCATCTCAGTACACAAGTCAGCCAACGGCCGGGGGATTTTATCCGGTCCCAGGTCCGGAACAACGCGTTGTATATTATCAACAAGCGCAACCTACGGGTCCGGCGCCGCCTCCTGTGTCAGCGCCTCCGCCTTCTCGGCCGTTATATGAGCCGACGTACGGTATGCGACCGCCGGCCGCTACGCACGTAACGCTCCATGGTGGCCCGGCAATACCTATAACCCCGGCACAACCGGTAAGTTAAAAGATAGTACTGTACTTTAAGTAGAGATGACAAAACCCGTGTATTTTTGAAACCGACTACGCGAATCGTACACTTGTTTTTTATCTATAACTCAATACCTGATAAATTATTTCCAGAGTGTTATTGTTGTAACTTTGTGTTTTAGGCTCAGAAAACTGGAAGTATTACATCCGGATATCCCGTTCGAAGTCAGTCGCAATACCAGCCTCCTCCAGCTGGACTTTACCAAACACAGGCGCGGCCGCTTTATTCCACTCCGGGCGCTCCAATGAATTATCCGCCGCCCCGTGAATAAGACGAAATATTGACATAAAATATGTTTGATGATCGATGTCAAAGGTTGGACTTTTTTTTAACATTCATTTGGAAGTTTTCATAGAGTTTTTAGTAATTCTATGGGTGATGGTATTAAATTGTGTTTTTTTTTTTTTTTTTTTTGACAGCTGTTAGGTGAAACCAATTATTGTAAATGATAATGTTGTACTGAGACCATAGTTTGTTCGTTGATAATTCAATGTAAATTTTTCTCTTAGCGACTTGGTACATCTGAATTACACAATAAATATTTCGCTTTAAAGGAAGTTGTTAAGATAATTTAGAAAGATTGATAACATCCATGTTTTATATTTTATTGCTCTGATGTTTTCTACTGTATACAGAATAAATTATCAACAAAATATATAACCTTTTATAATTGTAGATAGATTGTTGATTATGGACGCTCGTCATTTCGGAATTGATAATTATTTTGTGGTGGATTCTATTTGTTGTAAGTCAATTTCATTGTCCCAAGTTATAAATGATTAACAAAATATATGTGTTAGAGTAATAATTGTCAAAAAGCAGCTTTTAAACAATGAATCTAAGATGCTGTATGGAACTTAAGTATATGAAAAAAATAAAACAATGTAATATAAACACAAAAGAAATGTACGGAAATAAATATGATTTTAAGATTTGTTAAAATTTTATTCAGTAATAATTATTATCATCAGTATGCTGAATACAGATGTGTATTATTCCTTTCGAAACCAATATTTTAACTCGCCCATTAACTGATTTTTCTTATTTTTAAATCATTCTGCTAGTTTAGTAAATTTATCTAATTAATAGGCGATATCACTGCTGACGATTTGTGATTTTAAAAATGTAGGTATAGGTACTTATTTCATACGTAATTATTTGTTCGACTTCTGTTCCTAAAAGTAACATTAATTTTAGGCTAATGTTTCTAAAAAAATATCATTATGGTGCTTATCGGTGAGCTTATTTACTATTTTTTAGAAGTTTTTTTTTGACACGTCCCACTTTTTCATTACTACTTACATTGAAGGTCTTTTACTTCGAATAAATTTTGTAATGAAACTTTTTTTTCAAGAAACAAAGAATTCCAAAAAGAAATTTTTTTGAAGGAATAAATATTTTTTTCTCAGATGTAATTTTCTTTGTTCCTTTCAAACGCCAGCAAGAAATTACATATTAATTCATTAAAATTCGTCCGTACGCTGTTTTACAATACGATTCAAGTCGTTGTCATATCAAATAATAACCTCTTTTTTTCGTAATCGGGTAAAAACAAATTAGATAGCGCCACAATCTGTTGAATATTTAAAAATTGTCTTGAAAAGTGAGAAGTGTCGATAGGCTATTATTTAGGAACAGATTGCTGTTTTTGAATATTTTTTTTAATCACTTGACAAATTTAATCCTTGTAATTACACGTTTTAAGTGAACAAATTTTTGCATAAATTGACGCAAAATAATTATATTACGTAAAAACTCAATTACATTGTAAGTAAAGATGATTTTTCGAAACGTTGGCTACAAGCAAAACATCGGTAAGGCGTTTAATATTTATTGGAACAAAACTAATTACGGACAATAATGATGTTAAGATTTTAATTCCTACGATTTTTTGTGCACTTAACATTCATTTCCCAGTCTTCTAGTTTGACTTAAAATCAAAATAACACTAACGGTTACATTGTAAAAATTGTATTGGTGATTTTATGACAAGTTGTCTGTCATTTTCTATATTAGCCATGCAAGTGTATTTTAGAAACAAAATAAAAAATAAATATATGTACAGTCGGATTGTTCGCAGCTTTACTTATCCGATCCTCCAATAGCTCTGAATGAATTATCGCAAATTAGCGTATCACAATAAAAAGAGGAAACAGCCATCTGTTCCGTAAGACAAAGATATCTCTAACTAACAACGAATTTTCTTTTTTGATATGCTCTACATTTTCTACCTAGTGACATCTTTTTGATGTCTTTACAACACCAACGACCAACGTCACTGACAATTTAATGCATTTTATTGTTTTTGGACTCTCGCCAAAACTTTCTAACATTATAATCTTTTTTATAAAAATTTCTATATATACATAATATTATTATGTACCTATAATAAGTGTTAAATAAATTTTTGTACACGTTTTGTTGCTATTAGAAAACGTAAGTAATTCTGATAATTCCCCCTAAGAAAAATCGTATCGTAGTATTCGATAACGTAAAGAGATCATTACCACAGTCGGACAAACAGCATCTTTTATTTTCCATAAAGGATTTTTATTTATGAAGTATTAGTTGAGATTTTATTAAATTTCAGTTTTTTTTTTCCTCTCAAATTTGTGCAATGGCGAGAGTCTCTTGAAAATCACAACATATTGGCAGCTCTGTTCGCTCACGGCGTCACAGCAGGCAGCGTGGTAATATTCCACTTGGTACGCAAGTTCTGCATGTTCCTCAAATTACGTTTATGACTCCAAGGCGGCTGTTTCAGACGCAACAGTTCACTTTCCAGCTCGTCGCGTTTGTTGCCGTAATACTGTCTGAGACGGGGCGCAATAACGGACACGGCTATGTACGCGTTACGTGCGCGCGTCTTGTCCGAAGGTCTTACCGTCACTCGATGAAATGCAAACGTTTCTCTGCCGTTGTTTGTGCCGTGCGTTTTTTCAATAACAGTTTGTTGCGTTGCAATCGTCGACTGATCCACTGTGGTGAGTTGAGGATCGACGGCTGCATTGTCTTTGTCGTATTGATAGTCGTCGCTCGCGCGACTTGGCGCGATCAAGATTGGATCGAACGTGTTCATTTGGTAAGGTCTTTTGTATGAATCAATCATTGTTTCTGTGTCATCCTTATTGTCTTTATTATTTTTGTTAGAGTACGATGACGTCACGTAATTTTTATCATAATTATTAACATGCATTGTTGTGTTTTGGTCATCGTATTCGTCGTTCGTGTCTTCGTTGCTTTGCTTCTTCTCGATCGGTCGAGTCGTAGAGTGCGTCGTTTGCAGCTTGTTTCCGTCACTGATGTTGCTGTGTATGTATTTTAAATCGTTTAATTGTTGATCTAAATTATGTGATTTTTTATTCTGCGTTTTGCTCATATTTAACAATATTATCATATGCTGAATGTTGTCTTGAGTGCTTGTAGTTTTTTTGTTTTTGTCCGCTGCATTCATATTTGCACTCGTGCCATCTGTCGGTACTAGCGTCGATATATTGTGCTGATATTCAGTTTTATCAGATTGTGAATTTGAATCCAAAGTTACTCGGGTCTTTAAAACCTTATTTACATATCCTAAAACAATAAATGGTAATATATCAAATTTCTTTAACTCGGTTAGTTTAGTTTCATTTATTTGTTCAAATTATCACATATATACGAAAAATGTTACATTTGATGTTCTTGTGAGTGAAATTCTACTAATATTTATAATACTGTAGAAGGAAAATGATTAGATTATTTAGTTGCAGCTTTTGTAATTTTTACAGATATATGAAATAGACGAATTTTGTTTTGAAAAGAATAATGAAAACAAATCTGAATTTTTATATGATATGACATGAATATGAACTAATATAATAGTTCAGTTTGAAAATCGTAGACAGTGACTAATACTCAGTCAAGTTTCATTGTGCAATATAAGCGGCACAGTTCTATGCATGTGGAATCCAAGACCGGATGTGCTTTACGCTGTTTTATTGCTTTGCCGCTCGACAGCTTGTTAGTAACTAAAAAGTATTAATCACTGCCTACAATTTTAGAATCACAACAGCACTAGTGCACTAGTATACCTACTTATGAGATCGTTCCAACGTTCTGGTTGCGCTGCTATTGTTACCAGTAGTTCCAGTAAAGATTCGCTGGCGTTAGGGTCAGGTAAATTCGCCGTGTAAGCAGCTTGCACTCTTTTGTCGCGATCGTCGTTTGCGAAAAATTTGCCGTCGAACGTATTCGGCCGCGACGTGTGCACGTTGGGAGGTGCTGTGGCGCCAGCTGCACTGCTTCCGCCTTGCATTGCCTCGTGGGATTCGAGTGAACGGTCCTCCTTTTCAGTGCTCTTTAGCTCTGTCTCCATATCTTCTTCCTGTACATGTATAATGCATATGTCATATTTTTTTTTACAGACGAGCCATGCCAATAATGTCATAGAATATAGATGCATGCTAATTTTAAAAACATGGTTTGTTGCGTATCACAAAACGCGTCTGTTAATATATAGTAACAGCTTAGGGGCGAAGGCAAGATTGGGTGATCGTTCATGCCGACATGACCGGATGAGCGGCAGTTGACTAGATTGTTTTGAAGTAAAACTTCAATAGGCGTGTTTTGTGTATTTCCCGGTGAATTGGCGTTACGAACAAATGTGACGTTTTTACGCGGTCTACTAAGTCCGTTTAGCGCAACTATACCTACATAATTTAACAAAAAATTATTTAAGTATATGTAAAAGCGACGTATTGCACAGTTCATATGCTGCGTTATTGTTTTTTTTTTAATGAATTATACAGTTATTAGTTGAATGAATGCAAATAAATAAAATTGTAGTTTAGTAATATTGTAAAGATTTAATGATTCCTAGAGCGAGTTTTCAGTTTTCGTCATTTTTACCTGCTTATTTATCTGTATCTATACAGCATGCTGCATACATATTATACTTATAGTTAAAAACCTACGCACACTTGTTTTTTTAAATTGCGGATCAGAATTGTTGACAAAACCAAAAGTGTACAACTCGTAAATTGTTTTACGGTAACACTTACACATGTCATGTATCATGATTATTCACGATTTACTCAATTTTTACAAAAACGAAGATTTCTTCAGTCTATTAAAAAAGAATTTTCCGATGATCAGGCTCGAAAAGTGAATAATAATTCGTATTGTTTCATTAATTTTTGTATTTAAAATTGTATCGTTAAATTTTTGACGTGATAACGTCTTATAAATTGATGAATCACCAATCTTATAAATTGATAAAACACCGGCTGCATGCACGAAAAAGTGTAACGTTCCTAAAATCCTAACGTTCGTAACGCGTAACGTTCCGCCTGACCCTGTGCGTGCTTTTTGCTAATTTCTCGCTCAATTTAAATCAGATCGGTTTGAAACCAGTCTTAATTAAACGAAAGAGGAGAACATTTTACATAGATTTCGTATAACAGAATTTGCCTAAACAGTTTTTTTATACAAATTTATATAGAAAAATAGCTGTATAAATGCAATGTTGTCTAATGCATGGCGCGACGCGGTCGGTCGTATTTGTTTGCCGTACATGGAAATTAGAAAATAACGTATGTCTTGTCTTAACATGAAAACGGCTGCATTTCTAATGTTTAATTCAATTTTTTGACATTAGTATTTTGTGAAATGCAACGCCTTCTAAGTTAAGTATTGGAATAACTAATTATTATTAGAACATAATACTTTGACAGTTGCAAACGTCACTTTTGACATTTCTTATCATTCCGACACCAAGGATAAGCGGATTGAAACCAAATTTTGGGAGGTTTAGGTTATGTATTACGGAATACGTTATCACGTAAAACTATCGTCCGTAAACCGACTTTACAGACAACCAATTTTTTTTTTTGTAGAGAATGTAAGTAGCTTTAATTTTGTACATAACTATTTTTTCTGCAGTATTGAAAGTAAAATCCGATTTTCGTTCCTTCCACCACCCTCCAGTGGAGTAGCGAACACCCTATAAGAGCCATTATTTAAAAAAAATCCGGTCTTATTTTTTTTCAATGTTTGTATATTTTGATTTTCGAGTTGGCGACTGTTCCAAAATAGATTTATTTTTCATTTCAATTGAATAAATTATTAATGTAATTAAATGTGTAGGTCATCTCTTAAAAAAAATCTAGCTCGGGGCATTGGATTCGCTAAGGCTGACCCTGGGTGGGTGCTATTGGTCGCCTCTACTAGATAAATTAAAAAAAAAGACTTCGTTCGTCTTGTTTTTCCCTACGTCCTTTAATACCCTATACGTGGTCAAAGTCAGACAATGAAGTCGACGAGTCATTTAATTTTTTCTGTTGTCATTCTATCGGCAGTTCCATTTGGTACCTGATTACTTTTATTGATTTGGCGTCGTTCTTTGTGATTTCTAATGGAACGTGATCAGCAATCGGTCGTGATTGCATGACCGCTTTTTCATCCCTTCGCAACAGCGCGCCATCACATTTATCAGGACCGCATTTGCAATATTATAGAATGTTCGTTCTAAAATTGATGGATTAATTGCATTTTTTAATTGTTGCTTATGTATTTCGATATTTATAATAACGGTCACGTATTTTTAGCTTAGTTTAAAAATAAAAAAATATATATATAATCAATTCATATCAATTATTGTTTAATCTTCGTTTTAATTTTAATTTTCGTTAAATCTCAAATATAACAATTATCCCAAAGAAATAAGCTTCTACATAGGTATTTCAAAACAAGAATTTTTACTTTTTAAATTTGTTACATTGTCAAGAAATTTATTTTATTTATTTATTATTGTACTCATTATTACATTATAAAATAAAGTTGTTAGTGATTGATGCTGAAGAGTCTATATTCATAGAATTTTCACATTTAAACTTACTTTAATTTAAATAGCAAAATCACAGATAAAATATAACTTGATATTAAATAAATAAAATCGGAAAAATATTGATGGTAACTCAATTGTATTTTGGAAGACAAAAAAATTGGTAAGCGTTTGAAATAGATTTATTGAACAGTATTAAAATTTTACCTTAATAGCATCGCCGTCAAATCCATTTGCAATGACTGTAACAAACAAAAAAAAAACACTTTCACAAACGGACACACGTACAATTTACTAATTTTTAAAATGGGTCACTGCACAATCTGTAATAGGAACTCTGAAGCGAGGCCACGAGTATTGATTGAATATATTCATAACATGATACTAAACATACAACAACAACGATTTACCTTTTGACAAAAAATATAAACGAAAACAAAACGAATCTATGCATGAAACCGTTTTTAAATCGAACCTAAAATCTAATATTTTTAAACGAGTTTAATTATTGAACAGCGCATTTTAGAAATAAAACAAATTTAATACTGTACAAAGCAAGAAGATTTTTACCTGTGCAAAATAACACTGACAACAGTCCTAAAATAATATGTAAATTTTTGATGTTCATTTTTAGTATTTTCATAAAAATATTATATTAGTTATAACAGTATTGTTGCGCCAATGTAAGTTAGGTTGCATATTCACTAAAAGAAAATCACGAGCACTGCATTGTCGCCAGTTGATTACTGGCACCGCGACGGTGAAAATATTTTTCCTGTGCTTTTCACCGCGCTGCCGTTTGCGCAAACGGGATATCCGTACTCTATATAGGTAATTCTTTCGCATCGTACAAAGACTTGTTACTTGTTTGATTCTGCCTTTGACTTTTTTATTACTTTTTTTTTATTTATTGCGTTTCATCAGTTTCGATTAAATATAATATAAGATAGTTTCATATAAGTAGCATATTTTTGAACTTGCATTTTTCATTACAAATGCTACTTTAAACAAATAACAATATTTTAAAAGAAAATTTTATGAAAACCAACCTGCATATTTCCCGTTTTATAATATAATAATAACCTTTTTAAATATAATGTATAAAATCGAAATTTTATCGTCTGTATGCCGCTGTTCTTAAAATTTTTAATGTCGAACAAATCAGACATCCTAAAGTAAATGTATTACGTTGCGTCTAGGTTTCAAGTCATATACAACGAGTTCTATAATTCTAAGTTTGGTTGTTATTTTTCTTAGCTGGTTTTTATTATGTTTCATATTAAAGGCATTTTGAGTACAACGATTTAATTATGTAATTATTTTCCAGTTGATGAATGAATGAATGAATAAATTAGGGGTTATGGCTTAATAGCCCGTTATGCACGTCATTCTAGAATAGTAGTAGTCCTCCAATAGTTACGATCTTCTCATGAACTTCAGAAGATTGGTGACTAGATTGTCCTGAGGAATTATTCCGCTCTCATCAATGTATCCAAAGATGGTTGTTCTCCTGTAGGCCAGGGCCTCGCATTCGAACAGTAAATGGTTGGTTGTTTCGTCCTCCATTTCGCAATTTCTACACTGTGTCGATTCCTGGCGTATCACCATCGTGTGTAGATGCTTTCTCAGGGGTGCATGACCGGTTAAGAGCCCAACCACTTTTCCGAGTTTAGATCTGCTGAGTTTGATCAGGTTCTCTGTAAGCCTGTTTGAAGGGCCCACAAACGTTCTTTTCCCATGCAAATTTCCTGGATTCAAGCTCCAGTCAGTGGCTTGTTGATTTCGGGTCTAGCTTTTGACAGTTTGTTGAATATTTGTGTAAGTAATGCTTCCAGCCTCGCTTCTTCAACTACACATAATAGCTGATGCAATGCAGAGAGGTTTAGAAGGACGTCCAGAGCTGCAGATGAGGTGCTTCGCATGGCACCTGTTATGCCTAGAGTTACTAGGCGTTGCAGACTTGCTAGTTTATTTTTAGCCGTAGTCTGTTGGGTTTTTGGCCACCACAGTAATGTCCCGTACTGCAGTATATAGCCATTTTGTAAGTTTGGGGTTTAGCCCTCATAATTTTCCAGTTCGTTTTTCATTGATTCCTTTGGGTGATTCCGTTACTTAGACAATGCAATATTATCGTAGGTATATTATGTTTATTCCTATGGTTTATTCATCAGTGGAATTTTCCATGATGAAACAAGAATTTAAATTCTTGAAAAATACGTTACCACGTTCATAGATTTGACTGTTATGTACTCCACTGGTTAATCTGTATACAGTTCAGACAAGCGATGCTATGCCACAGCGCAACCCTAATGTTTGTAAGCTTAAGCTACCGAATGTCTGATGGCGCTGCATACTCTAAAAATGTAGTTGACAAATGACAAGTAGAAATAAACCAGCTGATTGGAAAGCACACAATCATTTTCCATAATATTACGTTTCGTTCAGTATAAAATAGTTGTTGCAAAGAAGAGCGATAATAACTGTCAGGTAAGACATTTGGAATCGTCTATAATAATATATATTTAACTTAGTCTTGATTGTTTATATTAAACATACTGGCATTTAGCATAAGTACTTACATTATTAGTATAGTATTTTGTAAACATCAGCCATGTTTACAAAAAGTTTCTGAACAACCAAATAGTTTTGTTTGCGTATTAACGACTAGACCAACAATCTTCTTGATTGAAGTGTAAAAATATGAACCATGTGTTTTTTTTTTCGAAAGAAAATTTCACTTATTGACAATTTTATCAGAATATATTAATTTTATTATATTATACAGAATGGGCAAAATATTCTTAGAACACATGGGAGGTGCACGTCTTTTTTCGTGTGCTGCTTGCGACACAAATCTTACCAATCGCAGTGAACTCATTAGCACACGGTTCACGGGAGCAACTGGAAGAGCATTTTTATTCAATCGTGTTGTCAATTTAACTTTCAGCGAAGTTCAAGATCGTGTTATGCTCACAGGAAGGCATATGGTAATACAGAAACAGAATAATTATATAAATTTTAAGTACACAAGAGTATGAGAAAATTGTTGTACCTATGTATGCAAAATAAATGTGTAGAGAGATTTCAGTATACGAGTTAAACATTTTTTTTTAGGTCAGAGACGTTGCCTGCAAAGCATGCGAAGCGAAACTTGGATGGATGTACGAATTTGCAACAGAGGATAATCAACGCTATAAAGAAGGTCGAGTCATCCTTGAACGTGCTTTGGTAACAGAAAGTGACGGAATAGAGGAGCAAATATTACATACAAATCCTAACTGAAAGACCGAATTTCTATTTTGTTTGTTGAATAAATTATATTTTTAATTTAATTATTACGTTTTGTTTAACGCATAACATTTCAGGCGATCATGTAATTTTCTGTGTAGGCAAAATTTTTATCAGGTACTAAGAATAACTGGGAAAGAAACACTTTGTAAAATTCAAATTATTTTCTAGTGTTGGTTTGAAATAATCGGCTCAAGAAATTTACAGCGATATGATTTTCTAAAAGATATATTTTCTTAAAATACTATATAATATAAATAATACTTAAAAATCGTTTAGAATAAGAAATCTGTTTGACGCAAATAACCAGCTCTTTTTCGTTTTCATTTTCTTTCATTTTATTTGAAGAAAGAAATTACATTGGATTTTTCGCAAAATAATACGTGATAGCTCATTTTTTTATATTAAAAGACGGTTTTGAAATGTTTTATATATAATTTTGTACGTTATTGAAGAGCAAATTAAACTGTAGTAAAATACTACTTTTTATAAAAATTAAAATATTATAAAACAGAGATAATTTCTATAAAAATCCACTGCCAGAGTAAACTAGCATAATACTATTAGGCTCTTAAAATATGTCAACTTTTATAAACAACTGAAGATAAATAAAATTAATAAGATCGTCTTTCGCAAAAAAATATTCTATAGTAGAAAAGCATAACAAAGTATTGTGTAGAAGCCTAGCTATTAATAATATTATAATAGTGTCTGCAATTTATTCAACAAAAATATTGAACAGTAGTCCAGGGATGTAGTCGTATCAAGGTATCACCTGGAAAAAAGATGTTATTTTTGTTTAGATTTAGGTATATCCGTGCATAAATAAGAAACTTACATTTATCAAGATAACTACTTATAGGTTTTAACAATGAAAAATATTTTGTTAAATGTCCTATAATCCGTGCACAACTTTTTAGCCTAGCCCCTAGTGCCTCCGTACAGATACTTAACTTTCAATAGAATGTCGGCTTGCTGCAACTCTATTACAATAAAAACCAAACTAGTGTGTACAAGGTAACAATCTTACACATAAATATAAAATATTAATATTTTGATAATAAAAATATCTTTCAATGAGCAGTTATTATAATAAAGCTAACGTTTACGCTATCTGAATAATTATAGTATCAAATTTCTGCTTTGTATTTTAAGATAACTAATATTAGGTAGTAACGCTTAACGCATGTATATTTAAAAATTAGATTATGCGTCCTAAATGTCTAATATATTAATTATTATTCATCTTACATAAAGTTATGTGTCAATAAAAAAGAAAAACTTGTAATAAAATGACGTATTTAGTGTTTTAGCACTAACTGTTAAACTTCCTACAACTTGTACCCCTGACACTTGAAACCTGTATCTGGACTCTGCTAGAGAGAAGAATATACTTAGTTAACGTTGCATTATGTGTAATGAATCTGTAAGAGTTCATTTTTTTTTACATCATTATTAATAAAACATGGAATGAGCAGACTGCAGTTTATTTCTAGTTGTTTTTTTCTGTTTTTTACATTTTCAGTCATAATACAAGCTATTGAATTTCCGCAATTTTAAGAACAATGACTGAAAAATATACCTATTTCTGCCTAGGTACATATACTTACTGAAGTATATAATAATTTAATAAACATTAATTATATGATGAAAATGTTATCGGAAAAATTACTATATAAAATCCGAAGAAATATAGATGCATCAATTAAGATATGATCTGAATTTAAGAAATGCGGGGAAATGTGTTGACACGCCTATTTACGTTTATTTTTATCAATGATAATGGCGTTTAAATTAATTGACAGTCTCCATGCACTAAGTACCATGAATAATAAAAGTTGAAAAATACAAAATTTATGAAATTGCCGTTTGAAGTTTCCAAAATTAGAAAAATGTTATTTAATCAGACAATAAAAAAAGAAATATAAAATTCATGATTCAAGTCAAATATTAATTTAAGTTGCCCACATCAAATTATTATCCAATAACAAAAACAAATGCAACAGTGCGCAGTGCGCACACCGTTCTGACACCCGGCTATCAGCTGACAGACAAACACACAGACATCTTGTCAGTACAGAAACTTGAAAGTGTAACGCGTTCACAAATAAAGCCGTTTATTTTGTTTAAATATATTGATTAATTAAAGTGAGGAATAAATTTTATCCACGATTTTTTAAAACACTGATTATGTTCAATAACATTGATCTACGTCTATCGTTTAATCAAAGATTTTTGTGTAAACGTGACGTCATGAAGGTACATTGTCGCGGTGATGGACGCAGTGAACAATGTAAGTTATTTGTTAATATTTAAAGCTTTTTAAAAGTATTTACAATGTAAACAGTCTGAAAATCAAAAGATATACAGTATTTAATATTATGGTCAGTTTATTTTTGTAAATTGTTTAGAATTTCATTGAAAAATATCCCATCAAAGTTTCTAGTTGACAATGGAATGACTTCGACGTCCTTGAATTTTATTTACCCATTTGTGTATTAAACGAAATGTACAACACCTACGTATAAATTAAGATGAAAATAGTTTAAATTTTGTGTATATTTTTATGATGTTTATTTAAAATATATGCTGATTGAATGACATCTGTTAATTCAAGTTATGCAGAGTGATTGAAGTCAGTAAAGTGAGAAAGTTAGAAGTAGGGCGACAATTTCGCAATAATAGCTACAAGCATATTTTTTATACGAAGTCGCGATGCTAATACGATTAGTTCATTTTGATTATGTGACATTGAAACTTGGTAAATTATAATTACTTTTTTGCTTTGATGCTTAGGTATATTTAACCCCTCTTATTAGTTAAATTTGTGCTATTTCAGCTCGTAAAGTGTAAGTTATTTTAATTCAATACTGACTTTGTGCTGTGCATATTATAAACAGTGTTTTAACAGTACTTACGGAAGTTTATATGATAATGAAATACGATAACTTAATTATTTCTTTTGCTGTTGTTATTTCAACTTGACTCTAACCAGCAATGCATATTTTAATGATTGGTTTGTTCTTTATTGGTGATTGTCAATAAAAACTATAGATAAACGAATAAATAGATAACTGTTTTATTTTTGTGTTGATTTTGTATCGAAATTTTAAACACATTAGAGAAAACATTCTCGGATTAAATAACAAAATTATTGACTTCTGTTAACACTAGACGTAGGTTCAATAATTACCGTTTATTGGAAAATCTACCATTATCTATATATTACTGCATTATTACCTCTAAATTAAAAAAAAAAACGGATACAAAATACTATTTATTAAAAAAATGTCTTGCAAAATAGATCTAAAAATATTTGACTTTTTCTAAACTACTTATTCACTTGAACTTCATAAAACTTTAATCTTTGATTTACAGCGACGAACTTTTCAGTGTTTAGATATTACCTACATGTTTTCGCTTGCCAATGTGTCTCTGCTTGCTATCGCGCCTTAAATGTTAGTATTGTTGTTTCTTATATTGTAATCTTTTTTTCTTTCTAGAAAATAGAATTATCAGCAATGACAGAAATACAAACGAACAGTTACATTTTAAACAAAGATAAAAGTAGCATTGGAAATTATATGGGCACATCCAAGCCCCATTATGCTATTTACCATAATAATTTTGGAAGCAAGAGATCTGAGCTGAGATTATCAGATATTACAGGCAATTCAAAGTCAGTGCTTTCAAATGAAACAAACTACGAACCAATCACAGAAATGATCAAAAATAATAATTATAAAATGTCGCAAAACGGTCTTAGCAATAATCCAGAACATATCGGTAAAGAGCCTTACTTGCTTAACCAACAAGTGCTTATAAATTTTCCTAATAATCATAAAACATCCTGTGCGGACAATAGTTCGCAGCAATCGGATAACTTAATTTCTTTTCAACCGAGCCCTCGATCGAAATATTGTGAAAACGGTTCGAACGACGATCAACGCAAAATGCAAACGAGTCAGTCGGAACGGGACAGTATTAAAAACGTCGATCCGGAACAGAATCGCGATTGTCAAACGGATGAATCGAAACGAATGAGTAACGATCAAAGTATCGACGACGACATAAATGCGGAGCATATTTCAGAAGAACCGTCACATCACGCCAGACGACCCATGAATGCTTTTTTGATTTTTTGTAAAAGGCATAGATCTGTCGTCAGGGAGAGATATCCAAGTTTGGAAAATAGAGCAGTCACCAAAATCTTAGGCGAATGGTGGGCACAACTCGATCAAGATGATAAGGCAAGCTATACAGCTCTCGCCAAACAGGTACCTAAGACAATAAATTAAAAAAAAAAAAAACAAATTCGAATATTAACTGTCTTTATAGGAAGCTATTTAACGAGTTCTCAGATTAAAATTAAGTAAATCGCTCACAATTAATATCAACTCCTTTTGTACGTAATTTGTACGTAAAGTTCCATTTATTGCAGCTATTATATCTTTTTTTTTCTTTTGACGTGTTTTTAACATTTTTTGTATACCTAACTAAGAGCAATAAATCTATCTATCTATTCTAAAAGTTTCTGGACCGATAAAGATTAAAAGTATTTATCACAATTTGCTATGAAAAAAACTATACAGTATGGTTTTTTAAAAACCGAACACCCTTTTATTTCTTAGAGAAAGGGTTTTCGAAAAAATAGTTTCGGACAAAAGTTAAAGGGAATCAAGGGGGAAGAACAGTGATGTAGTTTTTTTTTCGTTTGGTGGAGGTGTCTACAAAATATCAAGGTCACCTACACTTTCTTAAATACGACCCTGTATTTTTTATCTAGGATTATTGTTCTTTGGGTCAAAGCGATCAACTCTTGTACCAAACATTTTTGGATTTGATGCCACCGTGAACCGCTGTTTGATTCTCAATTCATCCCGTTTCCTATTTTAGTGGATTGTGTGAGTTGGAAAAACTTTTTCAGGGGTTTTTCCGACTCACACAATCCATTTCACTGGTATATATCGTAATAATACGGGTAATTTTAAAAATGCTGAAAATATTATTTCAATATCTCCGCTTAATATAAATTTTTTTGTACGCGGGGACGCAAACAAGCCCGATTGGCATCTGGTCGGTCGTTGTGACTGTAGATTTTGACGTTCCGCGACACGATGTGTCATATTAGCAATTACGGTAACTAATAAGTACGAATACCTACCAACAGTAAGTCATAAAAGTAAGGAGTTGCCTTCATGACTTGGTATATTATTAGTTACTATAAATGTGAAAATTGTGCCGGATGATGCCACGCGAACTATATAACGCGGAGAACTGTCAAATAAATATTTTGTAATTTATAAAGTTATCACTAGAATTTATTCGCCACTAATTTTGTCATTTTTAGGAATATGATTAAGAGTAAAAAAATTAAATATGAAAAACTTCCTGATTGTCTTATGTCAATTTATTCAAAATTACTTTTTTTGGTTTGTGATCAAAACCATTTATCTTAGAAGTTTAAGCGTAACTCCTGTCGTTACATTCTATAATATCAATGTTTATATGTTGTTTTTTTTTTCTTTCGTACAGTACAAAGACGCTTTCTTCAGTGCAAATCCGAACTTCAAATGGTATAAGCTACCTGCACCTCCCTTGCGTACACTAAACACTCGGCCTAGTAATATAACTCGAAGTGGCAATCCTTCTTCGCATGTGAGCGGCTCATTTTCTGAAGAAGTCTGTGTTGATCCGAGCCCCGCCCCGTCTTCAGTTTTTACACCGGGAAAATTAGCCGATGAAACCCAGCTCGGCAATCTGAACTCTCTCATTAACCCGTATTATAATAACAGAACAGATAATGCCGAAAAGTTTACGGACGAAGCCAAAAACTTCGAATTGAAATATACCAATATTAATAATAATATATTATTCAACGAAAGCGGAAATAAAAGTCCACGTGTCGATTTTTCATTAAAAACAGCTTCCGATGAATTAAAAACGTATTTTCAAACACCAAACAACGGAAATTGTATCGAAAAGGAAATTCCGCCGAAGCCACCGAAAAAAAGATTTATCAACGAAATGAGTACGTCATCGTACAATAATAAGAGCATTGTCAGAAATATATTTGAAAGAGATTTTCAAAACAACGTTTCAGAAAATCAATCGTCACAGGCCAAACAGTACTTACAAGATGCATCCAAAAATATTGAAAACCAAAACGAAAATATCAGTTCAAATAAGAATCCATTTTTTAATTTGCGCTCATATGCATTGTCGAGTGCTCAGCCATCATCGCACGATAAACCCAACGAAATGTCCAATTATAATTCCGATTCTGATAGCGATGACAGCAAATCAGATTTTCAATACCAGAACACGGCTGTTACAGAGCTAAAAAACGAGAGTTCTGAATCTTCAGATGACCGTTACAAATTATTACATAATAGTTCTGAAAAAATCAAACCGGAGAATTTAACTCAGCAGCAGTTGATCGACAGGGTAGTCGATCGAATGTGCGGCAGTGCAAACAAGAAGTTCAGCGTTTCCGAAGGAGAGATCGATCCCGACGCGGCCGCGTCGTCGGACGTGAAATACAGATCTGCGAATACTCAGTCGAACGGGGGAATTGCGAGGACGTCGGTACGCTCTTGCAAAGGGAAACGGTATGCTGAGTTTATGGTCGAAAATAAATTGATAGTAAATAAACGCGGTCGAAAAAATAATCCGGCGAATGTACGAACACCTCCCGGAACCAAAAAATTTAAACATAGAGCAAAACAAAGGAATTCGACAGAAGCGTCTTATCAGCATGCTGCCGACACAGTTTCTGAAAACAAATCAGAAACACTGTATATTGATTTGAACGAGACGATTCAGAAATTATCGAATCGTACACAAAACGTTAACAATTTTAGAATAGAAAATCCCACGCCGAATGACAAAGGTGCGAACTTATTTCGTAATTGCAAAATACCGACAGAATCACGTAAACGGACCGTGTCGGAAGCTTCGGACGATAGTGTTTCTAAGAAAATGTTTCGAGCTGCGGATTTTAATTTGAATGAAAAAATCGAAGCTCTGCCGAGTTTGAGTCTTGAGAAATTTCAACAGAAAAAGAAGGAAAATAAGAAAAAAAAGAGCATCGTTAGCGGTTGCAGTACAAAACGATTATTGGATTATTCTAGTGACGGTAGGCCTGTTGAAAGTTGCTACGCAAATGAAAATTCACATCAGGAAACGAACAATAACGTAACTTTGACAGGATCTCGAAAACGCAAGGCTCGCAAACAGAGCATCACTCATTTAGAAGTAAGTAATAATAATGTGCCTGCAACTGTTTCGTCTTCTGAACCGGATCTTTTCGGTTTAACTACTTTGGCAGAAGTTGCTTTAAATTCTGACAAACTTAAATCGGACGCCGACAATGAATAAAATTATTATCTATGATTTCCTTAGTTGAAACAGATTGATTGCGTTATTTTAAGGAATATTGTTCCTTGTATAGATTATGCCAAATATTAGCATAAGTGTAAATACTTCGTAAAGTCATACTTTGTGTTTCTTAAGAAGGGAGAGTATACAAAATTATCGGCGGCAAACTCCAGTTTTTGTTATATTTCAAATGTTTGTTTGTTTTTTTTTTTTACAAATGAAATATATATTAAAAGTTTAATGTTTTAAAGATTATCTAATAATCGTTAATATTGTTATTCATAGTTATTTGTTTTTTTATCGAGAAATTTTATTATTAAGTTATTGAGAAAATTTATATTATGATATATTGTTTGTTTTGATAATGTTAAGGTCAGTATGAGAGTTAATCAAAAATTCTATATTTTGACATTTTAAACTTACATTTTTTACCACTACTTTTTTTCATAATCGAATACCGAAATCAATATAACACCAATAATCTTATGAAATTTTAAATCATGAATGTAAATTTTAGCAATATTTTATTAAGGCATGCGCTTTTTATTGTAAAAGTTTTCCATTCTAAATGCATTTTGACTTAGAATTAAAAACAATTATTCACTGAAGATTATAAAAAAACGAAAAAAATTCTTTCATAGTAATTACTATAATAGCGCAGGCAAATTAACTGATTTAGAATTCAAAACCTCTATGAAATTATTGTAGACAGAACTTTTATCATTGGAAACGGTAAAGGGGCTTATAATGAACGTAAAGAATAAAAATGTCAGGTCAGCGGTGGTATAGGGTTAATTTGCTGAAAAGGGTAGCAAAATGTATTATTGTCTTTTCCGGCGAAACTTGACGTTCTATCAAAAAATGTCCTACAAAGTAGTTGCAGATCATAAAAGAACTACACCTTTCATAAGGGTCACTTTTTACTGTGACCTCAAAATTTCCATGAAAAACGCGAAAAGTGTGAAAAACGATTTATTCTTTACGTTTATTATAAGCCCCTTTACCGTTTCCAATGATAAAAGTTTTGTCTACAATTAATAAACATTCTAAATCTAATTTGCCTGCACTAATAAGTAATAACTAATTAACTATGTCTATGGTAGTAGCATATTAATATGAAAAAAAAAAAATTTAGAACGTTGCAAAATGCTTCGATCATTTGATTTTCAGATGTCTATGGCATTGAAATTCTTAATGTAATGAATTTATTATCAAGTAGTTCCAACAATTTACAATAAATTATAAGTTAAAATCAAAATTATGGGACCATGACTTAAATATTGAATTTTATAAACAAATTTTATTCACGTTGTATTTAAAATATTGGTTTATATTAATCACCTATATTCTATAAAATGGTAAAGCTATTACCATAGGTTTTTTAATAGCGATCATTTATTTGACTAGCAAAGCATAGTAAAAGAGCCAATGGGGCTGTGTCGCGCTTAAAAATTTTGTAATTTTGAAGAGTGCATTTTATACCTCATACATAAACAAATAACAAACAAGAATTAAAGAAGTGAATATATTTTAAACGTCGGAAATGAACTGCCATTCGATGATGTAGATTGTAGAAGACTGCTCACACAGCATCGTTAATAAAAAGAGATGAATATAAAATATAATATGTTCTTTGTAGAGCTGTAAAAGTAACGAGAAATTGTGTACCCGTATGTATTCGTTACTTAAAGAACCAGTACCTGTTACTTTCGTATCGTTACCTTACTCGTTACTTTTCATACGACATATAATCGTGTATAACAGCATCAAGAAGTGTATGTTCTCTGGCATCAAGCATGTACCCATCCCATCGAGGCGCGTCGCATCGTAATACGGTATGACTTCGTTCGTATAACGTATAACCGCATCAAACGAGTCGAACTGACTCCATGTCAGTTCGATACGACAGATGCGAGTAACGAAATGAATTTGTAAGTAACGATTCGGTACTTCGAGTCAGACGATGTACCCGTTACTCAGTAACGAATACATACGGTTTGTTACAGCTCTAATTCTTTGTGGTTCGCACAGATCAATAGCTCTAATTAACTAATCGCGGGCAGACCAAAGATTCCTTCATTTTTGTAGCGGCATATTTCCGCGTTTAAATTTATATTGAGAAATCCACCTTTAGATTTTTTTTTGTAGAAAAAGCTACCAAAAAATTCTCGAAAAAAAATTGCCTTTATCTATTTGCATCCTTCGAAAAAAAAAGTTGTGTGACACGAGCCCGTTGAATTAAGTGATATTCCCAACAAATTATAATACACAATCTGAAAATTGTTAACAGGATTCGACAAATAAGTAATAAGATATTTAGCTAATTGTTTAATTAAAATTCGGAACTTATATCCTTTGAATAAGAAGAGATCAAACGTGTAAACAAATTTGCATGATTCACAGCGTCGAATATTGACTGTTAAATCAGGACAACCCGTGTTTACATGTTTGATCTTTTCTTTAAGCCTTAAAAAGTAATAGTAGGTATTGAACATTTTGCAAAATGTTTGATAACTTATTACAGGAATCATGTTAACAAATTATTCCACCTTTACTTACCAGATGTAAAACTAATTCATATGTAATAATTAATAATCTTTAGTGATATTAAACAGACAGTGGAAGGTCAATAAAAAGGGTGAATTCAATAATAATTATGTCAAAAATGGCCTTAAAAACTGGTAAAAGTACAAGATATGAATGAAATTCTACTGTCTTACAATTAACACTAAATTAAGATTAGAATACTTATATTTTATTATCTGATTAGTGGCTATAAAACTTATGATCTTATACGTAATATTACTTCGTAATAAACTTCCAGAATCATAGAATGATTGGAAATATAATATAGGATCGAACAAGAGTCTGAATTCATTTGAATATCGCCAGTGATACTGCAAAACTGCATAACGGTATATAAGAACACAGCGTAAGTGTTCGGAACAAAATGATGCCATTAACAAACCAAATTTTACACAGCGCAAAGGTTTTAAGGTCTTTCTGATTGGTCAATTGGTCAAATTAACACCAGATCAAATGCGCCAATCAGATCGTAGATCATGTCTATATTATGTAATCTAAATTCTGCTACCACAAGCAGTTATGCGGGATAGTGCAGTGTGACATCCAGAAGTTCTGTAATATCTTTGATACGACTATCCGGATTTTAGTAGAATATTACACATTTAATTAAGTATAGAAGCGCAGGTGGGTTCGGTGAGCTTTGTAACATTAAAATTAATTTTTTGTTCCCATGGAACTGCCTGTAAATTTTTAAGGATTCCAATAGAGCTCTTCTTTTTGGACGTGAGAAACGTAGAGAAATTTTGGTCCAACCCCGAGGTATCGCCATCCGACCGACGCCAACAAAGTTTGGCAAATACACTAAACGGCGTCATCTAGAACAGTTCATAGAAGCAGATTTAATGCCCTTTAATTTATCTTTTCCTGCGATCTGTTACCTAAATCCTCTATACTAGTACCGCGGTTGTTGTGTTGTTCCATTATTCTACCTCCGCCACCACTTCTGTCATTTGCCTATACATATCTGATCAGAAACCCTCGCCTATACCCACTGCGCCTAAAGAAGTTCCACATCAAGAGGTTACCTTCATTTCCGACTAAACCTAGGGACTTCTGTTTAAACATAGACATGCTCATCGGATCCTCTCGGTGTTTATATCTATACGTGGAAAATTCATCTAAAATTCAAGTGACCGAGTCATAGATACTCAAATGAGTCCCGACTCTTTAACCCTGACCGGCATATTGTATATTTTGTTTGTAAGTTTAGAGTCATTATTAAATTGTTAAAATATTATGGAGTAATACCTATCTTATTTGGCTTTAAAAAAAAGCAGTTGTCTATTTTAGTTCATGTAAGTAAATGCGTAAATGCGAAACAATCTAAATTCATCCTGGTTTTGTCAAAGCACAATTTTGTAGAGTGTAAGTTTTTAAGTCATAAAAATAAAGGCATTTTTTTGCTTTTTTAATTTATAATGTTGAAATACTATAATATTATACTCTGTTAGGTGTTGAGAATGCTTAAAATTTTCTTAAAATATTATATTAATGTTTGACCAAAGGACACTAGTGAAAATGTTTTATTGATAGTATTTTTATGTACCTATATAAAGATGTGACAAACAAATTCTATATAGATAGATTTTATACCATTGTTACATTAATTTAGATTTTTATCGTCAAAATATTAATTAAGAAAGCCTGTCTTTTTGCATTTTAAATAATATGTTATGTAACAGTCGATGATAAAAATTTGAATGACGTTTCTTGAGATATTATGGAATGAAAGGTTACGATCATGCCATAAAAACGATATAATGTTCAGTTATGATTTGATCGACGTGATTCGTTAGACCGTCCGCGCACACGAAAGCTCAAAGGCGATGCGATATCCGTTCGCTAGCGGCTAGGTCACTTCCCTAGGTAAAGGAATGGGGAGCGACCGATTAGTAAGTGTGCTTCTATCTTGACAAAAAGCAAAAATAAATAAAAAAATACTGAAAGATTCAGGCGTTCATCGTAATTAATGCAAGCTTCATTTAACAGAGGAGTTTCTCTGTTAGACGAGGGGCCGCCAGCAGTCGAAATTGTTTTAAATCCCGTTACAATATGGACCTCTTGTTTTCCATCAAAACGAGGAGAGCTTATCGTGTAATTTAATGGAAATCTTCAAAAAGAACAGATTATAAAAGAACACGCATTCACTATAAAACTGTATATTTTTAGTCAGCAGCTAAATAGAAAAGAATTTAGCAGCTTTAAAAATTATGTATAAAAAAGTAATTCATGGCCATATTATCGTACAATGTACTTTTTTACTCTCGGTAAGAAAATAATAATTCTGAGGCAAATAACTGAAACATTACTAAGTAGACAGAATTTAACAAAAAAGACGGATACATTATTTTTTCGGAAGTTTATGATTTTTTTAATATCAGGTGCTTTGTTATCCATTGTTCTGTTAATAACGCTTTGAAAATCTTTGATTAAAAAAAAGTCAATAATCTTATCAGTGCCGGATTATTCAAACAAAAGTCGATAAAGCAGTTATTTAAAATGATAAATTAAAAATAATATCAAAACAACTCTAACAATATATATAAGTATGTAAAGTATTGAAAAAATAAAACAATATTATTATCTGTGCAAAATGTGCTATGTGAAAAATAACAAAGAATTTTTGATGTACATAATTTAAACTTTGTACCTATTTGGAAAATACGTGAAAAATGAAAATCTGTTTCAGGAACCGGTTTAGTGCGACGAACTCTACTTTCTGTTTGTAGAAAAGTTATGTTTTCTCTTCAATAGGTGTAGAAATTTACATTTGCTACGATTACCTACATTTGTTTTTTTTTTTAATATAAGATAATTTTATAAAATATTCTGCAATAGATAGATGAGAAAAATGATGGACAGATGATATAATATTGAAAGAGAAAATTGAATGTGATAATATATATTTATATTTATATATTTTTATATTTGGTTTTCGGAAAGAAAGGGCGCTGTGATTTATTAACAATAGCTATTTGTTATCTGTATCTAATTTTAGTCTCGTAAAACCTTTATATTATAGTCTTTACATCTTATAATTAGCATGTTATTTCAACTACTGGCAAAAAATAATTCATTTATTATTTATAACGACCATTTTACATTGCAATCCAGTAAATATGAATAATCGACATATTTAATAAACTTTTAAGGCGGTATTAATATATTACTCATAATATATAGGTATTTAACAATAATAATTGACTAGAGTCTGCATGTAATACTTATAAACTGAACAAAAAACTGACAGTACCGCGAAGCTCTTTGTTGATTGATAATAAGTAAAATTTAACTCCAGATATTACCAAAATGACAGAAAATGCTTCACATTTTTTGGTTCTTTGGCAGTGGTCTCCTATCTTGTACACTGTACGCACTACGCAGCAATATTATGCGCTTGGACGTCCACATCTCATAACGCAGCCTCCTTTGTCAGCTGATCATCAGTTGATGTGCGGTGTGTCTAGCGTTCACTATTACTGAAGGCGCAGCGCATGGCGCCATCAGTCTGTCAAAGGAGACCTCTTTTATACATAATCGTTGAAATAACAAGTTCGTTATTTAATTGAAATGTTTACTTTTAATTTAGTGTTTCTAGTATCAATATAATTTGATTTCTTGTACTCCGTATGACAGATAACTTTATTTGGTGCCATTTATATTTATTATTAGCTGCTCCCCGCGACGGCGCGCGTGATTGTGATGAAACACGGTGGCGACAAAAATAGTGAAGCTTTCGGCTATATATATTAGATATAGAGGAACAAATAAGTATGATCTAACTCCTAGAAAACAATTTTTTAAAACGCGCGTTGAGACACAACCATCCGCAATAGCCCGCGCGACATGCAGCCTTTGTGATATTAAGTCGTTGGAGGGGGAAGCGGTGAGTGGAAGTATCGGGTTTAAGATCCCGACAGTGATATTGTTGGAAAGCAAATTTTTCTTATATAGTATTGTAACTGTAACAATGTGAAATCAAATTATTGATATCAATTTTTTTTCAATGCGAATGTATTTTGACGAACTACAGTTTTAATAGCCTAAGTTACTCCTTAAAACATTAGCTATCTGCATTGAAAATCCCGTCAAAATCAGTCCAGTCGTTTAGAAGATTAGCCGGAACAAACAGACAAAAACTTTAAAAATTGTTTTTTTGTTGTAAGTACCCTATAAGTATACTTTCATATGCATTTAGTAAAAAGCTGTTATTTTGACATTACAGACACTTCAATTTTTAACCGACTTCAAAAAAGGAGGAGGTTCTATGTTCGTCTGTATGTATTTTTTTTCTATTTTTTTTATGTATGTTCACCGATTTCTCCGTCAATTTATTATGGACCGATTTTCAAATTAATTTTTTTTATTCGAAAGAGTGCACTTCCGAGGTGGTTTCATCGGAACCAAGTCAGGATCTGATGGTGGAATCCGGAGAAATCGAGGGAAACTCTCAAATTTTACCCATTGCAATACTTCATAAAATAACTGCATAATTTTTAGTGTTAGATTGAGTAAATATCTAACACTTAAAAGAGAAAAATAAAATATTTTTAACAAAAAAATTGAACTGACTTCAAAATATGCACTAAAAAGTAATAAAATAATTGCACTTTTGGAGTCGGTGTCAGCCAAGGAATCACTGCAATATACCTAGCAATAATAACACCGACTCCAAAAATGCAATTATTTTATTACTTTTTAGTGCATATTTTGAAGTCGGTTCAATTTTATTGTTAAAAATATTTTATATTTATCTGTATAGATAAATTTTACATAAGAATACAGATATTGTATATATAGACGTTCGACAACTGAAGTCATATGCGTGTATTGCAAAGCTATAACAGCGTAATATCGTTTTGTTTTGTTTTTTAGCAAATACAATACGGTTTCAACATCTAAAAGCCAACGCAGAGAAACACTAAATTTAAAATTTAAATGTTATTGATTTTCTATTTACATATTATGTATAATAGGATAAGAGTGCCTTTTAATTTGTACACGCGTATCCTGTCTTGGATATTATATATTTTATATTGAATACCTGATTATATTTAACGCAATATTCTATTGTAGACGAATAAAACATGTAGAATATGAACAATTTGACCTGAATACCTCTTATTTACCTAGCTTCTATCTGTGTAATTAATATTAATGATAGTCTTCGTATTCTAAAGGACAAAATGATAACAATAATTTATCAGTGATATTACTTGAACATGAAAGACAAAGTCACATCACTTGAATATCTGGCAACATTTGTTGGGGCGGTTTCATGTCTAGCACACGGATTGCGGTTCTTGGTAAAACTTTGCTCATTCATAAATAAATAATGTACTATAACCATATATCTATTAATTAACTATATGAATCATTGTCCATTTACTCAGTATGCGATGAGTGAAGGCAACAAAGCGTATCGAAAATATATCTGAGTCTCTTTCTTCAATGTAATTCCCTGATTTCTCCGATGATAGGTTTGGTTGATCTGCTTCATAGACATACTATGTCCATGATCTGCTTGCATACTTTGTCTTTTTTTATGACGTTAACATGGGCGTACCCAACTTTGGGCTCAGGAGGAAGCAAATTATAAATTTCTTAAGTTGGGTCCTCCGTGCTTGTTTTGCCCCCTGGGTACGCCCATGCGTATGGCTTAAAAAAAGACAGAAATATATCTTTACACCTTAATGGTTTGATTGCGATTTTATTCCTATGCTCAGTATAGAATAAAAGTATATGACTAACTAAGCCAACCATTCCGTTTATTAATCCTTCCTCTTTTATTAATTAGCCCGGTCAAATTAGCATAAAAAATAGGGGTACCCTTGCATAAATTCACAACAAGCTGAAAATTTACAGGCACGTAAGGGATACCACTCTAATGAAATCCTGAAAAGTCCCCATTGATCCCGTGTGTGCAAAAATTTTTATTCAAGGTCAAAGGTCACAAAAATGGGTTTTTTGTTTTTTTTAGTCAAACGGTTAGTTTTACGATAAAAATAGCTCAGACTAAATTTGTAAATCAGGTCATTAGCTACTAAAATTGTCCTTATAATTTTTTCTCTAAGATCTACCATTTCTGAGAAAAAAGGCCATTCGAAAGTTAGCTGGAGCTGTATTCTCCATAAAATGCACAATTTTTCACGCCACCTATAAGGTAGTGTACGAGCTACGTTTTTTGTAACGAAGTTTCCCCGGTAGGCATACTCCACGATCTGTTTTAGTGGTAAATCAGGTCTTATTGAGCTTCTTCTGCTTCTTCATTTCTACTTCCATAATTATCTTCTTCTCCTTCTTTTTCCTCTGCATCCTCCTGAGTCGATGTAAATTGTTGTAGCAGCGATACATCATCTGTTTCGTCGTTGATGTTGGTATCTTCTTCTGTTGAAAGTTCGACGTTTGAACACGACTGGCCTTGACAACTGATGCATGTTGTTGAACAAAATAAGCCCACTTTTTTGCAGCTGCATTTTGAACTACACCCCTTCTTACAATTGCAAAAAATGGTGTTAAGGAGCTTCTCTGGTGCAGGCGGAAGTAGAGTATGGATTGGCTCCAGTACATTGTCAATTAGCTTCCAACCCCATTCTTCTGGATCCAGTGCATTGCCAAGCCACACTTGAACCTGGTAATACACTCGATAGAAATGTTGCTGAGCAGAAGCTGAGGTTGGAGGAAGACAATCTAATTGCACACGTTTTTAGGCGCGATTAGCGTAAGCTAAGCGCCTTATATGTACTCGCTTTGTCTGTGAATCTGTGAGTCACGCTTTTTGTATCCAGCGTACAGCCCAAACGCCTTAATCGATTTTAAAAAACTTTTTTTTGTTCGATTCGTCTCCGGGTAACTTAAATCCTAACGTCGCCCGATTTTTGAATTTTGACCCCAGAGGGGAGCAATAAAGAAAAAACGAAGTTTTTTGCTTATAACTCACTCAATTTAAATCAGATCGGTTCGAAACCTGTCTTAAACGAAAGAGGAGAAAATTTTACATAAATTTCGTACAACAGAATTTGTCAAAACAGGTTTTTTATACCAATTTATTTAGAAATAAATTCAATTTGATATAATCGATGGCAAACATCTTTCGGTTATCTCTCTCTGTTGCACGGTTTAATATGGTAATATAAAGATTACGTTTGTTCTGTCTTAAAATAAAACGATTGCATTTGTTCAAAAACGGATGGCATTTCAAATATTTGTAAAATGCAACGCCTTCTGAGTTAACAATTTGAATAACTAATTATTAGAACATAATT
This sequence comes from Xanthostigma xanthostigma, assembly GCA_963575645.1. Classification (NCBI taxonomy): domain Eukaryota; kingdom Metazoa; phylum Arthropoda; class Insecta; order Raphidioptera; family Raphidiidae; genus Xanthostigma; species Xanthostigma xanthostigma. The sequence goes on from OY754471.1 coordinate 26,689,610, forward strand.
TTTTGACAGATGCAAACGTCATTTTTGACATTTCTTACCATTCCGACACCACAGATGAGCGGATTGAAACCAAATTTTGGGAGGATGTTTGATATGCAAATACGAAGTGGCCTATTGTTTTTTGGGAACATCGGCGCATGCGTAAAAGAGTATATCTTTTATAATGTTGTTTTATATAACAATAATATAGTTTTTAAAAAGACTTATTATTTTATCTATTTTTACATGAAAGTTTTGTAAACTTTTTGGGGAAAATCGGCGCATGCGCAAAAGAGATATGGGCTATGACGTTGTTTCTTATATAATAATGATTTACATTTCATAACGGTTGATTATTCTATCTGTTTTACAAGAAAGTTTTGTAATTTATTTTTGGGGAAAATCGGAGCATGCGCAAGAGATATTATGTGCTATAACGTTTTTTATATAACAATGGTATACTTTTCATAGCGGCTTATTATTCTATCTGTTTTACAAGAAATTTTTGTATTTTATTTCGGGAAAAAACGGCGCATGCGAATCAGAGATATATGTTATTACAAGAAAAATAAAATAATAATGAAAAGAAAGTTTTTATTGAAATGTACCAAAAGTGAAATATAATTATTTTAAATATTTAGGGTAATAATTATAAAAAAGTTGGTTGTGACTTATTATTAATAAATTATTAAAATGATTTTTTCCTTTCTGTGTTTCAATATTTTCAACTGTAATTTTTTTCGTAGATTAAGTTAATTAAATTATATTATTAAGCTCAAAGTGTCGTTAAAAATATACAACAATTTTCAAACATAACGCCGGGGTATATTTTATAGAATTTCGCGCCTTGTAATTCTTGAATTACTTGTGTCTTCAGACAATATTTTTTATTACGTGATCGTTTAGCAAAGGATAAGTAACGATACTTATCAATGCAGGTGATTTTTGCTGGAGCTCCATAGACTGAAAGAAGAAAGCGAATTCCGTGAACTATTAGAGTTTCTGGCGTAGAATTTAAATCTTCGAACACTTGGGCACATCTCACTAAATCCTGTTTTTCGAATAATCTCAAAATTGATGTTTTTCCCCTCCTGAATAATGCTGATGTAGTGTCACAGCCAGTGAAAGCATGTAAAAATAAAAGATGGCGTTTACATTTAGGGAAAGCCGATAAACTCTCATTTGAAAAAAATTCTGAAGATTGTTGAGCCTTGCCAGGTTTCAAAAAATAAATAATTTTGTCACTTGAAGTTCGAGCAGTAATTAATACCAACAGATCAATGTCTTCACCAACAACAACATTTATATTTGCTGGATTAAATTGATTGATTGCAGTTTCAACAATAAGTACATCAGCGTCATTGTCAGCTTGCTTAACTAAAATATTCTCGGTAGTAAATTTATCTTTTAGCATTATAATGAGCCGAGACTTATTATTCAGGGTCCTTACGGAGTAAACATATCAAAAGTCCTGACGTTTAGGAGGTGAGCCGGAGGGAGGGGAGCACCAAGAAGGTACCACTTTTGGGGTTTTAGCTTAGGACTCAAAAACGGTACGTCGCATGGGAAAAAATTCTTATACCAAATTAAATCTCATAAAATTGTATACAGATTTTGTTCTGTACACTTTTTTCAAATACTCAACCGTTTTTTAGCTACACGCCCCAGAAAAGTGAGTTTTCGAAAAAAAACTTTTACCTTCTATTTTTCATCAAACATTCCTTCATGTCGTCTAAACTATTCATCTGAGAAAGAAATTTATTGAGAGGGAGTTGTAGAGAATTCAATTACCTTCCACAATATATATAATTTAATATAGTCAGTGGGTTGCGTCGTAGCTGGGACCTACTTGTTCCAAAACCTGCATTTGGGAAGAAAGACAAACAAACAAATATCAAAATTGACAGAGCTTAATGGGTGAACATTTATTGTTAATTGATGGGCCCATTTAACGAATATAGAGGGAATATCCACCCAAAGATTCCGGCAACGTTGATATGCTAGAAAAGAAATGAAAACAACCACTACAAAGTATAAAACAAAGTCCCTGTTTTCGTCTGCCTGTTTCTCCGCTTACTTCTTCTAAACCACGTTCCGGATTTTGAAACGGTTTTCACTAATAGAAAGAGCGCTAACCGAGGAAGACTTGTGTATAGAATTTGTAAATATTTTTTATAAATTTGTTGAACTACGGCGGTGTTTTGTCAAAGACTACATAGTAAAAAACAGAGTCGCTGTCTACATCTGTCTTTTTCTTCGCTTACTTCTTCTAAACCACGTTCCGTATTTTGAAACGGTTTTCACTAATAGAAAGAGATGTAAACGAGAATGATTTGTGTATATAATTTGTAAATATTTTTCACAAAATGGTCTATCTATATATATATTACATATATAGTTTAGCCATTATGTACAAAATAAAAAACTACAGAGGCAAAATGCGACTTTGTTTTATACTATGTAGTGACGTTGATGATGGCAAATTATATACACAAACATTCCTCTTTTATCGCTTTTTCTATTAGTAAGAACCGTTTCAAAATCCGAAACGTAGTTTAGAAGAAGCAAGTGGAGAAAAAGCGAAAGGCAGAGAGCGACTCTGTTTTTTACTATGTAGTCTTTGACAAAACACCGTCGTAGCTCAGCCATTTTGTAAAAAATATTTACAAATTATATACACAAACCTTCCTCGTTTATTATAAATATATTAGTCACGCAAACTTAAAATTTTACTATATTACGCGTCCAGTAATGTTCAGAGACAGCGTAGTCATGCATATTATGGAGAATACAGCTCCAGCTAACTTTCGAATGGCCTTTTTTCTCAGAAATGGTAGATCTTAGAGAAAAAATTATAAGGACAATTTTAGTAGCTAATGACCTGATTTACAAATTTAGTCTGAGCTATTTTTATCGTAAAACTAACCGTTTGACTAAAAAAAACAAAAAACCCATTTTTGTGACCTTTGACCTTGAATAAAAATTTTTGCACACACGGGATCAATGGGGACTTTTCAGGATTTCATTAGAGTGGTATCCCTTACGTGCCTGTAAATTTTCAGCTTGTTGTGAATTTATGCAAGGCTCAATGTCTATTTTGACCGGGCTAAATATACCTATTACCCTATTACACAGACAAGGTATGCATTCAGTTCGACATTAGTGGGCGCAATACAGTAGATCTAGTCAATCAATAAAATTCACATCTGGGATAATTTTTTTAATATTGAAAAATAGTTGGCAAAACCAAAAGTGCACATCCCGCAAGTTTTCCACTGTATGATAAAAAAATAACAATTAAAAAATATTTTTAATAAATTTAAAAAGATTTAAAAATTTAAAGAAATAAATAATTAAAAATTGAAAAAATATTTTTTTTTAAGTTTGCAAAAATAAAAAAAATTAAGAACTATACATAATATAATATATAATTAATATCAAGTGGAATAAAATAAAACAAAATAAAAAGAAAAAAAAAAGAAAAATATCAATGATTTCGTAAGGAATCGAACCCAGGACCTTGCCCTTGGGGATCCAACGGCATAACCATTACGCCACGGCGACCTAATACCTGTAGTGGTGTTATCACGGTATAGAAGTGTAGCACTTGTTTTATGGATTACACTATATTTACACAGCAATTATTATATTGTTTTTAAACTATTAGCTGTCAAAAATAATAAAAAATAAAACTGTTTATAAAAATTAAACTACTGAACACATTTTAGTGAATTTAAATAGGGTTCTGGTCTGATAGTAAACAAAGTGAATAAAATATAACCCAAGGCAATCCGACCAAAATTGCGATCTGTAGAGTCGTGACGTACGTACGTACATACGTACAGACCAACCGACAACTGCTGTTTGTGATTTTCAATTACAATTTTAATAGTATTTATGAACTCGAATTGATTTAAAAATGGTTCTATTTTATAGATTAGAATCTCCTCTTTTCAAAAAGCTTCAATTTGAATGGATTTCGTGTGAAATTAACTTAGATATAACTTCTTATATGAATGAAAGTCAGCTCTGACGCACAAAGCGATAATAAAGCACATACCGCTAGTTTAGCGGTATGTGCAATTGTAAAAAAATATTTCATGTTTGCAACGTAAATAAAAAAAAAAAAAAAATGTGGCACGCCTCCGTCGCGCATTTAAAAATCGCTTGTCGACATCACGCCTCAACACACATTGTAAAAAGAAACAGGAAGCATCGCTTCATAATACTTAAATAATAAATTTTATTGTGAAAATCAGTAATACATAATTTATTTGTAAAATTCATGTTCACTCTCATCTTTTTTGATGTTATTTTTATAACCTTTTTCGAAATCTTTTGGTAATACAATATAACGATTTTCACGAACAGCATGCATGCCCGCTTCTTGGCAGATTGCATTTATATCGGCCCCCGAAATGCGATCTGGTCTGGCTACAAAATCTTCCAGATCGACTTCCTCAGAAAGATTCATTTTTGCAGTGATTGTGCTGAATACCAAACGCTTCTGCCGACGATCTGGCAACGGAAATTCAATTTTACGGTCCAAACGGCCGGGACGCAACAATGCCGGATCTAGAGTATCTGCTCGGTTAGTTGCCATTATGACCTGCACATAAGCCAAAAAGAAATTTCAATGCAATTCGCATTTTAACGTCGAGCGTGTTTGTCGGTAAGTTCTGTGCTACAAAAGCGTCTGCCGGCAATGCAGAACCCTTCCGACACGACGCGACTGCGAGTAGTGACGGGAGAATCAAATGATTTTCAGAATCGAATACTTTGTATTCGAATACTTTCAAGAATCGAATGATTATTCGAATACAAAAAATCGAATTATTTATATTTCGAATTCCTCTGAAAACGAAGGCGAAGGTGACTAATACTACGGTTTTGTCATGCGATTTTATCACTCGTCTAAGTGCAAATTCCACGTACATCGCCACTTATTGTTTGTTTGTTTATATTTCTTTGGTCCGTTGTAGGCCCGACTCGGATCCGGTTCTTTGAACATTTATTCGGAACCCAAAGGAATGGTGAGACCTCTGGTGAAAAATGCGCCGAACTGCCATAAGGGGGGTTTTTGACAGGTAAACTATAGAGACATAAGGTAAACATCGATTTTGAAACGCATGATGGAGGCTAGACCTAGTCTCCATCATGCTTTTCTAAATCGATGTTTACCTTATGTCTCTATAGTTTACCTGTCAAAAACCCCCCTTATGGCAGTTCGGCGCATTTTTCACCAGAGGTCTCACCATTCCTTTGGGTTCCGAATTGTATTTAAGTTAGGTAATAAATCAAAAGAAACAATTTAAACGTCATTTGTTTTTTAATGGCTTTTCTTTTGGGCTCGTAAGTTGTCGAAAATCAACAACAAACTACGCCACTGCCTTGATCGGCTATGGACGTTACGGCATTTATATTATTTGTATGGTCTACCGACGTGCGACAGATTACGGTGGCTAAATCGGAGAATCGAAATCGACGCGAATTCTGCTTAAGCAATAAGCATTGCATTCGATTCTACTGTAATATCTCGTACTCGCATCCTCACAGAAATCGGTCGGCAAGATATCGAGGCAGAAGTATTCGAATACTTCGTTAAGAATCGATGTTGAGAATCGAATGCATTCGAATACAAGTCAGAATCGAATACTTTTCGATTTTGAATTCGAATAGTCCCTTCACTAACTGTGAGTTTGCTGGCCAAATCTCGGCCTGTTTGAACCGCGGTTCTATAGCAATGCTAGGAGTCTAGAACCGCTGAAACCAAATTCAAACAGTCCGACGGAACCGAGAATTCGGACAACGTGCCCGACGACGAGTTCTGTATTGTCGACAGACGCTTTGATAATGAGATCCTACTGAAAAATAAAAATTTATAACACGAACTTACCTTGACATTAGTCGTTTGGTCAAATCCATCCATTTGATTCAATAATTCTAACAAAATACGCTGCACTTCTCGATCGGCGCCAGTTTGTGCATCGAAACGTTTAGTAGCGATTGCATCAATTTCGTCTATAAATATAATCGCAGGCGAGTTTTCCTTGGCGAGACGAAACACGTCGCGTACCATACGAGGACCCTCTCCCAAATATTTCTGTACAAATTCCGAGCCCACTACCCGAATAAACGCAGCTATAAAAAAAATTAAATAAATTTAAATATAACCACCATTCAGAGTAAATATTTAAACGTTAAGTTTTTTAAAACTTAAAAAAAAAACTAAAATACCTGTTGTATGATGTGCTACAGCTTTTGCGAGCATAGTCTTACCACATCCCGGAGGTCCGTACATAAGAACCCCGCGTGGTGGATCTATGCCAATTTGTTTATACAATTCAAAGTGAGTTAACGGAAGCTCCACAGCCTCCCTGATCTCCTGTTTTTGCATGTCCATACCTCCTATGTCACTGTACTGCACATCGGGTTTCTCATCTGTAATATTTTTATTATTACATTTCAACTATTGTGCGACAAAAACCTTTCAAACACCAATATTTCTTATGATAAGATTATTGAGATATTAAATAGTGTGACTATATTTCGACGAATTACGAATAGTTTATTTCTTGTCGCTTAAAAATTTGGTAATTATACACTTTCGCGGTCACCTGGTTTTTTGGCTCTAGAAAATCGAAAAATCATCCGATTTCGATGAATTTTTTTTAAAATCTTCGTTTTTATGGCGGATTTATGGAAAAAAAATACGAAAATTGAAAAAATCAATATTTCTCACAGTTTCATGACTTTAAATGCAAAAAAAAATGACTTTCTACATATAATCCTTTATAACTGTTTCTGACGTCGTGGAATCAAGTTCGTAAATTTTTTTTCGCAATCTACATAGAAAAATGAATATTTTGAAAAAAAAATTTACAAAAAAGTTAATTTTTCGGTATTTTACAGCCTAAAATGTATTCTATTTCACATTCTAAATCACATTTACACGAATGTTCCAATTTATGCATTTTGATAAAAAACATTTTCAAAACAATTCCGGGGTGAACGATAAACGGGTATGCGAATTGTAATTCCGGGGTGAACGATAAACGGGTATGCGAATTGTAATTCCAGGGTGAACGATAAAGGGGTATGCGAATTGTCTCGCAGTGAAACGGGAAGGGGCAAATGTGGAGTTTTTAAAAAAACAATTCCGGGGTGAACGATAAACGGGTATGCGAATTGTAATTCCGGGGTGAACTAATTTTTTTCTTAAATCCGCCGTAAAATGGAACTTTTTGAGACCGAGATCATTGAAATCCATCTATTTTTCGATTTTCTAGAGCCAAAAAACCAGGTGACCGTGAAAGTGTATAATTACCAAAAATTTTAGGCATTGCATGATTGCATCGGCAGTATTTGTCCAAAAAATAAAGAATATTCACAACTGTAACATACCCGCTTGCAGCATGCTAATCGAAGAATCAGCTTCTGGAGGTAAAACATCAACCAAGGCATTACTGTGCTTATGTAAAGCCACGCTGGCAGACGGTTTCAATAGTTCCCTATCGATCGTCGACAGAATACGCACGTAATAATTGGAGCCTGTAGTAGATCCCACAATGCCGGTATTTTGATCGACGGCTTCGAGAAATTGTCCAATAACAAGCGGCACCGACTGTATCCGTTTCACCTCTTCCTGAGCGTGAAGATATTCTTTTTTCAAATTACGCTGTTCATCTTTTATATACTCTTCTTGGACTTCTAGAAATTCCAGTTGCTGTTGAAGTTTCTGCAAAAACAAACATGTTACTGTTACTTGTTACATTGCTATAATTTGCGTAGGTGTAAGGCTTTTTCCAAGGACAAAGGATTCAACAATCTAAAATCGTTTTGAGTAAATTGTAAACCATTTTCATGATCATTTTGAAACACGAACACTTTCTAAGAATTCTTATATCTCTAAAAATGATGTGAATTGTAAAAACAGCAAAAATATACCTTATACTTCGTATACAGATCTTCAACGTCCAAATCCTGTAAAGGATGTTTTTGTTCTGCTGGACTGCCTTCATCCTGAAAAATATTGTATTAAGTATTTTTAAATATGTATAATAAATCTCTAATATAACTTATCCTACTTTCTCCGGTAAAATTATTTCGATTCCTTCCATTGCGTCTACCTGATGACTTGTGAATATTTTGTCACTATATACCTAACCTTAAATGTCTTCTGAAAGTTTGGCACAATTACCAACTCTATGCAGCGAATTATCCAAACGAATGATTTATTGTGGCAATATCTTTATTCCAATTAAATAATAATTAAAAAAACGAAAATAGCCGCAAAATTTACGGTAAAATTTTACTTATTCGTCGCTTTCGATTATGGCAAATTTAGAACGCACCGTAACTATTACTAAAGTAATAGTTAAGGTAGTTAAAGTGCGTTATGGTAAAATTTTACTTATTCGTCGCTTTCGATTATGGCTAATTTAGAACGCACCTTAACTATTACTAAAGTAGGTAGTTAAGGTGCGTTCAAAAATCGAAAGCGACAAATAAGTAAAATTTTACCAAATTAATGATTATAATTTATAAATAATTGTTAAGAAAAAACTTACCTACCTCACAAATAAATTTCTTAGTTTTCATACGCATTATAACTTATTGCAAATTTTTCTACTCTGTAAATTGTTTTTCTCTACACATCAAGGATGCTTTGACTATAAACAACTTAAAAAAAAATTTGAAAAGAAGTTTGACCCTGCAGGCCATCCCTGTAACTTAGGTCATCAAACTTGGCCCCCGCAAAAAAATTTTTTTTTTATTTTTTAATTTTCATTATTGCATATCGTTAGTTCATGGTTTGTTCTTGATTGTTCGCTATAAATATTTGTTTGTTCCTTAATTGTTTATTTAAAAATAATTAATTAAAAACGTACCGTTTGGTTGGCCCCCTCAATCGAAATTATTAATATTTTCTCTTATTATTAGTCCATAAATACAGATTAACGTTTGTTGAAGTTCTTCAATAATTTACGTTTGTTCCGACATTTAATTGCCTTTTTATTGTTTAAAATAAACAATTAAGAAACAAACAAACATTTATAGCGAACAATCAAGAACAAACCATGAACTAACGATATGCAATAATGAAAATTAAAAAAATAAACAAAAAAATTTTTTGCGGGGGCCAAGTTCAGTGACCTCTGTAACTTCCCGCTATTTTCGAGTTCAAAACGCTCAAAAACATATAAAATAAAAAATATATAAAATATAGCAAGAAGTTTATTTTTTAGCTCTTCGAGCTCAAAAAAAAAACACTGTTACGAAATTTTCGTTCACGGTATCTCATGAACAAATGAACCGATTTTGATGCGATTTGCGGCAGTCGACGCAATTTTTTAACCTAAAAAAGTAATTTATTACAGAAAAATTGATCTCGTAGGAATATTACGAGTAATTAAAAAAAAAAACCCTTTTTTACAAATTTTTCGTTCACGATATCTCGTGAACAAATGAGCCGATTTTGATGCGGTTTGCGGCGATCGACGCAGTTTTTTTAACCTAAGAAAGTAAATTATTACAAAAAAATCGATTTGATAAGAATTTTACAAGTAATTTAAAAAAATAACTTTTTTCCTAATTTTTCGTTCACGTTATCTAATGAACAAATGAACCAATTTTGATCTGGTTTGCGGCAGAAATCGGGAAGTTATTGGTTTTACCCCGATTTTCGAAAATCGAGTTTTCGCCAGATCTCGACGTTTTGAGGTCCTAGGAAGCTATTGAAACTATTTTGTCCGTAGGGCTGCATGTGTGTGTGTGTGTGTGTGTGTGTGTGTGTGTGTGTATGTAAACCTTTTATATCTTTTGAACGGAGTGTCCGACTGAAACGCGGTTTGCGGCCTCTGACGTGATCGTGGTGAACTTAGACTTCCTGAAAATTTGAAACGATTCGGCCCAAAAAATTTTGAGAAATCTTAAAAAAACAATTTAAAAAAATTTTTAAAAATTTGTTTTTGTAAAATATATTCTAAACTACTAAACCGATTAATTCCAAAATCTAACCAGCTCTTCTCTTTAACAAACTGCGTCGATTTCCGTAAACCGCATCAAAATCGGTTCATTTGTTCACGAGATATCGTGAACGAAAAATTTGTAAAAAAGTGTTTTTTTTAAATTGCTCGTAAAATTCTTATGAGATCGATTTTTCTGTAATAAATTACTTTTTAAGGTTAAAAAATTGCGTCGACTGCCGCAAATCGCATCAAAATCGGCTCATTTGTTCATGAGATATCGTGAACAGTGTTTTTTTTTTTTGAGCTCGAAGAGCTAAAAAATAAACTTCTTGCTATATTTTATATATTTTTGAGCGTTTTGAACTCGAAAATAGCGGGAAGTTACAGGGATGGCCTGCAGGGTCAAACTTATTTTCAAATTTTTTATAGTACCTATTAAATAACAATTCAAAAATTTGAATAAATTATGCTGTCATCTTAACACTTGAAGGAATAAAGTTTCGTTGAAAAAAATGTTTTAAATTTGTTTTTAAAAACTTAAGGCTATTGTTAACTAATGGCGTTTTCGGCATCGAGAACTGCTCCGAGGCAGGTCAGGCCGAATGGGTTACTATTGGTTAAATAAACAATAAACAAATTTCTTTAACCAATAATTACCCATTCGGCCTGACCTGCCCCAGGGTAGTTCTTGATGCTGAAAACGCCATAACTAATTTTTTTCAAAAAACTGTCTCCGTTGAAAACAACAAAAATGTTTAACTAATTGCCCTATAAATTTTTTGCTTCATGGAATCCTTTTACATATATATGTTACGGTTAATACAAGAAAGTAGTTAATTCGCGAATTAACCGGCTAATACCCGAATTAACCAACGTCAAAGATTGGTTAATTCGGGGTATTAGCCAATTAATTCGCGAATTAACTACTTTCTTGTATTAACCGTAACATATATACTTAACAAGAACACGTTTTTCCCTTTGAAGTACGGAACCCTTAAAAACATTAAAATTTTTTGACTTCTACTTTTGGATTCATTCATAATAACTTCCTTATGTTCTGGGAATCTGAAAAAAACGTTTTGTGCATAGAAACTACGTAATTATAAAATGAATATAAAATATCTTATAATATCATGCATTTCGTTCAGATAATTATTTATGAAGCAAAAGATAAGACTGCCGGTAAAAGAAACTGCAATAAAATTTTAAAAGTACAATGACATAATATTTATTTACACATTGTTTTAACATTTTATTGTTACAATGAGGATAATAATGTTTTATATCACCTATTTATTAGTTATGGTTTTTTTAACATATACGTTTTGTATTGTAATTTATGAAACACAGATAGCAGACGAGCGTTGTTTTTCATACCTAATCTAATTTTAGCGAAATAAGGAAATAATATTTTGCACAATATGTCTGAGAATGAATCACTGACATGCTAAATTTTCAACATCAATATTCCGTTCTTTATAACAGATATTGTTAATTTTTTATATTAACAGTATAGTTAATAACTATTGATAATATACAATTTGTAATTGGCAAAACATATTATCCAAAATGTTTTGCTAAATTGGTGAGCGAACTATAGACGTTATTGTTGTATTTCGCTATAATTCAAGACTGTGAAATTTTCATTGTTTTTTTTTTTAATTTCTTGGTAGTCAATTATTAATTATAAGTTTTTATAGTATAACAAATTTCTTACAAGTAGTAGAATAAAATTGATAATTTTTAACTGAAAAATATATGTCTGTACTCCTGATGATGGACTTATAAACGATTGTTTTTGTTTTTACTATTTGTTGAAGAAAACTTATCGAACTGTAATAAATCAGCCAACTTTCTTTATGCAGTTAACATTTTGAAAAAAAACCGAAGTTTCACAAGTAAATCCGTAATATTTACCATTTAAAAGATTTTATTGAATACAATTTAGCTGTCGTTTAGCGAAACATTTTAGATCGTCGAACAATATTTTTTAAATCAAATTTAACACATTGAACATTTATGGATAAATAAATTTGTAGTTCAAATTTATAAGCACTTTACATGTATATGCAAATGTTAAAAAAGTTGAAAATTCTCAATGTTACCGATTTTTTGACAAAGTTGTAAAACTTGACGCCCACTTCTGGAAAAAGTAATCATACATGTCCATATATGGTCATATATTTAGAACTGTTATAGCTATAATTATGTAGGTATATATATGGATATTGCATATAGGTACATACCTACATAATGTTTAAATATGCCACCGATAAACTATGGCGGTGGTTTTTCTAGAGCAATGCTTCCATTTTCAGCAAAAACTAAACACACAGTTTCGTTTATAATGGACGACAAGTTTAAAAATTTGAAATTTAGTAAAAATAATTGTACAACTTGTTCTAGTGCATAATTGTGATATTTCAATTTATAAAATTAACGAATAAAATTCAGATTTTAATGATTAAGATTACAATAATAATAAATATTTAATAATATTAACTTTAAAATAAATACAAAGTACGAGTCCTTAAAAAATTTCGTTATAATAATAAATATTTATACGTCTAGGTATGATTTTGAATTTTGTAATATGTAATCTATTGAAGAATATTGTAAAAAAATTATCACATTTATAGTTTATTTTTCCTCTATAGGATTACTATTTTTGCATTTTTTGCTGATATTTTTTTATAGTGGCATCAATCTTTTAGTAGTTAATATATATTTCTTAAGTATATTATTGATTACACAGTTGTTTCTTCCCGTGTGACCATTTTATAAGTTTAATTGTTTACTGAGTTTTCTCTCACCAAAAGCCAAGAAGGAAAATTGATTAAGATTCTCTGTGTGTGATCACAGCCTTAAATTATTAAACAAGCAACTCTTGCTTTTCGATTCCAGTCACAAATCATATCCACAAAACATGCGCGATTCGCATAGATTTGCGATGGTGTGAGGGTATTAACTAAGATTTATACCCTGATGATTGAATAAAGAAAAAGAGAGTGAAAGATAGAGAGGGAGAGTCAACGTTATTATGATGCTACGGCTAAATCACTTTCTTATAGACCATCGGCTAAACTAGAGTACAGTTCAATTTGCAATTTTTTTTTCAGATATAAAATCTGTATTTTTATGCAATATTTAAAAGGCAATATTCTCCTTTGAATTAAAAAAAACTTACATTTTTTATAAAGAACTAAAAAGTGTTAGCATCACCTGAGTTTTTCCAGTACCTATGTACGTAGATAAGTACTATTAGTAATTTATCGAATGATTCTTTTTCACAGAACATATTATAATATTATATCAACATCAACATAGTGTATTGGTGATCATATTTCACTTAGAAAGTGTATAAATTAGGCTTAAGTTTATTTCTGAATTGTGATATCCTGGTATAAAATAAAACATAGAAATATCAAAATATTGGAAACTTAGGTTTTTTCGTTACTGCAAATTAATATGTAGTGGGTTGTTAAATAAAATGTAATGTTAAAATTTTGAAAAATATTTTCACTACCATATAACATAATATCAAGCGGCATATCACCATTCATATATGTCAGTTTTGAATCATGCGTAACCAGAAATATTTTTGTATAATGTTGTCATACAAAAAAGCCGTTATTTTTTACATGCACGTGTGTGTGTTTATGTGTTTGCATAGTTTTAGGTTTAGTCGGTAGTTTGATAACAATACAACAAAATAAAAATGACAGGTGGCGGCAGTGACGGTACTGATGGTGGAAAAACGTGTCTCCCGTCGTTTAGCATTTAAAATGTAAAACATAACTAAAAATTTGAAAATAATATAGTTAATATACGTCTTAAAAATAAGCCTACATTAACGCATTAAAAGTAGAAAATGATTTTTTTACGTTTAGAAGCGTGAGGCTACATTAAATGAAATATATGTAGGTAAAGTTAGTGCCCCACGCATATGATCGTTATATAACAGGCATTTTTTAGACTTTTTTGAGACTATACATTTTTTAATCAGATACGGAGTAATAAAAATGTTTGGATTTTATAAACCAATATAGGCATCGTTAGATCCTCTTTGGGGGAATGCGCCTTGCAGATATATTCTGCATTAAATACTAAACAAATTTTTCTTCATTAACTAGCGCAAAAGTTAACCGGAATAAAAAATAAAAAAGTACTTTGAAATTCAACAAAAACAAATAGGTATCAAAATGGAGCAAATTTAACTTATTTTAATATTATTTTGTTGATCTTCATTATGTCAGTGATAACATTATTGGATTGTTTTCTGATTTCCATTAATGTTAACGGAAATTATAATATTTTTACGAGCATTTATTATTTAATTTCATTTGTCTGTAAGGGTGAAATAACTAACACCATGACTCACTTCCAATTGCTCAAATGTCTTATGAAACTTTGCAGTCATATATTATGTAGGTAGTTACAATGACAATAGAATATTTTGATATTACATGGTTTTTTCAATGAGTTTAATATTACATTTATTAACAGTAGGTAAAAACAATTTTTAAATTTTAACAACAAATAAAACCAATATTCGTGTTTTTTACATCTAATATACTTTGTACAAAGTAACCGTGTTACAAAGTACGCAATATTTAATTGTTTTAGTAAATGTACATTACCTAAGCAATACTTTTAATAACATGAATATCACTGGAAGAATTTTGTTTTCATCATATATATAGATGTGCACAATGTTTCATTTTTTAAATTGTTTGTTTGTAGGAAAACTAGCAATCAGTTTTAAATTTTAATAGATAGATTTATTAAATATATTTTGCATTCATCTGGAACGGACAAATTTAGATTTTGGATCATTCCTAATTTTTTTTTATATACGACTAAAACAATATTGAGCAGTTGGGGAGAAACTTATCTCAATAAGGATATTTTTTTATTAATTGTGTATCAAGTATTTTTATTATTTAAGGCTAGTCTTAAACAGTCTTCTTTTAAATAGGAAAACAATTTATATGATTTTGTAAAAAACACTTTTCTATATAACGTATAAACATATTCAAAATTAGATGTTTTCAAAGAAAAAAAATATAAATAAATTTCGTAAATATATACGAGTATTTTAGTGAATAGAAGAACAGCTCCTACAAAAAAGGACACATATTTAAATCCTATGTCAACGTCCGAAAAATATTAAATTTATGCAAAAAAAATCTCCTTGGAATCTTTTTAAATCAATACATCTTAAATCAAAATGAATGCACAACATATTTTTTACCTTAAGATTGTACAATAGGGTGCTTCCTAAAAATCAACTTTTAAAAAACAGGGGCATCTAGCCATTTCATTCTCTTATCCTAAAATATGAGTTGTGTTGTTGTTGTTTTTTCTTTGAGTTTAAAGAGTGGTATACAGTGCGCTCGGCTAAAGAAGACCGGTGAGGAAAGTGCGAGAAGTCGCTGATGTGTACCATTGTGTCCCTTATTGCATAGAAGCGGTTCCAGGATCGTTATCTTTTACTAATATAAAATGCATGTGCGCTCTTCTGCAATAAGGTCATAGTACATTCCATTGACCAGTCTTCTTTTAAACCTACAGTATACGCTAATCACTATATTGGAGCCTCCCCTTCTCTCACCCTTCTCCCACACGTATTGTCTCTGAAAAGTTACTTTAAACTAGACATGCCTCTGCCAATTTTAGTGTCAGGGTAGGGTATCCATTAGCTGGAACCTTCTGCTAGTCTAAAAACTTGCTCACAAGACAGAAGAAGCATAATAATATGTCTTAAACGTACAATAAAAGTACAGTGTCGTGAGCGAATAATAAAAAGCATGTTCTTCGGCACGACGCCGGTAAAAACAAAATTAATAAACTGATTTTGTATTATCTTGGAGCCGAAAATGGAAAAATATGCTCTTGGCTTGCATGTTGTCATTATAGAGTGGAAATTATGTTAGAAACCCTGTGTCAAGCATTTGTTCCGTCAAGTGAGCCTGACAATTATTTTTAAAAGGTGCAGACACTTGGAACAATATAGACAATTTTCACTGCACTTTTAACACAGTACCTTTCGATGCATCTGTCTTAAAAGCCGTTGAAAATATTTCCATCGTTATAATTTATTTTATTCAGAATATTCAATTTATACGAATCTTGAGATGAATAAAAGGAGTTTTCTTGGGAGGAGCTCCTGAGAAAGGAATATCATTTAGAGCACCAGCTGAATTTCATCGTGCTCGATAGATGGCAAAAGCGACATTTTGCCTACAAAACATTTATGTTCAGAGATTATATTAAGAAGTCTAAAGGAGAAGAGAAAATAAAAAAAGAGAAGGTATTATCTATATCAGTGATTCCCAAAGTGGTCTATATCGACCCTCAGGGGTCGACGACAACTTGCAAGGGGTCCATGTCAACGGGAAAAAAAATTGGGGGTCCATGAAATGAAAATGGGGGTCGACGATAGTGAATCTCCTAACAAAAAAAGAAACAAACTGGACATCGTTAACTGAAGGGATTTAAATGCCAAATGTTGAAAATTTATTATTAAAGCATCAGGTTCCCCTCACACTAAAAGCATTTATTTTTTGCTTAGTTATTTTACGTAACAGAAAGTTAATTTGATTCGTTTAATTTGAATCTAATTAATAAATGTATAAAACTAAACATTTCACACTACACTTGACTACCGTTATAAATTTAAATCGTTCAAAGTGAGTAGCACTATACCGGTTGTCAAAAATACATTTGAAATTAATGAATTTGCAAAAACTCAATATCAGATAAGCAGGGGGTCTACCCAAAACCGAAAAACATGGCAAGTGGTCTACGAGACAAAAAAGTTTGGGAACCTCTGATCTATATTAATTTCGAACACTAAAAACACGGCAATAGTTTTTAAATCAGAGAACCGAATGAGACGATGCCCCGTGAAACTTGAAAAAATATTTTTTGACCCATATAAGAAGCACTCTATTGTGATAAAATTTAAAAATAAGTATTGAGTTTATTTCGCTTTTTTTCAGTCTACAGAAAAGAATGCCTTTAAGTTTTCTCAAATTTTATCGTTGTGTGAAAGTTTGGTTGAGGAACAATAAAAAAGCTTTACTTTTGCTTGTGGCTAATCATAATGCTTCGAAAATTATATGATGAAAAAATTTAGTTTTCGAAACGTTGGCTTCAAGCGAAACATTGGTAAGCTTATTTTTCTCAACCAAACTTTCACACAACGATTAACATTCTATTGGAACAAAGCTATTGGAAGACATTCTACAATTTATTTAATATATCTGAGTGCACATCTATACTAAAAAATATAATGTAATTTTCAAATATGTTCATACCAATCCCATAATATTATTTTAAGATATCTAGTAAAGATATGCATCTTATCGATAAGTTTTTACATAGTTTATACAGCATTATTTACAGATATGAGACGGCTATTGTCATAATTTACCTGTGAACACAACCAGAGCTGGGACAAGTGGAAAAAACAAGCTAATACTTAAAAGTATTTTATACGAGTGATATACTTCACCTCTTTCTCTGACTGTTTTGAATTTTTGAAGCTATACTTCTTAATGCAGATAACAGATACAGATGGTAAACTCAAGCTACAGATGAACAGTTAACTGAAAAAACAACGAGCGAGCAAATCGTCACGTCACGTTACGATTTATTATTGAGTATAATACTCAGAATAATATAACTAAACGAAACGTGTTATGTGGCCGAGCAGTACAAGATGACTGATTCACCCCTCGACAACGTCAGTATTGTTTTTGTTCTTTTTAAAGTGAAACTTTTATTCTATTGCCCCGAATTTTTCTGGCCGTCTGTTGCATGTCGCATTACAGGCGGCCGCGGAGTAGGGGTAAAGTGAAAGGCGTTCGGAGTAGGCGCTCGGTAGAGCAGCCAAGGCCAATATGGCGGCACTCATGGTTAGCATCAGCTGACCGTGTAGTATGTATAACACATAGTCAGTCTGTCATGCGGGCAAGTGCTGTACAGTGTTTACATGTTTTTATTCGTGTATTTATGTGAATATTGTAGTTTATAATTAATCGTGATGGATAAGTGTCTACAACCCAACGCTTACAATCCAATAAAAGTTTCACTTGCGTCGTGGTTTCTTAAAGCCACACAATTGTTTTTTTACTATTGGTATTTTTTTAATTTATATTTCTGATTAAATAAACATTAATATACGTAAATACGTAAGGAGAATAGCTTCTGTCGTGTGTCCACGAACTGATTCACCTTTTTTTAAAAGAATAACGGCTGACCCTACACACACAAACTATAAGTTTAGTGGGAGGTAACGGACAAATATATATTTTGTTACAATTTGTTTCGTTATTCTTTAAATTAGAAAATATGGTGCCTAAAAGGGTGTTTCAGACACATTTTCATTTTGTTTGTATATCTTGTATTTTGAAATGATATACAATCTCACTTGAGTATTTCTCAGCTCTGTATAAAACCACCTGTTATTTTTTTGAGAAAAATTGTCGGTATAACTTTTTGAAACATATTTTTGTTAGTATTTGCATATTAAATATTTCTTTTAAGTGCATCATAAAAACTATAATAGGTACATAAAATTATGTTTATTACAACGCATCTTCTAATATCTGTATAGCTTAACACGTTTACTGAGTCTAAAAATATATTGCTAATACTACTAATCTCTATATTATACTTATGGATAGTGCACACCTCTATTAAAAAACCTGAAGCCTTTTGAAAGTAACATGACATTGTTGACGTCGAGGTTGGAGGACAGGGAGCTTTGTGTGACAACTTTCGTGACAAATTTGGATAATCGGTACAGTTAGATGCTATATGATATGCTTTAATATAGATACAGTTTGAAAAAATGTCAGCCAATCGCAACGTTCCAACAGCCCGCGCCTAAAGTTCCGCATCAATATAACGCTGTATAAGTTGTTTTAATCTACTATCCACAGGTATAGCAAGGGGTACATAGTAAATAAGTGCGTTACGCTGATTTGAGCTGGTATTTACAATCAGCCTATTTTTAGAAACAATTATCGGAGTGAGAGCAGTTCACATCGTACGTGATAAAATTTTCATAAGATTGTTTGCAATTTGTTCTTTCCTGAACTGAATTAAATTATATTAAAAGGTATTTATGAATAGATATATATGTTCTGAAATAAGTGGTACCTACATTTTTCCTTTTAACATAAATTTAAATTTTTTGTTGTATGCCCACAGGTTGTTACACTCTACGTTTAAAACAAAAATTAGCTAACAATTATATTATTTACAAATTCTAATTTTAATTATAGTTTTATTGATGTAATATTTACATCACAAACCGAGCAAATTTCATATTTTTCAGTCATTAAACATACAAACAATTCGGTCATAGGATACGACTTAGTTATATACAGTGTGTTTACATAAACAAAATAGTTTGTTGAAATTGAACATTAGAAATAATTCTACAATTTTCCAAATATATACCTATATAAATACTTAGAAGCTATATGCTTCTGAATTTTTAAATCATATACAGTACCAAAAGTGCACACCCCGCTAAGTTTACCACTGTATGATAAAAAACAATAAATAAATAAATAGAGAAAATAATAATAAAATAGAAAAAAGAAAATCATATAAATAAATATCAAGAACATGAAGTAGTTAAAAAATGCAAAAAGAAAATAATGGTGTTGACGTGAATAGAAAACCGGCGACCTTCTGCGCATTACGCAGACTCGAAAACTATTAGGCTATGCGGGAAGGTGATGCAGTTGCATTAACCTCCTGTGGAGTTTAATACTATACGTTAATCATTAGTAAATATGTTAATGATTGAAACTGTGTTAACTGTTATAAAATAATAAAATTGTTTATAGCAATTAAAATTACTGAACGCGTTTCAATAAATTTCAATAGGGTTCTGCTTTGTTAGCAAATAGAGTGAATAAAAAATAATTCAAATCGATTCGTCAAGAGTTGCGACCTGCAGAGCTTGCACGCATGTACGTACTAGTGATGTGCCGGATCGTTAAAAATGTATATCCGCTGATACGGATCGGAATACGGATATTTGGTTTCAAGATCCGCGGATACGGATACGGATCTAAACTTTCTTAGAGTACACAACGGTAAATATTGCACATCGACCTTTGGAAAGAGACTATCTGTTACGGGAAAAAGTTATTGACCTCTTTAAGAGTTAACTCGCATAACAGATTGTCTCTTTCCAAAGATAGATGTGCAATAACTCATTATAAAGATAGTTTTTTAGTACCTTTGAGCTATGTACTATTGGTATGGTACTCACTACGATAAATGTTTGCAATATAAAGGTGCCAAATACGATTTTAAAAAATAAAAAAAAATCTGAATAGAATTTAACAGTTTTTCATTATTACCTAATCACCTATATATATAAAATTTCATCTATGAATTGAAAATTAATAAGGTAAAAGATCCGCCATTAAACTAACGGGTACGGATCTTTCTTCTCTTTCGGATATCCGCGGATACGGATACGGATATCCGGCACATCACTAGTACGTACATACCAACCAACATCTGTTGTTCACGATTTACAATTCCAAACAGACTAATTATGAACTCGACTCAATTTACAAATGGTTCCATTTTACACAATAGAATCTTGCCTTATTGAAAAATTACAATTTGAATGAATTCATTGCAAAATTAACTAAGATTTTCCTAGATAATAACTATTTGTACGAACGAATCTTAGTTCTGCCGTGTAAATGGATAATATTATTATTATTATTATTATTATATATTGGCGTGGTCGGTGTGTGCAATAATTATTTCTGAATCGGTGGTTTATATTCTTTAAGACAATAAATAATACAATTTTAATTTGGACTGAAATAAATTTCTATTTAATAACAAATGTATAACATTTATTTGTAGATTAATTAATTACTGTTATCATTTTTCAATAGCCACTTTATACCGAAGACAGATGTCTAATTTATATTGCGCATTGATTTGTTTTAAATCAGAAATGCAAATTGAAATATTTGTTTTCAACGCTTTCAAAATATTCTAATTTATGTAAACATTCTGTTTTAAATATAAATAAAAATACAGAGATTATGATTACATTGGTAGTAAATGTTAAATTTTATTTTACCTATATAAATACAACTGATAATGTTTATTTTTTTTATTTTATCAATATTGCCAAAGTACAAAATTCTAATATCAATTTTATAAATATATTTTAAAATATTTAACATATCTAATAAATGAATGTTAAATATTGATATGGTAAATTTGTTTTAATTTTCGATATGAATAAAAACTTGATATGTACGTAAACTGTTTAAGACAATATTATCAATTTTATAAATTAAATGCATATTGGCATTAAAATAATTGTCTGTTGTTTAAAATTTTATGAAGTAAAAACGCAGGTATATAAAATATGAATTAACAAAACACACATTTGTTTAATTTCAATCATTCACCAATTATTATTTATATTTACTATTTTCACTGTACACAATAATTATAAAAATCCTACCAACTTCTTCATTTAAAAACATTTCAAACATTATATATATATTTTTTTATTATATTTGCCATTTTTTATGTCCAAGTTTGCATTTATTCTGATTAAGTAATTAGTGTTTTCAGTTAAATAAAAAAAGTTTTGTAGCAACTAAAATACTATTCCCTCAAACGCTGGTTTTAATTCAGGCGAGAGAAAAATAACAGGTTATGACTTTTTCTATGAAATAAAATATCCACTTTTGTGATACATAAAAAAAACCTTTTCTAGTTGTCCAGAAACTGTTTCCTAGAAAGAAAATCTAGTCTTTGAATTAATGTAAATCGGTTTTTGAACATGGTTGCTCCAAAAATTCTTGTAATCATTATAATTATGAAATAAATAATAAGATTGTAGTAAGTATAAATAAATGACTGCTGCTATAAGTTTCAAGGAAAAATAAAGATATGGGTTATTCGTACATTTACAAAAGGCAAAAATATTTTATACTTGCAAAATTATGTTTGACTAAATTAGACATTTCAATAATAATTATTTATTTTCCAAACTGAAAATTCTGTACGCATACATTTTAAGGCCACTAACTGCCAGAGTTATCTGGACTTGATTATTTTACTGAACATTGAAAGAGTTTTGTTAGGCAGAAATCAAAACATAAGATACAAAAATTCTAAGGCGGAGCATATTTCAACATGTAAATCTCTCCAGACGAAATTCCATTAAATAAGTAAGCTCTTTTCCAAGGTATAAGAAAGAATTTCAGTAAATATCTATAAAATACTATTTTCAAAATAAAAAAAATTTATTATTATTCTAATGTATTCCAAAAATGTTGCCAGTATTGTTTCTAAAATTGTAAATGCAACGATGGTAAAATTTACTAATAAAATATGTATAGGTATTGCTACTGGAATTGAAATATATTTTTGCACACACTCCTATAAAACAGTCGCTTTTCATGCGATCGTAAAATGACCTATTTAACACTAGTGCTGTAAAGTAAGACAAATGAATACGATCTAACTAATTCAACAGTAATTTCCATAAACGACTATCATTTTTACCATTAAAAATATATGATTATCCAGAGTAGGCGTAATTTTCATAAACAACCAAACAGATATTAACCTAATGATGTGCTTAGAACTGAGAAATACGTCGAAAACTAAAATCAATGAAAATCAACTATTTGTGAGGAGTTACGTGCAAAAAATGCATTATATATCTCGAATGTAACGATATTATGACTCGAGCGATAATGGGGCTGATGGGGCCGCCCGGATACCGGGAAAATACAATCTACTATTACAGGTAGATTAGAATATCAATTAATTATTATTAATGAAAGGAGAATTAAAGGAAAACAAAATTCGTTAACGGTAGTAACCATAATAATGAGTAATAACAAACATGAGAGCAATAATTAGAAAATAAAATTTCATCGGGTACACTATTTCAATAAACTTATTTCGGAGTTCAAAATTTTGGTAAATACTGAAAATGTTTTTATATGTCTAAATGATTTCAATTTCGGTTTCAGATTTGCAAGACCGATTATATTAATCACAAAAGTGAATTATTATTACTACTATAAAAAATTAAATATAAAAATAACTAATTAACTGCTTATAATACAATTACGTCAATGTTTTAATGTAACACCAATCACGCAGAACATACGCACAAGAAAATAACGCAACGTAAGTAACACGGTGTCTTTATTTTATGTACAGGCAAAAATTTTGTATGTGGATGTTTAGATCGACAATATTATTAGACACAACTTTCTGGGAGGCGGCTTGACATCAATCTTTCTTTGATCGCTTGACCGTTCAGTTCGATATCGGCACTTCCGTTGCTAACAGCTGTTGCGTTAGTGTTGTTTATTGAAGTACTGTTTATTGTTGGGCCTGAGAGTCGCAGTTCAGTAGGTCGAGCGTCCCACGAACATGGAGAGGTTACTGCGGTTGGATTTGTATATTGATGGTACTGCAACAAAGAATCAGTGATAGTTAATAAACTTTGACTACTGTCGGTGGTAAAAGGATAGATTTGTTCTAGTTAATTTTTATGTGTTCCACAATGCCACCTGGCACCTAGGACTTAAGGAATTTTTGAAGAATAGTTTATAAAATAAAATTTTTGAGTTTTGACAACTGCTTCAACAGGGAGACTTTATTTTTAATATTATATTCTATTCAGACAACGTGTTTGAAAGTCTTGAGATAATTATAGTTTGAGCTGAGTAATTTTTTGCAATGTAGAAGTGCGATTATTTCTAACAAAGGAACAACAAAAAGCATATTTTTATAAAAACTAAAAAAGATTACAAGAAAGATATTCAGAAATGTCTAAAAATAAAATTATACACCATTGATGGTGGAAGAAAAGGATCAGTACCGATGACGGTGGAAGCAAAGGATCAACGCCGATGAATGGTGCAAATAAAGGATTAACATCATTTAGAAAACTCAGTTAAAAATATTGACAAATAAAAACAAATCACTTAAAATTCGGATTTTTCTAAAACTCAGAAAATAGAGCGACAAACCATTGTTAATTAATTTATCAGAAAATATTCAATTTCTTATAATTTACTTACCAGAGGTTCCATAACAGGTGCAGGTCCAGGAGTAACCCAACCGTAAGATGGAGGAGAGCCAGTTGCTTCAAGCACTGAATTCGTAGTTGTCTCTCCTCTTAAAATGACAGGAGGCCCGTTCATACAAACTTTCATTTGTCTTGGAGAATTAGGATCTGAGAAAATTACAATTATAATTGAAAATTGTACGTTATGTTCAATTTGTGAGAACTTGTGAAAGTACGGATTGAACTTTTAGTATATTTAAACAAAGTTGAAAATACAAATTGATACTACATCCAGAAAACTCTACAGGCAACTAACTGTCTTAAAATTAAAAAAATAAAAATGTTCTAATCTATGCAAATGACGCACCAAAAATAGCGAGCAAAAAAAATACTCACCATATTTTGATGGGATAATGTCTGGATCACATTCATCCGAGGTATCTTTAATTGAAAGATTCACGTCTTTTCTGGATGTTGACAGCGTATCCCTCGTTGTAACTACGAGTTTCTCTTCGCGAGGAGTTTCAAAGTCACGATTCGCAGCTCGTCTTACTTTGATCACCACAAAGACAATGATAATGATTAGTGTTATAGCTATTCCAATCACCACACCCAGAATAGGTGAGAATGGTATGTCTCCATCGTTTGCTGAAACAATATAAAAAATTGTTAATAAGCATTACACAACATTATTAATATTATCATCAACAGGAGCGAATTTTGTTGTAGTCAATTTTTTTTCTTCTGAACCGTTACTTTTTGTTCGATATTTTGAATTTTAGTATTTAGTATTTTTTAACACAGTAATGAAAGTTTTGAAATATTAATATTTCTGAATCATAACAGTGAGAGAGAAAGCAAAAAATTCATTCTCACAATCGATAGAAATCTCATTCAAATTTGCGTTTTTGGTGCCTTTCAAATTTTTATCACCTTTCAAATTTTAGTCGCGTTCTAAATTTTGTCGCCCCTTAAATTGTGACGCCCTAGGCCCAGGCTTTGAGAGCCTAATCCTAAACCCTCCTCTGTGTCTAAGGAAAAATATAATATTATATTGAATCTGTAATTGAAAATTATATAATGAATGAGTGTGAAAAGAAAAAAGAAAATCATTTATAAGTAAGTTACGCCTTTGTTGATTAAGGTATAACTCACTTTGAAATTAATTAAATGGGCACTAATTCAAAAGGGTTCAGTTATGGACAGTTTCCAGTTTTTTGTTCCACTTTCATGAAAATGTATCCTGAAAGTTAAAAATAATTCATTTTTATAGAATTCAGTAAAAAGAAGAAATGCGACAAATAAGAGCATATTCAAAAGAATCTGTTCTGGTTTCACAGACTATCTGTGTCGACGTTCACTGTTGAGAGCACTGTAACTTCCTTCACAACGTAATTTCCACTTCCTTTCTTACACTTTTAATCCATAAAGATGTTTTTATTATCTAAGTTCATGACCAGTAAATTAAAATTATTTCACTTAAGCTGACACATTTTGTCTTAATTATGTCTGCTTGCCAGTTTTACGATTTACGATTTGCATTTTAATATAAGATTTTCTAAAAGCCCCGTATCTTAGTTAGTGGTTCATCTATTTAACAGATAACCGTGTTTAATACCCACTTTTTCTGTATTTATTTTCATATTTAGATTTTTTGTGTTTCCAGTTTTTTAACGGTAAAAGTTGTATTACTGAAAAGTGAAATTAGCACGAATATCTTGTGAATCTCGGTTCAGACAACTAAAGATTTTACCTTTACCTGATTATTTATGAATGCACCATTTTTGTAGAAAAAAAATTGATATACAAAATATAAAAAAAATTGACAACGATGTACATAACTGAAATACAAGATTCCTAAACCTAAAATACTTTTTCCTAGCTTCTTCCCCTTCGTCCTATTTACCCAACATAGTCATATTTTAGAAGTTTAAATATTATGACGGTACCCTGTTTAGTGTTTATATATAATTCATATTTTACTATTCGTAGAAGAAAATAACAAATGTTTGATTTGGTACAACGTAATCTTGACCATGCATATTATGAGAAACGACACAATTTTATTAGTACCTTAACATAAAACATCGTTTTATAAAAAAAGTTTTAAATATAACGCGATAACCTGTTTTAATAAAATCAGTGGGCACTAATTAAGGAAATTTTAATTAGAAAGTTCTACTACACTTACGATGATTTTTAAATGACGCAAATTTTGCCTAATAGTAGGTACTATACAATACGAAACTAGTTTTACAGTTTATTATTTTATAGCTCTTTTATTTATGTTTTAGTATTTTAATCTATAATTATATATTATTAGTTGTATTTCTTAGAACTAATAGATATTTAATTTTTAATTGTATATAACATTTACAACTATTTTATTCTCCGGACTTACCCTATATCGGTATAGACAAATTATTATTACAGTAGAACCTCGATAAGTTAAAGTTCACGGGAAACGTTGAAAAATGTAAGCTATCGAGTTTTTTACTTATCGAGAGTTAAAGTTAGAGAGATTTTGAAAATTCAATTTTTAACCTAACGAGGTTCAAGTGTTCTAATAAATTGCTAATTAATTTTGTACCTATTTATTTATTCAATTACATATTTATTAAATATAAAAGAAAAAGTCCGTAATTTTTTTCTGTTTCATGCACTTCTCATTTTCTATTTAGTGAAAGACTGAAGTGAAAATTAATAAAGTTCTTGGCAAAACCTTTTGTTTGTATACTTATTCACGATGATTCCCTGATAATACTGTAAGTTATGGAGGTCACCAAAATATTATTTTAAGTTTTCGAGGGCCAACGCTCAAAATATTTGTTACCGAGGTTTGGTGCTTTAAGTAATGGAGGTTTTAGGCTTTGAGGGGAAGGGAATTTAAAAAAATTTTAAGTTACAGAGGTTTTTAACTTATCAAGGTTCTACTGTATACTTATTACTACTTGAAAACTGCAAAATGTCTGCTGCACACGAACCAGCACTAAAAGTTGCAGGGCAGGTGTAGTGTACGAAATCGTGCAGGTTGCAGCTCTGTGCTGTGCTGGTCCGTGCAGGTATAGTGTGCGTGGTCTATAAATATTGTAATCATTTTACCATTCTAACCCACTAGTAGGGAATGATACTAGTTTAGGTCAAAATTCACTTTTCAAACATTTTAAAATATTTTTTCGTTTTGAGGTCCTCCGAATCCAAGAAACATATTTTTGGAAAAACTATGTGCGTCTTTTATGCTGGGTTGCAGAAAGGATTGTCAAAAAAATAGATTTGACAATGACCTTAAATTGTGATTATAGGTAAACCTAATTACAGTTTCCAGTTTAGAAGCAGTCTAAATATCATATACAAACTCCCTGTCATTTAGAACATTAGATTGTACTCACACAAAAACAAATGATTGTTTTACGTGAGAAAGATCGCTTTTTAAGCTAAATTTTGATCAAAATGCGAAGAAAAACGTTGATCGAAATGGAAATTGTACAAAAACGATGCTTAATACATGTTTAAGAAAAATATCGTTTCAATCGATCAATTATTTTTCGAGCGGGATCGTTAAAACTCTACTATGCTTTTCATATGGAGAAATGTGTGTATATTCACAATCTAAGGTCATTCAAATCAAATTTTTGTCAATCCTTTCTGCAATCTAGCAATTTGTTTGTCTGTGAGCACGATACAAGTCAAACGGATGAACGGGTTGAAACCAAATTTTGGGAGGATGTTTGGTATGCAAATATGAAGAGCTCTATTGTTTTGAGAAAAATCGGCGCATGCGTGGAAGAAATATATGCTATAACGATGTTTTTTTATATAATAATGATATACTTTTCACAACGGCTCATTATTCTATTTATTTTTTCAAGAAAGTTTTGTTAAAATATTTTTTTTCTAAACTTTAGTGTTTCGGAAATATTTTGAAAATAACAAAAAATCAAATGTTCTTTTGTTTTGTAGGTCTGTCAGAAATAAAATAGTTAAGCATGCTTTGATTAATTTTTATATTAAGGAGGTAACCATGACAACGAATAGCAATTTATATCATACTGAATACTAGCCATTTCCCGCGTCACCTCACGTGATGTCAGAAATTTTCTTTATTTTACCATATTAAATGTAAATATTTTTTAAGTTGGAATGGTCCCGTCGCCCAATTAGCTGGATTTTTTTTACAATTCCACCTCTACAAGTGCAATGGTACTAATTTAAGTCAAAATTTACTTTTAAATTTTTTTTAAGCTGCATCTCTGGCTATATTAATACTCTTTTTGCATCTGCATTTATGACGACATATCAAAACTGAGTTTCATATAAAGAAAAGAAATATTATTTAATTTTTTGTATTTTTCTCAAACTGTAGTAAATACATTGTATGAAACCGTGAGTAAAAAAGTGCATAATAAACTGTAAGTATTCGCGAACGCTGTGAATGTCCAAAGATGCAGGTAGATAATAAAACTACTTAATACTTTCTTCCGATAATAGTTTACGATAAATTACTCGTCTTGTAATTGGAGATAATATGTTACAATCAGGACCGGGTTATCTATGAGACTTTAGAGGAAGTTCTCCGTTGTCCGTATTTGATTTTGTTCGAATAAAATATTAATCATTGAGGAACAATTTAAGAAAGAAGCTTTACCTATATTTCGCTTGTGGCCAAAGTTCTCCGAAATTGTTGACCTTCTCTTATAAAGAACGTTGTAAGACGCACCCCCAGTGCTGCCAGTTTGACGGATTTTCAATCAGATCTGACGAATTTAGATTAAGTGAAACAAAAAGAAATGTCTTTTATCGGCTAACGGTTTATTAACGGAAAAGCATGGGGTATAAAATGGATACTTTACAAAATGATTGTTATAATTTTATAAAAAAAAGGTTTGCACTCCGGGAATGCCGGGAGAAGTGAAAACTTGAATATTAACGTCTGACGAATTTTCGATCAAAATGGTTTGTATCATAGATTGCATTTTTATGTAGGTACGATATTTCAACGCTAGATGTCTAACGTTGTATAAATTAGAGTTTTTCTCGCTCACCCAGTTCTTACTTTACCTGACGCCTGACGTCTGACGCGAGTTTAACATTTTTTACCCATTACAAAAAAAGTGTACAACGCCGCTAAAGAAGTTTTCACTTCAAAAATTCTGAATATGTGAAAAGAATAAAGCCAACAAATTGAACGTAAGTTAAACTTTATTTCTTCATTATTGATTTCTTTAAGCACCTAGTTTAATGTTAACGTGTAGTTGTATGATGCCTGACATGACTTTTTGGTTGTAACTGAAAAAAACTCTCGGTTTTGTTGATAAAATATTAATTTGAAAGAATTTTGTACAAGACTTGGGATTAAAATGTGTTAATGGCAACACTGCATGTTCTGATATTATGCAGGTGAATGTTTTGAATCTTGAATTCCGATCAACAAACAGCCGCTCACCTTTGCGAAGCATCACCATTGAATTGTAAGGGCATCGCATTAACATAAATATCCTTGATATAAAAACGAACATTTTAAACTATATTTGTATCTAATTGGATCATTATCTATTCTTTTTATTATTAGCGTTCCAGTGCATTGAAAAGTTGTTGCAATGGGTCCGAGAATCTAAATCAAAATAATAAAAAAAAATATGTTTCAAGGTTACTAACATATTTTTACATTATTTTTGAAAATATATCTGTGTGTGTATGTAGGTACATACTACGTAATTTCTTTCTCGGACGAAATCTCGAGAATAAAAAACGATATCGAATTTGTAAGGGTACCTCGAAGTTCATTAACATCGGTATCAAAATCAGTCGAGTCGTTCTTTTTTTTAAACTTAAACAAAAATAAAGCAAAAAATTGAATTTTTAGTTCTTTTTGAAAAAGATTTCTGCGGGGTCTAATTTATTAAATTCAGTATTGATCATATACTGGGTAGTATGCACTTTTATGATAAACTGGTTCGGATGGTTCTGCAGTAGTATAATTTACTGAAGCGTCGAATTCCTACTTTATCATAAGGTCGCAGTGAAGGACGTCATCGATAACATACTAAGGTGAATTTGCTATTATTTGATTGAAAACATTGTATTTTTTTGGTATAATTGCATTTCGTAAGTTCATACCGGTTTTAAGATAGCTTTGTAAAGCAGAAACATGTTTTTAGTTATCTGTTGAGATTTCCTTCTGCATGTCAGTCGTATTCTCTTGGCCAAGATATGATTTCGCCAGGCATCGATCGAGATTTATCCCAAGGAGCGAGATACTTGAAGCTGCTTTGTAGGAGTTTCCGGATCGGAATATACAATTGGCGGTGTGATTAGCAAATGTCGCTGTTGTCATGTCGTAGTTGTGTTGTGGTTTAAAAGTTTTAATATATATTTCGCTCCACTTATTGGTAATATCTCATTAACGCTACATCGGGTCAAACATTGTTTAGGAACTTTTCTGCTCAGAAATTTTTTCTCTATTTTCTTTACCGGAACATCCTATATAGTTCACATACGATAAACTGACATCTACGAACCTTTATTATTTGTACTATACAAGGTTTCATAATGGTAAATTAAATCGATAATTTGATTTTCGAATGATTTGGTATAGTAAGTAGGTACCAAATATTTGAATATTCTGTGCTTACAAACAATTCCCAGATCATTTCAACATAATATATTTAATAATAATTTAATCAAATTAGTTAATTGATACCAGTACGTAGAAAACAACGGGAAAAAATCCATTCAAAACATAGTTATAAATGGAGTTCCTCAGGGTTCGGTGCTGGGACCATTTTTCTTCATTGTATACATAAATGATATTGCAGCCAATGTTGTGTTTGGAAAAACATTTATGTCTGCTAATCATACAACTATGATTGTAGAAGCCACAGACAAGGTGAATTTGTCATTAACATCAGATAAAGCTTTATCGGAATCAATGGAGTGATTCACTGTCAACAGGCTTGTAATTAATGATGGGAGAACCCAAAAACTTAAAATGTTCCCCAAAAGAAAGGGAAATGGCATCTGCCGTGTTAAATTATTATGCATTATTGTCCACTCTCATTTGTCATGGAAAGTACACTTGTATGAGTTCTCAAATAGTTTATATCTAGAACCGTTTTTCTCTTATGAAAACTAAACAATAATGTTTCGAGTAAAATTCTAATATCGGCATATCATTCTTTTTTTCACTCTAAAATGACATACGGGATTGAGATCTGGGGAAAAATTATTTCTAATACAAAAAAAAGGCAATCCGTGTAATTACCGGTGCCGGATATAGAAAAGAATGTAGGCCATTATTTCAACAACAGAAAATATTGACTCTTTACTCAGAGTTTATTTTAAATTGCTTAGTTTTCATAACCATCCGCATAGCCTTGATACAAGAAACAAAAAATATATTTGTCTACCAAAACGAAGATGCGCTAAAAGCACATATGGACCTAACTAGTTATGCATTAAATTATTCAATAAACTACCATGTTCGGTTTGCAATTTGCTTAAATAAGCTAAATAGTTGTATTTTTATGGTATGCACTTATTTTTTTTAAATAATAACGAGTTTTACCACTGGTCAAAACTAATTAATATGTACACTTTCATATTGTGTAAATTTCTGTATCTGACACTATATTATTTCGATGGAATTGTAAATACAGAAATTATTACTATTATTGATATTATTTTATTTTATTTAATATACCACCCTTCGTTTGAAATTTATGTTAATTTTTGTTTGGATGATAAAGTTCGAGAACTAATTAATTCATAGTGGACCAGTCAACTGAAAACAGTTCAGTGTAGACAAGTTTGAAAACTGTAATATTTATTAAAACTAGACGCCCAGACAACGTTTATTAAAACAGTTATTATTCGGTCTGGTAAGCAAACCACTGTTGAACTATCGTTCGTGTTCAACAAGTTTTAACATATTTAGTTGACAGTTTTACAACTGTTCGACGCTACACGATAATGTGTTTCTTGAATATTTCATTTACGTTCAGATTTTTCAGTTCAAGCAACATTAGTTAAAGTTGGTAATAATAATAGTGATAAGTGTATATTTTTCTATATTGAAGTCGATCCAGGTTATAATTCTATGTTTTTAAAGATTTGGCGTATGGATAGTGATTGATTATATTTTATTTATAATGTTGCAGTGTTACGTATGTGTAACAATTAAATATACAGTTTAATACAACTTTTTGGCAACGGAAACACATCTTTAAGCGCCGCTTTAACTTCTATGTTCCGCAATGAAACAAAAGTGTGCTGATAGAATGGCTTTATCGGTGATATTGAACCCAAAAAAAAAACTTAACAAAAGCATGTCACGTAATGTTCTAAGTTCTGATTAAAACTATGATTTCTTTCTTTTCTTTTTTGTATGCTAATGACCATACCAGGGACGCACATTTTTTTTTCTTATATATTTTGTTTTTTGTTGTATTTTATAAATTAAAAAAATGCATATCATATACATTTGTTATGCTTGCTCTTTACATTTAATATCGACTATAATTTCGCTAATATTGCAAATATAAGGTATTTTCGATTTGAAACTGCGTAAGGAACACACCCTTAAGATGTGTCACTCGGATCGTGGGACACCCTGTACATTCGTCTTGTAGTAGATTACATAATAATTGAAACTTACGCAATTCTGAGAAGTTAATATTATAGAAAAAATCATTTATTTTAAGCTAGATTTTAAGCTAGCTTTACCTGAATGTAATTTAATTTTGTTAATATTATTTTGATAAATATAAGTTAAAATAGACTTATCTATTTATTTAAAAAAATCACAATACCTATAGTACTTAGTCCAAGCGGCGAACGTAAAAATGGTTCCGATGGTTTTACAAAGGTGAAATTTTCAGTACGTATAATGACTACATTAATTTGCCTACGAAATCCTGCGAGAACCTGATCGGACAGCGGGGAAACCGTATATATTCCTGAAAAGCTCTCACCGACCAACGAATTCATTAAAATTAAAAGTTATAGGTAACTCTTTGGAACCAGTAACTACATTAAAATTAATACCATAATTTGTGTTTCTCCGCTGTCGGATCAGGTTTTCGGAGGGTTGAACACTATTAAAGATAGAAGTTACTAATCTTGCAGCAAATTTATTCGTTAGAACAAAATCTACTTTCAATTCACCAAGCAAAATGTCAGGTAGAAAAGTTAGTTAAAGAATAAATATACACTGCTCTTTGCTTTTTTTGTTGAAAATTTAAAGTTCACCCAAAAATCCAACCGATGGCGTTAGTGTAAACGTCAAAAAAAATTCACAAAATAATAATGTTTTACCCTAACCCAATTGCACACAAAACTTTCACTAACTTTAAAGTTTTACAACTATAAACTTCACAAAAGTTTAATAAACAACACATAAATGAATTCACAAGAGCAACTGTAGATACAATACTCCAGGTTTACAGGTAAGGCATTATGACCTATGTGGCGGCCATTATCATTTTATCAGGCGAATAAATATGTTTACTCTCGAAGTAAGACAGAATAGATTTATACATGCAGTAAACATAATTATGTTTGGTGAATTGATTTATCGCTATTTATTCAAAGGAATAGCCTGAATAGCAAATAAACCGAATAAGTTATTGAAGTCACTATATGTACTATCTTTTCTGAAAGTTTCACCCACATAAAATCAGAACCATTTTTACGGTCTTCGCTCCCACTATAAAACACGTCATATTTTATATAATTGCTTACTGCTCATTCCTTTTTTATCGTTGTGTCATAAATATATTGTACGTATTGTGACGATATAATAATAAATTTTTTATGACTATTTACATATTGCACATACCGCTAAACTAGCGGTATGTGCTTTATTATCGCTTTGTGCGTCAGAGCTGACTTTCGTTCATATAAGAAGTTATATTTAAGTTAATTTCACACGAAATCCATTCAAATTGAAGCTTTTTGAAAAGAGGAGATTCTAATCTATAAAATAGAACCATTTTTAAATCAATTTGAGTTCATAAATACTATTAAAATTGTAATTGAAAATCACAAACAGCAGTTGTCGGTTGGTCTGTACGTATGTACGTACGTATGTACGTACGTATGTACGTACGTCACGACTCTACAGATCGCAATTTTGGTCGGATTGCTTTGGGTTATATTTTATTCACTTTGTTTACTATCAGACCAGAACCCTATTTAAATTCACTAAAATGTGTTCAGTAGTTTAATTTTTATAAACAGTTTTATTTTTTATTATTTTTGACAGCTAATATAGTTTAAAAACAATATAATAATTGCTATGAAAATATAGTGTAATCCATAAAACAAGTGCTACACTTGTATACCGTGATAACACCACTGCCCTATTAGGCAGCCGTGGCGTAATGGTTATGCCGTTGGATTCCCAAGGGCAAGGTCCTGGGTTCGATTCCTTACGGTATCATTGACTTTTTTCTTTTTTTTTTCTTTTTATTTTGTTTTATTTTATTCCACTTGATATTAATTATATATTATATTATGTATAGTTCTTAATTTTTTTTATTTTTGCAAACTTAAAAAAAAATATTTTTTCAATTTTTAATTATTTATTTCTTTAAATTTTTAAATCTTTTTAAATTTATTAAAAATATTTTTTAATTGTTATTTTTTTATCATACAGTGGAAAACTTGCGGGATGTGCACTTTTGGTTTTGCCAACTATTTGGTCTTTTTATTAAACATTTTATATTTGTAAATTGCTATGAGAGCTTCACAATAAAAATATAAAATAATAACGATAAATGGGAGTCTATAAATTTAATAAAAATGGCGCGTTGTAATACAAGTTATTTATTGGTGTGAACAAACATTTCCATTTTAGAATTTTTAAAAGTTGAAATGTTACCTTATATTACAGTAACAACGCTTCCACTCAAGCAGATATTCAAGTTGTCACTATACAATACAGAAAAATAAAAATAGAAGTATAATTATTTATTTGTACTCGTAATTTGTTTTCCCAGTTGGCAATAGTAGGTAGTCGGTAAATAGTAGTCGATAAATAAAAATAATAAAAAAAATCACCTATGCGTGTTCTGTTTTGGAGCTTATTTTATTTTAACTAGGTATATACCTATTTATACTGCACTGGTAAAAGAATAAGAACAAAAAAAACTGAAGCTTGGTAAAACATTTTATCATGGGATAAACTTTAGCTAGAATGAGGAAAATAATGTGAACTTTTATATTTCTTCGAAGTTTTTATAATGCTTCTAATAATAACTCTGATATTTATCGTAAAAATAAAGGGAAAAAATGTAATTCTTGAAAAAAAAAATATAATCAACTTAAAAATAACAGTTTTCGTAATATTATAATATGAGGTATAATACAAAGATGGCGTGATGTTAACAAGACCATCTTTAAAATGTTCCCATGCGAACAATTTGCATTCATCGTTGCTAGAGGTAGTAGGTGTGTTATAGTGTATTTGCCATAAGGCACTTACACTATTGCCGTCGGTCGGATGGCGGGACCTAGGGGTCGGACCAAAATTTCTCGACGTTTTATAGCCTCCTGAGGAATTTGGCACCATTTTATATGATTATATATTATATGTGTGTGGTGTGTGTGTGTGTGTGGCAGCATGATAACTCTCGAAGACTAAATCGATTTAAACGGAATTTGGTTCACACGTTGGAATCTATGACTGCACGAAGTTTATTCAAAATGGGCCCAATTGGGTGATATTTAGGAGTTGAAAAAAGTTTTTGGGCCCAAAAATACCTAAAAAATTCTCAGATCTGTTTCAAATTTGAAATTGACCCTTTAGTAAAGATTAACTGTGATGCTAAAATTTAAATAAAATCGGCTCGACAGGACCGAACCTACAAATTTTTAGAAAACACTAGTTTGTCTATATGAATTCACTTACTGAATGGTGAAGCTGTTGGATTGATATTAGTATTAAAATTAAATAAAAAATTATTATTTTAAGAGACGTTTTAAGGGGTTAAATTTTTTATTTTAAAAAAAAAAGTTTAAGTTCTTATAATGAGCCACATTGTCTGTATTGGCAAACAAACTGAATTATCGGCAGGGTTTGGCACTGCGACCCGAGATTTTATAACATTGCAGCGCCCGTATGTAAAAGCTATACAGAAAATGTGAATTCCGTAGCCCTTTTCCTCCATTCAGGGATTTATGTATACTTCGATTCGCATTGACAAATAAAAAAAAATCAGGAATAACACACATATAGGTACGAGGTTTTCTCTTAACAAGATTCTGCGAGATCATAAAATAATCAGTATAACAGCAGCCTCTCTTCATTTCACTGCTTGTTAAGTCAGCACTTTTAATTCCCCTCTCCTGCGCCTTACTGCTTTCAACCGGTACGAATCCCTACTCCTGAAAATGGAGACGAACCTGCGGAAGATAAACCTAAACGGTAGGGGACTTCCTTCAAATCAGCGTTTTCTTCTTCAACAACCTTGAAGTCGCCGCCAGAAAAAATCTATTGTGTCTGACGTCTGTTGGCTGTAGCATTGTATGTATACGAAGAAAAACTCTGTTTTATTATATTATATTTATATATATATTACACTAGCGGTCCCGCCCGGTTTCACTCGGGTGCAAATGAACGAGTGGGGGGGGGGCATAAGTACGCACGTTCATCTTCTTTTACCAAGTTGAATGTTGTGTTCAAATATCATAATGATCGGAGTTACCGTTCAAAAGTTTTTGTCGGACAGACAAATTTTATGTTACATTTTGCAACATTTTTCATTGATGCTCCGCTCCTAGTGGTCGTTCTTCGATAAATGGGCTATCCAACAAAAAAAATTCAATTCGAACCAGTAGTTCCTGAGATTAGCGCGTTCAATCAAATAAACAAACTCTTCAGCTTTATATATTAGATAAAACAAATATTTCGTGGGTTTAGAAATTTATTTTATTAATTGACAGCGACATAGTCTGTAGGGTGCCGTTTTACAATATTTTCTATTTTGCAATTAATAAATATTGCAATTTTTTCAAACATAGGGAGCATAAAATAAATTTAACTGTGTGCTTTTTCTACATTTTCTGTTATAGCATGTCTACTTCATTATTATCAAATGTTCATACAGTATATAAAATAACATACCCAGGAGTATGTTAAATATTGAATATTATGAAGCAGTCATTTTAATCATTGAAAAATATATTTTTTTAACAATACATTTAATATCAATTATGTATTGATTAATAAGATTAATTTATGTATATAAATGGTGAAATGTTATTGTTGAATAGCTACATTAAAAACTCTTTGAAAATATCTATCCACAATAATTTAGACCAAATTTTCAAGAAATTCTAAAAATCACTTTTTTTGAATTTTTTTTTGTTTAACCGACTTTATGATAAAATTTTTTTCTAATCGCATTGATCTTAATACGCTTAGATTGGCACCATGACAAACTTAACACCATTTTTTATTCACAAGAGTTCTAACAGGAAAAAATTACCACGCACGCAAGAACATACTACTTCCATACGCTTTTTTCAAAAATAGTGCACAACAAACACCTCGAAACAAAAATATGGTGAAAATTTTGGTATCAGGCGTTTTGATTCCCGGACAAAATATCCCCGATAAAATATCCCCTAGACCCTTAGTTCCCAAAGTGGTCCAGGTGTCCACGGGAGACTCGATGGGGGTCTACGTTGGCGTGACAAAAAAAATAGGGGTTCACAATTCGTAAGAGATTTATCTGCTTTCGATAATGAAGAACTAAAATATTGGCTTGACATATCAATGTAGGCAGATAATATTCTTGTTGAAAAAAGTTTTAGTGTCGTTACAAAAATTTTAACAAAAAAAGAACGGGGAGATTTGAGGTTATTCCTAACAAAACTGAAGCCAAATATTGATAATTTTTGATAATTTACTGTCAATCCACCAAGTACATCTCTCCCATTAAAATTATTTCTATTTTGTGATTGTCATTGTAGAAATTACGTTACGTTATTAATGTTTAATTTTAATTATATTACGACTGTTATCATATTACAATGTAATATGATAACAATAATAATTAACAGTGTAATAATTATTACTTTATTTTTACCACTCCGAATGGGGAGTTTTCTAAATGAAATAAGAGAGAATTGATTGGTTTCTTGTGTTGTGAGTAGATGTCAAAAAAGTAAAGTTGGATGAAATCATTTTTTTGATTGGCCAACTTTACTTTTTTGACATCCACTCACAGCACAATCAATTAATTAATTAACCAATCAATTCTCACTTATTTCATTTAGAAAATTTCCCAATCTTGGTTGAAACTCAGCCGCAATGCAAATTTCCATAGTTAGATCTAATCTTAACATTTTTTGTCGAGTTTTGGGAATATGGTAGAAATGTAGCTGCAGGGGGTCCACCCGAACTAGCTAAATTTTCAAAGTGGTCTATGAGAAAAAAGTCTGGGAACCTCTGCCCTCGACAAAATATCCCCAGACGAAATATCCTCTAGACAGAATATCCCCTGATGAAATATCCCCAGGCTTTTTAAGTTCCTTAAAAAACGGTAACGCGGTGCTGTTGATGCGATGGTGTTTTTGTTGCGCAGTGAAAAGGGAAGGGTGATATTTATTTTAACTTCTATTCTAGTACCTCTAGTCGCTCAACAAATAATATATAGACAGACGAAAAACTAAGAGAATCTCTAAAGGTCCCGGTTCCTTTTTCATTCTGAGGTATAGAGAACCCTAGAAATATCAACAAATGGAGCAGTATAATATTTCAGGACACTAGTATGTTTATTGTTTTAATCAGACTGTAAAGTATTTTTTCATTATTTTTTCGATTACTCTCATAGTTTCGACAAAATTTTAATTTTAGTAATTTAGAGCATAATTAAATATTCAAGTAAATATTAAAACGAATAACAGATATTTAATAAAAATTGTTCAAAATGTTCACCATTTTCACGTATACAAAAATGTATACGACGCAAAAAATTGAAATGTACTTTTTGCATAATAGTTCAGTTAACGAAGACCCGAAATTGGCAAATAAATGCAAAAAATTGTGTAGTCTGGATTAATATTTTTTATAATAGGGTTGACCCCCAGGTATAACATACCAAAAGTCCCCAGCCAGGGGCCGCTTGCTTTAGGCGGGGTGGGGGGATATGTCCCATATTTTAGTTTTTCCTAAATATTTCAAAAACTAAGCGTCGTAGGAAAAAAAAACCTTAAAACGTAATGAAGCTTATTAAATTTCTTACAAAATGATATATTAATTGTATATTTATGACAAATACAAAAGGAAATGCAAGGGATATAAATGTGATACAAACTGAAAACAATTAAGTATTATTGCCTTAGAAAATTAATGTCTATTATTCCGTTGAGCTATAATAATATAGACGAAGATTCTTCCTTACATTCAATCCAATATACCATTAGTTATCTTTTGGTTCATGTTGAAATTAGGGATGTTACGGAGGTGGTTTTATCGGAACTGAAGTCGGAGTCGGAGTTTTTAAATTTGGTTTTTCGGAGTCGAAACCGGAATCGGAGTCGGAGATGGTGGCAGAAGAAAGATGTGTTAAGGGCAGGCAATAAAATAATATAGTACAAACACTACAAACATTAAGCAGTCAGCCTCTTTAATTTCAATTAAAAAATAATAAATATAGGTGTCACAAATAAAAATAATCACATTTTTATAACAGTTAGCAAATTAAATCAAATTATTTGATTCCAGAAGTAGCAAATTATATTTAATAAACAATAGCTTTGCAACTTTGTCTCCGTCCAATCTATTTATTAACGGGTCCCGTATCTCCCTTATTAATAAATCTAAAAAAAAAATTATACGGCGTTTTGTAGAAAATTTAATCAGCTTTATTTTTTATAAAAGGTTCTCTTTTCTAAAACGCATGGTTTTTTAGAGAATCACGAAGAACCTATTTGCTCCCCTCCCGCAAGTGCCCCCCCGCTGGGGACTTTTAATATGTTATACCTGGGTATCGCCCCTATCATTTGAAATAATAACCCAGACTACACAATTTATTGTTTTTATTTTTCCTTCGTTGACTGGATTATAATTATTCTTCATCGCCTGTAAGATTATTTGTTGCTTGTTGGATACGTTGCCATAGTTGTTCTACAGTATTCACAGGGGTCTTGTGTGTATTTAATTATGCTCTAAATTACTAAAATTAAAATTTTGTCGAAACTATGAGAGTAATCGAATTTTATCAAGAGTAGCTTTTTTGTAGTAAATGAGTCGCGTGATCCAGATTTCATACTCAAACTGATTTTTTTCCATTGGGGTAGAAGTTTTAGATGTTTAATTATCAAAAAAATCAAGTTCCACGCCCATGGAATGATATTCATCATTATTATGAAATGGGTTTTATTGGCCAATAAAGCTATGCCAACGTAACAAATTTGAGTAAAATATCATGAGCCGTTTCAAAGTTATAAAGCAAAAACGATTTGAAAATTGTAACTTAAGAGCCGTCTAGCGCCCAAACTAAGCAACTTTGTACTGAGGTAAGTTTGCTTGTATCGAGTTATTTTGGCTTGAAGAATATGTGGTAGGCTTTTGTAAAGACCTTTAGGGACACCCGTATTATCATGCGATTGTTAAAACTCGCTGGTCCTTGTTTCAACGTACACTCATGTGGTATAATTAATTCCACCCTAGATATAACTATATTATTTGTCTTAAAACCCATCTCTAAACAGTTTATGTCTTCACGAATAAAAAAATAAATTTTTAATGCAAATTTTTTGAAGCAACGACAATTTACATTTTTTCCGAAATTGAGTATTGATGTTGATTTGCTAATATTTCAATTTCGCTTTCCAAGAAGAAGTCTTC
Organism: Xanthostigma xanthostigma; assembly: GCA_963575645.1. Lineage (NCBI taxonomy): Eukaryota > Metazoa > Arthropoda > Insecta > Raphidioptera > Raphidiidae > Xanthostigma > Xanthostigma xanthostigma. The sequence goes on from OY754471.1 coordinate 26,730,522, forward strand.
CAGCAGTTAGGTTTACTGTATGGATTCATAAAAATAGAAATTTAATAAAATAATTAACTGATCAAAGAGAAAGTTTTAATATATTGATTTCATCCCTCATGTAAAACACAATTTCCCTTTAACGAACGGCAACTGTACACACGTGAAATTTTAAAATATTTTTTGCTGTTTTGTTGTTAATAAATGGCAAAGGGCTTGTGAGTGTGTGACGTCATATATAATATACTCTGGGAATTTAGATGTTCCCAAAACGGTCATGATACAGCGATAGTGCGTAAAAGCCTACCTGGTACTTTGTTCTGAATAAACAATATACTGGGTGCTTATGGAATATACGGTCTACATACAAATTACGACACTAATGTCAACCCGAACGGAAATGCACGCCGCAGCTTTTCGTTTATTACGTTATTTCAATAAACTAGTGCCTATCTGTATTTAAAGTGACTGTACTGCTAGTTCTATGAACAATAGACATCTTACTTCCTTCATACTTCTTTAAGCTAGTGCCGCAAAAAGTACAGAATTCAAGTCGAGTCTTGGAAGTGACATCATTTTTTCTTATGGATAAAATCCTTTCATAAAACTACTCCCACAAACTGGCCTCTCATTTTGGCCAAATATATATCACAGAGTACGGAGTGGTTGGTTGATGTTCGGCGATGCAAGTTTCGTTTTGGCAAAATTTTTAAAATTTTTATTTCAATTGGTGAATGTTAAATAACATATATTTTTGACAGATTTTCTCAACTTTTTTGTACTCGTTGCTAAAAATATATTGTGCAAGATTTTTTTACGAATAATAAATTAATCATTAGATGTTTAGAAATTTTGATACCTTATTATTGTGTGTAGGGACCTTGCAGATCGTGTCTAGATAAATAATAGTCGTTGCTAATATTAACAGCTGGCTATTGTGAACTTTAAAACATTCATTAATGGAGTATTGTAAAATATGGTCCTATAAAGACATTGACGATATGATTATAAATACATTAGACATATTTTAAAAAAATACAAGTTATATCGCTTTATCAACGCTGTATTTCAGAAACCAGTTTGTATATACGTCATCGTTTCACCTCAGGCCATCGTTGTTGGCCGAATTAATCGTTATAAACGAGCTACGTTTAGTCGTTGCGGATGGTGGTTTGCATAGCCTACTGCGTCTAAGGTACCCACTACGCATTACAGTGGCGTACGTATCTGCATATCGTTTAAATTTCTGTTAGAAAACTTGCTGATGTATGAAAAATAATTTTTTTAAAATAATTTTTCTACTGTTGACGGAGGCATGTATCGATGATTAGATGATAGAGTTTAGCTCACGCGCTGATTATTTAATTTAACAACATTTCAATAAATATTATTCATAATAACACAAATTAGTAGAGATTTCTTCAACTGCATATATAAGTTTGTTTACCATTGTTTATTGATTTCTCGAAAACATAGTGATAGTTTTCCTGTAAATTACAACCACTATTTTTTTTTAAATTTTAGCTGAATTAGTTTTTTGAGATGCGTCTCGAAAACTATGTTACAAAATACATAAAAAAGATCGGTACGGAAAACCCCTTTAAATGATACTTTATATGACCGAATACAAACATTTCTTTTTGGTGTCAAGTTCTGGCTCTCCAAAATTTGGGGGAAATTATTTTCCGGTCTGACTATTAGGAATGCGTCTAAAACGTACTCGACTATGGACTTGCTGAGTGAGACCAATTTTAATAGGTATTATTAACATAAAATTTGGTAAATATAGAAATTTAACTGTCTACTTTCTTAATTATGTAAATTAAACTGAATGCACCATGTATTACTTGTATGAATGTTATACGTACAATAGAATTCAACTGTGTATTGTTGCAATGCATAGTTGCATTATCTCTTTTTTATGTATAAATAATTGTAATGACCTTGATACGTGAATTCTTCTTTATTTTTGGTCTTTTTTTGTATCAAGCATATTTAATTATTTCTTTATATTTGTTATGACGTAATCTGTTATTGGTAATACAGTATGGAAATGCCATTTTAACGGTAGTATTCCTCAGATTTTGTAAAATTTCAAGCTCCACAAGTTTGTTTTCAGATAATATTTTTTAATAAACGTTTCGCAAAGTGAAAGTATGATTTCTCTTTTTCGACCTCAGAGAATTTTATGAAATTCCGGCACGAATAAACCTTTCTGTATATCATGTACCTATGTAATATTATGTTGATAAAACTGTACTCAAGCTATTGAAATTCCCGGTGTTTGATCTCTGTGTTCGGCTGTTTCGACCTCTTGTATTTTTTATAGTCTCCTTTGCTAACCATATTTCACAGTCATATATTCATTTTATGTAAGCTTTAAAAATCAGTTTGGCTTTGAGATTCAGATTATTTGATCCATGCACATTTTTTAGTTTATCGAAAATTGTTTGTGCTTTTAGGCTATTTTATATTATCATAACACGCTGTTTTTTATATCGATGATGTTTTTTCTGTATTTTAAAATCACCGGCAGCCAAAGTAATCTGAGTTTGTACCAATACATATTATTTTCCAGATGTTATTATTATTTTATTGTATAATTGTCATGATCATGCCATGATCTATAAGGAAATGAAAGAATGGTGATGTGGTCGAAAAATTATATTCAAGATAAGGTTAAAAACTGATTAACTACTTGCATAACGTAAAGGAAAGAGGCTTTCCGGATGGCGGCTGTATGTTTTCCACAGCTCTGTTCCAACCTGCTGTAAATGAACAGTTTTGTAACGGCGACTAAAGACTATTTGTATTGGTTTTGTGCGCATTCGTCGAGTTACGACTGTTTTGTGACGATACAAATGTTGACATTGCAGGCTGCAACATGTTTTGTCTATTGCCCATGAACGTGACGATAACAGTATTGTTTTCAGTTTTCAGTTGGAACAAAGCTAATGTGTGTGTATGTCGTCTATCTGGATCTGAAATTTTCTTTCACTCGCATACATCTGCAAAATTCACCAATTTGTGGTTTTGGAAATATAGGCAATTTTACCTAAGTGTTGGCTAACGACTTTCTAGCAAATTTCATTGAAATTTTTCACATAAAATAGCAAGTTATGTTTCTAGTACGTGATGACAGAATATCATCTCACACGTATCCACTATAAAATGGCTGATTTTCACAGTATTTAAATAAAACGCTGACAGTTCAGTTCTAAGCAAGTTTACTTCTAATTATAGACTGCTTTTGATTTTTATAGTTTTACCAGGTTAACGGCTGGTAACATAGGTTTTCATAATTAGTACGCTCTCCTGAACTGATTCCAGCAAAAACATTGAATCCGAATTGGATTCGGCACGGCGCCAGCGCCGATTCCACCTGCTCTATACAACAGCATGTTTTTAAAAGCAATTTAATGTTAACAAATTGTTTGCAATATTTGTTCATACTTAATACTCGAAACAAAAGGAACTAGTAAAACTGAGAACTACCTGTTGATATTAAAAATGCAGGGATATGTAAAAGGTGTAATTCAGACAGTGTTGTCAGAACCTTTTTATCCGAAGTAGCCTAGTCGGAACGCGCATGTAGTTCCTAAGTAGCATCATCATGGTGCACAGGTAGTTAAGGCGGGAAATTTTAAATATTATATTTTAAATTTATATAAAATTTCCCGACATTGACTTTTAAAGTCAATGTCGGTCTTGTTCCAACAAACAGTAACATACTACCAATGCGATTAGAGTGGCGCTGCTCACACTGAGAGAACAAAGAGTCGTATGTATTGTGACAGTTCACACTTAGAAAACCATACTATCTCAACATAAATAATAAATTTTCGATAAATAAAATTATCGAGCAATTTTTCAGACAAATATATTAACAAAAAATATAAAAATTAATACATTGACGTTTCGGTCCGGATTTGGACCTTTTCAGAAATATGTAATCTAAAAAAATATAAAAATGAATTAGTATCTACTTATTTTACAATAGAATTAATAATAATTTTCAGAAAATTATTTAAAAAATTCAGTCTTAAAATGGTCCGGGGGCTAGCGACCTATTTAGGTCGTCCATTTCCGCGCGGCTGAAAAACTCGCAAAATGCTCAGACAGTAGTACCATATAGCATAGTGGCCGTCAGCTGCGCCAGTATCGGTGGAATAGCCTCCCACGCACGGTTAAAAAGATAATATTTTTTATATCCAAATCTTTGACAAACGTCTGTTAGGTACATAGGTATCCATGACTACTTATCAAAAAACTGTTCGTTATTAATTTTTCATTAAAATTCGATAATTCAAACTCCATTCTATTAGAAAGTAGATATTATACTAATTAATTTATATATTTTTTAGATTATTTCGAAACGTCATCTAGTGAAATATTGATTTATAATTTATTATTTTTTGTCAATATAGGTATAGTCTGAAAAAAATTGGTCGATAATTTTATTTATTTGAATAATACTTTTTATCATTACCTATCGATTGAAAACTTGTCAAAAGATAGTTATTAATGATCTTTCATAAAAAAAAAACGTCAGCTGGCTGTACGATGGTGGATGTTACGTCAGCTGATCATACGAACTTGACGAAATTAATATGAATTCAGTCATTCCCTATCACATGAAACTTTGTCAAAAGGTAGTTTTTATAATATTTAAAATAAATAAAATCGTCAGCTGCTTGTATATTGGGGGAAAGATTGTCAGCTGATACAAAAAAGGGTGTGGTAGAAGAGAAAGTTGGGAACGTCGATATTTTGGCGGTAAAGCTGTAAAGCGTCGATAGCAATCGCTATGATACAGTTGAAAATCATTAGGTTGTTCAGGAAGTATTACATCTCTTGCTGCTAAATTATAATTTTTTCGAATAGTGAGTATATTACGGCACTTGCACAAATCTTCGTTGATTAATTTTAACGTTGAACTTTTCTTTTGACAAAATACACAAAAATTCCAGCCAATTGGGTGACGGGACCACTTCAAAAATGTTGACATTTTATTATATTAAAGAATTTCTGATATCGCGCGGGTAATGGATCGTATTCAATATGATATTTGCTATTCGTTGCCATGGTTACCTACATAATATTATGTTCCACGTCATGTAAAAATTAATCTAAGTATGCCGAACTAGTTTATTTCTGACAGATTTATAAAACAAAAGAGCGGCTGATTTCTTTATTTTCAAAATATTTCCGAAGCTATAAAGCTACCTATTCCCCCGATAGTGCCGCAGCTGACGGCCACGATGCTACATAGTCCAACTGTCTAAAGCTTTTTACGAGTCTTTGAGGCATGCGGAAATTGGTAAGAAAAACCTGTTACTGGCCCCCGGACTAAAAGATTTGTTTACATTTTCGTTTTATAGTATTATATTTTTGCTACTTAAAAAACATCAGTCAAATAAATATTGAAGACAAAAAAAGGATAGCCGAGCTGGCAACACTGAATTCAGAGAGAATGTGTGTACAGTCCGCCACTGGTGTCAGTATCACATCCTAGTACTAGCGTTCTTCCACTTAATTACTATGACTGTGCCGTAACTTAAAATGAAAGCAGGTATTATGTATTTTTTCTTTAAAGTGAACCATAACTTAAAGTCCTCCTTTTCCTGAAGGAAAATTTAAATGAAAAACGTTCGATAAAATCATTTTCATAAAACATTAATGGTGACGCCATCCATACCATAAAGTTTAAGTGTTATCAGTTTTTAGTAATACCTAGTAGTAATATAATATTAAGCAGAGCCTTTCAAATATAATATAAAAATCTTTAGTATAATAAACCGCGGTTAAATTTGTTTACTTTTTAATAGCAAATTAATTTTAATTTTGCTTAATATTTATATGTATTTTTCATTCCATAGATTTTGATGGTATTATAGTGTATTATAAATGTAATAATATTTTTAAATACATTGAACCAATTTAAAAAATATACAGCATCATTTCTCTCTTCATTTTACGACCTTTCTTTACTACTTATAGTCGGCGCAATTATTTGTCTATTAAAGTCAGTGGTTTATTTACGTCAACTTTTAATTAAAAGTTGAAAGAAAGGATGACTTGAGAGTGTAGAACCAAGGAAAAACTTATTTTAACCTTTTTTGAAGTTTGTTTAATTTTACAATAAATAACATTTTCGACTAATTTTTCAGATAATTTCAATTAATAACTCAATAACGTTTCAATCTGAATTCAATTTGGACCCAAATCCGGATTGAATTATCAATTGATTGAGTCATTTTTTTAAAAATAAGTTATCTGAAAAATTAGTCAAAAATTTTACTTATTGTAGGCACCTATAATATAATCACATGTTAAACAAAGATTTGATTCAATTTTACTAAGTTATTTTTTTATCACTTTTTAAGTGACCCCATTTATTACGGGTCACTCGGATAAATCCAGACAATGCTATAGCCTAAGGTCCCTGCTCGTACAATTCTGAACAATACGGTAAAAGTTCCACCTCAATCGCTTCAGCGATTAAACGCGGTCATAAATTGACTTCTTTACATTTTCGCTCACTGCTCATCTTTCTTTTATTGTAAAGTAATAATCAATACTAATATTATAAAGAGAGAGTGCCAACTTTGTGAGTTTGTGTGTATGCGGAGGGTAATCTTCGGAACTACTGTACCTATTTGAAACATTCTTTCAACATTTGATAAGCACATTACTCCCGACCAACATAGGCTATATATTATGTACCTATATTATGTGCAAATTAGCTAAAGTTATGATAATATTCGTCAACTAATTCGGAAAAAGTCGTGCCTCTTGAGAGCTTCTACGGCATGCGCTGTGGGAATAGTAAAAGTTACACGAAAATAATGTATGGCTCAATTGTTCCTCTTGAAAAGTTCTAATAAAGAGTCCGCGATAGCATATGTCTGTCTTTTAAGGATACCTCACAAAAAACATTTTTATCTTTCAAATTTGATAAGAAATTAAAAAAAAAACTATTTACAAAGCTGTTGTAAAAGATATGGTGTTAATCTATATTTAAATAAATTTGTTTATTATTTTAAGTATTTAATTTAGAACATATATTTGACAAAATAATTCTGGTGGCGATCGGCGGCGGCGGGGATGTCGGCATAGGAGAGGCTCAGGTATGCGAAGGGGGAACCTAACAAAATAGGTTCGTTCCAAGCAGCCAGCAAACGGTACCAAAACCGTCACCCGCATGGCAGTAGGTAAAACGGAGTTGATAGTGGCAATTTCAGAACACGTTTTAGCTATTGCGCATGCGGGTGACGGTTTCGGTACCGTTTGCTGGCTGCTTCGAACGAACTTAATAAATGATGTATTACGAGCAGGCCCTGGAATGGAACAAAACAATGTATATTAATATGTCAAAATAATTACGATTCTCACTGTAAATAATCATATTGGACAGTAAATTATTTGATTTGAAAGGAAAAGAGAGGATAATATATTTTCAGTGAGTAGTTTTAAATAATATTTCAGGTTTTTTTATAATACTAATTTTTTTATAGTGTTTTTGCATGTTAAGTTCAATTATATTAGTTCAGTCGACAAAATATTCTGTTCATAATAATATTTTTGCCTAAAGTCGAAGCTTGATAATTGCGAAACACGGCTTTAGTCTTGGAAATAACAGGAAAATTGTTTGTTTTAGGACAAAAAAGATCATTATCAATCTGAAATCCGGTTAAAAATTAAACAATATTGTGTATTTAATAAGTTCTTACAGATTTTTTAAACTGAAAGTACATATATATTTTCATAAACCAAAAACTCCCTAAATCAAGTTTTTGTGGCAAATCGATATCTAGAAAAAAAATTAGAAGTTATATTCGCAACCAAAGTTGACAATTACGCTTTTTCGACACGTGTATCCTTTCTTAGATATCGACTTCGAAAAGTCAATAGCAAATTAAATGACCTAAGCTATGATTTTGTTCTTCTGTGTACTGCACATTGAGTTGAAATCATTATTAATTCATTATTATATTATATACTTCTATACCAGGCCTGGGCAAATGGCGGCCCGCAGCACGATTTTGTCCGGTTCGCGAAGCATGTATAAATTTTAGAAAAATAGGTAGTAAAGAAATAGCAAGAGTCAGAACAGACGAAAAAAGGACCTAAGGAGCTTTTTTTTGCACTCCAAAAGTGGAAATAGAATGTGAAGACTTTTTTTTGCTTTCCAAATGCGGAAATAGTATGTGAGGACCTTTTTTTTTGCCCTACAAATTTTTGGCCTGCAGTCAAATTTTCTTAAACTATATGGCCCGCTGTCAAATTTTCATCAGCTATGTGGCCCGGCGATCAAAAGATTTGCCCGCCCCTATTCTATATTATCTATACTGTAATTAATAAAGAGAGATTGTGAATTTTGTGAGTTTGTGTATATGCGAAGGGTAATCTCCGAAACTACTGGTGCGATTTCAAAAATTTTCTAACCAATATTTAGAATGGACCCTCACAATGGACATAGGCTAAATATTATCGCGTTAAAATGAAATTGCTTTTCGTGGATACAAATTTTGTAACTTAATCAATGAAAAAACTATGGCAATTTTCAAATTCGTGCGAAGCTGAACCGAGCCACTATGTCTACATATAATTAAATTGTGAAAGAATTTTTCCAAATCGGCCTAGCCATTCCTGAGAAAATTGCGTACTACATGCCATTATAAATATATAAAAACTGGTCAAGTGTGAGTCGGACTCGCACACAAAGGGTTCCGTACACAATGTACTGTTTAAACAGGTCTCGAAACGATCTGATTTAAATTGAGCAAATTATAAGCAAAAAACTTAGTTTTCTTCTCTTTTGGGAGTTTTTTAATTATTTGGTGTTCTAGCGGCAACAGAAATACGCACTCTGTGAAAATTTCAACTCTCTACCTATTACGGTTCTTGAGATACAGCCCGCTGACAGACAGACGGACAGACGGACGGACATCGGAGGCTTAGTAATTGGGTCCCGTTGAGCACCCTTCGGGTACGGAACCCTAAAAATGACGTTGAATTGACAACTTCTTTTTTTTTGTCGTAGCGTAAAAATTAAGAGCGTCAATAATTTTTGTTTCAATTTTGTTTTAATTTGGTATAGTGGTCGCTTTCCAATTGGACACACAGTCACATAGTGTTGAAATTTTTTTTCAAATAGGTGCAGTAGTTCCGGAGATATGGTTTAAACAATATATTATACACAAGTACCTGGGTGACCGAGCTTTGCTCGGAAAGTTAAATAAAATACTAATATGCTGATATCGCCAAAACTTTGAGAACCGTAGGTTCTCTGTCGCTTCCCTTTGTGGAGCCTACGTCTCCACCTTTGTTAGAGTCTTACCTCGCGGGGCTGCGCCCCGCTCGGTTGTAAACAACACTAGTCGAGCCTTCGGCTCTCCATATAAGAACCGTAGGTTCTCTGGGGAAGCTTCGCTTCCTTTTGTGGAGCAATAAGATATTGCTGAAACAGTTTGTCTCCTTTGTGGAGAGGATTGTCGGCCCTTATGGCAATCCGGTACTTGTAAAACTGATTCGCCGTCATCTTGATCTATGATATTGCATCTTTCGCTTCAAATTTAGGTTAAAAATTTATTTATTAAAATTACTCACCTATAATAATAATTGTTTTTAACTTTCTTTCAAATACGTATTTATTTTAAGTCTCACTTGGATAGTAATTAAAGATTAACTGTCATAATATTTTGAAAACAATTGTTTCATTGTTTGTATAAAATTCCAAAACCTACTTACAATATTTAAGTATTTTCATACGTCAAAAAAATTGATTTTTATAATGTTAAAATTTGTATGAAAACGATTTTTTCGAGAGATGAGACCTAGCTAAAACGATTTTTTGCCCCCCAAAATCCCTTTTCAGTAAATTTCATCCAAATCGTTGTGGCCGTTTTCGAGAAAATATTTAGGGACATAGGTACATAGATAGGTAGATACAAGATTAGCTCGTTTAATAATATAGGGATATAATGAATTTATCAGTTTATCCAATATAAAAATACATAAGAGAGAGTTATATAACATATCAGAACTGCACGTCCGTTCATGTGCAATGTATCTTATGCAAAGTAAAAAGTGACAAAACGAAAAATGTTTTGTCACGTTTTCGTTGACGTTTTAGTCAGAGCCGTTATTGGTGTGACGCACGAGTGATGTATAAGTTTAGTCGGTGACGCAGCTTGTTGCGGCAACTGACATACATATTATATGTTTACATGTTAACTCTGTACAGGGTGTCCCTTGGCACAAGGATCGTATTTATTGAAGTGTAACTTCTTAACCGAATTCGAAATTTCACATTAAATATTTAAAGCTAAAGTAGATGAAGAATGGCGGTAGTATAATTTGTAAACATTTTCAAATATTCTTAAGTCATATAAACATGCTCAACAATTTGGTCTCTTCAGATGTACCTACTTAGAAAATCAGGTACCTATTTCCGTAAGGACGTACTCCTATGTTCAGGCTCGTTTTCGACCGTTATTTCAGAATTTTTTTTAATATCAAAATAATGTACGATGTTTCCAATTTTGTTACATGTTTTTACTGACATCGTAAACTAAGAAAAAAAAAAATTATTTTGCTTAATTTTACGCCATTTTATAATTGTTTTTTTAACCTAAAGTAGACAACTTTAAATGGAGGTAGGTGGGTAGCACGGGTGATAACGTCACTTGGAGTCAACTGAATTATAAAAATTAAATTGGTTATTGTTTCGTAGGTTTGTGGCTCTATCCCGTACTAGAAATAAACATTTTTATTGATAAATAACAAAATGGCGGGTTTTAGAAAAAAACAACGAGAAAATCGTGATTTTTTCGTTGAAAATCGGTTAAAAAAAATAGAAATAACTTTTATAATTAAGTAATTCTAGTACCGGATGGAGCTATTGTTGTGTAGAATACCATGTGAAAAACTGAAAGCGATCGGTTGTATACAATTGTTTCAATCACCCGCGCCGCTTAGAAAAACGTAGTTTTGAGAAAAACGCGTTTAAAGTTTTAATTTCAGATTTCTTACAAAAAAATAAAAATGAATATTTACACTAATCAGCTATGCCTGGTGTATAGTAAACCTTCCGTTTCTTCAAAGGCATCGTTTTCTGCTAATTTGTTTGCTCTACTCTGCGAGTATAAGGGTAACGTGATAACAATTGAGAGGTAAGAGCAGGTAAGAGTCTTACCGTAAAACTGTTGCTGCTCTCGACTATATGCTATAGCTTTGTAAATATTTAATATTTCGGTCTAAAATTTTTACAGTATTTTCTCAATATATTATACCTACTTACTAAAAATGTAAAAAAAATAAATTAGTTTTTTCAAAACCCGAACACCAGACTACGTCCTTAACAAGTTGCATCCGATATTGCTTTGTAACTTCCATACCGAAACTTTTTAAACATATCAGTTCCGGAACTGAAGAAACTATTATCGAGATTTTGGAATTAAAGAAACCATTACAAATAAACAAATTTTTGCTTAATTTGCCGACCAGAAAGTTGACGTTACTATAGATTTGATTCTATAAAATATAAGTTTTTGAAGTGAAACTTCCTTAGGTGCGGTAGGAAAAATCGGCCTGAATCAGACGAAAAGTGAAATGCTTCTTCTTCTGCGACTTTAACCGGCAGTTAAAAGGAAAGAGTTGAGAGAATCATTTGTACTTTCTCTACCAGATGCGTTCTACGCACACTTCACTTGTAGCATTTTATCAGAAGCGTCTGCTGAGCATCGTCTATTGCCGTCTTTCGTCTGCTGTTGCATTGCGTATGTCGGCTACAGAGAACAAAGATCTCTGAATGGCTATTCCTCATACTAAGCTACGAAATGCACATGCAAACCCGGATTTCTATTGTCATAGTTTCAAGAATTAACCCCCCTGCAATCAGTCGACGTCTCTGTGGTGTAGGTACAACTGGCATTCGACATAACCTACAAGTTTTTCCGGCATTGTATAGTTTTAATGCCAATATTTTTTTTTAATTTTTTAATGGAACGAAATGCAAGATTCGTCAACAAATGTTAGAATAGGACGTTTCGAAATTGAGAATGCTTTGATATTCGAAGTCCTAACTGTAACCATGCATAATACTAAAACGGCTTTAGTACACATGCCTTGTTACATAATATAATTTACATAAATGGATGTAATGCTTTTAAAAGTTAGAAAAATAAAGGGGGTTCTTTTTAGGAGGTGGTTCAAAATAGGCTACTTTAAGGCCGCTGCACACGAGGCTAGAAACGCTGCTAGAAATGCTGTTACGAGTTGTGCTAGCCGGTAGGCTGGAAATGACGTCACTGCGGGCTGGCCTGCTAGCTCACAAGATAGGCTTTAAAATTATAACAGAGGTTATTTTCCCTGCTAGATCTGCTGCTAGGTATGAGCAAGAACCAATCAGGAAGCAGATCTTGTCACGTGGGCACTTGAACAAACGCCCACAAACCAACATGGCGTCATTCTGCTCAGATTCAGACAACAGATACGTTTCGCTCTGTGTTTATATTCGAACTGTCACTGCGCGCGCACCAGATCTATCCACAAAACAAGCTTAAAAAATAGTCTCGTGTGAAGCGAGCACTTAACAGAAATCAAGAAAACCAGCGCTAGAAAACTTGTAGGCAAATCTAGCAGCGTTTCTAGCCTCGTGTGCAGCAGCCTTAACGTTTTGATAAGTTAGAAAAATAAAAGGGGTTCTGTTTAGGAGGTGGTTCAATATGGGCTACTTTACTTTAATTGAATTGTCCAGTAACCATCATAAAACTACTTGAACTGTAATTAGTACTCGTAGAGAAATAAATCCATTTAGTTAACTAAATAACACATTTTAAATTGCTTGTAATTAAAGCAAATGGATGAGTATACAACACGGGTTGTCGAATAAATCAGAATGTCGGATAACGTAGAGTGGGATAGTGGACTTTTGCTATAGTTACACTTGCTATCCTCTTTAACACCTAACTACAGTCCTTTTTTAAGAATTGCTTTAGTCATCGTGGAGAATAAATCTTGCGCCGAGTGTTTCGTGCATTATTCGCTATTGTTTTTTTTTTGTAATTTTTACACGCTCCTTTATATACACTAAAGAAACAGTATTGTACTTTTCAAAGTTAACAATTCTGCGCTAAATCAGAAAAAAATACAGATTTTCTTTTATTTCTGGTTATAGTTTTATTGTAATCTGTACTGGCCTCTTTATGTCTGTTTTTTTTTCAAAATTTAAGACTTAATACTTTCGAATGAAGGGGCATACTTTTTCGGTACATCTTTATAAAATTACACGTACTGTATATCTTTTTTTCAATTTTTACTTTTTTGACTGCAGATAATGTTGCTGTCAATGTTTGTCTGTAATATGCAGTCAATTTTGTTAGAAATTACATAATATGCTATCGGATACGGTATAGTTATAAAGCTTGTGTGTCCGCACCTAGACCCAGAATCTGAATGACAAAACTTTTGAGTTTATTTTACAGAGGCTAAAAATTTAAGCTAATATTTCTTTCATCCTGTTAAGTGGGGTATTATATGAGGGATTTGCTGCGGATTATATAACTCTATTTATTTTACCATTCCAAGTTTACCACAAGTAGGAAATGGTACTAATTTAAGTCAAAATTTACTTTTCAAAATTTTACAAAAAACATCGATTTGAATTAGTCTTCTGAATTCAAAAAAACACATTTCTCAAAAAATCTGTTCGTCTGTTTGTTTATGGGCACGATACAAGTCAAAGCACTGAGCGGATCTCAACCAAATTTTGGTAAAATATATATAAATACTAGCGGCCCTGTACGTGCTTCGCTACGTATAAAGTGAAATAATAAAACAATTTAATTGGAACATCTATCTATCTATTTTATTAATTGCTAGCTATTTTAAAATATACATGGGCGTATATGTGTGTATGTCGAGCACTCCGGCTGCGCCGTCGTGCTCGAAAAAAAAAGTTTGTTTTAAACGATATTCAGTTTTTTTACATCCTCGATCTAGATATATGGTTGTTAAGTTCGTTGCGCCATCTATTGAATATTCACTCAATCCAGTCAACAGGTATCGCCATCTTATATGGTTGTTAAGTTCGTTGCGCCATCTATTGAATATTCACTCAATCCAGTCAACAGGTATCGCCATCTTATATGGTTGTTAAGTTCGTTGCGCCATCTATTGAATATTCACTCAATCCAGTCAACAGATAATATTATGACTGTCAAGGAATAGACAAATAATTTGCAATAAAATAATATTGCGACTATAAATTGAAATGTAAGCTATCCTATCTTTCAAGTTGGGTCGAATTGCACACGGTGTGCAAATCAAATTTAAAATCGGTTCAGTAGTTTAGGAGTTCATCGCGGACAAACATGTGACACGTAATTTTTATATATAAAGATGATTTTGGGGAAAATCGGTGCATGCGCAGAAGAGATGTGCGTTATAACGACGTTTTCTCTGTTATAAAGGTATACTTTTTCATAATGGTTTATTATTCTATTCATTTTTCCAAGGAAGTTTTGTATTTTTTTTTAAACTTTATATTTTCGTAAATATTTCGTAACTGAAATTTTTCTATTAAGTCGTGCAGTATATGACATATTAACGAAAACGTTTGGTTGGGACTATCTACTTCTTAACACTTACAATTTTTGGGAGAAAAAACCTATTACAAATAAACTTGGCGAAATAACTATTAACTCTTGTTTATTAGTGTATTTGCCATAAGGCACTTACACTATTGGCGTCGGTCGGATGGCGGGACCTAGAGGTCGGACCAAAATTTCTCGACGTTTCATACGTTTCTAAGAAGTTTGGCACCATTTTTGGAAATGTTTATATATATATGTATATATATTGTAGCAAGCTATATATAGTCGTAAAGAGGGCCCCCCTTTTTGAAATTTCAAATCCACAAGCTTTAGAAAACCTGAAATCATTATTTAACTTAAAGAACGAAAATTGCATAAAAAAGAAAAAAGTAAAGTGTAAACCGGGCTTTAGGATGGATGAAGCCGTAACACGCTACAAAAAAAAAAAAAAAAGGAGAGCTCACGAGACTGCGGACACGAACGGATGTAGGTTGAAACTGAGTTTTTTTGATTTGATTTTTTTTTTGAAAAATACGATACGAAAAATTGGATTCTAACGTCGCCGCTAACTTACGTTAATATTGAAAAGTGTTTTGCTAAAGTTATCGTTCCTGTTTTACGTGATATTTTAAGAAGTGATCAACGTAGCAATAGAAACCGCGTGTTCAACTGATTTGAGTATTTAGAGCCGTGGTGTTTTCAAATCGCGAAAATATTTTGCGCTGGACGTTTGTGTTGTTCGTGGATGCTGTTTCCAGCTTGTGAAAGGTGCTTTGGGCCCGGATTGCTGCTTTTACATTTGGGTACTTGGAATTGAAAATCACTCAGCCATTTTGGTCTTGTGGCGAGTCACCTTGTCATGACCTGATTTCTTCTGTTCCCGAATTCTGCAATCTCACGCTCTACACGCCTGGAAGAAGATCCAGGACTCATTCAATCGACTACAGACGCTGGCCGGCGTACCAGGTATTTGGAAATTAACTTTCGGTTTGGTGTTAAATCTTAACACGGTTCCGATTACACGATTGTAATAGTGTTACATAAACGCTACCGCGTAAATCCTATTTGCAAATCTACTAGCTCAAATCAGTGTACTTAAGTCTAATTTTGAAAATAAAACGCAATTTCTACTTGAATTTTATTATACGAAAAATCTATTATAAACGGGTTCACTTCATGAACGTTCTAGCGAATGTCAATTCGACATACGTCCTTTAAGAAATAATTACCACTTATTTGAATGAAAACGGCATCTCAACGTATTTGCAACGTATGTCGTAGCTTCACCGAACATGCGCACCGTATCATAAACTGTCTGATTCCGCGCAGCTCATTTGCTTTTAACCTCAACTTACAAGTGTCAGACTATGTTTACCAAATAAAGTGCCAATAATTTGATGTCATGAAAGTGTCGCGGTTTCTGAGTCGTGCTGTGTTTGTTTAACTGCTTTTAATTTGTTAAATTTAAAAAACTGTTAACCTTTTTGCCAACGTTAATTTGTAAATTGTTGTACACATTGGACAATTAATCAGTTAAGAAAAGTTGTTTAGTTACTGTACAAATTGGCGATTTCTTGAGCTGGTTACTCGCGTTGTTATTGCTAGCTTTAATACATGGTTATTGTCGTCTAATACTTTTAGCTGATAAATTGTCCTCTATAACGGATATATTTTTAGTGAATAAGATTTTTTATAGTAATGATATTTCGAAATACCGGTATCTCACGTCAGTTGAGATGCCCTTGTGTTGATTATTGATTAATCGTTAACAATCTCGGACTGTGTCAACTTGGTAGCTTTGAATGCTATGTTAGCTTTTGCTAAACTTAATGTTTACGTTACGTTCAACGATTTTAGACAATTCTAGATTGGCTAACGATTTGGCAGTATTCACTGTGTTCACTTGGTAGCTTGAATGCTATGTTAGCTTTTGGTAAACTCAATGTTTATGTTACGTTTAAACGATTTTAGACAATCCTAGATTGGCTAACGATTTGGCAGTATTCACTGTGTTGACTTTAGGTAGCTTGACAAGCTATGTTAGCGTTGGTAAACTTGTAGTTTATGTTTTGTCTACGCTTTTAGAACATTTATAAATTCTATTCTAGGTAAATTATGATAATTATGTTTAGCGTCTCCTGGCAGATTTTTCTGTGCTAAATTTTGGTAGTCTATAACGACTATGAATTGAATTGTGTAAATTTTGTATTTATGTATCACGTTTCTTGGCAAACAGTTTAATTGTGTTTCCGTTTTAGTCAACTTTAAATTTGATTGCTGCGCTTGACCATTATTGGTAAATTATCGCATTTGGTTTTCTATAATTGCAATTATTAAATATTGTTCGTCGCGATTGCTTGTAGATCTAACGATCAGATTGTGTGGACCTTCAGTCCGATATTTATAGTTATCAATTTTATCTTACTTGTTGGGGTCAATGACCTGTTGTTTGAAATTCACTTTATATTGTATATTACATATTTTATTAAGGGCCTTCTGTCTTCCCGTCAACCCTCATTGAGAGTGAACATTAATTGTTGTTAAATTTAAATGCATGTAAAAGTTGTTCAATAATAATTTTCAGTATTAAATATTTGTTTATATTTTTCTTAAACTACTTCAAGCGTTTTATTTCGGAAGTTAGGACCCTGGCTTTTCTTACAGGCGTGTGCAGCGTCGTGAGATTGCTTAACAAGATTGGTTCTGTACTGGCGCCCTCATTGACTTTACAGCTAAAACACGACCCTTTGGGTCAGCTGACCATCTTGGTTTTTATAAACATCAAAAGGTAAGTCCTTCGCTTCCAACGTTGCGGTAAACTACTTGTACTTGTCTAACTTAACCGACCTACGACTCGCCCCGCTGAAAAGGCTAGCCGTGGCAATAAATAGTTCCGAGAGGATTCGGTCCTATAATATATATATTTATATATATATATATATATATATATATATATATATATATATATATATATATATATATATATATGTGTGACCACGATAACTCTCGACAGACTTAATCGATTTAAACGAAATTTGGTCCACATGTTGGAATCCATCATCGCAAGAAGCCTATTTAAAATGGGCCCGATCGGGGGGGTATTTAGGGGTTGAAAAATGTTTTTAGGCCCAAAAATACGGAAAAAATTCTCAGAATCACTTCAAATTTGAAATATAACCCTTTAGTAATTATTGAAATGTGCTGCTAAAATTTAAATAAAATCGGCCCGACAGGACCGGACTTACAAATTTTATGAAAACGCAAATTTACTGATATGGATTTACATACTGAAGGGTGTATATAATTTGGTACAGATGTTGAATTGGTATGTAGTATTGAAATTAAGTAAAAAAATGTTGTTTTAAGGGGTGTATTAGAGGGTAATTTTTTTTATTTTGTCCAAAAACAAAGTTAAGTTCATACAATAGAGCCACACTGCTTATAAAAGCAAATACACTATATTGTCGGCAGGGTTTCGCACTGCGACCCGAGTTTTTATTTTATAAGATTTATTGAAATGCAATTTAGTTTAACATATTAAGTACATTTATTTAATTGTTAGTTGCGCTGAATCCTCGGCGCTCGAGTTTCACTCGCATTTTAGCGGTCATTTAAAATCAATTTCGAAGCAAGTAGCCCGTTTGAAATCCAATTTGGAAAACGGGTGTAAAAATCAGTTTGATTTTAATATTTATGTATTGCAGCACGGAAGGGGACAAATCTATTCTACAAATGTTTTGTAAGCTAAAAATAATAAGTATACAGGTCTTTTCTACGACCATTTACATTAATTACAAACTATATCTATCTACCTATAGCTATCCCTACTGTTTTTTGCAATGTAAACTTATGGTGGTGTACGGGTATTTATGGTGGGAGAAACGGAACAATGTTTAGATATTTGAATTTCTTTATGGTGTTTGTCGTAGTTATGTTTCATCCACGCAGAAAAATTAACAAGAATTTTTTCTTATATTCTCTTTGGTGAGAAATATAGATTCGCAACATCTTTTGTGTACAAACGACTTAACAAGCGATGTACTTTACATGGAGAAAGCAATTTTACTATACCAGCAAAATTGGAATTCAGAAAAGTTAAATTCAGAAGTTGCATTTATAGAAAACGCGTTGCATGAATAACTATATAATATATAAAATACATGTCTTTGCACATGAATGTGTATGTAGAATTTAATGTTTGTGCTTGAAATCTGCATGCGTAACGCAATATAGAACAAAAACATGCTAGTGACATCAGTTGTCGATCGTCTATAATCTACAACATAACAAAATATGTTTTTTGCCACAGAGGATAAAACGAATCAAATATTGCAAATTTTGAAACGTGAATTTTTATCTAAATTAGTACCTTTTCCCACTTGTCAACTTGGAATAGTAAAGTTGAAAACAAATATAAATAAATATACAAGAAATATGGCATAAATGTAAGAAAAAGAAAATAAATGAAAATGACGCCTCTCATGGTTTGATCCTATAGTTTCTTTTTTTACAGCATTTCGTAACACTTTCATGAACTTATTTTACCCTACCGTGCGAAAAGAAGTTTTACATAAAAAATATTCTAATAAGTGCAATCTTCTAAAGGTTATTTTAAAAAGAAAGAAATTCCACAGATATTATTTAAACAGAGTGACAGAAACATCCAAACGCACAATTTTTTTTTCCGTTTTGAGAGTAGTGTAGTTAGAATCTCGAAAATGATTTTTCAACTTCATCATCGTACATTTATTTTTTTATGGATGTCGATTATAAATTATCAAGAACGTAACTAGATACGTTTTAATTCAACAATAATTTTCATTTTTGCAGCAATTTGTCAAAATACGTAATTTTTTGAAGTTATACTTCTTTTGGCGCATTATGAAAAAAATAATGATGACAGGGAATCTTTTCGATATAAGATCAATAGGATACCATAAGTTTTTCACATTTTTTATTAAATATTTTGATTTTATACTCGTTTACACTGAAAGCGCAGCAATGGAAAATATAAAATATTGAATATGACAGACGTCAAGTGATGTTTTACTTCAATACGATTAAAAATGATTTGCATGCCAAATAAAAACTAGTTTTTAATTATGCTAAAGAAGTATAACTCTTAACGCGCGAACTACACGCATTTACATTTTTTCAGTGAATTTAATTCTCACAAATTTTAAAGAGAAACCAATTCATATTGCAATAGGGAAGTCATGTATAGTCCATCATACCGATATTTTGATTCTAAATTAATTCAAAATTATGAAGGCGTCAAATTTGTGGTTTGAGCAAATCAGCAAAGTGAAACAGACAACTAGTTTTATGTATAATACTGATACCATGTAGGTACGTGTGGTATGTTTGTATTGGTATGTAAAACGAATGAAAATGTACGCAAGTATGTATAAAGTCGACAGTTCGTAAGTAGGTAACATGTTTCAGATATACATATATATACTCCCGCATGTGGAATTGAATTAAATGGAAGCGAAAAGTCTTATATACTGAAAATATCCGTATACAGTGTGTACCATATTATTAAAGTGTAAAATGTGGTCGCAGTTAAGTGATTAAACCGAACTCAACGAAAGATTAGTTTTATAGTTTCCAGAGAGTTTGGAGTTGCCAGAAATACTAACAATGAGGTGATGTAAAACTGACTGGGGAGATAGTATAGTGATGACAATGTGATGTAATACTGTTGTCTTAAAGGCTCTTAAAATTAGATTGTTACCATTCCAACTAGTGTTGGTCATAATCGATATATTTCAATAATCGAATGAATCGAAATAATCGGTTTTCATAATCGAATGATTATTCGAATTATCGATTATGAATGATGCGCAAACTTGGCAGTTATTAATTTCGTTTTATTTACTTTTACAGTAGTATAAGCGAATGATCATTCAAAATATCGATTATGAATTATGTTCTAACTTTGCAATTTCGATTTGTTAATATTACTTAACACAATATTAATAATGGAATCACTGATATGATCGAATAGATATAGAAATATATTTTTAATCCCTAGATGGATACATCGTCAATTTACATAATGAGTTAAACATTAAAATTGAAATTTAAAAAATCCTTAATGTCATAAAAACAATTTTTTAGGAAGAATGATTAAAGTTTGAACTTAAATTCTTTACCACACTGAATTTCACTTAAGCTATTTGGTAGTTTATTAAATAAAACACTGCCAAAGTAGGATGGATTTTTCTGAGACATTTTCAATCTGCATGTCTTTAGTCTAATATCTTGATTGTTTCTTATGTCATGATTATGAATATCATATAAATTTATACAAGCACCGCGTCACTTCATTATTCAACTATAAGTTAACACTAAGTAGGTACAACAAAGTATGTACCATCGAAAACACCCCCACTCTCCAGTGCTAGCAAAGACTTCCCATCCCAGTGCATGTAGATGCAGAAACCGAATGATATATCAATATATCATATTATATTAATCGACAGTCGACATAGCAATAGTGTGTCGGGACTAATATTCATTTCATATTTCATAATCGATTCAAGCGAATGATATCTCGGTTGCCATAATGATCGATTATTCGGCAATAATCGAAATATTTCGATTATATTATTCATAATCGCCCAACACTAATTCCAACTCCACAAGTGAGGCATGGTACTAATTTAGGTCACAATTCACTTTTCAAAATTTTACAATATTTTTCGTTTTTAGGTCCCCCGAGTTCAAAAAACATATTTTTGGAAAAAAGTATGTGAGTCTGTTTGTTTGTGATACATGTTAAACAGGTGGGCAGATTGAAACGAAAGTTTGGGAGGATGTTTGTTATGCAAATATGAAGACCCTTATTGTTTTTGGGGAAAATCGGCGCATGCGGAAAATAGATATATGTTATAACGTTTTTTTCTATAATAAAGGCATACTTCTTTTAACAATTTATGATTCTATGTTTTTTTACAAGAAAGTTTTTTCTAAGTTTCATAGTTTCGGATATATTTTGAAAAAAAAACTCAGCTGTTCTTTTGTTCTGAATATCTATCAAAATGAAAATAGTTAGACAAACATGCTTTATAGTTAATTTTTACATGTGAAACTGTAATATGTAACCTTGCAAGCCGATAGCAATTATAATATTTATTACTAGTCGTTACCTACGCCACCGCACGCGTTGACAAAAATTTTATTATATTTGTTATTATATGCCACATTTCAATATTTTTGAAGTTACAAATGGCTCTGTCTACCAACTGGCTGGATTTTTTTATTTGCTAAAAAGTAATCTAATACGTTTTATTGTTATATAATTTAAGAACATGAAGATTAAATGGTGTATTTTCACTATAAAACAATGGTTTTGACAGATTTTTGGTAGATGCTTATATTCATTCTATACCTAATAGAACAAAACACGGTGACGGAAACCATTATAACGTGTATTTTTAGTCTAAAAATACACGTTATAATACACGTTATAATAGAACCGAAAAATAAAAATTAAAAAAAAAACGTCGTTTTTCCCATGTTAATTAAATGGGTAACAAACTCGGTTTGCGCCGTTCACAGGTTTGATCTAGGAAGCTGAAATTTTGGAAGAGTTTTTTTTAAAACCCAATGCTAAATATTAGCCAATAGAACCGAAAAATAAAAATAAAAAAAAACACCCTAAAATTTTTAGGGTGTTTTTTTTTTTAATTTTTGATAGCAGCATTTTGTAGAGAATTAAATTTTCCACAAAAAAGTCCTTACCTAATACTAAATCCGTGAATTCATTATTTTCAAAGATATATTAATCGTTTAAACATTCTCATAAAAATTGGTTTTCATTTAATTAATCAATGTTTAAACGAACATATCTTTGAAAATAATGAATTCACGGATTTAGTATTAGGTAAGGACTTTTTTGTGGAAAATTTAATTCTCTACAAAATGCTGCTATCAAAAATTAAAAACAAATTGTCTACGAGTTATCCATGTTTGAGTAAAAACGTCGTTTTTCCCATGTTAATTTTTCTTATGTCAATGGGAAACAAACTCGGTTTGCGCCGTTCATAGATTTGATCTAGGAAGCTGAAATTTTGAGAGAATTTTTTTTCGGTCCGATGCTAGAACATTAGCCAATGGGACCAAAAATAAAAAAAACACCTTAGTGTATTTTGTTGCTGTGTTTCAACTTATAATAAGTTGCCAACGTCTAAATGATAAGGTTTAAAGCTGCACATTGAGAATATGTACTTATTTAATTATTATTTTAAATTCGACAATTATTGTTTTCAAATTGTTTTAAAAATGGAAATGTTCAATTTATTAATAATATAATACATTAATCGGTTGGGAATTATGTTTTTTAAATGAGATATTTCTGGAAATAAAAACTATTTTTGGCAAGAAAATCTTGAATATAAATAAAAAGAAATTCTTACTTGGAGATTTCTGAAATCATCCTGTTGCTACTGTATTTCGATTAATTCCAGTCCTTCCCTCTTGAGCTTTATTGCTTTCAACCGTTACAGCCCGCCATGCATAATGCCACGAATAATATTATATGATAAGAGAGTAACTTAGTTGGCAATAGGGAAAATATAGTGATTTAATAAATAAAATTATCGACCAATTTTTCAGACAAAATATATACAAAATATATAATTAATACATTAACGTTTCGATCCGGATTTGAAACTTCTTCAGAACTGATCTAAAAAATAATTAATTTCTAATTCGCTTTTTTAAAATTCTTTCAAAATTATTAATTAATATCAAGTATTGAAAAAATAATAACAAACAATTTTTTATTAAGTAGTCATGGAAATAATTATGAATACCTAAAAAAAAAATATTAAAAACAAAATATTATTTCAAAATAATATTATATATATTACTTAAATTTTCCGTATCTAATTGAGCATTGAGAGAATTTTTATTTGATTTTATATGTAACATTTCTGAAATATTTCTTTTAAAAAAATTAGTTTTACTATCTAAAATTTTTATATTATCCCAATTAATTTTGTGGTCAAGTTCTAATTTGTGTTTAGTTATTACATTATGTTTGTCAGGGATTAATTTATGATTATTTTGGTGTTCCCTTATTCTTGTTTTGAGACCTCTTTTTGTTTGACCAATATAATTCTTAGTACAATTTTCACAATTAATTTTCTATACAACATTATGCTTTTGTAATTTATTAATTTTATCTTTTCCCTTTTTAATAATTTTATCAAGTTTGTTATTAACATTAAAAACAGTTTTTATATTTAAATTTTTAATAAATGAACTAAATTTTAGTGAAATATTTTCGAAAAAAGGAATTACTATAAAAGGACAATCAACATTATTAACATTGTTTTGTGAATTATGACTTTTTGTTAATTTATTAATTTTAATTTTGATAAATTTATTTATTTTGAGAGGATAAGAATTAGCAAGTAGGATTTGACGAACTAAATTAAAATTATTTAAGTGAAATTTTGGTTTAGATAATAAAATAGATTTATCAATAAGATTATAAACCATAGCTATCTTTTGATTTATTGGATGATTAGAATAAAAATTTAAAACTCTACCAGAACTAGTTGGTTTATTAAACCAGTTAAATTCAACATTAATGTATTAATTATATACCTATTTTGTTAATATTTTGTCTGAAAAATTGGTCGATAATTTTATTTACTGAAGAATTCTAATCAGACGTTAATCAAAGATTTAAAATATAGTGATATTTAAAGTGATAATTATAACTTGAAAGGAAAAGAATTTCTCCTCAAAAAGTTGATTCGAATTTCATAATACCAATTGCGAAATTGCGCTAATCGGTGTTGAAAACCTTCAGTATAAAATTATTTTCTAGAATATTAAACAGGGAATAATAATTAATTTTCAAAATTTTGAGTACTATTCAGGTACTGATTTAGGATCAGCCAATTGGAACTTTGAAAATAAAATTATGTTCTCTTCAATGTATAGTGGTTGAGGACTCCTCGTGGCTTATGGATCAAAATAAAAGCAGGTTATTTTTGCTGGATTTTGTAATGTTTCGACAGAGTTCCTCCCATCTTCAGAGATATATAGCTATCAGCAGAAGAAGAAAATACAGAATAAATAACAAATAGTACTGTTTTTATTTTGATCCATAAGCCACGAGGAGTTCTCAATCACTGTACATCAAAAGTTTTACTGATTACAACTTCTACTACTTGGTAGTTTGCAACAAATTCTATTAAATATTGTTAGAAACCGCCTAAAATCGGTTTCCGGTTCGATTGGACAAACTTAATTTTTGGTCCTATACTGTAAAGGAACTTGTAATAGATTCGGTACTTTTTTAATTTCTAATGTATTTTTAGGACATAGACACGACAATTTTTTAGTTTTTTTCATGTTTTTTTCACATCAACTTTTGGTTTTTAGGAAGTTCATACAGAATTTCAACCTGCTAGCGCTGTGTCTGCTGATTGGTGCCGGTTCGCAGAAAAAATTTGCCAAAACCTTGTAGCTACGCTAAATATAGTAATTTTATAACATTAGATTAAAATATTTTCTAAATTGATTGTTATATCTGCCTTAGACGTAAAAATGTCTCCTATTTTCGTCGGTCCGCGGATATATAAAGGCTAAAGAACACGGTTCTAGCTCAACGAAAAAAATTGGTTGTCTGTAAAGTCGGTTTACGGACGATAGTTTTACGTGATAACGTATTCCGTAATACATAACCTAAACCTCCCAAAATTTGGTTTCAATCCGCTTATCCTTGGTGTCGGAATGATAAGAAATGTCAAAAGTGACGTTTGCAACTTACAAAGTATTATGTTCTAATAATAATTAGTTATTCCAATAGTTAACTTAGAAGGCTTTGCAAATCACAAAATACTAATGTCAAAAAATAAACATTAGAAATGCAGCCGTTTTCATGTTAAGACAAGACATACGTTATTTTCTAATTTCCATGTACGGCAAACAAAGACGACTGACCGCGTCGGGCGCGCGCCATGCAATAGACAACAATGCATTTATACAGCTATTTTTCTATATAAATTTGTATAAAATATTTTTCTATATAAATTTGTATAAAAAAACTGTTTAGGCAAATTCTGTTATACGAAATCTATGTAAAATGTTCTCCTCTTTCGTTTAAGACTGGTTTCAAACCGATCTGATTTAAATTGAGCGAGAAATTAGCAAAAAGCACGCACAGGGTCAGGCGGAACGTTACGCGTTAGGAACGTTACGTTACACTTTTTCGAACATGCAGCCGGTGTTTTATCAATTTATAATATTGGTGATTCATCAATTTATAAGACGTTATCACGTCAAAAACCTGTGGAAGACAAAATAAAGTAAAATTTTTATTTTATAGATTAGTAAGTCATATGAACTGAACATTTTGTCGTATTCTGTACATAAGTGACATTGGTATCTACCTGTAGTTACATACGTAATACGTATACATATGTATGTATATCTCCAGCTATGTTTATAAAGTATTGCTTTTGTCTGACTTTTAAGCCTGGCTTTCAGGAATAAGAATGAAAAATGGATATGAAAGTAACTTATTTATATTACGACCATTTAAAAAGAAAAGAAATCCTGACTACAGGATTTACAATCTCATCACAAAGTCTACAGAAACGATAAGTTTCCTTATATATTCATATTGTTAACATATTTACTTTCGAGCAAGCACTGATGTATATTAAAATTCGGGTTGCAGTGCCAAATCGTACCGAAAAAACAGTGTATATGCTAAGCTACACATTGTAGTCTTTAAAGATAATTGTGAATTTAAATATGTCTTCGATAAAATTAAAAAATAATCCCTCGGTACATCCCTTAAAATGATAACATTTTTGGAGTTTACTCCTTAATACGGATATTAATTTATGATTAGTAAAATCAATTGGTGAAGCGTTACGCTCCACCGCTTCAAGTGAGGCGTTACGGACGTCCGCTTCAAAAGAGACAAACATATATATGTCACCGGGATATTGTCAAACCCGTGATATTATAATTTCACTTAGTGAAATTACAATATCACGACTCTTTGTCAATCGTGATATTGTAATTTCACTAGTGAAATTACAATATCACGGATTTGACAATATCCCGGTGACATATATATCTGTAGGATTTAACGTGCTAAAGAATGAGATGGAATACATTACACAGCGTATCTAAGGAGTAACTCCAGTTGTGCGTCGGAGCTGATATACACACTTTTTATCAGTTTAAATATTCGGTAAATATTATATCAAAACGTTTGCACAAAATTATATACCTACACATTTTCGTAAGTATTGCACTGTCCGCAAACAGTCGTTTTCAAATTTTTCTTAAATTCAAC
Organism: Xanthostigma xanthostigma; assembly: GCA_963575645.1. Taxonomy (NCBI): domain Eukaryota; kingdom Metazoa; phylum Arthropoda; class Insecta; order Raphidioptera; family Raphidiidae; genus Xanthostigma; species Xanthostigma xanthostigma. The sequence continues at coordinate 26,757,438 of OY754471.1, forward strand.
AGTCTGTTCGATTTCAATAAATTTTTAAGGGATAATTTTTAATTTCCCGCTATTAAAAATTTTCAAAAGAAAATTGGGAAGCTATTGATTTCGACCCGATTATCAAAAATCGAGTTTTCACCAAACCTCGACGTTTTGGGGTACCAGGAAGTTATTCTGACTATTTTTGGATGAATGCCTGTATACGCTGTGTGTAAACCACAGAACAGTAATTACTGTTCTGTGGTGTAAACTAATTTTTGTCGCACAATATCTCTATAGAACGAATCAACCGATTGAGATCAGGTATACAACATTCGACAGGATTTATTGGTACTTAAATATGGTTAGATTTTGAAGCCAATTGGCCAAGTAGTTTCAAAGAAAAATAATATTTTTTCATGTTTTTGTCGTCTAGCTCCTAATCCACTTGTTTAAAAGGTGTTCAGCGTAACTTTAAAATTATTCCAAAAAATGGCTTTGAAATTCTTAACCATTTTTTATAACCTCCTTTAATGTATTATACCAAAACACATCAGTGTCCGTTTATTGTAACGTATTTAACACAGCTCCGAAAGTTTTAGGTTTGGCACACAGGTCAACAGTTTTCTCATTTTTTTCTTTGCTAAAATGTAAACTCTGATGTAATTCTACAAGTTTATTTTTTGCTTTTTGGGTTAAACAGAAAAAAAGTAATGGCGAAGGGGTTTCAAAATCAAAATATAATCCTCTGACTCTAATTAGCTTGACAGTGCGACGAGTGGTTTCAAGTAATATGTTCGAAACATATTGGTTATCTCAAAGTTAAAATTAAGTTACGTTATGGACGACTTATAAACGACCACAAGACATTTTGGGAGATAAGCCCTCAGAGTTATTTCAGAATTAAAATTATAAAAAGGCAATTTTTTGAATACGTACAACAATATGTAAATTGGCGTTTAGTTCAAAACTTGTTTATACATCTTAAGTGAACTCATTTAACTTATGATTACTATAGCTTTTATGGTCGGGGACTTTTTTAAAGAGTTAGTTCGATCTGTGGTCGTTTCAAATCAACAAAACGTCTGACTGCGTCCGTTTCTTAGATTGCCTTGCAAAGCGTTCTGGTTTAATTGAAAAGACCACACAGCGGAAAAGTGTCTCAATTCGATATTGGGTTGTATTCACAATGCGCTGTACTTGTTTTTTCGCTTAATGAGCATTTTTTGGTGTTTGTGCGTGACGTCACTGATTGAGCGACCTACTCATACTAAAATGACCCTGTTCAGCTGTGCCATCACAGAATACAAACTTCCAATGTATTCTATAACTTCGTTTGAATACTTAATATTTTCAAATAAATAAAATTGTCGACCAATTTTTCTCAGACCAATATATTGACAAAATAAAAAATAACAAATCAATACAACATAAGATGACGTTTCGATCCGGCTTTGGATCTTCTTCAGAAAAATCTAAAAATATAAAAATTAATTAGTATTAAATTATTAATTATTATCTAATTACACGAATGATGATAATAATTAATAATTTATTACTAATTAATTTTTATATTTTTAGATTTTTCTGAAGAAACGTCATCTTATGTTGTATTGATTTGTTATTTTTTATTTTGTCAATATATTGGTCTGAGAAAAATTGGTCGACAATTTTATTTATTTGAAGAGTTCTATTCAGACGTTAATCAAAGATTATACTTAATATTTACTATAGTTTTCTAAAAATTCACACCAAGCGGACGTTCCTTTACTGAAATCGCGGGTATTTTGAAATCGATTTATTATAACAAAAAATCGTTTCTACAATCTATTGGAGTAGACTTAAATATGTAAAATAAACATATCAAAATGCATACGTTCTAGTGTAATTATTTTAAAGTAATTTTTATAAATATATAGACAGTAAATGTTTTCTTATACAGGGGGAAGAAACTATAACTAATTTGAAATGATTTATCCTCTATGACTTGGGGGTCGGAAATGCGTCATTTCGAGAAAATCTACTTCGGTTGTCTTAATTTTACAAAAATCCGAATTTTGAAAATTAAAAATTAAAAAAAAATATATATTCTCATTTTTCCATGATCTGATAGCTTACTAATTAGCTATAGCCTAGACGGCGAGGAGGTAAAAACACAAATCCATTCAACTTTAGTATCCCGTTAGAATTTTTGGAAAAAATTAATTCTAACCGATTTTATAACGATTGAATATTGGAAAAGTTATATGGTTTTATACGTTTGTCTAAAATTGGTATCGCTAAAAAAATCGTTATAAAATCGGTTAGAATTATTTTTTTCCAAAAATTCCAACAGGATACTAAAGTTGAATGGATTTGTGATTTTTCTGGCTTGGTCCGACCAGCAAAAACAGTTTGTGAAAAAAATGGCGCAATTTGCAATTAAGGAAACAAAAAAAAGTGATAGTTAATTACTCGAGAAGTAATTGACCGATGACGATAAAATTATTCATGCATGTTTGGGTCAACATAGACATCATTTTTGAGAATTTTCAGCCATCTATGTGCGGTCATTTTTTAGTAAAAAAATAGTGAAAAAACGTGTTTTTTAACTTTCGGAGTTATTTGCAAGTTAACAATTGCACTTAGCGACCTCTGTCAGTACTCATTTTTTAGGAAATTTCATAAGGAACAACTTTCTCAATGCATATGCTATACTAAAAGTCAAGAGGAACGGAGATATTAAAGGAAATAGAGAAAAAAGCACTATTTTCGTCACTAATTGTCAATTATAAAATCAAGCACACCAACAATTTGTAAGCAAACTTAGCGGGTTGAACTACACCCTAAAACGAAGCGATTCCAACAATAATCTCGCCTGTGCCCGAAAAATACACCCAAAACTCCTCGCCGTCATGCCTAATATTAAAATGTCGGGGGAGCTTGACTATACAGTTTTTGTAGGAAAAATTTTTGATTCGACCCATACCGAATTTAAGGCTTTTTTCTCAATCCACTCCACTATTATTGTATACTGCTCCACTCCTACATATTGAAATTAAAATAAAAAACTAACATTTTATTTGTCAAAAATTGTATATTTTTGGATAGCTGAGGATACTGAGATTTAATTATAATGCTTTTTATGACAAGTTCCATACACTTTTTTGTTATAATAACACTCCTGTGAAAAATTTTATTTTATTTTTTTTAATTTAATAAAATCTAAATGTAAATTTCTGGTTTTTAGCTTTAGGAAGGTGACCAATTAGTAAGCTATCAGATCATAGAAAAATTTAGACCAAATATACCTATATATTTTTTTTTAATTTTTAATTCCCAAAATTAGAATTTTTGTAAAAAGACAACCCAGTAGATTTTCTCGAAAAAGACGCATTTCCGACCCCCAAGTCATACAGGTTAAATCATTACAAATTAGTTATAGTTTCTTCTCCCGAGAGGAATACGAGCAATTACCGGTCACCCAAATAAAAAGAGAAAAAACAGAAAATTATATATATAAAAAAAAAACAGTTGTTAAACCTTACGAAATATCTATAGAGAGGATCTATTAAAACGTTGGCAGATGTTTTACAGTAGGTTTATTTATTATCATGTATCACTTCTATCGTGTGTGACCACGGCACATCTGATCTTTTTCTTATCGTGCACCATGCAAGTAATCGGAGATGTACTGTGCTTATTTTGTTATACGTGAGAACTGATCCTCCTGTTGGAATAAAGACAGTGACAGATAAAGCGACGAATGATTTTAAATAAATTTACTGATAGAAACGCGTGCATTGAATATTTTATGTATAATAATATTTATAAAGGATATCGAATTGTATAATGTATCGTAATAAATTCAGTCAGTTTTCAATATACTGTGTTATATACTCTATTATAATTTATATATGCCTTGAAAAACTCAATACTATGCAGCTGGCAAATTTTTTTCAAGGATATCCGGGTTTGAATTCAATATCCGATCAATCAAGATCAAATCCAGTAATAATTTTATATAAAAAGTTAAAATAAACAAGTCTGAAATATAAACGTGAACACATTCCAAATTGTATTTTAATTATTAGTTAATACTATATTACCATGAAAACATACTATAAACGATTTTGTATAACCTACAAGTTTGTCTATGCTCACTTGTTCAGTCAATACTTCTAGAACTTCCCTTTGTGCCTTAGTGTTTTCAACTGCTGTGATGAAACTGCTGTTACATCTCATTGTGCTTTTAGTCCAAAGTAAACACATCACGAAAAACTAAGAGAACGGGTTCTCGCCATTGTTGTCTTCCTTAATAAGACCCGTATTTTCGGTCATAAAAATTCCTCCCAAGCGAGTGCCCCAGAGGGGGGTCAGGTATTAACTTAAAAATTTTGAATGGCAACTGCAATTTTTTTTATTGGGTCTAGTTTTTTGTGCAAAAAAAGACATCTTTTGTCCCAAACCTTTTTTTGTTCAAGCTAGAGATCACCGAGTACGCGGGGTAAAATTTTCCGAGCTATCCTCACCCCCTCAAATAAAATTTGTTCATTTTGTAACAGGTCAAGGAATGATACTCTTTTACTTGACCTTGATAACAATCTTAATGAAACACCACTACGTTGTATGATTGAGATCCCTTGCAAAATTTGACCCTATCTACTCGGTGATCTATAGTTTGAACAAAAAAATTTGAGACAAAAGACGCCTTTTTTTTGCCGAAGAACTCGCCCCAATAAAAAAAATTGCGGTTGCTATTTAAAATTTTGGAGTTACCCCCTGCCCCCCACGAGAGCACTCCCTTGAGAGGAATTTTTTGAACACCTGTATATAAGATCAATTTTTCTATTTGACCATATATTATCAACAATTTTATTACTATGATTGAATTTTCCCGAGCAGGTATAATGCGAAATAGATTACAATGGATCATTTTATACATGCAGTGAATTTTCATATTTATCTAAAAATTTCTGTTAGACTTTGTACGTTTAAATTGTTCAATTTTAGTTAAAAACGGATACAATTTAACGATAAAGCGGAAAATAAAATGTATACGTTGGAATGTAATGGACTGAAATACATGACATGCACCTATAGGTATATATGAAACTTACCGGTTCTTTTCTCCGCATCCCTAAAGGTCAGGCCTTCAATGACCGTACCAGCACTGCGCCCTTTTGAATTGACAGCGAATATAACAATCCGAAACGTGACGTCCGGTTCGAGATTGCTCAGCAGGAACTGTGGCTCAATGGAGGTGATGTTGTAGCGCGGAGCACCCGAGGAGGACGAGTATAGTTCGAGCAGGAAGTACTGGGGCAGACCACCGTCGAAGCCCGGTATGCAGCTCACCTCTACTGAACTACTGGTCTGATTGGAAAGCGTGCAGTTTCGCACTGGAAACGGTTTGCCTGGAGCAAGAATATTTATTTCAGAATATCAATGATATTTTAACGCTCGTCTCCTGAAAAACAGGTACGTAACTTGTTATCAGTTTCAGCATTTTTTGAATAATTGTAACTATGATAACAACGTCGGTCCCGTTGCGTAGGAACATGTTCTTTCAGTAGACGAGCAAACAAATCTATATATTAAAGATATTAATATCAGCGACGTCGAGGAAGCAATAAAATTATCGAAACATTTTTACAAAAATACAAAATAATTAAATAACCATTTGCAGTGAAAAAGATTGACACACATATTAAGCTTATATTTTTATATGTAAAGTAAAAGATCACAATTAAAATTTTTTGGAAAAATTAAACATTAAGTTATAAAAACGCTTTCTTGCTAGAAAGAATCTATAAGTAAATTACAATAAAAATGGTGGCCGATCACTACTTTGCGAAATAACGTTCGGCGAGACAAAATAGATCTTAGGTAAAGGGATTCAAAAGCACATGATTAGCTTAAGCAACGAATAATTTCTAGATGGAAAAGTTTAAAGCAGAACATTTGACTTAGGAACTTTGTTTGTACTAGTTAGGAGATAAACATACTAAAAGTCCTTACCCCTCCGAGGTACGCCCGAAGGGGGGGAGCACAAAGAAGGTTCCGTTTTTTGGTTTTTTGCTTTCATCTCGAAAACGGTACGTCGTACGAAAGTTTGTTGTAATACATAATGAAAGCTAATAAAATTGTCTACAACTTTAGCTTTCACACTTTTTATCTATCTCCAATCTTTGCCTAGCTATGAGCTCCGAAAAATGGCGAATTTTCAAAAATGTGTTAAATTCTCTTTAGCACATTGTAACAATACGAATTTGTCAAAATGATTTCGTATTGCTCATCCACATTATTAAAAACACCCACACACTATTAAAAAATAACATAGGTAAGCTGGGAGTACCTCCACGCAGGGCCCTCTTTCCCACTGGGCACTCTGGGCACGTGCCCAGGGCCCCGCGATCGATAGGCACCCCCTAGTTCCTGCCAGATCACCAAACGATAATCGATATTCATTACCGAAAAACATATTTATTTCGAATGACTGACTAGAACACCTATTTGCTTATTAGCTTTTGTATGCGCGACGCTATTCTATTCTCGCCCGAAAATCAGGCTTTTCGATTTCAGAATGTTTAGGTTAATTTAAATATATAAAACTGCAATTTAATGGTATACTAAGTAGGTACCTAAACTGTTTAAAACAAAAATCATCATTGAACTAGTTTTTCATATACTTAATTTTTCGGAGCTCATAGCTAGGCAAAGATTGGAGATAGATAAAAAGTGTGAAAGCTAAAGTTGTAGAGAATTTTATCATCTTGCAATATGTATTACAACAAAATTTCGTACGACGTACCGTTTTCGAGATGAAAGCAAAAAACCAAAAAACGGGACCTTCTTTGTGCTCCCCCCCTTCGGGCGTACCTCGGAGGGGTAAGGACTTTTAGTATGTTTATCTCCTAACTATTCCAAACAAAGTTTCTAAGTCAAACGTTCTGCTTTCGACTTTTCCATCTACATTCCCCTTATGAGCACTCATTGACCAAACTAGATGTATAATTATTCTTTTTGTCCTACTTTTTATGAATTATATCGATCGTAAAATTACCGATTTTAAGGATTTAGTGAGCCGGCCGTTCAAATACCTTTAACGCTCGCTTGTAGCGATAAATGTTTTTTTTTTCTCAATTTATTATACTTATCAATAAATGAAACTCAACCTAAAATCTTGTACACAATACAGATAACGCACCACTACCCACACGGCCACGGACGTTGTATCTGTGTGACGGCTTAAACATAATATGTACTGTACCTAATATTACTGAAGCTATGTTTGTTATATGATTGAAATGTGACAAAATACCAAAAATAAAAAAAGAAGCCGCTATTTTATAGGATGTAGAACAGAAAATTCATGTGTATGTAAAGCGCAATGCTATTTTGACTCGTGTGATTGTTAAACTAGTCAATGCTTCTAATGTGAATTAATAAAAGGCAAACTAGCAAAGCCTTTAAAAATGCTTCTGTCGAATATAAAACTAAATGCCCATACAACAATATTATAGTAGATTGTACATCTAGATTCTAGGGCAATTGAAGTATGATTTCGACGCGAGTTTAACAATCGCAGGAGTCAAAATCACATTGCGCTTCAATATACACTATTTTGTCCTACATCCTATAAAATAGAGACTTTCGTCTGAATTTTTGTAATTTTCTACATTCTTGACATTTTACTTAGCGTCTATGACTCAGTGAGTAGCGTGCTGTCATCTGTATTGTTGGAGTAAAGGCTAGGTTTTTTTAAGATAACAGTCCCATTAGAGTGGGCGTAATATGACGTTGAATTACGCAACAAAAAGCCTTTGCACAGAAGTAAATAAATGCGATTTTGTCGGTAACGGTAACACCACCGTAACGTAAATAAGCGGCATTCATTTATTTCTATATGCGAACGTTTTCTGTTATGTACTTTAACGTCATATTACGGCCGCTATACTACGGTACCGCTATTTTAGGTAACCTACGCTTAATTATAGAAAATAACAAATAAAAAATTTAGATTATTATTGAATTTCTTTTAAGAATTCGGCAGGTGATAAAGTTACTTTACTGTCGGGCTCTCGTCACCGGCCTAAAATCAATCGTTTACGATTGGTTTGCATGTCTGAAAAACAGGTATTTTATATTAAGGGATAGGACAAAAATTATTCTTAGTTACATTTTTTGACCAGAATTTCTACTATTGAGAGTGACAAAAAAATGATAAAAACGGATAACTTTGAACGTGTTTCATGCGGGGCAAGGTTTCGCACAAAATTTCCTATAGTTTTCCTGTAACCGTTCTTAATCTTTTTATTTTTCAAAATTTTAATGCTAGTTCTTTGGAAATTGGAACTTTTTTGGTACATTGTTTGATAAAAAACCATCAGTGTTAAAAAATATTTAGTATCTTTAACGTCAGCCCTGTTCAAACAACGGGATAATACACGTGATATTCGTTTTCTTCTCTTTATTTTATTGACGCATAGGACGTAAAATACTTGGTTTGTAAAACGACTCCTGGGATGTCTACTGAACATATCAATCTATCTGCATGCAAAATCTTTTAATCCACTTTTGACCCACTTCCACATATCCGATCGACTTGAAACTTTTCACAAATACGTAGGTAGATAATAATATAATGATAATATAATATGTTCATGTATCTGATCTGTAGATGGAATCCCTATGAAAGACATACAATATCTCTCGAGTATTATCGGAATCTCTAGATGATGAACTTATAGTGCTAATGTTCATTTTGCTTAGCTTGACGATGAGTTTCCACATCAATTTTTTCCTTTTTAGAACATTTTATGGAGCCCTTGTTTAAAATTACAAGCTTTGATTACTGATTACTAAAAAAGCCTAGCAGATAAGTAAATGCAACTCACATTTATGTATTAATGAGAGAGATTAAGACAATTAAAAATACGCAAAACCGTTATTAATCACGCATAATGTAATGGAATTATATTTTCAAAGCGTAAAGAAACTGAGACGAATGAATTATATTCATGCTTCACAACAAACCAAGTTAAATTTCATTATAACAATTTAATAAAATGTATGAGTTAATTTCCTCTTTGGATAAGAGTGTTAAATTGAGCACTTTCTTACATTTTATGATCCAGTTACCGTTGGAAATTACAGTAAGCAGCAACAGAGCTACATAGTGTGTACAGAGCTATATAGGCGTCTTTCTCACAATTTCTATAATATGTACATCTATTTGACGTTTCTCATTCGTATATTGTAATAATATATACTTGTGACTTTAACAAACTCGTGAAACCAGTGAATTTTATTAAGGCGTATTAAATTAATTCCACATAAAAATATATGTACACAAAGTATATTATTATAGTCAATTCATAACTTGTGATTTTTAAAGAAATTAAGAATATTAATGGATTGTGGTTTGCAGGTTACCCAACTACTGACCAACGAAATTTTTTTGTTTATACATATAATTTTTTCATTTGACTTCACACCCTATACGTTGTTTGTTTTGAACATAATCTAATGTCCTAATTGGAGATGTCAGATGAAGCAATGTAAAACCGTTGCTTTGTTTTTAAAATCGATATAAAGTATCTTATAGGTCTATATTAAATACAAAATTGTATTGAAGTTAAAGCAACAAATTAAACAAAATCAAATAAAATAGTGATATTATTTGATTTTGTTTAATTTTTGTTTTTATTTCAAATTTCAGAGATATAGTTTAGAGGAGTCGTTCATGTTACAATGTTTAAATTATCGCGTGCGTATCTTATTTTAGGTGCTGCATTGAAATGAATCTATATTATATATTTTATAAATGGCAAACCGCAAGAATAAAACTTAAACCTCGTCCTATTAATTTGTTTTCTAAAGTTATAATCAAATTATCGTTCCTAGCAGTGGCCTTGCAATTTACCAAGTAGGTCGGAACAATTCTGTAAGTATTTTCTTTGTATTTTTTACAGATTAAATGGAATAAATGGTCTTGTCAGTGGAGATAAGACTTGCATTTAGAAGATACTTCAATTAAATGACGATAAAGATAATTCTGGCGTTGAACTTTTTCCTCTTAATTATTGTCGAAAAACATCAAACAATAATTTCTTTTTAATCTGTATCAGTCCGTCTATATTGAGGTTTGTTAAGTTTCTTCTTAATAATTTCAGATTCGTCTGGCGATTAAAAGACTAGGAGCCCCGAAGACGAACAAAAATTTTGCCTGAGCAGATTTTCTCGCAGGGGGAAAGTTTCACGAGAGGGGGTGCTGGTGCAAGATGGCGTTTTTTATGAGTTGAAATGGGGAGGACTGGAGGGAGAAGTTTCTTAGAAAACGTTACGGAAAGTGTTAATCGCAAGACTCTAGTAATATTTCAGATAAATTATGGTCCCATATACACAAGTAGGTGGTCAATAAACCTTTCCAATATATGTACTCATAAAACCTTATTTCTTTTAATTGACTCGTGTCTGGTTATTTCTCCGTTCACAGAGATGCATAGTGCTATTCACTTTAAGAGAAATGTCATAAATGTAAAATTACAATGTAAATAAAAATATAAATCGTGGTGCGAAAATCTTTGACATCCATATGTTCCATAATTATACTCATTCTGAATGACCTGTTTACATTCTATAAGGGTATTGAACCATACAAGGAATTATGTGAGTGACATAAAAATATACTAATTACTAAAAAAAAATTATTCAAAACTGCATTAAAATAACCTCTAGATATCTATTTTCAATCGAATGTAAACATTTCTTTATTATGAAAAGTCTACTGTAGCCCCCTCCCGTCTGGTGGTATGGAACTATAAAATCTGACTAAGAAAACCACATCAAAACTGATTAAGCCGTTTTGGAGAAGAATAGTAACAGACCAAGGTACTTGTTCATGAAACGCAAATACCATTTTTATAAAAATAGATAATTTTATGCCCGTTGCCATCATTTATCATCCGCATGGTGCGGACGATGATTATTGTGTTGCAATGTCAATAAACAGAAAAAATTTGATATGCGTATAGTAATTTACCTGCAGCAACTACTTGGAAGACACAAGGCACAACTTGTTGACCAATACTGTTGTATGCCCAACACGACAGCGTGCCGTAATCCAGATCCGACACTGGTGTGTATCGTAGAATACTCATCGTACCGTTACTGGTGCCGGCGAAACGTTCCGATGCCACTTCTAACGTTTCGCCAGAGTTGTTGAATTTCCATTTGTATCTTCTGGCCTGTGGATCGGCTTCTACTTCACAAGCGATGTCTAAACTTTCAGAACGCGAAGCACCCACCACTAAAATACGATCTTGCTTACATGTTGGTGCATCTGAAAAGAGAGAAAAAACATACTTTGAACGTCGATTTTCCAATCATAAAATGCGAAGGTTGATTCTAGTCCTTAAAATAAGAAATATTAATAGAAAATAAAAGCATTAGTAATATGTAAACGTGGTTTTCACAAACATGGATTATTGTTGGTTTCAAGATTCGTTTGTAACCACATGCTCCTCTAAAACAGAAATTAGGGCTTGAAATAGTCGAGATGGTGAGGATGTCATTATTTATATGGCGTTTCATGCTCATCTATTGCAAATCTTCAGTTGTCAGGTTCTAATCTAAGAAGTATTAAGTATATTTTCACTTTATAATAAAAAAATAAAATACTAAAAATATCAATTAGTACTGGGTCTAGAAAATCCTGGCAGTTAACGGCATAAAATAAATATGTGAATAAAAATATCGAAGAGTATTGAACATTGTGGCATCCACTTATTTATTGCTCTTCTTTAATTAAAAAATATCCAATTTAAATATCAATTTCAATTTCAAGGAGCAGACAGTTTCTAATATTTTGTGTATTGTAAAATGTATCAACGTATTATAAAACTTCTTCATACGTTTATACTAAGAACATGATACGAATGCATTTCGACTTTACATACAATTTATTTTGTTTATATAGGTACATGAAAATAATCCCAACCTATTCTAAATGCATATTTTGCTTGTTTATCACAATGAACTTTGTTTAAACTTTTTTTAAAAAAGATATGAAAATATTATATTTATTGCACAATTGCGTGACCATCTCCACTACAATCGAAAAAATGTTTCTTGCTATAATAGTGAAATATCATTCATAATTGCAAAAACAAAAATTACAAATATTAATTTTAGTGAAATTTTAATCTTACTTTTTTCAAATAATCGCATGCACATCTGTCACTCTTTCAGCAAAAAGTATAATCCAGCATTTAATACATTATATTAGCCTAATTTGAAAATTTTAGTTTTATCACTGTTTGATTTTTTATTCTGCTAAGTTAATAATAATTATTTATAATATAACTAGCGGTCCGGTTCGGATTCACCCGAATTTGTAGATTGTCGCAGTTTTTTCGTCGACTTGCGTTGCAAAATTGGTCTCCACGAAAAGCGCTTTTATTTAAATGTGATAAATATAGCCTGTATCCATCCTGAAGGTCCATTTTAAATATTGGTGGAAAAAAATTTAAAATCGGAAGAGTAGTTTCGGAGATCATCCAAACTTAAAACTTTACCTCTTTATTAAAATATTATAGCGGTCAGTCCCGATTTCACCCGGGTGAGATAGATATAATTCTGCAAAATGTATTTCGTTTGCGGTCCGGCGTTTGAGCTTAAAGCTTTGAGCAAATTGCAAGTTCTAACAGATGTCGCTATTTGGTATTAAACAGTTTTATTCGTTTGCTTCTGAACTAATATTAGTTCAGAAGCAAACGAACAATAAGAAGCGGGAGAAGTAACAAACGGTGGAAGAAGGAGCACGTTATGGCTTGTCAATACAGTAGCTCGATGTTCGATGCGCTCTGTGTGCGTATTTTTGTCATAATGATTCGAAATTACAAAAAAACGTGGCTCTTACATATATCAATAGTACTGAAAGAGGATTTTAAGAAAGCTGCTCAAGATTTTAAACTTGGAGTACTTTCTCAAAAAGCGAAAGCTGAGAAATATAAAATAATCGAACAACAATTCTGAACCAAAGTTTAGAAAACTTAGTGTTCCTATTTCAATAGTTTTAAGGATAATTAATTAATACTTTAAAAAATAAAAGTTTTCAAGAGTTTGTTTTTATATACAGTGTGTCCCCGAATAGATGTAACAACTTTCGTAAAAATTAAAAAATTGTCGATTAAAATTTTTATTTTTTTGGAGTTTAGCCCTGATTGGTTAAAGACTAATTTTTAACATAATAGTCGCGTCAATGAACACTTTAACTTCGAAGTCCGCAAGAACAGCTTTGATTTCGATGATTTTTTTAATTTTGTTTTTTATATTATTGAAAATCAGATTTACAATAATATAAAATAACAAAATTTGAAATACGAACCTAGATTTTGATTTCAATAACTTTTCTTAATAAGTTTTCGACGTAACTGTTACCGAAAAGCTACTACTTTGAAAAAAAATGAAAAATCATAGTTGAGCGAAATTTTTAAATTTGTAATGGAGGCCTAGATATTGATTTCAATAACTTTTGTCAAACATTTATATGTTGTAAATAAATGGCACTTTTCTCTAGAGAATTAAAGTTTTTTGAAAATTTCCAAGGTATAGATGATTTCTCAAAACTAAAACTATGTTAAAAAAATTGGTTGTCTGTAAAGTCGGTTTACGGACGATAGTTTTACGTGATAACGTATTCCGCTCGAATATCATATTTAATAATACATAACCTAAATTTTAGTAGCTATCAGGCGGAACGTGACACATTTCGGAACGTGACACTTTTTCGTGCATGCAGCCGGTGTTTCATCAATTTATAAGACGTTATCACGTCAAAATTGGTCTTTAACCAAACAAGGCTGAATCCCAAAAAAGAAAACTAAAGTCGAGAATTTTTTACCTTTTACAAGAGTCATTTCACCTATTCGGGGACTCACTATAGATAAATTCATTGCATATACTTAAAATAATGTTTAAAAGCTTTATTGGCGTAAAAAAAAAAACATAAAACAAATTTGGCAATTTTCCACCAACGAGTCATTTATATATGTCACCGGGATATTGTCAAATCCTTGATATTGTAATTTCACTAGTGAAATTACAATATCACGATTGACAAAGAGTCGTGATATTATAATTTCACTAAATGAAATTATAATATCACGGGTTTGACAATATCGCGGTGACATATTATATAAAATAAACCATGAAAAATTGCAAAGTGAAAACTCAATACCTTTTCAGACGTCAATTATTTGTGTACCGGTATGGTATGTTTTTTACATTTATCTTTTAGTGGACTATCAAATTTGGCTACATTTTTTACATGAAATATTTTTGATGGGATACATTTTTCATTAAAGGTCAAATATTTATTCTGTTATATTAATTCTAGTATTGCATACATACATGATTTTATAACGCATTAAAATGGTTATTTATTTGCAATGAAAACTACGTATATCCAGTGAATTTGTATTCTTAACACGAATTGAATGTCACTTGATTATTCGGAATATCCTACAGAAATTGAATAATTCTCAAATATTTACAATACTTTGATGATTTTTCTGTGATCAGAATAAATCTGTTGCCAGTTTTTCTGTAAAAAAGAGGGACCGATATTTGTTTTATTTGGCTTTTTTTCCTTTGCCATATACAAAATCAATCGATTTGTTTGTACATACTTTACCGAACAAACCAATTATCAGCGCTATTTTATAGAACGGTTGGACAATCCCGCAAAACAATTTTTCAGTTTCGTACACTCTCAACCAACTCTAAACAGTTTTTTATAAACAGTGGCGTGGAATAAAAAGCTATTGCAATTCAATATTTTTTCGACAGTTAGTTTAAAATACATGACAAATTCTCACACTCATCGTTTATCTTTATGCTTTTTAAGTATTTGAGTATACATAATCATATACCAAGCCTAACATTATAAATCTCATCATTCATTAATGTAAATCGGAATTCTTTTACCATACCAATCCACAAGTGGGGAATGGTACTAGCTTAGGTCAAAAATTTTACAATATCTTTTCGTCTTGAGGTCACCCGAATCCAATAAAACGTAATTTTGGAAAAACTGTGCGTCTGTTAGTCTGTTTGTCTGTAAGCACAATACAGGTTAAACGGATGATCGGATTGATACCAAATTTTTCGAAGGTGTTTGGTATGCTAATATGAAGAGCCCTATTGCTTTTGAGGATAATCGCCGCATGTGCAGAAGAGATATGTTATAACAGTGCTTTTTATATAATAATGGTATACTTTTCATGACGGCTTATTATTCTATTTATTTTTTTAAGAAAGTTTCGCTACAAATTTTGGAACGAAGTTTTTTTTATGGGACGTTATTGAATGAATGGAGAGGGCTGTAAAAAAAACGTAAGAAAAAAGCGTAAAGAAAATCTAATCTAATTACCTATTGTAGGTCTGTCCGTAGACATAGAAAATTGTTTGGCACACTTATAATATAGGGCAATATAGATCCTTTTGGAGTCGGATTTTTGAATTTTGGTCCCAGAGGGGAGCAAATTGAAAACAAAATAGTTATTCGCTTATAATTCGCTCAATTTAAATCATATCGGTTCGAAACCTGTCTTAAATGAAAGAGGAGAACATTTTATAAATTTCGTATAACAGAATTCGCGCAAATAGTTTTTTTATACATAAAAAGCAGAAATAATCACTGTATATAAATTTGATTTAGCCTAATACATCATGCAAGTTTATCGGCTATCCTTTTATTTTACACTATGTGTTATGGACATTTAAAGAATGCGTATGTTCTGTCTTAAAATAAAAACGGATGCCATTTCAATATTTGTCAGTTTTTGACATTAATATTTTGTAAAATGAAACGCCTTCTAAATTCACGATTTGATATTAAACCTGCATAAGTAGCGATAACTAAGCAAGTTAATGGTTCAGTGGTAGAATGCGCAACAAATGTTATTTTTATTTTTTTTTTAGAGTTGCAAATTACACGATTAGCTTTTGTTTAATAATCATATTTTAGTATAAATAAAATTTTCGAATAATTTGTATACAAATTAGTAAAAAAAATATATGATACATAATAATTAGCGAAAATAACTTCGTTCCAACCAGGTGTCCCACGACACCTCCGTCTTTTTTTTCTAAACTTCATAGTTTCGGAAATATTTTGAAAATAAAAAAACGGCTGTTTTTTTGTTTTATAGATCTGTCAGAAATAAACTAGTTAAGCATGCTTTGATTAAATTTTAGATGACGTGGTAACGAATATAACAATAAGAACTATATTTTATCAATTTTAACGTCTGACAAAGAGCATGAATAGGTTTGGTTTTCATTAATAAAATTGAAATAATATAGGTAATATTAAAATTTTTATCTCTCCAAAATGAAGTATACTCCGGCATTCATAGTATTCGTTTACATTTTGTCCAGAGTAATTAATTAAACGCAACCTAAGTACGCCTTTGACTCCAGATTCAACATACAAACGACTAGAGAGGGATTACAGTTTACTGTAAATCAATTTGCAATCTGCTATCGTTATTGGATACACCCTTTGTCGACGAAATATCACCATTATTTCTCATGGGCAATTGAACAATGAAGTATTACTCTACTGAATACTGACGAGATTTGTGTACTATTTCTTTTGCCCTTTTTCTGCTTTCATATACGATCTTAAAATCCGATACTTCATTTACTTATCCATTGTATACATAGGTATAACCATTAAAAAATTTTTAAAAAACCAAAAAAGAAATCAGATTGCCTTTAATAGTTTCCCTTTGTTTTACAATTACTTTGTTTTCTTACATTTTTTTCGATGTCAGCACAATTATTTCTCTATTTTCCGTAGTGGCTAGTCATAGTGATACAGTGAAACCGGTAGAAAATAGGGGTTTTCTGTGCAAAAGATCGGGTAGTTTTTATTTTTTGATTTGGTTCTATAGTATTAAGCCTGCACTCTAAAATCCAAGTTTCCGACCATGGCGCATCACCAAGGCCACTTAGTATCGAGAAAAACTCAAAAATGTTTATTTTTCTATATTTTTTCACGATATCTCCTGAAATGTTGATCCACAGAAAAAAATATTGTAATCAAATTTAAACTAGAAAAAATTTGCTATAGATTAGGCGTAAATTCAGTTCAGTAACTATAATTATGAGATACAGGTTTTTAATATATTACTATTTTCTGAAAAAGATGCAAAAATTTAGTTTTTTGTCAGTTTTTGTTGAGCTAACGGTATATGAATTTTATTTAAGGGTATTATTTTCAAAAGATATTCAAATTAATGTTAAATTCACAATCGGGGATTATAGATCTATCCATGGGCTATCTAACTGACTTAAAATCTGGTAAAATCTATACGCAGTCACCCTTAAAAAGCAAAATTTTAGAGAAAATCTACCATAATATGAAACGAACAATATTTCAATTCAGCTGTCATAAAATGTAATAATTATAATGTACCTATTATTTAACTTAAATGGCCGTGCTTTAAGTTCTAGTAAGATATTTTTTTAAGTAAAACCTTTTTAGGTGCAATTTGAGAGTAGCTCAGATGCTTTTTCGGACGTTCAGTATAGAAATAAGAAGGATATCTTACAGATGGTTGCATCAAAACGCATCTGTAGAAACCATCTTCAACGAAAGTTAAAACATAGCTATGGACGCAAATCAATTTTGTTATTGACCGAAGCACCAGTGGTCAACGAAACATATAATTATATTTATGGTAAATATTTAGAATCGGGGCTCCAGACAAAAAAAAATTTTTCACTCCCCTCTTAAATATTCTATTCAAAGGTACTAGAAACTATTTAAATCATTAAAAATTTTTTTTGAGCGATTTTTGTCTGGAGCCCCAATTCTAAATAATTACCATATTTATAACAATAATGATTTATAAAAATTAATATTCATTATACATAAACCAATTAAGTATAAAATTTGAAAAGAAGTTTGACCCTGCAGGCCATCCCTAAAACTTCCCGACATTTTCGAGTTCAAAACGCTCATAAATATATAAAATATAGCAAGAAGTATATTTTTAGCTCTTCGAGCTCAAAAAAGAAAACTCTTTCTTACGAATATTTAGTTCACGATATCTCGTGAACAAATGAACCAATTTTGATGCGGTTTGCGGCAATCGGCGCAGTTTTTTAACCTAAAAAGTAATTTATTACAAAAAAAATCGATCTGATAAGAATTTTACAAGTAATTAAAAAAAAAACACTTTTATAAGAATTTTTCGATCGCGATAACTGAACCGATTTTGATGCGGTTTGCGGAAATCGACGCTGTTTTTTGAGAAAAAGTGCTGATTAGATTTTGGAATTAATCGGTTTAGTAGTTAAGAAAATATTCCATAAAACAAATTTCTAAAATTTTGAAACTTGTATTTTTAAGTTTTCTCTAAATCTATTGAGCCGAATCATTCCAAATTTCCGGAAAATCTAAGTTCAGCAAAGTCACGTCAGATGACGCAAACCGCGTTTCAATCGGACACTCCGTTCAAAAGTAATAAGAGGTTTGCATACACACATTCACACACACACACACACAGCCCTACATCGCCAAAATAGAATAGCTTCCTAGAACCTCAAAATGTCGGGATTTAACGAAAACTCGATCTTAGAAAATCGGGGTGAAAACAATATCTTCCCGATTTTTTTATTGGTTGCGGGAAGTTAAAAATTATTAATTAATTAAAAATAATAAATAATTGTTAAGAATAAAAATAAATATACAACAGAAATAAATATTAATATTAAAGAAGTTTTTCTTCAACTGCTCGTAAAGGTTATACGCACTCAAGTTTTTTTTAAAGCCAAGCTATTCTCAAAGATTCACAGCGTTTATATTTTCTTATTCTACTTTTTCCGTTTTCACCAATAATAGCTTATGTATAGGCAGACACATTAAAGACACAACGTTTTTATAGAAAATGGAAATTCTCCGACTAAGTGTATAATCATGTATATGTATACGACAATAAAAGAGCATAGGAGATACAGTAATTTCAACAATGATTACCAAACTGAGCTAATAATCACCAGAACGTGACAAAACACGGCTATGTCTCTCCTCTTTTCCCACAACTGTAACTTTCTCTCTTACACACTCAAGCCCCGAACATATGGCCGCCATAGGGCTTGTTGTAGAAAGCTCTGATCAATGCCACTGCAGAGTCTGAATTACGATAATTATTTTTATACAGGGTAATTGAACAGACACCTACCTCTCCCTATGTATATTGTCGATACACAACAATCAGAGAGCCAAATAAATGATAGTAATTTTAATCATGATTACTTTTAAGTTACATTTAAATATTTTTTCAAACAAGAAAACTTAATTTTTTTAAAACTGCAATTTGGCAATTAAAAACTTAGCACATTTTGGATCTTATTTTTTTTGTATTGAGTATGGTTCCTTTCTCACATTTATGTTTATAGTAAACTATCAGCGCGAGACTTAAGGCTACATTTTTTACATAAAATGGGATTTAAATTATTTTTAAAGGATAATATTATACCAATATACAAGTTTTACTACACCCTAGTGTACCGTTTTTATACCTATAGACATCTGCACTACTCACTTTGAGGGGTTATGGTGAAAACACAGATTTTTTTATTTTCCTCGTTACTTGCACGTGAAACGCAGTCTGCATACCAAATTTCAGCTTTCTAGGGCTACGCTTCCATTTTCAGAGTTTTGGGGTGAGAAATGACAGCTTTTTAAAATTTTTCGTTATTTGTAGGTGCAGTCTGTACATATACAAAAATTCAGCTTGCTAAGACTACTGGAAGTACCCAAAGATTTTGATAATCATAATTGAGTGACTGAGTGAGTGAGTGATGAAATCAATAAACTTTGAGTACTACTAAAATCTAAAGTAGCAAGGCTATAAAATGAAAATTTAATGATGACTCTATCCTATCCTGAAAATTTGAGACCTGAAGTGTTTATCCATAGACCGAAGTCACGAGAGCTGAAACATGCGCTGAAACGTTTCGAGAAAAGTTATGCTAGGCACTGTACGGTTTTTTTTAGTGATTTAGTTTTGTATTTTCAAAAAGTATTATATCTAACCAAGGTTTTACTACCTGAGTGTCACAAATGTCAATTCAAGGAAATTCAATTACGATAATCTTTTTTAAATCAGAATAAAAAAATGATAAGTACGTTAGTGAATGTGTGTAGAAATGTATCAGTTTTTATTTTTTAATTAATGTTGTTAAAATATCGACTGTTTAGATAGCGATGAAATGCTTTTACATAATTAATACCACACACATAATAAACTTTTAACGCAATATCTTAAAGATTTTCTTGGTTTACCCGTATTTTGTATAATAGTCAGATGAGAGATCGCGTTTCCTATTTACTTTCATCTCTCGAAAAAGTTTGGATCGATTTCGGTGATCACACTTAAAGTATAGACTACTTTTTATTCAGGTACATTTAGGTCAAAACCAACATTAGAATATGAGTTAAAAGACAGATGGAAGACAGTGTGTTTTACTGAGTCTATTGTGTTTCTTTAATAACCCATCAGCTTTAAGGGATATCCAAGAACAGATGTTCTTTGGCACTGTAACAAGACTGATCTAAACTACAACTTTGTCTATATGACCTAATTACATTTACAAAATACGCAAAATTGAAACGAATTTGAGAATGACTGCAAAAAAATTATACAATTCACTAGAGTTATATTA
Source organism: Xanthostigma xanthostigma (assembly GCA_963575645.1). Taxonomy (NCBI): domain Eukaryota; kingdom Metazoa; phylum Arthropoda; class Insecta; order Raphidioptera; family Raphidiidae; genus Xanthostigma; species Xanthostigma xanthostigma. Next base: position 26,778,126 of record OY754471.1, read on the forward strand.
GAATTAAAAAATTATCTAAAGAACGGTCAATCATGAACCCACTTCATACGCTGAGGGTAAAGTATATCACTACCAAAAGAAAATTTGATATATAAAATAAGCTTAAACAAATAAATAATAATTTGCAATAAAACATATTTTAATATATAATGAAATCATTTTTCCACGTTAGTAGGTCAAAAACTAATGAAAATCTAGGCTCCGATAAAGTTCTCCGGTAGTTCTTATTGGCCTGTCTGTCTGATTTATTCAAACTCTTATATCTAACATATACTTTTAGAAAAAGTCTGTGGTCTATATTTTGTTTGTTAGCCTGTTTACATGTGAATACGATATAGATCAAAAGGATGAGCGAATTGAAATGAAATTTTTGGAAGATGTTTGATATGCAAATATGTAGAGACTTATTGTTTTTGGAGAAAATCGGCGCATGCAGCAATGTTGTTTTTTATATAATAACTAGCGGTCCGTCCCGGTTTTACCCGGGTGTGATAGATATAATTCTGCAAAATGTGTTTCGTTTGCATCCCGGCGTCTGAACTAATAGCTTTGAGCAAATTCTATCAGATTTGCTTCTGATCTAATAGCTGGTTTGAGCAAATTCTATCAGATGTCGCTAATTTTTTGTTTTGCTTCTGAATTAATAGATTTTTTTAAATTCTATCAGATGTCGTTACATGTTACTAAAACAGGTTTTTTGAGAAAACACCGTAATTTTGTACAAAATATTTAATAAAAACTATCATATGGTGTAACTTGCACCAAACAAGACACATTTACACAATTTCATTAAAATAAGTTCAGTGGTTTCGGAGATTAGCGCGGCCAAAATTGTGACACGAGAATTTTATATATATAGATGGTATACTTTTCATAACGGTTTATTATTGTATTTATTTTTACAAGAAGATTTTGTAATTTTTTTTTCTAAACTTAAAAATATTTTGAAAATCAAAATAATCAGTTTTTCTTTCGTTTGTAGATCTGTAAAAAAACTATCAGGCTGCTTACAAGTATGTTTTGGTAAATTTTTACATGTGATACCAAGCAAACGAATAGCAAATATCATAATATTTAGTACTAGCCTTTACCCGCGTCACCATACGCGATAACAAAAATTTTTTTTCTTTATTTTAATATGTAAAAGTTTAGAAATTGGAATCTAGTGCCGTTGCGCAATTAGCTGAAATTTTTTTAATTGTTCCACAATCAAACTTTCCCTCAACGATTACAATTGGAACAAAGCAAAATGTGAATAAATAATAATTTACGTTGTGTTTAAATTTTTAAATCGATTGCAGTATGTTTGTTACATTTTATGTAAATATAACTTATGCTGTAGACAATGAGGGAAAGTTGGATGATATGGCAACGGGGTGAAATCGTTACGAATGTTTGTACAGGTCCCTGTAACGTAATTATACTTTATTGATACTTTTAACACGAGACTTCATCTCTTCGAAGAGGGTCGCTTTAAAAGTTATTTTAAAGCTTTTTTTCTCTTCCATTCTGTTTTAAAACAATTCACATTACTCAGTGTTCTCTCGTTTTAATGATTGCTTTGTTCATTAGAATTTTATAAACGTTTAACATTAGTTTCAGAACAGTTACACCAATTTATGAAGTATTTTCCCTTTGTACAGTCAGTAAAATATATATATTATATATATGCTTAAGAAACAGTTACAATAATAATAATAAAGCATTTTCTTTTTTTCAGTCAACACTCGGAAACTTAAAGTGAATTTTAATGACTTTCAGAATTTACATTAAAACTGTTTGGCTTCATGCACAAATAATTCTCAAAATAACAATAAATATGATTTTCAAAGTGTAGAAAGTTATTGAGCTAACTGTTTTGATGTGCTGCTTAAATTGAAAAAATTAACTATTTGAAAAAAGGAATGCAACTACTTAAAAGTGAACCTAACAAATAACTAAAAAGATGAAAACAATGTTGAAAACCTCAATAGTCAATACACAGTTGACGAGGAGCTATTCAAAAATAAAAGGCAGAGTCAAGTACATACTCACCTGCTGCTTGTTTTCTTATTCTTAGTTAATTTATTTGATATTCATATTGTTAAAACAACATATTTTTTGACTCTTCCTCTTTTTTATGATTCGTGGTTGCCATATTTAAACATTTACACTCTCACAATGAAGACGAATCTAATGACACAGCATATGTTAAAATCCATCATGCCGTTTAGGTTATTGAGCCAAAGAAATAGAAACATGCATAGATATACACACACACAAACATTATACACTCGAAAAACATGATCCTGCTTCTGGGGAATTTGAGTAAAACGAACTCACAATAATGCCTTTAAATAAGTGCGTCTTGCGAGATTTCATTCCCTTCATTCTTTCAATTGAATTAATGGAGCTTCAAAATGTGGACAAACAAACCAACAAATTTGATCTCTTTGCAATATTATATTAGTGTGGCTATTATTCAAGTCCGTAACTTATAGTTTCGTTACGGCACGATACGTAAGGTTTAAATTTATAAATAAATAGCTATAGTTTGTTAAGAAATACCCATTGTTGACATTACAATTTAGTTGTCAGACAGCGTCACTGTCGGAGTTAAACTCAAATATTTCGCCGCCGCGAAGAAGATTCAAATTTGAGTCGGGACACTGATATTGTTTGAACAATATTTTTTTCTAATATTGCATTGTAATATAATAGCAATCTTCAACGATTTATTTGTATTATTAAAGTTCTTCACGAAAAAATAGCAATAAAAAATGCATCTAAAAATATTGACATTAGTGGAAAATTACAGTCTATTTTTTTAACGTATCGAGTAAGTAATATCTTCATCATATAAATTATAACGGCTAATGACAATGCTATTGGGATGCCACTTTGTCGTTAAATTTGACACACTACCGTCATTTATTGTTCCGGTGAGAATCGGTCATAGCCTACTATCGTTTAATGTTTATGACTCCAATGAAAAATCTTAATGAAACACCAATAAAATTATACTTTAATGTATTTTTATCTTCACTTCCTCACTAATTACCAAATTGTTATTATTATTGATAATAAAGTCACATTTATGAGATATAAAATTTTTGTAGGTTATATTTTTATATTAATATAGATAGAATATCAGAAATATTTAATATTCGTTGTAAAATAAATGTGTTTTGTATTATTTCAAAAATTATATTTTTTTAACAAATCAATGTAAAACCCGGACTTCCACCATATTGTCACTTATCTTCCACCGAGATATATTCTATATTGTAAATTTTGTATGATATTTGGAACGGAGCAAGCAGTGTGCTATTTTAGTACTACATTCGCACTCCGAGTCCCGGCCGAAAAAGATACGATGTAGGGGTTTTCTGTAATTCCTTTCGTCGAGAACTGGTAATTCTTATAACAGCTAGTTCTCATACCAATCTTACATAAATATCGACACGGTTCCTTACGGCCCATAATTTTAGTTAACTATTGTGCCCAAAAAGTAGGTCTGTCTTTTACTAATTTCCTACGAGCTTGCGCTGTGCTATCAATAAAGTCAAATTTTGAAAATACAAAAAATAACAAGAAGTGTAGGTAAAAAAATAAAAATAGTAATATTGATGCGTCTGCTATGACGTTATAGTAAAAAATGATTGTTGAACACATTTATATTTCTATATTTTGTTTAGTACCGAGCGGTGTAGCGTAGTGGTGAGAACACTAGATTCGCATTTGGGAGGTAATGGGTTTGAATTCCGGCAGGGACAGATGTGGCTGGGACTTTTTCTTACTGCCTCTTGCCGAGAAATGGTAATTCCAGTACCGGCCATCGCATAGAGGTTTTCCATGGTTTCCCTCAATAATTCCAGATAAATATCGAGATGGTTCCTTATTTAAGGCCATGGTCGATTACCTGTCAAAATCCTATGCTCAAAAATCACCTACCTTATCCTAATTTCCTAAAAATTACTTCATTCGCCTTTTGCTATTAATTAAGTTGAGGTTAAAAAATGTAGAAAAATAACGAGAATTGTGGTAGATGGAAAATAGTAATGGTGCGAATGGTGTTTGTTACGACATAAAGTCGAGAAACTATTATATTTTGTTTAAAAAAATAGAACATGATGATATCATAAACATTTTTGAATGGGACCACAGAATTTTGTACTCAATAATATAAGTTATATTTAGAAAAGTCTTTAAAAATGATTAAATTTTATGTAAAAGTTAATAATACTAAAATATCAAACAGTGCGTTTTGTAGTTTATCCAAAACGCTCAGTTAGCCTCAATGAAGCAGGTTAAATATAGTTTTTGTAAAGATGTTTATTATTTACAGGAATTTTAAAAATGAGTTGTCACTTAAGATGTAAAAAATAACTGTAGTAAAGTGTTATCAAGTCATTGTTTATACACTGATGTTACAATATTGAAACATTCAGGAAATATATATCAGGCTTTTTACTATGTAAGTAAATAATATTACTAACATTATATATTACTAAAATTATATATTGAAAATATGGTTAGTTAGTATGTAATTTGCAAAGGACGAAATTCTTTTGTAAATGCGAACATATTTTCTGCATTAGAAATGAAAATATATGACTAATATTTAATTTCAGCACCCATTATATATTTATAACTGTCAGCTTATAACAGTCCGGTGCTGGAACTACTTTTGCAGTAGCGCACAGAAACTGATCTTCCTAAAGGATAGTTTTTAACAAATAAACAAGAAATTATAATTGATGAGTTTTGAGCTTTGAAGAAAATATATAGATTTTAAATAATTTCTGATTTTATATTTAAAACGCTTCTTAGATAAAAACTTAATTTTCACCTGAATTCTTGGGTGACCAAGGACAATCCCTTAAAGGCTCCAAATCACAAAGATAATGTTTTGCGTGTGCACTCCAGGCGTGTCACACAAAAATATGATTATGTGTACCTATGTACTGAGGAGAGTACTTTTTCTCTAGAGAAACTGATTAGATTTTTTGTTAGCGTACACACAAAAATATTATTTCTTGAATTTCTACAATTTTTTTTTATAATTTACTATGCCGTAACCAAAGCTTAAATATGTTTCAGGAAGTTATATAAACATATAAATTATGACTATGTTTCTCTTTTTCGGTTTTTATATAATGTTGTAGATGACTTAATTTATTAAATTTTATACATATAAACTTTTAATTGTAACTCTAATAGGGACTGAAATGCAGTAGAGGAAAGATAAAACCTAATAAAGTTTTTACTTCGATAATTATGGTCAAACCACTTTATTGTTAGCAATTTTTAAATTGATTAAAATATGCTACGTAATTTGATACATTTGAACTTAAATAATACATTTTCAAATATTATTAGTATTGGTTTAGACTTTATGGTATGAACATTACCTACTTTTACCATTTAAAAACCGCAAGTGGGAAATGGTACTAATTTAGGTTAAAATTTACTTTTCAAACTTTACAATATTTTTTCGTTTTGAGGCTCCCCGAATACAAACAACTCTCTACCTATTACGGTTCATGAGGTACAGCCCGCTGACAGACAGACTGACGGAAGAATAGTAGAAGCATAGTAATTGGATCCCGTTGGGCACCTTTCGGGTACGGAACACTACACACATATTATCTTTGAAAAAATCTGTGCGTCTGTTAGTCTACGAACACGATACAGGGCAAACGGATGAGCAGATTGTGATCAAATTTTGGGAGGATGTTTGATATGCAAGGATAGAGCTCTATTGTTTTTGGGGAAAATCGGCGCATGAGCAAAATAGATATATGTTATAACGTTGTTTTCTTATACAATAACGATATATTTTTCATAACGGTTTATTATTCTATTTATTTTTACAAGAGTTTTGTAAATTTTTTTAGGGAAAATGAGCGCATGCGCAAAATGGTATATGCCATCGTTGTTTTTTATATAATAATGGTGTTCATTTTATAATGGTTTATTGCTCTATTTTACAAGTTTTGTAAAAGGTTTTTGGGGGAAATTCAGTGCATGCCCAGAAAAGCACATACCTATGCTATATATTTTTTAATAATAATAGTATACTTTTCATAACGGTTTATTATTCTATCTATTTTTTCCAGAAAGTTTTGTAAATTTTGTTGGGGATAATCAGAACATGCCCAAAAAAGACATATGCTATAAAGTTGTTATTTATATAATATGTAATGGCATAAACGGTTTAGTATTTAAAGAAGATCATATTCTTGTAAAAAATAAAAAAAAAATCGGTTGTTCTTTTGTTCTGTAGATCTGTTAGGTAGTTGACAAGCATGCTTTGTTTAATAATTTTTTACATGACGTGATAACATATCATATAGATAACCATGATAACAAATAAGAAATATCATATTTACTACTAGCCATTATCCGGCGTCACCGCACGCGTTAACAGAAATATTATTTTTTTTTTATTATTATATTTCAAATGTCAATATTTTTGAAGTTAAAATTTTCTTAACGTGCTAAGCCTTAGTAAATGTGTTAAGATATAGAAGCAAAACTAAATTAAGGACTATGTGTAAACGCTTTAACCGGTTTTAGTGTATGAGTGTATAGGCTACTATGCATTTCAGCTTTGACACAATCAGAAAACTAACCTCAAAAAATCTCTTCTTAGTATATGCTTATATCGCAAAAGGAATCTACTGTTCAAATTTAAAATTCTTAGCTTGAGCGGTTTGAATTTTAAAAAATTCCTTCTTAGTAGGTTTTTACATCTAAGATGGAGGTTCACGCCTTCCCCCTAAGTTTGAAAACTTAGATATTATTACTAATCACTAATTAAACAGCGTATTCAAAACTCATGACTACCTCACCTTTTGTATGGCAAAAACCCCCACTGACTGGACAACAGATGCATGTATCGTTGAATATATTACTTTTATAGGGTACACAGTTCTGCGTTCTGTAATCACAGACAACAGGAGTGTAAAAAATACTTATTTTTAATTTTTAAAGTTAGAAATAGCCTGACAAAAAATAAAAATTAATCTCAGAATTGTGATACATATATCGCGAAATGCTGGTGGTTATTTAATCTCTCTGATAATTTTAATCTACGCTTATGACCGGTCTGCAAGTGGCGACTGTAATATGGATGAATGTAAGTATTCGCGTAAAACGCAGCCCGGAATTTCTGTGGAGCTATTTTAAAACTGTGAGTGCTCATGCTTATTATAAATGCTCAACGCCCAGGAAAAAGAGATGCATCACCGAGCTGTCATCAATCATCGACTTGTCACGGAAAACCATTTCAAAACAATTGAAAACACACCGTCTTCACTCGGTATACTTCGCACTGCCGATCATTTCTATTCGTATCTGTACAATATATACATTGGTGTTTGTCTACTTAACAATAATGTCGCAATTTTCTGTAACATCAATTGTATCGATTTACATATTTTTGATGTCTCAATAGACAAGGAAAAACACAGCGCTTTATAAAATAAGGATTTAAATTAAAATAAACAGTCCAAGACAGATTTCTCACCAACAAAAATTTCAGTCTATTTTTAGGGACGTTATTAAGTCTCTGCTGTCCGTCCGTCTGTCAGCGGGCTGTATCTCATGAACTGTAATAGGTAGAGGGTTGAAATTTTCGCAGTGTGTATTTCTATTGCCGCCATAACAACAAATAATGAAAAACGAAATTTTATCATGCCAACCCACAAGGGAATGGTAGGCACTATCTTTCCGTTTTGAGGCTCCCCGAATCCAAAAAACATATTTTTGGAAAAACACTGTGCGTCTGTTTGTTTGTCTGTGAACACGATACAGGTCAAACGGATGAGCGGATTGAAACCAAATTTTGGGAGGATATGCAAATATGAAAAGCCCTATAGTTTTTGGGGAAAATCGGCGCATGCGCAGAAGAGATATTTGCTATAACGGTATTTTTTATATAATAATGGTATACTTTTTATGACGGCTTATTATTCTATTTATTTTTTCAAGAAAGTTTCGTTGAAAATTTTTTTTTCTAAACTTTATAGTTTCGGAAATATTTTGAAAATAAAAAAAATCAGCCTGCACTCTTTTGTTTTATGGATCTGTCAGAAATAAACTAGTTAGGCATGCATTGATTAATTTTTACATGACGTGGAACATATTCTGTAGGTAACCATGGCAAGGAATAGCAAATATCATATTGAATACTAGCCATTACCCGCGTCACCTCAGGCGATATCAGATATTTTATTTGTTTAATATAATCAAATGTCAACATTTTTGAAGTTGGAATGGTCCCGTCGCCCAATTGGCTGGAATTTTTTATGCACCATTTATTCTATACTATATACATATTACATACACAAACCGGTACGTACACAGTAACAGTTCTAATACAAAACAAGCGTTCGCTAACAGTGCGTTTATACAGCAATATGCTCGAACATTCATTAAAATACAATTATGAGCACTCTCGAATACATCACGGTACGACTGCTAGGCTATCAGATATAGCCACGGTATACAGTACAGTTCGGTTAGTCCATTTGAACTCATTGCAATTAAATACTTAGTTGGTAAACAACAGTTTTGCAACGGCAAAGCTGGCAAGATCTTCGAGACTCGATTCCTGTGATGGACGAACTATTTACACACCTATAAGTTTTCGCGGAACCCTCGGTGCGCGACAATAAAAGAGGGGGCAAATTAGATACTCGATTTTTTTAAATTTTATGTATTAGTTGGAGTGTCATTTAAAAGGGCTTGTAAAGAAAAATATTTTCTTCTTAATTTTAAATAACCTTACAAAAAAGATAATCCGAAAAATATCCAAAAATAGAACATTTCCTATCTCTTATTCCGAAACTACTTGACCTAAAAATAAAAAAAAAAAAAAACAGGGAATATAACGGCCTACATATAAAGTTATAGATTTTAAGAATAGTAATTTATGTATCAAGGATGAAATAAAGGTTATTGTCGGTAAGTGACATTATGTTAAACGAACGTCAACGACTTTTGAACAGTCACACGAGTTAAATATCATTATGTCCCAAATATACCGGGTGTCCCAGAAGTCACGCACTTCCTCGTAAGGATCGAAAGAGAAAATTATTCTGAGACGAAAAGTCCTTAGCCATTTTTTAATCAGACGCATAGATAATTAATTATTAATTAATGAAAGTGACCAGTAAACAAATTTAATTGACGCTTGTATTACTTTTTAACCTTAAAAATAACATTTTTTTAATTTAAAAATTACTCCGATAATCTTTATTAAAGGAAACATCCAGTGACTGTCGTGAGAAAAACAAATAAAATCGGAAAACAAATCAAATCGCTCCTGATTGGTCACTTTCATTAATTAATAATTAATTATCTATGCGTCTGATTAAAAAATGGCTAAGGACTTTTCGTCTCAGAATAATTTTCTCTTTCGATCCCTACGAGGAAGTGCGTGACTTCTGGGACACCCGGTATATTTGTTTTTCCATCTAACTCTGTGTTGGGACAAGTATCATTACTAAACTTGGTAATCAGTAGGTAGGATTGAAATAAAAAGGTATTTTTAGTATGTACCGTATACTTGTGTTTTTGGTTTCAGTTTTAGTAGTAGTAAGTAGTGATGTGCCGGATCGTTAAAAATGTATATCCGCGGATACGGATCTGAATACGGATTTTTGGTTTCAAGATCCGCGGATACGGATCTTAACTTTCTTAAAGTACGCGGCGGTAAATATTGCACATCGACCTTTGAAAAGAGACTATCTGGTATGAGAAAAAATTATTGACCTCTTTAAGAGTTAACTCTCATAACAGATTGTCTCTTTCCAAAGATCGATGTGCAATATCTCGTTATAAAGATAGTTTTTTAGTACCTTTGAGTTATGTACTATTGGTATGGTACTCACTACGATAAATGTTTGCAATATAAAGGTGCCAAATACGATTTAAAAAAAATAAAAAATAATCTGAATGGAATTTAAGTTTTTCTTTATTACCTAATCACATCTATATATGAAATTTCATCTATGAATTAAAAATTAATAAGGTAAAAGATCCGCACAAAAACTAACGGATACGGTATATTACATTTTTGTGCGTATTCTTTAAATAAAAGCTGGTTTTAAAATTATATTAGGTATATTTTTAATATTTTTAACAGTACGATCATGAAAAAACTTCATGTCTTGTTTATAAAAATTACTATACTCGTCCGCTGTTGTTTTAAGTACATATTTTGTAATACTAGGGTTAAGGTGACTTATGGACATTGCTGTTAAATTGGTTAGATCGCATTTTTTTGTCTGACTTTACGCACTCGTATTAAATACGTCATTTTACGATCACTATTTTATAGAGATGTCGCGCAAAACTAATTTTAGATACAAAAACACTATGAGAAACAAAATTATTATTATTGTTCTACTCGCACTTCACCGTTTTTTTTTATTAACGCAAAGTTGTAAATATTTTTGTGAACCAAATAAAATAAGACTAATTAAGGAAATTAAAGTTGAAGCTTCCCAAATATAATATTTTATTTCTGTCTTCTGTATATAACTGCAGGGCTTGAGTATAGGTAAATAAATAAATTTTAAAATTGAATGTTAGTTTATGTATACTCGAATTAATATTAAAACTTTTTCAATAAAGTGCTGAAGTTTTGATGTACAAAGAGCAAAGAATGTTTATTCCATACAACATATTTAACAAGTTAAAGTTAAAATTTTATTTAGGACAATTTTGAAGATATATAATATTCATAATATTATTTTCTTTCTAGTGTGTAATTGTTTTATAGAAGTTTCTGTGATACTAACTGAATTATTAGCGATAAATTAGATAAAAAATTAAAGTATGAAATAAACACTACTTTTCAAAAAGCAAAATCAACACACAAGATTAAACAAACATTTTTGATAAAAAATAGAGAAAATAGAGCAAAACACTAAACTAAGTTTAGTGTTTTGCTGAAGATGAGAGCTTAGCTCTCGAAATGTACATCCACTAATAAACTTGTTGTGGTAAGAAGTAACTATTCTCTATTTTTTATTAGATTCAAACCACAGTGCTCCTAATATTTTTGTTAAACATTTTTGATGTAAAAAATGCGATGCGCTTGTTGATATAATATTATGTATAAAAAAAGAAAACAAATTAATAAAAACAAAGTAGGTACACGGACTGTTTGTGCATATCGATTTGAGTGTTTTTTTTTAAAGATAGGTAGGTATACTTATTACAAAAAAGAATGAATATTAAATATTAACCTTATGTTTTCATTTTATGTAAATATTTAAGTTTAGGAAGAAATTTTCTACTTTATTTTCATTTTATAAAAAAAAGCAATTAACCATGTTTTTATCCACGACGGAACGGAGAAGGTATATGCGTTTAGGGTGAGAGATTGTTTGTTTGTGTGTGAATGTCTCTCATAATATGTTTATTGACTTTTCCTTACATTTTATTTGGACAGACTACATAAAAACAAACACGAGAACACCTCTTATATTGTAGTGTTTTTAGATGAGGCTTAAGTATTCTTTTTAAAATTCATCAAAATTTATATAAATAGCTTAAATCCTGGAGATATCACGTTTTTGTACCTATACTCTTAGACATAGTAATCCGTATTTTCAAAATGTGCTGAAAGAGGCTACACATAGTGAAACAGTTTGAACGTGCGACCGAGCTCTATCATTGTCTGGCAAGTTAGCAACCCTAACTGCAGTACTGCGCCAAGAGAGACAGATAAACGCCGCAGGTTCGCGCTGTCTCTTTTTGACCTGGACAATTTTCTAACCGATTGCCCGTCTCTGGTTCCAACTGCAAGATTAGTGGTTCCTAACCCTTATATTAAGTATAACCCTAAAGTAGTAACCCGTATATGAATTGTGACTAGCATAGAAACGACTAATATTTACTATACCTTTTGTAGAAAATTACATAATTTTGCTACTTTTTAAAAAACAACGATTTTTTTGTGTTACTTGTTAACTAAAATATGCTTTGAGACATTTAGTAAACATAATATCTTAAATTAAATTGCATTGCCTCGATCATTTTACTAACGTTTTGAATCAAATTTCGTTTTTTTTTTAAAATCAATTATTTAGTGTCCATAAAACTATCCTGCGCTAGAATTTGTTCAAAAGGATTCTCGCGATCCTAATTTATGTCACGATCAATGGTTTGGAACCACTGACGTAGATAGTATTTTGTTTATTGAGTGTAACGTTATATTATCGGCTATTTTCAAATCCATCGATTGACAAGAGTAGCAAAAAACCCGTACACAAAACAAAACAGTGGCGCGCAAGTGAGCGCGAGAGATATGTTGTTGTGGCACCTTTCTGTACGCATGAGATATATATATTATATACATTGTGGTATAGAGCCATCTGTCAATGTCTATCTGTACCTCTAACACGCAGATTCACTAAGCAAATGAACCACGAAAATCGCTTCGAAAATACATTGAACACCCAATAAAAACACGCGATTTTAAAACGTGCGGAGACAAAAACGGAATCTCAACGAAGATAAATAGAACTCCGAGAGGTGGTTGTACATAATATACGTTTATATATAGTGGTAAACGCGCCGGCCAAAATAATGGACCGATATCTATCCGAGCTGTAAAGTTCAAAAGTCTCTATGGATAGATGCAACGAAATGTGACTAATCATGGAAATATTTTTATAGACAAGTTCAAATAAAACAATATACTTCAGAGCAGACGTCGGCAACCTTTTTTAGATGCGGGTCAAAATCAACCAAAATGTGACTATTAAGAAGACGGTTCGGGTCAACCGATATTTTCATTTTAAAAGTCTGCTTAGTGAATAAGATAAATTTTATTGGGAAAACTATTACAAAATGTTAATCTTTTTATATACTAGCGGCCCGGTTCGGCTTCGCCCGAATTTGTAGATTGCCACAGTTTCTTCGTCGACTTACGTTGGAAAATTTGTTTCCACGAAAGCGCTTTTATTTTAACACGATAATGTATAGCCTATGTTTACCCTGAAGGTCCATTCTAAATATTGGTAAAAAAAATTTGGAAATCGGATGAGTATAGTTGCGAAGAATAACTTCTATATCCAAACTTTACCTCTTTATATAATATTTTCACAGCGCATGCAATGTAAGGAGTTTTATGTGTAAATTTTTACTTCGATAAAGCTGACAGCGCCAAAATGTCTTATGGCAAAATTATTGGCATGAGAATTAAGGGCTATTTAAGGGCTAATTTAGTGCCCCATTTTTAATTTTAGGGCTCTTATCCTTTTAGGCAAAACCTATGGCGCTGCTAGCTTTAGAAAAAGTCAGCAGCGCCACTGAGTCGAATGATGAAAAGAATGGTATAAGATTTAAGGGCTATTTAAGGGCTAATTTAGTGCTCTTGTTTTTTAGGCAAAAACGTTTAATTAACTTGAATACGGTGGAAGTACGGGTCACATATGGTGGATAGGCGGGTCGAACTGGCAGCGCCACAATTAAAGTCTCGTTGACGATTGCATGAGATTTGAGGGCTATTTAAGGGCTAATTTAATGCCTCATTTTTAAATTTAGGGCTTTTTGTTTTTTCGTTAAAATCTGCAATTATCTTCCATACGGTGGTAGTACGAGTTTTATATGGTGGAGATACGGGTCACTTATGGTGTAAACGTCAGTAGGTACAACATTATGGCGAAAAAATTAAAAACAAAACTATTGTCCTAAGTAAGTACTATTTTAGGACTCTCAAATGACATATCGGTCATATCTCTAATATACCTGTTATATACAGAGATGTACAAGATACCATAAAATCATAAAAAGTACCTAAAATACAAGGTACAAGATACTTTGAAATAAAGTACTTGAGATATCAAATACAAGACACTTTTGGAAATGGTATTTGAAATACTAGATACAAAATACGTATCTTCTAAATACTTTTCTTAAATAAAATACTTTTTTGGAAGCATTTTTTTTATTCTTAGGTAAAACTTAAGTTTATTTAGCTCATTATATACATTTTTAATTCAACGTTTCGGCCTCCTTTCGGCGAATTTCTTCAAGAATGAAAATTCCTAAATAAACTGTGACAAATAGCTGTAAAAAGTAATTTTAGGTTTAAATATAATGAACGCCAAAAACACTTCGAGATCTTAAAAATAAAAAAAAAAGATCAAAAAATTAAACATGTACCAAACAAAGAAAGTCTAATTTTGGTTATATGATATATTGCTGCATGATTTAACCTAAAATGAATTAAAGCGTGCAGATTTGCATATTTAAGTAGTTTCAAGCAGGGGGGTGAAACTTAGATGGCATGGGGATCTCTTAAATGACAAGGTCTGATTTTAATACCAACTGTGTAAAATGGTGTGTATGTCGTGGCTGCCCTGAGAATAGTGTCAGTGACACTATTCCCAGGGCACCTACTGATCCTTACACCATAAGTGACCCGCATCTCCACCATATAAAACTCGTACTACCACCGTATGGAAGATAATTGCAGATTTTAACGAAAAAACAAAAAGCCCTAAATTTAAAAATAGGACATTAAATTAGCCCTTAAATAGTTTTTAAATCTCATGCAATCGTCAATGAGACTTTAATTGTGGAGCTGCCAGTTCGACCCGCTCATCCACCATATGTGATCCGTACTACCACCGTATAGAAGATAATTACAGATTTTAACGAAAAAACAAAAAGCCCTAAATTTAAAAATAGGGCACTAAAGTAGCCCTTAAATCTCAGACCATTATTTTCATCATTCGACTCAGTGGCGCTGCTGATTTTTTCTAAAGCTAGCAGCGCCACAGGTTTTGCCTAAAAGGATAAGAGCCCTAAAATTAAAACTGGGTCATTAAATTAGCCCTTAAATAGCCCTTAATTCTCATGCCAATAATTTTGCCATAAGTCATTTTGGTTAAATTTTTTACACCTTGGGTTACATTATTGGAATTTTCGTAGGGATTCCTAATTTATCTCAATTATGAATATAGCCTATGCTATTCAGTGATAATGTAGCAAAAGAATTTTTAAAATCGGTCCAGTAGTTTTTGAGTTTATTTATTACAAACAAAAATACAAATCATTACTCTTTATAATATTAGTACATATGTATTCTCAAAGTGCTTGTTTTGTGTTTATATTTTGTAATTAACTAGCCGCTACCCGCGGTTCCGCACGCAATTGACATGAAATATTGTTTTATACAACAGCAGTGGAGCCTTTAACCCCACCATATTACAGTATTATTTGTTGGCTATTTGGCAATTTTTAATATCATCTAAAATTAGCAAACATTTGACATTTTTTTAGATTTTAGATTACTTATTTAACCACTTTAGGAGATGAATTTTCAAAAATAGTTTCTTAGTGTTTACCTACGTTATATACGAGTAAGGAGTTTCTGTGCAAAATTTCATGGTTTTAGACGTACCGGTTTAGGCTGTGCGTTGTCTGTCAGGCAGTCAGTGATAAAATTTTAATAAGTAGAATTTTTTTCTATATTAAATAATTATACTTTATTTGCGAAACTCCAGCAGTGGGTCACTTGGTGATCCGCGGGTCATAGGCTACCGACGCCTGCGTTAGTGTTCACTTCAAGGTGTGCCAGGGGTCCGAAATTTGTGGCTTATTCCACTGTTAGGGTATTTTTACGATAACTGACGCCAGATATGTGCCCTCTTTAAGAGAAAGAATACAGAGAAGACTGTCTAGACTCTAGACTATTGAGGAGCTGCATATTTATTTTGGCTTTGAGTTGCAGTTACCGATATGTGCCACCGCCATAATAAAGAGATGTGAATAATTGCATTACGACAAATAAGATTGCTCTAATCGCCAATTTCACTAGACGATGGCTTATAGTTTTCTGTGACCTCTAATCTAGCAAATTTAAAATTTTATCGTGCGGAGAAAAAGAACTTCACATGGTTAGCTATTGCCTTTTCGAAACGTCGTATTTCAGATGTAAAAATTGTTCACACAAGTATTTTTTTTTTATTAAACGTGCTCAGCTTCAGAGGCTATATTCACACAAGTATTGTTTCTGTCTGTTTTTCTTTTAGGGCAAATCTGAGTGTCACTCTAACAGGAACTTTGAATCATGACTTCAGCTGTTGAGCGTCTATAATCTATAATCTGTCTACCTCCGTTAATAATGTCCCAAAGTTATATCCCTCTTAGCCCAATTTTTAATTTTTAGTAAAGTACCTATAATTTTAAAAAAATCATCCACTGGTCTATAATACTCATCATTATACGAAATCACATTATTAAAATCAACGATAATCTATATATAAAAAACCAGTACATATAGGCGCTTCCAGCTAAAGCTTGAGTCGCGCCTAAAAATCAATTGCCGTGCGTTAGTCTCACAAGAACTCGAAAATGGCTCGACCGATTTGAATGTTTTTTTTTTTGTTTTGTTCGCCTCAATACTGGATGGTTTAGAAAAAAAAATAGGAAAAACCCATAGGAACAGCAAAAAAATGGAAAAAATTCAAACTTGGTAATTTTGTATCTATATAGGTATATAAATAAAAATGAAATGCTGTTCGTTGCTAAGCACATTATCTGGATCGAATTGACTATTTTTTTTAAATGTTCATAATAATCATAATAAGGTTTTTAGGGAAAGAAAAATTGGAGAAGTTATTTGGAATATAGTGATTAATAAATATACGACAACGGGCCCTGCAAATACGGCTGTTATTCTATAAGAAAGTTCGATGCATACGTTTAGGCAACTACAAATTCCGGTCGCTAGTAACTTTATAAAATGTGACAGGGTGTTAAGGCATTCTGTATGATACCTAAATAAGAGCGCGCGCTTATAGAATTTTTGTCTGCCAGCATCACTAAAAAGCATTTGAATCAATTTTAGTAAACCTGGTACACTATCAGTTGAACTCAAACTTGAAGAGAGGGTATTTTTAATCCCATTACAGATAAATTTAACATGTACGCGCACTTCTAAATTTTCAAGTAATATTAATTTATTTTTGGAAATAAAAAGTAAAGCAGCGCGTCTCAAACAACGGGCATCGTAAACACGGTGACGTACGCGTATTTATTTCTGCGTAAAAACTTTACTCTGAGTGTACTTGTAAGCTGTCGGCAATAAACCTGTTACACCGAGTAAATTAAAACAATGTTTAATTAGCAACAGTATTTAGTCTGTATATGAATAATGTTTATATTTTGGCGGTTGCGTGTACATTTTCCGTCTCTGTTTAGCTTATAACATAGCTAGTATCTGTAAATGTACGGTGTATAGCAAGTACAGGAGATACTGGGTTTCCCATACCAACTGTACATTGTGAACAGACAGGGGTGATGAAAATTGGAAACTCGAGACAGTAAATTAGCTGCCATTTTAAAGTGATTTTTATTTTCACGCTGCTTTCATTGTGAGTGACTTAAGGAAATTTATTTTTCCTCTTATATTGTTAAAATAAAAAAGATTCGTGTTAAGTCATGTACATTGTAAATATATTGCATAAAAATAAAAGATATTTTATTATTTTATCAGCCCTTGACGATAAAATGTGAAAACAATATTTCTGGGAATAATTCAATGAAAACATATTTCAAAATTATTGTTTATAAATATTGAACAAAGTGTATCAATTATCCATTTTTGTTTTTCACATCATGTTTTTATAAACAAGTTACTAATTTATAAATTATTGAAATCACGACGGCATGAATAAAATGCCAGTTTTGATTATCTTTCGGTAGTTCTTTAATGCAAATACTTTGTAGTTTTTCATTAACTGTATTATATGCTAATAATTAATGATGTGCCGGATCGTTAAAAATGATATCCGCGGATACGGATCTGAACACGGATATTTGGTTTCAAGATCCGCTATTACGGATACGGATCTTAACTTTCTTAGAGTACGCGGCGGTAAATATTGCACATCGACCTTTGGAAAGAGACTATCTGTTATGGGAAAAGTTATTGACTTCTTCAAGAGTTAACTCTCATAACAGATTGTCTCTTTTCAAAAATCGATGTGCAATATCTCATTATAAAGATAGTTTTTTATTAGTACCTTTGAGTTATGTACTATTAGCATGGTACTCACTACTACGATAAATGTTTGCAATATAAAGGTGCATATCGACCTTTGGAAAGAGACTATCTGTTATAGGAAAAAGTTATTGACTTTTTTAAGAGTTAACTCTCTCTTTCCAAAGATCGATGTGCAATATCTCATTATAAAGATAGTTTTTTATTAGTACCTTTGAGTTATGTACTATTGGTATGGTACTCACTACGATAAATTTTTGCAATATAAAGGTGCCAAATACGATTTTAAGAAATAATAAATAATCTGAATGGAATTTAACAGTTTTTCATGTTTACCTAATCACCTATATATATACAATTTCATCTATGAATTGAAAATTAATAAGGTAAAAGATCCGCCATAAAACTAACGGATACGGATACGGATCTTGTTTCTCCCTCGGAGCTCCGCGGATACGGATACGGATATCCGGCACATCACTACTAATAATCTTAGTTGTCGAACGTTTATAATCTACAAGTATTAACTATTTAACTAAAAATCGTAGCATTTTACAGTGCTACTGATCTGACATACACAATTTTAAAAATGCAATATAATTACAATTTTAAAAATCCAATTATCGAATTTATATTTCTAATTTAATGCCCATTTTTTATCGCATTTGCATTTGAACTATCAGCTATCAAATTAGTTTTGCAAGCCGGATAAAAAATATGAACTGAATAATGGCATACTACAGTCTCTCGGTTTCTGACTTTTCAAACGACCTTAAAACAATCACAGTGATATTTATTAAAGACCGCGTTCATTACATAAACACGGATCAGTACGACCAGTACAACATGGACTAGAAAAACCTGTTCGCGAAGGTAGCCAAATTATTTAACAGAGTAGCGCATATAAGATCAGCACCTGCAACCAGCAATCAGCAACAATGTTTGGACAAATCGTGTCGGTCGGGCTACAATGTCGGCTGTAATTTCTATGTCTGACCGACATGATCTTGTGAGTTGGTGCAGTTTTAATACTGTAGATGAGGAGAAATCTTATCCGAGGGCTCATAGAATTTGTGTTGTGACATTCAAAAAAGGCTTTGTGTTGATCTTTCTCTATAAATCAGGAAATAGGTGTTAAAATTCACCATATAGCCTCCTCTTTTTATTGTTAGGGTGAACCCAAAACCTTCTTTTTTCTTGGCATTTTCCTCATCCTCCTCTTCACACGCCATCGTCGAGATGAAACTTCCTCCACCGAACTACACACATCCATGTTACACTCTCATTACTCGAAAATTGCAAAATAACTACCTACTGCACATGGAATCTGCACTGAACGGTGCTGGTCCGTGCAGGTATAGTGTGCGAAATCATGCAGGTTGCAGATGCGTGCTGTGCTGGTCGTACTGGTCCGTGCGCGGTCTTTTACAGTGAAAAATGTTAGACTTTTAATAACATTATTTACACGTACACAGTTTAATAAAAAAAAATTGTTGTGGTTAAGAAGTGACTAATATATTAATCTTTGGTGTACTTGGTATCGGTTAAGAAAAGAGGTTGAAAGAGAAACTATGCTCTTTGTGTGATAAAATAAAAATAAGCATGTGATCTTAGCGCTAAGGTATTACCTTTCCCGATATTTGTGAGTCAGATATATACTCGTACATATACTTAGTTGAAGAAAATTGTCATTAGTATTTTAAGTTGCATAACGAATTGCTGCAAAATTTTATAATTACAGCCAGAAATTGTAAAATGAGCCCTTCATCTGACGTTAACTTGAGTGAATACTTAAATACAGCCCCATATTATAAATTGCTAAACAATATAAACTTTCAGATAATATGAAAGGAGTATTGTGTTTCTTCAGTGTAATTCAGCGCGGTGTCGTTAATTCAATTTTATAGTAGACTAGCGGCCCGGTTCGGCTTCGCCCGAATTTATGGATTGTCACCATTTTTTCGTCGATTTACGTTGCAAAATTAGTCTCCACGAAAAGCGATTTTATTTAAACGCAATAATATATAGCCTGTATCCATCCTGTAGGTCCATTCTAAATATCGGTGAAAACTACATCTAAACTTACAAACTTTATTTTCTTGTCACATCTATTAGCTGTTGTACAAATAATTCGAGATATTTGATAAAAACTAGAATTCACCCTTTCCACCCTCTAAAAAACCACGGTTCGAATTAAGGATACGTTTCAGGATATGCTTATAAATATTTCAAAATAAAGGTCTCCGTAACAATTCAAATTGGTTGGATTTTTTTCAAAGTTTTGGCACTTACTTGATTTATTTTCTAAAAAGGTCAGTAACTATTATAACTTACAGTTTCGTTATGGCGCAAGGACGTAAGGATTGTTTAGACGTGTCTGTAGAATAAATGATAATTAAGTCGCCACGAAAGTGGAAGGTTCGGTCTGATATTGTTTGATTAATACATTTTCCCAACACTGCATTGTAATGTCAACAATGTGTGTTTTATAATATAATAGCAAACTATACCTATAGCTACGTGGATATTAATAATCATTACGATTAAGTTCCAGTATACATAACGTGACCATACGTCCCGTTTTGAACGGGACCGTCCCTTTTTTCGGTTATCTGTCCCGTTATCCCCAAAGAAAGCTTCGGGACGCAAAATTGTCCGGTTTTCCGAAACCGCGCGAAAATTATGGAGCTCGCCGGACGCGAGCGGTGCGGGTTTCTATTTGAGCTACAAAAAGTAAATTTACGTTAATTAAAAAGATGTAAATATTTAAAAAAACTGTATACCTATATCATATTTTTGACAATTGTATTTCAACCAATTCATATTTCTATATTTGTTTATCATAGATATAAGTGTATATTATACCTTTCTCTTTTCTCATAAGTAAATGATATAAATATGTTCCTGTGATAAATATAAATATAACTAGATATTTTATGGGGCATATTTTTAATTTGTAATAATATTTGAGTTTTTCTGAATAAAAAACATTAAAAATGTGTTTTTTTATTGAGAACCTGCTAATTGGCGTAAATAAACCGATGTCCCGTTTTGAGTAAAAAAATAAGTGGTCACGTTAAGTATACAGCATATTTTTTCACTGAGTTAGTAAAAGCATAATATTAAACGATTATCGTTATAATATTTTAGAAGGCATATATATAAGAAAAATTTAAATGTCACTGTCGGGACTTGAACCCGAAACAACCAATTTCGCGTTGGCTGAGTTACATTACTCAACAGTGCCGATAGTTAATTTTTGATTTCTCTTATATATAGCACAATGTACCGCAGAATCAACTACCTGCTACGGGTCTGTAACTATTTTATAAATATTGATAAATATATAAATAGTGTATTACATTTCAAAAGTCCATGTGATTTGTTTCTCGTAAGTACTGACATTTTAAAATTTAGCGTGGGTTCGTATTAACGTGACTACATTGTATTATGAAAATGTCATCATTTAGATGAATATGTCCAAAATTATATAAGACGGATTTATTTAAATCCATTTGTAATAGATAGCACAATGATTGGGATAATCAATTATTTATCAAGAGCCCTGTTCCTCAGAGGTTTGTAACGGTACATGTTGTAGGCCTACACTGTTGGGCCGTATTGATTTTCCCAACCGCTTGTCTCCCTTACTCATTCGAGGTGCCCAGGTATACCTCTATTCTATGTACATTACAATGTACACAGGTCGATTCAGGACCTTCGTTTGACGTTTCAAACTGAGTTTTTTAGTTTGAGAAAAAAAATGTTATACTTAATATGGTACGTTTTCTCCATGCACATGTTTCTTCTAATTTTATCACTAAATAAATCTTTAATTTTCATGTGAATAGTCGCGCGAAAAGTTATATATATAATTTTAATCACAATCCGCCATTTTATAATTAAATATGAGCCTAAGTTTTCAAAAATTATTTTTCCTTATTACTACATTTCAATAACAGCGTGTCTTTAAAAGTTTTTTTTAGGAATATTTGTTTTTTTACTCTTTCAAAATTTTTACAAATTTATGAACATTGACTTATTAAAATTAACAGATTATTTAATTCTAAAAACGGTTGAGCCATGTATTGTCATCGGGAATACCTACATGTTTACAAAATTTCAAATCGATCGGATATGTGGCGTTTGTCATACTGAATTTACAATGACGTCACATAATTTTTCGTATTCCGGTCGCCAAACTCGTTCGTTTGATACGCATATCAAGAGGGTTGTAGAGAAACGGATAGTTCATGTATTGTCATCGGATTTTAAATTTCTAAGCTCCAGCTTAAATAGATCTAGTTTTTTATTGAGTTTTGACTCAAACTGACATACTAACTTGGTTGATAAACATAATAAATTAAATAACATTTTTAAAAACGGTTCTCTATGACATAAAACAAATAATTAATTTGTACAAAACCAACAACATTGATACTTTATGCTGTTATAATAACTATTGCATGATCATTCTTCTTCTTAATATTATAATATAATTATAATAGGTATACAAATCGTCCCCGGAAATGAACAATAAACATTTATTAAATTTTATTCGGGATACCCTTTAAAATTTAGCACAACGTTTATACACTCTATTAACAAAAAAAAATTAAGTAATACTCTGCTCTGTTTAATAAAAAATATTTGATTTTATAACTCTTAACAAACCGGTTTAAAAGTTTCTGAGACACAAACAAATTCATAAACTTTACCTTATAGAGTTAATAGTATATTACACATCTAGGAAAGTAAAGTAAGAAATGTCTAAGATCACATATAATTGTTGGCCGAGGCGAAGCCGAGGTCAACAAAGATGTGATCTTAGGCTTTCTTACTTAACTTCCCGTGGTGTGTATACTATTTTTTTGCTCGACGTTAAATTGGTGGAACAGATAAAAATTACCCGAAGACAAATCGAACAAAAAAAGTTTTTTTAAAATTGATTAAGGCGTTTGAGCTGTACACGTGATACAAAAAAGCGTGACATACAGTTTCACAGACAAAGCGAGTACGTCATATAGGGGCTTCCAGCTAAAGCTTGGGTCGCGCCTAAAAAACTAAAACAAAAATGACAGGCTACGAAGTGTTCAAAGGTAGGTACAGATAATTTGTATTGCTGTGTGTAATATTTTAATAGGTTATAAATGTAATTTTACGTATGAATGGACAATTTTGTATTAATTTGTATATTCAATAAAGACCAATTAGTTTGATTAATATTCAGAATGGAGGAATAATTAAATAAAATTCGACGTTTTTAAAAAAGTTTAATGGAAAACTGTCATCATGTTCAGTTTAATAACGTATTGGTTAAAAATATTAAATGCAACATTGGTAAAGCGTCGACAAATTGAACAACAGCGTTAATACTGTCACGCTCGACCCACTAAAAATATGTTGGAGAAAAAGAGAAAGCATTTTCATAACGACAGAGCAGTCAATTTGTGGTAGTTTTAAAGGTGATTTAAAACAGAACACGCGTAACTGTACATTTTCAGTGCTTCCATTATATAAGATACTAGCTCGCTCTAATTTGTAGATTTCCATCATTTTTTCGTCGACTTACGTTGCTAAATTGGTCTCCACGAAAAGCGCTCATATTTTAACGCGATAATATATAGCCTAAGTACATCCTGAAGGGCCATTCTAAATACTGGTGAAACATTTTTTGAAATCGAATGAGTAGTTTCGGAGATTACCTTCTACATCCAAACTTACAAACTTTATCTCTTTATAATACTAGTATAGATTAAAGTAACATTGTAATCATATATCTATATTCTAAATAGTAAATATATATATAAAAATCTCGTGTCACAGTGTTTGTTATGGAACTTCTCCGAAACGGCTTGACCGATTTTTTTGTGTATACTTGGTAGGTCTGAGAATAGGTCGTAGGCTATTTTTTTATACCCCTAGGTGATAAAGGGTGGCCCTCTCCAGATTTTTTTTTATTTTTTGGACAATTTTTTTAAAATTTTTTTATGATTTGCTATTTACAAATACTTATAACTCTTTTTCACCGTTCTACTACCAATCCCTATTTTTAAATAGCGATATTAGTATTTTTAGTTTCATCTACAGATGCGTAATAGGATTGCAAGATGGCATTATAACTGTAAATTTTTATGTATTCAGTCAAACAGAAAGTGCGATTGTTATAATGTGGTCAATAACTTATCAATTACCAATCGATCTGTTATCACCGCTATAGGCGTCTACATGTGTCACCTCTCACCCAACAAACACCACGGAGTAGGAAGCCGATCTCCTGTCTCTCTCACACAATAAGCTCAGAAGAAAACGACCTAAAACTGTTTAAGTACCAAATAGTGACATCTGTTAGAATTTGCTCAAAGCTATTAAGTTCACACGCCGGGACGCAATCGAAATACATTTTTCAGAATTATAACTATCGCACCCAGGTGAAACCGCGGCGGACCGCTATAATATTATAAAGAGGTAAAGTTTGTGAGTTTGTATACAGAAGGCTATCTCCGAAACTACTCATCCGATTTCAACATTTTTTTCACCAATATTTACAATTGACCTTAGAATTGAAAAAACGGCGACAAGCTACAAATTCGGGCGAAGCCGAACCAGGCCGCTAGTATACAAATAAAATTGAATTTCGTTTTCATTGCGAGTTTTTCGATTAATTTTTGTGACGCATAGATGAGAACGAGTATTAGCATAAATTTAAATTGACTGGTCTAAAATTTAAAATTACAGTACCTACTGCTTCTTAGCTGGCAACGCTTAGATTAAAATAGGGTGTCCATTAACACTGAAATTAAGGCGGATGACTCTACGGGAAAAAGTTAGTGACTCAATGCTACTGTTAGCTTTTTTTTGTTAATTTTTTTACTATTCTATCAACGCGACGCGGACGTTTAAATATTTGAAAGGTTAAATATTAAAAATATCATTTTTCTGTTTAAAATATAAAAAAAAAATATATTCTGTGAAGATACACCCCTTTTAAATTTATTTTTATTTGTAAATCGGTAACAAATGTGATTATGTATATTTTTTGCATTTACTAATATGTAAAAAAAGTAAATTTGGCTTAAATGAAGGTCAATTATACTAGAAATATAGTACCTATCTATGTTTTAAATTTAACAGGAAAAATTTATTATATTTAAAAAAATCCGAAGTTTTGGCCATCCTGATGGCTCTTATCAAGAATACACTAAAAAAAGTGTGTGCATAACTTTTACGCGCAGTTGAAGTAAAATATGTAAACAATACATGTATCGCATTGATAGCTGCAGCCGATATATCGAGAAGATTTAACTTCGGTTATTTCCGGCTCTTAGACTGAAAATACTATACTAAGCTACATGCGTAGGTATATGCTTAGCTTATACTATGTGACTGCAACTCACGGAGTTTTACTTAAAATAATAAAATAGTTGGCAAAACCAAAAGTGCACATCCCGCAAGTTTTCCACTGTATGATAAAAAAATAACAATTAAAAAATATTTTTAATAAATTTAAAAAGATTTAAAAATTTAAAGAAATAAATAATTAAAAATTGAAAAAATATTTTTTTTAAGTTTGCAAAAATAAAAAAAAACAAGAACTATACATAATATAATATATAATTAATATCAAGTGGAATAAAATAAAAAGAAAAAAAAAGAAAAAAAAATTAATGATTTCGTAAGGAATCGAACCCAGGACCTTGCCTTTGGGGATCCAACGGCATAACCATTACGCCACGGCGGCCTAATACATGTAGTGTGTTATCACGGTATAGAAGTGTAGCACTTGTTTTATGGATTACACTGTATTTACACATCAATTATTATAGGTATTGTTTTTTTTTAAACTATTAGCTGTCAAAAATAATAAAATAAAACTGTTTATAAAAATGAAACTACTGAACACATTTTAGTGAATTTAAATAGGGTTCTGGTCTGATAGTAAACAAAGTGAATAAAATATAACCCAAGGCAATCCGACCAAAATTGCGATCTGTAGAGTCGTGACGTACATACGTACGTACATACGTACAGACCAACCGACAACTGCTGTTTGTGATTTTCAATTACAATTTTAATAGTATTTATGAACTCGAATTGATTTAAAAATGGTTCTATTTTATAGATTAGAATCTCCTCTTTTCAAAAAGCTTCAATTTGAATGGATTTCGTGTGAAATTAACTTAGATATAACTTCTTATATGAACGAAAGTCAGCTCTGACGCACAAAGCGATAATAAAGCACATACCGCTAGTTTAGCGGTATGTGCAATTATGTTTGTCTGTTGAACTGGCTTAAATCCATTTTCATGCAATTTGTTACATAAATAAATATTGACAGTCAGACGGAGAGTTGATCATATTTACTTATTTTTAGCACAGATGTGAATGACGTTATAATGAGAGCTATATCAGTTTTATTGTTAGAACTAAATCAGGCGTCCTATTTATATAACCACACAAAGTGGATACAAAGCGGGTGTATATGTAGGTAGGTAGGTATATAGGTAGGCTGTTTAAGCGCAAAATGTTAAATAACATTAAGCTCTCTATACATGTATGAATAGAGGTTAACGTTAAGCTTCGGTTCCATTCTGACGTTCAACATAAATTACAAAAAAGTTATGTAAAAGCACAATGTCTATTTTACCAAGGGATTTGGTTCAATGTTACCTTAAAGAGTAACATATGAATAAGAATCGAAAGATGTCATAACTATAACAACTTTTACCATTCTAACCCACAAGTGGGGAAAAGTACTAGTTTAGGTCAAAATTCACTTTACAAAGTTTTATGATATTTTTTCGTTTCGAGATCCAAAAAACATATTTTTGGAAAAACTGTATGCGTCTGTTTGTTTGCTAGTCTATGAGCACGATACAGGTCAAACGGATGAACGGATTGGAACCAAATTTTGAGAAGATTTTTGATACGCAAATATGAAAAGCTCTATTTTTTTTAGGGAAAATCGGCGCATGCGTAGAACAGATATATTTTATAACTGTGTTTTTATATAATAGTGCTATACTTTTCATAACGTCTTATTATTCTATTTTTTTTGTATAACAGTGTTATACTTTTTATAACGTCTTATTATTCTATTTATTTTTTCAAAAAAGTTTCGTTAAAACATTTTTTCTAAACTTTATAGTTTCGGAAATATTTTGAAAATAAAAAAAATCAGCTGTTCTTTTGTTTTGTAGATCTGTCAGAAATTAACTAGTTTAGCATGCTTTGATTAATTTTTACATGACGTGGACATATTATGTAGGTAAGCATGGCAACTGATAGCAATTATCATATTGAATACTAGCCATTGCCCGCGTCCCCTCACGCAATATCAGAAATTTTCTTTTCTTCATTATATACTATATCAAATGTCAATATTTTTGAAGTTGGAATGATCTCGTTGCCCAATTGGCTGGAATCTTTTAAACGAATTAGACCGTTCTGTGGGTACCTATTGCAATTATATTAAAAAATAAGTTGACAAAATTTTTCTACTGCATCAAAAAATTTTACCTTTGACGAACAGAAATACCGCCAAACCCCTAGGTCATCGCTCGTTTTCTGTGTAAATAAAATTGAAGTGTTTGTAATATTGAAAAAACTGAATTTTTTTGAGTTCATACGCTTATTTGTATGCCATCAGAACCTAAACGATCGTTTTTAAAATTTTTGTGTGTCTATCTGTCTGTCTGTGTGAGTTCATCTTCGAAACGGCTGAGCTGATTTTGATGGCACTTCATAGGCAGGTAAAGGCCTATGCCAGGAGTTATCTAGGTTACAATTTTATCAAAAAAATAACCCTCAAGGGGGTGAAAAGGGTGGTGGAAACTTTCGGATAGGATAAACACCGTATCTCTAAAATTGCTTAAGCTAAAACATGAAACTCGGGAAAAAATACTCTAGGAAATAAACAAATACATGTCTTTTGAACACCCTACTCCATGGGGGTGGGGTAGATTTTATATAAAAACATTTAACTGGGTGCAATATATTATCTATACCACACGAAGTGATATTAATATGATGTGATATGGAACATTTAACGTAACTTAGATTTGCCTACCCGTATCTAACAATACGGTAGAGTCGAAAGTTCTACTATTGTTGTCACTGAGACATTGTTTAATCTCAATCACGCCCGGAGCCGTGGGTAGCGGTTAATTAATACTTATAGTTTCTATTTGATTTACGTAATTTTCATATACGTATGCACAAATAAATTAAGTGGAATAACATCAAAATGTTGTTCGTTTATCAAATTCATTATTTATTTATTGATTATTGCTATTTTCTTTTTGACAAAATAAAAACGGTAGACTTTCCTCCACATAACCAACGACTTCTGACTAGACTAACAGTTTTAACTTTTTTTGTTTTGTAAAAGAAAACTTAACTGCTTGATTAAATTTTTTTCTAATCTTGTAAAAAAGTCTTTTGTTGTTATTTTGTACCGACTGTTTTAATACCCAATACTTTAAATTGTTTTCGAACAATAAAATTAATGCAAGTCGGTGGAAGGTCGGCTTTATATCAGAATCTGTGCGAGAATAGAGACAGACAGAGAGAGATGGAGTGAGAGGCACGCTTTAAATAGCCGATGGTGTATATAATACCTTTTTTTGCATGTAATTTCGTAGCTAATTAAATGTAAATCGATTTCGAATGTTCAAGTTAACAAAGAGAGCACACCGTCGGGTCTGGACCTTTGTAACTCGTAAACTTTGCCTAATGATATTTACATTAGAAATCAGTGTTTTCCTAATGACTCCTATGCGGAATATTCACATTTTTTAAACGTTTATTTTGCATTTGAATTTAAAATACTCTTTTAAAAACTTGTTGCATTTGACTTTTAATTTAAATTTAATTCCTTTCATTAAGTTTGTTTAATTAAAAATTATAACTTTATATAAAATGTGAGTATCCTGTCGAGAAATGTTACGTGTAAAATTATTTTATGCCCTGATTAATTTAAACAAAAATTCTGCCCTCTTTCAGATTTGCGTTTGTGCTATAACGTTATTTATTAAAATATGTATAGTTTATGTGACACGGAATTTTAAACTCGCTCTTCTTTTTAATTGCAATGGATATTAAAAAAGGAACAAACACCAAATCGTAACAAAATTTAATGCTAAACTTACATTTTACTCGAAATGTTAATTCATTGCTAATTGTTTCGCCTTCAGTGTTGATTGCTGAACATACATATTTTCCAGCGCTTTGACGTGTTACTCTTTGCAACACTAGACTTTGGTTACTGCGTATTATCCTCGCTGACATGTTGTGGTTTAAAACCTCGCCCTGAAACAAAATCCATACATGAAATACGAGCCATATTTTTTATTTCATATGTATAGGTTTTTAAAAGTAAAAAAGCGTTTTTTATTAATTTTCTACAAAAACAAATTTTCCGTTATATAAACCTATCTAAAACAGAAATACACAAAGTTTTTTAGTAATTCACCTTTGGAGTTATTTCAGTATTCACGCCCCCCATCTTACTATATTAACAAAGAGATAAATGCAATGCCCGCAAGGAAAATACAAAATTAAAATGATATGTACAATGTATATTATATAGGTAGGTATATGTGTATATATTCAGGTGTCTACTAGTTCACCCCTGATAAAAAATGCCAATAAAAAATAAAAATAAAAATTGAGACATTTGAAATGTAGTATGATACTAATATTTTGCTAGTAATTTTTTGTTGTAACCTTATAATATGTAGGTATATATGATTTATCTTAGAAAATTAACGGGATCAATCAGAAATTGGCAAGAAGCACACGCACCGTCAGCACTCAGCAATTTCAAAGTACATAATATTATTTTTATAATAGTGCCGTATTGAATGTAAATATAATAAGTTGAATGAAGTAGACCTACGAGTTATTGTTATTGCGCTATTAAATATTATTATCCATATTATATCCATTTTAAATATGTAGTACTTATAATAATTTAGTCAACGGGACACGGGAGAGTGATCATTATAATTTGTGCAAAATTTTTGCTTAGTATTAAACTCTGTAGTTAATAAATTATCATTTATTAAATAGACAGATAGATAGACCGCTTATTTTTTTAAGAATATATTTCTTATTACAAGCGAAGTGATATTTAACATAATATATGAAATAAAAATAAATAAATCATGCACTCAAAATACTACAAAATTTACGTGAAACATGTATATATATTTAGAATACGTAAATTGTTATAAAATAATATAATTTCTTGTTTTTAATAATTCTACACAAAAATACAAAATTTAACAATGTTTCTGTTATCACCTGAAAATAAATGTATTAATTTTTGATAACTATTTGTCTCCCTTAACAGTATCTAAAAGATATTGACGGCTAGCTACCTAAATAGGGCATTTCGTAAAAAAATGTATTAAATTTTCTTGTGAATTCATTGTATCGGTGTTTTTTTAGAGTGATAGAATTTTAAATTGAAATAAACATTTAATTAAATTAAGATTGAGGCAATTTTTTTTTATTTAAAAGATAATTCTATGACATTTAAGTTTTAAAAATAATTTCCGACATATTATGTCCATCACGACTAGCGTTGAGGAACCGCATTCGATCAGACCAATTTTGGACCACTGTTTCGTGTAATTCAGCCCTTATTTCATCAATAACACGAGTTATGTTGACTTCCAAAGTATCTATTGTTTCTGGTTTATCAGCATAAACCAATGACTTCACATAACCCCAAAGAAAATAATCCATATGCGGCAATTTTGCTTGTTTACGTAGCCATTCAACTAGAAATGACATTCATCACTAAACACAATTTTTCGAGAAAAAAGTGGATTAACTTCAAGATGTTCTAGAGCCCAATCAGCAAACAAACGACGCTTATTATGGTCAAGTGGCTTTAGTTCTTGAACCAGTTGGATCTTGTATGGGTGTAGACCAAGATCTTTACGCAAAATTTTCCATGTGGTAAAATTTGTTGTGAACGTCGACAAATAGAAAAATTTGAATCTTCATTAACACTAGCACATAGGTACAGCATTGATATATTCTTCTGTACGTTTAGTTTTTTGTTTTGTTGTTTTTGCATCGAGTTACCTGAGAATCTATCAATAGTTCGACGAATGAGCTGCTCTGATGGACGATTATCTAAACCATAAATTTCACGAAGTGCTCTGTAATAGAACCCTGATTTTAAAAACAAATTTCAAAAATTTCTAAACGTTTTCGCAGCGTGAGTCTTTCCATGATAATTTGTCAATGCTTACTGAATAGAAATGTCAAAACAACATGGCTTCTACATATCGTCATTGGTTCTGTAATACCTCTTTTGTGCAAAAAATAAAATTTGCAGGAAAGGCCAAAAAGTGGTTATTTCAGCAATGGATGGTAAGAAGTAGTAATAATAATAATAATCCTTTTATTTCATTTGACAAATAACATTGTATAGAAAACGTCAAGATACTAAAATTACATATTAAAAAATTCATTCAAGCTATAAAACACATTAGATAAAATATAAGTCTTCAAGAGACGACTAAAAATATGAATAGTGTTGCTCTCTTTAATATTTCCTGGAAGCTTATTAAAAATTTTTATACCCATGTTGTGGGGCGAATTTTTGCTTATATTTAAACGGTTTAATGGGAAATTCAGTTCATGCCTATGACGTGTGTGATATGAATGGAAATTACCATTAGTTACAAAGTGGTTAAGGTTTTTAAATACAAATATACCAATTTCATACACATAAATTTGACATAGAGTCATCAATTTAAAATTATTAAATGATTGTCGACATGAAGTTGTTTTGGAGATGCCAGCTATTGCACGAATAATACGTTTTTGAGCGATAAACACATCATAAGACATAACTGAGTTTCCCCAGAAACAGATACCGTATCTCAGCCTTGAGACAACTTGTGCATCATAAAAATTTATGAGTTGTATAGTTGTCAATACAGTCTTGAGGTTCCTAATCAAATAGCATATCGAATTAAGCTTAGATGATAGGTTAGAGCAATGTATTTTCCAATTAAGGTTATCGTCCAGATGTAAACCAAGAAATTTTATAGTTTTGACTCTTTCAATAGTATCTTCTTTAATATGAATGTTTAGGTCCATATTATTAACATTTTGATAGTTGTGGAATCTGATGTACTTTGTTTTAGATTTATTCAAGTAGAGTGAGTTACAACTGAACCAATCAACTAATTTATTTAAATTTAGGTCACATTTCAGAGGTATATTACTAATTCATACTTATCTTTACTATACGTGTTTAAGTAAGACGAAGTATTTTCTTAAAAAATATTTAACGCTAAGTTCGGATTTATTGGCACATGGGAGGAACTATTTGATACAACTTTTCACATAAGAGTTACTTCCCCTTGTTGGTTACTGTAAAATTCATTTGGAGGTATTACTAGTATATAGAGCTCCGTTTCCTGAATCTTTTCATTTAAAAAAACGTAAAATCTGCCAACTATGCACATAAGAGCTATTACAGACCCAACGACGAATTGTCAATTATCACAGTTATCCTGATCGAAAGTTCTATCACTTTAAAAAAACACCCGATACATATTGTGTAAGTAAGCTCAGGGTTAGTTTTGTAGTAATAAAAATGGTATATTATTCTGGACGTATATTTGCCAAATTCACGGAGTTGTGCTAAAATACATACCAAGTAAACAGGCAAATTATAAGTTAAATAGGCTTGCGGTCTTTGATCAGGGTGAAATATTATTTTATAATGCTCGCAGCAGTTGAAATTTCGAGCGTTGTAATATCTTCAATTATTAAATTTGATTTATATATACCCAGCAATTCGTTTTTCCTTACTGAATCAGTTACGTTGGTAATGTCACGTTGAAATCCTGTCTTAGTGAATCAATTTCTAACTTGAGTTATCCAATTGAATTTTAAATTGGACCGTGAACTAATCTCTTGTAGTCGAATAAAACAAATTTTTGGGAACCTATTATTTTCCAAACGATTCAGTTTCACCAATCAATTAAGCAACAGCTTCATTATTGTGTATTCGAGCTTAATTGTTTCAGTTTAAACTATGAATTATTTTTTACTACTATTTTATATATAATTACTTATATTTTTACTATTTATTAACATATCGTAATTGATAATATCATCCATCCTAGTGTATTTTAATTTTCCAACAATTACAAAAATATTGTTACTGCATCTTTATACAGTTATGGTTTGTTTTTCCAAATACAGTTAATCGCCAATAACGCGGTTGAAGACAATGCCAAATGAATTGAAACATTAAAAATAAATAAAATTAACAGCAGCAGCTAGCTGTTGAACACAACCGTTTTTTCAATCTAGATAAACTTCCTGAAGCTGACTGTTCAAATGAGTGAAATAAATTAAAAATAATTATATCATATATGCACAAAATAAGTTACTAAGTTTGCTAATATTTACCTTTTGTATTGGTATTTTATAGGATAATATTAAATCAAGACAGAAAAAGGTGCAAATTCGTACAATATTTATAAGAAATATAAAAAATATACATGTGCGATCACATATATCAAAAGCACCTATTATTATAGTAGGCAGATGTTGAAAAAAGTAATTACAAAACTCAGCATATAATGTTAAAAATTGTTAGTAAAATAAAGTTTTCAAAGATAAGCTTTTGTCGAAAAAGGAAACAAAACAATTTTTAATAATTTGGGCTCATAAATATAAAAGCGTGGGTCGTGAATAATGAACTATCAAATAGTTCACAATTCACGCTTTTAAAAATATGAAAACAAACTTTTTAAACATAACCTGCTAATGAAATGTACTGGAAAGGAAATAATAATCTATTTAAATAAATAAAAATTAAATGCTGTTTGTTGGTAAGAGCGTCACTTGAAAACGGCTGGACTGATATAACTTTTTTTTTTAATATTCGTGATAGTCCGAATAAGGTTTTCAGGGAAAGAAAAATTGGAAAAGTTGCCCGGAATACAGTGGAATCAAAGACTTAACTACTGTTGTCGTTGTCAAACGGAACGCAGCCTTGTAAGGTAATATTGTAATACGGAGGAGCCGAAGGCTCCACTACTGTTATCCTTGCTGTGTTTCGTCTCAATCGTTTGCAGAGCCGCGGGTAACGGCCATTATTAATAAATATACTACCGATGTTCCTATCAAGCTCTGCCCCGCGAGACAAGATTATAATACGGTGAAGCCGAAGGCTCCACTACTGTCGAGTAGGGCGCAGCCCTATGAGGCAAGATTGTAAAACGGTTTAGTCGAAGGTTTCCCTACTGTTGTTTTTGCCGAGCGAGGGTGTGCCCCGCGAATCAAGATTATAATACGGTGGAGCTGAAGGCTCCACTACTCTTGTCGCTGTCTAGAGAGTGAGCGAGGCGTAGCACCGTAAGGTAAGACTGTAATACGATGGAGCCGAAGGCTCCGCTACTGTCGTCGCTGCTGTGTTTCATCTTAAACGTGTGCGAAGACGCAGGTACCGGTTATTATTAATAAATATATGACAACGTCCTGAAAATATGGCTATTATTCTATAAGAAAGTCCAAAGCGGCATAATATATGTCTATCTTTAATATGCAAGCTACAAATCCGGGCCGCTACAGTTTTAAATTATTTACGTTCATAGTTATAAATACATAGATAGTAAATTATGAACTATCATAGAATTTACAATCCAAGCATTCTACTTATGAACCTAAATTATAAAAAATGATTTTTTTAAAACTTTTGTCCAATATTATATTTTGTTCATTTTAGTCTTTAAAATTGTGTTTTAAAAATGATATTTCATATAATAATAAACAAATAAAAAAAATACAGTAGCCCAGCGCAGGACTCGAACTCACAACTCTGCGATTGTGAGTCACCAGTTTTACGTTCATTCATTAATAATTTGAAAAAATATTTGTTTTAATAAAATTAAATGTTTAGATACCTAATTTTTAAAACGGGTGATTCATATTTTAGCGGAATTACACAATGCACGTGTATGCAGAATTTCAAACCGATCGGATAACTGGAAATGCGGCAAAATCGATTTGCAAGATTTGTAACAGATAACAAATCTAGTCACATAAAAGGTAACAAAATATGCATTAAAGATTGCTATAAAATATTGTATCAACAGAGTCCCCATAAAATTCTGTTTTCTTCTCCTGCCTACATTAATTTTCATCGGGGTATGAGCATACTTTTTCAATATTTGGATTATAAACTTCAGTTCTTCGTTAAAAGTATTCATCCCTGCAAATACCCCCTGCACCCTTCATCTCAAATCTTTTCCCCTCGCCTAAAACGGTTCGAGCTCTCCCGACGCTATTTTAAAGCTAGGGGATTCTGGTAAACGCCAAATGAAAGACAAAGAATCGGACTACAGATCCTTCAGGCGAATTTTTTGAAAAAAAATTCCTGAAACAACTTACAACCTTTTAAAAAAATAATAAGTTACGTAATATTTCACACGTAGACGAAACTTTTTTTAAAAAATTCGCCTGAAGGATCTGTAGTCTGATTCTTTGTCTTTCATTTGGCGTTTACCAGAATCCTCTAGCTTTAAAAATAGCGTCGGGAGAGCGAGAACCGTTTATAGGCGAGGGGAAAAGATTTGAGATGAAGGGTGCAGGGGGTGTTTGCAGGGACGAATACTCTTAAGGTTACGCATAAATGACCGTTTAAGCACAAAATTTATGATGAACTAGATGGCGTGGTTGAAAAATTGAAGTTGTGGATTTATAAACTACATAAATGTATAAACGACCTGCTATTTTATATTCATAATACATGTGAAAATTTGAAATCTGGTTGCATTGCGTCGAAGAAAGGTCATTGTTATACAAGTGTTGTAGATGTGTGAGTTTAAGAGAAAAAAAAAACTTGAAATCGTATACAAGCGATTTAACCGCTACACGCGCGACAATCCCAGTTCTGTAAGCTAGTTTACTCACAATCTGAGCATGAGACGTGAGCCAGTGTGCGTGTATGTTAGATGGAAAGAGAGACAGAAGCTCTTTTAGGTCTGCTTCACAATAACTTACTGTTATCGTTACTTATATTGTTACAGTTATAATATTTACAGGTTATACAATTTATTTTAAATGAAATAAATGATCGTAATAATTACTTCAAAATATTGGAAAATTAAGTTCTAATTCACTGATTTAAATTTAGCTTAACCGAAATTATATCAGTGTTTTACATAAATTGGCAAATCAACTTATTTCTGGATATCATTAATAACTAAACTGTTTTTGAAATAAGCCAGTTAATGCATTTGGCCTCTACGTGCCCCATGTTTTAATAATAATAGAAATAATGGTGCCACTAATAGCCATTTGTACCCTCAACGGTTAACCAATTGGGTAGGATTGAACTATTCTAAGAAAAAAAACCCCGGAAAAAGCCCCCGAGAAACTTTTCCCTGGGAAAAAATACCTTGAAACACTAATTATTATTTTTTAATTAATAAAAAGATAGATGAAATCAGAGATTATAAACTTGCATAAAATTTATAAATTGATAATATGTTAATATTTAAATAGAAAATAAAATATAGTTTAAAAAAAACTAAAAAACACGCTTTATATCGGACTAAAAAGTAAAAAATAATTGTTTTAAAATAAGCTTAAAAAGCGTTGGGCGCTCGATGTACGAAAATGTGGAACAAAGCGCCCAACGCTTTTTAAGCTTATTTTAAAACAATTATTTTTTACTTTTTAGTCCGATATAAAGCGTGTTTTTTAGTTTTTTTTAAACTATATTTTATTTTTCACTTTTTAGTTTGAGGATCTATAAAAGAATTTATTAATCCTGGGGGTCCTAATAAGGATAATGGGAAACTGTTATCAAATTATTGCATTGTCATCGGTCCTTGATACGTATGCAAAGTTTCAAATTAATCAGACTTCGGGAAAAGAATTTATTAATCCTGGGGGTCCTAATAAGGATAATGGGAAACTGTTATCAAATTATTGCATTGTCATCGGTCCTTGATACGTATGCAAAGTTTCAAATTAATCAGACTTCGGGAAATTGGTGAAAATAAAGCGTTTACTACAGAGGATCTATAAAAGAATTTATTAATCCTGGGGGTCCTAATAAGGATAATGGGAAACTGTTATCAAATTATTGCATTGTCATCGGTCCTTGATACGTATGCAAAGTTTCAAATTAATCAGACTTCGGGAAATTGGTGAAAATTATGCTCAAAGATTCCGTTACGGACATACATACACACATATTTACAACCCAAACTAATATAAAGCGTTTAAAAATAGTGCACGCTTCTACAAAAAGTGTTAATTACAAATTAGTGACACCGAACTTAATTTAAAACACCATTCAGCGAAAACTTACGTATTCCATAAAAATTGTGATCTGACATGAAAATTTGATTCAGTGATGTCAGGTCACGTGGCTTCGTGTTTTGGCGTTGTTTTAGTCATATTTAAAAATGAGTTTTTAAATGAATGGTGCATGTTTTCAATTTCGAGGGAATTGTTGTTGTAAATAACTTTCCCTTTCACCTAATTTGTAAATGAGATTTTATGTAGAACTGTATATAGTTTTCATATCTTTAGCTATTTAAATATCAACATATTATAATATCGATTTATAAGTTTTATTTTCTAACATTACATAGTATAAAATAAAGTCGCTGATTACCTTTGTCTGTTTCTCCGCGTTATTTTTATAAATAAGAAACGGTTTTTACTAATAGAAAGAGCGATAAACCAGGAAGGTATGTATGTATAATTTGTAAATATTTTGTACAAAATATAGCTGAACTATGACGGTGTTTTGTCATCACTACATACTATTAATATCAAGTTGCTATTTCCCTCTGTCCATGGTTTCTGCTTACTTCTTCTAAACAACGCAATGGATTTTGAAACGGTTTCCACTAATAGAAAGAGCGTTAAACGAGGAAGGTTTTTATATGTAATTTGTAAATGTTTCGTACAAAATGTCGCTGAAAAATGAAGGTGTTTTGTCAAAAATCACTATCACTACGTCTATATATTATAAGCGTTATACTGGCAAAACTTCGAAAATGACTCGACCGATTTGAAATTTTTTTTTGTTTTCTAAGGTACAGCCGAAATATGGAAGAATTCGAAATTTTTTTGTATATGTTTATGATAGTCCCAATAAGATTTTTGTGGAAAGAAAAACTCTAATACAAACTCAGAATATTGTCGCTGCTGAGTGGGGCGCAGCCCCGTGAGGCGAGACTGTTATATGGATTGCGGTGGCTCCACTACTGTTATTGCTGCCGAGCGGGACACAGCCCCGTGAGACAAGAGTGTTTTGTTTTAATCGTGTGCGAAAAATATGGCAACGCTCTGCAAATACGGCTATTATTCCACAATAATCTATCTGCCATAGGCAATCTACAAAATCCAGGCAAAGCTGGATCGGGCCACTAGTTAAATATAAAATAATGTTTTTTTTCCCAGGGAATATTTTTTCAGGGATTCTTTTGGTATTTTTTATCAAAAGTTTTTTTTCCGTTTAGTGAATTGAACTGTAGATAATTTGAAATTTCTTTCAAGCTTCAATGATTATTATTAATAATAATAAATTTTGGCAGAAAACCGGCATTAACTATTTTTGAAATATTTTTGCTGGTACAAAAAAAATTAGACAAAATAAATTTTCGGTTTAGTATTCGAGTCTAGCATAAGCAGTACGTTAACATAGTATGAGGTAAGTGTGTACCCGGGCCGTCGTGGCGTAGTTAATACTACAGTCTGTCAGACAGATATGCCGCTTCTGAACAGGATGTAGGGACGAATCGTTATGCATCAGGAAACGCATGGACGATTCTGTTCCTTCCTAGAGAATTTCACAGTCGAACAAATCAATTTATGTGTGATAGACGACCTCCACTCTGTCATATATGCGCCATGTACGTACACATTTTCAGACTAGTTTTATTATCTCAACTCTACACGTGGCTGCGAGTTTAGTTTTACTAGACGTGCCTATCTGATTACAGTATACAATATGTCTTTTATACGTCTCTTGTACTTAGGAAAGTCGAATTTAGATATATTTCGTATATCACGTAATTTTTTTGCAAGAAATAGTGTAAAATTGCAAGAAAACTGGATTTAAAGTAAGTAAAACATATTTTTCTACTAAAATATGGCTAAATCATATGCGATAATATTTATCGCGGTTAATAATATGTTTATATGATTCTAGACTACGTTTTTTAAAAAGTCTTTAAGATACTAGTCTTAATAAATAAAAATAATTAATTAGACAAATTACGTTTTTTTTAAGAATAAATCGCACACAATCAATCACAGATTTACGTTTTACATTAAAATTACGCATTTTAGAAGGATCTCACGTGAGATTAAAGGGGGGGGGTCCGTCTATCAAAAATCTCACGGCATCTCACAAAGGAGGGAAGGGGAGTCAAAAAACCGTAAAATTTGCCTCACGTAATTTGTGAACGCCCCCTCACATCGCAAACACGCCACGCTCTGTGTTTGCTAAATAATTTACCAATTAAAATTAAATTATCCATAATGTTCACCCTGATCTTTCAATACTCAGAAAATATGCTCCAAAAATCAACCTCTCAAACACTATTGCTGGAGTTTTTACTCCACACCTTCAATTGACTTCTATTTTCCTCCAATTTTTCTCAACACAAGTTTTACCATTCCAACACCACAAGCGGGGAATGGTACTAATTTAGGTCAAAATTCACTTTTCCAAATTTTACAATATTTTTCGTTTTGAGGTCACCCGAATCCAAAAACAATATTTTTGTTTGTCTGTAGGTATTAACGATACAAACGGATGAACGGATTGAAACCAAATTTTGGGAGGATGTTTGATTATTGTATACTTTTCATAACGATTTATTATTATATTTATTTCTACAAGAAAATTTGTTTTACAAAATTTATAGGAAATATTTTGAAAATAAAAAAAATCAGCTGTTCTTTTGTTCTGCGAATCTGTCACAAGAAATTAGTTAAGCATATTTGATTATTTTTTTTTTATTTTTAAAACAAAATAAGCGAATCAGCACTAAGGCCATTATCGCAAAAACAAATACATAATACGGTTAATTTTTACATGACGTCAAACATATCATGCAGGTAACTATGGAAACGAATAGCAAATATCATAATATTTAATACAAGCCGTTCCCCGCGTCACCGCATGCGATAACAGAAATTTTATTTTCTTTATTATACTATAAGTATATCAAATATAAATATTTTTGAAATTGGACTGGTCCCGTCACCCAATTGGCTGGAATTTTTTGGGGTGTTTTTTTAAGACCTAAACATTTTTTTAGGATCTTTTAAGAATCAAATTCTTGCCAAGAATGTCATAAAAATAAATTGATTCATGGATTTTAACTGGTGTAGTGCTAGTACAGTCATTTGGTGACGATAAAAGAGGATACCTACCTAGAAAGTTTTCCGGGAGTTTTGAAAATTGGTGATTTTATAGATTTCGATGTGCTCTTCTGAATTTCTACTTTGCCACCTCGTACCTTTGCCGCTCGTGCCGCCATATTTAAAAAATGGCGCCTAAAACAGTTTTTTGACAATATCTCTATTCCGACTCAGTTTTAGAAAAATACGAATAGCGCCATTGAAAAGAACGAAAAATTTTACAAAGGAAACATGTGTAGCATGTATTTTTCACATGAAATTGGAGTGAGCAGAAATTTGTTAACTAAGGTTACAAATTGACACGCGTCGATCAGATTGGAATAGCTTGTGGGAAGACGCGCGCGCTTAATAAAATGGCTGCAACTTTTGACTGGGACAAGCAAATGATACGAAACCAATTTCAGATGAAAAAGTATCATTTTCTTGAAGTATTACTTGTGTTACAAAAAAATTTTAAGTTAACAAATTTTTGCTCCCTCGAATTTCATGTTTCCGTAGTAAAATTTTCGTTTTTTTTAAAATGATTCGGGAACGAGATATTGTCAGAAAACTATTTTTAACCGCCATTTTTCCAATATGGTGGCGCGAGCGGCAAAGATACGAGGTGGCAAAGTAGAAATTCGGAAAGCGCACTGGCAAAGTAGAAATTCGGAAAAAGCACATCGAAATCTATAAAATCACCAATTTTCAAAACTTCCGGAAAACTTTCCAGTTAGAAATACCAAAATAATGACTGTACATACTATGTTTCAGAGATAATAATACACCATGTAAATATATTTACTGTGTGCTTCACACCCTATCACGTTCATATGTATACAAATACTCACACATCCACATTTGCAGAATGTACCTATATCTTGTAGAATTGAACCGTATAGTTTACAAAAGATCTCGAAATCACGATCAAGACACGGGTATAATTAAATTCCTAGTCGTGTTATTTCTATGCATATATTATTATGTAGTTACAAACACGGACGCACACACACAAACTAAAGTGCGTGGATTGCTTACGTAATAACTGCTTCCTTCCTACATACGCAAAGAACAATGTTGCCAACTTAAGATCAGTTTTCACGGAATTTGATTTTAAACTACTTAAATTCTCGCTTGCATTATAAATGTCACTAAGGCGTGAGTCTTTGACTGTACAGGAAAACAATTTAACAATTTTGGAGCTTTTTAGTTAGAAAAGGAAAGGTTATATTTTCGTTATTCAGCAAGAGTGGATATTTGTCATTAAATTTATTCATATTTGCATTTATTATTTTAATTTTGATATTATTATTATATCTATAGTTCCCTGAACGAGGATTCCGTACATAATATTCAAAAGAACATTTGATATATAAAATAAACACAAAAATATTTCGCATAAAATCCACTTTTTACAGTCTATCTGTTTAAACAAAAAATTGGTGGGTCGACTTTGATAAATACCTTCAGGATCAAATTGCCGTTAACACACTTTGATTGACTGCATTAAGTCTATATAATTCTGTATTCACGAGATATTGAGTAAATATACTTTTTTGAAGCCTTTTTTGTTGAAAAACAAAAGAACGGCTAGACCGATTTTTATTTTTTCCTGAGATCATATGTACCATTAGTACGATTAGATCGGCACCCAAACATAGTAAATATCATTTTTTATTCTAGATATTTCGTTATAGAAAGAAGTGATCAGGTACGTACCTACGTACGTACATACATATACCTACTCCTTTTAAAAAATAGTGTAATGATAGTGTAGTGACCTTGGAACAAAAATTTGTAACGATTTTTGATTTCGATTATCGGATCCATTACAATAACTTCTCATTGTACTGAGAGTAATTTGTTTACGAATAATAAACTGTTCATACGACTTTTGAACGACGCATTCTAGAGAATTATTTTGCACTAATTCTTAAAAACTAATGAAATACTGACTATAATTTTAGTTGTCCTTGATCCTTACTAACCTCTTTATACCTATGTCTAATTTTTTTTTAAATTTTATACTTTCGGATATAAGGGAAAAATACTTTGTTTATTTGCATAAAATAATTCATCAAACAAACAAAATCTCATGCTTAGTAAAAGAAAAAAAAATCGCCTTATTAGCCGAAAATATCGCCCAACGCTATTAATTAAGTTCAAGTTTAAAAATTGTAGAAAATAACGGGAAGTGTGGTAGAAAAAAAATAGTAATGGTGCGAATGGCGTCTGTTATGACATAAAGTTAAGAAACAGACGTTAAACGCATTAATATACTATTATTATTATTATTATTAGCCGAAAATATTATTTTTTTTGTAAATTAAATATAATATCCACTAATCTAAATACTTCAGCTAGATGGTACCTACTAAATTTGAAATTTAAATTTTAAACTTAAACAGTCTAGAGCCCATGAAATTATTTAAGTAATTTTTATAAAGGTAAAATTTTGTTTAACATCCTAATGACCACAAAAAATAACAGATTAAAATCTCGGAAATTCTGATGTCGGCGTGCCGAATTTCCAGACTCCTAGTTTTGGAATTTCTTACTTTTCACCAAAACTCAGAAATAAATAATTTATATTACTAAAGTGAAAATGTTGTATGATATGAGGAAAAACTAACTAAACGTGCTAGCGTCTCCTATGCTCCCTTCAAACTTTTTTTTGCAATTTATAACCACCTCGAGAGATATAGCATCGCTGTGTCTTAGCGTTAAGTTTCTAAACGGTTAATTGTACAATAAAAGGGAATGTATGTAAAAATGAGAGGCGTTTTTAAAATACAAAGTGTCCTATCTACGCTGGTTTGATGAAAAACTTGGATAATGAAATTGTAGGGCAGACTTTGGTTTACATAATATTTTTATTTTTAATTTTTGGTGAATGCTGTTTAACAGTTACTTAATAATGACACTTGCCATACGTCCCTTTACTTCCACCAACAAACTGAAATTTTTAGTGGTATTAATTATGCGCAGTAGCTAATACGAAACTGTTTATATATTTTTAAGCTACTATGCATGACAGGCTTGTGTAGTAGCAAGGATGTGACGGTTCTATTACCGTTCTCAGGTAGCTTGGAACAGAATAAATATGTCATAGTAAAATACATATCAATACCATTGATTTTATCGAATTTTAAGAATCTAGAACGCGTAAACAGCGGCGGAATATATGTGCTGGTGGTTTTGTTGAAAAAATAATAAAGGGAGATCCTAGAACTTTTATAGCTTGGTTCCTCACATCGCATATAACATTTACACTAATTTAGAGCTATCAATTAGTTATTTTTTGAGTTTTGTAAAATATTGTCAAATATTTTAGAAGTAAGACGTTGAAATTTAATACGCCACGCCGACATGGGCGTTTCCAAGAACTTTTAAATGTTATCTGTGGTTAGTAGGATCACTTAACAAATTAAAATCCCTGGACTATCAGGGCGCACTGTAAGGAGTCGGTTTTTTAGCAATTAATTATAAAACCTTAAAAAAGGCATAAAATTGCTATATTTATTGTTGTCTTAATAGATCAATATTACAGAATTTTTTTCTTGTACTGTGTTATTGTATTTAATGCTATAAAATCTTATTTATAAGAAAGACTTTTATTATCTACCAACTGGTCTGTAATTAACATCTAATTTTAATTTATTTTTAAGACGACAATAATATAATATTATATTATTATATTTTTTTAATTACAACTATCAAATAAGACTCAGATGGAACTGAAATTATCATTTTAAAACTGGATCTGAGTTAATTCTAGAAAGTGGCAAACGATAAATTATATGTAAATACAGAGGTCGCCTTAAGAACTACATTAAGGCAAACATATCCACCAACAAGATTTACAAATCACAACCGAGAGAACGGAATTTATACCAACACACATGCATAATTGAATTGTAGCCTCTAAAATCTTACACATAAACACACACACACACCAACACACACAAACATGCGCGATTGCTTAAAAGGATTACAGGGTTTTCAATATATCGCTTTAAATTATAGTAGAGTTCTGGTTAATTTCTAGTCATTTTCTACATAACATTT
The DNA here is from genome assembly GCA_963575645.1 of Xanthostigma xanthostigma. Taxonomy (NCBI): domain Eukaryota; kingdom Metazoa; phylum Arthropoda; class Insecta; order Raphidioptera; family Raphidiidae; genus Xanthostigma; species Xanthostigma xanthostigma. Next base: position 26,822,629 of record OY754471.1, read on the forward strand.
AAAAAAAACTGTTGTTTGTTCATAATTATTAAAAAAATAATTATGATCTAAAACGAAATAATATTTTTCTATAACCTTTGCAAAAGTTATGTCTTTTAAATTAAAAAATAAATATAGGAGCATGCCTTTGTTTACTATGAAAGCGAGTCTTGAGTCTATAAATTTTGTTCAAAATATAATTGAATGACTTTGATTTCTGAAAGGTTTTTAAAAATGCCATCATTGACAAGTGACGATTTTAAATTTCTCAGATGAATTTTAGTTTAGCAGACACTATGCTGATTTCAGTAAAACACGAGTACACTTCTGTTTCCTTTCACAGTTTAAAGTTGAAAAAATTAAAAAACTGTTCAAATACAGTAAAATTCTTGTATTTTCAATCTGTCGACACTAATCAACTCATATATTTTCAACCTCTTCTTCATCTACACTTCATAGTAGTCATAGATCATTGAGAACTCTATTTACATTTTAAACACTTTATAACTTTTTTGTCATTGGCTGAATAGCGAATGAAGAGACATTTTGCGTGAGAAGTAGGGACTAAAAACTTAAAACATGTGAGTAAAATAGATGAAGTTGAAAATATCCGACTGTATTATAATTTCCACTGTAACTAATAAATGTATTTTATTTTAAAATTTTCTCAAAACCCTGTATAAGCAGAATTATACGGAAATTATAATACAGAGTGACTATCGAGAAACAGATAATACTGAATATTCCTTTTGTCAAGAAAATTTTGTAGTTTTTTATTTTGATAATGAAAATAAATTATAAGAAATGTTTTTCCCCTGCTGTAAAAATTAAAATTTATCAAAAAATAAACTAACGATCCTTGCATTATGGGAGAAATAATACCCAAAATGAAATTAGGACTCGTTATTTTTCATCTATTCTATATTAAAATATAATAAAACTATTTTCTAAATTATTTTTTTAATAATAAATAAAGAAAAACAATAATTTCTTATTTCGTATTACTAGAGGCGAGCTTGCAATCTTGTGAACAGTACACAGTTCAGATAATAAGGTACGCTACTCACACAGCCACGGAGGCTGTATGCGTTCCATGGGGCTATGTGCACAGTTACATACTGTTATTGTTCAAGTTAAGTTTGCTATATAACTGAAATGTTTAAAATACTGGAAATAGAGACAAAATCCGCTATTTTATAGAGCGTGGGACGAAAAATATAGTGTGTATCTATAGGGCACAATACTATTTTAACTCTGACGTCCGTTTAACATAATATCACAAAATACTATGGCGGATACCTACTGCAGTAAATATCAATTTTGATAAACTCCTGTTTTGGCACTTTTAACATAATATGTGTGTCCTATCTGAATTAAAAATTCGCACGAATATCAAATTTAATTTTTAAGACTTTCGAATCAATAAAAAATAATTATTAAAAAAAACATGAAACTCAACTGCCAAAAATGAAACTAATAACTAAAATGAAAAAATCTTAACACGCAACAGATGTAGACCTATTTGTTTTTGGATGGGTTTTATTGTGCAGTCGGGTTTCTTGTTTTTTTTTCAAATACAATAGAACCTCGATAAGTTAAAGTTCTAGGGAAACGTTGAAAAAATTAAGTTATCGAGTTTTTAATTATCGAGAGTTGAAGTTACAGAGGTTTTAGAAGTTCAATTTTTAACTTAACCAGGTTCTAATAAAACGTAAAGCGATTTAGTGAAAGACTGATGTGAAAATGAATAAAGTTCTTGGACAAACCTTTTGTTTGTACACTTATTCACGATAACTCACTGATAATACTTACGTTATGGAGGTTACCAAAATATTATTATAAGTTATCGAGGGCCAACGCTCAAAATATTTGTTTAAATTACCTAGGTTTTGTGCTTTAAGTAATGGAGGTTTTAGGCTTTGAGGGGAATGGAATTCAAAACATTTTTACGTTACGGAGGTTTTTAGCTTATCGAGGTTCTACTGTAATTAATTTTTATTATCACTCTGGTCATTTTTACATATTTGAGTTTTTTCTTTCTTTTCTTTTCTTTTTTTGTGTAATTTGTGTCCAAATGGTATCATCAAAATGTTATTATATATATATATGTCAATTTTTTTTAATTCTACCCCTCCTTTTGGATTCGCAGACGCCATATTGAAATATTATATCTACCTCACAATTAAGACGAATCTAACGACACCTCATATGTAAAAATCCATCAGGCCGTTTAGGCTACAGAGCGTGCCAAATAAATAGACATACTGCATACTTTCGAAAAATCTTACCCTGCTTGTGAGGTAGTCGGGAAGGTGCAATTATGAATCGTTCAGAGCCAAATGCACTCCAAAGATACAGGCTGCATAATATTATTTCTTTCGTTGTATAATTAGAAATGTTAATATTTTTTCAATTAATATAATATTTTAATACTTATATGTAATTGTTTTTTTTTTTAATTTCTATTTCTTTACTTAATTTTTAAAATATTATGAAATTCTTTTAATGAACTTTTCACTGGGAGAATAGTTTTTACATTATTTTTACATGCTTGTTTTTAGAAATAACAGTAATATTTTAAAAATGTAAGTTCAAAGTTAAAATTTTGACAGCGGCCTTATTTGTCGAACATGCTGTACAAATCAATAGCGTGTGTATCAATGACATAGAGTAAACTAACCTACATCTATAGATAGGGTAAAATGGAGTGGGTATATGTGAATGGTGTTTGCAATTAGTCCCTAGTTGTTATCACTGCTACCCCACTTGTGTGTATGTGATAATGCTAATATATTCCCGGGATAGATTTGCCAGTAAACAAACCAAGAAATTGTGTTCCGTTTTGATGTGTATATAACCTACGTTAACCAACCAAAGAGGAACTTCCATTTTGTCATTTTATATTCAATATTAACCCTGTCGAATACTTAGCTTATACACCGAGCTAGTAGCTTAGAGGCGAGATTACTAGAATAGTATTTTGAAGGTAATGAATTCGAATACCGATGAAAATCGATAAGATATAGACATTTGTACCTACTAGGTTTAAATACTGAAGAGGAGAAGGAGTATATTGTGATCCTTTTTTAACGAGGTTCAATTTTTTAAAAAGTTTTTTAACTTTTATTTTTCGTCTTCTTCCTTAATAGTTTAATACTGAAAACGAACTGCCCAATAAAATTTATGTGAAACCACGCTGAAGATATGTCCTACTAAATAGAAAAAGATCAATCAAAATCGATTCACAAATGCTGGAAATATGAAGTAACATAATATATAAAAAAAATCTTTTTTTGAATTAAGTTAAAAAAAAAATATTTACAAGACTAGTACGGAAACATTCTCAACAAAATATCGTCAAAATTTTTCAAATCTGTTAATCCCTCGAAAAGTTATGGCTGAACATACATAAAAAACATTACGCTATAAACGTACAACATCCTTTTTTTAAGTCGGTGATAAGAGGTTGTTACTTTTGAAAAAATACGCGTTCTTATAAGTATTGTAAAAATAGCTAACTAGAAAGTTAAAAAATTTGAAAAGAAGTTTGACCCTGCAGGCCTTCCCTGTAACTTCCCGCTATTTTCGAATTCAAAACGCTCAAAAATATATAAAATATAGCAAGAAGTTTATTATTTAGCTCTTCGAGCTCAAAAAAAAAAACACTTTGTTATGAAATTTTCGTTCACGGTATCTCATGAACAAATGAACAAATAGACCGATTTTAATGCGATTTGCGCCAGTCGACGCAATTTTTTAACCTAAAAAAGTAATTGATTACAGAAAAATCGATCTGATAACAATTTTAAGAGTCATTTAAAAGAAACACTTTTTTACGATTTTTTCGTTCACGGTATCTCGTGAACAAATGAACCGATTTTGATGCGGTTTGCGGAAATCGACGCAGTTTGTTAAGGAGAAGAGCTGATTAGATTTTGGAATTAATCGGTTTAGTAGTTTAGAAAATATTTTACACAAATTTTTAAAAATTTTTGAAACTTGTTTTTTTAAGATTCCTCAACATTTTTTGGGTCAAATCATTTCAAATTTTCAGGAAGTCTAATTTCACCAAGATCACGTCAGATGCCGCGTTTCAGTCGGACACTCTGGTCAAAAGATATAAAAGGTTTACATACATATACACACACACACACACACATACAGCCCTACGGACATCATCGCCAAAATAGTTTCACTAGCTTCCTAGGACCTCAAAACGTCGAGATCTGGCGAAAACTCGATTTTCGAAAATCGGGGTGAAACCAATAACTTCCCGATTTTTGAATTTTTTTTTTTATAGCGGGAAGTTAAAAATTTTTTTTTTTTGGGAAAAATATACATATACTGTAACTGCTATTTTTAATGAAATTTAAGGAGAGATGATTATTTATTATTATTTCGTTTGAACATTTCATAAAAAAACTTTCAAATAAACTTTCTTATTAAATCCAAAAAAAAAACAATTTTTTTCCTACGCAAATTGTTTTATCGAATTAAACGCAATCGCATGTCTAATACTTTCATCTAAACTGTATTATGCGGTTAATTTGAAAAATTTCGGAAAGTGCGGTTATACGAAACCTTAGTCTCTTTTCTGCAGAATCCATGTTCAGATTTAACAATTAATAAGTCATGCTATTATACAGATATGCGCACTGTTTACATTTTGTGAATGGATACAATACAATAATTTTACAACTGAATGCTCAGACGATAAATAAGTGATTTTCGGTGTAATACGTATAACGATTAATTTTATCAACTAGCACACTAAGTAACAACGTTTTGTTTTAATAAAAGAACAATCTGCTAAATAAACGTTTTGAGTAGAGGAACTAAACGACGTAGCAAGTTCCTACATTATTTATTACATAATAGTACAACAGAAGGGGCTCCAACCAGTGGTGTAGAAATATATATGTATGTATGCAACTGTCCTATTTAAAACGAATTATGTGAATTGTTTCAGGGAAATGCAATTCAATAGTTTGAATTGATAAAGTGGCTGAACTAATATTTCTTATACAATTAAACAACTAATTTCTACGTCACATAAATTAATAAGAATTTAAATTTTGTAGTATTAAATAAACTTCTGGAATTTAGAATATCTAATCTAGCTCTTAATGGGGTGATTATTTAAATAATTTTAGGTTATATTTCTCTCATTTTCAAATTATTAGGATATCAATCAGTTTGAATATCTAACGAACTGTTAACAAAATAGCAGATAGATAAATAATTGGGGAACACTCCCGACATCTAAACTAGGCTCCGAACGATCCTGAGGCCTCGTGAAAAGCTGTTCGGTCAATTTGTGAAGAGCCTGATGAATCTCTTGGCAGCTGATTACTTAGTTCCCAAGGGTTAGGTTTGAGGCTCTAGCGAAATAATAACTTGCATCTGTTTATTTTTAATATTCCAAGCAAGTACCTAATGATTTTATTTTATTACTCAACTATTAAAGGAAAAGAGTTCTATGTGGTTGTGTGTAATCTGTTTATGTATGTGCCTCACTGTAACCTAAAATACTGCAATACTATTTTCAAAGGAAATTTCATTGGTAGATAGCTGGTTTATCCAGAAGATATACAGCGCAGTGCGTATGTGGAAATTTGAAAATAATAAAATTATGGATTACGACTAATGTGTATTACACAGTATCGAAAACTTCGTCTCTATCGCAAAAATGACATTGTTATATTAAATTTAAACACATTAGTAATCAATAAATTAATATTACATGAGTTTAAATGAAATTTAGTCTGATAAAGACATATAAAACTTTTAGTATGCAAATCGGTTACTTCTCAAATGGATGGACGTTTATTTTGTAGTTTAAAAAAAATTGTTTTGTAAATTTTATACCCTCCAGTTACTACGCCATTTCCTTAGTAAATTCTCTCGAAGAAACTTGTGTTGTAGTAATTTAGTACTTGTACAGCCTTTGGGAATCTAAAGTTTTGCAGTCAACAGTTTTATTAATTACTTTATATATTATTTACTGTATTTAAAATGTTAATTACAAATAAAATTATCCTCATTTATCTAACGCTTCCTCGAGAGAAAACAACACTTCTTAAATGTCGCGATATTTTGCATTTCAAATGACATAAGAAAATGCATTAGCAATTCATAGTAGGGTGCTGCCAAGCGTTTGTGACCAGACGCTACAGAAAATTTCTTTCGGGTTTTCTTCCATCACAAACCTTAAGTTAAGTGTCATAATTCGAGTGACAGAATGTGCTTACTGTGTAAGAATTACTGACAAGTAACGAAAACATTAACGCTGATATCAGTTGTAATATATACATATGGTTGTTTAGAACATACCTATAACTTATACTATATGTATATATTTTTTGGTATATTTCGTATGTGTTTCCAGAATTTTTATTTGTCTGTCGGTGTTCTTGTACCAGAGTCTATACAAGGTTTTTTATCCAACTAAGTGTAGTTTAAGATAATATTCTTGTCAAAACCGATGTTCACGCGAGCGAAGACGCAGGCGAAAACTTTAGTGGAAAATAAACTCCAATAGCTTACTTGTAGATGGATCTACATCTGTTCACTTTTTGTAAATATTTTAATAAACTAATAGCAAAGTTATTTCAATAACTATTAATTTAAAGGCCAACGACGCCTCTATAGAAATACGATCGGTGCCGTTACGATATCTTTCTCCAAAATTGAGAAATTAAGGATTATGTTATGTTCTTAAATAGTCTTATCGCGTTAAAAACAGACCTGTACATATTGCCGTTTTTTACTTAAAATTGTATAAGAATGAAAAAAAAATGTTACCTTTTAAACCGCAATTTTCTCGAAAAATGAACATAAAATAAGCAAAATTTGAAAAACTTATGTCTATTAATTTTATATGAGCTGCAATGAAAAATAGAAAAGCAGTCCGTGATTTCCATGTTAAACAAAACAGGTAAAAAAGCTTGTAAGCTAAGCGATTTTATTATACAGTCGATGACGTATTAAAAGGGGAGGGGCTTTGATTAAACTAAAATAAAATCGTGGGGCGCATTTTCAATTTTCATTTGTTTGAGATTGGAAATCATATTTAGTTTTTGACTGTCTTCTTCGACCATAATGGAACTATAAATCTCTCCCCGATTTTGTTTTAGTTTAATTTTTGATTATAATATGGCTCTAGTTTTTAGTACATGATACATACATAGCCCAAAATATCCTCTTTAAAATGAACCGAGGTCGATTTTTGTAACTATAATAGTTTTCGAGATATTAAAAAAATAAAGTTGGAAGCTTCCAAAAGAATTATGAATTTTGCAACTATTTTAAAATTTGTTAAACATTTTTTTCCGTTGGTTAAGCTTTATTATAGGATGAAAGAAAACTTCTGATAAAATTTTATCCAAATCGGAAGGGGTCGATTCCAAGTATCGGAATATGAGAAGATATCAATCAACATAAATAGTTCTACTGTTAAATTTTCTATATACCTATAGGGGGAATAAACCATAGTGAGAATAATAGAATACTAAATTGCTGACGCGACAATATTAGCAGTAACAATATTATTACCACCCGTTTATTCTTACTGCTCATATTGTTGGATCAGCGATTCTGTAGCCCCGTACAATCACTGTTTAATTATAATTAAGCATTGATTAGTAGTTTGTATAGCATAATATAATATAGGGTGTTTTTGGTCTACTTATCTTATTTTAATGGGTGATAGTACAGGTCAAAAGAATACGATTAGTGTTAAAACATCTTTTTTAGCCGAAAAGTACAATCTTTGAATACGATTTAGTTTTTAAATTATATCTACTTTAATTTTGTAGAAATTTTGCTAGAACCTATTAGTAAATAGGTACAGTCATTTGGTGGCGATAAAAGAGGCTACCTGGAAAGTTTTCCAGGAGTTTTGAAAATTGGTAATTTTATAGATTTTCATGTGCTCTTTCAGAATTTCTACTTTGCCATCTCGTATCTTTGTCGCTCGCACCGCCATATTAGAAAAATGGCGCCTAAAAGCAGTTTTTTTGACAATATCTCGATCTCGGTTCATTTTACGGTAAACATATTTATATAATAAATAAAACTACAGAAAATTTCCCATAATTTATGTAATAACCTTTTTTTTGTAAAATTAATAGTTTCAGCGTACGAGCGTCGCAAAATCTACTCCGACATGCATTTTGACCAAAAAACTCATTTCCACACAACCGTCGGCAGATTTTTTAGCGTAGTATCCCCAGTACGCCTAATCCACATGCAATGCATTATTCAAAAATTTTGCGCATTCTCTTTAGCTTCGCTGTTTAGTGAAGTGAAAATAGCCGAAAACAGGCTTTATATTCGGAATAATGCTCCCCTACATATTTTTTGATGTTTTTGAGTATGCTGAACACAAATCTGAAGTCAGATTTTCAAAATTATGAATGGCTTATTTGTCAGTTTATATGATTATAACAAATACACAGTAGAGCATTTAAAGTGTTATGTACAGAGCAATAGCCCTTAAACTATTGATGATATCCAAAAATGTTTCAGATGAAAGTCATATTGTTCTAGAAGGCCGTCATACTGGATCATGCTATTTTTTTTTGGTGGATGCTACATCACGGCCAACTCTAGTTTTTTAACTAGAAACCCATATTTTTTGTCTTGGATTATAATCCGATCGAAAAATGTTTGGCACAAAAATTATTTTCTTTGACCCAAAGAATAAATAATCCGAAACAAAAAATATGGGTTTCTAGTTAAAAAATGGAGGTGACCTTGATGTAGCTTTAGCGCTTCTACCAAAAAAAAGTAGAATGGTCCAGTATGACGGCCTTTTAGATCAATATAACTTTCATCTGAAACATTTTTGGATATCATCAATAGTTTAAGGGCTATTGCTCTGTAGGTATCACCTTAAATACCCCACCCTGTATATACATGTAAAAAAATATCCACGTGCGGTTTCAAAGATATAACATATAACCAAAGTTATCACCTGCATAGGGTGGGAGCGCTAAGAAATTTTTTTTTTTAAATTATTTAACTTTTTTTACATGCGATATTTCTTTGTTTTCATTCGAAAATGCTAAATTCGTCTTAGTTAAAAAAAAAAAAAAAAAACATTAAAACGTACATATAGCACCAAATAAATAATTGTAACTTATAGTACATAATATCTTAGGCTTGAAAATGACTACTTATAGTGTCAATATCACATTTTAAAGTTGCAATATTGACTATCAAAGGTAGGTGCCTGCAGCGGAAAATGGCTATTTTCGAATTTGGACACAATTCAAAGACCTGAATTTCCGAAAATAATTTTTTCTAATTTTTTTGTCTGAAGAAGTATTTGAGATGAATCCTTTAAGTATGCTATCAAAGTATTTTTTTTTCAACAATTTGTTTATGTTTCATCGAATTTTGTCAAATAATTGAATACATACACAGTGCTCCAATGTAGAGCTACATATAATATAATTGTTAAAGTACTTAAAACATTTTTGGAACACACGTAATACTTCAAGAAAATGATAATTTTTCATCTGCAATTGATTTCATATCATTTGCTTGTCCCAGTCAAAAGTTACAGCCATTTCCATAAACTGCGCGCGCTCCCACAAGCTATTCCAATCTGATCGACGCGTGCCAATTTGTGACCCTAGTTACCAAATTTCTGTTCGCTCGAATTTCATGTCAAAAATACATGTTATGTACACATGTTTCCTTCGTAAAATTTTCCGTTCTTTCTAATGGCGCTATTCGTATTTTTCTAAAACTGAGTCGGGATAGATAGTTAGGTACGCGGTGACAAAAGTGCCTTGCAACTCCCAAACGGATGATAAGCACGTTTTTGTATAGTTCCAGTGTCGTTCTCGAAATCCGTGTTGTCGAGTAGGGGTCTGGCGTCCGGCGTTGAGCAGCTATAGTATTTTTTCCGAATTTTGCCCAGCGGTTCCAAAAATCATTTCCCAAACGGATGAAAATTACTGGAGGGCATCTACGCAAACCCCCAATTACCGGAAAAATATTTTCATCCGATTTGATCCTTGCCGTAGCCTGCAGTACAATTAAATGGACCCAGACTCCGAAATGAAAAAAATCATCAGCCGCATGCATGCAACCGGACTGATATGAATGGTTATTATTTATGTTATTAGAAAAAAAAGTTTTCATCCAAAATGCGCCTGGCTAAACTATGCCAAATAACAAAAAACCCCGCCAGCGCGCGTGATTTTGATCCTGGAGTTCTCCGTAAATTTTCTGATAATATGTGGCTATACATATATACTTTGGTATCAATCGGCCTATATAATAACCAAATTTAATTCACGAGCAAAGCGAGTCAAACGCTAGTAAAGAGATACTAGCTAATTTGTGGATGAAGTATGCGCTTGGAGCGTTCACACGGTCCAAAAGTCGGAGTGTTCCCTTCATAATCGTCAAATCAGAGGAAAATAGTCTCATCAATGTTTAGGACAATAATACACAATTTGATTGTAATCGGCCTTTCCACATTAAAGATTGAACATTCAGATCCTGCAGTTTCCCGTGATAATGAATATATGGGAGCATTATTATGGATGATCTGGACTTGACCGCAACAAATTTGGATGAAAATAATTTTTCGATGTTCTGTAGGTGTCAAAGAACCTGTGGGCAAATTTTCATCCATTTGGGAATTACTTTATCAAATTTGGTCCATTTAAATTTTGGAAAATTGTTACAAAGCGATCGCGATACATAGAGCAAAAAAAATTTTTTTACATATTCTCAGACACGAACTATATCTCCTTGCCAAATTTCAAGTTCAAATGAGGAAATTTCCCCCCCCCCTTTTTTCCATTTTTTTTAGAGCTTCTGGAAGAGCTCTTTGCAAATATCAAATCGGATGAAAATATTTTTCCGGTAATTGGGGGTTTGCGTAGATGCCCTCCAGTAATTTTCATCCGTTTGGGAAATGATTTTTGGAACCGCTGGGCAAAATTCGGAAAAAATACTATAGCCGCTCAACGCCGGACGCCAGACCCCTACTCGACAACACGGATTTCGAGAACGACACTCGAACTATACAAAAACGTGCTTATCATCCGTTTGGGAGTTGCAAGGCACTTTTGTCACCGCGTACCTAACTAAGAGATATTGTCAAAAAACTGTTTTAGTCACCATTTTTCAAATATGGCGACGAGAGCGGCAAAGATACGAGGTGAAAAAGTAGAAATTCAGAAAGAGCACATCGAAATCTATAAAATCACCAATTTTCAAAACTCCCAGAAAACTTTCCATGTAAAATTACCAAAAATGTCTGTACTATATGTGATATTTCGGAAAAACTGAGAAAAACAACATTTATAATAATTGAGACCAGGGAGCTTGATTTCAGATTAAGGTAAATTTTGAAATAGAGTTATGGACTTATTGTTAAGTTAACTCAGCATTTCGAACTCTATAATATTGATTGTATGGGCAATTTTCTCATAGCGCTGGTTGTTCTTTAGATATTATTATGTTAATGAAGAACACGGGTGTCCTGACTATAAACTATAAATCAGCATTCAGCGGCTAAAGGTCTGACCCACAAAGTAAAAGTTGTATGATAATTTTGATGTAGGTATTGTCCCACTAATTTGCGTCATAGCTAATTCAATATTAGAATATGAACGACGATCCATGGCTGTTTTTACTGTTCACATAAAAATAACATTTTTTAGAAAACATATAGTTTTTGTTTTCACTATCTCTAATCAATTCATGTAAGAAATTTAGATTTTATTTTCGTTTCTTGTCATACAACTTTCCAAAGGTGTTCTAATAGTAATCGTTTTCATTAGACTTCCACTATGTTCCATTAAAAAAATTAGTAGACCAAAAATACCCTAAACCAGGGGTCGTTAACCTTTCTACACCTACGTGCCAATTAAAAAAAAAAACGTTTAATGTTGCCATGACGTGTCGACAAGCAACTAAAGAAATTGAGTTGTTAAAAAATGAGTCAAACCGATAAAAATGATAATTTTGATAATACACTGAGCGCCATGAAATTTATTCGTATTTGTTATTTGGTGATAGTCAATTGTTTTCGGCATCTAGAATATTTTTAATTATTTCGTTTTTGCACCTCAATCAATATGCCGTGCCAATAATAATTTCTCGCGTACCATAAGTTCGTTACCCCTGTCCTAAACAATATATAAGCAATTTTTGCAACAAAATCTAAAAAAATAACTTATTATTTTCTCATAACAATTCTTTAAGATGAAAATACATTCCAGTTGAAGTTTTCGATACATTATATGCATCTATATATATGTATTTTAGTACCACCGGTACCACTATTTTTGTTATATATCTGTGACTTGAAAGCTAAGCCGTTTATGTTGAATATTAGTTCTGGTTTAAATCATCATGTTTATTGAATGATCCGTTTTTCATTTTTTACTCGCAAGGAATTAATGAGGCAGGACTGCCGATCACAGGCGAGGTACAGTCACGAATTATATATAGATATAATATATCAAATACTATCAAATCCTTTACTGTTTTTTTTTTTTTTTTTTTTTTTTTTTTTTTTTTTTTTTTTTTTTTAATAATATTGAGTTATTTGGATTGTACAATAACCAATTGAGGTAATTTGACAATAATGTTTTTATTGGATTTTTAGGATGTAACCCTCTTAACTGATTAATACCGAAATCCAAAATAAAATATACATTTTTTTATTGATAACTAGAAGAATTGAGTCAGCTACAATTTTAGTAGCGAGCGTGGCAAAAAAGTTGAATAAAAAATTAATTGAAAAGGCAGCCTCAGCGTTTTGTAAGAATAATTAGATTTAAAAAATACATTGATGAAAAGATGAAGGATTTTAAGTTGGTTTATCATTTGTGATCAACGAATATAGCCCGGTCAATTTAGACAATTGAAATAACAAAAATTCCGACAGAGCCAAATTTTTGTAGAGACCTTGGGTTTACTATTACAAATAAAGTGCCAAAAGTCCCCATCGATCCCATGTGTGCTTCGACACTTATTCGGGGTCAAAGGCCAAAATTTTAGGTTTTTAGGATTTTTCTCGAAAACGGTAAGTTTTATCGAAAAAGTACCTCAGATCAAAGTTGTAGATCTCAAAATTCTCTATAATCATACACCCGGAAAAGTTCAATCTCCGCAGCAAAAAGACAACGTGAGGATGAACAGGCCAGTACTTCAAAAGTAAGCCTACCTCGTACTAGAGCGCGATTAAGTGAATCCAACTTTTGTTTTACAAAACACTGCTTATTTTGTGGCGATGAAGCGGATGAAGAGGCTGAGAAGAAGCGCAGAATTAACGCAGAAAAATTCACAAAGTTTCTACACTTGCATTCAAAGAATCCCTTCTAAAATTAGCTAAAGATCGTTCTGATGATGTGTCAAAAACTGGCCTTGCACGTATTAATTTTGAGTATGATTTAGTCGCTTTAAATACCATGACAGTTGTTACAAATCCTTCCTGAGACCTAATACTGGCGGTAAAACTGGTCGTCCTCAAAGTGAGGCTGTAAACTCTGCAATGGAGGAAATTTTCAAATTCATTGAAAGTACCGATGACTCCCAGTTTACGTTGGATGAATTAAAGAATGTTTGCCAAAATGTAGCTTTAGAAAACAAAATTATAAAAATACGAATGAAATTAAAGTTTGGTAGTAGAACTATTATTACAGAGAAGCCTGGAAAATTAACATTTATTTGTTTTGTAGACAATTACCAAGGCATTTTAAGTCAAGCCTGGTCTGATAACAAAAACTTGAATGAAAAGGAAAAACAGTGGAAAATTTTACAAGCTGCGGCAGAAATTATTCGAGAAGATATTCAGTCTTGTGTGTTCGATAATACTATGTACCCGCCACCGGGTAGAATGTTTGAGGATATAAATAACGATATTCCCGAATCATTAAAATATTTTTTGGAACAAGTCATTCTTAAAAACAAGCGTCATAATTTGGATCATTTGAAGTTAGTTTGCACAAATATTAGTCATAGCATAATGACTGCTGTTGAACTCAATAACCAATATCAATAATCTTCATACTATTAAATAAGTATTGTCCCTGAAAATAACGTCCTACAGATTCGTTGAAAAAAAAGCGCCGAGTACACTACCTCACAGGTGGTGTGGAAATGTGTACATATCATGTAGAACGTGATTCTTACAAGCGCAATATCTTAGAGATAGAAGTTAGATCTTGGAGAAAAAATCATAAGGACCATTTTTATAGAGATATTTGAGATCTACAACTTTGGTCTGAAGTACTTTTTCGATAAAATTTACCGTTTTCGAGAAAAATCCAAAAAACCTAAAATTTTGACCTTTGACCCCGAATAAGTGTCGAAGCACACATGGGATCGATGGGGACTTTTGGCACTTTATTTATAATGGTAAACCCAAGGTCTCTACAAAAATTTGGCTCTGTCGGAATTTTCGTTATTTGATCACTATTTTTATGTATAAATTGACCGGGCTAATACAAAAAATACAAATTTGTTAAGCTGTGTTTTGTAAGTCAGCCAAAAATTAGACATAAGCGATTTTGTCTATAGTGATAGATTTAACTGCAAAAATAAGCTTATACCTGCAATGCGCAACTCATACAGTAACCGGAACATGCGTAATAATGTATGCAATATGCAATTCAGTACATCGCGCGTGCAGTCTGCATTCATATTTTCTATATCAAGTTATACTTATTTCTGTACTATAATTGTTAAATATTGTAGGTAATAACGTACAATATATCTACACACAGAAAGCAAAACTACTTATGTGGATTTTTTATTGTTCTATTTCTATGTCCTTCAGATATATTTTTTTAACTTTGTTTTATGTAACATTATTGACTGAGCAAGCAAAGCAAATGGTTAAGGCCGTTGCTGGAACTTGTGCTGGCTGCGAGCAAGGAAATGACGTCACTGCGAGCTCGCATGCGTGATTACATGCTAGATTTCAAAATTAGAACCGGGACTATTTTTTGTGCTTGTTTCTGTGGCAAAACCAGTCTCATGTGTAATGGCCTTTATATCTCAATAATAGTCGGAGTAGTTTATTTATGCCTACAACTGTAATGCAGAGAAAATTATTTTATTTGTTTAGAAGCATTTCGATTTATTTTTTGTTTGGTACAGTTTCAAAATAATAAATAAATAAATCCAAATAATTCTATCGATCTGCGATACTTCTCATGAAACTCAAAACGTAATATGGTAAAAATTTCATCCAAATCGTTCCAGTAGTTCTCGAGATAATCGGGAAATCTCATGTATGTAAGAAATATATAGATATCCCCCGATTGTTTTAAATTTTTGCTCAGCCTTCATGCTCTTTAGGTGCAGTGTAATAAAATATACTATTCTAGTTTTTTCGAGGAGTAGATTTTTTTAAAATAGTGAAATAATTTTTCAAATCGTTCTAGTATTTCATGATAAAACCGCGTTCATATAATATACAGTTTATACATAATTACATGCAAGCAAATACGATTTACTTCATTTACGATTTTAGATCGAAATTTACATTTCATAATTTTAAAATGTATTTCCATTTTGAGATCTACCACGTGGAAAAATTTTTTTTTGGAAAAAGTTTGTTTTATCAGTTTATTTATTTATTTTATTTATTTATTTCCTCAATAAAAATATACAATTTAAATGATGTATTGTTACATAGAGGATATCCTGCCCAACTTGGGTGACCAGTGCGCGATCTCGAGACCAAATTTTTGTTAGGATGTTTGACATGGAATAGGAACATCCTTGGAGAGGGAAGCTCCCCCCTTCCCTCTCCAAAATAGGGCTGTAATCAGTGCGTGATTTGAAGTAAAGCTTCTTGGTATAACGTTGATTTGAAAAAAAAAATATTTTTATCATAACGGTATACTTTCCACAACGCTTTTACATTTCTATTTATTTTTCCAATAAAGTTTAGTAAAAATATATTTTTCTAAACCTTATAGGTTTGAACATATTTTAAAATAATTACTTATTATAAAGTAGTTAGACAAGCGTGCTTTATAGTTGATTTTTACATGTGAAACTATATTATGTAACTTTGCAACCCGATAGCAATGATAATATTTATTACTAGTTGTTACCCACGTCACCACACGAGTTAACAGAAATTTTAATTTATTATGTAGATATTTTTGTTGTTGGTTTGGTTCAGTTGTTCAAATGGCTGGAATTTAAGTCAATTATCAATATTTTTTCTCTACAGAAATAAGAGATTTGAATAGTTCATAACGGTTTATTACCCGTTTAACGGATGTGTGGATTATCCAGTCTATTTTTCGCATAAATGAAAAAAAAATTATTACTGTCTATCACATGCGTACGAGGTACTTTCTTGTTACACGAACGCCGTGAACTTAGGGTCAGATTAAATTAATTTATCAACGTAGATACATTTTAAACGTTTTTATTGTAAAGAATAGGATATTATGAATTTGAAGATTCAGTTGCCATTAATCTTTTTATACCACCATAGATGGTTTTGTCTTTAGACCGCTGATATTCAACTGTGAAATGTGAGTTTCGTCATACGTCAGTGTATTTGTTGAGTCACCAAATTGAATAAAAAATATTAAATTTTGTCATGTACATTCAAAATTCTAGCCAACTGGGCAGCTTCAAAAATATTAAAACTTGACATCAATATACATTTGTAATTAGCATTTGTTTTTGTTTCCATGGTTAGTTCTGGTTTTCCAGGTAACTAATCTATGCTTTTCAACTAGCTAATTTTTTTACTACAGATCAATTACTTCAGAACAGCTGACTTAATATTTACGAAACTTCAAGGTTTGGCAAAACTTACAAAACTTAATAAGCAATACTCATGAAAAGCTTATGCCGTTGCATTAAATAAAGTAGCATTTAATATCGTTTCTGCGTATAATAATAATAATAATAATAATAATAATAATAATAATAATAATAATAATAATAATAATATTAATAATAATAATAATAACAATGATAATAATAATAATAGTAATAATATTAATACTCTTTATTTTATCTAATTTTACATTATAATAAAATTTACTCAACTTGTGAGTATAAAACATGTCACTTTCCTCAAAAAAACAAAAGGATCTTGTTACTTATATGTCAAACTATGAACAATTAAAATTTAGTTTTGATAGGCTTAGGCGTTTGACCGGAATCGTGCTAATAGATAAACAGATGTAGAGAAGTTTTTTTGAAAATACACGTTTTGATCTAAATTGGTACCATTCCTCACTTGTTGGAATGGTAAAATATCGCCTCTATTATCTTTTGAACTGGATCAACGAAACTTGATTTTATTCTGTGAACAGTGATTGTATTGATATATACGATGCCTCATTACTATTTTTGTAAATTTTTTAAACACCATAACGGTATGATATTGATGTGGGCGTTTTATTTGGATAATCAATATAATAAATATAATTCAAGTTATGCAAAATAATATGAAGTAATGAAATTTAATCGTCTCACGTCACTCAACACTGTATATTCGTCTCTCGTCACCATACTACTAATGCCGGATATTGTCTGTTTGTGCACATGCGCCGTGTTCAAATCCTACATTCGGCTGTCCTGACTAGCATCCGCCTCGGATGCATTTGGATCATCGGAGTCTTCGTTGACATCATCGTCATTTACCTGCCAATGTTTCATATGATCTGCGCTGGCAGCTGTGTGGATGGGACCAGGGACATTGCCGATCTTCTCCACGTCGTAGCGGTCGTTCCTTTTCACCGTGATGACTTCATAGGGTCCGAAATATTTTTGATGTAGCTTCAGACCTGCGCCAAACTGAGTCCGCTTCACGGCAACAATGTCGCCAACTTCGTATTTGGTTGCTTTTTTGCGCTTTTTATTAAAGCTTCGCTTATTTTCTTCTTGCACCTTCAGAATTTGCTTCTTGGCCTCTTCTCGTAGCTCTGTTCTCTTCTCGTCAAATTCTATTCTACTTTCTTCTTCTATTAGTTCTCTTATTTTAACGTCGTCTTTGGTTTTCATGGCTACGCCGGTAAGCAGTTTGAAAGGTGATGTATTTATACTTCTCTGATAAGTTGAATTCAAAACTTGCTGAACGCGACTTACGTATTTGTACCATTCAAAGGGGTTTTCTATCGTCAATTTTGTCAGTACAGGTATAATTACTCGCATTAACCGTTCGGCTTGGCCATTTCCTCTCGGCACACCCGTAGTGGTCTTTACATTTTCAATTTGATTTGAGATACAATAATCTTCGAACTCCTCCGAGGTAAAGGCTGTACCTCTGTCGTGTATAATTCTTCGAGGATTACCAAAACATGTTGCTTGTAGTTCTAATTTAATAACAGTTTCTCGACTAGTAACAGTCTTTACTGGATATAACCATGCGAATTTAGTGAAACTGTCGATCACTGCAAGTATGTGTTTGTATTGCTTGGACGTCGCTGGCAGAGGGCCTAAGTGATCCACGTGATAAGTATCGAAAGGTAGTTCACTTTTGTCGATAGGATTTAAAAGTCCTTCTTGTTTGCCTTGCTTTCTTTCGGCTAGTATGCAGACAATACAATTGCTTACAACTCTGGCAACCTTGGCGTCGATCTTCGGGATGTAATAATCTTTACACACGAGTTCTTTCGTCTTCTTTGCTGCGAAATGACCGGTCTCATGCGCTTTTCGAATAAGGTCATTTTGCATTGACTCTGGTAGTACTATGAGTCGATCACCGTCCACTTCTTTAAAAACTATGTCGTTTACAATAACGTAGTCTTCATATGCTTCATTCTTGAGGACTTCTCTGATCGCTCGTAGCTTCTCGTCTTTTCGTTGAGCGGCTGCGATGCTGACTGTTACGCTACCACAAACGAAAACAGCGTTTCGGCTAAGACAGTCTACGTGTTGCATTCGACTTCCAGGTCGATGCTCAATTGAGTAATTGAATTCGCTCATCAGTAACACCCATCTTGCAACTCGCGGCGGCAATTCTTTCTTGTTTATCGTCATGTTAAAAGCGGCACAATCTGTCACAATCTTGAACTTGATTCCCAGTAGGAATACACGAAATCGCTTTAAAGCTTCAACTATTGCGAGAACTTCTAGTTCGTAACTACTGTAATTCATTTCGGCTGGGGTCGTCTTGCGGCTCATGTACATCACAGGGTGCAGCTTGCTATCGTCGTCGTCCTTTTGGAGTAGTATTGCGCCATACCCCAATTTGCTGGCGTCTGTATGCAATTCGGTATCGGCTTCAGGGCGATATATCATTAGCACCGGCTTTTGCGCTAACGCATTCTTCAAAGTCGTGAATGACATCATTTCGGCAGGGCCAAACTTAAACTTGACGCCCTTTTTCAACAATTCTGACAGCGGTCTGGCTATCAAGGAGAAGTCTTTGATAAACTTTCGGAAGTAACCACATAAGCCTAAAAAGCTTTGCACTTGCCGTGTCGTCGTCGGTTCAGGGAATTTTTGTACAGCTTTCGTTTTTAATAGTGACGGCATTATTTTCCCGCATTGTACTACATGTCCGAGATAATCAACAGAATGTTTCAGAAACTGACACTTTTGCCATTTTATACGTAACCCGTGGTTGGCGGCTTCGGTTAACACCATCTTCAATTTTCTAAGAGCCTCGGATTCATCTTTGGATGGTATTATTAGGTCATCCATGTACGCTAATACGACACCTTCTTGGATTAACTTTCTAAAGACAGTATTTATAAATTTCTGAAATATTGCAGGGCTGTTGCAAAGTCCAAATGGGAGTCTTTTAAATACGTATTGAGAAGTTCCAGTCACGAACGACAAATATTTCTGACTATCTTTATGCACAGGAACATGGAAGAATCCGTTTTCCAAATCTAGTGTGGTGTATAGCTTTGCACCTTCCAACTTATCTAGTTGATCCTGGATTATCGGGAGCGGATATCTGTCTTTTACAATCTTCTGGTTCAACTTTCTAAAATCAACGCACAATCTACTAGTTCCGTCTTTTTTCTTCACTAGTATTACTGGACTAGCGTATTCGGAAGAACTTGGTTCGATGATATCATTGTTCAACCAATTTTCGACATGTTTTTCTACTTCTCGTTGTTCACAAACGGCTAGACGTCTCGGGGTCTGGTACACAGGTATTTCATCTTTCAAAATCAATTTTGCTTCGATTGGCGATATCTTGCAAATTTTCGGCGTATATTCTGATACTAACATCTTTACCTCGGCTTTGGTTGTAGCTGTGGTATTCACTTCTATGTCTAGGTCGACGTCATTGCAGATGTTAATTTGGAATACATCTACGGTCGGTCTTCGAATTTGTATGTCTCCCTTGGTAATTGTCATCTCCACTTGCGACAGAAATTGTTTTCCTATCACTACGCTATACGGCATCGTCTTGCTTGGTACAACTAGAAATTCAGTAGAATATTTACCACCGTCGACACATATAACGGCTGAGAATTTTCCTAATACAGGTACTTTAAACCCTCCGATACCAGTTATTTGTGCAGTATCATTTGGCGCGACGTTACATTGGTATAATTTAAAGTAATCATCGGCTAGGATCAGGTTCGAATCACTGCCTGTATCAACTAAAGCGTCGTACTGAACATCGTTAATGCGCACAGATTTTATCATACTGCCGCGCTTAGTTTCTGTTTCTACCAATAAGGTTTCAGTCTTTCTGGCGTTATTATCCGTCTGTGGACAGTTCGATGCTATGTGTCCAAACTGACGACATTTAAAGCATTTAGTACCTTTACTTCTGTGTTCACACTCTAATGATTTATGACCTGTCTGGCCACAGTTGTAACATCTTAATTTCTTCTCATCCGTAGTAGTTTGCGGCTTGGAATTCGATTGATTTGTTTGCTGCGTACTTCTGACTGAGGAAGTAACCCCTAACCTATGTTTCATTTGAGTCATCGAAGCCTCATATTGTTTGATTTTAGTCAAAAGTGACTGCACGTCGACAAATTGACAAACTGAGAGTGTTTTCATTAACTCACGGTCTTTGAGTCCCGTTATTATATACTTCAGCACAGCCTGTTCACTGATGTTTGGGCTTTTACTAGCAATTGCCACCATTTCATAAACATAATCTTCGATAGCTTCTTCAGGTTTTTTCTGACGTTTCATCAATTGCATATGCACATCTGACTCATCGTAACACACAGGAAAACTTCGGATAATCTCAGCTTTGAATATCGACCAGTTCAAAATTTTATTCACGTTTCCTTCAAACCAATATTTTGCAGCACCTCGAAGTTTAGAAATTGCGTGATGCAACAACACTTTATTATCCCATTCGTAGATAGCAGCCATTTCTTCCAGTTTGCGCGACCATGTGTCAGCTGTTAATCCATTTTGTACACTTGGGTTAAATTCAGGAATTGATGCACTATTTGAAAAGTTATTCAATGGTCCGGTTCTATTAACTAATGTAGTTAATTGCTTTTCTTCTTGTAACAAAGCACGCTCGCGATTTAAAAGTTCTCTTTCGCGGTTCAATAATTCTCGTTCCCAACTTAAAAGATTGTCTTTAACATCTTTATTCTGATTTGTATCAGTATTGTTCACATTAATCACATCATTTTCTTTGACAGGCGTCGAAGCTGTATGCACATTTAGTTCTAGTTTTTCAAAATTTATATCACTAGTGTTATTATAAGCCATTGTTTATGTTTATAAATTTTTCGTTTGACAGTTCGGCACTTATTATCGTTTGATCACACTTGAACAACTTGTTTTTTAGTCGTATTCACTCTTATGCACTGAATGTATCGTCTGTCTCTGTTCTTTCGTAACACTCCGTCAATTCAATTTTTCGTAATCACCTTCTTCTTTTGGCGTCACTATTTATCTCACTCGCACACATGCGATTTTATGTTCACGTCTCTTTGCAAATGGCCGTCTAACTTGCCTCGTTTTTTCTGCGTCGCACTATAACCTCTCTTCACACGTTTCGCACAAATGATATTATATTCACCAATTCGATCTGATATTGATCAATCCGACTTCTGATAACTGTGGGCGTTTTATTTGGATAATCAATATAATAAATATAATTCAAGTTATGCAAAATAATATGAAGTAATGAAATTTAATCGTCTCACGTCACTCAACACTGTATATTCGTCTCTCGTCACCATACTACTAATGCCGGATATTGTCTGTTTGTGCACATGCGCCGTGTTCAAATCCTACATTGATTTAAACACAATACAATTTTAGAAGATTATATCAGCATAAATCAAAATGCTGGCATTGTGAATTTTACTGATAAATGTAAATTTTATAATTTTCTGCAAATAATTTTTCTTACATTCATTGGAAATTATAGCTAAACGGCAAATATTTTTAAGATGACTTGTGTTAGGGTAAGATGTACAGTTGTTGGCCCTCATATAGTTATTGGCATTGTAATATTTAAACATCAATAATAAGAATGTAGTTACATATAGGGTTTTTTGCTTATTGAAGTACGATAATATCATACTTATATTGCTTCTTGGAGAAGTTTCTTACTCTACAGTTGTCAGTCTGGAAATTTACCGCCAAATATAGATGTGACAGTTTAGAGTTGGTCGAGATTTTGTCATATCTTTACAAATTCGTAAGAATCTGATTACATAGTAAGTCGAATATCAATTCATATTTAACATTTACTTTGAAACTAATGGTTTTATTCAAGCATATATACATTTAGCACTTATAAAATACAATTATAACCTCAAAAATATATGTAGAATAATAAATTAAATGGTGCCAATAACTATAACTGTAAATTGTCTTGGAAAACAGTGATTGGCACAGGTGCCAATAACTGCCATTTTTAAATTGTGGCAAAAAATGTTATTTTTATTATACTAAATATTATCTGTTTAGTTCTTTAAGAGAAATGAAAGTTAAAATCCTCTTAAGGTATAATTTACAGTAGTTGGCCCCATGCTAATAATTGTATTCTATAGATGCCAATAAGTGTAGTCATAGGGAAATTATCCTCTTATGATAAATGTCAATTTGCAGCAGCATGCCTAAAGTCGAAGAGGGGTCCAAATATTTAAAAAAATATTCAGAAAATGACCTATGTAAAGCTGTTGAAGCTATAAAAAATGGGATGCCGAAAAAACAGGCGTCTAGATTATATAAAATACCTAGAGCTACCCTTCAATTTCGGTTATCCAATAAGTTTATAAAACCGTCTCATGGGCCATGTAGTATTTTGACCAAAGAAGAGGATACGCTAGAAAAATGGATAATTGAGTGCTATAAGAAAGGTTTTCCTCGTAGAAAAGAAGATGTGCAAGCGTCAGTAAAAGAGTTTTTAGATAAGAACCCACGCGAGAATCCTTTTAAAAATAATTTTCCTGGTATTGGGTGGTATCGTGCTTTTTTACGTAGGCACCCTACTTTGACTAAAAGAACTGCTGAAGCTGTTACAGCGGCTAGTGCTGTCGTCAGCGAAGACGATACCTATCAGGAAATGGTTCAATAGTATTGAAGAGTATTTAAAAAAGGAAAATTTTTACTATAATCTAAGCGATCCGTCACATATTTTTAAGGGAGACGAAACTAATTTTCTATTGTGTCCAAAAAATCACAGCGTTTTGGCACCAAGGGGATCTAGAAATGTTTACGAAGTGGATAATGCACCTGCAAAAACTTCACTTACTGTGATGTTTACGTTTGGAGCAAGTGGATTAGTTACACCCCCAATGATTATTTACCCTTACAAACGCATGCCAAGGGAAATTTTGGAATCAGTTCCTAAAGAATGGGGTATCGGTAATAGTGATAATAGGTGGATGAAAGCAGAATTGTTTTACGACTATGTTGGCAATATTGTATACCCTAGGAGACTATTGGAATATATTGCTTTTCTTGTACACGGACATATCACAATGCATGTGTTATTAAAACAATATCAGATATAAATTCTGAAAAATTCATTTCTCTTAATTGTAATAATAAATAATTTTTTTTTTGAGTTTTTTGTTCATTAATAATTACTTAATTTATTACTAAACAATGTTTTTCAGGTTATTTATTTATTTTCATAAGATAATATTGTAAATTAGCCTATTTAATTACAAAGTATTTTTGTTTTGAACGTGCCAATAACTATATTTTTCTGTGTGCTAATAACTGTTACATGACTGCCAATAATTGATTTTGTGATAATATAAAATAAAAGATTATTTTTATAATTTAAATATGTGACTATGAAGTTTAAATGAGATATTATTGAAAAAGAAACATTTCCCCTAATCTATAAAATAATTTCTGCTTGGTAATTACGAATCTATAAAATGTTATGCTTATTTAAAAAAATAGGTTTGCTTAAAGTGCCAATTACTATAGACCTTACCCTATCCTTGATTGATTAGTACTTATGTATCTGAAATTGTCGGGCTTCGTTGTAGCACAAGACTCTTTGTAATTAAGTAACCTATGTTGACCGGACAAAATCATACATTAGAATATTATTCGATTAGAGCACGTCTTGATGAAAGGGGAGTTCAGTTAGCGCATGTACATGGAGAGTACAGAGGAAAAAATATCAGAGTTAAATTAAAAATAAAATTATCTAACATTATTAAAATTGAAAAATTTGGTTGTACATTGTTTAATATTGATATCAATTTATATTTATTATAATTATGTTGACCTTTTAGATCCAAATTACCGTTTTCAGTGTGATTGGAGAAATTATTTAATGCGATCAACTTAAAAATATAAAATAAGTGTTTCGTTTGAATGGAACACTAAAAATGACGTTTCTTGTTTTCACAGAACAAAATACGTATCAGTTCATCAAACGTCTTGCAGGGTGGACAGTTACGTTCAAATGGTCCTATTTCTCCCCCAAGGTCATCACTACATGGTATTTCTGCGTCTTTCAAATGACTCACTTTTAGACTTACCTTCATATTATTGTTTTTTAAACATACAATTTTTGATCGTAGTAGTTATTCTAAAATTCGTACCCAACGAATATTTATATTTTTATTTTAGATCTAGATAAGTAAATTCACATAAAATGTTTTAGGTTTAACTGAGAGATCTTTCATTAAGCTAATAAATATAATTTTTAATTTTGTGTGCACATTAATTCTATCAAACGTAAAACATGAAACAATTTTGTTAAAATTTCTTGAAACTTGTTTCTCATCTAGACAAGATTTCAAAAGTTTAATCCCAACCTCGATTCGGAATTCGAAGTGAAAACAATGATTATATTCTCGTTCTGATATTTCTCGTCTAGGTGACAACAATATGAAGGATCCCCACAGTAAGGTGAATTTTTTCATAATCTTTTATCTCCTGTACTCTTCATTTTATGCAGGTAGGTATAGCAGACGAGCTTCGGACCGGGCACTGCCTGTAGTGAAGCTACACAATAGAACAATGTTTGAGAGGCGCATTCTTATTTGATCCAGAGCAAGCAAGGTTTTCTGCATTAACTTCACTGTACCTTATTTGGACTCGATCCAATTTACTTGCTACAAAAAGTCAGCCAACTTACAACGATATAAAAAGTATAAAACTAGCAAACTCCGTATACTGCTACTAGGTGCACTGCAGACTGTTATAGTTCGCAGTTTAATTCTGTCTTGTTCGATTTATAAAGAAAACGATAACCAGAATGGAGTTTCTAACATCTTTCAGAAATGTATTGCTTTATAACACTTATCTCATTGATAAATAAAAATACACCAGAAGTGTTTCGTAGTAACGTGAAACACTTCTGGGTATTTTTATTTTATCAATGAAATAATAAAGTCATATAAAGTAATATAATAGTGTACGTTGTAGTAGGTATATATTTTTTCAAGCTAACATTTTTAAACGTAAATATTAGTGGCGGGTCGTTAACGAGTTTATCGTTAAAGAAACGAAACCTTTAACTGTGCCACGTCAACTAGTTAAGAAAAAAACAGTTAGATTCATTAACTATAAAGAACCCTAGGCAAAAACGTTGCGAAAAACTGTTTCTATTTCGTTGGTTTTAAATAAAGAATGGATTAGGTTGCTAGTTGTGTCTTTGAATGCAGTGCCATAACGAGGATATGAAGCGCCTGTGGCATGTGCCTAACTTGCGCCTCCCAGTAACCCAATAATGAATATAAAAAAGTATTTTTCTTCATACCTCGATCGAAAGTTTGACATTTCCTCCCTGTTATTTATTATATTAAATGACAGCGGTAACCCTAGTTACGAGTACAAATACGCATGAGAAATTTTTTCCTCCCGCCGTTCTCACTAGGAGTAAATGTCAATCTTTCGTCCCTGCTGACGAAAGTACGTACTTTCGAGCGGATATGAAGAAAAATCGTATACACCACACGGGCCTTAAAAATTGAAATCTCGGATCTGCGCGTCATGATGCCCTCGGCCGGCCCTTGTGATGTAATATACTATTTCCTTCATGTGTTTGACATTTGTCCGGATTGAACTAGATAAAATTGAAATAACAACTATTGCTGTGATTCGTTTATGGTGTCAGTTTCGTTTCGTTTGTTGAAGGCATGAAGAATTAATTTATTAGTTGAAGAAGTTCTTTCCATTTTGTTACCAACAAATGAAGTAGTTGGATCGTCAACTAGTTAATTTGAAAAACAAAAACATTTGAATCGTTGACGGAATTGTAAAACTTTGTTCGTTGAATCAACGCCCTCTACTAGTAAATATATTAAAATCTCGAGTAATCGCAGTAGATTGTTCCTATGCAACACAATCTTACGAAAACAATTATAAACTGCATAGTGAATAATAAAACTACTTTTTGAACACTCTCCTATAAAATTGCTGTTTCATGCCAGTATAGCGATCGCAAAATGACATATTTAATACAAGAATTCATGAAACATGTGTACTCATCTAGACGTAGCAAAATGTAAAAACTTGTTTTTTTGTAAGAATATAAAGTAACATGAAATTCTATTTTTATATCACTTTATAATCAAGCAAATTTACGGACTGCAAAAACTTTACATTAAGCTTATTAAAGAGCAATTCACACTCTATTTTTAAAACATAATATATCTTGCGTCTAGACGTAAATATTAAATTTTCATTAGTAAATATTATTAAAACATTTTTTTTTAATTACGAAAACCTGTACACAACTTATAAACGACATTAAATTTTAAACAAAAACATTGAAAGAATTTTTGTCTCTGATAAATTAAATTTTGCGTGTGCAGTAATTCAAGGAATTCGTCTGTTTTTTAAAGTCGACATCTCGTTTCTTTTTCGGTACAACACATCAGTGGCTTTAAACTTGTGGTATCTAGATACGCGAAGTCATCGTGAGCAGTACCCAAATAATTAATACATAAATAATTTCGTGTTAAACCTTTCATGATTTTATTTTAACTGCATTTTTCATAAAAAAAATGTTTCAGCTTAAAAAACTGATCACAGATAAGAGTTATTTCTAGAGAAGGAATAGGGATATTGTAATCAAGATATTAAAAAAAAATGTCTTTTAGCAAATCTATTAAATATTGCCGTATATTAATATTACCATTCCAACTCACAAGTGGGGAATGGTACTAGTTTAAGTCAAAAATCATTTTTCAAAAATTTTACAATATCTTTCCGTTTTGAGGTCCCCCGAATCCAAAAAACATATTTTTGGAAAAACTCTGTGCGTCTGTTAGTCTGTGAACACGATACAGGTCAAACGGATGAGCGGATTGGAACTAAATTTTGGGAGGATGTTTGGTATGCAAAATGAAGAGCCCTATTGTTTTTGGGGAAAATCGGCGCATGTGCAGAAGAGATATATGCTAAAACGGTGTTTTTTATATAATAATAGTATACTATTCATAACGGCTTATTATTCTATTATTTTTTTCAAGAAAGTTTTATAAAAAAAATTTTTTCTAGCTTTATAGTTTCGGAAATATTTTGAAAATAAAAAAAATCATCCGCTCTTTTGTTTTATGGATCTGTCAGAAATAAACTAGTTCGGCATGCTTTGATTAATTTTTACATGACGTGGAACATATTATGTAGGTAACCATGGCAACGAATAGCAAATATCATATTGAATACTAGCCATTACCCGCGTCACCTGACGCTATATAAGATATTGTATTTTTTCTTTATTATAATCATATGTCAACTTTTTTGAAGTTCGAATGGTCCCGTCGCCCAATTGGCTGGAATTTTTTTTTATGATGTAAATAGTTCTTATTATTTAATGTTCCGATGACAGGAATCTGTTTTTAGACGTCGATATTTATCCACTTTTTCAACATTTTTAAATCTAGATTTAAAACTGGAAATCATATTGAAAATCAAGCAGTAGTCACGCTGATAATAAAGGTCCTTTGGTAAAATTTAGATTTCTTAAATGTACCTATATCCAGACCGAAACCGAATGTTATTTCGATTCGATTATGGGTTTCGATTTTTAATAGAACTTATATATTCGGTTTTCTATTACGGTATTGCCTTTTCTTTACTTAATGTTAATTCGGTTTTTGGTTAAAATTTCTGATGGTAAAATTGTTTTCTGGTTGTTGACTCAAAAAATTAAAACCACAGTGTATTTATAGTGCCTGCACAATTTGATCGAAGATTTTATTTAGGTGCGAGCGTAGCAATATTGCTATTTCGGTTTTTTCAAGTATGCAGATATGATTAGTGTTATAATTGACTTCAATAACTGTTACAACCGCCTTGGGTACAGAGTCGGGTAAAGTATTTGCAATGATTTTTAAAAAAATGCGTTAATATGCCTTTGTAGCGCAGAAACGGCACTATAACCTCATATGTTTGTAGTCTTTATAAATCATTAAAGCCTTACTGTCAAATACACTCAGGACAAAATGTTGCCTACAAAGAACGATTCTGTCAAAAATGGTTCAACCGCCCCGGTCTACTCTACATTTGACGTCATCGCGACTAAGTGACACCACATATTGTTTAAACAGTAATCAACTTTAACAATTATTGATCTTCAATATGCCTTAAATTTTAGTCACAGTATTTTTTTGATCTATGAATTTCAAACAATTATAAAAAATGAAAGTAAAATAGAAGAAAACCGTTTAAAATTGAAGAGCACATAAGTAAAAAAAGTTGAATACCAATGCAGTACAAAGAATCTAGCTATATATTTTCAGTCCGCAAGTTACGTTCTTTTCATTCATTCACTGACGCACACTTACATACTTGCACACTTATATTGCGCTAAAGTACACATTATGTTTGTTTACTTCATTCCGGGCATTATTGTCACAGGACTTTCATTCAAGTCCGTTTTACACTTACCAAATCTTCGTGCTTAAAAGTATACATTTTAGTTTCATTACACATTAGTGTGGAAAAATAAGATTTTTACTTCGGAAAATTTCTTCCCCACATGACTCCTTATGAAACGTGTTTAAAGAGATGTGTAGAACAAAATATCAAAATGCCACCGCTAGATTCTTCCTGCGAAATTTTTTATTAATATAGGCGCAAATGGTTTTTAATTAATAACTTTTGAAATTAATTTGAAAAAAATGAAAGAACGGAAAATCTCACGAAGGAAACATGTGTAGCATGTATTTTTCACATGAAAATCGAGCGAGCAGAAATTTGTTAAGGTCACAAAGTGATACGTGCACATTGGGACAGGCTTGTGCGAGCGTGCGCGCTGTATGGAAATGGCTGTAGCTTTGACAGGGAGAAGCAAATGATATGAAACCAATTGCAGATGAAAAGGTATTATTTTTTTGCTTGGCAATCGTTGATTAGTAACTATTACCTACATGGCAACTGTTGCCTAGCAACCATTGCCTGGCAACCGTTACATGGCAACCGTTGTAAAAAATTGAGTAATTTCCATGTTAATTAAATGGGAAAGTAAAATTAAAATAGCTTCCTCTTGGAGTTGCGCTATACAGCGCCCAACTTTGGTGAGGATTTTTTTACATTTGAAAGGGTAAGTGCGAAAAATTTTCTTTTTTCACATATACAAAACTTATATACCTATATGCATATTTTATATAATATGTGTTTTAGTTATAAAGTATGCTAATTTTACAAGCTTTATTTGTGACGCATTTTTGACTCACTTTCGTTTGTCCAGTTAACTTCAAATTTTGTAGTAGTAGGTATATAATATATTTCGGGTAACAATAAAAAATTCTGATAGGAAAAAGTAATATTATAATAAGTTGAAAAATCGCAAAAATAACAAAGTGAAAGTCCCAATGCTGATGGTGGAAGTACGTGTCTTTAAACGTTTTTACAAGCTTTTGTTTTCATATACTATAATACCTATGTATAATAGTTGACCGGTTCAGTTCATCCGGGTGCGAATTGCACTTTTAAATTTTCATCGATTTCCCGTCAACCGTTTGAGTTGAAATTTTGGATCACGTGTGTAGTTCTGATTACAGTACAATATTATGATGATAGCTGTACACACATATTCTAAATATGAGCCAAATCGGACCATAAATACAATTTTTTGAAATATCTCTACCCCAGCTCCACCTAACGGGTCAAAAAAGATAAACTTATTGGAGTAACAAACGAACATGTAGTGTGGTTTAGGCGTGATGCGCTTACCAGCAACGTTTCTATAAATTAAGATAATTACTAAAAATTCAAAAATGGAATAGGTAAATTCTGTTTAACAAGTATTTTTTTTATTAAAATGTACTAAAAAGAAGATAATAATATTTAATTTAAGCTCATAATTATAAAAGCTTTGGTCGTAAATGTAATAAACTATAATAGAGTTTTAGACACACGCTTTTATAATAATGAACCTAAATTAATATTATTTTATCTTTTTACTACATTTTAATAAAATCTCGTTTTCCAGGAACGAATTCAGTAATTTTGTAGTCTCGAACTATATGAAACAGTTTAATAACTATTATATGGTTTTAGTTATATTTTTGAAATCTATCCTAACGTTTCTATGATTTGTTTCTCTTGTTTCAGTCATTTTTAGTGTTCCGTGCAAACGAAGCACTTATGAAATTAATTGGATGTCCATTCATCCGTCGTTCTGTCCAGGTGATTTTTTCTGAAACTATTTGACTTTATAAAAATGTGAATAAGTAAAATTATCAACACATTTTTCAGACAATTTTATTGGAAACTAATTACTAGTTAATTTTTATATACTGGAGGTCTAAATCCTGACTGAAATGTAAAATAATTTTCTGAAAAATTGATCGATAATTTTATTTATTGAAGAGTACTAATCAGACGTTAATCAAAGATTTAAAAGACGTGAAGTATATAAAGTTGAATTTTGATTATGGAGGTTAATTTTAGAGTGTGAAATGAAAAATATAAAAAAAAACTTTTTTCTAGGCCACCGTGTACGGTGTCAAATAAAAAAACTTATGAGAACACGGATTTAACAATATATATTTTTTTTGGGGAAAACGCTTGAAAATCTTTGAACCCTAGCTATTATATAGGTATCACCTTTAAAATCGCTCAGAAAAATCTAAACAAAACCATGAAGATTGAAATTGAAAAATTCTAGCCCGTTTTATTGTTTGTTCGATCAATACGTTGTAAGTCATCAAAAAATCTATTTTTTTTTGTTACTGAAACGAAAAATTTGACATGTAAATTATTAACTTAAATTTAGATGTTACTTAAGACCACTTATAATCAAATTTATCCAATTATTTATTAATTAAAATTAATAAAACAATTCGTTTGACTCGAGTATTTTTGAGATCTGTCAGTTGTTGCTCGTCTTTAGTTGAATCTGATATATAAATGTAAATGATGAGCGAAACAATTTCTCAGTTTAAATACAACTGACGGATGGTAGAAAAAGTATTGTAAAATGAAAAAATAATATCAGCGATAATGCGAAAAAAATCATTTAGAATATAGAAATTGACCATGGCATTGTCAAGGTTTCACTAGCAGGATATGTCCTTTATTTTTAAGTATGGCTAACACAAATTTTAATGAATTTTTTCTTATTGATATTGAATTATCTTTAAAACTACACGTCAGAATACTTTGTAATTTTTGCACAATTTACGTATGTTGGTTAATATAAATTCAAGTTTGTAATATTCAATCCGCTACGGTTGTGCTAAATTGTATGGAAAATATGTATTTCGCATGAGATTCCTTATTCACTACATGTTAAATATCCAGTTTTTAAAAATTAATTACTCAGAAACTACATGTCAGATCTCTTTCAAAAAATTTATTTTGATGTATATGTTACGGCTAGAACCCGAAATGCGGTTACACCTAGTTTTAGCCGGTTATAACTAGGTGTAGCCACTTATTCTTGGTTAAATCTAGTATTAGCCGATTGTTTTCGGGTAAAACTAGGTCTAGCCGATACCATTCCGGCTAGAACTAGGTCCAACCAAACCCTACCAGCTGATACTAGGTCTAGCCGATATCATGCCGGCTAAAACTAGATCCCACCAAACCTATTACTAGGAGTAACCTATATACAGGTTAGCTATCCCGGATGGAATTTGTTCTACTAACTCTACATAGCCACATATTTCTGGCTTTTAAGATATTAAAAAAAAACACCTAATAATAAGAAACGTAGAGAAAATAAAATTCAACGAATTTATTTAGTAATTGACTTTTACTAAAGTAGGACTACAATTTTACCTTAATAGGAACAATCAGGAGCATTTTTTTAACAACAGAAAATAATTGTATCTTTTATAACTTTAAAGAATATTATTATTGTTATCAATCACACTTTTATAAATCAACACAATTAGTTATTTATTAGAACAATTCACCTGTTACACGTTTGAACTTGTTTGCATCTAGTTTTATCTACCAGAGTTTGGTTGGATCTAGTTTTAGCCGGCATGATTTCGGCTAGATCTAGTGTCAGCCACTAGGGTTTGGTTGGACCTAGTTCTAGCCGGAATGGTACCGGCTAGACCTAGTTTTACCCGAAAACAATCGGCTAATACTAGATTTAACCAAGAGTAAGTGGCTACATCTAGTTCTAACCGGTTAAAACTAGGTGTAGCCGCACTTCGGGTTCTAGCCGTAACATATATACTATTGGTTAATAACATGTTAAAATTTCAGTTTATTATTTAACAATTACCCTATTGACCGAACAACCTTTATTGACACTAATTTAAAATTTATCAGTGATATCGTAATATCAAGGCAATATGCATTATCGATGCGTAGCTCTGTGGTATAGCTCTAGACTTATAGTCTCGAGGTGCTGGGTTTGAGCGCCGTGTTAGATGAAGGTATATTTTTGTGTTTTTTTTTCTTTAGTTTATTCTTTACTGTAATAAATATTATTTTTTAAGTTTGAAAGCTTAAAGAAAACAAAAAAAATTATGTGTATTCATTTTCACGGAATAGTACCTACAATATAATTCTTCCTTATACACACTTTGATCTGTTAAATACAGTTAATATATTTGTCTTCTTTAGTCCTATCGTTTTTACTGTTTCTTCACAGCACTTCTATTTGCCGATTAACAAGAAAGACAAGCCGATGACACTCAAGCAGCATTGCCATTTAAAAGAAACACTAAACGAGTATTGGAATTGTAGAGCGACAATCCAATTTATCTAACTGAACAACTTACAACTTCAGGTGTAATAAAAAAGTTACTATTATCGAATGTCGGTTGTGTTTAACTATTTAATTCTTGACTGTTGAAAGAGAACAGATCTCCACTTTATTCTATGACGTTAACATAAAGAAACAATCAAGTTAATAGGTATTGATTTGCAAAATTGTTAAAACACCGAAATATCGTCTGTATCTCATATATTATAATACTACAAACCAAGATTAATTATAACTATTGTTATTTAAATGATTGATCTATTTAATAACGCACAATTTGCATTTTTATTGGTATAAATAAACGCGTAAATAGTAAGTTTGGGTTGGTTATTTTGTGGACATTATATCAGTTTAACTTGAATCAATTACTGTGTTTGCATAATTTTATTAAAATAAAATTGTTTAGTGAATAAAATAAGAAGTGATTATTTAAATCGAACCTGATAGTACTAACCATAACAATATTTTCAACCTCTAAACAAATTTTGACAGTTACAACAGATTTTTCTGCAAACAAGCATTTGGAATTAGGTACACTGTGAAGTAGGTGTTTTATATTTTGTCACTTCCATTTGCAGTCACTGTAGCTAAGGAACCTTCCTTTTTTGATAAACAACGGGCCTATTGCACACGAATTCGCCTGGTTAGAGTTTAGATTGATAGCGCTTCGCAAATTTTATAAATACCGCGTTTGAATAGATTCCTTCATTTTTTTTTAATTTTGGAGTAGAGATTTGCGTTTTCAGTTTAACCGGTTTTGTTTCATGCAAATGTTCACCGCTTAGGATACGAATATCAATAATTCGTTGAGCTATTTCAGAAAAGACATATTTTTTACATTCGTTTTCACCCTTTACGTTTTTTTCCAAATATTAGTTCTTAGTGCGCGTTTACGTCACGAAAGGAAACAGCCCTAAAATATGAAGTCCTGAGGTATTCGGCTGTGCATTGATGAAGCCGTTAATCAGTGGGCATCGCTTTACGATATACGAGATATAGAGATAAGATTTATAATTAATTTTCTCACGGAAAATATTTTTTAGCGGCCATCAAGTGAAATCAAAAGACGTTTCAGCAGCACTGGATGTTTATAATCACTGTCGAAAGCTATAAGATAAACATTTCATGGTTTTTACTCTGCGGTGTAAACATTTGCGCTTCCTTGTAAAAGAAACAGTAAACTTGACTGCTATTGTCAGTTTGACTGTCCGAACAATTGGGAACTGGAGTAGTAATAAACTGAAAAGGTTTTGTATTTTAACACGTTATTTTATGGACAATACAACCTGGAATTGACAAAAGAAATAACACGAGAGAAAACTACATAAAACTAACTTCACTTCCACCGTAAACCCAGAATAGTTTATCAGTAATTTTTTTCGTGTTTCTGTAATAATCAATCACTATAAAAAGCTGTTTATATCACATAACGTAGTATCTGAAACGAACAAATTGTAAGATTGTTGCCAAAACTTTATTTTAGTCACGAATGTGTTATAAATAAAATATGTTACATATACCTACATAAAATTTTAAAATTGTTACACATTGTTATATGCTATTGGAGAACTGTACACATTTTTTTAACTTGCTTACTACCTAGTAGCTTACTAGAGTTTTAGAATAGTCGAGTGTGTAGTATTTCCGTTGTTCATTATAGTGTTTCCTTAAAATGAATAAAACCGATTTTTAACAATTAATGTGCTATTAAAATATTGTATTTTATGGCTTACCATAAATATTTTCTGGTACTGTTTTCTGATAGTATTTAGTCTTACGATTCAAATTTTATTAAAGTTGTTTACCTTGTAAAAGGAACAAATAGAAGATCAAATAAAAAAATGTTCCGCTCTTTAAGAATTAGAATTAGTACATAGTACATACATAAAACAAATCACATTTTGAAACAATATTCAAAATGGCAGCATTGACTGTAATGATAACAGTGATTAGGCCACTGAAATTCACCATTTATTTTTCAACTAACACTAAACATATTTCGCCTATAACATTTTTTCTGCTAAAACTTGAAACAGATTGTTGAGGTTTCATACTTTTTAATTGAAATAGTTGTAACATCACCAAATCTTGAGTTTTTTATATAAAATAATTCTTACGGATTAGCCGCCTACACTTGTTAAAAACTTTAAGTGCTAGACTACTACCTAAATAAACAAAGTTGTACTTTTAGATTACCAATCTGTATTTTGTTTGTACATTCAGCAATATCTAGTTACTTTTTTTCTACAAAACTTCAAAACAATCTAGTGAAATATAAACTTTACTCCTCAAAAAAAAAAGAGGAATTGTATATACCTGCATCGGGCAGAGTACATTATATGCAATGTAGCTTATATACAAACAGTAGAACTTTGGTCTCAAACTTAGGGTAAACTACAACGATAGACTTGGTGTTATGTCTGTGTGAAACATAACTATCATATTACAGATTCGACGTTCCGGAAAATAAAGAATGATTGAGAAGGTTTGTGCTTGTTTGTTAACATTATAGTGACTCTTTATACGGGGTGTCTCACAGGATTGAGTACATAGAGATTTAGTGAGTGCAGCAAGGATGTATAACATGTCTTCCTAGTGCGACAAAGATTAAATATAGTTATGGCTACCTAAATTAAATAAAGTTCTAGTCTACCCGTAAAACTTTTCTCCATGTATCTTTATATTATTCGATTAAATTTACCCCTATTTAGCCACCCCCCAAAACTCAATAACTTATACGCTGCATAAAATTGTTATTTTCATGAGTTTTGGGGGGTGGCTAAATAGGGGTAAATTTAATCGAAATCGGATGGCATTGATACACGCTATTATTTGTACTTAGGACAGTATAAATTTCGAATGCCATCCGATTTGAACAATTTTTAGTGTGTTTTTTTTACTTATTGTTGAAAAAATCGAAAAAAAGGGTGTTTCGGCGACTTCGAGAGGTTGTTTCTCCGAAACTGCCCATCAGGATGGGATGGCAATTTTTTTCCAACGTTTGGTGGTGTCAATAAGTATGCTCACTAATTTTGAAGCGGTTGCCTTTTCAGTTTTTTTTTTATTTTTTTTTTATTCGCTAGTGCAAAAACAGCCCGCGTGTTTCGGCTGGCAAAAAAATTTTATTATATAATTAGGGTATTTCCTTCAATGCAACCGCATTTTTATCCGGTTGCCTTTTCAAACATTTTTCGATTTTGCCCCACCCCCATATCGCCGCCCCTGTCCATTTGGGGTCACTTTGGCCTCTACCAGGGGGTTCTGTACCACTCATAGGTCCAGATTACCACTCGCCATCCGGTTGCCTCTCCGACACCGGATTGACGTGCCATTGCTTTGAATATAATAACATGGGTCCATTTCTAAGTTACAGCGAATTTAATTTGATATTTTCAATTCAAAATCATAAGTTAAATTTATGATATACAAAGGAAAGATTCTGTGCCTACATTTATTTGATTTTATTAACTGAAGAATTGTTGAACTGATTAAGATGAGTTTTTATAATGTTATGTAATTATTTTTTGGGAAAGCTGTAGGCTACGGGTAATGAGATAGCGAATTTTGAGGAGAAGGTTATCTTGGAGTAATAAATGAGGCGGTAAAGTAAAATACGGTTACTTTTGAATATTTATTGGAAGATATCAGTTCTTTTGCTTTGAGTAGGTAATCGGAACCGATTACCGGTTCTTCTACTTTAAGGCGGCAACAACGAGCAGTTAGTCAATGGTCACATTCCAAGCGCCAACAGTGATCTCAGAAACTAAAACACTATAGACATATGTCGATATAGTGAAAAAAATATTATTAAACAAATCTTTCGAAATCTAAACTTTTGTTGATATGTACTGAAAAGGTAAAGTAGTTTTTAATAATTTAATGAGTAATTATCAAAGTGTGGATCGTGACTAATGAACTATTACAGAGTTCACAACCCAGGCTTTTAAAATTATGAATCTAAATTATTAAATATTATTTTTTCCTTATTAGTACATCTTAATAAGAGGTTATCTTATTCTACAGACTCAATCGGAGAACCGGAAGTGCGCCAAAATCGACTTGCAAAGTGTGTAGGAGACACACAAAGCAAGTTAAATGAAACCTTATAAAAAGAGATCAAATAATTTTAACTACTAGTAATATTGTGTCTTCGAGTAACAATTAATGGGTAACGAATACCCATTTAAAATATTGATATTACTAGTCTGAATATTTCTAATACTATTTAATATCTGTGAGAGTCATTTTAAAACAAAATCAGAGGACAATCATTAAAAAACCTTAAAAATAATTCTAATATACAGTGTGTTGCGTTTAAGATGAAGAAACCAACATACTTTTGCTATTTCATACAGATGGATGGATCACATTTTTTAAGATGCTCAACTTAAATCTGATTTTTAAACTCAGCCTACAACGAATTCACAAGTAGGGTTACTTCACGTTATTTTGCGTAGAGTTAGAGATTTTGTAAAAGATTGTTATGAGAAAATTGTTCAGAATATTATTCTAACCTAGGGGTGTTAGACTGATTTTTCTAAAGGGCCATTTATAAGAATTCGGGTGTGTTAGCGGGCCAAACTCTAAATTAAAAACTAAAACACATACTAAATTAAAATCTGTATTTATTTTTGATACGCTCATTGATGTCAGGTGTCTAAAATCCTCACTGGATATAGTCTGGTCACGAGCCGTACTGAGATGGTTTGAGGGCCAGATGCGGTCCGAGGGTCGTATCTTTGATATCACTGTTCTAACCCCATAAACCGAGTTTCAGGATAAAATTCGAATTCTTAATTTTTTTTCCATTATTTTGGTCTATATATCGTAGTCTTTGCGCAAAATCCGTAATTTCATTAAATACCTAGGCACTTCCAGAAACGCCGGCATTTAGTGAAAAATATTTAAATTGCATTACCGCCTAGGTAGTCCATGAAATGACCACTCGGCGCCGGCATCTCGTGTTTAAAACCGAGATACAAAATCGGTTGCGTACTGTAGTTTGACGTTTCTGGAAGTGCCTAGGTATTTCATGAAATAACGGATTTTGCGAAAAGACTAGGACACATATAATAAAGAAAACCCACAAAATTTAAAAATGATTCTGTTTTATTGAATTTATAATATTATTCCAAAAAATATATAAATTAAAAAAAATAAATATATAAATAACCATGTTATTTCGTCTGATAATTATATTAATCTACTAATTACTATTTATTATTTATTTACATATGCTCCACTTTTATGACATCTCGAATAGCACTGGAGTTTCGCTTTGAAGCACAAACATCGATTAGTTCGGCATTGAGTTTTAGACGGCTGACATGAACATTTTACAAAACCTTGTCCTTTGAACAAGGATTGCGCAGCAACTGCTTCCCTAACTGAAATAAATGCATTTTGGTTCACTTGGTCAATTTTTTCAAAACTAGATTATGCTTTTTTGAGATTGCTTTTGTTGAACCAAGATTTTATTAACCCTGCAATAGTACCAACTTGATGTACACCATTTTTGAAGTTAGTAATTACTGCGATAATATTATTTTGTGGATCTCTTGGACTTCTGTCAACTTTATCCACGTGGACTAGCACACAGTCACCAATAGCAATGTTTGGTAATACTTTATTTGCCACCGTTACATTTTTCCGCTTGAGCCTGAATCCCATGGAATGATTGGTTACAAGAAATAGTTTCCGCTGAAATGCACAAATCACATAGACAATTTTTCCCATACAAGACAAATGAATTGGAATGGAACACGTTTAGCATTGATCATTCTGGTTATTACGTACATTTTTTTAACAAGTAATGCACATTTCCGGTGCTTCGGTTGTTGCAGCTTCAACTAAATTACATAACTCATCTGCACTGAAATTATTATTAATATCATTCGATTCAACAGATACGTTGGTGTCTAATACGTTTAACTCGGTTCGATGCAAATCATTTGCAAAGTCATTGGAATTTACTTCAAGTTTTAATTTGTTCAGTTCTTCTTCTGTAGTCACTGATGTATTTTAACAAGCTGTATGAGGAAAAGAATAGAAAATGAGTTAGAGGAGGGAGGAGGACTAGCACGCCACCAATTTGGCTTTAGGAAAGGATGACCGACAGTACAGGCTATGGAAAGTGTGATGAAGACCGCCTAGAGTAGAAAAGATATTTGGAGTGCCCTGATTACGTTAGATGTCAGAAACGCATTAAATACAGCAAGGTGGAGTAGTAATTGAGAAGTTACGAAGAAGGGGTATTTCCGAATACTTGATAAATGTCGTTAGCCATTACCTCAAAAATTGGAAAATAATAGTAGAGGATGGAGGGGAGGTCGAGATTGAAAGAGGGGTCCCACAGGGATCGGTTTTGGGACCTACCCAACGGAACATTATGTACGATGGGGTATTACGGATAGAATTAACCTAGGGATCCACATACTCGTACATACCGGTCAAACATATAATCCTTCTTTTGCTTCGCCGTAGTCGGGTAAAAACTAGTATATATTCTGTTTTAGCGCACGCCTAGTGTTTAGCTTCATCATTTCTGATTTTGTCAAATCATGGTAAAAGTTAACAATTAAAAACAACTTTAATAGAGAAAAAATGCGTGGTTATTATCATTAAATAAATGAATACATACTTTTGTCATGTTCTATCTACTTTAATATATGCCTACTTTTATAAGATTAATTATATTTTTTTATATTCTCTTTTTGAAATGAGAAAAAAACGAACATTAAATATGAATGTTTTTTTAAGATTCATAAGTAAACATCACAAAATAAATATACAAGTTGCAACTTTCAAATCTTTCAAAATACAAAACATTTGGGAAAATCGCCTAATAACGAGAGTCTTATATTTTTAATATTAATAAGGCAACACTAGATTTGATGAGAGGCAAATGCGACTCACATTTTTTGATGCACTCCACCAAGACGTCAGTAATATCTTGAATGCGGTTTTCCTTACTGTAGACGGAATCACCGCGATCGAGTGAAAAATTATTCACATTCAATTTTCAGATGATTTAGGTCACTTGTACTGTATAAATTTTTCAACAATTTTAAAACGTGCTTAGTAGCAAGGCTAGACGTTTTCTTTATCTCTAACCGAAAACTGTAATTGAATCCATAACAAACTCAGTAATTTCAAAAACAGGATCTTGTTTCCGTTACAGCAGAAGCACAATCTTAATATCTTGTGTCCTTGTCGACTGTATTTGAAACTATAAGGTGTGTTTGAATAGAGTATTTTTATTATAGCTCTTTTGTGTCTAGTGTTAATTGGAAGGATGTATTTGGAGATCAGTTCGAAAGCTTAAATTAATTATGAACGTTTATAAAACAAAATAGAGTTAGAAAGTATTATACCTAGTATTTTATAATCTGATTTGTAAAAAAGTATACCTATAGTTCAGCTCAACTAGGCAGTAACTAATACACTTGTATTTCACAAGGTAATATAAGCGGCACAGTTTTTATACATAGGTCAGTATTCTTTGTATCATTGCTTTGAAATTCCATTAATTCCATTAAGCTTGAATTTTCAAGCTAGGCTATAAAATATTTAACATTTTTTATCGCAAAAAGATACAGGTTTCTAATTAACTGTTTTGTGAAAACAAATGTGTAACACGGTCTATTTTACAAGCTTTTATTTAGTTTCACCTGTCCCGGTATCTGTATGTCTGAAATCAAATCTTGCAAGTTAAATTTGACTCACTTCCCGGTTTCCGATTGAATAATTGAAGTTTTGGATACGTACGTAGTTTCGATGACAATACAATATTATAATAACTAACTGACTGGTCCGACTTCGACCAGATATAAATCGCACTTTTAATAAAGCACACTAAAAACTTAATAGAAAAAAAATTTTGAAAACAAGTTTTTATTTAAATGCACTAAAAAGGAGAAAATAAACTTCAAATGAAATCAAACCCCACCATTCATTACATTATACAATTTATATGATATAAAAGCTCGTCGCGAAACAAGAAACAGTATCTAACTTGATCTTGACACAACTAATTTCTAGGACAAAAAATGCATGTATTTCATAAAATAAACTTATTTTGGCTTACTATCTTTACATGATTTGAAATGAACACACTGTAAGTTTCACTATTGTAGTTTAATATTACTTAGCTTCGTTTCATAGAAATTAAAGTAAAAAAGTAGTGCTATTCAAGACTTGAAAGCGTAAAAGCGTATTCATTTAAATGGAAACAGAATGACATATATGGTATAGCCATTTCATAATTAATATAAATAGTTCATAATAATGTGTCTACACCGCAGGAACGGAACCAATAACACTTTTTATGTTCTAATTAATAGTTTCAATCAATATTTTTGTACATTATATTATTTTCGAATATCAAAACATTTTATAAAGATGTTTTTATATTACTGTTTCGCAGGTCAAAAATAGGTATATTGTGAAATTTTAACAAATTTAGTTAGGTAATATTTTTGATGAAATCATAAGTTTCAACCAATTTTATGCTTTCTGACTTTTTACGTTTATTTATATAATTTATCGATATTAAAAGTTTATACGAAGCCGTAAAAAGCTGGACACCTTTTTATTAAGAAGATCGGAATTTAAAACTGAAAGATTCTGTTTTGTTTTGGTGTAACCTCAACTAAAAAGTTTTCGAGTCACTGTTTCATAATTAAGGGGGAGGGTAGGGTTCTAAAAGACTCGATATTTTTTATTGCTTTTTCTTATAGTAAAACATTTAAAGAATGTTTTGTCAAAATTTCAAATCAATCGGAGCAAAACTCTCAGTTATAGACCTTTAA
Organism: Xanthostigma xanthostigma; assembly: GCA_963575645.1. Lineage (NCBI taxonomy): Eukaryota > Metazoa > Arthropoda > Insecta > Raphidioptera > Raphidiidae > Xanthostigma > Xanthostigma xanthostigma. The sequence continues at coordinate 26,864,980 of OY754471.1, forward strand.
GTCTCCCCTCCTCTAATACTGCGGAGCGGCAAGAGCTCGGCGCTTGGTGAGTCAGCGTCGAGTGTATGAACGCAATTTGTATAAGTTTTGGGCATATAAACGCAGTACCCCCTAGGATAAGACGTAAACTTGAAAAAAAAACGAAAACAACGAACTTTCTGCAGGAAATGTACTTTATGCAGATGTTAAAAAAATAAATTTTTTTCTTCGTTTGTTTAGAGTTCAAACTTTAATTACGTTTTTCTAGAAACCACGTTTCAAAAGTCCGTATACATCGTCATTTCAAGCCAAATTTTGGTGCTAATCGGTGCTGTTTGGTAGAATTGCAAGGTTTGACTGTTTTTTCTGTTCATTGACTGGACTATATTAGATGTTATCATCACTACATTATATTAACTAATATAATATACTACTGTCTTTGGCTAAAACAATGTATCATTACCCCACAATAACGTAGGCATATAAAAATGTAAAGTAAGCCAGAAATCCTGCGATCTCAGCTAATTTGGCTAACCATTAGGAACAATTTGTAGTAGAGTCATATACAGGGTGAGGCACCTAAAGTGTTACAGAGCAATAGCACTCAAACTATTGATCATATCCAAAAATGTTTCAGACAAAATTTTTAGTGTTCGAGAAGGTCGTCATACTGGACCACCCTATTTTTTTTATCGGTGGAGGCGCTGAAGCTACGTCAAAGTCAACTTCACTTTTTTTAACGAAACCATGTATTTTTTTTTTCGATGACATTATTAGCGATTTTAAGACGAATTCAGCAACCTACAACACAAGTTCATTCAAATTATTTTATTTTAATTTATTTAAAAAAATTCAAAATTTTTATTTTTAGAATATTCTGTTCAATATTCAGAATATTCAAAATAGTCACGTATGTATCGAAATTACACCATAAATGTCATCATTTCGAGCATCTTCCGTAGGTAAACCCAAGCAAAGGTTAGTGGATCCTTTAAAAGTGAATATTCCGATATGTTTAGATTTTTCGACTACGATTTGGCGTGATTAGAATGACTTGTGTTGTAGGTTGCTGAATTCGTCTTAAAATCACTAATAATGTCATCGAAAAAAAATACATGGTTTCGTAAAAAAAGTGAAGTTGACCTTGACGTAGCTTCAGCGCCTCCACCGATAAAAAATAGGGTGGTCAAGTATGACGGCCTTCTCGAACACTAAAACTTTTGTCTGAAACATTTTTGGATATGATCAATAGTTTGAGTGCTATTGCTCTGTAACACTTTAGGTGCCTCACCCTGTATATGAGAGATTTGTTAGTCTTGATTATTTCGTTGCCAAACAAAAGTTTTGAAGTAAATATTTATAATGTGAATATAAAGATCATGATTCATAACGTTTGAATTTATATTATTTAATACTAGTGAAAAGTAAGTCCTATGTATTACAAATATTAGACAATATTTGTCAGTACAACAGACACATTGTAAAAATAACCAAAAGATAAAGCAAATATTTTTTCTTAACTGCGGATAATAAATAACATTAATGTTTTCTGCCAGCGGTAGTGCCGCGTTATCACAGACAGTACCTAAAGTACCGATGTCCTTTCATGTCACAGCCTATAATTCCTTACGAGGATAATAATTCCTCCAATACATACGTGTACATGCGTCCAGTCCTAATCTTAATTTGATTGGAATCAGCTGAAAATATCCTCTATAAGAATTATAGTGGTGACATTTACTAGACACGACACATAAGTTCAATATGAAAACTGCGGGAAATATTGTCGGATCTATGAATGAATCGAATATATATTTAGAATAGAATGGAACAATTTTGTTTACACCGTATCCTCTTATATGAATAAAAGAATATTTACTTTAGCTTTTATCGGAATGTTTTGCATACTTTTGACTTCAATTTTAATTTTGAACTATTGTTCCAATCACTTCAATAATAATTTTTTTAACAGGATCGATTTAAATTTTTACATCATTATGCCACGATTGAATATCATTGCCAAATCAGATTTTGAGATAATGCATTTTGCAGCCCAGTAATAGTGTGTAATTATTAACTACCCCAAAGTTGTGCGGAACAAAGCATAGAGTTGGGACAGTGACGGTTGATTCGAAACGGACGGTCGACGAAGACTTCTCCAGGCGGAAGAGATAATCCCATAAGGTTTTCCTTATTGCTTCGCAAGCACGTGGAAAGTATAGCATATCTACCTACCAACATACATGCTCTCTACATAGTCTAGAAAGTGTAAGATAGAACAGGATTAGTGCATATACTGGCTGTTACATTAATAGTCAATGTTTGTTTCTGAAATGTCAATTTTTCCGCTTCTTCTTTGGTTTTAAAACATATTTTCAGAAAACTAGAGTAATTCTAATTTTACTAAAAGTTTTAACATTTACAGTTTACACATATTATTTATTACTTTCTTTTAATTGTGTTTTTCAGGCGTCACAAAAATCTGCCGGATAGAAAGTGACGAAACTTACCATACACTTTTTTAGAATAAAATACTTGTCACATTACGATTTTAGTTAGAAGAAGCGTTTTTAAAAACACAGCTTGTGCACAGAATAGATATTTCAAATTACTTTAAACAAAGGATCGTTGTAATTTTTTCTCAGCATCCTGTATGTCTACATGAACATTTATATTATTACTCTGTATGTGTTATCCCGAGTGCACAAAATTTATCGATTGGACAGACAAGCTGATTCAGAAGTAGAAAAATGTATCTCTATTTTTATAATAATAGTGACGCTCTTGCTGATATAAAGTTTGTAATAAATTACAATTAATTCGACTAGTTGTTACATTCCAAATTGTATATCTCTATTTTTAAATTTGTATACATCTACAGCATCTCATACTAAATATTATAAAGAGGTAAAGTTTGCAAGTTTGGATTTAGAGGTTAAATCTCCGAAACTACTCATCCGATTTTAAAACATTTTTTCACTAATATTTAGAATGAACCCTTCAGGATGAACATAAAGTGTATTATTGCGTTAATATAAAAGTGCTTTTCGTGGAGACCAATTTTGCAACGTAAGTCGACGAAAAAATCTACAAATTTGGGCGTACCCGGACTGGGCCGCTATCTATACTAATATTATAAAGTGGTTAAGTTTAAGTTTAGATGTAGGAGGTAATCTCCGAAACTACTAATCCGATTTTAAATTTTTTTTACCAATATTTAGAATGTACCTTTAGGATCGATTCAATCTATATATATTGTTGCGTTAAAATAAAAGCACTTTTCGTGGAGATCAATTTTGTAACGCACATCGATGGCAATCTACAAATTCGGACCAAACCGGACCGGACCCACTATTGCACATAAAGTTCACATCTAGTGTCAGAGATTCTTGGATAGGATCTGGTTAAAATGATACAGTACACACTTGCGGCAACTGACTAATTTTCTAGTAAATATCAATATGTCAGAGTAGTATATAGGTATAGCTGTTAGTTAAAAAATAATATTTATTTGTTTCATTAGATTAATTGTTGGTTTCCATTTTCGATATTAATTTTCAATGCAGTATATAAGGATCAAAAAGTACATAAAAATATTTACTTAATGCATCAAGAGAATCGATTGTCGTAGCCAACGTTATGAAAACAAACTCAATTATTTTCACATTTACAAACGTCCTTATTTTCCTCTTCTTTATTTAATACTAAATGTCAATGGTTTCAAAGTTGAAACTTATTATCATGTTCTATAAATCATTATTATTTATCATACGAAAATGTGTACTTATTCGTCTTTTTTTTTTAATAAATCACATAATATTTAATTAGCAATTAAATGTAGGGAAGGGGAGTATATTTAAATTTAATTGAAATTAACACAGAGAAAAATTTCTGATTGAGTTAAATATATAATGCTTTTTTTAACTGCCTGTTTGAAAACGGAAATGGTATACATTATATTATTCATTATTATCTGTTAAAAATAAATCAATATGATTAGAGTAGGATTAGGTAGTATTTTCAAAGTATGCTTTCGATGAAAAAATATATCTTTCAATAAACGTGTATGCGCGTCTATCTTTTTCATTAAATAAAGTATATTATATTATAATTAATATATGCAGCTCTTGCCCGCTCGAATACATTCACATGGCAGTTAAAAACAGTGTCATCTATGGATTCAAGCTGTCAAAAGTGCAGCAACAATTGGTTACATTATTTCTTTCATTCTCTAATAATCTAGTGTAATACTATAATTTGTACGTAATATTGTTTCTGCAGTATTTAATAATATGTCAAAACTTTTGTAGCTGCGCTAGTGTTGCTTGTTTTAAGCGTACGTAAGTATTATTGTAATTTATTCATTAATAGGCGCATTTGCCTGAACAATTTGGCATCATTTTGATTTTGACGGCGTTTCGCTCATAGATTGAGATTTATAATCGCATAAAGCCTATTTAGAATGGGTGAAATCGTACCATTTTAAGGGTGGTTTTAAAACGTGCAACTACAATTTTAGTAAAATCAGCATAACAAGACCGAACTTACGAATTTTATTTAAGGAGCTAATTTTTTTATTTTGTTCAAAAACAAACTTAAGTTTACATAACAAAGTCACAATGCCTATAGCAAATATAGGTATTATATTGCTGGCAGGGTTTGGCACTGCGATTATTTATTGCTCGTATATAAATTATTATTTTTCAACAATAATTTGTTGTCTTGTTCAGGAAATTATATTAAATTTTAAATTAGAGAAAACTCATATATTATTTCTTTGCTGAGACCTCGTACTTTAAAGAAAGGAAGACTGGAATATAATTTAAATGCTTTGTCGTTTTGTATTTTTTTAAGTATACAAGCTAGAAAGCTGTGGCAGATAGACCGCCACAGCTTTCTAGCTTTTAACGTGATACGCATTTAACCGACATTCAACATGTTAAAGATAAAATCACTTACTGATTATAAAAATCGTCGTTATCAAACAAAACAAAAATATATCGTCATCTAGCAGCGTATAAACATATTCTAATATAAAAAATAGCTATATGGATAACCACTAAAACTTCCATGTTTCAATTTTTTTTTTCAAATATGCACACCATATGTGATTTAATTCTCACCAAAATTATTGGCGGAGTCCTTACTGATACAAATATATTATAAAAAAAATATTTAAATCGATCCATTTCTGCAGAAGTTATGAATGAAAGAAAATATTATAGAATACCTATACACAAATAGTTGGCAAAACCAAAAAGTTTATCATTGTATGATAAAAATTAAAAAAAAAACAATTGAGAGAGTACCTATTTTAAAACATTAAAAATCTTGAAAAAATATTATTTTTAAATTTGAAAAAAAAACAAAAATATAAGGTATAATATATAAATATCTAGTGGAATTAAATGGAATAGAAAAAAATCAATAAATCAATGATTCCGGTAGGAATCGAACTCGGGACCTCGTCCTTGCTGATCTAATGGCTTATCCACTATGCCACGGAAGCTTGATGGCTGTGTCGCTGTAATTATGGTATCGAAGTGTACCACTTATCCTATGGTAATTTACACAGTAATTATATTATTGTTTTTTTAAACCATTAGCTGTCAAAAAATTATAAAGTAAAACTGTTTATAGAAATTAAACTACTGAACACATTTCATTGCATTTAAATAGGGTTCTACTCTGATAGTAAACAAAGTGAATAAAATATAAACCAAGGCGATCCGAGCAAAATTGCGATATGTAAAGCTCGGACGTACGTACATTCGTACAGACCAACGGACGACTCCTGTTTGTGATTTTCAATTAGAATTTTTAAAGCAACTTTGAACTCAAATCAATCTAAAAATAGTTTTGTTTTATAGAACAGAATCTCCTCTTTTCAAAAAGTTACAATTTGAATGGATTTCGTGTGAAATTATCTTAGATATAACTTCTTGTTTGAACAAAAGTCAGCTCTGTCGCGCAAAGCGATAATAGAGCACATACCGCTAGTGAAGTCGGTATCCTTTAAGAATGTTACTTTCAAATTTTTGCACTAATGATGTAAAATTTAGCCAGTAAGCTAGGTTACATGTCGATGTTTAAAAAAAAGGTTTCCATTGCAATACCAAAAAAAAAAGTTCGTATCAAGCTCAATATCTGGCTACCACATGTGTTTGTTGAGTGACAATGTTTAATATCAGGGTATATATTTTCCTTGTAAAAATAAAAAAAATAACATTTTCTTTCTATAAATAACCAAGGAAAAAACGTGTTTATATGTAACCAAAGGTGTAAATGTTGAAAGTAATTGAATATAAAATTACATTTCGTTTGACATTAAACATTAAAATACGACATGAATGAATCGAATATAATAAGATGCACTTTAAAAATCTTGAACATTATTACTTTGCACAGCAATAAAATTTAAAATAAAATGAATTCAAATAGAGCACAGAAAGTTTTTTTTTATTTTTTAATGACTGAACTTTTGTAGAGGACGGTCAATTAAATACCGGAGCGTCTGAATTTATTGATATAATTTCCATTTTCTGGTTTTTTCACATAAATAGGTACATTTGAAACAAGATGGTTAGTAGAATAATTATTTTAATCACAAATTAGCCTCTTGGTTTTTAAGTATACCGTCTATAATAATAAAAATCTCCATTAAATATAACGATGTTATAAAAGATTAATTCTAGAATTTCTTTAACATGCTTATAGTCTGCGACCAAAGTTCAAGAAGTGACTCATCATTATAGCACGGTTCGTTCAATGGAGCGGCAAGGCAATGAAACAATGTAACGCATGCTCCTCTCGTGCATAAAATCTATTGTGAAGTATATTGCTGTATAGTTCTAGGGATGAACAAATATGTGGAATTTTTAGGATTATTCGTATCGGGAAGTTTTTGTGCAAACATAATAATTGGCTTTAATATATTTCCTAACCAGTAATGCCACAGATGTGTTCGTATTTAAAATTTCGAAACGGTATACTAAAAATAATAATTTTATTTTAGATTTTACACATCCTTTTGGCTTTTTATCCCTTCTGCGTATTAGAGCGGTTTTCAGTCGCTTTTTAAATTTTTAATTAGTTTTAAGGGTCGCTAGCACTTGTTAAAGTTTAGAATAAAAAACATGTCTAATACTGTACTAAACAAGGATAAGTGCTTAGGTTTTGATTATTTCTCATGAAATATTTTATGTAAGCATCTCACCCTTCCCACACCGACTATGTTTCAATAGTGACTTTAAAGCAGACATGCCTCTTGCTCTTCATGGGGGGCAGTAAACTAATATAAAAGATATTACGAGCCATGAAATCTTTGATCGTCTGCCAATTTTAGTGTTAGGACAGGGAATCCGCCAGCTTCAATCATTTTGAAAACTTGTTGACGGGATGCATGGAGATATAGTGTCGTGGGACATCAGTGATAAAATAAAATGCACGCTATTCGGCACGACTGTGGTAAACACAGGATTAAGAAACTGGGTTTTTATTATTTGAAATAGAAAATGGAAAAGTCGCATAGTCGTGAATCAAGCATTTAATTCGTCAAGTTAATCTGACATACTTATTTTCAATTGATGCATAAGCTCAATATTGGTTAAAGTAATTTAAATCTAATATATAAAATTCTCGTGTCACAGTTTTCGAAGTCATACTCCTCCGAAACGGCTTGACGGATTTTGATGAAATTTTTTGTGCTTATCCGGTATCTATGAGAATCGGCCAACATCTATTTTTCATCCCCCTAAATGTTAGGGGTAGTCCACCCTTAAATTTTTTTTCTTCCTTTGATTATAATTATTATTAAAGACACGATTTTTTTTTTAAATTCGTATCCACGGTTTTAAAATATAAACAGCCTTATGTATGATTTGAAAAAATTCTGTCAAAAATTAAAAAAACATTGATTTATATACTTTTAACATTTTTCATCATTAAATAATTTTCAAGTGATTTTATAACCTCAAAAGTACTCAACACGTGACACGAGCTTCCAATAACAACGGATTTTGTGTTGTAAGTATACTTTTTTTTATTCATATCGAAAATGTTGTTGATCTTATAAAAATTGGTCGATAATTTATTTATTGAAGAGTACTAATCAGACGTTAATCAAATATTCAAATATCCCCATTCGTTCTTTTGCACCGGGCACGACGGCGCAGCCGGAGTGTTCGACATACACACATATACGTCCATGTATATTTTAAAATAAATAAAATAGATAGATAGATGTTCCAATTATATAGATATATATATATAATACTGTTAGGCGGTACGAAGTTCGCCGGGTCCGCTAGTATAGTATAATATATAGTTTAAATATAGTTAAAAATGTTATTACCGACATAATTAAAGTTGCTCAGAATCAAAACCGCCAAAAAACGTCGAGATAATTATAAGGTGTTTTCTTGGGACGATTCCTGAGAAAGGAATATAATTTAGAACACGAGCTGGACTTCACAGAGGTCTATACAATATACATGGCAAAAGCGAGATATTGTCTGAAAATTTTCCTGTTGAAAATTTAATGCAAAAAGTACAAAATAGAAAAGATAATACAAGGTATGTGTATTTTCATTGTCACAATTTACGTGAAAGAGTCCTTGCTGAATTTTCTGCACCTAAAAATGATTTGCAGCTTCAGAAAGACCTAAAATGGTCAGAAAATACAAAAATCAACCCATGCGCAAAGTATTTATAAAGACATTCTTGAATAATTTGTGGTATCTATTTAAAGAAGTTCTGGCATTCGTGTTTTTCGACGACAAACAAAAAATGATGAGTGTACTAAATAATGAAAGGTTGAATTCAACACATAGCTAAAAAATATCTAGATGTCCAGTAACACATTAGAAATTATTTTTTAATAATAGTCGGTATTTCGACAGAGTGTTTGATCAAAGATATTGAAGTTTGATTTCACACGAACGGTGGCCAATGTCGAGTTGCCCAGGGTGTAGAGCAACTTATGACTCTTAAATTGAAAACTCATTAGGACTTATAATTTTTGACATTCGAGGGCCTCTTATATCGAAAGGACGGATTTGCAATATCCACTGATGGTGGAAGTACGGGTACTATGAAGTTATTTAAATGTAAAAATGCGCGTGTTCGATATCCTCTAAAGATGGGTGAACGGGTGTTAGAGATCTTCTCATAGTGAAAAGAGGTTGTTCGATGTTTTTTTTTGTGAATGAATGGGTATTCGAGGTCTTCATATGGTGAAAAGGCGGGTACGTGAGATTCACTGATGGTGGAAGGACGGGTACTATGGCATTATTTCAATGTAACTTCAAATAACCTTAAATAATAAAATGGATTGAGACGGGTGTTAGAGATCCTATAGTGAAAAGTAAGTCGATCAATGTTCTCTTATGAAGGATGGACGGATAGTCGAGATTCTCTTAAGCTCCGGTCAGACCCCTAATTTTGCTGCGGTGCAGTACAAAAAACTGCGTAACTCTTGTGACTATCAAATTAATGTTAACAAGTATAACGTCATTCTTAATTAGAACGGAAACAATGTGATGTCTGTAAACCATTAAGAAAAAAACAACATCTTTGTTTTGTGTGTATGTCAGATTTTGAAATTATTATTCGAAATCGAATCTATATTATTTACAAATCCGATTTAACCATTGTTTGCCTGATTGTAAAATATAAACTTACTATCCATCTCTGGGAGCACATAAAAATTAAAGAGTGACATTGTATGAAAGCTAGAATGTTTCCATTAGATGTAAGTAGAAGTACCTATGCTACAATGTACCTAGTATATCAGAGCGGCGCAAGAAACCCTGGAGGCGCAATAGAGAGGTGGTGCAGGAGACGATATAGGTTTTCTGCGCCATTCGTTTTCCTCTGTTCCCGCACACTTCATTTACTTCATTTCTCATCTCTCTATGCTGCGCGTCGTTCTTTATCAATCTATAATGTTTATCGATTATCTTCCGGGTCATATCATGTAACTGGCATTACATAATACTCTCTGTTACATCGTACCCCTTATCGAACGATCGCCGCTGACATCGTCGCTCCCTCTTTCGCCGGCACAGTCACACCTCGTCACTCATCTTTCTTGCACCTTCAAAACGCTGTGCTACCACGCATCTGGCATTTCTGTGATGTAATCCTAATTCACGAGTTTATAAATAAGATGATGACCGCTTACCTGAGAACGACAGAGACCGATTGAGTTGTTCGCGGCTTATAAACGACCGTTGATAAAGTTATTTGAAACTAAACTACCCGGGTAATTTGTCTTTTTCAGTCAAGATTAATTTATAATAATCAATTTGTTTATAAATTAATTAGTGCTGATCGCTTTCATGAGAACAGATTGGGATGCTTTATTTAGTTAAATCACAGCTTATATTATGAAGTACAGATTATATTTTTTTGGGTAATCGTTTTTATTCAATACGCTATATTATTAAAGCGATGTAACACGGGAATTTTTATTAAACTGAATAATGAAAACAACTTTTTATTGAACTATTTAGGAAAACATGAAAGGAGATAAAAACATAGGCTTATAAAAATGTTTACCCATTGTATATATTTTTGACAAAAAAATGATTTTTGACCAAATTTTAATTTGAGTTGAATTAATTATTGGTGTTGATTTTATTGACTCGCGCTCACAATGGTCACTGTTCTATATCTTAGATATTTTGGCTCAAGTCAAATTGTCATTAAAGATTCTCTCAAAAAATCATCGAATTCAGCTTGTGATTAAAAATAGAGGCTTAGGTTTCCTTTTGTTTAGGTTTTAAAATAAAAAAAAATAAATTTCTTTAAGTACGGTAAATAAATAAAATATTTTTAACAAAAAAATTGAAGCGACTTCAAAAAAGGCACTAAAAAGTAAAAAATAATTGCGTATTGAAATGTTTTGGAGTCGGTGTAGTTCTCGGAACAGATTTAATTTTGGCTGACACCGACTCCAAAACATTTCAATACGCAATTATTTTTTACTTTTTAGTGCCTTTTTTGAAGTCGGTTCAATTTTTTTGTTAAAAATATTTTATTTTTCTCTTTTTAGTGTTAATCTAACACTAAAAATCGGTGAACATACATAAAAAAAACATTATGCATGCCTTTAAAATTTGAGAGTTTCCCTCGATTTCTCCGGGATCCACCATCAGATCCTGACTTGGTTCCGATGGGACCAGCTCGGATGTGCACTCTATCGAATAAAAAAAAAATTGAAAATCGGTCCATAATTGACGGAGAAATCGGTGAACATACATAAAAAAAAAATATACAGACGAACATAGAACCTCTTCCTTTTTGTTGAAGTCGGTTAAAAAAATCAATTTTTACGTTTTTTTAATCAAATACAGATATATTTCTAATAATATTTTCGTTATTTTAAATAATACGCAACATTCCTAATAATTTACAAGGCAAAATGAATTTTTGCATTATTTTACCGAATTAAGGAACCATTTCTGTTAAAAACAAAATCAGAGCTGCGGTATGAAAATGCGATGTCTATAGTCAAATATGAGGTAGATTAAATATGTACTACTTTAACAAACTATTTGGTATTGTAAACTTAAGATTGTTTTCGTATAACGTAAAAAGTTTAGCCATTTCATACAACCCTTACCTGCAATATTATTATCAATCCTGTATGTAAAGCAAATGGAAAACATGTTGCTAGTTTGACTATTTAATTGTGTCTTCAATATTGAATTTAAGTTACAATTTACAGTTGGTTATATAATTTCTTGTTCCTTGTACATAGGTATACAGGGCCGTTCATTATATTACAAAACCAGCATCCGCATTAAACTAAATTCCTCGATTCAGTAGGCAAATCCGTATCCGAAAATTAGTGTTTTTATAAAATTTGTAGGCTCCAAATTGTTCAGGGGGGTATTTGTGCTATATGACAAATACACTAATGTAGAAGAGATGTATTGTATTACTTAAGGTTTATATTTATTTAAAAATGTGTTCTGAAATCATTTAATTTAAAACTCTTTTTTAATTAATGATTGAAGAGTGGAATAAATATGGTGTATATTGTGCGGTAATAAAGCACACCTGTATAAAGAAAGCTGCATGCAACGAAAGCTCCAGTCTTTATTGCAAACTTTCACGTAGTACTAAGGTAAATAGATGTACCCAAAGGAGTGGAAACTAGGGAATAAAAATGCGGTTTACATTTCTTCACCAACAATAAACAATGCCTTCTCAAGGCATTTATCAAACCTTCCTTCATCACAAAATAAAAAAATATATTGGTTTTAAACGGGAAAGCACATTTGTTTATGAGAATATTCCCCTTTTTTATTCACAAAAAGCTCAAAACCAATTCGATTTTTTAACTTTAGTTTGTTAATTGCTTTGTCAGTGGATTTGTTCGTGCAAATATTTAATTTTTTAGTAGGTTACATTGTATGAATACCTGTTTACAGGAATAAAGTCACAAAACGAGAGGACGCGTTCCTTTTTTCTTTATATGCATTAATATGTTGACATAATTGCGCGTATTTTAGTATAATATAATATAAAAAAATTTTCTATGTTTAATAGATTATGGAAACGCCTTACGTTGTAAGTGAGTTCCACAAAAACAGGTAACAATGCTTAAGTTTTATTAAAAATTAAGTAATGCTGCATATTTTCAGTCGTCACTACTGAAAAGTTTACAGAAATGTAAAGATTTATTAAAGCAGAAAACATTAGTTTGTAATTGCGATAAGAAAGTGAAGACATTTAGGTATTGAAGAGTACTAGAGATAAAAAAATCTATTTTAAAATATTGAAACGTATTACTAAAAGCAAATCTTTGATTAACGTCTGATTAGAACTCTTCAAATCCGGATTGAAACGTTAATGTATTAATTATATACTTTTTTGTTAATATATTGTCTGAAAAATTGATCGATAATTTTATTTATTGAAGAGTAACACTAAAAGATTGAACTCCTGTTAGTGAAACATTTAATAAAAAACATTTTCTTATTTAAAAATTTGTTATCTACTTAGAAATATTAGTAGGTACAATAAACAAATCATTACTAATTGTAAAAAATTAAAGTTTTTACAAAAGTTAAAAACAAGCTTTTATTAAAATGGAATAAAGTTGAAAGTTGTTAATTGCTAAGCAAAATAAGCTCATGATATATCAACTGTTTATCATCTAGAGAGTCTGACAGGAATCAGCCATGGTGACTCTATCATCAGACATGAAATTATCGTATTGTTATCAGTGCTCATAATATACCTATACGTAAAGTTTGAAATCGATCGAATATAAAGAAGTAAGTCAAAATTGAATTTAGAAATTTTATCTCAGGCAACTAAAACAGAGGTTAAATAAACGAAAAAAGAAATCTATTTTTTAAACGCTTTCAATGTTTCATCAAATAATCTTAACATATCTGTTAAAACAAAGAAGATTTCTGGATAGAAACAGTCGAAAAAAATTCAGTGTCAAATCCCACTGGGTATTGAGGTCACTATCTTTTTTGATTGTTTTGAATTTAAAAGGAGTTCTCCGTGTTTCTTGGCAAAATAGATGTTTCGACGCCAATGGTTTTGTAGGTAGCGTTACACAACCGTCGAAAAGCAATGCATTTTAATGTAATGAGCTTTTATGTGTCGGAGACAGTGTGTACGTAGTAGGGCGACATCGCTACGCCACCTTGCTAACCCAACACCCGCCAACCAGCCTGCTGCCCTATAATGTCATCTTCATCTCCACTACTACCACTACAGCAGCGCAGCAGCAATGTTGTTATCCTTGTGCATGGCACGCGGGTACGGTTGCCACAAATACCATAGAAAACGATTAGTGACATGAAACAACACATATTATAAGTGTCATTACCTTGCATGTGACCGTGACCTTGAAAAAGCTATCAAATTTATTGCACTAGGCATACAATTCGCTATTTACGTTTACTGTTATAAATTTCGCTAAATCTTGTTAAATTTGATCGTTTAGTAAAGCGGAACTATACTAGAAGTTTATTTGATAGAAAAGATGTATTGGTCTTAGTTTAGCATTGATTGTTACAACCACAGAAGAAACACCGAATTATATGTTATCAAGTAGTGTCCGACATTTATAAATTCTCTGTTTGAGTAGAAACATTCTGTAGTTAAATATGTAATTCAATATTATTAAATTTTTTGTTTGAAAGTTTTACGATAAAGAATCTTTTGTCATTTTCTTTAATTGGAAAGTTCTTAATTCCAACGACTCATCGACATCCGCTGAGTTAACATTCAAAATAACGGAAAATACGATGATATAAAAACAAAAGTCTGAGTTACGTTTGTTATGACATAATGTCAAGAGATTGATGTTAAATGAATTATTATTGTTACTGATTTCAAGATACTTAAATTTAATTTTAACTGATTAGAAGTACATATAATCTGAATTTGAGGCTAAATCTAAATTCAAATTCATTACAACTATTTGCATCCATATTATAAATATTAATATTGAAAATCGTAGGAATGTGCACTTTATAGATATAGTATGTTTACCAAAATACCAATTTATAATTTAGCAACGGCTGAAAACCTATATAGGTAAATCCACATTCCTACGATTTTCAATATTAGTAAATTAAAATTTAAGAAGAAAAAACCGAACTTTTAAATCAGTTCAAAGAAGCTTTTTGGTTGTTTACTTGAGTAATTTGCTACAGTACTTATAGGTATATCAAATGTTCATTGCCCTTCGATATAAAATGTAAAGAGCAAATTTTTACTATTTTTATTTATTTATATAAGAAGTATGGAATTTATTTACGAGTGGTTTTACTGTTATTTTTCAACAGTAGGCTAAGAATTATTTTCACTTGAAAAAATTATATACAAATTAAACAATATAAACTGGCAACATTACTCGGGAAGGAGCAACTCACTTTTTCTCTCACACACATGGGAACTTTGGATGAGATCAAGAGATACACACAGAGGTGCACTATAAGGGATTTTGTGTGTATTGGGGCTTAGGAAATCTTGATAGACATTATTCACAAAGATAATATCGACGCAAATTTTATATTCCGAAGATAATATGACAAAACTTTGTTGACATTGATACGAAACTTATACAGATAATACTAAATCAAAGTGAGAAGATTTATCGATAATATTTTCTTAATATGACATTTTATTGAACGCAATGTCATTGATACTGAGTACTGATGGGTTATTTTTAGATAAAACCTACACCTGCTACTGTTATTTTAAAATAATTTATTATTACTAGTTGTAACAGGTAATCAATATTTAAATGAAAATTGTTACAGAGTCATAATTATTTATTTCAAAGTATATATTTTCTCTTAAAGAAATAAAAGTATGTTTTTAAAAAACAGTGATTTTCATGAGCGTAAAGACATGTCTCAAATTTGCGAGTGCCTAAACATAGACTTGCATTATTTACTAACACAGGATCGGATGCACTGTACATTAATTGTATTATAGCTTATAATTTTTCTAGCAATATCATTGCACCAAAGCGCTACTGTGTTGACTTGGAAACTCTGGGCTAAGATGTAATGTCCTTTTTAATTGTTATAGTATATTTTTGCATAAACAATCATGCTGTCTGGATCATATTGATAGTTAAATCTTTTGTATATAAAATTCCGATGCGCGTGTGTTCGTAATTCTTCTCTTCCTAAACGGCTTGACCGATTTTCATGAAATTTTTAGTTGTACTTATGGCGTCATCTAGATGGTTCTTAGCTATTGTTTGGCCCAGTAGGTGGCGCTGTGGTCGGAATCTAGAATTATTTTGTTTTTAATTTTCCGACCAATTTTTTTTATATTACTACTTTTGTTGCTGCCGTGTTTCATCTGGATCGTGCGTTGAGCCACAGGAATGGTATAGTACAGGATACAAACAAATTTCTTTGTACTATTTCTTTTGATTTGGATTAGCGAAAGCTGTAAAGAAGATAATATGGGTAAGGCACTGTCTACTGTATCTATGCTCATTGATCAGCAGCCAACAATTTTTGAGATTTATGTAGATGGCATCGTATTTCAATCAGATAATTTATAAATGTTTTTTTCTAGTGTTAAAATGTAAGTTAAGGCTAATTTAGGTAAAAATTAAAGCTGTAAATAAGAAGGTAATTTTCAGTGATTGTCTGACACTAAAAAGGTTAAATAGTTATTTATGTATGAAGTTTATATATATACATATATATACGAGCTGTGCCGTTGTGTTATAACGAGGGTGAGCGAGTTTAACAGTCACACCAGCCAAAAAATCATTTCCTACGCTCGAGATGCATACTACATTTTTTCTAAGTACTCTCTATAATATAATCGCTTTTCACATCATAATAAGTACATTTTTAATATTTTTGACAGATCTATGTGTGTCCATCTACGCCTTACTTTGCTGTCTCAGTTCCTGATAGATAGTTTTTGAAAATTACTATTGGGATGGCTAGATAGCATTTATTTGTTTTATTTATAGCACTGGCGTTAAATGAATCATTTCACTATCATCATACCGGCATGAAAAGTAGCTATTTTGTAAGGGTGAGTATGCAAAAAACATTTCACAGTTGTATACAAGGTGACATAGATACATTGCAAAGTACCACGCGATAGAGGGCCAAAAGTAATAAAAAATTTCTTTACATTTATGTTCGATCGCTTTTTGATTTCAAGTTACAGGCTGTTAATTTTTTTTCTTTAAATAATTTTTAAAAACTAAGAAAGCAGGCTCCCCCAGAGGAAATATTCGGATGTAATTTGCATTGCAATTTTTTATGGGATTAGCGTTCCCAGGGACCTGAACTCGCAACAGTCGGTCTGTGTATGCCGGCTGGCAGATTCTAATACACAACTAGACGCTAATGATCAAAGTTGCCATGATTTCAAAGATGCCGTCAATTATTAATACGAAGATTGGAAATGTGTATCCAAGAACAAGGTCATCAAATTAAACACCCTCTGTAGAGCTAAATATCTTATGTTTTTTAAATGTTGTTGCATTTAATAAAAGCCTTCATAATTTATTAAAACAGCCTGTAACTTGGAAACAAAAAGCGATCGGACATTAGTGAATAGGATTTTTTAAAATTATTTTTTGGTCTTCTATCACGTGGTGCTACGCAATGTAGTTTGTTCTATGATACCCTGTATGTAATAAAGAAAAATGTTGTCTAATGTATATTATTACTTACAAATCTTTTCTGAAACGTAATACGTTTTTCTCAAATGAGTATACCTGAGGCGCATCTTTGGCATAAGAAATGATGTTCGCCACCACGGTGAAGATTCATTACATTATTAAACGTCGATTTATGCAATCGTAAAACATATCAATTTTCACTCCTCCGGCATTTTTATGACATCGCAGTGTTTATAGTCTTTTACATAAATCGCACTTTGTGTTCTCAGAGATAAAAAAATTTAAGAAATTTATATGAGAAGAGTCTCGCGAAAATTTGCTATAAAAATTAGTTTATCGACCGAAAAAGACGCTCTTTTGTTAAATAATATTGCAATGACTAAGAATTCAGTTTCGATTCTATTTTAGAGTTTTATATATTTAAAAAAAATATCCTGCACTTTTAATGTAATTTAAATGCAGTGATTTAATAAACAAACCCGTATATTATATGATTTACAGAAATTTTGGAAAGAACATTAGGAAAAGATTTAGAGCATTATTGTGTGGACTTAATAATAAGAATTTATTGTAATTTAAATCATTAAGAAAAATATCTCTGGCACTGAAAGTTCTTGAATTAGCTTAAAATAAAAAAGAGATGAATGGTCAGAATTGGTCTTTGTAATCTGGTGGGAAACAGAACGTTTCAAATTCAAGTCCCGATAGTAACTTTCAATATCTTTTCTGTAATGAACCGTTAGTGAAAGTATTGCTTGTGATAAATAATACGCAGGATGCTAATGTTTTTTATTAACTACAATAAGAGTACTGAAGCTCAAAACAACCGCAATTGATTTTCGTGTTACCTAAATACTGTTAATCATTCTATCAGTGTTCTCACTAATGAGTCATCAGAGTCAGAAGATATTGTTAGGTAGTCTTAGAATTAGGCTGGAATTTATAGATAGATAAAGAAGCAACTTTTTTTCCAAAATCGTTGAGTTATCTATATACAATATACATATATACAAAATATCCGAAAAACGTAAGTAAACGAAATTATACATACGAGTACATGTTTCGTTACAAGCTTATTGCATTGCAATTGATATGTTTCATTCTGTATGCAAAACACGACTCGTTTTAGAAAACATCAAACTTTAGGTGTAATAACCTTAGAAATATGCTAAATTAAACTAAAGGTAAGTACAGTACTTTCCAACATCTGCAGCAGGTTGTGAAAGTCGCATATGATTTCTCCAACCGATACCTCTGTATAGATGCACAGATGCATTCTGTAATGGTATCAAAGTTTGCACCAAATTCTTAACCCAATTTACTGCATGTTTAATGCTAATACAGTGCACCTGCATACAGCTGACTTGGTGTAAAGCTGATAAGACTAATATTGGCTCGTACATTACTATTCAAAAGTTACTGTATATACTTAAATGGGTTGCGATCAGACTATTTTATGTAAGCGAATAGTTTTGGAACTTAAAAGCTTCTTACACTACAGCTCAGTTTATTTTCAAGAATCGATTTTTACGAACTTATCTATTGGTTCA
This sequence comes from Xanthostigma xanthostigma, assembly GCA_963575645.1. Taxonomy (NCBI): domain Eukaryota; kingdom Metazoa; phylum Arthropoda; class Insecta; order Raphidioptera; family Raphidiidae; genus Xanthostigma; species Xanthostigma xanthostigma. Next base: position 26,883,655 of record OY754471.1, read on the forward strand.
ACACATCTGTTCATTTTACGAACTACTAGTTTTCCGGGTTGGCTTTACTTGGGTAGATTCTATTTTGGCAGTGAAATAATCAAGAGCAATAGACAGGGGCGACTTTAGTTGTAATGCCGCCCTAGGCTCGCTCTGATATGCCGTCCTTCTTGTTATGTCAAAAAAGTTATCTTTGACGCAACATCCTCTTTTGGATGGAAAAGGAACTTTGTAGTACCGGACCCGTTTTGACTTTTCTTAATTGATGTTCTAAACCGTAACTTTTTGTTTGAAATTGTTAATTTTCGTGACTGCATACGTATTTTTAACAGTTATTGTTTTCACCCCGATTTTCGAAAATCAAGTTTTCGTCAGATCTCGACGTTTTGAGGTTCTAGGAAGCTATTCTGACTATTTTCGCGATGATATCCGTAGGGCTGTATGTGTGTGTGTGTGTGTGTGTGTGTGTGTGTGTGTGTGTGTGTAATATATGTGTGGGTATGTAAACCCTCTTATTGCTTTTGAACGGAGTGTCCGACTGAAACGTGGTTTGCGGTCTGACGTGACCTTGCTGAACTTAGATTTCCTGAAAATTTGGAATGATTCGGCCTAATAAATTTTGAGGTACCTCAAAAATACAAGTTTCAAATATTTTTAGAAATTTGTTTATGTAAAATATTTTCTGAACTAGTAAACCGATTATTTCCAAAATATAATTGGCCCGTCTCTTTAAAAAACTGCGTCGATTTCCACAAACCTCATCAAAATCGGTTGATTTGTTTACGAGATATCGTGAAAGAAAAATTCGTAAGAAAGTATTTTTTTTTGAGCTCGAAGAGCTAAAAAACAAACTTCTTGCTATATTTTATATGTTTTTGAGCGTTTTGAACTCGAAAATAGCGGAAAGTTTCAGTGATGGCTTGTAGGGTCAAACTTCTTTTCAAATTTTTTTTAACATAGTACGTGTTGATAGTATTTAAATATCAACATTTCTGAGGCGTAACAGTGAGTGAGAAAGCAATGAAATTCGTTCTCATAATCGATAGTAATTTTTGTCATCTTTCAAATTTTATTGATTTCCAAATTTTGCCGCCCCTCAAATTGCACTACCCTTGACTGAGGCCTCGCGAGCCTAAACCTATGTCACAGTAATGACCATTTTCGTGATTACACTAACTGCGCCTGTGATGATCTTGTCCACAAGGTTAATTTTAATATAGTATAATCAAGCGCATGCGCAAGTTCAACCTGAATTCCCGGAGTCAATCATAATATGTGAGTTGTTGAATGACTGCATATTTAGAGAACAGGATCTGACACAGTAGATTTTTCGTAGCAATATACAGTATATAGGTTTTATTTATAATGATTTGTTACATCACAAGTACAAAAGTACGACAATAATAGTACTAACAGACGGTCGAACTTGGTATAAAGCGGACAGCGGATCTGGTCCGCTCCGTACCAAATCTGCTCGTCTGGACAGTAGTCTGCGTGTCCACCTGGTTAGATGAGATGCACATCGTACTTGGTCCGGTCCGGTACAATATCCGTGCGTGTGTATAGCAGTACGACGGACTTGATACATATAACCGTATAACGACGTCATTATAATTCGAAACGTTGTGCACAATGCCGGATTTAGAGGTCTGGAGGCCTCGGGGCAACAAAGGAGTGGAGGCCCCCTGACCCCAAACTATTTTCCAAATAAAATGGACAATTTTTTTCAGTAGATTTTTCCAATAAATAATTTATTGTGAAACCAAGTATAGATTCTTTTATTATTTAACAAACATATAAATATGGATAATCAGAAACAAGAATTATCTAAAAATTAAATTTTAGCATTAACGAACAGAACTTTCCGAGCTGAAATCCAGTTCCCGAAGTAAATCACTTTCAATGCTCAGGAAATTTGAATTTTTTTCCCAAAGTCTCTATTGTGGGGGTCCCTCTTTTGTGGTGGCCCCGGGGCTGTATCCCCGGTTGCCCTCCCCTAAATACGGCCCTGATTGTGCAACATGACAGAAATTTTGACAGAACGCGAAGTTCTTGGTGGAGTATTAGTATTATAAAAAGATTTCTCATGTTTGTGGGATCTATCAGATAAGTTATATTGTAACAGAGAAGCGCGTAACAACGCTCTAGAAATTCTTCGGGAGTGTTATTCAAAATATGATCTTCGCTATCAAGCGATTTATTAACTTCATATGACTAAATTCATCGCGATCTTTCAAATAGAATTTTGCCCACTCATTTCTTTTCTACCTTGTTGTTTGTGGCGGCATTAACGTTGCCGCTAGAACAATCGCAATTTTCGCGCGCTTAATCGGAGACATGATTACGTATCTGTGTACACAAGGAGACTGACAGATTCGGTCGTCTGTTGCAACCAGCGAACTTGATCCGCCGTACCATGTCCGTTGTCGGAGCGGACCAAGTTCGACCGTCTGTTAGTACTATAAGAACATTTTTATTAAACAGGTACCTGTCCTGTGGCGTAATTACAAAAAGAGAAACCCTAGGTTGAACTGCCCTCAGCCCCAGTTCACGAGTCCATGATGGCATCTGAACTGTGTTTTTTTAACTTAACATAACATATTTCTAATATGTTTGGACATTTGACATTCACGTAAATCAAATAAACAACAAAAAATTGCAGTAACATGGAATTTGAATTTACTGAAATATTTATAGATTAACATTTTCTTGACTTCAGCGATTAAAATATTTGTTTGTTCAGCCTATCTGTTATTACATTATTGCATCTGTCTAATGACTTTAATCTGACATAATAAAACTTTTCTTACCTCTTCTCGTCTTTAGGAAATCTAAAGAAACTCAAATGTTTTATCTTTTTACTATTTTTTCCACAAATAAAGGAGTACACACCATTTTATTTTTCAAGTTCACATAGTAAAAACTAACATAAAAACCAAAAGTATCGGTTCCTTCTATATGAACACAATAATTTTATAATAATAAACAAATCACACTGTGACCACAGATCACAGACGCTGTATGTCAGTTATTTTGTTGGTATTTCCTTAGATAAGACAGCCATTGTATCGCTTTGTGGATTCTACTAGTCCATAGACACATACGTAGCCAAGGGCCATGGACTAGATAAAATATAATATGTCGGCTAGTTCTAGCTATGGAATTTAAACCGAAATAATGACATGTGCATTGCAATTTGTGGGACAAAAATATTGCCGACTGATCAAACTCTATCACGAAGTACATCTGAACTGTGCCTGACTCCTCCACTGACAATAATTCACACATATCATTTTACTTTTACTATCTAATTCTCATAGATAAATCGCACCCCAACTTAGCACATAAATCTCGTGCGAGACACCCAACTGGCTTTATATTTTTGCCCACCTCTCATCCCACTATTAATCGTATATAGCCTGCTAGGGAAAATCAGGCTTTTAAACAGTGAAATAATTGTTTTAATTGATGCAGTCGTAGATTACCCGCTGTAAACAATAATTAAACGATGATTAACATTTATTTTAACTTGGTTAATTTTAGAAGCCTAAAATAAAAAGATCGTGCGTGTGTTGAAATATATTAAAAATTCAAACATACATTATTATTGCAGCACTGCTGACTAACATTTTAATGCTCAAAACTGGTAGATTTGGATTTGATTCTAATTGTGAAATTTAATTTATGTTTTTGAATACACTCTCATAAAGTTGCTTGTAATGAGTCAATGGTGGTTACGAATTTTGTCGCTTAAATAATAATATAACTGCAATTATAATTTTGTTTCTTTAAAATAAAATTCATACGCTAGCGAGGTCATTAAATAGAAGTAGATATAATAAAAAAGTCAGTTGAATCTTTAAGAAATGGTAGCTGAAACAGGCTTTTCCAAAAATATGTTTTTTGGATTCGGGGGATTTCAAAATGACAAAAATATTATAAAATGCTGAGAAGTGTATTTTGTTCTAAATTTATTAGTACTGGGATGTTAAAATATTGAATTGTAGAGATTTTTTTTCATAATACTCAATATTAACTGGTAACTAAATAGATTTAAAATTCTTGCCGCTATTTATTCAAACTGTTTATTATTGGATACATTCTGCTCAATACTTCTGTAAACTTTTATAAACTTAATTTAAAAACCTGCAGGGTGTAAGCACTTTCTATTATATATTAAAATATAATTAGTAATTTGATCCTGTAGTCTTGTGGTAGATTATTGCAAAAATGCAAATAAAAAATCAATTAATTTTATTGTAACACTTTTTAAGTTAAAGTTGTCATTTATAATTGTTGTGAAATAATTCAATGAAGAATATACGAATGAGGGACTATCCACTACAAAAAAAATATCATTGTAACTTTATAATTTAAATAATAATAAGAATAAACGCAATATTTAAAAACATTTCCAATGAACATTAAGTATTGCATGAATTTTTCTGAGAATTTGCAAGGAAATATTCGTATTTTTAGATACAATATTGAAACTTTGTATTCTTTTTCAATAATATAAGGAATAATTTCTGCTGATTTCAAAGACATATCAAAGAAATAATTGCCTTGTATATTTTAACCTGACTGAAATATTTCGGAATAAATTTTATCAAGTAATTTCTCAGTAATTTGTTATGTTTCAATTCAGTAGAAATTATTCATGATAATGTGCTTGAATCTAGCAGTTTGCTCAGACCCTCGGCTAAATGCGCTTTTGGTGAACACAGAAATATGCATTTTCGCCTTAGATTTGAAATTTATCAAAGTTAATTAAATATTGTCCATAAAACAATTAAAGTTTTATATCTAATACAAGTTTTCATACCATAAATAAAACTTACAGTTAAGTAAATTTATTTGTGGGAATAAATGTCTACTTTATTGAGTTAGAATTTGAATGATGACATTTTGAGTTGCAAATTGTCCTGGTTTTCTTATATGGACAGTGCACACTAAACTATGCATCTCTCTTTTGTTCCACTTTTATATAATTTTGTTAATTTATAAGCGAGCAGTTGTAGGCTTCCCTGAGCAATTTTCTAAACATTCGAAGTGACTGTACAGATTCCTGATTTTTCCTAAAAATGGCAAAACCTGAAACTACAATATTTTTCGAACTTTGCCAAAAAAGTCTGACAATATGTGGAAATATATATTTTTCGACACAGAACATTTCGACTCGCAGATGTAAAAGGTAACAACCGAATTTCTGACTTTGTTTAAAAGGCATTTGTTACAGTTAAGTTTCAGTCATAGCCTAAAATTACATATTTTTCAGATTTTGTCAAAAATGATCCAGTGTCTGAGATAAACATTTCTAGGTATGCCGACACCACGAACTTTGACGGTAGCATATATTTCAACGCAACAGAAATGATTATTCCCGCGAGAATGAATACACACCTTAAAAAGAATCTATCATTATAAACAAGTATTTAGATCGGAAATGGTGATGACAGTTGGAAACGGAAAAAATAAAAATTGAAATTGTTGTAACGATAAGAGTGGAAGGTTGATGCAGAGGTAGGCTAGGTGGGTAGATATATTATATGAGGACGGTAGCACAAATCATCGGGGCTTTAAATGAGATGATTTTTATCTCGCGCTGGGACACCTGACATGATGAATGCATTGTACCTACGTAAAGAGTGAAAGAGAAAGACGACGATTCGGTGCTCTTTACAAGTGGTGATGGTCTTAGAATGCAAGAACAGCGATATAGAAAATTCTAAGGGGGGCTACTATTTCAGTCTGTAGAAAAATGACTTAGCTTATTTGTCAAGACAAAAATTAGAACGAAATATCTTTAAAACTCTTAAAATATATTGTTGAATTTACCCGTTTTTAGTGTTATGAACATATCAGGTGAGAACTGATTTCTCACACGATTATCTAATAAAATATTTCTGAAGTACCTATAATAAATTACTAGCCTTGAAAAATCACAAAAGCCACAAGAATGCGTCATGTTTTATACACAAATAAAATAATACCCTCATTTGTTGAAGTCAAATAATATTTATACCTGATTTTTTAAGTACACGGTTAAAAAAAATGATTTTTAAAAGTCAAATCTCACGGATATCCAGCTAAACACTCAGAAATGTTTCAGCTTTGCTACTTTAACTTTTTTTCAGAATCACAATTTTGATAGTTGACATATACTGATCAGTAATAATTTAATAAGATTTACGCCGCAACGACGTTTAGAAATTCTTGAAATTTATTGTCAAAATCAGGATTCTATTCGCCCAACTTATAGAGCACTTCGTGAAATTTATGGTTTACATAATCGTTCATCAGAGCAGCTTATTCGTCGAATTATCGATAGATTTCGGACAACATTTTCTCTACTCAATGTAACAACAACAAAAAGACAAAAAACTGTACGTACAGAAGAAAATATCGGTGCAATAGTGCTAGTGTTAATGAAGATCCAAATTTGTCTATTCGTCGACGTTCACAACAAGTTGGACTCTGTGCATCCAACACATGGAAAAGATCTTGGTCTATACCCGTATAAGATCCAACTGGTTCAAGAACTAAAGCCATTTGACCATAATAACCGTCGTTTGTTTGTTGATTGGACTCTAGAACAGCTTGAAGTTGATCCACTTTTTTCTCGAAAAATTGTGTTTAGTGATGAAGCTGATTTCTGGTTGAATGGCTACGTAAACAAGCAAAATTGCCATATATGGAGCGAAAACAATCCTCAAGAAGTTCTGCAGGTTCTATTGCATCCTGAAAAATGCACCGTATGATGTGGTTTGCACGCTGGAGGTATCATCGGTTCATATTTCTTTAAAAACGATGCTGGAACTAATGTTACAGATCGATGATCAATGATTTTTTCTTTCAAAATTTGAATGGTATTGACCCGGAAGTGTTCTGGTTCCAACAAGATGGTGCTACAACTCATACTGCTAACGTAAGAATTAATTTATTGAAAAAAAGATTTGGTGATAACATTATTTCGAGAAATGGTCCGATTAATTGGCCTCCAAAATCATGAAACATAACGCCAGTGGATTATTTTCTTTAGGGTTATGTGAAGTAATTGGTTTATGCTGAAAAATCAGAAACAATAGACGCTTTTGAAGCCAACATAAGATAAGATAAGGATTTATTATCAAAAATGGGCAAGCCCACATAGATTACGTCAAAATACAATACAGTAGTCAGTTTGTGTTTACATATTAAAATTAATATTAAAAAATCACTGATGGAGTATAGACAATTTCTGGTGCAATTTTTTTTATCGTTTTTTTATATAAGACCTTGAATTTAAATTTCTTAATTCCAGAGGCAAAGCATTAAACAGTTTATAGCTAATGCATAAATACATTCTACTACTTAGCTAAATTCAATCGCACCTTCGGTATGCATGTGTCATTACGATTTCTTGTATACCTAGTAGTCATGTTGATCTGAATGTGTATCTACAGTATCGTTTTTCGCAAATAGCAAACAAGAATAAACATAAAGAGAGTATAGAGACACCACTTCAAGTTTAACATAACTCGTGTTATTGATGAAATAAAGCCTTAATTACTCGAAAAAGTGGTCCAAAATTGATCTGATCGAATGCGGTTACTCAGAGCTAGTCGTGGTGGACACAATATGCTGGAAATTATTAAAATGTCATAAAATTATCTTTCAAATTAAAAAAAATTGGCTTCAATCTTAATTTAATTAAATGTGTTTTATTTCCATTTAAAGTTCTATCACTCAAAAAAAAAACACCCGTTATAAGGTCATTGTCAAACTCGACTTCCTAACAATACTTTCTGAAACTCAGCACTTGGTAGCAAAGTTGTATTCACCTCTGGCTACAAAAAAATAAGCGCCGCCCTTGTGCGTTAAAAGTGTAGAGACGACGACTTTCATAGTGATTTACATTAATTTAACGACTGACGTTACGACTTACTTACTGAATATTGGATTTCAATATTTGTACCGACCGTTTGGAAATAAATCCAACGCCTACATTTTCTGCCTTACTCCTATGAGGTTATATGGCACAGTCGTTTCTATCGCACGTGAACAGAATTTTAACAAGGAAAATTACAATTAAAAGTTTTACGCGTCGAATGCTTCGTTGGTAATATCGGTGGCAGAAAACAGTGTAATAAAAATCATATCGTCAAATAACATCATGATGACAACATATTTTTGTGCAGAAAATATAATTTGCACACAATACCTAATATTGTACTAGATATTTACGAGACTAGCTGTAACCCGCGACTTCGTCCGCGGGGAATTTATGTTTGTTCAGTTCGCAGAGATTACGAAAAGATGAGTATTTGGAAAGAATTCCGTGGCATAAGGATCGAAAATGAAGCAATACTGAGACTTTTTTAAACTTGCATATAATACTAACGTTTCGATACGTTTTGTATCATCTTCAGAGTGTTCAAATGCTGTCACATGTTATCAGTATATTGTTGTTGATGGACTGAGAACATGGTGTCACTCAACTTGTTAATTGTTATTTTTTTAATATATTTTTAATGTGGATACTGGTTAATGTTAATGTTTTAAAATTATTAGTTTCTTTTAAATATAAAATTATTGTCACAAAATTTAAACAAATGTTTTAACCTTTCTAATATTGTGCTGTGAATAATACTTTATGCCACGGAATTCTTTCCAAATACTCATCATTAACTTCAATGGATCACAGTTACTCTATTTATTCAATAGAGTCAATCTTCATTACGAAAAGACTTTCCAATTTTTCTTTTTTTATAGCTTATAAGTTACTCCTTTATCATCAGCTATCTACCAGTGAGAGTCCCGTCAAAATTGGTCCAGTGATTTCGGAGATTAGCCGGAACAAACAGATAGGTATACACACAAGAACTTTGAAAATTGTTTTTTTTGTTATAAGTACCGTATATACTTTCATATGCGTTTTGTAAAAATCTGTTATTTTGACTATACAACAGACACTTCAATTGTATTTGTATGTACAGAAAATGTACTGCCGTTTAAATTCATTGCCACAATCATAATGACGTTCATTTTATCACAATACGTTAAGTACTTACGGAGATACAAATTTTTAAATTTATAATACCTGCTACGTCTGGTAGTAGCTGCTTAGTAACGCGCCATGTTATTGTAGCATGAATTTGAGTGTTAAGATAGGAAACAGAGAATACACACAATTTTTATTTTTTATTATAATGGAAAAATACAAACTTAGTACCTAATATACCAACTCAGGCAAGCGCATAGGCAAGGTTTATTTTGACTAACTTGAAAGATGTATTGTGAAACCGTTGTAAGTGTTATACACAAACTCCAACAGCATAAGTTAAAGTTAGACGGGGTTCATTCCAAAAACTTTTTAATAAAAAAAAATTCAAATACCACGATAAATATTTACATTTGTTTGTGGTAAGTGTGCAAACTGCACTGAGACAAAATATTGAAAAAATTAATTAGAACTTGTATTCCAACAAAAATAATTAAAATAGATTTGATCAAAAATATAATCAAACATTTCTTTTTATTTCAAATAATGAGGTAGACATATCGTATAAATCAATTTTAAGTACGAATCTTGCTGCTCGTGATTTATTTGTATTTCATATCCACTATAAAAATAGTGAATAAATAACTCTACCTTAGTAATGCCAAAGCAGTGCTTGGAGAAATGGTTGAGTGGTACCTACATCTACAGCCCAAGAGACAAGCGCACAATAGAAAGCTGCAAAAGGTGTCACATTTGCTGCACACCTGCACGAGTTAAAGCCTAAAACACACTTAATGTCTCATAGATCAATCTCTTTAATTTAGTTAAATTCTTTTATTTTTACAATAATAGGTATATTTTTTTATTTTTTAACCTTTACATATTTTTTAGAATCATTATTCCTTTTTTTGGAAAGTAAAAATAAGTTCACTTTAATGTAGTTCACTCATATAACGGTTTTTTTAGAAATTTACTAAAATTTAAGTATAAGGTTAATAAAAGTTCCTCCTAAAAGGGAGTAAATTGGGGTTCAAAATTTGCATGGAGAATTCATATAAGATAGATATATCAATTCGAAAGTGCACAGGATTACTCTTATCAACTATTAAATAAACACGTGTTTCATGATTTTTCAAAAACAACCCCGTAAATAAAAATTAGAACGATACTTTATCCCAGCCTATAGTAGTAAAAAATTCCAGCCAGCGCATATATCTATTTTGCGTATGTGCAGATTTTCTCTAAAAATAATAGAGCTCTTCATATTTGCATATCAAACATCTTCCCAAAATTTGGTTTGAATCCGCTCATCCGTTTGACCTGTATCGTATATACAGTAACAGACTTATTCCAAAAATATGTTTTTTGGATTCGGCTGAATTCAAAACAAAAAAATATTGTAAAATGAATTTTGACCTAGACTAGTACCATCCCCCCATGGTGTTAGAATGGTAAAAAATGAAATGAATCTTTCTATAAATATACTTAAAATCAAATAGTTAATATTAAATACTTTAATGTAAATTTTCAAAAAGTAAGTATTTGATTGAATGAATGAATGAAACACTGCTTGTAAATTATACACGCTCGAGAATATTTTGGACGCGGAAAATCTAAAAACATCACAATAAATACAACAATCAGATAGTGTGCTTCGCATGGAGTATGCAAATTTGTTGAAATATAATTAAATTGAAGATGCATTCGCGGTCTGTGTATATTGAGTTTTATTGAGATGTACTTACGTCGTGAAGCCAAGTGAGTCGTCGCCATTGAGGGTTCGACTTGACGTGACACTCGAAATACACATCATCGCCTTCTTTGATGTCGTCCGGGTTGAGAGTACTGCCGAGTCGCAGCGACACAATTGGTGGGTCTGAGAAAAGATCAAATATCTTCAGATATCTGTACATACATAATATAAAATATCACGTTGTATTATAACATCTATATTGATATGAGATAGTGCAACTGATTGTAGGATGTCTTGGCGTATTTCAGATAGAACAGGTAGAGGTACTATCAGACCTTACTTCAGATTCCACAGATGTGTCGTCGGCAAACTCACATAATTGTATTGTTAAGTGGTATATCAATAACATATTATATAATAAATACTAAAAGAGAACAGATGCCGGACAAACAACTTTGGATAGGTTATCCTTTAACTGCGGAATATGTGATCTTCCAGTAAGGTAAGATTCAAACCAATTCCAAGTGATACCACTGATAGCATATTATTAATTAATTTACCTATTTAGTTAAATCAAGTGATTGACAAGATCAAACACTTTACTTAAATCGAAGAATGATTCGTCACACGAGTGTTGTAGTTTATATTATACGCCTTCAAAACAGTAAGTATGAGCTCTTAAAGTCGTGCTTCTTTATTTATTTAACCTATAGTAGAACCTTCTTATAGTAACAACGCTGCGGTACAGATTTTAATGAATGTTTCATTTTACGACTCTGACAGGTGAAACAAAGATAATTTTCACTGTGTGTATTTGAGAATGTGATAATTTAGTTTTGAAATATAAATATAATATTTAAATTTATGTAATGTATAAAACCAAGAACGAATATGCATTTATTTTGAAATGGGTAATTGAATTAATGACACATTCATTATTATTAAATAATACTTGATATTTATATTTATGCATTGTCAAATTTAATTTTTTAAACTTAAATTGACTTTAAAAATAAAAATTAAATTACACTGCCGAATATTTCAGAGAATCTGTTTAGTTATGGATTTTAATATAAAAAAAATTAAACTTTTTCGAAATATATTTTAGATTTTGAAATAGAAAAGCCATTGTCTTTCCCAGACATATTAGCAGCTTTTAGTACATTAACATACTTTACAAAAATAGTACGAGTTAGTTTGAATAGATTGAGCTTCCAAATTAATATTTCAAAAATAAAAAAAAAAACAATCTTAATTCTAATAGTATATTACATCACATAAGGGCCGCCGAGGGCATCATGACGCGCAGGGCCGAGATTTCAACTTTTAAGGCCCGTGCGGTGTATATGATTTTTCTTCATATCCGCTCGAAAGTACGTACTTTCGTCAGCAGGGACGAAAGATTGACATTTACTTCTAGTGAGAACGGCGGGAGGAAAACATTTCTCATGCGTATTTATACTCGTAACTAGGGTTACCGCTGTCATTTAATATAATAAATAACAGGGAGGAAATGTCAAACTTTCGTCCCTGCTATAAAGGTACGTCCAAGATGCAAGCTGGTAGTCAGGTAGTCAGACGCTGGTTTTCTGAGTCAGACAGTCGGCGTGCATAAAATCCTTTATTGCTAAATCGGACTGGCCATAATGCACCAGCGCGCAGTTTTCCGGCGCACCGGCTCTCTGACTCAGATATTTACCGGTATGAATTGTACATTCTGGATTCAGACAACCTGCGTCTGACAGTGTTGTTTTTAGGTGATATAAAATATGGATATCGAGGATTTTATTTCAAAAAGGGGTTTTGTGGAAATTGGCCCAGTTCTTCGTAAGCCTGTGTTCAATTTTTGACAAAATAAAGTAAAAAGTATCCGGACTCATTCGAAAATATTAAAAAAATCGGTTTTCGTCGGCAAGTAATTGCGGAAAAAGGTGTTTGTACTCCCCGTAAATCGACCTTAATTTATTAATTGGATGTATTTCACTTTTAAAAGGTTTTAATTTAGATGTAACATTGTCACCAAGCAGCAACAAAGCTGCAATATTTAAAGAATATTTAAATTCTTAGCTTTTAATTTGATTTTAATTTAACTATTCACATGTATACTTAGTATAGCTAGGTGAAATATTATTATTATTATCAATCTGTACTGTAAGCTCTATAAATATTTTATATTAATGCTCTGTCTGCGCCGATAACCAGCTTTCATATTGGCCACACCCAACGCCGCTCGGAGTCAGACAGTCAGACGCCGAAAATCTGAATCTGACTACCAGCTTGCATCTTGGACGTACCCTAAGGGACGAAAGTACGTAATTTCGATCGAGGTATGAAGAAAAAACTATTTTAGTATGTATATAAAATAAATAATTACTTACAGACAACGTCAATCTTCCAAGACGATTCTAAAAACATTCCTGTAACATTTGGATTTTCAGCCCGGCATGTGATAGATTTACCATCATCTTCTGTGGTAGGAACGAAACTTAACTCACTTAACGTAACGTTATCCCGAATTTCTTCCTGAAAAAGAAGAAAAAAATATTTGTACTAAATGAAATTCTTTTAAATTTACAATCTCTGGGTGATCCAGCTTTGCTCGGAAGAGTTAAATAAACATAGTATTAATTTGCTCTATGTAAATTTTGTACTAGTTTTTGAGACTATATCATTCCGAAACTAATTTATTTTTGGAACATTTTAATATAATTTTATTAAATATTGCAACTTTATGTATGTTTCAAGCGTAAATACCGAGGATCAACTTTAACCAAGAATTTTACACTATAATGACAGTCGTTCCAGCACCCCGTAAATATTATTTAGGTCGATTAAAATGGTACAAAATTGAAGCTGAGAAGAATGTCGTCAAGACAATTTGAGCAGCAAATTATAATTATAATGCACGCTTTGGAATTATACTTCTCTTATGCCTATATTCCCGGAAACACTATTAAAGATAGAAGTTACTAATCTTGGGACAAATTTATTCGCTAGAATAAAATTTACTTTCAATTCGCCAAGCAAATTATCAAGTAAAAAAGTTAGTTAAAGAATAAATATACACTGTACTATACTCTTCGCTCTTTTTGTTGAATATTTTTACAAAAATCCGACCGATGGTGTTAGTGTAAACGTCAAAAAAAAGTTTCAAAAAATAATAATGTTTTATCCTAACCCAATTGCACACAAAAGTTCCACTAACTTTATTGTTCACAACTATACACTTCACGAAAGGTTAATAAACAACATATCAATCAATTCACAAAAGTAAACTGTAGATTTAATACTCTACGTTTATAGGTAAGATATTATGATCTATGTAGCGGCCATTATTATTTTATCAGGCGAATAAATATTTATACCTTGAAAGTAATACAGAATAGATTTATACCTGCAGTAAACATAATAATTATGGTTGGTGAATTGAATTATCGCTATTTATTCGGAGGAATAGTTACCTGAAGAACAAATGAACCGAATAAATAACCACTTACGTTCGGTGAATATGGTCATTAAGCGGACAAAATATTATAGTAACACTATTCTTTCAAGAACTATTTTACTATATGTATTTTACAGATTTAACCAAAACATGTTTATTTATGTAGGAAGTATATTATGACAAATATTTTTAGTGACGTACTAACAAAAGATATTAAACATTGTGATTTTCTTGATCAAAAGTGACAAGCGTTGGGTAGGCTGTCGAGTGATGTGACTGTATTCAAATGAAGAGAAGACAGAGAGTGTCTTCGCGATAATAACAGACCAGAGTACCAAAGCACTATAGGTAGAGATACTGTAGACGTAGGTAAGAAAAGATTGGGCGCGGTCCTATGCAGATAACTCTTAACGCACTTCTATAAGCATTACATTACGATCTTAAATACGAAACTTGACTGTTATGTTTGGTTTACAACAATAAATTATTAACACTGCGAATTTTACACTACACACTACAGTATTAAAAAAGAAGTAAAAAACAAAACAAAATAATAAGTAATGGCCACCGGAATCTAACCTACGATCTTTAGGTTTCAAAACAGTCACTATACATTTTACCTACTATAGCACGGTTTTCATAGTATACGGTAAATGTGTGTTGCAACGTTCCGTTACAATTTCAATCTCATGAATCGATTGTACCCTATTATGTCTAATGGAATTTTACTTCAAAAAGACTAGTCGCGGTACCAGACTCGGACGACAGAATAGTACTATATATGCTTAAACAAGCATTAAGCTATTAAAAATATCATTATGTGAACTTAAAATTGTTCATCAACTAAAAAAAAATACTTCTTAAATATTTTTTTTTCAAGTAATAATCAGCAAGCATTTTTTTAGTTGAACATCTGCAATAAATTATTTACTATTAGAAAAGTTTTCGTAAAAAAATCGCACAAAATATTACACTTCAAAAAATAGAAAATATTGTGTAAACTTAAAAAATATTGAATAATATAAGTAGGTTCATCCACAAAAAAACTCGTTTCACCGATTTATGTTTTGTTTTAGGACTGTAAAGTTCTGTATTATCATACGAATGGAAGCGAGTGAAATGCATTAAGAATTTTCTTGTTGTTTGAATTTTCATCATAATAAAATATAGCGTGAATATTGTCTGGAATTCTTTAAATTTAATCTAAGATATTCAATTTTTTTACAAATGAATGAATGTATTCACGGCATTTCTAATTAGAAATAAACTTAATGCAATAATTTTTATAACTACGAACATTTTCTAATGGTTATTTTGTGATATCGTGCTATTAGCGACAGTTTTACATTCAGATAAGTCTATGTTTGGTAAAAATCTTCAAGATTTTGGGGACTTGGAAAAGGTTATGCAATTAGAATTAGATTTCGTACGAATGATCCAGTGCTTTCATGTACACAATCAACGATCTATTTAACGCACATCATTGTTTACCCCCAAAACCCCAATGTTTCTAAATGAGTCAGCAGAATGTTTGTTAATATAACAGTAATGTATTTCAGAGTAAATAACTGGATTTGCAGAGATTTTGACAGTAATGTTTAAACATGGCATTATATGTCGCGTCACACTACGATGTAAAATGCGAAATTTATACCATTTATATGGGCTCGCTGATGACTTTATATTAAAACGAAAGGTGCGAGTAAAGCCTTCTGTGTAGCGGAGAAACAGTCCTCCCGATCACCTCGTCCTTTTTAATATACAACAGTACCTGTACGGTCCTCTGTGTATAGTGAACCCTCAATTGCTGTTGTTTTCGTAGTAAATACATACGGCCGATAGAAATACGTTGTTGTAAAGTTCGAATTTTGTTATTTGTAGAGAACATTTTGATTCAGATAAAAAACGGTACAAATGATGTACTTTTTTAATGAAAACATAATACTGAGAGTCATGGCACTACCGCTTTGAGTTAAAATCGATTTCACCTTAAATTACATCACGCTTTCCAAGCATGAAACAAAAACATACAAAAGTTATGGTGGAAGTATGGGTATCAAGATGGTGGGAGTACGTATATAGTTTCACGTTCTCTGATTTATTTTGTGTTAAATATACATATTAAACATAGACAGACATTAATAGAAAAAGTAAATGATCCTTTCGATTAAGATATTTCCTAAAAATACTATTGTTTTAAAAATAAACTGTAAACCCAATTTAAAATTAATTGTAAGCAAGCAGAAATTCAAAATATTTCTACATAATATGCCGGTGTATAGCTTGTTTATTTTAGTATATTTCTACACAAAGCGACTCCATAGAGCACACAGTCAAATTTTCTACCAAAAAAAAATATTTTTATAAAATTTGAACACGCATGAGTCAATTAGAACTAGATAACAATAGAACTAATAACATAATACATATCATAATCATTACATTGCAAAACGCAAGTTACGTTTCTTTCGAACTCATTACGACTTATCCCGAACCTCCCTCACGACTGAGCATCATGTCGTAAAGAAGTGTAGCGAATATCAATTCAAATAATTAATATTTGTGATTTCCTGTCAGTTTTATTTACATTGCAATGTTAATGCATTAATATACTTTTAAAGGACTCGACAACTTTTCATGTCAGTCGGTAAACAGTCTATAACAGTATGCCAAACACTTACTGTGTTACGCATATTAACTCAAACCAAACTGAGTTTTTGCGCAATGAGCCCGGCCTCTGCTAGTTGGCGTATCAGAAGAATTTTATTTATTAATTTTTAATTAGAACATTTGCGTCCACATCTTGTACGATACATGATTTATTAAAACGATAACGTAGTTCAATGAAGCGGAGTCAATCAGAGTCCGCTTTGAATGGCCTTACACATTATACGCACAAATATGATTTGCTCTCACACATATGGGTATGATCAGTACTTCGTCTGATTACATACATAACGCCCTTGGGGCCATCACATATGATACACCTAGATATGTGTTCATGAACTGACCTAATGTTCGATATGTTGTGCGTTATTACATCAGTGGGAGTATATTTTCAAATATCCTAAGGTCTAATTAAACATGTGGATTCAATTTATTGATACCATTGAAACGATAAAATAAAATTTTTAACGTGAGAATGGATATCATAAAAATATTCTTTTATGTTAATAAAGCTTTATTGCCTGTAGAAAGTATGTATCTGTCTACACAGTGAAAATAATTATTTAAAATTTAAACATTGACTTACTCATTAGCCTTTTCGTAAAAAAATAGACAATTAGTCTCAGACAATATCTGAGTTTTATCGTTGTACTATACATGCCTTGGCATTTAATGAGTGACAAATTAGGGACATGTAAATTATAAAGCGGCAATCAGTAAATGAGAGTTGACGGTAGTATCTTGAACATAGGCTGTTTGAATGACTTCAACGCAAACTACATCAGAAGATTAATAATCTCTTAGTTTTTTGTTCTTCATTTCAGTTTCATATCGGGCGTGAATGTTTTGAGTTTGTACAGCACACGCTTTGTTCTTTTGTATATTTTTTCCTCATTCTTTTTCTTCTCTATACTTTGTGAAAAAAGTGTGAGTCTTACCCACATCACCTGACGGGAGAAGTGGAACTTTTTTTACAGTTATTTATATAATAATATGGTATTTACTTTTAAAATAAGTATGGATTACTTACCAGTATAACAAAAAAATTGGTTGTCTGTAAAGTCGGTTTACGGACGATAGTTTTACGTGATAACGTATTCCGTAATACATAACCTAAACCTCCCAAAATTTGGTTTCAATCCGCTTATCCTTGGTGTCGGAATGATAAGAAATGTCAAAAGTGACGTTTGCAACTTACAAAGTATTATGTTCTAATAATAATTAGTTATTCCAATACTTAACTTAGAAGGCGTTGCATTTCACAATATACTAATGTCAAAAAATTGAATTAAACATTAGAAATGCAGCCGTTTTCATGTTAAGACAAGACATACGTTATTTTCTAATTTCCATGTACGGCAAACAAAGACAACCGACCGCGTCGCGCCATGCATTAGACAACAATGCATTTATACAGCTATTTTTCTATATAAATTTGTATAAAATATTTTTCTATATAAATTTGTATAAAAAAACTGTTTAGGCAAATTCTGTTATACGAAATCTATGTAAAATGTTCTCCTCTTTCGTTTAAGACTGGTTTCAAACCGATCTGATTTAAATTGAGCGAGAAATTAGCAAAAAGCACGCACAGGGTCAGGCGGAACGTTACGCGTTATGCGTTACGCGTTACACTTTTTCGTACATGCAGCCGGTGTTTTATCAATTTCTGTTATACGAAATCTATGTAAAATGTTCTCCTCTTTCGTTTAAGACTGGTTTCAAACCGATCTGATTTAAATTGAGCGAGAAATTAGCAAAAAGCACGCACAGGGTCAGGCGGAACGTTACGCGTTATGCGTTATGCGTTACGCGTTACACTTTTTCGTACATGCAGCCGGTGTTTTATCAATTTATAATATTGGTGATTCATCAATTTATAAGACGTTATCACGTCAAAAGTGTGTAATAAACAATATTAATTAAGTACATAAAATATTTGAATGAATATATAAATATCAATATATAAATAAATAAACAACAATAATACCTACATGTAAATGTGTCTATGTATACACTGTTTGATATCGAAAAATTAATTTACTCTATAGACATCTTAAAATATTCTTTGATTGTTAAATGCAACAGGGTTAGTTTTATTCTGGAATTGTTTTCTTCATTGTATTTACTTAATTCTCTATACTTAAATCTGATATTTTCGTATTCATTACCTATGTCTTTTACACAAAACTATTACACAAAACTATATTGACAGGGAAGCCCAGTTACTTGTCTAACAAAATTATTAAGAGTATTCGTCCCTGCAAATACCCCCTGCACCCTTCATCTCAAATCTTTTCCCCTCGCCTAAAAACGATTCGCGCTCTCCCGACACTATTTTTAAAGCTAGAGGGTTCTGGTAAACACCAAATGAAAGACAAAGAATCAGACTACAGATCCTTCAGGCGAATTTTTTGAAAAACAGTTTCTTATTTAGCACCATCTTTGTATAATAGCCTACCCAATGTAGTAAAAAATTTGAGTATTCATTCATTTAAAGTAAAAGTAAAAAACCTCTTCTCACATTTTTGTATTATTTTTTTTATGGTTTGGATTGAAAACCAGCTTTAAGCTGAATTCACGCCTTTTGATAAAATTTCTGTTTTTTCATCAATAAAGACATTATTATTATTATTATTATAATTATTATTATTATTTATTCTAAATATTGCAGTGTGCTTTAAAATATTTTTAACATATCAAATTAATAAATTTATGTATTTCACAAAAAAAAACGATTTTCACAAGAAAGATTAATGATGACAATTCAACTAATGTAAAACAATGGTTTATTATTTTTATATACAAGCATGCGAGAGATGAAAGGGTATGTCATCCTAAAGGTCGTTTTAAGATATTGGATGAATTAAAAATTTACTCAGGAGCCTTTGAGCCTGATTTGATTGATATTTAGCTTATAGATGCATTTTCAGATGCTTAATACGATTTTAATTAGAATTAGCATTTAGACCGCGGTCAAAAATTAAAATTGTGTTACTTGTGAGTTTATGGTTTGTACATGTAAGTTGAGCTACTGAGAGACATTTTGGGATCAAAATTAAACTGGTGAAAGGTTTGTTTTTTAGACTGCCGTTTGGGTGTGACGGATAATCTAAAAAATAACTCGTAAAGCCTTGAAGATTATAATTACCCGACTACGGCGAATCCAAAAGGAAGGGTTATGAGTTTAGCTGTCTATACATGTATGTTTGTATTTACGGATGTTCCACCGTAGCGCGTAAACTATTCATCCGATTTTGATAAATAAGGTGCCAATTGATTCATTATATGGCCCGGGTAACATAGGCTACATTTATTTTTAAATTTTGGCCCCAGAGGGGAGAAAATTGGAAACAAATAAAAAATATAATTTAAATAAAAAATAAGTTCAAAAACTAAAACCCGACTACTGAAAAATATAAAACAAGAAAAAAATCTCATCTGACGATAGCCGTGGTCGTATGCTATCTCATATACAGATTGTATCAAATCAAAACGGTTCATAGAACATTCTGTGTGTAAGACAGAGACGATATTATATAAAGCACTAAAGCAGTAAGTAAGAATGAGATAAATGATCGCTAATAGTAGAAGAGCTAGTGAACCATCCGAGTAACCCGTTTCCCACAAAGCTAGAAAATTTTTAAATTATATTTTATTATCCGTCATTTAAGAAAATACCATTCTGGCAGGCATCTTGCGGTTGCGTCATCATCCCTTAAATTTTTGAAAATGTAAAAAAAAAAAAATTTTTTAACCTACTCCCACAAGGCTACAATTTTAATATGTTGTAATTTACATATGTTTAAGTGTAAAAAAAAAATGACAGACTATTTTGACGGTTGCAAGTATGTGCCAGACAATAGCAAAGTTGTCATCGGGATAGTAATTCGTAACCTGCTCCCACAAGGCTAACATTTTGAGGGCATGTTCTTTAAATTGTTTAAAAAATATATGTAAAAAGCCAGAACATTCTAGCGGTTGCGGGTGTCTGCCAGACAAGTATTTAATAGTCATGACTCTCGATGGGAGTGCGAGCGCAACAGACTTATACGAGTTCCAATGTTAGAAAGAGAGAATACATCTATTGTACTGCAGACTGGAGAGGGATTCCAACGTTATTTTAACGGAAAAAGTGAGCGCGAATGAGGGGCTGAGGCGTATATGCCTGACTGTATAAAAAAAATCGAGAATTTTTTTTTAAATGGACCACTAAAATATTATTCTAAATGACGGAAAAAAGGCTGACGAAGTTTCAGCTCTCAATATTAATTTTAAGATGTGCTTCTCGCGATTTTCTATTTCCCATTTAAATTACATATAGAAAACAAATCTTTTTAACTTTGGAGTTTTATAATATGTCAACGGATTGGCTTTTCGATAAAACTAACACCTACAAATTTTTGTCGGAAATTGAATGCTCTATAAAAAAGGGTCTCTTATTATTTTATGATAAATCTACTCTTTCAAAAGTTATTCGCGGTTAAAATTGAATTTTATGAATTTTCTACTTTTAAAATTATCGTAAAATTTTGTAGAACTTTTTTGAAAAAATTGCTATTAAATAAATAATTAAAATTTTTAAGTGAATTGGTGTATATGATTTTCTTTATGAACGATTTTCAATGGAAAAAATTGATATTTCCATGTCCAAATAATAGCAATTTTTGCAAAAAAAAACTACAAAATTTTACGATAATTTTAAAAATAGAAAATTCATGAAATTAAAATTTAACCGCGAATAACTTTTGAAAGAGTAGATTTATCATAAAATAATAAGAGACCCGTTTTTATAGGGCATTCAATTTCCGACAAAAAATTTGTATTAGTTTTATCCGTTGACATATTATAAAACACTAAAGCTAAAAAGATTTTTTTTCTTCTGTTATTTAATGGGAAATAGAAAATCGCGATGAGAGGCATCTCTTAAGAGTATTCGTCCCTGCAAATACCCCTTGCACCCTTCATCTCAAATCTTTTCCCCTCGCCTAAAAACGGTTCGCGCTTCCCGACGCTATTTTTAAAGCTAGAGGGTTCTGGTAAACGCCAAATGAAAGACAAAGAATCAGACTACAGATCCTTCAGGCGAATTTTTTGAAATAAAATTCCTGAAAAAACTTACAACCTTTTGAAAAAAATAACTGTTTTTCAAAAAATTCGCCTGAAGGATCTGTAGTCTGATTCTTTGTCTTTCATTTGGCGTTTACCAGAACCCTCTAGCTTTAAAAATAGCGTCGGGAGGGCGAGAACCGTTTTTAGGCGAGGGGAAAAGATTTGAGATGAAGGGTGCAGGGGGTATTTGCAGGAACGAATACTCTTAATATTAATATTAAAATCTGAAACTTCGAGAGCCTTTTTTCCGTCATTTAGAATAATATTTCGGTGGTCCATTTAAAAAAAAATAGTTTATTTTTTTATACAGTCTATTACATATACGCCTCAGCCCCTCATGCACGCTCACTTTTTCCGTAATATATATAATATATAATAACGTTGGAATCCCTCTCCAGTCTGCAGTACAATAGATGTATTCTCTCTTTCTAACATTGGAACTCGTATAAGTCTGTTGCGCTCGCACCCATCGAGAGTCATGACTATTATATTGTGATTATATACTTGTCTGGCAGACACCCGCAACCGCTAGAATGTTCTGGCTTTTTACATATATTTTTTAATCAATTTAAAGAACATGCCCACAAAATTTTAGCCTTGTGGGAGCAGGTTACGAATTACTATCCCGATGACAACTTTGCTATTGTCTGGCACATACTTGCAACCCTCAAAATAGTCTGTCATTTGTTTTTTACACTTAAACATATGTAAATTACAACATATTAAAATTGTAGCCTTGTGGGAGTAGGTTAAAAAAAAATTTTTTTTGACATTTTCAAAAATTTAAGGGATGATGACGCAACCGCGAGATGTCTGCCAGAACGGTATTTTCTTAAATGACGTATAATAAAACATCATTTAAAAATTTTCTAGCTTTGTGGGAAACGGGTTACTCAGATGGTTCACTAGCTCTTAGACTATAATAGTTACTGTGGTTATACAATCTGATAGTATCGTCTTTGCTTTCTACAGTAAAAATCACAATTTTATCAAATGTCAGTATTCACTAGTGAAATTATTGATAAAATGGCTATTTATTATAATCGATTAGGATATTGTTTGGCAGAACGTGGAGGTCTTTTGAGCATTTAATAAATTAATTATTAAAAGTATTGTTAAAACTTTTGTACCAGATATAAATGATAATACGAATTAATATTACGGTTTAGTTGTTTTAATTGATAAATTGGTAAAAAGATTTACAGTCTACGTAATTATTTATTTACGTAACCACAGTAACTATTATTAGAGATCATTTATCTCATTCTTACTTACTGCTTTATATATCGTCTCTGTCTTACACACAGAACGTCCTATGGACCGTTTTGATTTGATACAATCTGTATATGAGGCCCTTCTAGATGCATAGCGTGATTCACTTTGCTCTATAGAGCTTATGTGATCGCTTACTACTGTTAAAATGTAATGTTTTGTTAGAGTAGGTGAGATATGATCACGGCTATCCTCAGATGAGAATATTTTCTTGTTTTATACTTTTCAGTTTTATATTTTTTATACTTTTTAGTTTTTGAATTTATTTTTGACGTGATAACGTCTTATAAATTGATGAATCACCAATATTATAAATTGATAAAACACCGGCTGCATGTACGAAAAAGTGTAACGCGTAACGCATAACGCATAACGCGTAACGTTCCGCCTGACCCTGTGCGTGCTTTTTGCTAATTTCTCGCTCAATTTAAATCAGATCGGTTTGAAACCAGTCTTAAACGAAAGAGGAGAACATTTTACATAGATTTCGTATAACAGAATTTGCCTAAACAGTTTTTTTATACAAATTTATATAGAAAAATATTTTATACAAATTTATATAGAAAAATAGCTGTATAAATGCAATGTTGTGTAATGCATGGCTAGACGCGGTCGGTTGTCTTTGTTTGCCGTACATGGAAATTAGAAGCAAACGTATGTCTTGTCTTAACATGAAAACAGCTGCATTTCTAATGTTTATTTTTTGACATTAGTATTTTGTGAAAGCAAAGCCTTCTAAGTTAACTATTGGAATAACTAATTATTATTAGAACATAATACTTTTGTAAGTTGCAAACGTCACTTTTGACATTTCTTATCATTCCGACACTAAGGATAAGCGGATTGAAACCAAATTTTGGGAGGTTTAGGTTATGTATTACGGAATACGTTATCACGTAAAACTATCGTCCGTAAACCGACTTTACAGACAACCAATTTTTTTTGACATTAGTATATTGTGAAATGCAACGCCTTCTAAGTTAAGTATTGGAATAACTAATTATTATTAGAACATAATACTTTGTAAGTTGCAAACGTCACTTTTGACATTTCTTATCATTCCGACACCAAGGATAAGCGGATTGAAACCAAATTTTGGGAGGTTTAGGTTATGTATTACGGAATACGTTATCACGTAAAACTATCGTCCGTAAACCGACTTTACAGACAACCAATTTTTTTACAATAATATAAGCACTTAAGCTCAAATTTAATTTAACACTCAGCAGCTCAATGTATTGCATATCTAAGCCGAAATGTAGTCATGAAGTAACGACCTCATTTATTTGGGTTTAATCTATTATAATGAAATAAACAGTTATAATTGCATTATTGTAAATAGAATTAACAAGCAGCCGTACGTTTTAGAAGTTACTATTTATTTTGACGATTTTTTGGTTAGTTTCACTTGTCTGACAAGTTTTTAAGGGTGAAATCTTGTAACACATTCTTATCCAACTTCCGCACTTGTTTAATTGACTTGAAACTTTGCATTCATATATAATTTCTTTTACGACATAACACAAAATTTGCGTGGAGAGGGTTCTGTACCAATATATTTTCCGTAAGAACTTTAGGACTCAGGATCTTCATTTAGATTGTCTTTAAACTATAAACTAGTCCATATATTCCCTGTTCTGGGATAAAAATAAAAGGGGGGATTTTCGTATATTTTCTTAAATTTTTAAATTGTGCTTTTCAAAATTATTTTATTTTCTAATTAGCTCCCAAAAATTAACCCCCAAAATCGGTATTCGTTTATTTATACTAAACATACGCGATTGGGTCATCTGACTTTATATATGTACCAAAACTTTTTCGTACTGTGGATTCGGAGAAAACAAGCCGTAACAGACGGACAAACAGACACGAGAGAGTAATCCTATAAGGGTTCCGTTTTTTTATTGGATGTATGGAACCCTAAAAATAGCATGTGGTGGAAGTCCCGGTATTGATGGTGGGAGAACGTATGTATTTCCAGTGTACACACTCAACATAAATTATAGCCCAAGAGCCCGCGGCAGCCAGATTTCAAGGTACGCTCTGATCCAGTCATTTTTTCCCAATGCTAATTTCCCTATGTGCACATTACGTGTTTACATACTGTATATATTTATATGTATAAAGAAAGACAGATAATCGAAGTGTTTCTAATTCGACAATGTGGGTGTTTTTGCTTTTTCGTAAATTTCTGACTAATTTTCCATCAACGTTTCCTATATCAATATACTAGCGGTCCGTCCCGGTTTCACCCGGGCGCGATATATATAATTCTGCAAAATGTATTTCGTTTGCGACCCGGCGTTTGAACTAATAGCTTTGAGCAAATTCTACCAGATCTGCTTTTGAACGAATTCTAACAGATGTTGCTAGTTGGTGCTAAACCAGTTTTTTTTTGTTTGCTTCTGAAATAATAGCTTTGAGTAAATTCTATCAGATGTCGTTTAATGTTACTAAAACAGTTTCTTTTAGAAAACATCGTAATTTTGTACAAAATGTTTAATAAAAACTATCCTATAGTGTAAGTTGCACCAAGAAAGACACATTTACAAAATTTCATTAAAATCGGTTCAATGGTTTCGGAGATTAGCACGGCCAAAATTGTGACACAGGAATTTTATACAGATAGATAAACAATGTTTATCTATCTATACACAAGAATTTTTGTAAATCTAAATATGTTTATTAAACATATTTAGATTTACAAAAATTCTTGTTGTAAATATAAATATGTTTATTAAACATATTTAGATTTACAACAAGAATTTTTGTAAATCTAAATATGTTTAATAAACATATTTAGATTTACAAAAATTCTTGTAAATTTTTGTAAAGTACAGTTTTGCCAAAATAAAATTACAAACTCTACAAGAATTTTTGTAAATCTAAATATGTTTAATAAACATATTTAGATTTACATACTGTATATATAAATCAATTACCGTGCGTTAGTCTCGAAAAATCTCAAAAATGATTCGACCGATTTAAACATTTTTTTATTGTGTTCGTAATTGTCAGGAGAAGGTTTGTATGAAAGTAAACTTCGATAATGTGGATGTTTTTGCTTGTTTGCAAATTTCTGACTCTAACTTTAAATAAACGTTTTCTATATGAAAATAGTATAAACATATTTAAATTTACAAAATTTCTTGTAGATCTAATTTTATTTTGGCAAAACTGTACTTTACAAAGTACTAATTACCTAGACCCGGTCATTAATTTTTTGAATGATAAGGCAAATTGACCTGTAAATTACCTTTTCTGAGAAATTTATCGAAAAATCAGGTAAGCGGATTGGATTTATATTATAGGTACCTACTTTCTTTCAAAATTTTCATTACAGTTGTGAATTTCGTGCTGTGAACATCGTTTTGGTAAGTGCATTAGAATATAATTTCTATTATTTTCTTTGATCTATAAGCCAAATTATTCGTTTCATTTGTGATTTTCATACTGTGAATTTCGCTGTTAGTTAATTGTGATAAAATAGCCTTTGTGCGTGTCGCTAATTGACAGGTTTATACTTATTTGCGATAAAATTGTGATCGTGTGTGTTTCTTTATAATTCACGGGTTTTCTTATTTGTGGTAAAATAGTGAATGCGTATGTGTTACTTTTTAATTGACTTACTTGTGTTAATATAGTGATTGTGTGCTTTTCAAACTAACAGGTTTACTCGTTTGTGACAAAAGAGTGATTGTGCGTGCTTCTTATTTGTGATAAAATAGTGATTGTGCGTGTTTCTTATTTGTGACAAAATAGTGATTGTGCGTGTTTCTTATTTGTGATAAAATAGTGACTGTGCGTGTTTCTTATTTGTGATAAAATAGTGATTGTGCGTGTTTCTTATTTGTGATAAAATAGTGATTGTGCGTGTTTCTTATTTGTGATAAAATAGTGATTGTGTGTTTCATTAAATTTGCTCACTGTGTTAATATCTAGTGTCTGTGCGTGTTTTTCATTTGTGTTCGATTGTAGTGTTTTATTTTTTGAATTTAAAAATGGCAAGTTTCGAAGAATCAGTATTTGGACCAATGCGACGAGTTACCACGTTGGATGCTGAAGCTTTGGAGGTTCAGCAATGTTTAGGAAATTATAATATCGTAAGATCGTTTACAAAAAAAGATTTCCTTGATTGTCTGGGAGCAGAAAAAATAGAGGTCACGTATGAATTAAAATGGCAAAGAATGCTACAATTGATGGCCAAAACACATGCCGAAGAGGCGAAAGAGGATCGACAGAGGAAAACGGAGATAAATCAACCCCTGCTTGAAGGTGACCCGCGAAGAATACGCTGCACGACGAGCGAAAAGGTTCAGCGGAACAACAATCAACCGCAGGAAGAAAAAATGGAAACTGGACAACCCCAAGACAATGTGGCCAAGGATATTTACGCCGAAAGAGATCGGATGATGTGGTTGCACACAGCGGAATGCGTTCGACAATTGGAAGAAGAAAGACGGCAAAAAAACAATTTAGGAAACGAGAAGAAACAGGCTTCGCGGATACCTGTACCTGCCGAAAAGAAAGAAGTGTTGGCAAATGGAAACCCGAATGATAATTTACGACAAAAGTTGAATAAGGATATTCAGCGCCGAATCGTGCAAGGAAAGAAGCAGTCCGCCGCATTGCTTCCCATGCCATTGACGAAGATCGCTAGCTGCAATTCAACAGAGCAGGACACTCGACGACGTCTGGAAGAACGGCAGAAGATGCTTCATGAGGGAGCCGTCCAGAATAGAAACGCAAAAATAGAAATCAGGCAAAGAGCAATGGACGCGAAACGTATTCGGGACGAAGAAAAGGCGCGGAACAGCCACGATAAACAGGCCATTGAAAATATAGAGCCAGCTCCTAAAAGGCAGAAGACGGACACTTCGGAGCCGGGGCAGAACACCGTAAAGAAGAAAAAGGATTCAGGCCTATCAAAATTACGACGGAAAGTTACGAATGTCTATCGGAAAGGCGGTTTGTTGTAAAGTTGCGATTCGGACACGATACACAAGGATTAATGACGAAAACAAAATTTTTGTGATGAAATACCTACATTATAAAGTGTTATTTGTTTGAAAGTGTTTAGTGATTAGTGGTCAAATAAAAAACACAAATATACATAATATACACAAATATACCAAACATATACACAGCATGCGTACATACATACTACACTACATACATTAATACACACACACCCCCTCCCTATGGACTGCAGGACCTTGTCGCGGTGGGAGGGCTTGCGTGTCTCAGTGACCCGATGAGCTATGCCGGCGTGGGAGCGGAACATCGAATCCCGGAAAGGTCAAAGGGTAGAGACCAGACCAACAAGCAGTCCACATATTAGCTAATTGAATGCTCTAAGCAAATGATTTAAGTTGTCGATCGTCTAAAAACTCCAATTATCCACAATAAACATGAGTGAAACTATCATGTATAAAAACTCGGGCCGCAGTGCCAAATCATGTCGACTATATAGTGTATTTGCTTTTATAGGCAATGTGGCTCTATTGTATGAACTTAACTTTGTTTTTGGAGAAAATAAAAAATAACCCCTTAATACACCCTTTAAAACAACATTTTTTACTTAATTTCAATATTACATATTAATTCAACATCTGTACCAAATTATATACACCCTTCAGTATGTAAATGCATATCAGTAAACTTATAATAATAATAATAAAAATAAATGCCTTTATTAGGGGCGGAGTTCAGCTAGGCTGCTCTTCCACTCAACCCGTTATAGAACAAGAGCCCGCGGCAGCCAGACCTTCGTCTTTTTATAAAAGCTGAAAGTTTTTCTATGGATGTCTCCAATACAGGTAAGAATGATCCCCACTCATGAAACCTGAGTAGTGGTGGCTTTGGCAGGTAACAGGTATTAAAGGTGTACAAAATTCCATCTCAAATTCGTCATTGTATAAAACTCAATTTTTTTATATTTCATTCGTAACAATATTAAAACTCGCGTCGCTCATTGCCAGACACTTAGTATGGTTCCAACCCCCTGCCAGACACCCTTAAACTATTATAATTTGTAATTATACTTACGTTATATTATAAAACCTGAACTTTTTATATATATTGTTTGGAGAGCTATTAAATAATGTTTCGTTAGTAGCCAGACAGTTTTGAGGGTTCTATCATCCTGCCAGACGCATTAAAGTGCACAATTTTCAAGTCGTTTTTGCTTTATAACTTTGAAACGGCTCATGAGATTTTACTCAAATTTGGTACGTTGGCATAGCTTTATTGGGCAATAAAACCCATATCATAATAATGATGAATATCATTCCATGGGCGTAGAACTTGATTTTTTCGATAATTAAACATCTAAAACTTCTACGCCAATGGAAAAAAATCAGTTTGAGTGTGAAATCTGGATCACGAGACTCATTTACTACAAAAAAGGTACTCTTGATAAAATTCGATTATTCTCATAGTTTCGACAAAATTTTAATTCTAGTAATTTAGAGCATATATGTTCTACGCCCATGGAATGATATTCATCATTATTATGATATGGGTTTTATTGCCTAATAAAGCTATGCCAACGTACCAAATTTGAGTAAAATCTCATGAGCCGTTTCAAAGTTATAAAGCAAAAACGATTTGAAAATTGTACACTTTAATGCGTCTGGCAGGATGATAGAACCCTCAAAACTGTCTGGCTACTAACGAAACATTATTTAATAGCTCTCCAAACAATATATATAAAATTCAGGTTTTATAATATAACGTAAGTATAATTACAAATTACAATAGTTTAAGGGTGTCTGGCAGGGGGTTGGAACCATACTAAGTGTCTGGCAATGAGCGACGCGAGTTTTAATATTGTTATGAATGAAATATAAAAAAAATGAGTTTTATACAATGACGAATTTGAGATGGAATTTTGTACACCTTTAATACCTGTTACCTGCCAAAGCCACCACTACTCAGGTTTCATGAGTGGGGATCATTCTTACCTGTATTGGAGACATCCATAGAAAAATTTTCAGCTTTTATAAGAAGACGAAGGTCTGGCTGCCGCGGGCTCTTGGGCTATTACTAAGGAATTTGTATAGCACAACTACCTATGTATTTCATTACAGCACTAGTGCGTCACTCTACATGACCGCATGAACTAGCCCTTACTCGCGGCTCCTCACGTGATTGAGATAAAATAGGGCAGCGACAACCGTATTGCAGTATCACTTTTAAGCGCAATGCGTACATACACATTGCTTTTTTTGTCAGAAGCCCATTACGAGAATATATTATATATTTCATCTGAATTTTAAATTCTTCCCTTATTTTGCCCCCTCGATGAATGATTTTTCAAAAACACTCAAACGCGTAATTCTTTATTTCTTATCAAAAGCCTAAATATGAATATTCATATCCATAACTTGAGAAATGATGGGTTTCCCAAACAAACTTCAGGTTTTTTTAAGACAAAAGGTAGCCGATGACCTTCCTCAGGATGCAATCTATATCCTTGCCAAATTTTATCGAAATCTGTTTAGGCGTGACAGACAGAGTTATTTTTGCATTTATAACTTCAGTAGGGATTTTAACTATATTATATATCAGTTCTAAAAAAATTAACTGGAGCCTCAAATGGTCTATTTATTATTTGTATATATTTTTAATATACATTCAATGAAACTTTCAAAACAAAAATTGAAAACGAAGCAAAATAAATATAAAAAAAACATCTTATTGCCTTTTATTATGTTTGTCTGCACTACTTGATCTCACGGTTCACAGAATCAGATACGCTTCTTGCCACAATATTTAGGGTCGGACTCAGTTCAAATGTGACAGCCTCTATCTATACTAATATTATAATTTTGTAAGTTTGTATATATGCAGAAATTACTCATCCAATTTCAATTTTTTTTCTTTTCATCAATATATAGAATAGACCCTCTGGATGGACATAGGCTTTATATTATCGTGTTATAATCGTTTTTCGTGGAGACCAATTTTGCAACGTAAGTCGACTAATAAATGGTGGCAATCTTTAAATTCGGGCGAAAAGTGTGCTTGTTCTACTTTTTAGGAAGAAAACCATTTATAGAGTAAAACTACCCGTTCCTTAAGTTAGGTAACAAATATTTTATATAAAATATTAAATATATAAAAATTAGAATATATTATGCCATCTATATATACAGGGTGTTCCACGACATGACTGTCATAGCCTGGGACTGTGTTGCTGGGGTGATTTCAAGTCAAAAATGTCTAATGAACATATACCCGGAACGCTATCCTAACTGAGCTAGAAGCATTTGAAACTAATGTAGGTATTAGGTTCGGCTGTTGGTTTTGTTATTATTAAAAAACTTTTTAACCAAAAAATTAAACCGCCGAAAAACTGAAAAGCAAAAAATAATAAATCTTTTTATTTAACTAAGTTCTATCTAAGTAGTTGAACGTATGTGACAGTCTAGTATATCTAAGTAATTTTGAGTCGGCGTCAACAATCCTTCGCCGGAAATCTCTGAGCGTTCACGGAGTTAATGTCAGCGACAGAGCAACCCGAACGGGCACATACTGAGGGCACACGTCTTTGCGAGTGGTCGTGTGGAGAGCGCATGTTTGGAATGTTAATGTTTATCGCTGGAGATTTCACGTATCATTGTTAATTTGATTTGGTTATTTCTTTCAGTGATCTTTGTTCATTGATTGTTTGACGCCGACTCAAAATTACTTAGATATACTAGACTGTCACATACGTTCAACTACTTAGATAGAACTTAGTTAAATAAAAAGATTTATTATTTTTTGCTTTTCAGTTTTTCGGCGGTTTAATTTTTTTGTTAAAAAGTTTTTATTTTATAATTTTTTGTGGCTATATAATTTACAATTGTAATACACAACTCAGCATGAAAATCTGTGAGTGACCAAAAAAATCACCCCTATTTTCCCATCCTTAGGGTAGGATTTTTTTTCCAAATTTATATGGGACCAACTTCGGGGTATACCCTTTCCAATAAAAAAAGAATTATCAAAATTGGACTACTCTGTAAAAAGTTATATGTGGTCATACATTACAATCAGTGAGTGAACAATCAATCATCCCCTGTTTTCCATACCAATAGTACATAACTCAAAGGTACTAAAAAACTATCCTTATAATGAGATATTGCAAATCGATCTTTGGAAAGAGACAATCTGTTAGGAGCGTTAACTCTTAAAGAGGTCAATAACTTTTTCCCATAACAGATAGTCTCTTTCCAAAGGTCGATGTGCAATATTTACCGCCGCGTACTCTAGGAAAGTTAAGATCCGTATCCGTATCCGCGGAACTTGAAACCAAATATCCGTATTCAGATCCGTATCCGCGAATATACATTTTTAACGATCCGGCACATCACTAGTATTAATTATTCGTGCTGATCCTGAGACTCTTAGCAGAGCTACCTCTTCAATTCTAAGAACTAGACTATATATACAGCAACTGGGTGGACATTTTGTGCAACTAATTCAATAAAGCGATTTCTTTTTAAATTTAAATTAGTAGGAAATTTCTACTACTACTTATCCAAAATTTTAAATGCTTCTAGCTCAGTTAGAATATAGCGTTCCGGGTATATGTTCATTAGACATTTTTTACTTGAAATCACCCCAGCAACACAGTCCTAGGCTATGGCAGTCATGTTGTAGGGGACCCTGTATATACAGAAATTATCGGTTTGTCCGCGACCTAAGTAGTCTTCATTGTATAGATGATTTCTTTGACCCAATCAAATTCTTTAATATAAAATTCAGCCTCTCTTCCAGTTCGGGTGCATGTATTTTTTAGCTTAAGCAATTTTAGAGATGATTCTAGCTTCAGCAGTTTGATCTAGACGTTGATGAATCAGTCAGTTAGAATATTTTTTTTTATATATCTTGGTGTTCTTTCTTTAATGCAATAATAGATAAGCTGGAGCTTTAGGAAAATAAACCATAGCGCTCATAAATAGGGAATAGAATGCATGAATTCTATTCCTTCTAATGATTATCCCTATTCATGAGCGCTATGGTTTATTTTCCTTACGTTTATCCTGACACGACTAGCATAGTAAACTGACGTAATTTTAATATGTATCTATGTTGAATTTAGATCGAGAATATATCCTAAAGAGAGGACATTTGATAGCAACTAACGTAAGTCTGCATAATATACCGATACTGAAGAATTCACATTTTTGCTAACAAAATAATTTGCTAAGAAACATTTATTCCTCTGACTATTAGTTCATCCATTAGGTGTTGCAAAAAGTAAACATTCAGGTTGAGTACGTTTCAGTAGGTACATTTTCAAGATAAACCAAACCATTAACGAAAACGTTCGTTGATTTAATGATCATGAATTCATAATAAGTACGCCTCTGATACCCTTTGCAGTATACATAGAGGCACATGTAAAGCTAGTGACTGTATAGAGTAAGCTCGGGCAAGTGGCAGTCAGCATTATAACTAGTAGAAGAGCATTTACGTTCCCGTTTTATGAGCTCGTCAACTTAATGTCTGACATTTTTAACTAACTCTACGTTAGATACGCTGCAATTCTTTCTTCTCCATTTTGTAGTTGGTTGTGCAGCATTTGTAACTATGTATTTAGATGTTGAAAAACATCATCTTGCCTGTATTTTTAAAATTAATGTTTTGAAGTAAACTGTTGACATATTCAATTCAAACAAATAAATAATGCTACAGCCGCCTCATTGTTTTTTTATAAACATTTTCAAATTTTTTTTGGAAAGAATACAAACATTTGAAAACTAAAGCTTTTCAAATTTATATACTAATTCCAAAAATCCACGACTGGAAAGATTATTAAAAAAATTTAAAATTTGTCAGGAGCCAAACGAGAAATACTAACATTCACATTTTTACTCATATTGGCTACTACACTTCTCTATGTATTTTTCTTCACACCTCGGTCGAAAGTAGGTACTTTCAGCCAAATTTTAAGGCAGAAAGTCTAACATTTATGCATTGGTGGGATTACACGCACTGATGCCAGAAGTAAGTACTTTCGACCGGCTATAAAGAAAAATAGTTATCGTTTGGATCGCTCCATGAGACTGTCGCTACCACCGCCAGCCAATAGTCGCGAACAGCTGTAATTCGTGTTTTTACGTATAACCTCAAAGTTGCTTGCTTGGAATTTATCTGTGTTTGCATGTAATTAATAAGTAATTAATTAATTAAATAATGTAATTAATAAGCGTACTTTCGACCGAGTTATGAAGAAAAATAATATACTGTAATAGTATAATGAGATATTTGCGCGGCGAAAAACTTACTATTTTACGGGTTTTTTTTTTTAAAGTTTAATTTTTTAGTTTACAATATTTTACTTTTATTGTCTTTGAAATACGTAGTTTGTACGTTATTAATCGCCTTTTTCAATAGTATTTGAAAAATAAACTGAAAAAAAACACTCAACTGACTGTGTGCACTATTAAATAGAAATAAAATCATTAAAATCCGTTCACAAATGCTGGATATAAAAATAACCAGTTTTTGAAGTCAGTTAAATACAACTGAATCGATTCTAATAAAAATTATATAGTACCATTCTGTAACCATTCTGAACAAAATAGGGAAGAAAAAATCAAATTGGTTAATTCCTAGAAAAGTTATGGCTGAAAAAATATAAAAAAATTAGAAAAATATACCTGTCGAATTGATAATATCTTTTTGCGGTTAAAAATCCTAGCTTCAAGTCCATATATCACAGTTATTTCTGGTGACTGAATATTTCATAAAGTACCTAGACACTTCAGAAAAAGCTGACACATTATATAATTGCGTATATCTAGATATTTTACAGTTACACCAATGGCATTTAAATAACATAGATACCTACTTGATAATCTGATTTCTGACAATAATTTAATGCGACAGATCAAAAATATTTTGTCGCTACATAAAACAATGTACATTGCTTTGATATCAAAATATAAATATAATGTACGAAATATATTGTTCTGCTAAAGTAGTAAATTTACTTTTCAGTTTCAGAATTGGATATAATATTTTAGCATTTCTAGAGGGATGGGAAAACTTGTAAATAAAAGTTGGTCAATTTCTTACCTAGTTGTATTAAAAAAAAGTGAGCCGTCATAGGACGCCTGTCAGATGTAAAACATTTTAAGCAAAATTCTAGTATCTGAATTGCACCCTGATAACTAACTAAATTTCGCTCTGTTATCAAAATGTTGTCTTTAATTAAAGCCATGTTTAATCACAGCAAGCTTACTAAACACAAAACGTTCTCCCATAAAATGACGTCCCATATAGTGTCGCGCCAATTGCGCGGTTTTACTCTCTATCAAACGCGCCATTGGCATTAGATGTTTCACATCAAAATACGTAACGTATATTCCCATTATACTGATGTTTGTCAATTCACCGATTCTTTTCTACGACTTTACTGCTCTCCCTACTTTTACTCTCCACATAACGCAGTGCGGTTTTTTAACTTAATTATTCGTTAAATAGTAGTTAATTAATTATTTAATACATTATAGTTATAATAATTATATAATTTATATTTATATGGACTGGGATTCGCGATTGACATTGCGTTATGGCAAGTATGGCTCTATCTCAAAAAAACGGTTAAACGTATAAAAAATTGATTAAGACGAAATTTGCACAGAATATTATACTCTATAACTTTTCTAATAAATGCAAATACGATTTGAGGCAAAGGAAGCGAGATATTTCCAAGAAACTGATTTTCGCAACCTTTGATCTTGAATGTCTAAGGACCCTCACACGTGACAACATTAAGAATGCCAAATTAAAGGTTTATACAAATATTCAGCTTATTCCGTTTCATTCCGAGGTGAAACTCTAAAGTGACTGGACTATATGTGACACATTCCAAGACTATACACTGATACGCGATTTCATCAGTACTAAATAAATAGCCAGCATAGGTATATATTATAGAAAATGTGTACACTTACAATAATTAAAAGAAAACAATTTGACGGACTATTTAATTGAAAAATGCTTGTATTGTAATTTTAATCTTTAATGTTACTATTATACTCTTATTCGGAGTCAAAATAAAAAATCTATCTAATTCTCTGTCCCTACTCTCATAATCATCAGTTGAATTAATTCAATTGAGTTTTGTTTCTGGTGCGACAAGCGAACTCCGAGTAATCTATGAGACAACTAGAGTGTGTACGCATTGTTGAAATAGGAAGCTAGACGTTTTGATCCCTGCAGTTCCGTAATAGCATATTTAAGAGAAATGTACAGTAAACAGTTTATTTGATATAGCCGCATGTTTGTCCGGCATTTTTAATGTCACAACCGACAGTTTGCAAGCGCCTGCTATAATTAAAGTCATTTTTGAAGTGTACTTTCGTCAAAACTTTTTTCGTTAGAACTCGTTTTAGTTCTAAAACAATTTTTTTTTGCTTTTGCTGAACTACCTATTCTATGCAAGACGTGGATTCCCAACTTTAAATCTCATGAACAATTATAATTTGACCTGCCTGTGGTTTTACCAATTTAAATTTTGGAAAAATCGGTTCAGTCGTCTTACATTTACAATTTTAATTATGTTTATAAGAAACTTGCCAATAAAATAATAGGCAAATATTTTAGAAGTTGACAGCAGTAAAATGTTTTCTCACCCTTATAAGCTCTGTAACAGACATCCATGCATTATTATCATTATCTGCATTTCACAGCGACGTTACCAGAAGAAAGATGAATAAGTTATGTATTTTACTGAAACTTTTGTATGAAGACTCTAAGAAAAATATGAAATACAACAGATAAAAAATTGCACTATTATTATTAGCATAATATAATAAGAGGAAATATGATTCGGAATAAGCGCAGACTTAAATACATTTTTTTATTTATACAAGTTTATTGGCTAGGGATTATAGATTAAAAAATGTGTTATTTGGGACACTTCGATTATTATTTTATAGCTTATAAAAATAAGAAAATATATGTGCGATCAAACAGTCGGAACTAAAATTTCTAAAAATAAGTTTCAACAATATTTTGATTTTGAATTTGAAAGGATTAGAAAGGATGTTTATCGCAATTGGTAGGATTGTGTGAACTGAAAGACACATATTTAACAAAAGTCTTAGTGTTCATATTTTGTTAAAGAAAATTACGCCGGAAATTGAGTTTTTTGAACTCCATTTTTGACGTGCGTGATCAATACACTGCCCATTCAAGTGCATATTCTCGATTTTTGACGCATGTTTTCGGACATCTTGAAAATATTTTAAGTTATTATATCATGTTCGAAATTTTTATTTGGTACTTTTTAACATTTATGTTTAAAATTTACTGCTTCGATTTTTTACTGAGATATTATTACTATTATTATTGGTTGTAAATTTATTCTATTATTATTAAAAATTGGAGCAGTAAATATTGAACATAAATTTTGTGGAAAAATTTCTGAAAAAAAAATTAAAGAAATTAAATAACTTAAAAATATGTTTAAAAATGTCCGAAAACATGAGTAAAATATCGAGAATATGCCCTTCAATGGACAGTGTATTTAACGGGCGCGCCAAAAAAGGAGACCGAAAAGCTCGACTTCCAACAGGCAGACCGGAGGCAGAGAAGATAAACCCTATTCTATTTGCAATAAAGAAAAGTTTCTACTATTTTTTGACAAAATTTAAAAACAAATTAATTAACCAATTGACGCTTTAATTCGGATTTGGATCTTCCTCAGAATAATACTTGAGTTTGTATTAAATTAAAAATGTTTGAATTAAATTTTCTGTTTGCAGGTCAAATTTCAAGCTGCCAGTTCGATGGCGTTGGTGAATAAAAAAAAATCGTAGCAATGAAATCAGGTTTATTACCTGTTCCGCCAGGAAAAATTCAGGCAGACATGGACATTCTTACACGCGGCATAACCTGTGACTATGCCGCGGAATTTCATGCTGTTATGACGTCATGCTAAATACTCATGAAAAACAGGACCGGAAATTGCTAATTTTTATTATATTCTTTCATAAGTTTGTCAGACAGACATTGCATTTTGTTTCTGTCTTTATTGGACGAATCGGCGAAAAAATGTCTGATTTTGTCAACATTTGATCCATCCAACTAAAAATGATGACGTAGGTAATATATAGATTAAAAAAATCTTAATTAGAGATCTAGCAAAAGTTTGCTGTTAATATTATTAACACACATCCATTGTTACAATTCTATATTAAAAAAAATATTTTTCAATGTGACTGTCGGGATATGAACCTTAATCTTTCACATTGTAACAATGGGTGCGTTTTAACAGTGTCAATAGCAAACTTCAGCTAGTATATTAGTACATTTAGCTCGTATATTTAGTTTTACGCACTATACTGTAGGAATATTTGAGTTATTCAACATTATTAACAAATTCTTAAACTGCCAAATTATTTGTCTCAAAAAACAGTTCATGTGTGTTTACTTATTTTCTCTGATTCTACTTGAATTCATCGCTACGACAGTTTATCACCAGATAATTTATCGCAACAGGAATTTATCGCAAATACACTATTATTGATATCCATAGTTCTATTTTAATGACATATTTAAGACTAGAGAATTTAAGGCTATGACATGATTTTTTAATTATATGGACAGCTTATCAAGAAAAAGTAGAGTAAAAACATATTTTGAAAAAATCACAATAAAAATTGTACATATAGGTACCAAAATACAGCTAATGAACAAGTAAAGTAAAAAATTATTGAAAAAATCACAAAAAAAAACTGTACCTAAACTATGCCAAAAGCAGCTTGTCGAACCTGTAGCTTAAAATTGTATGCAGTTTTAAAGAAATAAAAAATGTTTCTTAGTAGCCGTTAGCAAGGACCATTAACATGTAAATTAAAAAAAAATAGAGAAACATGAAAAAAAAATTTACGATTAAATGTCTCGCAAAAAACTGTCATAAGCTATGAATGCCGTGCGATGGATTGTCGTGCGATTAATTGACATATCGAGATATCCCATAAAAACAAGGAAACCGCGACACTCTGTATGTTTTCTTAACATGCACAGTGCACACCCATCTTTATTACAATTTGAATATTACTGAACTGTGTATTTCGTGGAGGTTGTTTTGTAACTTAAACGACTAGATATAATAAATTTGACATAATAAACATTATCCCTAGTTGAACTGAAAACTAAATACACTAGGTATTGTCAATCTCTATGTAAATGATTTAAAATCGACATAAATCAAATTAATAACAACAAACAGAATATAAATCCTCAATACTGTAGTAACAAATTAGGAGCCAGTGTTAAATTATAGTTGTACGAAAGTTGTAAGTGACCTTTTGACAAAGATACAGCTTAACTGTCCACTAATTATGTCTAAATAACCAACCACCTGATGATCTCTTGTATTATACAGTGGTGGAAAATTTTCTGAAATTATAATATTCTAGAATATTACTTTTACTCAAATTATTTTAATCGATCGAAGATGTGATAAAGAACAAGTAGAGTTGAAAATTTTATAAAATCTTGTTTAATAAAATCACCTACTTTGTTTTTAAATTTTTAGTTATCTACATTACCATACTATTCTATTTAATGACTGGTAAGAACGACTGGAGACATTCTTTTCCACCACCAAACCGGTTAAAATTACCGGACTAAACATATTTCTATGAAAAAAAAACTTGTAAAAATACTAAAAATGATTGGAGACACGCTCTTCCACCACCAAACCGAGACTTCCACCACATTTAATTTTGTAATTTTAAACTCAGCGTATTTGGGTAATTAATACAAAAATAAATTGGAAAATTACAGTAGAGTAGAGTAAAGATAAAAGTTCACTGTTAGAAATAAATTCTTATAAGAGGGCATCAAGATAACATTTGAACTTAATGTTAAGTTTTACATAATCACTAACTAATGGGTCCATTCTTGACAACTTTTGAAATATTTGTCAGTTTTGATCCCATATGCGGGGCAGGAAGTTTCACTCCTTGGAGCGTAAAGTGACGAAAATTGTATGAGGTATTTAATAATTAAACTAGAGAGCAAAATAAAATATCATTTCTATTTTTTCAGAGCAAGATGATTTCTTATTCATGCTCTTCTTATTTTCAATCTATTTACACTTCTCTTTTTTCTTTTCTTTTTCCGTTGTAAATGCGTCTTTTTCAGAGATATATTTGTTAATGTAGTTGCTATGCAGACTGGGACATTTTCTAGTGAAAATCTTTAGAATATGGTTTGATGAGCACGTGGTGAAAATACTTCATTGGTGGATGTAAAAAAGTTAATAGTGCTTTAGTGGAGACATTTTAACCTCGATAGTACACTCGCAGTTTATTATTTATTTTTATTTAATAATGTATAATATTTTACATAGCAATGTTATCATGGTTTATAAATCAACAAAACGCTCTAAATAAATTCAAGTGTGTGCACAAGCCCGCGCAGAATTTCAACCGAAAATATGAAGTCCTAAATCTAAGTAAAACCTGTATACAGCACTGAGCGTGGACCAATCACAAAAGAACGAGCTACGACCGATCAAAGAACAATAACACGTAGAATATAAAAGAAGAGAAAACTCCTGTCGTTATCATACATACCTGTCAGCCGCCAAGGACACTTTGCCTGCTGCCCCACGGCTTTTGATAATATCTTACGCAGTTGTAGACGCAACGTCCGGTAGAAATACTAATGAACCACGGCCCATTAGCTTGGATACCAAGAAAATTTTGAAATAAATGTACAGATCATTTTTTTTTTCTAAGAAGGCACCAATTAGTGAAGAGTGTAGACACACGAAAATGTAAACAATAAATATTTTTAACTGTTCGCCTCCAAAAACAACAAAACAGCTGAGTAATTTTACATGTGCCAGAAATTAACCAATTGTTGCCGGTCTGTAATCGTATTATCAAATGAACCGAGGAGTATGACTCATTATTTTAACAAATAATGAACATGATTTTATAGGTGGACCTTTTCAAAAGCGTTATTCTAGGTCTAGTTTTATACAAAATTTATAAAAAAAATTCTCAGAAACACAAAAATTGTCAAAGTCAGCATTTTGTTTGCCAACTATGCCGCAAAGTATTTCATGGAATAAAGTAATCATTAATAACAGAGCGCGAATCGAAAAGTACGTAGCGATTGATGGGGGTCCAGTGGAAACGATTGCAATTTATTTTTGAAAGCTTATCGGAACTTAGAGAACATTTATATACAATTTAATTGTTTGATTTATTTTCTAGTCATAATAATGTGTGAAGTAAAACAATAGTTATAATATCAATACAATACACTTATGTAAAAAAAAATCAATCTAAATTTCTATCTTGAGTATAATTGTGATTCTGAGTAACCAATATTTTTTCTATACCTATGTAACGTATAAATTGTTAAACAAAACTTCAGTTATTTTGAGCAGGAGAAGACGACTCATGATTAATACAGTTCTTCCCGAAAGAGGATCTTTAAATAATAAAATATTTAAACAAATATTTAAAAAATATTTACTAATACATTTTATAACAGTTGCTTTTTGAATTTTTATTTAACTTTTTTGAATTTTTATATGTTAACGATATATCTCCACTTTTTAAATTGTAATACTTTTTATTGACTTGCTTTATGCCTGTCTTGTATCATAAAATAAAAACTATAATTATTATAAGACCTAGTTGCTTGAACTATTGAAGAATTGTAAAGATAATCTTCTTAAAAGTATAATTGACCGACATTTGAAATCGTTCTGAAAACAAAATAAGAAACATACAGAGGTTAAAAGTCTAGCCAGTGATATGATGATGGCCGCAACGTGCGCAAGAACAATTCTCATGGGATATGTCGCCCTAGACCACGTAGATACCTAATGGACGTAGGTACATAATACTGTGCACTATGGATAGATAATAATATTGTGTAATAGTAGATTTGATTTATAGCTTAGATATCGTATAGGCTCTCAGTTGTGATTGTATAAATGTCATAGAGTTGCTACTTTTACTATGTTTAGGGATTTTACAATTCTGCAAAACAATATAATATATGTTACCGGCAGAGTATCCAATTCGAGCTTGTATACAATGACTAGGTATTGTAAATATTTTCTACGGAAATTGGGCAAAGTACTAAACTTGACTCTTATATTATACTTTACATAATTTGTACTATAAGAATAAAACAAGTAAAGCATGCCGAATAGTTAATAAGCCATTAATTCTTATTTCTTTACATTGCACAGTTCATTTTAAAATGGTAAGTGAAGTGTTGATGTTCCGTCTGATATGAAAGATATGAGATCACAATTTTCAATAAGTACATCAAATAAATCTAATAAATTCAGAACAGGTTGAAAAGACGTCACAACAAGACAAGAATAATTGTTTGAATGTAGTTCTCTAAATATAAAAATTGAGATGCATATGTTGCAAAATCTATGTAGCTTCTGTTTTCGTTGATAATGATTTGTAAACCAATGTCAGAGCTTGAGAATTGCTGAGTGTGTAAATGGTTTATATGGCATTTCCGTGGATTTTGTAGTATAGCGTAAATCGGGTACACGTAGAAAATTACGGTTATTTGTAATGGACAAAATGGCAGAGTAAAAAATAAATGAAATATACCTTTGCGCACATTTTTTTATTGCCCGCAACTAATCACATTCTAAACGAACTCTTGTGATTGATAAAGCATAGTTTATTAGAAATGACACATTCAAATCAGTTGTGATTGGTGTTATCAATGATACAGACAAAATAAAATAAAATTTGAAATTAGCAGAGCCAGTTTGCATCCGACACTTTATTACTTCATTTTTTCGCTGACCCGACAATTAGTAACATTGCATCTGCTCATTTAATCTGTCAATCTGTAGCAGCCAAATTATCATGAAGTCTACATAATATTATTATTATACACTATTTTTTTGAAAATTTGAAAACGACATTTTCTTGTGATTTTGCTTTACCTGAATTTAGAACTGTTTTTTAAGAATATTTAAAGATGATTGCAGTTCTATGTATGTAAGAAATCAGGAAATAATTATCCCAACCTGTCATTTCACCGGTAAGTAAATACGATAACCTTAGGTGTAGAATATGTTTTTGACAAAGTATTTATCAGTTAAATTTGATTAAAGAAATCTAAAATGAATAAACAATATAAAGTTTATGAACATCATTAATTGTCGTTTTTGTATCCTTCAAGCTGCACACCTATCGGTATTTAAAAGAAGACGAGCGATTTTCCCTCATATGTTTGTCATCACAATATTGTACTAATATAGAAAACGCTAAGTTCATAATTTATATTTCACGTCTTTGGATAAAAATTTTAAAATTTGTGTATTTTTTTGTTTAAAAAATAAGATATGAATGTTAAAAAAGCCTAATGCTAGTTCGCCTTAACAAATTATCGACAAATGATTAAAACTGAGGAATAAATAGAATGGAGTTTTTTTACACTGAAATCGGATTAAAACGAAATGAATAGAGAGGCAACAGAGTCTAGGTAACTAGGGTAAGTGAGGAAGAACGCCTCACACAAACACACATAAAAGACGACATGATTAAACTGCTTGTTCGAATTTATCTTTCATCGGATTACGCACAAAATCCAATTACGTAAAATTCGAGTTGAGTCGCAGACTTGTTCTGCAGTGGTGCCACAATTAAAATCTAAACCCATTATTGGAAACTCCGGTCCCTCTTCATGGGTTACACACATATACACACATATTCATACACAGATGACGTACATCGTCATTCATTTATATTCATTGAGGTAACAATGTCAGGAGGTTGATTAAAATATTTCATGTCGTGAGTTCTATATGTAGGATATGAATATTACACTATGAGCCAAAATTCAAACGTTTTAATTTTCAAAGTATTTTTGAATGACTGTAAAGTTATGGAATACCAGTTTTCAGCGATTACCCGTACGCGTTTCTTTATTTCTTTAATGTTTTTAAGGTTCTATAATTAATTACTAAAAAACACGCTTTTATGAGTAGCAAAGTAATAGTATTGGTGTTTTTTTTAGAATGATAGAACTTTAAATTAAAATTAAGATT
The DNA here is from genome assembly GCA_963575645.1 of Xanthostigma xanthostigma. Taxonomy (NCBI): domain Eukaryota; kingdom Metazoa; phylum Arthropoda; class Insecta; order Raphidioptera; family Raphidiidae; genus Xanthostigma; species Xanthostigma xanthostigma. Next base: position 26,927,873 of record OY754471.1, read on the forward strand.
GAAGCCAATTTTTTTTTATTTGAAAAATAGTTTTATGACATTTAAGCTTTAAATATAATTTTCGACATATGTCTACAACGACTAGTTTTGAGGAACCGCATTCGATCACACTAATTTTGGATCACTTTTTCGAGTAATTCAGGCCTTATTTCCCCAATAACATGAGTTATGTTGGTTTCCAAAACGTCTATTGTTTCTGGTTTATCAGCATAAACCAATAATTTCACATAACCTTAAAGAAAATAATCCATATACGGCTATTTTGCTTGTTTACGTAGGCATTCAACCAGAAATGAGCATCACTAAACGCAATTTTTCGAGAAAAAAGTGGATCAACTTCAAGCTTATTATGGTCATGTGGCTTTATTTTTTGAATGTATGAGTGCAGACCAAGATCTTTACGCAAAATTTTCCATGTGATGGATGCACAGAGTCCAACTTGTGAACGTCGACAAATAGACATTGATATTTTCTTCAGTACGTACAATCCTTTGTCTTATTGTTTTTGATAGAGTAGAGAAAATGTTTCCTGAAATCTATCGATAGTTCGACGAATAAGCTGCTCTGATGGACGATTATGTAAGCCATAAATTTTACGAAGTGCTCTGTAAGTTTGGCGAATAGAACTATGATTTATAAAATAAATTTTAACAATTTCTTAACGTTGTTGCGGCGTAAATCTTTCCATGATAATTTGTCAATGCTTACTGAACAAAAATATCAAAACAACATGGCTTCTACCTTCTGTCAAATCACAGTTATCCCGATCGAAAGTTATATTACTCTAAAAAAAAACACCCGATAATAGTTACAAATAATTATTTTCTTTTTATAACTGTACAAGTCAACAGAAAACCAGGGTAGGTATGTGTGATTAAACCGGTTTTTTAGTTATTTTACTATTCGCATGATACGCGTATTACACATCGCGGTTTTCTAATGACTTGTAGGAGAATAATAATTATTTTTAACTTTTTAGTGCTCTACTCATAAAAACGTGTAGGTATCTTAGTGTTTTTTTTAAATTATATTTTTTAAGTTTTATATTATTTACTACTTTCGAAGAAGATTAGAAAATGTTAGCGATTTAAAGTTCTCATGATCACCGCCTTCGTCCATCCTCCATGACTCTCCTAGTCACAATAAGTTACCAAAGAACTAAGGCAAGTAACAAGAGCTCAAGCTCGATGGACGTATCACTGAGGAGTCCCTACGACCACCTCTATCATCAAATCAACCCGATGATACCATATTATTGTATTACCAGAATTGCATGAGTTTGCAAAGATACGATAATTTGAAGTGGATGCTAAGTGAGTTGTAAGATGTTATCATCGTTAGAAAGTTACAAGTCAAGCTAAAAAAGCGTGTTAAAAACAGAACCCTTCTGGTGCCTTTCTGTATATCACAGTCCTTAAGAACTACATCTGCTATTGACTAGAAAATTGGTGTAAAGATTGGTGGCTTGTGAGGTCGCATCTAATATAAAGACCAATCACAAAAATATTTCTTTGTCTATTTTTTTTAATCCCAAGAAGTGAGGTAGTAGATGAACCGAACTTGCTACAGATTCTAAAGGGTATTTCTTTTTATTTTAGACTAGTTGTAAATTCTAGTTTGATATTACGCTTGTTATTAAATAAAATTTGTTCAAACTAACACACATCTTAGTTAATGTTTTTTCACATTTATTGATAGCAGGATTGACGTTTCCGAATAAAATAGAATCCCTTCTCAATATTTTCAGCTCAACGGTTTATGACGACACGGCGGCTATTTCTTTGAAGATCTGGAAGACGATGGACACGACGCTCACATATGCAGTGTGCCTACACAAACATAAAGGCACACAAAGTTTGTCAACCCTCCACGCACAGTATTTTGTCTCTTTCACTTATGATATTATCTTTTGATTGCTACGACTTAAAGGGTCAATTGATGTTTTACACTAAAAGTGTTTTATTTCTTTCTTGTTTGTGTCTAAAGTCTGGTTTACAATACACTGAACCAAAAAGGTACGTTATATCGCAATCAATATTTTTTTCAACTTACATTTAAATTGTTTTAAATAATATTTTCTTCCTTTCAATACATTTTTCATAATCACAATTAATTTCTTTCACAGAATGTTCGTTCCCTAAATATTTTTTAGTCGAAGTTGATATTATAAGTAATTTATTGTTCTCGGTTTTGCTTTCATCAATATTTGGTGTTCAAAATGAACATTTGTTATTGTATCAGAAATGTATTTCGCAAATTATTATTAACTGCTGTATATTTTCAACTTGCTGTGAAGTTATAACGAAGTATATCAAATTGATGTTATTTATCTCTTAAAAGTTATATTTTTTTATTGTTATAACATAATTAACTCATTGTCGACATCGTCGCTTAGTGATGTGAAGTGACGTTTTAGACAATTGGCATTTCAAAATTTCAACGCAATGAAAGAAACGCTGATTAAAATTGCAAAATGCGAATATACCCATGTTTTGACAGTACAGTCGACTGTAATAATTAAGTGTGCAACTAGAGAATTGAATCTTTCGGTGCAGTGGTGTCGGGTTATGAGTCGAAAAGATGGATGCACGCAGGATTGGAGAATTGTGACAAACGAAGGCAGTAAAGAGCAGAAAGATAAACATAGCTAAATATGCAACCGCAACGAGAGTGTTTCATGTTGCACTCGACAGATATACAGACACCGAGGAAACGCTACAAGGTCGTTTATCTCGAACTGGTTCGAATTCATTCCCATTCAACCGAAACATTTGAAAGCTGTTCCTACTATATAATGATTTACATTTACATTTAATAAATTCCAAATGAAACTTCAGAAATTTTGTATTATTAATTAAAAAAAATAAACTCATTGCATTTCATTGAATGATTGAATAATTGCATTAAATACCATTGTAATATAACAAGCAAATACTTTCGAAATTAGTGTCGTTTATTAGACACAAACAGACTGTAAACAACTATATCTCTGCAATTCAGCAAAAATATAACTTGACTGACAAGTGCTATACGAAACACACTCAAAGTGAAAGGATGATATAAAGTGTACGAAATTTATAGTTTTTTCCCATCGGTCGAAAAGTAATTGGACAATTTTATTATAGAGGGTTTGTAGATATATATGTCTGTCAGACAAATGAAATGATCACAACGTCAGGACGTCACCAAACTCCTTTTTTCATTTTACGACATAGTTAGTAATTTCTATATTGTTTCTAGGTGAAGAATTTTCTATTAAAAACTACCATCTGTTTCTGACCTTTTTATTTGCTTTAACTATTTATAGTAAAACAATGTAAAATTTAAGATGTGCCATGCTGTTATAAGTTTATGACACTCCTCCATAGCGTGGAAAAATATAATAATTATTTGAGTGGAAATAAATTACTTCATAAAAGAAAAGTAACCATGAAATTGAGATATAAACCAAAAATATTTTCATTTAGTACTGAGTTTTATAAGACTTGGTATACGTGTGCAAATCAACCTCAATTTTTTGCCTTCGCCGACAAATTACTAGCGAAAGGTGGATTTTGATTTTAACCCACAAATTATATTATTCTGAATATAACTACGTATTTGTTTTTATTTTTAACAAAGGAAACATAAACACTTAACTATGCAGAGTATTAATTTTTAAGGAAAAATGCTCATGAAAAGTATTTATTATTCAATATTTTTTTACAGTTACTTAAGAGGGACACCTAGTGTAACAGCTCAAAAAAACGCTTATATCAAACATTTTATTTTTAGACTAACTATATTTTTATGATATTTTAATGAATTAAGCCTTATAGAACATCTTTTAAAGTTCTTAAAACAATATTGTATTAATTTTTTTGATACAAAATGGCGGCGTGGTAAGCATTTCTATCCGACGCATTGCGATGTCCAATTTGTGGGCGTAACTACAGCCCATAGAACAAACTCGGAAAATCCATTAGAAAAAATTCTTGTGAATAACATTCACAATTCGTAGTTAAACCTATAAAATATATAAAAAATTGAAAAAAAGTATTTAATGTTAAGTTTGAAAAATTTTTCGATTTTTCGCATAAAATGTTGACCTATAAACGTTTATAAATATAATTTATAACAATAATTTACCAAACAAGTAGGTTCAACTACGAATAAAAGTTGTTTTTTATATCTGGTAAATATTTCAGCCCAATACCTTTAATAATTTTTGGGATATTACGCCCACAAACTTCGAAAATGAGGATTTAAGAAAAACGTGTAAAAAACAGTTTAGATGGTGAAAAAAAATGTAATGAGCAATATAGTAACTATTATCGTAACGAATATCGTTTTGAAATTTTGTAGGCTTATTCTACATAGGTATTATAATATTTTGGACATTTTTTAGCAAAAAAAAAAATAAATAAATATTTTTGAGCTGTTACACTAGGTGCCTTCCTTAAGTGAATGATTGTTCTTTTTCGTAAAAATTAAAAAAAAATATTTTATACGTATACAGAATGTCCAAAAAGTTTGAAAACGGTAAACAATTTCGCAAACTACGCATCGAATCAAAACGTGAAAATAACGTCAAATATTTTCGAAAAAACTATTTACTGACACCACATTCGACTTGTTATCGCGCAAAATAGAATAAAACATTTTACTTATGGGGCTATTTAAAAAACAATATACACACAACAAAATCAGCAGACATCGATGAATTAAGGGGAAGGATAATCTAATGTAATACACCAGAAACTTTACAGGAAGTAATTGATAATATTATGTACAATCGATGCGGACACGGTCAAACAGCTGAAGGTCATCAATTTGAACATCTTGTTAAGTAGGCGAGTAGTTTTCAAATTTATTTGTTTCTGCGGAATTATTGATTAGTAACCTACTCATGTATTACGCAAACCTAAAGAAGTAACTTGTTCTTAATGGACATTAAAAACATTTTATCCTGTGGTCTATAGTCTATAATCTATATCTTAGTTCATAGTAGCTATAAAATATAGAAGATAGAATTTATTCAAAAAAGTCCGTAACCATTGAATATGTCATACATAAAATTGTACAATGTACATCATAATAAAATTTACACATAAAATATATAATTATTAAAATATAATTATTTATGTTGGGGTTGAGCAATGAAGTCACTGACACTGTAAAAGCAATAATTCACAAGGTATTGATATAGCACTTTTTTGTATTTTTTAAGCTCAAGGCTTTTTATATCCGTTGGTACGTGATTATAGATATTTATTAAATTATAAGTGACACTGTAAGGCATGTTAGCTCCTGGATACAAATCTGTTTTGTGACGTGTTTGATACGTATGTCCGTTCAAATGTGGTAGAATAGAATAGATTTAGGAAGTAATCAAAATGTTTTTTTATGTAACATGCACATTCAAACATATATATTGACGGCAAGTAATTTGAGATTTTTGAATAGTGGAACGCATGAGTCTCGATAACCGGCGTTCATAATATTGCGAATGCATTTCTTTTGTAACCGGAATAATCTAATTAGATGTTTGGAGCCTCCCCAAAAAATTATGCCGTATTTTAATAAGATATCTTTATATAGTATTTGCAACATACAGATTATAAATTTACAATAATTGTAGTAATTTAAAGACACTATGATGATAATTTAATCACTTGAAATAGAAGTATGGAGTATAGTAACTAGATGTTTCCCTGTTATTAATATTGTCTAAAATAACATTGTTAATGAACTAGATAAGTATGGAATTTGCGCGTTTTCGAAATTGATCTGAGAACTTAGTGAAAAATTATCAAAATTATTAGTCATCTGAAAATATTTATTAGAAATAGGGTTACATGTCTTTGACAGTTGATGACCTTTACAAAATTCGTAATAAAATAAATGTGACGAATTTGAGCTCATTAATAAAAGTTGAAACAATAGAAGATTTCCCGTTTTTTTTTTTCATCGTAATTCATAGAATGTTCCGTGAACTACTAAATAGGTTAATAGGGTCATTTACCTTGGTGCGCCTGAGCTGACGTTTGCCCTTATACCATGTGATTATGGCAGCTGGTCGTGACCCAGTCGATTCACATGACACCTCGTAACGTCTGTCTGCGACTAGTGGTGATTCAGTCTTCATTATCCGAACTGTCAACGGACGTACTGAAACAACAACACGTCAAAATCATTTATTGGATACCAATTATTTGATAGCTCTGCTGACACATTTCTTCAATTTCAATGCTGTAATTTTAGAATCACTATTGGGAACTGACGCATTGAGATTAGTGATGTGCCGGATCGTTGAAAATGCATATCCGCGGATACGGATCTGAATACGGATATTTGGTTTCAAGATCCGCGGATACGGATACGGATACTTGGTTTCAAGATCCGCGGATACGGATACGGATCTTAACTTTCTTAGAGTACGCGGCGGTAAATATTGCACATCGACCTTTGGGAAAAAGTTATTGACTTCTTTAAGAGTTAACTCTCATAACAGATTGTCTCTTTCCAGAGATCGATGTGCAATATCTCATTATAAAGATAGTTTTTTATTAGTACCTTTGAATTATGTACTATTGGTATGGTACTCACTACGATAAATTTTTGCAATATAAAGGTGCCAAATACGATTTTAAGAAATAAAAAATAATCTGAATGGAATTTAACAGTTTTTCATTATTACCAAATCACCTATAGGTATATATAAAATTTCATCTGTAAATTGAAAATTAATAAGGTAAAAGATCCGTAAAAGATCCGCCATCAAACTAACGGATACGGATACGGATCTTTCTTCTCCTGCGGATACGGATACGGATCTTTTTTCTCCTGCGGATACGGATTCGGATCTTTCTTCTCCCTCGGATATCCGCGGATACGGATACGGATATCCGGTACATCACTAATTGAGATATATCTGGCAACAAAAAGTTAAACTATTATTAAATAAAATTTGTCTATAGTTAGTAAATGGTGTTATCATTGATATTTAATTTTAATTAATTGATTAACAGAAATGGAATTTTGTATTTTCCAGCACGTAAAAAGTCTTATGTTATGGTTGTCAAAAAATTGAAGTAAAAATTTTAATATTATTTTCCAAAATTACGAAATCATACTGTTAGCATAGAGAGGATTAGTCAGTGTCCGTCTGCAAAAATTTTATTGATACATACTCTCCCCAAACTTTGTATATGGCTTCATTAGGCCTAGTCTGACACCTATTTCCTCTATGACTTTTCTTGATTTTGGGGCGTTTTCCCTCTAAATTTTCCGAAAAATGTCGTTTTGACGACATGTAAACATTTATAGATACTGTTTGTTTTTTTAATTGGATAGCTTAAAAACTTCAACCAAAACGCTAAAATAATGTTCTCTGACAAATAACATGAACCATTTAAAATGTCTGACACCTCGAATATGTCGAGCATATTCGAGGTGTCAGACATAAAGCGCTATAATAGCTGTCACATTATTAACACTTTTTACCATTTATATCACATTTAATTATATGTCCGGTAGATAGAATTCGGTTAGCATCATGCATTTTTTTATTTGGGTTACCTGCCACCAACCAAATATATTATTTCACTTAAAAATAACAATACAGTCATCAACACTACAATTTAAACTAGCAATTTTTTTCCGACATGTTTTTCAAGCCACACCGACATGTCAGTTGCCAATCCAATCTGCTTTCTTGATGTGAAAACATCTTAGAAATCGGTATGTATGTAGGACGGTTCATATTTCTGATCTTCAATTTTTATGTTCACTTTGAAAAGTTATTAACTTTGACATTTTTTTGTCACAAGAGTTTAAATGATACGGGCACGTGGATAAAAGTACAAGGCGTCCGAAGGTATCAGTCGGTACTCGACATGGAGTGGTGTTGAATTATTTTTGAAAATAATTTGGTTATGCCAGTTTTTCTGCGTTTTAGTTTTAAGAGAGAGAGATAGACGTCAGCCAATTCATTCTTTCTCTTATAGGCTAGACGGCGAGGAGTTTTGGGTGTATTTTTCGGGCACAGGCGATATTATTGTTGGAATCGCTTCATTTTAGGGTGTAGTTCAACACCCTAAGATTGCTTACAAATTGTTAGTGTGCTTGATTTTATAATTGACAATTTGTGAAGAAAATAGTGCTTTTTTCTCTGTTTCCTTTAATATCTTCGTTCCTCTTGACTTTTAGCATTGAGAAAGATGTTCCTTATGAAATTTCCTAAAAAATGAGCACTGACAGAGGTCGCTAAGTGCATTTGTTAACTTGCAAATAGCCCCGAAAGTTAAAAAAACACGTTTTTTTCACTTTTTTTTTATTAAAAAATGACCGCGTATAGATGGCTGAAAATTCTCAAAGATGATGTATATGTTGACCCAAACATGCATGAATAATTTTAGCGTCATCGGTCAGTTACTTCTCGAGTAATTAACGATCACTTTTTTTGTTTCCTTAATTGCAAATTGCGCCATTTTTTTCACAAACGGGTTTCGCTGGTCGGATCAAGCCAGAAAAATCACAAACCCATTCAACTTTAGTATCCTGTTGTAATTTTTGAAAAAAATTAATTCTAACCGATTTTATAACGATTTCTTTAGCGATACCAATTTTAGACAAACGTATAAAACCATACAACTTTTCCAGTATTCAATCGTTATAAAATCGGTTAGAATTAATTTTTTTCAATTTGGGTCAACATATACATCATATTTGAGAATTTTTAGCCATCTATGTGCGGTCATTTTTTGGTAAAAAAATAGTGAAAAAAATGTGTTTTTTTTACTTTCGGGGCTATTTGCAAATTAACAATTGCACTTAGCGACCTCTGTCAGTGCTCATTTTTAAAGAAATTTCATAAGGAACAACTTTCTCAATGCATATGCTATACTAAAAGTCAAGGGGAACGGAGATATTAAAGGAAATAGAGAAAAAAACACTATTTTCGTCACTAATTGTCAATGATAAAATCAAGCACACCAACAATTTGTAAGCAATCTTAGGGGGTTGAACTACACCCTAAAACGAAGCGATTCCAACAATAATCTCGCCTGTGCCCGAATAATACACTTTTTAATGTTTTCACCTCCTCGCCGTCTAGCCTATTACATGAAAATTTGGATGCGCAGTAGTACACTAGCTCTCCATAATATGTATCTACATCTCATTGGGTGCACCATGTAACGTTATTTAAATGGGAACGCAACTGAGGTAACCCGGTATACATTTCAAAATTAGAAATATGTCAGTGCTGTTCGCTAAGTGACATTTTATATTTTATTGTAAAATATAGGTATAGGTATGCACGCGCGTACATCGGTATTAAAAGATTTGCTGCTGTAAAAAAGTCAAATAAAAACATTTTTATAATTACGATTCTGCCTTTTTACGAATTTAAATATACAATTGTATTTCCCATACACATTTGTTATTTTAACCTAATAAAAAATAAAACAGTGACGTGTTGGTAATTTTTAAAATATCGCAAAAAATATTTTGAAAAAAAGATATAAAGTTTTTTTTATCGATGTTAATTTTTCAACTTGAATGAAACGAATGCTCTAAATGTAGGTCACTCATTTTCCCCGCTGCTTCAAATTCTTCAGGTGTGACCGAAGAGTTCTCTATTGCCATCACACACTTAGCTGCTGAGAACTTTCCGACACATACACACTAATATTAAATCTCGACGAATTAGAGCGTTCAGATCTGCCTACGTACGTCAATTATATTATAATATTATCGTTTCAAAGAAAATTGGCGACTTTTTAAAAACTGACATGTCACCACAGTTGTACGTCTCTGTCCGGTTCTAATTTTTATTTTAAAACACAAAAACCTAACTCAAAGAAGAACAAAGCCATACGAGTTTACTACATAATTATAGTCGGTATGTTCCATATTTCGGTATAAAAATAAACGAGATAAAACCTGCCGACATCATACTGGTATGCAATTAATCTAATAAATGTCCTTGTATTTAATACCTTTTCATAACATACACTCCTCATATCTATACCATAAGTACATCATTTTGCATATGTGTGTGTTTTGTACTGAAAACAGAACACGAATTGTAAAAAAAAAACTTTAAAACGTTAATATCTGTAGTCAAAAGACAAGATTGGTTATGTCGAATTTTTATATTTTTTTTATATAAACCCTCCCTTTGCAACGGTACCGCGTTGGTTAGGTACCTCTAATAATAATAATAATAATATTTATTAGTCATGTTGTCAATACAAAAATTGAATATGACAGGTCAACAATAGAGAAAAATATAAAATTAAACTTTCAAATATCATTCAAATATGCATCCACACTGTAAAACAATTTAGTTTGTAAAAATTGTCTCACCGCCAAGTCAAATCTTTTCGATCGACCAGTGGCAAGTGATTATATAACCGAACAGCCATGGCAAGTGGACCACTGTTCGCTACGCTAAGTCTGTTAAATGGTATGTGGATGTCACTACCAGATCGTGTATTGTAGGTATGAATGTCATTGTTAAAATTTATATTAAATTGATAAAAATATTTGTTTAAAAAAGTCAATAATTTAAAAATATACAAAGATGCGACAGGTAAAATATTTAATCGAGCGAATAATGGTAGACTGGGGGTTTGCGAAGGTACACCACACATATAACGTACAGCTCGTTTTTGTAATACAAAAATATCATGCAAATTGGATGATCCCCAAAAAATGATACCATAAGAAAGGTGGGATAAAAAATGTGCATTGTAGACTAAAAGAAGGGTTTTAATGTCAGAGGTAGGACGTAGTTGTTTCAGTAGATAGCAAGCTTTGCTCAACTTAGTTGCAAGATGTTTTAAATGTTCATTCCAAGTTAATTTATAGTCAATACTAACGCCGAGGAATTTGCAATGAATAACTTGCCGAATAGATTTATTTCCGGATTTCAAAAATAGACTTTCTGACATAACTACGTTTTTTGGAAAAAAATGTATAAACTGCGATTTACTTACATTAAGTTTAAGTTTATTAGATACACACCATTCATTAATTTTTTGTATTGCTAAATCAGCAGTATTTAATAAGTCCCATTTTGATTTGTTGGATATCAGGATGGTCGTATCGTCGGCATAAATGACCGTCTTTATTGAGTCAGGCAGGTGCTGCGGTAGGTCATTAATATAAAAGGCAAATAGAAGAGGCCCCAATATAGAGCCCTGCGGAACCCCTGTACACACGTGAGTTTTGTGAGATTTTATGCAATTATTTTCAGTTTGAAGAACGGTTATCTGTTGCCGATTTGCTAAGTAAGACTCTATGAATTTTAATGGAACACCTCTAATGCCATACTGTTCCATTTTGCTGATTAAAATGCTGTGGTCAACTAGGTCGAACGCTTTAGACAAATCAAAAAATAAACTGACAGTATAGTTTTTATTATTAAATAGTTACAAATATAGTTTAATGCGTATGGACCTGTTTTGCGCAATGCCAACTTATCTGAACTCAGAAGTGTGAAGATCGCATTCATTCGACTCGCGATTCCACCGATGAAAATATCTTGTTAAGGCCAGGTTTATATGAGAGGCGTTCAACGCGCCACCAATGCGCGTTATCATATAAACAGTTATATACAATTGTATAGAAATTGTAAACGCGCGTTAGGCTAACGCGCGTTGAACGCTCTTCATGTGCGCTAGCCCTAAATTATATCCCATGATCGCCGCTAACTTTTACTAAAGCTAGAAAAATACTTGAGGTGAACATCCAATAATGAAAAATATGTTTCAACAGAGTGTTTGTCTACAATAGACATTTATTATAATGATCAATTCTTGTAATAATGTAATACAAATCTTTGATTAACGTCTGAATAGAACTCTTCAAATAAATAAAATTGTTTATTTGAATAATGTAATACAGTTTGGTTACCGTTATTTGAAAGTTTCATAATATATCGATACGTAAATAAGTCTTATTAATTGGGTGTCTTGAGACAAGAGGGTGTGGGTAAAGGATTGAACGGAATTACTTCGCGACTTGCTGTATGTTGATGCTGTAGATGTCCTCGCTATTAGCGGCAGTTCGCACACTTTGATTTCTCGTGTCGCACTAAGTTATCAATAAACGCACTTGCACTGCGGAATATTCTTTCGCTTTACTATTATCTCACTTTTAAACTATTTCAGGTAATTTTCTAACCCGTTTCACTTCATACACTACTTTACATTCTTCGATATTACTTTCATTAAACACTTGATTATTATTAGTTACACAGTTTTCTTAACTTAACAATATATCTCACAGCATAACTTTTCATCTTTGGCGCCAATTTACCCTGTTGCTCCCCGCGGGACCTACACACTTGTCACTGGTTGATTCGACAATGACTAAAAAATGGCGTATTTTTGGTACAAACGCCACATATTACCCCCTCCTTGCTTGATGTCGCTTGCATTCAAGGAAACAATAAAAGATGGGAACGGTACAACACGAGTCATATGATAAACATTTCCTGTCAATATAATAGAATTAAAATAACGGCGGGAGTCGTACTGTTACACCTTGGTTTCATGGAATTGCCAGACACAATGCGATAGGGATTAAACAAACGGGAAAACTTTTTATATCTTAAAATTGTCTTTTTGCATTACCCTCTACAAAATTAGGGGATTTTTACCGTTTATGTTTAATTCTTTTAAATGTACATTGATAAACTAAATTCAATCGACTAGAACTTCGGCGTTCGCAAAGTTTGCGCTCATGCGTGTTTGTTCCATCGAGTGTGAGAAATAGATTATGCTTCTATCGTTAAAATCGACATAATTAAGTGATTTTTTCATTTTGTGAAAAATATTGTGTAAAATATTAGAACACAAACTGTAGAGTAGAACGTTTTCTACAACAGAATTATGGCTCATTATTTAAAATAAAGAAATGTTATTCACTGAATTTTAGAGTTAGAAAATCTCGCGCTAAATAGTCGCTTTAGAAACTAATGGCTTAAACGTAATGTCCTTTTCAACCAACAGCTGTCTTTATTATGGTCCTTATCGAATTTGAAATTAAAAATAAATATTTAACAAATAACACGTCATGATTATAATACTAGGTATGGTGAAGCTATTAAGAGCACCAAATGTAATACAACAAGCTTCCGACGAAACCCGACGAATCTTTCGATAGTAATATTTAATAAATTGCTATTATATTTAAAAAAAATACGTCACCAATATTCCATTTTAAAATAGCTCTTAAAAAGTTCTTAATTGCAGTCTTATATTAACATTCATTTCTATGTGAATGTGAATAAAATATGTAAGTATGTAATACTGTATGACTATTCAAGTATTCTTTGAGATCTTTTGGAAATAAATGATTATTATTATTACGTACATATGCAGTCTACATATTACAAAATATTTACAATAGAAAGTATTTTGTAATATGTATACTTCTACGAACCAGTTCGGATCAAATACCCAAGTGAAAAGAGTGAGGAGACGTAAGACCGACAAACTTTGCTTTATTTAGGTATGCTATGAAAACACACATTTTGTTAATTATTGATAGAACTTTCAAAGTAACCCTTTAACTTTGAACGTAATTTGACAGAGTTGAAATTTGCCAAAAGGTCGATAGTACCTTTTTAACGGAAATTTTAACTATCACCACATCATTTCTTGTACATAATTGGTTTAGAAAAAAAAATTGAAAAAATGCAACCTAAACAATCTAAAGGTGTTATGAATTTTTCGGAACAATGTTTCTACCTCTATTTGAATATGAAAATAGTATGAAAACTTTATACATCATTTCTTCTTAAAAGTACCTACTATTTGCATATACTAATGGTATAGATTAATAAAACATGAAATTTCAGTTTAAAATGACCCAAAATGCAGACAAGGTGAAATTATGAATTGATTAACTTGTTAAATAGGTTTGTACATCTGGAATGATGTAGCAAATTCCCCCGGGCTCAAACAACACCGCACGTAGTAATTCGAGATACAGTCAGGGAGTAGATATTCTATAAGGAGCGACACTGGGATTTTCAACAGCGAAAGACGATCACTATTAGCGTAATTGTCTGTCATAGATTTTTGATTTTAGCACGTAATTTTTGCGCATTTTAATTGAACGACTAGTGTTTTGTTATTACTCGGAATGAGAAATAGTAGTTGTTAATCCTGGACTATTACTTACCGACTACTGATGTAATAGTCAGTCCCTGGGTAGTAAATAGTGTAACAAAACTGCTATATAGTCTGTGGCGGAAAGTATTTATTTAAGATATTAACTGTTTAACAAACAGTAAAAACACACACACAAAAACGTATAGGTAACTTTAACAGAAATAAAACTAATGCTCTAATTTATACAACGTAAGACTAAGTAACAAAGAATAAAGAATTATGTACAAAGAAATATTCAATTCACACTAAAACACAACACAGAGTTTATCAGCGCAATTGTCTGTTCAAACACACTATAAGTTATTTATTTATTTACCGCACTGACTAGAGTTATATTTATTTTCTCAATACTGTAACAGAATTTATATTGTAACGACAGAACACGCACAATTTATGTAAAACAGTTAGCTGTACGTCCACTCGCTGTTAACACGCTGTAACTGACTGAACTCAACTGACTTGACGCCCTTCCTCTGGCCGCCTTTTATAGATGTTGGGCTATGTTCCAGAACGTTCGAGAAGCCATTTCGTTGCCTCACCACGCGTCCGAGTCTCCTATATCCCACTGCTGACTACCTGCATTCATTGTTGCATGCGTGGGCGCCTCTAACGGTCGGAAGTCCGTTACTTGCCTTTATTGTTTGTTCGTTAACCTTCGAGCATTTTATGGAGTTTTCTAGAAATTCCATAGGCGTAGAATTATGGGGTAACAATGCGTAACAATAGTAATAATGACAAAACGGTAATTATGTTACGGCGTGTAAAAGATTCTAAAATATGTGGATCTGAAATCCGAACTGGTGAAAGTCCAATGTTCTAATCTGACAGAGGATTTTCGTGATTCAAAGGCTTCAGCAACGAACTGAGAAAAGAGGAATGATGGATCGATCAGGAGATTACAGCCATAAAGTAGTAGGCAGTAGCGAAGTTAGTTGGAAGTCAGTTGTTAGTTAGTTGACAGTTGGCGGTTTGTGAGACAGTTGTCGGTAAATGGTTAGTGCCGAGGTACCACTAAATATTATTATTAGTGAGTTGGTTTGGATTTGTGGTGTCAATAACAGTTCTTCATCTATGTGCAGTGTTTTATTGATAAATTATCTTTTGTAATTTTAAAAAATATAAATAAATATTGGTGGTGTGAAAATTTTCTTATTTTTGCTCATGTTTAGATTTCAGGTAAATAACCCAACTATAATCAACTATTAACCCGCCTGCGCCTCCCAGTAATTCGGCCTAAGATCCATTAATAGACCCGCTACTATATATGCGACGCAAATTTTATTGTCTTGGGATTTCACAATCTTGTTTTTTGTTATGAAAAATAAATATAACCTCTAAAATGTAAATTATACTTTTTTCCGATCTTATATAATGCAACATTTAAAATACACCCGAAAATTAGCTCAGAGTGTCGCCTCTTAATTTACCTACTCTTTGGTTGTGGTGCATGTTGTCGGTGTCATTTTTACAACACAGACTGTAACAAACTTCACCCAAAGCAATATAATTCGTAGATGGTTTACCAGGAGCATTGTATATCTGCACAAACACAGAACATGGGATATGCTAGGTAATATATTCGTACCTAATAACATACGTCCATAACTGGTGGCATGCATGTATTCTCTGTTATATTGGTTTGTGCTGATACTAGAAATTCCGATAGCCGATAGGTATGGTGCTCGCATTCTAGTCGCTAAGTGTACAGTACCTATAGTAGCGTCACTTGTACGCATTACCGTTGCAAAAAATAAAGTGCATTATCGTGGTAAAAATTATATCTGAGGAAATCTTAACTGCATTTTTACAGCTTTAGATAATTCAAATATCCTTTTCGCGAGTTTGTCATGTTTTTACTTACATAACCTGTCAATTAAATGTCCATTCAATTATTCTACTTTTCGTTAACATGGATGAGTCCTATTCTATAGTTGTTCAAAGCACATGGTAAATAATTTAAAGTGTAGGGGACGGGTATTATATGGAAGTAAAGATACTATGAGAGTCAAAATGAAGTTTAATAACGTAAAATATAATAACAAAATGTTATATTTACTTATGATATTCAGTTTTGCAATGTTTAATAATTTTATTATAAACAAATCAACTTCATGTTCGTAACTAAGTTCCGATTCTGTACACCACGGATTCCTAAACTTTTTATTCATAAACCTTTTTATAAAACAAAATTATGAGATCTCTCTGGAAGTAACTGTAAAGTTTAGACTTTACCTCGCCATATCGCTACTAATTTTTGTAGATATCGATTTGAAATTTTAACACAATTGAGTTACTTAAATGGGTCTCCAAATATTTAGTTTTGTCCGAACCTTTAATATCACTAATTAGAAACAAAATGCAAAATTTTTAATAATTTTCCAATGTGTCGTGAGCTTTTTTTTGACTTAAAAAGTTGTGTTATGAATATTTGAAATTTGATTTTTTTTTCTATTTCACATTGCAATCGAATAATTGAAGGAGTTTTCTGGATATGTAGCATATCAGAAATTACAACAATATTTAGATGACGCTAGAAATCGCGTGTGTATGTTTGTTTCACAGAGCAGGCGAGAAATTAAAAACAACAATGGTATTTCGCAGCGTGATTACATTGGACACATTTTAAAGAAGTAAAACATTTTGCGTTCGCTAAGTTTTCGTACTGTGTGATACGAATGTATTATATTATATTACGTAATTTGAAAAAAAGGGTTACCAGATGAAGCTATTGATCTTTGTGTCGGTCGATCGAAAAATTAGATAAAGCATTATGTGCATGAGCATTTTTTAAAAATGGGGTCATTTCACTTGTTATGTTTAAATGGTAAAAAATTGAATAACTATATTAGAAATAGCTTCCGTTTTTTGTTTACGATAGAGGACTTACGCAATCTTCAAATTTCCATGTCACACTGTGCAACAGATAAAGACAACCGAATGATGGGCGCGATTTATTAGGCAAAATCAAATTTATACAGTGTTTATTCTGTTTGCATATGGATGAATACTGTTAAGCTATGTAGAATTGTCTCTTCTTTCAAGATAGGTTCGAACCGATCTTATTTAAATTAAGCGAATTATAAGCAAAAAACTTTTTTGTTCCCAAAATTTAAAAACCAAGGCGATTCGAGCAAAAAAAAGTTTTTTTACAATCGGTTAAGGCGTTTGAGCTGTGTGCCGGATACGAAAAAGCGTGACTCACAGATTCATAGACAAATCAAGTGTTTATATCGGAGCTTTAGCTTACGCTATTCGTGCCTAAAAATGAAACACCCTTTTTTGTCCAACCGATTGATCGGTTGGACATTAATGATCTACAATCTACTGCCACATTGTGCATATTTATCAATTTTTCAGTCGGTCTTTGATTGTCGGCCATCAGTTATAGCCCTAACAGTTTATCATAGCCGTTGATATTAGTCACAGATCAACTTTCATTTATATTTAAGGCGAGGTGAGAATACCTGTTGTGTTACAAAACGATTATCAGATCAAGCAATATTGCTGTTCTTGTATGGTACTGGAAGTTGAACATACATGTGTTCAATACCAGATACAGCCCATACAAACGTATGATATTATATACATAGTACATAGGTATTTGGTACCAAACTAGGTTCCACGCATTAACAAAGTCATTGTCTCATGTAATTTTCACAGGGTAGTTATAATTAGTTATCTCTACAGCAATATTGCACTGTTAGCTTCCGTATACCATCAGCTATAGATATCTTATACAGTGTGTTTGGATTTTATATCAGTTTTTTATTTATCCATTTTTAAATTTTTTGATGGTACATAGACAAACGCTACCAATATCAAAGAGTAAAGAAATAGAAATTTAAAAAACAAATTGTGGGAATATGTACCTACTGTTAGTCAGAGTGCCCGTCGGCAAAAATTTTACCGACACATACTCTCCCCAAACTTTGTA
This sequence comes from Xanthostigma xanthostigma, assembly GCA_963575645.1. Lineage (NCBI taxonomy): Eukaryota > Metazoa > Arthropoda > Insecta > Raphidioptera > Raphidiidae > Xanthostigma > Xanthostigma xanthostigma. The sequence goes on from OY754471.1 coordinate 26,945,978, forward strand.
TATTATGGCTTCATTAGGCCTAGTCGGAGACCTATTTCCTCTATGGCTTTTCTTGATTTTGGGGCGTTTTCCCTCTAAATTTTCCGAAAGATGTCGTCTTGACGACATGTAAAAATTTATAGATACTGTTTGTTTTTTTATTTGGATAGCTTAAAAACTTCAACCAATAACATGAACCATTTAAAATGTCTGAGACCTCGAATATGGTCTCAGACATTTTAAATGGTTTATGTTATTTGTCAGAGAATATTATTTTAGCGTTTTGGTTGAAGTTTTTAAGCTATCCAATTAAAAAAACAAACAGTATCTATAAATTTTTACATGTCGTCAAAACGACATCTTTCGGAAAATTTAGAGGGAAAACGCCCCAAAATCAAGAAAAGCCATAGAGGAAATAGGTCTCAGACTAGACCTAATGAAGCCATATACAAAGTTTGGGGAGAGTATGTGTCAGTAAAATTTTTGCCAACGGTCACTCTATGTTGGCATTGATATAAATATTATTTAAAATTGTTTTAAATATACCTATTTTAACGTTTTGTGTTTGTAAAACGGCAAATATACCTATGTGACGCGAGCGTATCAGAAAATTTGTAGGAGAACTATAATAAAACAAAAATTGTCTAGGAGTCTTTTTTTATGTAGACTTTTATTATAGCTACGATTATTTTTTCGAAACTTTGTCCTTTATTTTCCTAGACTATATACTAAGTTTGAAATTCTGACCAAAATTTTGACCATTTTTTGAGTGAATTTCGATAATTTTTGGCCGAATTTTGATCTTTTTTGGGTCAATTTTGACTATTTCTTGGGTTAATTTGTTGTATTATTTTTTGGTCTGGCCACCTTTCAACTCTGATTTTTATGTTATTAAAATTTTATTTTAAAGCTCAATTTAAAAATTTCTATCTAACAAACTATGGGGCTCCATTGGACCTCAATAAGTCCTAGGTCTTGATAAACCTAGATTCGTTTTACCATGTATAGTCGATCTTCCACCTGAAAATTTCTAAACCCAGTAAATCAAAGAATGAATGAGATAACTAATAGGGCCCATTTGTATTTGAAATTTTTAAAACCCAGAGTATAAAAACTGTTTATAATAATGGAATTTAAAACATTCGTTCATTTTAGTTTAATATTTTGATGTGAAACATCTATTGGGGCGGAAACCGGGTCTATCTGTACCTATGTATGTATGTATGTGCACGCGCAACTGCTTGTCCACTATAGTGCAAGCTGCAAGTAAAATGCTTTACAGAACACGTTAGTAAATCATCTAATAATATGTACCATTATTTTATTACTATTCTATGTTATTGTTCATTTGAGGTTAGAAATGTGTTTACTAATGTCAACAAGCGATTTATTTTCTGCGCTATTTGTTCATTTGAAGTTAGAAATGTGATTACTTGTCAACAAGCGGTTGTATAGGTTTCTATTTTTATAAAAATTTACCGAGCGGGATGGCGTAGCGGTGAGAGCACTAGACTCGCATTCGGGAGGTACCGGGTTCGAATCTCGGCGGGGGCAGATGTGACAGGGAGTTTTTACCACTACCACTCACCGAGAAACGGTAATTCCTGTACCGGCCATTTTGCTGAGGTTTTCCATGGTTTCCCTCAACAATTCCAGATAAATATCGAGATGGTTCCTTATTCAAGACCATGGCCGATTACCTGTCAAACTCCTATGCTCAAAATGTGCCTACCTTATCCTAATTTCCTAAAAAAAATTGCTATAAATTAAGTTGAAGTTATAAAAATTGTAGAAAATAACGGGAAGTGTGGTAGAAAAAAAATAGTTATGGTGCGAATGGCGTCTGTTATGACATAAAGTCGAGAAACGGACGTTAAACGCATTATTATTATTATAAAAATTTAAAACCAATACAATTATTTTACTTTACTTTTTCATTACACAAACAACGCAAGAGATATAGTTAATGGGCTGACGCGCAAAAAAAACATGTCGTCCCAACCGTCTGCCGCTTGGTACATAAACTATTTAAGTAATTTAGAGCGGCAGAAATTTCTGACCAATTGCACCCACCCTAAGCCACTCCTAAAAAAGTTTACTTATGATCAAAAGTCTACTTTCTTAGGAGTGGCTTGGGGAGAGTGCAACTGGTCAAATATTTCTGTCGCTGATATTTCCCGATCATTTGGCTCTAACAGAACAACAAACAAAACGGCAATTTTTTTTAAAATTTTAACTATTTTTTTAACATCATTGAAATTTTTTATCTCCCTTATCTTAAAATGGGTCCAGATTCCGCCTATATATCATATAAGAAAAAATGCTCTAAATTACCTAAATATTTTATGTACCAAGCGGCAGAAGGTTTGAATTGAAACTAACAATGAGCAAGAAACATCTACTTCGAGGCATACACTTTGTAGTAATTACAGGGCTATATTTAGTCACTAGAATTTTGTTAGTTTACGGGGCGAAATTTAGTTACATGGTGAAATTTAGTTGCAGGACGAAATTTAGTAATAGACTTTCGCTTAAATGTACCTATGTCCCACGATGGCTCATATTTTCGCATGAAGTTTATATAAACAGGTAAATAAGGGTTAGATTATATTATTTATCATAGTAGGAAGGGATTTGTATAAAAAATTGAACTAGATCAAACTCCATAAAATAATATTCTAACTTGAAAGTGGTTTGTATATGCTTGAAGTAGTCGGACATGTCGCACTTAGTAGTAAATGCATTAGGAAATGGGTGTGTCCAAAACATTAAAGAAAGAAAAAAAAACGATATGGAAAATACATTACCAAGTATTGTCAAAAGAATTAGAAAGACAGCTTAATTATATACAATTAAATTGTAAAGAAACAACATGCATATTATTACATAATGCCTCGAATTTTATGCATGAAGCGGAGCTCGTATATTCAGGTTAATTATTAACGTTTGTTAGAACACACAAAAAGTTTTGTTTTTTCTCTGGAGGTATTTATCATCGTCTACCAAAAAATATGTCCATTCATCTTTTTCACAAATTTTTTCACTGTGAACAAGTCAACTTCTTTCATCACTTCTGGTGGGTCTCAAAAAGCATTGTCAAAAAATCTGATGTGACAATGACCACACACAATATGCCCCCTTAAGAAAAGCACTACAGAATTTTAAATCAATTCTGCACGAAAAATAATTGATTGATTAAAACGGTATTTTTTTTAAACTGAGTACACGTGTATTTATTATAATTATTTGCACAATTTCTACGCGAAATATTTTTCTACGCATACTGATCAAAGGTTAACCTGAAAAGCAATCTTTTTTTGTTCAGATTAAGCAGTTGTTATTGTGTGAGTGTGAGTGTACAGGGAGTTTCACAAAACGACTTTGTACACAAAAACAACTGCTTAAGACTATATTTAGATACATGATCATAATCTAAGTTCATTTGTCAAACCAAAGTTTTTGACAATGCCTCTGCAACCCAGTATAAGTAATTTATTGTTACAATCATAAATTGATCATTATTTTTTTTCTAGTCATATGCATGAGGCTCCAAATTGGATTAAATTTTTATTTCGAAATATATTTTAGTTCCTGATCATATCGTAATGGTTATTTTATTAATCTGATCACTGAAAAAAATACAAATAATAAAAAAGAATGTAGAAAATACGCGCTTTTTTTGAATTTTCAAAACGCAGCGTGACGTCAGAGTATACATCAACAACAGTTTCCATGACGACTATATCGTCTCACAGTAAGATTATGTCAGTACTAGCCGCTACCCGCGGCTACGCCCGCGATTGAGATGGAAATCGACTTTTGACATGCATATTAGGGGTTGAGGGTGGCATCGAGTAAACAAATCTTTCAGGCAAATATTGCACTTGTTTTCCCGAAAAGTTATAATTTTTGTGATAAAAATAGGTGTTCCTAAAAATGTCCAAGTCACCCTTGTAACATTATAACTTTTATAATGTACATTTCGTATACTATACAATTTATATATTTTTTTTAACAGTTACTTAATTATAATTTCGTTTTGTCTGTATTTATTACATAATAATTTTGTATTACTGCTTAGAATTTTGTAAAATTTGAAATTTAGTTCCATCGTAGCATTCAATAAACCAACATTAAAATAAAATATTAAAACATCTTATCATTTCTTAAATCAAATCTGACAGCGAAAATACACGCAGCAAAATTTATTTCCCTGATTAAACAGATTTAATGATTATAAAAGAATAAAATTAAAATTTAAAATTGAATACTAAAATTATGATATTTATTTAAATCGTATCAAAATAAAATATCGATCACGGAAAGTAACCAGTGCGTTACAAATGGTAGCAGAGCGAAGTTTTATGAAGAAATAATATCAAAATCAAACAATTTATATTTATTAAATTATTTTCGTGAAGCATAATGCCGATGAATCATAGTCCGACAAGAAGACGTCCACCCACTCGGTCAACTCCAATCGACGAACAAAATAAAAAAGCAAGAAATGAAAATCAACCTCAAGTTACTGAAATGGGTGAAGCAACAAATCTACAACTTCCAAATTTTGATGAATATCAACAGTATTCAGAGCTTTATCAAAATTTAGATTTTACTAGTTCGCAAACCAGTACAACTACAACTCTTACATCATCTCTAAATACTGAAATGTGTTATACAACTGCCGGATCTACACAACCTTTGAATACAATTCAATCAGACAAGACGTTAAATTCAAATCAAGTATTCTCTACCTCATTTGAAAAATTATCTATTAATACAAATAAAATAATAGATCAAAATACTACAAGAACCAGGATGTCTCCTAAATCTACTGAACACCAATACCAACAATTAGTTCAAGCAGCGATCGTAAATACTAATCTACTGACGCAACTGCACGATAATTTATTAGATAACAAGCCAACATCGCAGAATCATTTACACCGAAATTTATTTCCAACATTTTTGCCAGATATTAATAAATTGATTTCATCAGTACCTCAAACAGATGGCACAGAGCCTAACGAATTTTTGAATTTTTTGGTTGAAATTGAAAGGATTATGAATTTACAAATAATACCTCCATCACATTTAATGGAAGGTTTAATTACTCATGTTCATGGAGCACTTCGTAAAAGGTTAGCATCTACATCCCTGCAATACAGAGATAATTGGAACCAATGTAAAAACGATATGTTAAATTATTTTCTATCACGCCAGCAAATAAGTCGTCTGATACGTACACATGTCTTTAGAATACAAAGAATTGATGAAACTTTAGCAGCATATGCTGAAGATGTAAGAATGCGAGCTTATGCTTTAAACTACACTAATCGCGATGAAGAAATTCTGATACACGTTTGGGATTCTGCATCATCTAAATATCTGAATAAAATCTGCACTCTGGACGTTCCGTCAACGTTTGAAAATCTATTTCAAATTGCGCGTAAAATTGATGAAGCCACTCGCCGCCTAGATGAAGCTAATTTACGTGAAGCTGATGCAAACTTAACAACGTCCAAATCTGCACGAATTCCGACTTCAAAAAACTGAATGACGTCGTCAAATTGAAGAACATACCGCCCTCAAAACGGAATTATTTTTCAAATTTGACGACGAAGAACAAATTACATAATAATTACCAAAATAAAATACCTTTTATCGACATCAGTATTGGTCGTCACAAATTTTCTGCCTTGATTGATACGGGAGCTTCAACAAATTTAATTGACCAGAATTCATTGAACGAAATAAAAAAATCACGAAGAATTCAGGAGTACAAGATACGACATATCACAATTACCTTAGGAAATGGTTCCAGTTGTATTGTAAAAAAGGCTGTTGAAATTGTTATCAAAATTTCTAAATTGACATGGAAAATGAAATTTCTTATACTCAACAAATTAACATTTCCTATTGTAATCGGGAACGCCAGTCTTCGCAAAACTCAAGCAATTATTGATTATTCACGATCTCAAGTACATTTTGACTTTTGTAAGGTATCTGTGCCTATAATGTTTAAATCTCCGAATGATTTCAGTGATGTTTATAATTTAATGATTGAACAACAATTTAATTTGAAGCCAGAACAAAATCGAAAATTAAAATTATTATTGTCAAGCTTTTCCGATGTACTGACAGACAGAATTGGTCATGCACACAAGTACGAAATGAAGATCCATATGCGTGATAAAATTCCTGTTTATAGAAGCCCTTATCCGTTGCCACCGCCGAAAGCTGCACAAATGCAACAATATTTAAGAAAACTTCAAAAGGACGGAATAATCGAAAAATGCGTATCGCCTTATGCATCACCTGCCTTCATTTTAAAAAAGAAAGATGGTACTCCACGACTAGTTGTCGACTACCGAATGGTGAACAAAAACGTCGTTTTCGATCCATATCCTAGCCCGAGATTGGATGAGTTGTTCCAGTGTTTAAATGGATCTGTTGTTTTTTCTACAATAGATCTCACGTCAGCATTTTTCCAAGTGCCGCTTACAGAAGATTCAAAAAATGTTACTGCGTTTGTTGTTCCATGGGGACAATATCGTTTCACGCATGCGCCACAAGGACTTTCTACATCACCTCAAGGATTGAATAGAATTATACTCGACATCTTTGGAGATTTGAAATACGACTATTGTTTACCATATCTAGATGATCTGTTAATCCATAGTCCATCTATTGAAAGCCATTTTGAACACCTCAACGAAGTTTTAACACGCTTACGAGAGACCGGTTTAACAGCAAATCCAAAGAAATCGAAGTTTTTCTTTTCAAAATTGAAATATCTCGGACACGTAATATCAACAGACGGTTTACAATTAGATCCTGAACGAGTACAATCAATTAACGACATTCCAATGCCACGTAACATCAAACAGCTGCGATCTTTTATTGGACTAGCTTCATTTTTTGGTAAATTTATACCTAACTTTGCCGAAATTTGTGCTCCGCTTAACAACTTAAAAAAGAAAGGCGTCAAATTCAAATTCACGGATGAACAAATAACCTCTTTTAAAGAAATCAAATCGAAATTAGTGTCGGCACCCGTATTGAAATTCCCCGACTTTAAAAGAGAATTCGTATTAAGATGTGACAGTAGCGATATTGCGATAGGTGCAGTATTGTTGCAAAGCTATGATGGTAACCTATTACCTGTGGCTTATGCGTCGCGGAAACTTACAGATCCTGAAAAACGTCTGATTATTTATGAGAGAGAATGTTTGGCATTAGTATGGTCCGTTCAACGATTTCGAGACTATTTACAACATAACAAATTTATTGTTCAAACTGACAACGCAGCTCTCAATTGGTTATATAACTCACCAAAAGCTTGTGGTAAAACTGCAAGATGGCTACTGACTCTAGCTAATTTTGAATTTGACGTTATGCATATTAGTGGCAAACTGAACACAGTTGCAGACGCTCTGTCACGATTATATGAAGAAGACAATACTGATGAAGATACTGTGACGGAAAGACCTCAAGAGCAGCTCAACATTCTCACCCAAATACCCGAAGTTTTTCCATCAATTAAAAAACACCAAGAAGACAACCCATATACACAAGGCATCGCTCAGCGCATAAAAACTGGAAACGATGTAAAAGACTTTGTTATATGCGGCGGTATATTGTGTAAGATTGTTGGAAAACATCGTAAACGGCGTATTTTTTTACCTGAAAAATTACGTCCATTAATAAAATATTATTTTCACGATTTGGAGTTGACTGCGCATGGAGGCACAACAAAAACTTACCGATCAATCGCTCGAAGATATTACTGGCCTCACATGTATGAAGAAATTCGAGACTACGTGGGTTCATGCGAAATCTGTCAGCGCGTTAAGCCATCGCAGCATCCTGTTGGCGCACCAATGGCATCAAGACTTCCACGCTATCCTTGGTCATCTGTACATTGTGATTATGTTGGCCCTATGTCGATCAGTTCCAAAAAAAATCGCTACTGTTTGGTTTGCGTTGATACTTACAGCAAGTTCATTCAGGTAATACCGACAACACGTTGCACGTCTAAAGTTACTGTACGTGTTTTAGAAGATATTTGGTATCAATTTGGCCCTCCAACTGCTATTTGTACGGATAATGCTCGCAATTTTACATCACGGGAATTTAAAGAAATGTGTTTACGTTGGGGTTGTAAACAAATTCTTACATCACCATACAACCCGAAGGCAAATAACGCTGAGCGAATTAACAAAGTCTTGATTGGTGGATTGGCGGCGCTTCTAAAACAATACGCAGCTAAACATAACGCATGGGATCGTTTTGTTAAGTCAGTAGTCTACGCGTACAACTCTTCGACAAATGAAACTACCGGATGTACACCAGCGTCAATATTTTTAAGAAGAGAATTGCTCAATCCTTTGGATAATTTATGGGGTATACATAAAATTGTCAAACGAGACAAAATTCCATCAAAAAACCAAATTGACGAATTTATTGAAAATTCTTTACGTAGAAGACAACATTATTATAATTCAAGAAAACCCGCAGGTCATCCGTTTCGAGTAGGAAGTCTCATTCTACAAAAACTAATCCGTCGATCTATTTCCGGCATAGCTTCACGCAAGTTTACACCTAGATGGTCCGACGTTAGAAGAATCATACGATTTTCAAGTCCTGTCAGTGTGGTGTTACGAGACGACAAAAATGGACGAATTTATCGTTCACACATTGACAACATACGTCCGTATCGTCAACGTCGTCGCCATTAACATTTATCTTATACTTATGTATTTTTTTTTATTATTTAGTTTTTTTTTTTCTTTTTTTGCAAAGGGTTGTCGCCTGTAACATTATAACTTTTATAATGTACATTTCGTATACTATACAATTTATATATTTTTTTTTTAACAGTTACTTAATTATAATTTCGTTTTGTCTGTATTTATTACATAATAATTTTGTATTACTGCTTAGAATTTTGTAAAATTTGAAATTTAGTTCCATCGTAGCATTCAATAAACCAACATTAAAATAAAATATTAAAACATCTTATCATTTCTTAAATCAAATCTGACAGCGAAAATACACGCAGCAAAATTTATTTCCCTGATTAAACAGATTTAATGATTATAAAAGAATAAAATTAAAATTTAAAATTGAATACTAAAATTATGATATTTATTTAAATCGTATCAAAATAAAATATCGATCACGGAAAGTAACCAGTGCGTTACACCCTCATTCCTGTGCAGGAGTTGGGGGTGGGGGTGATATTTATCTCCAAAGAATGTCCTCTTCAAACTAAACAACAACATAAAACCCCTTCTTAACGGGTGCTTACGTCATAAAAGGAAACTACTGTCACATTTTATCGTGATCCATCTTAATCGCGGGAAAAAATTGTTATTTAGATCAATACAAATTAATAATAAATTATGACTTTTTATAATTTTTCTGTTCAAGTGTAATAAACTGCAAAATTGATGACATTCACGTGATCAACGCCCCGACAAACCTTGAAAATGACACCCATGTTGATTTTTAGACTATTTACCTTTTTTCACCCTCTGACGGGGTTGTTTTTAAAAAATCTCGGAACACGTGTTTATTTATTTGTTGACAGGAGTAATCCTGCGCATTTTCGAATTGATACATCTATCTTATATGATTTCTCCATGCTAATTTTGAACCCCCGTTACACCCTTTTAGGGGTTGAATTTTCAAAAATCCGTTCTTAGCGGATGCCTTCGTCATAACAACTATCTGTGTGTCAAATTTTAGCCCACTCCCTCCAGTGGTTTCAATCGAATAACTTCAGAAACGGAAAGTTTCATACTAACTTTGCACCCCCTTTTTACCCCCTTCGGGGATAAATTTCCAAAATACCCCTAGACCTCATAAGGAACCTGTGTGCCAAATTTGGAGTCTCTAGATCCAGCGGTTTGCGCTGTTATTTCATCCCATTTTTTTCACGTTTTGTCACCCCATTTCCCCTTTTAGGGGTTGAATTTTGAAAAATCCTGAAACACGTATTTACTCATTTAGCGCCAGGAGTATTCTTGCAAAGTTTCGAATAAAAAGGTCTAACTAATCTTGTTTCCCAATACAAACTTTGCACCCCCGTTTTACCCCCTTAGGGGTTGAATTTCCAAAAATCCTTTCTTAGTGCACCCCTAGCCCTCATAAGGAACCTGTGTGCCAAATTTGGAGTCTCTAGATCCAGCGGTTTGCGCTGTTATTTCATCCCGTTTTTTCACGTTTTGTCACCCCATTTCCCCTTTTAGGGGTTGAATTTTGAAAAATCCTGAAACACGTATTTTCTCATTTAGCGCCAGGAGTATTCTTGCAAAGTTTCGAATAAAATGGTCTAACTAATCTTGTTTCTCCATACAAACTTTGCACCCCCGTTTTACCCCCGTAGGGGATGAATTTCCAAAAATCCTTTCATAGTGCACCCCTAACCCTCATAAGGAACCTGTGTGCCAAATTTGGAGTCTCTAGATCCAGTGGTTTGCGCTGTTATTTCATCCCATTTTTTTCACGTTTTGTCACCCCATTTCCCCTTTTAGGGGTTGAATTTTGAAAAATCCTGAAACACGTATTTACTCATTTAGCGCCAGGAGTATTCCTGCAAAGTTTCGAATAAAATGGTCTAACTAATCTTGTTTTGCACCCACGTTTTACCCCCTTAGGGGATGAATTTCCAAAAATCCTTTCTTAGTGCTTCCCTACGTTATAAAAGGAACCCCTGTACAAAATTTCAAGTTTCTAACCCTTATAGTTTAGACCTTGCGTTGATATGTCAGTCAGTCAGTCAGTCAGTCAGTCAGTCAGTCAGCTTCTCCTTTTATATATATAGATTTAGAGAAAACAACAAATAAACTTCATTTAAAACATTGACAATTTGACATCAAGGTTGACGTGCAGCGTATATCATGACGTCACATAAGCCCGCCAACATGGCCGATTGTTTAAACTGTCAATTTTTGAATGTGAAATTTATTATTTTTTTCTTATGATAATATTACATTTTTAAATGAATATCAATTTTTTCCGTATTATGGTTGACTAAATAGTCTATTAAAAATATAAGAAAATATACATGCATATGACCTATTAACACTAGGTCACATGAACTCGAAGTGAGTTGCACAAATATATAACCTCTGATCAGAACAAATACTTTAGAATTTGATATATTGAGTTTTAATCACTAACTTATACGACTATAATATAATTAACCCGTGATATTGACAAAACCATAGAATATGATAATTCGAAAAACGTGTGCCTGATGTCAACAGCTTTTTTCTATACACTTAAAGTTTTTTATAATTGTAACTGTTTCTTTTATGAAAATTAAAAGCTCGTGGGTTGACATTTTGGTTTTGTTTGATGCAACATTTGTCAGAAATGTTTTTTTTTTAATCTATTTTTGTATACACATTTATAATGTACGTTGTGTAAACTCATTTACTGACAAGTGCACTTTATTATACTACATTTTTCATTCCCCTCGTTTCATCCGATTAAAAAATATAAACACAAAGAAGACAAGATAAACGCCTCTTGTAATGCATTTCCATTTTTTGTGCTTGTTTCAAGGATAATCCCAAACGAATTATTTTTTTAATACAAAAATATTAATAAACTATCGCAAAATATTTGTAATACTTCTGACAAACTTTGTGGGGCTATGGGGGACATTAAAGCGAATACTTTTTGTGCATTAACACCTGACCGTTGACGGGACGCACAGTGTTTATTACCTATATATTAATTATTTGTTTTTTGTTTGTGCTGGGTATTTCGTTCGTAATAATAGATGGAAGAAAACTATATGTGCACTTATAAACTGTTTTTGTATTTTAGTTATTATTAAAGAGGAAAGAATTTCTTAAAACTTTTTCTCCGCAAGCACACTTTATTCTTCGTCGACATATGAGGGACCAAGTTCATACCATAACCACGCCTCAAACCAACTGGGCGATTACAGTGAATTGAGTTTGTAAACGGAATGACCCAATAAGCATAGGCGCCTTTTGCATCATCCGCAGAAGTATGTCGGAATAGCTTTTGTAGTTGCTAACGGTAATTTTAAAGATACATAATTAGTAGAATCGTTATTACTAGACTAAACATGAGACAAGGCCTAGAGTTTTTCAATGATTAATGACACGATTTTTGTCCTACTTATAATGACTCATATCTCCTCCATTTTTTAATTTTTTTTTATTTTTTCTAAAACTAGTAGGTATGTAAATGTGTAAAATATTTTTTTATACACTTAACAACTGCATGATAAAAACATTTACATTTATACGCTTATTTTTTCTAGCGCCAAGGTGGTGTAACCCCAAATAAGGTGTTTTAAGTAAATTAGAGAACTTATCACTATTATAGGCAAAATTATTAATCACACTAATATAATATATTCTGATCCAGGTAACAAAGTAAGGTTATTTAAACCAGCAATTAATTGTCTCGTGTTAAACTTATTTCATAAAATTCTGCTACGTTTCGTCTACAAGATCTCATATTAAATAAAAGTATTTAATGATTTATTCAAATAACAAGTATTAATGAGTTTACAGGCGAAAGCCAAAGAAACTCAAAAAAAAAAAAATAATACATAAGTAGTAAAATATAAAAAAAGTTATAAAAGTTTAAAATAATTGTCTTAATAATTTTTTTATGGAACTCAAAGAGTTATCCATAATATCAATATTATTTTTATTGATTAGATCACACATCACATGCAGCGGCGAATTTGCCAAGCGTACGGTTTTAGCATTGGGCAAATAAAAAGTAGAAGTGACTCGTGTTCTGCTTACATGTACTCTGAAAGGAATCAGACTCAAAAATGCAGAATTGTCCATCATATTATGTAGAACTTTATACAGATAAAGTACCGAATAATAGTTACGTCTAGAAGCTATAAAACATTTAAAATTAAATTCAAATAGCAATAGTTCATGATCAAAACCTTGAGGTGGATATGATCCATGCTTTCTGAAGTAAAGATATTTTAAGAATTTACGCTGAACAGATTCCAAATTATTAATGTGCACTTTATACACCGGACTCCAGACAACCGAAGCATACTCTAGCACAGGCATAACCAACGTTTTAAATAATAAAGAAAGAGTATTAATATTATAGATATCTCTTGAATTTCTTATAATATAAAACCAAGTACCCTTTGAGCGTTTCCACTAGTAATTTTAATATGTTCAGAAAAGTCAAGTTTTTATCCAATATAACACCGAAGTCTTTTATTTGATTTTTTATTTGTAGATTATATTTATCCATTTTGTATTTAAAATTAATATTAATATTTAGGCGTGAAAAGCACATAACACTGCATTTTGATACATTAAAAAATAATTTATTTTGCAAACTCCACTTATATATATTATTAACATCTATTTGTAATTGTTTGCAGTCATCAATACTAGTTACCCGTTTAAATAATTTTAAATGATCAGCATACAGAAATACCTCAGAGTGTTTCATTACATCAACAATATCATTTATAAATAAAAGGAATAAAAGGGGCCCAAGGTTTGATCGTTGAGACACCCTAGATGTAGCACTGAAGGGTTTAGATATTGCATTGTTACATTTAACCATTAGGGATCTATCTGTTAAGTAAGATTTTAGCAGCACTAATAATTCTTTACTAATACCAAAATTTGAAATTTTTTGCATAAGAGTTGACTGACAGTAACTCATTAGAAACGCCACAATGACCTTCTCAAGTATTATCGATGTTTCAAAATGCTGGAATGAAAACTTAATTCCAACTTTTCTTAATTTACTTGATCAATATTTGGAATGTATACAAGACATTGGGCGCAACATTAATTTTGATGATATACCGTAATTTAAAAATGGTTAAATGAAAAGTATACTTAGAATAGCTTATCAAATAAATAAAATTATCGACCAATTTTTTCAGACTGTATATTGACAAAAAAATATAAAATTATAATTCAATAATTCAATAGATGACATTTCGGTCCGGATTTGGAGCGTCTTTAGAAATAATCTAAAAAATATAAAACATAATTACTATCTACTTATTTTCTAATAGAATTAAGAATCTTAATTCTATTAGAAAATAAGTAGATACTAAGTCTTTTTATATTTTAATGTCTTTTTCTTTTTTTATATTTTTTAGATTATTTCTGAAGAAGATCCAAATCCGGGCGAAACGTCATCTATTAAATTATTGAATTATAATTTTATAATTTTCTGTCAATATACAGTTTGAAAAAATTGGTCTATAATTTTATTTATTTGAAGAGTTCTATTCAGACGTTAATCTAAGATTAGAATAGCTTAGTTTCAATTTAATCTGTTGGTGATTGTTCATATAATGTTATGAAAGTTTGGTAAACTTACAGTGAATGTCGAGGACAACCGTCGCTTCCTTGGGCTCCGTCAATATAGTGTTGACAGCTTGACACGTGAAGATTGATTTCAGATCTTGTCTGCCGATCGATGGCCATAGCAATCTGTTTTCAATGACGTCACCTGCGTTTTGTTCGTATTCTTCATCCACCAGCACGCCATTGACGAGCCATCGGACTGTCGGCTCTGGCTTACCGCCGACAACGCGACACGTAAGCGTGACGTCATCGCCTTCCTCGTGTGGGCCCACCGTCTTGTTCAATTTGCGACCCCAGCGATCGAGGATTGTTGGTTGTTCTGGTGGTACTGTAACAAATAATATATTCTTTTAATAGAATTCTCTAACTAACAGTATGTTAGTACTCGAAAAAAGCGAATACCGGTCGAGCAGAAAAAGAACTGGATTGAGGAATTGAGTATACAACAAAATGTTTTCATTGGCTGCCCGATTTGGCAAAACAAATACATTTTGAAATTAATTTAGGTGCAATTCGTGTGATTGTCATTTAAGTAATGGATCGTTTTATTTTTCGGCTGGAGTTTATTATTTTATAATTACTCGAATAGGTCAGAGAATAAAAGTTAAGACAATTTTTAAAGCATCTTCCTATCATTGACTCGACTTACAAAAATATCTGACTTGTACGATACACCACACATTTAAATCTTAATGCTGTATCACGCGACTGTCGAAATTTTAATGTCTTTTTACATTTTGCTTTAGAAAATATTTTTTCATGTAAAAATTCAGTGCAAAATTCTAAAAGTTTATAATCTCAATTATATATTTTTCGACACTTACTGCGGTCAACCTTAAATTCTCCGAGATTCATATACCTATTATAATGCACATCGTTCTTACAGAATTAAACTCGATTTTATTTCTACTAATTCTCGAAGCTTTTAACTCACGACTTTGTTTTTTCTTGCTACATAGGGCCAATTATTTCAATACTGTCAAAACGCCTATTTTAAAATGCTACATTGCAATTAAAAATAATTATTAATAATATAAAATATTATACACAATTCGCAAACTTATTTCTCACTATTCAGTTGTGTGAATTTTAAGTACACAATTAAATAGTGAGTTCATATTTAAAATATATAAAGACGCGTTTCAGACTGATTTAATGTCGCATACGGAGTATGTGATCTATTTAAGAATTTTGGCAAAGTTTGATACTTTAACGAACTGAACTGTCAAAATTATTAAATCAAAAGAATACAATTCAACAGTAACAGCCTACTGTGTGTCTCTACACCTATATTATGGTAGTTTTCATTCACCAGGTTTGCAAACAAAGGCTAAAAAACTTTATTCATCAAGGTCAAACTAAACACATAGCAGTGTGTAGCCAAGCTCGGCAACTGCATGACATGTGTATTTATCCGAATAATTTCCAGCTATCTTCTCAAAACTTATTAATAAGGTGGAAACGAAGGCTCCAATACTTTTAATTATTTTTAATTAACATTTCAATTTAATTATTTTATCTCAATCGTGTACAGAGCCACGGGTAGCGGCTAGTATATACAGAATGTGACAATACAAAAAGTAATCATTAAATAGAATTATCGATCAATTTTTTAGACAAATATATTAACAAAAAATATATAAATTCAATACATTAACGTTAATTATATTGAAAAGTTCTATCAGACGTTTTTCAAAGATTTGAAAAAGTATTCATATCCCAACAAAAACATAAATGTGTTAGGTACCTAGACAGAACAGCTTCGCCGAAGAAGAATTTATATCCAAATGGGGGTGCCAGGCTTTCACTTGGTAAGTTTTCATGCTTTAAAATTGACTCGTGCTAGAAAACTTATCAATTTAAGCTTGGCACCCATTTAGATATAAATCCTTTTTTGGCGAGACTGTTCTTTCTTGGTACCGAATTTGGATCGTTTTTCTCACATTTATGTTGTTGTTGGGATTAAATATGTAATATAGTTTCGTAATCATGAAATATATCTAAGGCGAAAACGGGTCAATGTTAATTGGAGTTTTTTGTCTTAAATCACGTATGTACAAACCCCGTCAATATTGATATGCGGTGAATATCATTTAAGCCGCAATATTATGAAAATCACTAAAGAGAGATTGCAAACTATGAAGACTGCATTCTGTCATCTATCTGTCTCTCCTCAACGGTGAATTGGTCTTGGAGGAGAAAAATAGTTGTCCCAAGTCTTGTTTTCAATGTTTTTTTTGTTAGGGTTTTATGAAAACAATAGTACCTATTTAGTGATGAATTTTGAAAATATTGACCAACTTAAAAGGACAGTAATGGAAGATTCTCGAATGTTTACCATACAGATGGTTTATTCTGTTTTAAATATTTTTTTAACTGTTTAGGCTACTGTTTAGCCGTTATGTTGATATTTGTGAAAACTTGTAGTTTTCACGTTTTTAATTAAACTTTTATCAAATATGTTCTTTCTCGGTCTATTTTTCATTTTATGTAGAACGATTCTGTATAATGCATAAATGCTTTCCATAGCTACCATATTAATATAACTCATGTATAATTTAAATGAAACATTTCAAAAAATGGTGACAAATTATTCAGGAGGATATGCAATGTTGTGAAATTTTGGTTCGACCCCGAGGTTACGCCATTTATTCTGGCAAGTTTACTAAATCATAGTTGTTCGAATTCTAAATATGTCGGCATTTCACGAGCATATCATTTAGTATAATACATAATATTGTGAACTCGAGATACGTGGAATGCATTTGATTCAATAAAATGCAATACTTTGATAATATGGATTCGATGCAGAGATGGAGATCATATAAAGCTTGTAAAGTGGTATAAACGAATAAATGGAAGAATGAGGATTATAGTTTTATTCTTTTTAACCTTCAAATTCTACGGACTGTATTTTTATAGAGAAAATGCTTGTGGAAATACTAGATATTATTTTTTTAAACACTCTTTCATTAACGTAACTTGTCTGTTTCTATCCAATGGACTCCTTTAAATCAATTTTCAAATTTGAAATTTTGCACACGCATAAAGAATCAATGACAATACAATAATTTCTATGTTTGTTTCATTGCATATAATATGTTTGGTGATTGTGTTCTTGAACTTTATATTTATAGATTTACCTAAACTTAGTACCTTATAAATAATACAAGTATTGTAACATCAAACTCAGGTCATCAATTAAACAAAACCGGTTACAAAGCAACATATATACGCATTGAAGCGGATTCTCAACCCGTAAATAATTAAGAAATCGAAATGAAAAACAAATGTGTCATCACTATTTTTACCAACGACGGAATGACGAAGGTATATCCGTTTAGCTTGAGAGATTGTTTGTTTGTTTGTTTGTACACTCGAATCTCGCCATTTATCTGGAAAACGGTTTGATCAATTCAGATGCTGTTTTCTGTAAAGGGTTTGTAATTCATCTGCGATGGTTCTTAGATAGATATTACGATGGTAAAGCCCCAGGGGGCGCTGCACTTTACAGAAAAATTAATTTTTATACATAATACATACTACACCATATAATATATATACAGAAACCATAACAGATCTAATACAAAACAAGCGTCCGTTACTAGTGCTTTTTGTTACAGCAATACAGTTGAACATTTATTAAAAACACAATTATGAGCACTCTTGCACATAACGCGATTCGATAGCTAGGCTCTCAGATATAGCTACACTGTGCACGCTAGTTCGGCTAGACCATATGAACTCACTTATACAAAATCTAAAAAAGTTTAAAATAAAACAAAATAAAAATTTTTGAAAAAACCCACGTCGAATGTAAATTTTGTAATAGAAAATGAATTAAATAAAAATCTAAAATCCTCCGACTTAAAACAGGTAAGCAAGCAAAGAAATTCCGTCCGGGGCTGACATTTGCTGCCCTGAATTAAGAATAGAAGAATATAAATTAGACTACAGTTATTTAGGTACCAAACGTGATTTTTATCAGCCAAATACTCTAAAATTTCAATATTTTAGTTCATTTCAGGGCAGCGAATGGCAGCCCCTGACGGATTTTCTTTGGTTACTTACCTGTTTTAAGTTTGGGGATTTTAGAATTTTATTTAATTATTTTTCTATTACAACATTTACGTTCGTCGTGGTTTTTTTCAAAATTTTTAATTTTGTTCTATTTAGTGTGTAATAGTAAATGCTGTAAGCACACTGTTTTTAATGGATGATACAAATACTGCAAAACAGCTGTTCTATGTTTCACATTTCGATTGTAAGAAACAGTTTGCGTTTAAAAAGAATAAACCGTCTGTATATCCGCTGTATGATAATATCGGAGTACAGGAGGGTGGGTAGGCGGTACGGCGAGCTGTGCTGGTAGCGGACAGCCACCTAATCTTTAATCCTGTGTGTTTGATGCTAAAACCTTTTGCTTGAAAACGTTCCCTATCTACAGTGAAACGAAATAAAATAGAAAAAAATCAAATTACCGTTATCTTTCTCTGGACACGACGGGCAACTGAATCGATTTAAATGAATGATACTGCTAAAAACATAAGTATATTTTAAATTTTTCTTGTACTGGCATTTCAATACAATAAACTCAGGTCGCAGTGCCCAACCCTGCTGACAATATACTGTATATGCTAATATGTAGGCATTGTGGTTTCACTATGTGAACTTAAATTTGATTTTGGACAAAATAAAATATTTAAACTCTAAATACATCTCTTAAAATGGTATTTTTTCCAATGCAATATTATTATCAATCTAACATCTGCACCGAGTTAAATACACCGGACACCCTTCAGTAAGGAAATTCGTATCTGTAAACTAATAATTTTAAGTCCACTCCTATTGGGTAAATTTTTTAAAATTTTTTGTTATATTTACTAAAGGGTAAAATTTCAATTTTGAAATGATTCTCAAAATTTTTCGATATTTTTGTACCAAAAGATAATTTTAAGCTAAAAACCACCCTTAAAATGGTTCTATTGGGCCATTTTAAATAGACTTCGTACAGTAATTGATTACGACATTATACTATTGTCAAACGAACCTAAAATATAAATATTCATGAAATTAGGAAATAAAAAATTTGTGATTTTTTTGGTGAACTCTTTATAATAGCATGCTTACATATTTTTTATTAAAAATTGATTTTGACTAAGAAACACTACAATTTTGCGTGAATGAATATTAATTCATTTATAAAAGGTATCTCAAGAAAAAATAAGCTTTTTTCACCTTTCCTAGACTTTTATCACTCGGAAATTTAAATAATGAATGCAGAGTAACGGAAGAAGCTGGTTAAAACGACGAACAGAAAGAATAAGGAGAGAAAAAAGGCGGCCTAGAAATGGAATGTATAACTGAATATATTATTACTTGTAATAAGCTTACGAGCACACAGATGGCGACAGATTCTGTAGCTTTTTTCCTTTTCCATAAAATATCACTGTACATATAAACGTATAGCCACAGGTTATGTTTTTATTGTAGCTTAAATAAAATACAGGGGAATTTTTCTCTTACAGAATCCTGGAACATTTCAAACTTCTTTTCATGCAAGTCCCTGAGGGTAGATTTAGAACTAGTGATTTTTGTCAATGTGACAAAAACATTTTATATTAAAATGGTGAATATTATTTTTATGGTTAATTAAAAATTTTAAAAATCACAATTGACATAAAACAAAAATTTTTCCTGTCCGAAAATTTTAAATAAATTAAAAATTGAATTGCCTTAGTCAACAATGATTACTATAAGATATTAAAACAGATAAAAAAAAATTGCTCAACGAAAGGAAGAACAAAGCAAACAAAAATAGAATTATTAAATTGTTTAAGTTGTGAAAAAATTATAAATGCAAGTTATCTTAGGTCATATAATTTAGAATCAATCGTATTTATATATGAATGTGCATTAAGTATTGATTTCAGTTTATCATATTTTTTCATACTGATGTTAAAATCGCATAAGCACTTATGAAGCTTTTAGTCAATAACAATAACAAAAAATGTAATGTAGAATAGTGTTAAAGTACTTAGAAGCGTTACAATTTTCAGTTTTATATTTAAAGGCCGCTGCACACGAGACTGGATTTGCCGCTAGATTTCTTACTAGATTCGACTACTAGTGTTCTAGCGCTGGTTTTCTTAATTGCATGTATGTGCTCGCTTCATGCGAGACGTCATTCCAAGCTTGTTTTGGAGATAGATCTGGTGCGCACGCAGTGACAGTTTAAATATAAACACAGCGTGTCACAATGTGTTTGCTGTCTGACTCTGACCAGAATTATGCCATGTTAGTTTGTAGGCGTTTGTTCATGTTGCCCATGTGACATGATACTGCTTTTTGATTGGTTCTTGCTCATACCTAGGAAGAAAAATTGCCTCTGTTCTAATTTTAAAACTTATCTTGTCAGCTAGCAGGCGAGCCTGCAGTGACATTATTTCAAGCCTCGTAACCAGCCTACTGGACAGCAGAAGTCCCAACAGTGTTCCCAGCCTCGTGTGGAGCAATATTAAATTTTTCTGTACGCATTTATGCAACGATAAATAATAGCATTAGAGTCAAATGTGTGAACATGCATATGTATGTATGAATGTATAAAGTAAAATTAATAGACCCTGTTGTTAAAATCAGTAAAAAAATATTATATTAAATTTTATTCTAGGGGTAGGGAGTGAGGGTGTAAAATATTGTTACACTTAGTTAAGAAAAAAGATACGGACAACAAAAAACAAAATGTTCAAAAAGGTTTGAAGATATGAATTATAAATACAATAATCAATGGAAAAACTACAATACTTTAACAAAATTGCACAAAATAATTTTCTCTCTTGACAAATAGTTCATGGAAACCTATTATGAAATTGTCAAAATATCGTGAGAACTTATTCTTTAAAATTATGCTAAAATCTAATAACTTTGTGACAATTGGCAATGCGACTTCTACATATTATTATATTTTTTACTTATAAGTTAATCGCGTTTAACTTGTTATATTTTGTTACGGTGAAAAGATTAAAAAGAATGAACTGAATACTTATTATTTTCATATAGGTACAAAAGAGCCACGAAAATGAGTATTAAGATTAATATTATGGGCAAAATAAAAATTCATTTAAAAAGTACTTTGCTGTGCAAGAAAAAAAAATAAAAAAAAATTCTGGCCAATTTAGCTTTTTTGTGAGTACGAAGATCATATTACTTATCCGTATTGTTCTGTAAAATTGATCACATTTCTTTAACCATTTCGAAATTTTGACTTTTGCAACGTTTAAAAAAAAATTTACTTTTGAATTAGGAAACAAATTATTTGAATAGGTACACTTTTAAACCTAACCTCAAACTAATTTTAAAAGTTAATTTAAAGTAGGAATTGGAAGGAAGATATTTTTTCTTCGTTAAGAAAAAATATTATTTCTGTTTACATTTATATAAATAATAATTTCCTAAAGCACTACACTATCCAACTTATAAATGTTGTGTGATAAAACCAAGTCATTAGAATTTCAATGACATTTTTATTTTAAACATAACTACAGTTTATAACTGTTACTTACGTCCCTTGATAAAACTACTTTGTTCAAAGATTGTGCTGAAAATGTTCATATATTTTAAAACAAATTAGCAAAATACATTTAGTCAGTTGTGCACAGCTTGAATGCCCGACAAAAAACTCGCATTGTATTCCATTCTCAGTTTACAACTTTAAAACCTTTTATTGTGCCACCTGTGTACCATGAACTTACTCTGGAATCATTGTGCTATAAGTTGTCTGTACAGTGTTACTAATTCAACTATACATGCGGGAAGCCTATCTTATTTTCAATATTATTGAAAAGTTCTAATCAGACGTTAATCAGAGATTTTACTAGCTTATTTTTAATGTATTTGACTATAATTAGTATACAAATGCACACTGTTGACGTTGGAAAGATGGCGGGACATAGATGAGAGACAATAAAGTCTCATACTTACGTAATTTGGAGAAACTTTGATGTGTCTCTGTATGTATTTGCGCGATAACTTTCGAAAATGTAATTGATTTAGATTTTATATTTATATTTAAGTAAAACATATAAAGATAATTTCAGGTATCTGTCATTTATAACCCTGGCGCAAAATGGGTGTTATCCGATTTTGTGTCTGATTTTGGTGTTGTTTTTTTAGTTTGAAAGAGCATGATTGTAAGATGGTTCTTAACTATAGAGTTTCGTTTGAAAGTACAGAAAAATAAAATAAATTAAGAATTTAATTTGAAAAAATACTAATAATCTAGACATATGAAAATATCTCGTTAGTAATTGCAGTTACTACGAGTTGATACATTATGTTAAGCGAGTGCTAGCGAGATTAATCACACGAGAATAACGTACAAGATACATAATATATTCTTAACACGTGTCTTGTATAAAATAACTGATTTTCTACATCATCATAAGTATATTCTAATATTTTTGACAGTTCACGGTCACGTTCATGTTTATATTGTTTAACACCTACTTTTGTCTCTGTTGTTCATATGGAATTAAATGACAACTGACACAGATGTCACTACTCGACATAGTATTACTTTTGTTTAACTTTACGCGCTAGTTAAAAAAAGGGTCATTTTATAACCGTCATACAGACATGAAAAGCAGCTATTTTTTAGGGGGTCGTGTAAAAAAGTTATTATCTATAATGTAAAACACTTAAAAGCAATCAAGAATTGAGGATAAATAAAATAAATATAAATAAAACTCATGGCCATATTATATATTAATCTTGGAACAAATTTAATCGCCACAATAAAATTTACTTTTAATTTTCTTTTTAATTCACAATTTAAAATTGTTAGTTGAAGTATAAAATACACACTGGAACTATACTCCTTGGTATCTTTGTTGAATATTGTGACGCTCATCCAAAAATCTGACCAATGGCGTTAGTGTAAACGTCAAAAAAAATCATTAAAATAATGTGTTATCCTAACTCAACTGCACACAAAACTTCCACTAACTTTTATGTTTTACAACTATACACTTCAAAAAAGGTTAAAAAACAACACAGAAATAAATTCACAAGAGTAACTGCAGATATAATACTCCACGCTCATAGATTAGGTATTAGGATCTATGTGGTGGCCATTATTATTTTCTTAGGCGAATAAATATTTATACCCGAGAGTTTAGACAGAATAGATTTATAGCTGCAGTAAATATAATAATGCTTGGTGAATTTAATTTTCGCTATTAATTCGGAGGAATGAAACAAATGAACCAAATAAATAACTACTTACGTTCGGTGAATATGGCCATCAAAAAAGAAAATTTTATTGAGAGGAATAAAAATAATGTAGATACCTATTTAATTATAAAGGTCTGTGTTGTAAACTCGATGATAACTAGAGTCAACAAGATCTACACTTTTGTAATTATGAACCTAAATGAAATAATTTTTCTTTAGAACAGACATTTTAATAAAAGCTCGTGTTTAAAACAAAATTAGTCATTATTACACGATTTTTTTTAAACTGGAGTTACGTTCTCCCACCACCAAAACCGGAACTTCCACCACCTGCTACTTTTTCAAATTTTTCACACGTGTTTTAAATATTATTAGAACCAAAATATAACAATGTTGTGTTGTTATCGAAACTAGACCCGACTGCGAAGTTTCAAATTAATTGGACAAGTGAAAGTGGGTCAAAAATACGTTACAAGATTTCACCCGTGCAGACAGAAAAGTGAAACTAAATAAAACTTACAAAAAGTATCAGGGAGGAATTTACTAGTCCATTAAGCTATGCTATGCTGTCTAAATTAAAGGAAAATATGATTGTCAATTATCATATAATGTGAGACAGTGCAACTTTACTTTTGTTTTTGTGTTTACTGTAAAATGTTTAGATAATTTTTTTTAAATGAATCTTAAGTTGAATTAATAGTACTAGATAGAACAAGCCGAATTAATCAATTCAATTTGTAACTAGTTTATTAGCATGATAAGCTAACTGTAAGTACATTTCACAAGTATCATTAATGTGAACGAGTTGTATACAGGTGACCGGTAATTGCTCGTATTCCTCTCGGGAGAAGAAACTATGACTAATTTGGATGATTTAACCTCTATCAGTTGTGGGTCGGAAACGAATCATTTTCAAGAAAATCTACTTCGGTTTTCTTTTTACAAAAATCCAAATTTCGGAAGTTAAAAATTAAAAAAAAATTGTTACTTTTTGGTAATAAAATAAAAATTCTCCACAGAAGTGTTATTATCATAAAAGAGTAGGTACGCATTTCCGACTCCCAAATGATAAGGTTAAATCATTCCAAATTAGTCATAGATTCTTCTCCCGAGAGGAATACGAGCATCCGCCAGATAAGACGGGTATTGACTATCATTGTAATATGCATGTTGAAAAGATTACGATTCTTTAAATATAAAGAGATTAAAGTACTAGGAGCAGGTTCATTTGCATATTATGAATCTGAATGAGTTATAATATTAATTATAAAAATTGTTAGTGTATAGATTAATGCTCATTCAAATAGAACCATACTTTCTTATAAAAGTTAGAAGGTTGGACAAGCTTAGATGTTTACACATTAAAAAAATAAATTGAAAAAAAAAACATTTATAAAACAATGGTTTTCGTTTGCCGAAAAAAAGAGAAAATCATTTATATCTCAATAATTTTCAACATTTGTAAAAAGGAAAATCATTGGGTGCTCATAAAAACAGTAATATTTTGTGAGCGCCAAATGCTTCCCTGTTTACAAAAGTTGATCAAAATTATTTTCTACTTTTTAGTGCAACAGAATACCATTGTTAACAAATGTTTTTTTAAGTAATTTTTACTTTAGTTTAATAAATTATTTGTATTTTATGCAATTGAAAAACTACATTTTTTTGACGTGAAAACATTTATTAACTCGTTAAGTATATAGATAGATGGTCGAACTTTCTTGTGTCACAAAATATCCGTAGATTTCAATCGCTAATAACTACGAGCCTAAATAATGCGTTAACAACGGTTGCGCTGCGCACACAACGGGTACATCATGTCTTTATGAGTTCATTGCGCAGGATTTGCCTGTAACGAGAGAAATGCAATAAGTCTAAGAAATTGAGTGCTGAACGAAAACGAGAGTTACGGCAGCGTCGAACAGAGAACGAAAAAACCCAAACGTCTACGGACCATGTGCAGGCAATAAAGGAAACAGTAATACTCGATGTTTTCACGAAAAATTTGCGACGCGGACCCGAACTGCGTTTTTCTTTAGTTTTGTGGACAGTATTTATCATAGTTTTAAATAGACACATATATATTGAAGACAAAATTAAGTATACTATTTAATTAACGTTACATGCAAGTCTACAAACAAAAATGTAACTTTTTTCAATGGTTATCATAATAATTTTATTGAGATGTATTTAAACATTAAAATTCTGCTATTTTCAGTGGCGATTTTGAGGAACTGTTTATTTTGCAATTCACGAATGTTAACGAGTTCAATATACTACCATTGACCAGATAGAATGGGTAGAGTATATCAGCTACCATGTGCATAGAATAGACTCAGGTCGTCAGTCTATCAGACTGAATAAACATACTGGCATGTCCGGAACAGCTCAATTGCAATTACTCAAAGGCAGTGCCCAGCTATACTGTCCTTACAGCAGACAACTTCGCTTCACTGACCATTTACGTGCATTGGTCCTTATCTAGACACACTTTACTATGCACTGTATGTATGGATATATTTTATGTATTTTTGTTCGCCATTGTCCACTGATTGTAGTCGAACATTTATGTTTTTTTTCCTTGTTAATGTTCTGTGTTCAGAAGCGTATCAGACAATTTTATTTGTGGACATGACAAATGTAGAATTTGTCAAGTAATTTTATTATTAATTGTTAAAAGTAATTGATTATTTTTAAACTTTTATTTTATTCAGAAAATTTGAACTATCTTGGAAATTTAATCCATTGGATACATGTCTCAAACCTGATACAACTTACCCCAAACTTGAAGAAAATAGTAATAATGATACAAATATATAACAAGTTTCAATTATTTTGAGTTTTGACACATTAATATCTGAATAGTAAAACGATTTATCAAAACCGTTGACATGTACTAATGATATGAGGTTTGTTCCAAGCAGTCGCGAACGGTAACAGAACCGTGGACAGTCTTGTCACTGCGTAAGACTGTCTTGCGCACTAGCTCAAAAATCGGTACTGCGCAAGACAGTCTTGTAATAAGACTGTGTACGTTTCTGTTACCGCTGCTTGGAACAAACGTTTGGTTAGTTTTGCAATACAGACTTTTTGCTCAAAAATGTTACAACTAACTCAATTCTACACGTACGTATATAGTATATGTATGTTCCAAGTCAAAAATTAAAATATAATTAACTAATGACCGGGTCCGTCTTTGCACGAATTTGTAAATTGCCATCGTTTTTTCATCGATTAAGCTACAAAATTGGTCTCCACGAAAAGCGATTTTTTTTAACGCGATAATATTATATAGGGTTCATTCTAAATATTGGTGAAAAAATTTTGAAATCGGATGAATAGTTTCGGAGATTACCCTCTGCATATATACAAACTCATAAAATTCGCATTCTCTCTTTGTAAGGTTCCTCCTTCGCATACCTGAGCCCCAGCTCTCGCGTTGACGCCACCGCCGACCGCCATTCTATTTATGTTGTCAGATATGTTCTGAATTAAATAAGCAAATTTTTTCACCATATCAGCTTCGTAAATTATTCATTATTTTTTTATCAAAATTTGAACTTCATTGTAGAACTTTTCAATAGGAACAATTTAGCTATACATTATTTTCGTGTAGTTTTAATTATTCACGTAGCGGACGCCGTGGAAGCTCTTAAGGCCTAGCACACATGAAGAGCGTTCAACGCGCGTTAGCCCAACGCGCGTTGAACGCCTCTCATATAAACTAGGCCTTAGAGGCACGACTTTTTCCTACTTAGTTGAAGAATATCATCATAACTTTAGCTAATTTTCACATAATATACATAATATATAGCCTATGCTGGTCCGGAGTAGGTAATGTACCTTTGAAATGTTGAAATTTTTTTCAAATAAGTGCAGTGGTTCCTGAGATTACCCTCCGCATACACACAAACTCACAAAATTTGCTCTCTCTCTCTTTATAATATTAATATAGATTAGAGGGGTGTACTAAGGAGTTAAGATTTTTATTTTGTCTAGTAAATATCAAAATATGTGTATTATGCAAAATAATTGTAATCGGTAGGGTTTTGAACTGCAACCAGCATTTTTTAGCCTAGTCGAGTGCTCATTTGCTAAGGTATAAAATACTTTTTCTGATGGTCTAAATTTACAAAAAATATTGCAATAATGCAGAAAATAATATTTTGAAACATTAATATAAATCTGTATTCTATATAATACACGGACATTCAAAGTAGACCAATCTATATTTTTTTCGATCATGTAGAAACTTCTGTTGTTATACTAGAAGATATTTGTATGTTTTGATAGGGAATGTTTTTGCTGACTAGTACCTAATGTGCGACCGGACTGATAAAAAAAACTTAGTATGGAAACTGAATAACAATATGCAGTAACGCCGTTGGACAATGGGCAATGAGAAAATATACAAAAAAACACACAATTTAATGATCGATTAAAAAGGAGATGGCACTAGTATGCTTGAGCACCTAAAACGCTTCACTGACAGAACACACAATGACCACTCAACCTGCGCAGCCTGAATAATTGCTGCCAACCTTTTTACTGGAGATTTTTGTTTGAATTGTCGTGTGTATAATACGTTGTCATTAACAACACTTCCATTCCACAGCTTCAGATGAGATTTTTATACAATTTGTGTACCTTTTTTCGCCTCGTACTTTGATGGTATTTTATTGGATAATTTTTCCATTACACTAATGCATTTGTATATTTACATTTTGTTAAGTGTCACTTAGATAGATTAATGTATCAATAATTTCTTCTTTATTAATATGTGTTCAGATTCTCTGACATTGGTCACACTTTAATAAAAATATTCGCATTCTAAATTAAAAGTTCGACTGGAATACTTTTTTTTTTGTTGAACATGGAGTTTTGCAAGGGTTTTAGTAAAAGATTTTGGCTTGAACATGAACGGATGTGAAGTTAGGTACAATTACGCTCTGAGCAGTTCGATATTTGCTGCTCGTTCAATTTAAATTTAAATAAGCAGAATATGAACATGTCAACATTAAATCGATTACTAATACAGGGCAAAAAAAAACACACGAGTGGTAGTCTTTATTTTAAAACTAACATAATGTAAAAGAACATGTTTGCATTTACATATGTTACCACTGAACCAATTTGAAAAAAAAACTATTTTATAGCGTACAACTATCTATACTAATATTATATAAAGCTGAAGAGTTTGTTTGTTTGGTTGGTTGAACGCGCTTATCTCAGAAACTACTGGTTCGAAATGAAAATTTTTTTTGTTAGAGAGCTCATTTATCGAGGAAGCCTATAGGCTATATAATATTACTCACGACTAATTGGAGCGGAACATCAATGGAAAATGTTGCAAGATGTATTTCAAAATTAGTCCGTTCGACAAATATTATCAGGCGAAATGCCTTAACTAAATATTGCAATATTAGCACGTGAAGTTTACAAGCCCGGATAACTCAGTCTGTAGAACGTAAGACTCATGCCAGGGTCTAGGATTCAAAACCCCACGTCGGCGAATATATATTTTTTTTATTTTATACATTGCTTTCTTCTAAGGCTTACTTTTCAATTTTTTAAAATTTTATTACGACTAATTAAAATAAAAGAAATGTAATTAATAGCTCATTTGAAAACTGTTACAATTATAGGCACCTATATAAAAATAATTTTCCAACAGTGTTTTCAATTAAATATTTGTTATATTAAAAGAAATTTATTACTTAAAAAAAGTATAAATACAAAAAACTTTTGAACGGTAACGCCGATCATTATGAAGTTTGGACACAACATTCATCTAGGTAAACTAAGATTAATGTGCGTACTCATGTCTCTTCCTTCTCCATTCGTTCTTTTGCACCCGGGTGAAACCGGGCGGGACCGCTATTTTGTTTATACTACGACCATGAATTTTATTTAAATTCCTACTGTAATAATATGATACTAAACAAGATAATTATTGACTGCAAGGGAATTTTAGCTTATTCTCTTTTTACTGTTTGTTTATTGCCTTTGTATTAACCTCTGAGCGTAAAAAAATAAGTTAAAAGAAAAATAAGTTTTTCTTTCAAATTATCAAAATCTTGATTTGGTAAAAAATTCTGGAAAACGTGAATTCAGGAACATAATTCAAGTTTATACTGTATTTTCCTTTCAATTTGCGTCTTTTTCATTTCGAATTAACCGCTTTCGTATTCTCTTTATTCCGTATTGTCATTAATTAACAAGCTGTAAATTCCACACTCGAAGACATATAAACGGGACTATACTACGTGTGTATAATGTTATACATATTATAGTGAGTATATACTAAAAAATATTCGTCCCCTGGAAAGTTGGTTGATAAAAAAACATACTACTATTTATAAAAAATTCATTTTAATTTGTAAACATGAAACAAGCAGGTATAGCAAGTATGGACATTTTCATAAATTTTTTGATTAAAATTTTTCTATCGTTAAACTGTATTGGTATAGTTTCCTTTGTTATTATTCTTATACTCAAACATATTTTTGCGAGTAATCTAAATCTAAACAAATCGTATGTTAATATAAATCTGTATTTTTAACACATGATGTCAATCAACGTGTTACATTATTATTGTTAATATTTAAAACCCTAAGCCTGACTGATAGACAACGCGCACCTTAAACCGATGGATTTAGAAGCATGAAGTTTTGCACAGGACTTTCTTATACAAGGTAGATGAGCACTAAGAAAGGATTTTTGAAAATTCATCCCCTAAGACACGTTTTTGACTCAAAAAATATCAAAGTGTTTTAAAGTGATACTGCAATATGGTGGAACGAGACGTACTCAATATTATACGGTGGAGCCGAAGTCTCCACTACTTGAATCGCTGTCGTGTTTAATCTCAATCGCATGCAGAGCTGCGGGTAGCTGCTAGTGTCTAATAAACGTTGTTATACAAAAAATATTATATAATAATAGAAAGTTACTGACTTGAAAATGACGTTTAAAAGCCATTGTCTGTTGTTTTGGTTAATTAATTTTAATAAAAAGAAGCCATAATGTCTGTCTGTCACAATTTTTTTCGTTCACAATAACTTTTGCGGAAATACACCGTTGGACTCCAGGCATATTGATATTGATGTCAGTTGTATCAGTGGTTTTAGAAATGTACGCAATTTTATTCATATTTTGTACCTACAATAAAATCATCTAGTAAACATCATTTAATAGCTTTCCGGAAAATTATTAGATCACGTGCACTTAATGTCGATTTCACAATAATTAGGCTAAATATTTTGTAATTACATTACGCTTAGACTTGCTGGGAAATTTCCTAAACTGGTATATGTACCTATGCTCTATTCCAAACACCTTTTTTCCAAACTATGTTTCCCGCATCGGCGGCAATTTGATTTTTCAAAGAAGTTTCTGTCTGAAGAGTTTCTATAAATTGTTATAAAAATTACATAATTTATCAAAAACCTTAGCGTAATCAAAACGTGGTCGGTGAAAATACTAAGTTTTAACATCTGTTGACAGTCTTCTAAATTTCATCAAAATTGTTTGAAATCTTTTCAAGAGACAGATAAACAAATAAATAATTCTTTTGCAGCATCCAAAATCTCACAAATAAAATTACAGGCTGATAGTTTTTAGCACGGGTATTGTAAAATAACTGGTGTAAAATATAAAATTATTTTGCTAGAATATCCGTTGTTATAACACAATAGATTTTATATGAACAAAACAATCTATAATATCCATTTGTAGTTTAAAAAACGTACCTGTGGAGAATTGTAAAACAAGAGAATTAAACGTCAACAATATTCCAGTAATCCCTTAACACGGCGTTCAGATGTTGTATAGTACCTATCTTGTGCAGATATTTCTGCCTGCGTGGCGCTCAAATAGTATTACTCCGCATTGTTTCAAGTAAATTTACTGCCATAACATTCCACTGTCCCGCTTGCATGCCACTGAGGTAAGAACAGTTACGGTGGAAGACAATATCATGACAGTACACCGAGTTTATTATATTTGAATTAGAAAAGAGCATTGGGCACACGAAAAAATAAATAACCAGAAGTATAACTCTCCATAACGAGTTTTACTCATTCCTGTAACCTTGGTGCCCGGTTAATCTGAGATTCTATCCTGAAACGGCCAGTTCTGTTCCGTCTCGAGTGTAATATGCGTCGGGTTTAATACGAACTTTTATTTAGTTACTTTATCCAGGTTTTATTTTATTTTAAAATTGTATTGCTATGATAGTAAATAAGATTTTTTTAAAACAAAATATATAAATTAATTTGGTACGCATATGGAAAAACAATAAAACTGCATCTTTTTCTTCGTCGGTAGATATATCAAAGGCATCGCCTCCGAGTTATGCTTTTGGTTTTTATTTACTCTTTTGCTCGAGAGGTCAATTTTAGAGCGATTTTTTTAATTTCGGTACAGCTAAAGCACGCTACTTTATAGATGTTTCACATAGGTTTCAAAAATGTCTATTGATTCGTTGGGTGCGTGACGGCAGCACCGCCTACCGTCCGCAATTTTTCGTGCTTTATAACATTGTGTCAAATGAGCATTTTTCAAATAACTGTAATTATAATAATTAAATGAAACCTTTAATTATCTAAATTTTTACACCCAGTTAAGGAGATATAGAGTAATATGTTGTCGCTCTGAAAAAAATATACTTGGCAAAATGCCAAAATGTAAAAAAAATATATTATTCGACTTTTACTTCCACAAAAACTACTAGCGCCACTAGCCGTCAACAGACCGCAAAGCTTATTAGTAAAGGAAAAGGCAGAGAGTGCGACGAAAACGACATCTGACGGATACATGAAATCATACTCTATAACCTTTGCAGATTTATTGCTCATTTATTCCACTCTGTAGTCTGTACTTTGCACCCAGCCAATACCACAACTTTTTACCTGACCACTCTATGGTCGTTAGCTGTTCTTTATCATTTAAGCGCAAACTGAGCACTTAGTACACGGCGAGTTTTGCCGCGAAACACTCTTTGATGATTAGTCTCAATACCGACAATTAATACGTGTTTGTTGGCAAGTTTAAAATGGTTCTAGAATCTTTCGGACAATTTGAACTGAACTATTAGTATTGCCAACAAATTCTTTAGAACTGTCAGAATCGGTTCAGAACTGTCAGAACTGCACCAAAAACCACATCTTATGTATTGCCATCGAGGATCGCCGGTCGTTGAAATTATACGATCGGTTTCGCAATATAGTACGCGCCACGGATCTAAAAGGTACGGAAGTTAGTCACAAACAGTGTCGCAAAGGCACATTTAAGAGCCGTTGATACTCCCACCACCTCCCAGCTACCTGCACGGAACGTGCGCTCGTCGGTGATTGGCCTTGATCGCTCGTTGTCTTTGTCACTTGTCGCTTTCCTGTTTTAAAGTACAGTCGAGTACGCTATTGTCAAGTTGTTATTGCTATGTTAGTTTTGTTGAGTTGCGAGTTTATAGTTTTTCAACAGACTGTACAAGCGCAAGCCTGCATTCGCATCTAACTTCCGAGCCTTTTAGATTCATGGCGCGTACTATACCGTCCACATTGCTCAGTTCGTGATTCGACTCGATATGCCATTTGTAAGTACTCAGAATGCTTAACTCTGTATACGGATATGATGTGCCAGATCGTTAAAAATGCATATCCGCGAATACGGATCTGAATACGGATATTTGGTTTCAAGATCCGCGGATACGGATACAGATATCCGGCACATCACTAATACGGATTAACCAAAAATAAATAGACCTAACTCTGAATGTTGACTGCACGACACATCCCCGTATACCTTTGTTATCATCAAATTTGGACAAGCTAGTCTGATGTTTGAATATGAAGAGTGAGATGTTGAAGTGAAAATTCCAATTATATTAAACGTATTTAACTTCTATGATATTTTTTTCTCAGTGTTTATAAATTTTATACAATAAATACGCAGAAACATATAAGGGTATCCGCGGACATTGTTTTATATACAGGAATAGAGAATTTTAGTGTTACAAAATTCTATTCATTTTACAATTTTTGTATATTTTACTGGCATATCTTTTATATTGGCTCTTCGGCTTGCTGTTAAAAAAACAATTACTTACATAGATATTTAGTTGTTGATTTTTTATTAGAATATTTATAAATTGTACTTTTTTCTGGTAGTTCTATAGTAGGCACATATTAATAATAATAATTTATGAGAAAATTGACTTTTGTCCTTAATGTTCAAGACAATATTTTTTTGGGGCTTGTCCAGATTGTTGAAATGCTGTTGTTTGTATTGTATTACTGTAGCTTCTTTATTACAATCCCTTAGGTTCTAATAATATAAGAATGGGTGAAAGCCTGAAGCAGTTTTTAAATTATTTTTATTAATACATCACACAACTATAAAATATTGAATTAAAAAGAAAATGGTCTAGTCCCGAAAACTCTGTTAGATGGTGCATTATTTTTTTTTTTCGGCACATCGTCGTCTATTTCATAATATTTTTCTAATCCTTGTTCGTAGGTTTAAAGACATTGAACACAGTTATAAATTGGTGTTCTTAGTTGCTCTATGATACAAGGTGTTCCTAAAATATATGCAATATGCATGTTTTGGTTTTCGTTTGGCATATAAGGATGGTATTATAAATGTTATCATTGACTCTCGGACAGAAAAAGGTCATTTAGTCATCACAAATCTGGCCTCATATTCACACTTGATTTGATTCTAGACATTATAACCAATTACAGTACATATAGCGCCTTTATTTTTGAAAACTCCAAGTTAGCTGTCCCAGGTCTAATATATAAGGATAAAATGAAAATTCCAGACTTTCTTCTTTTTATAAATACCTAAACTTCGCTTCTCGTCGGAAATGTTATTTTATTTTAATTTGCAGAAGCCGTTAGAAAAGTCATTTTAGAAATTTTGACAAAAAAAACAAGAGAGAATTTGTGATTTTGATCTTTAAAAATTTCTGACCAAAATTATAGGACTTACCATGAAGTTTTACTCAAGCCGCGACCCTAAAAAAATTGCGGCCAAAATTCGGTTTTTGAGTACTATATTTTGACATACTACCAAATCCATATAAAAAAAAAAATCCAGCCAATTGGGCGACGGGACCATTCCAACTTCAAAAATGTTGACATTTGATTATAATAAAGAAAATAAATTTTTAGATGAATTATGTTACAGTTAGTAATTATTATAATATATTACAGAGTAGCTACTGTTTGCTACAATTGCTAAGAAACACCTATTGTTACAACGCTATCAACATAGAAAAATTAGCTTATTTTTTTCAAACAATGTCACCGTCGGGATACGAACCCCGAATCTTTCCACTCTCGCCGCGGACTGAGTTACATTACACCACAGTGACACAACTATCAAACTATCATTCCAATATTTAGGTATAGCATTGGTAACTGTTTTTTTCACATCATGCGAGAAAATAAAATTTCTGATATCGCGTGAGGTGACGCGGGTAATGGCTAGTATTCAATATGATATTAACTATTCGTTGCCATGGTTACCTACATAGTATGTTCCAAGTCATGTAAAAATTAATTAGTTTATTTCTGACAGATCCATAAAACAAAAGAGCGGATGATTTTTTTTTTAATTTTCAAAATATTTCCGAAACTATAAAGTTTAGAAAAAAAAATTGGTTGTCTGTAAAGTCGGTTTACGGACTATAGTTTTACGTGATAACGTATTCCGCTCGAATATCATATTTAATAATACATTACTGCGCTCTCGCTTGCACGCACAGGGTCAGGCGGAACGTTACGGAACGTTACACTTTTTCGTGCGTGCAGCTTGTGTTTCATCAATTTATAAGACGTTATCACGTCAAAAACTTAGTCCGCCATCTTTAGAAGTCCGCCATATTGGATTTAGAGTGACGTCACTTTATTTTTAGAGTTATTCTCAGCAAGCCCTTTCATTTGATACCCATATTGTAGGAAAGCATAATAAAATTTGTCCGCCATCTTTAGAAGTCCGCCATATTGGTTTTAGAGTGACGTCACTTTATTTTTCGAGTTATTCTCAGCTAGCCCTTTCATTTGATACCCATATTGTAGGAAAGCATAATAAAATTAGTCCGCCATCTTTAGAAGTCCGCCATATTGGATTTAGAGTGACGTCACACAGCTAACCATGCATTATCATTCAAACTAAACGTGTATACAAATTTTCATCTCAATCGGTTGATGATATCTGCTTCAAAATTACCGAAGGCATTCTAGTCGCTCACTTAGTAACGTCAGGAACGTTAGGAACGTTAGGACCGTTAGGAACGTTACACTTTTTCGTGCATGCAGCCGGTGTTTCATCTTTTTTTTTTTTTTTTTATTTATATAGGTGGGTCGACAGCTAGGTCATTCATCTTTTTATTTTGACGTGATTCATCAATTTATAAGACGTTATCACGTCAAAAAAATTTAACAAAACTTTCTTGAAAAAAAAATTTAACAAAACTTTCTTGAAAAAATAAATAGAATAATAAGCTGTTATGAAAAGTATACCATTATTATATAAAAAATTCCGTTTTAGCATTCATCTCTTCTGCGCATGCGCTGATTTTCCCCAAAAACAATAGGGCTTTTCATATTTGCGTCCCAAACATCCTCCCAAAATTTGGTTTCAATCCGCTCCTCCGTTTGACCTGTATCTTCACAGACAAACAGACTAACAGACGCACAGAGATTTTCCAAAAATATGTTTTTTGGATTCGCGGGACCTCAAAACGGAAAGATATTGTGAAATTTTTGAAAAGTGTTTTTTGACCTAAACTAGTACCATTCCCCACTTGTGGGCTGGAATAGTAATATTGAGCACATAATATAATTCCGCCGTTCATACGGATTATGTCTTATTTGTTTAAAGCTATTCGAACAGTTTTGATTTTTGCGATACACCTTACCTCACGATCCCGTTTGGCATCAACTTCCTCAATGTTTGATTAACATATTTAACAAGTAGTGTAACAGTGTACATTATGCCGGTGGGACACATTGTATACACGGAATGTAACAGTAATGCGAAACAAAATTATTGTCTGAGCAGTAGATGTTTCCTAGAGACCTAGTGGTATGCAGTTAAAGTCATGAGTCATGACCCTACGCACCGCATACTGACAACATTCACACTGTTGCTACCATTGATCCGGAAAATGGACTGCGCAACAGATCAGAAAATATGTTGCCCAGAAGAAGGTAGGCTGATCAAACTCAGATCGATAGCGTGCTCAGAGATTTATACTGGGCTGTCAGAAAATCAGGTTTGACAAAGCCCGTTGTCTCCTTTGTTTGTGATTATATAATTACGTACATTTTTAGGCGCCATCCAAACAATAACTGGAAACGCCTATACTCGCTTTGTCTGTGAATCTGCATGTCACGCTTTTTTGTGTCCCGCGTACAGCTCAAACGCCTTAACCGATTGAAATACCTTTTTTTAGTTCGATTTGTCAAATCGATTTGAGACCTGTCTTAAACGAAGAAAAGAAAGTTTCACACAGATTTCGTATAATAGAATTTGCCCAAACAGTTTTTGGATACAACGTTTTAATATAGAAAACAAGCTGTGTAAATTCAATTTTATCTAACGGGTGGCAAACTTCTTGCGGTTTCTTTTGTCGCACAGTGTGATATGGAAATTAGAAGATTGGGTATGTTATGTATTAAAATAATAAAAAGGGGTGCTATTTCTTATAAAGTTATTCAAATATTTGACATTAATATTTTGTGAAATGCAACATCTTCTGAGTTGATGATTTTAATAAATAATTATAGAAATATGGGTAATGCGCGACTTGATTCCTTGAGAAAATATCCTCCGATAAAATATCATCCTGACAAAATATCCTACGGGCACAATACCCCCCGACATAAAAACAATTACAGGTCGTGTCGATGCGACGGCGTTTTTTATTTGCACAGTGAAAAGGTGAAGGCGTTTGGGGAGATTTCTTTAAAAAAACAATTACGGGGTCGTATATACAAAGTGAGATAGTAATACAGTAATTCTACACCAGTTTTGCTGATAGGATATTTTGTGGAGGATGAAAACGCACGGAATCTAAAACATGATAAATTGACATAATATGTAACGTCTTTTTTGGCATTTTTTACCATTCTAACACCACAAGTGGTGAATGGTAATAATTTAGGTAAAAATTCATTTTTCAAAATTTTACAATATTTTTTCGTTTTGAGCTTCCCCGTATCTAAAAAAATATATTTTTGGAAAAAGTCTGTGCGCCTGTTTATTTCTCTGTATACACGATACAGGTCAAACGGATGACCGGATTGAAACCAAATTGTGGGAGGATGATTGGTATGCAAATATGAAAAGCCCTATTGTTTGTGGGGAAAATCGGCGTTTGCGCAATGAGATATATGCCATAACGATGTTTTTTATATAATAATGGTATAGTTTTCGTAATGTAAGTTTTCGTATTAATCTATTTTTACAAGAGTTTTGTAAACAATTTATTTTCTAAACTTTATGGTTACGGAAATAGTTTGAAAATAAAATAAAATCTGATGGTCTTTTACTCTGTAGATCTGTTAGTCAGACAATTAATTAAAATTGACGTGATAACCATGAAAATGAATAGCAAATATCATAATATTTAATACCAGCCGTTATCCGCATCTGCACCGCACGCGTCAGCTGAAATTTTATTTTTTCTATTAATATATGTCAAATGTCAATATTTTTTGAGTTGGAATGGTCCCGTCGCTAATTGGCTGTAAATTTTTTTGCTGAAATAAAATGACTGCAAAAATTTAATTTTAGGATTTCTTGGAAATGATTTAACCGATCTCAATAGTCTAAAGATACTTTAGTGACCTTTAAACATAGATATATGTTAAAAATTTAGATTTATATTTTTGGACTTATTACAGTAACTTCTCAATATACTGATTATATGTAGATATATTTAAAAAAAATATAACTAACAAAAATAATTGATCCTACTTATCCTACGAGCCACGCGTGGGTCTAAATTTAAAGACCCGCGGTAAGTTGTGCGCAAAGAACGAGACCTGCTTTATAGCCCAAGAGCCGGTAACACTAAGACCCTATAAATCTCTGAATAGACCAGCTCGTGGATATTTGAGAAATTTAAAAAATTGTATTTTTTTAAGCAGATTTTAAATTTCCCAAATATCCGTGTACTGGCCTATTCGAAAAAGGTTTGAGTGTTACGGACTCTCGTGCTATTATGTTGTCAATGATTCATACACCGTTGCTACTAGCGCTACCGTCTACCAATGTAAATATCGTTTATTATTTTTTATTCCACAAAAATACACACCATGTTACAGCTCTCGACAGGCACGTGGTGTTTTTATTTATTTTGTTGTTGTGACTTTCACATTACTTTATTAAAATCGTACATTTTATAATATTTTTTGTAAATTAATTTCCATTTCAATAATTTTCAATAAAATTTCCACCAACTGTAAAATTAATTTTCAAATTGGTGAATAGATGTGATTTATGACTTCGACATTTAATCTATCAATATTTTCATGTAATTTTGTAAATTTGGAATGGAAACGATTGTTTTATTTGCTTATTTTTATAAAATATTACCATTTAATGATTTCTTTCATTTGAGTATGTTTCCAATGCGTGCTCAGTAATCCACGCTCACCAATAATAATGGCGTGTAGTGTTTCGATGAACGAAATTAATATAGTCAGGTCGGATTGTAAGACTGTCGGTTTTAGGACCACTGTCCCAGTTGAGTTGCAGTCACTGTCCCTATCATAGTTTGACAGTAAGCTTAATATAATTTAAATAAATCTCTCGACATAAAGCATGAATAAAATTCATAATAATATCATTTAATGTAAATATGGTCATGTGATAAACCTTACAACGGAAGTTAACAGGCGATTTTTGCTGAAATGGGGAATTGCTGATCTCTCATATAGATATTACAGCAAGCATCATGAATGAAGATAAATCGCACATTTCAATGACAGTTTTGTCATTCTTGAGTATTGGACCGAATGCAAATTGTCATTTTTGTTCGAGCATAATCGCCCATCTCTAAATATTGTATTATTATTCAAGAGCAGATTGGTTACAAAAGTTACTGACTTATTGAACGCAGAGTATTGCAGCACATAAAATAATAAACGATATCGGTTTTACATTTAATCCTGGGCCCATCCATCAGAATTACACGCAATATAGAAAACAAACCATACGTATGGCAGTCGGCAGTTAGCTATACTGGCTGCACACGCCCCTTCACATACACACTGCCCTTCAAAAGTTGACTAAGTTGTTCTTTAAACCAAAAATAATTATCTCTTAACAAAACCTTACCGGGAAACGAATTTTTATTTACTTATTCACTACGGCACGGCTTTGTAATGCAATATTACAAAGTGTACAAAAACAACTTACAAAAGCGTACTCAGTAAAAGGCACACATGCTCCCTCTAAGCTGCGCACTAATTTTTTCGAAAGTTGGGGAGCCATTTTTGTATTCTGCGCACAATGAGGCTGTTCACCATTTTTTTAATTTCCTTTTATCTTAATCTGAAAATGGCAAAGTTAAATTCCACAAAAAAAAATGTATGATGCCGAAGGCGGGCGAAACTCGATCGTAATTATATCGATTGTTTCGCTCGAAGAGATCACATTGTAATACATGTCTCTGTATACAAGTGGTGCCACAATTCAGACAAAATAAGAAAGAAACAGCTCTGCGTCATCTCATGTCAGATTATGTCATAAAGTTCAAAGTGAATACGAATTGAAGAGATCACGGGTGGGAGATCCTGATTCTCCTGTCCTTTACCATTTAGTGAAACAAGGTTTGGGTTGGGGGTGATCTCTTCCAGCGAAACTATCAATATAATAACGATCGAGCTTCGCCCGCCTTCGGCGGGCTCGCTCGATCATACAATTATATCTAATGTTTCGCTCTCAAGATTACATTGTAGGATGTTAAGAGCTAGTCTAAAACACATAATGGAAAAAAAAACAATGTTTGACAATATCAAAACTAAAAGATCACTTTAAAAGACATTTTTAAGTGAAAAATGTTGAGATGAAAAAAAAGCGTCTGAACTGTGACTGCACAAAGAACATTGTGACATAATCTGACGTGAGATGGCGCAGGGCTGTCTCTTTTTTATTTTATCTGAATTGGGGCGTCACATGTGTACAAAAACACGTACTACAATGTGATCTTGAAAGCAAAAAATGAGATATAAGTAAAGTTTAGAGCAGAGGTCCCCAAACTTTTTTGTCTCGTAGACCACTTGCCATGTTTTTCGGTTTTGGGTAGACCCCCTGCTTATCTGATATTGATTTTTTGCAAATTCATTAATTTCAAATGTATTTTTGACAACCGGTATAGTGGAACGATTTAAATTTATAACGGTAGTGAAATGTAGTGTGAAATGTTTAGTTTTATACATTTATTAATTAGGTTCAAATTAAACGAATCAAATTAAAATTTACTTTCTGTTACATAAAATAACTAAGCAAAAAATAAATGCTTTTAGTGTGAGGGTTGAACCTGATGCTTTAATAATAAATTTTCAACATTTGGTATCAATTTAGTTAGATTTAATCTCAAATCTCTTCGGTTAACGATGTCCATTTTTTTTTTATGTTATGAGATTCACTATCGTTGACCTCTATTTTCATTTCATGGACCCCCAATTTTTTTTCCCGCTCACATGGACCCCTGGCAAGTTGTCGTCGACCCCTGGGGGTCGATATAGACCACTTTGGGAATCACTGGTTTAGAGGGTTAAAAGAATTTATTAAAAAAATATTGACTTCAAACACAGGCTACATACGTTTTGAAGATTTTTGCTCCCATATACTTTTGTACCGCGCTGCAGTAAGCGAAAAAAATAAAAGGAACATGCCTCCAAATGTCCAGTTTTTTAAAGCGATATTAATTTACAAAACTGTGCTGAATTAACGTCTTCATCGAATCGCGCTCTGAATTGTACCGTTTTTGTTTTGAGAGGCTCAATTTATAGAGATGCAAGGAGTCTACAATTTAATATCAATTGTTTATTGCCGTGTAGTTCGTACGACTAAATTATTATAGCTATAGTTTGCCATCACTGTTAGAAAATAACTATTGCTTAACTTAACGTTACAAAAATTAGTTTCAAACAATGTCACCGACCAATTTTCCGTTCTTAAAACGTATTGTAATTGTTTTTTCACATCCAGCAAGAGCTGGTTTTTACAAAAGCTATTATTGAAAATGAATTTTTCGAATATTGCATTGTAACATTACGTTAAACAATAGGTGTTTCAGAACAGTAATAGCTATCTATTTGTAATTAATTAATGTTTTTCATTCATTGTTTTTAATTATGTATAAAATATTATGAGAACGTTTTCTTATTATAGTTTCAGCCTTAGTTGGGCTACCTGACTATATTCTTCCACTACACGGTAGACTTTTTTCTTTTAGAAGTTAATGTTGCATTAGAAAACCGTGTTTGTTTGGAGGAAGCAATGCTTCCTACTGAATACGCTTTTGTAAGTTAATATTGCATTACAGAACCGTGAAACGGAAATTAGTGATTGGAATAATCGAGTACCTGGTACTAAATTAGTTTGAAGAATTGAATACTTAATATACTGTTATATTCAAGATTCTAATATTCACCGGAGTACTACGTACATTCTAATAATTTTCCGAGTGGATCATCTGTTTCGATTTCGGACGCGAATAATACAGATACCATCTAAAATTTTGAGTTTGGTACGTACACCCCTACGAAATGAGTCAGTTAGTAACTGTTCGATTTTGTTTAGACATTTGTTTAACGTTTTCTACTCTTCTAAAATTCATGACTTAAAAATTTGTATATATGTTACGGTCAATGTCCGGAATCC
Source organism: Xanthostigma xanthostigma (assembly GCA_963575645.1). Classification (NCBI taxonomy): domain Eukaryota; kingdom Metazoa; phylum Arthropoda; class Insecta; order Raphidioptera; family Raphidiidae; genus Xanthostigma; species Xanthostigma xanthostigma. Next base: position 26,988,463 of record OY754471.1, read on the forward strand.
AGGCAATGTCCACAATGCATATATACTTCAATTTGTTCTTCATGTTCAAGTATTGAATACATATAAAACTGTCGCACTTTTATATCCGAGGTCACATTCTAAGATGAACTAGTATTTATTAATAAGTTCATTTCAACATTATTTGATTTTGTCCTGCAGTTCTTGTAACTGGTAACTATATAATGCGTTAACCCAAAATTTGTATTAAATAATTTTGTCAATAAATTTTGAAAAAATTGCTATATTGTTCGTAACGTTGACTAATATAATGTAAAATAATTTTGTCTTCATATTAATTTTCATAAACTTAGGTACTTAGAAATTATTTTCACAAAGAGGTTAAAAACAACAGCTTCAAAATAAACAATCTTTAAACATGTTCTTAGACACATTTTTATATTCAGCTTCATCGTTTGCGGTCTCAGTTAAATTTAAGGACGATTCTTTCACTCGCAATAAATTCTAAATGGCGTTATATATTTTGTCATTGAAAAGTTAAAAGATCTTGAATACACCTCGGATGTTATATATCAATGTTGAGCATTTAAAAAAAATCACAACTGAACTGTTAATTATAACGCCCATTAGAATTTCACAGTCATTTGTTATGCGATCGATATTACAAACAAAAAATTAATTATGTACTGATATTTTTGTGACGAATGTACACACACGTAGGTTGTTGGAGCTGTTGGAAAGATAACTAATGTTACTAATAATACATTTGTGTTTCAGATCGTAACGGCCCACCCATTCTACACACCCCTTCTATTATATATAAGCACATTTTTTGTAGGGTTACCGATTCTAATCAGGATAATAAGACTAATATATCTAAATCTAAAATTCTGGTATTTGTCATGTTGTCAGAGACAAAATAGGTCTTCTAGCAGGAAAAAACTGTTTTGCTACTAAGGGACCACTCAAGTATTATGTAAGCAGAATTTTAGTAATTTTTGAGCCCCCTCCCCCTGTCAGCAAAAGTAAGCAGAGCCATTATCCCCCCTCTATGCTTACGTAAACATTGGTATAGAATATTTTTTTAAATCTGCTCAAGTTTCTTTATTGTTATAAATAAATATTGCTGACGTCATCACCATCTAGACCCCCGTCCCCCATGTCATCACGAATAAGCTAAACAAAGACCCCCTCCCCCCATTTAGTGCTTACGTAACACTTAAATGGCCCCTAAGATTGTAGCGTGATAGTTGAGAATCATTGTTTTCTCCTTAAAGAAGGATGCATAAATCTCCGGGAGCTCGCAAAACGTCCAAAATTATTGTTATTTGGAAATAGCTTAAAAAGGGTTTTAAGATATACCAATCTGAAAGCTGATTAAATTTTAAACAACTTAGCCTCGATTTTTCGCGCGCTTCAGCTTAAGAATTTTGAAAGACGTTATAGTCTTGTTTTCTTGAGCTTTCAGATAATTATATGTTTTCTTCAAACTATTGCCAAATGATTGGTTTCAAAGTTAAGGTTCTTTTCTTAACTATCAAGTTACATCTTTAAAAATTAATGTAGACGTGATTCAACAATTTTTTGTAAGCAGAATATTCTAGCGACTGGACTAAATATGTTTAATAAATATCAATCAGCCACACCTACTAGTATATTTTATGAAAAGCAGACGATGCGACGCCCTCTATATTTTTATGTTAAACAGTTTAATTTCGAGTCTTGCAGCTTTGTAATTTTTGTCATCCGTAGTGTTGCACATTTTATATCTTTTTTAACTCCCAATCTCAACGCAAAACGAAGTGTTATGCATTTGGTACAGTGTTATGTGTGTTCGTTTGTCGTAGCGCATATTATGTGCTTCGATTGTGACGCGGTTTGCTTTGTTTGAAATAATATGACTGTTCTTAGCTGTAGAGTTCATTTTTAAAAAATAAAAAAATCAAATATTCAGTTTGGAAAATGACTGAATGACTGACAACAGGCAGATAATAGCTGCTTTACAAGCATGTAAAATGGCACTAATGCTGTAATGAAAAACAAAAGTAAGCCAACTAACCAGTTCATTTTCATAAGCTACTGTCAGCTAGCGTTAGAAGTACATATTTGTAAAACAACAGCAAGCGTGAATAGTACCTAATGTTCATAAACAACCGAATAGAAGTGAAGTTTGTTTCACAATTGACCTCTTAAAAAATAAAATATATATAATATGAAATACATATTTTATAACAAGAATTAATTTTACTGGTGCCATATTATTCTGACATTTGAACAAATCTGCTAAATTATTTTGAAAAGTGTTTAAATGGCTCAAATAGACCTTTTTATGCTTGAAAATTTTTATGCGCGTGTCTCAACTTCCACCATATTTTCCGGGCACTTTTTATTTTGACAAGCAAAAAGTAAAAAGTTTGTTTTGAAAAATGTAAATATTAATTGAGTAAGAAAGATTAGTTGCAGAAGTGATACAACATCGTAGAAAAATATTTCACTACTTTTGAAGCTGAATTTTTTGGCAATTATATGACAGGTATTTAGCCAGTTTTCGTTTACTTCCACCAATTTTTCTGTCGTGGCACTATCGTCCCAATTGAGCACAAGTGTGTTATTCTACTGTTCTGTGCACTAATTTGACATCGTCAATAATATTTTCATCTAAATTAACATTGAAAAACGTTACTGGATCAACTATTTCGTCAAAAAGAGTCTGCAACTTTTGAATACCGTCATTATAACCATGGCGACGACGCTTTCGAGTGAAAACAAAGAAAAGCCCTATTCGCTTGTCAGGTGACTAAAAATTTTCTTTCTCGGCTCGATCTATGGACTACAAAACCGAACGTAATTTAATCTTTCGTGGTCAATTGTCGTATTTATTTGAGGTATTTCAAACTGAGTTTTTCCACATCTTTAGAGAACACCAGGGATTCCCTGCTTTGAAGGGTTCCGCACCCAATGGTAAAAACGTCTTAAAACGCCTTATAACTCAGCCGTTTTCCCATTGATTCGGATGAAATTGTCTCATGTGAACCATATAAGTTCTGTGTAATGAAATTACAAAAAAAATAATTTTTGCATGGGGTATCGTTAGACAGATCATTAAAAATGCAATAAAAGCTCGTGAGTTTAATTTTTTAGGTGATAATTTCTAAGCTCCTAAAGTTGTTAATAATGTGCCCACAGCCCTCTAACATTGCAACCATGTGATTAAAAAATCTAAAAAATTATGAGGGTAGCAGATTAAAAATAAAAATACTTGAGTTTAAACAAGATATATTACAAAAACTGTAGGATTTCAGTTGATTCAGTTGATCTTTAGTTAAAGTATTTTTATGTAACTGCCATATTTTTATTAGGTAGGTATAGCGGAGACAGGATCCACTGTTGTATCAAAGTTTCAATAATAATAATAAATTTATTATCCTTTTTGTACTTGCAAATAGCAGGAGGATTTGTCACTATACAGTATACATATAATAAAATAACATATTAAAATAAATTATTAGACGATAATAATAATATCAATATTAAAATAATAGTATTATCATTAATAAACATTAAAACATTAAAAAGCGTTATAAGAATTTATAAAGTCTTCAACGGAATAAAATGCATTAGTGGTTAAAATTTGTTTGACAGTATCACAGAATATCTTGTAATTTTTTATAGCTCTAACGTGTGGAGGTATCTTGTTAAAATTTTTTATACACATATAATAATTGTTTTCTTCAAATAAACATAATTTGTAGGCCGGTATGCATAAGCTGTTCGTACCTCTTGTTGTAATGTTATTATGTCGTATATTTGTAGTAAATATAATGTTATTATTTCTCACGAATTTAATGCATTCAAGAATGCATACGCATGGTAGAGTTAGTAAGCTTAATTTTTAAAAAATAGGACGACATGGTGTACTTTTACTAGTGAACGTCATAGTACGAACAGCTCTTTTTTGTATAATAAATAATCTATTTATGGCTGGTGATTTGCCCCAAAATATGATTCCGTAAATACATACAGAAAAAAATAACCATAATAGATTTTCAACAGTATGCCTTTACTGGCTATATGTCTTATTCTATAAAGCAAATAACATACTACTTTATTCAGTTTTTGGCTAATGTCGTTTGCATGTTCGTGCCATGACATATCATCAGAGATGTGATCTCATTAGATTAACGTCTAAATAGAACTCATCAAATAATTTTATTTATTTGTTTGAACTACTTCGTTTTTGAAAGGCTCTTATCAACGTATTGCAATGAGGCATTGCTAGGTTATGGTATGATATTTGTCAACCAATGGATGCGACTAATAATTAGTTTATAAATACGTTATACGAACACCACGGAATTCTATCATGTGTATGCCCAAAACGCGTCTGGTCGGTTTTTTTAATAATTCAATATGATGAATAAGTCAAAACTGGTATTTTAAACTAAATATTCCGTGCTGCCGAAGCTGTGTTTCGAGTTTTTATGTGCTATGTCTCTATTAAATACCCTGTTGAGTAGATAATAATAATAACAATCTGTTAACTATCGATAGGCACTAATCATTATATATTCACATTGATCAAATGTTTTACACAATTGGTAGCCCTATAAATCAATTCGATATATATTTCCTGTACACACCATTATTTTTATAGCTAACCCTCTCTTTCCGCATAACCCCTCTATCGAACCACCACATATATAAAAATATATATGTATAGTATACACAAAATGTGTGTATATATGTGTCTGTATGTATAAATTAAATGTTTTTGTCAAGTATGATGAATGACGACGCGTATTAAAACAGCTCTACCGATTCAGTCAAATTACACCGGAGAAAAATTATTGTTCTCAGTATTCAAACATTTCTACACAATGGCATAATAATAATGGCATAATATCTTTAACTGGTGTTAGATCATCTTTTGGCGTTATCAATTTTTTCGCACTGTTTGTATGACTCTAGAGTAGATTTTCGTCCTTCAATAAAATATCATCTATGAAGCTACTGGGAAGAAGACTGCACACGAGGCTAGAAACACTGCTTGGACTTCTGGTGGCGGGCAGGCTGGGTACGAGGCAGGAAATGACGTCCCGCACAAAATAGATTTTAAAATTAGCACAGGGGCTATTTTTCTTGCTAGGTTCTAAGCTTGCTCTGGGCAAGAACCAATCAGGAAACAGTATGATGTCACGTGAGCGACATGACCAAACGCCTACAAACCAACATGGCGTCATTCTCCTCAAAGTCAGACAACAGACACGTTTTGCTTTGTCTTTATATTTGAACTGTTGCTGCGCGCGCACCAGATCTACCCATAAAACAAGCTGGAAAAGACGTCTCGTATGAAGCGAGCACATAAAAGCAATTAAGAAAACCCGTGCTAAAAACCTAATAGTCAAATCTAGCCAAGAATCTAGCAGCAAATCCAGCCGAATGAGCAGCGGTCTTAACTTCTCTATGCTTTATTTTTGTCTGAATTAAACATATCGTGAGATCTAACTTATGGCGAAAAATCGAAACGGTTGAAAACAGTAGGGCACAGGACGGAAAAAAACTAAAAGCGTGACTTTACGCGCAAGAAAATAAGAGAGACTGTTGTACTTCCATTCAATCGAACACATCGACGAAAATTCTAAACTATATTTTTATCCCATGCGTGGAATTTAGATATACATAAATATAAAGTCAACATAGATTGAAACGAATTGGTGATAAATAATCTTTAAATTATTAACTTTTTAAAACTAGGTACCGTAAAAAGATTTTGACAGATTCTGTCCAGAAATGACGTGTTCGTTTCTCTCTTATAGGTACGTAGGTACTGAAAAAGAAGATAGAAAACAGTTGACAATTATTATATCGAAAAAAGAGAACAAAAAAAAAAAAAACAAACAAATAATTTTGAATATTGAATAATTTTTTTTATTTATTTATTTATTTATTTAATTTAATTAAATACAATTAATACAAAATATATAAAGACAAAAAATGTATATAAAAATACAATTTATATATAAATACCTTGACAATAGTTCATGAATTTTTATGTAATTTGGTATACTTTCTACTGGTAACGAAGTTTAAGGTATTGGCTACTTTTATACTTCAATCAGTAATTATTATCATTCTCAGGAATAATTTTATTATTATTTTAAAAGCTAAAGAAAACTATTATAATTGCAACAAATCGGTCATACGTATCGATTCATGAATGGAATGTGGCAATAACGTATCACAAAGCGGCTTATTGTTTATATTTTATTAAACGCGAATTTAAATTAATATAGGTATACGTGTCAATTTATGAATAAACAATGATTAATTATTACATGCAGGCAGTTACAATACAGTATTCATTTACCTGCATGAGATCAATGCATTTATATAACAAAAAATTTAACATTGGATTTGATAATCCGTTTCAAAGTTTTCGTCTTTAAATTTCGCACAAAAAATATGATAATATATAATAAAAAATACTATTTGAAGTTCAAAATTCTGTCGATTAATTAACCCCAAAAAACATTTCTTATAAAAATTTATCTATGTCTTGATATTCCACTAAAACATAAATGTGAAAAAAGAAGCCATTTATGTTTTTGATTATTAAAAAAATATGATTATTAATATGCTGATCAATTTCAAAATAAATTTTTTTTGGCACTGACTTTCACAAGAAATCGTAAATATCTAGGAAAATTAATTATATTATGATTTAATATAAATTCCAATACTTGAGAAAGCTGCGATTAAAAATCCAATCAAAAGTTTAAATATCTACAGTGGTACACAACACATTGTAAAGCAGAGAAATATTAAAAAGTGTGCGTGTAACCTTCATGTGCAGTTGAAGTAAAACATGTAAACTACACATATATTGTGAGGTTTACAGTTTTTTTATAATGTAGCATACAGGTAAATTAAAAGGCAAAAAAATTTATCGGATAACTTTCATTTCTTTAGTGTTACAAAATTACGGTGTGGTTCTGATTTTTTTTTTAACTTATATCAATCTCTTTGTACCTAAATAATTGTTTGTATACAGTAATGAATAAATACTTTTCTACATTGCTACGGTGTATAGAAAAAATGATTATTGTCAATCGACACATATAAATATATCGACACTATATAAATTGTTGAAACCATATACGTAATGAATTATTCATAAAAATGTAACATTTTCAGGGGGAAACATATGCTGGTTAATGTAGCTTATATCGTGTGTCCAAAATAAACAACAATAAAATTTTTGTAGTCTATTCTTTTATATTTTTAGCTATTGTCATACTTTATATTGTAATATATTCGACATTCGTATCTCAAATTATTTTAGATTTCAAATCTCAATAAACTTTTTTGACTTAACTTTATTATTTATAAAAAAAAAGAAATTAAAAAAGTATTTGATAAGAAAACTTTCGTTATCCTTTCTTTTTTGACGTGATAACGTCTTATAAATTGATGAAACACCGGCTGCATGCACGAAAAAGTGTCACGTTCCGAAATGTGTCACGTTCCGCCTGACAGCTACTAAAATTTAGGTTATGTATTATTAAATATGATATTCGAGCGGAATACGTTATCACGTAAAACTATCGTCCGTAAACCGACTTTACAGACAACCAATTTTTTCATCAAAAGTATTAAACATTCCTAAATAACACAAACACTTCTAGAATTGTCCTCTAAGTTACCACTATCTATACTAATATATTTTTTTTTAATATACAGGGTGTCCCATTAAGAATGCGACATAGAACAACCGCAGATTCTCCAATTCAAAATAAAACGATTACGCGAAATATGCTTAGATAAAATGCTACTCGTTTCCGAAATACGGGGTGTTGAAGTTGAAAACTGAAAAATTATTAATGTCCATAATTTTTTTAATACACCGTATATTTTTACTCAAATCGGCACACTTGTTAAATATCATTAAATGCACCTAACAATAAAAAAATTAGTTCAGTACGCTCTACCAGTGGCGTACGGCAGGAGTAAGTAATCCTTGTACCCCTTCTAAATGTTACGCCGCTGTCTAAATTTTAATTATGACTATAATTTTAATTTTTTTGATATTTTCTAAGTCAATAATGTACACTTGTTAGTTTGTTGTAAAGTCATTGGTTTCGAGATATTCGCAGTTAAAGATAGATAGAGATGTACTTTTTATTTGTATTATTATTAATAATATTCATTTTTACAATTTTGTCTTAAAAAAACTGCGAATATCTCGAAAACCAATGACTTTACAACAAACTAACAAGTGTACATTATTGACTTAGAAAATATCAAAAAAAAATAAAATTATAGTCAAAATTAAAATTTAGACAGCGGCGTAACATTTAGAAGGGGTACAAGCATTACTTACTCCTGCCGTACGCCACTGCTAGAGCGAGTAACATTTTATCTAAGCATATTTCGCTTATTCGTTTTATTTTGAATTGGAGAATCTGCGGTTGTTCTATGTCCCATTCTTAATGGGACACCCTGTATACACAGTGCGCAGCGACTAAGGCTATGTGCACGAGTCTATAATATTAATTCAGGGTAAGTAACATACATGTATGACTCTAAAATTAGTAGGCAGTAGGTAAGTACAATTTCTATATTATATTTTGTCTTTTAGGCACGTAAGGTTCAAAAACATATACTAATATTATAAAGAGGTAAAGTTTGAGGGTTTGGATGTACGAGGTAAGCTCCGAAACTTATCCAATTAAAAAAATTTTTCACCGATATTTAGAAAGAACTTTCAGGCTGAACATACTCATAGGCTATATATTATCGCGTTAAAATAAAAGCGAAAAAAACGATGACAATTTACAAATTCGGGTGAAGTCAGTCCGAGCCACTAGTAAATTATAAAGTGTTGAGTTTTTTTGCTATTCAGAAATTCAACATTGGTGTTTTTACAGCCCTTTTCAATTATTCAAACAAAATCAACGATGTATCGATGCTATGATTTATAGATAAAAATTGCTTTCTAAATTGGTGGATGAAATTGCCATTTATCGGTTTTTGCGATAATTGATGTAGCCAGTAATAAACTATGTATGCATTTTACTATTAAATTATCAAATAATCTGCAATCGGTATGGAAATAGAAGAACGATAAGATAAAATAGCAAATATGCAGGAACATAATTTCTCAATTATGTGTATGTCAGTTCCATTCATCCAAATACTATATTATACAATATATATACCGGCAATTCCAATAACTGAATAACGTAATACTCAATATCAGCACAAATAAAATAATATTATGCTGAAATTAGTTCAGTAGCGCACTTATTTTGCATCGTTTATATTTTTGTTTAAAATTTCTTGAGTGTTTTTGTATTTATTTTACTTTTTTAATAGTAAAACAAAGATAATAATAAATTAAAACTAATTTAATTTATTGAATAATAAATTAAACTTTTTATTAAAAATATTGAATTCCTTTCAACAAATTTATATTTTTTATCAATCTTAACCGACTTCTATCGTGATATTTATATAGATCTACCTCGACATCTTTATGTGACGATTCAGTCATCTTTCTGAATACAACGGATTACTATTTAAATAAGTTAACCCTTGGAGAAGTTAAAGTTGAACAAACATTAAAATAAATATCAATAATAAATATGCACATGGAATTTATATATATATATTTTTTTATATTTATTTATATATATATGTTTAATAAGTCGGTAAAAATAGCATTACATCGTAATATTTCTAATATGTATTTTTAATCTGTACCTACACACACTTTTATTTAATCACGATGGTAAAACAAATAACTGACAACACAAAAATAATATTTTTATTTCTGTGCAAATGAAAAACTATTCATTTATAAACTGAAATAAAATATAAAGAAAGTGTATTTTAAAGATTATTTTTTATTTATTTTTATTTATTTTCCAATAATAGGCAAGACGGCGAGGAGTTTTGGGTGTATTTTTCGGGCACAGGCGAGATTATTGTTGGAATCGCTTCGTTTTAGGGTGTAGTTCAACCCCCTAAGTTTGCTTACAAATTGTTGGTGTGCTTGATTTTATAATTGACAATTAGTGACGAAAATAGTGTTTTTTTCTTTATTTCCTTTAATATCTCCGTTCCTCTTGACTTTTAGTATAGTATATGCATTGAGAAAGTTGTTCCTTATGAAATTTCCCAAAAAATGAGCACAGGTCGCTAAGTGCAATTTTTAACACGTTTTTTTCACTATTTTTTTACTAAAAAATACCGCACATAGATGGCTGAAAATTTTCAAAAATGTTGTCTATGTTGACCGAAACATGCATAAATAATTTTAGCGAATCGGTCAATTACTTCTCGAGTAATTAACGATCACTTTTTTTTGTTTCCTAAATTGCAAATTGCGCCATTTTTTTCACAAACGGGTTTCGCTGGTCGAACCAAGCCATAAAAATCACAAATCCATTCAACTTTAGTATCCCGTTGGAATTTTTGGAAAAAATTATTTCTAACCGATTTTATGACGATTGAATTTGTCTAAAATTGGTATCGCAAAAGAAATCGTTATAAAATCGGTTAGAATTAATTTTTCCAAAAATTCCAACGGAATTATTACATCTGTTTTTAGTTTGACAATACATTATTATAGGCTAGACGGCGAGGACGTAAAAACATAAAAAAGTGCATTATTCGGGCACAGGCGAGATTATTGTTGAAGTAGCTTCGTTTAAGGGTGTAGTTCAACCCCCTAAGTTTGCTTACAAATTGTTGGTGTGCTTGATTTTGTATATGACAATTTATTAGTGACGAAAATAGTGCTTTTTTCTCTATTTCCTTTAATATCTCCGTTCCTCTTGACTTTTAGTATAGCATATGCATTGAGAAAGTTGTTCCTTATGAAATTTCCTAAAAAATGAGCACTGACAGAGGTCGCTAAGTGCAATTGCTAACTTACAAATAGCCCCGAAAGTTAAAAAACACGTTTTTTTCACTATTTTTTTCCCAAATAATTACCACACATAGACGGCTGAAAATTTTCAAAAATGATGTCTATGTTGACGCAAACATGCCTGAATAATTCTAGCGTCATCGGTCAATTACTTCTCGAGTAATTAACTATCACCTTTTTTTTGTTTCCTAAATTGCAAATTGCGCCATTTTTTTCACAAACGGGTTTCGCTGGTCGAACCAAGCCATAAAAATCACAAATCCATTCAACTTTAGTATCCCGTTGGAATTTTTGGAAAAAATTATTTCTAACCGATTTTATAACGATTGAATTTGTCTAAAATTGGTATCGCAAAAGAAATCGTTATAAAATCGGTTAGAATTAATTTTTCCAAAAATTCCAACGGAATACTAAAGTTGAATAGATTTGTGATTTTTCTGGCTTGGTCCGACCAGCGAAACCAGTTTGTGAAAAAAATGGCGCAATTTGCCATTTAGGAAACAAAAAAAAGTTTTCGTTAATTACTCGAGAAGTAATTGACCGATGACGCTAGAATTATTCAGGCATGTTTGCGTCAACATAGACATCATTTTTGAAAATTTTCAGCCGTCTATGTGTGGTCATTATTTGGGAAAAAAATAGTGAAAAAAACGTGTTTTTTAACTTTCGGGGCTATTTGTAAGTTAGCAATTGCACTTAGCGACCTCTGGCAGTGCTCATTTTTTAGGAAATTTCGTAAGGAACAACTTTCTCAATGCATATGCTATACTAAAAGTCAAGAGGAACGGAGATATTAAAGGAAATAGAGAAAAAAGCACTATTTTCGTCACTAATAAATTGTCATATACAAAATCAAGCACACCAACAATTTGTAAGCAAACTTAGGGGGTTGAACTACACCCTTAAACGAAGCTACTTCAACAATAATCTCGCCTGTGACCGAATAATGCACTTTTTAATGTTTTTACGTCCTCGCCGTCTAGCCTATAATAATGTATTGTCAAACTAAAAACAGATGTAATAATACAACATAGATGTAGTATCACCTGTCATAATAGAGTAGTATCGTTTACAGAAGATAGTAGCAAGGTGACACATGTACGTAGTAGAAGAGAAAAGTGATCAGTATAGCGGCGTGATTTCTTTTTTCACGGACAATCATAGGCGGTATTGTCAATATTGGGTAAAGACCAGCGACGAAGAACTCAATAACCATATTAATAGAACCACGTCTTTTTAAAAAAACATACATCTATCCGACCCGAAACACGCTTGTGTGCAGAAATGATTCTAAACGATACTACTGTGCACTGTGCCAAGTGTAGTTTTTTTGAGTAGTTCCTCTACCACATATAACACAATCACCTTGTTTAAAAGGTGTTTATAAAACCACTAAAATTAATACCACTATTAGACTTAGAAAAGTTTGCATTCTGTTGTTACAGTTTATTATTGCAAAGTTACCATTTTGTTTTCAAACTAATAATGTTAACACCAAAAATACTCGAAGTTTACACTACTAGGCTCAAAGTTCATGGTAGCTCAATTTGCACATGTTTGATCAGGGACAAAGTTACAACACTGTAGAAGGATATTATCATATCTATGCATTTAAGTAAGTAAAAAATGTTAATATTACACCGCATTAAACAATATTTTTTGAAAATTTCATTTTTTATGTTTTTGATTAAACTGGAAAGTTTACTGTAGGTAGCTATAGATTCAATTTTTTTTTTATTTTAAAAACAAAATAAGCGAATCAGCAACTAAGGCCATTATCGCAAAAACAAATACATAATAAAATAATACGATTTGCCACTTATCAAGTTCTCAAAAAATAAAATATTTACGGTGACGTGATTCGTTGGTTCATATTTTCTTTTACACACGATAATAAATGTATGTGGAATATATCCAATATCCATGCAGCATTATTGTAACGTTATAATATGCACAAAGATACACAAATATTATATGAATGCATGTTGGCTTGTTATATGGAATATCATTTAATATGCAAATAATTGCATCAGTCTGATTAATTTTGTTCACTATTTGCGTTAAATATGAACTTATTTAAGCATAATGATCATTATAGTTAGCTTTTTAACCTGAAGGCTATAGAGTAATCGTTAATTCAGCGTTTCAAACACTTCCACTCCTGTCCCTTACTGTTTTCAACCTTTCTAAGTTTCTATGTAAGCTCATATCAATTAAAAGCACATTAGATCGTTAATAGTTTAATTATTTGCTATATGAAAAAACATTTACACGTCCTAATCTTATTGTGTCATCTATGAACACGACTTGTTAACTCGCAGATGTTCAACCGTAATAAGAACAGCGGCCGTATAGATGTGTACGAGATATAATATGGACCACAGTGAGTCATGGGGTACAGATGACAGTTTTAAAGAAAGTCTAGACTCTATTCATATTCACCAAAATTAGTTTACGAATGTGTTTGTAATTTTGTTACAAGAGGATAAGTCAAACAAATAGCGCTAAATAGTGTGAAAGGTCGATTCAAACAGGGACTTCACTTGCTTAAGTCGCTCAACGACTGGAACAAGATTTTCAAAAATGTAAAGCATTTAGCGTTTGTGTAAAACAATAGAATAAAACACAGTTTTTGATTACTTTATAAGTCATATTTACATAAATAATAAATTGAAAACAATCGACGTCAGTGAAAATACGCTGTGTTACTCGAATGTTTGTAAACAAACAAACGTATTATTTTGTATGCACAAGTGGCCTAAAATTACTGTTTCTCTCATGGATATTGTAGCGAAACTATATACCTACAAAATATGTACTTTCTTACCGGGTCGCAGCTAGTGTTGAATTTTGAGTAAGACAGCAGTGGTTACAGGTAGGGCGAAAGTAAAAATTTTAGTTGATCTAATCTGGTTCATCGATTTTCATCGCATTTGACTTGTACCGTAATTTTTATTGTACATTTCTCTTCATGTACCCACACTACACTAACCAACACCCACCGACAGATAACCTTTAATTTGCTTATTTTAGTAAAGGAGATTCCCTGTATCATAGAATACAACACGGGCACAGCTATCTTAGTTTATGGTATATATAAGGTAGGACACATGGACATAGGAATATATAGGGACGGAGCATGAACTGAGGTTTTAGACGAGGGGGGTGAAGCCGATTTGCGGGACGCGACGAGATAACGGGTGCCAGCTTTTGATTGGCCGACGCACTGCGTACGCTCAGCGCGGGTAAACATCAAATAGTAAAAGAAGTTTTTTTTTTAATTTGTTGTAAACATTCATTAAAATACATTTTTTATTAAAGTAAAGCACCGATGAATGTAGTTATAGTACTGTAACATTAAAAATTTTTATTAATTAATATTAGAAAATATGATTTTTAGCATCGAATGCATGGAGCCAAATGGGGAATTTGATTTTTGATAAATAATAATTATTTATAATTATCCTTGTGAAAAAATGCAGTAATCTTTTTTGTGCGGAATGAAACACAATGAGTACGGTTTGCGCTAAACTTAGTTGTTAAAAAATGTTTTTGAAATATTATGGTTTATGTTTCATCAAGTTTGAAAAAGGTTACTAATATTTGTCACAATGTGATAATGGACCTAACCTTTTGAGAAGTTTGTTTATGGCAGAGGTCTCCAAACTTTTTAACATTTGGCAACAATTTAGTTAGGTTTAATCTCAAGTCTCCTTGGTTAACGATGTCCAGTTTGTTTCTTTTTTTGTTAGGAGATTCACTATCGTTTACCCCCATTTTCATTTCATGGACCCCCAATTTTTTTCCCGCTGACAAGGAGCCCTTGCAAGTTGTCGTCGACCCCTGGGAATCGATATAGACCACTTTGGGAATCACTGGTTTATGGCCATGGACATGTTTATGACATGGAATTTGGTGTACTGAGCATGCGCAAACTTATTACGCACGCGCAGAACCATCAGCCAATAGAAAACTGGTACCAATTTTACCTCGTCCCCGTCCCTGAGTGGCTTCCCTCCCGCAGCATCATGCTCTGTCCCTATATTCCTATGTCCATGGTAGGACATTACCCTACAATGCCCCCCAGCTACAGCCGTGCCTGGATCTCATAGGAGTTTACATGACATACCTATACTTTATTTCGTGCTATTGCGTTTTCTGCTGTGAATTTAAAAATAAATTTTGCCGCACATTCAATTTACATCGTTTACCATTTCAACTTTCCGGGTGAATTTTGCCGGTGATATGAAAAAAAAATTCACCCGTTTCGAGGGTGAGTTTTGGCCGGTGGAGGGATTGGTGAGAGTCAGCGGCAATTTCCAACACCATCACCGTACTCAGCATCCTTGAAAACGGGGACATAACCCAATTTTGCCGGTGATATGAAACAAAAAGATTCACCCTTTTCGGGGGCGAGATTTGACCAATGGAGGGGTTGGTGAGAGTCGGCGGCAAGTTTCAACACTATTACCGTTCTCAGCACCCTCAAAAACAGGGAAAAATATTTTTTTCGGAAAGGAAATGGCGTAATGCGCGTTTAACTCCGTTCGGGGTGGTTTTTGGCCGTTTTTAGGGGTTGCACAACCCCAAAAAGAAATTGCAATATCACCTCGAAAACGGGGGAGGAAGGTGATCTCGTTCCAGCTCAAAATATTTAGGTACGTGTTCGTCCGTCTCACACACGCCACTATAATTCGATTTGATAACAGTAATCCTCCGGACTGTTTATTTAAGGCATTTTTAAATCTCACAAGGATTTACGCAGCAATGGTGGTTAATAAATACTCTATTCTTGTCCAAGAATATAGCTATTACTATATTCTTTGTGAGAAAAACTATAGTAATCCACAATGTGATTTGTTTTCTTGTTGATGGAAATTGCCGACAGAACTGAATATCTGCATCGCCTGTATTTAATTACGTCACGATAAATTATGATAATACGATCGATCGTTTCAGTTCTAATTAGTTTTAGCTCACAACATTTATATAGATACATATGCAGTAATTAATAATACATGATTATGCTGATAAAGATACACCTACATTACACATAATATGACTTAAGGTAAATGACCCAGTTCCTAAACTTTTTAACATATTCGAATAGTACTCTTAGAGCAAATAATATCGGGTGTTTTTTTTAGATTGACAAAACTTTAAATTGAAATAAATATTTAATTAAATTAAGATTGAAGCAAATATTTTTTTTAAAGATAATTATGATATTTAAGTTTTAAAAATAATTTCCGACATAATATGTTCATCACTACTAGCTTTGAGAAACCGCATTCGATCAGACCAATTTAGGACCACTTTTTTGAGTAATTCAGGGCTTATTTCTTCAATAACACGAGTTATGTTGGCTTCCCAAGCGTCTATATTTTATATTTTTAATTCTTACACGATCCATAGTCAAATCCTTAAAATGTGTCCACTGTACTGTTGTAATGCATCTATTACCCTAAAATGGCATGCAACAGCATTTTATACAGGGACGTGTATCATGCATCAGAGCTAATAATGCGCTCTTTCTGTCCCAACGCTAAATCATCGGTTATTAACACTCAATAAAAATATCGATATTATACTTTGTATTGTTGTGCATTTTGTGCAAGCAAATTGTTTACGTTGCGCTTCTGCGTACAACTGATGCAATGTTTAATTGTTCTTTTTAAAAGTACACTCTAGAATAGAGGTAGAATAGGCCGGTACAGTCGGAAATTAAAATCACAAATACGAGTATTAGAAAAACACAATACTTGCCGAGAAAAGAACAAAATACTTGATAAACTTCGGGTTGAGTATAGTAAACAAAGAAAAAACTTTTTCGTTGGCTGTTCGCTCTGCAAGAATAATCCTCGATACTCCCACTTTGAAAGTAGATTTTGCTTTGTAAGTCGTATCAGAAATTGAACATAAGATTGATAGATGAACCAAAGTGACTGACATTGTTTTATATCAAGTAGGATAGTGCACTAAAATGATTTAAGCGTAATTCGCTTCATCACCTTTTAAGTACCTACTCATTTGATTTTTCTATTTCATTGAATTTGATCTTTTCGAGTCGTGTCAAACGACGAGCAGTGCGTCATAAAACAGTCTGGATATTGTAAAATGTTAAAAAATTCTCCATATTACTACCAATCGAGCCAAAAATTGAGTGTTTATTTAATATTTGATCAGATTCGACTCAAACAGAAATTCTCTACTAACATCTCCTTGTATTACTGGTGAGATACAAGCCGATGTGCATCAGTTCATTTTTTAAATGCTTGTCACATTATATTGGTTTGTGAAGGTCGCTGTGATTATAATTAGTAAAGTCTGGATCTAACATCAACAAAAATTGATTCAGACAATTCTTAGACGCTTTAAAATAAACTGTCTACTATAAATCTTATGTGCGAAATAAATACATGCAAATAGCAAAAACTGTTCTTTACCAACAAAATTGCATCAAAATGTCGAACTACGTATGGCCATTCAATAATAATTGAAATATTGAAATATTGAATTGAAAATATATTTGAGTTGGTAATACTCAATTACCCAAAATCTCAAATTTTTTAACGACGCAGTAGACACTCAAATAACTGTGGCGTAATTGAGATCTGAATATCATTAATTTTGACACAGACTTACTCTCATTCATTTACTCACTCACTTACTCATCAATAATCTAGACCACTTACGATTGACTTACAAACTTGAAATTATGCACAGAGTTAGGTCATTGGACATATAGAGGAAACGATGAGAAAACAGCCAATTGTGAATAGTCGAAATTGAAGACGAAGTTATTAGTGAGATTGCTGTCATACAAAGTATGAAACAAGATGTATCTAAATCTTTGATTAACGTCTGATTAGATCTTCAATAAATAAAATTATCGACCAATTTTTCAGACAAATCCGGACCTAAACGTTAATGTTTTAATTTTTATATTTTTTGTTAATATATTTGTCTGAAAAATTGGTCGATAATTTTATTTATAGATGTATCCAATATATAATAAAAATGAATGTTTGTTCGTCTGTCTAAGACCTAGGCGTTCCTATACCATTCATCTGATTACGATGAAATTTTGCTTTATTGCGCGCGCACCTGTAAAGGTTTCTGTCCATAAAAATATCACAATGTATACACATTGTGATTTAAAGTGGTAATGCAATCAGTGGAGTCGAAGGCTATGCTACTGTTGTCGCTGCCGAACGGAGTGCAGCCCTGTGAGGCGAGTCTGTAATACGGTGGAGCTAAGGGCTCCACTACTGCTGTTGTAAGATTGTAATACTACTGTTGTCGCAGCTGTGTTTTATCTCAATCGCCTGCGAAGCCGCTGGTAGCGACTAGTATAATTATAATATTATTTTAAAAAGAATGTACCTTTACAAGAATTTTTAATATTTCACCAAAAAAGATATATGTTATATAAGTGACAGCCATATACTTTATCATTTCATATTGAATGTGTGAATTGCTTCTTTTGTGTTTTATGCGATTTTATTGTAATTTATAAGCGTCTTTATAAGTTCTGTGATATGAAAACTCTGCATGAAAATCGGTTCATCAATTGATGAGCTGTGATGTACACAAAAAACTACGTATTCACTTCTTTGAAGGTTATGACTAACTGGGGGCACCTCTCCCCGTCTCGAAAACTCAGTTTTAAACACACCATTGAGCTTCCTACGAATCACAAAACAAATTCGTTGCCTACCAAAATGTACGATTGGCCTTTCTTCGCCCACCTATTAATATGTCTACATTTTTGTATCAATCGGCTGAATCTATTTAAAAAAAACTTTATTTTTGTCCTATCCCTCTTGGAATCTGTATCATCCTAACGTCTTTGAAATTTGGTTTCGTAGGGGGGCAAATTATATAGAATGTTGGATTTTGTTTAGTTCGTTCAATTATACATTCCGATCGGTTCGAAATCTGTTTTAATGAAAGAGAAGATTTTTACATAGATTTCGTATAATAGAAAGTGTCTAAACAGTTTTTTATACAAATAAAAACTGCATAAACTCTATTTTACTTATAACATCGCAAAATTGTTTGGGTTATCTTTGTCTGTTGCACGGTGTGATATAGAAATATAAGCGAACATATACCATGTCTTAAAATAAAGAAAGGTGCTATTACTGACTTTTAAGAAATTCCAGCCAATTGGGTGACGGAACCATTCCAATCAAAAATGTTGACATTTGATTATAATAAAGAAAATAAAATTTCTGATATCGCGTGAGGTGACGCGGGTAATGGCTAGTATTCAATATGATATTAACTATTCGTTGCTTACATAATATGTTCCACGTCATGTAAAAATTAATCAAAGCATGCCTAACTAGTTTATTTCTGACAGATCCGTAAAACAAAAGAGCGGATGATTTTTTTTTTATTTTGAAAATATTTCTGAAACTATAAAGTTTAGAAAAAAAAAATTTTAACATTACTGTCTTGAAAAAGTAAATAGAATAATAAGCCGTTGTGAAAAGTATACCATTATTATATAAAAGATACCATTTTAGCATATATCTCTTCTGCGCATGCGCCGTTTTTCCCCAAAAACAATAGGGCTCTTCATATTTGCATACCAAACATCCTCCCAAAATTTGGTTTCAATCCGCTCATCCGTTTGACCTGTATCGAGTTCACAGACTAACAGACGCACAAAGATTTTCCAAAAATATGTTTTTAAGCTATTGCATAGCTTCTATCGCGGGCTTTGAGCGCGGCGACCGAATCAAGAAATTCCGTAATGAAAAACCTAACGCATCGTCTAACGTCGTTTCAGTTCGGCAGACTTCGGCACGGTGTTTGTGTGCGTGCGACTAGACGTATGCTCATAACTGATTCTATCTTTATTTGTGTATAAAAGAATTTATATTGCACATACCGCTAAACTAGCGGTATGTGCTTTATTATCGCTTTGTGCGTCAGAGCTGACTTTCGTTCATATAAGAAGTTATATCTAAGTTAATTTCACACGAAATCCATTCAAATTGAAGCTTTTTGAAAAGAGGAGATTCTAATCTATAAAATAGAACCATTTTTAAATCAATTTGAGTTCATAACTTCTATTAAAATTGTAATTGAAAATCACAAACAGCAGTTGTCGGTTGGTCTGTACGTATGTACGTACGTACGTATGTACGTACGTATGTACGTACGTATGTACGTACGTATGTACGTACGTCACGACTCTACAGATCGCAATTTTGGTCGGATTGCCTTGGGTTATATTTTATTCACTTTGTTTACTATCAGACCAGAACCCTATTTAAATTCACTAAAATGTGTTCAGTAGTTTAATTTTTATAAACAGTTTTATTTTTTATTATTTTTGACAGCTAATAGTAATAATTGCTGTGCAAATATAGTGTAATCCATAAAACAAGTGCTACACTTGTATACCGTGATAACACCACTACACGTATTAGGCAGCCGTGGCGCAATGGTTATGCCGTTGGATCCCCAAGGGCAAGGTCCTGGGTTCGAATCCTTACGATATCATTGATTTTTTTCTTATTTTTTTCTTTTTATTTTGTTTTATTTTATTCCACTTGATATTAATTATATATTATACCTATTATGTATAGTTCTTAATTTTTTTTATTTTTGCAAACTTAAAAAAAAATATTTTTTCAATTTTTAATTATTTATTTCTTTAAATTTTTAAATCTTGTTAAATTTATTAAAAATATTTTTTAATTGTTATTTTTTTATCATACAGTGGAAAACTTGCGGGATGTGCACTTTTGGTTTTGCCAACTAGGTATAATATAATACTGCTATAAAAATAACCTAAATTATTTAGGTTATGTGCAGAGAAAGTATATATGATATTATATCTATATAAATGTACATCGCCCGAAATTCTATGATCAAACTCTTAATATCGTTCTTTTTTGTTAAAATTTTTTGAATGAATAATTGTTTTGGTGTGTAATTACACTATTTATACCTTATTATTTATACCTAGCTATTTTCGTTTTATAGAGAAGAAAAACTTAAAGACCTAAAAAGAATATGCAATAGCTTTACCGCGGCAGTCCCCGAGTGCCAAACGTATTTTTTTGAATTCGGGGGACCTCAAAACGGAAAGATATTGTAAAATTTTTGAAAAGTGATTTTTGACCTAAACTAGTACCATTCCCCACTTATGGGTTGGAATGGTAATATCAAATGAACTAACAAAGTAAACCCGTAGTACTTTAAACGTTACAATTTTACCATTCCAACCCACAACTGGGGAATGGTAAGTACTAGTTTAGGTCACAAATCACTTTTCAAAAAATTTACAATATCATTCCGTTTTGAGGTCCCCCGAATCCAAAAAACATATTTTTGGAAAATCTCTGTGCGTCTGTTAGTCTGTGAACCCGATACAGGTCAAACGGATGAGCGGATCGAAACCAAATTTTGGGAGGCTGTTTGGTATGCAAATATGAAAAGCCCTATTGTTTTTGTGGAAAATCGGTGCATGCGCAGAAGAGATATTTGCTATAATGATGTTTTTTATATAATAATGGTGTACTTTTCATAACGGCTTATTAGTTTATTTATTTTTTCAAGAAAGTTTCGTTAAAAAAATATTTTTCTAGTCTTGGAAATATTTTGAAAATTAAAAAAACCAGTGGGAGTATATGCCCAAGTAATTCGAGAATTACAAGGCGCGAAATTTTAAAACATATACCCCGGTGTTTTGTTTGAAAATCGGTGTATATTTAACGTTCAGCCCGGAATTGTTTTTTTTAAAACTCCACATTTGCCCCTTCCCGTTTCACAGCGAGACAATTTGCATACCCCTTTATCGTTCACCCCGGAATTATTTTTTTAAAAACTCCACCTCTGCCCCATCGCGTTTCACTGCGAGACACATCGCATACCCCTTTATCAAACTTTATCAAAATAGCTTAGTCCGCCTTCTTTAGAAGTCCGCCATATTGAATTTAGAGTGACGTCACTTTATTTTTCGAGTTATTCTCAGCAAGCCCTTTCATTTGATACCCATATTGTAGGAAAGCATAATAAAATTAGTCCGCCATCTTTAGAAGTCCGCCATATTGAATTTAGAGTGACGTCACTTTATTTTTCGAGTTATTCTCAGCAAGCCCTTTCATTTGATACCCATATTGTAGGAAATCATAATAAAATTAGTCCGCCATCTTTAGAAGTCCGCCATATTGGATTTAGAGTGACGTCACTTTATTTTTCGAGTTATTTACAGCAAGCCCTTTCATTTGAACCCATATTGTAGGAAAGCATAAAAAACTTAGTTCGCCATCTTTAGAAGTCTGTCATATTGTATTTAGAGTGACGTCACTTTATTTTTCGAGGTATTCTCAGCAAGTCCTTTCATTTGATACCCATATTGTTAGAAAGCATAATAAACTTAGTCCGCCATCTTTAGAAGTCCGTCATATTGTATTTAGAGTGACATCACTTTATTTTTCGAGTTATTTTCAGCAAGCCCTTTCATTTATGCCCATATTGTAGGAAAGCATAATAAAATTAGTCCGCCATATTTAGAAGTCCGCCATATTGGATTTGGAGTGACGTCACACAGCTAACCATGCATTGTCATCCAAACTAAACGTGTATATAAATTTTCATCTCAATCGGTTGAAGATATCTGCTTCAAAATTACCGAAGGCATTCTAGTCGCTCACTTAGTAAGTCAGTCGCTCACTTAGTAATTCAGTCGCTCACTTAGTAATTCAGTCGCTCACTTATTAATTTAGTCACCCAACTATTATTTTAATATCTCAAGTTATTAAAACAGTATCTCATCATCAGTCACCAAGTTTTTTTTTTTATTCGACCGTTTTATAATTCCCCTATTATTATATAAAACAACATTATAAGAGATATATTCTT
This sequence comes from Xanthostigma xanthostigma, assembly GCA_963575645.1. Classification (NCBI taxonomy): domain Eukaryota; kingdom Metazoa; phylum Arthropoda; class Insecta; order Raphidioptera; family Raphidiidae; genus Xanthostigma; species Xanthostigma xanthostigma. Next base: position 27,011,240 of record OY754471.1, read on the forward strand.
TTACGCAAGCGCCGATGTTCCCCAAAAACAATAGGCCACTTCATATTTGCATATCAAACATCCTCCCAAAATTTGGTTTCAATCCGCTCATCCGTGGTGTCGGAATGGTAAGAAATGTCAAAAAAGACGTTTGCATCTGTCAAAGTATTATGTTCTAATAATTAGTTATTTAAATTGTTAACTCAGAAGGCGTTGCATTTCACAAATATTCGAAACGGCATCCGTTTTTGAACAAATGCTATCTTTTAATTTCGTTATTGTAATAAATAATATTATCGACCAATTTTATTTGAAGACAGAACATACGCAATTTTTAAATTGCCATGTTAAACCGTGCAACAGAGAGAGATAACCGAAAGATGTTTGCCATCGGTTATATCAAATTGAATTTATTTCTATATAAATGTGTATAAAAAAACTGTTTGGGCATTTTCTGTTGTACGAAACTTATGTAAAATTTTCTCCTCTTTCGTTTAAGACAGGTTTCGAACCGATCTGATTTAAATTGAGCGAGTTATAAGCGAAAAACTTCGTTTTTCCTTATTGTTCCCCTCTGGGGTCAAAATTCAAAAATCGGCCGACGTTACGAGCTAAGTTACGCGGCGACGAATCGAACAAAAAAGTTTTTTAAAATTCGTTAAGGCGTTTGGGCTGTACGCGTGACACAAAAAAACGTGACACACAGATTCACAGTCAAAGCGAGTACATATAGGCGCTTTAGCTTACGCTATTCGCGCATAAAAAGCTGCTCTTTTGTTTTATGGATCTGTTAGAAATAAACTAGTTCGGCATGCTTTGATTAATTTTTACATGACGTGGAACATATTATGTAGGTAATCATAGCAACGAATAGCAAATATCATATTGAATACTAGCAATTACCCGCGTCACCTCACACGATGTCAGAAATTTTATTTTCTTTATTATAATCAAATATGAAAAAAATTTGAATTTGGAATGGTCCTGTCGCCCAATTGGCTGAAATTTTTTTATTGTTGCCAAATTTTTGATTAAATTATATTGTATTAATTTATGCTTAAAGCGTCATGAAACAATACACCGCTTTTCATACTTTCCTACAAGCCGCGGTATATTAATGTTGCGCCTTGTAATTCTTGAATTACTTGTATCCTCCATTTTTTTTTACTTTATTTTTATTATTCATTACAGTGAATTATTAAAAAAATCATGTAAAAAGTTAATGGGTAGAAGCGAGAGAAATAAATTCAATTTTAAAATCTGACCCTCGTCATGTCAAGTATTTCATAAGGGTTAAATGTACATATATTTCATTTATATGTACGTCTTTTTCTGTTAATATTGTCATAAAAAATATTTGAAACCGGACAATATTGTAAGTTTTTTTTTAAGTAAAATTTATTATTATTTTTATTACATTCTGAACAGATGTTACTATAAAAACTTCATTTGAAAACAAAGAAATGTGTTTTTCGTATATAAAAAGAACAAATCCAAAATGTATGTACCTAAACTGATTTATATTTAATATACAAATTAAAAAATATTGTCTGAAGACACAAGTAATTCAAGAATTACAAGGCGCGAATTTTACATAATATACCCCAACGTTATGTTCGAAAATTGATGTATATTTTTAACGACACTTTGAGCTTAATAATATAATTTAATTAACTTAATCTAATAAAAAAATAACAGTTGAAAGTATTGAAACACAGAAAGGAAAAAATCATTTTAATAATTTATTAATAATTAATTTAGGTTCATAAATATAAAAGCGTTAGCTGTAAACTCTATGATCGTTTATTAGTCACAATTAATAATATAATTGTGACCCTAAATTATAAAAATTATATTTTCTTTTTGGTACATTTCAATAAAAACTTTCTTTTTATTAGTATTTTATTTTTCTTGTTTTTATAGTCTTTCAAAATTTTAACTATTATGACAATAAATTATAAAAATTATTTGATTATTTTATTCAAGATGGTTGAGAAGGAAAAGGTATTCCGTCATCTTAGGGCATCCGCCATATTGGATATATACATTGTCACCAGACTTGCATGTGTGTGAAATTTCAAAGCTTTAGTTAATTTAATCTAGTCGAACAAATTGCAGCAATTAGATTATCGGCCTTTCCAACTAATAAATTATAATATTGACATTTGACATATAATAACAAAGAAAATAAAATTTCCGTTAACGCGTATAGTAACGCGTATAGTTACCACTAAACATTATAAAATTTGCTGTTCGTGTTCATGGTTTTCTATATGTTATCACGTTATGATGTTAAAAATAAACAAAGAATGCTTGTCAAATACCTAACTAACATCTACGGAACAAACTAACATTAGATTTTTTTTATTTTCAAAATATTTCTGAAACTAAGTACAAATTTAGAAAAACACATTTTTTCATGACTATCTTGTAAAAATATACAGGCTAATAAACTGTTATGACATGTTAGCCCGGTCATATTTTACACTAAAAATCGCTAATCTCGCAAACTAACATGTAGTTCTGATTTTTTAATATGTTGTTAGGACCACTACCAGTAGCGTATATCCAAGTTTGCAGCTTCGAAAGACCTGTGCTAACTTTGCAGCACTCAAAAAACTGCGAAATTTTCGCACTTTTTTTGGTATTCTCAATATAGGTCTTAAACTATGCATTTTTTTATAAAATAATTTTTATACGTTTTTAAGTAGACTAAAATTGCTACAATTTGAGACCAGAACCAGCTCTGTAGTTTCAATACTTACCAAGATACAGCTTTCCAAAAATTGACCAGTTTTTCCAAAAAAGTGAAATTTTAAGATTGGGTCAATTTTTGACCCCGATATCGGGGAAAATACTCATTTTAAGGGTAATATCATAGGAACATATATTGTAGCAAATGTAATTAGCTTTAATTTAAGCAGAGAACGACGTCTGTACGCCATATAGTTTACTCACAAATTTAAAAAATACAAAAAATGAGAAAACAGCATTTTCGCAAATTTAAATTTAATACCTAGTAATCGTTATGTAAATCCATTCAGTGATTTTAATGTGGTTGAGTAACAAAATTGAGTAAGATAGTAGCATAAACGAGTAACATAATAAAAAAAAATAACATAATTGATAACATCATAAAAAAATTATGCAGTTTTTGACAAAATACAGTCGTATTTCAGCCATTTTGTAAAAAATATTTACAAATTATATTCATGAACCTTCCTCGTTTATCGCTCTTTCCATTACCGAAAACAATTTCAAAATCCGGTGAGTGGTTTAGTAGAAGAGAGCGGAGAAAAAGCCAGAGACTTTGTTTTAAACTATGCAGTCTTTGACAAAATACCGTCGCATTTCAGCCTTTTTGAAAAAAATATTTACAAATGGTATACAGAAACCTTCCTCGTATATTGATCTTCCTATTAGCGAAAACCATTTCAAAATCCGGTGCGTGGTTTAGAAGAAGTGAGCGGTGTAAAAGACAAAGACAGTCTGAGACTCTGATTTTAACTATGCAGTTTTTGCTAAAATTCCGTCGTAGTTCAGGTATTTTGTAAAAAATATTTATAAATTATATACATAAACTTTCCTCGTTTATTGCTCTTTCTACTACCAAAAACCATTTTTAGATCCGGCGCATGGTTTAGAAGTAGTGAGCAGAGAAAAAGGCAAAGACAGACAGAGACTGTTTTTAACTATGCAGTCTTTGACAAAACACCGTCGGTGTTCTTCTAAACTATGCGCCGGATCTTAAAATGGTTTTCGGTAATAGAAAGAGCGATAAGCAAGGAAGGTTTCTGTATATAATTTGTAAATAGTTTTTACAAAATGCCTGAACTACGACAGTGTTTTAGCTCAGACTGCATAGTTAAAAATAGATCATCTGTCTGTCTTTGTCTATTTCTCAGCTCACTTCTTCTAAGCCATGCACTGAATCTTGAAATGCTTTTCGGTAGTCGGAAGAGCGATAAACAAGGAAAGTTTCTGTATATAATTGGTAAATATTTTTTACAAAATGCCAGAACAGCGACGGTGTTTTAGCAAAGACTACATAGTTATAAACAGAGAGTCTGCCTATCTTTGTCTTTTTCTCCGCTCATTTCTTCTAAACCACGCACCGGATCTTGAAATGGTTTTCGCTTATAGAAAGAAAAATATACGAGGAAGGTTTCTGTATACAATTTGTAAATATTTTTTCAAAATGGCTGAAATACGACGGTATTTTGTCAAAGACTGCATAGTTAAAAACAAAGTCTCTGTCCTTTTCTCCGCTCTCTTCTAGTAAACCACGCCCCGAATTTTGAAATTGTTTTCGGTAATAGAAAGAGCGATAAACAAGGAAGGTTCATGAATATAATTTGTAAATATTTTTTACAAAATGGCTGAAATACGACGGTATTTTGTCAAAAACTGCATAATTTTTTTTATGATGTTATCAATTATGTTATTTTTTTTATTATGTTACTCGTTTATGCTACCATGTTACTCAATTTTGTTACTCAACCACATTAAAATCACTGAATGGATTTACATAACGATTACTAGGTATTAAATTTAAATTTGCGAAAATGCAGTTTTCTCATTTTTTGTATTTTTAAAATTTGTGAGTAAACTATATGGCCTACAGACGTCGTTCTCTGCTTAAATTAAAGCTAATTACATTTGCTACAATATATGTTCCTATGATATTACCCTTAAAATGAGTATTTTCCCCGATATCGGGGTCAAAAATTGACCCAATCTTAAAATTTCACTTTTTTGGAAAAACTGGTTAATTTTTGGAAAGCTGTATCTTGGTAAGTATTGAAACTACAGAGCTGGTTCTGGTCTCAAATTGTAGCAATTTTAGTCTACTTAAAAACGTATAAAAATTATTTTATAAAAAAATGCATAGTTTAAGACCTATATTGAGAATACCAAAAAAAGTGCGAAAATTTCGCAGTTTTTTGAGTGCTGCAAAGTTAGCACAGGTCTTTCGAAGCTGCAAACTTGGATATACGCTACTGGTAGTGGTCCTAACAACATATTAAAAAATCAGAACTACATGTTAGTTTGCGAGTTTAATGTAAGATATGACTGGCCTATGTAAGTATATCATAATTATAAAAAAACAACATTGAAAGGTAGGTACTTCTTTCTCTGTTGCGCATGCGCCCATTTTCCCGAAAAATAAATTACAAAACTTTCTTGTAAAACATATAGAATAATAATCATTTATGAAAAGTTTACTATTATTATATAAAAAACATCATAGCATATAATATCTTTTGCGCATGCGCCGATTATCCCCAAAAAAAATTACAAAAATTTCTAGTAAAATATGCAGAATAATAAGCCGTTATAAAAAATTGGTTGTCTGTAAAGTCGGTTTACGGACGATAGTTTTACGTGATAACGTATTCCGCTCAATATCATATTTAATAATACATTACTGCGCTCTCGCTTGCACGCACAGGGTCAGGCGGAATGTTACGGAACGTTACACTTTTTCGTGCGTGCAGCTGGTGTTTCATCAATTTATAAGACGTTATCACGTCAAAAACTTTTTTTTTTAAACCCCTCTTGACGTCAAAAACTTAGTCCGCCATCTTTAGAAGTCCGTCATATTGGATTTAAACTAAAGTCACTTTATTTTTCGAGTTATTCTCAGCAAGCCCTTTCATTTGATACCCATATTGTAGGAAAGCATAATAAAATTAGTCCGCCATCTTTAGAAGTCCGCCATATTGGATTTAGAGTGACGTCACTTTATTTTTCGAGTTATTCTCAGCAAGCCCTTTCATTTGATACCCATATTGTAGGAAAGCATAATAAAATTAGTCCGCCATCTTTAGAAGTTCGCCATATTTGATTTAGAGTGACGTCACACAGCTAACAATGCATTGTCATTCAAACTAAACCTGTATACAAATTTTCATCTCAATCGGTTGATGATATCTGCTTCAAAATTACCGAAGGCATTTCCGCCATCTTTAGAAGTCCGCCATATTGGATTTAGAGTGACGTCATACAGCTAACCATGCATTGTCATTCAAACTAAACGTGTATACAAATTTTCATCTCAATCGGTTGATGATATCTGCCGCTCGAATATCATATTTAAGTCAGGCGGAACGTGACACATTTCGGAACGGGACAGATTTTGGAACGGTACAGATTTCGGAACGTGACACTTTTTCGTACATGCAGCCGGTGTTTTATCAATTTATAAGATTGGTGTTTCATCAATTTATAAGACGTTATCACGTCAAAAACTATATTATTATTTTATAAAACAACATTATAAAAGATATACTCTTTTGCGCATGCGCCGATGTTCCCCAAAAAAACAATAAATCACTTTATATTTGCATATCAAACATCCTCCCAAAATTTGGTTACAATCCGATCATCCGTTGTGTCGGAATGGTAAGAAATGTCAAAAATGACGTTTGCAACTGTCAAAGTTTTATGTTCTAAATTAGTTATTCAAATTGTTAACTCAGAAGGCGTTGCATTTTACCAATATTTATAATGGCATTCGTTTTTGAACAAATGCAAACTTTTTATTTTAGTACTACCAAGGCAATTTTAAATGAAAGGCTTGCCTTTTTTTAATATTTATTTATAATTAAAAAGATATTTATTTAATTAAATATCTTTTTAATTAGTCGGGCACAACGGGTTTTTTTGTTTTCAATAATTTATTAATGTTTTAATTTTAATTTAAATAGTTTTTTTTTAATTTCCACCGACTAGTTTTGGAGAAATCAATGAAAACATATCATCCATCTACGTTTTACCATAAAGCCAATGTTAAATATGCCTACTTTTGAAGTCATTTATTTATATAAATAATCGGGCAACCCCCCCTAAAATTTTCAGAATTGGTTTAGACTTAGTCCAACTTAAAAAAAAATCAATCCTTTCTATTTCAAATTACCTTGGTGCTCGTATTTTAAATTGTCATGTTAAACCGTGCAACAATTAAATTGAATTCATTTCTATATAATTATGTATAAAATGAATTTATTTCTATATAAATCGGGATAAAAAAACTGTTTGGGCAAATTCTGTTACACGAAATATATGTAAAATGTTCTCCTCTTTCGTTTAAGACTGGTTTCAAACCGATCTGATTTAAATTGAGCGAGAAATAAGCAAAAAACTTTTTTTTTCCTAATTTTCTCCCCTCTGGGACAAAAATTCAAAAATCGGGCGACGTTAGGATTTAAGTTACCCGGAGACGAATCGAACAAAAAAAAGTTTTTTAAAATCGGTTAAGGCGTTTGGGCTGTACGCTGGATACAAAAAGCGTGACTCACAGATTCACAGACAAAGCGAGTACATATAGGCGCTTTAGCTTACGCTATTCGCGCCTAAAAAAGCTGAAAAAACTTCAATTGAACGCAATGCGTTCCATTATATTCAAAAGACATACAACAAATTTAAAATTACTGATTGAAATTACAGTATTTTTTTACTTTAGGTCAGTGGGATATCAATGAAAAAAATGACAATATATTTGTAAATTGTTTTAACGATTACCTATCGTTTCGATAATATTGACTCTTCCACAGGACTTAAAAAATCGTAATATTATTTATATGGTCATCACAATAATATTGCTAAATATGATATATACGAGTTTTATTGTGATAACTAAATAAATATATAAAATCCCACAGATAACATACACTATAGTATAAAAGCCAGTGTATGTAATTGACCAGACCTGAATTTTTACACAGTGAGTCTCCTGTACGTACTATACATGGGGTGGGGACTCACTAAACCCTGCGTAGCCGCCACGGCCTGTGCCCAGGTGCGACAGGTATCGAAATTTGACTAATTTCAAATGTATTTGACCATGTCTGCCATTTGGAAATTTAATAATATATAATTATTTTTATTGAAAAATATCAATGGCAGACCATTATCAAGCGTCTAACATCGTGACAGACAATTTTTAATTTACCAAAAAATATGAAAATTTGAACGGTATAAGTACTGTTCATAACGGCTTATTATTTTGTTCATTATTTCAAGAAAGTTTCGTTAACAATTTTTTTCTAAGCTTTATAGTTCCGGAAATATTTCGAAAATAAAAAAAATCAGCTGCTCTATTGTTTTGTTGATCTGTCAGAAATGAACTAGTTAAGCATGCATTGATTTATTTTTACATGACGTGAAACATATTATGTAGGTAACCATGGCAACGAATAGCAAATATAATATTGAATACTAGCCATTACCCGCGTCACCTTACGCGATATAAGAAATTTTATTTTCTTTATTATACTATATCAAACGTCAACATTTGGAAGTTGGAATGATCCCGTCGCCCAATTGGTTGGAATTTTTTATTCGTTCCAAAGCAAAATGTAAAAGTTTCAGGTAAATATATAAAAGACGTGGTCAAATACATTTGAAATTAGTCAAATTTCGATACCTGTCGCACCTGAGCACGGGCCGCGGCGGCCACGCTGGGCGTAGTGAGTCCCCACCCCCATGTATGGTAGATATAGGAGACTCACTGTGTACAAATTTAGGTCTGGTCAATTACATACAAGTAGCCGGTCACTGGATCTTATACTAATAGGTATATTATAGAATCCCGAAATCGTTTAGAAAATAGATACAAGAGACATCTTTTCTAGTTTTTTGGGATCTGAAGTCAACCGTTGTCGAAAATTGGGCAATTAAAGAATTTAGCAAACAAATATTGTATCTTTTTCTTTGTATGCGGTTTTCTTAAAACAAGTAAACTTCAAAAATATTATTAAAATGAAAAAATACAATGAGAAAATTATTTACCTATGTAGGTATATTACACATGTTCTTTGTTCATTTATGACAAGTTTATTTTTGTAATCAAAATTAAAATAAAAATATTAATTAGAGTGTGTAATTAAAATCAGTCTCACAGCACGACATTTTTATTGTAATATGTAAAAAAAGTTTTTCTTTAATTTTTCACATACAATGTACACACATAAATAATACAGGGTATGTACTGAGTAAATACAGCAAGCTATTGTGTATAAAATAACAGCCTATAACACTTGTAGGGGCATGCTATCTATATGGACGTGGTATATAAACATACACTCTCAGTAAAAGTTTGTCCTCGTACTATTCTTCATTAAATTTTCATTACAATTCAGCCAAATGAACGAGTACTGTAGCTATGAGGATACTGGGAAGGTATAGAGTTAGAATCCTGGCGGAGGAAGGCATGCGTTTTTCATAATTTCGAAAAGCTATTATTCCAGCACTGGCCTTTTTACTGAAATTTTCGACTTTCGGTCAGTAATTTTATACCAATTTTGAGTAGTTTTTTTTCATAAGTGAACTTATCCAATTTATGAATGTTTTCTCTTGCGTTTTAAACGCATCACTGTTAATAACACAATTAACAAGAAATAACTATAGAAAAGTATCGAATAGTACTTATAATAACGAGCGAGATAACATTGATGTTGATAGTAGCAGGGTGCAGCACGAAAAAAACCCGTTACACTTAGGCCCATAAAGAGCCTTTTGTGCTGCCCTACGTCTTTGCACAACCTTCGGTCCTCATGGAATGCGATTATGTTATTCAGGTATCCTGACACTACTCCCCAAATATTGCTACCGATAAAAATTTTGTATCTGAGAAACAGCGCAAATTGTTCACTAATTTATCTTCCAAAACAATCCTTCACGTTCATAGAAAGCAATCTATGTGCTCAATTATTTTGTCATACGGCATGTATAGGGTTTATCATTAAGTGCAATATATTTTAAAATTGAAATGAAACAAAGTGTAGGTATATTAGATTTAGTGAACATTGTTTTTCCGATAAAAGTTCATTCAATGACGCTATTAATGCAAGACAATCGTTCAAATCGTCACCACGCCTTCATTTTGTAGCGGGTATACGACTGACATAAATCTCAATTACTTTGTCCACTTTAGAATTTTCAACAAATCTATTTATTTTTTTTACATTTCTTAATTGTTTAGACCTTGAAAAATCACCTCCCAAAATATATTTAAGAAATTCGAATTCTAAAAGTATAGAATAACTCAAAGTGTGTGCGCACTCTCTGTAGTACACAGTTGCTCACGCAACTGTCAGTCTCTCTCTAAAATACTGATTTTTAGTTAATATCCAACAAAGCTCCTCCCTTTGTTGGATATTAACTAAAAATCGGTATTTTGGAGAGAGACTGACTGTACAGCTGAGAGTGCGCGCACATTTTGAGTTATTCCATAGGTAGGTACTGTAAGAATTTGAATTTCTTAAAAATATTTTAAGAGGGGATTTTAAAGGTCTAAAGACTTAAGAAATGCAAAAATTGGTTGTCTGTAAAGTCGGTTTACGGACGATAGTTTTACGTGATAACGTATTCCACTCGAATATCATATTTAATAATACATAGCCTAAATTTTAGTAGCTGTCAGGCGGAACGTGACACATTTCGGAACGTGACACTTTTTCGTGCGTGCAGCCGGTGTTTCATCAATTTATAAGACGTTATCACGTCAAAAAAAACTCAAAAATGCCAAAATTCATTAAAAAATCTGTTAAAATTCACTTAAAAAATTATAAAAATTCAACAAAAAATGTCAAAATTCACTAAAAAACATTTAAATTCATTTAAAAAAATTGTCAAAATCCATCTAAAAAAACTCAAGATTCTCCCGAAAATTTGTCACAATTCACCCAAAAAATTTTCAACAGTCACCCATGTTTATACAGGTTAAAACGGTTAATCGTAGAGAGTTGTGTCAAAAATCTCTATTATAAAAGCCCTAATGAAGAATCGAATGGTGATATTTTTTTCCCCCGGAAAGGTCGGCTTCCCTATTAGTTTGCTCCAGAATGTTCAGAACTCCGGAATATTAAATGACACGATAGGTCGAAAGTGGTATTGTTTAAAAGATCTTTAAAAAATAAGTAAGTTTTGTAAGACATTTTTTTTTGTTACTTCCACCCCTGTTAAGTAATATTCGTTTGAAATTATTAAATTTACATGTCATAATGAAGAACTTAATTTAAAAGTCGGCATTTAAAATCTAGTTACCTAATTAAACAATGCCATAAATGCTTAAACTGTTTTACATTTACTTTTAAATACTGATGAGCTCTTCTAGATATGCTATGGGTACGTCGTATTTTCCGACAAAAAAAAAACATTTGCAATTATTAAAAAAATATTGTGACATTATTGTTTAATTAGGGAACAAGATTTTAAATGCCAACTTTTAAAATTAGGTTTGTTATTATAACATAATATGTTAATTTAATAATATCAAACGAAGATTACTTAAGGGTGGCAGTAATAAAAAAAAATGTCCTACAAAATTTGCTTATATTTTAAAGATCATTTCAACAATACCACTTTCGACCTATCTTGCCATTTAATATTCCGGAGTTCTAAACATTCTGGAGCAAACTAATAGGGAAGCTGACCTTTCCGGCAAAAAAAAAATATCACCATTCGATTCTTCATTAGGGCTTTTATAATGCAGATTTTTGACACAACTTTCTACGACTAACCGTTTTCGAAAAAAACGAACGGTACGGGTAATCTGACTCACCCTGTATAATCATTAACATTAACTATTTTTCACTATACGATAAGTGCTTATTCTTGATGAAAAACTATTAAACATTTATGATAATAGACTAATATATGTGGGCCCTTGACACCTGGAGACCCAGAGCTTCATTAGTCTCTATGTAGATCCGCCCCTGGCTACTAACCAAACAGGATAGTTAAAAATATAAAGTAACACGAAAGGTGTCGAACAATATAAATTGCTGATAATGGTAATAGTATGGTGCAGAAAAAATTCTATGAACTGTAGGTGTCATACAAAGTATCGGAAAACCCCAAAGGAAAATAAAATTACGAATAGAGGTCTCAATAAAGTTTGTAGGCAATAATATGATTACATTGTGTGATAGTTTGGGAGCGTGCCAACAATAATATGTACACGTGTACAATGTACGTGTACATGTAGTTGGTATGTAAAGAGTGTCTAATTGACTTGTGGTGATTCCAGTGGCTCTGTGGACTCGTTGCTCGTTTATAATATAAAACATGTCGGAGCAGCCAGCTAGTGGCTAGCCGTTGGCATGACCGACGCGTACGTATCGCTGCCTCCTTGCGTCACTGTCGTACATGCACGTACATACATAGGCCCGGAAAACTCCCGACTCTAAAGCAAATAAAGTGAAATAATTAAATCTCGAAAGCTGTACTTACAGCACTCAAGCCTTTATCACACGACACAAACGGAACAAATATTACAATTCGTTAAAATTGAAATGGTATCTCCTAATAAATTTTGAGTTCGATTTCCATAGAAATTTTTGCTATTGTCTCTACTCCTGACATGTCAATTCCTGTAGTGGCCATCTTGAAATTTTTCATGGTTTCAGATAAATATCATTATACAAAGCCTTGACCAATGATGTATCGAAGTCCTATCTTTCTTAATTTTGCCCAGATTATCGTAATATTCTATTCTCTCATTTGCGCATTATTGGAAGATAGTCATAAGCAAGTGGCACCTGCTATGACATGACGTCTAGAAACGAACCTTAAACGCATCATTATCGTCACGCATTATTATCTCCTCATAAACTCTCAGCTCGAAGATGTATATTGATTTCAATATATTTTATTTAAACATTTAATGTTTTGTATAATTTACTAAATTACTTGTGTCCACATTTGCGTGAAAGCTAGTAATTAGCTTGGTTTTGTTTTAGTTATATTTTATTTATGTGGTGGAAGAGATGAGGTATAATATGTATATGGAGAAAGTGAAATGAAATAAATATATCACTGATCAAAATCCATCGCAAGTTTATTAATAGCAGGTTTGTTCGACAGATATTGGTATCTTTATCTATATTAAATCAGTATTTAACTGTTAGATAGGTATCAATGTGGTCTATAATTACGCCACCTTGTACATGCAATACTCTTGTACTAACATGGTAGAAGGAGCTGAAGTCCGGATGACGGTGACTGATGATGTGTTGTCATAGAGAGGAGGTCGTCAGACAACGCTAGATGACAGCCTGCAGAGCACAACGAGGCCGTCGTGTCGGTCCGTCAGACAGCGGGGCGTCGACTCAGAACACAACAACAACGCGGATGCCATGTTTCACTTTGTGTGTCACAACATAGTACATAACCTATGAAATCTGTTCATCGAAATCGTACTCGCACATATTATCTGTAGTTACTATTCCAAAATAAAAAATATGTTGTTTACAATATTCTGTTTTTTAGAGTAAAATGTTTTTAGCAATAATTATTAAAATAAATTTTAGTTCATAATTCCAAAACTGCAAGACTGCAGGAATTGTTCCAAATTACTTTTGGAATAGACTGTCATCTTCTATCGACAAGTATGTGAGCACAAGACAATTTCATTATTCTTTGCAGTATCGACAAACGAGACATGTGCTAGAGTTTCCTTACTAATTTATTCTGTTGACACCTCAATAGAGTTCTTTCAAAATTTAATAAACATTATTCCGTGTATGTAGACAATTAATGTACACCAAATATTCCTTCCTTATATCCTTCCTCTTAATTGCAAACGAAAATTAAAAAAAAATGCGTTCATTTCAAACCGATGAGCTTTGGCGCCACACAGGTTGTCATCAAATCCGGATCTGAGCCAGCACGCTGCTTTCACGAATAGTTAAAAAGAGATATGTCTATGGAAAGAGATATATATATACCAGTTATATATATCTAGAAGTTATATATCCAAATAGGCACTCTAGAGTTACAGCAGATAATTATAATAATCTGCGATCAGGTAAAGCTTATTGACATAATTATTGTTGGTGTTTGTATAACTCGGAATACAACATTTCTTTACTTTCGACATTTTTACACGATTCACAGTTTTTGGAAGTTTTTTTGTAGAAAAAGCTACTGGAAAATTTTTAAAAAACTGTTTTTTTTATCTATTTCTAACGCAGATTTCAATTCTAAAAAAAGTTAGAAAGATTCCGTTGTAATTACGGTTAAAACTTCAGGTGGTCTTGTAACTTAAACTAACCTAATTTTTCACAAGTTTTCAACATGTCGCGCAATAAATGATTGCATTGTTGATAAGTAATAACCTTCAGTTAATTTTCAGGGGAAATGTTTACATCTATTGATACGGTGTTTCTAGACATTCGTGTTTAAGATACATTGAAGTACCTAAAATTATAGAAAGAATGGTTTCAGGAAAATATCGTAAATCTATATTTTTTTGGAAATTTTGTTTGTAGAGACCGAAACAACATATTAAAATTTCTATGCTCCCTTATTCTCTTTTTCGCCACCCGAAGGAAAGACCTATAGCTGTGTTTTTGCGTCTGGTGATTGAACGATTAATCTGACGATAAAAGTAAATATAGACAAGAATTAAATATTAAACGTTCTATTCATAATTATGCTGATATACATAATAGCACAAAGCAAATAATTTCAATAATTACAATAACTATTTCTAAAAAAATAACTTTTCTAAATATGCTTTTTGAACACATTAAAATGATTGATAATTATAATGGATTTTAGTAGCTTGTATTTTTTATAGTATTACAATTAGAATGTTTTATGTGCCGTGTGGTTAATTGGAATATATCAGGGATATGTGGGTGTCCCAATGCTGAAAATTTAGGCAAGTTGAAAAAGAATTGGCGTCGTATAGACGAGTCATAATATGTTACAAAGTGACAGCATTTGGTCTATCAAGAACTTTTTGAAACGTTTATAATTATTAAAAATGAATTTTTAATTAGTAACAAAAAACGTCTTATTTAAAAATTTGAAATCGAAACAGTAGTTCTAAAATTGACAAACATACATTTATGTAGTATTTTATAGTTATTATATAACTTAAACAAAAAGATTATTGACTACAAAAATGAAAAGGAATGTAACTTATATAGAATTACTACAACATAGTTTGATTGACTGGCATGAAAGGAAACATAATAATATGCTGGATTGCAGAAAGCATTGTCAGAAAACCTGATTTAACAATGACCTTAGATTGTGACCACACATATTATCTCTCTTCAAAACAAGCAATTGCGGAATTTTAAATCGATTCTGCGCGAAAAATATTTAATTGATCATTTGAAACCATATTTTTTTAAACTGTGTACGAGTGTACACAAACTCTACATCGGTTTACAATTTCCACTTCGAAACAACATTTTTCTACGTATAGATTTGGCTTGAAAAACGCTTTTTTACAATATAAATCAAGCATTTGTTTTTGAGTACATAATCTAATTAAATTTTACATGACAGGGAATTTCACGACATTAGATTACTCTGGCATGCATATTGTATATAATATATAAACTGTGTTAAGTCAAATTTTTTGACAATGTTTTCCGCAATTCAGTATTAGACTCAAGAGTCAAACCTTGAAAGTGTGGAAATGTAAATTTACTTGTATGTTTTTTAAATTTTGTACAAAGTAGAGACTTTTTTTAATTTAAACATACTGATGAATAAATTAAAACAGTAACAGTAACAGTGTTATTTGTTTACTATTACAAAGAAGATTAAATAGTGTTTATCAGAAGTGGGATAGAACATAGCAATAGTCTGTTTGATTACTTTAAGCATTGAACATAAGTTTTTATCAATATATGTGTGACGCAATAATTACTACCCCTAAGTATTCTCTAAAAAGATTAACGTTTTGGATGAAATTTCCTAAAAATAGGTTTCGGGGGGCAAAAAATCGATCTAGGTTAGTTTCATCCCTTAGAAATTTTGTTTTCTCACCGATTTTATCATTTTAAAAAATAATCTTTTGATTTTTTCAATTAGGGTTACATAGTGAAAAACAAAACTACATGTCAAATAATGCCGTTGATCTTTTATAATAAAACGTAAATTATTTAAATAAAAAAGAGGAACTATTTTACTAAATATAGTTTCAAGTAAAAATCCAGTTGGTGATTTACATATTTAACATTTAATATTGATTCTGCTGGGAAGTTGGTCATGTGGACCTCAAGACCTCACGACTTGTTTGTAATGATGTCAATGACATGAATCATATAACTTATGTAGTGACAATGATTTGACAACGTCGCCGCTGCAACATCAGAGGTTTTTAATTAAAATCTGTCACAGTATCTACCCAAGCAAATGTTTGTTACCTCGACATCATTGTCTCATATGATCTCCATGTATGTGTATACGCTATACATTAGGGTGGAATGAAACAGGTAAATTTTTTTATATTCATTTATTCTTGTATGAGTGTTTTTTAATCCGGATCCTTAAGTGTGTAACTGCAAAATTTCAGCTACTTGCGTTAATCATTTTTTAAAACTTAAAGTTTTTATCAAAATAGGAAAAGTAAGGTTATAATAAAATTATAAATAATTACAAAATTTTTAATGTTTTTGAATTCGAGGCTCTGCAACACTTTTATGCTAAAAATATTTAAACTTTTACGAAATATAAAGCTTAGCAAAAATGAATAGAATTATAAACCACTATGAAAAACATACCGTTATAATAGAAAACTTTTTAACAAAAAAATTAAACCGCCGAAAAACTGAAAAGCAAAAAATAATAAATCTTTTTATTTAACTAAGTTCTATCTAAGTAGTTGAACGTATGTGACAGTCTAGTATATCTAAGTAATTTTGAGTCGGCGTCAACAATCCTTCGCCGGAAATCTCTGAGCGTTCACGAATTTAATTTCAGCGACAGAGCAACCCGAACGGGCACACTGAGGGCATACGTCTTTGCGAGTGGTCGTGTGGAGAGCGCATGTTTGGAATGTTAATGTTTATCGTTGGAGATTTCACGTATCATTGTTAATTTGATTTGGTTATTTCTTTTAGTGATCTTTGTTCATTGATGGTTTGACGCCGACTCAAAATTACTTAGATATACTAGACTGTCACATACGTTCAACTACTTAGATAGAACTTAGTTAAATAAAAAGATTTATTATTTTTTGCTTTTCAGTTTTTCGGCGGTTTAATTTTTTTGTTAAAAAGTTTTTATTTTATAATTTTTTGTGGCTATATAATTTATAATTTTAATACACAACTCAGCATGAAAATCTGTGGGTAAACTATAAATCACCCCTATTTTCCCACCCTTAGGGTAGGAGTTTTTTTTCTTAATTTATATCCCTTAAAAAAAAAATAATTATCAAAATTGGACTACTCTGTAAAAAGTTATGCGTGGTCATACATAAATAAAAAAAAAAAGACAAAAAAAAAATATACGCGTCGAATTGAGAACCTCCTCCGTTTTTGTTTTTCGTCGGTTAAAAAAGCAGCGATAGTGGCAACAGTGAATAATTCTTGTATCCTAGCAGAAAATGTGTAATAGTTTATTATTCAACTCGAATTTTAGTATCAGAAACCGTTGAAGTACATTTTTTTATGTGAAACATCTATTGACGCGTTACTACGAATCGTATGCCGCGACGCTCTATGCCGTTACGAGTCTTCCGCCACCGCTTATACAAGTAGTTGCTTCTCTGTGTGAGCTATTTACTACGCGTGCATTTTTTTAGCGTTGGTAAAAAATAATATTACTATGCGTTGTTATATATTAGTAAATTACATTACAGGGCAAAATTTTGTTACAGTGCAAAATTTTTTAAAGGGCAAAATTTAGGTCCTAGAATTTTGCTTAAATTTGTGTGTCACATGTACCAGGCGTCCCACAACGGCCTCTATTTTTTGTACTTTATTACATTTTCAAAATATCCAATCTTTGCTCCAAAAATTTATAAGAAACTAGCGGCCCTGTACGTGCTTCGCTACGTATAAAGTGAAATAATAAAACAATTTAATTGGAACATCTATCTATCTATCTATCTATCTATTTTATTAATTGCTAGCTATTTTAAAATATACATGGGCGTATATGTGTGTATGTCGAGCACTCCGGCTGCGTCGTCGTGCTCGAAAAAAAATAGCGTAAAGTATTCGTGGATAACTGGTCTTTAAAACACTTGCTCTATTTCGAGCACTCCGGCTGCGCCGTCGTGCCGAGCAGTTTTAAACGATATTCAGTTTTTTTACATCCTCGATCTAGATATATGGTTGTTAAGTTCGTTGCGCCATCTATTGAATATTCACTCAATCCAGTCAACAGGTATTGCCATCTTATATGGTTGTTAAGTTCGTTGCGCCATCTATTGAATATTCACTCAATCCAGTCAACAGGTATTGTCATCTTATATGGTTGTTAAGTTCGTTGCGCCATCTATTGAATATTCACTCAAACCAGTCAACAGGTTCGCCATCTTATATGGTTGTATTATGACTGTCAAGGAATAGACAAATAATTTGCAATAAAATAATATTGCGACTATAAATTGAAATGTAAGCTATCCTATCTTTCAAGTTGGGTCGAATTGCACACGGTGTGCAAATCAAATTTAAAATCGGTTCAGTAGTTTAGGAGTTCATCGCGGACAAACATGTGACACGTAATTTTTATATATAAAGATGATTAAGGATTACATAGAAAATATTCGAGAAAAACGTCATCGTTTTAATAATTAAACAAACAGTGATTATTATTATTATTATTTACACTGTGTGGAGTGCAATGAATAATTTAATTAATAAATCGTTAACGTTCTTCTGAATATTTTCTTATGTAACCCTAAGATAATTGCCATTTTCGGTTGAGTTTGAAGTACAAAAAAATATATAAAACATACCTCCGCAGTTTTCGATTAAGAATTATTTACTGTTACCACTATCGGCGATCACACTGTTTATACCGACTAAATTATTTTATAGGCAGTAAGTAATTCACTATACCAGAGATTGTTTCTAAATTGTTCCAGCGGAAAACTTCAATCCTAGATATGGACGGAATTGACCACAAATCAAGGTAAATTGACCTGGTCTTAATTGATCCTAATTCAGATTTTTTAGTTCATTAACATATTCAACATGTCTGAAGAAAAAATATATCTGCTAAACGTCCTTAAGTCACCATAGATATTTATTATTTTTGATAATGTATGTCTTAAGGTTAGTTCTAAAAGCTTGAAAACTTTAAAAATACGTTCTAATATCTAAAAATAAAACTATGAATTCGAAAGTTTCAACCAAACAGACTGATTTAATATTTAGTTTTTGTTTTGTTTTAGCAAACAATAAAATATTTACCTATAGAAATATGAATCGTTCAAATCAATATTAATTTTAACACAATGGAAAATTATTTTTCAAAACACAAAAAAGTTATGATACTTTTTTGATCATACCGATATAAAGGAGTTCTTGAAACAGATTGAATAACAATCTTATTTCTACTGAGTTGTATGAACGAATTTATGATTATAATTGAAATACGTTTCCAATTAATCTTCATGTCATAATTTTAAATACAATAATGTCGATGATATATTCAAAGATATCTTTTGATCATTGGTGTGCATGCCAGTATAATTTGCATGTATACTCATAGGTTTGATTGTTTATTGATCAGACATCAAATATTAATTAATAACTTCAGTGACTTTGGTTTATGTACATTCAGTTAAAATACTTCCACATCGTACTAACTGAATACAATCGACCAAGTGTCATCTTAGTTTGTACACGGAGGGTTCCGTACATAATGTAGTTATTACTACTATTACGAAACTACTTCGGAGCTTATTGCTACGATTTCATAGCAATTTCGTTCTGAAGCGTTTGTATCAAATGAACTTATTTATCGTTAGTTATAACTGTGAATGTTGACAAATTTCATGTTTCTAGGTCAAATAGTTTCCAAATGCAACCGGAAAGTGCAATCTCATACCTCTCTGCATATATATATATATATATATATATTTTTTTTTATTTAAACAACTATATTACTGCTTTAAAACATAAAAATTGCAGAGTGTCTTATATTTAGCTTTAATCAAATAAGAATTTATGGTATATTTTATCTTTTGAGGTTAATGAACTTACACAACGTTAAATGTTAATTAAAATTAAGCGACATTTACCCGGTGTCTCTTGATCTATTTTTTAAAAAATATGTATTTCAAAAATACTGAACTCATTTGATTAAAATTTCAATTTTAAATCAAAAAGTCAGCAACAGACGACGTATGTAAATAAAAAAAAAATAAAAACAAGTAATAAAGCAGACGGAAACACTGTTCTATTGGTAAACATATAACAAAATTAATATAAAAATTCGCATGAACAAATACAAAAGACAAGATTAATTGCGTCTCGCCCTTTTTTAATAAATAAATAAAACATGTCGATAAAATTGAATTGCAAGCATTCAGTACGGAAGTAATATATAACTTCCATCCAATGAAACAGGAGCGCCTTTTTACCGTGTTTACTACCATTGAGTTTTCAAACGGAGAGATAAAAATGCACCGTGCACTCTTTGTCCGGGGCAGTGAATAAGTTTGATCTGTCAGACTCCGAGGTGAATTGCTCATTCTGGTTTACTCGGAGGTGCTATGTGTTTAGTCGAGCGAAGGAGACTTAGAACGTTCCCAAAAAAATCAGTTTTCTTACGATTCTTTTGAAATTTTAAATACACATTCTTATAAAAGCCCTTTATACGTAGAATTTTTTTCCAATAGTTCTTGCGGCAGTAAATTTTGAATTACTGACCATTCAAATTAGCATATTTAACATGGGAACCTACCCCAATCGATGTTGAAGCTAATGTTTTATTAATTAACAATAGTAATTTTCTTGAGATTGTTTTGAAAAACTGAGAACTATTAATTAATGATATAACAAATATCTTTCTGTAAAAATAACTACGACAAGCGGTATTCGTTTTGTTATAAAAATGTTAAAAATGAGCTAATTTTAGATGATTTGTAGTTTTGCGCACGTGGGCGGAGGTGAAAGAGTGTGCTGTATCTAAACAATTTTTACTGTAGTCATGACAGTTTTAAAAAGGGGACACGCTTGCTCTTTGTGAATGGCCTCAAGCTGCTTGTCATTCAATACGATAAAATATTGAAATTAATTCTGAATTTATCTCTCAAACTTAGGCAAAGACAAACATTTTGCATTATTTACTAGACAACGTGACACAGAATAGAGGTCTCACTGATCCATTAAAATTCCATTGTATTTTCTATATCAGGTCGTAGTCAGGCGGTAAAAATGAAAATTGATAATAATATCGTTTTTTCAGAATTCCAATCAGTTTCATTGGGTGTGCCGCAAGGTAGTGTATTGGGGCCTGTTCTTTTTATTTTATTTGTGAACAACACGTCTGCTAGGATAAAAAACCATTTCATTATCCAGTTTGCCGATGATACATCAGCAGCTGTATCTAGTTCAAATATAGAAACTTTAAGTGATAAGGTGAATGACTGTGCCTCAAAAATGACTCAATACTGTGAGATGTCTGGTCTTGTATTGAACAGCTCTAAAACGGACCTTATGCTGGGCTCCTCTAAAGAACCTAAAAATCAAAGTCTTTTAGTACGATAAGGAAATAAAACCGTTAAACAAAGTGGTGAAGTGAAGTTCCTGGGTCTATACCTAGGTTTTAACTTGTCCTGGCTTATCCAAATCAACAGTATAACTAATAAACTAGCTAAAAGCTGCTTTGTTATATGGAAATTACGTAACTTTGTCAACTTAGAAGTACTATTAACATACTATTACGCCCATGTGTACTCAATATTAAATTATGGAATTTTATGTTGGGGTACTGCAACAAAAACTTATGAAGAATTTTTAGCACAGAAAAAAATCATAAGAACAATGACTTTTAAAAATAAAAGTTTCTCGTGTAGAGAACTCTTCAAACAACTAGATATTTTAACTGTCACAGCCCAGCTATGTATATTCTTAATTCGGTTGTATATGCAAAGAACATCGATAAAGTTTCCCAATACAAGTCTGTCAATAACTACAATCTAAGAAACGAAAATTTAACGCTACCACAGCATAGACTGGCTCTTTCAGCAAAAGGGCCTTTGATTATGTCTATAAAATGCTTTAATCATCTACCACTTGACTTAAAGAAAACAAACAATTCTATTCTTTTTAAAAGAAAAGTTAAACTACTTCTATTAAAGCATAGCATTTATTGTATGGACGAATTTTTTAATATTGTATTTTAAATATATTGTATTTTTTTGACTTACTCTTCACTTTTGGTGTACACAGAGTGAAATAAATATTATTATTATTATTATAATTCTGTACTACAGTTAACATTAACATACTTAATAATTTATTTATCTAGTATGTATAAATGAATGTCTGTTCGTCTATTCGGAACGTATGCGTTACTAAACCATTCATCTGAATACGATACAATTTTGGTGAATTGTAGTGCGCGCTCTCGAAAAGATTTCAAATCGAAAAAAAAACTACAAGTGTATATAAATATTGTGTTTTAAATAAACCGAAGGCTTGTTGTCGCTGCTGTTTCATCTGAATTGCGTAAAAAGTCGCGGGTAGCGGATAGTAATTTTTAAATTATTATATAATTGCAATATGTTTTCCATCGGTCGTCTTAAGCACTCATAATTTTTTAAAATTGAAAATCAATAACTATTCTTTAAATTAAACTTTAAAATATTTTTATTCAATTTTAAAATTGTGATATAACTTAATAGCAACATAAATTAATTACGAGATTAACTCGTAACTCTTAAAGACGACTGTTAACAGGCAACCATTGTTGACGTCACGTTACAATGCAATACATTGTTCTAATATTGCATTGTAAAGTGATGTCAGAAATGTGCGTTTCTGTACTGTTATATTTACAATTTTAGACACACAATTTTAGTTACCTGGTACTTATTTCATTCTCTGTATTTGATTTTATTGTTCGAACTTTTATTTTATACTTCAGCAAATTATATTTTCACATAATACCTAATACTAATGAAAAAAAAAATTTAAATGAATATTCAAGTCGCAGTCGATTATCATTTTAGTTAGTTGTCAAAGCTATTGAAACCGACTACTGCAAGCACAGTGAAATAATATGCATTTTTCTAAAAAACAAAAAAAAAACAGTGTTTACGTTATACCAAGAATTAGGTGAGTATTCTTTAAATTAATGTAGCTGTAAACGTTACAAAAGCACAATTTTGTTAAAATATATCAAAAAAGTATAGCAAAAAAACCGGGCTGATCTTTTTTTGTCGTGCGCAGTACATAGACGGTTACTGGTAGCGGTATAAATAATTGTTAGTAGATAAAAGCGAGTAGTGATAGTTAATGGTGCGAAGAAATGGGCGTTATGCAACGCGTTGTCGCTCTACAGAGTGACTAAAAAAAGTGCTGTCCCAGACGTTCTTATTACTGACATCAGTTGTTTTACTGTCTTGCAGAACTGCACAGAGATTAACAAAGAGTGGATGATTTATCTATATAATAGTGTAAAAGCAAGTCACGGTAAATATCTATCCGTAATAACTGTGCGGGACTTTGCCCGAAATGAAATTCGATTTATTACAAGTTGGAGAGTAAACTGCTGTTAGAAAATACATAGTTTTGCCTTATCTCTCGGAATGAAGAGTGGCCTATGTTTATAATACACTTCACAAACGGCCTGCATTCAAAATTTCATTCGGATCCGTTGCGCTGTTTCTGAAAAAGAATACTCAATGTTGCTCCATACATTTTTTTTAATTAAAATTTCTTCTAACACGCTAGGGTAAAATTGAGTCATGAGATTGAAATTGTTACGTAAAGCTAGATAAAAAAGGTCAAAGGATTAACCCATGAAAAACCACGAACTTTAATTTTATAGAATGTGTGTTTGCGTGTGTGTGTGTGTGTCGTTTTAGCGTGTAATGTAAAATGAACAGTCTCTTTTTTAAATTCTCTGACCGTCAACCGCCTTTTCATTTTGCGCGGAGGTCAAATGGGAGTCGAAAACTATGATTTTAAATTTATTTAACTTTTCTGCCTCATAACGGAAGGTAACCCTTTTTTAAATCACTTCAAGCGCGGTTAGAGCAAGGTCTTTCCTCTCTCCTACCGCGCATGCGTGATGTAAATTACAACTTTCTATATGACGGCAACGACCATTTTTTTGCGGACCGAACGTACTCCTTTTTCCGGCTTTGACTGAAATTTTTCGTCTACTGGACTCATATCGTGTTCGGTTGGGATCGAATTATAACGGAAATTTTGAGTTTCATGGCCACTCGGGCTATAAATATATAGAAATTTTTATTAAATGAACTTCAGAAAGAAAGAAAGACCGAATAAGCTCTGAAATGAAGGAAGTAGAATAAATGGTTGAAAAGACTTTTTTGACAGAAAATTACAAAAAGTAAGTACAAAATAATAGTTTATAAAAATAAAGTTAACAGTGGGTCAATGTACAGAAAATAGGGCAGATAATTAATGTTGTTTTTTGACGCCGTTTATAATATTTAAATTCGGAAACCACCTTGTATATTATAGCAGAGTTGATACGCATGCCTCGGTCTGGTTAGGGGATTACGAAACGACCGTAAAAAGATAATATTATGACTATTGCGTCTACGATAATTAACTTTAACAGTAATGCGGCACATAAGTCGCCTGGTTCCGTTCATTTCTTATTGCGACACTCCTTGTTCTTTGAAGATTTTAATCATTTTTATTAGATTGTCATAAAAATGACATTATTAATGAATTATTTTAGTTCATAAACGATTCCGTTCATGAAATTGTTTATGCTTGTATCATTTTGCTTAAAATATGTGACTAATAGAAATATCAAAGGCATTACTAAAGCTTAAAAAATATTCTAGTTGCCTATAATGTATTGATATTTACTTGTATTAAAATTTACGTATGCCCTATGTTATAATTTTGAGGATATATTTAACGTGAAATTAACAAATATTTGCCTTCATCTCCTGAATGATTTCATGACCAATTTTGGAAACCAGAGCTAAATCAAGATATCTAAATAAGTACGTAAAGGATTAACATCACTTTTATTTTCTATAAATAATAACGCCAAAAGTTGCATCGTAGGTTATCACAATTTCGTCAGATTTGGTATGACAGTTATGCGTGCATAATATTTTGTTAGACTAATCTAGCTTTAAATAGTAAAAAAATATATAGACAAGCAAAAGTAAATTTTTTATTTATTATTCATACTCAGTGAAAATCTTCCATGGACTGCCCATTGACAATATAAACATTAAGTTATCTAAAAGTATTTTTGCTGTCCGTGTCATAAAAAATAGCTGCACGGATACTTCACTTTCTTTATCTGTATTGTTACAAACTCACCGTTGAGACGACAAAGAAGTTTGTGTAATGTCGTTGTGAAATTTTCTGTCATGTAGAACATTAGATTGTACTCACACAAAAACAAATGATTTATATGAATAGAAAAAGATTGTTTTTCAAGTTGAATTGAGTAAAAAGATATTGTTTTAAAGTGAAAATTGTACAAAAAAAACTGTGTTGATATAGGTTTACACAGTAAAAAAAAATGTTTCAAACAATCAGGATCGATTTAAAATTCTGTAATGCTTACCTTTTTAAGACATTGTGAAGTCAGATTTTCTAACAATGCTTTCTACCACTTAGCATAAGCCAATAAAATTGAATTCTTGTAAATTCGTGTGAGTGAATGTCAATTGCAAGGTATTTTAGAATGATTGGCTGAGAGAAAATTGCAGTTGAAAAGCGTTTAAATGTTATAAGTCATCGTGGGTGTGTCCGAGCGTTGTCCTAATTATTGTAGTAGTTTTCAATAATAGAAGTCGGAGAGTTGTATTCATTGAGAGTTGAAATTGTATATGTTTTAAATACAAGTCTGTATATTAACTCGAAATTGTTTATTTCTATTTTTGTCATTCTGACACGTAAAATAGGTCAGAGAGATAAATAAAAGTACGTAATACTCTAACAAATTATTAGAACTGGATTTGATAAAACTATTATCGGAAGTGGGATTTATAAACGGCAACAAAATTAAATTATTATATTAAGTTTCTATTTCAACAGATGTGGAAAAAATTTCACAGTTTTCATGCAACGAGTACCAAAAAGATAAAATTGGATACGTTCTAAGTATTTACAATTATAATGATATGAAACACGTACGTCAAAGTATAAACTTTCAGTACGCTCCGAGATACATTAAACTCTTAGGCAATAAGAGATTGAAATTATAGCACGATATTACATATTTTTGATGATGCATATAGAGATATGATGCAATAAACATCATATGATTGTGTTAGTCATCCGTCAGAATGAAGCCATACTATTAAGTTATATTGGTGAAATGTTTGTTATGAAATGGAAGCTATTAAAATAATGCCTGAGAGAAGATGATAAAGTTTCTAATATCTCCTAAACAAGATCGTAATACGTAAGTCGTTTACGCTGTGTATTAATATTATTACACCGAATTACGACACAACTGGTCGATAGAAGGATGGGTTGACCACTGTGACAGAATAAACGACATTTGACAAGACGGAAGAATTTAGATACAAACCAATTTTCAGTTTACTACTTAAATTAAAGTTTGAACTTCAACATTATTATGTAAACGTCTTTAGTGGCGACACTTCCCCGTGGACATTTCAGCTATAGTGACTGAATGAAATGTCACGGATATGTGTCGAGAAATTCGAAAAATTCTATGTACTCTGTTCGTATCTAGAGCGTCTAGTGGCTATTCTATTGTCTTTAAACTGTTTGTGATGGCCAGGTTCTACACTCCCTGTAACCCGTTTTTCAAACCGCATAGAAGGTTTTCAAAGATTTTAACGAAAAAATCAAGAGCCCTAAATATAAAAATGGGGCTGTACGCGAGATACTGTAACAAAGCTTAACTAACTTATGTACAGCCAAAGCAAATATAAGCACTTTTGCTAACGCTATTTGCACCTAAAAATAGTATAATAGTTCAGGTTGGCCAATATAACGACAGGTAATATAATTTTTTTTAGGTCCAAATAGAAAAAAATGTTCAAAGTGCGGTCTCCAAAGAAGTAGTGAGAAACAGTACACTGGTAAAATGCAAAAAATATGGAAGGACTGAGAAAAAATGGGCCAGTGGACTAAAAGGATGATTCCGGACGTTATTAACTGGATCAAATGTAGGCATAAGAAGCTAAATAACTTCGTAACACAGGTATTTACCGGCCACGGTTCGTTTAGATCTTTCACCAAGAGGATTGGTAAAGCAGAGGATGACCTATGTGTGTACTGCGGTGCTACCGATACGCCGGAGCATACGTTCTATGTCTGTGGAAGATGAGAAATATACCTAAACGAAATTAACGCGAAACTCGGTTTCGTACTAGAAGTTGAAAACACGGTAGATAAAATGACCAAACAACGCGACCATTGGAATATTATAAGTGAAGCAATGGAAAAAAATAATGAAGCTAAACGAGCTTCAGGAGAGGGAGGCTCAAGCGAAACCTGGATCAACATAATAATTTTACGTTGGTCGAGGTCTCGCGTGAGTCTCCCTCTCCTCAAGCTCTTTTAGCTTCATTATTTTTTCCATTGCTCCATTTATAATATTCAGGTGATCCGGTACCCACGATGTATGTTGCTGACGACGGTTCCGTGCTACTGGGGCGCGAAAGGTAGGGGAGTCGGTAGGAATCCGACACTACCCGGGCTTGGTGTCTTATGCATGATTTCCGCCTACTTTAAAAAAAATTAGTGCAAATGGTGTTAGCTAAAGCGCCTATATTTGCTATGCATATACATCTGTTAGTGACGTTTTGTTGTGTCTCAAGTACAGTTCCATTTTTATATTTATGGCTCTTGATTTTTTCGTTAAAATCCTTGCAAAACTTCTATGCGGTGTGAAGAACGGGTTACAGAGAGTGGAGGAGCTGGCCAAGCTGGCAGCACCACACCGCGGAATGATGTCAATAATTGCATGATATTTAAGTGATAATTTAATGTTTTATTTTTAAATTTAGGCTCTAGATTTTTTCGTTAAAATCTATTATCTTCTATACGGTGGAAGTACAGGTTATATATGGTGGAGGTACGGGTCACACATAGTGGAGCATCAGTAACAGTATTAAAATAAGAACAAAACAAAATCTATGTCTTAATTAAAAATTATTTTAGGGTTCTTATGGCATATTTAGCATACTTATTATGTAAGTTATAATTTAAAATAAACGACAGCGTACGATATTCAGTAGTTTTAAGTCAACAGAACAAATCGACCGACAAAATTAAAACAGTAAGAATATCATTTTTATCCAATTCTTGAGAGCCTGATTTAAATTTAGGTCTTTGACCTTTTCGGAAAAATCTTTGATGTATTTTAATTATTGTATACTACGTATTGCAATGTGTCAAAATTATATTTATTTTTACATTTACGTTTTGATGACTGAGAGATTTGAAATTCAATTTAGCATATTTAGTATAATATAACGGAAACGTCAATGATCATTTGGATTTCAGCGTTGGGTAAATGATGTATCCAAAAGAGGAATTAATAAAGTGCCATTTGGGATAATTGAAATTGAATGCTGGAGCCTTGGGGAACATAAGTAAATTTTGCTCAAATCTGAATCGAATTCGAAATAACCAATGAAGCATACTCAACAGGTTAGACATAATCATAGACCTTATACACAGGGTCCGGCAGTCAAACCTGACTATTTGAAAAAATAAAATATATTTTTTTTAATTTTTCGCCCAACAAGTACAAAGTAAAAAAGTGGAAATTAATGTTAAAAATGTGAAAACTTCATTTCTTAAGGATAGTGTCAGTCGAATGCCTACCTTGATAATAATAAATTGCTTTATTTATTTATGCCATTTAGCTACCAATTGTGTGAGCCTGACAACGAAGCTTATCATGACGATGCGAAGTGTTTTCAAGGATATGTTGTTGATTTCAAGGGGAATTCGCTCCTTCAAATCAACAATGATCCTTTGTGGATGATTTTTTCCTTTGGGGTTATTTGAAAGCCAAGGTGTTCGAAAAAACCCACCAAGGACCATTGTTGACTTGAAGGAGTGGATTCGCCTTGAAATCACAAACATACTCTTGGAAACACTTCTTATAACATTAATTTTAATTTTTTCACTTGCTGGGCGAAAAACTAAACAAAAAATTACTTTTTCCATTTGTCTATTTTTTCAAATCAACGGGTTTGACTGCTGGACCCTCTATGATACTTAGGTATATATTATTGTATATTGATCTATGGGTATATTTTTTTGTTTCAAAATATATTTTACCTGATATAAAGGTATATTAGTGAAAAAAATTTGAAGTTCTCCCTTGAGATTTATTGTAGCAGTATTAATTTCTCGTTGATCGTTAGTTTTATCAAATACCCAAATACAACAATATACATTGTATATATATATATATATATATATATATACATTGTTTTGTATAGGCCTAAAAATATGTTATAAACTGTATATTACATAATATGTCTATATCATTGTTCATATTAATACATATAAAATAACCTCAATTAATTAATTTTCAAACAAAATTTTACCTGATTGTGTTATATAAGTGGGTGAATTTAAAACTTCATTTTGTGATGATTTAGTCTAGCAGGAATAATATTTTCTAGTAAAATATTTTTAGTGTTACTTCGTTTTTATCAGTGAACGAAAGTAAATTTTATAATATAATGTATATTGATTTAATTGGTATACCTAAATACAACAATGAAAATGCTAGAAATATATCCGTCGCTAAAGACGGTGGCGAAAAATAAAATTGTGACATCTTTAATCGAATCTGCGGATCTGAAGAAATAATATTTAAATGCGGTGAATCACAACAACATACATTCTTCCAAATGTGAAATGTTTATTAAAATAGCGCGTTTGAACGTAAATGGATTAAATTCTTTACCATAAACCTTAAAAAAAAACTTGAGATATTTGTAAAAGTGTTGTGTTACGAGGTTGTGGAATTTTTTAATGAATATAACGAATGTTTCGCTGAAACTCGATTACATTTTGGTGACCGATAATGTTGGAAAATGATATAGAAATTGATGTAAAAAATACAATGGAGAAATATATTTTAAAGGACGAATTGGTTGAGTTGTGTGTGTGATGTGCATTTGAATATCGTTTTTGTTGCGAAGAAATGTTTCAGCTGTTGTAGCAACAATGTAGTGCTGCTATTTGATATGAAGTGTTAGATCCTCTAGAGCCAAGTTTACTCAGTTTGTATTGGTAAAATTTACTGTGCAAGAATCCCAAATACTTACAAATTGCTAAAAGCATCACCCGACGATTTAAAGTCGACGGATTTAATAATTATTTCAGTTATTTTTACGACTAACCTAGTCCCGAAATAAAAAGAAGACAAATGAATGAGCTGTCTAACGTCGATTTTGTATCATCGAGACTAAGATCAACGTATTGGTAGCGATGTGAAGTGGAAATAATTTTGAGATACGCAAGTTATACAGAATTGGAAGTATGGCTTAGGAAATTTAAGAGACTACTTGTCGTCGTCATGGACAGATATTATGTCAACCATCTGTTCCAAAGTATCTTTACTTTGGTCATAGAAACTGACTCGATTGAGAAGTATCAACTGAAAGACGTTTATCAGTGCGGCATGATGAAGAAATTGTCTCTCAGTTTTTAATATATGTCTATGTAGTATTTTTAGTTGTTTTTGTATTATGTTTTAATTTTCTATTATTATTATATCTAATAATATGGCAGTGCTTGTGTTATGTATGTTTATTATGACTTGTTTTGTATTTTTGTGCTTTTATTTTTAATTTATGGTTTATAGTTTTTCTATTAATAAAGCTATTTTGGTTATATACATTTTGTTAATGTTTTTTCAAAATAAAATTAAACTAAAGTTACTTATCGAACCAACGAAATGTCAATTAACCCTCCAATAATTAAATATTAGTCCGAATATTCAAATATTGAAAAATTAGAACATACGTTTGTCCGTATATTAACAACTTTATTTTGAAAAATTCCAGTTAATATATACCTACTATGTATTAACTATTAACTGCAGCAGCAACGCAACTCAAATTATTATGAGAAAAGAAATGTTTGGTGGTGTGAAACATCTAAAATATGGAATTTTTCTAATTTTATGTGAAAAAAGATAGAATAGATATTCAAAACGGTGTCAAGTTCCATTCTGATTCCTCATTCGGGAAATGATAATTGATAATATTGAACAATACGTTCTGAAATAAAATACAGTACCACTTCTGGCTTTTCCTCAGCAAGTTTTAATGTAAGAGTTTCAAAATAAAAACGGGCAACCAAAATTTTATCTAAATAAAGAATTTTTTTGGAAAAACGACCGGTTAAAGTCAATATGTTCTCAGTGTTAACACTTAAAAAATATAAAGAAATATTTACTGACAAGAATTTATATTAAATTATGTTCTGAGAAGATAATTCAAAATCAACATCAAACGTCAAATTACTTTGTACATTTTATGCTTCGTCTTGTATTTCTTGAATTACTTGCATACTCGAAATTTTCTTTATGTTTTGTAGTCATTCACTTTTTAATATGTTCAGTTAAAAGTACGGAGATTTGTGGGATTACATATATACAGGGTGTCCTGTTTCGGTACGATTTTGATTGACTACCATTTTGATTCTGCACAAGGCTGACAGTTCTCTTTTAACAACTGACAATTTATTATGGAACATCTTACGTGTCGTTGATATTAAAACAGACAATGAAAAGAATGTAGATGTGAATAATTGGAGAATATTTCGTGATTTTTTTGGTGTTTACGTGTCAAAATAGCAGGTATAATAGACCATTTTTTAATGATGACCGCTGTGAACCATTTAAATGTGAAAAATCTTTCGTCAAAATGTAAAGTGAATTTATTGACACATTTTTATTAGTCTCCCCGTATCTGTGTATAATGTATACCTATTTTGTTTCTTTGTATGGAATTTCTCAAATTAATTTTCACCCACTTCCAGGTCTCTGAATAATTTAAAATTTTGCACACGTATTAAGAACCAATGACGATACAATAATTTATAATAATATTCATAAATATATGAATAATTTATATAAATTAATTACTTTACTTGAAAAATTACTGTAAGCAGTACGTACGTTGCTCCGTAGGCATTTGAAGCGTAGCTTTTAGTCATATACTTAAAATTAGAGTTTATAAAAACTAAAAAAAAACAAGCTTTATAAATAAAAAGTAAATAATAATTTTAAATATGTATAAAAATTTTGTTCATTACATCCACACCATTTATATAAATTAATCTTATTAATCAATTACCTACATATTTAATATTCAATATTGATTTAATACACGACCTACCTCATGGTTTGTTTTGTAAAATATAAACTGTTCAGCCTTGAAAGTGTGTTTTCAAATTTTAATACGGAATATTATACCCTATCCTTTACTAACAGAATTATAATGTTACTATGCCGGAAGTCTCAAACCCGCATTAGTCGCCCACACAGTTATATGTACAACTTCTGAAATGGAACATTGTAGAACACATCAAGGTCTCGTAATATTATTGTCTCACGCTGTTTGTGGATTAATTTGAATTACTTCTTTAATCTAACCTTTTATTGCTTGTTTTAATATTTTTACTCAGTAAGCTGTACAATGTGTTAAATTGAAATTTAATAGCATAAAACGAAAAAGGAGAGTAAATTTGCTTATAAATAATAATCTGTAACAAAACTGTATGATAATTTCTGTAATTTTTTAAAATTTTATTTCAATACAGGACAATTATATATTAACGAACGAATACAAACTAATTATTGTTCGTTTGAAGAGCTGGAGAAAAATGTTAACGAATACGGGAGTACGGTTAAGTTTTTTTTTTTTTAATAGAAATGATAGATCGTAATTGAAAGACTTTTTCTATTTAGACCGGACTCTCAGTGGAGTTCCGTTTGCAAAAATTGCGGACCTCAATCTGACTTCTGATATATATTGTATAGATCCCAGACATCCTACAAACAAATGTTGCCAACCAGTTTTGTGGTCCCCCTCCCCCCTCCCCGGCAATTAAAAATGGCATACAAATAAAAAAAAAATCATCAAGCCATGCCGTGTGGGGTATTAAATGAAAGGGCTTATTGAGTAGATCACGAATATATAGCACTCTATAACATTTATTACACTTTCTCTAAGAATTTTTTGAAAATTTACTAAAATGCTCCATTTTCGAGTTAACTTTAAACCACTATAGATTGAAAACTAATGAATATATTTTTATAATTATTATTTTTAATAACTAACAATAGTTCATTGTTTACGAACCAATAGTTCGTACAGTGAAAAAGTTGCACGGGGGAGCGGGGGGAGCAATCAAAGATGGCGAGTTTCGATATTTCAATATAGTTCTTAAAATTTCGGACTCTCAGTGGAGTTCCGTTTGCAAACATTGCGGACCTAAAAAAAAGCCGACGAGCGTTAGGAGTGAATTGACCTTTGAGTAGCCGCTGATCTTGGGACGGGAGGAAGACCACAAAACTGGTTGGCAACATTTGTTTGTAGGATGTCTGGGATCTATACAATATATATCAGAAGTCAGATTGAGGTCCGCAATTCGTTTGCAAACGAACATCTCCTTGTAGCCTGCTCTAATTATGTAATATAAATAGACACAATTGACTTTGGAAAATTTTTACTAATGAGCATTTTTCTGATTTTTTTAATATTATAATATTCAATTAGACATTGAAGCACAAAACAACAGTATGAAACTATAATAAATTAATACAACTACCTTAAAAGTTTAAATTTCGCTCCATTCTATTGAACACACGTTACACGACGTTTTTTGACACTTTGCAACATTTTGCTTATTGCGCAAACATCAATGTCTCTAATTGAAACTTGAATTTAAACTTTTAAATCTTGTTGATTTTCCGAAGCTATTAAATACCTACATTTAATATTTAAAAATCGTCCCCAAGAAATTAGAACTTAGTGATTCTACAGACCAGTCAATTTCCATGCAATTTTCAACAAAATTGTCGAAACATTCAGTAAAATACAGACAACGCGAGGAAAGTTCGCAATAAATAATTGTAGAATATTTATTGATTAAATTATTTGCTTCACTTTCTATGAATACAGTTTAACTGCAGTGATTTCCCATATATGAAGATACGAGCTGGACGATGGTGTTTGGGTAAATTACTTTCAGATTTGCGCATAAAGTTTAAATATCTCTAACAACATGGATCATCTGCACACACTTCAAAACTGGTATTTGGCTGAAAGATTAAACAGTGTAAGATGGCCATTTTAAAATTCGCCATCTCGGTTTTTCATTATTTGTTGTTATAGCGGCAATAGAAATACAGACTCTGTGAAAATTTCAACTTCCTACCTATTACGGTTCATGAGATACAGTCCGCTGACGAACGGACAGACAGCGGAGGCTTAGTAATAATAATAATAAATTTATTGCACAAGAAAATACAAAGTAGACCTATATGTGATGTCTCAAGCACAATTTAAAAATTTATTTGTGTATCTAAAACAGTGGTTTAATAGAAGCGTTTTGACTGACCGTTTATATTTTTTAAGGGTTGCCTTTTAATACTTGCGGGTAGTTTATTGAAAAATTTAAAAGCTAAATAACTAAAACTTTTTTGAGTGGCTCTATATTTGTGTAATGGTAAACGCTCTGGGTCTTTATTTCTTGTATCATGCGAATGAAAGTCAGAATGTTTATGAATCTTATCATCACTCTCTTTGGCTTATATCAGATTTGAAAATATAAATAAAGACGGTAATGTCATTATTTTGAGTTCAGAGAAGATAGGTTTACAATGGGTCTGATGTGATACTTTGTTAATCGCTCGAAGGACCATTTTCTGCAATACAAAAACACGTTCTGCTGAAGGAGCACCTCTCCAGACTCAAAAACAATTATATTAATTATGATCATAGTCAACTATTACTCCCATAAAAAAAAACACACACAATACTACTCCCGCACCTACTTGAATTTGAAAAATTCAACCTTTTCTTTATCATTACAAATAACAGTTACCCATATAACGGTCACGAAATAGAACATACTATAGCATTATTGTTAATTTGAATTGTTGTAATATACAGTATGTAAACACGTAAGGTGCACATAGGGAAATTAACATTGGGAAAAAGTGACTGGATTAGAGTGAGCCTTGAAATCTTGTTTTTCAATTTGACAGATAATTTTCTTTTGCAAAATGAATGTGTATACTACCGAAGAAAATATTCAAATGATTACAACATAATCGGACTTTTTAACTTCCCGCTTTAAAAAAAAAATTTTTTTTTTTCAAAAATCGGGAAGTTAGTATTGGTTTCACCCCGATTTTCGAAAATTGAGTTTTCACCAGATCTCGACGTTTTGAGGTCCTAGGAAGCTATTGAAACTATTTTGGCGATGATGTCCGTAGGGCTGTATGTGTGTGTGTGTTTTTTTTTTTTTTTTTTTGGAGGGGGGAAATGTGTGTGTGTGTGTGTATGTATGTATGTAAACCTTTTATATCTTTTGAACGGAGTGTCCGACTGAAACGCGGTTTGCGGCATCTGACGTGATCTTGGTGAACTTAGACTTCCTGAAAATTTGAAACGATTCGGCTCAAAAAATTTTGAGAAATCTTAAAAAAACAAGTTTAAAAAATTTTTTAAAATTTGTTTTTGTAAAATATTTTCTAAACTACTAAACCGATTAATTCCACAATCTAATCAGCTCTTCTCCTTAACAAACGGCGTCGATTTTCGCAAACCACATTTAAATCGGTTCATTTTTTCACGAGATACCGTGAACGAAAAAATCGTAAAAAAGTGTTTTTTTAAAATGACTCTTAAAATTGTTATCAGATCGATTTTTTTGTAATAAATTACTTTCTTAGGCTAAAAAAACTGCGTCGATCGCCGCAAACCAGATCAAAATTGGTTCATTTGTTCATGAGATAACGTGAACGAAAAATTAGGAAAAAAGTAATTTTTTATTATTTGGTAGAAGTTTTGTTCCAAAATATGTATTGAAGGA
This sequence comes from Xanthostigma xanthostigma, assembly GCA_963575645.1. Classification (NCBI taxonomy): domain Eukaryota; kingdom Metazoa; phylum Arthropoda; class Insecta; order Raphidioptera; family Raphidiidae; genus Xanthostigma; species Xanthostigma xanthostigma. The sequence continues at coordinate 27,047,215 of OY754471.1, forward strand.
GATTTATTTGGTTGAGGAACAATTAAAAATAAGCTTTACCAGTGTATCGCTTGTGGCCAACGTTTCGAAAAATATATTTTCATCATCAGGACCTCAATGCAAGTTAGTATGGTAAATTGTAAAAATAAATCTAGTATACATGATCATTTATTATGAATTTTTATTATTACTCGTAAAATTCTTATCGAATCGATTTTTTTGTAATAATTTACTTTCTAAGTTTAAAAAAACTGCGTCGATCGCCGCAAACCGCATCAAAATCGGCTCATTTATTCACGAGATATCGCGAACGAAAAATTTGTAAAAGTGTTTTTTTTAAATTGCTCGTATAATTCCTATGAGATCGATTTTTCTGTAATAAATTACTTTTTTGGGTTAAAAAATTGCGTCGACTGCCGCAAATCGCATCAAAATCGGTTCATTTGTTTATGAGATATCGTGAACGAAAATTTCGTAACAGTGTTTTTTTTTTTGACCTCGAAGAGCTAAAAAATAAACTTCTTGCTATATTTTATATATTTTTGAGCGTTTTGAACTCGAAAATAGCGGGAAGTTACAGGGATGGCCTGCAGGGTCAAACTTCTTTTCAAATTTTTTTATTAATGGGACATTAAATTCCCAAAAATACTTAAATATGGTGCGAGATCAAATATCTCCGCCTATTCGTGTTAAACCTAAAGACATTAGGTCAGTGATTTACCAACGCGCATACGTCATACCAGTCAGACAATTTTTGAATGAAATGTTTCCAAACAGATTAAGTTGTTTTTTTGTTTTATTTTTGTACAAAAAAATTAAAATAATGATTTATACGAGCTTTTTATTATTAAAAAAGCCAAGTAAAATAAAAATAAATCAAAATAAAATAGAAATCCTCAAGATTACCACGATAATTCAATAGAAATAACAATTAATGCAGTCATGGCTAACTCTGATCCAAGTATTTTTTCCCAATGCTAATTTCCCTATGTGCACATTACGCGTTTACATACTGTATGGTACCTATAAGCACTATGATAACTTGCGACAATTTTTGCGTAAAATAAAAAAAATATTTTATACCACTTTTGTAAACCCAATTTGAGGATAAATTATATATTTGTATAAAAATATAATTAAATTTACATTGATATGGTGGTTGTTTGTGATCGTGACTGTTTATTTTGTAAATATAAATATAGGAATTAATTATAATATAAAAAATGAAAAAGGTCATCATTGAACAAACCTATCGCAGACATAGTTTGAAAGAGGAATTTTTTTCGTCGCCTGGAGGCAAAATATGAGGCATAAAAATTGAATCGTTGTATAAATATAACATTTGTTTGAATAAGCACATTACATATGAAGTGGAAGTCGGACACCACGCCACGGTCGGCTTGACAGGCCATGGAAAACATCTACGGACTATTCCACAACTATAAATGTGCCGCTGGCAATATTTCAAATTTGAGCAATACACAAACACGTTGGAAATATTATTGGGAATTTGGGTATGTGAATTCTTTTTAGGGTTCCGTACCCGAAGGGTGCTCAAACGGGACCCTATTACTAAGCCTCCGCTGTCCGTCTGTCTGTCCGTCTGTCTGTCCGTCTGTCTGTCAGCGGGCTGTATCTCAAGAACCGTAATTGGTAGAGAGTTGAAATTTTCACAGAGTGTGTATTTCTATTGCCGCTAGAACAACAAATAATTAAAAACCCCCCAAAACTCCCAAAAGAGGATCAAACTAAGTTTTTTGCTTATAATTCGCTCAATTTAAATCAGATCGTTTCGAGACCTGTCTTAAACGAAAGAGGAGAAAATTTTACATAGATTTTGTATAACAGAATTCGTCGAAACACTTTTTTTGTACAGCTTTATATAGAAATATAATGTATAAATTCAATTTTGTCTAATCCATAGCATACACGGAGATCGTCTGTCTTCGTTTGTTGCATAGTGTACTATGGGAATTTAAATATTGCGTATGTTTTGTCTTAAAAAAAAAGATTGCATTTGTTCAAAAACGAATGTCATTTCAAATATTAGTCAGTCTTTTGACATTAGTATTTTTTTGCAACGCCTTCTGAGTTAACAATTTGAATAACTAATTTTAATTATTAGAACATATTGCTTTGACAGATGCAAACGTCATTTTTTACATTTTTTACCATTCCAACACCATGGATGAGCGGAATGAAACCAAATTTTGGGAGGATGTTTGATATGCAAATATGAAGAGGCCTATTGTTTTTCAGAGACGTCGGCGCAAGCGCAAAAGAAATATATATTATAATGTTTTTTTATAAGATAATAGTATACTTTTCATAAAGGCGTATTATTTTGTTTTACAGGAGTTTTGTAAAATAAATTTTTGAAAAAAATCGGCGCATGCGTAGAAGAAATATATACTATAAGACTGTTTTTTTTATAATAACGGTATACTTTTCATTACGGTTTATTATTCTATCTATGTTTACAAAAGTTTTGTAATTTTTTTGGGAAAAATTGGCGCATGCGCAAAAGAAATATATGCAATAACGTTGTTTTATATAATAATAGTATATATTTCATAATGGTTTATTATTCTATTTTAAAAGAAAGTTTTGTAAAAAGTTTTAGGGGGAAAGGCGGCGCATGCGCAGAAGAGATATGTGCTATAACATTGTTTTTATATAATAATGGTATACGTTTCATAATGGTTTAATATTCTAAAGTTTTGTATTTTTTTTTTTGGGGAAATCGGCGCATGCGCAACAGAGATATTTGCCATAACGTTGTTATTTGATATAATGGTATATTTATCAAAACCTTATATTATTTTATTCTACAAGAAATTTTTGTAAAAAAAGTGTTTATAATATAAAAACGCCGGGGTGAATTATGTAAAATTTCACGCCTTGAAATTCTTGAACTACTTGCATACTCCCACTGGTTACATATTGTTATAGCGCCTCTCTTGTTTCTTTTACAAAAGTATTTAAAAAGTACATAGTGTACGGAACCCTTCGTGTGCGAGTCCGACTCGCACTTGACCGGTTTTATTTATTATATATGTCGCAGAGATATTGTCAAAATCGTGATGTTATAATTTCACTAGTGAATTTATAATTGCACGAAACTTTGTCAATCGTCTCTAATTTTTACAATTTCGCGGGCTCATTTCACTGACATTATAATTTTACGGGGCGCAGCTTTAGTGATTTTATAATAACCCTAGGTGTTCTATGAGCAAAGTTTGTAGCGGCAGTGGAGTTTTTATTGGTTAACTCTTTTTCATCCGTCATTAGCAAAACAATAGTTGTAAACACTAGAATTTTCTTGCTAATTTTCGTCTATTTTTACTGTTAAAAGTGGTATTATTTGGAAGTGACACAACCTTCAGATACATTAAAATCAAGTGAAAACAATTTCGAGATAAAGTTCAATGTAAAACCAACATACATGCATGTAAAAAAAAGCGAGTGTGCTTTAGACCATACGACTGAAGTAAAACTTCTTCCTGCCATAATTTGTTATTATTCACCTATTCACCCGAAAATTTACAAAATACGAACCTTAAAATGAATTTACAATTTTATTCACTTTACATAAATACCCCGACTGGCAAGTAAAGAGTACTGCTTATATTTTCGGCCACCTGATGGGGCCAAGTATGTGTCATTCTATTGTTAGTACTGCTTATATTTTTGGCTACCTGATGACGCCAAGTATGTGTCATTCTATTGTTAGTACTGCTTATATTTTCGGCCACCTGATGGCGCCACTAGCCAGTGAAGTATTTGTTGAGGAAGAGAAAAAGAAAATGTGCGCGCGCACATTTCTCTCGCCCCTACAGTTATATACGAAACGTAACTCTCTCTCTTTCTATCTTTACTAACTTATATCTCCCTCTCAACTTCCATTCGCCTCGAACGATCACGCACCGTTCGCCTCGTCCAATTTCCGTAAAAGCTTTCGTCAGACATTTACCAGCTTACTCCCCAAGTCAAGGGTGCCTAAAGAAGTTTTACTTCAAAAATAAATAAAATAATAAGCCGTTATAGCATATATCTCTTCTGCGCTGATTTTCTCCAAAAACCCTGTATTATGTTTACAGATTAACAGACAAACGGGAAAACAAACAGACGCTCATAGTTTTTCCAAAAAAGTGATTTTTGACCTAAACTAGTACTCCCTACTTGTGGATTGGAATGGTAAATTTTGTAATTATTAAATTAATATGACCTCTTATGGGAAAAGCGCGGACTCATAGTTTAATGCCACTAAAATATTTCCGAGAAAAATTCGAAATTTTACGAATATGTTAGTCACATATCTAAGAAGCTGTGTTCAAAATTTTATCTATTATCAGCATTAAAAATCAGGACAAACATTATTATTGAAAAGTATCAATAAAAAGAGTGTTTTATAAAATGCGCGTTCACACTTGACAACAGCGCACTCATAGAGTTTTGAGCTTATAAACATTTTTACTACAACTACGGCTTAGTTTTGAACTAACCAATGAAAGTGAAAGATTTAATTATTGTTCAACTAGCGGCCCGGTCCGATTCGCTCGAATCTGTAGATTGCCACAGTTCTTTCGTCGACTGACGTTGCAAAATTGATATCCGCGAAAACCGCTTAACATTAAAATGGGTATAGTAAGCTATTTTTAAAAGATAGACATATGCCACCGTTGACTTTTCTGTAGACCTATAAAAAAGGAACATTTCCACCATACATGGTTTTGTTATATCTCAAAGGAATAAGGCAGCATTTTCGATGAAAGCTCCCAGTCGGCTTGATTTTTTCCGACATTTTCAACAGCCATCGTCATATTTCAACCAATTTACACAAAACATTAATGAATTATACACATAAACGTTTCTCTAGAATCACGTCCATTGGTGAAAACCGTATGAAAATCCGTTTGATAGTTTTTGAGTTTATCGCGGTCAGACAGACAGACGCGGCGGGGGTGCTTTGTTTTATATGTAGTGATTGCGACGCTGTCACGATATCTTTCATGCTAACTACATTCATACGTACACATAATGTATACATTTATTAGTAGTTTAGCAAATAATATGAACCTAAATAGCAATTTAGGGACAATTTGACGTTATTGTAACCATCTTATAACATGCAGTTGTGGACATACTTTTGTCTGCCACTGTATATATAGATCCTCAAACAAATAAAAACTAATTTCACAAAAAACGAATTATTCTGAACCATCCTATAGAGACGCCGCGTCGGTTATAGAGCGAGAGCGTGAGGCGCGCGTGAGGCTGAGGTCCTGCGTTATCGAATAGACGCCAGATTCGGCTCACGTACCAGTTCAATATATATGAAAGGAAAGAGTTCAACATCAAAGTAGATGCATAGAATAAGAATAAGTTTTCTTCTGGATGTGTTTCTGTATCTGTGTGTTTGTATGTGCAGAAGATTGTATAATATTACCAGTGTAAAATTGACGACTTGCGTTTCACAAGCCAACATACAATCATTGATCATACATCTTTCATTGCTTTCTTCTGACATAAGCAGTGTTATAAGTAATGGGATCGTAGCACTTGCCAGAATTTGATAATTTTGAAAAATTATTTCTCACTCTTATATTCTTTCTGTTAATTGGAAAGAAACATTAAAAAAATAAATATATTTTAAATAACTTTGCTTAAATCGCCTACGATGACGCCTAGAAGGATAACTTTTCTTTTGGCACTTTCACATCGAATCTAACCTAACACAATAATGTATAATAAATAAAATTTATTAACAAAAAAATATATAATTAATACATTGACGTTTCGATCCGGATTTGGACCTTCTTAATAACTGATCAAAAAAATAAGAAAAATAATTAATATTTAATTTTTAATTAGCTTTTTATAAAACTCTTTCAAAATTATTAATTAATATCAAAATAATGAAAAAATAATAACGTTATTATTATTTTTTCATTAAAGTATACCTCAGTGTTCTTGACATTTATCAATCATACCTACCTTTAACTGATCTTGTGTTTACGCATCTAGCCTTAGTTGCTGAGCGTTTTATATTTGAATTAAAAAAAAATTGGTTGTCTGTAAAGTCGGTTTACGGACGATAGTTTTACGTGATAACGTATTCCGTAATACATAACCTAAATTTATATAATAATTATAATAATTCGAATCTATGATATTGCATCATTCGCTTCAAATTTAGGTAAATTTTATTAAGTAGAATAATAAAACACTATAAAAAGTACACTATTATTATATAAAAAACAACTATGGCATGTATCTCTTTTGCGCATGCGCCGATTTTCCCCAAAAAATTTACAAAAATTTCTAGTAAAAATAGATAGAGTAAAAACCGTTTTAAAAACTATATTATTATTATATAAAACATCATTATAAGAGATATATTCTTTTACGCATGTGCCGATGTTCCCCAAAAACAATAGGCCACTTCATATTTGCATATCAAACATCCTCCCAAAATTTGGTTTCAATCCGCTTATCCTTGGTGTCGGAATGATAAGAAATGTCAAAAGTGACGTTTGCAACTGTCAAAGTATTATGTTCTAATAATAATTAGTTATTCCAATAGTTAACTTAGAAGGCGTTGCATTTCACAAAATACTAATGTCAAAAAATTGAATTAAACATTAGAAATGCAGTCGTTTTCATGTTAAGACAAGACATACGTTATTTTATAATGTACGGTAAACAAAGACGACCGACCGCGTCGCGCCATGCATTAGACAACATTGCATTTATACAGCTATTTTTCTATATAAATTTGTATAAAAAAAACTGTTTAGGCAAATTCTGTTATACGAAATCTATGTAAAATGTTCTCCTCTTTCGTTTAAGACTGGTTTCAAACCGATCTGATTTAAATTGAGCGAGAAATTAGCAAAAAGCACGCACAGGGTCAGGCGGAACGTTACGCGTTACGAACGTTAGGAACGTTAGGAACGTTACGTTACACTTTTTCGTGCATGCAGTCGGTGTTTTATCAATTTATAAGATTGGTGATTCATCAATTTATAAGACGTTATCACGTCAAAAAAAAAACAATAATGTATACTAATACTCAGTTGAAGAAAGCATTGTCAGAAAATCTGATTTGACAATGACCTTAGATTGTGAACAAACATATTTCTCCACATGAAAAGAGTTATAGAACTTTAAATCGATCCTGCTCGAAAAGTAATTAATCGGTTGAAAGAATATTTTTCTTAAATTGTGTGCACATGCATTAAGCATCGGTTTTTGTACAGTTTCAACTTCGAAATAACGATTTTGATCAATATTTTGCTTGAAAAGTGATCTTTTTCTATGTTTTTGTGTAGTACAATCTAAAATGTTCTAGAATCTAGATGGCAGGGACTTTTGAATACGACATTAGGCTGCTCCTGATGTATGGAAACTGTAATGATATTATGATCACAATCTAAGATCATTGTCAAACTAAATTTTTTTACAGTCATTTCTGCAACCCAACATAAGTTTAGTCTGTCAATTGTCATTTTGAATGTTAAGCTGTAAGCTGGAGTCGTTGGAATTTTTGAATAAGTAATGCAAATAAGCTAGATATAAAAACTGTTGTCATAAGACTATTTTTAATGAGATAGCGTGATATCAATAGTCAACTGTAATCGACAAACTATAGTTCACATCATTTCCGTAGCGGCATTATCTCTATACCGTAATATGTCCTTGAAAATCACACTTCTGGCATTTTTTGTACAATAAGTTTCTTTAAAAAAATTGTTTTGTATCGTTGTTATTTACAATGTAGATTGTAATCCACAAAAGAAAAGAAAAGGTTAAACGGTTTCATAAGGTTGGTTCTTATCACAGTTTAAATAAATTTGAAAATATCTTAATAGGTTCATGGAAGTGATTTTCAGAAAAATTAATAGTCCTAAATAAAATGTCATTACCATAAGGTAGGTAGATACTAGCATTTAGAACATTTGGTGTTTTTTTTGTTTTTTTTTTTATATACCTACTTGATATTTACACTAGTTCTTGGAGAGCTTAGGGTTTTAAATAGTTCGACGAGCTATGCAAAAGTCATAACAGATTTCCTATAAGCTTGCATATACAGAATGATTTTTAAGTTGGTTCCTTTTTTTAACAGCGTGTAGAAATCAACAAATATTTCAAGTAATTTTTTTATCAAAACTCAAAAATGAAAGAGGACCGAGAATTCAAAGTTTTATTAAATTTTATCATATTTTTAGGCCGGTCCTGGCGTTATATCACTATGGAAATATGTTATGTCATTATCAAGTATTCGCAGAAATTGTTCGAAGTTGTGCCCATTTTGTTGGACACAAAGATGCGTGCGTCGAAGTCATGCTTCTGTACATACTTGTAGTAGCGATAAGGGCCTTCCGCGAATTATTTGGGATGCATTTCCAATTAATGCTATCATTTCTTCACGTGTGTTAACCGGGCTGTTGAATTAATTAAATAACATAAAACAAATTTAATGAAACATTGAAAGGTTTTTTCTCTATTATTTTTGAGTTTTGATAAAAAAGTTACTTAAAATATTTGTCCATCTATTTGATTTCTACACGCTGTTAAAAATAAGAATCAACTTAAAAGTCACTCTACGTTAATATTAAATACACGTTCATTCGTACTTTTATTCTATTAGTTTAGGGGTAATAATTTGTTCAGCAATATTTTTTTTTGTTGCATTCAACGTTGTTTGAAATATTTATTATAAAAATATGTACTATTTTTAATTTAAATAAATGAGTGAATCGGCGAATGTGTGCATAGTAGTTTTATTTTATATACACATATGTACGTACAAATGTGTATAATATGCATGCCCTGGACGGACACATATTCCCCTTACGTGCGACCGTCCCTTTCTATCTCATAACTCAAGATTCACACGTAATACATTTTACTTTGAAAATTTTAGTACATACTATATAGTAAGTACCCAAAAAATAGCAAATATTTTATGAAATGAAGACATTTTTGTATTTCTAACTTTCCAAGTGCAATATCAGATCTATATTATTGAATCTAAATAATTTATTGCCATAAATGCTGCTTATTATTTGAGTTGTTGAAAAATAAAACCGGCCAAGTGCAAGTTGAACTCGCGCACTGAGCGTTCCGAACAAACATGTATGTAAATAGTTCATCCATCACGGGAATCGAGCTCGAGGAATTTTCCCGCTTAGACGTTGGAAAACTGTTGTCCCCATACGTTGTGGTCAGTTTGCGAACTAAGCGTGAAATTGCAGTGAGTTCAGATGGATTACTGAACTGTATTGTACCTCGTGGCTATATCTGATAGGCTAGTTGTCGTACCGTGTTGTATAAGATATTAGAACTGTTACTGTGTACATGCGTATACTGCGTAGTATGTTGGTGCGGTTTAAAAACATTTTTTTTGTGATATTACAAATTTACGGTTTTCGAATTGTTACCTTCATTCGTACTAAAAGACATTGCTTCTTATCTTTCATAATTCTAGGTTAACGGGAAGTAGGTTTTTATTACCAAGAATCTCGACAAACAGACAAACGGACAAAAATGTAATCCTATAAGGGTTACTTTTTCCTTTTTGAGGTACGAAACTCTAAAAAGAAGATTTTGTCAATTTATTGACATAAAACATTTTAGTTGAATAGATTTATATTGGAAGGCAGGGTATTTAATTCTACTAAGTCTAATTCGTCAAAAGTAGTGGAGCCATCGAAGTGAGGAGACATAAGTTTCCAGAAAGTATTGATGATCTAGATAAGGTAGAATGAATAATTAACTGCAAACTTTCAGGATTTTTTAAATTATTTGAGACAAAAATATTATAAATTATATGTTAAAATCTTTGTTAATATCTGGCTATATTATAGAAGAAAAACATTTCTGACTAATTTTTCAACAATCTTTATTAAAATCATTAACCGATTAAGTAATTTATGTTTTAGTCTGGATTGGGACCGTCTTCAGAATTATTTACGCTAAAAAAAATAATAATAAAAAATTATAAAAAATAATCATAGGTCAGTCATATCGAACATTAAAATCTCAAACTATTAAGTTCTGATTTTTTAATATGTTGTTAGGACCACTACCAGTAGCGTATATCCAAGTTTGCAGCTTCGAAAGACCTGTGCTAACTTTGCAGTATTCGAAAAACCGCGAAATTTTCGCAATTTTTTTGGTATTCTCAATATAGGTAGGTCCTAAACTATGCATTTTTTATAAAATATTTTCTATACGTTTTTAAGTAGACTAAAATTGCGACAATTTGAGACCAGAACCAGCTCTGTAGGTTCAATATTTACCATAAATATGAATAAAAATTAAAATTGTGAAAAAATACAACTAAGTGATTAAATAAAACTTACCTAAAAAACATAATTTTTATATTAATAAGTATTAAAATGGAAATTAAAAATATTTAAATTAAATTTTCTTGTCAAGATTTGACATTTAAAAAATAATAACAGAAATTTGGTTATAATGTATTTTTTTTTATTAAATCAAAAATAATTATTTTAAAATAATATTATAAATGTTGCTTGAATTTTCAGTCTCTAATATATAATTTTATCGTTTCATAATTTTTTAATTGTAATTTTTATTGATTATTCTTTATAGTTTTTTATTATTTATTTTTAGCTTAAATAATTTCGAAGACGGAACTTAAGGTAGTACGAGCACCAAGGCAATTTTAAATAAAAGGCTTAATTTTTTTTAATATGAAGTTGGACTTAAAAAACAATTCTGAAAGTTTTAGGGGGGGTTGCCCGATTATTTAAATAAATAAATGACTTCAAAAGTCGGCATATTTAACATTGGCTTTATGGTAAAACGGTAGATGGATGATATGTTTTCATTGATTTCTCCAAAATTAGTCTGTGGAAATTAAAAAAAAAACTATTTAAATTAAAGTTAAAACCTTAATAAATTATTGAAAACAAAAAAAAAAACCGTTGTGCCCGACTAATTAAAAAGATATTTAATTAAAAAGATTAAATTTCTTTTTAATTAGTCGGGCACAAGTGCACAACGGGTTTATTTTTTTAATTAATTAAAATATAAAACGCTCAGCAACTAGGGCTATATTATGCGTATACATAAGATCAATAATTAAAGGTAAGTATGATGAATGTAAGTATGATATGAATATCAAGAACACTGAGGTAGGTTTTTTTTTTTTTGTTTTCAATAATTTTTTAATTAATTTAAATAGTTTTATTTTAATTTCCACCGACTAGTTTTGGAGAAATCAATGAAAACATATCATCCATCTACCGAAATATAAAAAAAAGTCAAGCCTTTTATTTAAAATTGCCTTGGTGCTCGTACTACCTTAAATTGGTTAATTGGTGTTTGCTTTTAAAGTCGCGTCAATGAAGCATTTTACTTCGAAGTCCGCAAGGACAGCTTTGATTTTGATATTTTTTTTTTAACTTTTTTATATTATTGAAAATCAGAAACCTTTCGGGGTGGAGAAAAAAGTTTTAGTCTTACCTACACCGAGTCATAACTCTGGGCTATATAATAATTATCTCGGGAACTATTTATTCAAATCACTTAAAATCTTTTTGATTTTTGATGAACCAGCACAAAGTTATAATGGTCATCACTAAACATTATCTACGTGTGAGAGAAACATTTTCTTTTTTTGAAACTTTAGTCAAGTTGAAATATTGAAATATTTATAAAATAAATTAAGTTTTGACGAAAAAATTATTAAAATTTTTTTCATGTCTCTGACTACCCTTAGCCCCATAGACAATATAAATAATTCGTTCCCCGCCCCAAAAGGTTTCTGGTTTTCAATCATATAAAAAAACTAAAAAAATCATCAAAATCGAAGCTGTTCTTGCGGACTTCAAAGTATTGCTTGTTTTATGTAGGTACCTATTCATTGACGCAACTATTATTAAAGATTGTCTGAAAAATTACTCGGAAATTTTATTTATTGAATTATACAGGATGTTTGGAAGCTGGGTGCAAAGTCTTAAGGGGGTGTTAGTATAGACCATATAGAACATTTTGAGCCATATTTGTCCTAACCAAAGTCTGATAATTTTTTTTTTAGGGAACTTTTACGATTTTAGTACCAAAATCCCAAAATTTTCCAATTAAGTGCTAATAACGCAAAGTTTAAGTGGAAATGTTTATTTTTTTTAATGTACTTTATTAGCCTAATGTGTGTTTAATGGTATCAAATAATTTTAAAGCACCGTTTTTAGTAAAAAAATAACTTTCAGACTATTTAAACCTAACAGAAAAAAATGTCAAAGAAAAAGATGGATTTTTATTGACATTTAAAAAAATAAATAAAATAGCTACAGGTGTTCAGACAATTTTAAAATCATGCTGAGTTATTGTTCTTTCTGTTAAAGTATCATTTACCTGGATATCTTTACCATTTTTGAAGTTAGGGTGCCTGAACCAGTTAAGGGTAAGAAATTAAAAATTTCAAGAAAATCAACACAAGCCTAATTTTGCTCAAATAACTTTAAACTGATGTCTAAAACAATATCCGAGATTATTTTTTAGTCTATACTGTGTAATAATAATAAACTTACCCGAACAAAAATGTAAAGAGTAGCCTTACAGAACTAAAATCGTAAAAGTTCCCTAAAAAAAAATCAGACTTTGGTTAGGACAAATATGGCTCAAAATGTTCTATATGGTCTATACTAACACCCCCTTAAGACTTTGCACCCAGCTTCCAAACACCCTGTATATGTTACGTTTTTATGAAATAAGTAGTTGAATCATTGAGAACCCTTTCCCTAATGTCAGTCGCTCAATTTTTATCTTGTTATTTTATTTAAAATATCAATGATGCAATGATATCTTGGAATGCTTGTCCCAAATATTATGTGTTGCGTGTTTACAGATTTAATAAACAGCAAAAATATATTTATTACTTATAATAAGGACGTGCTTTAAAAAGACCTACATAACAAAAGCATTGAACGCGCTACGCAATTCTGCGTTTATACATTTCAATGGTTGATTGTGAAAATTATTGGAAAGCGTCGGCGGTACTAGTATAAAAGGTTAATTTGAAATTCAAATACAAATAATTCATAAAACATGTAATTATTGATTTCGTTTGTATTATCCATTTTTTGCGTTGAACTTCTATCTACATCAGTAATTCTAAAATTACTTATTTTTTTAACGTTAAAATGTAAAAATTTAAATATTATGCAACTATTTTGCCATTAAACTATTTCAGAAAAAAGTTCTGTTGAACAATGTAGCCTACACATTTATTTAATACCAGTGACTCGGTCAGGCTTCGCCCGAATTTGTAGATTGTCACCGTTTTTTCGTCGACTTATCTTCCAAAATTGGTTCTCACGAAAAGCGCTTTTATTTTAACGAGACCAATTTATAGCCTATGTCCATCCTGAAGATCCATTCTAAATATCTATTGGTGAAAAGATTTTAGAGATCGGATGAGTAGCTTAGGAGATTGCTTCCTACATTCAAACTTACAAACTTTACCTATTTATAATAATATTAGTATAGATCAGGCATGTCAAACTCATATGATATTGCGAGCCACATTATGCATTTTGTACTAGATTAGATTATATTAGATGAGGGTGTGAGGCGCGCCTCGTCGACACTGCGACCTTATTAGATCTATTGTGTAGCCCTGACTTGTTTATTCCTGAGTGAGGTTAAGGCTTTTGATGAAGCCTAGGATGGCTCTGGAATCTGTATCCCAGACCTGATCAGGTGTTGGGAATGGGTTGTTGAGGTGACGGAATCTTTGAATCATGACTGCTTCACATTTGCAAAGCAAATGCTCCGATGTTTCAGGAGCTTCAGTACAGAAGCGGCATGACAATTTTATTAAGGTGATACCTAAATGGGCAGTGACCTGAGAAGAGCCCGGAAATAATTCCCATGTGGCTAGAGCCGCTTTAAGGTAGCATTTTGATGTGCCGCAATAAGGCTCCGGTCCTATAAAGGGTGTTGGTGAACCCTTTTTCACTAAGCTATCGGCAATTTCATTGCCTTGATGGCCCTCGTGTCCCGGGATCCACCTAAGTGTAACTTTGCTACTTTTTAACAATTGTCTTAGCGATTTTTTGCAGTCCCAGACAACCTTAGACTCTACTCTGAATGCTCTGAGTGCCTTGAGGGCTGCTTGACTGTCTGAGAGTATGTGTATTGTAGAGCCTTTTAAAGCTTTGCCAATACAGACTTGGACGCATTCTTCAATGGCTAACACTTTCGCTTGAAAAACAGTAGGTGTCATGCCAAGTGCCTTCGATATCTGACATTTGGGACCAAATACGCCTAGTCGGAGGCCACAAGTTTTCAATGTTAAAAAATATTAATAAAATACGATTGTTAGAATGATTATATTTTTAGACTCAATGTTTTTCTAACGTCTCGGTGGGCCGCGTGTTTGACATCACTGGTATAGATGTATGCATTATAATTAATAGTATATTTATGCAGTTTAGTCAGTTTTTTTGTTCAAAGACAAAACGAATCTTAAGTGTAGCTATTGTTAATTTTTTTTAAAACTGAAACTTGAAACTTTACTAATCTATCGAAAACTACTAAATTCAAAAATAAATATGCTTAGAATGAGATTTTAACATCTAAAAACTATAATTGTTGATAAAAAACTGAACTTATTCCAAAAAATAACGATGCACAATAAGTACGAACATAACTTACCGTTTAAAGTTAACAATTTAAAATTTTTCAAATGATTAAAGACTACGAAATAAAAAAAATCCGATTAACTGTCGGATTAACTGTAATATTTAAAGATAACTTCAATTGACAACATACTTTCCGCACGCTTTTGAGTGGTATATTAATTTAGAGAAACTCTTGAAAAGTTGTCATATTCAGTTCTGACGTCGGAATTCAAAACAGCCCCAATTCCAAGTTCATATAATATGCGCAATAAAAAATGACAGCATCAAGTTTAATAATGATGACAAGGAGGAGTATTGCGTATATCCGCGCCCGTGTGATATTGCACACACACATACATAGTACACACATTACTTACAGACATATGGAGGTATATAAAGTACTTATATCTATATCGGGAGTCAAACCTGGGACGTTGGGAAAGAGAGTTTGCGCGCACCCGTCATAGAGATTGATGATTGCATATTAACTATACGCCGTTGCTAGCTCGAGCATATAAAATAATATTAATAAAACAAAACCGCCCCTCAAACGCACACTGACGCTACACTTGAATTCATATAACGATGCAATTACACAATGGTTGTTGTTGTGAACAAGAAATCGGAAATAGGCTGTTCAAGCTGTAAGTCAACCGTCTCATCCAAGTTTCTATGTCTGGAAAGAGCAAGCATCACGAACACTTAAAATTATAATGAACACTACCGCTTAAAATTATAAAACGCTTTCCAAAATTTGAATTACCGTCATATTTAATGACAGAAATTACAAAAAATTATATTATAAATTTATATTATATGTCCGTGTAAATAAAGTGCAAGTATTTTAATTTGTTCTTTGAACCCTTGTTTTAATATTTTATTTAGAAAAAGATTTTTGTTGTATAAATCGGCGGCCCCTTATAACTTAGAAACATTTTTACACATGCAAAGTTTCCTCAAAAATTGTCCCTAATTACCACCTTTAAACTTGCCTGAGGCCCTGATGACAAAAATAATTTTTCGAAACATTGGCCACAAATGAAACATCGGTAAAGCTTCGTATTTAAACTGTTCCTCAGCCAAACTTTCCCTCAATGTCTTCTAAAGCATTGTTTTTATATAATTAGATTTTATTACTACTTACTCAAAACCGCCACTACTGGAGCGAACTGGGAGAGGTCTTTTCCTTGCGATGGGAGGAATAAGCTATTTATATCTTTTAAATAAGCGCTTTGTATTTTATAGAAACTCATAATTCAATTGGGAATTTTAACAGTAAGTTTCATACTGATGAGTAGTCCAAATCGTGGGGCTAGTCTGTTACAAGTCCCAACTTGCCAGGTTCTTGTCTGGGAGACAAAGCTGGTGAAAGTATAAATGTATGGTTAAAAATTGTAATATTAATAGTTGCGTTTCGAAATCAAAACGTAAGGTTTTAAATATACATTTACGTTACAATTCAATATTAGAAAAATATATTATTCCAGCAATGTCACTGTCGGGACTTAAACTAAAAACTTTTACTTAGTAGATTTTTATTAAGATCTGACAGTAGCATAGTTTAAATGATATATTTTTTAATATTGCGATGTAACGTCAATAATAGTTGTTTCATGATATAATAGCAAACTATAGCTATCGATTAGTATTGTTAAAAATTATAATAAATTAATAAAAATAACAATATGTATTAAACACAGATAAACTCTGGAATTTATGAAGTCTTGTTTCAGGACCCCGCACAAACCTTATGGGATTTGGTTCTCGATTAAATTGATCGAAAATGGTTTTATTTTATATTTTAAAGGTCACATAACCTAAAATTCAGAAACTTAAAAAATCCTTTGCTCTAGAAATTTGTTTTCGAGTGCGCTGATTTCGAATATGATAATATTATTATTTTATACAGGATGACACTTTCCAACATTACCTAGTAGACTATTTTTCTGTTACCAAAAAAAGTACAAAAGTAGAACATGGAACATGTTTGTGAATTTAATGTATATCCCTATATCTAAAATCTCGCTAAACATATCTGTAGCTCTTTAAACTATAAAATAAAACCATTTTTGATTTTTTTAACCGAGAACCAAAGCCCATAAGGTTTGCGCGGGGTCATTTAGTAGCAGCTAATACCATTTACAGATAGGAAGAATTTTAAATTGTATCAAATTTCAGAATTGTTTCTAAAATTTCTTACCAACCAACACCAACCATATAAAATATGATAATAATTATCTGCTCGATTAACACGACTTCTAATATTAATTTATTTGGGTTGAGTATCTAAAAGGTAGTATGTAACCGTACGGCTTGAACCATATTTTATTTTAAATACTATACTGAGTTTTTTTTTCACTTACAAATATTGCGGCTATTAAAATATTCATAATAAATATGATTATTTTATTAGGTCATAAATCTTTTATATGCTACTGACAAATCCATAGGGTACTTCATAGTACCAGGATGTATATAGTATATACTATTTTTTAATTTTATGAGACGTTTGGGAACATCGACGAAGGTGTGACGACTAAGTTGTAAATGTTATGTAATAAACTAGATGCTCCGTCCAGCTTCGTCCGGGTGCACCTTTTCCTTCGTTACAATTCATTATTAATTAATGCGTTAGTTAGTCGCTTCGCTCATTCATTCGAATTTGTAATTAATTAATTAATGCTTTACTTAATTGCTTCGGTTTTTTGCTCTTTATAATTAATCACTCGCGATTTATTATTAGTTATCGGATGAAAAGAAGCTTATTCAAATCTGTTCAGCATAGCGGATATATTTCGATTTTTACCCGGATGAATCCAGGCCGGACAGTTATTATAGATAAACCTTCCTCAAGAAATAAGTTGTCGAGAGACAAAAACCGATTTTACATCCGTTCACTATAGTTGTCGAGCATAGTCAAGTATAGAGATTAACAGAATTTATGTGGATGAGTTAACCTGAAACAAATTTAAAAAAAACGATGAAAGAGGCAAATTCGCTGTAGGTATCCTTAAAGTTGTAAAATTGTACATTAAGTTACGATTTTAATTATTCTTATTAATTGACCTAAGTTCTGTAGTTTATTAATGCACAATTTTTGCATGTAGTGGACCTTTAAGAACACATCGATTACTACAATCAAAAACCTGATAATACTGACGAAACTGGGAACTTTCGTTTTTATGATGTTATAGAATATATAGATATTATTAGCGGTTCGGTTCGACTTCGCCCGAATTTGTAGATTGTCGCCGTTTTTTCGTCGACTTGCGTTGCAAAATTGGTCTCCACGAAAAGCGCTTTTTTTTTAAACGCGATAATATATAGACTGTATCCATTCTGAAGGTCCATTTAATATATTGGTGAAAAAAATTTGAAATCGGATGAGTATTTTCGGAGATTGCCTCCTACATCCAAACTTACAAACTTTACCTCCTTATATAATATTATAGCGGTCCGTCCCGTTTCACCCGAGTGCGATAGATATAATTTTGCAAAATGTATTTCGTTTGTGGCCCAGCGTCTGAACTAATATTGCAAGTTTTAACAAATGTCGCTATTTGGTACTATACGGTGTTGTTTTTTTTGCTTCTGAACTATTAGTTCAGAAGCAAACAAACAAAACTGACTTCTGATAGAACAGATGTCGTTACGTGTTACTAAAAAAGGTTTTTTGAGAAAACACCGTAATTTTGTACAAAATATTTAATAAAAAACTATCTTATTCGTAAGTTGCACCAAGCAAGACACATTTAGAAAACTTTATTAAAATCTGTTCAGTGGTTTCAGAGATTAGCGCGGCCAAAATTTTGACACGGGAATTTTATATGCATAGATTTTGTATCCGCTCTATTTGCGAATTCGGATAAAAGATGAAAAAAGAAAATTAATAATACGACATATCCATTTTCAACTAGTATTGTGCATTATATATAGCAAAAAAGGATTGGGTCTGACATATATACATTAAATTCTACATGTACGTAAATGCTATACTTGAAATTCACTTCTCAAAATTTTGCAATATTTTTTCGTTTTGAGGTCCCTCGAATCCAAAACCATAATTTTGGAAAAAGTCTGTGTGTCTGTTTATCTGTTAACACGATACAGGTTAAAAGAAGGAGCGAATTGAAACCAATTCTTGGGAGGATGTTTGATGTGCAAATATAAAGAGGCCTATTGTTTTTTGGGGGAATTCGGCACAGGCTCAGAAGAGATATATGCTATAACGTTACCCGCGCCACTGTACGCGTTAATAGAATTTTTTTTCGTTATTATAATATATTATCAAATGTCAATATTTTTAAAGATGAAATGGTTCCGTTTCCCAAATGGCTGGATTTTTTTTAATTCGATTTTCAAATATAAATTTTCATTTCAAATCTTTGACACTACCATATTTTTGCACTGCAATTTTAACGTGAAAATTGTTCTAGTAAGAATTTAAATGTTTTAAGTATAGTATATCAAATTGATCAGCTTTATATTTTTGACGTGATAACGTCTTATAAATTGATGAATCACCAATCTTATAAATTGATAAAACACTGGCTGCATGCACGAAAAAGTGTAACGTTCCTAACGAGTAACGTTCCTAACGTTCGTAACGCGTAACGTTCCTAACGCGTAACGTTCCGCCTGACCCTGTGCGTGCTTTTTGCTAATTTCTCGCTCAATTTAAATCAGATCGGTTTGAAACCAGTCTTAAACGAAAGAGGAGAACATTTTACATAGATTGCGTATAACAGAATTTGCCTAAACAGTTTTTTTATACAAATTTATATAGAAAAATAGCTGTATAAATGCAATGTTGTCTAATGCATGGCGCGACGCGGTCGGTCGTCTTTGTTTGCCGTACATGGAAATTAGACGATAACGTATGTCTTGTCTTAACATGAAAACGGCTGCATTTCTAATGTTTAATTCAATTTTTTGACATTAGTATTTTGTGAAATGCAACGCCTTCTAAGTTAACTATTGGAATAACTAATTATTATTCGAACATAATACTTTGACAGTTGCAAACGTCACTTTTGACATTTCTTATCATTCCGACACCAAGGATAAGCGGATTGAAACCAAATTTTGGGAGGATGTTTGATATGCAAATATGAAGTGGCTTATTGTTTTTGGGGAACATCGGCGCATGCGTAAAAGATTATATCTCTTGTAATGATGTTTTATATAATAATAATAGAGTTTTTAAAACGGTTTTTACTCTGTCTATTTTTACTAGAAATTTTTGTAAATTTTTTGGGGAAAATCGGCGCATGCGCAAAAGAGATACATGCCATTGTGTTTTTTTTATATAATAATAGTATACTTTTTATAGTGTTTTATTATTCTACTTAATAAAATTTACCTAAATTTGAAGCGAAAGATGCAATATCATAGATTCGAATTATTATAATTATTATATAAATTTAGGTTATGTATTACGGAATACGTTATCACGTAAAACTATCGTCCGTAAACCGACTTTACAGACAACCAATTTTTTTTTGTGGTTGCAGTTTGAACCTCCAACTCTGTTGCCAAATATTTGGTGTTGTATATATTTGAATGAAGTATAAGGAAATTTATAATAATGTACGTTTACTTGAACTATTTCTTGGGATTTACTGTAAGATATATTTCATAACGCCTCCTTTCCAAAAATAAATTACATTATTTCTATAAAGAGCAAGATGAAATATGAGATTCTATGAAGTTAGAACATTACAAGGATTAAAATGCAGAGGTGAAAAATACATTCTTCGTTTCATAAATTGAAATAGCGTGATACGTTTAAATATGTATGTAGTTGTTTAATTTCGTTTGGAATATCAATTGTATAATTTACAATCAAAATTATTAATTATAAACCATATTCAGTGCCACGTACCAGATGTACATAACATAACATAATTTGGAACTTTGCATTCATTAATGTCATTATTCTTTAAACATTAATATCTCAATTGGCATTTAACATTTTGTTAACTAATAAATGATCGAACACAACTCGGACTCTATAATACATAGTTCGTCACCCTAGGTTTCACAGATTCATTACTACATTTTATTGGTCATACCGTCTCATTTCTTGCTGGCACTTAAGAAGTATGTCCGTGTTCAACGTGTAGTCAAAATCATCAAAACCGTTTTGAAAAAAAAATGTCCAAGATAGAATAATGACTTGAAAACATGTCCATTTGGAAAAAAAACTTTTAATCTAAAAAAAAAATGTTTGTTTATTATTAAAAGTTTAAAAGATATTGTCCATTCTTGTAAGCATTTTTCTTTGTTTTATTTAATAAAAACCAACATTCTTTAAATATGCATTACAGTAATAATAATAGTCATAAGAAGGAATAACTGGGAGTTTCTTACACTTGAATTCTGACATTTAGCAATTTAAAAAATGCAATAAAATGATAATTTAGATAATAACGTTTTATAAAAGGGAAACAGTTTTAAAGTAATACGCAGATAATTCTCAACGAGAAACATTGTAAACAGAGCTCTTTGATACAGACTTATTTTTATATTTATTTAAAAATTCCAGCCAATTGAGCGACAGGACAATTCCAACTTCACAAATGTTGACATTTGATATATAATAATAATGAAAATAAAATTTCTAATATTGCGTGAGGTGACGCGGGTAATGGATAGTACTCAATATTCAAATAAATAAAATTGTCGACCAATTTTTCGAAGACCATATATTGACAAAAAATAATAAAAATGCAAATTAATATAACACAAGATGACGTTTCGATCCGGATTTGGATCTTCTTCAGAAATATCAAAAAAATAAAAATTAATTAGTATTAAGTTATTTATTATCTAATAGATTGCACGCAAGATTGAAAGTTTGAATGATTCAGAAAATAGTGAAAAATTAATTATAAAATTTTTTTGTTATTAATTTTTCACTATTTTCTGAATCATTCAAACTTTCAATCTTGCGTGCAATCTATTAGATAATAAAATATAACTTTATACTAATTAATTTTAATATTCCGGGTCGAAACGTCATGTTATGTTATATTGATTTGTATTTTTATTATTTTTTGTCAATATATGGTCTGAGAAAAATTGGTCGACAATTTTATTTATTTGAAGAGTTCTATTCAGACCTTAATCAAAAATTTGAATCTTTTTAATTAGTCGAGCACAACGGGTTTATTTTTGTTTTCAATAATTTATTAAGGCTTTAATTTTAATTTAAATTTTTTTTTTTAATTTCCACCGACTTGTTTTGGAGAAATCAATGAAAACATATCTTCCATCTACCGAAATATAAAAAAATCAAGCCTTTTATTTAAAATTGCCTTGGTGTTCGTACTAACTTAAATGTTATTTCAACCTATTCGAAGATACATAGGATTACCGATTTTTTGGGGAACCGGAAGTTATCCATTTTTAACGGTTCTTCCCACTCCAGCCTGCCAACTATTGTATTTTTCTTTTAACCTGGGCTTAAATTTCCCAAATACCTGTGAACTGGCCTTAGTTTTGTGTTACTGGGCCTTTGAACTACCACATTTAATGAAATGTATTTTAATTTATTCTTTTGTTAGCTGTACGGTGATTTGCAATAATTGTGTACATTTTGCACAAAACTTATTATTATTAGGTATTAAAATGCTTATCGTACTCATTACTTAAAATATAGAATAATTAAAAGTTATGCACTTATATGTTATTGAAAATAAAATACGTTACGTAGATAAATTGTATAATAATTATGTCTGCAACGCATATCACGCAATAAAAAAGCGGAACTCTTTTATACCGAGCACAATAATAATAATCTTTGTTTATTCCTGCAACGCGGTCTGAAAACGTCAGTAAAAAGAAAAATCATTAAAAAGCGTAAAAAATAGTACGCATTTAAATCAGTATAGAAATATTCATCAGCAGTACTTCATTTAAATGCATTTTCGTTAGTCTTTTTTTATTTTTTTATATTCATTTTTATTATGGTCATTCCTGTTGCAAATCTAATACTATGATTAACTAAAACCACTCATTTTTATAAGTTTTCATTAAGATTCTATTTTATATAAGGGTGACATCTTGTAACACATTTTTTGACCAACTTCCACTTATCGAATTGACTAGAAACTTTGCAATCGTATGTAGTTTCAAATACGTTATAATATTCTTATACTTTGTTATAATATTAAAAAAAAACTTGGGTCGCAGTGCTAAACCCCTCCGACAATACCTATAGTGTTTTTTTTTTTTTGTATTGAAGGAGATTTATTTGGTTGAGGAACAATTAAAAAATAAGCTTTACCAGAGTATCGCTTGTGGCCAACGTTTCGAAAATTATATTTTCATCATCAAAGCCTCAATTCAAGTTGAGATGGTAAATTATTGCATTGAGGCCCTGACGATGAAAATATATTTTTCGAAACGTTGGTCACAAGCGATATTCTGTTAAAGCTTATTTTTCAATTGTTCCTCAACCAAATAAATCTCCTTCAATACATATTTTTGGAACAAAACATGTACTAACAGTGTTCTTTTGTTTATACAGACGCTGTGGTTTTATTCAATAAACTTAAGTTTGTTTCAATTAAAAAATCAAGCCTTTTACATAAATCTGTCAAAGTAATTAATTTTTTTAAATTTCAGTAATCGATATGGATTTTATCGATTCAAATTCTGCACTCGATTATATAGAGCCTTATGTATGTAATCTGTTATTTGCAAATTAGTGTTTTCTTACAATATTAAGTTCGGGCGTTTTTATGAAAATTTTAAGAGCACTTTTTTATTGCTACTAGATCAAGTCAAGTTAGACATAATTATTAGAATTTTTTTGCTATATTTGGGCTCAAAAGCTTTTTTCAGCTCCTACAAACCACTCTTAAAATAGTTTAATTAGGTCTATTTTTAACTAGGCTTCGTGCATACCAATTTTTTTGAAATCAATTAACTTTTTCGAAAATATTTTTATCCATTATACCGACGCCAGATAAAAAATGTGGTGGAAGTCCCGGTGTCGGTGGTGGGAAAACGTGCCATTGGTCGTTATTATTAAACCATTATTTTGTCCTTTGAAAATAGAACTTAGTTACAATAATTTTCAAGGAACAGCAAAGTTTAGTTTAAAAAACCATAGTACGTTTTACATGTAAAATTAAATAAATGAAACCAAATTATAAATTATGAAGAACTTGTAAGCACGACCAAGGAGACGTTCTCCCAGATGTTTTCAAATCGGTTCAGGCAAGAATTTGTTGTCAGAAATAATTTTGTCATACACCATGAGACATAGTCAATGCTTATACAGAGTGTTTCAAAAGTCCCGGAATGGCTTAATATTTCTTATCGGGTTAGCCGGACTAAATATGTCTTAAATGTTTTTTTTTTTAATAATAGTCTGTTTCCTGTCTATCGAATGACAAAATTAGATTTAGGGCTCGAAGACCCTAGAAGAACCCGGTGGGCCCCACTTTGAAATTTTAAATGGGAAAATATTAATCCGTTCCGATACTTTTGAAACACCCGGTATAATAGTAACGGTAAGACTTTCAGTAATTTAGCTTTTCGAAGTTTATTACTAGTTTTTGGTTGATCACTTTGGAACGATTTTTATAAAACTTGGCACACTATCGACTAGTATTCAAACAAGATTTGTCCATTTTAAGTGATAAGGTTCGTGTTAACATCGGCAATAACGTGAAGGAACTGAGTTTAAATAATAATATACAGTTAATATCGGATATAAAATATATATATGCTTTAGACGAAACAGAATACAAGGCAAAAAATAACAATATTTATTTCCTAAATAATTAATTAATTGTCGAGTTAACTCAGATATAATTATTTAATTCATTTATCAACTGGATATTGTTATTCTTTCGCATTATGTCCCGTGCTGCTAAAGTAAATAAACTTCAAACGCGGTTACTATACTTAAATGTAATAATTACAACAAAGTTTTCAAATCGTTGTAAGCAATATTTTTTTATAAAAGAAATTTGTGTCGTGTACACCAAAAGACATAGTTTTACATATTTTGAGATTGAAGAAACGGTCATAAATATTCGTAACATATGATTCAGAAACATGCTTACATTATACAACATGTAGGTAATTACGTGAAAAAGACTATAATACGATAAAAAAAGATGCAAAACCCTCGCATACACACACACAAAGAGAACCAGAAAGAAAAGCGCACATTTCATCCGGCGCTCAGTTTTGGCAGAAAATCATTGATTTTATCTTTAACCGTATACATTTCATACACTACATAAAGCAAACAAACCTACCGCCTCACTTTCATATACGTATTATACGTCGTGATGTGTTGTATCAGCGGCTAAAAACTGGTGGCTCACCAAATACAAATAACACCTCGTATTTTAGTCAGACATGTTTTTTTTTACTATAGTTGAAGCTTGATAGTTTTCGAAAGAGGTGTATATTGTCTATAAGTCTGTAGGGGTATGCAAAGTAAATCTTAAAAAAATAATGTACTACAAAAGAAAAGCTATTTTTCTTTTAATAGCTAAACTATAACGTTTGAGAAAGAATTAAAAACTGAGCAAAACCCATGTATCCACAGCGTGAAGTATTTTATTATAAATATTTTGCTAACGAGTTTGCTTTAATAGTAAGATTATCGTGGATTAATTAAAATCGTCAGATAAGAATATAGTTAGAACTGAGAAGTAGAAGTTGATGCACACATCTTAAATTTTATAAAATTATATTTATAATCATCAAAATAATATGCTTCTTTAGGTCAGATGTTGAATGTTTGGTGAAGTATGTCAAAATTAGTAGCAAGATATTTTTAATGCAATATTTTTTTACAGACGCTAAATTGTTAGTTTTGTATATTTTGGCTATATTATATTTTACATTGGAGAATTTCATTAATTAAAGGAGAGCAGTTCTAATAAAATATAATAGAAATCAATTTGAAACTATCACCGTCAGATCTGAACTAGACTGAAACGCATGTATAACTAAATAATGATAGCTTTTAATTAAAAATATAATAATATAACTCAAAATAAAACTTATTTCTTCATTTATCTCGGCATAATAACACCTTAGTGTCTAAGAGCATTTTCTCTATTATATATAATATTAATACTCCGAGGATTTCTATAAAAAGAACTAAAAAAAGTTTGTTGGACTAACTGGTTTTCCGAAAATAGTTATATATTTTAAAATGCATAATTAAAGCAAATCAAAAATGGATACCCCTATAATTAATGGTTTGTTATTAGTATTCCCAGAATTTATGCATACTTTACAGGATATAGAAGAATATAATTAAATGGTCTCAACATTCTTAATAAGAGAAACTCTAATCGAAAATATAAAATAGGAATAAAATACTACGCTACGCTAAAAATCTAGTTGATTCAGTGGGGTGATATACGAGATGCCTCAGTTTACTGTCGACACTGTCATCATTTTGTACGCATTGTGTATATAACATTTTATCTTTACGAGACAATCTCTAGTCACTCTTTAAATATGTGAAAAGCGAATGACCGTGAAACATTGTCTATTTTCTAAAAGAAAATTTAGAAAACCTTAGAACTTCGCATACGACAAGTGCATGTAGATGAGACCCTGCAACAACCATTTGATTCAGAGCTGCATTAAGGTACGAGCATACAACATGTCTAGGGATTGCAATCCAGCATTGTTTTCAATCCCGCGGGATTTTTGCCGGATTGACTTCAAACCCGCGGGACCCGTGGGATCCCGCATAATTTGTTTTATGGAATTCAAAATAATATACTTTGTTATGGTTTTAATCAAATATTTATTAAAAATACACAAATCAATAACATGTAATTGACTGATTATTTCACAGTTCAGTAACTTTATCACTTATTATTTATTAAAGACTCCAAAAACAATAACACGTATATCAATATTTGGTAATACATTGTAGTAATTATAGTTTTTTTTACTTTAATTAACAAAAAATATTAATCCTAATCTTTATCTGAACTAATCAGTCTTATTTATTCAAAAAATTATTCTATGAATTTAGTTTAAGTTTACTAATAGTACTTTAATTTTTCTTACTAAAAGCAATTAAAAATAATATCACTTTAGAAATATCAAATAATAAGTCACTTTACTTCTCTTTTTGGAAATGTGATCTTAAAAAACAAATAAGGATCAATGGTGTTATCTCCTAGTAGTACATAATATGTAGCCAGCGGCCAAAAAAGCTCTTTCTGCCTCAACACTTGTTAGTGTGGTAGTTAATAAATAGTCGTGCAATTAAGTCAAATTGAATGAGTTTTCACCATTCGCTACTTGCGGATTCGCATTGCGGATCCGCAAGCTGTTACGGGATTCCGCTAGATTGCAATCCCTAAACATGCCGCACAAGGAATTTTTTTGCCGGCATGAAAATAGTGCATTTTAAATTGAAGAAAATATAAAAGCAATTAATATGTTCAAGTCAGTTGTCCAAACGCTTAAAATCGCTTTTTGCATGCGTCGTGTAACAAACGATTGGCAGCGTAATACGTTGCTTAATATTACAGATAAGTTACGATATTTCTATCAAAAAAACGAAATGCAGTACTGAATTGTATTGGTAGCAGTTACTATAAGTAGAATATTAGCAGCCTTTTATGTTTATTTTCATATCTCGATTGCAATATGTTCAGTACGGGAAAAAAATATCATTGCGGTGTAGAAGCGGCCTGCTTTTTATGATCAAACACTGAAAAAAGTATTCTAATAAAGACAAGAGTCGAAGTTTTGTAATAGTATGAGAAGTACTTTTCACGATACTTTCTGTGATCAGAAAATTTCAAATAAAAATGTTCCGTCTGGAACCAAGTAACGACAATGGAATGTACCCATCATGGATGAAATCTGTTTTTTGTTAATAATAAGCATTATATTGCAAAACACACTATTCCCATTTCATAATAACTATGATTTTTTTACAAAGCGGTTTAAAAAATACGCCTGTGCATCTAAAAACAATACGGCGAAGATGCGAAACGCGGCATGCTGTACAAAAAAATTTTAATTAATTTAAAAGTAAACATTTAATAAATGACTTATCCAGCAAGTTTTATTCTATTTGTTTCATTTAAGTTTCACTTTACAAGTATTTGAATTTTCTCACAAATAATTATAATAATATTAGTGATGTGGGGAGGAACATTTTTCGAACAATTATCCACTGTTTTTCCGGAAAATTTTCAACGTTAAAAAGGCAATTGTTAGTAAAATTTTCATAGGACATAATTGAACTTTCCATACTTTGTTTTATTATCCAATTTCTCTACCATATCTAAAACTACAGATTATTATAGTTCTAGCTTTCCACATGAATAGAACTAAGTTTGATTCTGTAGTACTTACAGTTTACCGTACTGTTTAATTTGCAACTCATAACAAGTCAATTCATCCTATTTCATAATAAAAGAGCGTACAGAAAATAAATAACTCGTTTCTCTTCTTATTTGATAGTAATGAGGTAGTCGTAGAAACCAGAAGGTGGCACCACTGTCCTGGCTGCTGCATTATCATTCGTGCATTCTATTAGATAATAAATAACTTAATACTAATTATTTTTTATATTTTTTAGATTTTTCTGAAGAAGATCCAAATTCGGATCGAAACGTCATCCTTTGTTACTTTGCTTTATATTTTTTATAATTTTTGTCAATATATGGTCTGAAAAAAATTGGTCGAAAATTTTATTTATTTGAAGAGTTCTATTTAGACGTTAATCAAAGATTTGAGTTATAAAGGGAATTCTCCTCATGTAAACAGCACTACATTATTGTATTTTTGTTGGAAGAGAAAAACTCAAAAGAGCATCACATCCAGAGCTGATAAAAATACTCGTTTTGTTTACTTGTATCTTTAGTGAACGAGACTTTAATTTCACAATACCTTATTAATTTTCCAAATTTTTTTTTCAAAATTTTCCTGACAATCCACAACTCTAAATAAGATAACAAACTCTGTTTGGAATCTGAAGATGCATCAGATTGCTAGAAAAAGACGGTGTAAATAATTTTTCTACGATTACATTATTTAGAGGACAATACATTAATCGCTGATAAAAGCGATTCAGAAATTACATAGGATCATAGGAAAAGTGTCGAATAAAACACTGTTGATAGAAAAATAACTTTCATAGCGCAGTTTTAGAGCTCAATTTTTAAAGTAAGAACGTACGTCAGTTGGTGAACTTAATAAAAAAAGAAATAATGAATTGTGCGGGGCGTGACTAGCTATCAAGAAGTCTACAATTACTGCAAATAACACGATGCTTTATTCATGTTTGACAACGATTTGTAGTGCACAAGCAGACATCAAGCTAACTGCATAAGGCACAAACGAGCTGCACGCACCTAATATGTATGATCGCAAATATGCTAATACTAGGTTATCATGGTACTAGTGTCGGCGGTGCTTCGTGCCGATCTAGTATGGCTAGGATCCGACATAAATAAGTGATTCACTTATGACTGGCCAAGGAATAGATATAGTAGCAAATATCCTGAGACCACCTTAGTACTTTTACTACCAAGAATATACAGATTGTTTGAAAGCTATTCTGATAGACATTTAATAAGAAAAACTAATTAAACAACGTATTTAAAAACACATTTGTCATAGAAATTAATCTGTTAAAATTTGCAAATAGAAGACTCTTAGTTCAAAATACGTTACTTATTTCAACGGATATATTTTCTTTATTATACTCTTACCATTCCAACCCACAAGTGGGGAATGGTACTAGTTTAGGTCAAAAAAGACTTTTCAAAATTTTACAACATTTTTTCGTTTTCAGGTCCACCAAAGCCAAAAAACATATTTTTGGAAAAACTCTGTGCGTCTGTTTGTCTGTGAGCACGGTCAAACGGATGAGTGGATTAAAACCAAATTTTGGGAGGATGTTTGATATGCAAATATGAAGAGCCCTATGTTTTTGAGGAAAATCGGTGCATACGCAGAAGAGATATATGCTATAACGGTGTTTTTATATAATAATGGTATGCTTTTCATAACGGTTTATTATTCTAATTATTTTTCAAGAAAGTTTCGTTAAAAACTGTTTTTCTAAACTTTATAGTTTCGGAGATATTTTGAAAATAAAAAAAATCAGCTGTTTTTTTGTTTTGTAGATCTCTCAGAAATAAACAAGTTAAGCATGCTTTGATTAATTTTTTACATGATGTGGAACATTATATGTAGGTAACCATGGCAACAAATAGCAAATATCATATTGAATATTAGTCATTACCCGCGTTACCTCACGCGATATCAGCAATTTTATTTTCATTATTATTATTTTGAAGTTGGAATGGTCTCGTCGCCCAATTAGCTGGAATGTTTTTCACGTATAAAGAATTAACTCGTCCTTCTCATTATTTCGTCTTAACTCGGCATTATGCTTCCACCATGTAAAAGAAATTGACTTCCACGAGGTGGTTCGTCAGCAATCTTAAAGAGTATTATTGTATATTAATTTTAATTTCGAACTTTCTCAAATAACGGTATTTTTGACAAAAATCGAAAACTGCTATTTTGTCGAAAACGGCTTCCACGATTTTATACATTTTTTCAAATAATAATAGTACTTTATTTCCGTTGGTACCCAAATAGGTATGGAATGCGTCATACTACAAATATTTTTAAAATTTAAGCATAAAAAAGTCTAAAAGTGAGTAGTTATTTACAATTAATAGATGGCTTTTAACTTTAATTTTAAAAGCATTTAAAGAAAGTTTTTTAAAAGAATCGGGTAAGTGATTGTACATTTTTACCAAATGATTGCAAACATTTTTATTGTTGCGAGTAAGAGACAGTACATAGTTATTTTAATATGCACACACTATATGAGATAGCAATGATTAGAACATTAAATATTTTTTTGGATAGGTATAGCATTCGTACATGCTATATCTATCCAAAAAAATATAGGACAAATGTCAACTAAAGGAGAAGAATTGTCCTAATTTTAGTACGTATTTTCTTATGGGTGTATTATTTCAAGTAACATACGTTATTATGAAAACTATTCGAATATTGAGCCGTAAAAACCTATTTTTTTAATTAGTCCCTGTTAGATTGGAAGTTCTGCTTGTAGTAATAAACTTTTTATAAATATTATTCAATAAATTGCACTGAAATTTTATTTGTGTTTAGACCCCTTTACAATGATGTGCACGCTAAATATGTGAGTGCGCAGTGACGCTAGGTTATTGCAATTGACTTTTAGGTATCTATTCTGTAACCTTTGTTACATGTGTACAACGCTGTTTCATTTCTTTTTCACTCTAACTTATCTGTTAAATTTAATAGAAAGTGACAAAAAATTACCAGTGCTGTAAGAATCTACGAGCGGTTACAGAATCGCGTCATTAATATCAGTATTTGTTTTTACAAATGAGAAGGATAAATAAGAGTCTTTCTTTGCCTGTCATGCACACAAAAACGGCCCTTTTGTTTTCGTTTACAGTAAATGGTCTTTTATGTATGTTTATATAATATTTATATAAGAAATATAACAGTACGTTATATTAAAAGCTTTTAAGGAGTATTAGCTTTTTTACCATTTTCGATGTTTTTTCGAATTTTCAATGATATTTTCAATAAGATTTTTTTCATAACCTTGCGTATGGACATTGTTTCATTTTGGTTTGCTGTGAAAAACTAGCTCCTATTTACTCAACTCAATTGGATTTAAAAAGGATTCCCTCGGTTTACCTATTTTATTTTTAATAGGTAATAATATAGGACATAGGTCATAAAAAATCGACTAATTACTGTTAAACCTTGGACTACATCAAATAGATCTCTCAGACGCGAAGAAGTAATTGTCAGCAGACTACGCATTGGTCACAGTCGTTTAACGCAAGGTTACCTAATTAGTAAAACTAGTGCCCCAATATGTTCAGAGTGCGATGTGCCCCTCACTGTGCAATCAATACTCACAGAGCAGGCAACACCTAAATATTTCGCAAAATTTGGAAAAATCCTTATCCGATGAGGAAAGCGAGATAAATAAGGTTGTTATCATATTTACAAAGAAAACGGACACATAATAAAATATAAAAGTTTCTAAAGTGAACCAGCAATACAAATTGTTGCCTATCTAGCAGTAAGCTAATGTACGATGTATATTTTTTGTTATTTTATTATTTCGCATTAATGACCAAGTTGTCAAAAATGCAATTATAATTAAAAAAAAAATCGACTAGTATTAAAACACCTTGTCAGAAGTTGTACGATAATTTTGATGCACTTCTCCATAAATTAACATCATTCCGACTAATTAAATGTTGGAAAATTAATTTAGATTATCATTTTTTTTCTCTAAAGTATTTTAACACAGCTCATCTTTTTTGACCTGCACTCACCCATTAAAAATAAAATAGTTGGACCGAGAACATCGTATTTATTGTTATGACTAAATAATTATTGCCATAAAACTAATATTATGTTTCAAGATTATTTTAGATAACTATTTCATTGTGCCTGGTCCTGTACGTTATGTGCACAAAACAAAACAGACACCGCTCTGATAGTTTATATTTATGTTGACGCTATGAATATCTTGAACAGTACTGCCCTGTTACATAGGTACCTAGACTCTTTCTCTCTTTACTTTAAGGAAGGTATACATTTTCATGTCCACCCATTCTGAAAATATATTATTATTTCAACCGACATCTAATTACAGTAGTGGAAAATTAATCTGTAAAAAAGCAACGCTCGTTACAATGTAAGACTTTTTAGAATTTAAATATATAACTGATGTTTAATAATACAGTATTACTTTAATACTTGTACACTATTCAACTTTAGGTTTTGCAAATGCATTAATCACATGCTTTTTGTACTTTAACATGAAACATTGGACAGGATTACTTTAACCACTATTTGTAGGCACAAGTTAATTATTGGATAATTATGTTTGCTTGTTTTCATAATGAGTCAAAATCTTGAGTATATATTTCCTCTTTATTAAGAGCTTTAATATATAAATTAGTCAATTTTTCATAACAATTTTTATAATTAAATAATTTTAGACAATTAATAACATACGAACAAACGAAAAGAGTTTAATATGAAATGTCTGATTGATTAGCAAGTTAAAAAATGTTTTATTTTTTACATATTATTTAAAAACTATTTTGCACACTTAAAGAAAGTTTGAATTTCACTTGTAATAAAGTTTAGAGGAAAACTGATTATTCCGGAATTTCATGGCATTGAAGCGTTTGTTTCAAAAATCCTATTCAAGAAAATAAATTAAACAATTAATTATTTTTTATTATGTAAACAGTTCTATTATCGTAATTAATATTAATTTAGACGCTAATACCTATAATTTTACAATTTAATTTATTGATGTTTTTACTCTTTATAGTATGTAGGTATAATGTTCATATTAATAGTGATTAGTATTTAAATCGATTATTATAGGTACTATATGCAACCACTTTGTATGGTATTAAATATTACTGTACATATTTCGAACTTAATTTCATAGATTAATCACATTCGGTCAGCAAGCTTAGAATTTCAATGGAGCTTAGAATGGAAGTAAAGCATTCAAGTTGCTTTTGCATTTACTAGTTGGGTTCGCTGAATGCAGCTATTATTTTTCCTACATCTAAATAATATAGTAGTGGAAAAGATACATTTGTCTTTGCAGCAAACACCTCTAATATAAAATACTAGCAGTTGTCCGCGATTACAATCGTGTGGTATAGATGGTACATTTGATCCAGACCAATACGTTTAATTAAAACTTACCTCCTATTACGTTCCGGTAGTTTGTTCAAAAGACCGTTGGACATATGTTTATTTATTTTTTAAGAAAAGTGTTTTTTCCGATTCTCTAGATTATAGATGAAGCGATTCTAGAGATACAAAGTCTTTTTATGATGGTTTTTATCTGCGTTTTTATCCTCTTAGATTTCACTAATTTGTGTAACAACGATGTCTTCGATTTTAACAAAGACCCCTTATGTAAAATTTCAGGTTTCCAACTCAAACAATTTCGAAAAAGTCTATTTTTATAACCTATCCTTTTCAGAAAAAAAAACAAAGAAACAAAAAACAATTAAATATGTATTTTCATATTGTTATTGAAGACTTCGGATGTTAATTCAATACTTATCGCTTTAAGGGTTTGTGAAATATGAATATTTTTCAGAAAACTTCACATCCCCTTGAACAACCTTAAAGGAACCTTAAAGGTTGAATTTCGAAAAATCACTTCATATGTTACAAAAAGAACCTACTATCAAAATTTTAAGTTTTTAGACTTCATTGCTCCTGAAGTTTCGTGAGTCAGTCGATGAGTGAGTGATATTTCACTTATGTATGTATAGTAATTTAAAAAAATAGGCAATAAGCTAAAATAATGAAAATGTTCATACTTTTTGGCCAATAGGTTTTCCATAGTTGAGTTTAGTTTTAATAAAATTGAAGTTTTTTTTCTCTTAATGAATTTTTTAATATTTACGCGATATATTTAATTCAATGAACTCTCCGTGGCTATTTAATTAGGGTATGTTCTAACCGGTCAGTCGAAAAAAATATATTACAAGAATGTACCGCAAATACTATAGATCTATGTAAATACGTGCAACTTTTGACATTTTGCACATTTTTCCACGAAAGTTAAAAAATAAGTGTCAACTATAGATTCGGCTTGTAGACGTTTATATTATTTATTTCTTTCACTAGTGTAATCAAACAAAATATTCTACTGATTATATTATCATATTACTTCTGTAGACATGTTAAAATTTTATTAGCATTACAAGCCGCGCTCGACACTAGTGCTGTTTGCTGCCTATTTCAGACCAGAGTTGCAATTACTATTTACTATTGACGTGCGAACGAATTTGTTTTCGTCGCCACACTTCATCGGCGTTAGTATAACTTGTGTTTCACAAACTATGCTCGTTATTTTGTAAAGAAATGATAGGTGAAAAGAGTAAAAATCTCTAGTAATTGAACAAAAATTTCAAGTTGTAAAAAATTTCACAAAATGTAAGTTCATGCAAAGAATTGCATTACTTCATACCGTATCCGCTATTTCCGTGTATTATTCGACATTTTCGTTTAGTCAACTACCCAGTGATTTTATTTTTAGTCGAATAATAAGGAAATTACTATAATTTTTTTTTTGTACTGGGAACTTACACAGAGAATTTTAGGGATTTTGAAATCACAATATTTTTTTATGTTATACTTTTCATACAACTGTTTATTTGTTTGTTTACTTTTTTGACAAAACATGTTGATCTATGAAGATAATTAACACTTTCTAATGACCGTGTTGCCTGGATTACTTTTACCGCCACCGTAAACAACCGGTAACCTATGCACCTTTGTACATTTATAGCTCTATTCCTGTCTAAATACA
Source organism: Xanthostigma xanthostigma (assembly GCA_963575645.1). NCBI lineage: Eukaryota > Metazoa > Arthropoda > Insecta > Raphidioptera > Raphidiidae > Xanthostigma > Xanthostigma xanthostigma. The sequence continues at coordinate 27,082,267 of OY754471.1, forward strand.
TAAATATATTTTACTAACTAGTTAACACGGAAATTAATTACTGTTTCGAACAAGTGGAACGCTATATTATGTCGGTATTATGTACAAAATATGTACGATAATAATATAAACAAAAGTTACGATAGAAAAAGCAGCGCAGTTAAGTATTATACAACAGAGATCATTAAATTATAGTTATTATATATTTTATTAATGTTCGAATTAAGATATACGGAGTGATTTTTTTGTTGCTTTTTCTTTTTTAACAGTGTGTGAAATTAAATAGACGAACAAATATTTTTAGTAAGTTTTTTTTTTAAACTCAAAACTAAGAGAGAAACAGCCGTTCAAAGTTTAATTAATTTTTTAAAATTTTATTTAATTGATTCAAATGTCCGGTTAACACACGCGAAGAAATGATGGCACGAATCGGAAATGTATCCCAAATAATTCGCGGAAGAATCTTATCGCTACTACTACAAGCATGGCTACGACGCACGCATCTTTTTGTCTAACAAGACGAGGACAACTTCAAACAATTTCTGTGAATACTTGATTATGACATAACATATTTCCATAGTGACAAAACATAACGCCAGAACCGACCTCAAAATACGATAAAAATTAACAAAAATTTGAAAGCCCGTTTCTCTTTCATTTTTGAGTTTTGATAAAAAATTTACTTGAAATATTTGTTCGTCTATTTGATTTCTATAGGCTGTTAAAAAAGAATCAACTTAAAAATCATTGCCTGTATGATTTTGCGAATAAAAATCAAAATTTTTCATAACTGATTTGTAACAGACTAAAAAAATTATTGTTCATCGAAATATTATAAATGTTCACTACGTTCGCAGATTTTTACGATTAATGCGTAATAGAAAAATATTGAAATAAGCAAGATAGTAAATAAATAGTTATTGATTCTTGTTAAATATAACATGTAAATATTTATGTATTATTAATTCCGCAAAATATTGTAATGTTTTGTGCAACAAGCGTGCTTTAGAATAGGTATGGATGCAGTTACCCTAACTTCGATGTCTATCTGGCTTTCTTCGTTATGGTGGTGATCATTTTAGAACGTTGCACGGCAGTTTGTATTTAACATTTTTTTGTGGTTTTAGAAAAAAAAACACTAATAAAATTAAATAAATAAACACCTAAATAAACAAAAATAACATGTATAGGCACGCTAATTTGTTGCTAACTTGTGGATCTAAAGTGTGGTAGCTGCAAGAGTGGAATTATAAATAACAATATATCGAAAACTGCACTAACTTAATTACTCAGGGTATTCCTGTGTATCTCGTTTGTTGAAATATTAATCACTGGATGTTTTTAGTAGTATTACAAGAGACTGCTACTTTAAAAATGGTAATCTTTTTATTATAATTGAAACAGAAACTTTCAACAAGAATCTTTTTAAGAAGTCACTTAAAAATAATTAATCTAAATGTTTAAAATTAGATCTTTTATATCTTCATACAAATTCTGTGTGTATACATTTTCTTTAAACTCTAAGATTATAAAAAGAACTAAAATGAAATTAGTACAACAAAATGTTTTTGTTCTGTATTGCGAAGTTCACTGTACATTACAGTTACAATATCTATACAGTTAATCCACAGATTTTTACACAGCGATCAACTAAAGAAGAATAATCATTATTCACGTGCATGTAGCTGGGCACGTATTATTTATAAAAAAATATGTTTCTCTAAATTAGTGATGTAAAAGGGTAAATCAACTGCTAATTAACCGGTTAAATAACCGCGGCTATTTATTTAAATAGCCGGGGATATTTTTAATTATTATTATTAGCATGCACAGAAAGTTTTTGATTAAAATATCTGTCAAGTGTCAGCCAACCCAATTTTATAACCAATATCTAGATATTATTTTTATAAATTACTTCGATTCTACTGTCGAAAACTGCTCTGCTGTTTCGTTTTGTTGTTCTGTGAAACGGAAACCGGAATCATCTCTGTTTTTTTATAGATAGTAGTAAATGGTTACAATAAAAAGCAGTAATTTTAAATTACAAAATAGTTGCTTTGCACATTCATGAATACAGGCATGTAAAGTGACCCAATACGTGTACTAGTGCGGTAAAGTAAAGCAAAACTAGTCTATTTCCATAGAAAATCAGTTTGTTACTTATATTTTTATAACTTACTATTAGAAGTGACGTTTGGTTAAAAGTGAGTTATCAAAAATTTTGAAAATCAAGTGAATTTATTTTATAGAAAGTACGTGCAAAGATTTATCCTGTGCGTAATGGTGTTAAAATCTCATGTGACTATTAAAACTCGCTTTTTAATCATAATATCACATCTCGCCGTAATATAACCCTTTACGACACTAGATATATACTATTAGAAACAGCCATTTAAATTGAAATTATACATCTTTGTAAAGCAAAAACTTTGAAAATTACAGTTTTTTGATACGCAAACCTTTTCTTAGATACCGAATCCAAAATCCAGAGCAAATTAAATGGCCTAAGCTATGATTTTGCATTCTCATGTGTACACATTGAGTTGAAATCATTATTAATTCATAAATATCAACTAGAATTTGCTTTTAGATACCTGTTGATTGCGTGTTTTCACCATCGAACGAACGACTGATGTGAATTTTTTGGTGTAAGGCACTTTAATCTGAAGAAAATTCAAAATTGATGAGGTCAGCTCTGCATTTAGTTTAAGTTATCACAAATGAAAGGTCGATCTATTTATTAAAGCCATCATATTTTTTTACATTGGAGTGAAAAAAAGTTGCATTAATAAATTTGCTCAATTTTAGCGCAACAGGACGGCTAGTTTATATTAACAAACAATTCATGGAAAAATAAAAATAAACACTTTATTACCTCAACAGTTGTGTGTCTGATAAAATAATAGAAAATAAAGGTTTTGTTAGATTATTGTATGATTTTTTCGTGATAAATTCGTACGACAATGTGAACAGATGTTTGATTACTGCAGTTCAAAGTCTTGCTAAGCTTCGCAAAAAGTTACAAGGTCGCTACCACCACTGCGACTCAGTTTTATACCTATCGTATAGGAGGTTTACGTTATATGAAGATAACTAGTAAAAGAAAAACGTCTCTGAAAGTTACTACTTACAGCGAAATCAAAATTTCATAATAATAAAAAAGTTCGTGTAATGAAAAAATGTATTTCTCCATGAAACATCGTAGTTTCAGGGACTGTTAAAACAATAATAATTATGGTCGATCGGCTATAATCTTCAATATCTATCGGAAGTCGAATATGCTGAGGGCTCCCTGCATTTTGGTATACTTTCTTCTACGGTATTATGGGTGTTCGTTAATTATTACAGAAAGAGAGCAACTGAAAAATAAATTATTGTTGTGCATTTAAACATACATTTTACAAAAAACATCTCTAAGATACACAAATCTTTTTAAATACAATGTTGTATATAATCACTACCATTCATTAATTCCTTCTTTCTGAACGACTTAAAAAGTAATTAAATAAATGCAAAATATGTTTTATGTATACTAACATGAAGTTCGATTTACACTAAAACTAACGTTAATATTTTCAATACATACATGCATTCATATACTTCCACCATCTAGACCCGTCATTCCACCATTTGTCTCAGTTTTAATCGAACTTATATACTGGCTGTTCGGTAACTATAAACCTTGCTCATTCTTGACCATTTCAGCAATATGGAATTTCGTAGACCTATTCAACATACTAGACAAAGAGTATTTTTTACAGTTAAGAACTTTCCATTGAACTGGGTTATTTTGACCCCAAACCCATTTATAACAATAAATTTTACTAACTCTCTTTCCCTATATATGCTACAAAACTTCAACAAAACGTTCGTCAATGTTCTATTATTTTTTTAAATCACATGACCATGAAATAAGCTTCCATTTGCTAAAATGTGTAGATGAGCTAATAAATTATTATGTATATTTCGTTCGGTATAGATTCAAAACAAGGCCGAAAATTTTGTTAAAATCGGTTCAAATATTTGACAACTGAACCGAGCAAACAAAGAGAACTAAATGTCATTACGTTCGAGTTAAAATGGGACTTTATTTGTTTGATGAAAATTTTTTAAAAGCCACTTGAAATGACGTAACTGATCTCCCTGTAAAAAGTGCCGTTGTAGAGTATAGAGGCACGAAGTCCGACATCTTTGCGTGTTTGGATAATTATGTCAATAAATTTTTTTTCCCGAGGTTTATTAAAGTTTTATCGTATAAGAAGATCGTATTATATTGTATATCTATGCTGGCTTTGTAAAGAAAACTTCGAGGGTGAAAAAGAAGACAGAGAACACAAAACATACACACATATACAATGTTTCACGAACGAATACTATTATTAACTATGAAATATTGCTTTTACCTACCTCTCTACCCTATTCTACACTATGCTTTATTTTTTGCATCGTAAAAATAAAATTGTTAATGTAAATTTACGACGCTCATATATTACAACAGTTATCATCGTTTTAAAAACAGTTTAGAAGCTTTTTATTAATGGAAGAGGTATGCCATCAAAAAATGTGTACCTCTAATTATTTTATATCTACATTGTCTGGGTGCTAAATTTATTTGAACAAAGACTCAGATTGTCAAGAAATTTATTTTAATTTTAACAAATTTTCATATTGATTTAAACATTCAAAATAATAATATTATAATAATATGTTAAGCGTCCGTTTATCGACATCATAACCGGCGATATTCGCACAATTATTATTTTTCATTTACAACTTCCAGTTATTTTCTCTATAACGAAAAACTCTATAAAATAGAACTGGTTTGGTTTCCAAAAGACTCCATACTCATACTCCTTATAATGAAAACTCTTGTACCTTGAGTTTTATTGTGAAATTTTGTCTGCCCAAAATTTATCTCGGCTTATTGAGAGAATACACGAAAAAATTCAATAAGATAACCGATTCTCATCGCGAGGTAATAGAAAAGGTCTAGTCAATTCTATTCCGTCCCACCGACATTTTAACCTAGTATCTTCTGAATGTGAGTTTAGTGCTCTTACCACTAGATTAGACGCTCAGTTTTATTTCTTTTTAAAGAAAATAAACATTGGAGATATATACATGCATTTTTAAAATAATATTTTAATATTTTTCACTAACGTTGTGTTAGGCTTCCAATTTTTTGTTTTTTTTTTAATAAATCTAAAAATTAATGTAATAATATTATACTTTTTTCTGATTTGGTTTATTTAACTGATTATTTATTTCATTATAGCGTAGAGCGAGTTACTGAATCAGTGAATTTAGTTTGTGTTCAATCTAACTGTTTGAGTACATAATTTTTAAACCTTTGATTAACGTCTGATTAGAACTCTTCAATAAATAGTATTTATTACGTAGTTTTTAGTTACAGAGTTAGATAGAAATATGAAGTAAGTATAATGATCTAAATTATTGTTTAACAGTCTCCTATACCCTAAACTAATTATGTTTAGCGTAAGCTAAACACATATTTTGACAATATTTGATACTGAAACATGAAAATTATTACTAATTGTGGAGTTGATATTGACTTTGGCCATGCAGCCTCAAAAACGTTCTGTTAATGAACTAAGCAGAAGAAATGTTTATTTCAATAAACTAACAGCATTGTAAGTTTGAAAAAAGTGACTGACATAAAAAACGAGCATTTATTGATAAAACATATATTTTTTGTGCAACGTAGAAATTATATTCCTTTTTAATTAAGCCTGCAGTCAACTTATTAATAAATAAATAAATAAATATATAAATGTTTATTGCTCTAAATGTACCAATTTAGGCAATAGGGACAGGATCAAACTAGAGTTTGATCTTCCTCCTGCCCCTGTACATAAGACTTGAGACAGTCCATTTATAAAATCATATTTAAAAAAAATCTAGTTGGTTAACAATTAATTTGGTTAATCATAAAAAACTTTGAGGATACATTTAAGTTTACAAAAACTTGTAAAGTTCATTATAGTTATTGTTAGATATTTGTAAATTGTTTGGTAAATGCACTCGAAGGACAGAAAATTGATGTAACTCAGTTGCAATTCAATACGTAACTTTATTTTTAATTACAACCTTATTACACTAAATTATACTTAAACCTGAGTTGGATTTATTATATATTTAAACTACGAAAATTGTACGATCGTTTTGTATTTAGAATAATGTTGAACTCTCTTTTTTTGTTTTTCTGAGTCACGATTTTAATTTATTTTTGATTATTGAAATCATCTGTTCCGATCTGGAACAGTTATATTTTTAAGATCGAAGCTCTTAAAGGTTGTAAAATGCATGTCTGTACTATTGTCATATAATTTCAAAAGTGACTTCAAATGACTTTTTTTTTTTTTTTATTATAGAATTAATGCTTCGGCTAAAAGCCATTAGCATACAAAAAAAAATATAAAAATATAAAAAAAAATATACATATAATAATATACAAAGTAAGGTAAGTATTGTGATTTACATAAAATGGAGTTAAACAATGCCAAATTGATAGGGTTTGGGGTAGGTGGTTGGTAGGGAAGGTAAGTATTATAGGTTATTTATAATTCCTGTTTCTGTTATAAAATCTGTTAATTTTTTTACGTTTTGTGTAGTGTTATTTAATATTTCTTTTAAATTTTCAGCTAAATTGTACTTCAGTCTGGTTTGAAAGTACTTGATGCAGTCAACGAGGATATGCTCTGTTGTCAGTCTCTCGTGGCAGATATCACAGTTTGGTAAGTTTTCTTTTTTAAATAAGTAGCTATGGGTAATTTTATTATGTCCTGTTCTTAGTCTGATCAGTGCTATTTCTTGTTGTTTTGTAAGGGCTATGGGAGGTTTCCAGTAATCGGTGTCTTCTTTTATTTTGTTGAGGAAATTTGATTCAATTTCTTGCCAGTAGTGGGTCCAGTTTTTCTTGCATGTTCTTTTTATTAAGGCTATTGTGTCTGTCAGTGTGATGTTTTCATTGATAATTTCAGCGGAGGAGATTGCTTCTTTAGCGTTGAGGTCAGCTCTTTCGTTTCCATATATACCGGTGTGTGAAGGTATCCAGATAAGGTTTGTTGTACTTTGGTTTAGACGAAGTTGGTGGATGTGGTGCTGGATTTCTTGTATTATAGGGTTTTTTGGATAGAGACTGTTTATTGCTTGTAGTGAGCTGAGGGAATCGCTTAAGATGACAATGTCCTTGCCTTTATCATTTGGATTGTTTTGTATTTCGGTTAGACTTGATTTTATTGCCTGTAGTTCAGCTGTGAATATACTCGCTTCTTTGTGTAGGGTGATTTTATTTATTTTCCCGTCGATAATATAGGCGCAAGCCGTGCCACTTTCTGTTTTGGAGCCGTCGGTATAAACTTGGATTGAGTTTTTGTAGTTTTCTAGGAGTAAGTTTAGTTCTGCCTGGATTATTTTGGGGTTTGTTTCTTGTTTATTGAATTTTTGTAAATCTAGGTGGAGTTTCGGATATTCAAACATCCAAGGTGGGAAGTTTATGCTGCTTGGTATAATTTGCAGGTTGTCTATTTTGTAAATTCTACTTAGTTTATTTGCTGCGATATTTGCTGGAATTTGTAAGTTGGCGTTATTTTCATAGGTGTGTTTGTAATTTGGGGCTGTCATTTTCTTATGATTTAAATGTGATGGACTGGATTTTATTTTAGCGTAGTATGAAGCTGTTATCATCTCCCGACGAGTTGATGGAGGCATTTCTCCAGATATTGAGTATAGACTATTTAGAGGTGTGGTCTTGAGGGCTCCTGTAGCGATTCTTAGGGCGTTGTTATAGACTACTTCTATTAATTTAAGGACACTTTTCTTGGCCGATGCGTAGGCTATGCAAGCGTATTCTATTTTTGACCTTATTAGCGCTTTGAATATATGTAGCAATTGTGTTGTTTCGCTTCCCCATGTGTGGTGGGAGAGTGTTTTAATGAGGTCAATATTTTTACAGCAGCTTCTTCGTAGCTCTGTGAGATATGGTTTCCAGGTAAGTTTATTGTCAAGGATTACACCCAGGTATTTTATGTTGGTCAGGAGTTGCAAGTTGGTATTATATAGTTTTAGTTTAGGTTTTTTTACTCGCCTATGTTTCGTGAATAAGATGCATTTGGTCTTTTGTGGTGAAAAGTGATATCCTATATTTTTAGACCAATTTTCTAGATGGTTAAGCGCTGTTTGTAGTTCTGTTTTTATGTTTTCTATATTTTTTCCACAACAATATATGACTGCGTCATCGGCGAACAAGGCGATTTTGACGGGATAGCGTATGTTTTTAACAATACCATTTATTGCTATCAAAAAAAGACTTACGCTGAGGATTGATCCTTGAGGAAGGCCATTTTCTTGGTTAAAGCTATCGGACGTTTTGTCTCCTATTCTAACTTTGAAAGATCTGTCCGAGAGGAAGTTTCGTATAAAGTTGGTGATGTTGCCTTTTATGTTCCATTCCACAAGACTGTCTAATATATTTCTCCTCCAGGTGCGATCATATGCTTTTTCGATGTCCAGGAATATGGCTGTGAGGTGTTGTTTTGAAGCGAAAGCATTTAGGACTTCTGATTGTAGATGGGTTATTTGGTCGATTGTGGAATGTTTTTTTCGGAAACCACACTGCTCAGGTATGATAAGATTTCGAGATTCTAATAGCCAAACTAATCGGCAGTTTACCATTTTTTCCATGATTTTACACATGCAGGAAGTAAGTGCAATTGGTCGATAGCTGTCGATGTTTGTTTTATCTTTGTTGGGTTTTAGGATGGGCAAAATTATGCTTTTCCTCCATTCAGAGGGGAACAGTTGTTTGGTCCATATCATGTTGTAAATGTTGAGAAGGGTTTGTTTTTTTGTTGAGGGTAATTTCTTTAAAAATTCGTTATGAATTCTATCTGGTCCTGGAGAGGAGTTGTGGCAGTTTGACAAAGCTGCGTTTAGTTCGCTTATTGTAAAAGGTATGTTAAAATTTTCTTTGTTTTCGGATTTTTCATTAAGAATTTTATTTTCTGCAGCATTTTTCCGTTCAATGAATTCTTTTGTGTAGTTGTCGGTTGCGAAGGTTGATTCAAATTTTTCTCCCAGTGATTTTATTATATTTTCTTTATTTGTTTCTATTTTATTGTTAATTTTTAACGCAGGTATGTTGAAAGATTTGTTATTACCTCTCAGTCTGTTTATTTTATTCCATACTTCCTTCGTTGATGTGGATGCATTTATCGAAGATACAAAATTAGACCAAGATTCTTTTTTACTTGTATTAATTGCAAGTTTTGCTTTTGCTTTTAGTTTTTTTAGTGTGAGTAGGTTTTCTTGAGTCCGATGTTTCCTGTATTTGTTTAGGGCAGTTTTGCTATCTTTTATAGCATTTTCAACAGTTTGGTTCCACCATGGTATGGTTTTTTTTTTATTTATAGTTTTTCTTTGTTTTATGGTTTTGGTTGCAGCATCTAAAATCATTTTAGAGAATTTTTTTATTATTGTATTTATGTTTTCATTTTCGTTGAACTCGGTGTGGTCATTTTCAATTTCATCCTGGTACGCGTCCCAGTTTGCACTTGTCAGGATCCATTTGGGAGAGCAGTAGTTTTCTGTTCTTGTGGTTGTAGTAAGTTTTAAGGATATTGGAAAGTGATCACTGTCGAATGTTTCGGATAGGGTAGTCCAGTTTGTTAAGGGGGTTAAAGAAGGATGGCACATTGTGAGATCAATAGCCGATAGAGTTCCCGTAGTGTTGTTTAAATGGGTCATTTGACCTTCATTGAGTAGGGTTATGTTTTCTGATTCTATAAATTTTTCTATAATTTTACCTCTTGTGTCTAATTTGTCACCCCATATAAAGCTATGAGCGTTAAAGTCGCCCAGTATAATGTAAGGTTTGGGTAACTGAGACACTATATGTTCTAAGGCTTGAATAGTTATTTGTTTACTGGATGGGGCGTAAATATTACATATTGAAATTTTGTTTGGGGCATAAACTACGATCGCTACTGCTTCTATGTCTGTCTGTAGAATTATGTGTTCTGAGTGGTAGTTTTTGTCTACTAATGTTAATACTCCTCCACTGGCGTGATTTGTATCTTGTCTGTCAGTTCTGTATTGTGTGTAGTTTTTTTCGAAATAAGGTGTAAGTGTGTGGTTTGGTTTGAAATTTGTTTCTTGAAAGCATAATACTGATGGTTCTTGTTCATTGATTAGTCTATAGATATTTGGTAGTCTTCTATAGAAGCTGTTTAAATTCCACTGCACTATCTTGAAATCCATTTTTGTTTAGTTTTTATTCGTCAGTTTCGGAGCTGTAGGATGAGAATGACATTTGGGATGAGCAGATGTCGTTATCTGAGTTGTTTTCTTTTAATAACATTTTGCCAATGATATTTGTTGTTTTGGTGAAATGGTATTTCATAGTACGGTTTTCAAGGGCTTTGTAAAGGTCGAGCATCATTGTTATTAGGCTTTCGATGTCAGTCGTTATAGTACGAGCAAAATTTAATGGGTTGTCTGATTTTTGTACTTGTGTGATGAATTGTTTCAGTTGATCATAAGTTAGAGGGTATTTGTTGTTGGGATCTTCTATAATTGGTTGCAGTGGTTTTAAAGTTTTCTCTGCTATTGAACTTATGTTATCAGGCTTCTTTTTGTCATTATTTTTCCTATCTTTTTCCGTTGTAGCTAGTTTAGGTTTTTTTGCTTTGGGTTTTATAAACTTATGTTCTAATTTTTCTTTTTTTTCTGTTTCAGGTTGATTTGCTGTAGCTGTGCAACGTTCATGGAGAAGGGGATCCTGTTCTTCAGTGGTGGGTGAGTCGATTGACGGTATCTCCGATATTGTTGTTGAAGAGCTGGTCGACGGAGGTGGCGGTCGTTTAACAGCTTTATTATTGTCGCTCGTTGTTTGTTCTAGCATAGGTGTTTGGTTTTGTTCCGGTGATTTGCAGTTGTCCGCTATGTGTCCGGTTTGGTTGCACTTGTAGCATTTGGTTTCTTCTATGCTTAAATAAATTCTATAGTTGTCTCCATCATAGTTTATGAATATAGAATCTGGAATATATATTGAGTCGTCGGGGACAACGTAAACAAAGCGTCTAAAACAAATGATGTGGCAAAGATCGGATTCTGTATTTCCGGCTTTTACATAATTGATAGGTGAGACCAATTTTAGATTCTCTATGCCTTTTAATTTTTCTTCTAGTATGTTGTTCGGGATAGTAGGGCTGATGTTTGATATCATCAATTTTTTAGCGGGAGTTACAAGCCGTCTAATGTTGATTTGGTTGTCTTCGATTATAATGGAGTTGTGTTTTTCAATAAGTTCATCCACAATTTTTTTATCAGACAAATACATACATATTCTTCCATTGGATATGCGTGACGCTGCTAAAATATTTTTTCCCTGGACAATTTTTGCGATCTCGACAATGTACTGTTTGATTTTTAATCCATCGACTGAGTTGAGGATAATGCCCTGGTCTTTCTTTGGAACATTGAACGTGGTTGGTTTTTTCAGTGCTGCAGCAAAGGTTGGTTGGTCTGATGAGTTATTTGCAGTGTTTTGTGATTGTTGTGGGGTTTCCATGTTTGGTTTGTATGATACAGTAGGGGTAGGTGAGATAGTGTGGTTATTATCTAATAATATAGTTGTCATTTAGTGTATGTTTGGTTGCCTACACAGAGCATTATAAAATGCGTGGCGTCCGCAAAGTGCGGACGCGAACCAGTAGCGATAGCAGCGCGTTGCTGGAAAGATATCTAGATGTCTATAATACAAGTATATTTGATAATAATTGAAGAGAGAAAAAAAAGAAAAAAAAATAACCTAAAAAAAAATTTGTTTTAGAAAATTAAAGTTAAATTTCAATCCGTTTAGTAAGAGAATAAAACAATAACTTACTGGATAAAGAAAAACTTTATAACTTAAAGAATGACGGTTTTGGTACGAAAATTGCAGTATAACTACAAGAAAAGTACAAAACCTATCAGCGTAAAAAAATACGTGCACTCAATATCAATCGGCGATTGACCTCCAAATGACTTTTTGTTTAATGCATTGATGGTATTGTGTAACAAGATATGAAGAAATGCTGACATGCATTTCACACTGGCCACGTAGAATTTAATGACATTTTGAACACTCATCATAATTTAAATAGAGAACTGGAATCAAAATTAATTTTCACAGAGATAGACATTCATGGGTTCTGAATTCAACTGTTGTTGATTACCTATACTGATACTTAATAAAATATATCCTTTAAAATAGTCGTAGGCAAGTGAGCCATAACGCTCTAGTGCTGTAATTAAAAACAAAAGTAGGCAATCTAACCATTTCAACGGTTATTTTCATAAACTATCTATAACCTACCATAAGAAGTTTGTGAACAACAACAGTAAGCGCGAATAGTATTTTTTGTAATTTGCCTATAAAAGGTGATGTTGACTATACAATTGCACTCTCAAAATTGTTAAAAATATATTGATAATAATTAAAATAATATAATAATAATAATAATAATTAAAATAGCTGATTTTAATATCAGCTATTTTAAAGAGCGTTTGACAAAAAATACCAAATAACATTAAAAACTCTATCTCTCATTTTCACATAATGTCAGTAACGTAAGTAATATACTTCATTTCTCAACTAGATACGCAATCCACTATTATAACTTCACTTAGCAGAGCTGTTATGATATTAAACATAAAATTGTCGACCAATTATTTATTTGAAGAGTTCTATTCAGACGTTAATCAAAGATTTCAATATTAAACATAATCTTATTTGTTACGGTAGCCTTGAGAATGTTGTCGGAAATAACTAGTAATATTATCCGATCAAAATTCAAGTCATAACTGAGCTCGGAATTGTTGTATTTACAAGCGATTGCATTACGACGGTTAAACGCCGTTTTCAGGGTCGCCGTTTGTCCGTAATTAGCAGCTTTTGTGCAGAAACAAAAACGTATCTCTCTACCTAACAACTGCAGTAATAATGCTTTCTGTTCTATGCTTTGTTTTGTTTTGTTTGTGGTAAATGTTCTTTGTGTTGTCCACAATTCGTTCATTCTGCTGGAACTATATACCTACTACAGCATAAAATATCTCTTTAGTATTTTTTAAATAATAATATGTAAAAAGTCCTCATGAGTTCCTCGGACAGAAAAAATTCTTCAACGCATATTAGGTGTTTGAAATATTTTGTTCATATGTTGCCTCTACGACTGGAATTATTTTTTTCACATTTTGTGTTAATATTTTTGACGTGATAACGTCTTATAAATTGATGAATCACCAATCTTATAAATTGATAAAACACCGACTGCATGCACGAAAAAGTGTAACGTAACGTTCCTAACGCGTAACGTTCCTAACGCGTAACGTTCCTAACGCGTAACGTTCCGCCTGACCCTGTGCGTGCTTTTTGCTAATTTCTCGCTCAATTTAAATCAGATCGGTATGAAACCAGTCTTAAACGAAAGAGGAGAACATTTTACATAGATTTCGTATAACAGAATTTGCCTAAACAGTTTTTTTATACAAATTTATATAGAAAAATAGTTGTATAAATGCAATGTTGTCTAATGCATGGCGCGACGTGGTCGGTCGTCTTTGTTTGCCGTACATGGAAATTAGAAAATAACGTATGTCTTGTCTTAACATAAAAACGGCTGCATTTCTAATGTTTAATTCAATTTTTTGACATTAGTATTTTGTGAAATGCAACGCCATCTAAGTTAAGTATTGGAATAACTAATTATTATTAGAACATAATACTTTGACAGTTGCAAACGTCACTTTTGACATTTCTTATCATTCCGACACAAAGGATAAGCGGATTGAAACCAAATTTTGGGAGGATGTTTGATATGCAAATATGAAGTGGCCTATTGTTTTTGGGGAACATCGGCGCATGCGTAAAAGAATATATCTCTTATAATGATGTTTTATATAATAATAATATAGTTTTTAAAACGGTTTTTACTCTATCTATTTTTACTAGAAATTTTTGTAAATTTTTTGGGGAAAATCGGCGCATGCGCAAAAGAGATACATGCCATAGTTGTTTTTTATATAATAATAGTGTACTTTTTATAGTGTTTTATTATTCTACTTAATAAAATTTACCTAAATTTGAAGCGAAAGATGCAATATCATAGATTCGAATTATTATAATTATTATATAAATTTAGGTTATGTATTACGGAATACGTTATCACGTAAAACTATCGTCCGTAAACCGACTTTACAGACAACCAATTTTTTTTAAGGTACCAACAGTAGGCACTATTTGTGCTTGGAACAAATTAACATCTTCTATTTATTTAACATTTTTAATAATAAATTGAAAACTCAGTTGATACTCCTACTAGGTACCATATAAGAACTTGCGAACTGGGGACTTGTGATAGAGCAACGTCATCGCTACGTACTTGGCTATTCTCAAGCCCCTTTTTTTGTTGTACGGTATATTTTTGTTTTCCACATATTAAGAAAACTCGTCTGTAGCAACACAAACTACAAAGGAAAAATAATATTGTAGCATGTCTTGATTTTAAAGTTACTCAAGTATATAACATACCTACTTTTTATTAACTTCTGGAATCAAAGCGAATAAACCTACTAAATATTTATGTGTAAATACACAAAGAATATTGTATTATTTTTACTTTTAATGACTTATTCATTCTACCAGTTTTTATAAATCAATAAGAACATGATATATCTTTGTTCACGTCAAAACAAAAGTACGATGATTCCGTATAAAAGGTCATTATTTTCAATTGATGCAATTTAAATTATTAACGCTGTTTCAAAAATAATAAAGTATGAGTATGAGTATGAGTTTTAAGATTTTCATAAATCAGATATGTTTTTAGTTTAAAAAATAGCTGTGTTATTTTTTTTAGTTATTGGAATATGTAAATATAAATACCGAATCAAAATATATTTTTATGAATAGGTATTAAAAAAAAGTCAGTTTATATTTTCCGCAAAATTTGGCAATTTAGTAGTACGACGGGATTAAGTATTATTATAATTAACGATAATAAATTATTTTATTGATCTTTGAGATCAAGGTTCTAGACGACTATGTTCCGTTTATTAAGTTTGTGTGAATACAATAATTTAAATCGTTATTATTTTTATTTTTTTTTTAATCCTGATGAAGCAATTTGTATTTTCAAATCGATAATAGATAAACGTCATTTTATATCCACGTGGTAGGTCAAGTGCACGCTATACTTGCACAATTAGTGTTCCATGCCATCAGTCAAAGTTTAGTTCTGCAGTTATATAGAATTAACAATTGAATTGCTCATAACAATTGATCTCACTAGAATTTTTCAATTATTCTAATTTTTTTTGTTCTTTTTGAGTTTTCAATTTTACTATTTCAACACCATAAATGAGGAATGGTACTAATTTTGTTCAAAATTTTACAATATTTTTTCGTTTTGAGATCCCCCGAATCCAAAAAACTTATTTTTGGAAAAAAATTGTGCGTCTGTATACACGATACAGGTAAAACGGATGAGCGGATTGAAACCAAATATTGGGAGAATGTTTGATATGCAAATATGAAAAGCCCCATTGTTTTTGGGGAAAATCGGCGCATGCACAAAAGAGATATATGATACAATGTTCTTTTTTATATAATGACGATATACTTTTCATGACGGTTTATTATTCTATTTATTTTTTCAAGAAATCCATAATTTGTATATATATAAAATGACTGACTGACTGACTGATCTATCAACATCAAACTTGGCGCGGGCAAAAGCTAGTCATCTATATATTGTTAAAATTGTATTTCAATAAACTTTCATGATTAAATTGAAAAAAAACAAAAATGTTTTTCTGCTAACAATATGGTAGCTTACGTGAGAATTAAGAATCTGTACATATTATTCACGAAATGACAAATATCGTGTTTTAAGTCAAGTAAGATTCACCAAATAATTTAAAAATCAATAGTAACTATCAAAATAGTTGGCAAAACCAAAAGTGCACATCCCGCAAGTTTTCCACTGTATGATAAAAAAATAACAATTAAAAAATATTTTTAATAAATTTAAAAAGATTTAAAAATTTCAAGAAATAAATAATTAAAAATTGAAAAAATATTTTTTTTAAATTTGCAAAAATAAAAAAAATTAAGAACTATACATAATATAATATATAATTAATATCAAGTGGAATAAAATAAAACAAAATAAAAAGAAAAAAAAAATAAAAAATCAATGATTTCGTAAGGAATCGGACCCAGGACCTTGCCCTTGGGGATCCAACGGCATAACCATTACGCCACGGCGGCCTAATACGTATAGTGGTGTTATCACGGTATAGAAGTGTAGCACTTGTTTTATGGATTACACTATATTTACACAGCAATTATTATATTGTTTTTTTAAACTATTAGCTGTCAAAAATAATAAAATAAAACTGTTTATAAAAATTTAACTACTGAACACATTTTAGTGAATTTAAATAGGGTTCTGGTCTGATAGTAAACAAAGTGAATAAAATATAACCCAAGGCAATCCGACCAAAATTGCGATCTGTAGAGTCGTGACGTACGTACATACGTACATACGTACAGACCAACCGACAACTGCTGTTTGTGATTTTCAATTACAATTTTAATAGTATTTATGAACTCGAATTGATTTGAAAATGGTTCTATTTTATAGATTAGAATCTCCTCTTTTCAAAAAGCTTCAATTTGAATGGATTTCGTGTGAAATTAACTTAGATATAACTTCTTATATGAACGAAAGTCAGCTCTGACGCACAAAGCGATAATAAAGCACATACCTACCGCTAGTTTAGCGGTATGTGCAATTAAGTCTGATGTTTATTGTAATAGACATGATATCATGAAAGAACTGTCAAAATCTATCAAAAACAATTTAGTCTTACCAACTTAAATTCGAACGTTGTATTAGATATGATGTGATGTAGACATAATATATTTCCATTAATTTAATTTCTGATTTATCTACATATTTGTATTTACTATATACTTCTAGCTGCTACATTACAGACACCAAGGAGTACTGCTTTAGTCTACTTGATCACTCTATACCAATGCTTTTAATCGGAACAAATATTCCATTATTAAACAAAGCCTAATATCAATCCTCTATTTGTCCACATCAGTGGCAGACTTTCCTA
Source organism: Xanthostigma xanthostigma (assembly GCA_963575645.1). Classification (NCBI taxonomy): domain Eukaryota; kingdom Metazoa; phylum Arthropoda; class Insecta; order Raphidioptera; family Raphidiidae; genus Xanthostigma; species Xanthostigma xanthostigma. Next base: position 27,099,436 of record OY754471.1, read on the forward strand.
AAATTAAGTTAGAAACAGGAATTTTGACATGGGTGTTCTATATTGTAAGAATCGAAAAGATACGCGTTCGACAAATTTTCCATAACCGTGTCTTGTAGAAATGTAAAACTTCCCAAAAATATAAAAAAACAAATGTTTGACTGTTTTTTGAAAAAAAAAATACCTAAACAGATGAACGAAGATATGTTGGGTTATTCTAGTCACTATTACTATTTAGAATGAACAAAACTCAGCCAATTTAAGCACGCTAAACCGCTATAAAAATAAAATAAATAAATAAATAAAAACCTCTATAAAAAATAAAATAGGTATTGAAATAATAGGTAACTATAACTTTGTCTGAAAATTGTTTTAGTCATTCACTCATCAAAATGGGGAACAGATTCTTTTTGTTGAGCCGCTCAAGTTTCCAAAAATAATTATTATAAAGTTTCTGAGTTACAGAGACTGCTTTGACTTTTGAATATACTTAATAGAGCAGGTGCTGTGCGGGAAGTTAGTAAAGTTATATAATATAATTCAATTTTTCGGGAAATTGTCATTGAAAACAACTACTTAAAATAGAACGTAATATATCACTGTTAGAATTAAACTGTCAACGTTTAGGTCCGCACCTACGTGTACACAAAATCGTTATTCGTTGAATAGTTCAGTGGATGTCCACATTTTATTGTGAGTTTAGAAGTTAGAATTTCCTTCAGCATTAAACAAAAACACATTTTTAAGAAGAAAAATCCAATAACTTTATATATCAAAATTCTTCATTTCTGATTATTGAGTAGAGTTTTAAAATCTTTGATTAACGTCTGAATAGAACTCTTCAAATATTTATTTGAAGAGTAGAGTTTTAGATTTAGTAATTTACTCTAAAGAAAAAATATAGTACCTACTATTAGTACTATTAATAAAACCTTCCTATTATATACAGAGTAGATCATAGACGCTCAAAAACAAAGCCCATAAGCAAAATAAGGCTAAACAATGTTTTATTTTTATTTTTTTTTTATTCTGTCAAGATGAAATATTATGAGGCATTTTTTTAATTTAAATTTGCAGTCGTAAATCCTGAGAATAGAATATAGACAATGGAATATAGAATATCGAATATAGAGTGTAGAATATAGAATACAGATTATAGAATAAAGAATATAGTAAACATAACATTAGGTGGGAGTTCCGGTGTTGGTGGTGGGAGAACGTGTCTCCAGTCATTTTTGCAATCTTTTTTTCAAGTAATAACGACTGAAAGTTTAAAAACAAAATAAAAAACTTTTAACTACCGTTTCTTGAAGTGTAAGACAATAAGAAAACAAATTTCATTTAGTTTCATATGTAGATATCACTAAAACATGGATCGTGTATTAAGCTATAATAGAGTTTAAGACCACGCTTTTGTAATTATGAACCGCAGTTAAATATTATTTTTATCATTTTAATAAAAGGCTGTTAAAAATTTTTCAAATTTATTTTTAATCTTATTTATGGACAAAAAATGTAACATACCTATTACCCAGTAGAGAGTTTCCAATTTGGAGTGAAATTTTAAATAACAAATATTATTTTATATCACGCCAAAATATCTTTGATCAAAACTTCAAGTTAAATATAGTTCCATATGCGTCCAACATAAAAATACCGTAAAGTTTAAAGAAACTTTCCATTTTTCTTTGTCACAAATCTGAGAATCAAGAATTATACCGTTTCAGGATCGCTGTGACAGAGATGTGGAAAAGGGACACAAATCTGACACATAAACGTGGAATAATAGAACTCGACCGCCCAAAGACACAAATACATGTACAGAAACTGCTTTACACAGACGAGATATATACAGTGTTTGTTGAGGCCGAGCGGACCTGTGGTATACAAGTTTCCAAACTGGAAAATAGTAATTTCACAATGCTGACAACACACCACTGACTTTATATGTAGGAAACTTCATCATTCTGACTCCGAACATCTGATGATTTAAAATGTATGTTTAACATACGCAATGGCTCATAAAAAATACATCGTCGCTGCTAGTAATAAAAAAATCCTACGATCAAAATATTACCATGAAAAAAATGTACATCTAGTGAACGTTTATTGAAAGCAATGCACTGTGTTTATGAAAAATAAACTAGCGTCGCAATTCCAAACCCTGCCGACAATAATGTCTATTTGCTAATGCAGGCATTGTGAACTCAAGTTTGATTTTAGGCAAAAAGTGTTTTAATTATTAAATTTAAACTTCGTATCAACGGAAAAATAAAAGTTGTTGATTTTTTTTCGGGTTTCAACGAAGGAACACGACAAAATTTCAGACCCAAAATTATCATGAAAATTCGTGATTAACTTCTTGATTTCTAATCGCAACAATTGGCAGCCATGTCTACAGCAGAACCTCTATCTTCTTCCCGCATCCGACTTCGAGGAATACGTTTGAACTATAATTAACGGTAAAACTTTACTAGTAAGTACGGTCATCGTAACAAAGGGTAATATGGTCATATTAAAAACTCTTAACTTCCATTGTAAATTGATTTTAACGAAATTTGGACCACACATTAAAATCCATTACCGCACGAAGTCTATTTAAAATGAGCTCAATCGGGTCAATTTAAGTGTTTTTGGATCCAAAAATACCGAAAAAATTCTCCAAATCGTTTCAAAACTAAAATTTGACCCATTAGTCAAGATAAAAAATGTGCTCGCAAATTTTAATAAAATTGGCCCAAATACCGGACTAAAAAAATTTATGAAAACATTAGTGTGTAGATATGGATTTACTTAGTGAAGAGTGGATGTAATTTGATAAATTAATAGTAATATTTAAAATAAGAAAAAAAAATATTTCAAAGGATATAGGTATTAAAGGGTTAAACTTTTTATTTTGTCCAAAAACAAAAGAGTTAAGTTCACATAATAAAACCACACTGCCCGTATTAGCAGGGTTTCGCACTGCGACCCGAGTTTTTTTTCAAGTTTCTATTTATATTTTTGGTAAATCCGTACATATATTATGGCAGACCAAATATTGCATAATCTAATTATATAGTAAGGTGAAATAAATGCTAGTTGCTGAGGGATGTCTTTCAGTAAACTTATTAATCTGAATTTAAAACTACGTCGAACACTCATGTGCTATGTCGTTGTTGTTGTTGTCAGAGTTACCTTTAGAACAACGAACAAGTTTATCTCACGGCTCGAGTTTCGTATCTCTCCAATGCTTACAAGCAACCACATTTCGCCGCTCAGAGTATTCTTCTTATTTTAGCGTGGGAATTCGTCAATGCGATAAACAGATAGGTCGGAAGTTACAGAGCTATCGCTTAAAAATGAAAAGATACAATAAAAGTATAGTGTGCGAGAGATGGGATATTTCGAGGGAAAATTGTCGAACTATTCGATTATAAAAATGTTTCGAGATGTCTCGACAATTTATTTAAGAGCCTTAGAATGATTTTTATACCTACGAGTTACGACTTACAATACAATGTCCACTAATAAAATCTTATACACTACTCTTCTTTATTAAACGCCTTTAGGAAAAAAATTCCAGCCAATTGGGCGACGGGACCATTCCAACTTCAAAAATGTTGACATTTGATTATAATAAAAAAATAATATTTCTGATATCGCGTGAGGTGACGCGGGTAATGGCTAGTATTTAATATGATATTAACGATTCGTTGCCATGGTTACCTACATAATATGTTCTACGTCATGTAAAAATTATACAAAGCATGCCTAACTAGTTTATTTCTGACAGATCCATAAAACAAAAAATATTGTCTGAAGACACAAGTAATTCAAGAATTACAAGGCGCGAAATTCTATAAAATATATCCCTGCGTTATGTTTGAAAATTGTTGTATATTTTTAACGACACTTTGAGCTTAATAATATAATTTATTTAACTTAATCTACGAAAAAAATTACAGTTGAAAATATTGAAACACAGAAAGGAAAAAATCATTTTAATAATTTATTAATAATTAGTCACAACCAACTTTTTTTATAATTATTACCTTAAATTATTAAAATAATTATATTTCCATTTTGGTACATTTCAATAAAAACTTTCTTTTTATTATTTAGAGTAGTTTAGTTACAGTTAGTAATTATAATATATTGTTTATAGTAGCTACTGTTTGCTACAATTGTTAAGAAACACCCATTGTTACAATGCTATCAACATAGAAAAATTAGTTTATTTTTTTCAAACAATGTCACCGTCGGGATACGAACCCCGAATCTTTCCACTCTCGCGGCGGACTGTGTTACATTACACTACAGTGACACAAACTATCAAACTATCATTCTAATATTTATAGCATTGGTAACTGATTTTTTCACATCATGCGAGAGCCAATTATATTAGTTAACGCTAGATGTGAACCATTACAGTAGTGAGAGCTATTCTTTTTATTATTATTTTATTTTTCTTGTAATAACATATATCTCTGATGAGCATGCGCCGATTTTTCCCGAAATAAAATACAAAAATTTCTTGTAAAACAGATAGAATAATAAGCCGCTATGAAAAGTATACCATTGTTATATAAAAAACGTTATAGCACATAATATCTCTTGCGCATGCGCCGATTGTCCCCAAAAATAAATTACAAAACTTTCTTGTAAAACAGATAGAATAATCAACCGTTATGAAATGTAAAGCATTATTATATAAGAAACAACGTTATAACCCATATCTCTTTTGCGCATGCGCCGATTTTCCCCAAAAAATTTACAAAACTTTCATGTAAAATAGATAAAATAATAAGTCTTTTTAAAAACTATATTATTATTATGTAAAACAACATTATAAAAGATATACTCTTTTACGCATGCGTCGATGTTCCCCAAAAACAATAGGCCATTTCATATTTGCATATCAAACATCCTCCCAAAATTTGGTTTCAATCCGCTCATCCGTGGTGTCGGAATGGTAAGAAATGTCAAAAATGACGTTTGCATCTGTCAAAGTATTAATTCTAATAATTAGTTATTCAAATTGTTAACTCAGAAGGCGTTGCATTTCACAAATATTTGAAATGCCATCCGTTTTTGAACAAATGCAATCGTTTTATTTTAAGACAGAACAAACGCAATCTTTATATTACCATATTAAACCGTGCAACAGAGAGAGATAACCGAAAGATGTTTGCCATCGATTATATCAAATTGAATTTATTTCTAAATAAATTTGTATAAAAAACCTATTTTGGCAAATTCTGTTGTACAAAATTTATGTAAAATTTTCTCCTCTTTCGTTTAAGACAGGTTTCGAACCGATCTGATTTAAATTGAGTGAGTTATAAGCAAAAAACTTCGTTTTTTCTTTATTGCTCCCCTCTGGGGTCAAAATTAAAAAATCGGGCGACGTTAGGATTTAAGTTACCCGGAGACGAATCGAACAAAAAAAAGTTTTTTAAAATCGGTTAAGGCGTTTGGGCTGTACGCTGGATACAAAAAGCGTGACTCACAGATTCACAGACAAAGCGAGTACATATAAGGCGCTTTAGCTTACGCTAATCGCGCCTAAAAAGCGGATGAATTTTTATTATTTTCAAAATATTTCCGAAACTATAAAGTTTAAAAAAAAATTTTTTAACAAAACTTTCTTGAAAAAATAAATAGAATAAAAAGCCGTTATAAAAAGTATACCATTATTATATAAAAAACACCGTTTTAACATATATCTCTTCTGCGCATGCGCCAATTTTCCCCAAAAACAATAGGGCTCTTCATATTTGCATACCAAACATCCTCCCAAAATTTGGTTTCAATCTGCTCATCCGTTTGACCTGTATCCTGTTCACAGACAAACAGACAAACAGACTTACAGACAAACAGACTAACAGACCCACAGAGTTTTTTCCAAAAATGTGTTTTTTGGATTCGGGGGACCTCAAAACGGAATATATTAAAAAAAAACGTGCGTATTAATGTCCCTCCCCCCCTTTTGTTCTTTTGTGCCCGGATGATAGTGAGTTTTGGTGAATATTATTGAAAACATTTGCTAACTGTGAATATTGATGATACAAACTGTGTTTATATAAACTTTTAAGAGTTTTCCAGTGTAATTGAGGTTAACTGTCACGCCAAAGAACTATATCAATAAAAATGCGCGAGCATAAGTGGCACCTACTTTTTTATAGGTTTCACATGCGTGATCATCGATTCAATATGCAGATACTTTCGCGTTAATGTGTGTTTCGAAACGGACCCTATCTCAACCTGAGCGTGTCCTAATAAAAATACTTTTTTTAAGATTGGAAGTTAACTAATACGACAGTAACGAGTTTCATTAATACCTGTTTTGCGTTTTTTTACGTGATTCCTATAAAAACTGACAGCTAGACAGAAAAACAAGTTAATTTGTACTAAATTCTCAGAAAATTGCAACAAAACGAAAATACTGACAGAGATGCCGCTACTATTTTATATAAATGCATGTTATAGGGTGACCGGTAATTGCTCGTATTCCTCTCGAGAGAAGAAACAATGACTAATTTGGAATGATTTAACTTTTGTTACTTCGGCGTTGGAAATGCGTCATTTTCGAGAAAGTGTTCTTCGGTTTTCTTTTTACAAAAATCCATATTTTGGGAGTTACAAATTAAAAAGAAATATATATTCTTATTTTTTGGCCTGAATTTTTCCATGATCTGATAAAACACTAAGTGGCCAACCTTCCTAAAGCTAAAAACTACGAAATTTACTGTTAAATGTTATGATATCATTTAAAAAATGACGCATTTCCGACACCCAAGTGATAAGGTTAAATCATTTCAAATCGGTCATAGTTTCTTCTTCCGAGAGGAATACGAGCAATTACTGGTCACCCTATATGATTATTATCAATTTTATTTACACTTTTTAATTGACACCAGCTTTAGAAAATCATTATACTTTTACAAATATTTTTTGAAAAAAGAGTAAAAATATATTTAATAAAAAATTATCAATTTTCACATCAAAAATGTATTCTACAAAAAGTTAAATTTCCTCTGAGAATAAAAGTAAACGAAATGATTTATTCATGCAACGAATCGTTTTAATTTACAATTATTTAATTACAAGTTTAGTTCAAATTTAGTAAAGCATAACTTGAAGTAATACAATTACTAGTACAATGAGTTTAAATTTCATTTATTTTAATTGTATTCTCTGTACAAAAAAGTGAAAACGATTCACGCTGAAAACTAAGAAACTAAGTGGAGCGATTATTAAATAACTCGACAGCTCTTTTCCGTCATAGCCATCTCTTTAACCCACCTCTTTTCTTCTCTTCTAGTTATGCATCTTTCTTTCTCTCTCCTCGTTTCGTTCTCTGAAGCCTCTTACTAAATACAACATAAACTTTAACAAAGTTAACAAACACCAGCCAACCTTGTTCTCTCGACGTGACAGAGCTCTACCACCTTTATATGCATTAATAGGTAACTGGCTAGAGCTTATTCTAAGTGAAAGCAAAAATATTTTCTAAGACTCAACGCCGGTATATATTTGACTGTAGGTAAAATGTCAAGAAGTTCGTGTTTCAACTTCCTTAAAGTGAAATATTTTAGTTAAAAACATAATATGTTTGAAGTTATCACCAGGCGATTATTGAAATTTATATTACCAAATTTTTTCGTTAAGTACAAACCTGTAGGAATTTTTTTTCAAATGACATAATATAATCTCACCTTATGGAAACTGGATTGTAAGTTTTCAATACTTTGCCTGTATTACCACTGTACATTTGAGAACGGAAGATATATATCACGAACTTCATTTAAATATCTGTTTGAAATATATAGTTACCGTAAGAAAACAAAAACATATCTGTACAATTAGATATAGCTTTCTTTGTAAGAATTCATAGATAAAACCAATGCTTATTCTAAATCAATAACAACTACTGATTATCTATAAAAATGTACTTTTTATACATTCCTTATAAAATAGCTGATTTTCATGCATGTATAGTGGCCGTAAAATAATTCACTTAGCACTAGTGCGTGAAGCAAAACAAACGTTGGCGATTTAATCGATTCAACAATTTTATCTAAAAAACCATCTAACCCTCCACTAGAAGTATTGAAAAAATAACAATAAGTGAAAATACCAAAAGTACACATCCTACAAGTTTTCCACTGTATAATGTAAATTTAAAAATAGATAAAAAAAACAATGTAAAAATAAAAATAAATTAAAATTGAAAAAAATAAAACAAAATAGAAAAATAGGTATCTGAGAAATATATATAAAATATAAATAGTTATCAAGTGGAATAAAATGCAATAGAAAAAAATAAAATTCAAAAATATCAGCAGGGAACGAACCCGGGATTTTGTCACTACTAAATGAAGGCCTTATCCACTAGGCCATGACACTCTTGCACTTGCGCCGCTGTTATCGTGGTATACTGCCCTGAAAAGGCAAAGGGCAGTAAGTGACATTTGTTGAAAAAATGAGTTCATACTGAAGCCAACGACAGCAGTAAGTGCTGCAGCAATAATTTTATTGTCTTTAAAAAATGTTTCCCCCATGTTTTGGTTTCCATAATCTAAAATTCTGGACGGTCAAGACATTTTTAGTAAATCTTGATTTACTCAAATTCATAAGTTGGTCACTTACTGCCTTTTGCCTTTTTACGGCAGTATAGAAGTATAGCACTTATTCTGCGGTAGTTTACTACAGTAATTATAATGTTTTTTTTTTAACTATTACTTAGCTGTCAGAAATAATAAAAAATAAATTGTTAGTAAAAATTAAACTACTGAACACATTTCAGTGAATTCAAATAGGGTACTGGTCTGATAGAAAACAAAGTGAAAAAAATATAAACTAAGGCGACCCGACCAAAATTGCGATCTGTAGAGATCGGACGTACATACGTACAGACCAACCGACAACTGCTGTTTGTGATTTTCAATTATAATTTTGGGTGGTAATTATAAATTCTAATCGATCTAAATATAGTTCTGTTTTATTTTGTACGAAAATAATGTAGGACGTAGGTAGATGAATGAAAGTCAGCTTTGACGCGAAAATCGATAATAGAGCACATACTGCTAGTGTATTGGTGTGTGCAATAATAATTTTCATAAACTGATAGCCCTAAAAAATTACAAAATTCTATAAAATCAAGTTTTAGAATTGGCAATCAATATTATTCAGTCAAGGCTTAATTTTTATAATAATTGAATTTCTATCATTTTTAGGTGTAAACTGTACAGAGCGTCATACATCAGATTATATTTCCGATAGGTAGATATCATTTTCTTCATGTTATGTATCCTTCAGTCATCGCCTATCATATATAAGATTTAAAGGCTTTGAGACATGATTCTGAAATCGAGTCATCAGTTCAGATACTAGTGCAGTCATACATTCTTACATGGACGACTCGTTACGTACCCTGAATTTTTAGAACTTCTTTTTAAAATGGTTTCAGATGAAGTAACCTCTGTTACAACTAATAAATCTAGAGAGTTGGAATTTTTGGAAAAAATTAAATATAACCGATTTTATAACGATTTCTTTAGCGATACAAACGTATAAAACCATATAACTTTTCCAATATTCAATCGTTATAAAATCGGTTAGAATTAATTTTTTCCAAAAATTCCAACGGGATACTAAAGTTGAGTAGATTTGTGATTTTTCTGGCTTGGTCCGACCAGCGAAACCCGTTTGTGAAAAAAATGGCGCAATTTGCAATTAAGGAAACAAAAAAAAGTGATAGTTAATTACTCGAGAAGTAATTGACCGATGACGCTAAAATTATTCATGCATGTTTGGGTCAACATAGACATCATTTTTGAGAATTTTCAGCCATCTATGTGCGGTCATTTTTTAGTAAAAATATAGTGAAAAAAACGTGTTTTTTTAACTTTCGGGGCTATTTGCAAGTTAACAATTGCACTTAGCGACCTCTGTCAGTGCTCATTTTTTAGAAAATTTCATAAGGAACAACTTTCTCAATACATATGCTATAGTAAAAGTCAAGAGGAACGGAGATATTAAAGGAAAAGAAAAAAGCACTATTTTCGTCACTAATTGTCAATTATAAAATCAAGCACACCAAAAATTTGTAAGCAAACTTAGGGGGTTGAACTACACCCTAAAGCGAAGCGATTCTAATAATAATCTCGCCTGTGCCCGAAAAATACACCCAAAAATCCTCGCCGTCTTGCCTATCATTGCTGAGAAGTGACACGGGTAGAATTTGAGCTATTATCTAGCTATGCAAGAGCTACAAAATCAATGTTCTGACAACGAGCTACCACTGGCATCAAACTTTCAAATGCACTGAGGCTAGTACCGTAACTCAGTAAAATTAGATTTTTCCACCCTTCCCTAAGCTTTATATCACACAAATATGAAGAGGACTGACAAGTTTCACAGTTAGCAGCGTAACAAAAACTCAAATGGAGACTGTTTAAAATTCCAACATTAAATACATTTGAATCGATATCTGAATATCATTTCGATAGACACTGATAGAAATCTTTTTGTATGTGTTTTTTTATATTTTTCTTTTGCATATCATTGCTGGAAAAAAAAATTAGCTAGGTGTTTATAAAATATTTTTCAGATCTGTCACAATTTATGTCAGTACTTAGTTATTTTATTTTTGTCACAAGCAGTTTGATATGATAAATAAATATACACATCCGTATATAACATACTGTTTAAACCAGTTTACAACAATAATCATAAATATTTCTTAATTTTAGTTTATTAATTTCCCAGTACATGGGAAGTTATTGTAATGGGTCCTAAAATCGAAAGTAAAAAATTTTATCTTTCAAGGTCACTACAATATTAATGTTAAGCTATTTTAGAAAATATGTCTCTGTGTGTATGTGCGCGCGCGTACGTACGTACTTACGTGGTCATTTCTTTCGAGAATAAAAATGATATCAACTATATTAGGGTGTGCCAATCGACGCGTATGAACATAAATATGATCTGAGAGAATTTTTGGCGAAATCGATCCAGCCGTTCTTTTTTTACCAAAAAGACTTAAAAAAAGTAGATTAGACACAATATCACGCGAATCAAAATTATGTGGACTTCGTTAGGGTGTCAAATAACTTAATTTTGATCAAAAAATTTTGTTACCCAAAATAAAAAACTGGAAAAAAGTGTATCTTAGGATTTTTAGAAAAATATTTTTCAGATCTAATTTGTTAATTACATATTATATATTCAACAGTGATCATACTGTGATGCTTAAGGATTGCACTTACAGATTCTCAATTAACGATCTACCTCACGACTTTTTTGTTTTCATTTTGTAAACTTTAGTAAAAATATCTGAATGCTAGCAGGACATTGGGAAATTGTACTTTCTATATATTTAAAAATTGTAATTTTTTTAAACAAGTAATGTTTTAAAAACAAAAATTTTAATACGAAATGACAGTATTATTTAATCAGTTTCCTTCAAGTCTCATAGCTAATCTGATAGCCTAGTTTAGCTATAAGATCACAAAGTTAAGAAATATTATTTTTAAGTACATATACGCAAGCTAAAAACGTTGAATACCACTGTTTTATGGTGTATTATAGATCTGAACTAAACTGTAAGCTATAACGTTTTTCCAATCTACCGACGCGGATGTGAGAGCCCTCTCGGTCTGCTTGATACCAGACAGTCATTTTATCTATCTAGATTCTGGAGGTCTATCGTTCGTGCCACTTTGGATTAGATTATGTCGTCAGAAAATGACATGTCGCGTTCATTTCAAACAGAACTAATATTTTATTTTTCATGCATCTACATGGATTAGCCTTTACCCATTGCTAATTTCCCTCGATTTACGTGGCACTCAAATTTCATGACAGCGGATTGAGAAAATCTAAGAATTGCAAAACTACGTCGTTATATAGGGGAAGTGGGGTAGATTGATGCACAAAAATTCAATTTCATATTGTATGTAACAAAACTAAGTCAAATATATTAATGTTTCTGCTTCATGTATGGCAATCAAAATACACCAACGGGCATTTTCAAGAAACAATTAATATGTATTAACAAAAACACTGAATATATTTGAAAATTACGTATAATCCTGATTAGTGAATGGAATGACTTGCCTTTAGTATTTTTAAATCTTGTAAAGCAACGCTGAAACACTTTTACATTTCATGTAACTTTTTAGTTTGCCACAGTGAAGAAACATTTATTGTCGTCAAACGCCAACGGTTAAATGGCGAGGGAAGTGGTTGCAACTGTCGTACTTACACATGTGTAGGTACGTTTTAGTGATGACGCTGTACGAATTTTTAGAATTTTGAAATAATATCGGTGTATCATTGTGTCCCTTGCATCAAAGTGCCCCACCGCCTCCTACTGGCAATAATTTTATTTTAACACGCTCGAACGAATAAATGTTGCGTGTTTTTGCCTTGCTGTAAAAATAGTTAGGGGACGTTCATTAATAACGTGAGTTGTTTTTTTTCTAAATATGAATCTTCCCTCCTCCTTGGTTAGATTTGATAAGATCTGGTTGTACCCCCTCCCCCTCACGTGAGATTTACCCTATAATTTTTATTTGTTATATGTTATAATTATTATCTATGTTCTTTGCATTAAAAAGTTGACGGAATATTTTCTTGTCACCAAATTCTATTTAAAGGGAGGGAAGCCCTTTGAATAGAATTTGGTGAGAATTTAGCGCCCCCTTAGCAGTAATTATGTAGAAATAATAATTATAAAGAAATACAATTCTGATGTGAAAATTTTTTATGCACGGTAGAGTGAATTTGATTATTGCAGCTGAAACGTTTAACTCCAATTTTATTTTGGAAATATTTCTCGGGTGTAATTTGTTAAATAGATTTATATTTAATATTCAATATTTATCATAGTGGGAAAGCTGGTCGTGCAGCCTTCAAAGGCGTCAATTGTATAGTTCCAATAAATAACTAATTTCAAATTGCTTCTTTTATTTTAAATAGGTGGTAGTACAGATCAAGTGTTTAAACATATTAATAAAAGTTCTGTGATATTTTTTTCAATATTATAATAGGAATTCATTCAACTTACTACTAAGGTGTTGTAACACTAAAAATCCATTAAAAATGGAATAAGTAGACTGAAATTACTCTGTATTTAAAAGACCAAAAATATTTCTGAATGAAAATTTAGTATTTACTTCAGTGAAAAGAACACAACCGCTTTTTGAAAACATTTAAGTAGTCATAGACAAGTTTATTAAATTCAAATTGTAATGCACAAAAAATAGCACATACAAATTAAATCTCCTTCAATTACTAGTCTGTCTTTTTTTAGTTACCAGTATTTCGTTAAATGACAACGCGTAACGCTTGCTGTGTGTGCGTTGAATTGTAATATGGAATTTTTGGAGGAGACATCTAATCTATTATAGTTACTAGGATAGTCACTTAACTGGAAATGCTATAAGCAACATGAAATTGCAGTATCCTTAGGGTTTTAGGAAGTCTCCGTAGAGTGTCCATAGGGCTTAGTAGCTTAAAGTTGCGTTTGGCAAGCTTAAAATGTTTTAAATCTGCCTGGCGTAACACGACGGCTCACACATGCAAACTCTCGGTACTCTGCCGGTTACTAAAAATAAAATATTTCATTGCTAAAAGCGTAACCAAACAGTTTAAGGCTGATTTTTCACAGTATAATAATAAATTTGTATAGTAAAGAATGATTTAATAAATAAAATTATCGACCAATTTTTCAGACAATATATTAACAAACAATATAAAATTAATACATTAACGTTTCAATCCGGATTTGGACCTTCTTCAGAATTGATCTAAAAATATAAAAATAATTAATATTTAAATATAATTCGCTTTTTATAAAATTTTTCAAAATTAATTATGATTTTCAAAATAATGAAAAAATAATAACAAACAAATTTTTTATTAAGTAGTCATGGAAATAATAATTTGTGAGTACCTAAAAAAGAAAGAAAAATTATTAAAAACAAAAATTATTTCAATATAATATTATATATATTACTTAAATTTTCTGTATCTAATTGAGCATTGAGAGAATTTTTATTTGATTTTATATGTAACATTTCCGAAATATTTCTTTTAAAAAAATTAGTTTCATTATCTAAAATTTTAATATCATCCCAATTAATTTTGTGGTCAAGTTCTAATTTGTGTTTGTAATTAATGAATTTAGAATTCGTTATTGAAAGTACACTGCCACATGATGTTTATTTTAAATTAAAAAAAAAAAAAAATAAAAAAAAAAAAAAAAACTAAACACAAATTAGAACTTGACCACAAAATTAATTGGGATGATATTAAAATTTTAGATAATGAAACTAATTTTTTTAAAAGAAATATTTCGGAAATGTTACATATAAATTCAAATAAAAATTCTCTCAATGCTCAATTAGATACAGAAAATTTAAGTAATATATATAATATTATATTGAAATAATTTTTGTTTTTAATAATTTTTCTTTCTTTTTTAGGTACTCACAAATTATTATTTCCATGACTACTTAATAAAAAATTTGTTTGTTATTATTTTTTCATTATTTTGAAAATCATAATTAATTTTGAAAAATTTTATAAAAAGCGAATTATATTTAAATATTAATTATTTTTATATTTTTAGATCAATTCTGAAGAAGGTCCAAATCCGGATTGAAACGTTAATGTATTAATTTTATATTGTTTGTTAATATATTGTCTGAAAAATTGGTCGATAATTTTATTTATTGAAGAGTTCTAATCAGACGTTAATCAAAGATTTGAAAGAATGATTTAGTTTTCACAAAAAAAATTGAAAAAAATGCGTTCATATTAAAAAATTGTTTAGTGCTGCCGACAAAAGATATCATTTTCCGGTCCATTACAATATTGTGAATAACCTATATATTGATTTTTTTTATTTTTAGATATACGTTCGCCTTGTAACGTAGCATGGGTTTTTGCTTTAAAAAAGTCGTTTTGGTTCTGTTCTGGTTGTATTACACTGTTTTCTATAGGACTATGTCTTTTGAAAAAAAAATTATAAATTTTAAAACTCTGTTGGTAGTACATAGGTACCTATAAAGGTTGTAATTTGTGTTGTCTTTTTTTCGACGTGTTTTACAATTGTTAATAACAATGTCTCTTTTACGTGATTTAAATTATGCGAAATTTTGCACAAAATTCTGTTTTCCAACTCCCAAATGCATGCATATTTAAATTTTAAATGATAATTTATTGTGCGAGATTTCTTTGATATATTATGAAAAATATTTTTATATCTGTATTTTTTACAAAGTTCTAGCGATTTAGCCTGTTTCAAAAAAAGTTTTCTATAAGTAAGTCGAAGTGAGATATGTATACTTGCGACTGTAGATGCAGTACTAAGTCAAAATAATCCACAAGCATCTTAAAAAAATTAGTTACTACATTACTAAAGTCGCTATAATATGTGATACCACGTTCTAAATGTTTAAAGTAATATATCAATTATTTATTACTAAAGTAATTTCCAAACTTGTTTTTAAAACATTGAATTTTTAACTCAGTAAAATGCCACGCCGTCAAAAAAGTTTTTAGACACATAAAACAACTAGCTCAGAGTTTGGCGCGGCATAAAAGATGTGGGTGGTAAAAATATTATCTAATTTTATAATACATTTTTAGAATATTTTAAACAGCTTTGAATATTCTTAAAAGATGTTATATATTTTTAAGCAATATAATATGCTTCAAGTGAAATATATGAACGATTTACCGAAAATGGGTTTCGAGGGGCAAAAAATCGATCTAGCTATGTCTCATCCCTATAAAAACTCGTTTTCTAATCGATTTTATCACTTTAAAATTGTTGAAAAGTAGCGTTTCGACAATCTTATTAACATGCAATTAGTTGTCATTTTTAGAACAGAAAGTTTTTAGATGCTCAACTTTCTAATTTAATTGATAAGAACTCTCAGGGTGTATTCGTTTTGGGCGCTTACAGACCTTCAACGCTTAAGCTTATAAGCGTAGTTTACTGACATTCGTCTTGGCTTTTGAACGTTAATGTTACTTATTAAAATACCGTTTGTTTTGGGATAAGCACGTGTAGACGACAATTGACATCATACTCGTATACGTTTTATTTAATAATGGATCTTCTAAATTAACGGAAATGAATTTGCCATTTTTCAAAGAAAAATTATTTTTAAGATTTACTTGCTTTCAAGGTTTAGTTAAGATTACTTAACATGTCACTGAAAAAACGCTTATACCGTGTTCGGTTTAGTGGTTAGCAGGATTTGACGTTCACGCTTTTGCCGCGCCACATCGAAAGGTGAAGCGTCTGTGAGCTCAGTGTCGATCGTTTGAGCTCAATCATAAGCGTGCTTTGTTAGCGCTTACAGCATCAACTTAAACACCAATAATAAAAACACCGCTTGACAGCGTTGAAAGCGTGTAAGCGACCAAAATGAATACACCGTAAAACGTATTCACAAGATCTGGGATAATCTAAGACAAACTGCAGGCACTTAGACGTCTTTGTCATATTCATGGAAAAATAAATATTTTAACTTTCAACTATCCTCGGCGTTAGTAGATCGTCTGTCTCATCAGCTCGGCAATCGACCGATCGCCTTGATTAAACCATATTTATTTTGTTGTGGGCAATTTTAAAACGTGTTATATTTTCTAACATATTCAATAAATAAAATTATCGACCAATTTATCAGACAATTATACTAACAAAAATATATAATTTTATTATAATTAGCATTAACGTTTCGGTCCGGATTCTTCAGAACTGATCTAAAAATACAAAAATTATTTAATTCATAGATATTGTTGTAAGTACCTAAAAAGGAAGGAAAAATTCACTAAAAACAAAATATTATTTCAAAACAATATTATAAATATTATTTAAATTTTCCGTATCTAATTGAGCATTAAGAGAATTTTTATTAAATTGGTCGATAATTTTATTGCTTGAAGGGTTCTAATCGGACGTTAATCAAAGAGTCTAACATTTTCATTTAAATGATATTGTGTAACGGTCGTTTTTGATCTATATTAAATGTCTAAATAGTCAGAGTGCCCGTCGGCAAAAATTTTATTGATACATACTCTCCCCAAACTTTGTATATGGCTTCATTAGGCCTAGTCTGACACCTATTTCTTCTATGACTTTTCGACATATTCGAGGTGTCAGACATTTTAAATGGCTCATGTTATTTGTCAGAGAACATTATTTTAGCGTTTTGGTTGAAGTTTTTAAGCTATCCAATTAAAAAACCAAACAGTATGTATAAATTTTTACATGTCGTCAAAACGACATGTTTAGGAAACTTTATAGGGAAAACGCCCCAAAATCAAGAAAAGTCATAGAGGAAATAGGTGTCAGACTAGGCCTAATGAAGCCATATACAAAGTTTGGGGAGAGTATGTATCAATAAAATTTTTGCCGACGGGCACTCTGACTAAAAGTAACAAATATATTTAATTGGATAAGGGTTAATAGCACGTCGATCAAGCTAGCTTTGCCAATAATTCATTTTTTTTATCAAATTTTGAAATATAAAAATGGTTAGTGTAGGTAATCCTTACAAGATAGACATATTATGCTTCCGTGGACTTTTTTGTAGACCTTTTAAAGACCTACCATTCTATAGGTACTATATTAATTTCATATATCTCTTATGGTATAATCAACGTAAGTCATGTAAGCGCTCTAAAAGCGTCTTTTTACGACTTAATTACAATTTTACTTGATTTCTCAACTATTTTTTTAATATGAATTTATTATTATATTTTCTTCCAAAAGGTTTATTCTGAAAGAAAATAAGATTAAAAACAATCAAAATTTATAGTGCAGTTTAAAAGAATTAAGAGAAAACACACACACACGCGAATAGCGACTTTGTTTTAAAATATTTAAAGAAGATTTGAGATTAAATGTTACGTGAAATATAATTGTAATGTCACAGGTATTTAGACAAAAATAAATATCAAAAAGCAATAGTTAATATTATTGGAAATGCGACGTTTCGCCTTTAAATTATTGAGACTTTTTCAAGTATCTAACTGAATAACAATAATAATATAAAAAACAAAAAGGACAAGGTGCCAAATTTGAAGAGACACATATTATTTGTGTTTCAATGCTTAAGAAGTATTTTTTTCCTCAAGTTGTGAATACGTCACATTCGTCTTACCTTTTCAATAAACTCCAACTATTGTGTTGCCGTAATTAGTTTCAAAGCTATTTTGCACATTGTGCACAACATATATCGCTTTTTAGTCACAATATCAAAATTATGGAACTCAGAGAAAGGAAAACTATAAAAACTTCTAAGAGATCTCTGTGAAAAACGTGCTTAGTTACTGATTGTTTTGAATAATTTATGTTCATTATTTTTAGATCTATTTTCGTACGCGTTTTATTCCATTTAAAAATAATTTTAATATTATGTAAATTTTGGGTGTCTTGCTCGCATACATTCGATTTTTATGCAGTTTTTAAATGTATTTTTATGTACTATTCTAGATTCAGTGAAATATAGTGAAACCGGTTTATAATGTTCTTTATTATTATGAGAATTATTATGAGAATTATAGTTCAATAAAGAGTGCTTAGTTTATCATTGTTGTCTATTACATATTTGTCATTAGGCAGTAAAGTGTAAAATTACTATTCTTGACTGTGTGGATATAATAGAGTGCGCTTCCGTTCACGTAAATGAGCAAGTGCGCATTATGTGATGTCAAAACAAACAGGTACGATGATACTATTCAGTGTTCAGGTATCTGTAAACGCGTTTATCATATTGCTTGCATGGAAATTTCAATTGAAAAACTGTCATCTATGAAACAATCGAAGGAAATTAATACCTGGAATTGTACCCAATGCGCCACAACGGTGGTAACTGATAATAAAACTAACAATGGTGTGACGAATGGAAACACTCATGGGTTCGAAGATGCCAACAACACATTGCCGAACATGGATTTAGATATAAATGCTGAAGGTAATCCTGATTCCCATCAGTTAACCTTGAAGATGGATAAACTACTTGAAAATCAACTACTGGTATTCAACCTGATCACAGAGCTTAATAGTAAAATTGATACCCTCACAGAACTAAATACATTGAAAGATGTCACTATCCGAGAATTAAGACAAGAAGTAGCCGAATTAAAAATTAATATGACTGCCAACAAGAATATGACTTTCGTAAAGAAACAAATGAGCTATGCAAATGCTATCAATAATGGTAAGAACATCAACGGAACAAATAATAATACCGATAATAACAAACAAAATGTCAGGGGTACACATAAGGATGATACAACACAAAATTATAACGGTTCTAAAACATTTACAAGGGGTGACTCAAATAAAAAAACACATACTGAGGAGCAACCTAGGCTTGCATTAAGCTCAAGTACATCCACAGCGGAAAATAGTTCAATTTTCCCTGTGAACGATACAACTACAAATAGCCAACACAACATAGAAAAAGAATACAAAAATGATACCATTGAGCCAATTATTAATACGTCTGGAAATAAAGAAGAAGAAGATGAGAATGATTTTACAAAAGTGACATATAGAAAAAGAAGACGTGTATTAATAAGCGGAATAGCGGAAAATGATGATAACCTACAAGCTGCACCCAGGCAAGCACATCTGCACGTTTGGATGTTTAGTACGTATACAACAGAAGAGAATATCATTAAGTACATACAAAAACAAATACCAGACCTACAAATAAAAGTTGAAAAACTAAAAGCTAAAGGTAATTATGCCTCATTCAAACTATCTTTTGAATTTGAAAAACTGGGGTCGCTTGAGAACCCCAAATTCTGGCCTAAAGGAATACTAATAAATCGGTTTTTTCTGCCAAGAAGACCAAGAAATGAAACTGAATAATAGAACTAATCCTAAAAATGTGCATGTTTATCATGATATATCACATAATACAAGTAGACTTAAAATTTTAAATTTAAACACTCAGTGCTTGCGCAATAAAGTCAATCAAATGACTGTATTACTAGATCAAGAGCAGCCATCATTTATGTGTATCACAGAGCATTGGATGTACGATGACGAAATGTTTACTGTAAATTTTAAAGGTTTTTATATAGGTGCGCGGTACTGCAGAAAGCATCATATTCATGGTGGGTCTATGATACTTATTAATTCTAAAATTGTAACAGAAGAACTAATCTTTTTATATGACTACTGTGATGATTTAAATTTTGAAATTTGCGGCGTTCAGTTTATAAATGGATGTAGAAAAACTATTATACTATGTCTTTATAGAAGTCCAAGTGGTGACATAGATATATTTTTGCACAAATTAGACAGAATACTTAATAAATTGTCCCTTAGTGATTATGAAATTTTTTTGACAGGTGACTTCAATATAGACTTTCTCACTATGGCTCCGCCATTACAAAATTTACTTGACATCATCAATACATATAATCTGTCCCCCACTGTCAATGAGCCAACTAGAGTTGGTCAATATTCTCAATCATGCATTGACAATATTTTAACTAACTGCTGTGAATTTAACGCCTCCGTTTTAAAATATTTTTTATCAGATCATTATGCTGTATCATTAGTTTTCAATGACGGTATTCAATCAGTGCAAACTGATAACTCGACACCGATAAAATGTCGATCTTATAATCTTCAGAACAGAGATTATTTTAAATATCTGATTTCAATTGAAAAATGGGATGAAGTATCAGATAAAAACAATTTTAATGATGCTTTTAATAACTTTTATTCTGTTTTTAAATACTACTTTGAAATAGCATTTCCCCTTGAAACTAAAAAAACAATAAATAACAATAAAGAAAAATGGCTATCTCAAGACATAATATATCATAAAAATAGGTTAATGAATCTTTTCTATATGTATAAAAACGATCATAACCTGGAAACCATATATAAAGACTATAAAATGTTTTATGACAATTTAGTTAATGACACAAAAACACAATTTGTGCAAAATAGCATTAATGGATCTAATAATCGAAATAAAAAATTATGGAACATTATCAAATCTGATTGTAATTCAAAAAAATACGAAATGCTATCAAGTGTCAGAGTTAGAGATAGATGAAACTATTATAAACCATCCAAAAATGTTGGCAAATGCCTTTAATGACTATTTTATTGATTTAGTGAAATCTCTACGCTCACATAACAGTTTTAATAACCCGAATTTTAACATGGAACATAATACGAAAACACTCTTTTTAAGCCCCATAACAAAGAATGAACTAAATGAGATTTCATGTAAAATAAGTAATTCTCTATCAGCTGGCATTGATGGCATTCCAGGCTCAATAGTAAAAGATGTACTTCCTCATATAATTGATCCATTAATGAATTTAATTAATATGTCTTTTACCTATGGTGTGTTTCCTACAGCTCTAAAAACTTCAAAAGTTACACCACTTTATAAAAGCGGTGATAAAAAATCTATAAAAAATTATCGACCGATTTCAGTTCCATCAATATTTTCAAAATATCTTGAATATGCTTTTATGAATAGACTTGTACCTTTTCTATACGACAGTGGTATAATTAGTAACTCGCAGCATGGTTTCCGTAAAGGTAGGTCGACGGAATCGGCTATCTACAGTTTCATTGACTTTTGTGCTACACTTTTAAATGATAGAAAATGTTGTTCTGCAATCTATTTAGATATGAGTAAAGCCTTTGACACTGTCGACCATCAAATTCTTTTATCTAAACTCGAGTATATGGGGGTTAGAGGTATTGGTCGTAATTGGATTGAATCGTTTTTGACAGACAGAGCACAGCAGGTTTGTGTATCGGGTGAATTTTCTTCTGCTATAGAAGCAGTATCTACAGGTGTCCCACAGGGGTCTGTCTTGGGTCCGGTACTCTTCGTACTGTATATTAATGACCTTCCTAAAGCAGCATCGTCTGCAGATAATTGTATTATATATGCAGATGACACTAATCTTTTAGTTTCAGCATTAAATCCTGTTGATTTGGAACCAAAAGCAATATCAGCGCTCGCCCAGGTTCAGGACTGGTGCAATGCCAATAAACTATTATTAAATGAACACAAAACAAAGTTCATGTGCATGAAAACTGTTCAATCCAAAAACGACCAACATATAGATCTTTCCATTAATAACTGTCATATAGAAAGGGTAGAAGTCTTCAAATTTTTAGGAATTTATATAAATTCAAATTTAAAGTGGGATGAACACATACTGCACGTTCGCAATGAAATTTCTAAAAAATTGTACGTTGTGAAAAAAGCTAAATTTCTGTATAAAGATATTTCTATCTTAAGATCTATCTATTTCGGTTATATTTATCCACAGTTGAAATATGGGATTATTGGGTGGGGTAATAGTCCACATTGTAAAAACATTTTCATTCTGCAAAAAAAAGTTATTAGAGCAATGTATAGTTTAAAATGGAACGCTTCATGCCGAGATATTTTTAAATCTAAAAAAATGTTAACCGTGCCATGTATCTACATCTATTGTTGCATTGTTTTTGCTCGCCAAAACATAGCCAATTTCACAACTGTAGACACTATTCATTCGCATGACACTCGCACGAAATTTAGGTTAATAACACCTATGGCAAATAATAATATTTTTAAATATAGTCCGTCAAATATTTCAGCCCATTTATACAATATACTGCCTGCAGAATGCAGAAATTTAGCCTCTTTCACAAAATTTAAATCTAAAGTTAAAAGCCTACTTGTCAATAATGCATTTTATTCTCTTGACGAATTTTATTCTTATTTTAAATAGTATTATGTCTCTGTGTAATTTTGACTAGTCAAATATACTGTATATGTACAGTTCTATTGACAATAAAGTTCATATTCATATATTCATATTCAAATTAGCGGATTTGCTATGAAATATTTAAATAATAATATCGTCATGAGCAAAAGCAGGGGAAGACGGATGTCACACGTGGAAACTGGAAAAATGGAGAAAGGTGTGAAAATTCAATAAATTTAGATCATACTAACCGCTTCTATTTCTCGTTATTGAACTCTGGCGTCTGAAAATTTCCTGAATTGGTCCACTGTTTATGATCTCACTCCAGTATCATAAAAGGATGTCTACTTTCATAACTTCTCTCCTGAATAAAATTTTGCATAGTAATATTATTATCATGTTATAATATATTCTAAGACTTATAGACGAATGTTTTTGAATTGTCAAAATAAAATTACATTTGTAAAATGTCAATTTATATTTATTACGCGAAATACTATCTATTGTGAAAATATTCTATAGTGTCATGTCTTTTGTATTTGTGTCAGCACAAGTAGACATAAAGACTATGTTACACTGCATTTGAATGCATCTATAAATTCAGACATCTAATAAGATTCAGTAGATAGAGATAGAGGAGATCAAATACTCTGGAGGAAAACTGAGATCAGCATATCAGACATGGAAAAATGTCACCTAAAGATATAAATTTTTCTTATTTATTGTTTTCTCAAAACGTCAAGTTTTCTGTTATTGTGAAATTGTTAAATCAGTGAATATAAACAAAAATTAATATAAACATTTTTGCAAATTTTTAAGATCTTGAAGAAGACATGATTTGTGTGGTGAAACGTAAATCATTAAAGAAGTTACCAAATAAGCATTGGTATGCTGTAACCTTATATCCCGTATATCCTAAAGGTTTGATTTTTTATTATCAAGCCCCAAATGATGCAAAATAAATTTGATTTATATCATTCGATCAATATGTTATTTTTTCAAAATTTTAATATATCCTGGATCAAACCCCTTTTGACTTCGCCGTAGTAAGGTAAAAAGTATAAAAAAAACTGGAGTCCTATAGCTATAGTCGTATAGCAGACAATATTATACTGTATTTCTGAAAACAAGCATTGTGGTTTAATTATGTGAATTTAATTGTTTTTGGACAAAAAAAAATTAATTTTTTCAATACTATTATCAACCAACGTCATCGGTGTCAAATTAAATATACCCTTCATAAAACAAATCACTGCATAAAATTTTAAAGTACGGTATTGTTAGGCTGATTTTATTATTATTAAAATTTTAGCTACACATTTTAAATTACTAAAGGTCAAGTTTCAATTTTGTTACGATTCTGAGATTTTTTCGGTATTTTTGTGCCCAAGAATATTTTTCAATCCCTAAAACCCACCTTTAGAATACTCCGATTGGGCCCATTTTAAATAGGCTTCGTGCGGTGATAGATTCCAATATATGGGCCAAACTTCGTTAAAATCAATTAACTCGTTCGGAAGTTATTGCCCGTACACATAAATATTGTAGATACGTATATAAATATTTTCCAAAATGGTGCCAACATGTTCAGAAGGGTCGACAAATTTTGATCCTAGCCTTAGGCCTGGCATCCGACTGAGCCAGTAATAACGTGTTTACACTCTCCCTATTTTACAATCTCCTAGATAGAAAATACCGAACTGTAAAGGTACGTACTGTGTTGTAGGTATCTAGATTTAAACTGATTTATCAAGATCCATCATTCACTACATGCTTGGGATTATGGCGTCAGAACTTGACGTAAATACTATTAATTTAAACAGAAGGTATTACCTTTCCAACACCTATATGAACAAAATAAAGTGAAAATAGAAAAGCTATACAAGCGGTATCGAGTGTACGATATTTACGTAGTTGTTTATAATGTTCACATGAATATTAGAAACAGTTCTCTGTTTGAGTCTTAGGTATGCTCAGTTTCAGAAAACATTATCGGAAAATTTATTTTTACAATTATCTTAGATTGTGACCACACATATATTTCTTCATATGAAAAGCAATTCAGATTTTATATCGATCGTGCTCGAAAAATAATTGATCGATTAAATCGGTATTTTTCTTAAACTGTCTATACATGTATTTAGCGTCGTTTTTGTACAGTTTTCACTTCAAAACAACGTTTTTCTACGCATTTTGGTCAAAATTTAGCTCAAGAAGCGATTGTTTTCTTTGCAGAACAATCATTTGTTCTTGTGTGAGTACTATCTAATGTCAAAGATACGGCCCGCGGGCCACATCCGGCCCTCAAGCCATCTCAATACGGCCCGAGATCAGAATCTATCCAGTGAAGATTTTAGACACTTGACATCAATGAACTTTTCAAAAAAAAAGAGACCTTAGGTGTCTGGCTCCTCAAGCTCAAGATAATTTACCCTTTTTGTTATACCTTTATATGAAATTTGATTTAAACTAAATAACTAAAAATTTTAATTTAGTATGTGTTTTAGTTTTTAATTTAGGGTCTGGTCCATTAAAGCACCCTAAATCTTATAAGTCGCCCTTTAGAAAAATCAGTCTGACATCCCTGTTCTAGATGAAACGAAGTTTGAATTTGACATTGGACTGCTGTTGATATATGGAAACTGTAAGTATATGATAACAATCTAAGGTCACTGTCAAATCTTTTTCTTTACAATCCTTTCTGCAAGCCAACATTAGTATCAGAGCAAGTATGGGCACTAGTTTTGAAAAATGCCAATATCAATTTATTTCATTAAATTGACTTTAGAGATGTTTATGATCTCAGTTATTGTGTGCCAGTTGTTTACAACAATTCATTTACTTATAGAAAGTAAAAGAAATTAAAAAAAACTATGTACTAACTCTATTTTTACGTAAGGAGTACGGTACTGATGATAGACTGACATTTTGAATTATTTAATGCCACCTTCGACATCGAAGTTGAGAATCACCTACATAATAATTTATGTAGCAAGGAGCATCGGACAGAAATTTCCTAAAGCTTATTAATTATGGACAGCGTCACTTATTAATTGGGTTTTGAGAAGCTTATTTCGAAAATCATGGAACCGATATTGATCAGTTAGTTGTAATCGCGAAGACAAGTTGAAAGTGTCAAGTGTCATTCCAATTTACAAAAAAGGTGATAAAATTGCACTATCTAATTATCGTCCTATTTCTATAATACTAATTGGCCATATTTTTCAAAAACTATTAGAAGCGAGGCTCATGCAATACTTTGAGAAAAAAGGATATTTCAGTAATTCCCAATATGGTTTCCGACCGAACCGTTCAACAATAAAAGCCATGACTCAAATTGTAAATGATATCCTTGATAATTGCAACGAGAGATTAGATACTGAAACTGTAACAGTGGACCTCAGCCAAACTTTAGACTGTGTTTCACATAGAATTCTATTAAATAAACTTGAATATTATGGTATCAGGGGAAACGTACTGGAACTGGTTTCCTCATACCTAGATAATAGTTTTCAATATGTAGAAAAAATGGGAAAAAATCCAGTCAAAACATAGTTACAGATGGAGTTCTCCAGGATTCGGTACTGGAACCATTTTTCGAATGTTTTCCTTGTAATGTATTAATTATAATTTTTTTGGTGCTAAAATAACTGAAATTAAAATGCGTTGTGATAAACACATCGAGTTTTCTACAACATTTCCATGAATATCATTATTTACTTATATTATTGTGATTGCCAACTAATTTCTGTGGTATTTTCATAATATTTTCACCAAAAAAAAAATTGCTTTGCTTTTCCGTTACACATTTGTTTTAAAAAATCAACAAAATTTAATTCATGTGGTCAGATATCGATTTCCCACCAAAAGCTTGATTTAGGGTGGTTTTTGCTTTCTGAAAATATATAAAATAAAATTCTATAAAGAGCATATTAAATATGCAATCGGTCTTGAAATTAATAATGCAATGTTTTGTCCTAAGACTAACCGCTTTCCAGTTATTTCCAACTGGCTGTTTTTAGGACACTTTGCAACCTCCTTCAACTTTATGCATTCTTTCCTCCCGAAAATATGTCAAAACACTGAAAAAAATTATAAGTTCAATATAAAAATAAAAAATACTCACTGTAAATATGTGATTCTTTTTTCCATTTGTATTCAAATAATTTTTTATTATATTGATCATCTATTTTGTAATGTTAGAAATCGATTGTTTACCCTTAAAATTCACCTATCGTAATTAGAACCCCATATTGCACATGTGTACAGGGAGTCCTTTCAAATGATGCATCGATCGTGTAAATCAGTACAGTAGTTTAGATACACACTGTATAAGATAATAATGTCAATTTTATTATTATCTCATTTATTCTTTTGGAGCTATGAGGCTGTAAGGGACGGACGGACAAACTGACAGAGTATTAATAAGAATAGTTGGTGTGCGAATCTTAAAAAGCATTACTAACGTTATTATACAGTATATATATTTTCCATTCTACCTCAAAGCAAGATAATTTTGCTTTTATTAGAGTTGAGCTTTTTGATTGAATATACAGTAACAAATATTGAAAGCAAAATTAATGAGACAAAATATTTCAAAAGAAATGTATCCAATATAAAAGTAAACTATTGGTTTCTGCAAACACTTGATCTGGAAATGATCGTTATTAAGCGGAATAAAAAGTATTCGAGAGCAAATAGAACTTGGCGCATCGTTGTTTACAAATGAATGTAAAAAAGTACTGCGGTAAAGATTCTCCTTTCTTTCGGGG
Source organism: Xanthostigma xanthostigma (assembly GCA_963575645.1). Taxonomy (NCBI): domain Eukaryota; kingdom Metazoa; phylum Arthropoda; class Insecta; order Raphidioptera; family Raphidiidae; genus Xanthostigma; species Xanthostigma xanthostigma. Next base: position 27,126,945 of record OY754471.1, read on the forward strand.
GAATAGCGCCGCATTCACTTCGAACATTGAAATACGGGATGTTGAAAAATCACAATCTTGATTTTACACCGCAAATATTTTGGTCGTAGTTAGCGTATTTGCTGACACAAAGTAGTATAACATTATTTTTTTTTTGCGAATTTTTCAAAAACAGATAGTCCGTAATTACTTTATAACTTTTAAAATATAGCATAGTGTTTTGTTTGCTAAGTTGTTAAGAAACACTCATTGTTACATTGCTATACTAGAAAAATTTTACCAACCAAACAATGTCACCATTATACGAACCCCGAATCTTTCCACTATCGCGGCGGACTGAGTTACATTACTCTATAGTGACACAGCAATGCCAATTAATCATTCTAATATATAACAATTTGTAACTGTTCATTTCACATCATGCGAGAGCTTTTTTTTAGAAACTTTAAGTAGATATGACAATACATTTAAATGCTTCAATGTATGTACCACAGGATCGGGCACTGATATCCTACTTTTTTAATTTGTAATAAAATTGTTTTGTTTCTTTTCTGTTCATGATAATATTGTATTAATTAATTAATGGTCTGGACGAAATAAATACAATGACATTTCTGCGGTGAATATTAGAATGTAATTTATTTTTTATATTTTCAGATGTTATGACGTTGAAATGAGTTTTATTTTTAAACGCATAATTTTTTAACAGGATTTTTTCATAACATTATGAATAAAATATTATTTTAAAAACGAACTTTTGAACAAATATGCAGAACAGAGTGTTTTATAATCGTTTATATTTAAATATTTGTCTTATCGTCTGATTATATTCTTCAATAAATATAATTTTCGACTATTTTTTTTTTAACTATTGAATTTTTATTCAGTTTGTCATAAATCAAAGACAAATGTTTTAAGAAATGTAAAAAGTTCATAGAGATAACAATATCAAATGATACGTTCTTATGTAAGTGACGTGATTTTTTCAAAAAGGTTAGCAACTTTATTAGACATGTCGTATATAAAACCCTCTTATTGTTAGTAGGTATGTACAAGATCTACTACACCAATTAGTCGAAATAAGAACAGATAAAAGCAAAACAAAAAAGACACTAATCACTTCGATCGCTCAAACCTATACACAAGTAGACGTACAAATGACAGGGAAAATGCTGTTCCACTAATAATCGTATTGCAGAATAAAAGCAACTGATTTTAGTACATACGATGTACAGAATATTTTTGTCATACGGCTCAATCAATGAAACTGTTTTTCATTTATATTTATATTGACATTTTGAATGAAACCTGAAAATTTATATCTGGATACAAATTCACACAAATAATAAATATATATATAATAAACAACGTTTTTGTTTAAGAAAATCTATCTCATCATTTTCTCAGACCATACACAAATTTAGCTCAGAATAGCTTAGTGAATTTCCGTCGCGCTTTACATTTATCGCTCACTGCTCATCCCTTTTTTGCCGGAGCGTAATAATATACAAACATGTATTGCTTGGAAACAAATAGACTTTTAAAGAGTGAAATATTTTTTCTAATCGGTGCAGTAGCTTCTCAGATTATCTTCCGTAAACAAAAAAACAAACATGAATTATATTAGAAACAAGATTTCATTAAAATGTACATATCAAAAATGAAAAAAAAAAATAATATTTATTCTAGGTTCATGATTAGAAAAGCCCCAGATCGTAAACTCTACGATCTATATTTATTATTGTAATGATGCATGCTTTCATAATAATGAACCGAATTTAATTTTTTTTCTTTTTAAGACATTTTAAAAGAATCTTGTATAAAAAATATCTATTTTATTTTGAAATGTTTAGTCAATAGTAATTTCTGACCTGACAAAAAAAATTACTAGAGACACGTTCTCCCACCACCAACACCGAGACCTCCGCCGCATTTTATTTTTCCCATTTTTAACTAGTTAGGTATTCTATTGTTATTATAGGCAAAATATCGGAATATTGTATTGTTATTTGAACTACATCCGACTGCAAAGTTCACGTCAATTGGGCAAGCGGTCAAAAGATTTCTTGCAGCGTACCAGACAATTGAAACTAAATGAAAGATTGTAATAAAATTGATCCCCTTGTACTTGAATTTACTTTATGTCGAGCAAATCGATATTAAAAACTAGAAGTTATTCAAACTGGACTAGTTCGAATCAAATTGGTAATCTCTTATATGACGCAACGTTTTTTTTAAGGCGTTGGACTATATCGAGTTTAGTGGGAGTTTGAAGTAGAGGGACGCCGAGACAAAAACCTGGTATTTCTACTAGTCTACATTATAGAAAAAAATAGTTTTCATGTCTGTAGAAAAATCAAGTTAACAGGACGAAGGTATTTTTGTAATAATAATAATTCATTAAGAGAACCCAAATTCCTTTCATTATTTTAAATTATCCAGATATTAGTTTTGACACTGACTGAAGCGCTGGAAATATGGCGGTAATTTATTAGAAAAGTAGCAATTAGTTTTTATAAAATGGATTGTCATGGCTCAACGTTACAAACGGGATTTGAGTGTGAGTATTCACGTTCAAGAACATTTAACATATGTTGGATTTTTCAGTAAAGTAGGTTTCATTCTATAATACTATGATCTATGTATGTAGATATGAATTGTTGGCGTCGACGAGGTTGTTACACAGATCGGAAGTATGAGAAAGAGAGAGGAACAATGATGAGGGGTGGAGTAAGCTGAAGGCGATTGGTAGCAGATGCTGCGGTCGGTATAACGCCGTAGCTGTTCTACGTTCAATCTTCGTTAATCTGTTGTTGAACCGACAGCGCGCGCTAGGCGCTTGTAGTACCTACCTATGATCGGACGCACAATGCACTACGGTCACATTGCTTCGACTCGTCAAATGTAGAAAAACAAATACCGTTTACATTAGCAACGTCAAATACTTTTGAGCATTGGGAGCAATCGGTTTTTTTTTTTGTTTTGAGTGGTCATTATTGTGTATACGTTACTTATTACTGGTTCTTCCATTCCACATTTTGGCGGCTACATTCAACACTGCAACAATTCACTGCGCACATCACATGCGCCAATAGCGATCCAAGAAACAGTAACTATACCGTGTATAGATAGGTTGTGCCGGCAGTAATAAGTATCGAAAGACATACTGCAACTACTCAGCTATTAGTTAGTAATGGGAGTAACAAACACAATCTTCTTGAATAACGATTACTAAATAGCGGATACTTAAAATAGGTATTGATAAACGAAAAAGTTTTAATAAAATACAAAATTGTAAGTAGACCTCTCTCTCTCTCTCTCTCTCTCTCTCTCTCTCTCTCTCTCTTTCTCTCTCTCTCTCTCTCTCTCTCTTTACTTGTGATATTTTGTTTAGGCATACCGATAAACACATTTTAGTAAACAATAATAATAACACAAATTATTAGTAATTAAGATAAATAAATACATACGGTATAAAAACTACCAAATTACATTACACATTTCTTATTTCATCTAGGTGAAAAAACATATTTCCATAATATTGTTAAACCTATAAACTTCACTCAAAGAAAACAGAAATAATTTTGATGAAATCTGATATACCTACTATTTACTAGTAGTTAAAGAGATTACCTTTTATCTAGCTACAATTAGGTTAAGGATAAGGTTTCTCTATCAAAGTCGTAAAATATGTTTATTTGACATCCAAACATTTACTGAGGTAATAATATAGTATTTCTGTCAGCAGCTGTAAGGCGTCACGGATAATTTAACGCTATATTTATATTCTACTTAAAAGTTCATCTGAAAGATATCGATACAAACAGATAATAAAATCAAAATCGGAATTAATATGAACAGACGCCACAGATAAACACAAGTAGGTATAATTGAAAAATTTAACAGGACGCCTAGTGTGTCAAAAACTTCCCACAGATGTAGGGCACATTATTCATCAATGTTTGAGTATAAAAAAGTGTGTACCTCCATCGCACAAATACGCACGTACTTAACCATGTATGAACGAAATCGGAGATAATTATTTATTAACGCAGCTTTGATTTAGTTTTCTTATAATATATAACTACTTAGGCATGTTGATAGTTTAGTTTACAATGGGGTTTTTTGCGTCATATAAATTGACTATTATATTCTGTACAAAATTATACCTAAATCACTGTACTTAATCCGATTTCTAATACGCTTAAAAACCCATTATAAATAATTTTGAAAACTCCACCCGTGATTTTGTGACATCATACGTAGTTTGTGGTTACATACAAACTACAATCAGGGCGCCTTTTTTAATTTTCTATATAGTTTAAAATTACTGTGCTTCAACGGCCCTTCAATATTTCTTAAGTTTTAGAGTTTTCTACAAATTGAGAGATGTTTTCGATCTACAAAATAAAAATCCGACCAGTACATGTTGAACACGCACATGATAGGTTTCGTAGTGTTTGTATAACTTACTTAAGGGTCTATTTATGGATCTCAATCTTTGTTTCACAAATATCAAAACCTGACCTAAAAATTCGCCAATGTAATATGTACAGTATAACGTTTGTGACATATGGACAGGGACATAACGAAATGGTAAGAGTTCCGTATTTTACCATTTGGCTACGAAACCCTAAAAATAATAAACAAAACTATTAAAAAAAAATAAAATAAAAGATATAAAAAATTACTAAATAAAAGTTGAAAAAAAAAGATTAAAAATAACATTACATTAAGTCGAGCCTCGATAAATCGAAAACCTCCAGAACTTGAATAAATGTTTTGTTCCCATCACTTCAAGCCGTGAAATCTCAACCCTCTATAGGTCGAATTAATCTCTACAAGCCATTTCGGTACATGTTTTTCCTTCATAACTCTAAAAAAAAATTGGACCTCTGTATCTCGAACATAGCAATGTTTGGTTTTACAACCTTTACAACTTGAACCTCAAATATAGACAAAAATCTTAACCTCTACAAGTCGAAAATTTCCTTACAAAATCCACCTATATCGAAATCCTTCATAAGTCGAAAACTCTATAGTTCGAATTTTTTGACGTCTCTCTTAAATTTTGACTTAAAGAGGTCCTATATTATACATAAATGTCAATTGGAATAATATGAAAAAAGGTAAAAATAAACGTTTTTTGATGTCGGTCGCGATAAGCCGTCACTTTATCAACTAATCTATGGACTTCTATATAACTAGCTGTAAAAAATCATGAAATAAAATTGTTTATAAAAATTAAACTAGATACTGAATGCATTTTAGCGAATTTAAACTAAGTTCTAGTTTGGTAGTAGGCAAAGTGAATATATAGTGCGATATAAAATATACTATAAGGAACACCTGTACCTTAATATAAAATAATTTTCGTTGAAAGGGTTTATAAAGTGCAATTCTCTTAATTTTTGTCACATTTTTTAGTCACAGGCTGCAAAGTTAACGACTTTAAGAGCTCATATCTCGGAAAATATTCACCTAAGAAAAAAAAGTCATCAAAGAACTTTTATTGTGTTTTTAAAGACCTGTTCAACGATATCCCATTAAATGGGGTGCGCGAAAATAAAAATTTTTGTCCCATCTGTATGGAAAGGTACCCATGAATTATTTTTGTCATAACTTCGTTACACAATTGTATGGCGGTTCACATAAGACATTTGCCTGTAAAATTTCATCCGATTCGGTGTAAAAATGGCGATGTTATAACGCTGTGAGATATGAACAGATAGACGAACGGATGGACGAGCGGACATGACGAAATTATAAGAGATTCGTTTTTGTCATTTGGCTACGGAACCCTAAAAATTCGACGAAAAATTCATGTAAGCATTCAATGATAGACAATAACTGGGTCGATTATAATTACTGAATGGATAAGCTGTATCATTATGAAAGGTTAGTGATGTGAAGAGGAAAATATATTTTTATAGAAAATTTTCCACGTAACAAAGGTAATTTTTTATAGGACATATTTGAACTTTCCATGTCTTCTTTTATTAGTTATTTTCTGTACCATTTAAACAAAAACAACCAGGTTATAATTCTAACTTTATAATCCGCATGATTAAAGATAAGTTTGATTCTGTTTTACTTTGTTTTATTTGGAACTCACAGCAGATCAATTCATCCTATTTAATAATTAAGGAGCACTCAGAAAATGAATTCTCTTGTTATTTCATAAACAAAGTAATAAGATAGATGCAGAGGCCAGAAGATGGCGCCACTGCACTGGCTGCTGCAGTTATAAAGCGAATTCCCCTCATGTAGATTGGGATAAAAAAAATGCATGCTGCTCTCTTTCAGGAATAATTATTGTTTTTTTGTTGGAAGGGAAAAACTCAAAAGGGCATCACATCCAGAGTTGATGGAGATACTCGAGTTTTGTTTACTTGTAGCCTCTAATAAACGACAGTTTAATTTTACAGATACCTTTTCAATTTAGTGGCTTGGAAAATTTTCTGTTTCAAAATTTCCCGGAAAACCAACAAGATGTTAAAGAATTGAAAAAGTAAACTAAAATTTAGGAAATTATAAAATATTGAAAAGAAAAAAAAAGCGAAAAACACTTAAATAATTTATTTTTAACTTTATTGGCTATAAGCACCCAAAACTTAAATGTCGTCACTGTTCTATAAATGACGGTTGTGCGAACTGGGTACGTGTGACAGACTGGTTGTAATTATTTTGATAATTCCAAAATTACAAAAAAAAATATAATTGTGAAGTGAGTACAATAAAATGCAAAATTATAAAATTTATCGCAATATTTTGATCCTATGCCAGGAAGAATTATCATCATTTCTAAAGGAAGCTAGTACGTGTGTGCTAGACATATTAAAGTTTCCCTTGAGCACACAAATACATTAACATTTATAACATATTCATATCCAAAAGTTACAGAGCTATAATAACAATCGAAGAATCTCGTTAGAGATTCTTTTCTGTGCTAAATGCCGACGTATCTCTAACGTATTCTTATACATTGATTTTGCCTAGCTCCCATATAACGCCGTGTATATGAGACCAGTTTCCAAGTTTTATAGTTCTGTGACCACGTGACTTTCATAGGACCGATTTTTCGTATCACCCATATATACTTCTGTACCACAATAACAGCTTATATTGCGGGTGTGCCCGTGGACTAACGGTTACGACGTTAGACTAGTAATAACACTAATAACAGGGTCTCGGGTTCGATTCCCGCCGGCATCATTGGAAATTTTTTTTTTCTACTCCATTTTATTTCCACTTGATATTTATATATAATCATATTTTTATATTTTTTTTTAATTTAAAATTTTTTTTTATATTTTTAATTGTTTTTTTTTATTTTTAATTTATTTTCTCAATTTTTTTCTCATATACATATTTTTATTTCTTTTTTAATTTTAAATTTTTTTTATTTTCTTCTTTTTTGAAAAATACACTTTCGTCAAATTTTTTATTAAAAAATAACAAAATATATGATTGAAGTTAGATTTAAATAATTTAATTTATTCAAAAACATATTCATCATAAAAAGTGCAACAAAAATTAAAAAGAGGAAAGTTTTCAAAGTGAAACTTCTTTTTTAACGCAAAATAAGTATTTTACAAATGATATGAAAAAAATTTTGTATTTTTAATGGTTGGCCTTGTTCATTGATTTTTTCCATGCCTTCAAAATTGGCCTTCATGGAATCTGTGGCCTCTTAATTCTAAAAATGCACACATGTTTATTTTTTGGAGAAATAAAAATAATGTCTCACACTTTGGAAAAAGACGTGAAATCTTAAAAAAAACACTTCGGAGAAGTAAAAACTTCGTTCTGTGCTAAATTCAAAAACTTGAGGCGACTGAATCTCAGAATTATAACTAAAAAAAAAAAGAATTTCGAGGCAGACAAAAAATTGAAATCAAGCTCGAAATTCTGTGCCTAAGACGTCGAAAAAAAAAAAGAATTTTGAGGCAGACAAGGAATTGAAATCCAACTTCGAAATTCTGTGCTTATAAAAGCTACAAGAGCAACAGCAAAAAAAAGTGCACAGACGGCGTTTTTTTAGTGGTAACTAAAGGAGTTATGCGAACACCGTCTTTGCATTTTTTTGCTGTTGCTCTTGTAGCTTTTATAAGCACAGAATTTCGAAGTTGGATTTCAATTCCTTGTCTGCCTCAAAATTCTTTTTTTTTTTCGACGTCTTAGGCACAGAATTTCGAGCTTGATTTCAATTTTTTGTCTGCCTCGAAATTCTTTTTTTTTTTAGTTATAATTCTGAGATTCATAATAATATACAGTGTATAATAAAAAATTTTCCTGTACAGCTTCTGTGAAACTATTCGATATGAATAATAAATATGTTATAATATTTAGCTAATTTTTATGCTCAAGAACAACTTTACAAGAATTATTATTATTTTACCAATATTTTTATACGTAACATTTATGATAATACAATTTATAATAAAAATTATTGTTTATTAGAGACTGTATAAAAACGTGTCAGGTTTTTCAGGTATAAGGTGAAGTTGAATTGTGAGATCATCCCTTTTTGTGTATACTAATGCACAACGTATTTTGTACCTTCGTTACGTTTTAATACAGAAACGGACATTCGAAGGACTCTTTTTATCTCTCATTCCTTCTCCCTGTCTGATGAACAACGGACCGTTGAGGTTTTACATTTTAATCTACTGTGAAAATATGACTGAATTGAAAATGCTGTATTACAAAATATTTCACTTTGAGAGCGCATAATGTTGCCCTGCTTACAGAATACGTCGAATCTGCATTGAAACGAATTTTACACTCGGCAGGAAAGAAACTTGTATAAAATAGTTTTTCCATGGCTTTTTTCATTTTTATTTAAACACATCGAAACAGAAAAAAAGTATCCGTATTTTTTTCTTACAAATTATTAACGATTATAATAAATTTGATATTTTAAGAAACTAGAAACAAAACAATCTTGTTTTTATGATTTTTCAGTTTCTGTTTAGTAATTAATTGCAAAATATAAAACTCTATCTATACTTTTTATTTAAGCAAAACTGTTGTAGGTATTATGCAATATATATACTATTTAGTGTGGTAAAATGGGCGAAAAAGGGCCAACCGTCCATTTTTAGGTAGCTAGCGTTTTTTTTTCTATTTGGAATTCGTAATGAGGTCGTTGATGAGTTTGAAACTGAGTTTCAGAACGAGGAATGTTCCTATTTGGCCATCATTTTAAATATAACTGTGTAAGTAGTTAATTTTTTGCTGCATCTGTGACATCATAGATCTGCTATACGTGAACAGATCTTAATGCGGTTTTCTTTATATGACAAAACATTTTTGCAGAAAGGTTGTAGGATACAAAAAAACAACGAATAAAATACAGAAAAGTCTGTTAGAAGCCCAATAACATATTCATTACGAAATGATAAAATATTATAGGTACACAGGGATAACTAATATTTTTAGTTATAAAATATTTTAATAAATAAGCAATAAATTAAAATGCTTAAAACATTATTATTATAAAATGATAGGTCAAAAAGTTACTAATTAAAGTTGTAGAGAATTTTAATATCTATAAAATTCACGGTTACGGAGATATAGATATCATATCCTTCATTTCAAGATGGCAGTCGAATAGGGGCATCCTTGACTAACCACTAACGGTCCTATGAAACCCAAAAGAAAAAGTAAAAATCGCTGCATACCAAAACTGAACGAGTGAATGACGGTTTGGCTGCACTTATCTATACAAATAAATAAAATTCAAGTATCTGTTTGTATTGTCAAAATAACAGCTTTTTACTAATTGCATAATTATGAAATAAACGGTACTTATAACAAAAAACTATTTTTAAAATTTTTGTTTGGCTGTCTGTTTGTTCCGGCTAGTCTTTGAAATGACTGGACCTATTTTGAAGGCAGATAGCTGATGTCATAAGGAGTAACTTAGGCTACTCTTATTTTAGAAAAAGAATTAGGGTTTCGCGCCAAAAAAAAAACCTTAAAAATGCGATTCAAGGGAAGTATTGTCACGTCCAGGGAAGTGGGCGGGTGTCTAGGTAGTCTAGCCAGTTCTAGATAAAACAGTTCCATTTATCTGTGCACTATACAACATAATTTCATAAAGAAATCTATCTGATAGCAAACAAGAGACTAGGATGAACTTACTTTAAGTATTTTTTATGCACTGATTCACATGCAAACAAGGTAAAAACGTTTCTCTCATAAGAAAACATTTTTTAAATATAAATTGAAGACTTAAATTGAGACGTACGATCAAAAGGGTTATGTTACAAAAGAATGATAACGCAAACTGGTTTGATGTATGAGTGTGACAAACTTGACGATACTGCCCGCTTATACATGTGTACAGTAACAAACACTTCTTTAGTGGGGCAAATTCCAGCCAATTGGGCGACAGGACCGTTCCAACTTCAATAATATTGACATTTGATATAGTATAGAAAAGAAAACAAAATTTCTAATATCGCGTGAGGTGACGGGGGTAATGGCTAGTATTCAATTAGATCGTTGCCATGGTTACCTATATAATATTATGTTCACGTCATGTAAAAATTAACCAAATAATGCTTAACTAGTTTATTTCTGACAGATCCACAGAACAAAAAAACATCCATTTTTTTATTTTCAAAATATTTCCGAAACTATAAAGTTTAAAAAACAATTTTTTTAACCCAACTTTCTTGAAAAAATAAGTGAGTGAAATAATGAGTTTTGACCTAAACTAGTACCTACCATTTTCTATTTGTCGGTTGGAATGGTATAAGATCGAGAAAGCAACGTAAATAATTTAAGTACTAATAATTTATTTGCATCTATGAAAATATTTTTTATGATTTGTTTTGCCCTGTATTTACAAGTATCACATATTAATATATAATTTGAGTTTGTTCAGTTGTATTATTATATGTTCCTGGCGCGAAAAATGAACAGTGCCCGTTATGTCAAAAAAAAATTTTGGATGGTGGTTCAGGACCGTATAAAAAAAAACGCGTTCCATAAATAAGCTGTATAGGGAAACAAAATAAAAACTATCTACAATATATAATATATAAAACCAATATGTTCCTACTGAAAACACATATTATGTATGATTATATGCAATGTATGGACCCCTAAAACATTAACATGTATCGACGGTATTTTTTTCGCTAAATAAATCCGTTTTGCCCACCTTGTTATACAAAACTATTTTTTTTAATTTTTTTTTATAGAAGATATCCTTCTAACTCCGCCGTCTTCTATGTGTTAGGGTCAATGCACATAATATGCAAATTTTTACTCAACTACCGCAAAATCAAAAGGAAGGACTATGATTTTAGCAGTCTATTACGTACTATGTAGATTGATATAGATGTTTCCTCTTAGACATCAAATTAGTGAACTGACTTTCGTAAATGCGGTGCCGATGGAATCGTCCGAAGCAATGTCAAGATACTGTCATAGGCTAAACAAAATCCAATATTGCCCACCATAATGCAATTATTTGGAGTTGCGTGCTGTGATTTTGTTTATTAAACATCAGCTTATGTAGAAAAAAAAAATAAATGAGACAGCATTATTTTTTATTTTATATAAATAATTAGGGACTCGAAAACAGAAATTTTTTCTTCAGCTTTCCCGGATAATGATATCAAATTAAAAATACTATTTCACGTTTTAGTTCGTTCATTTTCTGCCTTTAGATAGTCGGATTTTTTGTAGCACTTATAGCGCTTGAAGACCATCAATTAATGTAGCTACGAACAGCGTAAAACTGTATTATCTTTGCTAAATAACTGATATGAAAGAGAAATTTCGAGTAGCTCAAACTTAGCGATGCAGTATCAATACAATTGCCAAATCGGGCATTTTATATTATACAATAAGTAGCATGAGTACATGAGCTAAAAATGATCTTTATTTGATTTAGATAAAATGTGTAGGTAATGCGTTCTTCGTAAGTACGGTATCTGCCGCCACTCCACACAAGGGAAGTCAATATTTACGTACCTTACATAATTAGATAACTCCGTAAAGAGTTAATTACGACTAGTAAATATTATACTTCCTTTATTTTCAGTATTATACATTGGGTTATAGTTAAAATTATTTCCTCTTGACCACATTAATATAACATGAGAAAATATTTAATAGTAAACATTTAAATTAAACATATATTCAAACTTATATGTAAATGAAATACTCATCCCAAAAATCATTTATTTTTACGCACTCCTATAATTTTGATGACCTTTGAGAGGAGTCTTAAAGGATTAACATTTCTTGTTGAAGCATTAAAATGTATTTACAATACTAATATATGTACAATACATGTTGAGGATCTTGTTTAGACATCGGCGTGTGAACACATGCATCCCTATTAGGGTTATGTTTTTTGAATTATTTTTATGCATCCGAAATAATTCTCTATATAGTTAATTTTTTCTATGAACTTTCTTAGTATATAATAGGTATGTTCCAAGCAGCCAGAGAACGGACACGAAACCGTTACCGTCATGCGCAGGTAACTAAAACGTGTTCACAAATCGATACTAGCTACTATGCTTGACGGTAACGGTTTCGTGTCCGTTTTCTGGCTGCTTGGAACATACTTAATGTATATATTATGTAATTTAAGTAAACCACAAAATGTCTGAAAGATCAATACTCAACGGTGTTATTCCATTAATTCATTGTTTTTGGTTTTAATTATATTAATCAGATGACATAGCTTACTTATTATTAGAGATCTTTTTTAATGTCACGCAATATAACACCTCTTGTGATCAGATACCATTTTATATTGCGTGACATTAAAAAGAATCTCTAATAATACGTTTTTCACGCGTAGGTACTAACTTCAATTTCTATAGTTTATTTATATTTATTTAGAGCACCTTCCAAACAGAAATATTAAAAAAATATAACATAGTTTCGTTACTCTGCAATAGTGGAAGATTCCGGTGTGACTTCTGGCAGTGAATTTATTTGAAGTGTAAACTTTTCAAATATCGAATTATGTCAACAATGGGTGTTTCTTAATATTATAGCAAGCTAAGAGTTATTTATTTCTATATTAATATATTTTTATAGAATTGTATAAAGAAAAATATACATATGAAAAAAAATACTTATAAATAAAACTTAAAGTGCATACTACTTTTCATGCATACTGGTGAAGATATTTTACCATTCTAACCCACAAGTGGGAAGCTACAGGACGCTGGCACCTCATATATGGAATTTCAGTTGACCAATTATACCATTTAAAAGGTCAGAAAATGGTCATAAAAGGTCACTTAATTTCATTAATTGGTCAGCAATAGAACATTTTTTATTAGCGGTTTAAGTTTTTCAAGGTCATCCAGAAATTCTGGCACCTCATTATTAATTAAATTAAAAATAATACATGTACCTCATAGAAAATTGTGTGCTGATAATTGGTCAGCTAAAATAAATAATTGGTCAATCGATTTTCATTAAAAAATCAATAATTAAGTTGTGTTCGCGCTACTCTTATTTGAAATTATATGGTGGAGGTGCCGTGATTATTACCCGTTCTTCACCACATTTCTCTATAAGTTCTAACATGCAGTTGTATTGATTATGCTGAATTCTATTGAAATTAATAAAAATGAAAATACATCAATTATACCATTTAAAAGGTCAGAAAATGGTCATTAAAGGTCACTTGGTTTCATTAATTGGTCAGCAATAGAACATTTTTTATTAGCGGTTTAAGTTTTTCAAGGTCATCCAGAAATTCTGGCACCTCATTATTAATTAAATTAAAAATAATACTTATGCCACATAGAAAACTGTTTGCTGATAATTGGTCAGCTAAAATAAATAATTGGTCAATCGATTTTCATTAAAAAATCAATAATTAAGTTGTGTTCGCGCTACTCTTATTTGAAATTATATGGTGGAGGTGCCGTGATTATTACCCGTTCTTCACCACATTTCTCTATAAGTTCTAACATGCAGTTGTATTGATTATGCTGAATTCTATTGAAATTAATAAAAATTAAAATACATCAATTATACCATTTAAAAGGTCAGAAAATGGTCATTAAAGGTCACTTGGTTTCATTAATTGGTCAGCAATACAAAAATTTTTATAAGCGGTTCAATTTTTTTCGGTCATCTAGAAATTTTAATACCTCATTGTTAATTAAATTAAAAATAATACTTATGCCACATAGAAAACTGTTTGCTGATAATTGGTCAGCTAAAATAAATAATTGGTCAATCGAATTTCATTTAAAAATGCATTAATTACGTTGTGTTCGCGCTACCGCGCATGCGCTATCTTATTTATAATTATATGGTGGAGGTGCCGTGATTATTACTTGTATAGGACTGTTTATATGATAACGCGCGTTGGTGGCGCGTTGAACGCGCGTTATCATATAAACAGTCCTATACAATTGTATAGAAGCTGTAAACGCGCGTTGGGCCAACGCGCGTTGAACGCCTCTCATATAAACTAGGCCTAATTGGTGTATTTTAATTTTTATTAATTTCAATAGAATTCAACATAATCATTACAACTGCATGTTAAAATTATAGACATGTGGTGAGAAACGGGTAATAATCACGGCACCTCCACCATATAATTTCAAATAAGAGTAGCGCGAACACAACTTAATTATTGATTTTTTAATGAAAATCGATTGACCAATTATTTATTTTAGCTGACCAATTATCAGCACACAATTTTCTATGAGGTACATGTATTATTTTTAATTTAATTAATAATGAGGTGCCAGAATTTCTGGATGACCTTGAAAAACTTAAACCGCTAATAAAAAATGTTCTATTGCTGACCAATTAATGAAATTAAGTGACCTTTTATGACCATTTTCTGACCTTTTAAATGGTATAATTGGTCAACTGAAATTCCATATATGAGGTGCCAGCTCAAGTGGGAATGGTACTAGTTTAGGTCAAAATCACTTTTCAAAATTTTACAAAAAACACATTTTTTGAAAAATTCTGTACGTCTTTATAGTCTGTTAGTCTGTTAACACGATACAAGTCAAACGGATGAGCAGATTGAAACCAAATTTTGAGAGGATGTTTGATATGCAAATATGAAGAGTCCTATTGTTTTTGGGGAAAATCGGCGCATGCGCAGAAGAGATGTATCGGTGTTCTTTTTTATAATAATGGTATACTTTTTATAACGGCTTAATATTCTATTTATTTTTTCAAGAAAGTTTCGTTAAATTTTTTTTTCTTAACTTAATAGTTCCAGAAATATTTTGAAAATAAAAAAAACTGTTCTTTATGTTTTGTAGATCTGTCAGAAATAAACCAGTTAGGCATGCTTTGATTAATTTTTACATGACGTGAAACATATTATGTAGGTAACCATGGCAACGACTAGCAAATATAATATTGAATATTAGCCATTACCCGTCGTACCTCGCGCGATATCAGAAATTTTATTTTCTTTATTATACTATATCAAATGTCAACATTTTGCAGTTGTAATGGTCCCATCGTCCAATTGGCTGAAATTTTTTATGTAAAAATCAGCATTAACTCAACCAGCTACGGGAAAATCATCCCTGACTTAAGCAATATTATATTATTTCAGTCGGTAACTGTTTAATGTCGGGGATAATATTACAATTATAAGGTTACTAGATTTGACACAGAATCGCAATAATAATAATAGTAATAATAATAATAAGTTCAAAAATAAATATCGTAAATTCTGCACATTTAAATTGCATAAATGTTGTTCTAATGTAATTATTATAATATGATTTTTTGAATTGCAACCTTAAGTAAATGTTACTGGGAACGTACAAGACTATTTTCTATCAATCAGCTATTTTGGGATCGTTTCATTGATTATAATTTCTCCCTAGCACATGTATTGTAGTACTTGATAAATCTAGTCACTTTATACATAAAAGAGACATGTAACTTTTAAAATCGGTCAACAACCATTCTTAACGAGACGCGGCCACCCATACTAAATGTAGCCCTGCACTTAACTAGGCTGTGTGAGTAACATAATGCATCATGAATGTGACAGATTTAAAAGCTTTGTTTCATTATCGAAATACGTTTGTACTACAATACCACCGTTGTCTGTCAAATTGGTTTTGTTGTAATACCTATGTTCTATATTGTTTATATATATATAGCTTTCAGCTTTGCAAAAGTGATCGTACAGTTATGTACAGGCTGTATCACAGAAAACCATACCTACATAGGGAAAACTCTATTGTGCAAATTAGATCAACGATTACTTTGGCCACATATGAGAATGGGTATCATGGTAACGCTGACTAACCATTATTTAATAACAATAATAGCTAATAATGAATAATTAGATATATCAGTTAAAATTTTTCTTTAATATTAAATGAATTTATTTTTATTAATAAAACATTTTTTGACGTGATAACGTCTTATAAATTGATGAATCACCAATATTATAAATTGATAAAGCACCGGCTGCATGTACGAAAAAGTGTAACGCGTAACGCATAACGCGTAACGTTCCGCCTGACCCTGTGCGTGCTTTTTGCTAATTTCTCGCTCAATTTAAATCAGATCGGTTTGAAACCAGTCTTAAACGAAAGAGGAGAACATTTTACATAGATTTCGTATAACAGAATTTGCCTAAACAGTTTTTTTATACAAATTTATATAGAAAAATATTTTATACAAATTTATATAGAAAAATAGCTGTATAAATGCAATGTTGTCTAATGCATGGCGCGACGCGGTCGGTTGTCTTTGTTTGCCGTACATGGAAATTAGAAGCAAACGTATGTCTTGTCTTAACATGAAAACGGCTGCATTTCTAATGTTTAATTCAATTTTTTGACATTAGTATATTGTGAAATGCAACGCCTTCTAAGTTAAGTATTGGAATAACTAATTATTATTAGAACATAATACTTTGACAGTTGCAAACGTCACTTTTGACATTTCTTATCATTCCGACACCAAGGATAAGCGGATTGAAACCAAATTTTGGGAGGTTTAGGTTATGTATTACGGAATACGTTATCACGTAAAACTATCGTCCGTAAACCGACTTTACAGACAACCAACTTTGTTATTGATAAAATATTTCTTTACTTATAATAATTAAACTAAATAAACAGTTAAAATAAAAAAATAAAGCAAATGTTCAAATAAACCTACATTTTTAATTGAACAGTGGCTTAATCGGTTATAAAAACTTTCTTTTACTTTGTCTAAAATTACTAAACTGTCAAATGAACAGTAACATGCATTTATTACTGTATACGTAGGTACATCATGGTAACGACCTCTCAATAAAGAGTAAAGCAATATCTGATATTAACTAAATTTGTACTGTGTGCTTTTCCCTAAGTACGTTTTCCTGTGATACGCCCTGTATATCTCAACATTATGTATTTTAACTGTAGGTACATCGTGATTCAGAATTAATGTCAGATTTCCTACGCCAGAAGATGGCTCAGACGATGGTTCTGACTGAAAATTCTGGCCACACGCGTGTTAGACGCGCACATGATAATATTCCGTAGTGATAGCGTGACGTATTTATAAAGATATTCTTACAAAAAATAAAAAATTCTGCTCTTGTTGATATCTGTCAAAACCGTAACTATATAAACTAATTAACATAAATATTTGCTTGTGTTGAGAAATCTTACCTCAGGACCGGTTTTTTTTCATAAACTAATTTTGCAAGTGTTCATTATATTTTTTCAATAAAAGTACTAAGGGCTACATTCAGGAATTTTTTCAGACTTTTTGCATCAAAAGTTAACAAACTTCAGGGGAGGGGTGCTTTCATACCAACTTTGAAAGCAAATAATATGTTGTAAATGAAAATTTAAACAAAAATGTACTTATAACATTTTTTGTTGTATTCTAGAAAACCTATTCTATTTAAAGACAACCTATTCAATGAAGTAAGTAAAAAAGTTTGAGTACACTTTCCACTATACGGTATGTGGGAGGGAGTTAAAAATCTACACTTGTAGGTATATCAAATTTTATCTCTGTTGGTATTCATCCAGTTGCAGTTCATCATGCTCTAAAAAAATCCACATAATTTTTGAGTGAAGAATTTTAATGTTAGAACTTTCCGCTTCAAAGCTATTCTTTCAAAATATAGCTGCGATTTTTTCTCACGAAGTTATCAGCTGTTGAAGGAAACATGATCATGACTCCTGAAGAAATGATTTTGTATGATCTCTGTGCAAATCTCAAGGCTGCTTTCTAATTGGTGTTTTCTTTTTTAGACGAAGTTGACGTCTTTTTTTTGTTGAAAGCTTTGCCAGCTCAGCACACATGGGCTATTCATAACAGTGTTCATAACGATTTTTGGTCACTGTAAAAATATGTTATACGTCAACCGACAGGTTTTGTTGTTACTATATTTTATTTTATTTGTTTACAGATCGACTGATCGGCTTATGTTATTAGATCTACTGATATTTTGCGTTTAAGCCTCCTGGGGGATGGATCATTTGAGAGATTATAAAAAATGGCACTAGCACACTAATTGATTTTATGGAAAAAAATTTAACGCATAATTTTTTATACATTGTTAAATTTTTAATATACCTAGTTCTTTGTAAATCTGATTATTTCGGACAAACCTGGGACCATCAACAATTAGACATAGCACTTTATTTTGGAAGAGTCGAACATTATTGATTTGAGTTTTCGTTTCTGTTCCACAGATTACGAACGAAGTAAGTTAAAACCAGTCTTAGTAGACATATCATTTTATAAATTGAGTTTGTAGTGGTAGGTACATCGTTAACATTCTCATAGCACTCATTTAACTTTTTGTTAATGTGATAGCGAAGTTGATGCCTGTGAGGAAATCAACTTGGCGTCCGTAAAAATTCTCTGTAAGATTAATTAATATCAACCCTAGGGTTAGCCAGCACTTGCAGCTATTTTATTTCCACAGCATCCGTATCGCTATTTGGTCTCAAGAAGAATAGTCACGCCGCAACGGTTTAATAATAAGCGTCGCTGAAATTTAACTAGCCGCAGCACATTATAACCGTCATTAAGCAATTGAGAGTTAACGTTAAAATATATATTATATACATAATTTAAAAAAAGCTAAAAAAGTTTTTATTTTTAATCGACTTAAAAAAATAGAAGGTTATAAATGTTATATGTTTACTTGATAAGTTAACTGATTTGAAAAGTTTCGGCGCCATTTTGTTCAAAATAATTCCGGATTAGTACCATAAATTTTTAATAAAAATCTATTCAGCAGTTTTTTTTTTAGTTTAGTATTAAAATATTACATAAAACGTGAATAGGCGCCGACCTCAAAACTTTGATATTTTATGCTTTTTAGTGAGACTTTTTTGAAGAAGGTTCAATTTTTAAACAAGTTTTCTATATAATTATCTACATTTTTGGTATCTAAAAATAACTTTAAGTGTAAATGTTATTAGTTCAAAGTCCTCGAATATTTTTAGTCTAATTTGGATAACGTTGATTGGAAGGTTGATTTTTACCGTCTTAAATGGTTTTGTAGACATTAACGATTTCATAAATATCTTCTGTCTTTTACAGCTGAGATTGTTTTTGTTTTAATAGTATTTTCAATAATTGTATATAAACCCGTATTTCACAATTAAATTTTTAATTTCTTTTGTTTAGTAAAGAAAAGAAACGCTTAACATTCGATGGACTTTGTTAGACATTACTGTTTTATCACCCATTAAAGTTTTTAATTAAGGAAATATTCAGCATATTATTATATATAATATCACAACACAATTAAAAATCTAAAATAACAAATAAACCCGGATGTATTTCATGCCTAACTACCAATTAAATAGTTGTAATAATGTCTAAACTATAAAGTTTAGCCAAGCAGAGAAATGAAAATAAAGTGGTTAATATTTGAGTGGTCAGATAATCCCGTACATAATATGCAGACACAATACTTTCAATACGCCTTGGTTTCGTAGTGCTCGTCAAAAGTATTTTTCTCCCTGGAATTTTTATTTACAATATGAAGGACGTATTTTGAGGGAGGTTTCTACATTGTTTCCAAACATTAAATCAAGGTTGTTGTAATGCTCCAAAATATTTAAATAAAGTTTCTGAAATTGTCCAAGCAACTCAAAAAACTTTTCTGAATTTGTAACCCACCAAAGATGTTTTTCCACAATTAACCCAATTAAGGTTTCAATAGTCTTAAGAATCATTCAAATAAGATTACTGAAATTCTTCAAAATAATTAAACATGGTTTCTGACATTCTAAAATTTTTAATCAAAGCAGCCGAAAGGCATCATCACGAGAAAATCATTTATATGAGTAAATAACCAAATTCACCACAGTGAAATAAACAACAATTATTATTTTTTGTCATAATATTACGCATCAATTGGAAGTTTAGAAATGTAGATAAAAAATATCACTTTTAAAAAAAGTAACACAGTACCTACATCAGTTATGTATAGTTGAAATTGATATTTGCGTTATAAGTAATCTAAAACCTAAAACAAAAATGTATCGCGGGACACGTTACATGCCAAAATAGGAACAAATGTTTTCGTCGTGGATATTCAACGTCAACTGGTCTGCTGAATTTTTGCGGTGACATAACTCGTGCGTTTGATGAATCTAAAGTATATCTTATTGCCCAAGTAGACCTTTCTAAGGCATTCGATTTAGTGAGCTACGACTTACTAACTGCGAAACTTAAGTCAGTTGGATTTTTAACCTTAGCTCTTTTTTGGTGTATAGATTACCTAAGTAATCGTAACATGAAGGTAATGATTAAGGACGTTATGTCTAACCTAAAGCCCATTACTTGTGAAGTGCCACAAGGTTCTATTTTAGGGCCTATTTTTTTCCTTATTTTTACTATTGACTTGCCTTGTGTCCTTGAATATTATACCGTTTACGCTTATCATTGCGGATGATACTCAGCTTGTATTAAGTTTCGACCCAAATGATTCTGCTGCATTCTCCAATTATTTTAACAGAAATATCAAGCGATTATCTAAATGAATAAACAAAAATGACCTCAAAGTTAATATAGGTAAATTTACTCTTCTTTTAGCCGCCAACAAAATATTGCGTGACAAATTTGTCAATTCTCACTCCGTTATTTGACTTTGTGATAAGCAACTGTCTAGTAATATAAAAATCTTAGGTGTATATCTTGATTCGGAACTAAATTTTTCCTTACATGTAACTAAAAAATTACAATCTGCCTATTTACGTGTCAGAGAAATATACAAATACAGATATGTTTTAGATTCGGAAGCTAAATTGCGTCT
Organism: Xanthostigma xanthostigma; assembly: GCA_963575645.1. Lineage (NCBI taxonomy): Eukaryota > Metazoa > Arthropoda > Insecta > Raphidioptera > Raphidiidae > Xanthostigma > Xanthostigma xanthostigma. The sequence continues at coordinate 27,148,201 of OY754471.1, forward strand.
AACGAACTCGTTAGTCTTATCCACTGTATACTACTGTAACCTTGTTTATTTTCCACACCTTCGTGCAGTAGATAAATCTAGACTTCAAATTTTGCAACATTTCTGCCTGCGATATGCTTATGGTGTTTGCAAATATGATCATATCACTCTATATAGACATAGAACAAACATGCAAGAAATTGATAACATCTTGCGCCTTAATTATAGCATCTTCATATTTAAAACCTTAATGACGCAAACGCCTAAATATCTTTACAGTAAAATAAAATATAAGCACGATTTACGTTGCAAAGATCAAAGTTTTGCACGACAAGGATCTGCGATAAAATGTTTAGGTTTCAACTCATTTAAAACTAAAATTAAGTCTTTACTTTAGGCTATGCTTATGGCACCATTTATTATGTTTTATTTTTAGTTTTTTTTTTTTGTAATTTAAGTTTCTTTTGTGACTGGGTTAAGTTGTAAATCAGCGTTTACGCTGAACTTCACCTTTTGAATCAATAAAGACATTTTTATTATTATTGTACATTGTGTCTCCAACGTGTTCTATTCTCATGTAGTTTATTATAATATTTAATTGAACCTTTGATGCTGAGTATTACACTCTCGAATTACTTCTAAAAAAATTGATAACGACAGATATGTTCTTTTAGTTTTGTTTTGTCCGTTCATTTGCTTCATTCTAAAAACAAAATTCCATATTACAATATTAAAAGAAATGGGTAAAAATCGATTCCAAGTTTTGATCCAAACAGGCAGGCAGATTGTAAGTTAAATAAAATCATGTAAAAAGAAACTTATTTTATAAAAGCATCCTAAACTTTATGTACCTAAAATTTTACATACAGTTACTTCCGAGGAACGGACCATGCTTATAATATCCCACAGAAGCATCCATCACATTTTTCACTGACGTTTAGAGAGTTTTTTGAACTTTGCTTATTTAAGAGTCTTCGTCCCTGCAAATACCCCCTGCACTCTTCATCTCAAATCTTTTCCCCTCGCCTAAAAACGGTTCCAGCTCTCCCGACGCTATTTTTAAAGCTAGAGGGTTCTGGTAAACGCCAAATGAAAAACAAAGAATCAGACTACAGATCCTTCAGGCGAATTTTTTGGAAAACAGTTTCGCCTACGTGTGAAATATTACGTAACTTATTATTTTTTTCAAAAGGTTGTAAGTTTTTTCAGGATTTTTTTTCAAAAAATTCGCCTGAAGGATCTGTAGTCTGATTCTTTTTCTTTCAGAACCCTCTAGCTTTAAAAATAGCGTCGGGAGAGCGCGAACAGTTTTTAGGCGAGGGGAAAAGATTTGAGATGAAGGGTGCAGGAGGTATTCGCAGGGACGAATACTCTTAAGTTTAAAACAGGTGGATAAGGCGATGCTATCGAAATGTGGATAAAGCTAAAAACCGATTTTTTTGCATTTCTAATTTCGTGTATATAGGTACATATAGTAAGTGAATCATGATACATTTTTTATACTAATTGTGACATGTTTATTGATCTGCTTATTTATTATATTGTACCTTCAGTAAACTATTTTTTCAAGGTAAACTTCTTAAGGTGTGCTTCGTGAATTTCTTGAAAGAGCTACTCGGTGAGTTAACATTACGATCAAAAGTGATGTTTCTGCGCGACCTACTAACTCCGTTTTTGCAGTAGAGCGCACCTAATATAACAAAACATTGTTTATATGTATATATAGCAACGGTTTATAAAATACACATACATCAAGAACGAATTTTCAATTTTCGTTAGTTTTTGCCTGTTTATCTATCTGCATCTGTACACTATACATATAAAAAAAAACTGTAGTCATGTATGTATTGTTTACATGTTTTACTTTAACCACGCACACTTTTTTGTTCATGCATATTTAATTTGAAAATAAATAAATAACTTATTTGTACATATTTGATGAATTCGATTAAAAAAAGCTCATTGAATTAACTTTGTATAAAACGTGGAAAATTTGAAATAATCTGTTGAAAATTCTAGCAAATTAAATGTTATATGTTATCACTTATAAATTATAATTACCCAGATAAATATAAAGATAAAAATTTAAAAGCACGCGGACAGATCAAAGTGTTGAAATCAGAAGATTAGAAACGAAGACATCTGTCCGAAAGATAAAAGTTATCATTTAGAGTTTAGAGCTACGAGCGTCGAGGAGTAGATAAAAGTGAATGGTATAATGGTCGAACCATTTGGGAGTGGTTGTGGGACTGTAGGTATATTACGTGAATGAGGCGAACGCTTGTAATACCCCAGGCGGCGTAAAAAACGAACACAGCGCGTTGGGAAATACGAGCGTCCATAAATTATTTAAATAAGTTTTTTTAATATAACTTCAGAATAAAATTATACGGTTTTGCAGAAAACGGTAATGAAAAGTCTTCGAAAGAAGTTTTTATTCTTTTCGTTTTTAATCTTAGTACTATTCACAAGAAAAATATTGACGTCTTCGTCTAATATCATTTATGATTGTAATAAATACATATTTGACATGAGGAATCAACGTATTGCTTTGCAAGAATTTATATTATATGCAGCTGCAATAGAATAATATATTATATTGATGCTCAAGAAATGAGCTGTCAGTATTTCTTAAGTTATGAGAATACCGTTATAGTAAATGTGCAAACTATAAATTAAATTCCTCAATCCCGTAATTTTATTTAACGTTATCCAATTCCCTGGAAAGTGAAGAAGAGACAAAGAAAGATAGATATGATGTTTTAATTACCGAACGGAATATCTATATAGTTTAATTGAATCAAATGTTTATTAATAGATGATATCTAGTTGTGTGATGATTTCTATTACGACGAAGTGTGATATTTTGTTAAAAACGAATGTCAGCTAACTTTAACATTTAAACGGGATGACATACCATTACGCCCGCCATATACGTGGCATTTTTTGTACGTACCGCCTATAAACTTTCACTTCATACTAAGTATATTTTTAACATTTTTGATATATCGATTGTAAAACAAACTTTACTTCTGTCAGGCTGCTTATAAAAATTACTATTCGCGCCTGCTGTTGATTTACAGATCCTTATAATGGCAGATGATAGTTTAAAAAAAATATCATTGAATAGGATAGATTGCTCAGTTTTTTTTTTCATTAGAGCACTAGTGTGCAATGGGTTACTTTAGATATCTGTAAATATTTATATAGAGCAGCTATTTGATAGGGGGTAATGCAAAAAATTATTTACAAAAACTTGAAATATCTTAAGCTTTCATTTGAACTTTGGTTTTTTGTCATTTTCAATGTTTTGAAATATTAATAAAAATATCACCCCTTCAAAATTTAATGTTGAAAGTGGAAGTCCTTTCATTTAGTAATTAAATGTAAATCTATTTCACATTATTAAGATTTTTATTTGTTTTGGAAACCAAAAAAAGCAGTTAATTGGTCACTTGTTAATTACGTAAATAATATTAGGTATTGGATGTATATTTCAACCTCAACACAGTTTTTAAAATGAACTTTTTCCCGAATAATAAAATTAGATGTTCAGGCTCGTTTTCAACCGTTATTTCAGAATTTTTTTTTAATATCAAAATAATGTACGATGTTTTCAATTTTGTTACATGTTTTACTGACATCGTAAACTAAGAAACAAAATTTTTTTTTGCTTAATTTTACGCTATTTTATAATTGTTTTTTTTAACCTAAAGTAGACAACTTTAAATGGAGGTAGGTGGGTTGCGCGGGTGATAACGTTACTTGGAGTCAACTGAATTATAAAAATTAAATTGGTTATTGTTTCGTATGCTTGTGACTCTGTCCCGTACTAGAAATAAACATTTTTAATGATAAATAACTACATGGCGGGTTTTAGAAAAAAAACAACGAGAAAATCTTGATTTTTTCGTTGAAAATCGGTTTAAAAAAATTGAAATAATTTTTATAATTAAATAATTCTAGTACCGGACGGAGCTATTGTTGTGTAGAATACCCTGTACAAAACTGAAAGCAATCGGTTGTATTCAATTGTTTCAATCACCCGCGCCGCTTAGAAAAACGTAGTTTTGAGAAAAACGCGGTTAAAGTTTTAATTTCAGATTTCTTACAAAAAATAAAAATGAATATTTACACTAATCAGCTATGCCTGCTGTATAGTAAACCTTCCGTTTCTTCAAAGGTGATAACAATTGAGAGGTAAGAGCAGGTAAGAGTCTTACCGTAAGACCGTTGCTGCTCTCGACTATATGCTATAGCTTTGTAAATATTTAATATTTCGGTCTAAAATTTTGACAGTATTTTCTCAATATATTATACTTACTAAAAATGTAAAAAAAATAAATTCGTTTTTTCAAAACCCGAACACCAGACTACGTCCATAAGGAGTGGCTAAATTGATGTTTTTCGCCCATCAAACTCTATTTAAAGATTATTTGGGGTGCAGCATATAACACTGAAACCTACCAAATTACCCTGCTATTCAATTTTTGTTTTTTGTTGCAGTCAATAATATCAAGCAAACAAGTGTGTTTGACTCATACGCATTATTTTCAGCGCTCCAATTTGATTACGCAACCGCAAAAGCAAAAAAAACTACACAGTGATGCATTTGCATCCTGCATATTATCTGTTTCACCCTAGTTGACTTGTAAATGCTTCCAATTATGTTTTGAAAACAAACATTTTTTAATTTATCTTTATACGGTTTAATTTATTATATGTATAGAGGATAGGCTTTGTATTTGATGATTTAAGCTTTATTTCAATAACAACAAGATAGGTATGCTTTAAAACACATTTAAATCAATTTTTGATCATTGGTATAACATTTAAGATTGTAGAAGAAATTTGTTTTAAATTTATTCCTGACTTTTTATAATATGTTATAATATTACCTACAGTATTTTAAAGATGAAATGATTGGAATATAAATATTTCGTATTGTTATACAAAGTACCTATGTAAATAGAAAGAAATTTAAGAAAATCATGTTAAAACTAACATTTATCCTGAATATTTAGAATATTCTCGTTGACAAATGAAAACACAAGTCTATTTTTGACTGTCTACAATCTCCCAACATGACGTACTAATCAAACTGGATTTAGAATAAACTAGTTTTTCCTAGACCAAGCTAGTTTTCCTTTGGCGTTATAATAGAAAAAAAACTATATTAGTCTAGTACAAACTAGCTTTACCGAAACGTGATAGGATTAATCCGTTTAGTCTAGGCTGGTTGATCCTAGTATAAATACATTCACGTAAGGTTAAACTGGTATGCCCTAGTCTATACAGGATAGAAAACGTAGTAGGGAAAAATGTGCTTACAAGTAAACTGATTAAAATACTACGTAACAAAAAAAATCACGATTTAATTATGTACGATATAGGTATATATTATGATTGATAAATGAAAATATTCTCTGAAGAACAATTCCAATGATGTTTCTGAGGGCTCCTTTACCTTTCTCTATGCCCAGAATTGAGTCACATTGTCTCCAATATTGTCTCACATTTTTAACATTTTGAATGCACTTTTCAGCTGTAGAACCTTCATCTTTATTAGCAATTTTCACGTCAAACTTTCTTAGGTCGTAAATATCATTTATGATTTCTTGCGGCAACTAGGCAACAAAGTCCTACTTTAGGTTCAAATCTGAATAATTCCCCTGTTTTATTTTAGATTTGGTCGCTCAACTAGTTACCTACGACTGAGTAAAACTAGACGATGCCAGTTTATCCTGAAGTGCACGTATTCATATTAAGATACACTGTTTTAACCTAGGCGAAACTGGTTTATCCTATCGTGCCTAGATAAAACTCGGCTAAACAGGTTCATCTTATCACCTAGGAAATACTACTTTATACATATACATATACCAGGTGTTTTAAAAGTCCCGGAAAGGCTTAATATTTCTTATCGCGTAAGCCGAACTAAAAATGATTTTTTTAATAACTTTTCCCTGTCTATCAAATGGCACATTTAGATTTTTGGCCATTAGACTCTAAAAGGGTACCGTAGGGCCCACCTTTGAAATTTTAAATAGAAACCATACTTTTTTATTTCTTATTCGGATTCTGCGGAAAATTTTACATACAAATACATTTTAGTATTTAGAAAGATCTAAAAATAGATCCTGTACAATAAATTCCTAAATTTCAAATGATTGACTTACTTTTATGTAAAATATTCGTTTTGGGGAGAAATTTTACTCATAGATACTTCGTAGGTCTCTAAAACTCGATTTTTAACCTTAAGGCCCTTTTATAGAGCCTCGAAAAAGGTCTAAAAGGGATCAGAGTTAAATAATAAATTAATTTTGAATTCGGTTACTTAAGGTAGTTGTCCACTTTAGAAGGCTAAACAATTTTTTTTCTCGTGTTCCTTTATTAGATGTAGATATAAAACTTTTCTTACAATATTATTTAATACTTAAATTTTACATACGAATACGTCTTAGTATTTTTTTAAACCTATCTAGAGCCCCTGAGAAGACCTAAAAATAGGCCATGTATAATAAATATTTAAATTTGGTGTGATAAACTTACTTTTACCTAAAACATTCGTTTTGAGGAGAAATTTTACTAATCGATACTTCGTAGGTTTCTAAAGCTCAATTTTAAACCTTAAAGCCTCTTTGTGGGGCCCCAAAAAAGGTCTAAAAGGGTTCAGAGTTGAATAAATCTTAATTTGAATTCGGTTACTTAATATTATCTTAAAGACTTTTTTTTCGCGATGAAATTTTACAAATTAGTGCTTCATGGGGCTCTAGGGCCCAATTTAGAACTTTGTAAAATTTCATCCCAAAAAAAGTATTTAAGATAATTTTAAGTAACCGAATTCAAATTAAGATTTTTGAACCTTTTTAGAGGCCCTATAAAAGAGTATTCAGGTTCAAAATCGAGCTTTACCTATGAAACATCGATCAGTGATTAGGGGCTCCACATAGGACCCGCGGATTAAAAAAATGCTAAGTCGTATTCGTATGTAAAATTTTCCGCAGAATTCGAATATGAAATAAAAAAGTATGGTTCCCATTTAAACTTTCAAAGTTTGGCCCCACAAGACTCTTTTAGGGTCCTCGGGCCCAAAATCTAATTTTGCCATTCGATAGACACGAAATAATTATTAAAAAAACATTTTAACACTTTTGGTCCGGATTACCCGATAAGATATTATATTATGCCGTTCCGGAACTTTTGAAACACTCTGTACAAAAATTAGGACAGCGATAAAATATAATTTTAAAATCAGTTTTTTCTATAACAACTCTAAATTGGCAAACTATAAACGAGATAAACATTGTATGCGTCAATACTGGATGTATGTAATGGAAGATTTAAACGTATAAAAATGTATGTGACATAAATGTGTGTACGTGGAAAAGAAAAGAGTATAGATAGGTGGACTCACCAATGACGGTGAGATTGTACCGGAAGCTGCGAGTCTGCGTGTTCCGGAAGTCAACACGACATCTATAGACACCTTCATCGTGACGCCTGATGTCATCGATGACCAACTGAGCCGGATCGGATACTGTACGGAAGTAGGCACGCGTGCCGAACACTTCCGGTGCCGACCAGTGGCGCGCGTTCGCCAACGGTTTACCTCGCACGTCGAAGCTGAAACAACACATAACATATTATTATATTAAAGAGGATTTTTTTTTGAATTTTGAAAGATAATATACTACCTAATGCATACATATTTAATGTTGCCGAGAAAAATTATTTACATAATATCAGCAATTTGTCGAGATATGAAATAGTTTTCCAATAAAATGTTTTAGTTGAGTAATTTAAAATTTATAATAGCATAAATTATAAAAGATTACGAGCTAATTTATTATTCAGAATAAGTTATCCTGACAATAAAACCTTTACTTTTGTTGTTATATATTAGATATATAAAAAAATACGACTACTAAAGAGAAATCATAATATATTATAGAGTAGCTACTGTTTGCTACAATTGTTAAGAAACACCCATTGTTACAACGCTATCAACATAGAAAAATTAGTTTATTTTTTCAAACAATGTCACCGTCGGGATACGAACCCCGAATCTTTCCACTCTCGCGGCGGACTGAGTTACATTACACCACAGTGACACAACTATCAAACTATCATTCTTATATTTATAGCATTGGTAACAGATTTTCTCACATCATGCGAGAGCCAATTATATTAGTTAACGCTAGATATGAACCATCACAGTTGTGAGAGCTATGAGTGAATCAATGGTAACTGTAACTAAGGTAACTGTAACTAAGGTAACTGTAACTAAGGTAACTGTAACTAAGGTAACTGTAACTAAACTCATCTAAAAAAAAAAAGAAATCATAATACCATGTCAATAATATTTAAATAAAACGTTCTGTACTAGGTACATACATTATAACGGATGCTGACCTGTTCATGTGTAAATAGGGATTTAACATGTAAAATCCTAAATATGCTATTTACAGCTCTTCTGATTTTTTTAGAGCAAACATTTATTGAATTGAAAACGATTTACGTTTATTTATCAACATGATAGTTTAATTAATTTCAACTAAAATATTTTTTATATAGCGTGACTGCAAACAATTCATAACCCTTTGATAATTATTAATGTGACAGAAAGAATTATTCTTGAAAAAAATTAATATCTGCTCTAAATAAAAAAAAAAAAAAACACTTAGAATCATGTGAGAGACATGAAGGTTTGTTTTCATAATAGAATAAAATGATTCAATTGACCCACCGTTCAACGAATCGAAACCAAAATTTGAACTTAAGATTTTTTTATGAAAACTGCTCAAGAGAGATTTTCTTACGTCCCCTCTGAATTTTTAAATAAATGTATTTCACTGAAAAACAAAAAATATTCTCTTTTGTAATAAATTTCTACTTTATTTTTTCCAATAAGCAAAAATAAATCTTGATACTTGATAATAATTGTTTCGATTGATAGCTGTATGATTAATAATAATAAAAGAAACAAGAATTGGTCTCACTATCTATTAAATTTTTAATTTAACACTTTTCATTACAACGTTTTCGCCATCTCGGCTCAAGCTATGGCCCTCTTCAGGTATAATATTTAATAAATTTCTAAATTTTAACAATAAAATCTGTAATCTCGCTACCACTCAACAATTTTTCCTGATAAACTTTCGCTAATTGTCAAACAAAGTCAAACAATTTGACAATTAGCGAAAGTTTGTCAGCAAATATTGTTGAGTCAATGCGAGATGACATATTTTATTGTTAAATCTTAGAAATAATTAATTATTGAATACTATACCTGTAAAGGACCATTGCTTGAGCCGAGATGGTCGAAACGTTGTAATATGAAGTGTTAAATTAAAAATTAAATAGATAGTGAGACCAATTGTTTCTTTTATTATTATTAAAAATAAATCTTTTCGAATTAAAGAAACTAAATTCTGCTATCAAGTCTTTATAAACATTTGTATATCGCTAGTGTTTTTTAATATCTGAACTGTAAACAAAAAAAATCCCGCCCGGACGTTCGTATAAAGAGTACAAATCCGGGGAAATCCGGACGAATGGCAACCCTTTTTATACATATTATATTTCAGAAATCGGTATGTCATTAATAACATAACCTTACAAAATTTCGCTAGTCATTATGCGAAGACCTATATCGATTCTGTTTAACTCTTTTCAGACTTTAGAGCGTAGATAAATTATCAAGAATTTTTTTTCTGACAAATTATTAAAAATAGAAAAGTAAAATTTGTGATTTTTTTAAAATCACGCCGTATAAAAATTATTTTCAGTATAAGATAAGTGAGTTATCATGAAGATAATTTAACATTAATCAAGTTTAATTTCGAGAGCTTTTGCTCAATAAAAATCAGGAGTGATGGGAATCCCATATCTATGATTTTACAAATCGTGTTAAATATCCATCATACACATGAGTAGTTCAGCACCCTGTATAGAAGTTAAGTACAATTTATGAACCCGGAAAGTCTAAAATACCCGCAAAATAATTCAATATAGCTAATATTCAATTAGACACTTAAGCGGTCAAACCTACTTGAAAGGGCATGAAAGGGTTAATTGAACCACAATGAACCATTATAGTTAATTAATAGTATGAATAAAATACCAATCCCTAATTAAAATCATCAGGTCGTTTTTATTGAATTTGTCATTTAAAACACATTTACTATACAGGGTTCAAAATAAGTTGTACTTAAACAGGAATTCAACAGAAAACATAATGCGTATGAATTTTCTGCTCTCCTAATATTTGTAGAGCAAAATGCATTAAATAAAAAATAACCAGCGTTAAAATATCTGCTTAACAGGTAAACTATTTATATATAAAAATAATTTATAAATGATTACGAAATAATCAAATAGGTTAAAAAATGTATTCTTGATAAAAATATGTGTATACTCTAAGATCAAAAATTCCAGCCAATTAGGCGACGGGACCATTCCAACTTCAAAATTATTGATATTTGATATGGTATAATAAAGAAAATAAAATGTCTGATATCGCGTGAGGTGACACGGGTAATGGCTAGTATTCAATATGATATTTGCTATTCGTTGCAATGGTTACCTACATGATATGTTCCACGTCGTGTAAAAATGAATCAAAGCATGCTTAACTAGTTTAAATAAATAAAATTGTCGACCAATTTTTCTCAGACCATATAATATATTGACAAAAAATAATAAAAATACAAATTAATATAACACAGGATGACGTATCGATCCGGATTTGGATCTTCTTCAGAAATATCTAAAAAATATAAAAATTAATTAGTATTAAGTTATTTATTAACTAATCGATTGTACGCAAGATTGAAAGTTTGAAAGATTAACTAGTTTATTTCTGAGAAATCTGCAAAACAAAAGCACAGCTGATTTTTTTAATTTTCAAAATATTTCCGAAACTATACAACAAGAGGTACGGACAGCTTATGCATACCGGCCCACAAATTATCTTTATTTGAAAAAAGCACTTATTACATATTGCGTATAAAAAATTTTAATAAGATACCTTCACACGTTAGAGCTATAAAAAATTACAACAAACTCTGTAATACTGTCAAACAAATTTTAATCAATAATGCATTTTATTACGTTGAAGAACTTTTAAATTTTTCTAACGCTTTTTAATGTTTTTATGATGTTATTATTATTTTAATATTGATATTATTATATGTATAGTGACAAATCCACCTGCTATATGCATGTATAAAAATGATAATAACTTTATTATTATTATAAAATAAAAAAAAAACTTTGGACGAAACTTCTTTGAAAAAATAAATAGGATAATAAGCCGTTATGAAAAGTATACTTATATTATATAAAAAACACTATTATAGCATATCTCTTCTGCGCATGTACTGATTTTCCCCAAAAACAATAGTGCTTTTCATATTTGCATTCTCCCAAAATTTGGTTTCAATCCGTTCATCCGTTTGACCTGTATCGTGTTCACAGACTAACAGAATAACAAATTAATAGACTAACAGACGCACAGAGTTTTTCCAAAAATATGTTTTTTGAATTCGGGGGCCTAAAAACGGAAAAATATTATAAAATTTTTGAAAAGTGATTTTTGATCTAAACTAGAAGGCACCATTCCCCATTTGTGGGTTGGAATGGTAATAAGTAAAAATGTATAATTAAATTTTTTTTTGCAAATATTTGATTGTGAAAAAATAACCAGGTTATTTATTTACTCATGTACGTATATTGTTTTTGTATTAAAAATTTAGATGATGGTCCAAGTCTGGGCTGAAACGTATATTTATTATGAATTATTGATAAAACTAAGTCTGAAAAATTTGTCGGAAATTTTATTTATTTGAATACTAGCGGCCCTGTACGTGCTTCGCTACGTATAAAGTGAAATAATAAAAAAAAATAATTGGAACATCTATCTATCTATTTTATTAATTGCTAGCTATTTTAAAATATACATGTCCGTATGTGTGTGTATGTAAATATATATGACTGCATACGTCAATAAAAAAAAAGCGTAAAGTATTCGTGGATAACTGGTCTTTAAAACACTTGTTCTATTTCGAGGGTTCACTCCGGCTGCGCCGTCGTGCTCGAAAAAAACAGCGTAAAGTATTCGTGGATAACTGGTCTTTAAAACACTTGCCGGTACTTGACATACGTCAAAAAATTGATTTTTAAAAAATGCTACTTTCGTTGTAATTTTATAACTCAAGAACGGGTTCACCTATCCAAACCAAATTTTGGGCTTTGTTCGGACTATTTAGTAGATGGTTTATGTGAAGTTTGCACAAAATCGGTCGAGCGGTTCTTCATTTATCACATTTTTATATATCTTGGCATTGATTTTTATAGATATTTGTTACAAAACATGTGATAAATGAAGAACCGCTCGACCGATTTTGTGCAAACTTCACATAAACCATCTACTAAATAGTCTGAACAAAGCCTAAAAATTTGGTTTGGATAGGTGAGCCCGTTCTTCAGTTATAAAATTACAACGAAAAGTGGCATTGATTTTTATATATATAGATTATAAATTATTTAGTAATCCTAAAAATTTGACACTCTATTCTCCAAGCGATCCCGTGCATATAAACTGATCGCATTAAAAAGTTTGAACTGCATTTGTACAAATCGATTCTCTGAATAAAAATGCCACTACTTTTTATCGAAAAAAAAAATGACAATAAGCGTATGATTAGTATGTACACTACACATCTCTTGCAAAAAAAAAAAAAAACTATAAACAAAAAGACATAGGTAATAATATGCAAATTTTATGTAAATGCAGTTTCAAATGTAAACAATTCTTCACACATGAATTGATGTGACGCAACACATGTAATAAAGCTTTTATTGTGAGAAACAGTACCTGCGTATTATGATAAGGGCACTCACACATTGAGGTGTCATTATATTATTATAAAGAAGCTTATTATTATGCCTCTAACATTATAAATTTAATCGAAAAAACATTAAGCGCTCCACATTAATTAAGTAACGCCAATTGTATCTACAGTATCTCCATACTTTCACCATTTCATTTAGGTAAAAATTCACTTTTCATAACTTTACAATATTTTTTCGTTTTGATGTCCCCCGATTTCAAAAACATATTTTTGGAAAAACTCTGTGCGTTTGTTTGTCTGTTAGTCTGTGAGCACGATACAGGTTAAACGGATGAGCGGATTGAAACCAAATTTTGAGAGGATGTTTGATATGCAAATATGAAAAGCCCTATTGTTTTCGGGAAAAATCGCGCATGCGCACAAGGGATATATTATGCTATTACGTTGTTTGTTTATATAATAATGGTATACTTCTCAAAACAGATTATTATTCTATTTAGTTTTTCAAGAAAGTTTCGTTAATTTTTTTTTCTGAAATAAAATATTGAATACTAGCCATTACCCGGGTCACCTCACGCGATATCAGAAATTTTATTTTCTTTATTAAACTATATCTGAAATGTCAACATTTTGAAGTTGGATTAGCTGGATTTTTGTCTACATTATCATTCGCAGAGAGATTGGAACATATAGCTAATGTCACAGCTCGTCAGATGTAAATATTATTTTGTTAAATGAAATTTCTTAAGGACTATAAAAATGTTTAAACCTTTTTTCATTTAACCACTTAATGCTCGGGTTTTTTTATCAAAAATTGAAATAAAAACTGCAGGTTATTTTATTTTTTATTTATACAGTTTACATGATTTAAAAACTGTGTAGCTCAAAAAAAGTTCGAAATAAAACACAAAAGTAAATAAAAAAAATCGAAATAAATGAATAAAAATAGATATAAATCACTATAAGTCCGTAAAAAATGCATTTTTTTTTATTAATTTTGGAAATATAATACTTACAAAATATTTTATAATGTTTTTCAATAAGGTGAAACAGAGGAAACGATATGCGTAGTGTCTCTAGCCCGTCAAGTAGCAACTGGCGAGCACCGTTCGTTTGTTTATCGCATAAAACTCTAACAAGTCGAAACTGGTGAGCACTGCTCGGGTTGTCGCGTTGCGATACACGCGCCGCGCGCGAGCAGTGTTCGTTTAAAAGCATTAAGTGGTTAATGGGCAAGCATTTTATTTGTCCAAGTCTAATTTATACACACGTTTGAAAAAATACATAAATACATATAGAATGGTAAAATTGAAAAAATATATAAACAAATGTAGGTAGAATATGGGATAATTGTAAAAAGAAATTTTTTTTTGGTGTCGATTGACGGATTCGAACGAATCGTAACCAGTTTCACTTAGTGCTAAAGGGCCGTCTTTTAGTATACGGTAAACGTATATTGCAACACGTTTCGTTACACTTTGAATCTCATGAATATATTTTACCCTACCGTGCCAAAAGAAGTTTAACTTCAAAAATCAAATCATGATTTGATTGTAGCACTGATAATAAAATGGTCACTTAAATCTGAATGTGACATAGGCTTAAGTACCTATGTACATATGAATACATACGTGTCCTTTAATTTGCACACAGGACACAAAGGGCACTAAATCATATACCCGCCCGTTACATTTTACTTGTGGTGTCGGCTAACTCACACCAACTCCCAACGACCCATCACCGCTCTGTTAAACCTATGCTGTGGGCACACATTCCAGTTATAATTATTATGTAAATTGTATGGCACATTGTGAAATGCGAAAGGAAAAAGTGAAATTATATAAAATTGTTTAAAATAAATCGTCAGTCAAGATACAAACTGACGTCACTCGAAAGCAGGTTTGTTAGCAGAATAAAATTAAAAACGTTATACACAAATTGTTATTTTAGTCATTGTATCTTAAGGTAAGTGAAGCGCAATATAAAGTAGCCAATTCTTTGAATTGAGTCCTAAATATGTGCAGAAATTTCAATGGAAATCGAGTCAAACGTTCAAGGATTGACAAAAATACACTCAGCCAGAGTTGCAATTAAAGCATTACTTTTCATAGTGCATTATTTCGGGATTGATTTTTTTTTTCAATTTAATAATTCTAAAATCTGCACTACATATTGTTTCTAAAAGTTAATAGTCGCAAATTTTTTATCACAAATTATCTGACAAAAATAATAATTCTAATATTTGTATTACGAATTTTGTTTAAAAATTAATAATCCCGAAATTTGGATTACAGGCAATTTTCTCAACAGAGAATTAAAAATACGATCCTCTTTAAAAGAGTTTATTTTTTGCAAAGTGTTATTAAGTTAAATATTTTACTTATAAAAATAAGTTATTGCAAATAATGCATTACTTTTACTAATGCGTTATTTCAGGATTATCTACTTATATATATTTTTTTAAATTTAATAATTCTAAAATCTGCACTACAAATTATTTTCAAAAAATAATAATTCCAAAATTTGCATTGCGGATTATTTTTAATATGATTAGTCTCATATTATATATAATTCAAATACGAATTATTTTTTATATTAATAATCCAAATAATTTAAATTATTCATTAAAAAAAATTCATTATTTTTTGATTATTTTTTGCAATCCTGCACCCGGCCAAAAAGAAAGTCTGAAAATCATTTACAGAAAAATCCCCTTTGCGCTTTTATTATCAGTATTGAGTTAAATAACAAAAACGCCACCATAAATGTTCTAATAATACCAACTTTTTGATGAAATCGTTGCAAAGTCCATTTTATTTTTATCGTATACAGTGGTAGCCTTAATGGATTTCCATTCTTTTTAATAAATACTAATACTCGTTGTGACGGTTTGGTATCGATGCTTTATCAGTCAAATAACTATTCTTTTATATAAACACTTAATTTTAACTACATAGAGACCCATGAATGTATCGTGGACAACAGAAAAAATGTCAGTTTAGGAGCAGATTTGATAGAATAAAAAAGTGTGATGTTATTTTTTGGTAATGTTGAAGAAAATGTTGCTGATGAATTTAAGTTACCATATTTGAAGTCTGAAAATTGATGAATGTTGTCACAAATTATATATGTGTAGCTGAGACCAATTGAACTTGTACTAAGTTTGTAGCGGTTGATATATATTATGCTTATTATTATGGTTTAAACTTTGAACTGACTTATCGATATATTGGTGATGCACGTTCAGTGTGATTGGATTTTGGTGAAGTTTACGACTGACAGCATTTATTTATCACGTGCTTAAATAATATAGCTTTGAAACTTATTTTTTACGTGTTTGAAATATTTAATTTGGGATATTCACCATAATACCTACAATATTTTTGGATCGTGTTATTTAATTGCAAGATATTTAATCTAATGTCTTTAAAGTGTTGTATTGTTTAATTTTCATAGCCTTCGTTAATAATGGTTGTGTTTAGTTTATTTTTGCAATATTTTACATTAATGGCAATAGAATAATTACATTCATTTTTCTACTGATGTTTAACAAATTTTTTACCATATTTAAAAAAATATTTTAAGGTCGCCATTAGAGTGATAAGATAGTTTACTTATTGCTGAATCTACGGTCAAGTTTAATAACTTTTGTGACATTAGATCGGATTACATTATTATTTTTTTACGGGGCACTAATATTAAATAGCTTAGAAGGTTTTGCCTAAACAGTATACTTTTCATTATGATTTAAAATATTGCAAAATGCAGAAACCATATTAGTTATTCATTTTGTATTTATTGACTTTAATATTTTAAGCGCAGTTTTATTTTAATTTTTATTAAATAAATCAGACACAATACAATATATTTTTATTTGACATAAACAACTAAACTCACTATATCAATTTTTTAATAACAACAACAAAATCATTTATTTTAAATAAATAAATAAAGAACGGGTGTCTTGGATTCCAACACACCCCCTCAAGACATACGTTATAATCATAATTTAAATTATTTGAAGTCCCAATCCTTGAATACATTTATCATGTAATTCTCTGGGAAGTGCTTTTGTCAAAATATCTGCAACCATCTCATTTGTAGATACATGACGTAATTTCACAATTGCATTTTCAACTGCTTCTCTCACAAAATGATGACGAATATCAATGTGCTTTGTGCGTGCATGATAAACTGGGTTTGAAGCCAGTTGTTCAGCTCCACGATTATCAATTAATAACTCAATTTCTGAAAATTCATCTTGTTCAAGTTCAGTTAATAATCCTTTTAAATATATTGCTTCTTTCATAGCTTCTGATAAACTAATATACTCTGATTCAGTAGATGAAAGAGCTACAGTTCGTTGTTTCTGTGATTTCCAACTTACAGCACCCCCTGCTAATATGAATACATATCCAGAGTATGATCGCCGATCTTCAAGACAACCTCCCCAATCAGCATCGCAATATCCAAACATAGATTTAGTTTCTTTAGTATAAAGTATTCCAAGTTTTGTTGTTCCGGCTAAATATCTCAATATTCTTTTTACTGCTAACCAATCTTGCTTACATGGTTCATTTACAAATTGAGCTAGTCTTGAAACAGTGTTAGCAATATCTGGTCTAGTTCCAACCACCAAATACATCAATGCTCCAATAACTTCTTTATAAAATCTATTATTTATTTCTTCTTTATTTGTTAAATTATTTATCTTCTTATTTTGTAATTCTCCTGGTGTTTTAACTGGATTACATTTACTCATTTCATATTTTTTAAGCAAATTAATAATATATCTTGATTGATTAATGAAGATATACTTATCAGTTTGATTTATTTCTAGTCCTAAACATTGTTTTGCAGGACCTAAATCTTTAATTTCAAAATCATCTTGAAGTTGACATTTTATTTCATCAATCCAATTAATATCTGAGGATGCAATCAAGAAATCATCAACATAAATTAGTAATAATAAAATATCTTTACCACGTTTAGCATAATACAAACAATTTTCTGCTTTTGTGGACTTTAGTCCAATACTTTCCAACTTTCTTGATAATTTTTCATGCCATTGTCGAGCAGCTTGCTTAAGACCATAAAGAGCC
Organism: Xanthostigma xanthostigma; assembly: GCA_963575645.1. Taxonomy (NCBI): domain Eukaryota; kingdom Metazoa; phylum Arthropoda; class Insecta; order Raphidioptera; family Raphidiidae; genus Xanthostigma; species Xanthostigma xanthostigma. The sequence continues at coordinate 27,166,139 of OY754471.1, forward strand.
TTTTTTAATTTACAAACATCACCCCCTTCTTCAATACATTTTAACATCTTCATAGCTTTAATTTTTAATTCTTCAGGTACCTGACTATCATCAATAATCCATGTTAAAGTTTCATATAGCATATCCGGAATTTCCATAAAAACTGTTTCATCCAGTATTCCATTCAAATAAGCAGTTACAACATCAAATTGTCTGATTTCTAGATCCAACTCAGCAGACAATGCAAACAAAAGTCTCATTGATTCCATCCTTGCAACAGGAGCAAAAGTTTGATTATAGTCAATCCCATATTTCTGACTGTAACCTTTTGCTACAATACGAGCTTTCCTTTTTTCAATTAATCCATCTGGTCCAAATTTATTTGTTAAAATCATTCGACTTCCAACAACACTTTGACCTTCAAATAATTTAACAATATCCCAAGTATCATATTTTAATAAACTCAAAACTTCAGATTGAATTGCTCTTTTCCAATCTGTACTATCTGGAGAATTCATAGCATCATCTAATTGAACTTCAGCTACTCCAACAAATATATTTTCATCTTCATCAGAATCACATTTTATCTTTTCCTTGACTTCACAGTTATTAACCTTTGAAAATAATTTTCTAGGACGACCTCTCAAACCTGTTTTATCAATTTTGATCTTCCAGGTCCTCTTCTTTCATTTTCTTCATTATCTTCTAAATCTTCTGGTATTTCTACTGTCGTTTCTATCTCATTACTGTTTCCAAATCCTGTTATCAATTCAACCCATGGTTTATCTTTATTTTCGAGATCATTAATAATCAGCTGTTCAATCTTTTGATTCTTTAAAATAATAGTAACATTATCTTCAATAAATTTTACATCACGAGCAACAATAAATTTTTTACTTTCTGACAACCAAATTCTATATCCTTTTGTTTCACGTGGATAACCTACAAAGATTCCCTTCATTGACCTATCAGATAATTTACCTTTTGCTGGATCTTTATCTAGAACATATACAGCTGAACCAAATGCTCGTAAATAATTTAAAGACATTTTGTCTCTGTTAAACCATCTCTGATAAGGAGTATCCCCATTGATACTTCTTGAAGGACATCTGTTTCTCAAGTGACATGCTGTAGCTACAGCATCAGCCCAAAACATGTCTGATAAACTTGATTGAAGTAACAAACAACGTGCCATTTCAACTAACGTACGATTGAAACGTTCAGCAACACCATTTTGCTGAGGTGTTCTTACAACACTCAATCTCCGCTGAATACCTTGATTACGCAGAAAAGTATCCATCTCAGCATTACAATACTCTTTACCATTATCACTTTGAAGATATTTAATCTTCTTTCCTGTAACACGTTCTGCTTGAGTTTGATACATCTTGAATGCTTCTAGTGCACCACTCTTTTGTTTAAGAAAGTATACTTCACACCATCGGGATCGATCATCAATAAATGTGATAAAGTATTTCGCTCCATTTACTGATTGAGTTCTGAACGGTCCAACAATATCTGTATGTACTATTTCAAGAATTTCTTCACTCTGCCGTTCACTTGCTGAAAACGGTAATCTTGTCATCTTGCCTCGTAAACATACTTCACATTTTGACAAACATGTTAACTGTTTAGGAGTTACTTTACTTGTAGTATTCTGATTAACAACTCGAACCAAATCATTAGCATTCAGATGACCCATACGACAATGCAACATTAAAAATTCTGAATTAGCTTTATCTTCAACAATACCAGCTTCCTCATTGCCTTCTTTTAAATAATAGAGATCACCACGCCTTTCAGCTACAAATTTAATGTTCCCAGTTGGATCCATAATCATTGCTGAATCTTTACGGAATAAAACTTCATAATCCTTATTAGTAATTTTAGCAACTGAAACTAAGTTTGATCTTAGATCTGGTACAAATAATGTATTTGAAAAATCTACTGACCTCAGCTGTTTACCATTACTAACTAACAAATTTATAGTTCCTTTTCCTTTGATTTCACTACTAGCTTGATTAGTCAAGTTGATTCTTCCATTAGTTTCTTCATTAAAAGACTTAAATAGTTGCTTATCACCACATAAATGTGTAGTACAACCACTGTCAAGTATCCAAGGTCGACAACTTGGAATATGACCAGCAAATTCAGTATTATACACTGCAAAAGTATCATCATCTGCTTGAGCACATTGTCTTGCTTGTTTGTATTGTTTATTCTGCTTATCTGGTCCATATCTTCGGAAATTTGGTTTAGATTGTGTTGGACATTCAGGAGACTTATGTCCTTGCTTCCCACATTTAAAACAATACCCTCTAAATTCATATTTAGAATTCTGTTGATTTTCAGCTCTCACACTTCCAGCTAACTCAACAACTGAATTTGAACCTACTTCACTCTTCTCAAGTATCTTTACTTTAAGAGCTTCAACCTTCAATAATTCATCACGCGATTCCATTGCACATTTGAAACCTTCATAGCTGTCTGGGAGACTAAATAATAACATTATAGATAATAAATCCTTGTTCACATCAATATCCATTGCTCTAAGTCGATCAACTATATCAGAAAATTTGTTTACATGATCCCTGACATCACCACCTTCAGACATCTTATGAAGCATAAGTTGCTTAAGTAGTAAAGCTTTTCTTGCAGGTCCTTTAGACGCATAAACTGAAGCAAGTTTTTGCCAAACCTCACGAGACGTATTACATCCTCGAACATGCTGTAATTCCGTTGAACTAATCGCTAATATCACTTCTGATTTAGCTTTACGATCAGTTTTAATCCAATCATTCCTCGCAACAATACTTGCTTGATTACCTTCAATAACATCAGGAATAAGTTTATCACCACTGACATATTCCCACAAATCATTTTTAATCAATAACGCCTCTACATGAATTTTCCAGGTTTCATAATTATCTTTACTCAAAAGCTCAAATCTCGTAGCACTCACTGTTGACGTCATATTAATTTCTCCTTATTCAAAGCCTGGGCCCATAACCTATTGACTTTAATATTTTAAGCGCAGTTTTATTTTAATTTTTATTAAATAAATCAGACACAATACAATATATTTTTATTTGACATAAACAACTAAACTCACTATATCAATTTTTTAATAACAACAACAAAATCATTTATTTTAAATAAATAAATAAAGAACGGGTGTCTTGGATTCCAACAGTATTGCTCTCTTAACTGTCAGTTTAATTCATAATTATTAGAACAGATAGTTCCTGAGTTACTTATACATTATGTTTTTTGTTTTATTTAATTGACCCTGCATTAATACCATTTCTACGACTGATTTCAGCTGCCGTGCGTGACGTTTTCTGAAGGAATCGTCCTATCGTATATAAACAAGTAACAACTTCTGTTTGTAATTTTCTTTTTTTTTTGCAAATATTTTAATTTCTAGAGTATTTTGTAGAACATCTAGACGGACAAATATATTACCAAGTTTTATATGGGTGGGTGTAGTATATGTGCGTATCAACATTTTTACATTATTTTTTTCTATAGTTAAAGCTTACAGAAGAGTCATAATATAAATTAGAAGAACAGTCACATAAAAAGTAAAAACTGGAAAATGCGTTGAACTGAAAAATAAAAACAGGAAGCCTGAATAAAAATATAAGTAAAAAAGATAATGTACACATGCGTATACGGAACAAATGAATGTACACCTACGTTGAGAATATGGGAAGCCCCGTTGTGTACGTTGAATTCAATCACCTATGAAACGATATTACAATATGACATATTTGTTATCAATAGACTAACACTCGTAGCTGCAACAATTGCAAACAACCGCTTCATCATAGAATAGTGAACAAATGCAGAAGTATCAATTTGACATTGGTCAGAATCTCACTAATATCATAATTGTAACAGTTTGGACGGATTTGTTACTCTGTCACTCCGTAACGGCTGGATACAATTTGGAACACTGGGTCCTTTTCATCTTAGGTGAAGGTCACGTGTGGTCAGCAGCTCCGTGGAGTTTTTTAACTTCTTAGTAAAAAGGTAAAAAAATTGTCCTCTATGTCATATATTGAAAAAAAATAAAAATTGTAAATACTAGACGATTAATATTTGTGTAATGAAACTAATTCGTCCATAAATAAACGTGGTGTCCCTGTCTCTAATATTTGGTATTTTTTATACACGCATATAAAGTGACTCATTACGCACGTGTACGGCCAAGTAAAACAAAAGCTGATCGCGCTATACCAGTGCCATAGTAAGTGCTGTTTGTCTGTAAGTTTTATTTTTTATAACCCACTATTAGAAGGGTCATTTGCACACATGTGAATTATCAAAAATTTTGAAAGCGTAGTGAAGAGTCGCTATTTTATGTGAGGTACGTATGAAAAATGGGTCATCATATAACGACTCGTGTTACTGTCAAAACTCGTTGGCGCTCCTTTTAAACATAATGTTATATTTCATCGTAGCGTAATCCATCACGGCTCTAGTTTTACAATCTGTCATTATCTCAGAACAATCTCTAAATAAAATTTAATGTCTGCTTCAGAACATCCTATTAAATCGTTAGGAAGTGTTCTACGAAAAAAAAAACAACAACAACATAAAATGCTATTAACTTAATATGATCACAAATATGACTTATTCATTTATGTTGTTGTACTATAAAGTTCTGAAGTTATCTAAAATTTGTCGAATTGGCAAATTTGCAACAGGTAAATTTTTTTTAGACTCATAAACAAAGCATAAGATAATATTTACAGTATTCCTTGCTCTAACTTGAGCATCGGTGTACACTTTGTTTTGTTTCTGGTGTTGACAGGATATTTTCTATTTTATTATTTTTTCTTCTTTTGTGGGAACGTGAAGAAGAGAAAATAGATATATATAATGGATTGTAAACATAGATGTATATGTTTACGGCGTTTTTACTGTTTGTACATCAGTTTAGTGTCTTCTTTTTGTAAGCGATATGAAACTTTAAATCTACTGGGTGATCTCTAAAAACAATTGTTGATACTTATTTTCAAAAATTCTACCGAGCAAATATTGCTATGCTATTGTCAGCGACAGATCACCGCAAAGGCGCAAGAAGCGCGCGCCTGTGGCATCAGTACCTCAAGAGTCTAAAAAATTCGAAAAGAAAAATATGTTTTTAAAAATTGAATTCTGTATTATTCTATGATCTCAATGCCAATCTAACTAACAATTTTACGAGTCAATTTTTTTTCCGGTGGGTTCTCATTAGCGTAGCCCGCTAATTTGAACTGTTGGAGACAAACGTGATATAATTTCTTTAATCGTGAAATAGTAATTCTTGCAGCGACTTTTGTTTGTGTAAAAACATAATTTTATAAATATTTTCCTATACAAAACCACGGCAGATTACGCTTCTAACTAATGAATTAATATAAATTACGTTTCCCAATTTATTTACCTATTAGCGGCACGGCCCGGTTTTGCCTGGGTGCGATAGATATGTAGATATGTAATTCTGCAAAATGCATTTCGTTTGCGGCCAGGCGTCTGAACTAATAGCTTTGAGCAAATTCTACCAGATTTGCTTCTGAATTAATAGCTTTGAGCGAATTTTATCAGATGTCTCCACTTGGTACTAAAACAGTTTTCGTTGTTTGCTTCTGAACTAATAGCTTTGAGTAAATTCTATCAAATGTAACTACATATTACAAAACACCGTAATTTTGTAAAAAAATATACTTTATCCTTTAGCATAAGTAGGACTAAGCAAGACACATTTACAAAATTTCATTAAAATCGGCTCAGTGATTTCGAAGATTAGCGTGGACGAACATCGTGACACGAGATTTTTATATATATAAAGATTATATTATGGGCAGGTAAATTTGTAAACACAGAGGCTTGAGCAGAGAAATCATTTCGATATTTATATAGAATTATTAAGGAAAAACAATGGAAAATCTCAAACGGCGTAAAAATTTGCAGCCCTATGTGGTTTTGATGACAATACACTGCTCTGATGTTTTGTATATAAATTCAATTTTATATAAATCTGGTGGGAGTGGCGGTATTGATGGTGGGAGAACGTGTGCAGTTATTTAAAAATAAAAATAGCATAATATACCATAAAAACCTAAAAATTTGGTAATAAAATTCATAATTTCTAAAAAACTCGCTTATTAACGTACTAAAAAGTAGAAAAGAGACGTCTTTCTATTTTATAACGTTTAGAAGCGTGAGGCACTTGAAATGAAATATAGGTAAAGTGAGAAAATAATATCATAAATATTACTTAAATTTACGGTATCTAATCGAGCATTAATAGAGTTTTTATTAGGTTTTATATATAACATTTAAGTAATATTTATGATATTATTTGAAATAATATTTTGTTATTTTAAATAATTTTTTCTTTATGGGTACTTATAGATATCCATGACTACTACGTATTAAAAAAAAATATTTGTTATTAATTTTTCATTATTTTTTTTGATTCAGTCAAACATTCAATCATTCGTGCATTCTATTAGAAAATAAATAACTAATACTAATTAATTTTTATATTTTTTAGATATTTCTGAAGAAGATCCAAATCTGATCGAAACGTCATCCTTTGTTAATTTGATTTATATTTTTATATTATGATATGGTCTGAAAAAAAAATGGTCGACAATTTTATTTATTTGAAGAGTTCTATTCAGATATTAATCAAAGATCTGAATTAACATTTAATATAATTTATCGTTAAATTATATGTTACCTGATAATAATTATGTAAATCTCCTTCCCTATAATACAGTGGTTTCCAAAAGTTTTTACGAGACTGATTTTTTAATATCCCATTCGCTTCGACTAACAGAGAGAATGACAATAACTTATACAATTTTGAAATTAAAGGAGTCCCGATCAGTTGTTTAGTATAAAATTCTAAAAATCAATTGAATAAATGCATTTGATATATTGCAAAAAATACTGCAGTACAACTAAAGTAACAAGCTGAACATATTAAATTTTATGTTGAAGTATAGATCTAAAATATTATACACACACATAATTCCCTTCAATATTTCTAAGAATTTGTTTAATATTAATTTATAATTTTATGCTAAACTTTGCAAAAATCACTGGTTTTTATTTTAGCAGCTGAAACTAAAGGCAATAAAATATTTTATTTATTTGTTTTTCCATTAAAATATATTTTAATAAAGTGTGTGAAGTGAATACTTCTTACACCAAATATTAACAAATATTATAAACAACAATATATAATGACAAGAATTCAGTAATAAATATACAGGGTGTCCCATTAAGAATGGGACATAGAACAACCGCAGATTCTCCAATTCAAAATAAAACGATTAAGCGAAATATGCTTAGATAAAATGTTACTCGCTCTACCAGTGGCGTACGGCAGGAGTAGGTAATGCTTGTACCCCTTCTAAATGTTACGCCGCTGTCTAAATTTTAATTTTGACTATAATTTTATTTTTTTTGATATTTTCTAAGTCAATAATGTACACTTGTTAGTTTGTTGTAAAGTCATTGGTTTTCGAGATATTCGCATATTCGGACCTCTCTGTATCTTCCAACAAAACATTCCACCAATATCGTACAATTAGTTCTTGATTCTGCGTCAAACTCGTAACACTATTTTGCACCTCACTTATTAGGTTTGTTCCACACTGTTGCCAAAAACGCATTATTGTGCTTTCGTAACAGTAAATACAAGCCAATAAAAACTGATTTAAAATACTGACGGATTCGTTGTTAAAACGTATTTCTCAAGGGTCTTTTTAATATTGATTTTGCCGTTCATATTCCAGTTAAAATCATCGCCCATCTGAAGGACTCTGCCTTTAAGAAAGTTATTTATTGTGTCCAAATAAAAAAAAATGTCTCTGCACATTAATGTGGCGCACGGCACAAATTCGTCAAATATAGTTTTTGATATTTCATTTTTCAATTTTCGAGCATTTTTGCACGCAAACTTAACAAAGATTCTATGTCTTGATAACGCACAATGCTGATATTTACGATCTCGTACTTTTAACGATTTTCTAATTTTCGATTCTAAATTTTTAGCGCTGACTAACCGAGTTATGATTTTATTTTTGGCCAATAACTCTAACTTTGGCACCGTGTTTAAAACTTTCATTTTAACTAAATGTCAATAATAAAAAAATTACAAAAAATTTGAACACTTCACTTTATACGACAATGATGCAGTAACAACTGAAGAAGTAGCCCTTTTTATAAGGCTGAAAACAGGTATAAATAAATATTTCTTATTTGATATTTTTACAGAGAAGGCAAAATTTTATTATATCTTTGTACCTACCGCCATGAAAAATCCATTAGCAGTTCTACTGACCTGGCTTTGATCTAATTTTTTTTTTTTTTTTTTTTTTTTTATTAAAAAACAGTGTGCAGCAACTAAGGCTATTTACACTGAACTAAAGTAACAGATATGAAGGTAAGTATAATAATAATAATAAGTACATAATATAATAATTAATTGGATATAATATAATACAATAGATATAGGTTAAATTAAATTATATTTTGATCTAATTCTATATACTAAAGTTCTGAAATAGTAGATCAAATAATTTCAAGTAAAATACGAAAGTTTTAAAATTTTTTTTTTTAGATACAGAGAAGAAAAGAATCTACAACGTAGCTAAAGAACATGGTTATATAATAATGTAAAAACCATTCTAACTTCAAAAATGTCGACATTTGATTATAATAAAGAAAATAAAATTTCTGATATCGTGTGAGGTGATGCGGGTAATGGCTAGTATTCAATATGATATTTGATATACGTTCACATTTTCATATCAAGCATCCTCCCAAAATCTGGTTTCAATTCGCTCATCCGTTTGACCTGTATCGTGTTCACAGGCTAACCAACTAACAGACGCACAGAGTTTTTCCAAAAATATGGTTTTTGATTTCGGGGAACCTCAAAGCGAAAAGATACTGTAAAATTTTTGATAAGTGATTTTTGTCGTAAACTAGTAGGTACCATTGTTGACATTTGATTATAATAATGAAAATAAAATTTCTAATATCGCGTGAGGTGACGCGGGTAATGGCTAGTATTCAATATGATATTTGCTATTCGTTGCCGTGGTTACATACAAAATATGTTCCACGTCATGTAAAAATTAATTAAAGCATGCCGAACTAGTTTATTTCTGACAGATCCATAAAACAAAAGAGCGGCTGTTTTTTTTTTATTTCCAAATATTTCCGAAACTATAAAGTTAAGAAAAAAAATTTATTAACATAACTTTCTTGAAAAAATAAATAAAATAATAAGCCGTTATGAAAAGTATACCATTATTATATAAAAAAACACTGTTATAATATATATCTCTTCTGCGCATGCGCCGATTTTCCCCAAAAACGGTAGGGATCTTCATATTTGCACACCACACATCCTCCCAAAATTTGGTTTTAATCCGCTCATCCATTTGACCTGTATCATGTTCACAGACAAACAGACTAAAAGACGCACAGTATTTCCAAAAACATGTTTTTTGGATTCGGAAGACCTCAAAACTAAAAGATTCTGTAAAATTTTTTAAAAGTTATTTTTGACCTAAACTAGTGCCATTCCCCACTTGTGGGTTGGAATGGTAAAAAGAAATTGACCAGGAATGGGTTTTTAAATATTAGGTATTAAGTAATTTCAATATTTGTTTATATTCAGGGTGTAATAGTAGATTGTATACCGTGTCGTAATGCATTATAATATGACGAGACTGCATAGAAAAACACCAGGTGTTTTAAAATTAAAGGTCCCGGAAGAATCAGGTATTTTAAAATAAAACGCTCTGGAAAAACCAGGTGTTTTAAAATAAACAGCCCTGAAAAAAAACAGGAGTTTTAAAATAAAACGTCCTGGAAAACCCCGATGTTTTAAAATAAAACACCCTGACGCTAAATTTTGATCAAAATGCGTAGAAAATGTGGTTTGGAAGTAGAAATTGTGCAAAAAAATGTGTTAAATACATTTATACTCAGACAAAATCTCGTTTAAATTGAGCCAATTATTTTTCGAACAGAATCGATTTCAAATTCTATAATGCTTTTCTTGTGGAGTCACAATTGCCAAGTTAGATTTTTTTACAATGCATTCTGCAATCCAGCATAAGTGCATGAATTTATGACAATTATTTTTGCCCCGTACTATAGAGCTGCGATTCCTAAAGTGTGCTCCGTGGAGAAGTGTTACCAGGGCTCCGCGAAATTACATTTGTCATTTATTATTTTGGAATGGCGCAAAAAATTTGATGATCAACATACGGCCCCTGTGCGGCGTAGCGAGGTCAACGGGCAGCGATTATTTTTAATTGCAGTGTTTTTCATTTGTAGTCTTTTGATGTAGTGCTCCATAAAATAAAAAGGATTTGTTGAGAGTTCCGTTACTTTAAAAACTGCTGCTATAGAGAACGACATTCTGACATAGTTATATAGACTGAGAAACACTGGGAATGTTGCAGACGTCTGCATCTATAATCGCGGATCTTTCGTAGCATTTTTGACATCCGCAAAGTTATCGGGAGCGGGCCCGGTACTTGACGCGTGCTCGAGTTTTTTGACTACTTGGTCAATAGGGACTAATATGCATATTATAGACATAGTTTGCGAAATCACTTTAAACTTGAAAAGACTACAATATTATTATTTTTTGCAGAATATATACTTTACCAATTGAGAAATTTGATAATTAAGTAATGGAAATAATAACCGTCTTATTGAAAATAATATTCAATTACAATTTGTTTGACTCAGTTTCACGAAAATTTAATATTTATCAATCAGAAGTCACTTTTTTTGGTAAAAATATTACTTTTTTATTATCTTTTCCGCATCTTCATATGTCAGTAAAAATAAAATGTCTAACATCCTTGATAAACACAAATCAATTGTAGCGTGCTCCAGCTTAGTAAAAAATCTACCTAGTCTGGTCTTTGACTTTACCTGGGCAACCTTTAAAAGAACCTTTTTTTCTAAAATTTTCTTTAGTAGCATTCGATCATTTGAACTCTTAGTATAGGTATAAACATTTCAACTAAAGATTGTTTATTTGTGAAAATCAACAATCTTTTAGTTATTTTGAAACGTGGAAACTATTTTAAGTGAAAATTTTCGTTTACTTCAATAAATTTTTAAACAATTTCAGGTAAGCACTGAATTGATTTTACTTTTTATAATATTAAATGTGTTTGGTATCGTGCTTCAGTATAAAAAGTGTTGAAACTTTAGACACTATTTCGTGTGTTATACAAAAGTGTAAGATACACGGATCTTTTTGGTATTTCAGTGTTTGACTAAAAGTGTAAATATTACAACAGTCCTGACAAGGGAACGTAGTTTAGATCAAGCATTAGATGTTTAAATTCGATAGCTATACAAACCCTTTGTAATTGTGTGTAAAACAGAAGCTTGACAGATCATCGGCCGTGGCCTTGAATAAGGAAACCATTTCGATATTTATATGGAAAAAAATGGAAAATCTCAAATGGCGTAAAGCTTTGCAGCCCCATGTGGTTTCGATGACAATACACTATTCTGATGTTCATAATATTCAATTTTATATAAATGTGGTGGGAGTGACGGTATTGATGGTGGGAGAACGTGTGCAGTCGTTTAAAATTAAAAATAGCAAAATATATAATACCTAAAAATTTGGTAATAAAATTCATAATTTCTAAAAAATTCGCTTATCAACGCACTAAAAAGTAGAAAAGAAACGTCTTTCTATTTTTGTCAAACAATAAATCTTTAAAATATAAACTTGTAACAATCATTGTCAGAGATAAACTTAATATTTTCGTGCAAAGTACCAACAGTCGTTTATAAATTGGGGTTTATCTTTAATAATTTTCGTGAAATACCTTCCAGTATAATTTGTTAAATATATTGATAATAACAAAAATAACTATTTTGACCTGTGTTGTCGAGCGTCTATAAATTACAATACACAAAAATACACATTAATATTTTTTATATAGGTTTAGGTACAAAAGGTTTTTGTAGACCTGTAAAAGTGCCTGCCAATTTATTTATAGGTAATTAACGTTTTAATATAATTTATCGTTAAATTGTTACCTGATAATAATTATGTAAATCTTCTGTCCTATAATACAGTGTTTTTCAAAAGTTTTTACGAGACTGAATTTATAATATCCTATTCGCTTCAACTATTTTACTTTGTGTTTGGTATCGTGTTTCAGTATAAAAAGTGTTGAAACTTTCGACACTCTTTCGTGTGTTATACAAAAGTGTAAGATACACGGATCTTTTTGGTATTTCAGTTTTTGACTAAAAGTGTAAATATTACTGCGGTCCTGACAGGGGAACGTAGTCTAGATTAAGCATTCGAATTCGATAATTGCAAATATACCAGACAAACCTATTGTAATTATGTGTAAATATAACGATTACATTTTTTCATTTTAGTTTACTTGTCATGGCATTCCGAAGAAACAACCGGTCGCGAGGAATCAACAAAAAATTATTCTTTTCCCCTTTAGAAGAAACCCCACCAGTATTCAAAGAATTCGACGATTCGATAAAAAATTCGACACCGGTGGAAGATACGATCTACAAGTCACCAGACGACAGATCAAAGAACAATCTATTTGATGTCGATTATTCACCTTGTCTTCAAAGGTTACCCGAAACGCCACCGAATGTTGTCTACAATAATCGAAGATCTTTCTTAATCAGTACTGGAAACGACTCTCCGATTCATGTTCGTTCTTTTGAAATGGCTGATGTAAGGAAAGATCATTCCGAATTGAATCTCAATGTGTCTGAAACTGAAGAAGTCGATCCTGAATCCTTGGCTATTAAAGCGACGCCATTTATCGCTCCACAAACGGAAGATGACCGAGAAAGACGTCGACAATATATGCAAGCAAAATTTAAAGAACGACGCGGAATGCGGAGAAGATTCGAAGCGAGGACAGGACTGTCGGTGAAACAGCTTTGTGGAATGAAACCGTATTAAGTTTTTGACTTTTAGATATAAGTTATTATATAATATTTTTATGACATAATCATGTAAAATGGTTAAGGATCCGTGCGTAAACCTGGCATTTTGGGTCGCGTAGAAAAAAAGACACTTTTAAGCACATTTTAGCCACGTCCGTTTTAAATGTACAGTGCGTGGCGAGTGTGAAATGATGCCTCCTTTTTAACTCGCCTGGTGATTTAGAAAACACCATTTTACACTTATTACTGTAAGTTTTAATATAGAATTAGAATTTTTGCATAAAGTGTTTTCTATTGTATATAGTAAATAATATAAAAAAATTTGAAAAATAAAATATTTGAAAAAATGAAAACCAATTTTTGTTATTTGTATTGTTTTCCAATACTACATATAAATATATTATATACACTCCTCATAATGACGAATTATTTTTTATTTAGATAAATAACACAAAGAAAAGAAAAAAAAGAAAGCAAACAAATATACATATTTAAGGTTGAAATGAAAATAAAAATGTGTGTATCAACTGCTGTGGTTAGACGAATTATTGTTTATCGACGATAACACTGAAAAGACGTATCCGGTAAGAATTTATTATCTTTTGGCTATACTTTGACTTCTTGCGGAAGATTCCCAAAATCAAGCAAGTTTATATTAAATCATATTTACAAATATTTGGATACAGAAATTTAGCGGTGGGTCGGTAATGGTTTTAGCGTTAACGAAATGAAACCGTTAATTTATTTTATATATATTTTTTTTAATCTTTCATTCACACGTCCTAAACAAACATTAAAATTGCAAGATTTTTAAAAGTTAATATTCGAGGTTATCTAGTATTTACGATGTAAAATATACTACAGTCACCAAGTCAGTGATCGAGACCTATGGCTATGGCATCAAAACGCTTTAAAATATGCAAAAAAATAATTTAGATCATTGGATGACGGGACCATCCCAACTTCAAAAATATTGACATGTTTAAATAAACGCGGATAACTCCTAGTATTAAATATTATGACATTTACTATTGATTTGCATGGTTATATAATAATGTAATACATATAAAAATTAAGCAAAGTACGCTTGTTAGCCATTTAATTAATTTTTTTTACAGATCTACAGAACAAAAGAACAGTTTGTTTTTTATTTTCAAAATATTTCCGAAAGGCTTACAAAACGGTTCTTTTTTCAAAACTTTCATGTAAAAATAAATAGAATTATAAACCGTTATGAAAAGTATAGGCACTATTATTATATGAAAAAGCAACGTTATAGCATATATTAATAAGAAAAATCGCAGGTTTGCGGACAAAAGTTATATTAATTATAAATGTATTAATTATTATCGATGGACACGATTTCTACTATATGTTATAGCATATGTCTGTACAGAGCATGCCCAGATTTCGCTCAAAACCAACGGGCTCTTCATATTTGCATATCAAACATTCTTTGAAAATGTGGTTTCAATCCATTTATCTGTTTAACCTGTATCATGTTCACAAACAGTTGCAGTGACTTTTTACAAAAATCATGTTTTTTGGATTCGGGACACCTCAGAATGAAAAAAAAAATGAGAAATGAATTTTGACTTAAATTAGTATTGTTCTTTACTTGCGGAGTTTGAATGATAAAAAAACTAGTAACTTTAAAGAATAGCTTCTGTTGCTACATTGTTAAAACACCCATTGTTACATGTCTATATTAGAAAAATTTACTTCTCAAACAATGTCACCATCGGGATACGAACCCCGAATCTTTCCACTATCGCGGCGGACTGAGTTACATTACTCCACAGTGACACAGTAAGGTCAATTCATCATTCCAATATATAGCCATTGTAACTGTATATTTCACATCAAGCGAGAGCTAATTTTTTATCTTAGATAACGTCAGATATAAACCTTCACAGAAGTGAGAGCTCTCGCATGATGTGAAATATACAGTTACAATGGCTATATATTGGAATGATGAATTGACCTTAACCGATTTTAAAAAACTTTTTTTGTTCGATTCGTCTCCAGGTAGATTAAACCATACAGTTGTTCGATTTTTTGGAATTTTGGCCCCAGAAGGGAGCAATAAAGAACAAAACGCTTATTACTCGCTCAATTTAAATCAGCTCGGTTCGAAACCTGCCTAAACGAAAGAGAAGAAAATTTTACATAGATTTCGTACAATAGAATCTGCTAAAACAGTTTTTTATACTCATTTATATAGAAAAATTGCTGTATAAATTCAATTTTGTTTAATACATCGCACAACGCGGATCGGCCGTCTTTGTCTGCCGCACAATGTGATATGAAAATTAGAAGATTGCGTACGTCCAATCTTAAAATGAAAACGGCTGCTATTTCTAACATAGCAATTAAATTTTTTTGCATTAGTATTTTATGAAATGCAACGCCTTCTAAGTTAACAATTAATAATTATTAGAACATAATACTTTGACAGATGCAAACGTCATTTTTGACATTTTTTACACCACGGATGAGCGGATTGAAACCAAATTTTGAGAGGATGTTTGATATGCAAAAATAAAGAGCCCTATTGTTTTTGGGGAAAATTAGCGCATGCATAGAAGATATATATACTATAAGGTTGTTTTTTATATAATAATATTATACTTTTCATACGGGTTTATTATACTATCTATTTTTACGAGTTTTGTAACTTTTTTTGGGGAAAATTAGCGCATGCGCAGAAGAGATATTTGCCATCGTGGGTTTTTTTTTATATCATAATGGTGTACTTGTAATAATGGTTTATTATTCTATTTTACAAGAAAGTTTTGTAAAATGTTTTTTGAGGGAAAGGGCGCATGCGAAAAAGAGGTAAAAGTTAAAAGTTGCTTTTACATAATAATGGTATATTTTCATAACAGTTTATTATTCTATCTATTTTTACAAGAGTTTTTAAATTTTTTGGCGAAAATCGGCCCATGCGCTAAGGAGATATATGCCATCGTTGTTTTTTTTTATATAATAGTAGTGTATTTTTTTCAATGGTTTACTATTATATCTTACAAGAAAGTTTTGAAAAAAGTTTTTCGACGCAAAAGTCGGCGCATGCCTAGAAGTTGTATATGTTAAAAATTGTTTTTATATAATAATGGTATACTTTTAATAACGGTTTATTATTCTGTCTACATTTATAAGAGTTTTGTTATTTTTTTGGGGAAAAGCGGCGCATACGCAAGAGAGATTTATGCCATCGTTGTTTTTTATATAATTGTGTATTTTTTAAAATGGTTTATTATTCTATTTTACAAGAAAGTTTTCTAAAAAGTGTTTTAGGGGAAAGTTGACGCATGCGCAGAAGAGACATATTTCATAAAAATATTTGTTTACCTATATCGTATATAATAATGGTATGCTTTTCATAACGGTTTATTATTCTATCTACTTTTCCAAGAGTTTTGTAAATTTTTTAGGGAAAAGGGAGATATGCCATCGTTGTTTTTGGTATAGTGATGAGTACTTTTTATAATGATTTATTATTCTATTTTTTCAAAAAAAATTTTTTGATGTTTTTATGTAATAAATTTGGTAAAATTTTACTGAATTACGCTTCCGACTTTGACGTTTCGGTGGACTTTCTTATAACGAGATGGTGTCGATACGATGGCGTTGTTTTTGCGCAGTGAAAGGGGGAGGGCGTTTCGGGGGAGTTCCTTAAAACAACAATAACGGGGTAGTTTTTGAGTTTTAAAATTCGCAAAAATCGTAAGCGTTAATTTAGTAAACTGTTACCATAAATTTTGCAGATTTTTCCAATAACACAAGATATATCGATCGCATCCGGGTGAAACTGATAAATACATTGAACTTAATATAGTTTTTTTTTTATTCATTTTATTACGTTAATAAAATCCTAAAGCAAGTTTAGCTAAAAGTTAACACGACATTCATTGACTGTTAGGAGGTACGAAGTTCGCCGGGTCAGCTAGTATATTATATTCTTTAAATGAGTAAAATTTATAACAAAACCTCTGAAATCAAAGGTGTACAATTTACCTGTTGATTAAAATCAAAATAAATGAATATACATAAACACAATTTAATTTTAAAACTTTTAATTAAGTGTCATTTTGTGTTACTGCAACTGTATTCAGGAATGAAACCAACTTTTATAATGAAATCTGTTACAACATTACTCCTTTGTCTTCGAGTTGTTATTGGAACTTAGTTTCAAATGGATGATAAAAACAGTCAGTCCAATTTGAATCAGGTATACATGCTAGCAGACAAAGTATTCAAAAACTTATAAAGTTTGTACTCTAAGGTGACGTATTAAATGGTACGAAACATTATGTTGTTGTGATGCATGTCAGACGCTTCGCATTAATGATGCACAGCAGTGCCGTAGCTGAGGCACGGCAAATTTGCCACAGGCGAACGTATCCTTGAGGCAAAAATTTTACTTAAGAAACACTGGTAAGAGTAAGAGGTACATTTCCGCTACTTTTCGTACTCCATTCGCCTTTTTATTTTGTTGAGAGGATATACATAGTACTTACACTCGAATGCAAGAAAAACGTTTAAAATTTCATTACATTTTAGGCTTTTATAACTTTTTTGTTTTTATTCCGATTTTACCATTTCAACCCACAAGAAGTTTAAGTCAAAAGTAACTTTTAAAATTTTACAATATCTTTTCGTTTTGATATCCCCCGAATCCTTAAAAAAAATATTTTGGAAAAACTCTGTGCGTTTGTTAGTCGTTTAGTCTGTGAACACGATACAGGTCAAACTGATGAGCGGATTGAAACTAAATTTTGGGAGGATGTTTGGTATGCAAATATAAAGAACCCTATTGTTTTTGGGGAAAATCGACGCATGCGCAGAAGAGATATATGCTATATAGTTTTTTTATTTATTGTTATATTTATTATTTCAAGAGAGTTTCGTTAAACAATTTTTTTCTGAACTTTATAGTTCCCAAAATATTTTAAAAATAAAAAAAATCAGCTGTTTATTGTTTTGTAGATCTGTCAGAAATAAACTAATTAAGCATGCTTTGATTAATTTTCACATGACATGGAATATATTATGTAGGTAACCATGGCAACGAATAGCAGATAAAATATTGAAACTGGCCATTACCCGCGTCACCTCCCGCGGTATCAGAATTTCTATTTTCTTTATTATACTATGTATATCAAATGTCAACATTTTGAAGTTGAAATGGTCCCGTCGCCCAATTGCTTGGAATATTAGTTATTTTTTTAGAGAATACCTAACTATTTATTTCAATATGTTTATAAAATTTAGGTAAAATGATCCCAAAAAAATCTGCCAAATGCGAGTCGCACTTACGTACCGAGGGTTCCATACAAACTTGTAGGTATGTAACTAGTTCGTCCATCACGGGAATCGAGTCTTGAATATTTTTCCCATTTCGCCGTTGGAAAACTGTTGTCCCCATATAACGACATAGGTCGCGTTCAGTTTACCAACTACATTGCACCTATATAATTGCAATGAGTTCAGATGGACTACCCAAACTGTACTGTACATATACCATTACTGTACTGGTAGTCTAGCGGTCGTACCGTGATGTATGTCAGAGTTTTCATAATTGTATTATATTAAAAATAAATTTTCGAGTATACTGATGTATAAATGAACCGTTAGCGGACGCTTGTTTTGTATTGGAACTGCTACCGGTTGCGGTTTGTGTATGTATATAGGCAAGACGGCGAGGAGTTTTGGGTGTATTTTTCGGGCACAGGCGAGATTATTGTTGAAATCGCTTTGTTTTAGGGTGTAGTTCAACCCCCTAAGTTTGCTTACAAATTGTTGGTGTGCTTGATTTTATAATTGACAATTAGTGACGAAAATAGTGCTTTTTTCTCTATTTCCTTTAATATCTCCGTTCCTGTTGACTTTAAAAAATGAGCACTGACAGAGGTCGCTAAGTGAAATTTTTAACTTGCAAATAGCCCCGAAAGTTAAAAAAACACGTTTTTTTCACTATTTTTTTACTAAAAAATGACCGCACATAGATGGCTGAAAATTATCAAAAATGATGTCTATGTTGATCACAAATCCATTCAACTTTAGTATCCCGTTGGAATTTTTGTAAAAAATTAATTCTAACCGATTTTATAACGATTTCTTTAGCGATACAAACGTATAAAATCATATAACTTTTCCAATATTCAATCGTTATAAAATCGGTTAGAATTAATTTTTTCCAAAAATTCCAACGGGATACTAAAGTTGAATGGATTTGTGATTTTTCTGGCTTAGTCCGACCAGCGAAATCTGTTTGTGAAAAAAATGGCGCAATTTGCAATTGAGGAAACAAAAAAAAGGTGATAGTTAATTACTCGAGAAGTAATTGACCGATGACGCTAAAATTATTCATGCATGTTTGGGTCAACATAGACATCATTTTTGAGAATTTTCAGCCATCTATGTGCTGTCATTTTTTAGTAAAAAATAGTGAAAAAAGCGTGTTTTTTTAACTTTCGGGGCTATTTGCAAGTTAACAATTGCACTTAGCGACCTCTGTCAGTGCTCATTTTTTAGGAAATTTCATAAGGAACAACTTTCTCAATGTATACGCTATATTAAAAGTCAAGAGGAACGGAGATATTAAAGGAAATAGAGAAAAAAGCACTATTTTCGTCACTAATTGTCAATTATAAAATCAAGCACACCAACAATTTGTAAGCAAACTTAGGGGGTTGAACTACACCCTAAAACGAAGCAATCCCTACACTAATCTCGCCTGTGCCCGAATAATGCACTTTTTAATGTTATTACTTCCTCGCCGACTAGGCTAATAGTACTAAGTGTATTGTGTATAAAAAAATAGTTTTTCATTATTTGCTGTTATAGTGGCAATAAAAATACACACTCTGTGAAAATTTCAACACTCTACCCATTATAGACCGACGGATGGACAGCGGAGGTTTAGTAATAGGGTCAAGTTGGGCACTCTTCGGGTACAGAACTTTAAAATTCAGTAAATTTCACTAAATATAAACTTGTTGCAACAAACTACAGTTCTCTAAAAAATAACTTACATCGAAATGAAAATAAAAAAAATTGGTTGTCTGTAAAGTCGGTTTACGGACGATAGTTTTACGTGATAACGTATTCCGTAATACATAACCTAAATTTATATAATAATTATAATAATTCGAATCTATGATATTGCATCTTTCGCTTCAAATTTAGGTAAATTTTATTAAGTAGAATAATAAAACACTATAAAAAGTACACTATTATTATATAAAAAACAACTATGGCATTTATCTCTTTTGCGCATGCGCCGATTTTCCCCAAAAAATTTACAAAAATTTCTAGTAAAAATAGATAGAGTAAAAACCGTTTTAAAAACTATATTATTATTATATAAAACATCATTATAAGAGATATATTCTTTTACGCATGCGCCGATGTTCCCCAAAAACAATAGGCCACTTCATATTTGCATATCAAACATCCTCCCAAAATTTGGTTTCAATCCGCTTATCCTTGGTGTCGGAATGATAAGAAATGTCAAAAGTGACGTTTGCAACTGTCAAAGTATTATGTTCTAATAATAATTAGTTATTCCAATAGTTAACTTAGAAGGCGTTGCATTTCACAAAATACTAATGTCAAAAAATTGAATTAAACATTAGAAATGCAGCCGTTTTCATGTTAAGACAAGACATACGTTATTTTCTAATTTCCATGTACGGCAAACAAAGACGACCGACCGCGTCGCGCCATGCATTAGACAACATTGCATTTATACAGCTATTTTTCTATATAAATTTGTATAAAAAAACTGTTTAGGCAAATTCTGTTATACGAAATCTATGTAAAATGTTCTCCTCTTTCGTTTAAGACTGGTTTCAAACCGATCTGATTAAAATTGAGCGAGAAATTAGCAAAAAGCACGCACAGGGTCAGGCGGAACGTTACGCGTTACGCGTTACGAACGTTAGGAACGTTACGTTACACTTTTTCGTGCATGCAGTCGGTGTTTTATCAATTTATAAGATTGGTGATTCATCAATTTATAAGACGTTATCACGTCAAAAAGTTATGAAGCCTAAAATTTAATCCAAATTTTACAATAAACGTTTTTCTTGCACTCTCACTCTCAACAAAAACATAGAGGCCAAAGGAGTACGGAAAGTGGCGAAAATATACCTCTTACTGTACCAGTGTTTCTCACGAAAAATTTAATTACATACGACAGTAAAGTTCAAGTCAACTGGACGGCTGGAGGTGGGTCAAAAATGAGATACAAGGTTTTACATTTATAGAAAAATTAAACTTAAAACATTTTGTAAAAACTACACTCATAATTTTTTTTTACTTAAAAAAATAAAATAATACATCAGTTCTAATATTGAAACAAATATTTTTTGGACAACATTTAAGAATCTCACAGTTCTACCATATTATAGCTAAGAATATTACAAAGTATGTACACATTACACAACTTAACACAAGTTTCACGATTGCTTTGGTATATATGCATTGTATGTACAAACAAAAAGATTTCTAGAAATTTGTTAGGCACCTACTAAATAAATTTCAAATCTTATGTTATTGAAATAGTTCTCAAATCCATTTTATATTTGCACCGACAGCTAGTTTTGGATGTCAACTTTGATTGGCAATACACATTCAAAGCTCAAAGATCAAACGGAAATATATTCATTCAGCCATAATGAAAAGCAGACATGGGCAAGCAGGCAAGTGTGCCTGTTGTGTTTTGCATAGGCAATAACACAAAGAGGAAGTACGCTAGACTAATGTAAGATTAATTTCAACTCTTTAATATGGGCGCAATAATGCTTTGATCAATTATCGTATACTTAAATAAACCAGTGCACACTTCCACAACTATTTGCGGTTTCTGAGCATTTAGCTGTACGCATAGAGAGAATATTTCATTTAATACTCTGTTACCGTTCGCAGAGAGCTTAGAACAGAGCTTTCTAATATGAATAAAATCGTTGGGAAGTGTTAATAGTTCGTCAGTAATGTGTTCTTGTTTAGGAGATTAAGAGGAAAACTGAAAAAAAAAACACTGACGGATTTCCTAGGAACATTAAGTTTAAAATTTAATTTCAATTCGTTGAACGTAGTCTGGACTCTGGACATACAATAGTATAGTACACATCTAGGGAAGTAAAGTAAGAAATGTCTGAGATCACATATAATTGTAGGTCGAGGCGAAGCCGAGGTCAACAAAGATGTGATCTTGGCTAATTTACACTTTGTTAAAGTAGCAAGTGCAAGTGACAAGTGCAAGTGTTAAGTGATTAGTAAAATCAAAGTGTAAACGACCCCGCTGTTAAGTGATAAGTACGAGTGCGAAGTGCGAGTGCGAAGTAAAGTGAATAGAAGGTCGGTCTATTTTTTCTGTTAAGTAGCTCTCCCCGTACACCCGCGCACTCCCGCACTTGCAGCGTCACCCGAATCACTGTGAATTATTTGACATTTTGTTATAGTTGGCCCAACAATAGTCAATATTACTTATTAAATATTTCTTCTGTCATTCGCATTGAGTTACAAAATTCAGTTGGATCATCATTAATCAGTTCTTGTAAAAGTTTATCATTAGCTCCATACTGAAGTCTTCTGCTTATCCATTTTTTTGCCATAATCTCTTAGATTTTTGGATTTCAATAACAAGTCATGTTCGATTTCTGCACGGCAGACACTTGGGTCCTGCAAAAGCACTAAACATTGTGTGAACGTTTTCTTCACACTTAACACCATAAAATCATATTAACTAATCACTTGTCACCTGCACTTGCTACTTAACAAAGTGTAAATTAATCCTTTCTTACTTTACTTCCCGTGGTATGTATACTATTTTTTTGCTCGACGTAGGCAGGAAGAGGCAACTTCGTTTCGCGCAGCGGGACGAAAGTTGACGCTTTCTGCCCGTCGAGCAAAAAAAGTTGTTTTTTCAGTATGTAGAAGGTCTGAATCTGTCGAAATCTCGAAGTTGACTTGTTTACTTCCTCTGGTTGCTCGAAAATAAACATAGTTGGCAAAGCCAAAAAAAACTCGGGTCGCAGTGCAAAACCCTGCCGACAATATAGTGTATTTGCTATAATAGGCAGTGTGGCTTTATTATGTGAATTTAATCCTTTTGTCTTTGGACAAAATACAAAATTTAACCCCTTAATACATCCCTTAAAATAATATTTTTTTCTTAATTTCGATATTACTATCAATTTAGCAAATTAAATTCACCCTTCACTAAGTAAATCCATATCTTTTCATAAAATTTTTAAGTCCGGTCCTGCCGGGCCGATTTTAATAAAATTTTGGCAGCACATTTTTATCTTTACTAATGGGTTAAATTTCAATTTTGAAACGATTCCGAGAAATTTTTCGGTATTTTTGGGCCCAAAAACATTTTTCAACCCCTAAAACCTACCCTTATAGTGGCCCGATTGGGCCCATTTTAAATAGGCTTCGTGCGGTGATGGATTCCAACATGTTGACCAAATTTCGTTCAAATCAATTAACTCCTTCGAAAGTTATTGCCCGTACACTTATATATATATATATATAAATATATATATATATATATATATATATATATATATATATATATATATATATATATATATATATATATATATTATAGCACGGCAGTGGAAGGATTTCTGGTAACGTAGGTCCATTCCCACCTGTGAATAAATAAAAGAAAAAAGACGGACAGATTTCTCAAAACGGTGGATTGTTTGGGCTGTACCGGTGTTATTTTGGGCCCATAGTGATCAGAGAGGGTACAGCTCCACTTCTTCTACTGTTCTGAGAAACTTGTGCAGAAATGTAACAAAGAAAAGAATATGCAGTTGGTCGATAACAATTATATTTCATAATCACTTCAAAAACGTGTCGGTGATAAGGTACAAGGAATTCTGATTTACCAGTACATTCTTAATATTAACAATATCGTTTGATCATGATTGACAATTAGGAACTGGGGGTAGAACCCTGACGAGGTGATCACTTAATTATCTAGGGAAGTACATTTAATAAGGTTGTTTAAATTAAAAAAAAAAAAATAATAAAACGTGAAAGAGGAAAAGAAAACTAGGCGTGAGCGTCATACCTTTTTCTGAAGAGTACTTACTTACACTTGAACAATACTTATTCTAGGAATACTTTACATAATTCGTGAGTGACTACGGGTATTTAGGCGCTTCATGGTAGTACCATGAAGTCTAAATTCGGTTTGGAGAAGAAGCTTGAAGATGATTCTGTGGTTTATTCCATGAGCGTCCTTTTCATGCGACCACACCGAATCGCGGAAAAACAACTTAATGTTTGTTATTTTTCCGTAACTAATAAATATTGATTTTAATTATTTCACACCTAACAACTATTGTTTGTCACTTTTTCACTTTTTGAAAATCACAGATACCGCGTATTTAGAGTCAGACGACTGGATCACACGATAGACACACTTATGTTTATAAGTCCAAGCCACGCGATCCAAATCGTACCGCGCATACAAATACCCGCGAATTTAGTGATTTGATTTCCTTATTTATTTATTTTATTATAATAATTTTTATGCTAATATTAAAAAATTGTCGCGGTGCTATGGCACCACGTGACAGGCTCCCCCTCTTTAGTGATTAGGAGGTACTCCGCTATACTACTAACTGTACATACAACAAGAAATTCACAACAATGAATTTATCTTTGTTGTAACTAAGTCAACAACCACTTGACAATCTACCATATCCCATACTATGGCAGTTGAAGTGTGCTCTTCATAAATAAGCTCTAATTAAATTTAACTAATCTAAATTGATCTAACGAGATGAAACAACCACCGATAATACGGAAATTATGGGGTCGTAACCTGACTGGCTGAAGGAGACAGCTTAACGTTAGACGAAATTGGGCCTTAGGAAAGCGCCGGAATGTAAACAAGGACAAGCTTATAATCTAAAACAAAGGACGAGAAAAACGAAATAACATAGGGAGAATTCTTTATTTAGGAAAATAAAGCATAACTCAGGTACGAAAAATAACTTAAACTTTTATTGTTAGTAATAACCTAACCTAACAACACTTGACGTTTGACAGATGTCAGCTGTCTGACATTGAACTTGAAATTAAACTAGAGGGCAATGACCTCGGGTGAATTTTTCAATTGTTAACAGACGGAATTTTCTTCAGATGTTCAATATGAGATTTAAACATCTTTTTGGAGGATGGATCTTGAAGGATGCAGCTAACAGGACTCGTAAATTCTAAAATTACACGGGGATTACTGTAACGAGGACAAAGTTTGAGGTGAAAATTCGGTTTCATTTTGTTATAATGTAACCTTTGTACAACAAAATCGCCGACTTGAAACTTCGACTGCAACGAACGGTTTTTATTGAAATATTTCGCTTGTAGATCATGTGATTTTGACAGAGCTAGGCGAACTTGATTTTCGGAAGGCAAAGCGTCTTGTTCCCACACAGATGACAAATTCCATTGTAAATCGAGTGGAAATTTGATTTCTCTTGACAAAAATATCTTACAAGGTAAATTTTTAATACTTTCATGATATGAAGAATTATTGGCGAAGGTTATGTGATTTAATAACAAGTCCCAACTGAGATGATCGTCAAACTTTTGTTGAAGTAAAATTGACAGAGCAGCTCTAACGTTTCGTATTACTCTTTCTACAGCATTGGACGAAGGATGATAAGGCGAACTGTGAATGACACGTGAACCCCAGGAAGTACAGAATTCATTAAACTTGTTTGACGTAAACGAAGTCGCGTTATCGGAAACTATTTTAGTTGGTGGACCATACGTGGTAAAGACTTGATGCAGACATTTTATTATCGACGTGGAACTGGAATCAGGAATCGCGTAAGTTATTAACCACTTGCTGTAACTATCCAGAATTAGAAGAACATATTTATTCCCGGAATGTGATTTGACAAGCGGTCCCATGAGATCAATGTAAATTTTGTCCCACACAGATTGTGGAGGATTAGACGACATAACTACTTTATCAGGATGTTGATCTGATTTATGCGTTGCACAGAGCATACAATCTTTAATAAATTGACGAACCTCAACAAACATGCGCGTCCACCAAAATCTTCGTGATATTGAACGATACGTCTTCGTGACTCCGGGATGACTGGCGATTTGTGAATTATGAAACTGTTCCAATATTTCTTTCTTGGAGGCGGACGGAACAACAATACGTCGACGACGGTTGCGGCCTACGAGTCGAACCAGGAAATTCTTGTGAATAGCGAAATTTTTCTGAGGTAAACCTTGATTAATTTGACTTTTAAGGCGGTTTAACTCAGGATCTTGATCTTGCAGGATATTAAGTTCGGTAAACGGATTTTTAATTTCCGTAATAGGATTGAGAAAATTTGATTGTATTGCATTTTTCTCAGAAGTTTCGGATTCAGCTACCAAACGGGATAAACAATCGGCAGTACAATTTACTTTACCGCGAATATGTTCGACTTTGAAACTGAAACGACTGATGCGAAGTAACCACCTACCTACACGACCTAAGTTGCGGGGGTGCTGAATTAACCATTTGAGACAGGAACTATCTGTCTGAAGAATAAAAGTTTGATGCGAGAGGTAAGATTTCATTTTTTCCATAGCCCAAATACATGCTAAAGCTTCTTGTTCGTACGTACTGTATTTCTTCTCGGCGGATGTCAAACGTCGGCTTGCGTACTGGATCGGGTGTAGACCATCTTCAAAGGATTGTAAAAGAACACAACCAACATGATTTTGACTGGCGTCGGTTTGCAGAATGAATTCGCGTTGAAAATCGGGAAAACGTAGAACTGGTGAACTTGACAGAGCTTCACGAAGTTTGCGAAAAGACTGAATATGCGTTTCCGTTAAATTATATTTGACATTTTTCTTCCGTAGATCATTGAGTGGCGACATTATCTGAGCGTATTCGGGGATAAACTTAGCGTAATAACCAACCATTCCAATAAACGTTTGAAGCTGTTTCAAATTCTTCGGAATTGGCAAATTCTTTATCGCTTCTACTTTGTCGGGATCCATGGAAAGACCGTTGCTTGAGACACGATGACCCAGGAAGTTGAGTTCGCTTTGGGCGAATTTTATTTTATCCGGATTCACGGTAAGATTAGCTTCTTTTAGACGTCTTAACGTTTCTCGAACGTGTACCATATGAGATTCCATATCGGGACTGTATATTAATAAGTCGTCGAAAAATACAATCACAAACTTGTATCTTAAATCGGCAAAAATGTCAAACATCAGACGGTTTAGAGCACTAGGTGAAATAGATAGCCCGAACGGAGCCTTATGAAATTTCCACTGGCCTTCCGGAGTGACGAACGAAGTTAGACTCTTTGATTTGTCAGATAATTCAACTTGGTAAAAGGCGCTGTTTAGATCCAACGTGGTGAAAACTTTGGCGTTTTTTAAGCACTGGAAAATGTGCTCAATCGACGGAACAGGAAAACTATCCATGACAACCTTTTTGTTTAACTGGCGATAATCAATACAAAGTCTATAACCTCCACTTGATTTCTTGACAAGAAAAGCTGGTGAAGCGTAAGGGGATTTACTAGGTGAAATAACGCCTTTATTCAAAAGATCACTAATATGTTCCCTCATTATTTTAGCTTGAGGTGGGGAAAGTGGATACGGGGCCTTTCGGACTGGAATATCGTCAGACAAATGAATTGAATATTTGTAATTTTTAGCTTGACCTAGTTCTTCGGTAAGAACTTCTGGAAATTCTGCAAGCAAACTACTAAAGTTGGCCGCATTTGAATCTATACTGGTAACGTGATCCAGGGAGAAGGTTTTGGACGAAGCGGGTAACGGTACAAAGGGAATGACGTGAGAGGAATCGAATTTGAAAGAAAGATTATTCTCGGTACAATTAACGTTCGCACCCATTTTGCATAAAGAATCATAACCTATTATGACGGGATACGACAGAGCGTCGAGAACTAGGAAATCAATCTTCCAGGTAAATTTACTAATAGTAATAACTACTGTTAACGTGAAATTAGATCTCGCGATAGAACTGTTGGCTACTTGGGCATAAGAAATCGAATTTGTGATCGTACCTATTTTTAACGATGACAAATAATTAGCAAGTTCGGAATTGATGTAGTTCTTGGTAGAACCGGTATCAAGCAGTGCCGAAGCTCGAATATGTTGAAAGTAGAGATAAACTAGAGGGATCGTAGAGCTACTTGATTGACTTGGGGAATTATAGGAATAATTCGGGACGGGAGAAGTCAATCGAATAGACGTATTTACAGGAGAGGACAAGTTAGCTGGAGGGGGGTGGTTTGAAAGGGGTGACTTATTAACTAATGTGGTTAACCGGGGAAAGACATTAATTTGTTCTACATCTTTCGGTTTACTAAAAATTTTGACAACGCTATCTCACCCTTGAGAGGGCAGGATAGCCTTATGTTCAGAAGGAGAAGGACGTGGGGGACGAACCGGACACTGGGCTATAAAGTGACCTGGTTGTTTACAATATCGGCAACAAGGGGAAAAATTAGGAGCGACAAGTCCGGTCGAATTGGGGTGAGTGTACGTTTTACGTTGACGTTCAACTACTCTCAAATGTTTTATAAGCTGGTGAAGCTCAGCTAAACAAGTTGGGGTATCTCTGAATTGTAGATAATTAAATGTGGATTCGTTTTGGTTAAGCCAAATGCGCGCAATTATCTCCGATTCAGACAGGCTAGGACCCAATAATTCGACGTATTTCAAGACGTCTTCAGCATATTCGGGAAAATTCTCAGAGAGGTTCTGACGCCTACTGATATAGCGTTCTATTAGCATAGCCCGATCTATAGAAGTGGTGAAATGGTTTAGAATAAGATTTTTGAGCTGTGTCCATTCGAGTTCAGAATAGACATTAAGTCTCCACCACTGTCGGAGGGGTCCGTCAGTCTTAGTGCCTAAACTCTTTAACAAAATATGAAATGGAACTAAAGCGAATTGACTCACGTTCTCGATTTCTAACAGGAATTGTATCAAAATGTCAAGATCTGTACCTGTAGCGGTAGGTACGTTACGCAACAAGTCCCGGATATCGCCCATATTTGCATGCGAAGCGGTATGATTTGGAACGGAAATAAGAATTGGCTCGGACTTACTCGGTGAGTGCACTGGAGGATCGTCCATCGCCGGCGGAGAGTCTGGAAGTTCAGCGGTGGTCGGAGGCGGACCTGGAGATTTGCTTTGGCCGGGTGTCGGCGGAGACTTTGGGCTGCGGCAGGACTTATGGCGCGGCATGGTCGACTGGAAGACGTGGAATCGGACAGGAACAGGACTCAGGAATTAACTACGCTCCTTGCTACCAATTATAGCACGGCAGTGGAAGGATTTCTGGTAACGTAGGTCCATTCCCACCTGTGAATAAATAAAAGAAAAAAGACGGACAGATTTCTCAAAACGGTGGATTGTTTGGGCTGTACCGGTGTTATTTTGGGCCCATAGTGATCAGAGAGGGTACAGCTCCACTTCTTCTACTGTTCTGAGAAACTTGTGCAGAAATGTAACAAAGAAAAGAATATGCAGTTGGTCGATAACAATTATATTTCATAATCACTTCAAAAACGTGTCGGTGATAAGGTACAAGGAATTCTGATTTACCAGTACATTCTTAATATTAACAATATCGTTTGATCATGATTGACAATTAGGAACTGGGGGTAGAACCCTGACGAGGTGATCACTTAATTATCTAGGGAAGTACATTTAATAAGGTTGTTTAAATTAAAAAAAAAAAAATAATAAAACGTGAAAGAGGAAAAGAAAACTAGGCGTGAGCGTCATACCTTTTTCTGAAGAGTACTTACTTACACTTGAACAATACTTATTCTAGGAATACTTTACATAATTCGTGAGTGACTACGGGTATTTAGGCGCTTCATGGTAGTACCATGAAGTCTAAATTCGGTTTGGAGAAGAAGCTTGAAGATGATTCTGTGGTTTATTCCATGAGCGTCCTTTTCATGCGACCACACCGAATCGCGGAAAAACAACTTAATGTTTGTTATTTTTCCGTAACTAATAAATATTGATTTTAATTATTTCACACCTAACAACTATTGTTTGTCACTTTTTCACTTTTTGAAAATCACAGATACCGCGTATTTAGAGTCAGACGACTGGATCACACGATAGACACACTTATGTTTATAAGTCCAAGCCACGCGATCCAAATCGTACCGCGCATACAAATACCCGCGAATTTAGTGATTTGATTTCCTTATTTATTTATTTTATTATAATAATTTTTATGCTAATATTAAAAAATTGTCGCGGTGCTATGGCACCACGTGACAATATATATATATATATATTATAACGGGTTATTTTTAGTCGTAAGAAGAGGTCCGGACGACCCCTGAGCTTAGCGACCACTCCCGTGAACTTACGACGTCAAATGGCAGTAAAAAGTCCACAATAAAATTTTGAGTGTGTGTGGACCCCTTTACCCGATTGAGTTTGGCGAATAGTTATAAAACATGTTGTGTCCGGTTAGGTTGAATGTCGACTAGTAAGGATTTTTTGAATAGCGAGATACGAGATTCGGTTGCCGGCAAGCGTTGTGAGAGTATCGTATTGTATTGCCGTTGTGTTTTTTTGAGTTTTGATCGTTGGTTTCGAAAGTATTGAGTACGGTGGCTATGAAATTGAAGCCATCCTGTTATTTTTCTGTTGGGAAAAGCTTTTAGTGAATTGCGTATTGTTATTGTGTTTGGAGTTGTATTTGATTAGCACGTGGCGTCCGTTCAGCATAAAAACGCTGTGAGTCTACTACCATTGACAAGAACCACTGAGTAACGAGGCTTGGAGCGTTGCTGGGTCGATCACTTCAGCTAACTGAATCTAGTCCAGTTGTCTTGGAAAAGGGCTACGAGTCCTGGAAAGCCTTCATTGCATCTTACAGGTAGTGTGATAACGTTTTGAGCTATATTATGTAACTGTTCAAGAAAAAATCATAATTTGCGTTTGAATTTTAAAATTCTTTATCAAACGTACGTCGCTTCTTAGATTCAACTTTAAGTAAAATGCACGTTTTTGATTGACGTACGTCGTAACTGTGAAATAAGTTTGCGCGCGCTTGCACCCGTCACTACGTGGCCTTCATGCTGCCATGCCGCCTTATGCGAACATTTCATCAATAAATTCTCACGGTCTGAAATAATTATTTTGTTATTTTGTTTCGTGAACCTGTGCTTAGACTGCGTTGGATCATAGTTTCCATCATAAAGAAATCGCATTTGTTGATAAAGCTTAATATGGTGTTATGTCAATTCGCCAGTGGCGTGCTAAACTTAAATGAATTTTAGATTACAGTGTTTGATGGCCCTTTTGGCAGAACTATTTTTGACTGTTGTGATATTGTGAACGGATAGCGCTGTTCCAAAGAAAAATTCATTTCACACTGCGCTTGTCGGTTTGTTAACATTTGGTTAAGTAAAGTTAGCAACGTTTAATTAAAATATTTCGACATTGTATTTTGTAACTATTTTAACGTGTTGTAATTTGTATTTTGAGTTGTTGAGATAAGTTTTTAGCTTACGAATGAGGTTTGTCCTATCGTTGCTGTTAGTGTCGCGTTACGTTTGTGTTGCCGGTTTTGGTTGTAGTTTTGACGGATCGATTGTTGGACTTTGAACCTCATCCGTAGGCGATCTGAATGATAGATTTTTTAGTAGATAAATTGTTACCATTATTACGTTTATTGTGTATTACCTTGTATTTTTACGTGGAAACTAATGATCACTGCTTCACGGTACTGAATTAAGAATTTATATTGTCGCTAATTTAATCAGTAGCGTACTGATCTGGGCATTTTGCCAAAAGTTTATATGCTAATTACTCTTGTTAATACTATTAATTATTTTATTAAATTTTTGATCATTACGTTCGAGTTGTTATTTTTGCTGGCAGGACCCTTAAGATTTATTTGCAGGAGTGATCGACCCTGCAGTGACTCAAGCTAAGGTCAATCTAGATCTGGCGCCCATTCTGAACATCTTTCCCTTTCCCTACAGCTTAGTAGTTGGGTGACCTTGGCTTCGCTAACATCTCTCAAGGTAAGTGCCTGCCACGTCAGTTCCGCCGACCCACGCCCAGCGCCGCTGAATAGAGCTAGCCATTATAATATATATATACATATATAAATAGACTTTTCCAAAAATGGTGCCAAAGTGTTTAGGAGGCTATGAAACGTCGAGAAATTTTGGTCCGACCCCTAGGTCCCGCCATCCGACCGACGCCAATAGTGTAAGTGCCTTATGGCAAATACACTAATGAACTGTATGATAAAAAATTTAATAAAAAGGAAATAAATAGATACTAAGTGGAATGATGGAGAATAGATTAAAGAAAATATGTCGGTCGAGATCGAAAAGGCAACCTTCTTTGTATAAAGCAAGAGCTTTGATCATTACACTAAGTTACTTAATGGTATTCTAGCAATATTATGGTATAGCAGGTAGCTGTCATATTATAATATTTTAATTTAGTAGAACTTTTTAAAGTCGAACCTCAATAAGTAGAATACCTTCGAAACTTGAAAAAATATTTTGTTCCCTTCCCTTCAAGCCCCAAAATCCCAAATAATGGAAAACTCAACCCTCTATAGGTCGAAATAATCAGTGAATCTCTACAAGTCATTTTGGTACATATTTTCACTCCATAACTCGAAAAAATAAATTGGACCTCTGTATCTCAAACATAGCAACTCAAAATTAGTTAGAATGAATCTTAGCCTCTACGAGTCGAATATTTCCTTACAAAATCCGCCTAAATAGAAAACTCTATAACTCGAATTTTTTGGCATCTCCCTTGAGGTTCGACTTACAGAGATTCTATTGGAGTGTTACATATTTATGAATATATGCTTTAATATATGTTGATGGAAACTTTATTAGTTGTCAAAAATAACAAAATAAAATTGTCTACTGAACGCATTTCAATGAATTTAAATCAAATTACACTATACTGATAGTATAAAAAGCGAAAAAAAAAATAAACCAAGAAGATTCGTTAAGAATTACGCGTAATACAGTTCGAAATTTCGTATGTACTGTAACGGTTAATAATTGGTGGCCCCCGGAAAAAAAAATAGATCGAGCCTATGTTATAAAAAAAAGTCAAAATCTTGCTTTTAATACCGTTACAGTGTAGGATGGACGAGCGCCAGACGACAGAGCGGATCAGGTTTGAAAACGTAATACGCGGAATGAAATGAGTGCGACTGAGAAGGCCAGTCGACTGTGATGCGTGCAAGTGAGCTCGTCGTTGTTAGATTCTGTCGCGATCTGGTCTAGAGGGCGGACAGAATCGGTTGGCGATACAGCTGGGAGAAGACGGCGAGCCGTGACAGCGGCCACATGTATGCGAGATACGCGATTTTTTTGAGATGAGAAAATGATGTTTTGTGGATGATTGTGTTGGAATGGAACGTTTTTGGTTGGATTTTTAATATTTTGGCGCTTGTTTTGGAGTGTTGAATTTTGGATAGGTCGTTTTTGGATTGACGATTTGTCTATTTTGGATTTGAGATTGGATTTTTTTGGTTGTCGGATTTTGCTGGAGTTTGGATTCGCTGTTTGTTGTTTTTTTTTGACTTCTTGGCTCTTTTTAAAGAAAAAAAATCGTAATAATTATTAAAAAGACCTCACGGTGCTGCCAGTGGCGGGCCTGTCTTTTGGCGTGGTTGACACCGCTGATTTTAATGTGTTACCTGTGTGTTCTAGAAATTGAATTGTCAGTCTTGTAGTTGGATTAAGTTATGGGGTATTTTCTTAGATGATTCAATTTTGTGTTTTGTCTGAAATTTGGTTTTATGGTTAATTGGTTGGAAAGGATTTCTAGAATCTTTTTCTCGCACACAATCTTGGACCGTTTGTGTTGCCTCATATGGTCTTTTTGTCCTGGCGCCCTTTTCTGACATCAGTCGATACGACACATACGATATCTAATATTTTTGAGATTGAAAATAGATTCCTTGTTTTTTTTATATAAAATATTTTGAAAATACTAAAAAACGGTTTTGATTGTGTTTGTCTTTATTTGACGAGTGGTAGGTGGTAGGATTTTATTTCAGGCATTTGCCTGTGTCAATTTTGAGTGTTTTTTTATTAGTTAAAAATTTTCAAGCCCTTTTAAGCACGTTTGCCCCAATAAAAAATAAAAAAAAAAAAAAAAAGAAAAAACGGAACCCACGTCCTTTGCGCCGCTGAGCTTAGCTAGCCTGGACTTTTCGTCATAGTACGTACGAACAGACCAACCGATATCTGCTGTTTGCAATTTTCAGTTAGAGTTTTAGAACTTACTATGAACTCAAATATATTAATAGTATATTACTCCACAAGGGCAGAAAGTTTGGTATTCTTGCTCTGCGTGCCATGATTCCTGAGGAGAAGCCGAGAGCATCATGACGCGTGGTGCAAGATATCAAACTTTGTACAGTGGGTAGTACCTACCTACTACCCACTCGATAAATGCCGAAATTCTGTAGATTTGTTCAATTTATGTGATTACGCGGTCATGACTCCCTTAGTAATGCGAAGTAACCTATCTTTATATAATTTGTCCTAAGAGAAATTTTTTTGACAAACGTTCGGAAGTTGTACTAGTTTTACTAGAAGCCGTATATCTATACTAATATATAAAGTTGAAGAGTTTGTCTGTTTGGTTGAACGCGCTAATCTCAGGAAACTAGTTCGAATTTTTTGTTGGATAGCCCATTTATCGAGGAATGCTATAGGCTATATAATATCACGCTACGACCAATAAGAGCGGAGCATCAATGAAAAATGTTGCAAAATGTAACTCAAAATTTTTCCGTCTGACAAAAACTTTTGAACGGTAACTCCGATCATTATGAAATTTGGACATAACATTCATCTCGGTAAACAAAGATGAATGTACTCATGTACTTCCCCCCATTTGTTCTTTTGCACCCGGGTGAAACCGGGTGGGACCGCTAGTTAAATATATACTATACACACCTTCCCGGCCAACTACCCACTCGGGATGAACACTATTCGCCGGCCCTGGACATTATTTTATAAAATCATCAAAAATGAATTCAACCATAAGTAGCAATGATAAGTTCACTATTATAATAAAACCAGTGGGAGTATATGCCCAAGTAATTCAAGAATTACAAGGCGCGAAATTTTACATCATATATCCCGGTGTTTTGTTTGAAAATCGGTGTATATTTATCGTTCAGCCCGGAATTGTTTTTTTAAAAACTCCAAATTTGCCCCTTCCCGTTTCACTGCGAGACAATTCGCATGCCCCTTTATCAAAAAAAACTTAGTCCGCCTTCTTTAAAAGTCCGCCATATTGAATTTAGAGTGACGTCACTTTATTTTTCGAGATATTCTCAGCAAGCCCTTTCATTTGATACCCATATTGTAGAAAAGCATAATAAACTTAGTCCGCCATATTGGATTTAGAGTGACGTCACTTTATTTTTCGAGTTATTCTCAGCAAGCCCTTTCATTTGATACCCATATTGTAGGAAAGCATAATAAACTTAATCCGCCATCTTTAGAAGTCCGCCATATTGGTTTTAGAGTGACACCACTTTATTTTTCGAGTTATATTCAGCAAGCCCTTTCATTTGATACCCATATTGTAGGAAATCATAAAAAACTTAGTCCGCCATCTTTAGAAGTCCGCCATATTGGTTTTAGAGTGACGTCACTTTATTTTTCGAGTTATTCTCAGCAAGCCCTTTCATTTGATACCCATATTGTAGGAAAGCATAATAAACTTAGTCCGCCATCTTTAGAAGTCCGCCATATTGGTTTTAGAGTGACGTCACTTTATTTTTCGAGTTATATTCAGCAAGCCCTTTCATTTGATACCCATATTGTAGGAAAGCATAAAAAACTTAGTCCGCCATCTTTAGAATCCGCCATATTGGTTTTAGAGTGACGTCACTTTACTTTTCGAGTTATTCTCAGCAAGTCCTTTCACTTGATACCCATATTGTAGAAAAGCATAATAAACTTAGTCCGCCATCTTAAGAAGTCCGCCATATTGGATTTAGAGTGACGTCACTTTATTTTTCGAGTTATATTCAGCAAGCCCTTTCATTTGATACCCATATTGTAGGAAAGCATAATAAAATTAGTCCGCCATCTTTAGAAGTCCGCCATATTGAATTTAGAGTGACGTCACTTTATTTTTCGAGTTATTCTCAGCAAGCCCTTTCATTTGATACCCATATTGTATGAAAGCATAATAAAATTAGTCCGCCTTATTTAGAAGTCCGCCTTTTACGCATGCGCCGATGTTCCCCAAAAACAATAGACCACTTCATATTTGCATATCAAACATCCTCCCAAAATTTGGTTTCAATCCGGTCATCCGTCGTGTCGGAATGGTAAGAAATGTCAAAAGTGACGTTTGCATCTGTCAAAGTATTATATTCTAATAATTAGTTATTCAAATTGTTAACTGAGAAGGCGTTGCATTTCACAAATATTCGAAACGACATCCGTTTTTGAACAAATGCTACCTTTTTATTTCATTATTGTAATAAATAATATTGACGACCAATTTTATTTTAAGACAGAACATACGCAATTTTTGAATTGCCATGTTAAACCGTGCAACAGAGAGAGATAACCGAAAGATGTTTGCTATCGGTTATATCAAATTAAATTTATTTCTATATAAATGTGTATAAAAAAACTGTTTGGGCATTTTCTGTTGTACGAATCTTATGTAAAATTTTCTCCTCTTTCGTTTAAGACAGGTTTCGAACCGATCTGATTTAAATTGAGCGAGTTATAAGCAAAAAACTTCGTTTTTTCCTTATTGCTCTCCTCTGGGGTCAAAATTCAAAAATCGGCCGACGTTACGAGCTAAGTTACGCGGAGACGAATCGAACAAAAAAAAGTTTTTTAAAATCGGTTAAGGCGTTTGGGCTGTACGCGTGACACAAAAAAACGTGACACACAGATTCACAGATTCACAGATTCACAGACAAAGCGAGTACATATAGGCGCTTTAGCTTACGCTATTCGCGCCTAAAAAGGAAAAAATACAATAAGAATTGGCGCATAAAAAACATCATGCGCCGATTTTTTCTAAAAAGTGTAGAGCTATTCATATTACCATGTCAAACATCTCACGGTCCGATCAGCCGTTTGACCTATATTATGCTCACAGACAAACAGACTAACAAGCACAAAAGCAAATAATCAAATTAACATATTTTTGTATAAAATATTTTTTTTTGAACTCAGGGGACATATATTTCCTATTTGTAAAGTTGAAATGCTACAATTGAAAAAATATATAGGTGGAATATGTGATAATTGTAAAAAAAAAAAAATAATGACGCCGACTGCCGGATTCAAACCTATAATCTCTTGCGTATGGGACGGTATTTTTACTTCTCACCCACCATAGTTTAATGCTGTAGACCTGATATTTAAAGCAGGTATACGGTATACGAGAGCATTGGTAGGGTTTTTCATGGTTTCA
Source organism: Xanthostigma xanthostigma (assembly GCA_963575645.1). Taxonomy (NCBI): domain Eukaryota; kingdom Metazoa; phylum Arthropoda; class Insecta; order Raphidioptera; family Raphidiidae; genus Xanthostigma; species Xanthostigma xanthostigma. The sequence goes on from OY754471.1 coordinate 27,203,627, forward strand.
TCCCTTGATCATTTTTCTTTGCAGCGTTTTGTCACACTTTCAATCTCTTGAATCGATTTCACCTACCGTGAAAAAAGAAGTTTTATTTCAAAAATACCCGAAAAAAATCCAGGCAAAAAGAAAATATAAAAAAAAATGCCAGCCGAATTACTAACACAGAAGTAACGAAATTTTCTTGGTTTTAGAGTTTGTAAATCATGGTCTAATGGTATTTCTATCTGTCGTTTCCTCTACAACCGTTTCGAAGGCGGTGTGGCAGCGGTCGATGTGTAAGTTATATTTATAATAAATAATTGTATATACCTTGATTGTTTTCTGGTCATATTTTATTTAATATTATTAAGAAATCGGGGGCACGTAATGACGTAATCTTTGGAAAATCATACAGAGATTCCCAAAAAATAATTTTGGAAAGCCCTGTAATCTACTCTAATATTAGATGACAGTAGACAGCGACGCCGTTTTGCCTGATGTGTACACCAATATGCTCTCTTGGTCGTCCACCAATCGCGCTATTTGTCAATGACGGGAATCAAACACAAGGCCGTCATATACACATGCATCATACATAATATCTATTACCTATACGTGACGTTCTTACGATATGACTAAAGTGATTTCTCATAGTAAATAATTCTAGATGACCAAAAAATAAAGGTTATTCTATATACATTACATTTGTATATGAAATAATAAATGAAAATATGCTGTGACGTTGAAATATTTGATTATGTTGAATTTTTTTAAAAGTATAATATTTTTATGTTTTTGCGGGTTTCAGTTTGATTTTAATATTATTATATTAATACTTTTTACGCTATTTGATTTGCAATTATTTATAATTTACAAATGATAATTAATGAAAATATAATTTATTATAATAAATTACCTATATTCACATATTTTTCCGATTTAATTTTAGTATAGTCATATTTCTGTCATGTGTCAAAAAATGTCAATTTAACATAATCTGAGTTATGTATAAGTGTCATTTTTTGACAAATCATAGCAATATGTTTCAATGCTTTCTTATGATAGCCTGAAGCGAGTCATGCAAAAACTGTCATTTTTCTTAGAAGAAAAACCTAAGTATCTCTAGACTAAACTATAAGATTATAATTTTTTAAATTAATAAATTAGACCCAAGAAATATTTTTCAAAAAATATAAAAATAGACTTTTTTGCAGTCTTGTTGTTAAAACAAAAAGACAGCTAGATCGATTTCTTTCAGATCATACTGAGATTAATAAACCCCGATTGGCATCCTAACAAAGTCGATACCCTTTTTAACCGACTTCAACATAAAATATTTTTAACAAAAAAATTGAACCGACTTCACACTAAAAAGTAAAAAATAATTGCGTATTGAAATGTTTTGGAGTCGGTGTCAGCCAAAATTAAATCTATTCCGAGAACTACACCGACTCCACAACATTTCAATACGCAATTATTTTTTACTTTTTAGTGTGAAGTCGGTTCAATTTTTTTGTTAAAAATATTTTATTTTTCTCTTTTTAGTGTTAATATAACACTAAAAATCGGTGAACATACATAAAAAAAAACATTATGCGTGCCTTTGAAATTTGAGAGTTTCCCTCGATTTCTCCGGATTCCACCATCAGATCCTGACTTGGTTCCGATGGGACCACCTCTGAGGTGCACTCTTTCGAATAAAAAAAATAATTTGAAAATCGGTCCATAATTGACGGAGAAATCGGTGAACATACATAAAAAAAAATGAAAAATATACAGACGAACATAGAACCTTCTCCTTTTTGTTGAAGTCGGTTAAAAAAGGAGGAGGTTCTATGTTCGTCTGTATATTTTTTTATTTATTTATTTATTTTTTTTTTATGTATGTTCACCGATTTCTCCGTCAATTATGGACCGATTTTCAAATTTTTTTTTATTCGAAAGAGTGCACCTCAGAGGTGGTCCCATCGGAACCAAGTCAGGATCTGATGGTGGAATCCGGAGAAATCGAGGGAAACTCGCATAATGTTTTTTATGTATGTTCACCGATTTTTAGTGTTAGATTAACACTAAAAAGAGAAAAATAAAATATTTTTAACAAAAAAATTGAACCGACTGCACACTAAAAAGTAAAAAATAATTGCGTATTGAAATGTTTTGGAGTCGGTGTAGTTCTCGGAATAGATTTCATTTTGGCTGAGACCGACTCCAAAACATTTCAATACGCAATTATTTTTTACTTTTTAGTGTGAAGTCGGTTCAATTTTTTTGTTAAAAATATTTTATTTATTCGTGAGATTTCGTGAAAAATCCGTCTTTATACAAAAAAAAAAAAAAAACGGCGGAACTGATTTTTATAAAATTTCCTCTGGATCGTATTAACGTTAATATGCTTCAATTGTTACCATATCGTTTTTTTTCGAGAAATTTCGTATAAAATCTACTTTTTTGCAGTCTTTTTTTTAACAAAAAACATTCTTTCGGATCAAAAATAACATTAAAACGTTTAGATTAACGCCCTAACAAAGTCTATATAATTTTTTATTCGCAAGATAGTGTGTTAAATCTACTTTTTCGGAGTATTTTTGGTTAAAAAAGAGACCGGCTATTTCCCTAAATTTTCCCCTATAGTCAATTTTTTCCCCAGAATTGCGAAAAAAAACCCCAATCTGGTAACACTGCACACGTGCATACCGATACTTCCCAAAAATAGTGTAAAAATATAATATCTTGAAACATAAAAATTTATTAAAACCATTACAATAACTTTATTTTTTAATTTTAACATAATTTAGTATCTACATACAATTAGATATCACGAATAACGGAAACGTCAGGGTTATTATATAGTACTTATTAAAATCTATTTTAGATGTTGAATCTATTCTATTTGTATTTTTTATTTTAAATCTCCTGCTACAATATTTAAAGGCAGTATTTTTTCAATAGAGAAAGGAGTTTTTTTCAATAATGTATACTAGAATATAAAAATAACAATCATGGCAACAAACGGTTTATTTTTTATATATTATTATTAGATCGTCTATAAATAACGGAAAAATTGACAAATACGTGTAGCGAACAGACAATTTACGCTGCGTACGGACACAAGAGGAACAAAAATAGACGATGGTAAAGAGAGAAACACGAATAAATATATATATGGTTTATGATGACATGTGTCGACCTATGATGGAACCTATGTATGCTCATGTTTCGAACAAGACATATTTCATTTTTGACTGAACGGTTATTTCTTTTCATTGTGGATATAGGAGGGAAATTTGTCAACTTTCAGACATATTCATATTTTTGTTGTAAACTATTTACAGTCATATTAGAGAGAAAATCGATTACTTTAAAAAAGAAATAGCATTGCATTCATTGCAGTTTTTTTGAAGTGAAACTTTTTTTGCGGTAACACTGCCTGGACTATTTTAAAGGTAAAAAATGCAGGCTTGATGAAACGAAAGAAGTGTTTACCATCCTTCGATTTCTGACTTAGTACGACGTACTAAGGCCTCTAGCCTTAATTGATTTACTTATTGTTTTGTAAAGAAATATACCTATAAGTTATGAAAACACTATAACTATTTCCATATTTAGAATAAACAATTATAACTAGAATATAGAACAAATGTTATTATATAGTTCATACATAAAAGTTTCCTTCGGCAGTGTGTCCTGCGATAATAGCCTTCTTTTTATCTTAATTTTATTACAACAATAATAACAAAAAGCTTGTCAAATTATAAGTATCTTTTCATGAATGTTTAAAAAAAAAATCATGACTAGACAAACATATTTTGAACGTGATTTATCTGAGCAGAGCGCAACACATATTTTCATCGATTAGCTTCTTTGCAAAACTTCGTATCAAAAGTAGACACGTATATTTCGAGAAAGAACCAAATAGCGAACATTTTTTCCACACATTGAAATATTTCTTTAGTCAGCTGTAGTTTCCAGTCTATTCTCATTTGTTTTGACCCCAATTATACACTACAAAATTGTGAAAATGTCAATAATTATTTACTACATTTTCACGGAATCAAAAAAACTCTACAAAATTTATAAGGTTGAATCTCAAATGAATGTTTGATTTTTGTTATTTATACGTTATTGGATACTTTAGTTGTATATTTCCTTGTTAAAGTTATTTTAATTCGGGATTTGTTGTTTTATTTATTTTATACTAGCGATCCCATCCGGTTTCACCCGGGTGTAAAAGAACGAATGGGAAAGGAGGGAACATGAGTACACACATTCATTTTAGTTTACCGAGATGAATGTTGTATCTAAATTTCATGATGATTGGAGTTCAAAAGCTTTTGTCGATAAAATGCAGTATTTATACTTTTTTAAACTAATAATTTTTTTAATTAATTAAGGTAGTACGAGCTCCAAGGCAATTTAAAATAATAGGCTTGATTTTTTCGTATGAAGTTGGACTAAGTCTAAACCAATACTGAAAATTTTAGGGGGGTGCCCGATTATTTAAATAAATAAATGACTTCAAAAGTAGGCATATTTAACATTGGCTTTATGGTAAAACGGTATACGGATGATATGTTTTCATTGATTTCTCCAAAACTAGTCGGTGGAAATTTAAAAAAAAACTATTTAAATAAAAAGTCAAAACCTTAATAAATTATTGAAAACAAAAATAAAACCGTTGTGCCCGACTAATTAAAAAAGATATTTAATTAAAAATAATAAATATTTTTTTAATTAGTCGGGCACAACGGGTTTTTTTTGTTTTCAATAATTTATTCAGGTTTTAACTTTAATTTAAATAGTTTTTTTTTTTAATTTCCACCGACTAGTTTTGGAGAAATCAATGAAAACATATCATCCATCTACCGAAATGTAAAAAAAATCAAGCTTTTTATTTATAGTTGCCTTGTTGCTCGTACTACCTTAAATAAAATTAAAATAAATTTAAATGTAAGCCTTAGAAGAAAGCAATGTAGAAAATAAAAAAAAAACAAAAATATTTTCGCCCAACTGATATTGACAGTCGCATGCTCTACCGATTGAGGCATCCGACGTTGTGTACTCACAATGCTAATATAAGTATATTTAGTTAGTGCATTTCACCTGAATAGAAGCTTAGTTTTTGAAATACATTCCGCAACATTTTTCATTAATGCTCCGCTCCTAATGGTCGTAGCGTGATATTATATAGCCTATAACCTTCCTCGATAAATGGGCTATCTAACAAAAAAAATTTCCATTTGGAACCAGTAGTTTCTGAGATTAGCGCGTTCAAACAAACAAACTCTTCAGCTTTATATATTAGTATAGATTAGTAGACGCTAACGATCTTCGTTGTCGAGTCTAAAATATGTGAACATGAAAAATATTATTTCCAATAATTATAATATTTTTTTAATGTGACGTAGACTGTAGATGAACAGATTATAAAAAATAAATAAAATTATCGACAAATTTTTCGGACAAATATATACACAAAAAATATAAAAATTAATACATTAACGCTACGGTCCGGATTTGAACCGTCTTCAGAACTGATCTAAAAAATAAAAAAATTAATTAATAATTAGTTTCTAATATTTTTTAGACCAGTTCTGAAGAAGAGACAAATTCGGACCGAAACGTAAATGTATTAATTTTTACATTTTTTGTTAATATATTTGTCTGAAAAATTGGTCGATAATTTTATTAATTATTGAAGAGTTATAATCAGACGTTAATCAAAAATTTGAAGATTATAAAAAATATTATCAGTAATTTTCTGTCTGCTCATACCAGCATCAGGTGAAAATAGCTGAACAGGTTTTTTTATATTGCCAGGGTTTTCAGATACGATTCTGAATAGATATTTAGACGAATGAATCTTTGACTAGCTTTCGCGTGAACGAGTACCGAGAAATGCTAGGTATCAATAATTGCTTGTTGTCTGTGAGTTTCTGACTTATATACTATTAAGTCATGGTAGAGCTCGTATCTGTCATTGTGAAATAAACATTAAGTCACTATTAATTACGAAAGTAATTAGCGTGATTCGTAATAAAAATAATTGCAACAATTATAAAATTACCAGCGAAACTTAATACAACCACATACAAAAAAAAATCCTGGTGACCGAGTACAAAGGGTCTGTAATCTTTGCAGACTTTATTGTCGCTGAAATAATTTTCATGAAGTATTCATACGCATTTGTATTTGAATGTAAAAAGCTTACGCTTACCGCATTTTCATTAGCATTTTTGCTTGTATAATCAGAAATAGAAATTCAAAACTTAGTAAGAAAAGATTTTATGTGGAAAGAAACATGAAAGTGATTGTGCAAGTTTTTAAAGAGATGAAACTAGACATTAATAAGTTGGAACTGTATAAAGATTCTTTTGAGCAAGAATATTAAATAACGACATTTTTTATAACTAAGCACAGTAATACTATTTACTATACTATTTATAGTACTGTCAAACTAAAGTCTCTTCCATCGAACTAAACACATCTATGTTGGACACTCACTACTTGAAAGTTTCCAGTCCGTGCGAGATTATGCAGGTTCGTGTTGTGCAGGTCGTGCCAGTGTATGTAGTTATAGTGTGCACGGTCTTTTAGATTTAGTTTTTCTTGCGAAATATATGTAGTTATAGGTACAAAATATGTATAGTGTATTCATAGAAATGCAAGTATTTGCACTGATCCGATTGGCACAAAAATCAGTAGGCTTGGAGTCATTACTGAAATGAAAATTAAAAAAAAGATAATAAACACTCAAATTGGTCCATTTTGACAGAAGTTCTTGTAATTAAAAAATGTTTCATAGATAGGTAGGTACGCATACTAGCGCCTTTTGGAAAACCACTTTTCTTAACGTCTTTAGAATACAATCAGAATATTAATCAGTTCATAAAATGTAAATAATCTGAGATTATTAGATGATCAAAACAATACCTCTTTTACGAGCAGTAAGATAGATCACAAAGAGTTATAATGCTAAGAAATCACATAACTGTTATAACATTGTTAAAATCGTACGACAAAGAATCTCTCCGACAGTCAAGCACATTTAGGGCTAGCGCGCACGAGCAACATTTGTTTCCGCAACTATTTTGTCTCTCACATCAAATCTACGGGTTTATGAAAGTGCTTGCATGTAGCGACGCGAGTCGCGGAAGACTTTTTTGTCCACGGGTTTGGAGACAAGCCCGCGACGCAACTGTCGCCTTCTCTATTGGTTTCAATGCAAGTGCGCGTACGGCGACAAATAAGTTGCCGGGCGGCCAGTTGCCACTCAATCGCCGCGGCGATAACGTGTCTTTATAGCCGACGGATAAATCCACGTACGCTTCCTACTACATTGTATTTAATACCAGATAAAATGCCGGTTGTAGAAGAAGATATAGGTAATAATAGACTTATTGAAGAAGTGGAAGGAAGACCATTGTTGTACAATAAAAACTTAAAAGAATACTCAGACATTAATGCGAAATCTAAAGCTTGGGAAGAAGTTTACAAGCAGCTACTCCAGGTTTGGGGTCAGCTATCAACTAAAGTATGATGCCAGGTCGTAAAATTCTACAGAGTTGATCGAAACTTTCGACACTCATTCTGAAGTAGCGAAACATTTTTTTTAGATATGTTTATAATTTCATAAACATTGTATGAAATTTTTGTAGTGTCAGCCTATCACTCCATAATGGATGCACCCAATATTGATTTTTTGACTGTCGTCTTCGGCTTCTAAAGACAAGTGCACAGACCACAACCGTCTCTTCAAAATCCATTTTGATGACTGCGTGAAATTTAAAGAAAAAGTTGTGTTTTCGTGTGAACATCTTTTTAATCGCGTCAAGCAGACGGCAACAGAGACATAAATATCCGTGTAACTAAAAGTTGCTCGTGCGCGCTAGCCCTTATAAACAGAAAAAGTTTTTTTTTAATCGGTTTAGCCATTTGGCTGTACGCAAGGTCCAAAAAAATCGTGACAGATTCACAGACAAAGCGAGTGGTGTACATAGGCGCTTTAGCTTACACTATTCGCGCCTTACAAATCAAATAATTGACACAACTTTAAAATCAAAATTTCATATTATTAAAACGCTTCCACATTAATAATGTAATTTTAAATTAAATAAATTAAATTAATGAAACAGTTTTAATTAATATACAAATGCAGTTGCATCTAATTTGAAATTGAAATATTTAGTTACGGCGCAGACTGAAAGCTCTAAGTTTTATAAATAATTAAGTATTTTACACTGAATATGCATAATATTTTACTATCTAATGGGATTTTAAAATCAATTTTTAAAAGTGACACAAAAATTAAAATTTTACAGTTTGCGTTCAGTTTAAAATAAATTTTCTAAAATTTTTATGAAATCAAAAAACATTGATTTACAAAATATTCATGTAACTTTGCGAAAAAAAATCTTAGATTTCCTTTAAATATAACATTTAAACGAAAAATTTAGCAAATAAAATGATTTTTTTATAGTTGTCTCAGCAATAAATTCAAGCATATTGATTTTGGTGTCAATCGTATCAGTGGATTTAGAAATATACTCAGTTTTAGACCTAGTTTATATGAGAGGCGTTCAACGCGCGTTGGCCCAACGCGCGTTGAACGCTCTTCATGTGTGCTAGGCCTTAATCATAATTTGTACCTGTAACAATATTTTTTCGGAAATTCTACTAATTTTTTCAATTGTCATTAAAAATTATCTTAAAAAAAGAATATTGCAACATTGTAGTTTCTCCAATCTGATATTTCAATATTTGTTTTATAAAAAAATGTCTTATGCCTTAGAAGTCCTTGTCAATTCTAGGCACTGTGTAATTTTCCCCAGCCTCATGCCAATTTAATTTACAACGGTACGACAAATTTTGTTTCAAATTGCTAAGAAATCACATAACTTTTGAGATCATTGAATACTTAAGCGGTTGAAGCAGATATCAACAAGGAGTATGCTATGTATATATATATGAGTGCTATGTAAGGTTGTACCTATGTATGTACCGCCGGATACAAATGTGAGACAACAATAACGTTCACATCTGTCAGTCGACGCTGCGGGTGGCTGCTTTGCAGCATCAGTCTTGTGCGACGTCGCTCAGATCAAATTCCCTTGAGTCTTGAAATTCCGCGAGTTTGACCTATCAACAATATCTGCACTACGTGCTGAATGTCGTTACGAGTTTCTAGCATTCAATAACTAAAAGCGTTCTCCAAACTCTAAGTGAAGTAAAAGTTTTAAGCTGTAACATTTATTTATATTTTGGTCGCTTTGTTATTTGTACAGACTACATGAGTACTTCTGCCTACAGAATAATATAAGGAGGGCAAACTGTTTTGTAATACTATTGCTTGAAACCCTATCTATAAGAAAGCACATGTTATCTGGCGCCCGTAAAGCCCTCACCTTCACAACCCACTCTTTCAAAATTTCATCTTTAAGGAAGTGAAATGGGGTAAAATATGATTTTGCGGAGTTATTCATTTTAGCGTTACTATTGGAGGGTACATTTATTTTAACGGAGGTACCCGCTAAGAGAAGATTTTTCCAAATTTTACCTCTATGGAAATGAAAAAAAGTAAATGTATTTTTTACAGATTTATTCAATCTGTTCATATTATTTATTTTAGAAACACTAAAATTTGAGAAAACTTTCTTTTTATAACATAGCTACTAACCAAGCAGGAATTTTTAAAAATTTAACCACTAAGGGCACGTAAAAACATTTATCCACTTTCATTACCTTAGGGATGCAATTTTGAAAAACACTTTCTTGGCTACGTTTTAGAAGAAATGTATCGTCTAAATTTTATGTTTTAAAGTTTCTACTATAGTAACTTCTCAAAAACTGGGGTGTGAGGGTGTGAAAAAATATTTGAACTGTACTTTTTTCTGGAACCATCAATAATATCGAACTCTATAATCTCTAGAGCTTACATGACGCTCCAGAATGCGATCCTCATATTTCGCGTATGAACCTCCTTCGAGTACCTGGTTTTATTATTACAAAACACATTTCAAAATTTTTTACAACGTTGCACTTTTAATCGGAAATAAATAAAAATAGGTATTCTATTAAATTATTATAGTTCTAAATATTCAAAAATAAATCTAAGAAAAACTTAAAAAAGTCTTAATTATAAAATGCTTTTATATGTAATATTTTATCATATAGATAACCGCATTTATTTTTGTTATTAATCGTCAAATTTTTTATCAATATTTGGCTAATGATGACTCATAGATAATTTTATATGTGGTCAAATTTAATATTAAAGTAGTTCGAAACAAAAAGACTTACACTACCGACGATAACACTTTTTTTGTTTCTTGATCGTTAAAAAACAAATCAACTGCTGCTTGACTAAATTTAATCTTTGAAATCCTCTGAAAGAATAAACTAGTAAAAAAAAGATGTATTCGTGAGACTCTCGCGCGTTAGAAGTGAAACTTCTTAGCTTCTAGCATTTTTTGACGATTTTATTATTTCAGGATTAGAAAGTGATTAAGTGTAATTTGTTACCATGGCTAGAAAAAATGCTAAGTATACACACATTACGTACTGTGCATGCGTATAGAGTGCGTACGACGCGACGTTTTGACAGAGAAAGTAGAAACGATTCTCCCACTCTTTCCTTTCAACTGCCGGTTGAAGTCGGAGAATGGGAAGCGTTTCACTTCATCTGAACCAGACTAATTTACCCCCCTACCACACCTAAAGAAGCTTTACTTTAAAAAAAGTTGGGGGAATTTCTATCGCTGTAGAAGAAAATCTTTACGCTGTTTAAAAACTATTTATTACATTTTAGTCTACATTGTTATAAAAGGTTGCTCTTTCTAGTTTTTTTCAATTCGAATTTTAATTTTAACCCTAAAAACTAACACTCAAATGACTATGTTTACATAAATTAAATATATATACATAAATTATTGTATTGTCATGGGTTCTTAATACTTGTGCAAAATTTCATATTATTCAGACATCTGGAAGTGGGTGAAAATTAAATAGAAAGATTTCATTAGATAGATACTCGGAAATACATACCAAGATACATACATATATGATGACCGGTAATTGCTCGTATTCCTCTTGGGAGAAGAAACTATGACTAATTTGGAATGATTTTGGGTCGGAAATGCGTCGTTTTTGAGAAAATCTACTTCGGTTGTCTTTTAACAAAAATCAAAATTTTGGGAATTAAAAATAAAAAAAATCTCACATCTTAACCTAAAAATTACGAAATTTACTGTTATAGGAGGGGCAAAAACAATTTTTCGGGAACTTTAAAAGGTATATCCCCCTCCCCCTCTCCGACAATCGGTCACAAACTATACCAAAATGTCGGGGGAGCTCGACTCTACAATTTTTGTAGGAACATTTTTTTAATTCGCATCATGCCGAATTCAAAGCTTTTTTTCCCAATCCACTCCACTATTACTGCTCCACTACTGCATATTAAAATAAAAAACTAACATTTTTTTTGTCGAAAATTATATCTTTTTGGATAGCTGAGGATACAAAGAGGTAATTACAATCTTTTGTACGACAAGTTTTATATATTTATTTTTTATGATAATGACACTTCTGTGAAGAATTTTTATTTTATTTTTTTTATTTATTGTAAGTTTTAACACACAACATAAAATCTAACAGTAAATTTTGTGGCTTTCAGGTTTAGGAAGGTTGGCCAATTAGTAAGCTATCATATAATAGAAAAATTTAAGCCTAAACGTAAGAATTTTGTTTGTTTTTTAATTTTTAACTCCCAAAATTCAAATTTTTTGTAAAAAGACAACCGAAGTAGATTTTTTCGAAAACGAAGCATTTCCGACCCCCAAGTGACAGAGATTAAATCATTCGAATTTACTCATAGTTTTTCTCACGAGAAGAAAACGTGCAATTACCGATCACCTGTATATACACTATACAAGTGAAGTTTATAAAAGCGTGTTGAAACTATAAATACACAAATAAATTGCTTATTCTCTCACGTTAACATCACAAGTTTCCGGCCGTTTATAACATATATTTGCTGTATCTATAATAATCATTTTGAAATACCATGTTTAATCCTAACAAGTCAAAGTAGCTGAGCTTTAATTTATGAGCACACAAAAGTTTTCTTTTTACAAATGTTAAAAATTATTCTGATCTGCAACTAAAAATCATTTAAATTTTTTTCTATTTTTAGCATATTTTGGCTTTGAATGACAATTTAAAAAGTTTTAATTTATTATTTAAATTTTAGCCTCAGTTAATTATTTTAAACTTTATTTCATTTGATACTTAAGTCAAAGAGGTTGTGAAAAAAAAGGTAAGCCACCATCTTTGGGCGCCCGTCATATTGAATTTAGAACGATAATATTAGATATACTATATTGTATTGTCATGAAAACTAGAGCTGTCTGCAAAATTTCAGCTCGATTGGATGACAGAAAGTGGATCAAATTTCAATTATTGAATTTAACCTGTATAAATAGCCGACCGACAAAATTTCGAACATAAAACTATTGAAAATGTAACGATTTTCGAAATCAATCTATTCAGTAGAATTTGACCTTTAACATGTATGGTGTCGAAGCATAATGTCTGCACAAATCCAGTAAGGATCTAAAACCCCTATTTACTCTACGCACCCTCTATACTCCTTGTTCTCGCCGTATTACGCATACATCCATACCGTACACGCATGAGGGTAAGTGCGTGCGACGGTGTGAACTGTGAAGTCCCAGCATATATGCGCACACCTATGATTTATGATATCTGAAGACAGCTCACAGGGCGTTGTCAACAAAATAGTGATAATGCTGGTTTTGAATATCTGCCAGTACAAGTCACTTTTTTTTAGGTTGGTAATGTTTTCAGAAATTGTTATTCGGAGCTGTTAACAAATTATAATCGTAACAAGTTATTAGTGTATTTACGAAATTATAATTCCTGGTATTTTGTTGTAACAACAATTATATTATAACTTGTGATAGACGTACATTTGTGAGTCAATAACCAACTACATCTTGTGTTGATTGCCCAGGAGAAATATCACATGAATATATGTGGTAGTAAATATTCAAGATGTACCTACGTAGTACGAAAAAAAATAAAATTAGAAAATAATTTGACTTCACGTATTTTTAGAAAAAAATTAGTTTAAATAATAAATTAAGATTCATGGCCCAAAATTAATTATTAGAATTTGATCACGTGAATCAGTAGTACGGTACAACTGAGTTATCTATACAATATACATGAAGCACTTATCGACAGTAAACTATATCTAAAGGCCGCTGCACACGAGGCTAGAAACGCTGCTGGATTCTTTGCTAGATTTGGCTACTAGTTTTCTAGCGCTGGTTTTCTTGATTGCTGTTAAGTGCTCGCTTCACACGAAATTATTTTTTTTGTGGATAGATCTGGTGCGCGCGCAGTGACAGTTCAAATATAAACACAGAGCAAAACGTGTCTGTTGTCTGAGTCTAAACAGAATGTGACACCATGTTGGTTTGTGGGTGTTTGTTTAAGTGCTCACGTAACAAGATACTGCTTCCTGATTGGTTCTTGCTCATACCTAGCAGCAAATCTCGCAGGGAAATTAGCCCTTGTTCTAATTTTAAAACCTGTCTTGTGAGCTAGCAGGCCCGCCCACAGTGACGTCATTTCTAGCTTCGTACCCAGCCTACCGGCTAGCAAAACTCCTATAGCAGCGTTTCTAACCTCGTGTGCAGTGGCCTTAACTTATTAATAATTATAAAGTTTGGACTAAAAATATTGTAATTTCATTCAGTTGGCTCAGACTTTATACACACATTCGTATAAAAAACGTATAAATAACTTAGTTCGTACAGTGATCCCAAACCGTCCCCAAATTGATGACACAGTTTGCTGACGTATTCTGACCGTTTTGCGAACATAGCTAATAATTAATTAAAAAATCAACATAATAACTAAATTTATGTACGAGATACATAAATAACTATTACAAGTGGGGAATGGTACTAGTTTAGGTCAAAAATCACTTTTAAAAAATTTACAATTATTATCGTTTCGTTTAAAGGTCCGTCGAATCTAAAAAAACATGTTTTTGAAAAAAACTCTGTGCGTCTGTTAGTCTGTGCACACGATACAGGTCAAACGGCTGAGCAGGTTGAAACCAAATTTTGGGAGGATGTTTGGTATGCAAATATGAAGAGCTCTATTGTTTTTGGGAAAAATCGGCGCATGCGCCAAAGAGATATACGCTATAACGGTGCCTTTTTTTAAATATAATAATGGTTTATTATTCTATTTATTATTTCAAGAAAGTTTCGTTATACTTTTTTAAAAACATTATAGTTCCGGAAATATTTTGAAAAAAAAACGGACCTCAAAACTAAATTATTTTCCTCCTGTTAGTGTCTTTTTTTAGGAGATTCAACTTTTTTTATATTTATATTTGCATATAGATTTACTTACAATCATATAGGGAACCCAATTTTATCCCGAGCGTAGCCCAGGAAAATTACTCTATATTTGAAGTTTGTGTAGATAAATGATCCCGGAGAAAAAATTCTGACTAAAATTCTGGAACTAAGTTTTCCTATCCAAAAATAATAAGAAATATTTGAAAATTCTACAATAAAAAAAATAACGCGCTTTTGTTACTAACTGAAATATTAGTTTTAAATATTTTACACTGAAAAATTACGTAAAAATGGGAAATTAACACAGCCGGTAATATTTTAGATGTTTTTAGAGTTTTTGTTATCATTAAAGAAATACACTTTTATGTTTTTATATGTAATGCAAAAACTGATTTAATACTTTTCTTTTTTACACACTACTTAATATTTTCAATTGAAAGCTCACCATTAATTATATATTATATTGTTAATTAAAGCTTTCACTCAAATAATATCTGATTGACAATCAGCATCGCTATGCTGCTAATTTATTTACAATTTATGAAAACTGATTTATTATATCATAAATTATTAGGTACATGTATAATTTATAAAACCAAACTGTGATGAATTAATTATATTTGAAATTGTTTTACATTTATAGTTAAGCTGCACTTAGGAAGATTAACTTGATATTTTTATATTTACTTTTGTATTTTATATTACTTTTTCAAGCACAACCTTAGTAAAGCCTGAAGCGCATATATATATACTTGTTGTGTCTGCGTATCTCCCGTACGGTTAAAATAGATATACCCCTAATTTTTGAATTTTTGTTCCAAAATGGGGTAAATTAAGAAAAAAAAATTAAAAATTTTTGTAAGTTACGTATTTAGAATGTGTGAAAAAAGTGTTTACAGATTTATAGGGATTAAAAACTATATTATAATGGTGATTTGACGTAATAAATCGCGAACTTGTTTCGGTTTTATTTGTCCGTTGAACAGTTAACTGTGGCAATTCGGAAGACAGCGGACGGAAATTCTTAAATAACCATTGGAAAATAGTAAGTGAAATTTATGGGGGACGACAAAGTTGACACTCAGTAATTAGGTTTACAAATACAAAAAAGCGTTCTAAATTAAAGATTAAAACATCATCAATATCTCGCATAATCGGTATTATAAAATTATAAAAGATAAACGCGCCAATTTGTTATTCAATATCAAATTGTATTAACCTATAAATGAAATGCCCAGTCTCTGACATTTTTTAGACTAGTATAAGTTTTAATATTATAATCATCTTCAAACATGCTAAATAAGTTTTTTAATCTATAAACTTGCGAAAACATTTTTGTCGCAAGGAAATTACTTTATTATAATATGAAAAATAGTGTATTTCAAATTTTAACTAGACAGTCTGTAAAATTTTACAAACTTGTTAAATTTACTAGGAAGTGAAAGTTTATCTTTTCCTGATAGACAGCTGTGTGACACTGAAATAATTTAAAAATCGACGTGATATCTTTCAAGAAACCCACCATATACGCCCATTTTTATTCTTCTTGTCTCTTCGTCCATAAATATATAAAGAAAACATACGGTAGAGTGAAACACACATGAAGAAAACATTTTTAATTTTTAATCTCTAATAGTGTAAAAGAAAAAGCCCTTTGGGTTCATTAGTCGCGTGCGGATTTGTTGACAATTGGCAATATCTTGTGGTTTATAAATCGAAATTTAATAAAAAAATTCTAAAAACCTTTCAAAATTCCTCATTAAACTCTATTTCAGTTGATTAAGAGAAACAAATTTTTGACGTTATTAGTATGAAAAATAAGTAGATTTGATTACTATACAATATTTCGATATTTTGACTATATTAAAATATTTAAATAAGATGTGGAAAAATAACATATGGTGGTAGTCCCGGTAATGGTGGCGGGAGAACGTGTCTGTTCTCGTTTTACATTTTTTTTTTCATATATTATTATAATATAGTGTGTCCCATCATACTTAGATCATAGGATTTTAATATATCAATATTTGTTTCCCATTAAGGGTTATTGGTAATTTTTATATGAACTGATTCTAAATATTCTTAGTACTTATTTTGTGATTGTATATAATTATTAAAAAAAAACTTCGGAGAAGTAAAAACTTCGTTCTGTGCTAAATTCAAAAACTTGAGGCGACTGAATCTTAAGATTATAACTTAAAAAAAAAGAATTTCGAGGCAGACAAGAAATTGAAATCAAGCTCGAAATTCTGTGCGTAAGACGTCGAAAAAAAATGAATTTCGAGGCAGACAAGGAATTGAAATCCAACCTTGAAATTCTGTGCTTATAAAAGCTACAAGAGCAACAGCAAAAAAATGCAAAGACGGTGTTCGCATAACTCCTTTAGTTATCACTAAAAAAACGCCGTCTGTGCGCTTTTTTTTGCTGTTGCTCTTGTAGCTTTTATAAGCACAGAATTTCAAGGTTGGATTTCAATTCCTTGTCTGCCTCAAATTCATTTTTTTTCGACGTCTTACGCACAGAATTTCGAGCTTGATTTCAATTTCTTGTCTGCCTCGAAATTCTTTTTTTTTAAGTTATAATCTTAAGATTCAGTCGCCTCAAGTTTTTGAATTTAGCACAGAACGAAGTTTTTACTTCTCCGAAGTTTTTTTTTAAGATTTCACGTCTTTTTCCAAAGTGTGAGACATTATTTTTATTTTTCCTCCAAAATAAACATATGTGCATTTTTTATATTGTTGTATTTAAATGCAATAAAAGTGTTCATATTGTTGTATTTAAATGCAATGAATCTCCGAAATTAGAATATGTATTGTAAAAAACAACACGATCCTTACTCCATGCAACTGTGGTTTCGAGCGCGTCTCTCATGTATTTTGTTAAATAAGAAGTAACAATCAAAAGTCGGTTATAGAAATTGCAATAATCGACTTTTGATTTTTACTTCTCATTTAACAAACAGTACTACAAAAGTGCATTTATATTTTGCCGCGTAGTCCAGTGCTGCCGCGGTGCAATCGGCTCATCACACCTCCATGCGAATACCATGACATTCAATTTGTAAACAATCCATGTGAAGTCTATTAAAAATAAAAATGAGCTATAACAAGTCTATGCTCTGTAATACATGATTCTTTTTTATTAACCGACGAAAAACAAAAACGGAGGAGGTTCTCAAGTCGACGCGTATATATTTTTTTTTTTAGTTTTTTTTTTTATTTATATTCATTTGAAATATGGATATTCTTGAAGATTCCATGAAGGCACATTTTGAAGGCATGAAAAAAAAATCAATGAACAAGGCTCACCATTAAAAATACAAATTTTTTTCATATCATTTGTAAAATACTTATTTTGCATTAAAAAAAGAAGTTTCACTTCGTAATCTTTTCACTTTTTAATTTTTGTTGCACTTTTTATGATAAATATGTTTTTTAATAAATTAATTTATTTAAATCTAACTTCAATCATATATTTTGTTATTTTTTAATAAAAGATTTGACGAGTGAATTTTTCAAAAAACAAGAAAATAAAAAAAATTAAAAATTAAAAAAGAAATAAAATATATGAGAAAAAAATTGAGAAAATAAATTAAAAATAAAAAAAACAATTAAAAACATAAAAAAATTAAAAATTGAAAAAAGAATTTTTCCAATGATGCTGGCGGGAATCGAACTCAAGACCCTGTTATTAGTTATTAATAGCCTACGTCGTAACCCGCTCGTCCACGGGCACTCACGCAGTATAAGCTGTTATTATGGTACAGAAGTATATATGGGTGATACGAAAAATCGGTCCTATGAAAGTCACGTGGTCACAGAACTATAAAACTTGGAAGCTTGCTTCATATACACGGCGTTATATGGGACAAAGGCAAAATCAATGTATAAGAATACGCTAGAGATTCGTTGGCATTTAGCACAGAAAAGAATCTCTAGCGAGATTCTTCGATTTTATTCTTTTCTGAAACAGTTTTTGCCATTTTTTCTAAAATTATTTTTATTATCAACTTCACTTGTTAGCTAGGATAAAATTTTCACCCACTTCCAAACATCCAATTGACACACACACATGTAGTTCCGACGATAGTATAACATTTTTTGACTTTGAAAAAAATATAGTTTAAAAAATTGACCAAAATGTTTTTCTTTTATTCCACCCTAGTGTACAGTCTGCGTCTACACTATAATATTCAGATGCAGTCGCAGTCGCCCCTTGAAAAACATTGATATGAGAAATTCAGTAAACACACCGACTACTCACAACGACTGCAGTATGAAATATCTGACAAACATCGATGACTTGACACATGTGGCACGCAAGATGGGGCAGAAATATATACAAAAAGGGCCTAAAACTACATACATAAAAAGTTATGCGCAGACAGCAAAATATATAATTTATTGGTAACACAGCTGATCTTTCAAAAACACAATTTATTTCAAGATATCCTAAATATAGTTGTCTGTCAATGTTTCGTACAAAATTTTAATTAACTTTTGCTGAATAAACAGTCTAAGTAGCACATGACAATTCAAAAAATAACGTGCATCAGGCAAGATTTTGAAATAATATCTACTGTCTCAAATATTTTGGAGTAAGTATGCAAGAAATTTCAAAATTTACAGGGCAGTTTAGCCCATTAATATTATATTATTATATATATTATTATTGTTTGTTTGAAGTATAGTATATCTTTACTATATAGTACTTCAAACAAATAATAATTTATGAAATCATATAACATTTTTCTATGACAATGGAATATGAGCGACAGTTCTGCTAATAGGTTGATAGGCGTACTACCTTACTTTTTTTATATTGTTTTCTTTAACGGTCACTCAACAAATAAAGGTTTTAACTGACTACTTTCCACTGTCCATTAAATGTTCGTTACTACACAACAACTAATTGTATATAATATTAAAAATTTTTAAATATTCCATAAATCAATAACCAAAAACTAGACATAATATAAAAATTTGGGTAGTTATGTCAAAACCCTGCCGACAATATTAAAAACCGGTCAAGTGCTTATTGGGCACACACATGATATATAAGGTTTTATAGTGTTCGTGTGACGTGTTTATGGGTCGCAATCATTGCTTGATAAAAATCAAATCATAGCTTAGAAATGCGTCATTGTACCCTGTTGATACTGTTCGTTAAAAGTATTTATAATTGATTTTTTGGATTTTTTAATCACATGGTTGCAAAGCTGGAGGAGAGGGGCATATTATTAACGACTTTAGGAGCCTATATCTCGGGAAATATTCACCTAAGAAAAAAAATCACTTCTGAACTTTTATTGAATTTTTAACGACCTGTACAGGGATAGCCCAAGCAATGAGGTGCGCAAAAATAAAAATTTCCGTCCCTCAGTTCAATATATGGAAAGCTACCCCTAAATTGTAATTTTATTACACAATTGTATGGCGGTTCACATAAGAATCTATGGAAAGGTGGTGGATTCATATAAGTATAGTCATTTATTTAGTAAGGAATTTATTAAGAAGTTAGTTTTTTCGTTTTGCCAAGTGTAAACTCATGTTCACATAAATGATATACTTAATAATTATGACAATGGATAATATAATATGCATATATAAGCAAATACGCTTTTTTTGGAGGATTTGGAAATGTTGACATTGTTTTTTTTTAGTGTATTTATATAGTGTGAAACAGTAGTTCAGACAATAGTATACGAACAAAACGTTATTTTTAGCATATTTCTGTGTTGTTTTCTTTTTCTTACGATTTGGTTCAGATTTAGGAAAGTTGATAGTTGACGTGGGTTGACATAATTACGTCGTAATAAAATTTTAATTCGATTTTATTTTAACATTTGCAGCAACATTATAAATAAGTATTCATTAATTGAGTGCCGATACTTAAGGGTGTGAATCCTTGAGTGATTTTAAGGAGAAAAGTTAATATCAACATATGGCCTAAACCTTTTAATTTTTAAGCTACAGGGTATCAAAGAAAAATATAACTTTTTTATCGTAATTTTCCGTCTGAAAGCCCATAAGTAAAATGCATGTCAGCTAATTCACTATTTGTAAAATTACAATTTTTTATAAGAATTTACCTCTTACTCTAATAATAATTATTTAATTATGCAAAATTTATGGCAACTTTATTGTGTTTATGAAAAGAAACGTAAAAAATTATGACGATTTACCCAGCCTACTAATTTTTCGGTTTTTATTTTTTTACGCGAAAACGGTGCGTCCGCGTCGTACGTGTATGGACCAAATTTGCTTCAAAATAAATAAGGATTTCAAAAATAGTTTTGGTTTTCAGAAAAATCAGTTGCGTACCATTTTTTCTTCAAAAATATTCAGTTCAAACCCCGTACGGACGTCACTGGTAAAAAATAGAAAAATCTTTTACGTCAAATAATGATCCTAAATGATTAAAAGGTGTGTACAAAATTTCATAAAAATATCTAAGAGTGATAAGAAAATTTATGATAAAAAAGTTATATTTTTATTAGGACATATTTTGTTGATATTAACTTATCTTCCTGTAATCACCCAAGGAATCACACCGTTAAGTATCGGCACTCAATTAATAAACATTCTGTATAATATGTATCGTAATATGTAAAGCTTAATGGCATTCTTATTTAAATTATAATATAAAAATGTAAACCTTTGTGTTCAACTAATCCTTACTAAAAAATTTAACTATAAAAATTAACTACCAATTTTAGTTTATAAAATTATATGTAGCACTTATATTCTATTTAAGTTTTGATTCTATGTCACTGTCAGTATTCAAGCCACTTACTTTTACAATAAGGTCACTAAGCAGTTATATAGCTGCACTATCAAAACTAGGTCGTTCAATTTTTTCCTCGAATGGGCGTTAGGGCCCTTTTACATGATGCCATTTTCTTGTACGTACAAGAGCAATAATTGCATGCAATAAATTTGGTGCAATTATTGACCTCCAAGAATTGTAAGCAACTGTTTACACAGGATAAAATTGAATGCAATTATTGAAGGCAAATCTGGCACAAGAAATAATTGCAAGTGTATTTGTTTACACCAATGCAATTATGTTTAGGAGATTATTGCTTTCAAGTCTTGTTTTGTCTAAACACAGACTTGTATGAACTTGTATCATTTATTGGCGGGTTGCTTCAAGTATTGCACGTATTTGTGTTTGCGAATTTTTCAATCAAGTATTGAACGTTTTAGAAGAGGCTGAAATATGAGTCAACGAGTGTTTAAATTCGGTTCGTCTGATTTAATAAAGTTCATTGAAATTTATCAATCATGAGTGTCTATGGGATACTGAAAATAAAAATTGTTAGCAGCATTTGCACAGGAATTTGGAGAACCCCTCTTTTTGCTATCCATTTTTTGGTCCAACACCGTTTTTACGACGTTTTCTCAATATTTATTTCCTCAAAAGAGCAGCCACGATTAACACACCCTCACTCGCTGCACTCATGTTGAATACAAGATATGCTTAAGAAATTATTGTATGTGCTGTGTACACCAAGGAAAGTTATAAATCAAAACTTGTATAACAGATCAAGAATGTTACATGTTGTTTAAACCACGCAAATCAATTATTGCTTTAATTTAATTGTATGCAACAGGCAAGAAACTTGTATCATGTAAATGGGCCTTATAAATCATTTATTTAGTAAATTCGAATAATCATCATTAAATTAATAATAATTAACTAGTAGATAAGTGTTAATAATATAGGAACAAGTTGATTGTTCTATTCTACACCGAGAAGAAAGGAATTATGTTTAAATACCGGCAATGACATTATGTTTTTGCATTAAAACCCTGTTAAAAAGTTGATGCGTTTACAATTAAAAATAAATTATATTTTACGCTCATTTTCTACTCATCGCTTCATTGACGACACTTCTAATTTTTTATGCCACTTACAACACTTACGGCCTATTTTGCAAATTACCTTTTATCCCATTCTTTGAAATCGCTTACTCGAGTCTCTATTTTTCTCTCTTCTGGATATTTTGCGTCATTTGACTAAAAGTGCCCTGGTGTACTGCATGTGCACAAGTCAATTTTAGTGTCATCTATAATTTATTAGACGGTGTACACGTTACGGTTAGAAAGATACACTCATGCACTGAACATACACACGCAAACACATCTATGACGTGCTATATGTGTCTAACGACGTAGTCTACCTACACGTGTGTCGAGTGGCAATATCGATCATGGTATTTCAGTATGACACCAGTAACATACTGCCATACTTTAACGTCACAAGTAACACCAATGGTATTTGGTACGTTTAGTGAACCTGACAATGACAATTTTTCTGTAGCTAAAAAAAAACTAAAATAAAGCATTTTCAGACATTATGACTGTGAGACAGTTGAAATAATATGAGGTAGAAATAAGCAAAGCGGGTTGATATGAAAATTGAAGATGTATTATCATTTGCTAAAAAAAATATGGAGCGATAGTAAGTACAAACTGGACGTTTTATATCCGATAGTGTTTAGCACTTATGTTTTTTCTCATCCACTGTTAACAATACAATTGCTGTCTTGGATTTTTGATCTCCAGAGTATATCTGTTGGACGGTGGCGCGAACCAATCTGTAAATAGAGTAATTTAGTAAAGTCTTAGAAAAAGAAATTCTGGCTGAACTAAAGTCCCTCCTGTATATTTCTTTTTAATTCAAACCGATTATGTGTTCTTCAGCTTACCGCAGTTTTATCGTACACTATAATAGTGAGAACTCGTAAAAGTCGAAAACGGCTAGACGTAAACCACCTTAAAGAGAAGCTATTGTACTGTGAAAATTTGTGTTTTTTACGATGAAGAATATGAGTGATTAAAAAAATGCTGTTTACTGAGTCTTATTTTTAGTGAGGCTTAGTACAGTATAGTAATATTAGACAAAAAATCCAGTCAATTGCCAACTTCAAAATGTTGACATTTGATGTAGTATAATAAAAAAAAATAAAATTTCGGATATCGGATATTTGCTATTCGTTGCCATGGTTATCTACATAATATGTTCCACGTCATGTGAAAATTAATCAAAGCATGCTTAACTAATTTATTTCTGACAGATCTACAAAACAAAAGAATACCTGATTTTTTTATTTTCAAAATATTTACAAAACTATAAAGTTTCGAAAAAAATTGTGAACGAAACTGTCTTGAAACAATAAATAGAATAATAGACCGTTAAGAAAAGTATGTCATTATTATACTATAAAAAACACCGTTATAGCAGATAGCTCTTTTGCGAATGCGCCGATTTTCCTCAAAAACAATAGGGTTCTTCACATTTGCATACCAAACATCTTCCTAAAATTTAGTTATAATCCGCTCATCCGTTTGACCTGTATCGTGTTCACAGACAAACAGACGCACGTCGGGGGACCTCAAAACGAAAAGATATTGTAAAATTTTGAAAAGTAATTTTTGACCTAAACTAGTACCATTCCCCACTTGTGGGATGGAATGGTAAAAACATCTAAACTGGGAAATTCGAAAAAGATAAGGTTCGATTACCACAAATTGTTTATTACTCTTTACTCCAAATCTGATAAAAAATCTCCGCAGCTGGTAGAGGGAAAGGTGTCAGATTCGTATGTTTCCATAGTTTTTCACAAATATCCCGGTAACAATCCAACGTAGGGCTTATATTGCCCAGTACAAAATTAAAGTATGGTAAATTTCCCATAAAATTTGCCTAATACATTTTTTTGCTGCACTTAGTAGTTTAGAAAACATGAGGAATTTTAACGTACTTTTATTTTGTATAGGGTAATATAAGCTCTTAAGCTCTATGCTGGTTAGTTTCCGAGATATTTGGGAAAAACTGAGAGAACATACGGATCTGACAGCTTACTCTCTTCCAAACCCCACAGCCTGGCTGCGGAGACTTTTGAGAACACAGAATAATATATAATTTGTGGCACTCAAATTTTTGTTATATTGGATTCGCCGGTTTGGGCTAATTTTACTGTACTAGTGGTCTTAAAACCATTTTACATTATTAAGTAAGCTGTCTCAACTAATAACAAAATAATAATAAAATGTACACGACCAAATCTGACATTTTGAAGTAACAGCTGTCCCAGCAATATGATAAGTTGCATCCAATACAACTATAATCAACAGATTCTATATAAAGTATTTATCCCATCTGAACTAAACTGGTATTACTTATGTACGACTTAGATGAATTTGTTAACGCATCGAATACTGTGCTTGAAAAATAAAACTTGTTTTTTTTTTCGACGTAAGAATACCAAAAAAGAGTTAAATTACAACTGCTTAACATAGAAATTACATCCAGAACTTGTTAATAAGTTAATTGTAGAAGAGTTTAGTTTTCCAGTGAGAATAAATACTGAGGTAAACTGTATTTACGGCTTACGCAACACAACAGATACAAAACACCGTCAATACCACAGGCCATACGTATACACATTACCCCTATTTTCTATATAGGTGGCCCGTTTCTCAGCATCACAGTCTGCCACTTCACCTACTTAGAGGTGTTAAATTTTAATGAAGGCTAATATGATTCATCCACAGTAATGATTCTATACATATTATAGTTCGCTAACTATAAAGCTTCGTCGAAGAACAGCTTCTGGCAACCTACTGGCCAAGACAATATCATATTTTTGAAAATAGACTGACAACGTCGAGTAAGAATATTTCGAAAAATATTCATTCATTCATTTATTTATAATTCATATGGATAACTACAAGAGCTATATTTGTCAGTTTGATTAATACATAGACATAAAAGAAATAATATTGTGATTGTTTGTATTATTACAAAACTATAAAGAAACGATTCTGAACGCGTATATAAAGACAATTATAATTACGTTTATTCTTTACACACTTATCTACATGGTATAATGATTATCAAACCTGATTAGCAGATGTCGTTTTAACTCACAGATAATATAAGCATTTTGTGGAAGTTTTATTTTAACTTGATGATTAAGGGTAGTTAAATTGGCTTATATAATGAGAACTTTAGTATAAGATAAGTACTAGACTGATGCTGGGTTGTAGAAAAGGTTGTCAAAAAAATTGATTTGACAATGACCTTAGATTGTGTTTATATAATTATAGTTTTCAAACAGGAGGAGCAGTCTAATGTCATATTCAAATTCCCTGTCATCTATAACATTAGATTGTACTCATACAAAAACAAATGATTGTTCTACATAAAAAAACATCGCTTTTAAAGCAATATTTTGATAAAAATGTGTAGAAAGACGTTGTTTTGAAGTGGAAACTGTACAAAATATGATGCTACATACATGTACAGACAATTTAAAAAAAATAACGTTTCAATAGATCAATTATTTTTCGAGCAGGATCGATTTAAAACTCTAGAATGCTTTTCATATTGAGAAATATGTTTACAATCTAAGGTCATTGACAAATCAAAAAATTTGAAAATCTCTTCTGGAAACCTACATGAGCGTTTCTATTAAGTAATGGCGTCCATTTGAAAAAAGCTTGCGCGAGAATTATACTTGATGAGGAAATACTAAATATGGCTCGATATTCGTCAAGTTACTACGCAAGCTTTCATCGAACCTGTTGTTCTCAAAAACAAAAAAACGATCGAAAAGTGAAATTTATTAGAAAATCTACCTTTTAAAAAACAAACTCTATGTGTATGTTGTTACATTTTATCATTCCAACCCACAAGTGGGGAATGGTACTAGTTTAGGTCAAAAATCACTTTTCAAAAACTTTACAATATCTTTCCGTTTTGAGGTCCCCCGAATCCAAAAAACATATTTTTGGAAAAACTCTGTGCGTCTGTTATTCTGTTAGTATGTTTGTCTGTTTGTAAACAAGATTCAGGTCAAACGGATGGGCGGATTGAAACCAAATTTTGGGAGGATGTTTGATATGAAAATGTGAAGAGCCCAATTGTTTTTGAGGAAAATCGGCGCATGCGGAAAGATATATATGCTATAACGTTTTCTCTCATATTTTTACATAATGTGGAACATATTATGTAGGTAACCATGACAACGAATAATAAATATCATATTGAATACTAGCCATACACGATATCAGAAATTTTATTTTCTTTATTATAATTAAATGTCGACATTTTTGAAGTTGGAATGGTTCCGTCGCCCAATTGGCTGGAATTTTTTCAATAATATATCAGCATAAACTTTAATTCCATAATGCGTACCAATAAATGAAAAAATTTTTGATCACAAATTTATAATCATCAACCCCGAGAGCATTATAATTTTATTTTATTGGCTCTAACACTTAATTTATAGAAAATATCACATTCCTACAATTTTTTTTGAATATTATCTGTAGTTTAATTCAAAATAACGGAAGTTTTTAAACGGTAAGCTCTTTTTATGCCCATTATTAGAAACTCAAGACAAAAAATATCAAAAAATCCATCCAACATAATTGGGTTCCGAGTTAAAAAGCGAACTCCACTGTACTAATATAGTTATGAATGAACTTATAAGAGGATTAATTGTTTCTTTGAAGTATATTTCATTAAATAAATATCTTGAGCTCCTTAAAAATAAGCACAGGCAGTATTTAAGAAAATGTATTTACAATTAATTTTTGAAAATAAAGAAAAGTGTATCATAACTGGTGTAGACGCTAATAACCCATTTATTCCAACAACGTGTTTTCTTTTGTGAAAGTACGTTTCTGTTTTGAAATGAAATAGTAGGTACTGTATTGTACAAAAATGCCAGCAAATTGGGTGACGGGACCATTCCAACTTCAAAAATATTGACACCTGATATAGTATTATAAAGAAAATAAAATTTCTGTTTCACAGTGCTAATGATCATAATATGGTCGATGCACCTTTTATGTTTTTTTTTTGGTTTTCGTTAATAAAAAAAAATTTGTTATCGCGTGCAGTGACGAGGATAACGGCTAGTATTGTCGTCAATATTATGATATTTGCTATTCGTTTGCATGGTTACCTACATATATAATACGTTTGACGTCATGTAAAAATTAATTAAAGCATAGAATATCTGATTTTTTTATCTTCAAAATATTTCCGAAACTATAAAGCTTAGAAAAAATGTTTTTCAGCAAAGCTTTCTTGTAAAAACAAATAGAATAATAAAGTAGTCGTGAAATATATACCATAATCATATATAAAACAGCGTTATACCATATATCTCTCTTGCGCTTGCGACGATTTTCCACAAAACAATAAGGCTCTTCATATTTGCATATCATAAATCCTCCAAAAATTTGGTTTCAATCCGTTCATTCCATTTGACTTACAGACGGACAGACTTGCCAAAAATATGTTTTTTGAGTTCGAGTGACCTCAAGACGAGAAAATATTGTAATGTGAATTTTGACATAAATTAGTACCATTGTATTGGAATGGTAAACAGTAACAGAAAGTTGTTTGTTCACTTCTTTTGACTTATTTACATAAGAAAATTAATTTATCTGTTTATGAATTCATTAATAAAATCTGTATATTTTTATAAAACAATTCACAATTTCAATGAAATAAATTAATATTTTGCGACTGAGTTTGTTTATACTCCAGTTATAAATTGTTTCTAGTTGAAAATATAATAAATATCCGTCAAAGAAAGAACTGTGTAAACTTATCTCTGTATCTGAATTGAAAATATTTTTTCAACAAAATTTTATTTTAGAGACTCTCTCCACAAATCGTTTGTTCTTATTGATTAACATTCAAAGTGTAAGATATATAATGACTGATATAATAATTAGAAGAATGTTTGAACTTCATGGGGAAAAAAGTTGGTAGGTAATCACAACGCATTATGCAATGTTAAGTAACTTCAGTTACAAGAGTTGTGTTTTCCAATGGAGAACAGTATAAAAAAGTTAATTTTTCATTCATGTTCAGATAATCTCTTTAATGCATGCTGTAACACTACAGAGCGCAATATATTGCCTCATTACCTATATTTAATTTCTATAAAATTCTGTTTTTTGGCGTCCTTCAAGAATGAAAAGAAATAATTTACTTTTAAAGATAAACGAATAAAGTTAATATTTCTTGAATTAGTTATCAAAAACAAAATACACATCCATACTAATATTACAAATGAAAAATTACCCTGTTTGTCTGTTACATTTTCACGCCTAAACCACTTAACAGATTTCACTAAAATTTGGCAAATAAAAATGCTAAAAATGTTGCAATAAGGGATAAAAATTTGTATAGGGAACCCCATCATTTCTCAAGTAACGGATATGAAAATTCGTATTTAGACTTTTGGTAAGAAATAAATAATTACGTGCAAATATTTAGAGCACTGTAGTTGAAACAAAAATAAAAAATATAGAATAGTTACTTCTCAACACAACAGTTTTATTAGCGCATGTACATTTCGGGAGCTATGCTCTCATCTTCAGCAAACATAGCTCCCGCTAATAAAACTGTTGTGGTAAGAAGTAACTATTCTATGTATATTTTTTATAGCGATCCCGCCCGGTTTCACCCGGGTGCCATGACCCCCACAATGGTGGGGCTGGTGCAACTTTGGTAACAGGGCCCGGGCTCAGAGGGGGCCCTGGTTTTTTTATTCAAGAAGTATTTGCAGTGGATCATAGCTTTATTATCAAAATAAATGAAAATATTTAAATATAAAAACAGTTTAGAGTAAAATAGATATTACTTTGTATACAACAGCACGCACGGGCCTCACCTACTCCCTCTACTCTCCCCCACTCAAACTCTGCGAAGATTCTTGTCTGAAGACAAAGACAAATAGGCATATGTTGGGGGGGGGGCGACCCAGATCCTGGTTACAGGGCCCACAATCGAATGTGGGGGCCATGCCGGGTGCACAAGAATGAATGGGGAAGGAAGGGACATAAGTACACACATTCATCTTAGTTTACCGAGATGAATGTTGTGTCCAAATTTCATGATGATCGGAGTTACCGTTCAAAAGTTTTTGTCGATAAAGAGCAGTATTTAAACTTTTTTTAACTAATAATTTTTTTTAAATGAATTAAATAATATTAAAATAAATTTAAATGTGAGCCTTAGAAGAAAGCAATGTAAAAAATAAAAATATATTCACCCAAAGTGGGGCTCGAACCCACGACCCTGATATTGACAGTCGCATGCGCTATACCGATTGATCTATCTGACGTTTTTTATCACTAATATGAGTATATCTAGTTAGTGCATTTCACATGAATAGAAGCTTATTTTGCAACATTTTTCATTAAAGCTCCGCTCCTAATGGTCGTAGCGTAATATTATATAGCCTATAGCCTTCCTCGGTAAATGGGCTATCCAACAAAAAATTCGAACCAGTAGTTCCTGAGAAACAAACAAACAAATAAACAAACAAACAAACAAACAAACTCTTCAGCTTTATATATTAGTATAGATTTAATTTTAATTTTAAATAATTACGTGTTTCAACGTTTTTGTAAAATAATTCCTCAAGGGGGTAAAATGGGGAATGATTTTAAAATTCACATGTAATGTATATAGTATATGTTCAGTGATTATTTATTTACTATTCAGTTATCCAAAATATTTGTTAACTAAAAAGTAAAATCATGTATATAATATTATATAATGTTCGTCTGTCGTCCGTCTGTTTGACTGTTCGAAACCGATTACGATGAACTTTGATGACATTTTGTGCGTGCGCCCGCAATGGCTTCGGGAAGAAACCAAAGTATATAAACATTGACCCCGATAAAGCTGGCAACGTTAAAATGTCGTATGATAAAACTATTAGTATAAGAATTAAGGGCTAATTTAGTGCCCAATTTTAATTTTAGGGCTCTTATATATGTTTTTAGGCAATACCTGTGGCGCTGCTGACTTAAGAAAAAGTTAGCATCGCCACAGAGTCGAATGATGAAAGGAATGGTATGATATTTAAAGGCTATTTAAGGGGTAATTATGTGCGTTATTTTTAAATTTAGGGCTCTTGTATTTTTGGCTCAACTTTGAATATCTTCCATACGGTGGTAGTACGAGCTCCATATGGTGGAGATACGGGTCACTCATTGTGTAAATGTTCGTACAATGTTATGACGTAAAAGCACAAAAAAAGGAGAATTCTAAACAAGATAAGGATTTTATGAAAACCGGCATGCCTAAAAAGAAAGGCAAATTATCCAATTATTGGACGAAGTGGGCATAGACAATCAATGAAGATGTTCATAGGCTACGCTCAAAGGAAAATGGAGATGAAGACAAAGCTTACTTTCTTCTAGCACTTACAAAGCATCTGTTCCGCGATATCTATGCTTTTCCTTTATGGTCATGTACATTTCGTGAGAAATTTGGATTTGGACGCGTGCCACCATTGAATGACCCGCATCTCTACCTTATGGAACTCGTACTACAACCGTATAGAAGATATTCAAAGATTTTATCTTAAAAAACAAGAGCCCTAAATTTAAAAATGACGCACTAAATTAGCCCTTAAATCTCATGCAATCGTTAACATGATTCTTCATTGCGGCGCTGCCAGACCGACCCGCTCCTCCACCATATAAGGCCCATACTTCCACCGTACAGAAGTTATTCAAAGATATTGCCTAGAAAAACCAGAGCCCTAAATTTAAAAATGGGGCACTAAATTAGCCCTTAAATAGCCCTTAATTCTCATGCCAATAATTTTATCATACGACATTTTGCGCGCTGCTATCTTTATCGGGGTTTAACATTGTGTTTAAAATTGGTACTGCAATACAGTTGCTCCACCACTGTTGTCGCTACTTAGCGAGGCACAGTCTCGTTAGGCAAGACTGTAATACGGTGAAGTCAAAGGCTTCACTACTGTTGTCGTTGCCGAGTAGAAAGCAGCCCCGAAATACAAGACTGCAATACGGTGGAGTCGAAGACACTACTACTGTTGTCGCACCGTGTTTCATTTCAATCGCATGCGGAGCCAAGGGTAGCGACTACTATTATAATAAACTAGCCTTTACGTGGAGTTTCGCTCACGTTAATATCGGTTTTGACAGACATACGTCATCCCATGCTACCAAGTAGACAACTTTTGATGTGATATATAAATATATAAACATCAAATTATGCATGACATCTAACAATCACTAAATTTGTGGAATTCATTGTCTGCAGTCATTTAATTGAATAGAGATTTGATTTGCTTTGAAGAGTATCACGGATAATTTTCGATTGTGTTAATGTTTGTTTTGAAAAAAAAACCTTATCT
The DNA here is from genome assembly GCA_963575645.1 of Xanthostigma xanthostigma. Lineage (NCBI taxonomy): Eukaryota > Metazoa > Arthropoda > Insecta > Raphidioptera > Raphidiidae > Xanthostigma > Xanthostigma xanthostigma. The sequence goes on from OY754471.1 coordinate 27,235,209, forward strand.
TAACTAGATTGTAGCCAAATTAAAAATAGTCCACACTTTAAGGCTGGGTATCAGTGAACAATATACAAAATTTTATTAAAATCGACTCGATGCTGCAGGTACAAATAGACACATAATAATTCTGGAAACACGCTTTATCTCATATATTAGTAGTTATTATAATATTTATGTAGATGATTCTTTTGACGAAATGTAAAAAAAAAATGTTTGTCGGATGAAACTTCGTCTTCTAAGATTCTGCAGCATTTTGAACGAATCGAATTTGCAACGAAGCATGCAAGTGAAGTAGCTGGTGAGAGAAAAGCGCCAGCAGCTGATGAGCTCATCGAGAGAAGGGATCCACTTAAATGCTTAATTAGGAAAACGTTCTAACGTCGACAGAGATGGTGATGTGGAGGATTGAGGATACCGACATTGTGTCTTCAACAGCCTTTGTAACAGGTCTGTTTAAACTCCATTCGAATGTATTCAATTCATTAGACAATTTCATGAAGTGGAGAAAATCTGATAAAAAGGAAACGACATTCCAACGCTGTTTTAAATAGTTTTGTATCAAGTCTGTGTTTCCAATTGATTGGATAATTGCAAATACCTCCAGAAGACTAAATAGTTTAAACTAGAACAAAAACAGTAAACTTGTACTTAAAACTACGTGGTAAAAGTTAAACTCTCCATCTCTCTCCTATTCACCATATAAATTAATATTTTAATTTTGTGATGTTTAAGGTAATAGTTTAAGCATTCCTATTCGTTAAAGCATATCGAATCAACGTTCGATGTTTTCATTATCGAAAGATCGAGAGTACATCAATAGAAGACGAACAGAATATGTAAATGAATACAAGGGAATAATTAGCTTACTCTGTATATTTAACATTAATTGCAAAAAAAATTGTAAACGAAAATGAGGAAACCCTAGTATTATTATTATTTATGTCTAAATTTAATAAAATACTGTCTTAATTATAATTAACTTTGCTTTTAACTATAACCTAGTTAATTATGAAACACGTCTTTATAAAACTATGAATTATATTAAATTCAATTTGTAATGTAAAAAATTCATATTTTTCAAAGGATTCGTACATTAACTTTCTAATAATATATGTACATATACTTACATACTATGCAACTGAGTTAGGTACTGACCTATTTCGGCATTCAAAAAAATTCTATCTCTGTACGCATATGCGCTTTTTGAGTAATATTGAACATGACGAAAAAATTCCCAAACCCTTATCGTATAAAGCCTTAGTGGAAATACTATGGAAAACTAGTGCTGCCACTGGCTACTTATTTATTGAAAAAAAACGGCATAACCTTCTCTTGCAATACATATTATTTTCATATTAAAACTCAAGAAATAACAATATAATGGTATAAATTATTTAGATTTTTAATGTCTATATCGTGTAATAATGAAAATGATAATACGATTTTGGACAATTATTACGTAGTTTTCAGTTAATGAATGACGGACTGAATTTTGATTTTATTGTATTGAAAGTTTTATCTGTTTTTTCTTAAAACTAATGTGCTCTTTTTATATAAAAAAGTTCTTTTTGACGTGATAACGTCTTATAAATTGATGAATCACGTCAATATAAAAAGATGAAACACCGGCTGCATGCACGAAAAAGTGTAACGTTCCTAACGTTCCGCCTGACCCTGTGCGTGATTATTAAATATGATATTCGAGCGGAATACGTTATCACGTAAAACTATCGTCCGTAAACCGACTTTACAGACAACCATTTTTATTAAATATTTCACCATGTTATTGATTTATACAAAAACAATACAAATGAATTAACATCTAAGGTAACTATAAATGTAATATATAACCTAGGTTAATTTTAATATAATGTCATATCCATGTATGCTTATATCTTTTTAGAAGCCTGAAGAAGTTGTCATTGATAATGAAACGTTGCTGAATTAGTAAATAAACATTTGTTAACTAATAATTGTCCAAAATCTCATTATTTTTTTCATTATGTTATAGTTCGTAAAATTAAATAAGTATCGTTAAGATAGCTATAGTGTGCTATATTTGTTAAGAAATACTCATTGCTGCAATGCTGTATTAGAAAATTTGTTTTCCAACACTGTCACCGTCGGAATTCGAAATCGAATCTTTCCAATATCGCGGAAGAACTATATGGCCATCTCACTGTAATTAAAAGATAACGTATTTATGTTAGAAAGACGTTAGCATTATACAGTGAAAACTCTATATAGCGAACGTTTATTTAACGAAAAACTCCTTAAAACATAGAAATTACTAAGGTTAGTTTGGTTTACATTGTTACCCATATATTGAAACACTTTATATAGCTTAACAACCACTCTCAATATCGAAACATTACGTCATTATTTAGACCCCAACTCAGAAATTCTTGATTCAGCTAGGAAAAATGAGGAAGTACAAGGCTGATCTTGAGCCACAACCAAACATTGAACAAGCTCTGCATGCCGCAGAATTATTGGAAAATTTAATAATTTTTACACGCTTTATATTAGTTTCACTTGTAAGTTTGTATGTATGTATGTAAGTATGTATGTTTGTAAACTCGTTTGGACACAGCAAGTTGTTTATATAGTGGTATAATATGCCAGTATCTACTGTAAGTACACTGGCTAACCGTGCGGTCTAAGGCACGGGTCTTCGCTGATGTCAACTCTCGGAATCACGGGTCGTGGGTTCTAATCCCGTCCACGCCGAAAAAAAAAATTGTTTTTTTTCGGCAAATTTTTGACAATAAATCGAACTAAAAAGTGGGAAATAAATATAGTAAAAAATCTAAAAAACGCGCTTTATATCGAACTAAAAAGTAAAATAAAAAATATTTTTTTTAAATAAGCTTAAAACAATAATGAATAAAAAATACAAGTATTATTGTGAAAAAACCGTGGGGCGTTCGATTTACGAAAATGTGAAACAAAGCGCCCCACACTTTTTACACCATAACACTTGTATTTTTTATTCATTATTGTTTTAAGCTTATTTTAAAAAAAATATTTTTTACTTTTTAGTTCGATATAAAGCGTGTTTTTTAGTTTTTTTTAAACTATATTTATTATTTAACGGAGATGATCCCACTATATCCCAAGATACGAATAAAATACAACGAAAGATACAATTAAAATACTGGCATAATAAAAAAAACAACAAACCACGTTAACAGATTATAATTTAATTATGTAAATATTTTCACTTAATGTAGTCAAAATTAAAACCTAATTTGCACCGATTTTTCAGTCCCCGTTTGGTAGAACATGATTAATAACAAATAAAAAACACACTTGAAAATCCTACAAAATATTTTCTCTCTCTCGACGATCATTTCGGACACTCAGTCCATCTTCAGGAGTACAGACATAATATACTACAGTAAAACCTCGATAAGTTAAACCTTGCTAAATTAAAAACCTCTGTAACTTAAAAATTTGTTTAATTCCCTTCCCCTCAAAGCCTAAAACCTCCATTACTTAAAGCACAAAAAAATATTTTGAGCGTTGGCCCTCGATAACTTAAAATAGTATTTTGGTGATCTCCAGAACTTAAAGTATTATTATGAGTCATTGTGAATAAGTATACAAATACAAAAGGTTTTGAAAATTGAACACACTAACACATCCTGACAAATTAGAGCAATCGAAACAGTTGAACCTCGTTAAGTTAAAAATTGAACTTCCAAAACCTCTCTAACAATTCAACTCTCGATAAGTAAAAAACTCGATAACTTAAAATTTTCATCGTTTCCCTAGAGCTTTAACTTATCGAGGTTCTACTTTATATATAATATACTATAGGTATATATATGCCTGTACTCCTGAAGATGGACTGATTGTCCGAAACGATCGTCAAGCGAGAGAGAAAATATTTTGTAGAATTTTCAAGTGTTTTTATTATTTGTTAAAAATTAAAACCTGCACTTATTCATAAAATTATATTCACTTCTTTTACTCTCCGTTTAACGAACACTATTTATAACGCAATAAAATACCCGGTCCCTTCAATCTCGCTTTATAGAGTTTACACTGTATTTGATCATTTTGTATGACAGTAGTTAACTTTTAGTATAAAGTACTCGAAGAGTTAGGCAAGCTAAGATAAATATTATTTCATAATAATCAGGAGGTATAACTGAACTATTCTCATCCTCGCCGGATTCTTGCGATCATGTGTGTAAGAGTACTTTTCTTGTTGTTCTGTTTGTCTAAAAATTTATCATCAAACCGTAAACAAATACAAAAATAAACAAAACTTTATTTATACAAAAGATATGTATCTGAACAACACCATGTACAATATACATGTATATATTATGTAAGTTTCTGAAGGAGAGAAAAGGATACGTAATAAAGGAAGAGAAAGAGAGAGACAAAGTTCACAACAGATACATAAACAACACTATAAAACAATCGAAACTCTTGTCATATAAGTTCTCTTTTCACTGTCGAGTTAAAAGAAAATACAATCAGTGAAGTGAAAAGGTCAAACGCTTCTTGTTCATATACAAACCTTCTCTCTTCTATCTTGTTTGATACAAATAAAACAGACACATTCTCTTGTAAGAACACTTACCAAATTTAGTGTCCTTTCACAAACTGACGCCAGTGTAAATTGAAAATTATATACAATTTAACGGAATATACATTTTTACACACCCTCCCCCATAAAATAGCTACTTTTCAAGCCTGCATAGCGGTAGTAAAATGACATATTTCACACAAGTGCGTAATGAAAACAATTGTTTTCATTACGCACTTGTGTGAAATATGTCATTTGGATTGGTAAAATAGCATTAATTTAAATTAATGCTATTTTACCAATCCAACATAACTCTGAAAGGAACCTTTCAGTTGCCAATTAAAATTATATGAAAAGAGACAGCACAGCACGTGCAGTTTTCGCAAATAACCCAAATAGATTCCAATATGGTCGGACACTTAATTATCAAATATATACAGTGGAACCTCTGTAAGTCGAACTTCAAGGGAGATGCCGAGAAATTCGAGTTAAAGAGTTTCCGACTTATGAAGTATTTCGAATTAGACGGATTTTGTAAGGATATATTCGACTTGCAGAGGTTAAGATTCAACTAATTTTGTGTTACTATAAATAAAAAATGAAGAATAGTTACTTCTTACCACAACTGTTGTAGTGAGAAGTAACTATTCTTTATTTTTGTTTCAACCACAGTGTTCTTAATATTTGTATTGAGTTGCTATGTTCGAGATATAGAGGTTCAATTTATTTTTTCGGGTTATGGATGGAAAATATGTACCGAAATTGCTTGTATGTGACTCACTGATTAATTAGACCTATAGAGAGGGTTGACATTTCGAGTAATGGAGGTTATGGGGCTTGCAGGGAAAGGAACAAAACATGAATTCGAGTTTTTAAGGTTTTAGACTTATCGAGGTTCGACTTAAGGAAGTTCTACTGTATATATTATAACATATATTATATAGATAACAGTAAGATAGCTACAGTTTACTACAATTGTTAAATTGTGTTACAATGCCACATAAGAAAAATGTGTTGCCAAATAATGTCACCGTCGGAAATCTAACCCGAATCCCTCACTATCGCGGTAAAAGTGTTAACATTTACTCTGCAGTGACACATTCGGGAAATCAACCTGTCACATATTAATATCGTATTTGTAACTCTTATTCACCTAATGCAAGAGCCATTTATTACAATATAGATACGCTAAACATTAACCTTTTCTCAAGCTAGAGCCAAAGGCGAATCAAAGATGAAATTTCCATTTATTAATCAGTACCAAATCATAGTCCATTTATGTATCATCAGACATTTTAAAATTCGAAAATATTTTAATAGTGGTAAATTAACAACCTAACTATCATATTTGTATCAAATGTTTATTACGGTAAAATTTATAAGACTAAAATTAATAACAGTAAGATAGCTATAGTTTGTTATAATTGTTAAAAAATATCCATTGTTACCATGCTATTTAAAAAAAATTTGTATTAAAAAAATATTGTAATATATATGTTTATTACGAACTGAAATTCAGCTATATTATAGGAGGCACGTGCAAAAAATGTAGTATTTATCTCCAAGGCTGTAACCAGAAATTCACTTCGGGGGGTGGAGGAGGGGGTCGAACTCTGGATCAGAGACAATAAGTAGGTAACAACTTTACTTTAAAATAAGCATACCTATATTACAATTTTACATAAATACAAATAGAAACCGACGTGGATGACCATCAGAAATATAGAGCGTGAAAACGATCTCTGAATAAGTATATATAAAACGGTGGGTTGGATAAGGAATTTTGGGGAAGGTTTCATTCCCTCCTCTTTCTACGACCTTGTGAATCTTATTCGTACCGATATTATGGCTCGGGTGACTGCGTACTGTTAAAATTTGTTAATCGCTTCTACTTTATATGGTTGCTGGTGGTCTTAAGAACAAAAATTGGCCAAGGTTATGATTTGTTAGATATAAATAATCGAATTGCCGTAGTTAATGGTTTCATCATGATTAAAAATAAAATCGCAATTTTAGGTTAGAAATTGTGTCGTTCATTGGGTAATAATAACATTATAACATCTCAATTTGATTAGAAAAAAATCACTAAAGTTAGGTCACCTTCCTACCATCTGAAACTTTATTGAACGCTCTAAAAAAAGTAACATTCAAGGCTGCATGTTTAGTATATGGTTACGATTGGCTAGTTTGGTCGCCCGTGCTAGTCTAAGAAAGTTGAAATTATGTAAGTACGATATAAGTGAATTTATTTTTGTTAGATAATGAAAATGAATCCTTTTTAAAAATTAAGAAATTGAGCTCTCTGAGGCCTGTCGCTCTAGGGCTAAAGCTCTTTTAGTTCAATAGTAGATGGATTTTAACATTTGTATACTTAATGTGTGGAAAATCGAATAGGTAAAGAATTTCAATACCTATACAGAGATGTTGAAACGACCCTGGATAGAGGAATATATAGAAAGTTAAAAAGCTATATAAAAACGGACAGTAAACCTCAATCAGATTGAAATGAAAAATAAAGAAGCCACTTCATTAATTATATTAACTAGACAATGGCATATTAAACTTGTATATAAGAAAAGAAAATGAAAAAGAAATAATAAAAATAACATTTTTTATGGCGTTAGTATCATTTATCTAATAAGTAAGTTATTTCTCCCTTACGACCAGTACCTATATGAAGAAAGAGGTACGTAGTATGAAAGTGTCGTTTCTTAGCTGGAAAGCCGTGTATCCTACTATAATCTTGACTACTATCATAAAGAGACAAGCAGTGGGTTCGGCACCATACTACATTATGTATCTATCTGCTACAGTAAAGAGCATAAACGTTTCAGCGTGAACTGGAAAAAGCATTTTGTTCAATAGCTTTGACCGAATAACTGACCGCTGCTAAAGAAACTTCAACATATCTATTATTTAGCTTTAACCTGAACTGTCGTGCGTATGATCACAACAGAACAGTTTTTTACCATTCCAACAAGTTTAGGTCAAAAATCACTTTTCAAAATTTTACAATATCTTTTCGTTTTGAGGTCCCCTGAATTCAAAAAACATATTTTTAACGTATGTTAGTCTGTTTGTCTGTGAGCACGATACAGGTCAAACGGATGAGCGGATTCAAATCAAAATTTGGGTTGATGTTTGGTAGGTATGCAAATATGAAGAGCCCTATTGTTTTTGGGGAAAATCGAGGCTTGCGCAGAAGAGATGTATTATGCTATAAGGGTGTTTTTTTATATAATAATTTGGTATACTTTTCATAACGGCTTATTATTAAATTTATTTTTTCATGAAAGTTTTGTTAAATTTTTTTTTTGTATAAAATATAGTTTCGGAAATATTATGAAAATAAATAAATCAGTTGTTCTTTTGTTTCGTAGACCTGTCAGAAATAAACTAGGTAGCATGCTTTGATTAATTTTTACATGACCAGAAATATAATATAATGCAGATAACCATGGAAACAAATAGTAAATTACCCTCTTCACCTCGCGCGATATTAGAAATTTCATTTTCTTTATTATACTATATCAAATGTCAATATTTTGAATTTAGAATGATCCCGTCGCCCAATTCGCTGGAATTTTTTTTTTGTAAGAAATCTTGAGTCTCTTCAATCAACTCTCAATTTTTTTAAGTGAAATGACTTTATGTACGCGTTTTTTTAAATGGCTATATTGTTTTCAATTTCAAAATTCAAAACCGTTATATCAATCCAAAAACCTCACCAAATGATATAAACCTAGCAATAAGTAATTCACTAATCGCAAACATTTATAATCAATTATATTATAATATACCTATTATATACCGCTGTTATTGTTTTCTATTTGTAGTATTTACTCGTAACTATATCTAGATTAATTATGAAAATATTTGTTATTCTACAAAGTTTGCAAGTAGTAAGGTCACTATATTATAATTTGCATTAGGAATATGTGCACCTAACAATGCATTCATAAACTATAAAACTTAAAGACGCTGTAAAAAACTATTACAAAAGAGGTAAATGTGAGTTAAGAGTTCCTCAACATTTTGTCCTAATTCAAAGTCAAATAGTGTTTTGTATGAATTTTACGCCTTGTAAAATTCTTGAATTATTTGTATACTTCAAACTCTTGTACCTATATAGATATAGTAAGTATTTGCCTGTATCATGGTCTTTTTTTGTGGTAATAAAATATGTGTCTGTCATTGTATTAGAATCTGCCTGTTTACATGTTTCATGGCTTATTGTTTTTTAAAAGATGAAAAACAGAAATTTAAAATATTGGAATTAACGGTAAATTAGACCGTTCTCTTTACAGCTTGTAATTTTAAAAATGTTATTACCTCTAGACGGACATTGTCATAAAATGCACATTGAGTAACTGACGTATCTGTAGTAATTAGGTTGCAGTATTTATCGCAAAGTCGTCGCTTTAGAAGCGACAGAATTTGCAATTATATACCAATAATGTATATGTACATATATGTATATGTAAGAACATAATAGTGCAGACCATTGAAACAAAAGGGAAATAATAATAAACTGTTATCTGCTTTTGAAGTAACGACAGACAGACAGACAAAGAGAGAAGTACGGAATCAGATAAAGACAGTGATAAGCACACATATGCGAGCACCACGCCCACATTCATTTGATGCACTCCAGCGTCAGCCGCGTGTTTCGAAACAGCAACAGTTAAATTTTCATTCATTAATATAAATATAATTAGTAAAAACTAAAACGTATAATAACATCTACTATTTATAGGTAAAAAAATATAGGAAAAACAAAATGGGATAGACCATAGATATATATTAATAGATAGCGGATGCCTATCCTTGAGCATTGTTGGAATGAGTATTGCAATGGTTCCAATTAGAAGCCAATTTGTACGTGGAAAACGCCGTAAAAAGCGCGCGGGATTCAAAAAGATTAAATATTCTATAATATTATGATGTTAATGGAAAAACAATAAAACTCGCAGTAAATTGTCAATTTGGCATCAAGGTTGACAAGCATTGATGCCAATCTGACAATGCAAAATGTTCTAAGCTTTTATATTATATTTATGCTCAGTTTTGTAATTTTTGAAACGTTTCAGTATAAAAATAGGTTTTGGAGCGAAATATCACTGTTTACTATGAGTTTTGTCGTTTTTCTCAATAAAATCATGTTATAAAATAATTAATATTTTTGATCTCACGCGCTTTTTACGGCGTTTTCCACGTACAAAACGGCTTCTAAAAGGTATAGGAGGCGCTAGTGTATCCGCAATCTATTAAATATATATCTATGGGATAGACACAGGACCCTCCCTGTTGTAAATTTTAAGTGTGAAAATATCTTGCAAATCAATTAACATGAGTCATCAATATTTTGTTACTAAACTAGAACAAAAAATACTGCTGAACCTAAATCTGTAAAATTTTTGTAAGAGTACCCCGAATGTATGCTTCATTAACAAAGAAAGAATCATCAAATTCGGTTCACAAATACTGGAAACATGAACTAACATAATATACGAAAAAACATCCTCTTTAGAAATTTAAAAACGACTCAACCGATTAAAAAAATATGGAACCAGTTCGTAAACTTTCTGAGCAAAATGGTGTCGATTTTTTTTTAAATCGGTGTAACTCTCGAAAACTTTAGGGTGCACAAACATTTAAAAAAATTATGACGACTTTGACACTCCCCGCTCAAGTCCATAATATGACAGTTATTTACTTTTTAAAGTACACATAAAAATTGGACATCAGAAATATTAACCGACAGGCGTATATACCGATTTGTCATCAAAAAACGAACCTTAAAATGTCTTTTTACCCGACTGCTGCGAAGCCAAAAGGAAGGGTTATGTGGTTAGCAGTCTATGTATGTTTTTATTTACGGATGTTCCACCGTAGCGCCTAAACTATTCAGCCAATTTTGATAAATAAGGTGTCAATCGATTCGCTATTATGGACCGGGTAACATAGGTTACATTTATTTTTGAATTTTTGTCCCATCAGGGGTGAGCAAATTGAAAACAAATAAAAAATTAGTTAAAAAAAAATAATTTAAATAAAAAATAAGTTAAAAAACTAAAACCCGACTACTGAAAAGTATGAAACAAGAAAATATTCTCATCTGAGGATAGCCGTGGTCGTATGCAATCTCATATAATATATGAGGCCCCTCTAGATGTATAGTGTGATGCACTTTGCCCTAGAGCTTATGATCGCTTACTACTGTTAAAATGTAATGTTTTGTTAGGGTAGGTGAGCATATTATGACCACGTCTATCCTCAGATGAGAATATTTCCTTGTTTCATATTTTTCAGCTGTCAGGTTTTAGTTTTTGAGCTTATTTTTTTATCTAAAATAATTTTCTATTCAGTAATAATAATTACTGTCTTCTGAACGAACGTATTCTTAAAGAATTGTGCATACTTTTAAACGAAAATTTTAAAAATTAAGTTAAGAACAGTGAAATATGAATTTCGGAAAAAACATATTGTTGTTTTAAAACCTATGGTTTCTAAGTTTGTATGTGTACACATACTATAAGATATCTGAGTTTATTGTTGTCTCTAGCATTTCTTTTAGACTCTTTCAGTTTTTCTGCTGTCCTTGTCCCTCAGGGCTTCCACTGAAATTGCTCTTTATACGTTCGTCCACATACACACTTACAACCTTCCTTTTTTTTAGTTTGAGTATCACTTCATATATAAAGAGATGTGTCTGAAAGCTGTGTATTTTTCTTCCCTTTAATCCCCGCTCTTTATGTAAGCCGCTTTGTTTAAATTTTTTTGTAATACTAAGTTTTAACCATTTTAAAAATTATTGTTTACAGAATGACTTTATAAAGTACTTAGTTACACGAAACACTAGATGTCAAAAATATGTTTATGTTCATTGCTCACAAACAAAACGTTTCAAACACTCAAGAAGAAGTGGAACCTTTATTTAATAGAAATATCTAGGACTGGTGGTCCGGTCCAGCTTCGCGTGGATTTGTAGATTGCATATAAAAGATAGATTATTATGGAATAATAGCCGTATTTGCAGAGCTTTGCCATACATTTTGCACGCGATTAAGACGAAACACGGCAGTCACAAAAGCAGTGAAGACCTTGGCTCCACCGTATTGCAGTCTCGCCTCACTGGGCTGCGCCCTGCTCAGCAGCAACAACAGTAGATAGTGGAGTCTACGGCTTCACCATATTCCGAGTCATTTTTCCAGTTTTTCTTTCCACAATAATCTTATTCGGATATATACAAAAAATTTTGATTTCTTCAATTTTTCGGCTGTCCCTTTGGATATTTATTAATTTTTTTACTAAACCATCCCTGTATTGAGGCGAAAAGAACAAAAAATATTCAAATCGGTTGAGCCATTAACGAGTTTTTGCGAGTCTAGCGCACGGTAATTGATTTTTATATTATATACAGATGTAGACGTGATAGTGATTTTTGACAAAACAAAGTCATATTTCAGTCATATTTAGTACGGAATATTTACAAATTATATATAACAAGCCTTCCTCGTTTATCTCTCTGTCTACTAGTGAAAATCGTTTCAAAATCCGTTGTGTGGATTAGAAGAAGTAAACGGTGGAACAGACAGAGGTAGACAGCGGCTTGGCTTTAATAGTATGTAGTGATGGCAAAACACCGTCATAGTTCAACCATATTTTGTACAAAATATGTACAAATTATATACATAAACCATCCTCGTTTATCGCTTTTTCTGATTAAAATCCGTTGCGTGGTTTAGAAGAAGTAAGCGGAGAAACAGACAGAGGGAATCGGCGTTTTATAATTTATACTTTGTAATGATGATGATTATCTGAATCCAATCCCAAAAATAATGTTACCAATTTATTATTTTGATAAGATTTAAAAAAATCTTTATGAGACTCAAACATGACATTTTTGTTCCAGAATCATTTGTCAAAATAATTTTAAATATGGAAAACAGTTGAATTTTTCAGCAAGCCCGTTATGACCTTTAAACTACTTATATTGTTATCCGATTGGAACCAAAATTAATCAGTATGTATTGCAAAACATCATTATTGTGAACGAAGGAAAATTCCACAGACACACGGACGCACAGCCCTATGCGGAAAGTTACTTTTCTTTAAGTTTTTGGAGTAGTATAAGGATTTGACCTTATTTCAGACACGAGTTTTCTAGGCTATCACCATACATTATTTGTTTCCTTACGGGACAGTGACAGTTCACTCCAACAGAATTATTGAAGACGAGCAGCCCCAAACCTGTCACTGGTTAAATTGACTAACAAATATTTGTTTTTATTTTCGAGTCGAATCGAGGGTTGAAACACAGGGAACGCGATATTTATCGCGTTCCCTGCACATGGGGATCAGTATATAATGGGACAACAAAATGCAGCAAAATTGAATTGAATTTTGCGGCGTACCTAAGGAAAAGTATAGAATTTTGCAGTTGAGTTTGAGAGAATTTTTTTTTTCATTTGTCACATAAAAGTAGATAAAAAACGAAAAAAATGACGTCTGGTTTAGGTGGATACGTCAAATAGAACCAAAATTATGGGAGATTTAAAAAAAAATAGTTTTCCCCCTCTCCTGCCGGTAATAATTGACCCAGCGCGTCCAGCTTCCGGTGCAAAGAAGGAGTCTTTAGTACATTTGCTATAAAAAGAAAATTAAGCTCCTAGCTGCAATGGTTTTTTAAAAAATGGCATTTATTTTTTCAAAAATTGCGCACTAAAATGGCGATATCTCACGAACGGATTGTCTAATCAGACCCGGTATGGAACGAGATTACGCGGATTCTTTTTCTCTACAACTTTTGTTGAAACATTTTTTTCCCCCGATAATAATGACCGAGTTCTGGGGCAAAAACGTAATTTCCGGAACTTTAATGCGGCATATCCCCCGCCGCCTCCTCTGACATACGGTCACAAACTTTTTTTATAGGAAACATTTTTCGATTTGAGACCCGCCGGATTCAAATCTTTTATTCCCAATTCACTCCACTAGTTGTGTGACGTCAAAAAACACGTAAACATAATATGTTTGCTATAGAATTATTGCCTCTTATTCAATACAAATTTATTTAAACAAAATTGTTGACATGTACAGTGTAACCTCTCATAACGGACACCTCTAATGAGCGGACAGCTCTATTAGGCGGACACTATGTGATAGTCCGGAATGAAGTACAAGAGAATTCCATATGACATAATCTCTCTTGAGCGGACAAAAAATGATTTAGGCGAATTCATTACCATCGATAATAACTTATTTTTAGAAGATGATGATGACACCTCTTTTAACAAAATTGTAAAAAAAGGCGACAACCTGACGTTAGTTGAATCTGACGAATCCGATGAAGAAATAACCAGAGATATTTAATATCTCTGGAAATAACCATAACTGATCAATCTAATGCTATAAGTTATCAGCATGCCATTGGTATTTGGCATGGTGAAAACAATTCAAGAATTTGCCAAAACTAAAGGAGATTCAACAGCAATGCAGATGTTATTTGTCTTGGAATTACATTTTCAAGACAACATGCTTAAAACTAATACGCGTCAAAACCATAATTGATTTTTTCAAGCCAACTAAGTTATACTTTTTATGTTTGATTTTTTGATTTCATACGCATGTAAATATTAATGTATATGAGAAAACAATAAAATTCTACCCTATTATGTAAATAAAAAATATGTATGTAGATACATAATAATATGTGTTTTTTAATTTTTCCCATACGCGGACACCTCTCTTAGGCGGACATATTTTAATAGTCCCGAAGGTGTCCGCTTAAGAGAGCTTTCACTGTACCTACTATGGCGTCACAGAAATCCCGCGCAAAAATGGTGCGTTTGAATAATCAAAATAGTTTGCTCAAAGCGAATATTTATTTTTTAATTCAATAAGAATGTTTTAAAGAATAATTTTATGTGTTTGATGACTTTTATTATGGAAATAATTGATTTTAAATATTTTTAAAAATTGTGCATATACCCTACTATTTTCAAGCAAAGTTCTAAATTTCTAAAAATTAAACTCGAACATTTGTTTGATTTTAAATATGTTTTGAAAAATTTCATTTTTTTCGATATTTATATTAAATAAAAAAACTATACATTCACATAATAAGTATAAAACTATCATAATATAAAAAGGTAAAATAGGTCATTTCAAATTAAAATTAATGACAATAGGTATATTTACATATACCTACACATTTTTAATTAGTTCCGACACCTCACACCAACGAACAGTGATAATTGTAACGAGCTTACGATACTTTTGTACGTAATAGTAATGAAAAAATGTATTTCTCTGTTTTAAATTGCATTTAACAAAACAAGATAGAAAATCATTATTACATAGCTAAAAGATCTATTCATAAATTCAAGAAAGCGTCTGAAAAATAATTATAGCAAAACATCGCATGAAATACATTGGAGACAATTTCATCCGTAAGTAACTGTACTCTGTTTGAAAAAGTTGCCAGACAGTCATAATATTTCTCCTTCTCCTGGGAATGATTTTATAACAAAACTTTAGACTTCGCCCTTTAGTCATATAAATCTGTCTCTGATTCCAGGATTGCACACAGATATAACAATTTTTATAAAATTATGCATTTTGTTTACTTTACCTTACGACATATTTGTTTTAACGCGATAACACTAATCTGGTTTTAAGTATTTTTGTCCAGAATAATACATGCATTTATGTATAATTTTACGTTAAAATATAATCAATATGTTTTTGATGATTAATAATTATTCTAACATACTTTTAAAAATGGTGGTTCTTTCCATTAATTATAAAATTTTTATTGAATGTATTTTCAAAAATGTCTTTTATCGTTACGATATAAATTTTTTTACTCGTTAAAACTCTATTATTTACACTGGCTAATGATAATCATTACGATTAATTCCAAATACAGTATATTTTATAATCACTGAACTAGTGAAAGCATTATATTAAACGAAATTATCGTCATAATATTTTTAAAGTTTATTAAAGCTCGTAAATATTAAAAAACACTACTATTCCTTTCAGATGGTTCAGAAATTATCCGATAAGCATTAATAAAAATCAATATCATGTTTCTAATCTGGCATTATCTTAAAGCGTCACAGAATATACGCGGAGGTAGTAATTAATGTCGAATATTAATTTTGGTACAAGATGCGGGTTATTAGAATTTCTAAATAGAACATATAATATTATACTGTAAACCTGTGTATTTAGGCCATCTATGGTTTCATGTTTCCACCAAAATTTAGCCAAGTAAGACAGATGGCCAATTTAAAGAAATTCTTTATCTGTCAATGAAATTTCGTCCTATTTCATGAAAAATGCAGGTAAATTTTTTAAGAACTCATCTCGCTTTGCATTATAAGAACTTTTTTCCTAAGATTTATTCTCAAAACTGGAGACAATCGTAACTCTTAACATAGTGGTTAGATACATATTGTAATCATTAGATCCGTTGAGCGTCTATAATCCATAATAATCTAATCGCACATTTAATCAGATTGTCAAAACTGTCATGTTATATATGATTGGGATCGAATTTCAGAGCATTCTGCGCGCAGCATGTGTAGTATATAGGGCGCAGTTTTGTACAAGGGGGGTGACAGGACAGGGCTTGAAACCACCCAAATAATAACTGAAACAATTCTCGGTGCAACAGTACGTAACCATGCTAGTTAAAAATCATACTAATTTTCAGTATTGTATGATTTTTACCATTCCAACCCACAAGTGGGGAATGGTACCTACTAGTTTAGGTCAAAAATTTTACAATATCTTTCCGTTTTGAGGTCCCTCGAATCCAAAAAACATATTTTTGGAAAAACTCTGTGCGTCTGTTAGTCTGTTTGTCTGTTAGTCTGTTTGTTTGTGAACACGATACAGGTCAAATGGATGAGCGGATTGAAACCGAATTTTGGGAGGATGTTTGATATGCAAATATGAAGAGCCATATTGTTTTTGGGGAAACAGCGCATGCACAGAAGAGATGCTAAAACGGTATTTTTTTATATAATAATGATATACTTTTCATAACGGCTTATTATTCTGTTTATTTTGTCAAGAAAGTTTTGTTAAAATTTTTTTTTCTAAACTTTAAAGTTTCGGAAATATTTTGAAAATAAAAAAAAGTTATCCACTCTTTTGTTTTAAAGATCTGTCAAAAATAAACTAGTTAGCCATGCTTTGATTAATTTTTACATGGCGTGGAACATACAATGTAGGTAACCATGGCAACGAATAGTTAATATCATATTAAATACTAGCCATTACTCGCGTCATCTCACGCGATATCCGTAATTTTATTTTCTTTATTATAATCAAATGTCAACATTTTTTTTTGGTATGGTCCCGTCGCCCAATTGGCTTGACTTTTTTAAAGTGTGTTTTTAATACACAGGTGATAATTAATTAATTGTCCTTCGAAAGTCCGCTCAAATTTGACTTAATAAAACAGTGTTTCAGTGCATAGTTAGTATGCACGCACTTAAGGATCATTTTCTAAAATATATTATCGCGTAAAAAAATATTTGCCGTTTATAAGATAGGCAATGACATTAATGGAAAAACCGGTATTGGGATGCCCTAAAAGTGTTCCTACAAATTATTATAATCTCTAAGTGACAATTTAAGTGTTTGACAATAGTGAAAGATGACAGCTTGTTGTAACGACAAGTGTGCTGGTCTTTGGTTGTGAATTCGAAATTCGAATCCCACTTGCGCTCATCGATATGTTTGGTCATGCTATTTAAATTAATTTATATATGTAATTAGATGCCAATAACCTTCCAATCTATTTCTCTCACCTTCTCTTCATCTCTTTCCCTAACCTTTCAGTCTCTCTTATGGCCATATTGATCGATCACTATTAAAGATAAAAATTACTAATCGTGGAACAAATTTATTGGTCAGTTAAAAATTAACTTTCAATTCACCATGCACAATTACAGGTAGAAAATTTAGTTAACGATTTAATATACACTGCATTATACTCTTTTTTCATTTTGTTGCTAATTTTGGCGTTCACCCAAAAACCAGACCGATGGCATTAGTGTAGACGTCAAAACAAAAAAATTCATAAAATGTTTTATCCTAACCCAATTGCACACAAAACTTCCAACAGCATTAATGTTTTACAACTATACATTTCACAAAAGGTTAATGAACATAATTCACAAGAACAAACTGTAGATATAATACTCCACGCTTATAGGTTAGGTATTATGATCTATGTTCTAAATTGGGTATCTTTAAATGTTTATCATGCTTTTATTGAATCAAACTTACGTTTTGCCATAATTTTTTGAGGTTATTCCCCTAATATAGAGGACTTGTTTAAAGTTCAAAAAAGAGGCCTTGAGCCATTGAGAATGTTGGTGCAAGGCAATTTTGTAAGCCACTATTTAGGAAATATAGGTTACTAACACTATTTAATATATACATCCTAGAGAGTGCTACCTTTGTTAAAAAATATCCGCAGCTATTTACTGAAAATCTCCGCATATGGGACTAGGACAAAAGAAAAATACGTCATAACTCGTGCAAAAATAAATAAAGGACCCTTAAACATATTAATACAAATATATAACAAATTGCCGCAGCAAATAAGATATTTTCCAATTGTTAAATTGAAAAAAAAAAATTAAAATACATTCTTTTAGGAAAAAAATTTTATTCGCTAAATAAATTTTTAAATAATATGCCAATTGAGTGTTTAACTTTTTAATTTGTAGCCTATATAGGTACATTAATGCACTATATCTATATCCATCTATCTGTTTTATATGATTTTGAAATTTTACTTAATTTTTATTTCAATTTTATGTGTAAATTCAAATTTTAATTTAAGTAGATAATGTCATTGTACTGTTTTAAAATTATTTATTGTTATTCTGATTTCTGACTCCTTCTACACTGTTTACCAGTTTTTTGAATAACGTAAATTATTATTATTATTATTATTATTATTATTATTATTATTATTATTATTATTATTATTATTATTATTATTATTATTATTATTATTATTATTATGTGGCGGCCATTATTATTTTATTTGCGAAAAAAATTTGTACCCTAGAAGTAAGACAGAATAAATTTATACCTGCAGTAAACATAATTATGCTTGGTGAATTGAAATATCGCTATTTATTCGGAGGATAATATAAAAAAAACTCGGGTCGCAGTGCGAAACCCTGCCGACAATATAGTGTATTTGCTTTTATAGGCAGTGTGGCTCTATTGTATGAGCTTAACTTTGTTTGTGAACAAAATAAAAAAAATTACCCCTTAATAAACCCCTTAAAACAACATTTTTTTAGTTAATTTTAATACTACATATCAATTCAACATCTGTACTAAATTATATACACCCCTCTGTATGTAAATCTATATCAGTAAACTTGTGTTTTCATAAAATTTGTAAGTCCGGTCCTGTGGGGCCGATTTTTTTAAAATTTTAGCGGCACATTTTAATAATTACTAAAGGGTTAAATTTCAATTTTGAAACGATTCTGAGAATTTTTTCGGTATTTTTGGGCCCGAAAACTTTTTTCAACCCCTAAATACCACCCTTAACATGGCCCGATTAGGCCCATTTTAAATAGGTTTCGTGCGGTGATGGATTCCAACGTGTGGTCAAAATTTCGTTTAAATCGATTAAGTCTGTCGAGAGTTATCGTGCTAACACATATATATATATAAATATATATATATATATATATATATATATATATATATATATATATATATATATATATATATATATATATATATATATATATATATATACATATATATATAAACATTTCCAAAAATGGTGCCAAACTTCTTAGAAACTTATGAAACGTCGAGAAATTTTGGTCCGACCCCTAGGTCCCGCCATCCGACCGACGCCAATAGTGTAAGTGCCTTATGGCAAATACACTAAAAACCGAATAAATAACTACTGAGGTTCGGTGAATATGGCCATTAATATAATAGTACTAAAGAACAAACTAACTTTTCAAATTCTTTACTAGATACTCGGTATCGAGTAAAGAATTGGAAAAGTTTGCTTGTACATTTATCTAACTCTATTATCCAGACCTTAAAAATACCCTGGAACTTTGGCAACATTAATATTTAAAATATTTTGTTATCGTTCTGACAAAGTTTTTTTTTTAATATTTATCAATTTGAATCTATTTGTGCGCAGACTATATTTAATGTCAGACAAAACTTTACACCGATTAATCATTAAATATCTATCAATTAATAATTTATTAATCGACAATAAATAACGACGAATAATAAGCGTGGTAATTTTTTCATGAAAACGTGAACGCGCGTGACAGATTACAATATTAACGGCGTGTAGTAAATTACAGTAGACAGGCAGTCAGACAGATAGATATCCACAAGTAGCAGTAGAGAGTATGGCGCAGACGAGCCCCCAATTTGTTCAATCGGTAACATGACGTGTTGTTGTGTATGTAATACAAGTAAATCCATGTTTTGGGGTTAGCCATATCACATCGGTTGGTGTCTGCAATGACGGGCAACGCGAGAACGCGAATGGGAGCACAATGGGGATGGAGTTAACTAATTGAGCCCTAGTGACCTGCGTCATAAGGCGGTGTCTGTATTAACTTAATAGTTTGAGCCGTGAGATTGGGCCATTTATCAAACTGGCCTCTCACACGTTCCTACGCAGTTCTCTAGCACTATAATGTATAGGTAAGTTTATATCGCGTGTTGCGAAAACGGATCAGTGTGATTTTGTTTACTTTACCGTTATTTTTGGCGAGACTTTTATTTTGGACTAAGCGCAGCAGATTAAAAATGTATTTATAATGTAAGTTTAATCAATATGAGGAAATACCTTGGTAGGGTCACATTTTCAATAAAATCTTTCATACAAAGGTTGTTAACTTTTAAGAGCAGCATCGTTTGCGCATAAACTTTGCTTCTTATGGGGGAGGACGTAACCATTGATTTTTAAATGTAACCCTTATAAAAATATATGAAAATTTTGACCGAAAAATATTCTGCGAGAATGCTATGTTTACTTGTAAAAATTCATAGAAAATTACATTTTACTGTTAATAACACAGGAAATCCACACAAAAGCTGTTGAGCTTAAAGAGAGCATTATTTGGTTATAAAACTGGGCCTTTTCCCGAGGGCTAACTTGATTTTCGAATAGACACGCCGATGATTTCTTAAGACCGACTTATCCCTCCAAATGCTTCTCAAATATCGTTTTGCTGTAATCTTGCTTAATATTTGCTTAATAACAATAATAAATTGCTAAACAAATCTAACTTTATATTTGAGGAATTCATTCCGATTTAAGACCGCGCGTAATTTTGCAAAGGTGGTTATTGACCGCTGGTATTAGAGTTACCCAATGTGCGCCGTATAGAGGCTGCCGATAGGATTTTAAACACCATTGGCCCTGAAAAAGGGCGATCGAGTCTAGCTTCAGCCCATGAGTTGCATTGATAGCGTATGCTCGTTTCTCCACCAGTATTCCTTAGAACTACGTTAAAAATACATTGAAAAATACCTTTAAAAGATAAACAAAAATGAAATAAAAAATCCAAGTATATGAAGCGCACAATGTTTCAATTGTACCTTTAATTCATGTTAATATTAACAGTAAAATGTAAATTTCCATGAATTTTCACAAGTGAACGAAGCAAACCCGCAGAAAATTTTTCGGCCATATTTTCCATATTTTTTTTAAAAGGAATCTGAATCCACAAGAAAAAGTACAGGCTTGTATTTAAAAATCGAGGGTTATCTCCATCTCTCTGTGAGGAAGAAAACAATGTTCCCCTTAAAGCCAAATAGCTTTCATTATGAAAGATTTGATAATGTGACCCTACCGAGATATTTCCCCATGTTGAATTTTAAAATGGAACACGATGTATAAAAAAATCTTTTTTGAAGTTTATTGAAAACGACTCTCATTTAAAAAAAAAAAACTCGGGTCGCAGTGCCAAACCCTGCCGACAATATAGTGTATTTGCTTTTATAGGCAGTGTGGCTGTATTGTATGAACTTAACTTTGTTTTTGGACAAAATAAAAAATACCCTTTAATACACCCCTCAAAACATTTCTTTACTTAATTTCAATACTACATATCAATTCAACATCTGTACCAAATTATATGTAAATCTAAATCAGTAAATTAATGTTTCTATAAAATTTGTACCTATGTCAGATCCTGTTGGGCCGATTTTTTTTTAATTTTAGCAGCACGTTTTAATAATTACTAAAGGGTTAAAATTCAAATTTACAACAATTCTAAAAACTTGTTTGGTATTTTTGGGGCCAAAAAAAATTTTCAACCCCTAAAACCCACCCTTACAGTGGCTCGATTGGGCTTATTTTAAATAGGCTTCATGCGGTGATGGATTTCAACATGTGGTCCAAATTTCGTTAAAATCAATCAACTCGCACACACACATACTTTTCCAAAAATGGTGCCAGTGTATAGGGAGCTATGAAACGTCGAAAAATG
Source organism: Xanthostigma xanthostigma (assembly GCA_963575645.1). Classification (NCBI taxonomy): domain Eukaryota; kingdom Metazoa; phylum Arthropoda; class Insecta; order Raphidioptera; family Raphidiidae; genus Xanthostigma; species Xanthostigma xanthostigma. Next base: position 27,257,280 of record OY754471.1, read on the forward strand.
TTGGTCCGACCCCTAGGTCCCACCATTAGACCCACGCCAATAGTGTCAGTGCCTTATGGCAAATACACCAGACAAATTTTATGGGACTAATCCGTAAATATTCCGAATAAAATAAGGATATATGCTTCGAGGAAAGCGGCAAGGATTCTTACAAAATAAAACTAAAATCTATTGAAATATTGTTTTTATTTAAACTATTCTACCACTTTATAATACGTACCTACTATCTATACAATGTTCTTTATTTTAATTCTGTTCCTCTGCCCGTCACTGGGTACGTTCGTGCTTTGAGAATTTCATCCAGTGAATGTTGACTGTATATGAGCACTGAAAGCATGGCATCTGTTGTTTTTATGCAACATGCTATACACAAATCTTTGCGCATTAAACCTGAGCGATAGCTGGTTAACCAGACGGGCTTTCACGGTTCACTTCTGTGTACACCATGTTCTCTGCCAAACGCTTTACTTGCATACATACTCAACCAACAGGAGCTCTCTGGTATAAATACAATGTTAGTTTTACTACATGATCTGAACTACCTGTCATACCTATCGTTCGGTTAATCACAGGCCCGAATTAACTGAAAAAATATTATCCAAGTTTCACTAAAATTGTCGACATTAAATTAAATGTCGCATCAATACATTATTTTATAAAAATGTAACCGAACATTCATCTACAATTTAGTTTTATTGTGTGTTTTCGTATAAGTTACTTTTTTCAGGAAATGTTTTGGTTAAAATAAAGTTCCTGTCGAAACAGACATCAACGCCAGCAAAATCGTGAATAGTTAAATGGTTTATGCTGAGTTTATGACACAACTTTCAGTCTGAAACCTAGATTTAAGTTAAATGTCGTTCCAGAAAAATAGGCAGCTGCTCGCTTTTGTAATAGTACGTCCCTGTGCAGTAAATATGCCAATTTTGCAATGTTATTACGGCGGATGTGAAGACGACATAGCGCGTGGATCTGAAGGTCAGACCGGCGGAAGTCCAAAGTCCAAATCTGACATAGGACTTTCTGCGGTTCAAGGCTTCAGCCACGCCTGATAAAAGGAGAAAGATCGGTCGCTCGCGAGGCATTCATTATCAAAGTTGATAGTCAGTGATTCAAAAGTTAGCATGGCAGAAAGTCATTCAGACAGTTGATAGTCAGTGGAAAGTCAGACGAAAGTCGGTGATAGTGAGATGATGACAGTTCGTCGGTCAGTCAGTTAGCTAGATAGTAAAAAAAGTTAATAGTTTGAAGTTATTGTTAATTAGTCTAAAAATTGTGTCATTGTTCTTTAAGTTTTATAAATAATGTTTATGAATAAATATTACTGGTAAGCAAACTTCACCGATTTATTCTATTATTATGTTTATCTATTTCAGAGTAACAACCCTACTATGAATAAATACCAACCCGCCTCCTTGTAAAACTCGGCCCATGTTCAATTAAAAGACCCGCTACAATTACACACTTTCATGCTGCGCCTTCTTTGTATTTCGTCAGTTTTAAATGTTAAATGTAAAATTGCAAATTATAGATGCTTGATAATCGTGATTTTAAGCATCTTAATTTAAAACTCTCTTAGAACTATATTATTAGCGATTTTATTTGAAACTTCTACATTTTGAACTATTCTACACTTCCATCTTTTTAGACAGTGAAGCTTAAGGTATCGCTAGTCAATCTAATATTAAGTTATTATATACTGAGTTGCCCACTGCGTTGTTAAAAAATCTTGATAATTTTGAACTGAGATCACATCGTTTGAGTTTCAGAAAACTGAAAACCATAGGTTATATCCAATTTAGAAAAAATAAGGGTTCATCAGTCAGTTATTTTTTAGCAAAACTCATTTAAACTTTAATGCTAGGTTGCAGAAAGATTGGTCACAAAATTTTATTTGGTAATGATTTTAGTTTGTAAATATATATAATAATTATACAATTTACTTACACTAGGAGCAGTTTAATATCGTTTGAAACTCCCTCTATCATTTAGAACACACACATTTATCCATCCACATAGGAAAAGATCGCTTTTCTGTTTAAATTTTGATCAAAAAGCGTAAAAACACGTCGTTTCGAAGTAAAAGTTGTACAAAAAACAATTCTAAAATCTAAATACATGTAGGTATATACACAATTTAAGAGAAAGATGGTTTAAATTGATCAATTATTGTCGAGCAGTATCGATTTATAGTTCTACAAAGCTTTTCATATGCAGAAATAAATGTGGTCACAATCTAAACTCATTGTGAAATCAGATTTTTCGGCAACTTTTTTTGCTACTGATATGAGTATTGGTGTGCTTCTCTTATTAACATTTGGAATACGTTCGATTTTTTTCACTTTGAGCGTTTTATTGTGATTAAATATAACATTTAATATCTATCCTACGTTTGGATTTAACATCTGGAAGAGTTTGATTCTGGCCGGTGAGCTTCGAGGAAAAAGTGAGCGAGCAAGAATGCACATTCAACCATTTTCAGAGCAATCATTTTATTCTGAGTTTCAAAATATAAGCTAGAATACGGACTGTGTTAAAAGTCTACAGTGTTTAATTGATGCAAACACATTGCGCAGAAATAATTATTCCGGATATTTCAGCGTCAGAACAATTCTGCTCTAAAACATATTTGATTGTTCAAAACATTTGCAAATTTATGTGCTGAACTCAACAGCAATTATAAGAATGGATAAGTTTCGAAATTTATTTGTAAAAGATAATTTTTCAATAAAAATACTGAATACAATACAATATCAGCTAGTATGTCGGCGTTGCGTAGAAAAAGACTATTATCTATATAGTTAGTAATAGCAGATTGTATACCTCTAGTGACGTAATGGGTTATATTCCAACGAGCTGTGACATTATGTTCAAAGCAAGCCCTAACGAGTTTTGACAGTCACACGAGTCGTAATAGCATTACATACGAAGTATATATGATATTTTTACACGTACTTTCTATAAAATAACTGCTTTTTACTTCAATTTCAAAATTTTTGACAGTTCACTTATGAGCAAACATTACTTCTAATAGTAAAAAAAACAACAAGAAAACGGTGATTTATTATTGAATTGCTATAGTACGACCAGTTTTGTTTAACTTTACTACACTAGTGCTTAATAAGTCGCCTTACATGCCTGTATTTATGCATGCAAAGTCGCTATTTTACAGGGAGTAGTGCACAAAACATTTAATATTTAACAAACGATAGTATCGTTATTACTTATAAGATACCCAACCAAAATTTGTAAACAAAAAAATGGGCGACAATATCGACTTTGCTAAGAAAACTTTGTTTTTGCCTCCATAGTATTATAATGTTAGAAAAAATCTGCTAAATTACTTTCAGTATTATTCAAGTGGCTTAATTACTCGCTTATCACGTGACCAAAAATCTACATGTTCAATGTTCAAAATACAGTATGATTCGAATATAACGAACTCGAGAATATTTACAAGCTGGCTGTATCGACTGAACGTAAGTGTTCTGTCCGATTTCCGTATTATATATGAACAAAATATATGGCTTATTACGGCACTGACTATAACTACAAATAAGTTATAACCTGTGGCGGGGCAAGACCCAAATTTTATGTGGGATAGGTCCATTTTGCGAAGCTCTCTGGTGGCGCAAGAAGACGAATTTAATAAAATAAAAATAGTTTGCAACTGTTCAATTTTTAGGCGCGATTAGCGTAAGCTAAAGCGCCTTATATGTACTCGCTTTGTCTGTGAATCTGTGAGTCACGCTTTTTGTATCCAGCGTACAGCTCAAACGCCTTAACCGATTTTAAAAAACTTTTTTTTGTTCGATTCGTCTCCGGGTAACTTAAATCCTAACGTCGCCCGATTTTTGAATTTTGACCCCAGAGGGGAGCAATAAGGAAAAAACGAAGTTTTTTGCTTAAAACTCACTCAATTTAAATCAGATCGGTTCGAAACCTGTCTTAAACGAAAGAGGAGAAAATTTTACATAAATTTCGTCCAACAGAATTTGCCAAAACAGGTTTTTTATACAAATTTATTTAGAAATAAATTCAATTTGATATAATCGATGGCAAACATCTTTCGGTTATCTCTCTCTGTTGCACGGTTTAATATGGTAATATAAAGATTACGTTTGTTCTGTCTTAAAATAAAACGATTGCATTTGTTCAAAAACGGATGGCATTTCACATATTTTTGAAATGCAACGCCTTCTGAGTTAACAATTTGAATAACTAATTATTAGAACATAATACTTTGACAGATGCAAACGTCATTTTTGACATTTCTTACCATTCCGACACCACGGATGAGCGGATTGAAACCAAATTTTAGGAGGATGTTTGATATGCAAATATGAAGTGGCCTATTGTTTTTTGGGAACATCGGCGCATGCGTAAAAGAGTATATCTTTTATAATGTTGTTTTATATAATAATAATATAGTTTTTAAAAAAACTTATTATTTTATCTATTTTTACATGAAAGTTTTGTAAATTTTTTGGGGAAAATCGGCGCATGCGCAAAAGAGATATGGGCTATGACGTTGTTTCTTATATAATAATGCTTGACATTTCATAACGGTTGATTATTCTATGTGTTTTACAAGAAAGTTTTGTAATTTATTTTTGGGGAAAATCGGCGCATGCGCAAGAGATATTATGTGCTGTAACGTTTTTTATATAACAATGGTATACTTTTCATAGCGGCTTATTATTCTATCTGTTTTACAAGAAATTTTTGTATTTTATTTCGGGAAAAATCGGCGCATGCGCATCAGAGATTACAAGAAAAATAAAATAATAATAAAAAGAAAGTTTTTATTGAAATGTACCAAAACGGAAATATAATTATTTTAATAATTTAGGGTAATAATTTAAAAAAGTTGGTTGTGACTAATTATTAATAAATTATTAAAATGATTTTTCCTTTCTGTGTTTCAATATTTTCAACTGTAATTTTTTTCGTAGATTAAGTTAATTAAATTATATTATTAAGCTCAAAGTGTCGTTAAAAATATACAACAATTTTCAAACATAACGCCGGGGTATATTTTATAGAATTTCGCGCCTTGTAATTCTTGAATTACTTGTGTCTTCAGACAATATTTTTATTCTTATAAATGCAAACTCTATTATTTGATAAAAAATAGAAAAATGAATTAAAGAAACAGAAATTTCCTACTTTCAGCCTTACTGAATTCCTTAATAATAGTATCGTAATTCAGCTTCAATAGATAAAACTGCCAAAGTCTTTCCTGAGCCATTGTATTTCTTAAATAAATTTTTATTAATTTTAATTTTGAAAAGCTCCTTTCAGTGGTCGCTGTACTTACCGGTCTTATTAGGAAAATTCAAATGACTTTAAATTTCTTTCAAGCTATTTTCTGTTATGTATTGGAGCAAATGTTTTACATCTTTAATGAAGTTGAGTAAATTTGGGAGCATTGTCATTAACTCTTCATACAATTCGTAAGGTTGGAAGTCGCTGCTCTCACCTACTCGCAAGACAGTGTGTAAATCTTGTCAGTTTTTAATAATTGCTCTTCAGAAATAGTTCCTTATTTATTTAGATCATAGAAAAAAACATAATTTCCAAAATGTTGATTGAAAGATAATATAAATCTTGAATGCGAGATATATTGAGACTAACGAATAAAATTAAAACAATTGTTTTTTCTGAGGAAATTAAATTTAATCCTTAGATTGTTTAAAAATGTTAATTGCTTATAACGATAGTCGGATATAACGATGTGTTTTGTATGGTCCTGAAGCCATCGTTATAACTAATATATATACCTACTGTATGTATAGAATAGTCTCAAGCTAAACTTAGATTTTCTGACAAAGCGTTCTGCAAATCAATATCAGTGTGTCTTAAGATACTAAATTAATTATGTGTAGCGCTACTGCCTTAATATCTTGGAGTCAATTCAAGCTAACTCTACAGTACTTTGGTATATTTGGACGAACACAAATAATAATATCCAATGCCAATTACGAAAAATAATATTATTATTATATTTATAGCACAGTGATTGTTATTGTTGTTGTATAAATCATACAGTAATCGCTACAGTTACAGTGCTATATTATAAGAAAAATGTACTTTCCAAACAGTCGAGACTTAAACTCTAAACTTCTTCTATCGCGGCGGATGACTTAATTAGTTAATCTACATTCTACAATGACGCATCATAAGAACCAATCATTCTCTGGAAACAATGCAAACTATTTAGATAGTTGATTAGTGCAGCGCGGTTCTTTGAATCTGTACATTGCACAAGGATAAAACGTAACTTGAATAGTTTAAAAAATCGGACTATATCTTTGTACCGTGTGTTGAAGACATTTGTCAAATGACTCCTGAAATTAAGTTTATTAAAGTTATTTTGAGATTTATGCACTAGTCGTACGGTATATATGTATAATACATTTCTCATTACTTCACAAATGTAAATCAAATTCTTGTCCATTTATATTACACTTCATTGTTTTTAAGAAGAATGGTGTAGATGGAAAAGTATCTAAAGTTGCATTTATTTAATTAACAAATTGAGGTGATTTTTTAAAATATAGGTATGTATCTAAAAATACTAGTTAATTAGAGAGATAAAAAATGTACATATTTCTAATGAAAAAAGTAAAATATGTTTTGAAAAACATACACAATTTAAGATACTAATCTATAACTATAACATTAATTCATTTACATTAATTATTTTACATCAGTATTTACTAATCTTCTCAGTTCTATAATCTACGTCTATAATCTACAATCTCTCTTTATAGTACAGTAGAACCTCGATGAATAATCACCAAATAGTGAGCAAGTGTACTTTAAGGCCCGTGATAAAAAATTTGCATTTGCCAAGTTCAATTCTTACAATTCTAATCAGACGTTTAATCAAAGATTTCAATTCTTACAATATCTCGGTAAATTCAATATATTCAAATACTCAAGTTTTTAGTGTCTTATTGGGTGCTTTAAAATACGTAGAGCTGATCCTTGGTTTCTTCTAGTGATGTGTCCACATGAATCTTTAATGGGAGCTGACTCCGTACGCTCCGCTAACTAAAAAGAGTCGCTCACAGGGAGTCGTTCAAAGGAGCGACACTTGATAGTACACACTATACAAGAGTGCAGACTGCAGAGATGTAAATTGTCATCATGCATGCTCAGGAGTCACGTAGCATTGGACAGCACTATCAGCTCTGAGCTTATTTTAATATGATTCTGATCTTATAATATAATTCGTATTTTGGATAAACTAGAAAGTATAATAAAAGATGAACAATAATAAAGTTTAATGTTACAATATTATATATTTTTGTCAACGACGTCAATGTGAATAAGCTTAGTACTATTACACTTACTGTGTGTCATTCAACATTAAATGACTAAGCAAAGATAGCTCCGTACGTGCAAAATTCACGAATGCCTCTATGGCCTGTGCTATGTGCGCTCTGTAAATGTGCGAATGCAACAGTACAGAATAGCTCAGCACAGATCAATGGCGCTTGGAGTGAATCATTCACAAAAAAATAGCGACACGCTCCGCTCCGAAAAAGGAATCGTTCATTGTGAACGACTCGCTCAGGAGCGACACATTACTAGTATCTTCGTTATCTTCTATTATCCTTTTATCCTTGTAAAATTTGGCGGAACTTGGCAAATAGGTACGGTTGGCAATACTATAGGATTACATAGTACTTATAATATACCTACTATGTAGTTGACCAAGTTGTCTAGTTTAATTATTTGAAATTATTGATACAGCACAATATTACGACAAAATAGTAAATAAATAAAATATACACAAAATTATATTATATTATATAATAACAAATAATAAATAAAAAAAATAAATATAATAAATACGTAAAATGACCCAAACATTCTCCTCTTCCAAACTTCTGCTGTATTTTGAAACAACAAATTGTGGATAAGTTTTTTTTATAAATAAATCTCTTTCGGTTTTCCACAAGCTGTGTAACGACGTACACTGGACCAGATAATGAAAAACGGGGCTACAAATTCAGTTTTATGACTCCACAAAATAACTCAAAAAAATAATATACAATGAAAGGATTTTATCTGGAAAATGTTGCAGGCAGAGATTGCTTGTCGTCATTACTATTTGAGTGACTGCGCATCAGATACATCATTCCAATATGTTGCTTAAGACCGCTGCACACGAGGCTAGAAACGTTATAGCCCAAGAGTCCGCGGCAGCCAGACCTTCGTCTTTTTATAAAAGCTGAAAATTTTTCTATGGATGCCTCCAATACAGGTAAGAATGATCCCCACCCATGAAACCTGAGTAGTGGTGGCTTTGGCAGGTAACAGGTATTAAAGGTGTACAAAATTCCATCTCAAATTCGTCATTGTATAAAACTCAATTTTTTTATATTTCATTCGTAACAATATTAAAACTCGCGTCGCTCATTGCCAGACACTTAGTATGGTTCCAACCCCCTGCCAGACACCCTTAAACTATTATAATTTGTAATTATACTTACGTTATATTATAAAACTTGAATTTTATATATATTGTTTGGAGAGCTATTAAATAATGTTTCGTTAGTAGCCAGACAGTTTTGAGGGTTCTATCATCCTGCCAGACGCATTAAAGAGTACAATTTTCAAATCGTTTTTGCTTTATAACTTTGAAACGGCTCATGAGATTTTACTCAAATTTGGTACGTTGGCATAGCTTTATTAGGCAATAAAACCCATATCATAATAATAATGAATATCATTCCATGGGCGTAGAACATATATGCTCTAAATTACTAGAATTAAAATTTTGTCGAAACTATGAGAGTAATCGAATTTTATCAAGAGTACCTTTTTTGTAGTAAATGAGTCTCGTGATCCAGATTTCATACTCAAACTGATTTTTTTCCATTGGCATAGAAGTTTTAGATGTTTAATTATCGAAAAAATCAAGTTCTACGCCCATGGAATGATATTCATCATTATTATGATATGGGTTTTATTGCCCAATAAAGCTATGCCAACGTACCAAATTTGAGTAAAATCTCATGAGCCGTTTCAAAGTTATAAAGCAAAAACGATTTGAAAATTGTGCACTTTAATGCGTCTGGCAGGATGATAGAACCCTCAAAACTGTCTGGCTACTAACGAAACATTATTTAATAGCTCTCCAAACAATATATATAAAATTCAGGTTTTATAATATAACGTAAGTATAATTACAAATTATAATAGTTTAAGGGTGTCTGGCAGGGGGTTGGAACCATACTAAGTGTCTGGCAATGAGCGACGCGAGTTTTAATATTGTTACGAATGAAATATAAAAAAATTGAGTTTTATACAATGACAAATTTGAGATGGAATTTTGTACACCTTTAATACCTGTTACCTGCCAAAGCCACGACTACTCAGGTTTCATGAGTGGAGATCATGTATTACCTGTATTGGAGACATCCATAGAAAAACTTTCAGCTTTTATAAAAAGACGAAGGTCTGGCTGCCGCGGGCTTTGTTCTATAACGGGTTGAGTGGAAGAGCAGCCTAGCTGAACTCCGCCCCTAATAAAGGCATTTATTATTATTATTATTAATATTATTATTATTATAAGTTTACTGATATGCATTTACATACTGAAGGGTGTATATAATTTGGTACAGATGTTGAATTAATATGTAATATTGAAATTAAGTAAAAAATGTTGTTTTAAAGGGTGTATTAAGGGGTTATTTTTTATTTTCTCCAAAAACAAAGTAAGTTCATACAATAGAGCCACATTGCCTATAAAAGCAAATACACTATATAGTCGACATGATTTGGCACTGCGGCCCGAGTTTTTATACATGATAGTTTCACTCAGGTTTATTGTAGATAATTGGAGTTTTTAGACGGTCGACAACTTAAATCATTTGCTTAGAGCATTCAATTAGCTAATATGTGGACTGCTTGTTGGTCTGGTCTCTACCCTTTGACCTTTCCGGGATTCGATGTTCCGCTCCCACGCCGGCATAGCTCATCGGGTCACTGAGACACGCAAGCCCTCCCACCGCGACAAGGTCCTGCAGTCCATAGGGAGGGGGTGTGTGTGTGTATTAATGTATGTAGTGTAGTATGTATGTACGCATGCTGTGTATATGTTTGGTATATTTGTGTATATTATGTATATTTGTGTTTTTTATTTGACCACTAATCACTAAACACTTTCAAACAAATAACACTTTATAATGTAGGTATTTCATCACAAAAATTTTGTTTTCGTCATTAATCCTTGTGTATCGTGTCCGAATCGCAACTTTACAACAAACCGCCTTTCCGATAGACATTCGTAACTTTCCGTCGTAATTTTGATAGGCCTGAATCCTTTTTCTTCTTTACGGTTTTCTGCCCCGGCTCCGAAGTGTCCGTCTTCTGCCTTTTAGGAGCTGGCTCTATATTTTCAATGGCCTGTTTATCGTGGCTGTTCCGCGCCTTTTCTTCGTCCCGAAGACGTTTCGCGTCCATTGCTCTTTGCCTGATTTCTATTTTTGCGTTTCTATTCTGGACGGCTCCCTCATGAAGCATCTTCTGCCGTTCTTCCAGACGTCGTCGAGTGTCCTGCTCTGTTGAATTGCAGCTAGCGATCTTCGTCAATGGCATGGGAAGCAATGCGGCGGACTGCTTCTTTCCTTGCACGATTCGGCGCTGAATATCCTTATTCAACTTTTGTCGTAAATTATCATTCGGGTTTCCATTTGCCAACACTTCTTTCTTTTCGGCAGGTACAGGTATCCGCGAAGCCTGTTTCTTCTCGTTTCCTAAATTGTTTTTTTGCCGTCTTTCTTCTTCCAATTGTCGAACGCATTCCGCTGTATGCAACCACATCATCCGATCTCTTTCGGCGTAAATATCCTTGGCCACATTGTCTTGGGGTTGTCCAGTTTCCATTTTTTCTTCCTGCGGTTGATTGTTGTTCCGCTGAACCTTTTCGCTCGTCGTGCAGCGTATTCTTCGCGGGTCACCTTCAAGCAGGGGTTGATTTATCTCCGTTTTCCTCTGTCGATCCTCTTTCGCCTCTTCGGCATTTGTTTTGGCCATCAATTGTAGCATTCTTTGCCATTTTAATTCATACGTGACCTCTATTTTTTCTGCTCCCAGACAATCAAGGAAATCTTTTTTTGTAAACGATCTTACGATATTATAATTTCCTAAACATTGCTGAACCTCCAAAGCTTCAGCATCCAACGTGGTAACTCGTCGCATTGGTCCAAATACTGATTCTTCGAAACTTGCCATTTTTAAATTCAAAAAATAAAACACTACAATCGAACACAAATGAAAAACACGCACAGACACTAGATATTAACACAGTGAGCAAATTTAATGAAACACACAATCACAATTTTATCACAAATAAGAAACACGCACAATCACTATTTAATCACAAATAAGAAACACGCACAATCACAATTTTATCACAAATAAGAAACACGCACAATCACTATTTTATCACAAATAAAAAACACGCACAATCACTATTTTTTCACAAATAAGAAAAACGCACAATCACTATTTTATCACAAATAAGAAACACGCACAATCACTATTTTATCACAAATAAGAAGCACGCACAATCACTATTTTGTCACAAACGAGTAAACCTGTTAGTTTGAAAAGCACACAATCACTATATTAACACAAGTAAGTCAACACAGACGCATTCACTATTTTATCACAAATAAGAAAACCCGTGAATTATAAAGAAACACACACGATCACAATTTTATCACAAATAAGTATAAACCTGTCAATTAGCGACACGCACAAAGGCTATTTTATCACAATTAACTAACAGCGAAATTCACAGTATGAAAATCACAAATGAAACGAATAATTTGGCTTATAGATCAAAGAAAATAATAGAAATTATATTCTAATCCACTTACCAAAACGATGTTCACAGCACGAAATTCACAACTGTAATGAAAATTTTGAAAGAAAGTAGGTACCTATAATATAAATCCAATCCGCTTACCTGATTTTTCGATAAATTTCTCAGAAAAGGTAATTTACAGGTCAATTTGCCTTATCATTCAAAAAATTAATGACCGGGTCTAGGTAATTAGTACTTTGTAAAGTACAGTTTTGCCAAAATAAAATTAGATCTACAAGAATTTTTGTAAATTTAAATATGTTTATACTATTTTCATATAGAAAACGTTTATTTAAAGTTAGAGTCAGAAATTTGCAAACAAGCAAAAACATCTACATTATCGAAGTTTACTTTCATACAAACCTTCTCCTGACAATTACGAACACAATAAAAAAATGTTTAAATCGGTCGAATCATTTTTGAGATTTTTCGAGACTAACGCACGGTAATTGATTTATATATACAGTATGTAAACGCGTAAGGTGCACATAGGGAAATTAGCGTTGGGAAAAATACTTGGATCAGTGTTAGCCATGACTGCATTAATTGTTATTTCTATTGAATTATCGTGGTAATCTTGAGGATTTCTATTTTATTTTGATTTATTTTTATTTTAAGTACTTGGTTTTTTTAATAATAAAAAGCTCTTATAAATCATTATTTTATTTTTTTTGTACAAAAATAAAACACAAAAAACAACTACTTCTGTTTGGAAACATTTCATTCAAAAATTGTCTGACTGGTATGACGTATACGCGTTGGTAAATCAGTGACCCAATGTCTTTAGGTTCAACACGAATAGGCGGAGATATTTGATCTCGCACCATTATTAAGTATTTTTGGGAATTTAATGTCCCATTAATAAAAAAAGTCCGGTTATGTTGTAATCATTTGAATATTTTCTTCGGTAGTATACACATTCATTTTGCAAAAGAATATTATCTGTCAAATTGAAAAACAAGATTTCAAGGCTCGCTCTGATCCAGTCATTTTTTCCCAATGCTAATTTCCCTATGTGCACATTACGTGTTTACGTACTGTATATATTTATATGTATAAAGAAAGACAGATAATCGAAGTGTTTCTAATTCGACAATGTGGGTGTTTTTGCTTTTTCGTAAATTTCTGACTAAATTTCCATCAACGTTTCCTATATCAATATACTAGCGGTCCGTCCCGGTTTCACCCGGGCACGATATATATAATTCTGCAAAATGTATTTCGTTTGCGACCCGGCGTTTGAACTAATAGCTTTGAGCAAATTCTACCAGATCTGCTTTTGAACGAATTCTAACAGATGTTGCTAGTTGGTGCTAAACCAGTTTTTTTTTGTTTGCTTCTGAAATAATAGCTTTGAGTAAATTCTATCAGATGTCGTTACATGTTACTAAAACAGTTTCTTTTAGAAAACATCGTAATTTTGTTCAAAATGTTTAATAAAAACTATCCTATAGCGTAAGTTGAACCATGAAAGACACATTTACAAAATTTCATTAAAATCGGTTCAGTGGTTTCGGAGATTAGCACGGCCAAAATTGTGACACAGGAATTTTATACAGATAGATAAACAATGTTTATCTATCTATACACAAGAATTTTTGTAAAGTACAGTTTTGCCAAAATAAAATAACAAACTCTACAAGAATTTTTGTAAATCTAAATATGTTTAATAAACATATTTAGATTTACATACTGTATATATAAATCAATTACCGTGCGTTAGTCTCGAAAAATCTCAAAAATGATTCGACCGATTTAAACATTTTTTTATTGTGTTCGTAATTGTCAGGAGAAGGTTTGTATGAAAGTAAACTTCGATAATGTGGATGTTTTTGCTTGTTTGCAAATTTCTGACTCTAACTTTAAATAAACGTTTTCTATATGAAAATAGTATAAACATATTTAAATTTACAAAAATTCTTGTAGATCTAATTTTATTTTGGCAAAACTGTACTTTACAAAGTACTAATTACCTAGACCCGGTCATTAATTTTTTGAATGATAAGGCAAATTGACCTGTAAATTACCTTTTCTGAGAAATTTATCGAAAAATCAGGTAAGCGGATTGGATTTATATTATAGGTACCTACTTTCTTTCAAAATTTTCATTACAGTTGTGAATTTCGTGCTGTGAACATCGTTTTGGTAAGTGGATTAGAATATAATTTCTATTATTTTCTTTGATCTATAAGCCAAATTATTCGTTTCATTTGTGATTTTCATACTGTGAATTTCGCTGTTAGTTAATTGTGATAAAATAGCCTTTGTGCGTGTCGCTAATTGACAGGTTTATACTTATTTGTGATAAAATTGTGATCGTGTGTGTTTCTTTATAATTCACGGGTTTTCTTATTTGTGATAAAATAGTGAATGCGTCTGTGTTGACTTACTTGTGTTAATATAGTGATTGTGTGCTTTTCAAACTAACAGGTTTACTCGTTTGTGACAAAATAGTGATTGTGCGTGCTTCTTATTTGTGATAAAATAGTGATTGTGCGTGTTTCTTATTTGTGATAAAATAGTGATTGTGCGTTTTTCTTATTTGTGAAAAAATAGTGATTGTGCGTGTTTTTTATTTGTGATAAAATAGTGATTGTGCGTGTTTCTTATTTGTGATAAAATTGTGATTGTGCGTGTTTCTTATTTGTGATTAAATAGTGATTGTGCGTGTTTCTTATTTGTGATAAAATTGTGATTGTGTGTTTCATTAAATTTGCTCACTGTGTTAATATCTAGTGTCTGTGCGTGTTTTTCATTTGTGTTCGATTGTAGTGTTTTATTTTTTGAATTTAAAAATGGCAAGTTTCGAAGAATCAGTATTTGGACCAATGCGACGAGTTACCACGTTGGATGCTGAAGCTTTGGAGGTTCAGCAATGTTTAGGAAATTATAATATCGTAAGATCGTTTACAAAAAAAGATTTCCTTGATTGTCTGGGAGCAGAAAAAATAGAGGTCACGTATGAATTAAAATGGCAAAGAATGCTACAATTGATGGCCAAAACAAATGCCGAAGAGGCGAAAGAGGATCGACAGAGGAAAACGGAGATAAATCAACCCCTGCTTGAAGGTGACCCGCGAAGAATACGCTGCACGACGAGCGAAAAGGTTCAGCGGAACAACAATCAACCGCAGGAAGAAAAAATGGAAACTGGACAACCCCAAGACAATGTGGCCAAGGATATTTACGCCGAAAGAGATCGGATGATGTGGTTGCATACAGCGGAATGCGTTCGACAATTGGAAGAAGAAAGACGGCAAAAAAACAATTTAGGAAACGAGAAGAAACAGGCTTCGCGGATACCTGTACCTGCCGAAAAGAAAGAAGTGTTGGCAAATGGAAACCCGAATGATAATTTACGACAAAAGTTGAATAAGGATATTCAGCGCCGAATCGTGCAAGGAAAGAAGCAGTCCGCCGCATTGCTTCCCATGCCATTGACGAAGATCGCTAGCTGCAATTCAACAGAGCAGGACACTCGACGACGTCTGGAAGAACGGCAGAAGATGCTTCATGAGGGAGCCGTCCAGAATAGAAACGCAAAAATAGAAATCAGGCAAAGAGCAATGGACGCGAAACGTCTTCGGGACGAAGAAAAGGCGCGGAACAGCCACGATAAACAGGCCATTGAAAATATAGAGCCAGCTCCTAAAAGGCAGAAGACGGACACTTCGGAGCCGGGGCAGAAAACCGTAAAGAAGAAAAAGGATTCAGGCCTATCAAAATTACGACGGAAAGTTACGAATGTCTATCGGAAAGGCGGTTTGTTGTAAAGTTGCGATTCGGACACGATACACAAGGATTAATGACGAAAACAAAATTTTTGTGATGAAATACCTACATTATAAAGTGTTATTTGTTTGAAAGTGTTTAGTGATTAGTGGTCAAATAAAAAACACAAATATACATAATATACACAAATATACCAAACATATACACAGCATGCGTACATACATACTACACTACATACATTAATACACACACACACCCCCTCCCTATGGACTGCAGGACCTTGTCGCGGTGGGAGGGCTTGCGTGTCTCAGTGACCCGATGAGCTATGCCGGCGTGGGAGCGGAACATCGAATCCCGGAAAGGTCAAAGGGTAGAGACCAGACCAACAAGCAGTCCACATATTAGCTAATTGAATGCTCTAAGCAAATGATTTAAGTTGTCGACCGTCTAAAAACTCCAATTATCTACAATAAACCTGAGTGAAACTATCATGTATAAAAACTCGGGCCGCAGTGCCAAATCATGTCGACTATATAGTGTATTTGCTTTTATAGGCAATGTGGCTCTATTGTATGAACTTAACTTTGTTTTTGGAGAAAATAAAAAATAACCCCTTAATACACCCTTTAAAACAACATTTTTTACTTAATTTCAATATTACATATTAATTCAACATCTGTACCAAATTATATACACCCTTCAGTATGTAAATGCATATCAGTAAACTTATAATAATAATAATATTAATAATAATAATAATAAATGCCTTTATTAGGGGCGGAGTTCAGCTAGGCTGCTCTTCCACTCAACCCGTTATAGAACAAAGCCCGAAAGCTGAAAGTTTTTCTATGGATGTCTCCAATACAGGTAATACATGATCTCCACTCATGAAACCTGAGTAGTCGTGGCTTTGGCAGGTAACAGGTATTAAAGGTGTACAAAATTCCATCTCAAATTCGTCATTGTATAAAACTCAATTTTTTTATATTTCATTCGTAACAATATTAAAACTCGCGTCGCTCATTGCCAGACACTTAGTATGGTTCCAACCCCCTGCCAGACACCCTTAAACTATTATAATTTGTAATTATACTTACGTTATATTATAAAACCTGAATTTTATATATATTGTTTGGAGAGCTATTAAATAATGTTTCGTTAGTAGCCAGACAGTTTTGAGGGTTCTATCATCCTGCCAGACGCATTAAAGTGCACAATTTTCAAATCGTTTTTGCTTTATAACTTTGAAACGGCTCATGAGATTTTACTCAAATTTGGTACGTTGGCATAGCTTTATTGGGCAATAAAACCCATATCATAATAATGATGAATATCATTCCATGGGCGTAGAACTTGATTTTTTCGATAATTAAACATCTAAAACTTCTATGCCAATGGAAAAAAATCAGTTTGAGTATGAAATCTGGATCACGAGACTCATTTACTACAAAAAAGGTACTCTTGATAAAATTCGATTACTCTCATAGTTTCTAGTAATTTAGAGCATATATGTTCTACGCCCATGGAATGATATTCATTATTATTATGATATGGGTTTTATTGCCTAATAAAGCTATGCCAACGTACCAAATTTGAGTAAATCTCATGAGCCGTTTCAAAGTTATAAAGCAAAAACGATTTGAAAATTGTACACTTTAATGCGTCTGGCAGGATGATAGAACCCTCAAAACTGTCTGGCTACTAACGAAACATTATTTAATAGCTCTCCAAACAATATATATAAAATTCAGGTTTTATAATATAACGTAAGTATAATTACAAATTATAATAGTTTAAGGGTGTCTGGCAGGGGGTTGAAACCATACTAAGTGTCTGGCAATGAGCGACGCGAGTTTTAATATTGTTACGAATGAAATATAAAAAAATTGAGTTTTATACAATGACGAATTTGAGATGGAATTTTTTACACCTTTAATACCTGTTACCTGCCAAAGCCACCACTACTCAGGTTTCATGGGTGGGGATCATTCTTACCTGTATTGGAGACATCCATAGAAAAAATTTCAGCTTTTATAAAAAGACGAAGGTCTGGCTGCCGCGGGCTCTTGGACTATTACTAGAAACGCTGCTAGGAGTTCAGCTAGCTGGTAGGCTGGGTACGAAGCTGGAAATAGTCACTGCGGGCTGGCCTGCTAGCTCACATAGATGGACTTTAAAATTCGAACAATGGCTATTTTCTCTGCTAGATTTGCTGCTAGGTATGAGCAAGAACCAATCAAGAAGCAGTATCTTGTCACGTGGGCATTTAAACAAACGCCCACATGGCGTCATTCTGCTCAGAGTCAGACAACAGACACGTTTTGCTCTGTGTTTATATTCGAACTGCCACTGCGCGCGCATCAGATCTATCTACAAAACACGCTTTAAAAATAGTCTCGTGTGAAGCGAGCACTTAACAGCAATCAAGAAAACCAGCGCTAGAAAACTAGTAGGCAAATCTAGCAAGGAATCTAGCAGCGTTTCTAGTCTCGTGTGCAGCGGCCTTTACTAATAAAAGGTAACGAGCATAGAGCCGAGTGAATTTGGTAATTATTGCATTTTTATCTGTTTCTATAGTCATAAATACAACACAGTACGATGCAGAACTAACATCATATTATATCTAGGCGAAGCTATGAGAAAAAGCTAGATGTATATAAAGTATAAACTCACATGATTCGCTTATGTTCTGCAACAATTTGCTGACCCAGAAGTAAGTAATACAGAACATTTAGGTACTAGATGTCCTTTCAAATTTAAAGTAACATAGCCTTAGAGAAATAAAATTTTTATATATCAAGGTATAGTAGTTTAGCTAGAGAGTTTAGTTATTTGGCCACATTTTTCAATCTGTAATCCACTGTGCGAAGTTAAGATTTGTAGGTAATAAACTGACAGTCTATAAATAGCAAGAAAATTGATTGTCTGAACTTTGTTAAAATAAATTATATTAAAGTCTACATACGCTATGAAATTTCCAGCAAACTCACGTAAACATCAAATTAAGTATGTTCCTAATACGCCATTATTGTGAAACAAAATACATACAAGATCGAAACAATGGTTGTTATAAGGGTAGTTTGATATAGAGGATGAAGGATGCAATCCGCATGATACATGCTCGGTTAATAACGCGATACTACTGATACATGGAAGAAGCATGATGACAAACTTCCGTACTGAACTTCAGCGTACCACAGTGTACCTTCCACAGTAATACTTTATGCACATAGTGAGTCTGTAGTCCACTATATACTGCATTGCATGCTCTGCTCGCTTATTAAATGGGTAGTAGGTACTATCGATACATGACAAACTAATGGTGCTGTTCTGTATGGTCAATGTAAGAATCTACAATGCTGTTGATTTTTTGTCAGTTTCTTGCAAATTTAACATCACATAAGTATATGAGACAGAAATTAATATCGCTGTTAATTTTTACATTGACCATACAGCGGTAGTGAACTCTACTTGAGCATCAATATTTTGGCAGTTTTAAATACCATAAATATAATTATTATACAGTATACAATAGGACTACTATATGCTATACCTACTGTTATGCCATAAATCTAGTTAAACTCCAGTAATGCACAGACTTCACCTTAAGAATTCTATAGGATTTTAAATTTTTTTTAAAAACTATCTGATGGTAAGCATTTGAAAATGGTTATTTTCTGAGCTAAAGAAAACTCAGAGCAAAGCAATAATATGTGCGCAGAAAACGATAAGCTACATAGAGTATCATTTGGGGACACATTTACGAATTCTATTTTTGTGAAATCATGGCTTTTTGGTGTAATTTCTACACAAGAGGCCTCCAACAATTTTATAGCTTAGGGCATCAGTAACTCTAAATTCGGCACTACGTAGGTATATGGTGTCGTCTAGGCTGTAGCCAGAGTGGTGTAGTTATTGTATTTGATCTCTCCGACTAAAATCTATTTGTAGCATTTCGATCGTTTGTTTTAACGATGTGAAAATAATATGTAATCGGAATAAAATAAGTTGAAAAAAGTATACAGACCTAAAAATTAAAACTTTGACGATGCTTTCATATCCAAGTGCATTGTATAAAAAAATTGTAACAAGACCATTGCTTTTTTTAAGTGAAGTTTTATGATTATTTGACGGAAGAATGTCCAAATAATAAACCAATCTCGTGTTTTTGTTAATACAAACCCATAATTTCTGATCTCTTATTCAATAAATTATCGAATTCACATAATTTACTCATTTATTTTTTATAGCGTCAAATACCCTATTTTGTTTGTCGCACACTTTAGCGTTTAAAATAAATTATTGTTTGTAAATGATAGCGGAAAAGTGGACAGGTACAAAATAAAACACCTTATTTGGCTTTGTATGACGTTTCGCTGGTGATTCCAGCTTCTTCAGATCCTGAAAATATATTTTGAAAAAACGTTTAGTTTTTTTCAAAATATATTAAATTTTCAGTATCTGAAGAAGCAGGGATCACCAGCGAAACGTCATACAAAGCCAAATAAGGTGTTTGATTTTGTACCTGTCCACTTTCCCGCTATCATTTACAAACATCAATATAATGGACGTGAAACCAGAAAAAAATAAATTATTGTATTACTTCAGTAGCAGTTTGTATTGTTACAATCTCCCCGTTGAAACAACAAAGAAATTTGTGAGACGACAATCAGCTAGTCATTCTGACAATGAGACTTATATTGTTGTGGGAGACAACAAACGACTTGATTGTTGTTCTAACATTATGCGTAGGTAAAAAGGGCTTTGTTGCCAAATTCCAGACAACAATGAAAGCAACAAAGAAAAGAACGATCCAGCGCCTATATTAACCAGGAGATAGCTCACGATCGGGGTAGTCGTCAACAGACAGCCATGATACGACAGTCACACGGGGGGCTATCATACGGGCAGTCGTCGACAGGCAGTTATGATACAACAGTGACACAGTCACACGGGGGCTGTCACACAAACAGTCATCGGGGGCTGTCATACGGAAACAGTCGCACAGAGACCATCATACAAACAGTGCGTGAAATAAATAGTTATGACATAAATTAACAGTGAGTACCGTGAACAGTAGTCAGGTAACTGCTGAAATAAATAGTTATGACATAAATTAACAGTGAGTACCGTGAACAGTACTCAGGTAACTGCCGAAATAAATATACATATAAGTTTAACATAAATAATCTTCAAAGACAAACAAATAAATGAACTGTGTAAATAATAGTGTAATAAATAAATAGAACTGTATATAGATAATAAATAAGTGTGAATAAATTTTGATGTGCTTCTGTGTTGTAAATAATCTTGTGTATAGTATAGTTGTTTTGTTACAGTATTTTGAAGTACATTTTAGTTTTCTTAGCAATATTCAGGGCACGTTATTAGTATGTAGTCCACTATACTTTACACGCTCAGTTAAAGTGCGATATTACTGGTATATGAAAGAATCGCGGTGAAAAATGTCCGTACTGGGCTTTAGGGTACCATAAAAATACTTCGTGTATAGTCCGTAGGCCACTGTTAATAACACGATGTAATATTATATTACAGAGTCACCATGCAAGGTTGATAAACTACTATCGAAAGTATCCAGTAAATAGAAAAACTCTTTTAGTTAGGTACTAAAAAGGAAAAATATATCATATGCATTACAAATTGAATAGGTAATATATAAAATGAATATAAACCAGAATAGTAAACCAGTAATAGTTTTTTCACAAATAGTTGGCCGTATATTTGTTCTTCTAAGCGGTGAGATTTTGTTTCAGCAACGTCGTGCGTTTGTAATGTAATTAGAATATGGTGTAATGAATGATGCATAGATAATATAACTACTATGCAAGCATAGATGGATATATTAAATTGGAAGCAGGAAAAATTCCTAATCTACTCAGGCTTGAATGGCCTTACTGTGCATCCCCTACATCCAAACAAGATACTGAACAAATCTGGGGCCTGCACAGAAGACAATCAATTCTTTTGAGACTCTATTCATTGGTTCCCAGAATATGAGAACCAAAGGTTTTATATCTGAGATGCGTTAAAGCAGCACACTCGCAAATTATGTGACAGGATATTTCGACATCCGAATCACATCACCTGCAATGAACTGCTAACCAGTCCCATTGTGCGACATTGTCTCATTAGTTATTATACTTGTATAGTTTTATCCTCTAGATTTACTTGAAAGCTTCATGTTTATATAAAATTGCAGTTTATTTAGTGCACCCAGCTAATTGTAACACATGCTCAAAATATACCTTTTCGTGCTATCTACAAGTGTCAAACTATTCTAGCGCTAAAATACATCATCCAATACTTTGGCGGCAACCAGCAGGCAGCAGTAATGTCTAATTAATGTATGAGTGTGTAATTTTGTCGAACAAAAATTTGTATATATTTGGGTAATTTCTTCATCTAAAATTAACAATAGTATCATTTAAATAGAAAATAATTTGGGATTTTTCAAAATAAAATAAAACCATGTTATAATTAGTTGGGTGCTATGAACTGGAAATATTTGGCTTGTCTAGTGGTTTAGTTGCTTTTATCGAACAAAGAGCCATAAGAGAAGACAAATAACCACGCTATTACAACAGACTACATACAAGCCATACGTTCTATTATTACAATCCCGGTCGCCCCGGATCCAATAATCTAATCCTGTGACGTAATACAACTTCAACGGTACACTTATTTGACAAATTGTTTGATGAGCTATCCATAATATACACATTATATTAGAAGTTCTACAGTTTTGTGATTTAAACATTGATTTCGAGATAACGTCATAATTTGGGCAAGATATCCGGATTATAAAAAAATACAAGGTGAACTTTTCCAGTCTTTTTAAAGGTGAACATTTCGTGTTGTCAATCATGTAAAAATAGAACAAAAAAATCAGCTGTAAAATGCATTTTTAATTATTCAGAGATCATAGTAATCTTCAAAGCGGTTGAGAATACACTCTTTGTTCACATCGCAGCTGAACTGAAGTGAAATATGATAGCTAGATATATTTAATCCATCTGGGATTCCTTTTATCAGTACTAAAAGCAAGGTTATTTTTAAATAGTATTTTTATGGATATCATTAATTTTTTTTTAGTTTTTTCTAGATTTTTTAAGTTATACATTTAAAATAAATGAAGTTGTGGAAAGTCATAAAGCATTTCAATAAAAAAGGGTATTTTTAAATAATTCATATTTTAATTTTGAAATGTTTTTAAGTTACATAAATATAATGTTATTAAAGATACGATTTATTATTTTTATTTATAATTTAACAAATTGTGCGTGACACAAAAATTTTAACCGGCAACACTGATGGATAAGACACGCTAATTCTATTTAGTAATGGTTTTCTATAAGGTAAATAACCTTTGACATACTAAACACTGTACAATACATTTTCTCTGCCATTTGTCGAGATATTTCAATAAAATCTGTGAAATGAAGTAAAGGAATTGTCGCTTTAATTAAGTAAGTACACAGAAAATGGGACAATTAATTATAAGAGTAACAAAATAGGATATTTGTGTGACAGTTCGTGCTGGCGGAATGTAGGACCTAGATTCTAGTATTAGACATTACTCGCACTGTTCCACTATAGTAAATGTACTTAATAACAGTTATTATTAAAAAATAAATTAGATTTTTCTAAATTGCTAATTAATATGATGTCATTCTTAAGCGAATCACATTAATATAAGTGCAATATGTAGAAGTTTATTAAACGTAGAAGTACGCCTATATATCTTTGGTTAAAGCACTCACTTCAGCATTACACATGAAACATTTATTGAAGTGAATGGCATTTGGACAAGTGGAAAAAAATGTGTTACGAGATAGTTTCACGTTCAGATATTTCGTCTGTACAATCGTTTATGAAGCAACTAGAAATTTCACTTCTATAATGCGTTCTTGTAACACATTTTTAATTTTATAAAACAAGCAGAATCGCTAAAACTTTGTAAAAAAACAAGCCGTGAGCCAGAAAAACTGAACACCAGATTACTAACGAGATGGATCATTAGCGATCATATTTTAAATTTTTTACTTAAGTGGAAAAAGACAGCACCGCCTATCAAATGTTTAAAAAAATAGTCAAATTAAATTCAATATTGAGTGTAAATTTTAAACCCAAAAATCCTAAAATTGCGAAGTTTTTATATAAAGTCTCGCCGTTTTGAGTTAATGTAAATCATACGAATTTTAGTTATTTTAATATTCTTGTGCCAGCAGATATACACATATTTTAAGTGCTGTGAAAAATACTGATCAAAAGTATTTGAAATACTAATTACCAAAAACTACAAGACAAATGCGTTACATTTCAAATTATTATAGCAAGAACATTCTAAGAAAATATTTTATTGTCTTATTTTTTTATAAAAGTTTTGAACAAGAACTAAAAAATAATTGTTTTCTATACAGTATTACTCGGTGTTTATCACTACACCTAGCTGAATCATTTTTTAATTTTTGTGCAAAGGAAGAATATAGCTTGACAATTTTGCCATAATTCAGGAATTTTGTAGAAAGAAACTGAAGTTTAGCATATTCATCTTAAGAGTTCTTAAAGTATTTCGATTTTTAAATACACTGTAAAAGTGAATAAAATATTCCAATTGCAAAAATGCAATTACTGTGAGGTATTATAGCATTGCAGTAACAGTATTTCCAAATTACGTAACCCTAAGAAAGTAATTTACATTTATAATTAATTAATTATTATATGACTTTTATCACACTTTCATAAAATATTACGCTTTACAATCCAGTTCAATCAAGCTGCATTTCAGTTATGTACTAAAAATGATCAAATGAAAAAGCTAAAATAAAAAAAAAAAATTCTAAAGTTCAGAAATTTCAGCGAAAAGGTTAATTAATTCAAAAAATGTTTGCTAGTCACATAATACTCTAACTCCACTTAAAAAAAATCTTAAAACGCTTCCACTAAATGAAATTCCCTAACAAGAAATTGAATTAATAAGTTGGAAGATTAAAGGATGAATCCTGATGGCATACGACCGATGAGCTAAGCAAATACTGAAGGTTTTTTATTGCATTTTATTCTCTGACGTTTCAGCAAACTTTATGCCATCTTCGGAGAATCAATGCTGTCTGTTTTCTCAGTATTGTTGTTATGTATGAATTAATAAGCACTTTATAAATAATAATTATAATTAAATATCGTCGTAATAACGCATTTTAAGTAAAAACAATTAAATTAACAACAGTAATTCAAATATATTGTCTAAAAACAATGTCATTTGCCACCACTAATTAATGTCAATGACCGCTCGTCAAATATATACAAATTTGTGTCAGAAAAAGTAAACATTGTAAGTTATAACAGTTTCTCGTTAGATAAATAGTAACAACCAATTACCGATCTCTTGAACAATAATTTTGTATTTGTAGAACCAGTAAAGCTATAAAAGACGACAAATTGATTTGTAATAAAGTTTTCGTAGCCAATGATTACGTGCGACAAGTCGAATGAAAAGTACAAGTTATACTTTACATCACGCTACAGACTGGGTTTGTTTCGTAATATGTACCCGACATAGCTGTAGTGTGTATAGAAGCAATAAAATAATACCTACCATAATATGCAGCAGGCAGCTACTTTGCTAGATTTCAAGCAATGTAATTGAATACTTGAATATATTAGATTTAATAGGCACTATTAGATATTGAAGAAAGCGCGACACAAACGTCACGTTATAACACGAAAGGCTGGCTTTACAATTGACGTCTTTTTTGTAACTTATTTTTTTTTGTTTTTTTAAGTTAAAAAAATTGTTATGGATATTAAAAATTAATGTCTGGTGTCGAGGAAAGTCTGCTTTTTAAATTCCCCTCCGAACATTTTTATGTCAAAGTAGCCGGTTATGAGATTGCTTAAAACTTAGAAAAAATCGCTGTTAGATAGATCCTGCATTACATTGCTAAAGCCGGGTACTCATTAGCGACCTGTAACCGTAACATGTGTGATACAGTAACGAGGTTCTAGTGTGTACGCGTGTTACAGTTACAGCTCGCGACGTCGCCGGATCGCTTTCACCGAGCGTACTCATTTTGCGAGCTGTAACTGTAACCAAACAGATACAGTTCGAAGTTCTAGTGTGTACGAGAAGGCCAGTGGCCTGACAAGCCGGATTTATCCGCAGGTTTGAAACTCCACGATGTCGGACGAAGTGTCTCTCGCTTGTGCAGCATACATACATACAATAGTTGTCGATGTTGATACAACACAAGTTACAACCTCTCCTCTTGACGTCCACAAGCGCACTGCGAGCGCCCTTTGATTCGCGGCAAAAACTGACAATCGTCGGCTCGCTGCAAGCGGCACGCGTACCGCTCGCAGCAGGTTTACGAACCACGTACACACTATGTTTTTGGTAACAGTAACGGTTACAGTTACGTGCAACGTTACGGGCTCAGAAATGAGTACGTTGTAAACGTCGGCTCGCTGCGAGCGGCACGCGTACCGCTCGCAGTAGGTTTGCGAACCACGTACACACTATGTTTTTTGGTTACAGTACATGCAACGGTTACGGTTACGGCTCGCTAATGAGTACCCGGCTTAATGGAACGCAAGAGACAAAATTAAGTAGGTACCTACATGTTATTTTTTAGATTTTTTCAAATACCATGCACAGCTAGAGGTTTCTGTACAGGTTTGATATTTTAAAATTTTCATCCATAGTAGTTGTTTGAAATACAAAAATCATTTACTTTATTAAAATCTATTTATATTTGTAAAGGTAATATCTAAAAATGCATATGGTGGAAGTCCCGGAATTGGTGGTGGGAGAACGTGTCTTCAGTTGTACGTATTTACAAGATTTTGTCATAATAATTAAACTTCTTTATATTATATAAAATTCCGGTGTGCGTGTGTTTGTAATTCTTCTTCTCCTGAACGGTTTGGTTGATTTTGATGAAATTTTTTGGTACTTCTGGAGTTACCTGTATAGTTAGACCCGGTAGGAGGCATAGATAATGAAATTTATGACGAAGTAGGCAACCATTCACGCAGTGATGCACCGTCGTATGCCAATATTATTAACAAAAAACCAAAGTCAACTCCAGAAACTATTGGAGACAATAAACCTGACAATGCTGATTCTCAACCGGATGCGGACAACTTTGTTACTGTCACAAATAAGAGAAGGAACCGGAACAAAAATGCTATTATTGGCACAGGTAAACTAGATGATTCATTAAATCTGGCAGCTGCACCAAAAACATTATGGATATATGTTGGTGGAATAAGAGCAGATATCACAGAAGAACAAATAAAAAATTATATAAAAATTAAAACCAACACTTCGAAGGAAATTACTTGTGATGATTTAAAATCT
Organism: Xanthostigma xanthostigma; assembly: GCA_963575645.1. Taxonomy (NCBI): domain Eukaryota; kingdom Metazoa; phylum Arthropoda; class Insecta; order Raphidioptera; family Raphidiidae; genus Xanthostigma; species Xanthostigma xanthostigma. The sequence goes on from OY754471.1 coordinate 27,284,282, forward strand.
AAGGGCACAAAAAAATCTTTTAAAGTAGGCGTAGATTTTTCTCTCAAAGACATGTTGTACTCACCTGAATTTTGGCCAGAAAGAGTAATTGTGAAAAGATATACATTTTTTCGTGACTCAAACTACAGAACCAAACAAATCGATCAGCAAACAGACGCATAAATCAAGTCAGTGTAGTATGCATAATGTTAATGATAGCAAAAACCTATCGGTATTTCATATCAATATACAGTGCTTACGTCCCAAAGTAAATCAACTAGAAGTGATCCTTAAAACTTTAGACTTCCCTGATATTCTTTTGCTTAGTGAACACTGGCAGTCTGTAGATCAAATTAATTCATTGGGGATAGACGGTTATAAATTATGTTCTTATATCTGCAGAGAAACTAATCATCATGGGGGTGTAGCAATTTACGCAAAAGCTAATCTAAAATGTCGGGTACGTGAAGACATACATAAGCTGACGGCGTTAAACATGTGTGAGTGTACAGCGATACAAACTAATATAGGCAATTTTAATATTATTATAGTGTGTATATACAGACCTTCAGGTGTCGATCCTGGCACTTATTTTATAAATTTAGAAACCATACTACAAACAGCATTTAATGAAAATTTACCTATTATTATAGGCGGAGATTTTAATATAGATGTGTTGAACGAATCTAAGCACCCTAAAGAAAAAAATCAGTTAATTGACATACTAAATTCTTTTGATGCAAAATATACAATTTGTGAAGCCACGAGATATGTAAATAATTCAATGTCTTGCCTAGATAACTTCATTACTACTTTGCCCAACAATTTGACATCCACAAGAGTTTTAAACCCAAATTTATCCGACCATCTTGCAATATTATTAAAAGTACATGATATTAAAATACCCTCACTAAATAAACAGATAATGAAACGTAATCTTTCTGAAGGCAATTTAGTTTTTTTTAAATCCTTATTGACAAGGGAAAATTGGAATGACGTATATGCTTGCAGCAATGTTGATCAGGCATTTAATATTTTTATGGCACTGATAAAATACCATTTTGATATTTCGTTTCCATTACAAAATAGTAAGGGCAACTTCACTAAACACCGTGTTAATGATTGGTGCAGCAATGATATAGTCACAACTAAAAACCAACTAAAGGGTTTAAATGAGCTGCAACAGAAGTATCCAGTTTTTAAAAATGCTTATAATATGGCACTGCAAAATTATCGCGCTCTATTAAATAATTCAAAAAAACAATACTATAATGACTTGATTTACAATTCTGATAATAAATCCAAAATAATGTGGAACATTGTTAACTCCATCGTTAAGACGGATAGCAACAGTCCGGAACCTAGATTCAAAAATGATAATGGGGTGTATTTGTCTCCCTCTGAAACAGCGGAGACTTTAAATAATTTTTATGTCTCTCAAGTAAAAGATCTGTTAGCTTTAAATGGTATCCCCACTCAGATTAATGAATGTTTCGTTACCAACTTTCCTAAGCAATGTAATAGTTTCTACCTTTACCCTTGCACGCAAGAGGAAATTAGAAAGATTATAGGTAAGTTAAAAAATACAAAATCTTCTGGCGAAGATGAGATTTCCAGCAGTGTAATTAAAAGATGTGCTGAATCTTTAATTGCTCCTCTTACTTTTCTTTGTAATCTATCATTCCAACACGGTATATTCCCCAATTGTCTGAAACAAGCGATTATTAAGCCGGTACATAAAAAGGGTGCTGCAGATATTCTTTCTAATTTCCGTCCAGTCAGTCTTTTGTCGTCTATCTCTAAAATATTAGAATTAGCCATGCATGATAGACTTACAACCTATATTAATTGTAGAGACATTTTAAACAAAGCTCAGCATGGTTTTCGTAAGAATAGATCGACTGAGTCAGCCTGTTTTGATTTCTTACAATATATCTACACATCAATCGATAAAGGTCACCTAACGTTAGGAATCTTTATTGACCTATCCAGGGCTTTTGATTCTGTTGACTTCGAAATACTCCTCTTAAAGTTAAATAATTATGGTGTTCGTGGACAAGCTAGCAATTGGTTTAAAACCTACCTCTCTGATCGTAGTCAAAAAGTTTGCATTTCGTCTAATGAAGGAAACATCAAGTCTAACAGTGCCACTGTTGAAAGAGGTGTTCCCCAAGGCTCAGTGCTTGGCCCTTTACTATATCTTCTCTATGTTAATGATCTACTTACCACCTTTGAAAATGATAGAGTTAAAATGATCTCATATGCAGATGACACCAATTTAGTCATTGATGGTAAGACATTTGATGAACTCAGTTCTAAAACACTGCTAACTTTTGAACAGCTGCATAAGTGGCTTAGTGAGAATAAACTAGTTCTTAATCATTCAAAGACTACTTGCGTCCTTTTCCATACTGCTCATAGTGTGTTGACAGATGTTAATTTTTTAACACTCAACAATATTGATATTCCTTACTCGAATAATACTTCCTTTTTAGGAATAATACTCGATGAAAACATCTCGTGGTTTAATCATATAGATAAACTGGTAAAAAAATTAAATGCTGTTTGTTATGCTTTAAGACGTGTTGTTACTCTTGCCGGCAGAAACGCTGCGTGCGCACTTTATTATTCAAATTTTTATTCTTTAATGGCATATGGTATTATTATGTGGGGCTGTTCAGCGCATGTCGATAGGGCTTTTTTAATTCAAAAGAGAGCCATTAGGATCCTTTCTGGTATAAATGATTCCAGACACTCATGTAAGCAACTATTCCGGAATCTAAGAATCATGACACTACCATGTGTATATATATATAAAATATCTATTTTTGTGTTCAACAACCGCTCAATGTTCGATTTTAATAACCAACACAGTTACAGCACTCGCAAAAATTGCTTAATGGTTCCCTCCCATAAACTCTCTTTTTTCAAAAAGAGCAGCTCTTATATGGGTGTGAAAATTTTTAATAGTCTACCCCGTGAAATAAATACTATTGAAAGGGCCTCTGTATTTCAAAAAGAATTAAAAAAATTCCTGATCGACCAAGCTTTTTATAACATCAATGAATTATATATGTGATTTTTAATGTAAATTTTATTTATTTTAATATAACTTTTATTAACTTTTTATGACGAATCACACACTATATAGTCAATGTGAAATAAAGTTATTATTATTATTATTATTATTATTATTATGTGCAAGGAGGCGGAGTTACAAATTTGTGAGCACTAGGGGAAACTTCAAACTCAAATTTTCCGTATGTCAGTGAGCAATATTTATTAAAAGTGAAAATAGTTATAATTTTATGAAGTTTTTTAATTACAAAGAAAACATAGGAAAACTAAGCGATCTGGAAATGCTTGTTGTGTTCCGGGCTGTTGCGCTAATGAAGATTTAAGAAAAATAAAGACCTTTGGCGCCCTAATTTGACGTTTCGCTGTCAGTGTAAACAAATTAACATCAGTTTTCCTTATTACAATTTTTTTTGACATACCATGGCCAACTAAAGTTTTTGACTTATCACCTTAGAAACATGTCGCGATTTCCATAAAATGTGAGTTCAATAATTCTATATTACCCACTAACGGCGCTAGTATGCTTCGTGCACACAGCCTATAGGTTAGCACAGACATAGATTATTGTAAAAAAATCTAATTTAAAATGATTATTTTTGTCTGGACGCAAAATCGAATACCTGGCTAAAGGGTAGTTGGGTTTAGCCATTTTTAATTGAATTTTCAACTTTACAAAATGATATTTGTGTAAAAAGTCCTTGAGGCGTTTTAAAATTTTAATACCTTCAAACTAAGTATTTAACAAAAAAAATGAAACACCCGTCAAATGATTCAGTCGGCTCTAAATGTCTGCAAGACGGTTACAACACTGTTTATTATACCTAATGGAGTGCGGGTAAGTCGCTACAGGTAGGTTGAACTGTAAAAGAGAACGTATATCAGCGTATATCGCACCGCAGCAAACTACAAGTTAGCCCATATACGATCTCTTTCAATCTCTTTCAATCTACCCGTGGCGTTTTACTAGTACTCGATTATAATAGGCAGTTTTGTAACCGCCTTGCAGACATTTAGAGCCGACTAAATGATCTGGCGGGTTTGTCGTTTATTTTATTAAATACTAAATTAGAAGGTAAGTATTAAAATTTCAAAATTTTGATCTTTGTTTAACGTCTGATTATTCTTCAATAAATAAAATTTGAAAATGTCTCAAGGACTTTTTTAAAAATAAAATTTTGCAAAGTTAAAAATTCACAGTTTGACTAGGCCCTAGTATCTTTCAGACAAAAGAAGTATTACCTATATTTATTTTCACACTGTCTCAAATACCTACCTAAAAATGTTTGATAGCTCTCCTTCTATAGGTGTATTTGATGTTTTATTTATTTATTTTTTATTTATTTTTTTTTGTTTTTTTGTTGAACAATGTTTCAACACATTCTGTTATAGAAGATATCTATTATCCATATTATCAATATCATTTTAATTTTCCATTAATTAAATTTTATTAAGTGTGTTTCTGTGTGTACCGCTTTAGCATTGCGTGACTCGGTGGCCCGATAGCTCTTAAACCTTAATATAAGCCGGGTCATATGAGACAACTGGGGGTGTTACTCTACTTGTAAGCATCAATCAAAGTAAATTTAAATATACAATGAAATGACATCCTGAAAACCTTACATTTTTTCGCAAAATAACCACGTAAACTTCCCCAAAGCGTCACTATGTTTACATCTAACTATTATCGTGTTTAAAAAAATATATATATTATATGTTTCGTTATAATAACATATGGTTTTCAAATTCCGTATTTATGAACATTGTGTTTGCTTATAATTGCCAACTGGAAATTTTGTTAAGGTAGCAGATACACCATGCACATTAGACAATGTCCAAGATGGTTTTTTTTAATTTGCTAATATCAGCAAAATTGTATTTTTCACACAAACTGGCCAATGTATTAACTAAATAAGCGGCGATTCGTCCACTGAAATCGGAGTTTAGATGTACAAAAAAGTACACATGTGAAATGTCTGAACAATATTGTACCTGAAATATGAGTACCTATATATAAGAAAGTGTTTAATAAGATATTAAATCATTGTTGATATACTATATATATACCTATGTATAATGTTATTTTCTGCCACAGAACGCACATGTATTTTCGCACATTAGGAATTTGTCATAAACTTATAATATGTAGTCTGACTGTAAATTCACATTTATAGGATAGCGTGTCGCATAAAAGCTAAGTGATATTAATAATGAAACATATAAAGAACATTCAACCGGTTACCATTTCAAGGGATTAAATTCTGTAATTCAAGATGCAAACCTATCGTTATCACAACTCGGTTTTCATTCATTGGGTTATGTTTAAAAGTAACATAATTATAATATTTAATATTGTTCAATATACATTCAGCAAACTTTAGTTACATTGTCAGTGTTAATTATTTTATATAAACTGTAATTAATATTTAATGAAATACCTTATGACCTCTCGGTATAACGATAGGTAAACATAAATTGGGTATCTATATACTATGTGTAGGGTCGCTATACATAAGGTAGGTATATCTGATGGGTTAATATACGTACCTATGCGTTTATATTCTAGTTGTGTATATATACAGAATGGTCCACGACTTTATAGATTATATATATAAATTCGAGACTTTTGTTGTAGGGACGAATTCGAGTTCGATCATTACTCGTTACCGAGCTGCTAAAATACGCACTTTCATTATAACCGAGAGCCGCTGAACTGCAGTTCATGCTGTTTTATTTCCCATGTAGATATATTGTCCGATCAAATTTAAGTCTACATTATATTAAAATTGGCTCTCAAGCTATGAAAACATAAATCTAAAATCTAACCGAACACCAGAATTTTTTATTACGTGTCAGAGTAGTTTCGCTCATAAATCATTTATATTGAGGTTAATTTTGCAATAAATTCATTCAAATTGTGACTTTTCGAAACGGGACATGCTGTTTTATGAAACGGTAAAATTTTAAATTATTTCATATTACATATTTATAGGTCCCAAAATTCTAATTAAAATAGCTGTCCTGTATATATGTGCACACGTCTGAGCTCTACAGGTTTTTGACGGGGAGACTAGAGTTTTTTTATTCGCTTTCCTTACTAACAGAATAGAGCCTTATTGAACCTTTTTGAAACGCATTCATTTTAATTTTTATAAACAAAAATCTGTTGTAAAAAAGTTTTTAGGCGTTATTTCTGTTGATATACGCTATATATCCAATAGTGTAATATAAGTAGGTAATTTAAGTATATGCTTTGGAAAAACAAATTGCGTTATGTGAAATAACAGGTATATTTAAGTTTTAAAAATAAACAGTAAATTATTTCATCATACAGTACTGTTAAACTTAAAATGGGGTGTGAACTTTTGATTTTGTCAACAATATAAAATTTTATCCAGGCGGACGATGAAACAGCTAGTTTAAAATATGACACATTTATCCATGCAAATGTAATGAACACAATATTTATGGTGTTATTCTCTATAGGTAATGTAAGAATTTATAGAGTTGTTAATTTTTTGTCACTTTCTAACAAATATAACATCACGTAAGTTAAAGTAAGACAGAAATTTAACACCGCTGTAAATTCTTAGAAAAGCTCTGTTCCAACCTCTCTGTTAACGGTAAAAGAACCGTCACAGACATGAACAGTAGCTAAAACGAAACTGTTTGTATCGGTTTTAGAATATGTTTTAACTACTGTTCATGTCTGTGATAGTTCTTTTACCGTTCACAGAGAGGTTGGAACAGAGCTTATAATAGACTATATTCGAAAAAAATTCCAGCAAATTAAGCGATGTGACCATTCCAACTTCAAAATGTTGACATTTGATATGGCATAATAAAAAAATAAAACTTCCGATATCGCGTGAGGTGACGCGGGTAATGGCTAGTATTCAATATATTTGATATTCATTACCATAGTTACCTACATATTATGTTCCACGTCATGTAAAAATTAATCAAAGCGTGCGTAACTCGTTTATTTCTGACAGATCTACAAAACAAAAGAACATCTGATTTTTTATTATTTTCAACATATTTCTCAAACTATAAAGTTTAGAAAAATTTAACGAAACTTAATTCTTCAAATAATAAACAGAATAATAAGCTGTTATGAAAACTATACTATTATTATATAAAAACACCGTTATAGCATATATCTCTGCATGAGCAGATTTTCCCCAAAAACAATAGGACTCTTCATATTTGCATACCAAACATCCTCCCAAAATTTGGTTTCAATCCGCTCATCCATTTGACCTGTATCATGTTCACTGACTAACAGACGCACAGAGTTTTTTCCAAAAATATATTTTTGGATTCGGGGGACCTCAAAACGAAAAGAAATTGTAAAATTTTGAAAAATTATTTTTGACCTGAACTAGTACCATTCTCCACTTGTGGGTTGGAATGGTAATAGGATAGTAACTGTCCTGTCTTTAAATCACAGTTCATTCGTATTGCTTAATATATTGTTAAGGCAATATCATACATGCGCAGTGTCGCAGAATGCGACGCGTTTCGTCTACCGCCAGAATTTCTTCTCTTGACATCTATAACTCTTTGATTGTGATATAAACTCCCTATTAAAAATTTCATATCAAAAGTTATGTCGTTTTTCCGTTTTGTCAGTGTAAGTATTTACAGCTCTGTTTTTCTGTCTCACTTTAACCTTGACATTAAATTTGTTAGAAAGCGACAAAAAAATTAACAACACTGTAAATTCTTACTTTGGTTATAAAGAAGTAGCACCAATAAGTGATCTGTCTGTAAAATTACCAAATACATAACTTTCATTGTTCCTGTGGTATGTGTAATGCCTTAGTTGACTAATTTAAATGTCAGTACATCAGTACCAAATAATAATTGGACCCATGTTGATATGGCATTTAAACTCAAGAAAGTATGAATTGAAAGACTTGAAACACTCTGTATAAGATATGCTGTCTCAGCGCCTTATTCCACTACACTATAACACTCCACACACATACAGAGGTTCTATTGATTTAAATAAGGGTTTTCACATTTAGATTTCAACATATTATTACACAATATTAACGTGAAAACAAAAATAATTTTAACGTGTAGTCTTGAGACGAATAATTTCAATTTTCGCACATACAGGTCCGCAACTTGAATGCGTGTTGGCTATGAAAAAGTGTGGTAAGAGAGCATTTCACATAGAGCTGTAAAGTCTGTAAAATGTATATTATGTTTTTACTTACTTCCTTATGGTATAAAAATAAAATATTTTTATACACAATTAAGTTCTTTTAAAGGTGTTGTAGGCATTCAAGAAAAATAATGAAACCGTATATTTTTCACTACATTGGTACTACATAAGTGAAACTTCTAGTCGTGTCGTCTATAGACACATACATGTATTCATATTGTACAAGAACTATCTGCAATGATCGCTGCCTTATGCCCATATTCACCGAACACCATTAAAGATAGTAGTTACCAATCTTGGAATAAATTCATTCGTTAGAATAAAATTTACTTTCAATTCACCAAACAAATTATCAAGTAGAAAAATTAGTTAAACAATAAACACACAGTGCATTATACTCCTTGCTCTTTTTGTTAAATACTTTGACGTTCACCCATAAATCCGACCGATGGCGTTACTATAAACGTCAAAAAAAGTTTCACCAAATAATAATGTTTTATCCTATCCCAATTGTACACAAAACTTCCACTAACTTTATAATGTTTCACAAATATACACTTCACAAAAGGTTAATTAAACAACTCATAAATAAATTCACAAAAACAAAATGTAGATATAATACTCCACGTTTATAGGTTAGGTATTATGATCTATGTGGCGGCCATTATTATTTTAACAGGCAAATAAAAAAGTATACCCTCGAAGTAAGACAGAATAGATTTATACTTGCAGAAAACATAATTATGGTTTTTAAATTGAATTATTCGGAGGAATAGTTACCTGAAGAACAAATGAATCGAATAAATAACTTTCGGACGAATCTATGCTTTCTAACAAGAGGTGGTCATATATCTATGGTCTGTTCGTTGTTTGTTGTCAATCAAAACGCACCATTGACAAGTGACGGTAAAGGTATATCGTGTAAACGCATAGAGAAGGAATCTTACTGCGCAGTTTCCCCCCTTTACTACTCTGTTTATAAAACGGCACAACTCTACCAACGTCCCATTGGTCCCATTCTACTTCAACGGTGCTGAAGAGTGAAGTAGTGAAGGGTTTTGATACCCGTTCAGCAGCATGAATCCAATTCACTCTATAATGGATAAAGAAGTTTCACTTCAATAACAGTTTCGACTCAGTTGGGAATATATTCTTCAAAATATATCATCTTGAAATATTCTCAGTATTTAGTTGAAAGCCCTGAATATAAAGGTAAGATTCGTAGCTAGAACTCCACCCTTTACCACCCGTATGCCCTTCACCCTCTCATTTTATCAGGTGAACCCTCACCTCAGTGTCTCTTCATCACCTTATAACATCTTCGTTTATAGTCCAGGGCTGGTTTTATGATATTTAAATAATATTTGCTGGTATTTAAGTTATAGAAACATCTTGTAAACAACAGCATTGATTTACGGCTCTGAGTTTTTCAGTTTAAAGTTCGTGTCGTGGTTATTCAGACTCATTAAGCTCGTTCTTTAGAATACGAACCTTCACTCAATCGAGAGTTAAGAGTGAATCAAAGGTTGTTTGAATAATACATTTTTCTAATATTGCATTATATTATTGTCAACAATGGATGTTTCATAACACAATAGGTAATTTGTATTGTTTATGTTGTTTGAAACTACCCAGATAGACATATAAGCTGTCAAAAATAATAAAATAAAATTTATTTATTATTTATTATTATTTATTCTTTTATTCCTTTAAATATAATTAAATTTTTATCCATTTACAAAAAAAAAACGTTAGAATTTTCCCACCCAACTTGGCAAGCCAGTGCTAGGGTGGGAGCTCAACCACTCGATCGGACATAATAAAATACAAAAAATAAAATAAAAATATTAACGTTATAATCTTAGAGAATATAAATTTAATTCTTTTAATAATTATTATTTTCTTTAATTCCCTCTTTTTCCTTTTTTTGGGGTCAGCAAATTATGTTACATATAGCGATCTGTGCGCTATCATCCTGTATTAGCCAGCGTGTGATTAACCTGCTGAATATTTTTACGTTTGAGACTTTTTTATACTCCATAGGTAAGAGATTAAATAGCTTGGGAGCAAGGAATGTAATGTATTTCTGGCCAAAAGTCTTCGACATTTTTGGAACTTGGAGAAGATTTAGGGATTGGGCTCGGGTTTGGTGGTAATGGCTGACTGGATTTAGAAGTTCTGAACGTCGATGAATATATATAAGAATGGTTTTGGCATACAGTTGGTGTATATTGCTTACAAAAATTAAATTCTGAACACATTTTAAAGAATTTGAACATGATTCTATTGTGACATTAAATAAAACGAAGAAAAGCTAAGTCATGGCGATTTATCAAGGTTTGTGACCTGTATCAATAAGTCGTTTGCACTTTTCAGTTAAAATTTCCGAACTTATTTGAAACTCGATTCAACCTCTCCACTGTATATAAAAAAATCTCCCCTCTAAGTAAAGCTACAATTTGAATGAATTTCGTGCGAAATTTACTAACTTCTTGTATAAGCGAAACTCAGCTCTTACGAGCAAAGTGATAATAGAGCGCACTGCCGGTGTATCGTTGTAGCGATGTGTGCAATTATAATTCCAGTAAGTGTACGGTTCTGTGTCTACTCCTGCCATTCGAGACTTACCCCTTTCTGATTTAAGATACGCACACCGACTCTCCTTCACCTGAATCTCGTTTATCTTTGTACGTAACAGTTACAAATATAATTTACTGACGTGAGAGATACGAGTTGGTGATGTGTAAATAGATTTATTAACATTATTTCACTCTTTTTTCATTTTAAAGTCGAACTGAAAATTAAACAGAATATTCTAACACTTCAGTAGCAGATAAAAATATATAAACGAAAAACCAAATTTAAGTGATTCTTTAATTAGATCAGTTTTTTTGTTTTAATTTTTATTCGTTTTTGTGGTGTTTATTGTAATTATGGATAGAAACTGAAAACTGCCAAATGGGTATAAATTGTTCCATTTAGATTAATTGGGAAAAAATAATTTTCCGTATTTTTTGGTTTAAAAAAATATCAATAAATAAGAAAATTATGGTTAATTAAAAATTGAACACCTATCGAATAAGACGTCATTTGTCTGCAGTCTACGTACAAACAAATGAGGGCTTAGTAGGTACATGGTACAGGTAAATTCGTTACTAAGCTACTGATTTTTATAAACTTAATAGATAGATAGATACAGATTTGTATAAAGAGAGACATTATGTATTATGCAGCTATGAACACACTCTATAACAGTCATTTACGAAGCTGGTGGGTTCAAATATCAGCTAATTTGATTTATATAAGTATATTACAAAATTTAATAATATGATTGTGTAATTAGAATTTTCATTTTAAGCCATTTTTTATAAAAAAAATTCAGATATCCAATTAAGAACTACTTTTCTGTGATTGGTTCATATCTATAGTTATAATATAATATCTTCTTTGTTTAAAAAGGCAGTGAGTCCTCGGCATTCTTAAGAGATGTGTAAATTCGAATCCGTTGACAGAAAATATATACCTAAACCGTCAAAGTGTTTAGACAACTGATCAAGGAAGGTCGAATATAAGAGACAGTAAAGCTTTGTGCTACTTCCGCGACATATTTTATAAAATACACTTTGTGCCTTTTCACCGAGTTAATTTACCAGTGACATCAGTAAATATCTTTACGCATCAAACGTAGAAGTGGCTTTAAATCTTAATTAGTATTAATTCTATTTATCCATCTTTATAAACTTTTGTTACATGACATATTTTATAGGAGTGATTTTCTTTAGACTTCAATTTTTTTGACACAGTTGGTTAAATCGTTTGTTCCTAATCATAATAAGTTGGCCTATTTGAATGTGTCCGTAACGATTTCATCACAACTGATTAAATGCACGCTAGTGCGTTATTTCAAAATTTTGAACTTAGAAACGACACATTTCTGAAACAGTATTTTTTAATGCATTATGACCATTATTAATTATGTCCAGCTACAAATTTATCTTAAAAAAATAAATGGAGCTCGTCGCACAACCAAACTATCTTGAATGTGCAAAAACAATATAAATTTACAGCAGAAAAAAATTGTGGACCACTGAGAAAGATAATATAATTCTCTAATAATAATTTAACTTTAGATTAAAGAATAACCAGAGCCACTTTTATTTTCAGGCTTAATTAGTTGTTGAGTGTATGCTACCTGAAAATAACAAATGCGCTCTTCATCGTTTACCCGAAACCTTCAGTTTTAAAGTAGCGTCGGAAGAGCAGTAATCGTTTTTAGGCGAGATGAGAGGATTTGAGATGGAGGATGCAGGGAGCATTTGTAGAATCTATAAACTCTTTAGACTAATTCTGTAACAACAAATGCATAATTTTTATTGAGAAAACTTTAAGGGCTTTTGGATCCAAAAATACCGAAAAATTTCTCCGATTCGTTTAAAAACTGAAATTTAACCCTTTAGTAATGATTAAAATGTGCTACCAAAATTTTACTAAAATCGGCCCGACAGGACCGGACATTAAAAAATTTATGAAAACGTTAGTTTGTAGATATGGATTTACTTAGTGAAGGGTAAATTTAATTTGGTAAATTGATCATAGTAATATTGAAATAAAGTATTATTTTAAGGGATGTATTAAGGGGTGCAAATTTTTATTTCGTCCAAAAACAAAAGGGTTAAGTTCACATAATAAAGCCACACTGCCAGTGTAAGCAATTACACTATATTGTCGGCAGGGTTTCGCACTGCGACCTGAGTTTTTTTAAATAATTTTTATTAATACAGAATAACATTTTATGTTCAAAATGATTTGAGAGATTTGCCATTATTATTTGCTTGAAATAATTTTCTTTGTAATATTATAATACATAATATAGAGTAGACGGCAATGAGCAAAAGGAGTAAATTTCAGTGCAATAATTATTCAGCGGAAACAGTTATGTAGAACAGCAGTTAGTACTTTGTTATAAATTCTCTCTACCCAAAGGTAAAACAAGTCACTTGAAAACTTATTATTTCATTCCGTTTGAAGCTCGGCTCGGAAAAATTGTATGCAAATGAATATAAAAGCATAGGCAGCATAGGTAGACAATCAGACATCAAACGCCTATAATATAATATCATAATACGATATATATTATGGTGAACACAACATATCGTATTTAAAGGGAATATTTAAAAAAAATTAAGCGCATGGCCTTTAAATCTAAAAATGCAAAAATCATTAGTTAAAATCTTAAGGAATTTTAGTATGTCTGGAATTCGGTTGTTTTGTCTATCGTAATATAATTTTTGATCATACACGTATAACTGACACGCCATGAAACGCGTTGAATTCTATTATTCATGTTGAGATTCCATACTATTCATGAATTTAGCATTAACTAATTGATTTTTTGTGTACTCGTGAAATACACAGCTACACATGTAACTGAAGATTTAAAAAAATAAAATGCGCACTTTCAAGTATGCATATAGGTATATTTATTTATGAAATTACAATTGCTAGGAAATAACTACTTTGTGCAAATAGAGAAAATACGTAATGGGCTTTCCATAAAAAATAATATAAAATTAATCATGAAATATTTTCATTACATTTGAATTTGCAAGAATAATTTATAATAGATATCGTGTCCATCGTGATAACAATAATAAGAATAATCGCTGGTATGTGGACAAAAATATATTATTATTATTTATTGTACGACGTTTCGTCTATGTATTTAGACGGAACGTCGTACAATAAATAAATCTTATATTTTTGTTCACCTACCTTTTTTCTTAATATTTCATGAGTAATAGGTATTATATTTGGTATAATAACAATTTTCGGACGAGAAAAATTTGCAGCATTTTACTTATAAATTAATTGAAAGTAAAAAAAAAATGTATTAATTGAATAAATGCAAGGTCAACATTACGTTTTTGATTCAACGGTAAATTAATTTTGAGAACATGATGTTTTAGTAGCTTGAGATTTTACTTTAAAATGATTATTTAATTTGAAATTTAAATTAAAAAATATAATAAGTTTGAATTTCGATGGATTATAACAAAAGCAGCTTCTACTGGCTATAATATTTTGTTCTGTTATTTTATAATAGGTATAGGAATATGTTATACAAGGTGCAAAAATTTTTTCAAACATTCACAGTTTTAATGTAGACTTTTTGTCAAGAAGTATGGAATCTAATTTTTAGCGAATTTCTAGACAGATTTCTTTTCAGTATAGAAAGTTTTTGAAGCGAACGTTGACAACTACTAAAACTACTAAAACTGTATGATGATTTCAACTTCAATTCCTTATATTGTCTAAATTTTCTGAGAGAAAACAAGATTTCAAAAGTTGCTTTATGAAAAAATTAAAAATTGAGTTGAAAAAGACATCAGATTTTTGTCTTGCCATTAAAGGTTCATTTAGAACTAGGGTCCGACTGAACTTCCAGTTTCGGCGATAAATTTCAGTTTCGGTGTCGGCAAAAAATCTGCCAAAACTAAGACCAAAATCGAAAGTAGCTTTGTGAGCTTTCGGGTGCGATCGGCGTAGTGAAGCGGCGGCGGAGAGTGTCAGTGTCCCTGTCAGTTCTCAACTGTTCGCTGTCGTGAGTTTATCAAATAATTGCTTCTATAAACACAAACACATTATTTGCAACAGCTAAAATGAACAAAAGCTTAAAAATATATACACTAGAACTGCCCTCGAAAAGTGTCGGTTTCGGTTGTAAAAACTAATTTCGGTCAAATACTATTTAGAACAATCTTATTTTTTCCAATGTAGGTAATTGTTTTCGGGCTGTATCCAAATTACTGTTTTTTCAATGGTTTGCAACCCTCTGGAAACTTAGAACTCCTACAGACCAGCTTCGGGATTCCGGGAAGCAGTTGCGGCATGGGATCAAATTATATCGCGGGATACATCTATAAGCACGATATCGCTTGAGTTAAAATGTTATATAATTTCGTATCGCACCGCTTCTATTCCCATTCCGCCACTGTAGTCTCAGACTGGTCTGTGAGAGCTTTATACAGCTCACTTCAAAGCGGAAAAACAGTTTAGGTCATGTTCTTTAAGTGTCAAGTTACCGAAGCCGGTCGTTTCGACGCCGACGGTTCGACGCCAACGTTTCGACGCGTGGTCAGTTCGACGCCGTACGTTTCGACGCGGGGTCAGTTCGACGCCATACTTTTTTTTAGTGCTTTTTTTTATTTGCATCATCATTCAAATAAATGCGATATGCCTGATATAATATAACATATATTTTATATTATGTTATATATATGAAGCGTGATTCAAATAAGTAAGTAATATGACTGATATAATAGATATATATATATAATAAATGGTAATGTGAAACCCAAAAAGCTATAACAAAGAATTCAACAGGAATTACTTCGTTGATAAGAAAAACCTGTCGTTGTACTTTACTATTAAAAATTCCCGTTGAACTTTACGTGGAACGATTCACAACAATTTGTTGTCATGTCCATACTGGCAGTAAAGCTTGCCCAAATGTGCGGTGGAAAAGTTGCATTTTCGTCAATATAAATAGATCAAATAATGATGATGCAAAGTTATTCTAAAAATAAAAAAAATTCAAAAAAAAGTATGGCGTCGAACTGACCCCGCGTCGAAACGACCTCGCGTCGAACTGACCACGCGTCGAAACGTTGGCGTCGAACCGTTGGCGTCGAAACGTTGGCGTCGAACTGACCTGTACCGTCAAGTTACAGGTTATATATGAAAAAAAAACTTCGATAAGTATTCTATATTCTGACGCCTGGACTATGTATGACAGTTTTAATTAGTTCCTAAATTAGAGACATGGATTTAACACGTTCACTGCCATCTAGAAAATTGTGCACGGAGCTCAGGAGCCTATGTCATTTTTGCGTTAATACACTCTTCAAACCTTCACTGAAGGGCCTGTGAATAATTACAGTAGTGTGGTCGGTGCCGAGCTACATTATGATATGTACATTAAAATTAAAATTATCTGCTTCCGTGACGCCAATAGGAGTTGTCGGCACTGATACTCAAGCTATAGTGACGCCAGATGTGTCCTGATTATGTCGATCGGACATAGTTTGACGGCGAACGTGTTAAAAAATATACTAGGTTATGTAACCAGTGCGTGATGACTAACATTTTACGAATGTGACAATATATCAAGAACAAGAGTCAGCGAACTTTAACAGTTACATGAGTCATAATATCATCACGTACAATATATTTGCAAGATTTTATGTGAATTTGTAAAGCAAAAGTTAAGATTAATTAAGAAATGTAAAAAACTATAGGTATGTTGCTATTTGAAAATAAAAATGCGTGTATACTTCCCGTTGAGTTTGAAGTACAAAAAATATGCCTCAGCAGTTTCCGACAGTAAATCCCGAGTTGAGCAAAAAACTACTTAAACTTTTTTTTGTAACTGATAAGATACACGAATTATTCTCTGTTACCACTTTCGGTGTACGCACTGTATAGGTAGGTACTAATTTTTGAATGTACGCCCTATAATTTTTATTTAAATTCATTTAAGTTCACTTCTAATTGTAAGCTGCGTTGTAAAATAATATGGCTCTACACTTTACATTGTACACCTTGTATATGTTGTATCGAAAAGATATGTTTGTATAATATTTACCACACGAACATTTTCTTTCCATGCAATTTGATTTCTCTGAATTGTAAACAAAAATATCAAATAAATCCGCCGGAGCATAGTATATACAACTTTTTTAAATGAATTTTCTAAAACAAACACAACGAACGTATGTTCGAATCTATGGTTTATTGGTTTTTCTTCTTTATTCTGCGCATTAATAAAATTTATTTAAAAACTCTGCTTCGGGATGCGCCGCTTTTATTTCAAACATTCCATATCCTTCATTTTTCTTTAGCATTTTTTTTATTTGATTTAGTGATTATTTGTTTAATCAATATTACTATATTATATGCATATACAATATATATTTATACGTATTTTTTGAAAAAAAAATGCTGTTTGAAAAATTTAAAGGTACTCTACCGGTTAAATCGATTATAAGAAGTTTGTGTCTTAAATTTGATTTTATTTAAAAATTGTTAAAATAATTTCACTCCTGCTTGCTGTGTAGTGCAAAAAAATATTAATATACTTTTAAATCAATGTTTATAATATTAGCTTATAATTTTCAAATTTATTATTTTACTTTCATTAATTCATTTTGTACGTGTACAATATTATTTTCTTCAAAAGACACTGATTAATTATTAATAAACAAATGTTTGATTAACGTCTGATTAGAATTTCTTAATAAATAAAAATTATTATCGACCAATTTTTCAGACAAATACCTATATTAACAAAAAATAATAATTAATACATTGATTTGGACCTTCTTCAGAACTGATCTAAAAAATATAAAAATAGTTAATAATATTAATTTCTAATTCGTATTTTAAAATATTCGCTTTAAGTTTATAAATTAAATTCAAAAATTGAAAAAAATATTTTTTCAATTTTTGAATTTGAGCGGATCGAAACTAAATTTTGAGAGGATGTTTAGCACGCCATTAAATAGAGCTGTTTTTGGGGGAAATCGGTGCATGAGCAAAAAAAGCATGCACTGTAATGAATAATGATTTTTATTATATCAACGCTTTTTATACCTACCTTTGTAAGACAATTTAAAAAAAAAAATCTTTCAAATCCTTATAGTTTCGTAAATATACTATTTTGAAAACGAAAAAATCAGCTTTTATTTTATGCTGAAGTTAATAATCTATCAAAAAAAATGAGTTAAGGCCGCTGCACACGAGGCTCGTTTTTTCACTGAAATCGTTTCTGGGTCTTTCGTTGGCTGCCGCGCTTGGTGCAAGGATGATAATGACGTCACAGCGGGCTTGCATGCGCAGTTACAAGATAGATTTGAAAATTAGAACCAGGGCTATTTCTAGTGTCTATTTCTCTGCTTATTTTGACCTACAAACAATCTGTAAACAATATCTTGTCACTTGAGAGACATGGGTGATCGTCCACAAACATGTTCAGAGACAAAAAATATTCACTTTTGCTAACATTCTAGCTGTCAGCGCGAGCACCAAACCCATAAAACCATTTTCAGAAGACGCATCGTGTGAAAAGAACATAATATAAAAGCCATCACGAGATCTAGCGCCATGGCACACTTGAACCTAGCAGCCAAATCTAGCTAATAATCTAGCGACAAAGTCAACTTCGTTTTCAGCTACCTTTAGTCGACAGGCATGCCTTGGCTAAATTTTACCATGAAAACGAAAAGCAATTATAATATAAATGTTTATTACTAACTGTTACTCGCGTCTACGCACGCGTTTATAGAAACTTTTTTTTAATTTTTATATGTAACTAGCCGTTGCCCGCGGCTTTGCACGCAAATGAGACGAAACACGGATGCATTCCCATTATTTGGTAAATTTACTCCTTTCTCGACGTAGACCCTACTAATAAATTTCCAAATTGATGACTTTCACGTGATCAATGTCCTGACAAATCTTGAAAATGACACCCGTGTTGATTTTTGGACTATTTACCTCTTTTCACCCTCTGAAGGGGTTGTTCTTGAAAAAGCATGAAACACGTGTTTATTTATTTGTTGACAGGAGTAATCCTGCGCATTTTCGAATTGATACATCTTATCTTATATGATTTCTTCATGTAAATTTTGAACCCGTTACACCCTTTTAGGGAATGAATTTTCAGAAATCTGTTCTTAACGGATGCCTACGTCATAATAACCATCTGTGTGCCAAATTTCCGCCCAATCCATCCAGTGGTTTGAGCTGTGCGTTGATTCTCCATGCAAATGTTAAACCCTCTTTACACCTTTTTAGGGGTTGCATTTTCAAAAACCCATTCTTAAGAGATGCCCACGCCGTAATAACAATTTGTGTGGCAAATTTCAGCCCAATCCATCCAGTGGTTTGAGCTGTGCGTTGATAGTACAGTCAGTCAGTCAGTCAATCAGGCACGTTTTTTTTTTATATATTTAGACATCATTTAAAATGTCAGTACCTACAGTTGGAATAGTTTCGTCGTACAGTACAAGATACAAGATACACTGAACTCTTCATTGAAGTACGAACAATAACTATATATTATGTAGTTATTATCATCAACAAAGCGCTGTTGACAATACAGTGATTATTCTACTAAACTATAATTATTACTTTTGTCATATTATTTTTCGTTTAAATGGCAAGCAACTTTTTAGTAAATTATTGTACTTCAACGAAACGTTCGATGCAATTTTTTTCGATATGCTAAATAATACACGAATAAAATTTTCATGTAAGTGTTCTATTCGTTTAGTACATGGAAACAATTTAAATAAAACGACCATCAATATATAAGAACAATTTTATAAATACTTTTTTTTCCATCCTGTGTTCGTCGTAATTTCATTTCACGTCATTGTACAAACGTCATCTGTCAGATAAGTAAAGAAGGCTAGCTGTATATTTTTTGTTACAATATTCAAGCAGCGCACAAGTGTAAAAAATCGAATGAAATTTATTGCGTCATTTTTCAACTTTGTCCTCTTTGTCATAATATCACTGCAAAGTTTTTTTAGCAGATGTCACAAAAGAATTGAATGATAAAATGATACACAGAAATGGCGCAATGTTTTATATATTGTGGGAATCATATTGCAGCCCTGACAGATATATGTATCAGTAACCGTTATTGGACGGGGTTGACCCCATATAACATTAAGCTTCCCATGTTAATGACCACTTGCTGGTACGGGCTAGGTGCTTCCCTGCTACTTGACATTATGATACCGACTTTACATTTGTAGCCAATTTTAATACAATGTTAAATCTATCGCCACAAAATAACATTGTGGAAAACTATAGTTTTTAATAGCGGAGCTGATATCGTGATGAGCTAATACTCCTATAGGGTTCGAAAATATGATCATTAGTCAGTTTATCGGTTTAAGACTGGGGGGAAGTAGGTTAAGATGCTATTTAGCCTAAACTTATAACTATTACGCAGGAGGGCTTTTATTATTTTCTGTAAAGCTTGCAAAATCAGATTGAGAAAAATATCTGTAAAGACAAATCAATGTCTCAAAGTCTAAATACAATACCTAAATATCTGTGCGAAATAATTAACTTAAAAATAGAAACTTAATTGTCCTCTGACCTAAAAGAAACTTGTGTTACAATTAAGGGTGTTATTTAACGGCTTACCCACGTATTCATGTTATTGTCAGTAGGAAAATGTAATCGGTCAACCATAATAGCTAACTCATGGTTAGCAAACATTTCTAAATCAATCAGCAATTTATGCTATTCTGGACAGCTTTGAAAATATTTGAACAACTGATTAAATATATAAGCTGCAATGAGTGACCCATGTTAAATAAAATTTTGGTAAGCACTCAGAGGGTAAGCAAAATTATCAATTATGTGCAGCAAAAATATCTATGTACTTTACTTGTCATGGCAGAGTTCAGTACGATAACTCGATTTTCCCAAATTTTGACATTTTTTAAGTCAAAGAAAGTGCTAAATTTTTAACGTTCACAATTTTCGTAAAAAAATTGTAAAAAATGGCAGTACTTTTCGTCTTTCACTGTCATTTTTTAATCTAACCAATCAGGAATCACATATAGGTAGAATAGCTGCGGCGAAAGATGAGGTCACCGCGTGAACGCATTACGCCCGCCTTCTAGCTTGCTATTGGCTGTTTTGGAGATCTATGTGCGTCGAGTATTTATTTTTATTCTACCGCTATAAATGGATATGTCGAATTTATTCCACACGCCACGCGGGCAAGTAGGCGGGCGTTCACTACCATATTATTGATGACGTGCCTGGCTTCAACTCTCACCGCGGGAACTATACCTACGTGTATATGTGATTGGATCGGATAAATGTAATAAAATCGGACTAAGCACTAAATCACACTAAAAACTTAAAAATAATTTGAGCAAATTTTTTTTAAGATAAGCGGTTTTATTGTACTAAAAACTGAAAAATAATTGCGAATCAGCAGTCTGGGGCTTCGATCAGACTAAAATAAAATCGTAGAACACATCTAGTATAGAAAACTATCTTTTGTTGCTGACATACAATTATTATTTTATAGCTTTTAGTACATTACCTATCATTTTTTTAACAAAACCTCTTAAGTTATAAAGTTTTTTTACCTATTTGTTTATTGTGATAAATAATAAAAATGTATTCTGAAAAAAAATATAATATTGTTTGCATAAAGGTGATTTAATTCTTTATCTCATATACACACGAATTTCCTAAAGTTGTACCAAATAGTTATCTCTTTGCTGATGACACCTGTATAATAGTAAAAAGTGACCAATTTTCTCAAATGGAAACGAACATCAAATATACAATGAATACAGCCGCAAAATGGTTCGAGGATAATGAACTAGCACTAAATGTCACCAAAACACAAATAATGAGAGTAGGAAATTATGGCCAATTAAATAAAGAAATCTATATCACTGCTACTAACAGTATTAAACTACAAAATTCAGTTCAATTCCTTGGGTTGACTATTGACACCAGTATGTTATTTGCTTGTCACATTGATAAGATAGTCAAACAAATCAGCAAATGTTCATAACTACTTCGTTCCTTAACTAGACAGGCTACTGAAGAAATTTTAATTACCGCATATTATGCACTGATTGAGTCACGAATAAGATATGCCATAATATTTTGGGGAAAGTCTCCTCACATTTACGATGTCTTCATTGCGCAAAAGAAAATTATTCGAATAATTATGGGCGTTAAGTCAAGGTCGTCCTGCAGAAATGGGTTCAAAAACTTACGTCTCTTAACTGTTTATGGTATATTCGCGCTGGAATGTATAATGTTTTGCAAGAATAATCAAAATATCTTTAATCAGAGATATACAATACGCAATCATAATACTAGGAATAAAAAAATTTGTAGGTATTAGTTCTAATCTTTCTGTTGTACAAAATGGTACTTATAATATAATCATAAAAATATGCAACAAATTACCATATAAACTATTCAATTTTGATCATGTTAAAAACATTTTAATTGAAGAAACTTCGTACAATTTAAATGACTATTTTAAGATAGATTTTTATAAATACTTTAATATGACGCATTCTACACTGTATTAATTACAGTATTTCAGAATAAAGCTACATTTTTATTATTAATAGAAAACATATTATTTTAAATTAACGATTGAGAGAAATATGATAAAAATGCAATGTTTTTAGCACGAATATTGTAGAAATGGCAGAATTTGTGCCATATTATAAAATATAATCAAAACTTCGTCCGCAGTCTCAAAACCTTGCCGACAGTACCCATAATATAACATTATATTAACTTAAATTTAGACAAAATAAAAATTTTATCCCTTAATAAACCTTTGAAATATTTTTTTTTAATTACAATATTTAATCTCTACTAATCTAATAAAGGGTTAGATGTGTTTTTTTAAATTATTCTTAGAATTTTATTGATATTTTTGCTCCAAATATCTATTTCGAAAGTTACTGTCCGTACATATATGTGTACACAATTCGAAATACTACGGCAAGTTATTCAGAATGATGTAAAACATCATGAAAAATTGGGGTTCACTTTTTTTTATTTATGGAAAAAAAGTGTGCTTCGACTTCCAGGGTCATTTTGTTTTAGAAATTGCAATAAGCTCCTAACGTTTTTAATCTAATAAATAAAGCTGAAGAGTTTGTTTGTTAGGTTGAACGCGCTAATATCAAGAACTACTGGTTCGAATGGAATTTTTTTTTGGATAGCCCATTTATCGAGAAATTTTATAGGCCTAATAGCATACTATACTATAGCGTACTATGGCTACGACCAATTAGTTCAGTCAACGAACACAAATTATTGTTGAAACCTAGAAAAAATTTTGTAAAGGATGCAAATTTGGATTTAGGTACTTAAAGGTATGTAGAGTAAACTGAGAAAACTTTGCCCTTTAATTTTCGTGCGGAAACTCGGAAAATTCTTATATAAAGATATAAAACCCGTTTTTCCCATATAACTTTCAAATAAATATAAAAAAAGAAATAATTTTCAGACAAAAGTTGTAACTTATAACTTTATCTATAGAATTTACGAATCGGAAAAAGTATTAAATTTTCGTATTAAAATGGCGCGTAGAAAACGTAAATGTAAATAATTCAGAAGAAAAATAACTTTGCCATAGTAACACGCTCTTATACACACACAAGCCGGAAGCAGAAGGTACGCGTACTAGTTTTGAGCGTCTGCTTTTTATTACTTTCAAAGGCGTATTATAAAATACAGGTAGAATTAATAGCATGCTCAGTATGCGTGATCGCTAGCGCAGACCTTCATTTATGTATTGGTAAATGCTCAACGTTCAATTTTCTTTCTAAAAAGAAATCTGTACACTTTATTATATTATGCTTACTTTTTGTAATGATGTCCAAAAATTGACAATTATTCAAATTGTGTAAATGTTATATCAAAAACGTAATGTCTATATGATAATAAATATTCAGAAGTATTTTCAACGGCATTTTTGAACCTGTATGACTATTATAAAAAGAGTTATGCTAATTTCAAATTCGCAAATCATGAGTCTGAAAGAAGATGGGAAAAAACTCCAAATTCAAAGTTCAAATATATTTTCCCCTTAATCTAATTTAGTTTTTATAAAAATGAACAATAGGTATTAAAAATACATATTTGCAAAGGAAAAAAAACTGCTCTACATATTTTGTAAATAATTATACTGCAAAAACAAAAATTAACGTTTGAAAAGCACATAGCCATATTTAACCTGAATTTTCTTTGAGAAGGACATTCAAAACAATTTGTTTTATATTTTCATTTAAAAGTCTATTATTATTATTTTTAAATGATAAATTAATTAGCTTGCAATTAAATAAATTCAAATGAGAAGCTTGTTGCGCATGCGTACATTTCCAAAACATAATTTTCGAAAATTAGCTATAACTTTTGATAGAATATAGGTATGAAAAAAAAATTGGTTGTCTGTAAAGTCGGTTTACGGACGATAGTTTTACGTGATAACGTCATAAAGAAACATTGATGAAAAATAATTTATACAATTGAAAAAAATTAAATCAGAATAACATAAGTAAACAGTCGCATATAAAGGCACAGATCCAATTATGCGAAATTTCCCCGAATTTTTACTGAACATGCCTGCTAGCGACTAAGCATATGTAGTACAGCAGCGTAATTTGGGTTGCCTGCATATATTTTTTCACAAAATTAATAGATTTGTATAATAATTCTATGATATTGCATCTTTCGCTTCAAATTTAGGTTAATTTTATTTATTAAATTACTCACCACCTATAAAAATATTTTTTCTATTAACTTTCTTTCTTTCGTATTTATTTAAGTCTCAAAGATTAACTGTCATACTATTTATAAAACAATTGTTTCACTGTTTATATAAAATTCCAAAACCTACTTACAATATTTAAGTATTTTCATACGTCAAAAAATTGATTTTTATAATGATAAAATTTGTAAGAAAACGATTTTTTCGAGAGATGAGACCTAGCTAAAACAATTTTTTGCCCCCCAAAATCCCTTTTCAGTAAATTTCATCCAAATCGTTAGGGCCGTTTTCGAGAAAAGCACGCACAGGGTCAGGCGGAACGTTACGAACGTTATGAACGTTAGGAACGTTACACTTTTTCGTGCATGCAGCCGGTGTTTTATCAATTTATAAGATTGGTGATTCATCAATTTATAAGACGTTATCACGTCAAAAATTTCAAACAAATTTTGTAGACAAAATTTTAATCTAGAACTTTTATCTGAAAAGTTTTTCGTTTTAGTATTAAATTTTAGAATTACCCTTAAAAAATAAAAAAAATTCTTTTTTCCCAAATTAATCAAGTTTATGCATGAAAATCTTAGAGCAAAGTTTTTTCATTGCATAACACATATTATTTACTACCTAAATTCAAATTGTCATCCATTACAAAATTTTTTCTCCTCCAAAAGTATTCTTTGACTGTACTAAATAGAAGCGGAGCAATAATGAAAAATGTTGCAAAATATAACTCAAAAACTTTTGAGCGGTAACTCCGATTATCATGAAATTTGGACGCAACATTCATCTCGGTAAGATGTACGTGCATATTCATGTCTCTCCCCTGTTCGTTCTTTTGCACCTGGGTGAAATCAGGCGGAACCGCTAGTCTTTTATATACTTTTTGTATACTTTGCATTTTTCGTAAAAATTGTTTTGTGTTTCATGATACTGGATCACATTTTGAGTAATAATAAGTACTTTTTAAACGAAATGAACAAACAAAAAGTATACATATACGGTAAAATTTATTAAAATAAAAAAAATTAAATACACAATGAAAAAACAGATAGGTATATTGGCATCTGTGGAAATATGCTACGTTGAGTTGCGTATTATGTAGCCCTACATTGAGTACCTTGTTTGTCTATTGATAATATTTGAACAAAACAAACAAAATTAAAATAAACATTATCCTTAATTTCCGCTTATTGACATTGATTTTTGAACAATGTAAATTCTTTGTATTATTATGAGATTAAAAAAAATAAAAATGACGTGTAATATGCAAAAAAAACATTTTAAATACAGGAAATTACATTTTGAATATTATCAGTATTAATATAATACATTATGAAATTGTAAGGGAATCATTGTCTGTATTTTTAATTTAGTCCTTTTACGTTTGCTATTTTATGACGTGATCAACAAGTGAATGTATTTATGTCTATGTATATTTACCCATATATGTTTAACCAGCATCACTCGGGAATGTTTGCATAAAGTTCGTTCCAAGCCGCCAGCGAATGGTTTCGAAACCGTCACCCGCATGCGCAGTAGGTAAAACGAAGCTGTTAGTGTAGATTTTAGAACACGTTTTACCTACTGCGCATGTGGGTGAAGGTTTCGAAACCGTTCGCTGGCTGCTTGGTACGAACCTATAGATTTTGATAAAATCTGGTGCTCTATATAAAGTATATAGCTACGTTCAGATTATAAAAGAACTTTCATTAATGCCTACATTAAAAACTGCTGCACACGAGGCTGGTTTTGCCGCTAGAATCACAGCTGGAACTTGTACTAGCTGACGCGCGGGCTAAGAAGATGGGAATGACGTCACTGCGGACTCACGTGCGAGGGCACAAGATGTATTTCAAAATTAGAACCGGAGCTATTTTTCTTGCTTATTCGTTTGTTTGTTTTGACTAAAAACTAATCAGGAATCAATTTTTTGTCATGGGCGACATGCGTAAATGCCCACAAACAAACACGCCGTCATAGTGTGTGTTCAGTTCAGAGACAATAAAGTCCACTTTTGTTAACATTCTATATCACTTGCACAAAACCCATCCATAAAATAAGCTTCAATCAATGCAACGTGTGCAGCGAACACATAAAAGTCATGACGAATACCAGCACTTGAAAACTAGCAGTCAAATCTAGCAAGGAATCTAGCGGCAAAACCGGCCTTAACTTGAGTCAGTCTGTGAACAAACTTGACTTTTACACTAACAAAAATATTGTGTGCAGCAATTGATGCACACATTTTTATTTTTGTTTTAACTTTAATTATGTATATTTATTTGTTTTATTTTCTTTATATTATTTTATAAATAAAAAAAAAATATTGTAAATAATTCGTAATGAGGAATAGGACTTTATATACAGGGTGTTTGGCACATGAACCGACACAATTTTTTGGGTGGTTCTCGTGGTCATTGTGATCATTTTAACCCCAATGAATAATTTCTAAACACCCGTTAATTTTTTTTTAAATGATTTTTAAATTATTTTTTTCTACTGGTATTTTTTTCTACAGGCACTTTAAAAGTCCAAAGGGTCTTTTTCCTGATACTATTTGCATAAAATTATTATTCATTTAGAACAAGGAGTCATTCGAGAACTCAACAAATGTATTTTCGTGTCTCTAGTACCAAAAACAAACAGCTTACGATTTTTTGAAGAAAATTATTAGGCCAATTTTAGAAAGTAACTAAAAAAAATCGTATCTCGATAACCATGACACTTAGGGCAAAATTCATTGGGGTTAAAATAATCACGATGATCACGAGAACCCCCCAAAAAATTGTGTCGGTCCATGCGCCAAACACCCTGTAGACTTTCCTGATGTCTATTGTGACAATATTGCTTATGCAAAAGAACGCTTTAACACAAAATATATGTAATAGAATAAATTGACAATATAAGAGAAAGGAAAATATAAATCTTAACACAATAATAACAGCAGTCGTCAGTGTCCACATGCTGTCACAGTTGTTTTCATAACATTACCGTATGTTGTCAAAGGATACCACCGTATCTGCGAGTCCAAGCTTTTGCTTTCTTGTTTTAGTCGTTTTCCAACGAGCATTAAACTACTGTTTCCTTGATACTGTGCAGGGTTTCTGAAATTTTATTTCCTTTCTTTAAACATTATACATGACAACTTTTATTCCTTTCAGTACCTTCACATCTATACTAATATATAAAATGTTTACAGGTGGCGTATGTTTGTACGATTTATTAACTTAGAAACCAGAAAACTACTTTTGATAAACCATGAAATCTCACTAGAGCTGTATGGTACATATTATAATCACGGTATGATTAGAGAGAGCTGGGCAATAAAACAAAGACACGGGGTGCAACCTGGAATTGTCAGAAGGAGTGAGTCTACATTTGTATGGCTGTTGGTATATTAACACGTGCAATGCCGCAGGTAACCGCTTTAATTAATATAAACCCAATTCCATCAAAAAATAAAAGTGAAAACGACCAAGTTCGCTACAAGGAACAAGTAAGTTTATCGTCTTTACCAAAAAAAGAAGTAAGATCTAAGAAGGTGCCATGTTTTCACTCAAAGTTTACATACACGAGTGATTTATTTGTTTTATAATATCTAATAAGTATATAAAATTCTCGTGTCACAGTTTTCGTTGCCATACTCCTCCGAAACGGCTTGACCGATTTTGATGAAATTTTTTGTGCTTATCCGGTATCTATGAGAATCGGCCAACATCTATTTTTCATCCCCCTAAATGTTAGGGGTAGTCCACCCCTAAATTATTTTTTTTATTTTTTAGACAAAATTTTTAATTTCTATTTTTTTATGATACAACATACAAAAATACATACAATCCTCAATTTTCACCCTTCTATGATCAACCCTTATTTTTTAATAGCCATTTTAGTAATTTAATCATTTTTCCTCTCCGGTCGAAAACTGATCAATCGTCATTTAATTAGTTATCCCCGCCAGATGTCTACAGGTGTCACTTCGCCAACATCTATTTTTCATCCCCCTAAATGTTAGGGGTAGTCCACCCCTAAATTTTTTTTCTTCCTTCCCCATTCGTTCTTTTGCACCGGGCACGACGACGCAGCCGGAGTGCTCGACATACACACATATACGTCCATGTATATTTTAAAATAAATAAAATAGATAGATAGATGTTCCAATTAAATTGTTTTATTATTTCACTTTATACGTAGCGAAGCACGTACAGGGCCGCTAGTAAAATATAAAAAATTACCAAGTAAAACGTGAAACCTTTTTGAAAAAACAGACAAACCCATTATTTTGAACGTGGTTTTTTTTTCACATTTGTGTTTTTGATGAGATTTCAATAACTTATGTATTACTTATTCAATTTAATTAATATTATCTAGAAATAATATTATAGTTATTTTTTTAAACCACCACCAATGGCTTCAGGGCTTAGCCCATGTGCCAGCAACTAATTCTCAATAAAGTTCATCAAAATATAAAACAGGGACACACTGACGGATTACATATTATACTTTACGTACGTGTGATCTAGATATATAGTTCTATATGTCACACTTCATGTGTATCCCAGGCTGGGATTACTAGACTCGAGTAGTTTTCGGACGACCGGTTGATGCATTCAAGATTGATGCTCCCAGCACCGACTAGACTCTTGTTAATTATGATGCTATCAGTAAATAAGTGAACGAAGAAGACTGTGATTCTACCTACACATATAAGTTTGGACTACTGTTTCTTTTTGGTTACCTTACCTTACCTTACCCCCTCCCCTAACAAAATCAGTCCTGTAACATAACTAATCTCGGAGGTAGATGGGAATCGAAAAGGGATCGAAGTGCGCTTTGTGAAAATTTGGCCGGTGCACTCCATGCCTTCAGATCTACAAACTATATATTGTGTTTATATTTATAGAAATATTCTAAAATATATTGTAAAAATATTTATATACATATTTAAATAGAATACGGTTAATTTCATTTTTTTTTTTAATTCGTAATTAAAGGTTTTAAGGATAAGTGTATAATTCATGGTTCATAGATTTATCAACATTCGCTATGTTGGCTGTACAGAAATAAGATATCAATAATAATTTGAGAACATTATCTTTCAATCTACGAACGAATATTGACTAAATAATATTTACACTGTAATATGTACAGTATATAATTGATATTGTACTGGGCGATATGCAGCCCTGACTGGAAGAATGTGTAATCTCTCCCATCGGTAAAGTAGATCACCACCACGTTTGTCGATATGAGCTCACTTGATTGTCCCCCTTAGGGTTTTATCAGACAAACACTGGTATACATTGTATGAAAATAATATGTGTGTATTGTATGTGTTTGTGTACACAGAGATGCGAGATTGAGGATGAAAATGCTCCGGAGTTATTTTTTATTCTATAATATATAGCGCACTGCTTGGAACTATAATATTAACTTAAAGACAAGAAATATTCTCTCTTTCTAGTAAAAATTAAAATGAATTCTTTTTGCTAATTTTTAAAAAATCCTAAAGGAATTAAATAAATGTAAAGCAATAAATTGTTTTGACCCTTCTAATTAAAAAAAAATCAGTATTGACTTTTATTACGCCACGTTTACACTTTAAGAGTAATGTCCATCATTACACCGCGTCAATTGCCCTAGTTTCCCTTACATAACGTTCTCCTTCTGTAACGTCAATATTATTATCTCTGCCATTCTAGCGGACCTTATTCTCACACACAATATTCATTCAGACCTCTCTAAATAGTGCTGTACTAACTTCCTCTATGCTTCCGGCTACCGTTTTCTGTCGCGATATAGAATCGCTCTATTTCTCCGTCTGCCGTGGACACATACTACATATAATACTATCTATTATTCCTTATCTATTGCACGCATGGGTAGTTCACTAAATAAACCGACTGCAACTATTAATTTGTACGCAGAATAATCGTGATTGACATCTGGCAGGTAGTATTAATGTTTAATTTAAAAAAAATAACAAAAAAAACAGTTTTGAATAGATTTTGTTTATGCCCTTAGTTTAATGAGTGTTCACTTCCTTATGTAACAGCCTCGGACTTGGCGAATAACAAATGTGACCAACGAGAGTTAAAGAAAGAGTTCCCATAAAAGCCAATGTTAAGAAAAAGTGTATTTCGAGTTTCAGTACCATTTATGAATTAATCCTTGAAAGTGATTTAAAAAAAGGTGACATAATTTGAATGGGGTAAATCTATCGATGGAGATTTAATACTAATAAAAATAATAAGTATAATGTATACGGCAATAAAAGTAAACAACATTGTATTTTAGATGTCGTAGACTTGATGTAGAAAGCTTAATACAAGGGAGAAATCTCATAAAGGTCTCTAATGCTTGATATGCAGGTTTTTCGTTTATCCAGTCCTCTTTGAATGTAACGGTTGTTGCTACATGCAGTGATAGATTTGTCGGCACACGCTTTCGGTGACTATTGCGCCGTAAGAGCGTTAAAATATAAAAAATCGTCATAATAAATCAACTTTTTGTATACAAACGATTCTGTACTTACACATATTTTTAATATAATTAAATACTTTGTTAGCGGCACTGGATGGAACATTCCTGAAGCTTATTTCTATGTTAAAATTATTTACATCTGATTAATGCTAATATTATAAGTACGTTGACAATGCACGTTAATCGCGGAGCTAATAAATAATAGTAGAGATTCAAAGAGAGAAAGGACGGCCTCCTACAATGAAATGTGGGCAATACGTATCGGGCTGAAAGTAACCGCAAAATGTTAGACTTTCAAATTTGAAATTATTTTATTATTTTTCTTTGTCGAAAATTAGTCTCTTTTCTTTTGCTGAACTCTTTTCAAACAGTTATGAACCACTAACTTCAACTGGAACTCTATTATAGAGGCAGTGATAGATTTTACTATTT
Source organism: Xanthostigma xanthostigma (assembly GCA_963575645.1). NCBI lineage: Eukaryota > Metazoa > Arthropoda > Insecta > Raphidioptera > Raphidiidae > Xanthostigma > Xanthostigma xanthostigma. The sequence goes on from OY754471.1 coordinate 27,315,772, forward strand.
TGCAGACAGACGACCATCTCTTTTTTCAAAATTTTTAGAAAACAATTCGATACATGCAGATTGTTACTTGATTATTTCAACGATTAATGTGCCCCATATAAAGCACTGCGTGATTTATGTACAGTGTAAACATTGTGTTAGGCTCCCTTTATTGTTAGATATACTCAGATTCATATTTTGGAAATCAAACAATATGTTCAGATAAACATTGAGAAAAGTAATAAGTGAATAAGAAATATTTGCCAAAGCTACATATAATAAGGAAGCAAGAAAATAGCAGCTTTGTGCTTTGTATGGAACGTGATTATACAGACTGTACCAAAAGTAGCACCAAATATATTATTCTTTGTGACATTTTGAGCCGAAAAGTTCATTATAAAAATTTATTATTTAAACGTTAAAACGTTTAGAATCCACATTGTGATGTAAGTCGTCATTACAAAATATATTTTTAACGGCTATAATCTACACTCTACATAAGATTCATAATAGACGTACATTAAAATACAAATTTTGCCCATCTTGACATCTGTAGTTAAAAAATTCGTCGAATAAATAAAAGGGCTCACTTGTCAAATAAATCTTGATTACGTTCTTGAATTTGTTTATTTGAAAGTTGCGAAGCGCGCAAAATAGTTTATTGTACAATTTTATGCATAGCCAGTTAGGTCCGCACGTACTTTTAGCGCATCTGCGTTTTTGTAAACACAAATATACTTTTGTTTCTTGTATCCGGATTATGCATATAGTTACTGAACTTTTTCACTGTTATAGCTCTTACGAAAACAAAACAATTCAAAACAAATGATGAGTAATAATTTAAGATTTTCAATTGTTCCAAATTTCAATTATTTATTACAGTTGAAAAAAAAACTGTATCGTTTTTGTAAAAAAGAAAAAGCGATGTTTTCATCCTTGTCTATTATGTCTGTCATTATCGTCAAAGTTACTGCCGTTGTTCTCCACTTCTATTACTGCTTTCTCAGTTTGCTAATGTCGATGCACAATCATACTTCAACAAAATGAAGGGTGATCATATGTACATTGTACATATATGAATTATTTCGAGCTCTTCAGGTTTAACTTGAAAGTAATGTAACACATTGATAACGACAATTTAGCGTTTAAGCAAAGACAAACCACGTGCTTTAAAAATTCATAACAAAAATGGTAAAGTGTTTTTTAGAATAAAGTTCGCTATAATAACAAGTAAATTTCAGTTTACAGAAAATTATTATCATAAAGTTACAACAATGCAATATAATTGTCGGGGCTCAAATCTGAAACAATCAGAATTGCATTGGCTGAATTGTCAATTACTTTACAGTGCATCTTAAATATGCATTTGATTTCGAACGATATATGAGGCATATTCTATACGTTTCGCATAATGTAGGAGCTGATTTTTCATTTCAATATTTTCACAATGAATTTCCTTCAAATAGTTCGACTTATTTTGGTGTAGCCGATATATACACATTAAATGTGCACCGCCGCAGAAGTGAAACAAACCTATACATAGTAAATCGGACAGAACGTGCCACTTTAACACACATTTGTACAATCTCTAAACGCTTTGTCAGGGCAAAACATTCCTTTGCCTGTTACGGTAAGAATTGCAAAAGAACTTAATTCTCCTGCAGTTGATAATGCTCTCTGTATGCGGAACGTAAACTGGTAAATCCATTTATTTTATTATAGTAATATAAGTCATTATTTAGAAGATGGCTTTTGGGAATTTGGTGAATACCTATATATTAGTAGCTCTTAGGCAAAATTCATAAACATGAATCACACAAGATATTTTGAAATAAAAACGTACAATAAAGGAATACTGAAGTAGAAAAATATAATATTTGGGGTCTTATTCTAGCCCGTGTTATAATCTATATCCTGAGTACCTACAAAAAATGGCACTTTAATTTCTGATTTAGGTACTGTTAAAAATATTTTAGAGTTTAAATGAGTATTTTTGCATCTATTGCAGTTTAGCAAATATCGTTAACTTTGAAATTTTCTCAAAAATTGCAAAATGTCTATAAATGCCCACAAAAAACGTGTAGACAGATAGCCTACCGTCAGATTTCTTCAGTATCAAAAACACAGGCAAAATTATTTTTTATGTGCGCAGAGAAATTGGAAGCCACAATTATTACTATTTTTGCTATGCCGGATCATGGGATACCGACATCAAATCCGGTCAATTTTTTAATTGCCTTCTTAGTACATAAAAATACTTGACGTCAAAATGTCGAGTACTTTCATATCTTCATGGATTGCTAGAGTTTATCTTGCGCTTGCCACATTATCTGACTAGTCTTTTTTTTCGTTTTTTTGCTGTTTTTCAATGTAACTGACCACATTTTTTGTAAAAAGTTATCAAGTTTTTTGACTTTTAAGTAAGACAACATAGGTCTTACTCTTAAAATATTCTCAAATCCTCAATGCTTCAGAAATTTTAATGTTCAAATTAGCAATGTTTATAAAAAAGTGTGGCGATTTTAGTGTAACTTTTTTTTACAATTTTTGAAGAAAATATTTGTTTTTTATTAAAAAAGGAATGTTTTGTTACGTATTTACAAAACATGAAACACTTTTTCTAACCTAATAGAATAGAATATGTGTGAAGATATTGTTGTCTTTTTTTCTACGTATAGCTGCGGTGTGTTTACGGTATATAGTATACAAGATCTTCCTTTTTTTCATTTCTTTTCATCGTTCTTCAAGTTATTGTCAATATGTGATATCACGGATTTTTGTATTGGTTTGGCACGAATTGTATATAACACTTAATTTATATGTTAACAAAACTGAGAATAAAAATAGATTTATTGTTAACTGGAAATAAAATTTTTGTATATTTTTTACATATTACATAGTTATCTAGAGCAGGTAAATATATATTGACCCGTTAAATTTACAGTAACCTTAAATTTTTATAGAAGGACATCGTACTTTACTCCTTACAAACACAGAAGAAGCACAGAATATGTGAAAGTCACACTTATCTGAACATAACAACAATACGTCAAAAAAGTTTCATAGGTTTCTTATTCAATTTTACCATTCCAACTCACAAGTGGGGAATGGTCCTAGTTTAGGACTTTTCAAAGATTTTACAATATCTTTCCGTTTTGAGGGGTCCCGGAGTCAAAAAACATTTTTTTGGAAAAAACTCTGCGCGTCTGTTAGTCTGTGAACACGATAGAGGTCAAATGGATGAGCGGATTGAAATCAAATTTTGGGAGGATGTTTGGTATATGCAAATATAAAGAGCCCTATTTTCTTTGGGGAAAATCGGCGCATGAGCATAAGAGATATGTGGTATAACGATGCTTTTTATATAATAATGATATACTTTCCTAACGGCTTATTATTCTATTTATTATTTTAAGAAGGTTTTGTAAAAAAATTTTTTTTCTAAACTTTATAGTTTCGGAAATATTTTGAAAATAAAAAAAATAGCTCTTCTTTAGTTTTGTAGATCTGTCAGAAATAAAAGTTAAGCATGCTATGATTAATTTTTACATGACGTGGAGTATATTATGTAGGTAACCATGGCAACAAATATCAAATATAATATTGAATACTAGCCATTACCCGCATCACCTCACGCGATATCAGAAATTTTACTTTCTTTATTATACTATATCAATTAATGTCACATTTTGAAGTTGGAAAGGTCCCGTTGCCCAATTGGCTGGAATTTCCTTCCTATATCTACACTAATATTATAAAGAAGTAAAGTTTGCAAGTTTGGATGTAGGAGGTAATCTCCGAAATTACTACTCATCCAACTTCAAAAATGTTTTCACCAATATGAATGAACCTTCAGGATGGACGTAGGCTACCTATACATTATTACGTTTTAATGAAAGCGCTTTTCGCGGAGACCAATTTTGTAACGTAAGTCAACGAAAAAACGGTTGCAGATAAAACTATGGTTTCACATACGGCTACTTACGAATATATTATCTGTGTGCGGGATATAACTTTCGAAGAAGTTAATTGATTTTAACGAAATTTAGACTACATGTTGAAATCCATCACCGCACGAAGCCTATTTAAAGTGGGCCTAATCGGGCCACTTTAAGGGTGGGTTTTAGGGGTTGAAAAATATTTTTGGGCCCAAAAATACCGAAAAAATTTTCCTAATCGTTTCAAAGTTGAAATTTAACCTATTAATAAAGATAAAAATGTGCTGCCAAAATTTTATTAAAATTAGTCCGACAGAACCGGACTTAAAATTTTTATTGTAAATATGGATTTATTTAGTAAAGGGTGAATTTAATTTGGCAAATTGATAGTAATATTGAAATCAAGAAAAAAAATATTATTTTAAGGGATGTATTAAGGCGTTATAATTTTTATTTTGTCCAAAAATAAAAGGGTTAAGTTCACATAATAAAGCCTGTGTAAGTAAATACACTATATTGTCGGCAGGGTTTCGCACTGCGACCCGAGTTTTTATTTTTTAACAATAAATATCATATCTATGAAAAAAAAAATTATAAATAAAGCGAAATAATTAACGGATCTAGCTGAAACAAAGTGTAGATTTATTCTGACTACAAGCTAAATAAATTGCATCATTATTTTTTGCGTCAACTTGAAATAGTTACGTACGTGACTTTACCCCGACACCCACAACATTCACACGCATATTATTATAAGAATATGCAGCTGCTAACTGGCGACTGACGCTGCAAAGTCAGCTAAATTATAGCGTCATTTCAAAACCTATAAATATGAGGTGTGAACACAAAACGGCGTTCATATCTCATATCGAGACTAGCTGGAGCGCAAATCCAGGATGATCCACAAAATTAATATTAAAAACAATATTCCAAAACGAATATTTGGAATATTTAACTAATTCAAAATTTAATAAATAAACACCTGCAGAAACATAAAAATATGTGTATATCTACAGTTTAATAAACTACATTTTAAAATAACTTGTGTTATTATTTATTTACAAATAAATACATCAATTATTATTAATTGATTAAATATAGCAATGAATATATCTAAAAATAACTTAAATAAATTGTTACGCCCCGCACTGGCCGCGACGACGTAACTGGCGCAGTCGGTAGGACTTCTTAGTGTAGTGCACCAAAATGAAAATTTGCTGTGCTCCAAAGAAATTGAAAACAACGAACATCAAAATAAACATCCGAGCCAACCTTGCTCAGGCAGGCGGGTAAGACCTGCTCATCTTTAACTGTATTCGCAAGACTTTCGCAGCAGCTATCTACCTGTACATCTTCGCATCACACCATCCAAGAAGAAAACAAAATGACATCAGCTTCAACATTCATCGTACTGTAAGCTTAATAATTTTTACTATATATTGTAAATCAAATGACCGATCCTGTCGATAGTTTAAGTCCTTCACATTCTCGAAGACCTATCCTCAGACGTCCCATTTTCGACATAGCTCAAATTTCTCGAAGCGTAACACCAGAATCTTTTATCTCCGAAACCATGTCTGTAGACAACGCATCCACACAAGGTGTTCCTATTCTGGATAGCCGTGCATTCGATTACGTTCCGAATTTTAATGGAAAAAATGCTAACATTTTGACAATATTTATTCGAAATGTAGATGACGTTTTCACAGTTTATTATTCTAACGGGACTTCAACAGAAGCACAAATTCAAAATAGACGCTTAGTAAGCGCGGTCCTTTCAAAATTATCTGATAGAGCACTAGATATCGTAACATCTAACCTGTGCAATGATTGGGCGTCAATCAAAACCATTTTAAAAAGAACATTTGCCGACCCCAGAACAGAAGACGACCTTTTAGAACAGATAATTAACTGTAGACCAAAGCCTACAGATCCGTACTTAGACTTTTACGATAATGTAAACAGACTTTTCACTCTATATGTTTCAAAATTGACAGTAGATACAGCAGTAAAGCAAAATATCGCTCATAAACTTGCCGTAAAAACCGTAATAAAACATTCAATAGAACCAATCGGTACTTTACTAAGAACTTTGAAACCGGAATCTATGACTGACGTATATTTATTAATATCGCAGGAAATTGAAAACATAGGGCCTGTACCCAAAACTAATTTTTATAAAAAACCACAGCCTTCAGCACCGCCTAATTTTCCTCAGCCTAGATTCACACGACCAATTAATGAACCGATCAGAAATTTCCAAAATCAGAGGTACCCAACTAATAATCAAACCTTTGGAAAAAGTTTTAACTCTCAGCAGCCTAAAACAAATTTTGTACCACGTCCGAATTTCCAAACTCGACCGATACAACAGCCCACGCCTATGTCCGGTGTTTCTACTATACCTCCTAGGTATAATAATTCAAATATGCCCCCTAGATACAATAGTTATCAGACAAACACAAATGTCGACCCCAACCATTGGCGACAACCACGTTTGACAAATATTGAACAAGTGACCGTAGAAAATCAAGAATTCGAAAATCCTGATCAAACTGACGAACACGACGATCAATATTTAGATACAGATGACACTGCATGTGATGAAAATTCTTTTTTAGAGAACACTGCCTCAGACCAAATCAATATGATCCAAATTTTATAAATTTAAATTGTTCAAATAAAAACATTGATAATATTAAAAATAAGGGACAACTTTTACCTTATTTAATTTTAAACCACCCACCTATCAAATTACTTATAGACACAGGAGCGACCGCATCCTTTCTGAACTCAGACATAATAAAAAATTTATCCGAAACTTTACAGTCACACGAATTTAAAATTGAACCGACAAAATGTTCAATTAGTTCCCTACATGGACTATCAAAAGTACAAGAGCAAATTACTTTCAAAAATCTGTACGATATTCAACCTCCAAATACCGAATTAACTTTTCTAAATTTAACAGCTCATAATATTTTTGACGGAATTTTAGGAATAGATAATATTAGAAAATGTAAATTGGAACTAAATTTAAAAGAAAATTATTTAATTACACATGACAAAAGAAAAATTCCTATTCATTATTTAAAAACCACTGAAAAAATTATTTTTGAAACCATCATACCCCCGCGAACAGCAAAAATATGTAAAATACCTCTAATTACCACCGAAAATAATGTATTTATTGATTGTCAACAAGTCGATCGCGATAAAATTTTACCACCTATGATTGCACATGTAGACAACAACTATACTACCATTGAACTTACAAACAATAAAGATAGCGCAATACATTTTGTTTTGACTAAACCACTAAAATTTTCTAGTTTGAATAATTTTAATGTTTATTCTCCTAATAATTCAAAATCAATTTTAAACAATCGATCAAAAATATCTGAAGTACTTAGAACTGAACATCTAAATTCCGAAGAACGCGACAATCTTATTGATTTGTGTAGTCAATATACTGATATACTATCTCTGGATAATACACCGTTATCCTTTACTAACGATGTTAAACATACCATCAGGACTGTAGACGACAATCCTATATATTCCAAACCGTATCGCCTACCTCACGTACATAAAACTGAAGTCAAAAATCAAATTGAGAAATTATTGAACGAAGGTATAATTAGGCCTAGCCATTCTCCATGGTCCAGCCCAATTCTTATCGTCCCCAAAAAAGCGGATTCGTCCGGTAAATCAAAATGGCGCATGGTCGTTGACTACCGAAAGCTCAACGATAAAACAATTGCTGACAAGTATCCCTTACCGAACATCGACGATATACTTAACAGACTTGGTAGATCTCATTACTTTTCCACCCTTGACCTCACATCCGGTTTTCATCAAATCGAGATGGATCCCAAAGATATTTTCAAAACAGCTTTTATAACTGAAAACGGACATTATGAGTACACTCGTATGCCCTTCGGATTAAAAAATGCACCGAGTAGTTTTCAGCGTGTAATGGATAATGTCCTCCGAGGTTTACAAAACCATATTTGTCTAGTTTATATGGACGACATTATCGTGTTCTCAGCTTCACTAGAAGAACATCTTCAAAATTTGAAAACAATTTTTGATAGACTCCGTACAGCCAACTTAAAAATTGAACTTGACAAAACAGAATTTTTAAAAAAAGAAGTTGCATTTTTGGGCCACCTTATAACTCCCGACGGTATTAAACCGAACCCTGAGAAAATTAAAGCAATTTTAGATTTTCCACTTCCAAAAAGTCAAAAGGATATAAAAAGTTTTCTTGGCCTTATTGGATATTATCGTAGATTTGTCCCAAATCTCTCCAAAATTATAGAACCAATGACTAAATATTTGAAAAAAAATAAAAAATTAGAATATGACTCTCAATTTATGGAATCTTTTGAACAGTGTAAACAAATTTTAACAAACGATCCCGTGTTAATACATCCAAATTTTAATTTACCGTTTATACTTACTACAGACGCTAGCAACGTAGCTTTAGGCGCTGTACTTTCTCAAGGTAAAATAGGTAGCGACAGACCTATAGCATTCATATCACGCACTTTAAATCAACACGAGCGAAATTATAGCGCAATTGAAAAAGAATTGTTAGCTATAGTTTGGGCCATTAATAAATTTCGACCTTATTTGTACGGTAACAAATTTCAAGTTGTCACAGATCATAAACCGCTTCAGTATCTCCATAATTTAAAAGAACCTCACTCGCGTTTGATGCGATGGCGAATTAAATTAATGGACTATGATTACGAAGTTATTCATAAAAAAGGTAAACTCAATTCTAATGCTGACGCTTTGTCCAGAATCGAATTAAATATAAAAACACATACAAATGTATTAGACGATTCATCTATTAAAGTCAATCTCAATGATACACCTGATTTGACGGACGCTGACCTAGCACAAGTTTTAGAAGACAATTCTGAAAACCCAGACATACAAACGCAACATACAAATAAAGAAAGTCCTATATTAGCATTTCCCTATACAGACTTGCCCGTAAATTACAGTTCACTTCAAGTTTATATTTTTACAAAAAATATATTAGTACGAGACGTTCAAACTCAGTACCTATTTGAAAAGAAAAAATTTAAACTTAAATTTTTCATTCCACCCGATCTTTTGGAAAGTGAAATTGTAAAAATGATTAAAAATTATTTGACCCCGAAAAAATCTTATTGTTTATTTTTTGAAGACGAAACTCTAATCGAACGTTGTGTTAACATACTCCAATTATTTTTTGAACCCAATACTTTTAAATTTAAAATTTCAAAAAAATCCCTTCTGGATGTCGAAGACAAAGACGAACAAGAAAATATTGTTAAAGAATATCATCTCGGAAAAACAAATCACCGAGGCATCGAAGAAACTTTTCTCAAAATAACTTCATTATATTACTGGCCTAATGCAAAAATTACGATACAAAAAATAATTAATAATTGTCAAATCTGCTCGCGACTAAAGTACGACAGAAACCCCATTAGACCTCCATTGAATATTACTCCAACGCCTGGACAACCCTTTGAAATAATTCACATAGATACTTTTCAAGTAGCGTCACAAAAATTTCTGACAATACTAGACGATTTTTCAAAATTCGGCTCTGCCTATCCTTTGCCTACTAATACAACAATTTTTGTATGTGATGCTTTACTAGATTTCTTTTCGCATCATGGAACCCCAAAAATACTAAAATTCGATAATGCTTTAGAATTCAGTAACACAACTTTTTCTGAATTTCTGGCACTTTATAAAATTCAACCCCATTTAACAACAAAGTGTCATCATGAATCAAATGGACCCGTAGAGAGATATCATAGTACTTTGTTAGAACATATCAGAATTCTATGCGAAAAAGATAATCGTAATCTAATTCACAGAACTAAATTAGCCGTGCTTGGATACAATAACAGTATTCACTCCTCCACAAAACACACTCCGTTATCTTTGATACATCCGTTCCAAGATAATGTTTTAGATAATACAGACATTGAAACTGCCTTCTTTAATAATTATATTAATGAAATGAAAAGTAAACTAAAATCTTTATATCCTAAAATACAACAGGAAATGGTTAACAAAAAGGAAAGATATATTGCTAAGCAAAATGAATCCCGCAAAGTACCTCCTGAATTTCCTTCAGACGCACCTATTTATTTGAAAATTCCTGCTAGAAACAAGCTAGCAGCTAAATTCAGTAAACCTAAACGTATTACTCAACAATTACCTCAAAAATTAATTGTAGTGGACCCAGTGACTAACGTACCAAACGAAAGACACAAACAAGAAATTAAAAGACCACTTTTATTACAGAATCGTATCGCTGTTGACGATCCACTACCAGGTGCTTCTGGCCACAGACAAAATAAAAATTACTAACTTGGACGAAAATCCTGGAATTTTGCCATTTAATTTAGGAACTACAAAAATAGTTCAGCAACATTTTACGTATGTACATTATTATGATTTAAACATCCTAGAACAACATCTTATGACTATCGATAAAATCCTCAATGATAAAACCTTTTCCTTTGATACCGATGAACCTACAAATAGTTCTCTTCTTGCAAACCGCATGTATCAGTTTATTAATCTTACGAGATCAAAAACAAAAATCAATATAGAAAGAATCCTTTCTATTGTTTTAACTACGTCACATAGACCTAAACGAGGTTTAATAGACATTCTAGGGTCAGGTATAAAATTTATAACCGGTAACATGGACGCCCAAGACGCCAATAAAATTGAACAAAGCATTAATCAGCTTAAAACCACACAACAGACTGATAATTCTAAAATTGAAAAATTGATCGCTATTAATAAAGATATTATAGAAAACTACAAATCTAACATGAAAATTTTGGAAAATAATCAGAATGCAATTAAAAACGATTTATCTATTTTACTCCGCTATCACGTCGTGGATGCTCAAAATCTTAAATATTTAATTTCATTAGATTACTTGAATTTGAACCTTATGTTTATTTCACATCTGTTGGACAATCTTGAAAATGCATTAACATTCGCTAAACTCGAAATTCTTCATCCATCAATCATAGCACCAAAAGAAATGATTAATACGCTTGACGAATTAAAAAGGTTATTTGGACCAACACAGTTACCTTTTCTTGTAAATGACCTACCCTCGTATTATGAAATAACTAAAGTAAAAAGCTTCATAAAAAATAATTTACTTTATTTCGCTTTAGAGTTTCCCATTGTGAATCCTAATTCATTTAACATGTATTATCTTATACCAATTCCCAATTTTAATAATAAAATTATTATACCAATTAAAAACTATTTAATAATGAATAAGTATTCATATGCTTATCTGAATGAACCATGTAAAATAGTAAACAATATCAGAATATGCACTTCGCATCTGCATCTAACAGCTGTAGACAGCGATTGTATAGTAAATATTGTGTTGAACGAGAAGTCGTTGAACTGTAAATTAATACCCAGTTCTTATCATGATCTTGACCTATTTGTTGAAGAAATCAGTAATAATTTCTATTTTATTCACACCAATAAATCAATTCATGTAGTTTCCAACTGTTTGGACAACGCCATTTTAAAAAACAAATTACTGCTTTCTTTACCTAAGGGTTGTTATTTTAAAGTTAATGAAATTATATATCGCAATGATGCTACTAAACAGATACAAGAACCAATAATTTTACCAAACATTCATTTGGACAAATATGTTCCAGAAAAATATAAACCAGTGGATTTAACTAAATTAGAACTCAAAGAATTGCATACAATCTCAAAAAATTTAGACAAACTAGATTTTGTACCTGTTGACTACGTTCAAATTGGTCATCAGTCTTTAACTTTAATCTTGTATCTATTTATGTGTGGCTTCATCATTTTTGTAATGATAAAATATAGACAAAACATTTGTAAATGTTTTTGCAGGCAACAAACTGAAAATGTCGCTGCTGTCGAACCTTCGGCAGTATTTCAATCTGGGCCTTCACCTTCTGTGAGGCTGATCGTTTGATCTTATCTTTATCAAAATTAAAAATTTTTCAAAAAATTTTAGAATTTTGAACTTTAAGGGAGGGCGAGTTACGTACGTGACTTTACCCCGACACCCACAACATTCACACGCATATTATTATAAGAATATGCAGCTGCTAACTGGCGACTGACGCTGCAAAGTCAGCTAAATTATAGCGTCATTTCAAAACCTATAAATATGAGGTGTGAACACAAAACGGCGTTCATATCTCATATCGAGACTAGCTGGAGCGCAAATCCAGGATGATCCACAAAATTAATATTAAAAACAATATTCCAAAACGAATATTTGGAATATTTAACTAATTCAAAATTTAATAAATAAACACCTGCAGAAACATAAAAATATGTGTATATCTACAGTTTAATAAACTACATTTTAAAATAACTTGTGTTATTATTTATTTACAAATAAATACATCAATTATTATTAATTGATTAAATATAGCAATGAATATATCTAAAAATAACTTAAATAAATTGTTACGCCCCGCACTGGCCGCGACGACGTAACTAAATCGACAGATGGAACTACATTTTACAATCTTTTATTTAGTTTCATCTGTCCCGGTGTCTGTTTGTCTGAAATACAATTTTTATAATAACTAACTGACCGTTCCGGCTTTCTCTCGATTGCAAATCGCATTTTAACTACTTCCCGTTATCCAATGGAGTTAAAATTTTGCATACGTATGTAGTTCCAATGTCAATATAATATTATAAGAACTTTCGTCCGGATGCAAATCGCACTTTTAATAAAGCACACTGAAAACTTAAAAATAACCTAAATGAAAAAAAAATTAAACTTTTGTTTATAAAATTGAACTAAAAAATTAAAAATAATATTATTCCGATTAGACAATCTCAAGTTTTCAAATAAAAGCGTGTTACATTTGAATAGCAATGCAGAAAAAAGAAGGTGTAACACGCTTTTATTTGAAAACTTGAAACTGTAATAAATAGGTACGTGTGAAACGACTTATTTCTAATCGGAATAATATTATTTTTAATTTTTTAGTTCATTTTTATTAACAACTAATAAAAGCATGTTTTAAAGAATTTTTTTTGTTTATTTTTATTTATTTAGATTATGTAGATTTTATTTGTCATTAGAATATGCTAATAATAGTCATTATTTTTAACTCAATGTATTTTGTAAAATTCTCTGTAGAGAAAAGAATAATACGATTTAAGTTAACGATAAATTACTTTAAATACCCACGACTGTTTTTAATGGTTGAAATATCTCACAAGTTTAATGAAAAAAATGGCAAAACTATTATTCATGCAAATACATTTTAGTTTATATAATATGTACAGCGAAAATACATGGTGTTAAATTAAAATTTAGCGTACAGTGCAAATTAAACTGTAGTTTTCTAACGAATCGACAAACGTTACAACGGTTTGTATATATAAACACATCTCAAGTCTTTTATTCGTTTGAAATTCTAACTTATAAAACATCCTAAAAAAATATGTTTTTAGAGCTAATGTTCAAAAATTATACCAAAATTCGGGTCCAGTACGATAACTCGATGTGCCCAAATTTTGACTTTATGTTTTAAGTCATAAAAAACGCTATAATTTTGACTCTTCAAAAAAAACTTTGCCGATTATTCACAAATATTCTCAAAAATACGTAAAAAATGGAACTACTTTTCGTCTTCCACTGTCATTTTTGATGTGAAACATCTATAGCCGCACGTAAAACAGATTTCTGGCGTGGCGACGCGTCGCCACGCAATCGACTGTGCCATACCTATAGTGTATACTCCACAGTGTATACAGTGTTGTTTACTATTATAATTAAAGTGTGCATTCATCTGTGCATTAAGCACGCGTATATTTGGTGTGTTTGAAGCGCCAGTAAATGTAAACTCTACTCTCTTGGTAGATTAAGTTATGTTTCACATCTGCCAGGCGTCCCGCGACGGCTCACATTTTTTTTTAATCTAACCAATCAGAAATCACATACTCGTATACACGTTGTAGTAACTGGTGTAGAATTACTGCATTGCTATCTCACTTTGTATGCACACGACCCCGTAATTGTTTTTTAAAGAACTCCCCCCAAACGCCTTCCCCTTTTCACTTTGCAAAAAAAAAAAACGGCATCGCATCGACACGACCCCGTATTTGTTTTTTAAAGAACTCCCCCAAACGCCCTCCCTTTTCACTGCGCAGAAAAATTAATTTATCAGTTTTCCTCACTTAAAACGGCTAATAACACTGTTATATATTAATTAAATAATATAATTGTGTATTTTGAATGGATATTTTTCACATCGAGTTATCGTACTCTAACCCAAAAATTCTGATAGCTAGGTATATCAGATACTCGAATGGAAAAAGATTTATATTCAAACCTATATATTTTATAATATATTGCGATAAATAATAAATCACTGTGTACTGATTGATATATACTATATTTTTACATAGACCTTTGACAACATTCCGAATCATGCGTGGGATGCAGCCAGTAAATTTTAGTAAAGTTGCCCTAAAACTCTTAAATACCAATTTCTCTTCAACACCGAATGTACCTCGAGTATACCTACTTCAGAAATAAAATAGACAAAAAAAAGTAATTGCGTAAAACAAAAAAAGTAGAATATGACGGTATAATTCGCGTTGCCAACGCAGTTATTTCCAAGAAAAAAAATTTACCACGCGCTCTTGTTCGAGTAACAAAGAGCACAATGTCACACTCAGTCACCGTATAGTTTATTTCTCACCCGTTGTCGTCGTTGTGTCGCCGTCGTCGTGTCGCTATTTATACAGAATGTCTATATTTTTATGTTACGTAGCTCGCAGTTGGAAAATATTGAAAACTTAAAATTCCATCGACTACTTGTTTTTTAGAGAAAGTAAAAATGCTCCCAGTAAAAGCACTTTTGTACTTTTTCTTAACATTTTGTAGTAGAAGCCAAATGTTGTGAAATAGGTCCGTAATTAATTCAATTACATAGTTTCAAAAATAGTTCACTTTGATAAAGCGCTTTAAGTGAATAAACGAACAAATTAATGTATTGAAACACTTTTTTAGTGCAATGTAAAAATAAAATCTTAATTTTTGAAAACTGTCAACAATCCGTTCGAGATAAAACTGTCAATTAGTGTAACGTACACATTGCCTAATTTCAGAGGTTAACTAGTAATTGGCATAGATTGTAGGAAAGTAATAAGAAATACCTTTGAGAGAATATCTTTTTTGAAGTGAATACTTCTTTAAAAACGGAGGTAAACTCGTTTCCCTATGTCACAGAATTTGTACTATTAGTACCCTATATAAACAATGATTCTTTGTAAGCATTGGTAGTTCAGTAGTAGAATGCTGGGCCACGCGATCGGCCAGGATTCGATTACCGTTAGGTGCGCGCAACAATAATTGTTTTTTTTTTTGTTTTTTATTATTTTTAAGTTTATCTATTATATACAAAATTTTTAACTAATTTATGAACTAAAAAAATATTTGCATTAAACTGCAAAAATTTCGTTTGCTTATATTTTCTTAATTTATTATTCGCAGTAAACCTGCGAAACAATTAAAAATATGTTACGAGAACGCATTACAGAAATGGAACTTCTAGTTGAAAATCATAAGATTGCATTTGGACAAGTGGAAAAAATGTGTTACGAGATAGTTTCACATTCAGATCTTGTACAGACGAAATATCTGAACGTGAAAGTATATCGTAACAGTCGTAACACATTTTTTTCACTTGTCCAAATGCAATCGCATGATTTGCAACTAGAATAGTTAAGGCAATGGTGCGTATTTCAATCGGTGGAAAGCAACCGGATGACTCTTGGTATTTGAGTTCCTGAAGCAATTTGGAAACTTTTTTGTTCAGTACCTCATAACCCCAAAATGGAAGGAATCGGAGAAAAGGGGGGGGGGTCAAAACGTAAAAAAAAATTGTTTAGAAACCAAATGGAAAGGCGGTAGCATTAAAGTACGTGTACTCACTATTGTTTAAAAAAATTGTCATCCGAAACGTGCGGACGGTTTGCGCGAACCGATTTTTCTCAGAGGGTCCAACTATAATATGTATCAATGTCATCCGTTTTTATAACATTTAACCCCATTTTTCAACCCCTTACTTTTGTGCGATATTAATCGGAATATTGAGGTTAGACTCGTTTCTGATGGCATACAGATAACGTACAATATTATCAACCTCTTTAGGGGTTGAAAAATGGGGTTAAATGTTATAAAAACGGATGACATTGATACATATTATAGTTGGACCCTCTGAGAACATGTATAAGAAACGTCATCCGTTTTTAACAATTTTAGCAATTTTTTTATGATTTTTGAAAAAAGCTAGTGAAAAATCAAGAATTTTCGCCACTCAAACCTTTAATTCCTCAAAATCCGTCCAGCAGAAACGGATGACAATTTTTTTACAGCATCTCTGAACAAAAACAAGAATTTTCCTCAAAATCGCAACCGGTTGCGACACAATTTTTTTTCCGATTTTCAAAAAATCGGTTCGCGCAAACAGTCCGCACGTTTCGGATGACAATTTTTTTAAACAATAGTGAGTACACGTACTTTAATGCTACCGCCTTTCCATTTGGTTTCTAAACAATTTTTTTTTACGTTTTGACCCCCCCCCCCCTTTTCTCCGACTCCTTCCATTTTGGGGTTATGAGGTACTGAACAAAAAAGTTTCCAAATTGCTTCAGGAACTCAAATACCAAGAGTCATCCGGTTGCTTTCCACCGATTGAAATACGCACCATTGCCTTGAATAGAAGTTTTACTTTTGTAATGTAACACATTTTTTTCTGTATTCTTCTTCCACGTTTTTTTTCTGTATGTAAACGTATCGCAACTACTAAAACTAACTTTGAAATGCTCAAAACATATTTAACAAAGGAAATAGATTTAAAATGCTAAAGACATATGTGTGGTCTGAGTTGTTAAGCTTCTATCAAACATGGGTGTTTGTACTCACAAACACCCATGTTTCAAAAGCATTTACTTTAGACTCACTGACACTCGTCAGTGAATCTAAAGTAAATGCTTTTGAAACTTAAGTATAAAAAAATGTTGAAAATAAAATGGCCTGAACTATTAAAAAATGAACTAGTTTACCACAAAGTTAAATCTGCTTATTGAAGATTTATTGGACATGTTGGTCATGTTAGTCATTGCGCCCAATCTTAAATGTAAAATAAAAAAATAAATTACCTCTTGTTTAGCTATTTTCATCGTTTTTATGGACGTTCAAACATTGTAAAGAAATATAAATGGGTGCTGCTAAGGTTTATACTTTATACTATAGCAGCTCTCATTCAACAAATTCCAAAAATAAAATATATCGTTCGTTTAGATTTGTTTATCTACTTTCATCGTTTGCTTAGGCACACTAATCCGTACACGGCAAAAAAAAATGTGGGCGCAATTAGCATCACATTTGTCCGAAAATGAGTGGAATCGATTTTGATCGTTTGTATTAATTAGCACATTTCAAGTCTTAAAATCACTTGCTGTCGACATAAATGTTTTCCACTTCCTATAAAGGATTATGATGAGTTTCTAGGATTGGCAGTTATTTTTTCAGAAAATCCAAACAAGAATTCTTTCTTGAAAAATATCTACCTGTTTTTTATGCTATTTATTCATACTTGCAACCGTAGTAGGTTATGTTAGCTCTGTTCCAACATCTCTGTGAACTGTAACAGAACCGTCACAGTCATGCGCAGTAGATAAAACGAAACTTTTTGAACCGATTTTGGAACACGTTTTAGCTACTGCGCATGCCTGTGACGGTTCTGGTACAGTTCACAGAGATGTTGGAACAGAGCTATTATATTTTATGTACAACGGTAGAATCCTTTAAAAAATAACCAAAACTATGTATTATATGTTGTGCGGAGACAATATTTATTAAAATAAGTTTTATACGTAATTTATTGAATTAAAATATATAGACAAAATATGGCTAATATAAGAAAAGTGTAAGTTACCTTCTCCAAAAAGCAAATAAATATGCTAAATAAATAACTAGCTAATTCACTCAGTGAGAAACTGGGGAATTCATATTCGATCTCCAGCGGTAACATACAGTTTTTTCGTGTAAATAAACCTTTGGAACAATATACCTATATATTTTCAAATCCAAGTCAGTACAACTTGTAGAAATCAATGACTGATCACAGCTCCCTTCAAATTCAAAGACTCATCATCGTAAAACTACTCGCATGGTGGCATGGTACCTCTTGAATGCGAAAATGCGTCCAAACTTAATGGTTGTGAACTAGTGATGTGCCGGATCGATAAAAATGCATAACCGCGGATATGGATCTGAATACGGATATTTGGTTTCAAGATCCGCGGATACGGATATGGATACGGATCTTAACTTTCTTAGAGTATGCGGCGGTAAATATTGCACATCGACCTTTGGAAAGAGACTATCTGTTATGGGAAAAAGTTATTGAGTTAACTCTCATAACAGATTGTCTCTTTCCACAGATCGATGTACAATATCTCATTATAAAGATAGTTTTTTATTAGTACCTTTGAGTTATGTACTATTGGTATGGTATACTCACTACGATAAATTTTTGCAATATAAAGGTGCCAAATACGATTTTAAGAAATAAAAAATAATCTGAATTGAATTTAACAGTTTTTCATTATTACCTAATCACCTATATATATAAAAATTTCATCTATGAATTGAAAATTAATAAGGTAAAAGATCCGTAAAAGATCCGCCATAAAACTAACGGATACGGATACGGATCTTTCTTCTCCCTCGGATATCCGCGGATACGGATACGGATATCCGGCACATCACTATTGTGAACACGTTATAGGTTATGTAACATTTTCGTATGAACTCTGTATATAATACTGTATGCATGTGTATGTGTTATATGTGTCGCTTATTCAACTCTCTATGTTCTCAAACGGACACACGTCCATTGTCCTTCGTCTTTCCACACACACACACATATGCACGAACCTGTTTACATCATCTACAGTGTGATACTGATTTCAATCAATGTGTTTGAACAAAGAACAGCGTTTGAGTTCAAAAAGAGGGTGAATTATACACACGTTTTCGCGTATGAACTAAACGTATCTGTTTGAATGGAAAGTTTTCGCGATTACGTGGAAACTAAACGTACGTAATATGTAACAAAAGTTTAAGTTTAAACTTAAGTTTTATATAAACATTATAAAAAGATAGGCGTACTGTTTCCACTTAAATTCCTTTCAATAATACGCATCTATCAGTTTAGTAGCTTTAAACGTTTAACTTGTGTTTAAAGTTCTGAGAAAATTTAAACTTCTATTGCATCTAAAATGGGAGATATCTTTGCTAAAGTTGGTGTGCGCTTTTTATGACCAATTTCTTTACACCTCATGATAGTTGTCTTGTGGTAAAGATATCTGGCATTTTTAATTCGTTGTCTTCATTGACACTTACATATCCGAAGGCCAACAAATCGTGATATTCATCTATATGAGTACAATAAACGCATTCGTTTTATTTTTGAGGTTATAAAAACAGCCTTGGAGGAGTTTTCAGTATCTAAATCATGCGCAGTACTATCTGGAAGTAATGAAAACGAGTTCTTAGAGGTTTCTTTCAGATAATGTTATTCAGAACTTACCATGTATGGAAGAAATAGGGCGTAATGTTTGAAATATTTCTGTAACAAATATAACAACCTACTTTTTTGCAAAGCTTTTACCAAAATGTTTTATTCTCAAAAATTTCAAAATTACAGGAATCGTCCTGTATTCATTGTTTATTGTCTCTCACACTCCATTAGAACACTACACTCTTACCCTATAAACACAAAACATTGTATGTGTTCCAGTTACCCAACTGTCCCCTATACAATACCTAATGCAGATATATAACTACACTATCGTCACAAACCTCCCTGTTTGTTCTAACAAAACACTAGGAGCCAAGTGCTTTTCCAACCGAGCAGCATATCTATAGTGTGTTTCACGAATAATTAGAATGTATCGAAAACTAATCTGTAAGACCTGGAAATGCACTGCTATTATTTGTACTAAAACTACCGTTACAGACCATTTTGTTCTAACAAAACTGACTAACCAAATGCTTTCACTTAGTACAAGATAACTTATATAAACTGTTCAAAAATTGATGCATGCGACATCCATACATTTTTCAAGACATTTTAAGCTGTAATAAGTCTGTGATTATCGTATCTATCTTTACATATTTTTGATATGTAAGTATCGTTACTGACTCACCTCCTCCCACCCTGAATTTCTGATATAGTGACGGAAAGTGTGTTGCGGAATAACGCAAAGTTATAACTATTATATTCGACCCTCTTAATGGGGCTCACGCGGAAGTCTACTGAAGTATTGACTGAACTGTGATAGGATACTTAATTTAAATATAAATGTTAGAATTGTGTAATTAATTATCAATAACATTGGCCGTAGTACAAACTATATATTTAAATAAATCAATTTTGAAAGAAATCAGAAAATTTTATTTTTAACCTCATATAACAGTGCAAAATGGACATGGATTTTTTCAAAAAATACACACTTAAAAATACTATATTAAATTAATTGTAGATGGAACTCAATGGAAGCGTAGATAAAAACAAAACAATTATTATGATGACACAGAAAATAAATAAAGCATGTATTTTTTATATTTTTAATAGATTATCTATTCAACCATAATGCGGAAAAAATTTAAAACTAGACAGTTTAAACAATCAGCCATGTTGGTGGGCTTATGTGATGTCATGATATACGATGCATGTCAACCTTGATTCAAATATTATCAATGTTCTAAGCTTTTTCATGAAGTTTATATGTTGTTTTCTCTAAATACTGACATAATCTTACTGTGAAACAACACATTCGTCATTTAAATTGTTGTTGATATATACTCTGACGTTACATATTGTTCCGACAAATCGCTTTCCGTTTTGATAATTCGAAAATACCGCGTATTTTCCACATGTCTTTTTAATATTTGTATTTTTTAAAGCGCGATTAGTGTAAGCTAAAGCGCCTTATATGTATTCGCTTTGTCACTGAATCTGTGAGTCACGCTTTTTGTATCCAGCGTACAGCCCAAACGTCTTAACCGATTTTAAAAAACTTTTTTTTGTTCGATTCGTCTTCGGGTACCTTAAATCATAACGTCGCCCGATTTTTGAATTTTGACCCCAGAGGAGAGCAATAAAGAAAAAACGAAGTTTTTCGCTTATAACTCACTCAATTTATATCAGATCGGTTCGAAACCTGTCTTAAACGAAAGAGGAGAAAATTTTACATAAATTTCGTACAACAGAATTTGGCAAAACAGTTTTAATATACAAATTTATATAGAAATAAATTCAATTTGATATAGCAAACATCTCTCTCTGTTGCACGGTTTAATATGGTAATTTAAAGATTGCGTTTGTTCTGTCTTAAAATAAAAAGATAGCATTTGTTCAAAAACGGATGCCGTTTCGAATATTTGTGAAATGCAACGCCTTCTGAGTTAACAATTTGAATAACTAATTATTAGAACATATAATACTTTGACAGATGCAAACGTCATTTTTGACACTTCTTACTATTCCGACACCACGGAAATTTTGGGAGGATGTTTGATATGCAAATATGAAGTGGCCTATTGTTTTTGGGGAACTTCGGCGCATGCGTAAAAGAATATACCTCTAATAATATATATTTATATAATAATAATATAGTTTTTAAAACGGTTTATTATTTTATCTATTTTTACATGAATGTTTTGTAAATTTTTTGGGGAAAATCGGCGCATGCGCAAAAGAGATATGGGCTATGACGTTGTTTCTTATACATTTCGTATGGGTTTATTATTTTATCTTTTTTTACACGAAAGTTTTGTAATTTTTTTGGAAAATCGACGCATTCGCAAAAGATATTATATACAATGACGTTTTTTTTATATAATAATAGTATAGTTTTCAAAATGGTTTATTAGTTTATTTTACAAGAAAATTTTGTAAAAAGTTTTTTTGTGGAAATTCGGCGCATGCGCAGGAGAAATATATTATAATATCGTTTTTTATATAATAATAGTATACTTTTTATAACGGTTTATTATTCTATCTGTTTTACAAGAAAGTTTTGTAATTTTATTTTTATTTTTATTGGGGAAATTCGGTGCATGCGCAAGAGATATGTGCTATAACGTTTTTTATATAACAATGGTATACTTTTCATAGCGGCTTTTTATTCTATCTGTTTTACAAAAAAATTTTGTATTTTATTTCGGGGAAAATCGGCACATGCGCATCAGAGATATATGTTACAACGTAGATTTTTTATGTAATGATGGTATAGGTACTTATCAAAACGGTTTATTATTCTATTTTACAAATTTTGTATAAACAATTTTTAGAGAAAATCAGCGCATGCGGAGAAAAGATATACCTACCATTTAATGTTGTTTCTTATTTCATAACGGTTTATTAGCGTGTATTATTTTACAAGATAGTTATGAAAAAAATGTGTTTTTCTAAATTTGTAGTTTCAGAAATATTTTGAAAATAATAAAATATATTGTTCAATTGTTTCGTAGACGTTTTAGGTGTTTGACAAGCATGCTTTGTTTATTTTGAACATAACGTGATAACATATAGAAAACCATGAAAACGAATAGCAAATTTGATAATGTTTAGTGGTAACCGTTACCCGCGTTACTGCACGCGTTAACGGAAATTTTATTTTCTTTGTTTTTATATGTCAAATGTCAATATGATTATTTATTGGTTGGAAAGGCCCCGACGTCCAATTAGCTGCAATTTTTTCGACTAGATCTAATTACTAAAACTTTAAAATTTCACACACATGTATGACGGAATACATTTTCCTTCACAACCATCTTGAATAAAATAATCAAATAATTTTTACAAATTAATGTCATAATAGTTAAAATTTTGAAAGACTAAAAACAAGAAAAATAAAATAATAATAAAAAGAACGTTTTTATTGAAATGTACCAAAAAGGAAATATAATTATTTTAATAATTTAGGGTAATAATTATTAAAAAGTTGGTTGTGACTAATAAACGATCATAGAGTTTATATTTATAAACCTAAATTATTAATAAATTATTAAAATGATTTTTTCCTTTCTGTGTTTCAATATTATCAACTGTTATTTTTTTCTTAAATTAAGTTAAATAAATTATATTATTAAGCTCAAACGTAACGTCGGGGTATATTATGTAAAATTTCGCGCCTTGTAATTCTTGAATTACTTGCGTCTTCAGACAATATTTTTAAGTGACTATATTAATAAAGTAACCATTACGATATGACTAGGAACTCTAATATTTTTCTAAATAAAATTTTAAACTAATTTGGAGTCTCATGCATATGATTCTGTTGGGCGACGGGAACATTCCAACTTAAAAAATATTGACATTTAACATATTACAATAAAGAAAATAAAATTTCTCTGAATGCTTGCGGTGACGCGGGTAATAATATGATATTTTCTATACGTTTTCAGTTATCTATATGTTGTCACGTTGTGTAAAAATTAATTAGAACATGATTGTAGCTACTTAACAGATCTACAGAGAAAAACACAACAGATTTTGTTTCATTTTCAAAATATTTCAAAATTATAAAGTTTAGAAAAAAACATTTTTTACAAAACTTTCTTGTAAAAATAGGTAGAATAATAAGCCGTTATGAAAGATATGTTTTTCAATTCGGGGACCTCAATACAAAAAAGTATTGTGAAGTTTTGAAAAGTGAACTTTGACCTAAATCAGTACCATTCTCCAATTGTGGGTCGGGATGGTAATTATGTATTTTTTCATTTCAACTCCGCAAGCGTTGAACGGTACTAGTTTAGGTCAAAATTTACTTTTCAAAATTTTACAATATTGTTCCGTTTTGAAGACCCGCGAATTCAAAAACATATTTTGTGGTATTGGAATGGTAAAATATTAAAAGCTTTACATTTCGCATTTTTTACATAAGGTCAAATATTGTTTTCATTGTTGGTGTTGGTAAAAAGAGTTCCTGGAGCTCTATAATTTTATCTAAATTTTGTCATAAAAAAAATTAATTTTCTCTTGTTTTTAAAATAATTCCGTTAATATTTTTTATTTGTTTGTTTCAAAAAAAGTGGATATCTCAATAATTATTGTGTAATGTCAACATTTCATTTGGAACATTATTTTGGTAATGTCTCTACAGTTCACTGTAAATGGTAACGTCACTGTAACAAGTGAATGTCGCAACTATAAAATGACGATATGTTAGTTCATTTTGGGGCGTATTAACATAAAGGATATACAAATATGTTTGTGGTACTGACACGGTGGACATTTTATGATGTTACATCATTGTGCAAAATTAAACAGCATACTTGATGAAGATGTTTTAAACAAGTGATTAGCAGCTATGAACAAAAAAGTTGGGTTATTAAAGCTGTTGTGTCATTTTTAATTATTTTTTACTACTTGAAATGTCACGAACAGTTTACCTTTCATATTTTTAAAGAATAATGAGAATAATTAAACAAAACCAAATAATTTTTTTCCTTTTAGGTAAAAATAAATAATTACTGATTTTTAACAACCGGAATTTTATTTTTTTCCGAAAACATTTTAACGCTTCATAAAGAGTAGATTTCAAAAGAAATCTCTAACTGAATGAAGTAAAATATAAATTTTAATTTAACCATTATTTAAAAAAAAAACTGTTTGTCATTATTCTTTGTTTCTATAAACAAATTATAATAAATCCAAGATTACCAGTTAGTGTATCAGCTTTAAAAAATCCCTACTTAGGCACTGGTAAAAAATTGAAATAAAGAATAATGATTTTGACAGAAAACGGAAAAACAAAATGATGTAAAATTCATATGATATTTTATGTCAGATTTTCCTTTTTGCATATACCTTATAGCGGGTATATACAAAAATGGCATAATATAAATAATATAATCCTAACGCGTTACGTTCTCCTGGTACAGTACAAGCTCGATAATCCAGATTATAAATAATATCTGTAATATAAAAACTTGGAGACTTGAAATATAAAGATAATAATTTATAAAAAATATGTTAATGCATGACCGGTTTTTGGTACGACTTTTAAATCTATATTTAAGGACGTTATTTGTTTTCAGTTAAATGGATATGTTCGTTTGAAAGCAATTGACGTTCTAAAATCTATTAAAGATTTAAGGTTAAACGTCAAAGACAATACACGGTTTAATGGCTTTCATGTTTTTTTAGGGTTCCGTACCCGAAGGTCAAACGGGACCCTATTACTAAGCCTCCGCTGTCCGTCTGTCTGTCTGTCTGTCAGCGGGCTGTATCTCAAGAACCGTAATAGGTAGAGAGTTGAAATTTTCACAGAGTATGTATTTCTATTGCCGCTAGAACAACAAATAATTAAAAAACCCCCAAAACTCCCCAAAGAGGAGCAAATTCAGTTTTTTGCTTATAAGTCGCTCAATTTAAATCAGACCGTTTCGAGACCTGTCTTAAACGAAAGAGCAGAAAATTTTACATAGATTTTGTATAACAGAATTCGTCGAAACACTTTTTTTATACAGCTTTATATAGAAATAAAATGTATAAATTCAATTTTGTCTAATCCATAGCATACACGGGGATCGTCTGTCTTCGTTTGTTGCATACTGTACTATGGGAATTTAAAAATTGCGTATGTTTTGTCTTAAAAAAAAGATTGCATTTGTTCAAAAACGAATGTCATTTCAAATCTTTTGACATTAGTGCAACGCCTTCTGAGTTAACGATTTGAATAACTAATTTTAATTATTAGAACATATTGCTTTGACAGATGCAAACGTCATTTTTGACATTTTTTACCATTCCAACACCATGGATGAGCGGAATGAAACCAAATTTTGGGAGGATATTTGATATGCAAATCTGAAGAGGCCTATTGTTTTTGAGAGACGTCGGCGCAAGCGCAAAAGAAATATATATTATAATGTTGTTTTTATAAGATAATAGTATACTTTTCATAACGGCTTATTATTTTGTTTTACAGGAGTTTTGTAAAATAAATTTTTGAAAAAAATCGGCGCATGCGTAGAAGAAATATATACTATAAGGCTGGTTTTTATATAATAACGGCATACTTTTCATAACGGTTTATTATTCTATCTATGTTTACAAAAGTTTTGTAAATTTTTTGGGAAAAATTGGCGCATGCGCAAAAGAAATATATGCAATAAAGTTGTTTTATATAACAATAGTATATATTTCATAATGGTTTAAAAGAAAGTTTTGTAAAAAGTTTTAGGGGGAAAGGCGGCGCATGCGCAGAAGAGATATGTGCTATAACATTGTTTTTATATAATAATGGCATATTTTTCATAATGGTTTAATATTCTAAAGTTTTGTATATTTTTTTTTTTTTGGGGAAATCGGCGTATGCGCAACAGAGATATTTGCCATAACGTTGTTATTTGATATAATGGTATATTTATCAAAACTTTATATTATTTTATTCTACAAGAAATGTTTGTAAAAAAAGTGTTTATAATATAAAAACGCCGGGGTGTATTATTGTAAAATTTCACGCCTTGAAATTCTTGAACTACTTGCATACTCCCACTGGTTACATATTGTTATAGCGCCTCTCTTGTTTCTTTTACAAAAGTATTTAAAAAGTACATAGTGTACGGAACCCTTCGTGTGAGAGTCCGACTCACACTTGACCGGTTTTTTATCTTTATTTATAATGGAAATTTTAGACAAGAAAAATAACTTAATAAATTGTATAATATTGTACTCGTAACTTTATTTTATACCAATTACTGATCAAAACGTTGATGGCAAATAATGACAACAGAAGCAATTTTGTACAAGTAGAGCTAACGTCAAAAAGCTATTTAGTTCTCGATATTTGTTTGAAATTTTACCTTGTAGTGGTTTAGCGTACGTAGTTTAATGCGCGTTATTAACCATCTTCGTTCTCGATATTTGATTACTAAACTAAAAAAAAAATATTTAAGTAAACTTTATGAAGGATCATTCTGAAGTCGAATTGATAACCTCATTTTTATGTCTACAATATAGGTAAGTATACTAATATTATAAACAGAGAGTGCAAATTTTGTGAGTTTTTGTGAATGCGGAAGGTAATCTCCGAAACTACTCATCCGATTTCATAATTTTTTCACCGTTATTTAGAATGGACCCTCAGGATGGACATAGGCTATATAATAATAATAAATTTATTTTATCAAGTCGGGATACAAAATGTATCCATTTGACATGTCAAGTACATTAAAATACATATAGGTAGGTACATTATATAAAATATTACATTCTAAAATCATCTATATTATAGAGGCACGCTTCAGTCAAGATTACTTTTATTTTATTTTTAAACTTAAGTAGTGGCAAATTTTTTATTGGTTGAGGTAGAATATTGTAAAATTTTTGAGATGTATAGTGAAAATTATTCTGAGAACTGGATAGATTATACTTAGGTAGTCGCAGTGCTTCTTTATTTCTTGTGTCATAATTATGGTTATCTTTAATTCTGTTGAAGGATGATATATTTTCTTTGGCATACATTAACAAATGATATAGATATAGCGACGGCAGAGCCATTATTTTTAAATTTAAAATAAAAGCGTTTTTCGTGCAGGTGAATTTTGCAACGTAAGTCGACGAAAAAACGGTGGCAACCTAAAAATTCGTGCAAAGCTGGACCAGGCCTCTAGTATTTTATAAAATTCACAAACGTCAAACTTCAAACTAGACATAGTTATGGACGTTATTTCTGGTTAGCTCTACTCTATGGATAATAGTCCAAAGTTATTTTTTAAACAATCACGTAAGATCTTCGATCATTAAGGCGAAAAGGTAAGATGTAACAGCTTACACCAATCGTGTGAAATAATAAAACGTATACTATAGAGTCACAGCATAACAATAATTTTAGTATACATTTTTTTTACATAAAATTCTATTGAAATATTATAGCGTCATTGCAGATTAAAATTTACATAAAATTTTATTAATATTTAAAATCATTAATAGAATATAAACAAAGTGAATACACACCCCTTATCTGATTTTTTAAAATATGACAGTGTAGTTGAGTTAAGGTAGGTGCTATTTATTCGTATTTCAGGACTATTGTAGAATAATGATAAGTTAAAGGTCGCTGGCTGTGAAGATGGAAATGACGTCACTATGGGTTCTCTATTTTGCCATACGTTTAGTAAACATGTTTTTTTTCCACTGCTCTAGTAAAAATCAGTCTATAGATTTTAAAATACACCTATCAACGTAGTGATGGAAGTTGAGTTTATGAAAGAAGGCGCGGCTTTGGACTGTACTTATGCAATATATACAAGTCTTGTAGATAAGTGAAGCATCACACGTCTTCCTTTAGTAAGTGTGACCTTTTGTCTCTGTCGTCGATGAAACCGGGGAGTCCCAGAGCAGCGCGACGGATAAGACCATGTTATGTTTAAATCTTTCCTGAGGGAATACTTTGTAACGGAAGTGACGTCACTATAGAGCCGATAGCGAAGAAACGGTATAAAGTTTTATGTGCTGGAAATATATTATTACAATATTGATACTTGTGCTTCTCTTTACACGTCTAGTAAAATACGTGTACTCCAGATAATAAACTCGTTTATGACCAAACGAAATTAAATCTATTACGCTCAGCCTAAATCCTAACTAATCCTGGAATTAATTAATCTGAAATTTCTCCCAGGTGAATTTGAAACTATTTTATAACAAAAATAATGTGGAGATATGGTACATCAGAACTTCTCTCGATAATAGTAGGGGGTTTAATACTTTTTTTTTCATTTTCAATTAATTTTAGATTATTGCGTTTAATTAATATACCTAACATAAATAGATTTCACTTGTCTGAAAATCATATATTTTTTAAGTCAAGGGAAATCTAATTAAAACGAAATGTGCATTGCGGCACACTAATTTGAGTCAAGACTGTAAATCCTGCCTACGAGGAAAGTTATGATTCATCATCAAGCAGAATAAAAAAAATATATATTAATTGTAGTCGATTTATAACAATGTATTTTGGATAGTCTGCTGGCTTCGCTGGCGGTGAAACTTAAGATTTTTGCTAGTTTTAAATTTTAAAACGAAACTATGCATAGATAAAGTTGCCATCCATAAAACAATAAACTAGAACAAGAAGCTCAAAAAAATTGAATTTTTGAGCTCAAAACCCGGACATAATGCCCAAGAAAACTTTTTATTTTACTGATGAAATTAAACAATATACCTTAATAATATAGAAATAGTATAGATGAATGTTTTTACCATCTTTGGTGCATCTTAACGTAGAAAAGTAAAGTAATCTGTGGAATTTCAGGAGCTTTTATTTAATTATATCTTTACTCTTTTTGGTAATTAAATTAAGGAGCCGTCAAAAAATTAGAAAAACCAAAAAATAACTCTTTCTTTATTCCAAAAAGCAAAAATAATTTTTTTCGAATTAAGGAAACAAAATTCTGCCATCGTCTCCTGATAAAAAAAGATTTATTTAGACAAAATAAAATTCGGAATTAAAAACAGGACAAATACGGAGAAATCCGAACGGATGGCAACCCTACACATAGAGCTTATTTAAAAAAAAAATAACTACATTGCTATGTAGTTACTTTCCAATTTGTGCATGTTTAAATTTTATTAAATTTAAAGTAAAAATACTTTACTGTTATGTTTAAGAGTTTAAGACTAGACAGGATGAGTTTTAAGTTGATGCTTTTTTTTTACAGCGTGTAAAAATCAAATAGACGAGCAAATATTTCAAATAGTTTTTTTATCAAAACTCAAAAATAAGAGAGAAACAGCCTTTCGAAGTTTAAATAAATGTTATTAAATTTTCTTTAATTTTGAGGTCGGTCCTGGGGTTATATTATGTCACTATGGAAATATGTTATTATTATCAAGTATTCACAGAAATTGTTCGAAGTTGTCCCCGTTTTGTTGGACACAAAGATGCGTGCGCCGTAGCCATGCTTCTGTACATGCTTGTAGTAGCGATAAGGGCCTTCCGCGAATTATTTGGGAAGCATTTTCGATTCGTGCTATCATTTCTTCGCGTGTATTAACCGGGCTTTTGAAGACTAAACTTTTCATCCACCCCCACAAGAAAAAATCCAAAGGGTTTAGGTACGGCGATCCTGGTGGCCACGCGACAGGTCCTCCACGACCGATCCACTGGTTACGAAACTGTTCATCTAAAAAATCTCGAACTTCACGCCTAAAAAGAGCCGGCGCCCCATCGTGCAATAACCACATGTTGCTTCGTACATTTAAAGGTACATCTTCCAGCAAACCAGGGAGAATATCTTGCAAAAAATGCAAGTAGTTGGCGCCGTTTAAACGCTCTGGTAAAATAAATGGTCTAATTAGCATGCCATTCACAATGCCTGCCCACACATTAGCGGAAAATCGAACTTGAAAATTAGTTCTTCGTACAGCTTTAGGATTCTCTACAGCCCAAACATGTGTGTTGGGGAAATTATTAATTCCATTGCGGGTAAACATGGCTTCATCCATCACCAAAGTCGATCTTAGAAAGTTGTTGTTGTTGGCATTTTGCTCTAAAAGCCAGTTGCAAAAATCGACTCTGCGTGGAAAATCCTCTGGCTTCAAAGCTTGAACCCGTTGAACGTGGTAAGGATGAAGCTGATTTTCGTGCAGAGTGTTGCAAACTTTCGTCTGACTTACTTGAACCTGGGAAGCGATTACACGAGTGCTTGTCGTTGGATCCTCATGCACTAAATCCAGAATGTGTTCCTCTCGCTGAGCATTTCTAAGATGCCTCGGTCGTCCTGCGCGTCCTCCACGATGCTCCCGTAAACTACCCGTTTCCCTAGACCTTTGAACAACATTCATAATTGTACGAGGGTTCGGATGAATCCGGTTGGGGAAACGATTTGCGTACAATCGCGATGCACCCGCGGCATTTTGACGACACTCTCCGTAAATTAATAACATGTCCACTAGTTCATTATCGTTATAAACATGAGCCATTCTCAAAAATAATTGAGGCACACACAATTCTCTCAAAAACAGAACAATACACATACTTGATAATAAAAACTTATGTCCATAGTGACATAATATAACCCCAGGACCGACCTCAAAATTAAAGAAAATTTAATAAAATTTATTTAAAATTCGAAAGGCTGTTTCTCTCTTATTTTTGAGTTTTGATAAAAAAACTATTTGAAATATTTGCTCGTTTATTTGATTTTTACACGCTGTAAAAAAAAGCATCAACTTAAAACTCACCCTATATACTTAAAGTCTATAATTCAAAATTTGTTTAGGTATTTAATACAGAAGAATGAATGATTATAATATTGTAAAGACTGCCGACAATGATAGCTCTGTTCCAAGCTCTCTGAGAATGGTAAAAAAACCGTAACAGTCTTGCGCAGTAGCTCAAAAACGGATACAAACAGTTTCGTCTTAGCTACTGCACAAGACAGTGACGGCTCTGTTACCATTCTAAGAGCTGTTATTAGGTTTGTTCCAAGCAGCCAACAAACAGTAAAGAAACCGTCACCCGCATGCACAGTAGCTAAAACTAAGCTGTTTGTATCGGTTTTGGAACAAGTTTTAGCTACTGCGCATGTGGGTGACGGTTTCCTTACCGTTTGCTGGCTGCTTGAAACATACCTATTGATTTTACATTTGAATGCAACGTTCGTTTATTTATATAATAAGCAATTTACAAAATATCTGGAACTACTTACTACACCATAAATAAGAGATTACCTGGAAATGAATTGTGTATTACCTATACTAAATAAAAGCCGATTCAAACAAATTAACTTATTTGTAAAGTTTACACATACCTAAGTTATAATTTTGTTTGAATTTGTTTTTATTTAATAATAATAAAATATAGTCTTACTCGATGATAATGTAATGTATAATTTACACCAGCGCTGGGCAATCTATGACTTCTAAAGAGCGACCAGCACTAATCTCTATCGTTTCAAGGGTCTCTATTGTTCGTTACGCATAGATAAATTTACGACTCCAAGTGAGACAAGTATAGTTTGCAGCTATGAAAGTTATGTACCTCTTTCACTCACTCTTACACTTGCTTATGGAAGCTATCTGGAGAGCTCCTAGGAGCTCAAAGAGCCGAGGTTTCTCAGCGCTGCATTACATTATCTTTTATTAGGACTATTTGTTTTATACTTGTGTGTGCAGCAATAATACAGCTGATTCACTTTTTAAAATTACAAAATATTAATCGCATTAAAATATTGCAAATTAGGAATTATTCACGAGAAATATTATTTTTTTTGGTTACAAAATTAATAAATTATTACAAAAATTACGATTGTCAATGTAATAAAATTAAAAAAAGACTTGTCAAACGATTAGAGACACGATCTCCCACCACCAACACCGGTACTCCCACCACATGGCTAAGCTTAAAATCATCTGGATAAGTGGAAGTGGATCAAATATGCGTTATAAGATTTTACCCTTACAGAAAACTAATATTTCATAAAAGCTTGAGAAATAAAAATTAACATAGCTTTTAATATTTCACGACCATCATGCAATAACAATGAATGAAATATTATCATAAATAGACAGTCATTTTCAACGCTTTGAAAATATAAAAAGATCGTTTCACAAATACTTTATACAAATAAAAGCATAAAAAGCTATTCGAAATGAAGCAATTATAAAGCAATTTGAAGAGAAACTAATAATTTATCAGGAACAAACAGAATGACTACATTACAGTAGTTTTTATTAAAACAAACACTAACAAGTTAGTATATACTATATATGAACATAATATAATAATATATATTAATTATATATATATATATAATGGTGTTAAATTTTACTAAACTTACATAGATAAAGAGGAAAAATCTAAAATTCTGAAATTGTTAATCAAGAGGATACGTTAGTGTTCAAAATATTCATTTGAATAAATGACGAGAGAGAAAATGACGCCTGAACTCGAAATATAAACTTTGACATGCGTAATGCTTATTCTTTGAACCGGAGAGATACGAGTTCGACGATTTTTCTCGCTCCAAAGACTGGAACTTTAAAAGAATACCCATACAAATAAATAAATATTCATATTTAAGAGATATTTGTATTTTAAACGAAAGTTTTTTGTAAGTTTACCTTTTCTAGCACCCTCAAAGATATACGCATACCCATTAAAAAAGTTCTCCTTCCTGTTTTGAAACTTGTTAGAAAAACTGCTTAAATGCGTATAGGATCTTTTGATTGAGCAAAAATCTGGCACCAAACCTCACTCGAACAAAGTCGAATGAACAGCTAGTAAAAATTAAAATTTGAAAAGTCAATGGATAATAAAAACAAAATGTATTCCTAATTAAATTATATCGGAGTTTATATAATGTAACTTCGAATTTGTTTATTATTTATTCGTATAGATAATATTGTTTAGTAGAGCAAAGTTTTATAATAAATATATTATGTAAACAAATTTAAAATATGTTTAAATTCTAAAATAATCCATCGAAGAATCTGAACTATGGAAACATATTTAAAATATTGCAACGGTTTAAAATGTTAAAAAGATTTTGAGCAATGGCAGTATTTAGCATTTTAAACTTTCAAAACTGAGAAACTCTTATGTAGTTTATACAAACTTGTGAAATTAGAAGACAAAATTTTCTAAAAAAAGATATCGAACTATAAATTTGCACAAATATAAAAACATTGACCATCTAAAAATATTTGTTTTATACGTAACTTGATTATGACGCAAGCCACTAGTATTATGTTAATTTCAAATCAATGTTTGATATGTACAAAAAAAGAGATTGCATATTTTATAGTACTCACTACAAAAGTAAAATATACAATTCTAAAAAGAAAACAAACAAAAACATAACTGTCACCGACCACCGGGAGCAAACCTACAACCTTTAGGTTACGAGGTAAGTATTCTACCTCGCCGTCGACTGAGTTTAATGTTCTACAGCCAGTTTTATAATATACGGCATACGCGCATTGCGACACGTTCGTTACATTTTTAATCTCAAGAATCAGTTATATTCTACAGTGCCAAAGAATTTTACTTCAAAAAATATAATTAACTATTATAGCTAATTCATAGAGGTAAATGCAATATAATACGCAAGAAGACCAACAGAAACAATGTGTTCTTTAGAATAGACCTGAAGGACACGTAAATGTTTATTGTACACATATATAAAAATCAATTTACATAAAAATATTTAGAACCCTTTTTTGGGAGTGTAACATCATTAACAAAACCTATGAACTCAGGGATGCGTGCAGTAAACAAGAGGATATATCATGTATCTCTTTTATGTAGTCAGGAAATTAACTAACTGGTATATCGAGAAAAAATAAAAAGTTTGTATCACACAGCTAGATTCATGTTATTTCCTTCAGTTGAATATATAACGAAGTATATAGACAAGAGGTATAATTAAAAGCACAGAAAAAGCCAAAAAAAACTCCAATGATAAATAAATACTTATAGTAAACATTTTTATGATGAAAACGAAACTGTTGCAACTAATATTATATAAAATTTATTCTTTAATAAATGAATTATTATAATTCAGAACATTATAAAGAGTATTATTTATGTAACTTCAAATGCTTCAAGTTTCGAAAATATTTTTAACGTGTTAACTGATTTACACGTTCATCGTTACATTAAAATTTACAGTTCTCAATTGGGATCGGTTGGTCTCGATATATGAGAACATTCTGTATAGTAGTTATACACATATAGTCTCACATTCATAGGGCATCTGTGGAGGGTCAGTTGTCAGTGTGAATCAGGTAGGCAGTTAGAATGTATATCGCACCTATAAGAAACTCCATAAATCAGTTCACCGCGAAACTGTGGATGTTGCGGTGGTCCAGTGCTAGTTGGATATATATTGTATGTGAACAGGGGCATCATTGTATCTCTCTTAGCCACAGGTCATATACACACTCTACGTACTTCATTCCATCAAAAAGAATAATCGTTGTCAGGTCTGTTATCTATAGGATCAATGTAAACAAAAAATCGTATATTTGTGCAAAAAAAAGCAAGCACTGAAATTTCATTAACTTTTTATTTTGAAAAATAAATTGCAGGCGAAGTATTTCATGGCAAACGAATTCAAATCATTAAAATTTGAGGCTGTTTATAATTTTGATGATATTTTATCGCTCGTTTAGAACAAGCTCTCAGTTTCGAAAATCTAATTAGAAAATTTTTAAAGCTATCAATTGACATTTCAGTTTACAGTAATATCATGACATGTCGATGTACTTTAATAAAAATTATTTTTGAAACTGAATTATAGAAAACCTGTATCTGATGCAATCATATTTGTGAAATGATTTGTAAAGCGTAGATAAAATAAAAGCTAGCTTTTATTTGTGACTTTGCTTGCACGTTGGTTTTGCTGCAGATTCGTTCGTACAATAATAATGTAAAGTGTAATAAAAATAATTCTCTACTTTCAGTTTGAGTATTGTTATTTAGAATCATTTCAGCCGTTTTAAAGTAATTTTGGTGCAGAGATAGGCATATACACGAAATTAACGCAAAGTTCTTCCGTATAGGAAATATATAAAAATATCCAAAAACTCTGCTAGATAACAAAATGACGGGCAGATTGGGTGGCCATTTCTTTTCCAAGATCATTAAAATTGATTTATTGCATTTATTAGAACTTACTTATATAATACGATTGTTTAAAAACGGTGTTCAATATATTTATGAACGATGTTCCATTTTCATTTTATTAACGTTTACTTATAAGTATTTGTTTTGTGATTAGATGAGTAACCTGTCGAACTCCGAAATAATCAATATTTTTTCCAATTCAACATAAGTTTTTATTTTAAGGTTTTCTTGTAGTCCATTTTCTCCTGCGCCTATAATTGTTTTCAAGCATTACGATTCATCATTCTTGCAGGCCGTGATCAGATTGTAATAATTCATATATCTTCTCGGACTAAAAAAAAAATAAGAGACAAGGAGCTTCCGTTTTTTTGATCCCCAAAGCTCCGTTGTCATTGACTCAAAAGTCTACTATAATTAAAAAGATAATATTATGAGACTGTTGCTCTGGGTGTAAGATTTTTTTAAAGACTTTCGATTACGGTTTAAGATATTCCAGTGAAGTATGAATTTTGAAAAAAACTAAAATTCGAATTAATCAAGTTTTTAGATGTAAATGTTACTGAATTGGGTAAACGGGTAAATCTTTTAAATAATCTTATTCTTCGCGGACTTATTTCTTAGCGACAATACGGTAGAAACCATGTGGTAATATATATATACATAGACACAAATGCTCAGCCACGGACGGTTCCCAACGGAATTACATTTACTTACTTTCAACCAAAGCAATTCAAACAGGTTCAACGACGTTTCTCCAGTACGTACAACAGATGTTATCACATTTTTTTGTTCGCAGGAGTATATTTGTTTAAACCTTTAGGCGTTACGTTCTTTGCACGAAAATGAAAGTATCAAGTTATTATTTTTCATATGATTATAATATGCAGCTTTGTAACATTCATTTCTTATACCACCTCAGGTGCAATTTAACGCTCTTTTCAAAACTGAAAACCACTCAAATAATAATAATTATTATTATTATATTTTGTTTATTTCATACATATACACATGTGTACAGGAAACCGTCAAATATATAATAAAAATTGCATAACAACGAATACCGATTTAAAAGTAGCATTTATATAGTCCAGTAAATAAACCGGAAAATCTGGAAAAGTAGTGGAACAGCTCCGATTTCAAAAATTCTTTTTTTCCTTGATTTCTTAGGCCCTCAGGAACATTCATCACCAGTAACCTCCGCCTCACTCCGAAAATTGGATAAAGTAGGGTGGTTTTAACCCTCTCAAAATAACCCGCCAGTAAAATAGTGGAAAAAAATTTTGAAAAATAAAAATTTTGTCTTAAAAGTCGACTTTCGGGGGTTTTCGAGGTCGCTGATTACGAATCCGAGGTCTGTAATCAAGTGCGCGAAATTTTAAAAAATTGAATGCCATATTTTTAAATAAACCATTGAAGGTTTATTAAAAAAATGGCATTCAATTTTTTAAAATTTCGCGCTCTAAAATGGCGATATCTCGCGGATTCTTTTTTTTGTCAACTTTTGTTATAACTTTTTTTTCCTCAATAATAATGGCCGAGTTATAAGGCAAAAACGGGTTTTTCGGAACTTTAAAAGCGACATATCCCCCACCGCCTCCTACGAAAGTCAGTCACAAGCTATACAAAAATGTCGGGAGAGCTCGACTCTACAATTTTTGAAGGAAAGATTTTTCGATTCGAGACACTCCGGATGCAAGGCTATTTTTCCCAATCCACTTCATTAATAGTATTTTTGAAATTCTTTGTAAAACATATTTTTACTATCGTTATCTATTATAAAAAATATAAATTCACGATAAATTGTACTTAACACTGTCAAACAATTGCACAAAGAACTTTCACGAAGCGTCAAAATAGTAAGTACGTCAGATTGTGTAACTTAGATGAACATGAAGCACCGCGTGAAATATGTAATTTCATGAACTACCTAGGTCTTAGTCAATTGGTGTAATTCAAATAAGATACACAAACTGCCGGTAGGTTATGAAATGTCTCGATTTTTACAATCTGACGGATTCCATTATGTGACTACAACATATATATTATATATATCGTGTGTGTGCAAATGTATATAAATATTTCCAAAAATTATGGCAAATTGTTCAAGAGGCTATGAAACATCGAGAAATTTTGATCCGACCTCTAGGTTCCGCCATCCGACCAAAGCCAATAGTGTATGTGCCATATGCAGACTAATAAAAATTAAACTATCTCACCGAATTTGTTGTTTCAAAATGAAAGCATAATAGATTTAAATGTTGTTACAGCTTTATTGGTTTTTGTTGATTTTCAGTAAAGAAACAAACTGCGTTTACATAACTAAACTCTAATTCAAATTTGTTTTGTCATTTAGCTGTTACATCTATATAGTATTAAGTGGAAGTTAATTTATTACATCTCAAGAGAGAAATGTGAGTTTACATAACAAAATTATAGTTTGGCTTAATTAAAGCAAAATAATTCTCTAGGGTATAACATTACAATAAAATATGTGAAACAGACAACGCCGTTACATTTAAATACGGTTTTAATGTTCCAGGAAACTTGCTAATTTAAAAACTTTTGATTTTATTTTCAAAGAAAGCTCGGACAAAACCCTTCACACAAAATAAATATTTCTTAATACGTGAATTGTTGCATTTGAATGTATCATTATTATGCGAATTCAAATTCGAATAAAAGCAGTTTTGTGGATCAACAAAGTTTTTCCTAACAAGAAACGAAGATACTATTATAAACTAGGCTACGCATAGGGTACACAAAATTAACACATAGCCGCCTCCTAACTAAAGACAATTCACTAATTTGTTATAAGTGCAACACTGTGATAACCGTCCGCCACGTCGTAACAGACTGCAGAAAGTATGAGCCATATAAATATAAATTAACAAACGATCTAAAACAAAACCTACAAAATGAAAAACTATCTACAGAAAAAATTTTAAACTTTGTAAATAAAAATAACTTAAGCCTAGCACTATAAATTAATCGAATGGTATTAATGTTCAAAGCACCCTACTAGTATTTAAATAACGAACACTTGTAAATTTGTTTCTGTTTTGTAATACTATTGTATTATTCAAAGCAATGGCACGTCAATCCGGTGTCGGAGAGGCAACCGGATGGCGAGTGGTAATCTGGGCCTATGAGTGGTGCAGAACCCCCTGGTAGCGGCCAATGTGACCCCAAATGGACGGGGGCGGCGATATGGGGGTGGGGCAAACTCGAAAAATGTTTGAAAAGGCAACCGGATAAAAATGCGGTTGCATTGAAGGAAATACCCTAATTATATAATAATTTTTTTTGCCATCCGAAACACGCGGGCCGTTTTTGCACTAGCGAATAAAAAAAAATAAAAAAAAACTGAAAAGGCAACCGCTTCAAAATTAGTGAGCATACTTATTGACACCACCAAACGTTGGAAAAAAATTGCCATCTGATCCTGATGGGCAGTTTCGGAGAAACAACCCCTCAAAGTCGCCGAAAAACTCTTTTTTTCGATTTTTTCAACAATAAGTAAAAAAAACACACTAAAATTGTTCAAATCGGATGGCATTCGAAATTTATACTGTCCTAAGTATAAATAATAGTGTGTATCAATGCCATCCGATTTCGATTAAATTTACCCCTATTTAGCCAACCCCCAAAACTCAATAACAATAAAAATAATGCCATACGCTGCATAAAATTGTTATTTTCATGAGTTTTGGCGGGTGGCTAAATAGGGGTAAATTTAATCGAAATCGGATGGCATTGACACACACTATTATTTATACTTAGGACAGTATAAATTTCGAATGCCATCCGATTTGAACAATTTTTAGTGTGTTTTTTTACTTATTGTTGAAAAAATCGAAAAAAAGGGTTTTTCGGCGACTTTGAGGGGTTGTTTCTCCGAAACTGCCCATCAGGATCGGATGGCAATTTTTTTCCAACGTTTGGTGGTGTCAATAAGTATGCTCACTAATTTTGAAGCGGTTGCCTTTTCAGTTTTTTTTTTATTTTTTTTTTATTCGCTAGTGCAAAAACGGCCCGCGTGTTTCGGATGGCAAAAAAAAATTATTATATAATTAGGGTATTTCCTTCAATGTAACCGCATTTTTATCCGGTTGCCTTTTCAAACATTTTTCGAATTTGCCCCACCCCCATATCGCCGCCCCCGTCCATTTGGGGTCACTTTGGCCGCTACCAGGGGGTTCTGCACCACTCATAGGCCCAGATTACCACTCGCCATCCGGTTGCCTCTCCGACACCGGATTGACGTGCCATTGCTTTGAATATATAACTTGTAAGGTGGCAATAACCTATTTGTCGACCCACCTATGTAAATAAAAAAAAAAAAAATAAATTTCAAACTTCTTATAATTTTAAAACGTAAATTGACTGATTATCAATTCAGATTTTTATAATCTGATCCCTATAGGTCCCAACTGCCCCATAATTCAACCGACGTCAATAGTGTATGTGCTACATACCATGTATATTGTATAGGATAATGTTCTAAAATAAAAATCTAGATGTCGAAAAACTCAATATTAAAACGCATTTTAATTTATACTTTGGTAGTGAACAGGTAGAAAAATTTGCTGTTCTTCAATCTATTATTAGGAGAAATGGGAATCAATTTTTATGCAAAACTTTTATTTCTGAAATGTATCCTTTTTGTGTTTTGGTATATTATAAACCTCTGATCTGTACGATTGGAAATTTGTTAACAAAATGGGAAGAGAATTTTGTATTTATTAAAATTTTATTGTAGGTAAATAAACATTTAAAATAAAAAATAAAAAATTCGCAGGATTGCGAATTCAAATATTAGCTTTTTTAAATGTACGCCGTTTAAGCGAAGAGCTGGCTACGGAGAAAATGGGTGACTCAGTGCAGAGGTGAAAATTTGCAGAATAATAGGAGATAGTACAAGTAAGTAGGGAAAAAATTGCCAGAAGGCTAGGCGGAAGATAAAGAGCCGCCAGAAGGCGCTAATGTTGCGAAAAATCAGTGCATTTCTGGCAATTTCTATACTTATTCTGTAATTCAAAACTAGATTATATATTATTATACATTATATTGTTATAAGGGCATACTGAAAATTCAAACATGATATAATAATTACATACGACAAATATTCACAATTAATAATGTCATTTTGATAGAAATAAAATTAAATAAATTAATAAAATTACGTTGTTATAACGACGTAATTTTATTAATGAAAATATATGACGATTAATTTATTTCTATCAAAATGTCATTAATAATTTTGAATATTTGTCGAATGTAATTATTATATCATGTTTGAATTTTCAGTGTGCCCTTATAACTATATAATGTATAATATATATAATATATAATCTAGTCTTGAATTACAGAATAAGTATAGAAATTGCCAGAAGTGCACTGATTTTTCGCAACATTAGCGCCTTCTGGAGGCTCTTTATCTTCCGCTTAGCCTTCTGGCAATTTTTTCCCTACTTACTTGTACTATCTCCTATTATTCTGCAAATTTTCAGCTCTTCACCGAGTCACTCATTTTCTCCGTAGCCAGCTCTAAGCCCATTTCGTCTATATATATTTAGACTTGTTCATGTACAGAAAATTAAATAATTATTTATTATCACTATGGACACGATATCTAATATAAATTTAAAATAAAATTACAACTTTTATTGTAACATTAATAAGATTTTATAACAGTTTTTACTACACTGAGCCGTTCATAGATGAATAAATAAACAAACGTCATCTAATTAGCAAAACTACCAAATGCATATAAATGCAGATTAAATCGGTAGCTAAAATGCACTAGCATTTAGCGTTCCGATGCACCTAATATGCATTAGCGTAGAAAATAAAGTTCACTTTGTAGACAGCACGGTAGGTTTAAGCCAAAGACTTGTGGTCGAACCGCATCTGCAGAACTATGTACTGTTAATACAGCTTACAATTATTGTCCAAGGCCTTCCTAACTGAACTGCAGCAAACTGCAGACAAATCGATAATAGGTCTGATTTAAAACTATTGAGAGACCAACTCGGAAAAAACAGATTGCTGTACAAAAATTGTGTATAATATGCTGTTCATGCGGATGCGTATATTATTTAGATAGCATATGATTTGCGCGAATCTCAATAATGTTTTGTTCTACCCCCTATACAATAGCTACTTTTCATGCACGTATACCGGCACGTAAAGTGACCCATTACAGACCGGTGACGAGAAATGCGTTTTTTCTTACTTTCTCTCACATGTGTCCAGAAAAGTAAAAGATAGCATTTTGGGTAGTAGCATTTAGTAGATGTGTTTCGTTGAAGTTATTTTCCCAACAGCCCCAGTAGGTGTGTTTGCCATTTGAGTCACCAAAGTGTAGCGTGGACAGTGGACACATTGCTGTTAAATATTAGCCTGAGGTCATTGTCCTGAATTCTTAGATTCAGTTCGAGATATGCTGAAATTATCTTCAGATCGGTGCTGTTTTGTAACGTTATTTGAACCGCCGTGGCTTCTATGGTTGCAGGCCCGGGGAGAATAATTTCAAATTTTGCTACGTTTCTTTGAATGATTATCGCAACATCACCGGATGCACCGGGAGCGTCGCGATCTTTTCGGTATCAAAAAATTGCAAGGACGCCTATAGGTAGGATATCGTATTTGTCAAACAACAATTGCGACCCATAAATAGTCCATAAGTGCGTCATACGAACACTATAGAACCCTATCGTGT
Source organism: Xanthostigma xanthostigma (assembly GCA_963575645.1). Taxonomy (NCBI): domain Eukaryota; kingdom Metazoa; phylum Arthropoda; class Insecta; order Raphidioptera; family Raphidiidae; genus Xanthostigma; species Xanthostigma xanthostigma. The sequence goes on from OY754471.1 coordinate 27,358,150, forward strand.
GTATGTTTAGCACGTGTTTGATCGGTTTTTATAAAATAACAAAAAAAATATAGAAAAAGATATAGAAAAAGATTTTTATACTTTCGAAGTAAACTTTTTCCAACGAAGTGTCACATTCTGAATAAAATAAAAAAACATGTTTTTTATTCTTTTTATTTACAGGTCGCAGGGGGTGCAATTGTATTTTACTACAAATTACAACCGTTTAGAACTTAAGAAGTTAGAAACCCGTGACAGACGGAGAAACTGTCGGACAACATCTTTTTAATAAAAATATTTTTATTTTAATATGGAAGTATGGAATGACGTCTTACTTTTGAATTGTAATAAAATTGTTTTTGTGTCGTTTTCACAGCGAGTTAATACCTATTTTAGGTTCAGGGTAGTACAGTGCCCAACTGCACGGCTTGTACTAATAATAAACAATTTGTATACCTATGAAAGCTCGTATATTACTTGAACTATATAGTAAATGTGAAATAAACAGGAAACAATTAACTGTTTTGATTATAATTTGTTAATCGATATGTCATTGTTGTCAATAAAGTATCAATTATGACAAGGTATTTTTGCGAAAAAATAATTTTATTACGCGATAATGGCCATAGAAGCCGATTCACTCCTTTTAAAATAAAAAAAAATAAGTAATTGGAATGCGTTAGTTATATAAAGCAACAAATGGACATTGGACAGTGTAGATTTTCTTAGTTTATTGTAAAAGGTGGTCAATCAAGTAATAAAACGGAAAATTTGAATGTTATTTGACGTGGCAGTTTAGTTCATATTTAACAACAATAATAAGTTAATTAATAACACAGCACGAATTTATCTCTGTAAACTGTAAACGTCAAAGTAACTACAAAAATCCTGAAGTCTTCACAAAAAATAATAATGTCTTATCCTCTGATCATTTCACAAAAAAATCTCCACTACTTTAAATATTTTTAGAATTAGTACAACTATGTACTTCACAAAAAGCCTAAATAATAAATAATAAACAAATAAATAATACACAAATGGTTTCACAAAAAAAAAAAAAAAACTGTAGCTACTTAAACATAGATTGTTTAAGTAGCTACAATTTTTTTAGAAGGTACAAAAAATCGTAAATTACTAACGAACTCCTTCAAATTTTCGTATATTGGGGGATTGTCACCGAGTGTTGACATGTATTAGACAAAGAGGCGGGAAATTGGATTTCTACAATCTAAAGACGGTTAAATCTGTGTATAGCAGGTTGAAGGATCCTGTACCGCTTTATCAGCAGTCTGGTTTGGTATACAAAATTCCATGTTCTTGTGGACTTTTATTGTATTGGACAGACTAAACAGAAACTAGAAGAGCGGCTTAAATAGTACAGAAATGATTGTAGGAATGTAAATTTTCCTGAAGACTAATAAAACAGCGTTGGCTAACCATCATTTCGACACATAACATAGCTTATGTTTTGATCAAGTATCGGTTTTACATCGGGAGCAGAATATGATCAAAAGGAACTTGAGTGAAATGGTTATCATAAAACTAAACAGGACTGTGAAGTTACGTTCAGACACACAAGGCTTGAATATTGTTTATAATGACATTTTAACAAAATTGCTAGGTTTTTTGCGGTCTTAGTACTAGATGGTATTTAGACATATTTTCATACTTTTTTATATGCTAGGAAAGTATCTTTGACACGCGAACTTTGCGCACACTTGTGTTTGATTTTTTAAAATCTGGTTTAGTCAAAACTTGCAAAGACATGGAAACCAGCTTTATTCTTCACTATATAAAATATTTACGCACAATGTCAGTAATAAGAATCTACATAATTGATAAACATTTTTTATTTCATGATTTTTTAAATCCTATTTTTGTTAACAAAATAACAATTATGATATTTTTCATGTATTTAATAATGATTACAGACGTAAAATAAAATTTAATTACCCGTGACGATGTACTGCTGCAATCCATTTTTTTTCTTCTCTAATTCATAAGAAAAGCCAGAAGAACAGTGGAATTGTAATTCTGGATTTTTAGTTGGTGTATTTTTACAATCAGCAACACAGCATTTACGATTTGATAGTTTTTTCCCATTTTATTAACAATCAATCCTTATTAAATACATGTGGCACTAAGGTTTGACTGAACCAAAATTAAAAAATATTGACATTTGATATAGGATAATAAGAAAATAAAATTTCTGATATTGCGTGAGGTGACGCGGGTAATGGCTTGTATTCAATATGATATTTGATATTCGTTGCCATGGCTACCTACATAATATGTTCACGTCATGTAAAAATTAATTAAAGCGTGCTCAACTGTAGTTTATTTCAGACAGATCTACAAAACAAAACAGCAGCTGATTTTTTTTTATTTTCAAAATATTTTTGAAACTATAAAGTTAAGAAAAAAATTTTTAACGAAACTTTGTTGAAATAATAAATAGAATAATAAGCCGTCTTGAAAAGTATATCATAAATATATAAAAATTTTCCCCAAAAACAATAGGGCTCTTCATATTTGCATAGCAAACATCCTCTCAAAATTTGATTTCAATCCGCTCATCCGTTTGATCTGTATCGTGCTCACAGACCAACAAACAGGCATAAAGAATTTTTCCAAAAATATATTTTTTGGATGGGGACCTCAAAATGAAAAGATATTGTAATATTTTGAACAGTGATTTTTGACCTAAGCTAGTCCAATTCCCCACTTGTGGGTTAGAATGGTAAAAAAAATTATTATGAATTTTTGTAATATTTTTCGCAATTTTTCGCATTTGACTTGTTTATTTTTGTCTACATTCCTGTATAGACCATTGCAGTTAGCTTTTGACAAGGACAAAATTAATAACAGAAAACGAATGATGAGGAAGGGAAGAAACTGCCGTCAGAAATACAGAAACCAAAAATTCAAATGCGTAAAAGGCCGGAGGGATGTGGGGGGCACATTTTAGGGGTCAAACGCGGTTTTTCGTTATTTCCGGCGAAAGTTGACCTCCAATCGAAAAATATTGTAAGGCAATGTTGTAGGTATTAAAAGGATCTACAACTTTTATGAATATAATTTTTTCACATAACCTTAAAGATTCAGAGAAATATCATAAAAACCGTGTAAAAGAAAAAAAAGATTGATAATATTTAATACTCGTCGTTACTCGCGTCACCGCACGTCATAACAGATATTTTATTTTTTTTATTATTTTTTTGAAGTTGGAATGGTTGGAATGTTCACGCCGTCCATTTGGCTGGAATTTTTTTTAACAGAATTAATTTTGTTTAAGCGATTTGAACTTGCAACAAACGTAGCTACGTTTGGTGAATTTAATTATCGTTATTTATTCCAAGAAAGAGCTATTTGAAGAATAAATCCGCCGGAGAAATAACTAGCTATGTTTCGTGAAACGGGTCTTAGTGGAATATATAAAACTAAAGTGAAATCTTTGTTTCAGAAAAGACAATTACGTAATTTCTCCAAACTACTTAGAGTCATCTACTAGTTGTTTTTAAAAACCCCGCTGCGCTGGAAGAGAGTAAGTAGATGAGAAATGCATCATCGTTTAATTTAATGCCAGATTTATATTTTCATTTCGTTTCTTTTCTCTGGAAAGATTTAAGTCTAGTTTGTAGAAGGTAATAGAATAGGAAAGCAAATGGTATGCTTTCAGTGTTCAGTAACACTGGTAATGGCATTATACACAGAATGCACACGAACACAGAGTCTCAGAGGATTCTGGACAAACGTGCAATGAACGAAACTGACCTCAACCAGTTCACACTGCAACGAATATATATACCGAATGCAGAAATGAATTTTATTCTCTAAACTACTCACTGACGACCGAATACATCCTTCTAATAATTATTAACACCGCACTTAAAATATCGAAATAAAATGGATAACATGCAAATGACAACGCAACAAATACTACCTACCGTGCGTCGTTTGTAACGTAAAAAAGAAACTATGTATTTTACACTACACACTACAGAATTAAAACTTGTGTAATTAATAAAAAAAGAATATTAACATGAATAAGAAAATTAATTATTAGCCGCGACCTCCGGGATCAAAACTAGGACTTTTAGGTTACGAGGCTAACGTTCTACCTCGCGACCACTTTAGTAATTAATATGTATTCTACAGCCGGTTTTCATAGTACATTTTAGAGATACATTGCGACACGTTCCTTACATTTTCAATCTCAAGAGTCAATTTTACTCTACCGTGACAAAAAAGTTTTACAAGAAAACCTGGACAAGACGCGCGAATTAAATTTAGCGGACCAAGGTTCCGTGTCGTCATTCATATTTTTTATCTTTGAATTTCGAAAACTATGGCATCAAAACAGTTTGTCCGTAAAATGTAGGTACATATATCTAACACTACTTGATTTGAAATAGAAAGAGGAATTAGTTTTAGAGGTGCGTTTACAGGAAAATCTCGAAACTACGTAACATAAAATTCTCATAACAATAGTTTTGACGTCCGGGTCATTCTCATGAAAAATTTTGAAAATTTTTTTTCAATATATTTGGAATGTTTGATCCTTAAAAAAGGTGCTGTTAAAGTTTTATTGAAAATCTTAAGTATTTCGGGTTTACAGCCTTTTATATAATAAAAATTATGGAAGTGGTGCCCGTTGAAATTGGGCCGCAAGCCATAGAGTTGTGTCGAAAACAAAACAGTGCGCGCTTCATGTCTGCCGACCGACGAAGCACAAAAGAGACCAGGTTGGCAAAATCCGTTGAAGCTCACGAATCCTAAGAATATTATATAGAGCAGGCATCGTCGAATCGTAAGTCCATTTTTTCTAAATATATGAATCGGTTATTCAAAAGTTTCGACGTGTTTTCCTCGGAACGCCTTTTTTTGAAATGGGGATTAAAAGAAAAACTATTTAACCAATATCTCTTTTCAATTATGCCACGTTATTTTAGATACTGTTAGTTACCGCCCATCGTCAATTCACTCTGATATGTTGAAAATTTCATATTTTTTTTATTGGAAAAATCTTCAAAAACAAGTAGGTATGTATTACAACATTAAAATTTCAATGGCTGCCATTTTGTAAAATTTTGATTAAAAGATTCAAAATTACTAGGGACGAGAGTACCGTTCATACTGATTAAGAATCTCTTTGAAATTTTTGTGTCAGATAGTTCTGTAACTGGAAACCACTCCCGCCAGCTGACCATGACACGGCAGAAGCGCTGTGTTTGATTCACAAAAAGTGTTAAAAAACAAAAAAAAAAACATTTTTTTTTTAATTTTTTCGTGTACTATCTGAAGGTATCAATGAAGAAAAGCCTTTTGAAATGATTTCACTAATCCCCCTTGACCTTATATATAAGAAATATTTAATTATGGGAAAATATTCTTAGATTTTGACTATTAGTGAGATTTATAACTGTGCCAAAATTCAGTTTGATACCTTTATTTTGTTCAGAGATATTTAAATGTGACAGACATACGAACACGCGTACTAATGTAAGATTTTGTGATTCCGTTTTTTTCCTTTTGAAGAAATTAAACTCTGGTTTCTGTGTTAAAGATAAAGATATAAATGTTGGGCTTACTTAAAACTTTGTAATATTCAGAACATTGCGTGACCTGAACTAAATTAAAAAAATTAAATTATTTTTAATTTGAGGCAAAAACCTATCCTTCAAAAAATGATCGGGAACACAAAACAAAATTTAGGTAGGAGCAGCTAGACACTTCTTAAGGGAATGAAGTTCTATCGTAAACGTATACAAGATGGGTAAAAAATCAATCTTGTCTGAAAGGTCACTGCAATAAAACTCAATTATTTAAAGGTACGGCACTAGACGGCTCGAAATGGTGAAGAAAATTAGTCTCCAAGCTGTGTATTTTTTTCTGTCAATCGTTGTGTTCACGGTATTGAACATGGATCGATATTGTATAGGTTCTAATAATTTTAACCTGGGATTAAAAATTAGTGTAAATAACGTGGTCTGCAAAACATAAAAAAAAAATTTAAACGCAGAATTTGTTGGATGAAAGATAAACACTGTAATCCCTTTTCAAGATTGGAGAATAATGTGTCAGTTTTTCGATCGTCAATTTTTTTATATATTTTATACGGTTTATAAGAAAAATTATATCGACAATATAATTGATTACCTGAACTGCTTCAAATTCGTCAACAGCAACGGTTTTCAGGAAGATATTTCACGTGATTGAAATGGAGTTGCTACATTCTAAGCATTAATATGGATTTAATTCCATTATTATTGCCAATTACAATTTCGGAACAGTATCATAGCGCACAGAGTTCTCGCAAAGCACTCTGCTATATTTACACGAACTATTGCAAGATATTTTCGACTTCTAGTTCAGTGCATTTAGAAATATTTTATAGGTGTGACCCAAAAATTTCTGATACATTTTTTCTTTTGTTGCTCATTCGAAAGGGTCTTCGATGGAGACCTTAACTCTGAATTTGCGCATTCTCCAAATTGCGCCGTCCGCCGCCACCTTGGATTCTGTTTTTTTCTTTTCAATTGCTCATATCTCGCGTTCTAATAATCCCACAGCAATCGTTCTAGAGTCGTTGGACTCGTCAGGATTTACTCTTTAATTTATTGTCTATCAAGTAAAACTCTCCAATGTACTGGAAAAAAGTTATTAGCATCCAAAGTTACAAGTTCTTTGCCAAAAGTTCTTGCGCCTGGTTCTTCCGCGCGCATCTCTTTCCAGTGCATCTGAGACCCCTATCGACAATTTACTGTTTAAAGTAGATTCAATTTCCGGTATTTAAAAAAAATGCATTCCGATCGATTGATTCCTCGCCCGCCAATCCACGCTCGAAGTTGCGCTATTCATTTCGTGCTATTTTGAAGCCTCTAATACTCGCGCTTCGCGCTGCATTTCTCGGTTTTGTAACTAATATAACTCAAATTAATTAACCTTAACGACATATTTGTTAAATCTGTGCTAAGAACACGCGTTTTACATTAATTTTTTATTTAAATTTATAACTTAGATCAATATTGGCGTGTGTGAGTCGGACGAACATGTAAATATTTTGAGCCGGAGCGAGATTACCCCTCCCCCCGTTTTCGAGGATGCAAAATACGGTGGTGACATTAAAATTTTTCTTTGGGGTTGCGCAACCCCCCAAAACGGCCAAAAACCACCCTCGAACGTTATTCCCTTTCCGAAAAAAATGTTTTTTTCTTTTTTTGAGGATGCTGAGCATGGTGCTAGTGGTAAAAATTGCCACCGACTCTCGCCAATCCCTTCACCGACCAAATCTAAACCCCCAAACGGATGATTTTTTTTTTTCATATCACCAGCAAAATTGGGTTATCTCCCCGTTTCAGGGGATTCTGAGATTTAGCGGGTTATTAAGTGTCGCGAGCGATTTTCAACACCACCACCGTGCTCAGCATTCTCAAAAACAGGAAAAACACATTTTTTCGGAAAGGGAATAACGTAATGCGTGTTTAACCCCGTTCGAGGGTGGTTTTTAGCCGTTTGGGGGGGTTGCGCAACCTTAAAGAGAAATTTTAATATCACCACCGTGTTCCGAATCCTCGAAAATGAAGGGGGAATCTCGTTCCGGCTCAAAATATTTACATGTTTGTCCGACTCACACACGCCAATATTGATGTAAGTTATAAATTTAAGTAAAAAATTAATGTAAAACGCGTGTTCTTAGCACAGATTTAACGAATATGTCGTTAAGGTTAATTAATTTGAGTTATATTAGTTACAAAATAGAGAAATGCAGCGCGAAGCGCGAGTATTAGAGACTTCAAAATAGCACGAAATGAATAGCGCAACTTCGAGCGTGGTTTGGCGGGCGAGGAATCAACCGATCGGGATATTTTTTTTATATACTGGAAATTGAGTTTACTTGAAATAGTAAACTGTAAGTGGGGGTCTCAGATGCACTGAAAAGTGTTGCACGCGAAAAAACCGGGCGCAAGAACTTTTGGCAAAGAACTTGTAACTTTGAACGATAATAACTTTTTTCCAGTACATTGAAGAGTTTTTCTTGATATACCTACATTAAATTAAAGAGTAAATCCTGACGAGTCTAACGACTCCAGAACGATTGCTGTGGGATTATTAGAACGCGAGATATGAGTAATTGAAAAAAAAAACAGAACCCTAGGTGGTGGCGAACAGGACAATTTGGAGAATGCGCAAATTTAGGGTTAAGGTCTCCATTGAAGACCCTTTGAATGAGCAACAAAAGAAAAAATATATATCTGAAATTTTTGGGTCAATTCCTAAATGCACTGGGCTCTCCTCTCTACAAAATATCGGTATAAAAAGTTAAATTTTGATTCTGAGGGTTCATTTTAGAAATTGAAGAAAAAACTGTACTCAAGGATATCGTGATGGGTGTCAATCGAAAGCATATTGAAGCATGAAATCATCGGTATACATATGATGTTTTTTTTTTCAATTTTCAGCCCAACTGGAGGGTTAAAGGAGGTGTGTGTAAGGTGTAGGGGTGTTAAAAAAATTTGGATAACTGTTTAATACTCATCCCACCCTTTGTTGTTCTGAGCCCCCATATAATAAGCGCATATTTCAATAAAACAAAGTAATTTTTTAAATTTGAAAACACCGGGCCGGGGGAGGTAAAAGAGTGTATGTGGAGCGGGGGAGAGGATGTTAAAAATTTAGATAACTGTTTAACACTCCTCCCACCCTTCGTTGTTCTGAGCCCCTATATACTAATCATCTATTTTAATAAAACAAAGTAATAAAAAAATGATTTCACCCCCTTCCCTTTCGAGTCGCCAAAAAATCCTTTTTGGTACTATCATCTAATTCCAGCGCACAATAGAGTATCTGGTAAAAATTTGAAGCCAATCGGAGAGCTCCGGTTTTCGGAAATCCAGCCAACGTCTCTTCTGTGCATGCGCTGATTTTACCCAAAATGGTTTTTCTACTTATGTTTAATTATCCTGTCAAAAATTGGTTCGGATTGACTCGTCTGTTTGAAATAAAGTACTTATGTATTTAAAAACAGTTTGTAGGCCAGTAATAAGATTAATTAGGAAAATAGTCTCATGATTCTTAAAGTTTCAAATAATAATGACGTATTATTGTTAAAATCCAACGGTCGCGTATTGTTTATGTCAACATAAAACATAACAATAACATTTATACACACATAAATATAATATATATTGCATGTATGTGTTTTATATACAGAACAGCTCAATACAACAATTATATTGTAGCAAATTGAGATCTCTCCAGTATTACATTCTGCGATTGAGATCTAATGCTCGTTATTACAAATTGTCTCGTCTTCTTCTCTTTTACCATCTCACTTTATTTAATATTACATAAAATTCATTTCACACTTGTGCAAAGAAAACTGTATGAGCATAACATATTTAAAAATTGTAATTAAAATTCCGTAGACTGACTACGTTCATGAGCGTAAATAGATCCACAGCAAAACGAAGTGGTTGAAACAAAAACTAGTTAAAACTATTTCTAGTATGAAATATATATTATTGATAACAGACTTATCCATGCATATTCGAAAATACTTTTAATGTTGAAAACAAATTGCTTAGTTGAATTAATATTTTTCTTTATAAATATTAACAACATTTATAATATTTTTTACAGACACTATGGGCTATGTGCCACTCGTCGTGTAGTTCTAACTGGCGATTTTTGTTTTAAATTGTCACAATTTCTTTTAGAAAGAAGAGAAAAAAGAAAAATTATTTATCCAGTGAATGGCTAGTGATTAACTAAACCCTAGTTATATATAAGATAAGTTTTCTAAAATTTTTAATTAAAATGTATTTTGTGTGTCATTTTTTTACATTCTCGCACATTTAAATTACGTGTGATGTGACAGAACGCGTGATTTTGCCAAATGTCAATTTTTCTTTGTTTTTACAGAATACTTTAAAGAAAGATCAACTATCATCGACTACCTTGTGGATAACAGTTATTAAATATTAATCAAACTATTAAACCCCAAATCCACTTTATTCACTTATAATATTATAGAATTAATTAAAAAAGTATTTCTCTCGCATAGACGCGACAAACCATAGTAAGGAACTTTGCATAGGTTTTTTTATTATTGCGCCGTGTGCTAGACATTGGGAAATAGTTTAGCTCCACGCCACCCATTTGCTCATAGCTCATAGTCGATAATATTGTTTGGTAGTATACAAATACCGTATATACGTTATTATGTATTATAATATACTTTTTATAAATGACTACTTTTCATGCTTGTAAAGAAAATTAAACAAATAATCTGTCAGTTGCGATTTCAAACGTATGAGCAACAGAGACAGAAAAATAGATGCACTTTTTGTAAACAACCCAAATAGATTCCAATTTGGTCGAACACTGTCATATTTATTATACAGAGTGTTTCAAAAATCCCGGAACAGCTCATTATTCTTTATCGGGAAAGCCGGACTAAAAATGTTAAAATGGTTTTCTTAATAATTTCTTGTCTACGGAATGGCGCAATTAAAAAGGTCTAAAATGGTACAAAGTTGAATAAATCTTAATTTGAATTAGGTTAGTTAATATTTTTTAAATAATTTTTTCGAGAAAAAATTTAACAAATTAGTACTAGGGCTCAATTTAAAACTTTTTAAAATTTCATCCCAAAAAAGTATATTTAAGATAATATTAAGTAACAGAATTCAAATTTAGATTATTTAGACTTTTTTGGGGCCCTACAAAGAGGCCTTAATGTTTGAAATCGAGCTTAAGGGACCTATGAAGTTTTGATTATTTATTGCACATACCGCTAAACTAGCGGTATGTGCTTTATTATCGCTTTGTGCGTCAGAGCTGACTTTCGTTCATATAAGAAGTTATATTTAAGTTAATTTCACACGAAATCCATTCAAATTGAAGCTTTTTGAAAAGAGGAAATTCTAATCTATAAAATAGAACCATTTTTAAATCAATTTGGGTTCATAAATACTATTAAAATTGTAATTGAAAATCACAAACAGCAGTTGTCGGTTGGTCTGTACGTATGTACGTACGTACGTATGTACGTACGTACGTATGTACGTACGTACGTCACGACTCTACAGATCGCAATTTTGGTCGGATTGCCTTGGGTTATATTTTATTCACTTTGTTTACTATCAGACCAGAACCCTATTTAAATTCACTAAAATGTGTTCAGTAGTTTAATTTTTATAAACAGTTTTATTTTTTATTATTTTTGACAGCTAATATAGTTTAAAAACAATATAATAATCGCTGTGAAAATATAGTGTAATCCATAAAACAAGTGCTACACTTGTATACCGTGATAACACCACTAGACGTATTAGGCAGCCGTGGCGTAATGGTTATGCCGTTGGATTCCCAAGGGCAAGGTCCTGGGTTCGATTCCTTACGGTATCATTGACTTTCTTCTTTTTTTTTTCTTTTTATTTTGTTTTATTTTATTCCACTTGATATTAATTATATATTATATTATGTATAGTTCTTAATTTTTTTTATTTTTGCAAACTTAAAAAAAAATATTTTTTCAATTTTTAATTATTTATTTCTTTAAATTTTTAAATCTTTTTAAATTTATTAAAAATATTTTTTAATTGTTATTTTTTTATCATACAGTGGAAAACTTGCGGGATGTGCACTTTTGGTTTTGCCAACTATATTTTTCTTACGGGCTCTACAAAAAGCTCGAGGATTAAAAAAATATTAAGAGGTATTCGCAAGTAAAATTTTCCGCATAATCCGAATATGAAATAAAAAAGTATGGTTTCCATTTAAAATTTCAAAGTTGTGCCCCCGGGTCCAAAATCTAATTACACCATTCGATAGACTGGAAAAAATTATTAAGAACACCTTTTTAACATTTTTAGTTCGACCTACCTGGTAAGAAATATTACGTCGTTCCGGGTTTTTAAACCCGGTATATACCTATTATGAAGTGAAAATCAGATATTTACTAGGTGATTCCTGCAAAAAATGTAGTATGTATCTTATTCGTATGTAATTATATTATGACAAGGGTGACTAAAAACTGGGTGGTATAATTTCTTAATACGGGGATTTTGATATTTGGAATATAAGGAGTATCTTTTAGTAAGTTCAATTCAACAAACGGTGCAGATATTTTTTCAAAATGATGCCTATTAATAACTAACCCTCTTAAGAAAGAAATTCAATAATGTGGCTTGTATAAATGGTCCCGAAGATAGAACGGACATAGTTCCTTGAAACAAATCGGTATAACGATCTCGTTTCACCGGCACCTAGCGTTGAAGGAAAGAAACTATATTATAGGTGTTCTCCAGTCCGAAGAAAATCTCTTTTCACTGATTTACATTAAATACTTTGTACTAAGTAGAGTCTAAAATCTAAATCAACGAGTATACCCGACCCGATCGTGTTATGTACCCGATATAGTACCTACGTGAGGTAACACTCTTAATCGGAAGAGCACGAATTTATTTTAAGCGAAATATGGAATATGAATGCTAAGATGTGTCCTAAGGCAAAATGGAAAACGTGTCTAAGAGGACATGGGTCCAGGAGTTATACGCGTGCAATAGTATATTACATCACAAAGGCCGAAAGTTGAATTTTCGGCCCTGCGCGTCATGAGCCCGAGGCAAAACCGAGGGCATCATGACGCGCAGGGCCGAGATTTCAACTTTTAAGGTCCGTGTGGTGTATACGATTTTTCTTCATATCCGCTCGAAAGTACGTACTTTCGTCAGCAGGGACGAAAGATTGACATTTACTCCTAGTAAGAACGGCGGGAGGAAAAAAATTCTCATGCGTATTTATACTCGTAACTAGGGTTACCGCTGTCATTTAATATAATAAATAACAGGGAGTTAATGTCAAACTTTCGTCCCTACTATAAGGGACGAAAGTACGTACTTTCGATTGAGGTATGAAGAAAAAAATGTTTCCTTATTAATAAAGAATGTACATTGTACATTACGTACCCCAAGCATCTATGCATTTATGAAGTAAAATAATCTAGTAACGTGCTACTTTTAAATATTATTATTTACACCAAAGTTTGCAATTCTATGTTTGACTACTTTCTGTAGACAATATTATCTTTACTAATATTTTTTTTCGAGAACAATAATGACTTGTGTGTATGCGGCCTTAACCAGAATCTGACTCTCACAAAGATAGCTTTAGGCGTCTCATTAATGAACATACGCTGTTATACGGAAAATGTCACATTTTCCTACGCTGTATTTTCATGTAGGTGTATGTATTTAGTTTATAAAAATATAACACCACTCTACAAATACTGAAATTTTATATAAAATTAATAAGACAATAGATACTGTTTGATATTAAAGAGTGTTTTAAAAAAATAATACATTGACACGATATTGTAATACATCCATAACTAACATTCAGGCTTAGCTTTGTTAGAATGATTTTGTTAGTAGAAGTCTTAATCCAAAAATATGTATTGAAGGAGATTTATTTGGTTGAGGAACAATTGCAAAATAAGCTTTACCAAGTATCGCTTGTGGCCAACGTTTCGACAAATATATTATTTTCATATTCATAAATATATATATTTTTCGAAACGTTGCCTACAAGCGATACTCTGAGAAAGCTTATTTTTAAAATTGTTCCTCAACCAAATAAATCTCCTTCAATTGGATGATTTTAGTTTGGTAAAAAAATAAACAACAAACTCATACATCACTTTAACTTATCTGCTGTAGTTTGACCGGAATATGCATTTAGCTCAGAAATTTACGTTTATTGACATTTTCGCGTACAATTAATCCTAATAACATTTATAATCATAGTACACGGAAAGCACGAACCATTTTGAAGTCCTTTTGACCCCCCTTCCCCTATTTCCGAGACTAGTTACGTTACAGAGCTAAATTTTTTCAGGGTTACCACCCCCTCTGAAAATTTCATACGCTTAGGTGGAATGGTTTCTAAGATATGATTGTTAAAAATCCCTATTTTGAACATTCACTGACTGACTGACTGATTATTATAAAGTAGCTTACGTTGGAGGGTTCTGCAAGATCCGCCAAGCAAAATTTTCAAGTGTGAAATCGTATGGTTGACGGCTAGGGATTGGAACCAGGATTGAAAGGCTAGGTTTTGAAACTAAGGGTTGAAGCTAGAGATTGAAGTTGGGTTGAAAGTTAGGGGCATGACCTAGGGGTTGAGGGGGTGGTCTAGGGAGTTGTTTAGGGGATGGTATAGTGGTGGGTAGCTTAGGGAATTGTTTAGGGGGAGGCTCTAGGAAGCGTGGTTTAGTGGGTGGTCTAGAGAAGTGGCTTCACTAGGGGGTAATCTAGGGGTTGGTATAGGGGAGTGGTCTAGGATCTGGACGGCGCTAGGCGATCGCGGTTGTTTGCTAGCAAAGTCATGTGCGGTGCTAAGGGTGGGAGTATAAAGCATGGAATTTCAGGCTTGAAAATTTTTGCTTAAAGTTGAAGGCTGCAGACCGGCCAAAATAACCCCAAATTCATCTGGTCGTACGAAGACTACTCGCGTCGAGTCGGTGCTTTTTTAGCACATTTCAATAAAAGCTTGCCTTCAAAAAGGTTATTCTTTACTAATATTTTTTGTATTTTGTAGAAAAAATTCCAGCCAATTGGGCGACGGGACCATTCCAACTTCAAAAATGTTGACATTTGATTATAATAAAGAAAATGATTTTCGCGTGAGGTGACGCGGGTAATGGCTAGTATGCAATATGATATTTGCTATACGTTGCCATGGTTACCTATACACAATATGTTCACGTTATGTAAAAATTAATCAAAGCATGCCTAGCTATTTTATTTCTGACAGATCCATAAAACAAAAGAGGGGTTGAATTTTTTTATTTTCAAAATATTTCCGAAACTATAAAGTTTAGAAAAAAAATTTTTAAACAAAACTTTCTTGAAAAAATAAATAGAATAATAATCCGTCATAAAAAGTATACCATTATTATATAAAAAATACCGTTGTAATATATATCTCTTCTGCGCATGCGCCGATTTTCCCCAAAAACAATAGGGCTCTTCATATTTGCATACCAAACATCCTCCCAAAATTTGGTTTCAATCCGCTCATTCGTTTGACCTGTATCGTGTTCACAGACAAACAGACTAACAGACGCACAGTGTTTTTCCAAAAATATGTTTTTTGGATTCGGGGGACCTCAAAACGGAAGATATTGTAAAATTTTTAAAAAGTGATTTTTGTCCTAAACTAGTACCATTCCCTACTTGTGGGTTGGAATGGTAAAATTATGATATAATATTTGAAAATTAAAATCATAACACATTTTTATTGTGTGGATTAAAAAATCCAAACGCGTTTTAATATTTTAATCACATGCAATTACTTTTGAGTTTTTCATTTAATATAGCGTTAATAATATTTTAATTTTTCATTTTCTGTCTACATACAGTAAGGTAGGAAGCTATAAATAAAACTCCTAAAGCATACAGACTTTTTGTGTAATGAAGAAACATCAAATAAATATTTCAAGTGGAAGTTGAATATTTTTAGCGATAATAGAAATATGTTCTCATATTTGCTTATGATTTTATAATCCAACATGTAGAGATTTCGCTAAATTACACACAGCATGTAAATTCCAAGTAGATGTATCATATGAAATGTCTATAAAAGCAGAGAAAAAGACTTTATGAGTATCATTATATGTTTGTTTCTTTTTTTAGCTAATGCTTATGCTATTTTCTGTAGGTACTGATATTACAAGACGTGTAGTATATGTACGTAATGCTATATGATTGAGAAGTATATTCATGCAATCAGAAAGTCAGCTTTACACTGTGCACTGTGCAGTATTTCCTTAGAATAAAAGAACTATAATTATTACACTTACAAAATTCTTGCGAAACTTTTAAATAAAAAAAAAACTTAGATTCAAACATATAGGTATAGTCCTAAATTCGGTCTCCATTTAAGTATCACTGACTATTATTTCGTTCGTTTAATAAATTCTAAAACTGTGAAATATAGTTACTTTTAAGTACTTGTAAGTATTCGTTACTTTTCCCTACAATACCAGTGATTTCGTTTCCGTAATTCGAGAGCTCGCTTCATTTGTCTACGGTATAGATACTGGTAGGTATACTGAATACTGCGGTGAACTCCTGAGTAGTAATCAAATCACGTACCGTTTATCGTACCTATTCGTGCCCAACAAAGAAATATAAAGTAAATACATGTATCGCTATCGTAGTAAATTTTCACTTATTACTCGTTCCTATTTATTGGGTTCTGGGTCCGAGTACTTGAATAATTTTATCAGGATATCGATTATTATTATTCATTAGTTCGAATCTAGTGTATTGAGTACTCCAGTAAAGAATTGATACCTACTTTTCTTACAGCTCTAGTAGATTCCACTGCCTTTGATCTAGAAACCAAGCAGTTGATCATAGCGCACGGAGTGCGCCGGTCAAGTTCTCTGCTATATTTACAATCATTTCGAGCGCTTTTCGAACCTTTTCTATCTCCGAGATTAGTTACGTTACAGAACTGATTTTTTCAGGTTGATTAAGGTTACAAAAAGGAAGATGTATTTCATACGTGTCTAAGTGGAATAGTTACTGAGATACGAGTGTCCAAAAAATCACGGTTTCGGATTTCATTCATGGACGCATAGATTATCAAAAAGACGTGAGCAACATCTATAATCCACGGGTCACTAAGTTACCCATTTGATACTTTCAATTGTGATTCACTTCTAAGTTTCGCAAATAAAATATAATTATCTATAGGTACTAATATATAAAGCTGAAGAGTTTGTTTGTTTGTTTGAACGCGCTAATCTCAGGAACTACTGGTTCAAATTGAAAAAAAATTTTTTGTTGGATAGCTCATTTATCGAGGAAGGCTATAGGCTATATAAAATCAGGCTACGACCATTAGGAGTGGAGCATTAATGAAAAATGTTCCAAATGTATCTAAAAAATAAGCTTCTATTCAGGTGAAATGCACTAACTAAGTACATATATTCATATTAGCGATGTAAGAATACGACGCCGGCTAGCGCAATCGGTAGAGCACAAGACTGTCAATACCAGGGTCGTGGGTTCGAGCCCTACGTTGGGCGAATGTATTTTTATTTTTTTTTTATTTTCTACATGCTTTCTTCTAAGGCTTACATTAAAATTTATTTTTATTTTGTTTAATTAATTAAAAAAAATTATTAGTTAAAAAAAGTATAAACACTGCTTTTTAACGACAAAAAATTTTGAACGGTAACTCCGATCATCATGAAATTTGGACACAACATTCATCTCGGTAAACTAATATGAATGTGTGTACTCATGTTCCTCCCTTTCCCATTCGTTCTTTTACACCCGGGTGAAACCGGACGGGACCGCTAGTATCTAATATAAAAATGAATGTTCGTTCGTCTGTCGTCTGTCTATTCGTCACCAACGCATTCTTTTACCACTTATCCGATTATTTTGAAAGTTTAGTGAGTTGTTGTGTGCGCGCCCGAGAAGATTTATGCTGCTCCAAAGAAACAGTGTATAAAACTTTGTTTTAATGTGGTAATGCAATGCAATACGGTGAAGCCGAAGACTCCACCACTGTTGTCGCTGCTGAGTTTCATTTCAATCGCGTGCAAAGCCTCGGGCAGGGGCTAGTAATATAAAAAATTAAATTATAAAACGTAAACATGAAACAAACACTTTGAGAAAATATAAATAAGAAGATTAAAATATTTTTATAGTTTTCTCAGTACTATTTTTATTGTTTACTATAACGGATTGTTTTAAAATGTAAATATCCATTACCTACCTGTGCCGTGTTCTTAATAGTTTCATTTTGGTTGATTTTGACACACAGCCAAAAATGGTTGGTCACACCTAACGTAAGGCTTTATCGTACAATTGCTGTTTGATTGGGGGGGAAAGGAGTGTCTTTATAATATACTAGGTTACGTTAAAATGTTCTCGCTCATTCGTAGAATTTTCTTGCAAAGTTTTGAAGACAATACTTATTCTCATTTTAATACAACATTTGTATTGACTAATCTAAAAGCGTGCTTTTCAACGCTAATCCAATAGAGAATTTTTTTACTAAGTATCTGAACAAAAAGTTATGGAATCCCACTAAGAACATACATGTAAAAAGAGGCTAAGTTCTCGTCAAAACTATGTGTTTTGTTATTTTAAAAAAATAACTGAAATATAGAAAATATGCCAAGTTCCTTACCTACACGTTTTTAGCAGTGATTTGTTAAGCACAAAAAATATTGTGTGAACTGATAAATGTATAGGCCAAACTTGTCAAGTTTTCAAAAGTCTTTAATAGCGTTTACTTCTTTAATAAAAACTGCCAAGTTTGGTCTGTAAAATTTAAACTAATTAAGTATTATTAATTAATTTTTATATTTTTTAGATCAGTTCTGAAGAAGATCCTAATCCGGATCGAAACGTTAATGTATTAATTTTATATATTTTTTGTTAATATATATTTGTCTGAAAAATTGGTCGATAGTTTTATTTTTGAACAAAATATAAAATGTTTCGAATGGGAATAAAATGAAACTTTTAAATATAGTGATTTTTATATCAAAATAGACAGTCAATCTTTCAGGCTCCCAGAGGCGTAGGCACAATACAGGTCTTCAATCAATCTTCCAGTCAGTAATGTAGTGAAACTAACAGAACTTATCTCTAGCAATTTTAAAATTCATAATTAAGTCACTAAAAGATCAAAAGTGAGTCTCAAAAATATGTGCAAATAATAGGTAATAAATTATTTTTTATGTGAAACTTTTTTATACGCAACGGTAGGATTTATTGGATCCAAGCGGCTGAATGTCTAATGAAACTCTTGATACTACTCTGCGCCGTTGAGCTAGAGTGGGACGCTGGGAAGGCAACGTTGCAGTTAATACATATAGATTTGTGTGTGTGCGCATAGAGTAAACGCGACTGACATGTCTGTAGTGTATAATATAGACACAGGAACGAAAAAGATTTTGGTATTGGCGATCATCGTTTATGTATGAAATATTATTGTAATCGGACTTATCTGTTTGTTTGTATCAGCATCACTCCAGAACGGCCTGACCGATATTATCTACTGGTATTCAAACTTGAAGAAATTCTCGGAAGCGTTTCAAATTCGAAATTTAATCCTTTTGTAATTATTAAAATGTGCTGCTAAAATTTTAATAAAATCGGCCCGACAGGACCGGACTTACAAATTTTATGAAAATACAAGTTTACTGATATGGATTTACATACTGAAGAGTGTATATAATTTGGTACAGGTGTTGAATTGATATGTAGTATTGAAACTAAGTTAAAAAATGTTGTTTTAAGGGGTAACTTTTTAATTTTGTCCAAAACCAAAGTTAAGTTCATACAATAGAACCACACTGCTTATAAAAGCAAATACACTATATTGTCGGCAGGGTTTGGCACTGCGACCCTAGTTTTCTAGTTTTGCTATTAGTGTATTTGCCATAAGGCACTTTCACTATTGGCGTTAGTCAGATGGCGAGACCTAGGGGTAGGACCAACATTTGTTCGAATTATAACTTTCGAAGGAGTTAATTGACTTTAATGAAATGTGGTCCACATATTGAAATCCATCACCGCACGAAGCTTTTTTTAAAATGGGCCTAATCGGGCTAATTTAAGGGTAGGTTTTAGGGGTTGGAAAATTGCTTGGGCCTAAAGATACCGAAAAAAAATTCCAAATCGTTTCAAAATTAAAATTTAACCCACTAGAAAAATCTGCTCCCAATTTTTTTTAAAAATCGGCCCAACGGGCCTAGACTTTTTAAAAACGTTAGTTTGTAGATATGGATTTACTTAGTGAAAGATGAATTTCATTTGGTAAATTGATAAAAATATTGAAATTAAGAAAAAATATAATTTTAGGGGCTGTATTAAGGGGTTACATTTTTTTTTCCCAAAAACATAATAGTTAAGTTCACATAATAAAGGCACACTGTCTGTGTTAGCAAATACACTTCATTGTCGGCAGGGTTTGGCACTGCAATTCGAGTTTTATTAGATTGCGATCGGTTTGAGATAGAAAGTATCTATCAAGCGAAACCGCGGTTAAGCGCTAGTAAATGTTAACGTTAATTGCATTATAGCAGTAAAGCTAAACTTTCACTATACCTACATCTAAAATACTACTTCGTTCATTTGTAATAAGCTGAATTGACCTTTTAAAACTAACCACCATATAAAATTAGAAAAAAAAATTTTGTTTAACATTATAGAATAGGTTTTAAGGTACTAATAAAAATTCAATTTAAAATTTTAAATACAACATTATCCTGGTAAGACTATGACACTATAGTATACCAGAAATTATTAAACAATTAGTATATTAAAGCTGTTGCAGAGCTGTAATGGCTGCATTTTAGTAAGATTAAAAAAGAACAGTGAAAAAAAACATTTTTCTGGGCAGTGCTTTTAAAGGATTCGAGCAGACAATATTTCATTGGAATAAAAACTAAACACACGTCACTGGTCATATCACACTACATAGTGTTTGACCCGTCAGTCCACCCACCACCCTATAAATAGGTATACATGGGGCTGATGCCCTTCAGAGCCGTACTCAGACATTGACGTAAATAAATTAAATTAAAAAAAAAATTACCCTCCATTAAAACATAACTAAAGGATACTTTTTAAGTTTTGTTTATTTTTTACTTTTTAGTCGCCTTGTAATACGCTGTTTGCAAGTCATTAACCGTTTTCTTCCTTAGTATTTGATTACTAGATTAAAAAAAAAAAACTAATGAACCGATTTACGTAAAATTTATGAGGCATCAGCCTGAAGGTATGTCCTATTAAATAGAAAAATAATGATCAAAATCGCATGACACTGGAGATGGGGTAACGTATATAAAAAATCTCTCTTTTTAAAGTCAAATTAAAATGACTGTACCTATTTGAAATGAAGTTTATGGATCCAATCCATGACGTTCTGAACAAAATTGTGTCTCTATTTTTCAAATCTCACGTAGCGAACATAAAAAAAACACGTCGAATTGTGTAACCTCTTTTTTAAACCGGTTGAAAAGGTTAACAGTTAAAATTAATTTTTGTGAATAACTATTTCCAAAAGCTTTTACAGTGATCAAAATTATGGAAATGAAAAAATAATTATATTTCAAATATCTGACATTTTACTGTAAGTTTTAAATTATTTTTATTTTTTCTTTATTTCAAAATATTATTCTTTACAAATTTTTGAACAAAAATTTATGGAAAATATAATACTTATTTACTAATTGTTGACAATTATCATATTTGCCCGTTGGCCTTAATTCTTAATGCGAATAAGATCAAATGTTTGCCAAGAAAGTCGTAAACAAAAATAATGTCTAAATATTTGTCATTGAAGAACTGCTTTCTTAGATACAGTAAAATTAAGTGTGTAATAATGAGCGTATAAGCGACTTTTCTTTATTGAATCGTTGGAATTTATAATGTCGTTAAATTAGAGTATATAATATCTTTAAAAAAAACTTCGGAGAAGTAAAAACTTCGTTCTGTGCTAAATTCAAAAACTTGAGGCGACTGAATCTTAAGATTATAACTTAAAAAAAAAGAATTTCGAGGCAGACAAGAAATTGAAATCAAGCTCGAAATTCTGTGCGTAAGACGTCGAAAAAAAATGAATTTCGAGGCAGACAAGGAATTGAAATCCAACCTTGAAATTCTGTGCTTATAAAAGCTACAAGAGCAACAGCAAAAAAAAATGCAAAGACGGTGTTCGCATAACTCCTTTAGTTACCACTAAAAAAACGCCGTCTGTGCACTTTTTTTTGCTGTTGCTCTTGTAGCTTTTATAAGCACAGAATTTCAAGGTTGGATTTCAATTCCTTGTCTGCCTCGAAATTCATTTTTTTTCGACGTCTTACGCACAGAATTTCGAGCTTGATTTCAATTTCTTGTCTGCCTCGAAATTCTTTTTTTTTAAGTTATAATCTTAAGATTCAGTCGCCTCAAGTTTTTGAATTTAGCACAGAACGAAGTTTTTACTTCTCCGAAGTTTTTTTTTAAGATTTCACGTCTTTTTCCAAAGTGTGAGACATTATTTTTATTTTTCCTCCAAAATAAACATATGTGCATTTTTTATATTGTTGTATTTAAATGCAATAAAAGTGTTCATATTGTTGTATTTAAATGCAATGAATCTCCGAAATTAGAATATGTATTGTAAAAAACAACACGTTCCTTACTCCATGCAACTATGGTTTCGAGCGCGTCTCTCATGTATTTTGTTAAATAAGAAGTAACAATCAAAAGTCGGTTATAGAAATTGCAATAATCGACTTTTGATTTTTACTTCTCATTTAACAAACAGTACTACAAAAGTGCATTTATATTTTGCCGCGTAGTCCAGTGCTGCCGCGGTGCAACACCTAGTGGTGCAATCGGCTCATCACACCTCCATGCGAATACCATGACATTCAATTTGTAAACAATCCATGTGAAGTCTATTAAAAATAAAAATGAGCTATAACAAGTCTATGCTCTGTGATACATGATTCTTTTTTATTAACCGACTAAAAACAAAAACGGAGGAGGTTCTCATGTCGACGCGTATATTTTTTTTTTTTTTAGTTTTTTTTTTTTATTTATATTCATTTGAAATATGGATATTCTTGAAGATTCCTTGAAGGCATGAAAAAAAAATCAATGAACAAGGCCCACCATTAAAAATACAAATTTTTTTTCATATCATTTGTAAAATACTTATTTTGCATTAAAAAAGAAGTTTCACTTCGTAATCTTTTCACTTTTTAATTTTTGTTGCACTTTTTATGATAAATATGTTTTTTAAAAATTAATTTATTTAAATCTAACTTCAATCATGTATTTTGTTATTTTTTAATAAAAGATTTGACGAAAGTGAATTTTTCAAAAAACAAGAAAATAATAAAAATAAAAATTAAAAAGGAAATAAAAATATAATGAGAAAAAAATTGAGAAAATAAATTAAAACTAAAAAAACAATTAAAAACATAAAAAAAAATTAAAAATTGAAAAATAAATTTTCCAATGATGCGGGCGGGAATCGAACTCAAGACCCTGTTATTAGTTATTACTAGCCTAACGTCGTAACCGCTAGTCCACGCGTACTCTCACAATATAAGCTGTTATTGTGGTACAGAAGTATATATGGGTGATACGAAAAATCGGTCCTATGAAAGTCACGTGGTCACAGAACTATAAAACTTGGAAACTTGCTTCTTATACACGGCGTTATATGGGACAAAGGCAAAATCAATGTATAAGAATACGCTAGAGATTCGTTGGCATTTAGCACAGAAAAGAATCTCTAGCGAGATTCTTCGATTTGCAGCGAACGCGCTGCGACTATTGATGTAAGCTGTTACTGATTAAAATTAAAAAAATGTATTTCCGTAAATATTTAACATTTATATACGGTATGTTCCGAAATATAAGCCAGTATACTGGCCAAAGCGTTGACGTATTTTTATTTTCTTCGTCCACCAAAAGTACTTGTTTACTTTGTTAAGAATTCATTTTTGCAAATAACGAATAATAAAATAAAAAAATCCAACAAAGTCTAATGCACACACGTCCGGTTAAATATTTATGCTACGTCACATCTCTCTCAGCAGTACAATATGGTAGCACAACAGGTCAATATTATGGCGTCGGATTCATGACGTCATTAGCACTGGCCAGTATACCGGGTTATATTTTGGAACACACACATAGTAAAGGACATCGTATTTGTGAAAATGATTTATAATGGGAAAGATAAGTGTAGATGTAGTATATAAATTATTTTTTACAGTCTGATTGCAAATTGGTGAATAAGCCAAAACAAAATCAGATCGAAACGGGAGGAGTGTATATCATTTTATACTCAAAATGCAAGTCCAAATGTGAATAAAAAAAATTCGTTTTCTGTATGTATACTTATCTGCAAAGTTAACTATTCTAATCTACAGAGTATAAATAGCCATTAGCATTCCAGATTTTGTAAAAAACCATTCATAAAATAGTTTAGTAATTTTATACTAGATTATCTAGTCTTACTACACTTTAAAAATGCACCATTGTCGTCCCGTCACCTGCCGGCCCTGATGGTTATATACACATGACTGGCATGACTGCACGGCATTTTCAAGACAAAATGGCAATTTAAAAATAGTAATATGGTGGCTTGGCATGCGTCGGTGAAAGAGGAAAGGCCGCTGCTAATCGTGTCTATCATCTTTCACTGCCCTGCCCTACCCTACATCACCACCAGCTCACCCATTCGATTCAGCCCTATCCATTCACTGCCT
This sequence comes from Xanthostigma xanthostigma, assembly GCA_963575645.1. NCBI lineage: Eukaryota > Metazoa > Arthropoda > Insecta > Raphidioptera > Raphidiidae > Xanthostigma > Xanthostigma xanthostigma. The sequence continues at coordinate 27,382,442 of OY754471.1, forward strand.
TGCCTTGCTTTACTTGCTGAGCAGCTGACATGCATATCTTCTCGTGTTGACCGTGGAAAGCATTATGATATCTATTTCTTCCTGTTTTTTAATCTTTTGTTTAAGTTCTGTATGTATTCAAGTTTTTGCCTACTACGGATGAATGTCGGAAGTCAAGAAAATCTGTATTAGAAATACTACGAAGAGACACTAGAAGTTTTGAGTGTTAAATTAAATATTGCAATTAAATTAAATTGCAAATAGATTACACTAAACTCTTTGGTAGCATTTTTACATGATATATATATTTTTTTTTCTGTAAAGTATATTTACGTTCTAAGTTTTTCAAATAAAACGAAAATAAATTTCCTTTTTCTCTTTAAAAGTTTTTGAACAAAATATGTTTAATGTATCTTATTCGTTATAGAGATGTTAGAAAAAATGTTACACATTAAATAAATATGGCATTTATCAAATGAATGCAGAAATTAATTCTTTTTCTTTTCTATTGTAATGCAGACAGTCTAACATTAAGGCATTGGTGGGATTTCACGCACTGATGCGGGGAAAATGTACGTTCGGGCAGCAGTAAAAAAATTACCTATCAACTGTTGTTTAGATGTCGTTTTAATCGTCGGGAACAGCTGTCATTCGTGTCGTACATATAACATCAAAGCTGCTTGTTGGGATTTATCAGTGTTTGTATGTAATTAATTAATGTATTTAATAAGCGTACTTACGGCCGAGGTATGAAGAAAAATAGTATACACCACACTGGCCGAAAGTTTGATATCCTTGCAAAATATCAAACTTTCGGCCCTTGTGTGACCCTCATCATAACTTTTTTACAACACTCTAGGTAGTTAGTTTGTTAATTTCGTTACAAATAGTTCAGGATTTGTTACATAAGCACATGGTTTAAAAATAATCTCTCAAAAACCAATCGAGTGTCGTCAAATCGGACAATATCACAGGAATTAATTTTTGTCTTGGCTAAATCAACGATATATCGTGTATTGCAGCGTCCTGATCAAATTATGGGTTGTAACTTCAATCACTGCAAGTGCATAATGTTTATCAAATGTGTCAAGTGTGATTGGATTTACCCAAACGACATGAATTTGTCGTAGCTCATTTTGACGATATAGGAATACAATATTAGAACAAAGGTTTAAAATAAATACAGGCAGTTGGGGGTCAGGACCACTCCAACTTAAAAAATTTTGATATTTGACATATTATAGTAATAAAAAATTCCAGCCAATTGGGCGACGGAACCATTACAACTTCAAAATGTTGACCAGTATAATAAAGAAAATAAAATTTCTGATATCGTGTGTGGTGACGCGGGTAATGGCTAGTATTCTACATATATTTGCTATTCATTTGTAAAAATTAATCAAAGCATGCTTAACTGGTTTTTTATTTCTGACATCTACAAAACAAAAGTACGCAGCTGATTTTTTTTATTTTCAAAAAATTCCCGGAAATATAAAGGTTACAAAAACAATTTTTAACGAAACTTTCTTGAAATAGAATAATAATAAGCCGTTATAAAAAGTAGGTATACCATTATTAGATAAAAAACACCGTTATAGCATATATATCTCTTCTGCGCATGGACCGATTTTGTCCAAAAACAATAGGGCTGTTCATATTTGCATACCAAACATCCCCCCAAAATTTGATTTCAATCCGCTCATCCGTTTGACCTGTATCGTGTTCATCACAGACTAACAGACGCACAGAGTTTTTCCAAAAATATGTTTTTTGGATTCGGAGGACTTTGAAACGAAAAGATATTGTAAAATTTTTGAAAATTGATTTTTGACCTAAGCTAGTATCATTCCCCACTTGTGGATTGGAATGGTAATAGTATCATTCCCCGCTTGTGGGTTGGAATGGAAAATAAAATGTCTTTCTAAAGTTTATAGTTTGGAAAATAAAAATAATCAGCTGTTCTTTTTAAGACCAGCTGTCAAAAAGAAATTAGTTAGGTAGCTGACAAGCATGTGTTGGTTAGACATGATAATATATTATGTTGGTAGCCATGCAAACGAACAGAAAATATAATATACTAGCTGTTACCCGTGTCACCACACGCGTTAACAAACATTTTTTTTTATATATTGTATAATATCTAAAATGCAAATATTTTTTAATTTGGGTCGTTGGGATGGTCCTGCCGTTCAATTGATTGATTTTTTAATATAAACATATACCGGGTGAGGCAAAAGTCCCGGAACGGTTGAATATCTCGCATACTACGCATCATATAAAAAAAAATACATACGTGTGAAATATTTTTCGCAAGTTGGTGGGGGGAGGGGCAACTTTAAAATTTTAAATAAGAACCCCTATTTTTTATTGCAGATTCGGATCCTACGGGAAAAAATTACATCAATTTTACTTCGATCGTTTTTTTCGATTCGCGACCGATGTCGCGGTAATCGCGAAAAACTAAAAAAAATCAATCCAATATCGCAATAATGGATGACATTCCATTCACAATTTCGAAGTTTCCCCTCCCTCCAGACACTGGTTGGGGGGTGGGGGGTCATGTGTGGTATCAAAAAAAAGTTTTGCGAAAAATATTTGATACGTATTTTTTTGTTTTCCGATTTTATGCATAATATGCAAAATATCCGACTTTTCCGGAAATTATTGATTTTTTAAGTTTTTCGCGATTACCGCGACATCGGTCGCGAATCGAAAAAAACGATCGAAGTAAAATTGATGTAATTTTTCCCGTAGAATCCGAATCTGCAATAAAAAATAGGGGTTCCTATTTAAAATTTTAAAGTTGTTCCTCCCCCCACCAACTGGGTGGGGGGTGGGGAGTCATGTGTGGTATCAAAAAATAGTTTTGCGAAAAATATTTGACACGTATGTATTTTTTTTTTGATATGATGCGTAGTATGCGAGATATTCAACCGTTCCGGGACTTTTGCCTCACCCGGTATATATATAACAGTGCACATGAAAAATATGGACTAATCTCATTTTCCATTGAATTTACTATTCAATCATTTAATTTAAAAATAATCAGAGCTTACATAAATATTTAATCTGTTAATTTACTATGTATGATTACAAAGCTGTACCTCTGTCAACTGCGCCAGAGATTCTTCAAATGTATGTCGATTCTATCACAAAAGTCAGTTTACTGAACTGATTGAACGAAATTGAATATACATTTTTTTGATGGTATTGATAATTGTAGTTTTTTTTTTGTTTTTTTTTAAGGTACTACGAGCACCAAGGCAATTTTAAATAAAAGGCTTGATTTTTTTATATTTCGGTAGTTGGATGATATGTTTTCATTGATTTCTCCAAAACTAGTCGGTGGAAATTAAAAAAAAAAAAACTATTTAAATTAAAGTTAAAACCTTGATAAATTATTGAAAACAAAAAAAACCTGTTGTGCTCCACTAATTAAAAAGATATTTAATCTTTTTAAATATCTTTTTAATTAGTCGGGCACAACGGGTTTTTTTTATTTTCAATAATTTATTAAGGTTTTAACTTTAATTTAAATTGTTTTATTTTCACCGATTTCCACCGATTAGTTTTTGAGAAATCAATGTAAACATATGATCCATCTACTGTTTTACCATAAAGCCAATGTTAAATATTCCTACTTTTTAAGTAATTTATTTATTTAAATAATCGGGCAGCCCCCCCCTAAAATTTTCAGAATTGGTTTAGACAGTCCAACTTCATATAAAAACATCAAGTCTTTTATTTATAATTGCCTTGGTGCTCGTACTACCTTAATTAAAGATGATACATTACTATCCATTTTTTGCAAGACATTACAAGTTGTGGACAATTAACATTTTACTCATTGACCAAATTGATAATGATTTTTTATCAAAATGTATGGAAAAACATTTTATTTGTATTTTAGCTACTGTGGTTTCCCTTATTATTTTTTAATTCCGTGTGTTGTTTGAAATATTTTCTCACTATTTTGTGCTCTATAAGTACCTATAATTGTTTATCGAAACAGTTTCATAATTTCTGTACAATCATGGTTATGAAATGTGAATATTGTGATAACGTATGTCAATAAAAAATGTGCTAAAATGGATAATGCAATTGTCTATGTTATTATAATTTATTGTCAGTTTAATTTTATTAACCTTCAGCTTTTTCCAACATGGATATTACTGACATATTCAGGCCTTTTCTATAAAAGATAAACACGGTGTTTACCAAGATTAGCAAAATAAGAACACTGCGTAATAACTTTTGTTTGTTTCTTGTTCCTCTAAGGCCTAAGCAAAGTGACAATCACGAATACTTAAAATTACGAGATGTATTTATAATATCCTACTAAAATGCGAATGTGAGTTTGTTTGTTGTAAACCGCTGAACAAATTACGATAAAATTTGGCAAAGAGATAGATTGCATCCTGAGGAAGGACATAGGCTACCTTTTGTCTAAAAAAGCCTGGAGGGGGTGAAATAGAGGATGAAATTTTGTATGGAGAACCGATCATTTCTCAAGTTGCGGATATGAAAATGCATATTTAGGCTTTTGGTAAGAAATAACGAATTAGGTGTTTCATCGTTTTTGAAAAATCATCCAAAATTCACACGTAATATATATATTTTATATATATGACACGCAAATATTGTCAAAGTGTATATAAACATTGTTTTTTAAATGTTTAAGTAATCTGTCTATAAAGTTTTAAATGTGGAAAATTCTTGGGAACAATAGACTTCCAATGCAGTGCATTTATTTAATACATTTTATTTGTCAACGTTTCGATTGGATCCAGTCTCTTTCAAGGCACTAAAATACTATTTTACACTAAAGTCATTTTTTTTTTTTTAAATCATAAAATATATATTAAACATATACAAATGTAATTCTAATAATTTTAATTTAAAAAGATAGGTATATCTTTGTAAATTAACGTTATTGACAGTATTGCATTTGTATGTTTCATATATTTTATGATCCACATTGTTTTTAGAGTGATACTACAATACGGTGTAGGCGTTTTTGCTGTTTCATCTCAATCGCGTGCGGAGCCGTGGGTAGCAGCTAGTAGTTGATAAATAATTGTAACTTGAAAATTTTCACTACTAATAAAATTTGTAAAAAATATTTTTAACAAAAAAATTGAACGGACTTCATACTAAAAAGTAAAAAATAATTGCGTATTGAAATGTTTTGGAGTCGGTGTCAGCCGAAATGAAATCTATTCCGAGAACTACACCGACTCCAAAACATTTCAATACGCAATTATTTTTTACTTTTTAGTGTGAAGTCGGTTCAATTTTTTTGTTAAAAATATTTTATTTTTCTCTTTTTAGTGTTAATCTAACACTAAAAATCGGTGAACATACATAAAAAACATTATGTGTGACTTTGAAATTTGAGAGTTTCCCTCGATTTCTCCAGATTCCACCATCAGATCCTGACTTGGTTCCGATGGGACCACCTCTGAGGTGCACTCTTTCGAATAAAAAAAAAATTGAAAATTGGTCCATAATTGACGGAGAAATCGGTGAACATACATAAAAAAAAAATAAATATACAGACGAACATAGAACCTCCTCCTTTTTGTTGAAGTCGGTTAAAAACACCAAACATTTAAAAATACGTAAAATTATCAATTATTTGAATTTTACTATTTTTTATTGATTTTTAAAATCAGGCCAAAACTGTCTCCTTATCCGCTACAAGTTCTTTTAACTTTCGAATTAGTAGAAACTGAGTACCTACGTCATTTTACTGGCTTATTAATAGCATGTTCATAAGTGATTGAGTTTATAAATTAGACAAAAATAGTAGAATATAACAAAATATATTATGGTATATTTTTTTTTTTTGGCAAGAAATCCTACATACGTAGAACACGGGGTTATCTGATATAAATTTAGTCACTATTTAACGGGGCTTATAACAATTCATATTTTAAAAGGCAACATTTGATTCGAGAATAATTTTTCAAATGTATTAAAAACGCTTACTTACTTTTATATAATAAATATTTTTCATACGAAAACAGATGTCAGTTTACCTGAAACAAAAAGAGAAGAAATATTAATATAGAAACTCTTTTGATTAATCAACGAGTAGTGTTTTAAAAAAATATCAAATTAATACAAAAAAATATTTTATAAAATGTGCAATTTACTTTCAAATTAATTTAATACTCGTTTTTATAGGTTACATACAAGTTTTTATATAAATTGTGCAAGAAATCCTTGTTATTTTATTAGCGGACAGATAATATGTATTTGAAGTTATTATAATATATATTACTTTATGATAAAATATTTTCGAGAAAATGGAATGTTCAACCTTTCGTATACAATTTTAGACTTCTTCAGAGCTCTATAATGAATCGATTAAAAATACGTAGTTCATAATTAGTATGAAACAACTTGAAATTAAAATTTGCATCATGATACTAAACACTATATATTACCAGAATGTAGTTTATTGCACATTCGTATTTTTCATCGTTAACCAAATAACGTTTCCTGTTCGTTCCCTACACATGGTTCTATTCGCTATAAAACAATTATTTTTCGACAATTAAAAATATCAAAAAATGTATTAAATATTGAATATTAAAAAAGTTATAGAAATGTCGAAACGTCGCCAAAAAAATAAACATATTGTACAGACTGAAGGTTCCATTTTCCCGTTAGTATTTTATTTTTAATCACATAAGAGAAACGACAACAATATTAAATATCAATTATATTTTGCTTTGTTATTTATTTGTATTTATTTAATCCAAACCATAGATTAAATTAATTTCAATTTAGATTGGTTGATTTTAACTTCAAAAGATATAGTAAACGTTTCGAATTTATATTGTAGTAAATTTTCAAATCGAATATATGTTAATTTAATGTAATCTTCAGTTTAAAAGTTTATCAGAATGTTTAGCATGGAATTTCTAAAATACATTAACTTTATTATCAAACAGAGTCTGTTGAGAGGACGACGGTGAGAGAGTTTGGAGAGTCTGTTATTACAGGCGATGTATATCACCTGAAAACTAAGTAAAACCGCCAGAGTAGAGTGCGGTTAAAGTGGTGAAATGACGACAACCTACCCGTCGACTAAATGGGTAAACCAACTAAAACTATCTGCATTCTCTTCGTCTCTTTCTATTACAATCTCATCTTAACAAACCCAAATGCACATTATATTTGACCAACAGATTTCAATTAGGTATAACCTATCTTCTTTTCTCTTTCTTTCACTGCACCGACGCTTCATTTGCAAAATCAAAATCACAAACCGCGGTAAATGAAGTTTTCGTTTATGTGGCGTCATTAGTTAATGCAGTATTGCAAATACTATTATTTGCAGTACGACTTCGCTTTGCGGTTCAGGTGCGTTCTTAGACGATGAAGCGCTAAGTGAAACAGCGTTAAACGAGGTCATTTTTGACACACTGTAAATAGTAATAAATGGTGAACACGCGACTAATGGCCACATTTACTGAACATTAGTAGTTATTTATTCGGTTCATTTGTTCTTCAGATAACTATTCGTTTGAATAAATAGCGATAATTCAATTAACCAACCATAAATATTTTTCCTGCAGGTATAAATCTATTCTGTCTAACTTCGAAGGTATGAATATTTATTGGACTGATAAAATAATAATGGCCGCCACATAGATCATCACACCTAACCCATTAACGTGGACTATTATATCTACAGTTGCTCTTGTGAATTTATTTATGTGTAGTTTAGTAACCTTTTGTGAAGTTTGTAGTTGTAATGGAAGTATTGTGTGCAATGAGGTTAGGATAAAACATTATTATTTTGTGAAATTATTTTTTTTGACGTTTACACTAACTCCATCGATAGTATTTTTGGGTGAACGTCAAAATATTCAACAAAAAAGAGCAAGGAAATGCAGGGTATATTTATTCTTTAACTAACTTTTCTATGTGATATTTTGCTTCGTGAATTGAAAGTAAATTTTATTCTAACGAATAAATTTAATCCAAGATTAGTAACTTCTATCTTTAATAGTGTTCGGTGAATGTGGGCATAAAATAAACAAAATGTACTTTAATTTTAAGTTTTTCTTATTTCAACACAAAAATTTGCACATAGAAATATGAAATTAATTTTTGTGAAGAAAGTTCTGGCTCTTCTGAAAAAGTTGATTTTTTGGGACCAAATAGGCAAAGATTCCGTCCACACGTAGATTTACACATACAGTGCTAAAACCTCTACGATGAGTTGTCACATTTTACGTAGCGTAAATTTTGAGTTTTTATCAGAGTTCGAGCGGATCGTGTTATATCGAATCAACGTTAATCGAGGAAGCGCTAAACGAGGCTTCACTGTATGTGTGTATTTTCTAACAGTACCTAAGTGTAAGATATTGGGGAAAATGCCTTGGTTCGCAATGGACATTACATATTTTCACCGATATTTCTGTGGTATCTACAGACGCAATTTCGCATGTATTTTTTTATTTTTTTCATTTGTTTTTACTCTGTGAAATAGTTTATTTCGTTTTTTTAATGTCAACAAAAAATTATAATAAACACAATAACTAATTTTCTTATTTTCAACGTTAAATTAAAACTAGAAATAATAGAGATAAGATAAAAAATACTTTATTGTCTTATTACATATAAAAGCTTTGTACAAACCTCAAAAAAACAATGGTTTTTAATAGCGTACCCTGTAATAATCATGACAACCAGCTGAGTTATTTTTTATTTTTGTATGAATAAAGAAAAGTAGTTTGAATAATTTGTATTTTTCTAGAAAAAATAAATAATTGAGTTAGAGTTCGGGGAGTAGGACTTTATTATTGGCAATTTCTCCTCTTTAAAAATCTTTTTTTTCAATTTTTGCTATCGCTTATAGTTTTTAAGTAACTGCCAAAATTCTGAGGGTCTTTTTTTGTCTTTTTTTTGTTAATAACAAACGCAATCTTTGTCGGCGAAAAAAATAAAAAAACGTCTGTCTCGGAGTATTTTTTCAAATCGAAAAAGCTATTGCTCATATTTGGATTTGGATCTATTTTTCTCATGAATTTCCCTTCTTGATTTGGCTATATTTATAATGACAATCATATAATATAACGACGTTTCTTGGATGGCCTTAAAGCTATCACTATGACTGATATATACTGTACCTGCGAAGTAGCTTTAAAATATTTATTTTTTTCTATAGATTACGAGTATAGATCGTAAAGAGCTGATATCAAAATAAAATTAACAATACGTTGTGTTAAAACTTAGAAACCGAAGCAACCTCAAAATTAAGTTAACTTACACTGTGACTACTTAAAATCCCTTTAGGCGTGAGTATATTTACAATTCATGATAATATGTAAACTGTAAATCATATTTGACAACATGTATAGTAATATGAAAGCTATAATTATTATTTTGAATGTATAGAGGTATTTACAATAATATTTATAGATTTATAATAGAGATAATAAATTTCTGTTACTATTTCAATAAAATGCCTATAATTATTCTTCATTTTTAACTGCAGTTTGTAATTGTATTAATTTAATTTTAATAAACAATACTGATAGACCTATAGCGTGACTGTTTGACTGCATTATTGTACACTTTAGTATGTTATGAAAATAAACTCTAATTATACTAATAGCCAATTATTTACTCGTGTTTGAGTTTAAAATGAACAGAACTAAATTCTTTGCTCTTTGAGTTTTTGTTAAAGCTTTTCATATTTCCTCAACCGTTTTGAATGAATGTTGAAGTAATATTTCTATAAAAATTGGTTGGCAACCCTTTCAACCTTTAAAACTTTTAAAATTATAAATAAATAGTTGATTTATGAGTCAAAATTTTTTTATTGTAGGAAGACTACATATATTTTCATTTCTGGATTATATAAATGCTGAACTCAAAGATTATAAAAGTTTCAAGTTGCCTAAAACATGTTTTTTGGGGATATTTTTTTGCAGATGTCATATGCTGCGCAGGCGCGAAATAACCGCAAATGCTCAGGCAGACTCACCATTCCAGATTCACCCATTGATAAATTACTGTTTTTTCATTATTTCAACCTGCCTAAAACACATACCCTAAATCGTGTCATCAGCTCTTGGGCTATATGCTCGTATATAAATGTGTATAAATCATGTATTATTATTGTAAATCATACCCAGAATGTTTTTAACAATCGATTTTACCATCCAGTAGTAATTAGTAAAGATATTAGAAATTAATTATAATTTGCCAATAAAAACTTTCAATTTTCGCGCCATAATAACATAATAGCATAATCTGTATTTAGTTGTTAATGTCGTTTTCAACTGACTCTTTAAACAGATGACTGGAGATATTGACTGATATACCATTCCAATTTCCAACATCATAAGTGTCGGAATGGCACTAATTTAGATTTTACTTTTCAATATTTTACAATATTTTTCGTTTTGAGGTCCCTTGAAACCAAAAAACATATTTTTGGGAAAAGTCTGTGAGTCTGTTTGTCTGTGAGCACAATACAGATCAAATTGATAAGTGGAATTAATCCAAATTTTGAGAGAATTTTAGATATGCTAATATGAGCACTATTGTTTTGAGATAAAATGGTGCATACGCGGAGGAGATATATGCCATTACGTTGTTTTTTAAAATAAAAAATCATTATTATAATATAATAATAATATACTTTTTATAACAGTTTATTATTTCATTTATTTTTACAAGAAACTTTTCTAATTTTTTTCCAAACTTGATAGTTTCAAAAATAGTTTTATAATAAAAAATCAGCTGTTCTTAAGTTCTGTAGATCTGTTAAAAAAAATTAATCAGGTGCGTCGGTTAAGTTTTATATTATGACGTATTAACATAATATTATGTAGGTAATTAATAATTAATATTTATAGTCCAGTAAATAAGCCGGAAAATCTGGAAAAGTGGTGAAACAGCTTCGATTTCAAAAATTCTCTTTTTCCTTGATTCCTTAGACCCTCAGGAACATTCATCACCACTAACCTCCGCTTCACCCCGAAAATTGGAAAAAATAGGGTGATTTTAACCCTCTCGAAAGTACCCGCCAGTAAAACAGTGGAAAAAAATGTTGTCTTAAAAATCGTCTCTCGGGGGTTTTAGAGGTTGCTGATTACGAATTCGATGTCTGTAATCAAGTAAGGGTAGTTCCAACCCCTCAAAACCACCCCCAGTCGTCACAGTAATGAAAAAAACGGTAAAAAATAATATTTTGTCTTAAAAATCGTCTCTCGGGGGTTTTCGAGGTCGCTGATTACGAATTCGAGATCTGTAGTCAAGTAAGGGTAGTTCCAACCCCTCAAAACCACCCTCAGTGAGACAATTTTTAAGACAAAATATTATTTTTTACTGTTCTTTTCATTACAGTGACGACTGGGGGTGGTTTTGAGGGATTGGAACTACCCTCACTTGATTGCAGACCTCGGATTCGTAATCAGCGACCTCGAAAACCCCGAGAGACGATTTTTAAGACAAAATATTATTTTTTACTGTTTTTTTCATTACAGTGACGACTGGGGGTGTTTTTGAGGGGTTGGAACTACCCTCACTTGATTACAAACCTCAGATTCGTAATCAGCGACCTCACAAAACCCCCGAGAGCCAATTTTTAAGACACATTTTTTATTTTTCAAAATTTTTTTCCACTGTTTTACTGGCGGCTGTTTTTAAGAGGGTTGAAACTACCATACTTTTTTCAATTTTCGGAGTGAGGCGGAGGTTAGTGGTGATGAATGTTCCTGAGGGTCTATAAGGAATCAAGGAAAAAAAGAATTTTTGAAATCGGAGCTGTTCCACCACTTTTCTAGATTGTATATAGTATTTCCCGGCTTATTTACTGGACTATTAATAGTAGTCGTCACTGTACGCGTTAACAAAAATTTTATTTTCTTTGTTATAATGTCAAATGTCAATATTTTGGAAGTTGGAAAGGTTCCGTCGCCCAATTGGCTGGAATGTTTTCTTTAAAATTGTTAATTATAAGTAAGATAATTTTTATTTTCTTGTGTGCATCGGTAAAATTTGTAAATCATACCAGACTGTTTTCTTTCAACAATTGATTACAACACCATGGTTGTAAAGGCATTGACATAACATAACTTTAATATCACAATAAAATATGTGATATTCAGAAACTGTAGATGTCGCAATTTGCAAGCGAAACGTCGTACTTACAACAGCTCAATACCTAAAGTGTTAATAAATTAATTGGTAGGTACCTGTACAGTTTCTCGTGAAGAATTTAAATATTGTTAGACGTTTTCCCCCCAGCTAACGCGCCAATGCTTTCTGTAGAATGTTCTCGACGACAATAACAATGACTGCAGGTAACACATTTTTGTAAAGTAAGTAACCAAATCCCGACCTTCATAGAATTGCCTAAAGAAGGCAATGCAAGTGTAGGAGGATCTCGGCCCGGCGAGATGCTTCTAGAACATTCGACCAGGCGGGGGTCGAAGCTATACGACGCGCGCCAGGATGTCAGGCAGTCAGATTTCGTGTGTGAGTGAGTTCATACGACAAACGTACAGTGGGTTACAAATAGCTGTGACATAAATTGTTTAGTCGCTGCAGAAATACCGAGGTAACTGTAAAGATAGAAGATAAAGGAACTGTGTAAATAAATGCTAGTGCAGTGTGGTTAATAAACCATAGACTGAAGTTATATAAATCTGGTTTAACATAAATGACTTCTTGTAAATAATCGTGTGTATATTATAGTTAATAGATAAGTGTGAATAAAACTTTAGTGTATTCCTGTAGTGTAAATATTTTGTGTACATAATTAGTGACTTTATATTCTTCGTTACTTATTCTTTTATTTTATTAGTCAGAATTTGTTGTTTTGTTTCTGTTACGTTAGAGAAGTACTTTTCTTTTGTGTGTTTAACTGTTTTGTTAAGCATTTGTTATTGTAAATAAATAGTTTCCACCACGAACTAGAATAGTTTTGTGTTAATATAATATAAGGCGGAATATTTATATATTATTTAACAATTTAACATTAAAAAATTAGGTAGAATATAATTTATACAAATATTTTTAATCAAATCGATGTAAACTTGATTTCAATTCAATCACAAAATGTTTTCTTGGATATTGTAAGAATCATGTACTTCAACTTGAAAAATATGTATGTTCATTCGGTGAAAAATTGATATTGGTTCGAAATAGATGTATTTATCCTAGTAGAAAGTAGTCGAACGCATACATATGTACCTACAGTTAAACCTTTAATGTTACATGCTTATAGTAGTGAGCTATAATTCTTTTTTGAAATGTGTTTAAATTTAAGTTTAGATTAGACTAGATTTATGTGAGACGATACTACAGTAAATGCCTCCTTATTACTGCGACCTAAAAGATCTTGGGTGAATTCCCTCATGTTTTTATTTCCAGTTGGGTAGAATGCTTTGGATGAACCTTAATACCTCGCTAGAGAATTGCCTCATTGGGCTCTAGAAAAGACTTGATAATATATTGGAGCTTTTTGGAGAAAACTGATTCAGCAGTTTCTTGTCTTCCTTGAAGATGCAACACTTGTCATCAAATAAAATATTCTTAAATTAAGATACCCAAGCCATATCGAGTGAAGCTTGACCCAAACTTAAACAGTCCCTTCTAAAAATTTCCAGGGCTACACACTGCGCAATTCCTTCCTGGAACAACGCAATGTTTTGTTAATTTGATAAATTTGGTTGGTTTAACGAGAGGGTCAATAAATAGTTAGTAAGTGAGGAGATTAATTTCTGGAAACAGTTTTGTCCTTGTGAACTCAAATTGAAATAACAGGAAATGTAAAATCGAAGGCGATGTCTCGTCTGGTATATTTTAATACAGCCTAGTGATTCAATTAACTATATTTTTAAGTGACTATTCAGTTCATCTTCTGGTGTATTATACATAATATACAGTATAAGTTGTATACATAATAAATAATAAAAACTTTATTCCATTCGAGTAACATAACCATGTGGTAAGAGACGTATTGAGCCTATATTTACAATGATTTTTCTACATAAATAGAAAATTAAGTCTTTGAAATATGTTTATTGTCTTAACCCCAGATCACGTATCATTGTTATGTCCGTGAGTCCAGTGAACGACCTGCTTTACACGTAGATTTATTATTTTCAGCCAATTGAAAGAAGTTACACTGTATAAAACAGCAAGCTCAGCTCATTTCTTGCGCGTGAATGTAAAACGGCCGGGCATTAGTTATTTTCTATTACACCATCTGTTTGTGTCGTGTTCTGTGTGTTCACTCTCTATACATACCAGCCTGGAATACCTTCTTTTCAAACAAAATATCCCCTTAGTCTCAATGTTCTATTCCTCTCGGTTTGCCTCCCTGTTTCACTTCTCTCTGTCAGTTGTGAATAAACTGACTACAGATTTCAATTGAATGCAGACCACAGCCCTATTTCAGAAACACGTCCGCTATAATAATTTGTTATTATAATTCATGATTTCGGTACTGTACTGTCGTATTTTTCTAATCATTTAATTGTTTCTTAATGTGAATGTTCAACTTAAAAATCGGAATATTACCTACATTAAATATTCGAAAAGATGTAAAAAATACCAAAGGTTTCTTGATATAGGTACATTTATAAATTTCTAAAATGTAATTTCAATTATATAGTATAAGAGCCAGTGATCGGCTACCAGTATGTATTTGACCAGACCTGAATTTTTACACAGTGAGTCTCCTATACCTACCATACATGGAGTGCGGACTCACTAAGTCCGGAGTGGCCGCCGCGGCCCGTACTCGGGTGCGACAGGTACAAAATTTGACTAATTTTCAAAGTATTTGACCACGTCTGCCATTTGGAAATTTAATAATATATTATTATTGCTATTGAAAAATAACAATGGCAGACCATTATCGCGCGACAATCTTCGTGGCAGACAGTTTTTTAAGTACTAAAAAATATGAAATTTTGAAAGGTATATTTTTCATCACGGATTATTATTCTATTTATTATTTCAAGCAAGTTTCGTAAATAAAATTTTTTTCTAAACTTTATAGTTCCGGAAATATTTAGAAAATTTAAAAAAATCAGCTGCTCTTTTGTCTTGTAGATCTGTCAGAAATAAACTAGTTAAGCATGCTTTGATTAATTTTTACATGAGGTGGAACATATTATGTAGGTGACTAAGGCGACGAATAGCAAATATCATATTGAATACTAGCCATTACCCGCGTCACCTCACGCGATATCAGAAATGTTATTTTTTTTATTTTACTATATCAAATGTCAATATTTTTGAAGTTGGAATGGTCCCGTTGCTCAATTGGTTGGAATTTTTTATTTGTTCCAAAACAAAAATAAAAAATGTCTGCCACGATGATTGTCGCGCGATAATGGTCTGCCATTGTTATTTTTCAATAGCAATAATAATATATTATTAAATTTCCAAATGGCAGACGTGGTCAAATACTTTGAAAATTAGTCAAATTTTGTACCTGTCGCACCTGAGTACGGGCCGCGGCGGCCACTCCGGACTTAGTGAGTCCCCACTCCATGTATGGTAGGTATAGGAGACTCACTGTGTAAAAATTCAGGTCTGGTCAAATACATACTGGTAGCCGATCACTGGGTCTTATACTAATATCTTTACGTTACATTGACAATTTTCAAACAAAATGAAGCCGATCAAATACGCATAAAATATTGAGCGTTTTTATTTTGAAATATATTTTTTTTTAAATAGGTAATGATCATTTGATTTAAGAATACAGTTAGAATAGAAGCGACTGTCTAATTTTAAAAATAAAGCAACGATCCTTAATGTTTCAGACATTTTTTTAATTTATGAAAATTAACGGCTACTCTGGCAGCAGTAAAATGTTCACAAAGAGTGATTTCAAATAGTTTACGATTGATTGTATATTTTATACAAAGCTTGACTGTAGCACATTTATTTACGGAAATTTATTGGAAGCACACTATAAAAGAAGATGTTAAGTTCTCTTCGATTGACTTCTCATGTTAGTTAAATTTCTGAAATTCACTCTATATTTATCTCTATATTTATTATGTTGACATGTTTGATCTCCTCTAAGCAAGGGCGTTGATATTTTTTTCTGGAGGGGGGGGGGGTGGTTTAAAGCAAGAAAAAAATCAATATTTTTTTAAAGTTTTATTACTATCACACAAGATTACTCATGAAGTCAGGTATCAAGGAAAATATTAATTCCCAAACTAATTTTAAAAATTCGTTTTCAAAAAGTAATTCTAAACTTTATTTTTTAGCCAGGTATTTTCAGTTTTACTTTTTTATTATTATTTATTCTCCCCATATCTACGCCCTAAACAAGATTTCTAAAATTCTTCAAAAATTTTAAACAAATTTTGTGAAATTTTCTAAAAAAAAGTTACACATCGTTTATGAATCATGAATTACTTTAAAAAATGCAAACACGGATTCTAAAAATTAACAAGCCAACTAAATAGAGTTTCTGAAGTTCTCCATAAAAACAAGATTTTAATGAATCGAAAGAACAGGACTAACTGTTGAAATGTGCTCAGAAATAATAAAAATCGTTATTTATTTTTTCATTACATATACATATTTTTATATTCAGAATATCCAGTTGAATTTCCAGAGAGTCTACTTAGGAATAATTAGTTTTTAAATAAATTTTTAGAGGAAATTGTAACTGACTATTCAAGAAATTTAACTTTCCTTTCCTTTGAAGCAATAGATAAGTCTCCAGCAACTATAGGAAAAGTACCTATTTCAATATTTTTTTATAGCCAGCGGGATCTATTTTTCCTCTGATATAGTCAAAGCTCTCTTAGACAAACGGTTAATTATATTTAGTGTAGTTCACAAGTTCAAAAACGTGTTAAAGCTTGAAATAGCTCGTACAAAAATGACCGTTCGTTCATTGGATTCGGAATAACGTCTAGAAAAATGTACTAAAAATATTTTATTAGCACATAAGAAATTGCAAAAATTAAGATGAAAGAAAAAAGGCATTTAGTTTTTCTCAAATATCTCAAAAAACATAAACGATAGTGAAAATTGGAAAAAATGTTCTTAAAGAGGAGGAAATTTTCCATAAAAAAGTTTCATCCCCCGGGACTCTATCTCTATTATTTATAGTTTTGTAGAGTTCTGCGCGGCCGTTAAAGCTCGGGCGCACAGGACTATTGAGTGAGTACAACACATAAAATAACTCTTTTATTATATTAAAAAACAATTTAAATTGTTGAAAAAATTATGATGTCATCTTAACACTTGAAAGAATAATGTTTAAATTTGTTTAATTTATTTTTAAAAAAGCAAGGCTATTGTTAACAACAAAACTATTTTTTTCGAAAAACCGTTTCCATTAAAAACAACAAAAAATGTTTAAATAATTGGCCCATACATTTTTTGCTTCATGGAGCCCTTTTTACATATATATACTTAACAAGATATTACGTCATATAAATATTTGAAAGTTAAATTTTTAAAGTTAACAAAAAATGACAGATTTGTCATTTTTTCCACAAAGAGAGCTTTCCCTGTAATTTGAAAACAAAAAAGGTTGATAACATTTCACAAGCAATTTGTTGTTAAAAAGAAGTCTACGATTGTTTGGTGACTTATTGAAACTTAATTATTGTTTATAACTTTTAAAATTACAATAATACACATGCATACACTTAATTAACACTGTATTATTTGAAAAAAAAAACAACCTTCACTGTCAAAATAATAAGAATAATAATTAGATTCTAAGGGACAATCAAATACTGATTAAACTAATAAATCAAATCGAATGACAATATTCAATACAACTAGTACTTATCAACTTTCCGCCGCGCAGTATAGACGTTGAAATATATATTTTATCAAATTAATAAATATCAACATACGTATACTATGATACATTTACGGTTTTACCCACTGTAATGCCATTGTTTGTTTTGAATTTGTGTACAAAATATCGAACATTACGTACAGTTATTCTCTTTTGTTTGTCTAAAATATATAAAACTAAATAAATGCTTTTTTCGTGTCGCTTAACATTTTTCCTTTTCTTATTCTATTTTGTGCTGAATCATGTAGCTTATAATATATAGAAACGATGATTAATGATATTTCAACCTTAATATTTGCTATGTTATTTTTATCCAATACATTTATAAAAGCATATTCTTACATCTCCGTTTTTATTTATTTTAGTTTACGCCAAAGACAACAATTTTATTGGAATATCAGAAATATCATTTTTCATCGGAATGATTTTTCTTTGGATATTAGAATTACTTCCGGTTGACAATCATACAAACATTTCGTAGGTATCACTTTTTACGAGGCATTCGCTTTATAAGAAAATGTGTGTAATATTCTTGAAATAAAAAGAATAACGTTAAAAAATTTAATTCTTTATTCCATAAATCTCATAGTTACAATTGACACAAATTATAATAAATTCTAATACCAAAATCATTAGTTACATAATCCAATATTATTACTTAATATTTAACAGTTATCAAAACTAAATACATTACACTCCTTCCCGAACAAGCTGAAAGTACAATATTATTATTCATTATATTTATTTACATAACCAATTCCTTTCTTATTTTTATTAAAAAGAATCATATTTCAATCGTTAGGGTTTTTTTTTATGAGTTGCGGTCTTACCTAGTAGTTTATTTGATGAATCATTTTCAAAGTTTCGTTAAACAGATTTTCTAAGTTAATCTTATAATTATTATTTATATTGTCTATTTGACCATTTTTGTTATGAGTGTTACTTGCAATTGAACGTGGAATGGACTGATTACTGTCACAAAATACAACACTATCCCGATCATTATAATCGCACACATTAACAATTTGACCAATTTGAAATTTCTTTCTATTCCTTCTCCCATAATAAGATTATTGACTTATTAATTTACTATTTTCATTATATTGTGTTATTTCAGGTAATTTAATATAGCCTATAATTTCGTAAATATTGGTTTTTGAGCATATGTTTGATTTGAAATTACCTAAGGAAGATATTCTTAAGAGTATTCGTCCCTGCAAACACCCCCTGCACCCTTCATTTCAAATCTTTTCCCCTCGCCTAAAAACGGTTCGCGCTCTCCCGACGCTATTTTTAAAGCTAGGGGGTTCTAGTAAACGCCAAATGAAAGACAAATAATCAGACTACAGATCCTTCAGGCGAATTTTTTGAAAAAAAATTCCTGAAAAAACTTACAACCTTTTGAAAAAAATAAGTTACGTAATATTTCACACGTAGGCGAAACTGTTTTTCAAAAAATTCGCCTGAAGGATCTGTAGTCTGATTCTTTGTCTTTCATTTGGCGTTTACCAGAACCCTCTAGCTTTAAAAATAGCGCCGGAAGAGCGCGAACCGTTTTTAGGCGAGGGGAAAAGATTTGAGATGAAGGGTGCAGGGGGTGTTTGCAGGGACGAATACTCTTAAGCTATGTCACTTGAGTCGCGGAACACACTGTATAGCGTAATGAAGACTGACATCATAGCATTAGTTCTACTAAGTTAAAAAAGAAGTTAAAAATTGTGGTAGATAGACCACCTATAAAGACTTCTTTCACTTGCCTCCAAACACAAATACAATATTACAAATTCAAATTTTCTTTAATTTGAATTTGTAATATTGCATTTTTACTGTTACATACAAACTGTTATTGAAACATGATTTATAAAATACTTCAAAACTATTCTTTTTACAGTTTAATATATGTTAACATACTGCGGTTTAAACTTTAAACAAACTCATGAAAATTATAATAACAGATAACAGTAATTAATAAATACGCATCAGTTTTATTGGTGGGAGTGACGGTACGATTTGTGATTAATAAAAATACCTAATATTGTTTATCTGGTCTTCTTTGTCTCTAAATAAGTGTGAACTCTTTTATTTTACAGTCTTTAATTCTCGCTTACAAAATAATATTATTCCGAAATGTCATTTATGACTTTTAATTGTAATAAACAAACACAGGTTTGAAATAGTTGGCAAAATCAAAAGTGCACATCCCGCAAGTTTTCCACTGTACATAATATTATAATGAAAAAAGTTGAAAAAATAGATTGTAAAATCGATTAAAACAATTAAAAAATTATCAGACTTTATCCTCTCCAATCTAAAGACTTATCCAGTGCGCCATCGAGCTAGGACGGTTATTTTCATAATATACAAGCGTAGTATTTATTCTACGGTACTTTACTATCAATGATTTTATTGTAAATTGTTGTTTTAACTATTAGTTGTCAAAAATAACAAATAACAAAACTGTTTATAAATATTTGACTACAGAACGCGTTTCAGTGAATATAGGATTCTGGTCTGATAGTAAACAAAGTGAATAAACTTTAAACCAAGGCGATCCGACCGTAATTGCGATCTGTAGAGCGCGGACTGTACGTCCAGACCAACCGGCAACTGCTATTCGTGATTTTCAGTTACAATTTTAGTAGTAATTATGAACTAGAATCGATCTAAAAATGGTTCTGTTTTATAGAACAGAATTTGATCTTTTCAAAAAACTACACTTTGAATGGATTTCGTGTGAAATAAACTTAGATATAACTTCTTGTATGAACAAAAGTCAGCTCTGGAGCGCAAAGCGATAATAGAGCACATATAGCTAGTATAGCGGTATGGCAATAATATTGTATGTAGGTTGTATATTTGTTATAGTCTGAGCATAGAGGGTTCGGTAACATGATTCCCTAAGATTTGATGTTGAAAAAAAAATAGTTTCGGAGATATTTTGATGTCTCAGGTATTTTAAAATTATGAGTAATATTAGCTATTATAATTGATGATTTGCTACTGAACAGTCCTAAACCAAAAAAAGTAATTTCAAGAGCATCTGGATTCACCATAATGATCTTTTGGTAGTATATCCCTAATCACAAGGTTTTAAAAGGCTCTACAATATTATTAAATGTTTAATAAAATTTTGAGTGGAAAGACTGGAAAGAAAATATATACCCATGTAAGATATATTCTGTCCCGTCTTTAAGACTTTAAACTCTAAACGCAGTCATTCTATGTAGTGTATTAGAGATTATAATAAAACTTCATCAAATTAGTATAAAAATTATGAGAAAAAATCGAGTCAACCATAAAGCACTTTTTATAAACAATTTGTCACATCTAGAAAATTAATTAAATCGATACCTATATACAATTTACTGTATTAATGAAATTACTTTACTAAAATTATTAACTATACATAAAATATTTGTTGGTATGTGTGTAGTTTAATAGTTTAATTTTTCATGCCCAGGACTGAGAAATTTAACTTTATACACTCCCAAATAAGCAATTACTTGAGTACAAAATATATAAATTTAGATTAAAAAAAATTGTGTTCCAGCGCTTTTTCTAGAACATCTTATGCAAACTATGAAGTATTTTAAGAATTAAATGCGTCTTTATATAAAGTCGTTCCTGTTATTCAAATCACATCACTTTTAAAATTGCTAGCAAGTTAGTGACAACACGTCGGAAATATTTTTAAAAGAAAAAAAGATTGAGAAAAACGTGTCTTTTTTTCTCTATTCATCGTTAGATAAAGTTTCTCTCATTCGTTACATAAGCCGAGCGCTACATTTTGTGTTAGAACCTTTCGACTTTAATGCAACCCACTATTACATTTAATGGCATTATCGGTTGGATTCAGGGCTTAACTATACTGCGATTGCACTGAAAAGATAGTAATGATATTGTGCGCATAGATAACGATAAAATGTTTAATTCATTTATCATAATTTTTCAGAACTCCTAAACTGATAAAATTCCTGTCGTGAGTTTTCCGAAAAATAAATCAAATAATGGATATACACAATATTTAATTACTTCCATCTTGATTTTATATTTTAGCAGTTTTTGCTGTGTAAACAGCGTTATTAACTCTTCCCCCAAATTGACTCTCAGTGAAATGTCACGGAAGTTATGTGCCGTGTTATTAAACTCTCCTTAAACCGCTGTCAAATTTTTAAGAGGTATTCGAACCTGAGTGCTGACACATCTTTAAAGTGTAGCGGATTAGCTAATACTAATTTATTTGCAAAACAACTCCAAAATCAAAATCTTTGAATTACTACTTAAACTATAATAATATAATAACTGATTATCTATACTATAAAGAGATAAAGTTTGTAAGTTTGGATGTAGGAGGAAATCTCCGAAACTACTCAACCGATTTGAAAAATTGTTTTCACCAATGTTTATAATGGGCTTTGAGGATAGACAAACGTTATATATTATCGTATTAAAATAAAATCGCTTTTGGTAAAGACCAATTTTTTAATGTAAGTCGAAGAAAAAACGGCGGTAATCTACAAATATTGTACTTTTAAAAAAAATATTTATTGAGACATTAATTAAATCAGAGTTATCCATATGAAACAAAATATATATGAAGTTGTTTTAAAATATGAAAACATTGTAATAAATTCTAATATAAAAGATCATCTGTATAAAATGTAGAAAACGGCCATTGCGATCACATGAAAGTTTAAAAATAAGATTAAGGGAACTGAAGAAAGATTTCTCAAAGCGCCGGAAACTTACGAGTTACGGTCATCACCAAACGTGTACACTTTATTTTTTGTGAAAAGAACCGGACTCAAGAAAACACACCCATTTAATAATATCATCGTTGATGAAATTATTGCTATCATCTGTAAAAAATATTAATTTTGCAATATATATTATATATAAGTAGTGAGATATTTTTTGTATATATTTTTATTACGATTTAACATTTACAAGGATTTTAGACATTTTACTATTGACAAGGTGTTTAACGTTTTCAAAGTTATGTGGAAACAATAACTTCGTGTATTCCAATATAGAATAGACTTTTTGATAAATAATTCAATTTTAAAAACTAGATCTCAAACTGTTTTAGTAAAAGAGTTCCATCTTAGATCGTTATTAGTGACGGTGTCTTAATTTGTAAACGTAACGCTTGAATATAGTTGCAAGTTCAATGTATAAGAAAAGTATTCATAACAACTAAATACAAATGTCGTAAGTGCAATATAAAATGTCAATTTATTTCATCACATTTCTTATCAAACATTAATGAAATAAAGCCTAAGTTATATAGAGTTTAAACAACCATCCTACTAAGACAGAACACAGGCTCGTAACGCTTTGTAATACGAGTACGTATTTTAAAATCGAACATTTATTTCAAATACCGTAGAAAAAATAGTAGGTTTGTTGCTAACTGTTTTCTAATATTATTTGTTTCTAGTGTCTAGCCGAAACTAATTTTTACAATCGAAACCGAAACCGAATTTCGGTTTCTGTTTCAGTTTCGGCTGAAACCGAAACTTACTTCGAGGACAAATATAGTGTATTTTTTTAAGCATTTGATCATTTTAGCTGTTGTAAATAATGTGTTTGTGTTTATAGAAGCAATTGTTTGATAAACTCACGACAGCGGATAGTTAGCATGGGCGCGAGGGGAAGCCCATAGTGACACTGACACTCTCCGCAGGTTGTTCCATTACGCCGATCGATCCTGAACGCCGCAGGAAAGCTAACGAACTTAGTTTCGGTCCTAGTTTCGGCAGATTTTCTGACAACATCGAAACTAAACCGAAACTCTAATTTAACGCCGAAACCGAAAGTTCTGTCCGACACTATTTGGTTTTGAAGATTGTAGTAACTTATCTATTAGAGTTTTTACAAGCAATCGAAGAAAAAAATAAACCTTCTAATATAAAACAGTATATAAGAAAGGCAAATTAACACAGTATCTATTATGTTCAAATTTTTAAAATACGCAGTAATACATTCAGTATCGTAAGCCATTAACCATGGTATTTATGAGATGGTAAAACAAACTGCTAATAATAATTAATAGGCTCTATAATGGACACTGCAATATTTCCGAAAATATTGAAGCTGGCTCACTTGCGAAACGTAATACAGTATGGCGATATTATGATAACAATAAGTGTTAATTATTATTGCCGCGCGCTCCAAAAAATGCAGCATAATATAAGGAGTGGATATATTTATGGAAAGAAACTACCTTAAAAAAGGGACGCCACTGTTTTGCGTTACAGTTGGTGCCATTGAGGAGGCTGTGGTTTCAGCACTACAATAGAACCAGAAAAAACATAGTTTAAATAAGGCCATGCTATTTACCCTTCACAATTGTATCGTATTGGTATTCGGGGAAAGTCTCGTTTATAAATGTGATGGGTGATCTCAATCACTTTTTTTTGCATGTAAAAAAATAATTGCGACAAAATTGCACCGGCAGCTAATAGAAAAAGGTTTGGTGTCCCCTTTTAGCATTTGCTATGTCCTAGAATCGGGGTGCATTGAAATTTATGATCTGTTAAATAAATTTTGTACTATCAATAGTTTGTCTGTGTAAGCGTATGAGCTTACAATAGGAATTATAGGAATAGGAATTAGTGCTGGTACGTGAGGTTATGCTTCTGAAGTCATTGGTGTTGGTCAATAAAACAAAATAAGCTCTATGATTTCTCATTCCACAAAAGGTTTTGAAAGGTTTTTTTCCCCGGCTGATATGGAGAAGAGGAAACTTTGGTTCATCACTAAATTTTTTATTTTGTTAAAAACAATGCATGACTCTCTGCGCATAGAATCCGCAAATGAAGATTTGAGAAACACTGAATTAAGGCTTTAACAATTAAAGCCTTAATTCAGTGTTTCTCAAATCTTAATTTGCGGATTCTATGCACAGAGAGTCATGCATTGTTTTTAACAAAATAAAAAATTTTAAGTCTCAGTTTATATTGTAGGTAATCAAAAAAATATAAGTAAATAAAATTAACACAATAAGCCACTATTTAAATCACAACTTCTGATTCTTATTTCTAAGGAAATTTTAAGTTAAAAATATCGTGTCAACAAAAACCCAATTCTCATTTGCTTCAGAACAATATTATCTTGAGTTAAAAAGTGTCTTCTTTAGTATGTATAAAAGTGCACAATGGCTTTCTCCTATTAAAAATATCATTTAAATAAGTTTCACATCGTATAATAATAATATTATTAAAGAGCATTAACAAACAGAAATTTTTCATATCCTTTTATAGTATCGTGGTTGTTCTTTTTGATCATTTTATATGTAAACACGTTGCACACGAGGTTAATTTAGCCGCTAAAATCGTTTCTAAGACGTGCACTATTAGCCACGCTGGCTACGAGAATGGAAATGGCGTCACTGGACTTTATGGATGGCAAATTAAGATTGCCTGTTTTAAGCAAGAAGCAATCAAAAAGCAGTATCTTGTCACGTGGACGACATAGGCAAACGCTCACAAACAAACATGGTACCATAGCGTGTGTTCTGTTCAGAGGCAATAAACGTTCACTTTTGTTAATATTCGAATTGTCAATGCGCGCGTACCAAACCCATCTACAAAGCTAGCTTTAATACTCGCATCGTGTGAAGCGAACACATAAAAGTCATCACGAAACCCATGTAGTGTACATACATTAAGTAGGTGTTAGTTACTTCATATCAATTGAAATGTAAAACTGCAAGGGAAGGTTAATTAAAACTATTATTAATAATAATTCTAGTTAATAACGCATAGCTTGCATTTTGATTGATATAAATATATGTGTATTATATGTTAAGAAGGAGGGATGTAGTTGAAAGGTGATCATTATGTCAGTGTAAGCTGACATACGTTGACGTTTGTGTTTTATAAATAAATATAATTAAAATAAAGTCAGATGTATTAACAGCATAAAAGAACCTGAAACTACCCTACAATACACCAGCGCCACAGCACGCTCGAAACCTAGCAGTCAAATATAGCAAGGAATCTAACGGTAAAATCAGCCTAGTGTGCACCTAGTCTCTCTTCACCCGTATTTGTAGATCGCCTATTAAAGATAGACATAGTATACTGCCGCGGACTTTTTGACGTGATAACGTCTTATAAATATTGATGAATCACGTCAAAATAAAAGATGAAACACCGGCTGCATGCACGAAAAAGTGTAACGTTACTAACGTTACTAACTAAGTGAGCGACTAGAATGCCTTCGGTAATTTTGAAGCAGATATCATCAACCGATTGAGATGAAAATTTGTATACTCGTTTAGTTTGAATGACAATGCATGGTTAGCTGTGTGACGTCACTCTAAATCCAATATGGCGGACTTCTAAAGATGGCGGAAAAGCCTTCGGTAATTTTGAAGCAGATATCATCAACCGATTGAGATGAAAATTTGTATACACGTTTAGTTTGAATGACAATGCATGGTTAGCTGTGTGACGTCACTCTAAATCCAATATGGCGGACTTCTAAAGATGGCGGACTAATTTTATTATATTTTCCTACAATATGGGTATCAAATGAAAGGGCTTGCTGAGAATAGCTCGAAAAATAAAGTGACGTCACTCTAAATCCAATATGGCGGACTTCTAAATATGGCGGACTAATTTTATTATGCTTTTCTACAATATGGGTATCAAATGAAAGGGCTTGCTGAGAATAACTCGAAAAATAAAGTGACGTCACTCTAAATCCAATAGGCGGACTTCTAAAGATGGCGGACTAAGTTTTTGACTTGATGACGTCTTATCAATTGATGAAACACCAGCTGCACGTACGAAAAAGTGTAACGTTCCGTAACATTCCGCCTGACCCTGTGCGTGCAAGCGAGAGCGCAGTAATGTATTATTTAATATGATATTCGAGCGGAATACGTTATCACGTAAAACTATCGTCCGTAAACCGACTTTACAGACAACCAATTTTTTTTTCAGAATAATAGCAGTAGCCCCTATTTGCCCAGCGTTGTTTCTTTTATTATTTCATAATCATTTATTAACTATTTAAGTTATTTATTAATAACATAATAGCTAAGCAATAATTATAAATAAAATGTAATTACTTTGGTTGTAGTTGTATGTCCGTGCGATCGCGTATGCATTACAGACGTAGCTTCGTTTCTCTCACTTATAACATATACCCTCCGACCAATATAACCTTGATTCCACTAGTGGAAATCAGAATATGCATAAGTGGTGTGATAATTGATCTTTTTGAGTGCTTAATTAATAGTAAGTTTGTATAAATGTCAATATTTTTTAACTCAAAAATTAATTTAAATAGAGAATAAAAATAGTTTTTAAGTTAAATCCGTTTAATAATACTACACATAGGAAGAATTTTATATAGTGTAATTTTGCCTGCAGAATTTTTAAGCTTTTATAAAAACTCTATTCTATTATTTTATTTTATTCAGTCGAACGGTTATATTCCCTGCTTTTTTTAGATGAGTCCTTCATACTAGTTAAAAAATTTAATTTAAATAGGTACAAGAAGTTCTTTGCGCCCAAAATTTAGCCTTTAATTTGAATTTTGTTATCTATTTCCACGAAACATGATCTTAGTTATACGAGAGAAAGGAAGAATTTTTGTAATCTCTACTAACACGTCAGTTGTTTAGACAGAATGTTTGACTGACGCTATATTACATGAAGATTGACTCTATTCAATAAATAGAGTAACTGTGATCCATTGAAGTTAATTATGAGTATTTGGAAAGAATTCCGTGGCATAAGGATCGAAAATTAAGCAATACTGAGATTTTTTTAAACTTGCATTTAATACTAACGTTTCGATACGTTTTGTATCATCTTCAGAGTGTTCTGTAATTATATTTTTTGAGTTATAAAATTGTTTTGAATTAAAATGTAATTGTTCGTAAATGTTAGAAAACTTACCAAATGCTGTCACATGTTATCAGTATATTGTTGTTGATGGATTGAGAACATGGTGTCACTCAACTTGTTAATTGTTAAAAAAAAAAATAACAATTAACAAGTTGAAACTCATGAAACTATATTAGTTAAGCTGTTCCAAAATACCTACAGTTGAACTTGACTACACTATGATAAAGTGAAAAAATAAAAAAAATATATAAACTCGGGTGACTTCAAAACATAAATATAAAATTTACAAAATGAATTTTCACCTAAATTAGTGCCATTCCCCAGATTGGAACGGTAATCTGGACACTGTTCTGATATATTTAATTATTTAGAAGATGATAGTCGCTGTAGCAAACTTATGTTTTTGAAAGGATCAGCACGTCCTTCATTTTAACATTTAAAGCGCATTAGGAAGGAAACCATCTTAAGTGGTCCACATAAAACACTTCCGTGCTTACCAGGTAAATAGATTGTAGATGATAGACGCTCAACATCTGAGGTCTATCATACTTAACAGAATTTAAATGTTTAACTTCACCGAGAACTTCCTAGGCTAACATCATTTCATTGCAGTTAACTTCTTAACAACATAAGTCGGCTTTCGGTATCAAAACAGAATTTTAACGAGCTAAGATTTCGATATTAACTCACGACAATAGGTATTGAAGTTAAGTTATATTAAAAAATTGTAATAGACAGTGGCGGCTGCTCAGGTGAAATAGGTGAAGTGCAACTTAACATTAATTAACTAAACATTTTTTAAACATCTACTAAGTCTAATAAATATTCTAAATAACATAAATTCTACTAAGCCAGCAATAAGTCAATGTATACCACGCAATCAGATGTAATTTTATATCACAAAATTACATTCAACAACAGAGAAAACGCCACATGCAAGTGTAGCATACAATGACATACACACTACAATGAAGAACTTTGACAGGCGAAAGTAAAAATGCACTTATAACGTCCGTCGCTATGGCAATTATAACGTCATCAGCGCGATCAGTTACCTAGCAAAGCATGTGGTTGGATTTACAGTGTGCATAGCTTGACAGTTACATGTTGAACACATTCACCCATACAGTGCTCAACTGACAGCGGCTTGCTTGTTTTAGTTATACCTATGGAATATCAATAAAGAATCTGATCAACGACGTTATATGTAATTTTTTTCTTATTAAAAAATAAGTCCAAAAACTAAAACCCGACTACTGAAAAGTATGAAGCAATTTAGTTATACCTATGGAATATCAATAAAGAATCTGATCAACGACGTTATATGTAATTTTTTTCTTATTAAAAAATAAGTCCAAAAACTAAAACCCGACTACTGAAAAGTATGAAGCAAGAAAATATTCTCATCTGAGGATAGCCGTGGTGATATGCCACCTACCCTAACAAAACATTACATTTGAACAGTAGCAAGCAATCATAAGCTCTAGGGCAAAGTGCATCACGCTATACATCTAGAGGGGCGTCATATATATGTGATGGCATACGACCACGGCTATCCTCACATGAGAATATTTTTTTGTTTCATATCTTCCAGTAGTCGGGTTTTAGTTTATGAACTTATTTTTTATTTAAATTATTTTTTTAATTTAATTTTTATTTGTTTTTAATTCGATCACCCCTGGGACCAAAATTCAAAAATCAATGTGGTCTATATTACCCGGGTCATAATAACGAATCGATTGACACCTTATTTATCAAAATTGGATCAATAGTTTAGGCGCTACGGTGGAACATCCGTAAATACATACATAGACTGCTAAACTCATAACCCTTCCGTTTGGCTTCGCCGTAGTCGGGTAAAAAAATGTCTGCTCAAGCCCTTGAAAATAAGAATAAATCTTCTCCTAGCTTTTTACCAACTTTAGAAACCCCAAGCCACCACTGGTGACACCACTCTTGTCTGTAATTTATTTAGTAATTAGTAATTTAGTTTTCTTTTAAATTATTCAAGTTTTCGTGATATATTGTTTGAAATTTAGACGAATAAAATAATTTCAGCCGTTTTCTGTTCATAAGTTTGTACCACCATCACACGAAAACGTCTTGACCAAATTTGATGAAATTTAACACATTATTAAGTAGTTTCCAGGATTTCCATACAGGCTATGTAGGTATATAACTATGGAGAGATTAAAATGACGTTCCTGTCAAAACCAGAATTAATGCACACGAAGGCGTTAGTAAAGGCTAGCCGTTAAAATACAGTTTAAAAAATTTCCACTAAAAGGAAACGACGCAATTTATTAAAAAAAATAGCAAGTTTTCTAGTAACTTCTATTGACGTCCGAACCTGTACGGTTGGACATAAAAGCACTTCGCGTTGTCCATTGGTGCGAAAGACGAGGTTAGCGCTAGAGTAGTTAAAAGAAGGAACTAGAGTCGATACACTTCTATGAATCGATGTACTCCTAATGAAATCAGAAAAGCTTTCACGTTTACAAGCATTTTTTGCTGGTCATCCTAAAGGACACCAATAGGTTGACTGTTACGTCATGGAAAAGGTATGTGTACACTAAAATACAGGGTTTTCCAATAAGAGGTGTTATTTTGATATTCAAAGGAAAATGCCATTTTTTTAAATAAATGATCGGATGTTTATTTCATTATAAAGAGGAAGGTATGCCGTTAATAATGGAAAATAACATCAGCCAAATGACCACCACGACTACGCCTACAGGACCATATCCTTTTCATGAAATTTCCCATAACCAAATCGCAAAGTGGCTGCCCTATGTCCTCGATAGCCTCACGAATTCCATCTTTGAGGTCTTGAATCGACGCTGGGCTGTTGGCGAAGACCTTCTCTTTCACGTGGCCCCAAAGGAAGAAGTCGCAAGGTGTTAAATCACAAGATCTCGGTGGCCAATTGTGATCACCTCTTCGAGAGATAACACGATCCGGAAACTTTTCCCGTAAAAGATCAATGATTTCGTTGCTTGTGTGGCACGTAGCGCTGTCTTGTTGAAAGTAAACGTTGTCCAGATCTATACCATCCAATTCCGGCCATAAAAAATCATGAATCATCTCTCGATAGCGCAATCCATTCACCTGGGTTTTCTTCAACACTTTCCGCTACAGCAGCAATATTCTCGGCTGTTCTTGAGCGACGTGCACGGGTTTTATTCTTCACATCACTAACTTGTCCCAACAGCTCGAATTTTTCCAACAATTTCTGTATTGCGGTCCGACAAGGTGCTTCACGACGACCCAAAAATGTTCGAGTTTTACGAACCGTCTCTGCCAAATTTTCACCATTTTTATAGTGAATTTTAATAATTTCAATGCGTTGTTAAAGCGTGTATCGTTCCATTTTTTATTAATGGCGTAGTTTCTACTTATCAAATGTCAAAAAATGCCAACTCCAAAAGTGACAATTACCGAAATAGCAGGCTATTCAAAATAACACCTCTTATTGGAAAACCCTTTAGTAGAACAATTAAAAGACAAATCTATGTAAGAAGTGAACAATAAAAAAATTGTTTGTGCCTGTATAATTATTCACACCACATTTCACTTTTCACTAAACAAACTACATTTTTTATTCTATTAATTTAAAATGTGAATTAGGGATACAGTTTTTGAAGGAGCTGTACCTCGAAGTTTAGTTTTGCTTTAAAGCTAAACATTTCAAGTCATTTTTTTTTCATTTTAACTTTTGACTTTTAGATTTAAGACCGCGGTCTTAATTTTAAAAACATAATCATTTTTCAAATCTCTGACTTAGAATGAGCGACGACTATTTTAACGATTCCTTGGCATATCCAAAGCATGCTAAAAAATATTTTCAATAAATAAAATTATCGACCAATTTTTCAGACAAATATATTAACAAAAAATATATAAATTCAATACATTAACGTTTTGGTCCGGATTTGAACCTTCTTAATCATAGATTTAAAAAATATTTTCACTCTACCAAAACGGATCTCATTTTATTATGTTATACATAGCATTGGGTGAACAGTGAACACATATAGTATAGTACTTACATTAAAGAAAAATAGATTTATGACGAAAGGTTTTGAGGTGTTTGAACTTATTCTTGAATAAAAAAGCAAATATATCTGCTAAACAATGCACGTAGAATTCGTTGATAACATAACTTCAGAAACAGGAGATGCATGCAATGACGTCACCAACGACGCCATCGAATTGACGACTATAAAAAGTAAAAAGAACAAGATAGAGAAGACGAAGAAGTGAAACAAGACGCGATGCTTCGAGCGCAGTATGACGCGACGAATTTCCGGCGGACAAACAGTTTTTATTGCAAAAAAAAGTAGCTTTGGCACAACAGCTGAATTTTTATACATTGTCCATAAAAGTAGTTCTAGAAATTCAATTTCTTGTTCATTTTGATTGTATTTTTGTTCGCTGGAAGAGGTTCTTAAAAATTTATAGTCGCAGGTATTCATTTTATAAAAAACAGGTTTGTAACAATTTCAAGTACGTATAATTTACTATATCTTTGGAATATAGTCAAAATATATTTTCATGCATATAACATGCGAATAACATTACGGCATTGAGAAGAAATAATGAACACACAAGAATATAAAACTATTAATTATAAGCTGGAACTATAGCTACTGTGCTTCTAGTTATAAACCGGATTTAAAAATTTTCAATTATTACAACATAGGTGTGTGGTTTTAATTCTATATGAAGAACACTGAAAGCTTAGTTTGTATGTACAAAAGCCATTACATGTAATAAATATTTTGCTTAGAAAAACTTCCCCGCGATATCTTTTTCGTTTGTTGAAGTAAAATTTACAGACTAGACTGAAAATTAGAACTCTTCAACAGAAAGAGATGTTTTGTTACTCTGTTACCTTATAACAAACATTTACTTATCAACAATTGAAACTCTAAGTTTCAATTGTTGATAAGTAAATGTTTGTTATAATACAAAAAATTCCAGCTAATTGGGTGAAAGAACCATTTCAACTATAAACAAATATTCTGATTATGACATAGATAAAATAAAATTTCTGTTAAATGTGTGGTGACGCTAATAACGCCTAGTGATAAATATTATGTTTGCTATTGGTTTGCATGGTTACATAAAATGTTTTCATGTGTAAAAAATTAATTAAAGCATTCTTATCAGCTACTTAACAAATTTCTTTCGAACAAATCCTCAGAACAAAAGAGCAACTGATTTCATAATTTTTAAAATATTTCCAAAAGTGTAAAGCTTAGAAAGAAAATTTTAACAAGACCTTTTTGAAAAATTAATCCAATAAAAATTCGATAAAAAATACACTATTATAACAAAAAAAACAACGTTATAGCGCATATCTCTTCTTCGCATGCGCCAACTTTCATAATAAACAATATAGGATTCTTCATATTTACTCGTCAAATATATTATCAAAATTTGATTTCAATCCGCTCAAACATTTGACAAACTGACAGACGAACAGATTTTTTCCAAAAATTGTTGTCTGTAGGTACTCAAGAGACCTCAAAAAAGGCAAAAATATTGTAAAATTTTGAAAAGTGAATTTTGACCTAATTTAGTACCATTCCTACTTGTGTGGAGCTGAAATGATAAAATATTTATCTCAGACGATTTTTACCTGACTGTGGCACGTCGGATCAACCTACGTACGTGGCTAGTCCAGATGTTGGGCTCTAGAGTTAGAACGGATAGACCAATTTGGACAATTAATAAGCTATCGTTAAAATCGTCTTGACTACCCGAGTGTCTTAGGATATCTGTCGTTACGAATATTTCAATATGGCAGCCAAGATAGCCGTATTGTTCGACGTGGAGATCAGTATCAAATTAAAGTTCTTGACGAGTAAACTTCAAAAATATGTACCTAATATGCACTTTGATGCTGCATTACATTATAAATTAACATGTTGTTTGGGTTGATAACACCTCAGATTGTGATCTTATCTATATTATTTTTTCGCCGTTAGAACAGCTTGAGGTCATCTTATGTACAGAAAACAAATCATAGCTTGCATAAAAAGGATTATTCTTGAAACTCAGATTTGAACATTCCCATAAAATGTTGTTTGCAGAGAAAATATCACAAATAATATGAAACTATATACGTTCACATAATGAAGGGAATATATCATATCAATTGATAACTTTTTCATTGGCCAAGTTTAATATTTTACTATGCTTTTCTTATGAAGGAAAATTAATGTCATTTTCGATCTAATGGCTTAAATAATACAAGAGGTCTTATTCCATACATAAATTATTGTAATCCTTTATGTCATTTTAACCTTACGATACTAAAGATATTCAATACACAAGAACTTGTTTGTTTACGAACACTTGGTATTTAGCAGAACATTTGTATTTAGTTTCAAAATAAACTGAAACCTACATAATATTGTATATACTCGCTCTATTCGAAACACACGTACTATGCGATACATTGCAATCAGCTGGAGGTAGGTACAAAATGTTTTATTTTATATCATGGATGGACAAGAATTTGCCAATACTTATATTTTGATAGTAATAAGTACTAACGTCTTAACCAACAAATTTTTCGAAATTTTGTCAATAGATTATTCTAGTTTTGAACTGTTCATTTAATTAGAACATACTGTCAATTATTTCGATCGTTAAATACCTGTACAGTGATAGCTGGTTGAATTCTTCTTTTGTGTTACAAAATTATAAAATACCGTCACATTTAAATCGCTAATGACTACGAGACTTAAAATGCGTGAATACCCATAACGGATAGATCATATTATATGTACGTGTTTGTCGCGCAGGGTTTGTTTTGTCTGTACATTGTTGCATGAGTGTAGACGCATGCGCGTGATAGTCGCGAATTAGCTTTGTGTAAAGTTTTAAATCAATGTAGGAATCGCTTTTTACTAGGACGTTGATTCGGAATGTCGTTGTGAAGAGCTTGCGGAGCACTTATTAGGACATAAAATGAGACCCAAAAAATGGTCGTTAAAATTTAAATAAAAACCGGTATAAATTGAAAATTGCAAAATAATTAAAAATGTCTCTGATGACTTGTAAAAATATTCAGAATTATAGAAAACGCAAGTCAGTAGAAATTTCGCATTGAAGAGAATGCAATAAGTCTAATAATTCCTGTACTAAGCAAATGCGAGAGCAACGGCAGCGTAGAAAAGGAAACAAAAAATTCCAAACGTCTACGTATAATGAGCAGGCTAGCCGGAGAGCTGGCTACGGAGAAAATGTGTGACTTGGTGCAGAGCTGAAAATTTGCAGAATAATAGGAGATAATACAAGTAAGTAGGGAAAAAATTGCCAGAAGGCTAGGCGGAAAATAAAGAGCCGCCAGAAGGTGCTAATGTTGCGAAAAATCAGTGCACTTCTGCCAATTTCTATACTTATTCTGTAATTCAAAACTAGATATATTATATATATTATACATTATATAGTTTATAAGGGCATACTAAAAATTCAAACATGATATAGTAATCACATTCGACAAATATTCAAAATTATTAATGTCATTTTGATAGAAATAAAATTAAATAAATTAATAAAATATTCCATTGTATACCGGGAAGTTAAAAACCATTTGAAAGCTGCAGTATTAGAATAGAAAAATTAATCTACATCTACATAACATATAATTACCTATTGTATGTCCGGATGTCTGTCTTTCCAGAGCCTCCAGAAGGCTCTAGTAGACACAGAAAGTTGAAATTTGGCACACTTATAGTATAGGACACGGAACAGATCTTAATGGAGCCAGATTTTCGATTTTCTCCCCGAAGACTGAAATAGGGGGGGGGGGTTGATAAAAACTTCGTAGAACATAACAGGCCATGGAATGAATAGTTTCCTTGGTTACGTATATAAACAATGTAGTAAAATGTGAAAAACAAATTACAAAATGTCGAAATACTGACAGATCTTTAATAGGTTCCAAATATAGAACTTAAATTGTATAAATAAAATGAAAAAAAACAAATAATTGATTAAATTATAACTTTAACGAATATCTGAATAATAACAATATATTTATTAGGTATGTTATTTTTATATTATGTGTAGCATTATGGCTCTAACGATTGTGATGAAATTTACAGAGACGAGATTTTCCGGATCGAAAAATCGATCTAGCATAGATTTCGGTCCCAGAGGACAGCACTTAAAATAAAAGTGTTTTTTACTTATAGCTCACTCAGTTAGTCAGATCCATTCAAGCATTTTCTAAAGAAGAGAAGATATTTCTACATTGGTAGATTTTATAAATTACTGTGTAAAACAATTCTTTATAAAGACTTTATCAGCATTAAAAATATATGAACTCGATTTTACTTAAATATCAAAAGAGAGAGAAAACTACGTAAAAATTAATGTACCCTTAGATAAATAATGATAAATTAGTGGCCCAAAGGGTCGCACTTTTGGCTCACTGGAGGCTTAATCGTACGGTAAAATTTCACTGAATGGGCACACACATTTTTTTAGTGTCTTCTTGCTATAGAACTGTTAAAGATTATATTTCCAGTTGAGCCATATCTCCTAAAAAAACAGCACAATCAGCGGCGTAAAATCGGTTTATATTTTTAATGACGCTTTGAACTTAAATTAAACTCTTTACTATCCGTCAAATAATTTACAATCGTATATAATCACGCACAGTTAAATCACACCATTTTTGTCACGTGTATGCGAGTCATCGCTCAAAAAATTCTGGTATCATCAAAATGTAACTGAAATATATTAACATTATTTTTTTCATTGTTTGGATTTTTTCTATATGTTGGCACATTGTTACAATTTTTTTCAATTGTTATTTCGATTTGTTGACTGTTGACAGAGCTCCTTGATGTAGTGGATAAATCTATAACTCAGTAAGGGCAAGGTACCGAGTTCGATCCCTGTCGACGTCAATGGTTTCCATTTTATTCTACTTGATATTTATACATTACTAGCCGTTACCCGCGTCGGACGCGATTAAGACGAAACACGGATGCATTCCCATTATTTGGCATAGCTACTCCTTTCTCGACGTAGACTCCCTAATAAATTTCAAAATGGATTACATCCACGTCCCTTATCAACGTCCTGACAAAACCTTGAAAATGACACCTAGGTTTATTTTTAAACTATTCTTCTCTTTTCACCCCCGAAGGGGTTGTTTTTGAAAAAGCATGAAACACGTGTTTATTTGTTGACAGGAGTAATCCTGCGCATTTTCGAATTGTTACATCTTATATGATTTCTCGATGCAAATTTTGAACCCCCGTTACATCCTTATGGGGGTTTAATTTTAAAAAAATCTGTTCTTAGCGGATACCTACGTCATAATAAATGTCTGTGTGCCAAATTTCAGTCCAATCGGTCCGGTGGTTTGAGCTGTGCGTTGATAAATCAGTCATGGTTTCAACTGCGAACAATTTTTTTAAAGAAAACCCCATATTTTGATGATAGATTATATTGTTTGTTAGAATGTATAAAGAAAGATGCTATTTTGAATTGTCGGATTACGATATCGCGCCTGACGGAGACAGGCTTACCCACTAGTTTCATATAAAATCTAAGTTCCTGTGCATACATGTGATTTTATACTTTCAACAATATCGCCTCTGTATTGTCAAAGGGGTTTCATGTGAATTTTGCTTAAATATTTCATATTAAAAATTGTCTTGAAACGTGGTTCTCCATAAATATCTATTATTCTATTCGATATTTTTCATATACAAAATGTGGTTTGCGATTATTGATGAGTAATTTGAAAATTTAAAATAAGAAACGTTCTTGATAGTTAATATTTTGTTATAAACTTCAATCTTAACGAATAAATGGCTTTCTAAAAGTGTTTATCGTTCGAAAACGACAAATTTAAATGTGAACATTTTAAACATTGCTTATAACATGCAATATCATATTCCATTTAACGTCGTGTACTGAGTAATTTTACAAAAATTTTACAAAACGTAAAACATATTCTTCATTTTAAATCTACATTATATGAATGAAAAAAAGACCTCCGCATTGCGAATAATAATTCACCGACTGAATAGATAGTACTGCAAGATAGCAGGTTCGAATCTCAGCAGAGGTAAATATTACCTTGGAAATGTTTCAACTGTTTTCTATTAACTTACTTTGTTTTGTCACCGTATTATCATAATATTACACTTTTTAGACGCTCATAACCTAAGGTTCCATTTTGAAATTTAAACATGTAAATTCGTAATTCATTCACTATTAGCAGTTATATCTTATAGAACA
The DNA here is from genome assembly GCA_963575645.1 of Xanthostigma xanthostigma. Lineage (NCBI taxonomy): Eukaryota > Metazoa > Arthropoda > Insecta > Raphidioptera > Raphidiidae > Xanthostigma > Xanthostigma xanthostigma. The sequence goes on from OY754471.1 coordinate 27,420,392, forward strand.
GTGTAACGGTAACCTATTCTTTCTTTTTTAGTAACGCATATAGCCTCGCTGCTGCGCGTTTATGTATGTAAAAAAAAAATCGTAATTAAAAATTAAATTATTATGCTAACTATTATACATATAACCAAATTTCACTTTTGACGACATTACAGGTCTAAATTTATTTATTGCGACGCACATTTTACGCCGTATATTTTCATGCCCATATAAATAATATATAATAAATAATCAATAATAAATTATCAATTCTCATATTTCCATAAACAAAAAAAACGAGTGTGCTTTAGACTACACGACTGAAGTAAAACTTCTTCCTGCCATAATTTATTATTTTTCACCCGAAAATTCACAAAATATGAACTTTAAATGAATCTACAATTTTATTCACTTTAAACGTAGAATTTAATGTATTGAACAAAATATTAATTTATAAATTTTTCAAGATCGAAATGAACAGTCTAATGTAAAAAGAAATATAAACATAAAGATGATAAAAACAAAAGTAATAGATTACAATTACTTAGCTTTCGTTGGATTTTAAGCGTAAATCTGTATGAAATATTATTTAGCTCTGCTAGTTAAGTAGGTTTACAACATTTTTTTCTGTCACCCGATAGCGCCACTGGCAAGTAGAGTATGTGTCATTCTATTGTTAGTACTGCTTATATTTTTGGCCACCTGATGGCGCGACTAGCCAGTGAACTATTTGTCATCCTCTTTCTATCTTCACTAACTTATATCTCCCTCTCAACTTCCGTTCGCCTCGACCGATCACACTTCCGTAAATCTCTCGTCACGCATTCACCAGCTTACTCCCCAAGTCAAGCGTGCGTAAAGAAGTTTAACATCAATTAACATATACTCATTAAAAAATATTTTTTTTAATGTGCGGTACCGCCAAAACTGAAAATAACTGATTAATAATACCTAGGACCTAGGTAATATTTGAACCAAAAAATATATAAAGAATATATGTTTTTGAATGTCTACAACAATATTACATAATATATAATTTTTTTGACTGTCTCTCTTTTTTACATTATTAATTAACATACATGGAACGTTGCTGTATCACTGGTCTCACAGTTGAAAGTCACGAGGCTTCGTTATAACACCACGTTAACCTTGTAAATAAAAACCAGCGTTGGCGGTTTTATTCGTCAAAATCTGTCGTGATCTTTTGGGCTATAAGATGAATCACTTCTATACTGAGTGTGTATTGTAAAATTAATGTATAGTGCAAAATTGAATTTAAAAACTTAATATATTCACAGGAAATATAGCACAACTAGATGTATAGTAAGGTAGTTACACTAAAACGTTGGGAGTAAGTCATCGATATAGCGCGATTGGCTAAATAGAGCGGCAAAGAAATGCAATAATGTAAAAAATACATGGTCTCATGTGTAAAAAATATGCGGCTTATTTTACAATGTGAAATATAACTGTATGTGACTCACTCCCTATATTTTGAATTTCTAGTACATACCTAAGAAATTAAACTAAACTTGATATGCTATAATTTTAACCTGTTTAAGTTTCAAATTGACATTAGTATATAATATTAGCTGCTTTATGTTTATAAGTTGTTTTGGTTGACGCAAGTGTTTCCTCATCCCTTGTAAGTAAACTCGTCGTATGTTTATTATAGAGAAGTTTCAAAGTAAAGATTATCCTTTAATATTGAGTATTATATACAGATTTGTATCAATATTAAATTCCAAACATCTTACTCGTGTATGTATGTATGTATGGATGTATGTATATTGTACACATGCATAATGTGTACCTATGTTGGCTGTGTATGTATGTAGAGAGTAGGCAGATATCAACTAGGCGGATTATAATGTATATAGAAAATGGGCAAATATTGACATAGCCGTACTCGTGGGCAGATATTAAATCTAGATTATTGGAAAAATTACATTTAAACACATATAAAAAAGGTTCTGTAGTGTAAAGCGTATTGTTTGTTGTTGTACTGAGCATTTATATGTCATGCAAAACGTTATTATAGAAAACCATTATCTTAGAATACATTGTAAACTCTATATAGCGAAATTTAAGAGACCGGCTATTTTATTTCGTTATAATGAGCTTTCGCTACACGGATAGTAAAATAAAACATATGATTTTACGAATAAATGAATTTAATTTTGACTAAATTAAGAGGAAAAAATTTTTATAACAAAATTATAATCTGTTAACTTTGTCGTTTTTTACTATGACAGTATTTTAATTGTATCTTAATTCTCTAGTATTTTTTATTCATATATCTTGGGATAATAATAATAATAATAATATTTATTTTGTTCACCAAGTAAACACGTCAATACAAAGTTGTTACATGCAATATAAAAAAGACATAGAATTAAAATTGTTTAAAATCATATAAAGCACTATTTAGTAAAGTTTCCTTAATTTCCTTTTTGTATTTATTTATTGGTAACTGTCTTATTTTTTGAGGTAGCTTATTATAAAATGAAATTGCCCAATAATTTGCTCCATATTTATATTTGTTCGCTGAGAATCTTGATTGCTGAATATCAATATTAGCTCTAGTTTGGTAACTATGGTTTTCATAATTAAAATTAAATTTTGAAATATTTAGTTTCAGGTATACTAAACATTCGTATATAAAGACGCTTGGTAATGTTAAAATTTTATTTTGTATAAAATATTCTTTGCAAGGAGTTCTCGCCGGTACTTTTGATAAAATTCTAATGGCTCTTTTCTGTAACTTAAAAATGTTAATTGATTCTGCAGATGAACCCCATAATATAATACCATATGTTAAAACTGAGTGTAAATTACCGTAATAAAATTTTTTTAAAACTTCATAAGACGTACAGTCTGCCATTTTTCTTAAGAGGAATAGTGTTTTTGAAAGTTTTTTACAGATGACGCCAATGTGTGTTTTCCATTTAAGGTTGCTACTAAAATATACTCCTAGGAACTTTACATTCACATCTGTATCACCCTCAAAGCATATCTCCTGAGTTTTTGATTTGTTTAGCTTCAGATGATTTGCTTCAAACCATTTTGAAGTTTCCTCTAAGGCTCTTCTCTTAGAAACACAGAGAGAGCTATTATCCTCAGAAACATGAAGTAATGATGTATCATCTGCATATAAAAATATTTCTGCATTGCTCACATTGTCAACTAAGTCATTAATATAAAACAGGAAAAGAATCGGCCCTAACACTGATCCCTGAGGAACCCCGCACTTACTCTCTAAATAGGTTGATTCTCTGTTCCCTATAACCACTTTCTGAATTCTGTTTTTTAAATATGAATCAAGTAATGCCCAGGGTACACCTCTTACTCCGTAATACTCAAGCTTTCGTAATAATAGACTATGTGGTACGCTATCAAATGCCTTGCTTAAGTCACATAATGTCAAGGCAACGATTCTCCGATTATTTAAATTCTCTAGGATTATATTATAAACATTTATTAGTGCTAAGGTCGTAGATTTATTTTGTTGGTATGCAAACTGTCTGTTATTTATAATATTGAAGCTGTTACAGAAGGACAAAAGCCTGTTTTTAATTACTATCTCAAAAACTTTTGACAGGACTGGGAGAATCGACACTGGTCTATAATTATTTTTATCATCTTTATCACCTCCTTTGAAAATTGGTACAACCTTTGCTATTTTTAGAAAATCAGGAAAAATTCCTACAGATAAACACTTATTAATTACGAAAGCTAGAGGTTCTATTATAAACTCTTTAGCAGATTTTATTATATTGTTACTGAGATCATATACATCGGCACTATTTTTGTTCTTTAGACTTGATATGATCGCCTCTATTTCGTCCTTATGTACTGGTGCCATGTACATTGATGAATTATGACCTTTATGATTTACATTTTCTAAGTAATTTATTGATTCGTCTGTATCAATAGCATCTGCGTGATTGCCCATTTTTGTAAAAAAATCATTCACGTCATTTGGGTTTAAATTGTTCAGTGACTCAGATTTATTTTTACCAGTCTCTTGCTTAATTATATTCCATATGGCCTTTTGTTTGTTATTGGCTTTTGACACGTAATTGTTGTATGTTATCTGTTTAGAGTCTATAGCTAGATCATCTTCGTTAAATAAAAAGCATTTTATTTTAATTTTGCGGCATTGTTCAATGCTTGGTGGTGGCTGAAGAGTCAATATCATCTACTTCTTCATCGCCTTGTGCAACGCAATTACAACAAACAAATGAACACATTTCTAAGAATACCCCTGGCGGGGTCTAAATAATGACGTATTGTTTCGCTATTGAGAGTGGTTGTTACGCTATACAGAGTGTTTCAATATATGGATAACAATGTAAACAAAACAAACCTTATCAATTTCTACGTTTTAATGAGTTTTTAGTTAAATAGAAATTCGCTATATAGAGTTTACATTCTTATTAGATACATTTTCAGAACATACATAATTAGCAAGGTTTTTGTATTAAATTTTTTTTATATGACGATCAGTCTCTCGAAATCTACAGTCCAATCCTCAGGAGAAAGAAAATTATTTGTTATATTAAAATTTCACAGCAATATACAAACTAAAATATACAATATACAACAATGGTTTTAAAAATTTACAAGCCAACTATTCTAATAATGAAATATTCAACAAACTGTTAAAAGCTGGACCCGCAATCAGCAAACCACTCACTGGAGCTTGAATGTAGGAAACTTGCATGGGGAAAGGATGCTCGTGGGTCCTTCAAACAGGCTTACAGAGGACTTGATCAAACTCTGCAATAGACCCAAACTTAGGAAAGTGATTGCACTCTTAACCGGTCATGCACTCCTGAGAAAGCATCTACACACAATGGGGATACGTCAGGAATCAACACAGTGTAGATTGTGCGAAATTGAGGATGAAAAATCCAACCATTTACTGTTCTAATGCGAGGCTCTAGCCTACAGGAGAACAACCATCTTTGGATACATTGATGAGAGCGGAGTAATTCCTCAGGACAATTTAGTCACCAACCTTCTGAAGATCCAAACTATAAGAGGACTAGACCCAGGACAATAATGGGGAGTACAAAAATTCTTTTAGGATGACGTGCACAACGGGCTATTAAGCCATAGCCTCTAATTTATTCATTCATTTTAATAATAATTAATGCGTTTAAACCTCGTTTCTCGACATTATGTCACAACAAACGCCATTCGCATCATTACTATTTTCGTTTACTTTTAGCGAGTGACAGTAGGAAATATTCCTAATCACGACGCCGGCATTCGAAACCAGTACCTTCCGAATGCAAAATTAGTGCTCTCACTACTAAGCTACATTGCTCAGTTGTATGACAAGAGGTAATTGTAATTTTTAAATACTCATAACAGTAATTAAAACTAACCTAACTGTAATAATCTAAAATACTTTGGACATCACAATTAAAATCAAAATGTTAAAAAAAAGTGCAAACAGAAGATAACCCGATTTTCGTTAGCGACGGTAAAAAATTGAATATTACTTCAACTGTATAACTTACACGTCGAAAATATGTTTAGAAAAGCTCATTTTTTTTAAATAAAATAGATGTAAAAAGCTTTTATTAAAATACACAAAAAAAACATTTAATTTACGTGCACTATCGTACTTTTGTGACACAAGTCAGATATTCGACTATATAATTCTAAAAGCCTGGGTCATGGCTGCAGTAATCTATTGTAAAATTTACGACTCACACTTTTGTAATTATATAGTCGTATATCTGACTTGTGTCACTAAAATACGATGATGCACCTTAATTAAAAGTTGTTTTTTTTTGTACATTTTAGTGTAGAAAAATGAGTTCAAATTTGGTGTGGCTACACATCAGACTTCCGTCATTCCTCAGTGAGAGCTGGAGACACGTTCTCCCACCACCAATACCGTGCATTCCACCACGAGGTGCTGACTAGTATGCTTTGATTAATTTTTACATGTGAAATTATAATATTATATAACCATACAAACGAGAAGCAAACAATAATATTTATTCAAATCTTTTATTTGATTAACAGTTTATTTAACTATAATTCATTTAATTAACGTTTCTATCCGGATTTGGATTTTCTTCAGAATTGAGCTAAAAAATATTGTCCGAAAAATTGGTCGATAATTTTATTTATAATTATTTTTATTACTAACTTTTATCTGCGTCATCATACGCGTTAGCAAATTTTGTTTTATAAATTATAATATGTCAAATTTCAGTATTTTTAAAGTTGGAATGATCCTGTCGCTCAATTGGATGCATTTTTTTCATATTACAGTCAACGACGAAATATAAATTACATAATATAATTTTATGAAACCTAAGTAAAAAGATTTATAAAAATAATTTTGACTTTTATTTGGTAGTAACTAGTGATGTGCCGGATATCCGTATCCGTATCCGCGGATATCCGAGGGAGAAGAAAGATCCGTACCCGTATCCGTATCCGCGGATCTTGAAACCAAATATCCGTATCCGTTAGTTTTATGGCGGATCTTTTACGGATCTTTTACCTTATTAATTTTCAATTCATACATGAAATTTATATATATAGGTGATTAGGTAATAATGAAAAACTGTTAAATTCCATTCAAATAATTTTTTATTTCTTAAAATCGTATTTGACACCTTTATATTGCAAAAATTTATCGTAGTGAGTACCATACCAATAGTACATAACTCAAAGGTACTAATAAAAAACTATCTTTATAATGAGATATTGCACATCGATCTCTGGAATTTGTTATGAGAGTTAACTCTTAAAGAAGTCAATAACTTTTTCCCATAACAGTCTCTTTCCAAAGATCGATGTGCAATATTTACCGCCGCGTACTCTAAGAAAGTTAAGATCCGTATCCGTATCCGCGGATCTTGAAACCAAATATCCGTACTCGTATCCGCAGATCTTGAAACCAAATATCCGTATTCAGATCCGTATCCTCGGATATGCATTTTTAACGATCCGGCACATCACTAGTAGTAACACAGCCTTTTATTTTTGAATCTAAATATCTAAAATGACCAAAAGGAAAGCCCTACAAGGACTCGACCTTGAGTCACAGTTAAAGTTTGTTGGAGTGCGGAAGTTAAGCAAGTTTTAAGTGTTTTCTGCTTTGCATACTTATAATGCTGTAGGTACTTGTTATAGCTGAAGAATCATCAGTTCTTTACGGTTTACGGATACGATAAGGAGCTAATTTTATCGATAATTAAAATATTTACTTTAGAATAAATTTATATCTACATCTCACATAGAGTCAATATACTAATACAGGGGTCGGCAACCTTTTGAGACGGAAGAGTCAAAAGTTACAATTTACAAAATTTCCCAGTTTTTAAATAGCCATTTAACATTTTCGTTTCAGTATTATGTATTTGCTTATATAGGTATAATATATATCCGAGGACGACACGTCGCGACGGGGGCGGTGGGGGTGAGACGCGAGTGGAAATGGCTGAGAGATAGACATGGTGCTCAATCATGGATCGATTGGACAATTTTTAAGGGTTTATATAATGAAATAATTATTTTTTGCGTATATAGAGCCGCAACTTTACATCAAAAGAGCCGCATGCGGCTCGCGAGCCGCAGGTTGCCGACCCCTGTACTAATACATAAATAACCCTGGCCAGATTATTTAATTATTAAGTCTAGAACAATTTAACAAAGTGTGAAAAATAAGCTATTTATATGCAAATTTAAAATAATACTCTTTTATTCGAATACAATTCTTTCAGACTACCCCATAATATGTAAATCTATAAACTTCTATTTGTAGAATTTTCTTTTTATCGAATTATAAGTACGTGTTTTATATTACTTTATATTACTTAAATATAGTCTCATAAAATAATTCAAAACACTCCAACCAAAGATTCTTCAGCAAAAGTCTCTATGTCATTTACAAATATTTACTTTGATATTATAGCTATTAGATGATTATTAAGTCAATAAATTCAAGATATGGGGTAACTTTAAATTATACTCTCAATCTATAGGCTATTATTAATTGCAGTTGGATTTTATATTAAACTGTTAATGTGTTTTAAGAGACTTCCGTAAAATCAGAGACGCTAAAAAGCTTCAATTAGACTTTCAGTTTATTAAGAACAAAAACTTATAAATGTGGATTATACACAATTTGAAATTATTCGAAGGTTTGGTGTTTAGTTAGAGACAATAAGTAACAAATTTATCTAGAATTATAACATATGCTTATTAGGTATAGTATAATTTAACATAAATAAAAAATTTAATTAAAAGGCAACCGACGCCTATTGCCACCGGAAATAAAGCGCGTGACAACGACCTCTGAACTGATTTCGACATCACGATGAACACTCATCAAGCTCATCCAGTCAGTCGTGACTGTCCCATATACTGTTTCTCAAAAATGTTTTTCGCCTCCTCAACGAGGAAAAAGTACGCTCTGGTGTCGCCGTCGACACAGGTAACGTCACGAGTATTGACAGTAGTAGCTGGTGAATCATGGGAAACATTACATAAATCATAAACATAAATCCCTTTCAAAACTTGTTTGATTTGACAAGTTTACCAAACACTTTCATGAATCCGTATTATTTGTAAATATAATTGTTAGTTACGAAAAAACTGATTTAACCTTGTAGTGACTTGCGATCGCCGATCAACGCCAAAGTGGCATGTGATATGAAATGTAACAATGAAAGATGAGTGAGAGAGATGGAGTATTTCTGTCACTCATCCTTCATTGTTACATTTCAGTTGGATGCCGAAAAACGTAGAATCCACGGAACAGAGAAAAGAATCGACAATATTTTCGTAGTATGCATAAAACGGTGGATTGGCCAAATCATTTCGGGGGGGTGAACCCCAACCCCTCCTGCCTACGGCCTTGCTAATAACGGCCTACGGGTTCTGTAACAACAACATTTTCTCAAAACTTACCCATTCCTTAAAGTTATTTTTACCTTTTTAGGCGCGAATAGCGTAAGCTAAAGCGCCTATATGTACTCGCTTTGTCTGTGAATCTGTGAATCTGTGAATCTGTGAATCTGTATGTCACGCTTTTTTGTGGATTGTGTACAGCTCAAACTCCTTAACCGATTTTAAAAAACTTTTTTTTGTTCGATTCGTCTCCGGGTAACTTAGATCCTAACGTCGCCCGATTTTTGAATTTTTGCTCCAGAGGGGAGCAATTTAGAAAAAACGAAGTTTTTCGCTTATAACTCGCTCAATTTAAATTAGATCGGTTCGAAACCTGTCTTAAACGAAAGAGGAGAAAATTTTACATAAATTTCGTACAACAGAATTTGCCCAATCAGTTTTTTTATACACATTTATATAGAAATAAATTCAATCTGATATAACCGATGGCAAACATCTTTCGGTTATCTCTCTCTGTTGCACGGTTTAACATGGCAATTTAAAAATTACGTATGTTCTGTCTTAAAATAAAATTGGTCGATATAAAATTATTTATTACAATAATGAAATTAAAAGATAGCATTTGTTCAAAAACGGATGCCGTTTCGAATATTTTGAAATGCAACGCCTTCTGGGTTAACAATTTGAATAACTAATTATTAGAACATAATATGTACTTTGACAGATGCAAACGTCACTTTTGACATTTCTTACCATTCCGACACCACGGATGAGCGGATTGAAACCAAATTTTGGGAGGATGTTTGATATTCAAATATGAAGTGGCCTATTGTTTTTTGGGAACATCGGCGCATGCGTAAAAGAATATATCTCTTATAATGTTGTTTTATATAATAATAATAGTGGAATTATAAAACGGTCGAATAAAAAAAAAACTTGGTGACTGATGATGAGATACTGTTTTAATAACTTGAATATTAAAATAATAGTTGTGTGACTAAATTAATAAGTGAGCGACTAAATTACTAAGTGAGCGACTGAATTACTAAGTGAGCGGTAAGAATGCCTTCGGTAATTTTGAAGCAGATATCTTCAACCGATTGATATGAAAATTTGTATACACGTTAAGTTTGGATGACAATGCATGGTTAGCTGTGTGACGTCACTTTAAATCCAATATGGCGAACTTCTAAATATGGCGGACTAATTTTATTATGCTTTCCTACAATATGGGTATCAAATGAAAGGGCTTGCTGAAAATAACTCGAAAAATAAAGTGACGTCACTCTAAATCCAATATGGCGGACTTCTAAAAATGGCGGACTAATTTTATTTACTTTCCTACAATATGGGTATCAAATGAAAGGGCTCGCCGTAAATAACTCGAAAAATAAAGTGACGTCAGTCTAAATCTAATATGGCGGACTTCTAATGATGGCGGACTAAGTTTTTTATGCTTTCCTACAATATGGGTATCAAATGAAAGGGCTTGCTGAGAATAACTCGAAAAATAAAGTGACGCCACTCTAAAACCAATATGGCGGACTTCTAAAGATGGCGGACTAATTTTATTATGCTTTCCTACAATATGGGTATCAAATGAAAGGGCTTGCTGTAAATAACTCGAAAAACACAGTTACGTCACTCTAAATCCAATATGGCGGACTTCTAAAGATGGCGGACTAATATTATTATGCTTTCCTACAATATGGGTATCAAATGAAAGGGCTTGCTGAGAATAACTCGAAAAATAAAGTGACGCCACTCTAAATCCAATATGGCGGACTTCTAAAAATGGCGGACTAATTTTATTAGGCTTTCCTACAACATGGGTATCAAATGAAAGGGCTTGCTGAGAATAACTCGAAAAATAAAGTGACGTTACTCTAAAACCAATATGGCGGACTTCTAAAGATGGCGGACTAATTTTATCATGCTTTCCTACAATATGGGTATCAAATGAAAGGGCTTGCTGAGAATAACTCGAAAAATAAAGTGACGCCACTCTAAAACCAATATGGCGGACTTCTAAAGATGGCGGACTAATTTTATTATGCTTTCCTACAATATGAGTATCAAATGAAAGGGCTTGCTGAGAATAAGTCGAAAAATAAAGTGACGTTACTCTAAATCCAATATGGCGGACTTCTAAAAATGGCGGACTAATTTTATTATGCTTTCCTACAATATGGGCATCAAATGAAAGGGCTTGCTGTAAATAACTCGAAAAACACAGTGACGTCACTCTAAATCCAATATGGCGGACTTCTAAAGATGGCGGACTAAGTTTTTTATGCTTTCCTACAATATGGGTATCAAATGAAAGGGCTTGCTGTAAATAACTCGAAAAATAAAGTGACGTCACTCTAAATCCAATATGGCGGACTTCTAAAGATGGCAGACTAATTTTATTAGGCTTTTCTACAATATGGGTATCAAATGAAAGGGCTTGCTGAGAATAACTCGAAAAATAAAGTGACGTTACTCTAAATCCAATATGGCGGACTTCTAAAAATGGCGGACTTTTTTTATTATGCTTTCCTACAATATGGGTATCAAATGAAAGGGCTTGCTGTAAATAACTCGAAAAATACAGTGACGTCACTCTAAATCCAATATGGCGGACTTCTAAAGATGGCGGACTAATATTATTATGCTTTCCTACAATATGGGTATCAAATGAAAGGGCTTGCTGAGAATAACTCGAAAAATAAAGTGACGTTACTCTAAATCCAATATGGCGGACTTCTAAAAATGGCGGACTAATTTTATTATGCTTTCCTACAATATGGGTATCAAATGAAAGGGCTTGCTGTAAATAACTCGAAAAACACAGCGACGTCACTCTAAATCCAATATGGCGGACTTCTAAAGATGGCGGACTAATATTATTATGCTTTCCTACAATATGGGTATCAAATGAAAGGGCTTGCTGAGAATAACTCGAAAAATAAAGTGACGTTACTCTAAATCCAATATGGCGGACTTCTAAAAATGGCGGACTAATATTATTATGCTTTCCTACAATATGGGTATCAAATGAAAGGGCTTGCTGAGAATAACTCGAAAAATAAAGTGACGTCACTCTAAATTCAATATGGCGGACTTCTAAAGAAGGCGGACTAAGCTTTTTTTGATAAAGGGGCATGCGAATTGTCTCGCAGTGAAACGCGATGGGGCAGAGGTGGAGTTTTTAAAAAAATAATTCCGGGGTGAACGATAAATATACACCGATTTTCAAACAAAACACCGGGTATATGATGTATAATTTCGGGCCTTGTAATTCTTGAATTACTTGGGCATATACTCCCACTGGTTCTATTAGTTCAGTTGATATTATCTCCAATGAATTATCATTCAAATTTTCAAAGTGGTCTGAAAGCATTTAACCGCTATAAAAATGATAGTGGCCAGTTCATCAATATAGCCTATACAACAGATACCTTTGAAACCTTCATATAACATTATGGTTGATAAAGGCACTAAAACAGTTGGGTCTATGAACGAAATTTATGCGATATTTATACAGAATTATTCAGTAAAACCTTCAGTAGGGCGGTATATACAAGCACATACATAAATCATTAATAAGTGGCCAATCTTTACATTAACACTATCATTAAGCATGTATTCACACCTACCTCCATTGTCAACGTTTCTTGCACCAGTGTTCATTCTACTAGCACTATTGAATTATTAATTAAAGACTATCTGCTACTCTAGCTCACTTATTGATTAGATACGTATCGTAGATTCGTAGCTAATCAGAAGACTGTGCCATCTTTTTAGTGTTTCGTGCAAAATTTCAGTGACCGTCACATGCGATTTTCTCTGAAAGCTTTTGACGTAAGAATTTGGAATTTGACACAGTGATAGACCCATGATAGCCCAAATACAGACGTGAAGTAGAAAAAGTTGAATTTTGATTCTGGGCGCTAAATCATGGGGTCAATTGAGAATTGAAAAAAGTAAACATGCTTTTCAAAGGCATTGTGTATGATGTCAAATAAAAGCTTATTGAAGCATGAATTCAACAATATGTTTTATTTTTCATTTTTTAACGCTTAAAAATTGCTATTCACCACCTTTATTACAAAAAGTGTCGTTCAGAAACATGAACATTGAGAATTAGGTGTGGATTGAACAAAAATGATCACGATTGAGAAATTCTACGGCAATAAAATGCTACAAAGATTTAATTGTTTGTTTCTTTATAACTGAAGAACCAAAATTTGGCTATAGGACACACGGAACATTAATTGTATAGCTTGCACTTGACCGATTTCTCAATTATTATAACCATATGAGCCGACTAAAAGTTTCACATTATTCTTTAAGCTTATTTTCAATGTTCATAATATGTTGACCTAAATAATATGATTTATTTTTATCATAATATACATTATGAGGTTTCTTGCATTACAAATGAACTAATAGACAAATTACACATTTGTAATTTATTCTTTTTTTCTTTGTTGTAAATATAATTAGAATACAAAAAAAAATGATTACAATCCATATAAAGAAAATAAAAATGCGCTTCAACAGTTTAAGTTATCAACACATAAATGCGAGATGTATTACCTACTAGCATGAATTTTAAGACAAAAATAAAACTTCGTATTCAGTACCTCTGATATTCCTCACAAGCTCTCATATAAACTCAATGAAAAAGCAGATTTAGGTAAATCTGTACTGTTTTTACAACTAAATTTAAAATAATTTGTTATCAACATAAACTTAAACACAATGAACGGTATAATTGATAATCTTTTTAAACAAAGTATATATAGGGGTTCCCGACCTGTACCACCCTAATATTTATGAAAGTTCATCAATAAAGGGAAAAGAAAAAATTCGTGTCTAATAATTTTTGGAAAGCTTCGAATAATACCAAATTTGGCACCATCACCTGTCCGAAACAGTTTTTCAAATTTCATCGAATATAAAATTGCAAGTTTTCATTCAAAATTGACCCCCCCCTCCACAATACCCAGGGTGTCATTGGATACCTTTGCCAATAACAAAGTATTTTTTGTTATTTAATGTGAATTTCTTTAGATTATTGGGTGGTACGTGTGTTCTGATTAAAAAATTATTTTTAAAATTTCAGCGTATTAGATCAAAAATTTGAAAAACTGTTTTGGACAAAACTTACGTATAAATAAAACTTACGTATTTTGATGCACGGAGTCCGAATCTACAATAAAATATAAGGGTTCTCATTTAACTTTTTAAGTTACCCCCCTTCTCCCAGGTGATGAGGTGGGTGCGCCAAATGTGGTACCATTCATAAATTATTGGACACGCTTTTTTTTCTCCTTTATTAATGAACTCTCATGGATATTAGGGTGGTACGGGTGGTCTGGAATACTCTGAATATATTAATTTGTTTTTATATTATCACAGCGTGTTCAAATATTTTTATGGAGATAATCTCTCTATATTTAAATTCTCGATTGCGCGACCCCTACTGAAAGGACTTTATTTAGTTGAAATGGGAGAGTGACGTACCATAACCATAATTTATTTTAAAGGTTTGTTTTGCCATACGATTTTTTTCAGAAATTCTTCAAGACGTACATATTGAAGTACTTTATTTTTGATACTCGTTAAGAATTCGTTCTTGCGAATTATCAAATAAAATTTAATTAATATAAGCATAAGCATATTTGTTTCAATTCAGTTAACGAGCTTTTTAGAGTATAAACTGAATTGAAACAAAGGTTCCAATGCTAATTTTATTTCAATTTGCGGCCAAATTCAGTTATAGGTTAACGCATTTACTCAAACAGAATTACAAGTTATCACATGATAGCAGAGCTTTTAAAATAATCACAATAAATCACCTTTTAAACAAGATATAATTATTTATAATCAAATTTAAAAATAAATACAGTGTAAACTTTATATTGCCAAATTGGAGGGACCGGTATTTCATTGCGTTATAAATAGTTTTCATTAAACGAAGAGTAAAAGAAAACCATATAGGTAATTTTATAAAAAAGTAAATTTAATTTCACATAACAAAATGATAATAATCTGTTAACTTTGTTTATCGTTTTTTAATTTTTTTTACAACAAACGAACATATTTTTAAGGATCCCGTTGTTGGGGTTTAAATAATGACGTATTGTTTCGCTATTGAGAGTGGTTGTTACGCTATACAGAGTGTTTTAAATATATGGGTAACAAAATAAACCAAACAAACCTTAGTAATTTCTACGTTTTAAGGACTTTTTCATTAAACAGAAATTCTTTTTATAGAATTTACGCTGTAATTCAAAATACTTAAAAAACCACAAGATTAATGATTCAACAAAAATCAATTTTTGAGAACCGGCCATAAGTATTCAGTTTTGTTTGCGACGTCACTCACATCAATGCCGGTAAGACTTATAAAATGCAGCAAAAAGTACCTTATATGTATTTTGAATTTTATAATGTTAGTTTATCAAGTTTCATAAAAAAAATATAAAATTTTGCTCACAAAGCTTTTCGTCTAGGTATCATTATATAAAATACAAAAAAAAAGAAAAATCAAAAGAAAACTAAATTACTAACAGAGAACCTGTTATTATAAAATTATATTTCACTATAAGGTGAATAATTCAAGCAATCTTATAGAACACAAACCACCGGCAAGTGCGAGATAACTCGTTTTTATTTAACCCAGTACTGTCCTTTAAGACATTTTGGGTCAATATTAGAAGTTGATGATCCTTTCCTTGCCAACTCATCATCCTCTTCGTTATCAATAATTCCAGTGTCCCGAAACCCACAATGAAGTTACATTATCGTATCGTATATAATTAGATACCGTGTTCATCGAGATAATAATTAATAAGAAAAATCGCAGGCTTGTGGACAAAAAATTAGATTTATTAATGTACGACGTTTGGTCTATAGATTTAGATTTTTTCAAGTACAGTAAATTATTATTGTTTTGAATTTTTTTGTTGTACTTGAAAAAGTCTAAATCTATAGACGAAACATCGTACATTGATAAATCTAATTTTTTGTCCACAATTCTGCGATTTTTCTTATTAATTACATTATTGTGTTCTGCAAGGACTCTCAGTTGTCTTTTGTATTTCCAAACCAGCTTCGATGCCATCTTTGAATGTATACAATAACGTAACAAGCTCGGCTGTTCTCAAAGTATGGCTTGTGGTAGTGTACAAATCATAGCAATCCAATATAATCGGTGATTATGCAGGAGTTTACGAAATAAGATAACATTTTTAAAGATGAAAAATATCTAACATATTATGAATATTTATATAGAATTCTGCCAGATTTCTGTATAAATAATCATGTTAATATGCATAATGCTATCAAAATATTTTCCAATTATCTTGCTCGAGTAGGTATACATAAAAACAGTTTAATGTCTTTTTCAATTTTGTTTATTTCGGAAATATAAAAAATATTTCACATGCAGTAATATTGCTATACCTAGTAGTTCTGTATTAAAGAATACTGCATATTGTAGAGGAAACAGGAAAATATAATCAAAAATTCATTGTGCATTCAGATATTAAAACGATATCGTGCACATGTAAAGTCATCGAGACGGAAATTTTACTGCGTTATTATATAATAAAAAATAAAATCAAAAATATCTAAAGTGGTACACATATGGCTCTATATTGTATGCAACACGTATGAGTAAATTTATACAGGATTTCCTTAAAAATAAAGTTCAAAAAATGAATCTTTTATAAAATTATCTTGTTCACTGAAATACAGGTAAAAAACTTTTAAGAAACATACTTTTATTAGAGTGTACTAGAAACGAAAAAATTATAAGTAACTAATAAATTATTTATTTACATTCATAATTTATTATAAAAAACGTCTATCATAAACTCTTTGGTTGATTATTTGTCACGACCAATGATTTGATGTTATTTTGAAACAAAATTAATAAATATTTTTTTCTCCTTTTAGTACACTATGAAAATTGTTTACTATTACAACTTAAATTTATTAAAATAGGAGATTAGTCGAATTATTATGTGTACATTTTGTATACATTTACATATTTTTAACATTTTTTTGTTCGAATTTAAATGTTATACGAAAAGTTGATTTTTTTGTATAGACACCACAGTACAATCTTGTATCCCACACAAAAAAAAACGCCCTTAGACTATTTCAACATGTGTAAAAACTATATGAATAATATTTGACGTTTTAGAAATGTCGTCAACTAACAGGTGTTATTTATTTAACTATTTAATGGCTATTTTTTCCTAATGGGAAAATAGCATTATCGTAATAACATTGCATGCTGATTATTTTCACATATTTAGATTTTTATATTACTCATGTTTTGTGGACAGCTCCTTTGCTCGACTTTATTCTTCAATTTTTCTAAGACAGGACCGATAATTAAAGCATAGTAAATAGAACTTGAGCTGGAATATAATAGATGTTAAAAATTAAGAAACTTCGAGGAACCAGCTGCTGGTGTAAAAATAGTTAATCCATGTCGTTAAATCTTTCTCATGCTTTTCCTATAAAGCGTATCATATTTTAAAATAGAACATTTGTAGAATTTGTATAGTAATTTTTATACTATGCCTATTTTGTAATACTCAATGTACGGGAGATCAAGATTTGTAAGTATATAACAGGGTTTTACAGAAATTATGCTATGGCGGGTGACACAATATTCTTTTTTCCGAAGGATGTTATGTAGATAGGAATTTTGTGAAACATCTCGTATTTATTTTTACGATTGCAGAGGTAGCGTATCATCAGTTTTAATACCGAATCATATAAAGTTAACGACTTCTAAGGCAGGTGAGCCATAGGGATTACGATAAGTGAAGGTTGGTAACTACAAACTTTGTATATGTTAGCGTTACCTCCGCAAACGATGATGTAGTATATTTAGATATTTTCATAATATATGTATCGAGATGTATGCATTGGTGTAACTTCTTTGCAGGGAACTGGATTCGCCTACACACGTGTGGCAAAGTATTATTTATTTACTCGTAATTCTTTTGTAGTAACACAGTGCCTTTCAAACTCAGCATCAGCGGTGGTCTATCTATACATGAAGCTGCGGTACATTCAAAAATAAATAATAGAAATCAAATTTTTCAGAGACTTCAATCTCGATAGTCAAAAATATGAGTTTCTTTAAATGAAATATTAATAAAAAATATTATTTTGGTATCTAATGCAGCTTGACACAATTTTTCCGTACTAATTGATGCGATGCACAGTGTGAGAAGCAGAACTGCAAATATTAATTATTTTTTATTATTATTTTTATCATTACTCAACACTCACCAGAAACAAATTTCTTACGTGTATGGCTATGTTATGTTATTCATTACAGAAATTTTCTAACTATTTAAAGTATTTTCGATTTTTTTAGACATATTCTATTTTCGAAAAATCAATGTGCTATAATGCAAATAAATAAAATAATACATTTTTAAATTAAGTTTTCGAGAATATTTCAGTATAAAGAATATCAAAACTGAATTAACCAATTTCATAGTAACTGTCTGTCATTTTGTTTGCAAAGAGTTTACTCACAAAATACATTATAATCATAAAAAAAAAATATTGGACACACCGGCAACGTAACAGTACCTATATGCTTTATTATCGCTTTGTGCACCAAAACTGAGTTTCGTAAATAAAAATAGGCTAATTTGTAAGAAGTTAATTCAAATTGTACCTTTCCGAAAAGGAGAGAATTTGTTCGATAAAATGGAGCTGTTTTTAGATTGATTCGAGGTCAAAATAAGTCTTAAAATTGCTAACAGCAGTTGTCGGTTGATTTCTCTAATGTCTCTAATTGTTGACGGACAGACTTGATTTATTATTTTTTTTTTCTTTTGGAAAAAAAATAAATAATCCTAATAAAATTAATTGCTACATTTTCAATAGTTTCATTGTTTTAAATCATTTTAATATTTTATGACAACTAATAAATTTTCAGGCATTAATTGTTAGCGTAGCAACATTTTAAATTAAGGATGTATGAGGGTATATCAAATCATCGCAAAATAAATGAAATTTTGTCAACTTATTTTTTTTTTAATATATCTGCAATAAGCACCCTATATTTCAGAATCATTTACAGCACGCTTATAGCACCTAGCACCGAAATTAAACAGCGAATTCAGCAGAAAAACCAGTCTCGTATCAAACAGCGAATCCAGCGGTTAAACCAGCTGCAAAACCAGCCTCGTGAGCAGCGAACTTGAAGCTTAAGGTCATAAAATTTTCTGACAATACTTTTTGTATTCTATTATATATTCACTTTTTATCATAAACTTAGCAAGGCGTATACACTGTGAACTTTTGGCTCTGTCAACGTTTTTGATATATTGTACAGTTTTTGTAAAAAGCCACCATATTGATCGAAACATCGATTCATTTAAAACACATAGAATTAACTTAAAAATACTATAGTTTTCTGTTTAATTGGTCATAAACTTAAATAAAATAGAAAATATTATTTATGGAGAAATTCCATACTATATTGTTTAATGTGAAAAAAATTTTGAATAGAACTAATCGCATGTGTATTCATTATATTTTTTAAACGCTTTATATTAGTTTGGGTTGTAACTAACTATGTATGTATGTAACTAACTATGTATGTATGTCCGTAACGGAATCTTTGAGCATAATTTTCACCAATTTCCCGAAGTCTGATTAATTTGAAACTTTGCATACGTATCAAGGACCGATGACAATGCAATAATTTGATAACAGTTTCCCATTATCCTTATTAGGACCCCCAGGATTAATAAATTCTTTTATAGATCCTCTGTAGTAAACGCTTTATTTTCACCAATTTCCCGAAGTCTGATTAATTTGAAACTTTGCATACGTATCAAGGACCGATGACAATGCAATAATTTGATAACAGTTTCCCATTATCCTTATTATTAAACGCTTTATATTAGTTTGGGTTGTAACTATGTATGTATGTCCGTAACGGAATCTTTGAGCATAATTTTCACCAATTTCCCGAAGTCTGATTAATTTGAAACTTTGCATACGTATCAAGGACCGATGACAATGCAATAATTTGATAACAGTTTCCCATTATCCTTATTAGGACCCCCAGGATTAATAAATTCTTTTATAGATCCTCAAACTAAAAAGTGAAAAATAAAATATAGTTTAAATAAAACTAAAAAACACGCTTTATATCGGACTAAAAAGTAAAAAATAATTGTTTTAAAATAAGCTTAAAAAGCGTTGGGCGCTCGATGTACGAAAATGTGGAACAAAGCGCCCCACGCTTTTTAAGCTTATTTTAAAACAATTATTTTTTACTTTTTAGTCCGATATAAAGCGTGTTTTTTAGTTTTTTTTAAACTATATTTTTTTCAGCTAGAATGTATTTTTTAGAATTGAAGATTAAAACTAAACTTATATAGAAAAGATTAGCACGCATATTTAATAGTTTTTGTCTGTTCATTGGGATGACGCCGTAGTTGGCTCTATTGCCGGTTGATGACCACTGAAATAGAGCACTTAAGTTACCGCTTAATTATTATTATAGTGATTGAATTTCGCATCAGCAAACATCCCGAATAGAAGACGTGTTGACTTGTTGTGAATAGGCCCTAACTTGTATCACGCTAAATCCATCACTTGATTGTTAATTAGTGATTCAAAGACGATTTATCAAATGTCCAAAGCACAGCGTCCCCACAACCGTTTACACTGTCTGTTTAGGTATACCTGTAGTCTAATTATTTGTATGCATCATATACACTTACTGTACCTACAGTGTGTTGTATATAGTATTTCACTATGTTGTATGTCTTTGATATAGTACTACGTATGAAGACACTATGTACTGCAGACCGTAACAAACCATGTTATAATATAACAACCAGGTGACCTAATTTTAAATACCACTCGAAACAAATAAAATATTTATAATATGTCAATCTTTCACAAAAAAAAATAGACTTTTATAATTTATATACAGTACTTCATCAAAACAAAACATACAAATTCAAAATTGATGCGAAAGTCAATATTGTTATTTTTATCCATATAAGTAGTATATTAAAACAGTTATAAAACTAACAATATTTATTTCACGTAATAAAAATACAGTATACGTAAGTATATATTTAAACGGTTTTATGGGTTCTACGACGTATTATCCGTGGATACTACATCCGCGACTTTAAATCCGCATGCAAATATATCCGCGACAATATATCTGCATGCAATTATATCCGCAAAAACTACCGACAACGAAATAGCTCACACAATTATTTTTTTAAAAACTCCACATTTACCCCTTCCCGTTTTACTACGAGACAATTCGCATACCAGTTTATCGTTCACCCCGGAATTGTCTTTTTAAAAACTCCACATTTGGCCCTTCCCGTTTCACTGCGAGAAATTCGCATACCCCTTTATCGTTCACCCCAGAATTACAATTCGCATACCTCTTTATCGTTCACCCCGGAATTGTTTTTTCAAAACTCTACATTTGCCCCTTCCCGTTTCCCTGCGAGACAATTCGCATACCCCTTTATCCGCGTTCACCCTGGAATTACAATTCGCATACCCGTTTATCGTTCACCCTGGAATTGATTTTTTTAAAAACTCTACATTTGCCCCTTCCCGTTTCACTGCGAGACAATTCGCATACCCCGAAATTACAATTCGCTTACCCGTTTATGGTTCACCCCGGTTTATTCGGATATATTGTCGCAGATATATTTGCAGGCAGATATACTGTCGCGGATCTAATGTCGCGAATATAATGTCCGCGGATCTTATGACGTGTTTTTAAACTATATCTTACTTGTAATTTTGTTCTTTTCCGGATTTTTCGGTGACTTTTGTTCGTAGCCCACAAGAATAAATAAAAACTAGAAGTATAACTCGGAGGCGGTGTCTTTGATGTGTCTATATCGACGGATTCGTGACATTGGTTCCAAATAAAAGTTGACTGCTGTTCACAGGCGTAGGTACTTAATTAATTTATATATTTACGATTTTGTTAAGAAAAATCGACTATCAGAGCAAACACACTTTTAAAATGAAGAAAAACAAATACCTTGATGAAGTAAATAAACAAAATGTTTTATTAAACACGAAGCCGTTCAAGATTCGAGACGGGACAACACTGGCCATTATAGAAGAGAAACCCGCAGATTAACCGAGCACCGAGGTCACATGACTGAATAAAGCTCGTAATAGTGAGTTATACTTCTGCTTATTTATTTATTCTTGTGATTAGACTGCGGAACGAGTTTCCAATACTTTTGTTTGCTTATACCCGAAACAACTGTGTTGAGTGTAATGAACCTTGATGAATACATGATCGGTTTGTACCCAAACTTAAAGTATAATATGATTCTTTTTTTAGGTGACTGCGCTCAGGTTAAGATATTATTCCCGTAGAAACCGACTTTAACGAAAACGGATCCGTGGATAAAGTTAACGTTACACGACGGTAGTCGCGAACAAGATATAGTTTATTTACACGTTATTATGTTAGTTTAATTTTATTTAAAGATCATGTTTAAAAAGGGTATGTAAGAAGCTGAGAAACATACCTTGTTTAATTTAATACTACAAAAAAAATACTATAACATCTTTCTCGTAATTGAAAGGAAAAATCTATTTAATAATAAAATGTAATAACTAGAAATTAATTTTTTGACTTTTTTATAACAATTAAATCGTAACGTACTCGAACACTTCATTGAAATCTAAGTACAGTCAGCCACATACCTTCAAAAGAAATGTATTTTGTAATTATTAGTGCGTTGTAATTAAAAAGTGCGTTTTAATTTATTTTAATCATATATATTTTTATTTTAATTTATTTTTATTTATTATTATTCACCGAACGTAAGTAGTTATTTATTCGGTTCATTTGTTTCATTCCTCCGAATAAATAGCGATAATTCAATTCACCACGCAAAATTATGTTTACAGCAGGCATAAATCTATTCTGTCCAAATTCTCGGGTATAAATATTTATTCACTTGAGAAAATAATAACGGCCGCCACATAAATCATAATACCTAACCTATAAACGTGGAGTATTATAGCTACAGTTTTCTCTTGTAAATTTATTTGTGTGTTGTTTATTAACCTTTTGTGAAGTGTACCTATAGTTGTGAAACACTAAAGTTAGTGGAAGTTTTGTGTGAAATTGGGTTAAGATAAAACATTATTATTTTAATGAAATTTTCTTGATGTTTATTCTAACGCCATCGGTCGGGTTTTCAGGTGAACGTCACAATGTGTGTATTTATTCTTCAACTAACTATTTTACCTGAAAATTTGGTTGGTGAATTCACAGTAAATTTTATTTTAACGAAGAAATTTTACCAAGATTAGTAATTTCTATCTTTAATAGAACATGGCCATGGGCCCATGAGTGTATTATATGAAAGAACGTGTTAAAAACATCTACAGACACGTTCTTCCACCACAAACACCGGAACCACAAGTGATTTTTCCAATTGATTAGTTATTAGTTTGGTTTCCATATGGGCACATTATATTATTGAGCGTTGGTTGGATGGTGGAACCTAGGGGTCTGGCCAAAATTTGTCGACATTTCATAGCCTCCTGAATAATTAGGCATCATTTTTTTAAATGTGAACGTAATTTCCTTAAAATCAATTAACTCTTTCGAAAGTTATTGCTGTAGCATATAACACCTATATACATTGTATATAATATATTATATGGCACGAGAAATAACTTGTAAAAGAGATAATTGATTTTGAAGAAATTACGTTCCTATGTTGAATTCCATTCAATGATGATGTTCAATTAAATAAATTCTAATTAACTTTTCTGGATCAACTTCCCTGATTTGTTAACCATTAAAATCGATCCTAAGTTGAGAGAATATGACACAAATAAAATGTTAACAGAATAAATAAGCTCAAAGTACACAGAACACGACCATTTACAAGGTATGTTTATGGGATAATTTATATATATATATATAATTATGTATAGAATCAATGGTATATTCCAATTCCTTGTATCATATTCTCTCATCTTAGGCTCGATTTTCATAATTAATAAATCGAGGAAGTTGATCCAAAAAAGTTAATTAGAGTTTATTTAATTTAACAGCGTCGAATCGTGATTTAGATAGACAACCCATGTGCGATTTATCAGTGTATATATAATCTAACATATTATAATCTTTGTCATCATCAAATAACAGATGAGGGTATATTATATTTCTAAAATCTTTGATTAAAAATAAATAAAATTGTCGACCAATTTTATTTATTTGAAGGTATATATTTCTAATACCGGATCTTAGACGATAACGTAGTTTAACGATTAATAATGAATAGTAATAAATATAAACATAACAATATATTTGAGCTTAACCGGTTTTATATCCTTTATTTGTTGTAGTTTATAGACGCTCGACAACTACAGTCATTAGTGTCTACTTACATCTAATTAAATTGAATAGACTCACAGAAGATCCACGAGCGCATTTGGGTTTGAACCTAAGGTAGTCTAATCCAAAGTTCAGCACGCTGTTACGTCAAGCTGTTGTCCATTAATTAATTATTTTAATGACAAAACTCCGTATAAACAAATATTGAGTGTGAAGTCAGGACTAGATTGGAGATTAAAATATGCCACCTTTCTGACTAAAGCAATGTAACAGTTTTCGCACTACCGACCAGAGAACAAACGGACATGTAATTTCATATCCCTTGTTATTTAACCCTCAACCAAGTGTGAAGCGTGCTTAAATTTACATAGAGTGGCTCTTTACGTTCATCTACATACAATCTATACATACTACATCTCTATGCATTCATCTATAGATGTGTGCGATGACACATGTAGTCGTTGTCTCTTTACTTTCCTTGTTTGGAAAGAAATGAAGCTATGATGGTCAGGTCGAAAAATTGTGTCCGAAATAAAGTCAGATTTTGATTGTAGTGCTATCAAAACAAGAAAACAAAATGTGTGCCCGTCTCGCTGTAAAATTTTATTCGTATACAATAACGTTGGCAAAGTGTTACGTTATTATTTTTCTTGTGGGGGTTGGTTGGGTTTTTAAATAAACAGGTTCGAGCGTTAAAGTTTTAACACGTATAATTTAATATATAAAACTCAAATGACAAATTATAACAATACACAAAATATATAATGGAAATAAACAATAGGTTCAAATGGCTAATTTACTTTCATCGGTCAACAGAGTACTTTTAATTAAATACTCCCATCAGTGCAAATAACGATATTATTTGTACGGTCACATTCAATTTTACATAATAATAAAGTTAATGAGTCTAGCGGTCTGAAGAATCCTAAACTCGGGCGGGACTCTAATTATATTTAACTCGAATCTCTAGGTCTTTCGTACGTTGTGTTTTTTTATTAGGTCATTATTTATATCCTCGGCACGGTCATTGAATTTAATACGGTCGTTGCGGTCGTGGGTCGATTTACGCTAAGGTCTGGAACAGACGAAATCCCGATCATGAACCAGAACCCTCGCGATGGTCAATCAGTGCGCTATTAGAAGACACCGGGAAACTTATCGGAGCAGACGACAGCACGATCGTACTTCAATAGTTTCCAGATCTTCGGCAAGCGAGCTGAGAATGAATCCACAAAATGCTGGAATAGACGGAACACGATCGTAAACCAGCACTTAAAGGGCTATTCAAAGCTTTCCCCGTTAGACTAGATAGGCCATACTAGAATAGACGGAACACGATCGTAAACTAGCAAGCTACTGAGCCAACAGAGCGGTCACTGAAAGACAAATTTTTATGCGCACTGTTGCTTGACACCAATAAATGTCGAACCGCAGTAGGTACGACCGCTAATCATTTTTAATAAAAATATTAATTAAAAAGGAAATTAATGAGTAGCCATCTATTGGCGGACAGCATAATATTAATTACAAAAATATAAGTTCAATTAGACGCGGCGCTAATACGTACTCAATACCGGTCTCTGCTTAATCATAAACGCGTCTGAACACAATTTCGTGTACCTATTACTGTACACGAATATAAAGCAAACTAGATTTTACCGTGATATTAATATTATTAAATTAATATCGTTACAAAAGATGCGTTTAATGACTTTTTTGTACGAATTTATCATATTTGGAAATGCAGCTTTATTGATTTTTATGGTAATAGGATCAGTACTTAGAGATAATACACGCAATTTTGTAAATATTTTGCACCCACAAATTGCAATGAAATTTATCCTATCCAAAACTATTTTAAAAAATATTGTCTGAAGACACAAGTAATTCAAGAATTACAAGGCGCGAATTTTACATAATATACCCCAACGTTATGTTCGAAAATTGATGTATATTTTTAACGACACTTTGAGCTTAATAATATAATTTAATTAACTTAATCTAATAAAAAAATAACAGTTGAAAGTATTGAAACACAGAAAGGAAAAAATCATTTTAATAATTTATTAATAATTAATTTAGGTTCATAAATATAAAAGCGTTAGCTGTAAACTCTATGATCGTTTATTAGTCACAATCAATAATATAATTGTGACCCTAAATTATAAAAATTATATTTTCTTTTTGGTACATTTCAATAAAAACTTTCTTTTTATTAGTATTTTATTTTTCTTGTTTTTATAGTCTTTCAAAATTTTAACTATTATGACAATAAATTATAAAAATTATTTGATTATTTTATTCAAGATGGTTGAGAAGGAAAAGGTATTCCGTCATCTTGGGGCATCCGCCATATTGGATATATACATTGTCACCAGACTTGCATGTGTGTGAAATTTCAAAGCTTTAGT
Organism: Xanthostigma xanthostigma; assembly: GCA_963575645.1. Lineage (NCBI taxonomy): Eukaryota > Metazoa > Arthropoda > Insecta > Raphidioptera > Raphidiidae > Xanthostigma > Xanthostigma xanthostigma. The sequence goes on from OY754471.1 coordinate 27,447,071, forward strand.
TAATTTAATCTAGTCGAACAAATTGCAGCAATTAGATTATGGGGCCTTTCCAACTAATAAATTATAATATTGACATTTGACATATAATAACAAAGAAAATAAAATTTCCGTTAACGCGTATAGTAACGCGTATAGTTACCACTAAACATTATAAAATTTGCTGTTCGTGTTCATGGTTTTCTATATGTTATCACGTTATGATGTTAAAAATAAACAAAGAATGCTTGTCAAATACCTAACTAACATCTACGGAACAAACTAACATTAGATTTTTTTTATTTTCAAAATATTTCTGAAACTAAGTACAAATTTAGAAAAACACATTTTTTCATGACTATCTTGTAAAAATATACAGGCTAATAAACTGTTATGACATGTAAGTATATCATAATTATAAAAAAACAACATTGAAAGGTAGGTACTTCTTTCTCTGTTGCGCATGCGCCGATTTTCCCGAAAAATAAATTACAAAACTTTCTTGTAAAACATATAGAATAATAATCATTTATGAAAAGTTTACTATTATTATATAAAAAACATCATAGCATATAATATCTTTTGCGCATGCGCCGATTATCCCCAAAAAAAATTACAAAAATTTCTAGTAAAATATGCAGAATAATAAGCCGTTATAAAAAATTGGTTGTCTGTAAAGTCGGTTTACGGACGATAGTTTTACGTGATAACGTATTCCGCTCAATATCATATTTAATAATACATTACTGCGCTCTCGCTTGCACGCACAGGGTCAGGCGGAATGTTACGGAACGTTACACTTTTTCGTGCGTGCAGCTGGTGTTTCATCAATTTATAAGACGTTATCACGTCAAAAACTTTTTTTTTAAACCCCTCTTGACGTCAAAAACTTAGTCCGCCATCTTTAGAAGTCCGCCATATTGGATTTAAACTAAAGTCACTTTATTTTTCGAGTTATTCTCAGCAAGCCCTTTCATTTGATACCCATATTGTAGGAAAGTATAATAAAATTAGTCCGCCATCTTTAGAAGTCCGCCATATTGGATTAAGAGTGACGTCACTTTATTTTTCGAGTTATTCTCAGCAAGCCCTTTCATTTGATACCCATATTGTAGGAAAGCATAATAAAATTAGTCCGCCATCTTTAGAATTCCGCCATATTGGATTTAGAGTGCCGTCACTTTATTTTTCGAGTTATTCTCAGCAAGCCCTTTCATTTGATACCCATATTATAGGAAAGCATAATAAAATTAGTCCGCCATCTTTAGAAGTCCGCCATATTGGAATTAGAGTGACGTCACTATATTTTTCGAGTTATTCCCAGCAAGCCCTTTCATTTGATACCCATATTGTAAGAAAGCATAATAAAATTAGTCCGCCATCTTTAGAAGTCCGCCATATTGGATTTAGTGTAACGTCACTTTATTTTTCGAGTTATTCTCAGCAAGCCCTTTCATTTGATACCCATATTGTAGGAAAGCATAATAAAATTAGTCCGCCATCTTTAAAAGTCCGCCATATTGGATTTAGAGTGACGTCACTTTATTTTTCGGGCTATTCTCAGCAAGCCCTTTCATTTGATACCCATATTGTAGGAAAGCATAATAAAATTAGTCCGCCATCTTTAGAAGTCCGCCATATTGGATTTAGAGTGACGTCACTATATTTTTCGAGTTATTCTCAGCAAGCCCTTTCATTTGATACCCATATTGTAGGAAAGCATAATAAAATTAGTCCGCCATCTTTAGAAGTCCGCCATATTGGATTTAGAGTGACGTCACTATATTTTTCGAGTTATTCTCAGCAAGCCCTTTCATTTGATACCCATATTGTAGGAAAGCATAATAAAATTAGTCCGCCATCTTTGGAAGTCCGCCATATTGGATTTAGAGTGACGTCACTATATTTTTCGAGTTATTCTCAGCAAGCCCTTTCATTTGATACCCATATTGTAGGAAAGCATAATAAAATTAGTCCGCCATCTTTAGAAGTCCGCCATATTGGATTTAGAGTGACGTCACTATATTTTTCGAGTTATTCTCAGCAAGCCCTTTCATTTGATACCCATATTGTAGGAAAGCATAATAAAATTAGTCCGCCATCTTTAGAAGTCCGCCATCTTTAGAAGTCCGCCATATTGGATTTAGAGTGACGTCACTTTATTTTTCGAGTTATTCTCAGCAAGCCCTTTCATTTCATACCCATATTGTAGGAAAGCATAATAAAATTAGTCCGCCATCTTTAGAAGTTCGCCATATTTGATTTAGAGTGACGTCACACAGCTAACAATGCATTGTCATTCAAACTAAACCTGTATACAAATTTTCATCTCAATCGGTTGATGATATCTGCTTCAAAATTACCGAAGGCATTTCCGCCATCTTTAGAAGTCCGCCATATTGGATTTAGAGTGACGTCATACAGCTAACCATGCATTGTCATTCAAACTAAACGTGTATACAAATTTTCATTTCAATCGGTTGATGATATCTGCCGCTCGAATATCATATTTAAGTCAGGCGGAACGTGACACATTTCGGAACGGGACAGATTTTGGAACGGTACAGATTTCGGAACGGGACAGATTTCGGAACGTGACACTTTTTCGTACATGCAGCCGGTGTTTTATCAATTTATAAGATTGGTGTTTCATCAATTTATAAGACGTTATCACGTCAAAAACTATATTATTATTTTATAAAACAACATTATAAAAGATATACTCTTTTGCGCATGCGCCGATGTTCCCCAAAAAAACAATAAATCACTTTATATTTGCATATCAAACATCCTCCCAAAATTTGGTTACAATCCGATCATCCGTTGTGTCGGAATGGTAAGAAATGTCAAAAATGACGTTTGCAACTGTCAAAGTTTTATGTTCTAAATTAGTTATTCAAATTGTTAACTCAGAAGGCGTTGCATTTTACCAATATTTATAATGGCATTCGTTTTTGAACAAATGCAAACTTTTTATTTTAGTACTACCAAGGCAATTTTAAATGAAAGGCTTGCCTTTTTTTAATATTTATTTATAATTAAAAAGATATTTATTTAATTAAATATCTTTTTAATTAGTCGGGCACAACGGGTTTTTTTGTTTTCAATAATTTATTAATGTTTTAATTTTAATTTAAATAGTTTTTTTTTAATTTCCACCGACTAGTTTTGGAGAAATCATTGAAAACATATCATCCATCTACCGTTTTACCATAAAGCCAATGTTAAATATGCCTACTTTTGAAGTCATTTATTTATATAAATAATCGGGCAACCCCCCCTAAAATTTTCAGAATTGGTTTAGACTTAGTCCAACTTAAAAAAAAATCAATCCTTTCTATTTCAAATTACCTTGGTGCTCGTATTTTAAATTGTCATGTTAAACCGTGCAACAATTAAATGGAATTCATTTCTATATAATTATGTATAAAATGAATTTATTTCTATATAAATCGGGATAAAAAAACTGTTTGGGCAAATTCTGTTACACGAAATATATGTAAAATGTTCTCCTCTTTCGTTTAAGACTGGTTTCAAACCGATCTGATTTAAATTGAGCGAGAAATAAGCAAAAAACTTTTTTTTTCCTAATTTTCTCCCCTCTGGGACAAAAATTCAAAAATCGGGCGACGTTAGGATTTAAGTTACCCGGAGACGAATCGAACAAAAAAAAGTTTTTTAAAATCGGTTAAGGCGTTTGGGCTGTACGCTGGATACAAAAAGCGTGACTCACAGATTCACAGATTCACAGATTCACAGATTCACAGATTCACAGATTCACAGACAAAGCGAGTACATATAGGCGCTTTAGCTTACGCTATTCGCGCCTAAAAACTATTAATTTTGGAACTCTATGCATGCGTTTCCGTTGTTTCATTTAAAATATACATCCGTTATTTGAGAATGTAGAAAAGAGATTAGCAATCTAAAGTCCGTTGTTCGCGTGTGGCCCGCATAAACATTTTTGTTTTTGTCGGCTTATGAAAATGTATTTATATTTTTATAAAAAACGCCGTTCTACTATCAAACGCATTCAAATTATGATACAAGAAATTAATTTCATAAACTTGAATTCCGTGACTATAAAACTAACTTAAATTGTTTTTTGAAGAAAAATTATTGAATAACCAAAAATTATTGCGACAGATACCTGTAAAATTAAATGACGTCATTAGTTTTAGTACCAATGTTATACTTAACCTGTGGAATGCAAAATGAGTTGTAATTTGATAAAAAATTCTAGTTAATTGACTAGCAACACCTTCCTAATTTCAATGACGCTATAGTAACAAATATTATGATATTTATATTTGCATGGTTATAATAATATAATCTATGGTTTCACATGAAACCTAATATTTTTTACACATCCTCAGAACAAAAGAACAGGTCACTTTTTTCAAAATATTTACTATAAAGTTAAAAAAAGATAAAATAGAACAATAAACTGTAATGAAAAGTTTACCACTACATATAATAGAAAAATTATCCTAATTTGTGTCACCAATTTTTGTTACGCAAATCAGATATTAATATAATGCATTTTCCTGCATCAAACCAGCTCTGCCCCGTATTTTATTCGTCAAATCGTCGAGACTGAGTCAAAAGTTTTAACGTTTTTTTTTTTAAATTCGTCAAAATATACAAAAAAATTTAAGAGTATGCAATGCTTAATACGCTTCTGCAAAAAAAACTGTTATTGAATAAAAATCAGCTGGGTATTTCAAATTATTGTAAACCACCTATATTAAATGTTATGAGGGACACCGCATACAATATAGTAGCTGGGCTAGATCCTTTGCTTTTCGTGCGTTTCACTATCCTTCGACCCACAAAAGGGACACACACGGTGACTGACTGACGAACTAACACACATATAACTAATACACTAGATCTTTGTGGTTTATGTTCTCACTACTATACGAAACATTCAAAGCCTTGGACAAGTTCTCATCAAAGGTTCTTAAGAAAGCACAGTTCATGATCATATTATAAAATATTGATCATGTTTCACAAACAGCAAAACAATCTATTATTATTATTAATGTTCGCTGAGATTTTTTGGAGATCCATAGTTGAAATGTTAATTATACATTTTGGTTAAAATACATAAATTTTATATTTTCGTAATTAATATACTGAAGATGTAATACGGTTAAAACGAAAGCGGCTTATCAAATGAAATAAATATTTTTAAGAAAAAATTTTTTTTGAGTTGGTTTTGTTTTCACAAACCATTCAACAATATAATATTATTATATTTTACTACGAGTTCAAAATTTAAATCAGGAGATTGTTTACACATTTTCTTTTTGCATATTTAGAAATTAATGTCTTTTTTACGAACTCAGCGTACGCTCATTCAAATATTTAATGTAAAATAATTTCTGTCTTAACAATAAGTAGTGCTAAGTCTGTACTCGCCAAAATTTTGCTGGTTTTTTATAAGTTATTTGTGAATGGAACCTTTTTCAAAATAATCGCTCGCTTACGTAACTAACATTTATAATATAAATGTATATATTGTGTCGAAGGCCCACAAAAATTACTTAGTCGAGTAAATGTTTGCTCAAATATCAATTTGCAACTAAAAAAAATCTCTGAATACTGAAAGTAACCAGAAAGTACATAATTTTGTAATGGTTAACGAAACGTGGCGTCGACAAAATTTGTCAGTGTTTTGGCGTTTTGTCGTTACTTTTTTAGTATCTACTAGTCATTGTCTTCACAACAAAGATTCCCTCCACTTAAAGAGATTAATTGATTAAAAAATGTCTTATTAACAAAAGTTAGCAATTTCAAAAAATATGATAGTACTATTTATCTCAATATTTATTGATTCTTTTTATTTTTGAAAACATTACAAAATAGGTCAGATTTATTTTCTCTATAATTCCTTTATTCAACTGCAGTTCTTCCACTTGGAACATCTTGTGATTAAAATTTTATTAGTAATAAGAGACAGACACTCCAGTTTTACTTATATGTATTGATAGCATCAAATAGATCATTAATTAATATTTAAATGATGATAGCGTAAAATATCTGTGCAAATATTCCTAATTACTACTTCCCAATCTTCTTGGAAATGTTTGCTATCTTTCATTAAAATTACATTTGGGATTTAGTTTGTAGGCAGTAAATATTTTCCCTGTGTTAATACCAATAAATTGTACAATTTGAATACTACGGCCGCTAAAGTTCTGAAGCGGAGTTAAACATCTGTAAAACTTTCTAACATTGAGTCCGAGATTGTAGGTAGGAAATGTAAGAAAAGAACTTCAGTGTGCTTCAGTGCAGTACAGGCAGCAGTAAAAAGGTTCAAAAGATACGATATTCATTCAGAGCCTATCAAAGGAATACTTTCTTTGCAAAATGAATCCTTTGGGAGAAAGTTGTTTCCTTCACTCTCCAATCCCGTTCTACGTTTTTACAATATACCGATTGTTTTTTTTTTTAAACCAGAATAAACAAATATCTAATTTAATTTGTTATTAAAAATAGCAACAAATATTTGTAAAGAAGTCTATAATAATTTATTACTTTTTAACTCTATATCCTGAGATATATATTTCTAAATGTTTAATAAGTTTTCTTGATCTTTTAACATAATATGTTATATGTTATAAACGTTTCTCTAATGATCGAAATGTTGTTAAACATATCATAAGATAAAAAATAATGAAATATATTTGGCTAAATTTACCTGTGTGATCATTCTTTATACGTTAAATTTATGTGTATTCGACCATATGGCTACACATTTTTTTCTATTTTTTATATAGTTTTCAATATTGTTGTGTTTTTTAGCTTGTCGTATAAAAAAAAGAAAAAAAAATGTTAGCCATATTTTCCGAGAGATGAAATTTTTTTGTAGGAAATTCCCTGCTCTTTCATAATCATTTTTGTTATTTCTGATAGTTGCAGTGGATTTTGAGACATTCACAAAAAACAAACCCCTATTTTTTTTTACTAAAATGTTCATACCTTTAGCAATTTTTTCGCCCCGCATTTTATTTTGTAAAAAAGTTTCTAAATGTAATTCTGAATTGAATCATTATCATAATTTTCGGTGAAGAAGGACTGGAATTCATCAAAAAAGGACATGTGAACTAGACTATTATTTCATGTTGAAATTATGAATGTTTCAAAAATAATTGTAAAGCGCCTTTTATACTTATCGATTGTTGAAACTTGTCTAATGTGAATTGTGTGCAATAAACAACTAATATTAAAGTAAATATCGATATCCTAATTGATTATTATTAAAAGAATAACGCCAATCACTACACGTTATCAACATTGTACTTAACTTTTTACTATACTTACCTTCTACTAACTATTGTACTTACCCTTTATTACTATATTATCTACTATAACTTACTTCTATACTTACCCTCTAGCATCGTAACTTTATACTTACCTAAATATCTTATAGTATTTTGTATTCCATAACATATTTTATAACCTATTTGTATATTATGTGCTAATGACCTGAGTAGTCGAAGCGCATTTCTTTTTTTTCTGTAAATAAAAAAAAAAAATAACGCCAATCACGACTTGTATCTGTACTGTGTTTGACTTTTAAGATTTCTACCAAAATTAACACTAATAACAATATAACTGAGAATTAAGTTTTTTAGAAAGATAACGCCAGTGGGAAAATAAAAGAAAATAGAACTAGTAGGTATATAATATTATGAATAACATCAGATTATATTTAAAGCGTACAAAAGTCTCTGAGCTTTACTGTAAATGAGCAGTATGTATATGCTTAGATATAATGTAGAAGTATCAAGAATTTTATTAACAAAGGATAAAAGCTCCTTATAGCTATAGAAAACTTACGTCGAAATAATTGGTTATCTTAAGCTGCGCTTACATTCACGCAACGTATTACGAACTTACGTACATATCGAATTGTAAATTATTTAGCAGTGTAAACGGATCAATCGTATTTTATAAAAAAAAATATTTTATACAATAATGTCCGCTCGCATCAGCACCTATTTAAAATAAGAGTTTCATTTACTGTAAAAATATAGCAGATAAATAGTTAATTCCAGGCATAATGTGAAACAGAGTAAAAATTATTGGAAGCTGTCCCTACACATTGATCTCAAAAATATTATCAGTCCATTATCTACATAATTTATAGTACATTTATACTGCACAGTCATTTCCATCGGTTTTAATATTCGAAAAACAATGTTTTTCTTCATACCTCGGTCGAAAGTACGTACTTCATGCATTAATTTACAGGCAGAAAGTCAAATACTTATGCATTGGTGTGATTACATGGACTGATGCCGAAAGTACGTACTTTCGACCGGCTATACAGAAAAATAGTCATTATGTACATCGATACGTGAGACTGCCGCTACTACCGTCAGCCAATATTCGCAAACAGCCGTCATTCGTGTTTTTACATATAACCTTAAACCTATTTGCTTGTAATTCATCTGATTTTCTGTAATTAATAAGTATTTAATTAACGTCGTTAATAAGATTACATTCGAACGTGGTATGAAGAAAAATAGTATACACCACACGAGCAGCAACTACTTGTTAGTATAATTAATCTAAAACGAATAATATCGATAACGTTATTGAATGATAATAATAATAATAAAAAAACATTTAATTTTATTGTCAATTGATTGATTAAAAGTATTAATATTTAATTGAACAGATATTAGTGGATTTTTAAATTAAACTTATCTCTTAACTGAAGTATTTTTCCAATAATTTGATAGCTAAATCGTTTGATTTTTAGTACAGACAAAAATCTCTTATTCATTAAAAGCTGAGCATAAAAACTCGCCGATATGCACACAGCTTTATCTAGCCTACTACTTCTACATACAATATTCTCAACATAGATTTGTATGTGTCGTAGCTTTAGAATTTAGTTACATAGGTTGTAAAGTCCCTGTTTAAAAGACAGAAGCGAGCAAAATTAAATGTGTAGAGGAAACTTTTAAATTATTATATTGGGGTGCTAAAATTGACTTGAAATCTTTTTATACGTTTTCTATTATGTCTAATAATTATTATAGTAATGATGTCTTATTATAATGTAAGTATCGGCCTTTTGATTTTTTAATAATAACGCTGTTATTGAAATAGGAAAATAATATTTTAATAATGATAAGAAATAGTTACCAACAAATAAACTACTATCAAGCTCCCAGTCTCTATTATTAAATATTTCGGGACCTGTGTATTTAATTCAATTTATTACTAACTTCTCAGTACATTGGGAAGCTAGAATTCTGGCAAATAAAATATGATATCGACTTCATTGGAGTGCCAATAAAAATGTATGAACAATCCAAAAGTAAAAAAATCGGTCCAGTTTCTCTTTTAACAAATAGACTGCAAAAAAGTGTATCAGTATGAAGCTGAGCGTGTTACTAATGTGTCTAAAAATGGGATTGATTTATCAACTTCCTTCTCCATAGTGAATTGGATCTTCTCATTAAACTGTTTAAACCTTTGTAATAAGTTTTCAATTTTATTATCAGGAACTGCAATGAAAGTGTCGTCCACATAAACTTTTAGTATCGGGATTTTATATGGTAAAGTTTCCAATACTTTGGAAACTACGTAGTCCATCACGATGTTGGCTAAGATAAAAATCGCTGGGTTTCACTATGGAGAAGGAAGTTGATAAATCAATCCCATTTTTAGATACATTAGTAACACTCTCAGATTCAGGAGAATTAAGAACAAATTGGTATATATGAAACCATCTCATTCAGGCAGGCTTCTGTATTATCGCTCAAACCATTCAGTACAACAGAAAATTAGTGCTATAAAAAGCTTGTTCAACAGGGTAACAAAATTTAGTCACCAAGACTACCATAATGACAATTTTAAGAAAGTTGAATACATCTTAAAAGCTAATAATTACCCTGTCAACTTTATACATCAATGCATCAATAAGTTTATAAAGGACCAAAATCACCTGAATAACACGTTGGATACTGTGCCTGAATGAACTATGTCTACCAAGATGTATGTTAGATTTCCATTTGTCAAGAACTTGTAGTACAAGATCAACATACTATTTTCTAATACAAATATCAAGTTGGTGTTTTATAACTTAAATAAATTAGCAGGCTATTCACAAATCTTAAAAATAAAACACATATTTTACATCAATATCTAACATCATTTATAAAATACCTTGTGAATGTAGTAAGTGCTATGTGGGGCAAACAAAACAGTTAGGTACTAAAACATAGAATTTACCAACACAGAATGGACTGTAGAAACATAAATTTATTAAGTGATAATATCACCGCATTATCATCTCATTGTTTCGACACTGGACATAAATTTCTATTTAATGAAGTTCAAAAATTAGATAAAGAGTCAAATTGGAAGAAACGTAATATCAGTGAAATGTGTTTTTTTAGAAAAAACAATTCTATTGATTATAGAACAGACACTCAAAATTTAAGTAGTCAGTACAACTATATTACGGAATTGAACTAACTTTCAAATTTTTAATTATTATTTTTATTGTTTAAAAATTTATATATAAACTTGTCATGTTTTTGTCTTATGTACCTTATCTTTTGTTAATTGCTATGGTTAGTAATTAACGTTTTTTTCATAATTATTATTTTAAAAGTTTTTTATTGTACTTCAAAAAGTCTAAATCTATAGACAAAACATCGTACATTAATAAATCTAATTTGTCCACTATACTGCGATTTTTCTTATTAATTATTATCTCGATGGACACGATATCTAATATACACTATTTTAATTGTTTATACTTCTAAACTAGGTATAATATAAACTAAGAGTTTTGAATCGTTTACAGTGTGACCTCAAGAGTTACACTTATATAGTCCTAAAGTGTTTTATTTTGTTATAATATTTAATTTTTTTTTCAGATTTTTTCCCGTTCAATCTATTCTACTTATGCATGTCATTAGAAAATGGTAAAATTAATTTTGATTGTATTTTGTACACCGTTAAATAACGCATATAGCCACGCTGCTGCGCGTTTATTAAATATAAAAAAAAAATAATAAAATTGGTACCTAAATCGGATTAAGATAAGGTTCTCGTTACAATTGACACTGAGGCGAACGTTTCTCTAAGCAAAATTAATGTTTAAACCAATAAAGCTGGTTTTTTAACAATTTTACATTTTAGTATTTAAAACAGATGTTACATAAATGTAGACTTTACTGAACTATAAACTGATTATACACTCAACTGAAAATTTCTGCACATGGCGTAGACAACGCGAACAAAGCTACGATCAGCAGCTGTATTAAAGACCTGTTGGACGTTGATGGTATACGTCATTGTTATAGAAGCTTAGAGGTTAAGGCTTATTAATTTTAGTTTAATATAGTGTATAAACGTCAGTAGCTGCGTTGTTCATGACTGTTAAACACTTACTATATTATTATATCACAGTTCAATAAACATCGGATAATAATTTATACATACACGCTGAGCTACTAGTATCTACATATCCTATATCGGTAACAAAAGGGACACAACCTCTTCCTATCTTATTGTTAGTAACAAACTGCAGCTATGTTCTATAAGAGATGACACACGAACAAGAAATCAGATTATCGACACAAAAATTCAAAAGTATACCATCACACATTTTTGGTCATTTTCAGTCCACTATGTATTTCCATTCAGATGATTTTCATAGAAAACAAATTGGCTGTCTGTAAAGTCGGTTTACGGACGATAGTTTTACGTGTTAACGTCATAAAGAAACATTGAACCATACTCGTAAAGTGTTGAAAAATAACTTTTTTTTATTTTTCATATTATACGTATACGTTTCCAAACATTTATTTTTACATATATAAATAGTAAAATTAGAGTTCTAACCAACTGTAGAAACGGTTTTTAAATATAATGAACCGTTTTAAAAATACACGCAGTTTTAATAAACGGACGGTCGGGTGGAGTGGATTTCTCACTCCCTGTAAGTATATATACGAGCGAACTGTGGCGGTCTATTATTTTTCGAAAAAAACACCCTTATTTTCCACGAACAATTAACATTAACCATGAATATCGGTCTACTGAAAGGAAACATACATAACTTCGCGACAGTATTGTTAGTATTACAATTGATTTTTGAATGTCAATTACGCTAGCACCGCCGGTATCGTCGCGATCACCGTTCTTTTAGAAGACTTAGCCCCTCCGCACACGGGTCGATTGTTTCAAACGGGCTCAGGATGCGACTATTGTGCAATCGGTTAACAGTCGATTGAGGTTCGACTGGAACTGAATTGGTAAAGATATTTAGTTGATTCTAGCTTACAGAAGAAACATTTCACAAGAACATGCAACCATGCGAGTGAAATTGATTCTGGAGCTGCAAACAGGTTCGCACACAACCAGTTTGAGACTAATTTCAAATCTATTGTTTTTCTGTCGATCCATATAGTACTAATAGACGGTCGAACTTGGTACGAAGCGGACAGCGGATCTGGTCCGCTCCGTACCAAATCTGCTCGTCTGGACAGTAGTCTGCGTGTCCATCTGGTTCGATGAGATGCACATCGTACTTGGTCCGGTCTGGTACAATATCCGTGCGTGTGTATAGCAGTACGACGGACTTGATACATATAACCGTATAACGACGTCATTGTAATTCAAAACGTTGTGCACAATGCCGGATTTAGAGGTCTGGAGGCCTCGGGGCAACAAAGGAGTGGAGGCCCCCTGGCCCCAAACTATTTTCCAAATAAAATGGACAATTTTTTTCAGTCGGTTTTTCCAATAAATAATTTATTGTGAAACCAAGTATAGATTCTTTTATTATTTAACAAACATATAAATATAATCAGAAACAAGAATTATCTAAAAATTAAATTTTAGCATTAACGAACAGAACTTTCCGAGCTGAAAGCCAGTTCCCGAAGTAAATCACTTTCAATGATCAGGAAATTTGAATTTTTTTTCCAAAGTCTCTATTGTGGGGGTCCCTTTTTTGTGGTGGCCCCGGGGCTGTATCCCCGGTTGCCCTCCCCTAAATACGGCCCTGGTTGTGCAACATGACAGAAATTTTGACAGAACGCGAAGTTCTTGGTGGAGTATTGGTATTATAAAAAGATTTCTCATGTTTGTGGGATCTATCAGATAAGTTATATTGTAACAGAGAAGCGCGTAACAACGCTCTAGAAATTCTTCGGAAGTGTTATTCAAAATATGATCTTCGCTATTAAGCGATTTTATTAACTTTATATGACTAAATTCATCGCGATCTTTCAAATAGAATTTTGCCCACCCCTTTCTTTTCTTCCTTGTTGTTTGTGGCGGCATTAACGTTGCTGCTAGAACAATCGCAATTTTCGCGCGCTTAATCGGAGGCATGATTACGTATCTGTGTACACAAGGAGACTGTCAGATTCGGTCGTCTGTTGCAACCAGCGAACTTGATCCGCCGTACCATGTCCGTTGTCGGAGCGGACCAAGTTCGACCGTCTGTTAGTACTAATATGTGCGGCTCCCCATTGTCTAACGTACGAAAGGTCACAGAGCGATCGCATTGTGTACCGGTTTGAAACTGAAATTTTAAAACAGTTGAACCGTGTGTAGGGAGCCTTAAATCTTGACTGAAATTTAGAAAGAGCGAGAAAGATAGCTGGTATATTTTAGGTCTTATCAACTATTGTAATTATTAAGTTATGTGACATGTTGTCATTACACGTTTAGTTGTCCTGCGACTTTATTATCTTGTGTGTGTGAAAAATAGAAATAGATCCTAACATGAGCTAAAGCACTAATTATACTTTAAAAACATTCTGGTTTAATTTTCTTACGCCACGGCATTAAAGTTCGCGATCTTGAAGTCGAAACGTGTCAAATTCATAGAATAGGTACAATGAACATAAAATGAATTCCTCAGGCCGTCGTCTCTTATAAAACTGACTTACTCATTGTACGTAGTGTATACACGTAGGTGTGTAGGTACATTATTTGATATGCTGTTAACGTCAGACGGCTACATCCTAGAACTTAATTGGTTCGTTTGTGCACAGATTACCAGTAGACGCTGCTGTAATTCTAAATGACACGTATTGATCTATACGCTACTGTACTACGTTACTGTCGGTTTCATAAATACGGAAACACCAGTCCATTAGTTGCTTATAAAATATTTAGGATAGGGCATATTCTGCTAAGTCAACTAATTACTGTCGGTACGTCATTCTGTAAAAAACAATAACAGGCAGCGTATTCTCTGCTAACTCGACTGCCCCGTATTGGCCATCGACTTTGTCCGAGATTCTGTTAGAAATACAGCTGCAGCGAACGCTTCGTACCGTTACGTCGTCTCAAGCAGCATTTTTCATGGCGATATGAAAGAATGGTGCTGTTGCGGCAATGGTTGAGTCTTATCTTAAGCATATATAGGATGTCATGTCGAGTAGACGGTTGATTCCGCAAACGCTCTATTTGTGATTATTTTTAGAAATATTATCAATTGTTTTTAGAAAAAAAATTTTTAGGAAGTGACTCTGACTCTGTTTCAAAGACATATCCTAACAATAACATACCCTTGAGAACCAAAAAATTAGAAACGAAGAGATTTAACAGGTTTATTACCAATGAAGAGAATTTCTTCTCAAGACACCCCGGGGCTTTATACCTATATAGGCAAGACGGCGAGGAGTTTTGGGTGTATTTTTCGGGCACAGGCGAGATTATTGTTGGAATCGCTTCGTTTTAGGGTGTAGTTCAACCCCCTAAGTTTGCTTACCAATTGTCGGTGTGCTTGATTTTATAATTGACAATTAGTGACGAAAATAGTGCTTTTTTCTCTATTTCCTTTAATATCTCCGTTCCTCTTGACTTTTAGTATAGCATATGCATTGAGAAAGTTGTTCCTTATGAAATTTCCTAGAAAATGAGCACTGACAGAGGTCGCTAAGTGCAATTGTTAACTTGCAAATAGCCTCGAAAGTTAAAAAACACGTTTTTTTCACTATTTTTTTACTAAAAAATGACCGCACATAGATGGATGAAAATTCTCAAAAATGATGTCAATGTTGACCCAAACATGCATGAATAATTTTAGCGTCATCGGTCAATTACTTCTCGAGTAATTAACTATCACCTTTTTTTGTTTCCTTAATTGCAAATTGCGCCATTTTTTTCACAAACGGGTTTCGCTGGTCGGACCAAGCCAGAAAAATCACAAATCCATTCAACTTTAGTATCCCGTTGGAATTTTTGGAAAAAATTAATTCTAACCGATTTTATAACAATTTCTTTAGCGATACAAACGTATAAAACCATAAAACTTTTCCAATATTCAATCGTTATAAAATTGGTTGGAATTATTTTTTTCCAAAAATTCCAACGGGATACTAAAGTTGAATGGATTTGTGATTTTTCTGGCTTGGTCCGACCAGCGAAACCCGTTTGTGAAAAAAATGGCGCAATTTGCAATTATGGAAACAAAAAAAGGTGAGAGTTAATTACTTGAGAAGTAATTGACCGATGACGCTAAAATAATTCATGTATGTTTGGGTCAACATAGACATCATTTTTGAGAATTTTCAGCCATCTATGTTCGGTCATTTTTTAGTAAAAAAATTGTGAAAAAAACGTGTTTTTTAACTTTCGGGGCTATTTGCAAGTTAACAATTGCACTTAGCGACCTCTGTCAGTGCTCATTTTCTAGGAAATTTCATAAGGAACAACTTTCTCAATGCATATGCTATACTAAAAGTCAAGAGGAACGGAGATATTAAAGGAAATAGAGAAAAAAGCACTATTTTCGTCACTAATTGTCAATTATAAAATCAAGCACACCGACAATTGGTAAGCAAACTTAGGGGGTTGAACTACACCCTAAAACGAAGCGATTCCAACAATAATCTCGCCTGTGCCCGAAAAATACACCCAAAACTCCTCGCCGTCTTGCCTATATAGGTATAAAGCGTTTTGAATTTCATGTACCAATCTGCACCAATAAAATATGAATTAAAATATTTTCCATATTGACGTAAGTTATCAATTATTAACTTTAGAATTTTTACACTGTGTAGTTGGTAATTGTGATAGGTTTATACCACAAATATAATTGTTATTTTCAATTGGTCGACAATTTTATTTATTTGAACAGTTCTATTCAGGCGTTAATCAAAGATTTGAATTTATAATTTTTATTTAATCAATTTAACTAAATTAGATCACAAAAAATCACGTTTCTACCACCATGAAGCAATTTTGGCCCACTATAAATTACAATAATTAATGCATTTTTATCTCATAAAAAAATTCATAGCATAAACCTTTTTTATGTTATTAAATATTTGTACTTATAAAATCGACGGGCAAATTTTCATCGCAAGGCTAATGCTCTTCCCACATAAAAATTTACGCTAAGTTCTGTGTGCTTGTGTTGCTTTATAATCCAAGTCAGTGCAAATTCAGGTACATTCACACTGTAACTTTGTTTGGCGGCAAATTTTTTTTTTTAACTTTGGAAATAACAGAAACGGAATTTACATCCTAACACACTTTTTGTGTGCATTTTTAACTTCCCGCTTAAAAAAAAAAAAAAATTTTTTTTTTTCAAAAATCGGGAAGTTATTGGTTTCACCCCGATTTTCGAAAATCGAGTTTTCGCCAGATCTCAACGTTTTGAGGTCCTAGGAAGCTATTAAAACTATTTTGGCGATGATGTCCGTAGGGCTGTATGTATGTGTGTGTGTGTGTGTGTGTGTATGTATGTATGTAAACCTTTTATATCTTTTGAACGGAGTGTCCGACTGAAGCGCGGTTTGCGGCATCTGACGTGATCTTGGTGAACTTAGACTTCCTGAAAATTTGAAACGATTCGGCTCAAAAAATTTTGAGAAATCTTAAAAAAACAAGTTTCAAAAATTTTTTAAAATTTGTTTTTGTAAAATATTTTCTAAACTACTAAACCGAATAATTCCAAAATCTAATCAGCTCTTCTCCTTAACAAACTGCGTCGATTTCCACAAACTGCATCAAAATCGGTTCATTTGTTCACGAGATACCGTGAACGAAAAAATCGTAAAAAAGTGTTTTTTTAAAATGATTCTTAAAATTGTTATCAGATCGATTTTTTTGTAATAAATTACTTTCTTAGGCTAAAAAAACTGCGTCGATCGCCGCAAACCAGATCAAAATTGGTTGATTTGTTCATGAGATAACGTGAACGAAAAATTAGGAGAAAAGTAATTTTTTATAATTACTCGTAAAATTCTTATCAAATCGATTTTTTTGTAATAATTTACTTTTTTAGGTTAAAAAAACTGCGTCGATCGACGCAAACCGCATCAAAATCGGCTCATTTGTTCACGAGATATCGTGAACGAAAAATTTGTAAAAAAGTGTTTTTTTTTAATTGCTCGTAAAATTCCTATGAGATCGATTTTTCTGTAATAAATTACTTTTTTAGGATAAAAAATTGAGTCGACTGCCACAAATCGCATCAAAATCGGTTCATTTGTTCATGAGATATAGTGAACGAAAATTTCGTAACAAAGTGTTTTTTTTTTGAGCTCGAAGAGCTAAAAAATAAACTTCTTGCTATATTTTATATATTTTTGAGCGTTTTGAACTCGAAAATAGCGGGAAGTTACAGGGATGGCCTGCAGGGTCAAACTTCTTTTCAAATTTTTTTAAAAAGCACACATTCAGATTTTATTAAG
Organism: Xanthostigma xanthostigma; assembly: GCA_963575645.1. NCBI lineage: Eukaryota > Metazoa > Arthropoda > Insecta > Raphidioptera > Raphidiidae > Xanthostigma > Xanthostigma xanthostigma. The sequence goes on from OY754471.1 coordinate 27,464,746, forward strand.
ACAAGCAAGATCTATGTGAAATTCAACACGAAGCACAAATATATGAAATATATATTGACGTCTAAAAGACTTTAAAATTGATTAAACTATGTTTTAAAGTTACAATTTTATGAAACGGACATATTTTTAATCTCATGTCGTAGAGGCAATTTAAAATTAGAACTACTAATTGGGCACTATTTGCTAGCGCAAAGCACACAATTCACAACATTCAATGTTATAAATTGACAACTGCACACCACTGATAACACCCTAACGCTATTTTATTTAGCATCGTGTGGTATCTTTTTGTTGTCGAAATGCATTTTGAGCACCACTTGAGAGTTTGAGCCAGCACCAGAGATGTTAAACAAGGCTGGAGGAGGCCCCCATTGCACTTAAACACTAACAAGCAACCCTTCACCTGGCACAAATGCAATTGAATGGTGTTCACCATTCGTGTATAACGTTCATGATGTAACGAGCATACCCTTGTGTCTTCGGTTAAGTCACAGTGGTTACGTTACTTACGCAGACTACGTGCATTTCATTTGTGCAGTTGTCTATGTTTCAACTCATAATATCCACCACGTCACATTAAAAAGTTTAGGGCTATCATCCGGTAAACCGTGATATGACTCAGTTTATAGGTTCGGATCCCGGTGTTCCGACCGGCAAATCAGGTGTCATGATTTTGCAATAAAATATTTTTATTTATTATATACCTATTAGGTATAATATAATATCGACTTTCTCACTTCATTCCAGCAGATACCAATATCCTGAAAATGTTCCGGTGGGCCTCACAAGATTAAAATAAAACGAAGGGTGTGTGAGATATCATCGGAATTTTTTATTCGTTTGAAAGACCTATCGATGTTATTATGTGTAGAATATAACATCGTTCAAATATCCGCCGCGGCTTCTCTGGGTGGCGCGCATTCGAAATGTCCAATTTTCCATGACTCTGGCGCATAAAGCAGGCTGAATTTTACCGATGGCATGGGTTATGTTAGATTTGAGGCCCGCTGCAGTTTGTGGCTTATTTGAAAAGAGGTACGACTTAAGAAAACCCCACAAGAAAAGGTCTAAGGGGGTCAAATTGCACGATCTCGGTGGCCAGTTCACATCACCTCCACGTGAGATGACCATGCCCTCAAATCGCTTGTGCAGAATGTCCTGTTGAAACCATATGTTGGTGATGTCCATATCATCCAATTCAAACAAAAAAAAGTTGGTAATCATCAACCTATAGTGCTCGCCGTTGACGGTGATGGCCTGGCCAAAGTAGTTCTCAAAAAAATATGGACCGATGACGCCGCCAGATCAAACTCCACACCCAGTGACTTTTTCAGGATGCATTGGATGCTCTTGGATCTCATGTGGATTGGTATCGTTCCAAATTAAACAATTTTGTTTGTTCACGTATCCATTCATCCAGAAATGGGCCTCATCCACTCCTGGGTAAGTTGAGTTTTGTACGGGGGCAGGCCCAAGTCACGACGCAAAATTAGCTAAGTTGTGGTCTGCGAAAGGCCAAGTTCTTGTGAGCAACACGATAGCGGCGATGTTTTCGGCAGAAGTTGCATTTCGTCGACATACGGGTGTTGGTTGATCGTTTACTGAACCAGTGGATTCAAAATCCACCACACTGCGAATAGTCCTCTCGGTAGGACGATTATGGTGATCGTAGAATGGGCAAAGCGCGCGAAACGTTGCCCGAGCAGAACACCCATTTTGATAAAACAATTTTATCATTTGCACGTGTTGTTGAACGCTATATCCATCCATGGTGATTTGGCAAAATAGACAATAAATGACAGCCAATTTGACAGATGTAGCTTCAACAAGATAGCCGCTATCAACTGTCAAAGTTTGGAAGTCCCTATTCGACTTTTAACCTTTAATACTTTTAGTTTATTAAATCTGATTTGAAAGATTTTCATATTTTTTGTCAACGCTTCAACTATTAGACAGCAATTTCCAAGGCAATATATGAACTTAATTATTACATAGAATAGAAGCCACAAATTATTATCGAAAAATAGATGTAAGTGAAGTTTCACTTCTGGAATGTTTTGTAGGGTGATAATGTGATTTTTTTTCCAACATTTATATCAGTTATTGTGTCGTTGTCTCAAAAATGGGTGACTTTAGATAAAAAATTTAGTTATAAAGAACGTTTACAACAATATTTTGAGGAAGTTTTGTAACAACACTTTATGCCCTCAAGCTAACCAATTACTCTCCACAATAATAAAAAAAAAACAAAAAACACGTCTTTATTTGAAAGTCTGAAAATAAAATGACTGTAATCTCCACAAGTAGGGAATTTAGGTCAAAATTCACATTTCGAAATTTACAATATTTTTTCGTTTTGACGAAAAGTTTGGTCATCCATTAGGCTGTTTTTTGTCAGTCTATGAGCACGATACAATTTAAACGGCTGAGCAGATATAAACCAAATTTTGGTAAGTCGTTTAGTATGTAATTAGAAAGAGCTTTATTGTTTTTGAGGCTGGTCGACGCATGCGCAGAAAACAGTTATGCAAAAACGTAGTTTATTATTCTATAATGGTACACTTTTCATAACGGTTTATTATTCTCTTCATTTCTGCAAGAAAGTTTACTAATAAGATTTTCTTTTCTAAACTTCTTAGTTTCGTAAACATTTTAAAAACAAAAAATTAAATGTTCTTTTCGTTTCAAGATTTGTCAAAAAAAAAAGTTCACTGTTAATATTAATATGTAAATGAAAAGCAAATATATTTATTGCCCGCGTCCTTGCACGCGCCAACAAAAATTGCTTTTTAATTCTTATAATATACCAAATGCAAATGAAGTTGGAATGAGCCAGTCGTCTAATTGACTGGATTTTACTATTCCAACACCACAATTAGTTTAGATCAAAATTCGGTTTTCAAAATTTTACAATATTCAAAAAATTTAAAAAACATATTTTTGGGAAATGTCTGAGCGCTTGTTAGTCTGATTCGTTGGATTTTTCATTTTTTTTAATTTAATTGTTTAAACTAAATCATGAGTATTTTTATACTTTGCCTACATTATCACTTCATATTCTAGAATGAAACAAATATCAAACGAATCATATTATCAGGTATGTTCCAGGCAGCCAGTGAACGGACACTAAACCGTCACCGTCATTCGCAGGTAGCTAAAACGTGTTCCGATACAAAGAGTTTCGTTTTAGCTACTGCGCATGAAGATGACGATTTTGTGTCTGTTCTCTGGCTGCTTTGAATATACTTATTGTATACTGTTGGTGGGTGTTTAATTAACAAATCAATCAATCTGATTTGCAGCTGTTTTTGCTACAAGCGTTGATTTAACCAAACCAATATTCTTATATTTTTAAAAAGAAAAGAGTAAACATAAGTGATGATGAGACCCATCTGGGAAAAGGTTGAATCTTGGATGTGTATTTTAGAAACGGAAGATGGGAATGAAACTGATCCTACGAAAGGCGAAAGGAGACGCGGGTGGATGGGAGAGTAAGACCGGACGCACCGATAAACATTAAACTAAAGAGAACCATCAGACCAGTCTTATGTACACCTAAACATACATACCTGTGTACAGTCTGTACAATACATGTGCTCGCATTTACTTACATACAGGGTGTTCGCGACAAACTGCTCTCGCAACTGTCTGACATTTTTAACGAAATAAAACTCGCCCAATAATTATGGATTAACACGTCGTTGAGAACAAGAAATATCGGCATTATATCCAAGCTAAAGTATTTCTTTAAAAACGATTAATTTTTCCATTGTTTTTAAACGTTTAGACACAAAAATATTTCAGCATTCAAGGTCGTCTTTGGTGAAATGGAAATCTAGATATGTCTCAGTTGTAATCGTAAATATTTTCTAAAAAAAAATAATTCTAAAAATATTTAATAAAATTCTCTATTATTATCCGCGCTTTCGACTTATGATCATAATTTTTATATTAATGGTTCATAAAATTTTGATAACAAAAATGCCCGAATACTTATTCAATAAATTGATTATAAAAATATTTATGAATATAATTTAAGATTAATAAGAAAACTCGCAGGTTTGTGGACAAAAGTTATATTTATAAATGTACGACGTTTCGTCTATAAATTTAGACTTTTTCAAGTACAATATGAAAATTATTTAAAACAATAATTATGAAAATAAACATTAATTACTAACCATAGCAATTAACAAAAGTTAAGGTACATAAGACAAAAACATGGCAACAAGTTTATGTATAAATTTTTAAACAATAAAAATTAAAATTAAAAATTCGAAAGTTAGTTCAATTTCATAATATAGTTGTACTATAAAACCTTCGATTTTTCTTATTAATTATTATCGATGGACACGATATCTAATATATAATTTAAGATGTTGCAAGCGCTTAGTTATTCCCAAATTTCGTACTCCCAAATTTACCAACAGCTTTATCTACATGACAGCACATTGGTACAACAAATTACCAACCGGAATAAAATCTTTAAGTATTCTCAACTTTAAAGTAAGACTCAAAGAATGGATTATTGTCAGCCATAACTAAAAAGTTATTTAGCTATTTTTTAGATTCGTCAATATTATTATGTAATAAATTATAAGATGCCACTGTTCGAAATATCTTTTTTTTTAGGTATTATTTTGTAAATATTTGTATTCTGTTCACAAAATATTGTGTTTTTTTCTTTGTGAGGGAGAGTTCAAAAACAGCATTTTTGCTCAACTCGTTTATCCTTTTGATTTCGAATTATTATTATTATTATTATTATTATTATAAGATAATTTACAAGTCATTGTATTTCACGGAGAATATTATAAAGTTGTTAAAATATCTTAAATTATAATAATTAAAGTATGATCAATTTTATCTCAAAAAGGGAAAAATTGTTCATACTTTAATTTTTTAACTACTTAATAATATTCTATGTGAAATACAATAATTTGTAATAAATTATCTGATGGTGTCTTTTTTGAGTCGAAAGCGTTAATAATGAATTTCAATAAATATTTTTAGAATTGTTTTTCTTCAAAATAATTTCACATTTTACAAGTATAATTATTTCAGATGCAGAGAACGGTTCTCCCACCACCAAAACCGGAACTTCCACCACATAGTATTTGTTCATTTTTTAACTTATTATTACTTAATTGTTTAAAGATTATTATAGCCAAAATATCAGCATATTATATTGTCAGCGACTTCAAAGTGTTAGGTCAGTTATGAACGGGTGAAAGTGGATCAAAAATGTGTAAAAGATTTCATTTCATTTCAAGTCAAACTAAATAAAAGCATGTAAAAATAGTTACAATAGTTATTAAAGAAAACTTTATCAGAAGTCCATTCTCAATTTTTACGATAGGTGCGTTATTATATTGCAGACATTCTATTGTGACCATACAAACTAATGAATACTTTATACTTCACAGTCTTCGAGAATTCTTTTTTAAGCACATATACACTATACAGTAGCTATAGACATATCAAAACTACGCAAAGTTTAAAAAGATTTATGATGGCTTTCTTAACGATATTTTCGAAGTATTTTAACGTTTCGTAAAAGGGAAATTACGTAATTTCTTTTTCACTTTTTTCTCTTTGCTATAATTTGGTTTTTAATATCAAATTATGGTGAACGGATTAATTAATATTATTATTATTAAGAGCAATAGGTTTGTATCAGCTATGAGGAAGTTTCCTTTGTATCATGTATTTTTCATGAACATCGGTTGAATTATTTTCAGGATATCATATTTTGTTTCAATTTTCCGTAGAAAGACTGAAAAAAGATCTGAACAGACACAAAGTGACAAGCCACCAGTAATCAAGGTTACATCTAGTTTAATACTTTGTTCGTACGCGACGGTCTCAAAAATTGATATTTGACTACATCCGAGTGAATAGTTAAGCGATTTCAACTGTACGAGCGTGTAAAGCGTGTAAGAGAGACAAAAGGGCCGAGTCGACGTAACGTGACGAGGCAACGGTAACGGAGATTGCATTTGTCTTAATTCTCTGTCACGGTCGAGAAATTGAGCCCTCGCTACATCCAACACAGCGGCCAAGTTTACAAACATCAGCCTATCGCCGCTTTGAATAGCTTTAATCACAGTAAATAACACAACTGTACAGCAGTTATATATTATTCAAAAAGGAATTGATTCATTTTGTATTACAACTAAATACCAACTGCCACTGCCTGAATTTACTGTATGAGCAGTAATTACTAAGATATATGCTAAGATTACGAAGACATAAGAATTAAGAAGTGTAGTTTTATTACAGTAAATTACTGATCGAATACTTAAAAACAGTATACTTAAAGACAATCTTTTAAGTTTAATGCTGAAAATAAAAAAAAAAACAACGTCATATAATCTTTACCTTGACGAAATACCAATATATGTAAGTACTTTAAAGTTGTCACATGTATTGCAAAGCTTGAAAGTAGTGATAAGTTTTATATTTGAAAATTTTGCTACAACAAAGTTTCCAGACAACAGGTATACTATATGCATTATAATATTTTGTTGCTGAGCAAAAAATGAGAATATTGTCCGTATATAGAGTTGTCGGGAATACAATCAGTTGAACAATATTATTTTAGGAAAACTGCTATGACTAAACACTATTTAAATTAAACATTCATTAAAATCTCGTTTAATGGCAGGCTTTTGCCAAATCAACCACGATACTATTTCACGGTACCAGGTTGAGTTCAAATATATCATTTTGCTTTAAAGTGGTGTAATAAATAGATTGCACATCAAAAGTATTAATTTATTGCAGAAAAATATCTAATTTAATTATCAAAAATGACTCGAAAACCTGGTTGTCCTAAGTAACATCGCTAAAAAAGGTAGAATTAAATAATAATTCATAATTTTGAACCATTTTGATCAAGTAACTTTGCATGGATTTATGCTGAATCACTTATTTCTCAGGTAATGAATAATTTATCTTAAAAATCAATTTTCAATAGTGAGAAAAAAATAATTGAACGCGGAAAATCGTAATCACAGATTTTTGGGACGATCAGTCGATGTAATTTGGTTCCGAGAATTCTGATATCTGATTGAAGAGGATATGTTAATTTTTAAGCTAATTTATAAATTTTTTTGTAAAGTTGTTAATGTCCTATTCTTTTTCTTTTTTTTTATTAAAATAATTGAAAAAACTTTTCAATTTGTTTTTATTATTTTTAATTTAAATAAATCTTACTATACTCGAATGTCTTCAGAAAATTGATCATTGAATCCTAATTGTCACCTTTCTGGAATAGTGGATTCTAATATTAAGATAATTTTATTAGTTGACTGTGTAATTAGAATTGGGTTGTCAATATTAATTATCATTCTACTGCCGAAAACTGCTTACTTCTTACTGCTGTGTTTCTCACGCGCTCGGTATAAATGCGTTATTTTTTCCGTACCCAAAGTGTCCAAACCATGTTATGCACATTTTTCTGTCCTGTCTGTTAGTCTATTATGGCCTTCTGTAGCTGTTATACCATACTATGAGGGCTGACAGTAATGAATTTATAGAATATTAGTTATTATGAATATTAAGTGCTCAAATCCAAGAAAATGCCAAACTGAAATAAACATTTACGCTCTATTATACATAAAAAAAGAGGGTAAAAACGTAAAATTGAAAGAATGCCGTGTGAAGTGTTTTTCAATAGGCACAACTGTACATCTCTTAGTCGCTTTTGGAAAATATTTGACGTCGAAACATGAAATTTGACAGATGTGAACTCTTTACGACTAAAACTAACGCCAAATGAATCGGTCCAGTGGTTTTTGAGATGTGTCCCAGAAGCTCGTGAGATACGACCTCTATCAAAGAGTGGCTAATAGAGCTACAAAATTATAAAAATACGTTTTGGGGAATCTTGCAAAATTTAGCAAAATAATTTATGTGCAAGCGGAGTTGGCACTCGGTCGAATTTTTGTTGTTGTTGTTTGTTGTATGAATGTAGTGACAAATGACTAGTGAAATTATTATTCTTGTTAAAAGACTGCAAGCACAAAAGACCAATTACATCTAACACGACGATCCAACAGTTTGACTAGCGGAGTTAACGTTGAACGTGATTCGTTTCCACCTCCGTATCTTTCATTATTGGCAAAGTTAAAAGCAAGCCCATTTTCTTATTTTACCGACCTCGTTCCATTCTTTCCACCTACAACCTAACTAGTTTCACAATAATTCATTCCAAAGGTAGCAGCTCACTTCATTTTTAAAAGAACTATTGATTAGACTATTTGAGAAGAAACTTTTTTTTGACATTTGTAAAATATGCTTCTAAAATGTAAATTTGTCACCGTAGTATAATTTTTCGTATAATAATTCAGTTCACTGAGATGTTATTCTTTATATGCGCAAACATTTTTAGTAGTGCTTCATCTTGGAGAAATATTTTAATTTCCGTGCTCTCCTCTAAGATATTCTCGTGTGAAAAAAGTTTAAATATTAGCAGGACATTAAAACGACAAAAATGATATCTAAACATAATCTAATGGAACAAATTGTAAACAAAATATTTTCTCATTTGCGTTCTCTCATATCCAGGTAAGCAGGAAATTTGGACTATGACAATATGTTATATGAAACTAGTAACAGTATTCATATCAATGAATTTTCACTTTCACGACATATCATTTACGTGACATTTTTCTTTTGCTGCCTTGTAGACATTCGGAAGGAGTGGGGCAGCAAAGGATATTTATACATTATTATTAAGTTACAAACAAAAAACATGTATCAATAATATGAGAATAAACGAATAAAGTACAGATATTTCTATAAAAATAAATTAATCACAGCAAAAATTCATAACCCATTGTGTATTGAGATGATGAGTTTTTTCCCCATTTTTCCCATATTAGCAACGATTGATTTCATTTTAATAATTTCTTGGTATATTTTTTACGTGCAGCTAAAAAAATGTAACTAGATGTAAACACTTCTTGAACCTACTGATGATACAATTTTTCAAATTAAAGCCCTTTGGCGCTAGTAATTGTACAACTGAATATTTGCGATTCTACCTTATCGTTAAATTTCATGAAATCTATTGCCTAACTAAATAAGTTCTAACAACTTGAATAATTTTATTCACAACCCAACAAAAAGCATGTGGTTCGTGTAAGTCGACTTGGTTACCTTCATCCAAATATATATATATCTCTCTTTTCCTCTTTTCTTCCTTTTAACTGGACCAAATCAAGAGGAAATTTCAAACTCTTATTAACAATTCATGAAGCAGAATGGAAAAGCCTGAAGAGATGCTATTTGATACCACGTAAAACGAATACCTAACAATATACAGTCACGATATCCATCTATGTATGTAGTATCTTACGCACAAAAACCAAAAGAAAACTAACAGGTGAATACTTTCACATCATTTTACTTTTTATACATTAATAAGATGTGTGGTCTTTTTTTCTAATAATGGCGTAGTTTACTACGGTAAAATTTTAGTATTTACTAGGCGAACTTATAGAGTATTTGTACATTCAATTATTAACATATTCACAAGATAATAATAGAATATAATATAATATGGAACGTATACAGAAGAGAATACAACACAATAGAATATACCCCAACGAGGTTAACTTTGTGGGAATTTTTGAGATAAATATAGCGACTCTATTCAATTATGAATATGAAGTCGAATATTCCTTTTCTACACACTCCCAAACAAATATTATATGTGCGTAAAAAACAGATTGGTATATTGTTTACAATACATAATTTATTCAATCTTTACAAAAAAAAAAAACAGAATGTAACACGATATGGTTTTAACATTTTTATATCTTAAGCTGTTTGTTGATATTTTTATAGTAAATTGAATCAGGTATTCAGGTGTAGCAAACTAATAAAAAAAGATTATGGAAGCATAGTTTACTCTTCAGCGAATAAAAATATTTTGAAAATAATTGATGCAGTATATAAAAATGGATTGTTTGAGAATCATAACTGGAGCATTTAGAAGCACACCACTCTTGAGTATACTGTGAATCTGAACAACTCCCCCCAAAGTTAAGAAGAGATAATCTATTGATTATTAAATTAATAAAGTCTGTCTTCCTTCCCCAATAAATGTTATTAAACTAAAAAAAAAAAAATGAAATCGTAACCGAAATTCATAAAATTCACCAAGTAATATAGCCCCATGGAAATACATATTATATAAAACCTGAAATCATTCTCGATCTATGTGAACAAAAAAAAGTAAAACCCCCGTATCCTGGTACAAAAAAATTTAGCTGAATTAATTTATAAACATAAAGATTTTACACTAATATACACGGATGGATCCAAAACGAGCAGTGGTACAGGATGTGCGTATGTGTCCCCTCATCAAACCAAAAAAATCAAATTAGATAAAATAAATGATATATACTCAGCTGAAATAATAGCAATCTGGTCAGCCCTTAAAGACTACCTTACAAACAAAACGGACTAATAATCACCGACTCTTTATCAACATTAAAAACCGTATCTAATATAAACAATAATAATCATCCATACGTATTAAAAATTCAAAAATGCCTCGAACAATATTATATTCAAAATAGAAAAGCTATCTTCATCTGGATCCCGTCGCATATAGGTATACCCGGAAATGAAACTGCAGACATAAATGCTAAAGAAGCAACCACTACTGGCATAATACTAAACGAAAATACGATCAGCAAAAATGAATACCGAAAATACCTAACAGAAAATATACTAAATAAATGGGAACTAAGATATCAAGCTACAGAAAACAACAAACTTAGAAAACATAAGAACTCAACCAAACCTGAAAATAACTACAGTGAGTTCTCCAGGAAAGAACAAATAGTCCTAACTCGAACGAAAATTGTTCATACGGCATGGGATGTAATTAAGCAGGCACATAACGATCAAGACAGAAAGGCAGACTCGATCACAACTATTTGTCACAATAGGGCACCAGCCTCAGACCATAAACAAATCGCGGATGATTCCAATAAATATTTTGTAAACATTACAAAGAATTTTAATTTAAATGAACCTACGACGGATATAAAATTTAAACTAGCAAAAAATTGTACCAGTCTGATTTTCAGACCTTGTGACGAAAATGAGGTTTATAATGTTTGTTTTGCACTAAAAAATAATGGAAAATCAGCATGGGTTTAGTTCAGGAAGCACGGTGCAAATAGCAATCTATAAAACGGTTGAGTCTGCTGCAGAATCTTGGAATAATAAGCAACTTTGTGTAGCAGCACTCTTCGATTTGTCAAAAGCCTTTGACAGCGTACCTACATCACGGTCTATAATGTTCGAATAGAAAATATTGAAAATAGCGCGCAAAGTTCAGCTACATCTTCGGAATTAACTGTAGTATGAGGTGTGCCCCAAGGTTTCATATTGGGTCCACTTCTATTTATTCTATACACGAATGGTTTCGCTAAAGCCATTGCAAATAATAGAACTAAACTCTGGCGTTAGTCTATGAGAACAAAAATACAGCACCATTAATTCAGCAGATTAATAGCTCTGTGGCATCTATTAAAGAATGCAGTTTACTGAAAACAGTTTATCATTAAATTTAGACAAGACCGACTTCAGAAGGTTCGACAACTATGGCGACTTTCCATCAAAGATAAATCTCACAAATGGCGAATGTGTAGCCCTGAAAGATTATTTAAAACTATTAGGGCTGCACATTGACAAAGATTTAAAATGGAATACACATATCGGGCACGTAGGTAAAAAAATAAATAAGTACATTTATATGATTCGCGTAATCAACAAAATATTACCACCAGCTATTCTTTAAAATATTTATTATGGCTTTGTGGAGTCAAATCTCCGTTTTGCCTAATATTTTGGGGTTCATCAACGAAGATGGTGGACTTGTTTAAAACTCAGAATAGGTGTCTCAGAGCTGTTGAAAATGTTAGTACACAAGACAATTCTGCAAACCAATATTTAGGAAACATGGGCTGTTAATAATTTATGATCTGTACATATTAGAATGCGCTGTTTTTGTTAAAACCAATAACTCGCTTTTCGAATAAAACTTAAAAGCTCATGAGCATAACACGCGCGAAAAAAAACTATATTCTAAATCAAACTGATGTTAACGTCGGCGTAACAAATGAAATTTTAAAGGTTTATAAAAAATTACCCCCTAGACTGAAAGAACTACCAATAAAAAAGTTCAAGCAATAGCTCAAAATTTACTTAAAAATAAATGGTTTTTATTCTATGAACGAATATTTTAGTCAGCCATATTGATATTATTTTTCATTTTTATTGTTTTCCCTTGGAAATTGTTATTGTTGACAGTATGATGGAATAAAGATATATTATAATTACTATATTATTATTATTGTTGTTATTATTATTATCAAAGTTTTTTTCAAATACAATGTTCTATAAAGTCAAATCTGACATTAAGAACTATATTATGACCCATGTTTTTCAATATTTGCTGTTTACACATAAACATATTTGTAAAGTTGTAACGTAGTGGGTTTTGACAACCACACAAAGCGGTGATATCTAGGGGATGTGAACAGCAGAACATCAAGTAACAAGCGAACATCATCTGATGGGGTAAACAGAAAAGCATCGGCCGGTATATTACCGAGTACAACGCAAAAGCATATAAGGGCCTTTTTCTGATGGAGGAATAACAGTTAGAGCACAGTGCGGTACCTTTGAAATTATATTGCTTTCTGACTATTTAAATTTATTCCTATAAACAATAGTCGTGTGCTTTCATCGTAGATAAAACGATTTATAAATAAACATATATTTTCATAGCAATAGAAAGTACAAATCGTCGAAATAAAATGTGGATGCACAAAACTTTTACAAAACATTTATCATATAACAGAATATAAACTGACAAAACATTTTTAGTTTTCTTTAATCTATAACTAAGTATTTCAAGGCCTTTCCTAATAGTCTAAGATCCGAAGTAAGCTCGACTTTCATTGATCTGTTATCCGGATGAAACTTATATTTCACCCAATAAAATATGTTCCTGAACATATATCGATAGGGTTGCCGTAATGTTCATGGCTATTATTAATTAAAATTATAAAAAATTATTCTTGTTGTTTAATATTTTGTTTGTTTTATTTTACATTATATTTGCGATGTATGTTTCCTAAACCTTATCTTAGTCTTCAAAACTTTGATTAACGTCTGATTATAATTCTTCAATAAATAAAATTATCGACTAATTTTTCAGACAAATATATTAACAAAAAATAATAATTGATACATTGACGTTTCGGTCCGGATTTGGATTTTCTTCAGAACTGATCTAAAAAAATATAAAAATAATTAATTTCTAATTCGTACTCGCTTCTAGTTTTTAAATTGTAATAAAAAAAATATTATAATTTAAAAACTAGAAGCGAATATTTTTAAATACGAATTAGAAATTAATTATTAATTATTTTTATATTTTTTAGATCAGTTCTGAAGAAGGTCCAAATCCAAACCAAAACGTCAATGTATTAATTATTATTTTTTGTTAATATATTTGTCTGAAAAATTGGTCGATAATTTTATTTGTTAGTAGAAGTTTTGTTCCAAAATATGTATTGAAGGAGATTTATTTGGTTGAGGAACAATTGAAAATAAGCTTTATATATATTTTTCGAAACGTTGGCCACAAGCGATACACTGGTAAAGCTTATTTTCAATTGTTCCTCAACCCAATAAATCTCCTTCAATAATTTTATTTATTATAAAAAAATATATTTTTTTAAATTTCACCGACGTGTTTGCCAAATGAACTAAACTCCAATGGAAAGCACATAATATGCACAATATAAAGCATCTAGGCTGCCAACCTTTTTCCGGTCCTTATTACCTGGTAGCCGCGTCCTTATAGGGGAGTGGATTGGGAAAAAAAATCCTTGAATCCGGTATGTCTCGAATCGAAAAATGTTTCCTACGAAAACTGTAGAGTCGAGTTCCCCCGACATTTTGGTATAGTTTGTGATGGACTTTCAGATGAGGCGGCGTGGGATGTGCCTCTTTAAAGTTCCGGAAAACCCGTTTTTGCCCCATAACTCGGCCATTATTATCGGAGAAGAAAAAAAGTTCCAATAAAAGTTGTAGAGAAAAAGAATCCGCGTAAGCTAGTACCAGACCGGGACAGATCAGATAACACGTTTGCGAGATAACGCCATTTTTGTGTACTAAATTTTGAAAAATTAATTGCCATTTTTTAAGAAACCATTGCAACTAGGAGCTTAATTTTCACCAATTGTATCCATTACCCGACCATTAATAAAGTTTTTATATTAAAACGAAAAATTATAAGGAACCAATATCTATAGAAATTGTATTAATTAATTAATTAATTTATTTGTGTTAGTTATTGCACCAAATTAAAAAAAATATGTTTGTACGTCACTGGAAGCAGTGCTTGGAAAGAGCTATTTGGTATAAACATCTATGCAATAGTTCCTTTCGAACATTCGACGAGTAAAGATCCACACATACACACACAGAGACATTGCTATGCTCGTCCGATGGACCAGTAGTAGTCGGGTAAAGTGGAAGAGGGCGAGAAAGGCGGTGGAATTGTCGGTGGTTCGGTTGATCTAGAGTGCTGCTCTCTGGCCATACAAAACATCTGCGTCCCACGCGACGGGTACACATTTTAAACCGCACGGCCATCTCTACAGCCCCATCGTGCACCCTGTTCGTTGGCTTCGATGTCACAGAGCCATTGCTTTTTGGTTCGTTGGTATACCGAACATTATCACGTGCAGTCGATAAGGTTGTGTCATGATCTCTTTTACTTTTCCATAATGCTAAAATTAAACACGTTGACAGCCGTAGTCGGACATCTGGAGTTTCTGCTAAATTATCTGGTAATGTACACTATACTACTTCTAATTCGACGGTATTATTGACAAGGTACACAACATTTAATTGTAATATTTTCTAAGGAATTGCAAACAACAATATGAAGAAAATATTTCTTATAAATATAATATAAAAAATTGGCATTAAGGGCGGAGAATATAATTAAAAAGAGTGGAAGTCGATGCGCTAACTAAAATATATTGACTTCACATAATAATAAATGAATATTAATATAGGTACCTACGATTCATAAATTATTGACAAAATTTAAATGTGCACCAATACGGTAGGGGAAGTACAAATTAGATATAACCCGTTTTCATTTGAGTGAATTTTTACAATTAAAACATACATCGCAATAATAATAAGAAAAAATCGCAGGTATATAAAAAATATAAGATAGGTTTATTTTATGTATGGCGTTTCGACTATATAAGTATTTAGACTTTTTCAAGTGCAGAAAATTAAATAATAATTATTATTATTTTTAATTTATAGCAGAGTGGATGCTATTGTCGTTGTATGAATCACACCGTCATTATTCCAGATACAATGATATACAAGAAAAATTTACATTCCAACGCCACTCTCGGGACTCAAATCAGTTAGTCTATAATGACACATCAAACAATCAATTATTCTCATAATAAAGCGAATAATTGCAACTGTATTCCATATACTCCGAGAGCTAATTTTCTACATTAGGCTTCGTAGAATATGAACCTTCAGTCTACTTTATTTATGCGTGAATCAAAGATGAAATTTTTCTTTTTATGCGAATGATTGATTGTTCTGATATGTCGTTGTAAATTAACTGAATAATTCATCCGCTGCGATAATGAAAGTTTCGGCTTTGAGTCTCGACAGTAAAAATTTTGGAAAGTAAATTTTTATTATATAGCTTTGTTACTGTGACAATGACTCTGTGATTCATAGAACAACAATAGCATACACTGTGCTATAAATTAATAATAATAATTATTCTTATTATTTATTTTACAGTACTTGAAACAGTCTAAATATGTAGACGAAACGTCGTACATAAAATAAATCTATCTTATATTTTTGGTACACATACCTGCCCTATTTTTTTATTATACAGAACATTTTTGATAATTCGACTTTAACTATTTAAGTTTCAGTTACGGTTGATCTGTAAAAGCATGTGCGTGTGAAATGAAGTAAGCCAAATTTATTTTTTATTTAAGATAATATGTTAAAATAGAAATTTATTTGGTCCAGTACGGTAACTCAATATGCCTAAATTTTAACTTTTTTAAGTCATAGAAAACGCTAAATTTTGACGTTCAAAAAAAACTCTGCGGATTATTCACAAGTTTCCTCAAAAATACAAAAAAATATGGGACTACTTTTCGTTTGTCACTGTAATTTTTTTAATCTAACTAATCAGAAATCACATATACACGTCATAGCAACTGGTGCAGAATTACTGTATTACTATCTCACTTTGTTTACACGACTGGGTAATTGCTTTTTAAAGAACTCCCCCTAAACGCCCTCCCCTTTTTACTGCACAAAAAAACGCCATTGCATCGACACGACCCAGTAATTGTTTTTAGAGAACTTGACCCTAGCACTGACTTAAGTCAAGTTGGGTAGGAAATTTCCATAATTTAAGATTTATAATTTGTTTTTGTTTTGTAAAGATATTAGTGGGAATAAATTTATTATTATTATTAATATTGCACTGCGCAAAAAAAAATAATTTAAAAAAATTAATTTTCCGCAATTTAAACTGCTAATAACATTGTTATAAAATGTTATATAAAATGATAATTGTGTATTTCTAGTGGATATTTTGCACATCGAGTAATCGTACTCTAAACAAATTTATTTTCTGAAATCGGCGTATACATAATATTATATTCATTTCCTTTACTTTGTGAACTATTAATTTATCAATCAACATATCTTTACTTTCTCTATTAACTTTGAGCTTACTCAATACTGTATGAAAATTTAAATGGAAATCGGTTTAGTGACAAGTAAAATGTTGGATTTTCGATGCAACCTTATTTTTTAAGTTGGTCACATAAATGTGTACATATTATGTAGAACAGCGCTGCCAACCAAATGCGCTGCGTATTTAAACTATAAAACCGTTCGATTTAACGTTACGTACACACTGTTCATAATTTATTAACCCTTCATATGCTGAACTCTTAGTTTGCTTATTCTCTTTCTTTTACCACAGATTATTTGTTATTTTATTACATGTACATTTGTACTAAATTATTTTTCTGACTTTGGATTATATTTGGTTGAAAATGTAGGTACTACTGTGACTTTATTTACGAAAACAAAAACCAGATCAATTTGACAACTCAAGTATATTTTATTAAAAACTTTATAATAAGGATATATATTTTGGGTACAAAAAATCCAGACTGTATTTCTTTTTCACATAATGATCTCAAGGAATTTTGTAATATGTACAGACCTTTCTTGCAGAGTTCTTAGTACATAAGCTCTAATTTTTTATGTAGGTAACTATTTTTTCTTTAGAATGGAAAGAAAACCGAGATTTCGGCAAAACTTGATTTTAGTTCCTCCACAGGTGAGTCGTTGGAAATTGGTGTATAATGTAAAGATACAGCCCTTACTTACATGTTCATTGTTCAATGACAATGTATAATATAATATGTAAAATTATATTTACCATATAAACAGTAGTGCCTTATTAATATTAATATTAAATTATTAATTATAATTATATTATTAATATTAATATTAAAAAAAAAAATATTAATATTAAACTAGGAGTGTCTATAATCTTCTCCTTTAACAGTACGTTTATTTACAACATTTCAAATGTCAAAATAAAACAATAAGAAAATTAAGAAAATTTCTATTCGACTTATACATCGTAATTAAAAACTTTGTTGAGTACATAAAAATAAAATATCGAAATTAACTACAAATATATACATATACCTTACTTTTGACTTTAAAATTTCAAACCTTTTCTCCACTGTTTTTAGAACAGTTTCAAACAAAATATACTAATGAAAACAATAGCTAATTTTAAGTAACAATAAGATCTAATTTTTATATAATGACAATAAACAAAAGAAACGCAAATGTACAGTTTCAGTAAAAACTTCAAACCATTAAAAAACAATAGGCTGTTGTAAGCGTTGGTTTTTCAAAAGTCTGATTATATAACAAGAGCGCGTGGTCTTGTGTTTGCAGAATCAGACGTATAAAATAGAAGCAAATCAAACTGACAAATGGGTCACGCTTTTTGCGCCTCCCGCATATGCACGGCGCACAAGCGAAGCTCTCGCCCCTCGCATGTCGAATTTATGTGAGCGCGGCGGTCGAACAAAAAAAAAAGTGTATATAGCTCTTCCCAACACGCAAAAAGTGTCAAAAGAATAAGGAAGACAATCGCACTAAAAGTATGCTCTGTAAACCCTTTTATGCAATGCATAGCGAGTTCTAGATTTATTTTGACAACGCCGTAATCTTTACGTATTTTAAAATCAAAAGTCAAAGTTGACGTTTGCCCAAACAGCATACGATTTTTATGCATTGTAGACGCTGGTGATTCCGCTTTAGTTAAAAATGAACTCATTTAATGCTTGGTTTGTGTATAGATTCTCTATCAAGAGTTGGGACCACGAAGTCTTTAATCAGGAGACCTAGCTTCCTATGCTTGCTGTGTTTCGAGATGGACCGTTTTCTGGCGCACGCGAGATAGCGCTGTTATAACTACCAGGAGAAACTTCGTTTCTAACCACCTGTTTTTACCATAGTTACCAAAGCTGTTTAACTTCACAGACACTACACACATGTAAGCCATGAACGTGTGTAGTGTGTACGTTACCCAGTAGCTGACGCTCGAGCTGATTCTCCTGATTATGACTTCGTGGTTTGGACATAGACGCCATATTTTACCAAAACAATGGAAAAGATTGTAGTGAACATAGATTTCTAGTAGCAAAAATATGCGTGTATTTCTGAAATCATTATAAAATGTAACGAAAACAAACACATTTATAACATAAACAATACACGTGAAAAAAAATAGAGAGGAAATAAAAAATCAATATCAAACTTTAATAATATTGTGTGCATTACACTGCTTTTACTAGAATGTATAGTTTCTATTCATATCACAAATGACTGTAATTTTCTTTATTCTAAAAGTCGTAAACAGTTGTATGATATTTTCTTTCAAATTATAACACTTTGGAATAGTAAAAGTTCATACTTTGGAAATGTTAATATTTCTTATATTTTATTTGTGACAAACAAAGATATAAAATGTTTTTCTGTATTTCAAATATAAACTTTGAAAACGACGCACGTTTTTTTTTGCATTGACAGCAGCTTAGAAAATTATCGTACCTACGAAATAATAAGAAAATTCAAAATTTAGCGAAGTCGTATTTTCTGTCAGTGGTTGTTGTGTTTCAACGCTATTTAACAATTGCGCATGCGTCGTCAGTTTGCTGGCGGTTTCTGATCGTGCGTTATACGAACGAAGAAGGTAATATTAGAATTATTTATGATATAATATGTGCTTTTTGTTTCCATGGGTCATATTTAAAATTACTTCAAACCAGCTAACTCTTCGCTTTTTGATCAATTATTTTTCAAAAAAAGAGCAGCCGATTTCTTTTACTTTCATAACCTATTGCGTAACAAGCGGAAATGGTGCCCTTTATAAACCAAATACGATATTTAGAAACTAGTTTCAAAATCATTCCATGACTGTTTAAAAGGAGGCACTTTCTCACACTTATAACGCACGACTTTTTTTAACGAGAATATGATATGTATAAACAGGTAAAAAGAGACAAACGCGCGTAAGAAGTTCTTTTTTGGAATTATGACGTCACACCATATGTAAAACTATCTTTTTACGCACATCTCAATAACGCTATTGTTTACGCACAGTCCGTAAGTATGGAAAAGCACAATTTTACACGTTCGTGTTCTTAAAAAAAATATTTTCAAAACGACTCTTTTAGAAAACTTTATTGCAAAATGATTTTAATAATAAACCGGTGTAGCTAGTACATCGTTTTCGTTAAAAAACAACCTTATTTTACATATATCTTTTGCGCATACACTGATTTTCTCCACAAATCATATGGTTCTTGTTTTTGATATACAAACATATAGGTAATGAAAAAAAATAACAGATCTATCAATTGAGTATTTTGAAACTGTGTATACCTACATTTTTCCTTCTAAACAACATTTTTATGGGCATTTTGATCAAACTTTAAAAACGAATTTCTGTGAGAAAAGTTTGACAAATAGTAGACTGCTCCTAGATATGTAAAAACTCAAAAGAACTTTTCAGAAAATATAGGTTTAATAATTCATTTGCCGATCCAAAAAATAAAATTTGTTTTCACTTAAACTTGCTCAGTTTTTTGAAGTAGGGTGTTCCCTGTTCGCTGTTAGTTCTATGCATGTATTTTATTTGATATTACTTTTTCATAAATAAAGAAAATTACATTCTTCACCTACTTCAACAGCTCTGTGGATTCTAGAGAATCTAGATAACTGCCACTTGATAAACTGGCCATAAATGCGTTAAGTGCAGACAGGGGTGTTAGTAGCTGCCATATACATTCACGGACACAATAAATATAATATTACACATAAAATGGGGGAAAGATTTAAAGCTGAACGAAGTCAAACTGCAACTGACGATGTTATCGAGAACATATCCTGGTAATCTCTGGAGAAAACTCCTAAACCTATTTCACACATCGAAACTAATAGTTTAGAATGTAAGAAAATTGTTGACATCTTTTACGACATATTATTGTCTATGTTGTTCTAGTCAACCATGTTGTCAATAATCTCGATTTTTTTTGTTGTATTCTCAGAAAGTTTGTACAGTTTCTATGTCTTTAACAACAATTGTAGTTAATAATTAATTAATTATAACAGAAAATTAGTGAAGTTTCTTAATCATATTTTTATAGGACAGTTTATCATACTAATATGAAATTTGGCATATTAGTACAAATTTTTGTCAACAACCATAATGGAAAAATTACATTCAAATGTTTTTTTGTAATTATTTTGAAAAGCAATAATTATGCCAAAATTTTTGTCATTAAATAATTTAAAAAAACAAAATACTCAACAAAATTCTGTTATGCTCTTAACCGAGTGCGGATAATCAATGAAAGGTAAGGTGTTTAGCAATCTATGTATATTGTATAAGGATGTATCATTGTATCATTATATTATATAATTTATGTAAGTTTGTTTGAACCAATTAAAAGTCCAAACGGTTGAACCGATTTTAATAGAAAATGTACTAAACTACCACTGGTCATATAATTTTTTGAAAAATTAAAAATAACATAACGGACGTAAATTCGAAAAATAAATCGTAAATTTGATATCAATATATTATTATCACAGAAACGAAAGAAATATTTGTTTAAAAAATGTTTTAGGTTTGTATATCATACATCCTTTTTCTGTATTTAAAACGTTAGTATGTACCTCTGAATGATTTCGTTAAATGATCAGTTTCAATATTTTTGAAAATCTAAATTTTTGGTGATATTACAGAAAACATTGAATTAAGAACGAGTTTACACTGGAGAATTAAAATAAAACAAATTACCGCATTTAAATCTGTGTAAATCAATCAATACTTTGTAAGTTAATATTTATTATTTTCCATTGATCCAATTTGTTGCAAACATCCTTAAATTTAGCCTATGTATTTTTTATTACATTTAAACTTACTAGCTAAATATATGTATTTTGAAATTCCGAACGTTTTGTGAAGTTAACTTCGATGCAATATTTTTCACACAATTTTATCGCGGAAAGGGGCACATAGGTAGATATAGATGAATAATGTTACCAACTTATAAGAAATATATTTCTTCTGCGTAGACACGGGCAAAGCGCATATTTGAATTTACTATCCACAGTATAGATCAAATCTGTTCAAAGCGATTTGTGTGAATTGAATAATAAATATTTTCCCGATTAATGTAGTTACTAGTTATCATAACTTCGACATGTTTTAAATAATTTAAACTTGACATATTTTCTATTCTTAATTATTTTTGTGGTATATACAAAGTACATTGAAGCACACTTTCACAATATGTAAATTATCTTGACATATTGAAAGCATTAAAATATCATTTACCAAATTAGTTGTTCATAAACAAGTAATATGATTTTATTTAGTAATCTAGCTTTTGTTCGTGACATTGCTTGCGTGAACGCTGATTGAATGAAACGTACGCTGCACATTAAGTAATACCAACTAGATGTATGCTACGAGTAAGTTGCATTAAAATCGATCAAACGGTTATTGAATGATACAAACAAACAAAACATCTTTAATGTTTGTTGATCAACGTATTTGCTTTTCCACCAGTTTCAGTGTTACTTAATCTGTTTAGATCAGACGTTTACTATAGTATTTGTAACATCAAGAAATAGAACAGGTCCAACTGTATCACCTTTTATTAAAGTGAACTGACAATTAGCAAAAAAAAGGTATGTGCCTCGGAACAAACGATCGAATTGAAACTTATTATAATAATAATACACGTTTTGATAGTTTCTACATAATCTTATGCAACTCATAATTTTTATTCAAATTTTTTTCAATATGACAACTTTAAAACCATTCCCAAAGTTAAACTGGTCACGCATTCCTGTTTCATCGAACTACTATTTTATCCTTCAAATCGTCGAAGCAGTGGCGCAGCGAAAGAATTTACACTTCAATATTAAAGTGAACGAAGCAACGCTAGTCAATGTAAATATAAATAAAATATTATACAACTTTGTTTTCATTTCCTAGTGGTTTTTTCAATGGCTCCGGGTACTTTCTATAAAACTAAGGCGGGAGTCTGCGTTTCTAGGAAATGATTCCATTGAATTATCCTATAAGATAAGATAAAATTTATTACTTATAAAATATGTACAATAAATTAACAAAAAATTTTTGGACAGCGTTCCGTTAACCGACTGCTTAGTGTACAAAAAAAAAAAAAAAAAAACAAAAGCATTAAATAATTATCCTATAAACTGCACCTATACTATATATAATATTATGTTAGAATTAGATACAGACAAAAGTGACGATTTTGTTTATTTCTATTGATATAAATATTATTAAAATTCAGTTCACATTATTAGAGTAAATTCCATGGTAGAGAAACTAGTGAATAAAATTAAATAGTAATAAAATTAAAGTTAAAAATAAAATTGAAGTGTCTTTATGTAATGTCAAAATAACAGCTTTTTACTAAGTGCATAATATGAAAGTACATACAGTAAAAAAAGTAGGTTCAAAAACAAAAACCTGACTACTGGAAAGTATGAAACAAGAAAATATTCTCATCTGAGAATAGCCGTGATCGTATGCCATCTCATATATATGAAGGCCCCTCTAGATGTATAACGTGATGCACTTTGCCCTAGAGGTTATTGCTATGTATAAGAATTGTGAATCTATCTTTATTTTGTTAAGTTACGTTTTTACCAGTTATGTAATAGATTTAATTTTGTAAAATTCTTTTATTTAAATTGTACAAATTTTAAAGTTTGAAAATGAACGTCAATAAGTTAAATTAAAAAATTATAACACTTATGGTCGCTTATTACTGTTAAAATGTAATGTTTTGTTAGGGTAGGTGGAATACGACCACAGCTATCCTGAGTTGAGAATATTTTCTTGTTTCATAATTTTCAGTAGTCGGGTTTTAGTTTTTGAACCTAATTATTATTTAAATTTTTGAACATATTTTTAATTTGGGACCAAAATTCAAAAATAAATGTAGCCTTTTCAAACTTTTCAGTAGTCGCGTTTTAGTAAATTATTTTTTTTTAACTTAATTTTTATTTATTTTCAATTTTCTCACCTTTAGAGCCAAAATTCAAAAATAAATGTAGCCTATGTTACCCGGGCCATAATAACGAATCGATTGACAGCTTATTTATCAAAATCGGATGAATAGTGTACGTGCTACGGTGGAACATCCGTAAATACAAACATACATAGATTGCTAAACTCATATATCCTTCCTTTTGGCTTCGCCACTGTCGGGTAAAAAACAATATTTAAAATTGTTGTCTGTCTGTCTCAGCTAATCTCCAAACCGATTGTCGGGGAACAGCTAGTATAAAAAAGTGACCTAAGTTACTCCTTATAACATCCGTTATCTGCTAGTGAGTCCACTAGCAGATAGCGGATGTTGTAAGGAGTAACTTAGGTTACTCGTATATCTGTTGTCGCTACCATATTTCATTACAGTCGCGTGCGGAGCCGCAGGGATCAGCTAGTTTTAAATATAAAATGTCAGTGTTGAATGTTGATTTATCCACACAATTCAATTGCGCATTTATTCGAGCAGTTTTTCGTGAGTTGGTTATTCTGATATTAAAATGGGATATAAGTTGGACATACCGGAAAGAGTTAAGAGTCCGAATATTAAAGAACGTGTCAACTGCAACTGGCTGAACTTAAAACTTCAGTCTGTAATATTAAATGTCGATAGAATCCCTTGAGAATAAAACTATGAAAAATGTTTAAACTCACTAAGAATTTAATAATCTTTAGCTTTCATATTTTATTCACTACAAATAGCACAGAACAAACATAACTGCAATAGTAGATTGTATAGGTATAGTTAGACTAGAAGTGTTGTAATGGGTTATATTACGTTCAAAACGAGCGCCAGCTAGTTTTAATAGTCACACAAGTTACAATAGCGTTACACAAGAGGTATATATGGTATTTTTTGCACTTATCTTCTATATAATATGTGCTTTTCAATTCATTTTCATACCTTTTCAGAGTTGACTTGTAAGCAAATGTCACTTCTAGCAGTAGGTAATAAAAAACAACTGATAGCCACATAGTGATTTACTATAGAATTAGAATAGTTGTGACTAATATGTTTTACTTTACCACACTAGTGCACAATGAGTCACTTTATATGCCTGCCAAAAATATTCTATGTGAATTAATTAACGGTTTTTTTTATTAGGATCGCCGATATTTTTGTTTCCAGTGCGCACAAATTGAGGTATATATAACGATTTATTTTTTTGATAAATACTCATCGTAAATCTCATTAGTACATTGTGTTACGAGAGCAGAAAGTTGGCGTTGCTTCGCTAGGAAGCAAACTTACTATCTCGTCGGAAACATCAACTTTCTACCTTAGAAACCACAATAAAATAGTGCATACAAAATCACCGTAAATGGATACTATAGGTTAGGCGCAACTGTCAGATATAGTTAACAATCACCGAGAAGGATGGCGACACTTTCGCTTACTTTTAACCCGACAAGAATTTCCCAAGGGACGAAAACATTCTGCTTCTGCTCTCCAAGTTCGCGACTTTTATTTTATGTCATATGCTTGAAAAAGTTAGTTTTTGTTCCCGAAGACGTGTTTGAAATGATGCATTTTCAATGCACATATTACAAAATGTTATTCTGTATGGTCAACATACGAATTTGCAGAGCTTTTAATTTTTTATCACCTTCTAAAATAAATTAAATTAAGACAGAAATTTTACAGTGATGTTAATTTTAACACTATCCAAACGAATGTTAGAAATGAGGGACCACATTAGTCATAATATCATGAACTTCTTGTAAAATAGATGATTTTTACTTAATGGTTTTATTTTGCGCAATTTGGAAGCTGTGTTGTAATCTCATGCGATTAGACTTTGATTTACTATGGCAATGGTAGTACGACTAGGTTTAATTTAATTTACGCAACTTTACAGCACTAGTGTTAAGTGTATGATTTCATATTTTATAGGGAAATGTGCAAAACATTACATTGTTATTTTAGAGCCCACGCTGTGGTAATAATTATCATAAACCTAAACTGACATTTATTATTTAAGTACATTTTCAAAACAGACTTTCTATTTTTTTTACTTTTTTATTTTTAGCCATTAGTTGGTATAATTTCTTGAGAGACGAGAGAAAATAAAAAGACTGATGACACGTTCTCCCACCACCAATCAACTCGAAAAGGAAAAAATATGCAGTACTCTTATACAGTGTGTTTACCAGTAGAGGTAGCAGTGAATAATTCTTGTATCCTACTAGAATAAAAAAAAATTGAATAGATTTTTATTTAACTCGAAATTTACTATCACAAACTGCTAAGGTATATTCTTTGTACTTCAAACTCAACCGGAAGTATGCATGCATTTTTTTTAAATAGCAACATATTACTGTTTGTTTAAATAATAAATCGATAACGTTATTCCCGAATATTTTAATATGTAACCTTATGATAATTTTATATGAATTTATAGAGAAAACATGAAGAATTCGAAAATGTAAAAAAATATATTATGCTGCCATTTGCAAAAAATTGCATGCACAAACGGTTGAGTTTGAAGTACAAAAAAGCAGTTAGTCTAATTCGAGTTGAAAAAAAACTATTCAAACTGTGTTTGTATCTTGTAGAATACACGAATTATTCTCTGTTATGCCGGTTTTCCACTAAACGGACAAAACAAAAACAAAACACGAACTCGTGTCGAATAAAACAAAACTGTAACTTTTCGCAAACCTCTTGAAGACTGGCGTATTTTGCGACGGTTGGATTTTTGTTTTTCGAGTTCCGCTCGGAAGCGGTAACATCAAAAGGTTTCAACGTGTTTTGAAACTCGAGTCTGTTTAGTCAGTTTAGTGGAAATTATCCTGTTTTCTATTTTCGCATTGCTAGTCTGAATACGAATTTTGTACCAGTGGAAAAGGACCGAAAACACAAAACTCGAACAAAATGTAACTCGCTTGATGGAAACAAGAGTTTTGGATTTGTTTCAGTCATGTTTTTGTTTTTCAGGTTCTAGAAAATACCAACATAACATAAACTCAACTGTCCGTTAAGCGGAAAACCGCCATTACACCTGTCGGTGAACACACGGTAGACTCTACAGTGTGTAGAGCAATAACTAATTTTTAATTTTTTTTCGTAGTTTTTTGTTTAATAAGTTACTGTTACATAATATTTTGTGTTAATCGATAAATATATTTATTTGTTTTAATAAATCTGTTCATAATTTTGCTTTAACAAAAGCTTAGAAGCAGTAAAAAATTTTTATACAACTATTTCTAACATATAAAATTTACTAGATTCAGAATTATAACTTAAGAAATCCATTATAATTACTAAAATGTTTCTGTTTCGGCTACAAATTAGAAACTTTATATTAAGTTTGCAATATAAAAAAAGTCAATATATTCATAGTGTTTATTTGACGAAGCAATGTGTAAAAACTTAATACAATATTAAATTATTTAAAATAATAATCCAGTGAAAATATTTTATATACTCGGTTGTTAATAATGTTGTCAAGTATATAGTGAACAATAAACTACCTTCACTGAGCACAGAAATTACCACCACGTTTTCTGAAAAAAAAAGCGCCAACGGAAAAAAATATATATTTCGGTAGCATATGGTGTCGCAGCTGCGTTTACGAGAAAAAATGAAACATGACAGCGGCTTCCGCAAAATGATGAGATGTTTTAACCTCTCCTTTCCCAAAGCAGTCACCTCCTATGTCCCTCTGCACCTCGACAAAACACGCGACGAATATAAACAATATAACATCGTTTCACTTTGCCAATATGTCAACAAGATACTATATTTATACGCATTGTATAATATATCTATGCGTTATTATAATATTTCACATGTTTTATTATTATGAAATACACACAATAACCTGTCGGTATTTAAAAAATTTTTCAAAAATATTAAAATGGTATTTATTCGTTTGAGGTATAAAACTGCGTGACGTCTAAAAGGAACCCAATTATTATGTATTTCACGTGTAATAAATTCAATTTTATATTATGTATTAATCTGCCCTTTGATTAATTATTTCTAGTGTCTATATATTATGTATTTGTATTCCGACCTGCAGTTAAAAAATGTATATCTATATAAACTTTGTATCTATCCATGTCTTTACTGGCGATAGTTTAAAAAAATATAATTTGTATATTCCTCTCGCATGGGTAATGATTCGACTTTTAACACGTTCGTATTAAAAATCGACTCTCGCTAGTTGTGATTTCTGTCATCGTAAATAGCATTTGTAAAAGTTCATCGGTTACTGTAGATTAATTGATAAATCAACCAACGCGAAATTGGAAGATTCAAGTTTGAGTCCTGACGGCAACCTGTTGGTATTTAAAAATTTTTCCAAAAATATTAAACTGGTATTACTCATTAGAGGTATTAAACTGAGTGACGAGTAAAGGACCCCTATTGTTATGTATTTTCCGTGTACTAAATTCAATCTTATATTATGAAGTAATATTCCCAATATATTTAAGATATGAGTAACACTTGGTTTAACTTTTTTATTTAAAAAAATATAGTTAACAAACCGAACTAAAAAGTAAAAAATAATAAATAATTATGACTAATTAATTTGGAATAAGATTTAAATAAAAAATAGGTTATTAATTTAATTATAGTAAAAAAGTGTGGGGTGCCAATTACTATATTTTCATTATAATTCTAATTTTATAAATCGCTACCAATGAAATAATTGTAACATTTAATATCAAGCACCCCACGCTTTTCTACTATTACTGAATTATTTTGTTAATTTTTATTTTAATCTTATTCCAAATTAATTAGTCATAACTGATTGTTGGACTTTCTATTATAAAGTATAACACAAATTCTACTTTTTAATTCTGTTTGCTATTAAAGCGTGTTTTTTAGTGTTTTTTTTAAAACTATAATTTATTTTCTTAATTTTTAGCCTCAAAACGACATCAAAAGTAACTTTTTTCAAAATTATTAAATTCAAATTTATTTTTATGAAATAATTGTATTGTCATCGGCCCTTGACACGTGTGAAAATTTCCAAGTTAATCAGACTTCTTGAAATTAGTGAAAATTACGCTGAAAGAAATCTTTACACACATACATAAATATTAAATGCATACATACAGATCAAGCTAATGAAAGCGTGTTAAAAAGATCATAGCGTGTGCAACTAAAAATGACAATTATAATTGAAAATGTTGGCACATATAAGACGGGCATTATTCCAGTATTAGCTTTTGTCCTCAGATCGTTTGCGTGAACGTATATTCTATTTGCATAGTTTCTCGCTTTAATACTGCGTAGTTTACTTAAGTTTTACCGTTTTCACTTGATGGTAATACAAACAGACACGTATTCTGAAAACTAGTTTCTTGGTTTAAATATTACATACAACACCCTGAAAAACCTGCTAGAAAACGAAATTGTGTACAGAGGTCGCGTTACGGTTTTAATTAATACTACATGAATTTGCAGTGAGATATAAAATTTACAAAAACTAATCAAAAGCGCTTTGCTAAAATGACAAATATAATTTAATTCACGTAAAACAGTAAATGATTTTGTTTGAAAACTCCTTAGATCGATGATGTAATAATAATAGTAATAGTAATAATGATAGAGTATTTGGAAAGAATTCCGTGGCATAAGGATCGAAAATGAAGCAATTTGTCAATAGGCCGGGAGATTACGTGAATTTGACTGCTTCATTTTCGATCCTTATGTCACGGAATTCATTCCAAATACTCTATCATCAACTTCAATGGATCACAGTTACTCTATTTATTGAATAGAGTCAAATTCAAATAGTAATAATACCATAGAAAATGTCAATACATAAAAAATACATTAATTAGAAAATTCATTTACAGAATAGTGACATTCATTCATAACATATCAGTATTTTTTTAAACGTTTCTCAGGCAAAAGCAGCAATTCAGCAGGAATATGATTAAAAATTTTTAGAAGGGAATCTATAACATTTTTATTAACCTTTATAAACTGTGAGGTTTGTTAGCATAATGTATCTTCCAAGTAGTCAAAAAACGAACACAGTAGCCTTGTACAGTAGCTCAATAACCGATACAGGCAGTTTTGTTTTAGCTATTGTGCAAGACGATGTCGGTTCTGTGTTCGTTCTCTGGCTGCTTGGAACATACCTATTGTTTTCAAAAGTTCCTTGTTTCTTGTATTATGGAAGTGATCAAACTGATAGTTAATAAACTGTCATTCATTTTGTTTCACAAACATTCCACATTCATTGCCCAATGCCAGATAAAATTAATAAATTTTATCTTATGAAGTATTCTTTACGTTCTTTTAAATTAACAAATTATGCATCTTTTTTGAACACGAAACGCATCATTAAAGCTTGTTGAACTGTCCAAAAATATGATCAGATGCTACTTGTGCTCTGTAGACTAGAAATGCGGTGTCTAATAAAAGAATGGTTTTTAAATACCTTAACAGGAATTAATATAACCAGCTAATATCCTTAGATCGTCGATAAGAATATTCATTATTAATTCATACAGAGAATTGCACACGAGGTACTGAACTATAAAAGCGACAAAAAAGATGGAAAATGTGTTGTTAATTCGCATTTTTTTGCTATTCCAACAGTTTAGGCGTTTCGTGATGAATTTTCTTACCGAAAAAAATTGCCTATCGCAGCGATTGTATCTCGTGTTCCGCTTTATCTTTTTTACTGCTCTAACAGTTTAGTCGCTCGATTGCTGTATTTCGTAAGAATCAATTATGAATCTTCTTATTAACAAAATTGTCCAATCAGCAACTGTATGTCGTGTTCGGAAGGCCTTATACATATTTTCCATAAGTCATCAACTGAAAAGTAACTATTGTAGATTTTGTTGGAATAAAAACACACATACTTCAAATTTATCGATCGTTATCGTTTTCAGACAAAAAATATTCGAACAGAATATTTGCTTATTGACACAAAATAAAATAATGCATTTGTTCGCTACATTTAACTAACAGACGGCGACTAACTGTTCACGCTGAAATCACGCAGCCTTCACGTGTTAAAACTGTGATTCATTTAAGTTCGTGTGCTGTGTAGTTTCCGAGATACAGCTGTGGTATAACTTGTGCCTATGCTCAGCTAGCCTCTTCCTACTAGGGTTGCCAGGCCTTAAAATACAAAAGCCGGACTTACGCTGTATTAGGCCGGACATTTTGCCCTAAAAGCCGGAAATATTTTTTTAAAAGTCAAACACACCTTTTTAAAACTGTTATACCTGCAGTACACATTCGCCGAGGGATAC
Source organism: Xanthostigma xanthostigma (assembly GCA_963575645.1). Classification (NCBI taxonomy): domain Eukaryota; kingdom Metazoa; phylum Arthropoda; class Insecta; order Raphidioptera; family Raphidiidae; genus Xanthostigma; species Xanthostigma xanthostigma. Next base: position 27,495,782 of record OY754471.1, read on the forward strand.
CGAGCTAAGCGAACGCGGATGTGTACTGGGAACGCTCGCCTGATCGCGTAGCGTACTGTCTCGCCTCGCCAGCGCTCCGTATTAAGTCGGTTTTTCTACCGCGAGTCAAAGGAACCGAGCGGCGAGTACGAGCACAGTCAGACACACTCGTCGCCTCTTGCGAATTTAAAATAGTTTAAATAAATATGTACTTAAGTTGTCATTTTTGTTCATTAAAGTGGAAATTTTAATGATAAAAAAAAATTGGTTGTCTGTAAAGTCGGTTTACGGACGATAGTTTTACGTGATAACGTATTCCGCTCGAATATCATATTTAATAATACATAACCTAAATTTTAGTAGCTGTCAAACTATATTTTTACCGACTCTCTATCGCTTATACTGCGCTCTCGCTTGCACGCACAGGGTCAGGCGGAACGTGACACTTTTCGGGACGTTACACTTTTTCGTGCATGCAGCCGGTGTTTCATCAATTTATAAGACGTTATCACGTCAAAAAAATGGCGGACTAGACCAATGACATAGTAATTGATTTATTAGAACATCACCAAAATGAGCCATTCACCATCTTCTTGGCTTCCAGGACTTTTTGATTTTTTTTATTACATAAATAAAAGGGTGGTTAAATTTTAAGGGCCGATGTTGAATGGGAACCACACCTAAACGTCAAGCTTTTTCAGCATTGAATTTGACATTTCTCAATTTCAGACTAACTCAATTTGAACCATGGAAAGATACACAATCGAGCAATCGTGGTGCACGTACCCTAACACAGACTCATTCGCAGACGCTCGCTTTACCTAATCTCTCGGCGAGACCTCTCGGCGAGCGTGTTCGGCGAATGTGTACTGCAGGAATTAAGCTCGTATTAAATGTGTTTATTAATTACTATTTAATAGTTAATTACAGTTTTGTTACAAAATTAACAACATTCAACAAACAGTTCTATCATCATTTGCATTTATACCTATGCTATTGATGAAGGGAAAAATGTTCAGGCTTCTGTAGACTATTATAGCAGATATATTAAAAAAACAAAGAAAGAAAACACACAAATATAGTTTTTATAACTCTCTTTTAACAAAATACAAAAAAAACTACGCTTTCGTTAACCAATTCAAAAATATTATATTCATTCTTTTAGATTGAAACAAAAATAACAATTTCAAACTCTTGAAAAATATGAAAAAGTCTATAAAGTACACAGACCAAATGCCTAACGAAAGCCGGACACCTGGCAACCCTTGCTGTGGTACAACTTGCGCCTATGCCTCTCCCTACCCTAATGTCTTTGTCAAAATTCTTGTTATTAGAAACAAGAATATATAGAAAGAGATACTTTTAACGTAAGAAAATGTTTAATAAAATATTGTTTCTGCCGATCAATTATTTTTGAGGCAGGTCTGCTCAAAAATTCTACAAGTTATGTTGTAAAGAAATGTGTGGTCATAATCTATTTGGTCATTGTCGAACTGTATTTTCTGACAGTGCTTTGTGCAACTTAACATTAGACTTTTATCTAATAGTTTGTGCTAGGCCAATCGTTCAACCCGCAGCTGAAAAATTAAATACTGAAGGCCGGACCATGATGCCACGAATAGACAATGAACCAACATAATTTTCTGTTGTTTGCACATTTTCAGTCAACCAGAATAATTTTGTTAGTGTATAAATGTGTGAAAATAAATTATCATGGAAAATTAAGTTATCATTGTCCTAAAATATATAAGATATATTGTTGGTATGTAAATTTATGATATTACGGTATGTTCAGAAATCGCCAGGTGTAAGGTATACAATTATTAACATTGTAAACACGTTCGCACTTTGGTTAAAACAAGAGAGACTGTGATGCAAGAGAGGCAGGGAGCGAGCGAGATGGCAAATTGTTCACAGGTACATGTAGGTACATAGACAGGTCATAATAAACAGTCAAAGCACGAAACGCTGCCTCCACACGACGCTAAAGGAAACATGGGTGTTACAAGATAACAGTAGCGACACGTTGCTGAATATTCGCTTTTCATTTTAATGTGCATTCCTGCTTCGTTAAAGCTGTTTTTTATGGACGTAATTGTTTTCCAAACACACTCAACTTTTCCTAAATCGAATTTTCATCTTCCATGCCAAACTGCTCGATTTATAAACACTTGCATCGGCATCGACAGAGTCATGCTTGGAAAATGTGATTGTCATTAGATATCTAAATTCTCGAAGAAGGACGTCGATGGCTAGTCTTTTATGTCAGTATCCCCCGTTTGACAGCATTGACCGTGACAAATTATGTAGTTTCGCTCAATTTATATACCAACGCATATCATACAACATATGTGATACATTTACGTTTTTGAAATGAAACTTTTTTAAAACGCTGAGAGGAGAATATAATATAGCAGTGTCTTGGCTTAAAACAAACAGGGTATCGTTATTCATCAGCAATTTTATAAATGATCGTAAGTCAATAATAGTTTAGGAGCAGTTGGAATACTTATAATAAAAATCCAATAAAATGGAAAATGTATACAAAAAGAGTTTCAGAATGAACGCAAAATTTAAAATTCGTGGCATTTTCTTTTATGAGTGGTGTACTAAAAACTTGGCAATCGTCAGGTAGACCAGAATTGGTTACCGAGATTGCGCGATTTAACGCCGTGCGACTTCTTTCTGTGTTTTCCGTCTATGTCAACCAACCAATGACAATTTCTGAGTTAAAGGAAGAAATTCGATGTGTCATTTGCGAAATTAAAGGGAACATATGCTAAAACGTATAGTAATCAGCAACTTCTCTGAAAGAACAAAAGTATGCCAGACGAGTTGTGGCGACCATTTGTTGAATGTTATTTTAAATACATAATCAATCTATACCTACCTACATACTGAATATTATAATAAAAAAATATTTGCAACTTTCGAGTAAATGATGAGTTTTATTGAAAAATTATATTTTGTTCTCACTTTTTTAAATACTCTTTATATAGTATAACTATTAGATAATAAGTAATTATTTATTTAAATTTGGTGTGAATCCGTTCATCCGTTTGACCTGTATCGTGTTCACAGACAAAGAGAAAAACAGACGCACAGAATGTTCTCAATTTTTTTTTTAATTCAAGGGGCTTCAAAACGAAAAATATTGTAAAATTTTTAAAAGTGGATATTGACCTAAATTAGTACCATTTTGACACTTGTGATGTCGGAGTGGTAAAAAAGTTGTGTGATGAGGCACTCTTGAGAGTTGATATGCAAACATATGAACCCAAATTGCCTTCTATTAACCTAAGAAAAAAAGTCACTTAAGACCTGTGCAATGATACTCTCCGCAATGGTGTGCGTAAAAATAAAAGTTTTCATCCTTCAGTTCTATGTATGGAATGCTACACTTAATTTTTTTCATGTGGGGTTTACATAAGCTTCTTGCCTATAAAATTTCATCCGAATCGACGGAAAGATGGCGGAGTTATAAAGCTGTGACCTACGGACAAACACAAACAGGCGGACGGGCATGACGAAATTATAATTTATTTTGACATTTGGCTACGGAACACTAAAAATGGTTCTAAATTATTGTAACAAAACTGTTCTAGCTCGTGGTGGAAAATATTTATTTACAATAGTAAAATGTTAACAAAACAAAAAACAACCGAAAAAGTACTTCTTTATAACGTAACAGAAACAAAACAACAATTCTAACTGATAAAATAGAAGAATAAGTAATAGAGAATTCAAAGTCACTATTTATGTACACGAAATATTTACAACACAGGAACACGCCAAAATTTATTTAGCACACTTATTAATCAACTATATACAAGAGATTATTTATGTTAAACTATTTATTTCGCGCACTGTTTGTCGCTTGTTAACTCGATGAAACACACTGTATGACTGCTCCCTCTACTGAGCTATTCCGTGGTTTATATATGCGCTGGATCGTTCTTTGCTTTCTTGCATTCATTGTTGTCTGGAATTTGGCAACAAAGCTCTTATTACCTACGCATATTGTTAGAACAACAAGATTATTGTTGTTGCCCCACAACAATCTGTGTATCATTGTTAGAATGACGAGCTGATTGTTGTCTCACGAAATATTTTGTCATCGCAACGGGGAGCGTGTAACATTATTTCAAGGTAGAATAAAGTGTCAAGTCATATTTTAAAAATCTCTCTTTACTGACGTTAAGAACGTCAGGTTATGTGCTGCATATTAAATTAGTCAGTCACAATATTTTTATACTAACTGAACTATATAGTGTAAACGAGACGCAGTAAAAATCCAAACGGTACATTACTTTTATTTGTACAAAACAAAAATAAATTTAATTAAAATGTTTTAAAGTGACAACAAACAAAAAAGTCTTAGAAACATTTCCTTTTAGAAAAGACACAGAGAGAATGTGACCTGAAATGATAAGAAAAAGTTTGAAAACATCCTTTTCTGAAAAAGTATCAACAAAAAAGTAAGAGCAACTGCCATTTGCCATCTAAAAGCTACAAACTGGCCACATCACTGCTACCGTTATCATTATCTGAGCGCTACTGAATGATAAGAGTAAAGTAACTAGCACTTTGTTTAACCCTCATCAGAGGCGAGCAGCTAGCAACAATAGGTACATCTATACTCTACCCTCTAATCTTACACATGTATGCTGACTTTACAGGCTGTTTAAAAAAAGCTGCTTTGACCGCCGTTTTAATGTCAGCAATATTTTTCTTTATTAATAATTTATTACAAATTGACGGCTATAAATTTTCAGCACTTTTTCAAAATGTTTATTATATTTTTTTATTTCAGACCAAGTTAACGTGCGTCGTCATCAGGTGTTATTCTACCGAGCATATTATACCGAGTGGTTCATTTAAAAATATCTTGGAAACGATAGAAACCATTAAAATAGAGTATTGTATACCAAAATTGTGAGTATGGATGGGAAAAGAAGACTGGACATTGTATTTAAAATAAGTGTTGCTGCCAAGGACAGGTAAAGATCAGTTTCGATATTTGAATGCTAATTATAATTTATCAACATGACTTAGCCGAGCGTTGTTTCTGTCTAAGTAATTACGAGCAATAACTGCAAATTGTTACAAATAGCAACGTCATGCAAGATATTACGCACCGGCCTTGAATTCAAATCAGAAGAGAACCGAATTGAAAAATTCGTTTCATTTGATTTTTAAATATTTCAATATCTATCCACCGTAGCTCATATAATACTTTTTTTGCTACCTATGAAGTACCTACTGCGTGACGCGTCGCATATTTATAAAATTCACTCTGTTGCAGTTAACAAACCGAAAGACCACCAAACTTAGTAAAATAATATCTGATGTTGAATTATCTACCTATATATTTTGTATTTAGTCATTGAAAATTTTTATGAAAAAATTTGGGAATCATAAATTTTGGAATGCCTGATTTTTAATTTTTTTTTATAAAAGTCTGACAAAGTTTGGTCAATAATAATTTGTAACTAATTTAAATAAATATCAAATAAAATATTTATTATTGGTATTTTATACCTAATATAAAATTCACACCGTGTGATCTGTTTTTCTTTCAGTGTTTTTTTTTTTTTTTTTTGGTAGATTACGGTGAGCTAGAAGTTTGAAATTCAGAGTAAGAAGTTTTTTAGAAATGAAAGTGATCTGAAAAATCATAAACTTTAAACTTTAAAAGAGAACTAATTGGGGGTCTCAGAAATCTCAATAAATAAACTTTGTATGATTGCTATGAATTTAAATAAATACCCGGCAGTTTTTAACATTGTTGTGATTGTTTTATTTTGAAATTTCAGTTGATTGACTTGTAAAGACCACGCACACTTGTCAAACATAAAAGCACGACCTACATTGCGCGGAGCCAAAAAGTCTACTCCTGAAGCTACCCATGTTATTTAACGGAGTAGCGCACATTTAGACCTGTGCCTAAAACCAGGAACCTGCAACCAGCAGCTCGCAACGATCGCCAGTTGGTAGCAGTGCTGAACTGATCTAGTGGGCGATGTGTCATTTTCGACAATTAATTTACATTGATAAAAGTTCTTGAAAACTGCAAAATTTCTACCGCATATTACGAAATCTCCACTGAAATCTGCTGGTTTGTGCCAATTTGTGCTGGTTTATTTTGGTGTAGGATGCGACATCGTACTGCTTGTAGGTTTGTGTTGTGTTTATGCTTGACAAATCTGCGCGGCTTTTAAATCGATACTTGAAGTTGGTAGGTGCTTAAAATTTCGTACACTTCCCATTTAAAGTACAAGAATTTTTTTAAGGTCAGTAAATATGAAACCGTCATAAACTTTAGAAATTAGAATCAATTTTTCTATGTTTTATATTTTTTTATATTTAAATGTTTAATATACCTATACAATTAAAATTTGATAACCGACATTTCGCTATATGAATTAATTATTGTACTGTTTATAAGTTTGATATCTACTGTCATTTCCAAACAGAAAATAATAAAAAATTAGTTTTTAAATTTCAAGCAAATGCCAGGGCGGTGGAGCTTAAGTAAACAAGAAAGCTTTCATTACTATTTGAAATTATCTCGACATTTCAATTCATCAACAGCGTATTCGTAATATCGACCCATACAGATGGGTCTCTCTAATAACGACGTTTCTCTCAATTATGTCAATAAGGACGACACTTAGAAGAAACATAGAACGCCCACTCTCATTTATTTATTTACTTATCGAAAGATGTGTGTTCTAATAGAGTACACTTATCCCCCGATTTACACGGCACTTGTTTTTTTCACGTAAATCGAGGGATAGGTGGGTTTATTTTAGCGTTTTACGGAAATTGTTTTAAATTGTTTAAATGTGGTGGTAACAATCCACCTGAATTTTTGTTTCCTTAAATGAAATCCCAGAATTGCTTAAGCCGACATTTTTAATTACAATTTTGAATTTTCGCGAGGAAACGCTAGTCACATGATTTATTTTGTCATGATGTCACTATTATAGTGGACGCTGCAGTGAAACATGGTACTTAATTCTAAAAGATCTTTACTTCGATCATTTTAATAATGGCGCCTTACTCGGAACAACCATTGCGGTTAGGATTACATTTCACGTGACATGTAAACTAAAACTTGAATAATAATTTATATTTTATTTTTAATATCAACTAATATAATTACTCATAGTGTGTAATATCCTAATAATCATCACATGCGAATTTTATAACATCATGAAGGTTTAAGTATACGGTTACTAAAGATTGTTATTACTATTTTTTATAAAATAAATGTAGGAATAATTTCAAATGACAATCAAATTATACTCTACTACCTATAATGTACTAACATAAATACCAATCTAAAACTATATTAATAACTCAATTCGCTGATTTATTGCTATGAATTGAGGAATTGATATTTTATGTTTATTATTAGATAATCCGGTAGATAATCCCGCATCTTCAGCAAAGTAGCACGCAGTGTTGTTTTGTGGATCTCGTGTATATTTGTTTATTTATATCGATGAGTGAACGTGGACCAATTTCTGCAGCGACGGAATAGTAGGCCAGGAAATGAGCAGCACTGAATAGCTAGGATTGCAAGCACAGCTAGTAGGTATACAGCGTGTCCCATTTTAATGTCCCACCCCGGATAACTTTTGTCAGTGACCTTGAATGAAAAATTGTTTGGTACAAAAGTTGTACAACTTGGAGGGGGACATTCGATGGCACTAATACTTTTGACCTTGGGTTTAAGGTTCAAGGTCATTCAAGGTCAACTTTGTTTTTTTTAATGGAACGTCCTATTTTTGACATCGGCAATCGATTGCGCGTGAAAAAATATGAGACTTTTGTCTGAAACTTTTTTCGAGAACGGGCAAATTTTCTCAATTAATTTAGCCTTCAAAATTGAAAATTTTTAAATTTTCAATTCAAGTATGGTGAGATTTTCTTCAAAAACAATAGGGCTTTTCATATTTGCATACCAAACATCCTCCCAAAATTTTGTTTCAATCCGTTCGTCCGTTTGACCTGTATAGTGTTCACAGACTAACCGAATAACCGACTAACAGACTAACAGACGCACAGAGTTTTGCCCGTTCTCGAAAAAAGTTTCAGACAAAAGTCTCATATTTTTTCACGCGCAATCGATTGCCGATGTCAAAAATAGGACGTTCCATTAAAAAAAACAAAGTTGACCTTAAATGACCTTGAACCTTATACCCAAAGACAAAAGTATTAGTGCCATCGAATGTCCCCCTCCAAGTTGTACAACTTTTGTAACAAACAATTTTTCATTCAAGGTCACTGACAAAAGTTATCCGGGGTGGGACATTAAAATGGGACACGCTGTATATACCTATATCTATATTTTGATATATAACTAGGGTAGGAGCTGTCGAAGAGAGAGGAATGCATTTGTTAATTTATGTGTTGTACGCGTAAGACGTGAAAATACAGTAAGACTCCAAAAAATGAAAACTGGGTCACTTAATAATCTGGAATTCATTCAATTACATTTCAAAAATTTTATTATCGCGGTGTTTTTAGTGAGTACCTAGGTATAGAAGATTTTGTTTATGACTTTGTTTGCGTGAACGTCGATTTCGCGTAAATTAATGCCATTTTGGCTGGAATTTACTCATGCTTTTCACTATGAAGTTTCATCAAAGTTCGTGCAGTCTTTGAACCACTAACAAAAATTTTTATAGCATCTAAATATTGTGCAAAATATATAAAAATCCGATTTAGATATATATTTCCCTGACACTGTATAAAATCCAATTAGAAAATAGTTTTAGGTGGAAATCTGTTTTCAAAAATATCAAGTAAACAATATTTTCGATTTGTAGTACCTTCAAAAATATTCTCTTTAGCTTCTGTTTCCACCATATTAACAATTTCAATGGAATTATGACAATTGATATCAAAACTGGTAGGAAAATATTTTCAAATAAAATATTTCACTTCGAAAAATTTAGACTGTGATTTTTATTGTTTTTCTTCTCAGGTAGTGTTTCAAGTATTTGTGTATTTTAGAAGGTTGCTAAGTATCATCTGGGTATTTCTGTTTCAGATGCTGTTTATTTAAAGTTTCCAAAATAGATGTGGAAATTAGAAACACCTAATTGTTACAATAAATTATAACTATATTTTTATTACCACAACGGGCAATTTGTTTGTTGCCTTATTTTATTTGCCTAGGTGTTGGTTATTCATATTTTTTTGTAATTTTATGGTGTTTTGTATCAAAAACTGTGGATGTTTTTTGGAACGAAGTTCCTTATGGGACCTTATGGATATAAATGGACAGGATTAGGAAAATAAAAATCATAAGAAAAAAGTGTAAGAAAAAAACGTAAAGTTAAATCTACCTATTGTATGTCTGTCCGTTAACATAGAAAGTAGAAATTTGGCACACTTATAATGTGTGCAATAATATATGGGGCAGATCCTAACGGAGTCTAATTGTTCAATTTTGATCCTAGAGGGGAGCAAATTGAAAACAAAAAAGTTTTTCGCTTATAATTCGCTCTATTTAAATCAGATCGGGTTCGATTACCGACAAATGCGCAACAAATGTTATTTTTATAGTGGCAAAATTACACGATTAATTTTTGTTTAATAATCTATATATATAAAAATGAATCCCTATATCCCTTGGTCACGCCATCACGCGTGAACGGTTGGAGCGATTTCAATATTTTTTTTGTTGTTGTGTTTGTTATTGTCAGGAGAAGGTTCTTATGACAGAAAAAATTTAAAAAATTGCGCGGAAAGAGAAAATTTAAGAATCCTTATTTAAGAAAACTAAACAACCATATATCTAGATCGAGGATGTAAAAAAACTGAATATCGTTTAAAACAAATGCTTTTTTTTCGAGCACGACGGCGCAGCCGGAGTGAACCCCAGAAATAGAGCAAGTGTTTTAAAGACCAGTTATCCACGAATACTTTACGCTATTTTTTTTCGAGCACGACGGCGCAGCCGGAGTGGACCCTCGAAATAGAGCAAGTGTTTTAAAGACCAGTTGTCCAGTTATCCACGAATACTTTACGCTATTTTTTTTCGAGCACGACGGCGCAGGCGGAGTGGACCCTCGAAATAGAGCAAGTATTTTAAAGACCAGTTATCCACGAATACTTTACGCTATTTTTTTTCGAGCACGTCGGCGCAGCCGGAGTGCTCGACATACACACATATACGCCCATGTATATTTTAAAATAGCTAGCAATTAATAAAATAGATAGATAGATAGATAGATGTTCCAATTATATATATATTATACTGTTAGGCGGTACGAAGTTCGCCGGGTCAGCTAGTCATATTATATATTTTAAATAAAATTTTCGAATAATTTATCAGACAATTACCTAATTAGTAAAAAAAATATGTGACACATAATAAATAGCGAAAAGAACTTCGTTCCAACCTGATGTTCCACGACACCTCTCGTCTTTTTTATTGTCCTTGTGTAATCACAAAATGCCTTATATTGTTAGCCGATGAAATACCACGGAAGTATGGCACGGAACTGACGTTTGTGACGAACAATACGAGAAACTCTTCTATCCAATCTATAGTGCATGCTTGATTATATCCTACTTGATCAACTTTCAAATTTTTTGTGGGTTATGGGCAACTTATGGATACGGAATGTTTATATATCTCATAGCAGCACCCGTAACTCACTGTTTTACCTTTGATTTCACAAATAAAATTTAAAAAAATTAAACAAATTAACTTTCGAATACTAAAACCAACATTTTGATATATATTTGTTTGTTTTTTTTTAATTACTGTTTACATTCCCACTAAAGCAAACAGTATAAAAATTGCATTTGAAAGTATATAATATAATGTGAACTTTGCATATTCAGCATTTTAAATTCGCTTATGTAGACAATGGTACAGTTTCAGTCTGTTTGTGGCTAGAATTTACTTACGGTAATTTGAAGGCGTCCATTGTACATAGGTGAACGTCTATACCGCAGTTACCAACACAAATGAAGATATGTGTATATTATAAATTTAATCCCCGACCTTAAATTCTCTGACAGTTTGACAGCGAGTATATATTTGAAGGGCTTTTAGCTGTCTAACACGATCACACGCAATTCAGCTTGTTGGTTTGCATTAATCTCGTACTAGCTGAAATTGATTAACGGACACCGAATTATACTAGTTCTCTATACACTGCAAAACTAGTTGTGTAAAATTAAATCAGCCAAGGATATTTGTTGTCGTCAACACATACAGGATACTTTGAACCAACTCTCCTATACGAACATATTTGTATATTAGCGGCCCGGTTCGGCGTCGCCCAAATTTGTAGCTTGTCGCCGTTTTTTCTTCGACTTGCGTTGCAAAATTGGTCTCCACGAAAAGCGCTTTTAATTAAACGCGCCAACATATAGACTGTATCAATTCTGAAGGTCTATACTAAATACTGGTGAAAAAAAAATTGAAATCGGATGAGTAATTTCGGAGATTACCTCCTATATCCAAACTTACAAACTTTACCTCTTTATAATATTATAGCGGTCTGTCCCGGTTTTACCTGGGTGCGATAGATATAATTCTGCTAAATGTATTTCGATTGCGTCCCGGCGTGTGAACTAATAGTTTTGAGCAAGTTCTAACGGATTTCGCTATTTGATACTAAAACAGTTTTAGGTCGTTTGCTTCTGAGCTTATTGTGTGAGAGAGACAGGAGATCGGCTTCCTACTCCGTGGTGTTTGTTGGATGAGAGGTGACACATGAAGACACCTGGCGGGGATAACTGATCGATAATTGATAAGTTATCGACCACATTATTACAATCGCACTTTCTGTTTTCACTGAAAATAAAAATAATAAATAATAATGTACCGTTATATTGCCATCTTGCAACCCTATTACGCATCTGTGGATGAAAGTAAAAATACTAATATCACTATTAAAAATAGGGGTTGGTGGTAGAATGTAAAATCATAAAAATAAAAATTGTTTAAAAAATAAAATTAAAATTCTGAAGAGGGTCACCCTTATCATCTAGAGGTATAAAAAATAGCCTACGACCTATTCTCAGACCTACCAAGTATACACAAAAAATTTCATAAAAAACGGTCAAGCCGTTTCGGAGGAGTTCGATAACACACACTGTGACACGAGATTTTTATATATATACTAGCGGACCCGGCGAACTTCGTACCGCCTAACAGTATTATATATATATATCTATATAATTGGAACATCTATCTATCTATTTTATTTATTTTAAAATATACATGGACGTATATGTGTGTATGTCGAACACTCCGGCTGCGCCGTCGTGCCCGGTGCAAAAGAACGAATTAGGATATTTGAATATTTGATTAACGTCTGATTAGTACTCTTCAATAAATAAATTATCGACCAATTTTTATAAGATCAACAACATTTTCGATATGAATAAAAAAAAGTATACTTACAACACAAAATCCGTTGTTATTGGAAGCTCGTGTCACGTGTTGAGTACTTTTGAGGTTATAAAATCACTTGAAAATTATTTAATGATGAAAAATGTTAAAAGTATATAAATCAATGTTTTTTTAATTTTTGACAGAATTTTTTCAAATCATACATAAGGCTGTTTATATTTTAAAACCATGGATACGAATTTAAAAAAAAATTCGTGTCTTTAATAATATGAACTTTATTCCATAGCAATAAAGCTCAAATTGACTACGTTTTAGTTAGAAATCATTTGTATGGGAAAAAGAAAAGGGCTATTTTTAGGGTTTTTCCAGCAATAATTCTAATTTTTCTCGCCGTAAAAACCATCCTTGAACTTCAACGAACATTTTAAAAAAAGATTTGGCCAAATTGGTCCAGGCGTTGTTGAGTTATGCGCTTACCAACACATTTTGCGATTCATTTTTATATTATAGATATATAGATTGTCATCCTCAAATTCCTCTCCCTACATTTTCTCGGCAAGACTAGTATTGACAATGGCGTCTTATACTGAGTACTGGTATTACAGAAGTATCTTTGTGCAAAATTGAGTCAAAGTGTCTCAAGGTGTGACTGTCATGCAAATTTGTGTAAAATTAGTTCATCGGCTTGCTTAGATATCATTGCACTCAGACATAGGCATTTTAAAAACAACTTTTTTGTGTACAGGAAACTTGAAAACGTGTACCAAAAATTTTAAAATCAAATTTTGCATGGTCACAAGTCTTCCCCTTGACTTATTCTATCTATTCGGTATATGGCAAAATCTTATTCTAATTTTGGAGTGTAATTTATTAGTTGTTTATACTCTTATTTACTATTATGGAAGGTATTGGAAATATTTTGCTAACAATCGACAAATTAATCTGTTTGGTAAACAGTGATAATTAATCTTACATCTATTATAACGCAAGTTTATGTGCGAGTAAATTACATACTTCTTCAACAATGATGGTCGAAATGGACGAACACCGTTCGCAAACGGTGACCCTTTGCAGAGTTATGTATGTTGTATAGTTTCTTTAACTTAACAGTTTTTAAAAACAGTTAATTGATGGTTTTATGTATGGTCAACGACCGAATTTAGTGAATTTTTTGTCACTTTCTAAAAAAATGTTAAAATTAGGCAGAAATTAAACAGCGCTGTAAATTTAAAAATTGAGCATAATATAGAATATCTTCAGAAGTCTAGAAGATCGAAAAACACTCATAAATTTAGAGTTTTTTCCTTTTTGCTACAGCTACATTTTGTTATATTATATCTTATTTCTAATCTTTATAATGAGCAAATTTCGTGGTAATCTAAATTAAGAAATAATTAGAAAGTGTCGTACAATTTCATATGATTTTTTAATTTTCATATAATTTTTATAAATTTCAATATATGAAAAGCTAGTTGAAATCCAAATTAAGAATCGTTAAGTCAATTCGTCACAAGCACGAGAATTTAGTGAAGTAATTGTTGGTAAATTGCAGAAAGTTCATTTTGTAAAAAAGACATGATTCTGCCCAACCGTTTTAGCTAAACTATTTAGTTTAAGTAATGTAAAAATGTATAATACATATTTGTTGGAAAGTTTAATTTCAATTTTTTGCCATATGAGCCACCCAAACCGATTTATTTCAAAGAAACTGTTTTCTACACCATATTTTTATAATATAACGACCCTGACGATTGCGAAAAAAATTTGCATTTTTCCTCATTTAAATCAGTGCATCAACAAATTCCCTAAGTCTCAAAACTTTCGCACGTATTCGAATCGGAAATTACCTATCGATTGGACAAATATAGGTACACATATTTGATACATTTTGGTTTGTAAAATGTTTTCATCGAAAAGAAACCACACTTTTCTAGGCATTTTAATATAAATTTTGTATGAAAAACAATATTTTCTTTGTGGATTTGTTATTTACTTTTCAGAATTAATAAGAGTGCATTTGTAAATGCGTTTCAATAAATTTTAATAGGGTTCTACTTAGATATTAAACAAAAAAGAGAAAAAAAAAACAAGGAGCTATACGTCTAGAATTGCGACTTCTACAAATCAACCGACAACTGCTGTTCGCAATTTTCAGTTACATTTTTAAGAGTTATTATCAACCCGCGAATCAATCTAAAAACGGTTTTATTTTACAGAACATAATCTTCTCTTTTCAATAAGTTACAAGACGAAACAATTTCTTCCGAAATTAATACATATTTAACTTTTTTTATTAACAAAATACAGCACTAGTGTGTACAGCGTTAATACTTAATAGAGCACATACTGTTGGTGGGGTGTGCGTAAAAATTTCACTTCTGCCAAGTATGATCACGAAGTACACCTGATCTTTTTTGGGGTAATTTTAAAAATGACTGTCTGAATTTTTTGGAGATGACTTCATATCTATTTCGAAACCCATAAAAAATATCTCTTGTAGAAGTTAGATTGGGAGTTTTTTCATATGTCTTTTCCTTAGATAGTCAATGACTGTTCACTGTTGTATTTAATACCAACTTATTAAGATAAAATACTGACAATAAGCATAATCCACGGTGCGCTGTTGACTGTAGAACGCAGTATTCAGTACAGACTCTCAGTTCCAATGTTTTCCTGGATCTCTGTAGTTAAGTTCAAGACAATGAAACTTTGCCTATTGTCTTTTTAGGAAGTTAGTTGTTAGTGCGGTTGGATAGCAAGACAGACTACTATAAAATTAAATTATATGGTTGTTTATAAACTTTTGGTTGTAATTAATTATTTTAGTTAAGTTCCGTTTTCTTAATCCAGTCATTAATCCATTGATGTGAATAATCTACTAGACAGTGAGAGGAATAGTCTTCGAACTGTTGTGTTATATTAGAGACAATATAATATATATTAGAAATTATAATAACGAAATGTTTGCTTCAAACCTGAATACAATTCAAGCGAAGCGAACACATTATGATTTAATTATTTCTCATATTAGAGTTTTTATTAATTTTAATATAAATTATTATTTAGGACAATGCAGATACTATGCAAATAATATTAATTTTAATACTTACTTGTTAATTGATAATATTTAATTCGGAATTATCATTCTCGATAATGCAATTTTCATTCCCAGGATAAATAGACAGAATTGACGAAAATTTTGCCTTAGTTACAATAACGAAAAAAAATTGATTTATATAAGAGCTTTAAATAGTTAAAAAGTTAAATTATGAAATATTGTTCAGGGCCGGTATTGCTACAACCAAATTGATGATAACTGCTTTTTATAGTTTCTTCAAATATCTGCGCTAATTATATATTATTAATAGGGCTTATTATAAAAATATTAAATATTGAAATTGTTAGTCTAACTAAAGTGTTCATTACTACACGAAGTTCAAATGAACATGACGTAATAGTTAATTTATTGTTAATAGTTGGAAGATAATCATTCACAGAAAATATAACGATATTTCACGTATCTACATTAAGCATTTTCAGGTTACAATAATTTCAATTAGTAATATACTAAGCACACTCTGCATGCGTGCTTATTATTAACATACCTACAAATATTTTGTTAATCCTTTTTTCATTGTATTTTGTATTTAATATAATTTGAACGGTGAAATCTTAATATACCATAAGCGAAATACCATTCACCGACTGACTCATTCATTACAAAATCTGAAAAATTATAAAGCATAGAAATTTAAATGTGGAGAGTAGGTTTCTTCTGTGATATAAGAACTCACTGAGAAAGGATTCAACGTCTAAAGGAGTAAAAGGATGTGCATATTTTTTGACAAAATGTCGATATCTCACAATATACCTGTTGAATGTGTGGAGAAAACCAATTCCAAAAATATCATATGTTAAAACACTTTTCATTAAAGAGTATTCGTCCTTGCAAATACCCTCTGCACATCATCTCAAATCTTTTCCCCTCGTCTAAAAACGGTTCGCGCTCTCCCGACGCTATTTTTAAAGCTAGAGGGTTCTGGTAAACGCCAAATGAAAGACAAAGAATCAGACTACAGATCCTTCAGGCGAATTTTTTGAAAAAAAATTCCTGAAAAAACTTACAACCTTTTGAAAAAAATAATAAGTTACGTAATATTTCACACGTAGGCGAAACTGTTTTTCAAAAAATTCGCCTGAAAGATCTGTAGTCTGATTCTTTGTCTTTCATTTGGCGTTTAACAGAACCCTCTAGCTTTAAAAATAGCGTCGGAAGAGCGCGAACCGTTTTTAGGCGAGGGGAAAAGATTTGAGATGAAGGGTGCAGGGGGTATTTGCCGGGACGAATACTCTTAATGAGCAGCTTTCGTAAAATACATCTTCACATTAAAATCTGTCTACAATCAAAATTACAATATCATGAACAGTTTTGATTGTAGACAGATTTTAACCTGAAGATGTATTTTACGAAAGCTGCTTATTAAATGAAAAGAGTTTTTACATATTTTTGACATTTTTGGAATTGGTCTTCTCCACACATTCAACATGCATAAGTTATTCCAAAACTCCTCACCGTATCTTTCAAATATCGTTAAAGTTCAAGTTATTGGTGCAGCAGCATAACTTCCTTTTATCAAAACTTAATAAAACCCATTGTGGAAATTGTTTTTTTATAATGTAGGCACACACCTAAAGTTTTGTTTTACTTAGTTTTTAAAGATCAAATCAGGTATATGACACCCCCCCGTCTCCATACACTGAGTAAACCGATTTCTGGCGTTTTGTCAAGACTCTTGTCACATATCAGGTGTTATACTGGCAATTTCTTCCTGGATGTTGGTCTTCAAATCTTGTAGAGTCCTTGGACGATTCACATAAATACGGGATTTCAAAAAACACCACAGAAAAAAATCACAAGGAGACAAATCGGGAGAGCGGGCCGACCACTACAAATCGCCTCTAATTGAGTGAGGCGCTCTGGGAAGTGTTCCCTCAAAACAGCCATCGATGCTCTTGCAGTGCGTGCCGTTGCAACATGTTTACATACCGGTTCGAACTCACTGTTACTGTTACTTCATTTTTCTTAAAGAACCTGAGACTAATAATTCCACTTGAGGAAATTGCACACCACACTGTGACTTTAGGTGAATGCAAAGGCCTTTGATGCAATTCTTGAGGATTTTTGTCAGCCCAGTAGCGCATGTTTTGTTTGTTGACGGTTTTACACAAATGAAAATGGGCTTCATCACTAAAAAAACACAATAGCGTCCGCAGGAACGACTTCCAGAAGAACCTCACACGTGTTCCTCTGAGAATTGAAGTCACGTTTAGAAAGTTCTTGCACAATCGCCATCTTGTATGGATGGAAATGGAGATCATCATGAAGAATTCTCCTCAAAGAACGATCGGAAAGTCCAAGGGCAGACGCATGTTTGCGCGCAGAACGCCGTGGTGATCGCAACATTGAAGCTCTCATAGCCTCAATGTTCTCAGGTGATCGAATGGGACGAGGGACTCCAGTTCTTCGTCTTGTCGCACTTGGAGTTTATCTGAACATAACAATTGATTCCCGGGCCGGAACGGAGGCCAACGGGGCTAAATTAAAGCGATTCCGAAAGGCGCTCGGTTTGGATCACAGAACATCCGTTCGAAAAGTAGGCCTCAATGACAAACGCACGCTCTTCTCTATTCCAACGCATGATGGCGACTGAACTGTGTCGAAACAAAACTTTATAGTTCTACCCCTTGAACGACACCGCTAGCGCTCTGCTACGATATCAACCGACTGAAGGGTACGCATTTTATAAAAGGAAGTTTTGCTGCCACACGCTCTTTATTATTTGAGCGTTTTATAAAAATTGAATCCCTAATGAAACCAATGGGAACGAATGTTTTATCGTTAAAGTGAGAGGTATTAACTTCAAAATACTCATTCTCCTTTAAAAATAAACAAACCAATATTCGAGTGTCTTTCAGTTTAATTCCTAGAAAGTCAGACGTTTCTGTCGGTTTTGTTTTTTTTTAACTAATCAACATCGAGGTCGTACCGCTGAAGCTAGAAATTTAGAATTTACACATTAGGTTTATTTTATGATGTAATCATCACTAAGATAGGATTTTTCTAAATTTACCTCTTAAGGTGATCAAAATGTTCATATCTCGCGATTCACAGTGAAATTAATTGAAGTTAACATACAAACTCTTCATTAAAAGTAAGTAATAATACATGTTCGGTTATTCTTTTTAATCAACCTTTAAGACGGCGAAATGGGTAGTTCGATTTTCGAAACTACATTTTACTGGAGTATAATTGAAGATATCACTGTTTACAATTTATTTAAATTCGTATCCTAAAGGATGAAAACGGGGAAAATATTTTTCTTAGGAAGTAAAGAAATATATATTATGTCCGTAAAGTTAGCAGAGCAGTTGTAGCAGAACAACTGTTTCTAGCACTGATTAATTAAGGCTCATTTAAGGCTATTTAAATGCCCTATTGCGAAATTAAATGCTCCCATACATATTGCAAAAATTCATGTTCTGCTAACTTAACGAAAAGTTAGCAGAGCACTAATGTTAATAGTTTATATAAATGACTATATCATATATGAGAATTTAAGGCTCATTAAAGACTATTTAAATGCCCTATTGCGAAATTAAATGCTCCCTTACATATTGCAAAAATTCATGTTCTGCTAACTTAACGAAAAGTTAGCAGAGCACTAATGTTAATAGTTTATATAAATGACTATATCATATATGAGAATTTAAGGCTCATTAAAGGCTATTTAAATGCCCTATTGCGAAATTAAATGCTCCCATACATATTGCAAAAATTCAAGTTCTGCTAATTTAACGAAAAGTTAGCAGAGCACTAATGTTAAAAGTTAGCATAAATGAATATATCATATATGAAAATTTAAGGCTCATTTAAGGCTATTTAAATGCCCTATTGCGAAATTAAATGCTCCCATATATATTGCAAAAATTCATGTTCTGCTAACTTAACGAAAAGTTAGCAGAGCACTAATGTTAAAAGTTAATAAAAATAAATAAAGCATATATGAGAGTTTAAGGCTCATTTAAGGCTATTTAAATGCCCTATTGCGAAATTAAATGCTCCCATACATATTGCAAAAATTCATGTTCTGCTAACTTAACGAAAAGTTAGCAGAGCACTAATGTTAATAGTTTATATAAATGACTATATCATATATGAGAATTTAAGGCTCATTAAAGGCTATTTAAATGCCCTATTGCGAAATTAAATGCTCCCATACATATTGCAAAAATTCAAGTTCTGCTAATTTAACGAAAAGTTAGCAGAGCACTAATGTTAAAAGTTAGCATAAATGAATATATCATATATGAAAATTTAAGGCTCATTTAAGGCTATTTAAATGCCCTATTGCGAAATTAAATGCTTCCATATATATTGCAAAAATTCATGTTCTGCTAACTTAACGAAAAGTTAGCAGAGCACTAATGTTAAAAGTTAATAAAAATAAATATAGCATATATGAGAATTTAAGGCTCATTTAAGGCTATTTAAATGCCCTATTGCGAAATTAAATGCTCCTATACATATTGCAAAAATTCAAGTTCTGCTAATTTAACGAAAAGTTAGCAGAGCACTAATGTTAAAAGTTAATAAAAATAAATATAGCATATATGAGAATTTAACGCTCATTTAAGGCTATTTAAATGCCCTATTGCGAAATTAAATGCTCCCATACATATTGCAAAAATTTATGTTCTGCTAACTTAACGAAAAGTTAGCAGAGCACTAATGTTAATAGTTTATATAAATGACTATATCATATATGAGAATTTAAGGCTCATTAAAGGCTATTTAAATGCCCTATTGCGAAATTAAATGCTCCCTTACATATTGCAAAAATTCATGTTCTGCTAACTTAACAAAAAGTTAGCAGAGCACTAATGTTAATAGTTTATATAAATGACTATATCATATATGAGAATTTAAGGCTCATTAAAGGCTATTTAAATGCCCTATTGCGAAATTAAATGCTCCCATACATATTGCAAAAATTCAAGTTCTGCTAATTTAACGAAAAGTTAGCAGAGCACTAATGTTAAAAGTTAGCATAAATGAATATATCATATATGAAAATTTAAGGCTCATTTAAGGCTATTTAAATGCCCTATTGCGAAATTAAATGCTCCCATATATATTGCAAAAATTCATGTTCTGCTAACTTACGAAAAGTTAGCAGAGCACTAATGTTAAAAGTTAATAAAAATAAATAAAGCATATATGAGAGTTTAAGGCTCATTTAAGGCTATTTAAATGCCCTATTACGAAATTAAATGCTCCCATACTTATTGCAAAAATTCATGTTCTGCTAACTTAACGAAAAGTTAGCAGAGCACTAATGTTAATAGTTTATATAAATGACTATATCATATATGAGAATTTAAGGCTCATTAAAGGCTATTTAAATGCCCTATTGCGAAATTAAATGCTCCCATACATATTGCAAAAATTCAAGTTCTGCTAATTTAACGAAAAGTTAGCAGAGCACTAATGTTAAAAGTTAGCATAAATGAATATATCATATATGAAAATTTAAGGCTCATTTAAGGCTATTTAAATGCCCTATTGCGAAATTAAATGCTTCCATATATATTGCAAAAATTCATGTTCTGCTAACTTAACGAAAAGTTAGCAGAGCACTAATGTTAAAAGTTAATAAAAATAAATATAGCATATATGAGAATTTAAGGCTCATTTAAGGCTATTTAAATGCCCTATTGCGAAATTAAATGCTCCCATACATATTGCAAAAATTCAAGTTCTGCTAATTTAACGAAAAGTTAGCAGAGCACTAATGTTAAAAGTTAATAAAAATAAATATAGCATATATGAGAATTTAACGCTCATTTAAGGCTATTTAAATGCCCTATTGCGAAATTAAATGCTCCCATACATATTGCAAAAATTCATGTTCTGCTAACTTAACGAAAAGTTAGCAGAGCACTAATGTTAATAGTTTATATAAATGACTATATCATATATGAGAATTTAAGGCTCATTAAAGGCTATTTAAATGCCCTATTGCGAAATTAAATGCTCCCATACATATTGCAAAAATTCAAGTTCTGCTAATTTAACGAAAAGTTAGCAGAGCACTAATGTTAAAAGTTAGCATTAATGAATATATCATATATGAAAATTTAAGGCTCATTTAAGGCTATTTAAATGCCCTATTGCGAAATTAAATGCTCCCATATATATTGCAAAAATTCATGTTCTGCTAACTTAACGAAAAGTTAGCAGAGCACTATTGTTAAAAGTTAATAAAAATAACTATTGGTAGAAGTTTTGTTCCAAAATATGTATTGAAGGAGATTTATTTGGTTGAGGAACAATTAAAAATAAGCTTTACCAGTGTATCGCTTGTGGCCAACGTTTCGAAAAATATATTTTCATCATCAGGACCTATGAACATGTATAATATTCGTTACATATATTATTATAATTTTTAACTTACATTATAAACATTATAGATAGATAATACTAAAACTATAACATACCTCAATGCAAGTTAGTATGGTAAATTGTAAAAATAAATCTAGTATACATGATCATTTATTATGAATTTCGACAAATTTTTTAAATTTAAAATTATCATAAAAACAGTTTTCTTGTAAAATTGTTCTGTCAATTGTTCAAATAATATAATTGTACTAATGTATAAGAAAGGCTATCTCTATACAAACTGCATTTTGTTTACAAGTTAGATTTTGTTAAAATTTGTTAATTAATTATATTGCCATAAATGTTATTTAACCCATCTATGTCCGTTCTCTTATTGACAGTGTTTGAATTTTTTTTGATGTAGCACATCTCCAAAAAAAGTCTTTTTTGTAAATTCACTTCTTTATGTAGTATTTTTGGTTCATTAAAGTTAAAATTGTGATCATTGGAGATGGAGTGATGAACCAGTGCTGAATGATTATTAATGTCACATGGTTTTCCTAAGGATTTCTTTACATCATTTTTGTGTTGATAAACACGATTTTTTAAGTATTGAGAAGTTTGTCCAACATAAATGGCATTACAATTACTACATTCTAAACTATAGACCAGATTTGATTCTAACATTTTTGAGTGTTTAAATTTTGTTTTTGAGAAGAAATGATCTGCAATTCGATTACAATTTCTATATGTTAATTTAATATTCTGTTTAAATACTTTATTTAATTTTTCAGACAGTTCTGTGATGTATGGAATTGAAAAATATCCTTCTGTTATAGTGCTGTTGTTATCATTGTTATCCGATTTATTTGTGTTTGTGTGTGTTTTGTTATATAGTGACGTAGCTTGAATTGGTGTTGTGTTTAAGTTAGTAGTAGTTGTTGTATGTGTGTAGTTTGTTGTTTTGTTATTTAATTTTTGAATGATGTTTCTGTATATTGGTTTTGGATAGGAGTTGTTTTTTAGAAATTGTTCGATAATGCGAAAATTATCGTCCCAAAAACTTGGATGAGCTATCTTTTTCATTCGGTGGACTAAATTGTGAATTATATTAACTTTTTGATGCCACGGACTTTGTGAGTTAAAATTCAGATAACGGCCTGAGTGTGTGGGTTTTAAGTACCAATTTGTTAAGAGTAAGTTATCTGTAGATCTAGTAAATTGTATGTCTAAGAATGATATAGATCTGTTTAACTCAATTTCCATAGTGAATTTAAGTTTATTATGAAAATTATTGAATATATTAAGTGTTACATCAGTCATGTCTCCAGGGATAGCACACAGGATATCATCTACGTATCTTTTAAAAAAGGGTATTTTGAATGGTAATTGTTTTATACAAGTATTTTGTAATTCGGACATGACAATGTCACTTATAATAGGACTAAGGGGATTGCCCATAGCTAAGCCCGTTTTTTGTAAATAATAATGACCATTATACACAAAATATCCCGAATTTATGCAAAATTCTAAAGTATCCAAGAAGTTAGTTTTTGATATTTTTGTCTGTGGTGCTATTAAATGCCATCTGTCATTAATAATTGTCATTGCTAAATCAGTTGGAATGTTAGTAAACAAGGACACAACATCAAGAGAGATAAGTACATAATTATCTGGTATTGTCTTGTTTTTAAGTTCTTCACAAACTTCAAAAGAGTTCTTACAGTTGGCCACAAGCGATACACTGGTAAAGCTTATTTTTAATTGTTCCTCAACCAAATAAATCTCCTTAAAAAATAACTATATCATATATGAGAATTTAAGGCTCATTAAAGGCTATTTAAATGCCCTATTGCAAAATTAAATGCTCCCATACATATTGCAAAAATTCAAGTTCTGCTAATTTAACGAAAAGTTAGCAGAGCACTAATGTTAAAAGTTAATAAAAATAACTATATCATATATGAGAATTAAAGGCTCATTAAAGGCTATTTAAATGCCTTAGTGCGAAATTAAATGCTCCCATACATATTGCAAAAATTCAAGTTCTGCTAATTTAACGAAAAGTTAGCAGATCACTAATGTTAAAAGTTAATAAAAATAACTATATCATATATGAGAATTTAAGGCTCATTAAAGGCTATTTAAATGCCTTAGTGCGAAATTAAATGCTCCCATACATATTGCAAAAATTCAAGTTCTGCTAATTTAACGAAAAGTTAGCTGAGCACTAATGTTAAAAATTAATATAAATGACTATGTCATATATGAAAATTTAAGGTTCAATTAAGGCTATTTAAATGCCCTATTGCGAAATTAAATGCTCCCATTATGTTGAGCAAAATAAGTGCAATGTAATGAAATGAAGATGTGTATTCGCTGATGAATGAAATAAGAATCCTGTCTTGTTTTTTGTCAGAAGTCCTAGTCAGTGACAGGTGTTGAAAAAAAAAAAACAAAAATACAATTTTCATGGAAGAAAGGAAATTGTAGGCGAATGTCAAGAAATATAAATTGTTGATTGGTAAATGTAACAAAAAAGTATAGGATTGTGTAGGTCACGTCATAAACGTTGTCGGTCAGGTCTGCGTCATAAAAAATGTGTCTTGGCTTACTGCATAAGCATAACTTACTATGAATGAGATAAAAAAAAACAAATCAAATAATCCTTAAAAAATACTGTGAGAAAATTTAGGTTGTAAATTTTTACTTTGCAAATGTGTATATAAACTAAATGTTTTTCAAAGGCATCAACAGTAAAAGTACGACCAAATAGACTGACTAATAAAAATTCACTGCAAGTAAGGCGGCTGATAATAAATTCAGATTATTGTAACTGTACAACAAATATTTTTATTGTTAACTCATTTTCAACAATCGGATTTCATTATCAGCCGCGTCACTTACAATGGATTATCATTAATCAGTCTGAATTTGTCCGCCCTTAGTTACGCACGTGAAAAACCTTATTTCTTTGATTTCTTTGATATAAATCAGGATTAGTTGAGTAAAGTCTCTCCTTCAATTTATCCTTTTGATATGATATACTAGTTATTGATATCAACTCTTAATATTGGTGCTCTGCTATCTTTTCGTTTAATTAGAAAAACACGAATTTTTGCAATATGTATGGGAGCATTTAATTTCGCAATAGGGCATTTAAATAGCCTTAAATGAGCCTTAAATTTTCATATATGACATAGTCATTTATATTAACTTGTAACATTAGTGCTCTGCTAACTATTCGTTAAATTAGCAGAACTTGAATTTTTGCAATATGTATGGGAGCTAATACTTTCGCACTAAGGCATTTAAATAGCCTTAAATGAGCCTTCAATTTTCATATATAATATAGTAATTATTATTAACTTTTAACATTAGTGCTCTGCTAACTTTCCGTTAAATTAGCAGAACTTGAATTTTTGCAATATGTATGGGAGCATTTAATTGCGCACTAAGGCATTTAAATAGCCTTAAATGAGCCTTAAATTTTCATATATGATATATTCATTTATGTTAACTTTTAACATTAGTGCTCTGCTAACTTTTCGTTAAATTAGCAGAACTTGAATTTTTGCAATATGTATGGGAGCATTTAATTTCGCAATAGGGCATTTAAATAGCCTTTAATGAGCCTTAAATTCTCATATATGATATAGTTATTTTTATTAACTTTTAACATTAGGGCTCTGCTAACTTTTCGTTAAATTAGCAGAACTTGAATTTTTGTAATATGTATGGGAGCTAATACTTTCGCACTAAGGCATTTAAATAGCCTTAAATGAGCCTTCAATTTTCATATATAATATAGTAATTATTATTAACTTTTAACATTAGTGCTCTGCTAACTTTCCGTTAAATTAGCAGAACTTGAATTTTTGCAATATGTATGGGCGCATTTAATTGCGCACTAAGGCATTTAAATAGCCTTAAATGAGCCTTAAATTTTCATATATGATATATTCATTTATGTTAACTTTTAACATTAGTGCTCTGCTAACTTTTCGTTAAATTAGCAGAACTTGAATTTTTGCAATATGTATGGGAGCATTTAATTTCGCAATAGGGCATTTAAATAGCCTTTAATGAGCCTTAAATTCTCATATATGATATAGTTATTTTTATTAACTTTTAACATTAGTGCTCTGCTAACTTTTCGTTAAATTAGCAGAACTTGAATTTTTGCAATATGTATGGGAGCTAATACTTTCGCACTAAGGCATTTAAATAGCCTTAAATGAGCATTCAATGTTCATGTATAATATAGTAATTATTATTAACTTTTAACATTAGTGCTCTGCTAACTTTCCGTTAAATTAGCAGAACTTGAATTTTTGCAATATGTATGGGAGCATTTAATTGCGCACTAAGGCATTTAAATAGCCTTAAATGAGCCTTAAATTTTCATATATGATATATTCATTTATGTTAACTTTTAACATTAGTGCTCTGCTAACTTTTCGTTAAATTAGCAGAACTTGAATTTTTGCAATATGTATGGGAGCATTTAATTTCGCAATAGGGCATTTAAATAGCCTTTAATGAGCCTTAAATTCTCATATATGATATAGTTATTTTTATTAACTTTTAACATTAGTGCTCTGCTAACTTTTCGTTAAGTTAGCAGAACATGAATTTTTGCAATATATATGGGAGCATTTAATTTCGCAATAGGGCATTTAAATAGCCTTAAATGAGCCTTAAATTTTCATATATGATATATTCATTTATGCTAACTTTTAACATTAGTGCTCTGCTAACTTTTCGTTAAATTAGCAGAACTTGAATTTTTGCAATATGTATGGGAGCATTTAATTTCGCAATAGGGCATTTAAATAGCCTTTAATGAGCCTTAAATTCTCATATATGATATAGTCATTTATATAAACTATTAACATTAGTGCTCTGCTAACTTTTCGTTAAGTTAGCAGAACATGAATTTTTGCAATATGTATGGGAGCATTTAATTTCGCAATAGGGCATTTAAATAGCCTTAAATGAGCCTTAAACTCTCATATATGCTTTATTTATTTTTATTAACTTTTAACATTAGTGCTCTGCTAACTTTTCGTTAAGTTAGCAGAACATGAATTTTTGCAATATATATGGGAGCATTTAATTTCGCAATAGGGCATTTAAATAGCCTTAAATGAGCCTTAATTAATCAGTGCTAGAAACAGTTGTTCTGCTACAATTGCTCTGCTAACTTTACGGACATATATATATTGCACGGTCTTTTGAACAAACTACCCGAACAATTAATTAGTAATTTTTGTATAAATAATTAAATTAGTTTAAAATTCGATTTTAAGGTTATACACCCTCGACCGTATTAGTAAAGACTGCGTCCGTATTTTGTTGTAATAAAAAAATGTTATATGACTTGGTAAATTATTATTTCTTATGGAAATATATCCTGTAGATCATAGCTTTATTTTTTTATATTTAAGAAATTAATATTTAAACATTTGACATATTATCATAAAGTTGTGACTTTAGCAGTATATTTCATTAAGCCCAGTGTACACGAAAGATTTTATCTGACATTTTGTTTTTAAAAACCGTTGAACCGTTAGACGTATAGTTTTTGAGATATTGGATATTAAAAATGCAGTTTTTAATACACGGTAAATGAGATTATCCAATTTTCAAGTTTTAGTTATTAGCAACGTCAAAAAAAAATATTTATGAAAAACTTTTCGTGTAATGTAGTTTTCATGGTGATATAATTCAAATATAGAAAATAGAGATTTTGAGAGTTGTTTCGAAAATTTTTAATTAATATTTCTCCAAAACTGCACGGGAAAGTTTAGTTTTTTTAATTTTTACTTTATCTAAACGAGTCAAACTTTCGAATAATCAGTTTTTTTTTAATTTATCTATAGCCAATTTGGTTTAATCTTCTTTTTATATACACTTCCGGGCAGTCTTCTCATTTATCACTGTGTTAAAAATCGCATTTTTAACAATTAATATCTTGAAAACTAGACGGTCAATGTTTTTTAAAATATGCAGTTGAATGTATGAGATATCCATAATTAACATATTAAAATTTCAGCGTATTATCTATACATTGCTCTATCGGGCGTATAACCTTAAATAGGTTTAAAACAAAAACAGTATCTACTGCATGTCAAGTAGGTCGATCCCTGCGTGACTGAATATTTATAATACGGTGAAGCCAAAAACTTCACCACTTTTGTTAATGTCGAGTGGTACGCAGTCCCGCGAAGCAAAACTGTAATTATTTAGAGCCATAAGTTAAACAATAAGAAACGAGACTTCCTCCGAGTACTGAAGGTTTAAAATAATCCATAATATTTAAAAATGTAATAATATTGGCAAATTTAAATTGCCGTAGAAAAAACTATATTATATATTATATAGGTATAACATTAGATGTATTTGATATGGTGCTCCAGTTTGAAAAGTGCTGACAAGCTATTGAGTTGTGGGTTTATTATCCAAAAGTTGTTTAGTGTAAATTCTATATAAACCAATAAACCATGCACCTATTTTTTTCAACTGAGTCGCATATAAAGCCGCGTGAATCGGCTGGTCTAAATATATAAATAGAAATCATAACTAACTGACTGACTGATCTATCAACGCATAGCTCAAATCACTGAACGGATTGAGCTGAAATTTGGCACACAGATAGTTATTATGACGTTAGCACCCGCTAAGAAAAATTCAACCCCTAAAAGGTTGTAACGGGGGTACAAAAATTACATGGAAAAATCATATAAATAAGATAGATGTATCAATTCGAAAAGTGCGCAGAATTACTTCTGTCAACAAATAAATAAACACGGGTGTCGTGCTTTTTTAAAAATAATCTTTTCAGAGGGTGAAAAGAGGTAAATAGTCATTTTCAAGGTTCGTTGGGACGTTGATCACATGAATGTCATCAATTTCGAAATTTATTATACTTGAACAACAAAAAATTCTAAAAAAAGTCATAATTTTAAAAAATTGAAAGGCTAAAACCAAAACTTATCAATTAAAATCAGCTTGGCCCGAGCGAAGCCGCGGTCGAAAGCTAGTGTTATATAAATTGGATAATTAATTATATCTTTTGTGAAATTAATATCTGAAATGTAACACAGCAGTGAGCAATTGGTGCTCAAATAAAAAAATAATTGCAAGTAGGTATCGCTTCTCATTTTTTCATGTTTGTTTATGATGGCAAATAAAAATAAAAATACACATTCATTTGTGAATTCCAGCGTGTTAAAACGCATGTTAAATTACAGTTCTTATTTCACGCTCAAATAATAACTTTTTATAATTTATAAAACTTTATAAATTAAAAGGAACATAATATTTAAAGTCAGTAATATTTTACAACACAGGTGTTTTATAATGTTATTCCTTGTATGTTTTTTCTTTCTTTATTTTTACGAAACGCCAGTTTTGCAAAATAATATAAAAATGCCATACTTTAAATTATTAATCTTCCGTTTTACCTCGTAAAAGCAACAACAGCAACGAAATATGGTCCTTAGAGGTGACTAATAAAAAAATTAACTCTGAACACAAAGCTACGACCTATATTTAAAGGCGTGTGTGTATAGGGTTAGTCACAATTAAGAATAAGCTTCGACACCCGTTACCTGCTTTACACTTGCACTCTGATGAACAGCGGCAATATTTACAGAGAACAGTTATTAGTTCTTGTAAACTGCTATTATATGAACGTTTACTGCTTCAAAATCTAAAAGAATGGGTCAAAAACGGTTTCGTTCTGGACCTAAACTATGAACAGTTTAAATTATTTTGATTTAGTATAGAAAATAGTAGGTAACGTGAAAGATAAAGTTCCTTATTCCATTTCTTTTTTCCGACACCACAATATTAGATCTTTTCATCTTTACTTTCATTTCAAATCTTGCTGCACTTCAAAGTTAAGTAGATTTTTTTGTCTATATTATGTCAATGAGTTTGCTGATTTTGAATATTGTAGAACCCGTTACTATTAGAGTTTTTATTCTATCCTAAAATCATTACGCTCAATTTCTTAGAACTGCTTTCCATAATAGCTGAGAAAAAGACGTTTTCTTTATTCCGTCTTTTTCCTCAGCTATTATGGAGAGCATTTCTAAAAAATTGAGCGTAACAATTTTAGGATAGAATAAAAACTCTAATAGTAACGGGTTCTACAATATTCAAAATCAGCAAACTCATTGACATAATATAGACAAAAAAATCTACTTAACTTTGAAGTGCAGCAAGTTTTGAAATGAAAGTAAAGATGAAAAGATCTAATATTGTTGTGTCCGAATAAAGAAGCGAAAATTCGAGGAATCATGTTTAAATAAAAAAATGGCTGGATTGCTTTTGATAAAGATTCTTCTGAATCATATTGATGGATAATATGGTTAAATTGGCATCCTAATGAAGTCGTTAACGTTTTTTATTCGCCAGATTTCTTGCAGCAAGAATTTTTTTCAGATTTTCAGTTTACGAAAAAGAGCGGTTGAATTGATATTTATTTAAATCATACTCACGTTAATAAGCTTCAGTTGGCAGTTGGCACCCAAATAAGTCAATATAAATTTTGATTTGCGACATCTTGTGCGTAAGTACATACAAACACACAGGCGACACAATTTTTATCAAAAATAGTATAAAATACTGCAGTCACTTTCAAACATGTTAAAATTATTATTTTACGTCCCATTACAATAACTTCACGGTAATATACCGAGAGGTTAAAAAAAACTAATTCTCTCATTGAAAAGGATTTCAAATATTAAATAAAATAATGCAAAATTGTTTAGATATGTATTTAAATTACTTTTATTTAAACATTTAACAAAACTTGGTGCACAGTGTCAACTTGGACGCTTATAGTATTAATAGACGATCGAACTTGGTACGGGCCGACAACGGACATGGTACGGCGGATCAAGTTCGCTGGTTGCAACAGACGACCGAATCTGTCAGTCTCCTTGTGTACACAGGTTGTGAACATCATGCCTCCGATTAAGCGCGCGACAATTGCAATTGTTCTAGCGGCAACGTTAATGCCGCCACAAGAAAGAAAAGAAAGGAGTGGGCAAAACTCTATTTGAAAGATCGCAATGAATTTAGTCATATGAAGTTAATAAAATCTCTTGGTAGCGAAGATCATATTTTGAATAACACTCCCGAAGAATTTCTAGAGCGTTGTTACGCGTTTCTCTGTTACAATATAACTATCTGATAGATCCCACAAACATGGGAAATCTTTATATAATACTAATACGTCACCAAGAACTTCGCGTTCTGTCAAAATTTCTGTCATGTTGCACAACCAGGGCCGTATTTAGGGGAGGGCGACCGGGGCTACAGCCCCGGGGCCACCACAAAAGAGGGGCCCCCACAATAGAGACTTTGGAAAAAAAAGTTCAAATTTCCTGAGCATCGAAAGTGATTTACTTGGGGAACTGGATTTCAGCTCGGAAAGTTCTGTTCGTTAATGCTAAAATTTAATTTCAGATAATTCTTGTTTCTGATTATATTTATATGTTTGTTAAATAATAAAAGAATCTATACTTTGTTTCACAATAAATTATTTATTGGAAAAATCGACTGAAAAAAATTGTTCATTTTATTTGGAAAATAATTTGGAGCCAGGGGGCCTCCACTCCTTTGTTGTCCCGAGGCCTCCAGACCTCTAAATCCGGCATTGTGCACAACGTTTTGAATTACAATGACGTCGTTATACGGTTATATGTATCAAGTTCGTCGTGCTGGTATACACACGCACGGATATAAGTACGACCCGGACCAAGTACGATGTGCATCCCATCAAACCGCGCGGACTCACAGACTACTGTCTAGACGAGCAGATTTGGTACGGAGCGGACCATATCCGCTGTCCGGCCCGTACCATGTTCGATCGTGTGTTAATAATTAACACATTTATCGAGAAGTAGGCGGTTCCTATTTGACGGACCCATTACAATAACTTCACCGTAATATACTGAGAAGTCAAAAAAACAAATTCTCTCATCAAAAAGTATTTCAAATATTGAATAAAATACTTCCAAAGTATTTAAATTACTTTTATTTAAATACGGCGTCAACGTTGACGCTATAGCACATTCATCGAGGAGTCAGCGGTTCGAAAGTGGATGAGACGAACTCGATCGGTGATGTCATAATATATGTAGTCGTAATCTCATTAGTGTCAGGAGTCATAACGAAACTAACGTACTCTACAAAGTGTCTCCGACACTACTCTGCTCTCATTTTATATTTAAAATTTCAGTATAAATAAATTATTCTAAGTTTTAATTTCAATTACAGTTTGAAACGGTACTCTTAATTACGACTCACTCTATGTATTATATTTAAGTAAATATAGGTTTGTACACACATATATTTTTGTAGACATAGAGTAAACAAACAAAAGTCAACATTCAAACTTCATCATTTCACCAATTTCAGTTGTGAATTAACTTTTACATTTCCATTTTTATGCTACTATATTATTTATCATAATATCGTTGCTACAAAAATATTTTACATTAGGTCGGGTAATAGTCGCACAAAATAGTTATTGTTTTGTAATTCAGTCACAAGAAAGAAAACATCACTTTATGCTTGCAAAATAGGCCCGTTTTCTACTTATATTGTTAATTTCTTTATTTAATTTGTTTGGAAAAAAAACAGTTTGATAATTATTAAGAAAAAAAAAATAACAAGCAGCATTTTGTTCTTTGTTTTGTATAATTTTTCTATGGTCATAATTAAAGCAATTAAGGTAATATTTGCATCATTATATTTTATTTTGCCCTGTACTCAACACATTATTTATAACCCTAACTATACAATAAAAAACGTAATAAATTACTCTGTAATACAAAAAATTAATTAAGAGACCTGAAACATTTTCCAGTGTTTTCGTTAATTATTTGTACAGAGTTCTATCGTACAAACTATTTTTTTACGAGTTTCTTTTGAAAACCGCAACAATATACCCATAATCAACAAAACAGTGAGAACAGAAATTTCCTCCAAGAAAACACTTCAAAATCGTAAAAAAAAACTTTTTACAGCTAAAATATTACGGAGTATCTTAGTAAACGTTTTGTAAATTTTTCATGACAAAATTTATTAAGCTGATGTTTACATCGTAACCGTAAAAAAACTGCCACTAGCATCCATAAAAAAAATACTGGCCAGTCTCTATCACAGACAATAAATGGTTATATAATCGACTGAAGTTTGATGCGACAACACACGATTTATAGAATAAATAAAGTTATAGAACATTAAACATTTAATTTTAATCAGCTCTACATTTGCTCTTCTGTGCTTCATTACTCATGCTAGTCTATTTCTCGACGAAACTAATTAGTTGAGGTAGACATAATTATTGGTATAACCTATAGCTTTACCCATCAATTGATAACTACTGAAAAAAGTTTTTATGAAGAAAAAAACATTAGCAGATTTGTTAATTTTAATTCACAAACAACAATTCCGTCACTGTCGAAAGTCAAACTCTCAGAATCAGGCTAGACGATTTAATTATTACGTCTCAAAAATTTTAATGAATAAATGGGCTATTTTTTAAGCATAATGAAAATATCGAGAATATTAAAAGTAAACTATCCGAGTAAAAAATAAAATTCAAAATACGCGTGCTGCTCATAACAGTACTATTTAGAAAATTTTGTACCTACTGTGATCGGATTTCATCAAATTATTTATTTATCTAAGGAATTTATAAATATTATTACACGCCCCCCCTCCAAGCTGAGACGTTAATGTGTTCTATCGAAAGTTCTCTACGACAACAATGACGCACATATAGATTTTTAGATTTTTCTGGAACGGTCAAGAAATCGCTCGAAGGCGTAACCCGTAGCTATAAATACGGTCTGCGTGAGCTCAGTGACATATACAGTGTGTTTAACAATCAACAAATAGTTGTGACATATTTTTTTTTTTTTAATATATATACAGTGCGCAGCGACTAAGGCTATGTGCACGAGTCTATAATATTAATTCATGGTAAGTAACTGTGACATAAATTATTTAGTCAGAACCGTAAACAGTACTGCGGTAACTGGTGAGATAAATAGATAAATGAACTGTGTAATAACTAGTACGGAGTGCGGTATAATAGACCATTGATTTCTATTATATAAAGCTGGTTTAACATAAATAATTTCTTGTTTATAGTTAAAAAATAAGTGTGCTGAATAAATTTTGATGTATTCTGTGTAGTAAAAATTTTGTGTTCATAGAAAGTGACTTGTATTCTCTATTACTTATTCTTTTATTTTATGAGATAGAATTTATTTTTTTTTTCTGTTATGTTAGAGAGAAGTAATTTTGTTTATTTATTGTTTTGTTAAACGTTTGTTATTGTAAATAAACATTTTACACCAAGAACAAGAATAGGTTTGTTACAATATATTTGAAAAAAATGTATTTGAGTCCCAAAATATTATTGGCACGTTAGTATAAATAAGAATAATTAAATAAATATAAGCATTCATTTAAAAAACGTAATATGACTTTTTAAAACTCGCGCCAAAACGTCGTTACATAACCTCTAGCGTATCGTCAGTGGCATCGCTATTCTAGGTGTAAAAAGTCAAACAATAATGTTTCTTTGGATACAAAATACACAAACGGAGTAAAATAGTCATCTTTCAATAAATTTTGATGTGGTGACGTCATTTTACGGTCCATTTCGCTTAATTTAAAACTAAGATTTTTTGAACAGAAGCCACATATTTTTAATTCAACCTTTACGTATTGCAGTTTCTGCATCTTGTGATGATTAAATATTAACATAATATCGATTTAGAAATTTCTAATTTCATCTTTGAACCTATTTTGAGAGTCTATATAGGTACTTTACATATGCTTATAGATATCTGAGGCTTTCCTGGGATTTAGAACTTATTTCTACTTTGAATGTGGTGCTTGTTTAAATGTTTCCGTTTGAAAATATATTATCAAAATAATTATCTAACGCAACAGAAACTTAAGAAGATTTTCCAAAACAATATGGAAAAATTATCATTATAACTATATAGAAATCTCGATTATGTTTTCCCCAGTTTACTTTCGATTTAGTTTGGTTAAGGAAAATATAAAAGATTTACCAATATTTCGCTAGTGGCCAACGTTTCGAAATTACATAAAAAAGGAACCATATTACTGATAAAAATATAATTTCGAAACTTTGAGCACAAGTGAAACATTGGTGTAGCTTTTTTATTGTTTCTTAATTAACATAACTTATCCTCGACGATGACATTCCATTAGAACAAACGTAAGATATCATTACATTATTTTCAGTACGGGTACAGCTCGCTGTGTGACGCTAAGTGGCGGTTCTGTTTCACAATACTCGCAATTTCATTAATACGATTTAATACGAGAAGAAAAAGTTTAAATTAATATTTATCTGGTGAATTGTTGTGATTAATTAAACCCCGTTGATATTTGCATGATAGGTAATCTTATGTTTTTTTTAAGGCATACCGCTCGATTTTGTCAAACGTCAAGTTTTGTTTCTTTTACAGCACATTTTAAAGAAAGATCAACACACATCAATTACTTTATGGATAACAATGAAAATTATCATTTTTTTTTAATATTGACATGAATCATGTTGACAATGCAACAAACATAGACGCGGCAAACAATAGTAACGAACTATGCACGAGTTTTCCACCGCGAGCGTGACATTCGGAAACAGCTTAGCTCCACCTACTTGGACATAGTCCATAGCTTGATTCAATATTGCAGGGGGAATCTTCCGTTAAAGCTACTATTAACATTACTATGAGCCAAAGTTTTCTTATATGGTATTTGAACTTTGCTAATATTCCCTTTCCATTAGCTAACGTCTAAGTATTGAGTATACAAAATATGGCGAGTCCGTTAAATATACCGTAGATTGAATATGTTGAAGTGCCTTGTTATCTTAACATTAGCTTTAACATTAATATTAACTTGAATGTGAGTTATCAAGTAGCTATCAAACTAAGTGTTCAAATCTTGTCTCGCTATTATCTGTCGACTCTCATTTTTGGTTTCAATATTTGAAACTTCACTTAAAACTGTTCATCAGTTGTTAATATGACCCTTTATTCATCCGTATAACTCTATATTTCTACCGAAAAAAAAAAACAATAATTGCAAACAAAACTTTAATCAATAAACAACAAAATACATAAGTTTTTTATGTTTACACTTTACAAAGTAACAAGAAACGATTATTTATCCATCAGTTGGATCTTTGTTAAACGTGTTTGGAGCCAAAATATTTGACAAAATATTCAAGGCGTACCTATATTAATTAAATTTAATCTAGTGAATGTATTGCTTAGTGAATTAGTTCATAGATTCAAGAAAGCTTAGATATAAATCAATCTATATAATGTTACTTAGGCATTTTTGAAAAACTCTATCAAAAATAGAGAAAAATATGTTTCGTTGCTCGCATTCTCGTAGCACCTTTTAATTTAGGCTATATGATAAATCAGACCCCATCTTTTTTACAAGCATTTGCATGCGAAATGCATGAAACAGTTCGAAAAATCTCAATTTCTATAAGACACATTCAATCTTTGATGGTATTGCTTTTAAAATTAACTAGACGTATTTTTCTCATATGACATTGAGCCAAATTTCTATATATTATTTGATCTAAATAAAAAAAGTTAAAAATAACAAATAGCGTTACCTTAGCACATATTTATATGCAGAAAAAAAAAATTCTAAAAAATTATTGGAAAACTAAATTTCTTAGTATTTTTAATATACATTTTTAAAGAAAAAAATGTTAAATATATATAATATATGTATTCTGTAAATTGAAACTTCATCGAGCTGTTAAGAAATGGTTACAAATATCGCTTTTTCGGAAACAATTTATAAGATAAAAAAATGCGTATTTTGTAATTTGTAAAGTTAAAGTTTGTGAAGCTTAATGCTTAATCTCAATTAATTAAAGCAATAGTAAAACGCCTTTTGCAATCGTAGTTTAAAATTTGCCGAAAACATTTTTTTACAATCCGAATGAACACTCTCTTTAAATATAACTAGTTCGAATATGTTAAAGTGAATTCAATTATCTTTCCATTAACATTATCATTACCATGATTGTGAGCTGTAATGTAACGAAGCTGCGGATGGCTGGCATAGAGGTCATGTGATCACTAAGACTTAATCCACGTTCCAGAGGATTACAACTACCACTTGGCGGTCGACGACATCTTAGCACATCAATATTTAAACAGACCGCTGGTTTAAACCGCACGGTCACACATATATATATATGCACAAATACACACGCACTTGTATTGTTTTCAGTATTAGTGTCCCACAGGGCTGCAATGTTAACTGCAGTTTAAAACAACGATAGTTGCCGTTAAATATTTACCTTAACGTTTTAAAATATGTATTGTATCTGCAGTGTCGCACTACAGATATCCTAGAAAGTTGGAAAGAGGGATGGCTAATTTAATTATTAATTTGTATATTGAGAGTAAAAGCAGTACCTATATAGTAACGGGACAATATACAAAAGAAGTAAAAAAAAGATTACATAAGTATACATGCATATGTTTTATTTTGATACTAAACACACTTTTCTACAAAAACATTTAATAATGATAACTAACAATTCGCGTATTTTGTAGCAAATATATCCTCCCGAGCATCTGATATTCAATAGACAGCTACATTCGAAATATAATTGATGGATTTAGTTACGAAATAAAATGGAGCGGTAATTCTCCTGGGAAATTTTAGGAAACTGAAAAAATCAGTCTTAGTAATAAGATAACTGACTTATTTCCAAAAGTATAATAATGAATTGACATTACGCTTAATGTATAATAAATGCAAGCTGAACTGCCTTTAAAATTGTTTATGAATGACTAATGCTGAGTTGTAGAAGTGATTGTCAGAAAATTTGATTTGACAACAACCTTTTTAAAGTAATTTTTTCCACGCATTTTGATCTCAAATCTGCTTAAAAAGTGTTTTTTTTTATGTAAAATAAATCATTGTGAATACAATCTAATGTTCTACATGGCTGAGAGTTTGACAACATTAGACTGTTCCTGCATAATATAAAAAAACAGTAATTATATGATCACAGTGTAAGGTTATTGTCAACTCAGATTTTTTGACAATTCGGCATAATACTCTATTGGGGTGTAATAAGTCAATTAACCAATAAGGTAGATTTTTCGCGAATCAAATTTAGACTCTTTCAATAACAACTATTTTATATTTCTGCCACGAACTCCAAAGAGAAACTCTATACCCAAGGACAGTAATAGTAACTGCAATAATAATTTTTATTGAAACCAACAACCGAGAATAACATGCTATATTTTACACACCATAAAAGTAGCACTGTGTAACAGTGCCCTGACAAAAAAATAGTCAGCCAATAATGTATCAATAAAAGAAAAATTCACTGGAAAAAAAGAAAACTTATTTGTTAAAAGAATCAATTTCGTTGTAAGTATATGAAGTTATTGTTTAGAAAAGTATATGCATATTCTCATTATTTTAATTCAGTGTCAGTGTGGATATAATTTCAAAGTCTTTCTAAATTGATGCTCGATATCTGTGGTGGTGTAACACACTAGGTGACCTCGCAGTAGATGGATTTACGTCTATCGTTTATATTTTTTGTAGTTTTTTCTTAATAACAAAAAGGGACCTCTTTGAATAGAATTTGAAACAGTTTTTCAGTTCAGCTTTAATAACAAAAAAAAAAAAAACAAACAAATCCTGACTCCATCTATCTATAAATATATTTTTTTTCATTTCTAGAAACTAGACATTGAAATTCTGTAGTAAATCTGTTAATTTAAAGTTATAAACGCGAATTATATTATAATTCAAAATTAATTTTCGTGGAAGTGGAAAATTCAACTTTAAACAATTAGTTGATATCGTGGATTAAACTTATATAAAGCAACCAATTTTATAAACAGCAATAAAACAACATTATAAAATTATACATTTATTTGGTAGACTTTATATTTATTTTCTATTTTCAACATAGGTATAACGTAATTTTAAAACGTTATTTATAAATACATTAAGTTATCTACTAAATTGTACACCAGTAATATTTTTCTACTAGCCACATTGCTATATTGATAATATTATTAAAATAATTGCCAAAAAAGGGACTGATGATGCTGACTGCTATCTTCAATGCTATACTTAGAACCAGCTACTTTCCTGACCAGTGGAAAATTGCTCAAATTGTGGTTATTCCAAAACCCGGTAAAGACCCTAAAGAACCGACCTCATACAGACCAATTAGTCTACTGCCAGTAATATCTAAATTATTTGAAAAAATGTTGCTTAAGCGTATTAAACCGATCTTAATAGAAAATAACATTATTCCGGACCATCAATTTGGCTTTAGAAACCACCACGCCACAATAGAACAAGTTCATAGAGTAACCAACATAATCAGGAATAGCCTTGAAAACAAAAATTACTGCTCCGCTGCATTCCTCGATGTTAGCCAAGCATTCGATAAAGTTTGGCATGATGGCCTTCTCTTCAAACTCAAAACCAATATGCCATCTAAAATTTACAAAATATTGAAATCCTACCTGTCCCATAGATACTTCCAAGTCAAGTTTCAAGATGCCTACACCAAACTGTTCCCAATAAAATCTGGAGTACCACAAGGAAGCGTCCTGGGCCCAATGTTGTACACGCTGTTTACAGCTGACCTGCCAACAAACGACATAACAACAACAGCGACATTTGCAGACGATACCGCCATACTATCTGTAGATTCAGATCCAGAAACCGCCTCAGAACAGCTTCAAGAAAGTTTAAATCAGATTCACGAATGGTGCCAAAAGTGGAGAATACAACTAAATCCTACCAAATCCACCCACATAACTTTCACACTAAATAGACAAACATGTCCTGTTGTCACACTAAACGACACCGAACTTCC
The DNA here is from genome assembly GCA_963575645.1 of Xanthostigma xanthostigma. Classification (NCBI taxonomy): domain Eukaryota; kingdom Metazoa; phylum Arthropoda; class Insecta; order Raphidioptera; family Raphidiidae; genus Xanthostigma; species Xanthostigma xanthostigma. Next base: position 27,535,562 of record OY754471.1, read on the forward strand.
ACAAACTGACGAAGCGAAATACCTCGGAATGCACCTCGACCGACGTCTGACATGGCGAAACCATATTCTTGCCAAAAGAAAGCAGCTAGCTATAAAAAGAAAAAAAATGTGGTGGCTTATAGGAAGAAAATCTCCATTAACAATGGAAAATAAGCTGCTGCTCTATAAAGTGATCTTAAAACCAATATGGACATACGGAATACAGTTATGGGGTACAGCCAGTAAATCTAGCACTGCAATAATTCAACGCTTTCAGTCAACCACACTGCGCATGATAACAGATGCACCATGGTACGTTACCAACGACACTCTTCACCGCGACCTCATGACGCCAACAGTCAAAGAAGAAATCCGACGACTCAGCACCAGATATCAGGATAGACTGCAAAACCATCCCAACCAGCTTGCCATTAATTTATTAGACAATAGTACAACAACATACAGACTAAAAAGACACCATGCACTCGACTTACCGGACATAGAATAATTATAAATTATGAAATACGTTGAGTGCCGCCATTGGGCGACATCTCTCTCTTGCCAAGTTTATCATCATCTTAGTTTATAGTCTGTATTGACTGATTACTAATTAGGCGAATATTAGAGAAAAAAAAAAAATAATAAATGTCTGATATAATAAAAAAAAATATATTAAGAACACATCACTCGTAACAAGAATCAAAGAAATTGGATCTTTTGATTAACATGAAGATTCAAGATATTTTAACTACAGTAAACCTCCAACAACGGAACTTACTACAATCCATAAATAGATTTAACAACAAAATCATAAAGTACCTATCTGAAGATGCAAATATATCTTTGCGAAACGTAGTATGTAATTATTGACTAACAAAGTTTTTATTCTTTGTAACAAAAAATAAAAAATGGCTGACATATAATAAAAAAAAAAAATATTAGTATCGGCGATTTTATGTATTGGACATTATCATGACACAAAATTTATAAAATATAGGTTTTCTTTGTATTAAAAAAGTCATAATTTGGTAATATTTAGATTTGGAAAAGAAGATTATTATTTTATCAGCCCTGAAATAATACGTTCTAGTAATGCCGGGGGCAAATCTATGAGATTACGCCCCGCGGTCGCCAAAATCAAGACTGTGGGATCACTGTACAAGCTTTAGTGGTTTTCTCAAATCCTCTCCTCTGTCTACTAGGTACAGGTTGTCTTTCTACAAAAGAGATTCTCCTAACTGTAGACGCACGGTCTCTTTCCAGACATACGCACGTATTTCCAACACACAACTGCAGAACTACGTTATTCTCTCTACTGTATACGGCCGGTTTACTTTGTATTGCTTGTTCGGTGTCAGAAGTAGGATGAGAATCATCTCTTCTCCTAGAACATGTGTGTATATCACACAGTAAAGTCAGATTCATACTGACAAAACAGTGTTTCTGGTGCAAAATTTGAACGTAGAATGTGAAGTTCCTGCCTTGAGACACTTTCAAGGTCCGAATAAGTATGTCCTTTGCAACGATTCGAGCGCACTTCAGGCTATGCAGTGTCCATATCCCAGCCACACTCTAATCTGTCTTATTCAGGATAAGATATATTCCCTGAAGAGAGGTGAAACCATCGTCCGGTTTTGTTGGATTCCCGGTAACATGGGAATCGTGGGAAATAAACTAGCTGACAGTGCAGCTAAAGACGCTGCAATTGACGGTCAAAACGTGCTTTGCGTTATCGGTGACGATGTGAAGAACGGACTTATTACAGCCGTCCAGGAGCTCTGGAAGGATGAATGGAGTGCTGTCGTTGAAAACAAATTAAGAATAATTAAACCTACAGTTGACCCATGGCTTACATCTTACCGTGCCTCCAGATGGGAGGAAGTGGTTCTTACTCGGCTTCGCATCGGTCACTGTAGGTTGACATGAGACAAGGATTCTTGATGGCACGCGAGGAACCGCCATACTGTGAGACGTGTGACACTCGAATCACCGTCTCACATATTTTAATTGAGTGTGTCCAGTTTAGGGACACACGACAGCAGATCGGATTGTCAAGTGATCTGTCTGTGATTTTAGGGAATGATTTAGGAAAATGTCGATCTGCTGTTTCGATTTTTAAAAGAGACCGGCCTTGATCGATTTCTTTGATTTTATTTATTTATTTGTTTTTGTTAGTTGTTATTGTTTATTGTTAATTTTTACCTTTTTTTAAATGTTGTTATTTTTATGTTCATAGAGTCTATACAACTCTTTTTCTGTTAACAATTGTTGATTTTTTGTTTTTTATTATATAGACGCTGATGACCTCAGCTGTTGAGCGTCTATAATTCACAATCACTCTCTCTCTCGCGAACTTCCCAAATGCGCTTTAATATGTTGGCAATATAATGTAGAACTATTGAGCGTAAGTTTTTCATTTTCGCTAGTTTAAGTTGCTTTTTGTGAGCATCATATAATTGGCAAAATCTCAAACCTGGATACTAAAGTTCCACTGGAAAGCCACGTTTGAGATATGGTTTGTGTGCAGACTGCTCACCAAAAACAACTGTAAACTAGCGAAAAGAAAAAAGGTGTTTTTCCGCAATTCATAGTTCATAGTTAACACCTTCATTTTTGTTTTAAGGTCTGCGGCCTAATATTAATAGGTTATCTAGCTCATGCCGGAAATGATCCAATCCACTATTCCATATATCAGTTTTGGACTGGGTTGTACCATAATTGGAGTACTTAAAAACGATAGACTAACTGGAAGGTGGTCAGAACTGAGTTTAGTAAGTACTTGAAGGTATACAGGATGTGGACATATCTAGATTTTCGATTCGATTTAGGTCTATAGGGGGTCAAATGATAAGTCAGTTTGTATATCATTTTTTTATGACTTGTTCGAGTCGAATTCATTAGGATTGTTAACAGTGTAACCCCAGAGGTTATAGTTGCTGTTGATATACTTAACAAGTATAATAGGTTGTCCTGTGCGAAATATTTCGTTTAAATCTGCTTTGCGTATATTTTCTTGCATAGTTGCAGATATGCAGATACTAGACTAGTCGGAGAAGTATTTTCCAAATGAATTTCTCTACCAACAGCTTCAAAATGAAGTACATAAGTGAGAAATATTTGGTAAAATTTGTGAAATTGTTAGTTAATAAATATTTCTAAATCACTTATTAGCGCCTGATAGTTATCTGCGTTATGAACAAATATTGGTGGAATTTTAATTTTATTTATAACCGTTGGAATGTTTTCATTGTCGTGAATTTCTTCATTTTCCCTAAGTAAAGAATATTTATGTTTAACAGTTATATTATATCTACTGGCTATTTTGTATCGGGGGTAACCTTATACGTCTAGGACGTTTTCTAAATAGTGATGTGTCGTCAAAAAAACCGCTCGAATTTTCAGCAGGAGGATCTAATTAGTTAGCTGCGTCGTTGTTGCCGGGAGGGGCTATTCAATCTTTATTATGCACTTATAACTAGTAAACTACATACCATTAGCAAAACTACAAAGTAATTAATTTAAAAATTAAATGTTTATTTGTGTCACTATGAACGTTCGATTAAGACTGAAACGATCATTGCGATCAACGTTCCACTGGTGCGCAGAAAATCCGGAAAAAGCTGTTTTAGAAATGAAATTATTGAGCTCTAAAAGTCAAAAATTTCAGAATCGTTATGTCATACATCTCAAATAAGCATATTGAATAATTAATTGCAAAACGGCAAATATATGCCAAGCAAGTGTATAAGCAATATCGGAGGAGAACTTTTAAATATTTTAATATTTCTGATTTCAATGCTATACAAAAAAAAAAAAACATCATAGTCGGATCCGTTTTGAAGGCTTTAGAAGTTTTGATAATGCTTCATTGACTCGATAATCAGAAATGTTTCACAGAAAAATAAGGAACTAAACTCATAACTACTAGATGTTCTTTGTGCATATTATTTGCACATGAACAATTATATTTACTTGGTGCACACATTGAATGAACTGTGTACATCTCATGATTCGTTTAAATATGTATTTGTTTTTAGTCTGCTAATTTAATTTATCACCGTACGTTATGAAGGTGATTTTTGTACGTCATAATAAAATATTAATCTTTTTCTAATACTAGAAGTAAAAAGACATTTTTGTTTATTTTAATTCCGCGAATCTATAAAACTCACGGTGAATATTTATTTTTTAGAAGCTGTATTATAGCAATATTATTGTTATGAAATATGTGTATAGTGTATACAAATTTTAAAATTAAACTCAAGATTCCTGATCGATTAATTATATACATTATACATTAATTAATTGTTGAAGGAACTGAAAGATTATCACTGTTAGGTACTATCAGCTACAGATACCACCAGAATAAAATGGCATACCTTCACCCCACTAACTTTCTCCCTCAACGACATTTTATTGATGAGCAAAAATCTGTGGTTTTCTCGAGACAAATTAGTGGTGATGTGTTGTAGGTCTGAAATTTAAAACGTTAGAGCCATTTTCGAGAAAATGATAATTCCTGATATTTGAGTTATTGTGAAAAACCTCCGACGAATCTCTCATAAACTCTAAATTTGATCTCGATACTTCTAATGATGTTCAGTCGAGCCTCTGCAATTTTGGACGGATGGTCAATGGAATAGACAGCTAAAACTTACTTTTATAGTATGTAAATTGTGGTAATCATAGACGTCTAAATCCGTCGAAATAGATTTTTTTTCATCATTACAATATTTCCTTCATTCCTATATTTACTCCAAAATAAGCGTCAAAATTTTTATCTATGAATTCCTACCTGATAAACTAAGCACCTAAAATAATATGCATAGTGCACACCTTTTAATTTGAACTAAAAATTAAATAATAATTGATTTCTACTAAGTTATATTGAAAATTTAAAAAAAAAACTTTACTTGAAATCTCTTTGATTTCTAGACTTCCGTACCCCCAAAGAAAGAACCTTTAAAGGATCATTTCGTTGTCCATCTGTGTGTCTGTCAAAACCCTTTTTTTAAGGAGCTCGTGTAGATATCAAGTTGAAATTAATATCAAATACTCAGGTCTGCAATCTCTTGAAACTGTGAAAAAATCAAACTTCTAAGTCAACGCTATCAAAAGATAGGAACGTTTATGCCGCATATTTTGACACTCGCAAGGAAATAAAAACCTATAGGGTACTTCCCGTTGACCTAGAATCATGAAATTTGCCAAGAAGCAATATCTTATAGGTAACACAAGTAAAGGAAAAATCCTTCAACTGTAAATTTGTAGTTAGGTACATCACAAAAAATATATTTTTTTTATACTGATCACTCACTTATGAAAACCTTTAAAGTTTCCCGTTATCTAGAATCTTGTTTGGCGCGAAAAAAAGAAAAAAATCCGAAAATCATAAATTTCTTATTCTAAATAGAGTTACTACATGCCAAATTTAATTTTTATGAAATAACGGTACGGAACCCTCAGAGTGCGAGTTCTACTCGCCTTTGTCTGTCTTTTTTTCTAAATATGGACTGATAAACTCCACATTACTCTATTGTACTCAATTTTACTGACAAGAACATGGTGAATTTGAAGCGAAATGACATTTTTCTAATTCCTCAGAGCTATAAAATTCTCGGTTGTGAGTGTGGCTTTAGAGATGAGTGTATAAACCCGTACCGTTATATCACTTCATCCGCCCGAAGCGAAGTGCAATTTCGGCCGGATTTGTTTTATACATAAGAGATAATTATTATTTGTTATTGCCGGGTTGTTGGGTACACGGTCGACGGTCGGATATGGACGGGTATGCTGGCGACGGGGACTCACGACTCATGAGTCACGACACTTATCACATGTAACGTGCAAGTATATCACCTCTATACCCTTCTACATATTATATAGTATTATGTGTATGCGAACATTGCGTTACGTTATTGTTCCTCAGTTTATAGAAGAATGAGCAATATAATTCTACTTATTTACTGTACTTTTTTGTAAATAAATTGTACCTTCACTTAAATTTTCTCTATTATTACTTATTACAATTATTGAAAAACAAAACAAAATCTAAAATTTAAGTAAATTTTTGTTTTTTGGACACTAATATAAAAGTATATTGTTGATGTCGCAGAAAGTGATCAGGTACCTACTGTAGAATTTAACAATAATGAGTATTTTTTTGAGTTCCGTACCTCAGAATAAAAACAAAAAACGAAATCCTTATAGGATCACTATGTCGTTCGTCTTTTTGACTGTCTATCCGTTAAGACAACTTTTCTCAGGGTCGGCTATAGTTATCAAGTTAAAATTAATATAAAATACTGGGGACTATCATCGCATTACCCTGTAAAAAAACAAGCTTCTAAAATATAACTCAATGCAGTAAACCAAATACGGTCTTTCAAAAATCACGTATTTTGGTAGTGACAAAAAACTTATTGAGTATACTTCTTGTTGACCTGTAGAGTCTTTATTATCTACAGAGAATCATTTCTCATTCTTGGTCAAATAATTAGTTATTAGCTGTTTACGAAAATATTTCTCTATTTTTCATAACCTAAGTTACTCCTTATGACATCAGCCACCTGCCAGTGGGAAATCCCGTCAAAATCGATCCCGTCTTTTCGGAAATTAGCCGGATTAGACAGACAGACAAAAAACAAATTTATCTTGCACTTTCGCGTCCTTTTTATTTATTAGTGAAACAGATAATCAAACTGACATCGTTATTATAACAAAAAAAAGCTGAGAATAGGATCCCTGGACTTTCTGATCCTTTTTCTGGTTGTATTTTTTCACATATTCAAAAATGTGTAGTAATGAAATTTTTAAAGATGTAATAATGAAAAACTTTTTGTTTGAGCCCTTTTTGTTGTATATCTAATAACTCTTGAGATTTTTGCAGAAACAAATCTATTGAATCAGATTTATCACCCCCATTGCCATCAGAGTATAGGTTTCACGTGCCTCAATATCTATATATTTTATCAATATAAAGAGTTCCTCTATGCCAAATTTCATGCTTTTATCATGAAGTGCTATATTTGGTCTCATCTGTTCCACTATATGTACCGTAATTATTATTGCATGATTTGAACGCGATCCACTAATCAATTTTGTTTTTTTGTGCATGGCAGGAATTTGACTGTCAAAAATTTATAGATGTAAATGTTTGTTTTCTGAAGACATGACTTAAAATTGCAATGCCTTATTTGTTTTAAAATAGACTGACAAATTATATTATATTTAAAAACCAAGGATAATAAATCACATCAGCAACAGTGTATCATCAAGTCTTTTTCTATCTCTATTTATGATATTATATATTTTTTCATATTTTGCCACGAAAACGAAGAACTTTATACGACAATATTATCAGAAGTTTTTCAGTTTTTTTAGAAGAAAAACTAATTTTCTAAAAAGGTGACAAGAGTCATTATGAAGACTGTTCTTCACAGAAACTGTTTAACTGTTTTTAGGGTTCCGTACCCGAAGGGTGCTCAAACGGGACCCTATTACTAAGCCTCCGCTGTTCGTCGGTCTGTCTGTCAGCGGGCTGTATCTCAAGAACCGTAATAGGTAGAGAGTTGACATTTTCACAGAGTGTTAATTTCTATTGCCGCTAGAACAACAAATAATTAAAAACCCTCCAAAACTCCCAAAAGAGGAGCAAACTAAGTGTTTGCTTATAATTCGCTCAATTTAAATCAGATCGTTTCGAGACCTATCTTAACGAAAGCGGAGAAAATTTTACATAGATTTTGTATAACAGATTTCGTCGAAACACTTTTTTATACAGCTTTATATAGAAATATAATGTAGGTACATTATAAATTCAATTTTGTCTAATCCATAGAATACACCGGGATCGTCTGTCTTCGTTTGTTGCATACTGTACAATTGGAATTTAAAAATTGCGTATGTTCTGTCTTAAAACAAAAAGATTGCATTTGTTCAAAAACGAATGTCATTTCAAATATTAGTCTTTTGACATTAGTATTTTGTGAAATGCAACGCCTTCTGAGTTAACGATTTGAATAACTAATTAATTATTAGAACATATTACTTTGACAGATGCAAACGTCATTTTCGACATTTTTACCATTCCAACACCATGGATGGGCGAAATAAAACCAAATTTTGGGAGGATGAATGATATGCAAATATGAAGAGGCCTCTTGTTTTTGAGAGACGTCGGCGCAAGCGCAAAATAAATATATATTATAATGTTGTTTTTATAAGATAATAGTATACTTTTCATAACGGCTTATTATTTTGTTTTACAGGAGTTTGGAAAAAAATATAAGGCTGTTTTTTATATAATAACGGTATACTTTTCATAACGGTTTATTATTCTATCTATGTTTACAAAAGTTTTGTAAATTTTGGGAAAAAGTGGCGCATGAATTTTTCGTAAAAAGTTTTTGGGGGGGAATAGGCGACCCATGCGCAGAAGAGATATGTGCTACAACATTGTTTTTATATAATAATGATATATTTTATAATGGTTTATTATTCTGAAGTTTTATATTTTTTTTTGAGGGAAATCGGCGCATGCGCAAAGGAGATATTTGCCATAACGTTGTTATTTGATATTAATGGTATATTTATCAAACCTTCATATTATTTTATTCTACAAGAAATTTTTGTAAAAAAAGTGTTTATAATATAAAAACGCCGGGGTAAATAATGTAAAATTTCACGCATTCAAATTCTTGAACTACTTGCATACTCCCACTGGTTACATATTGTTATAGCGCCTCTCTTGTTTCTTTTACAAAAGTATTTAAAAAGGACATAGTATACGGAACCTTTCGTGTGCGAGTCCGACTCACACTTGACCGGTTTTTTTTCTGATTGCAAAATAAATCAGCAATAATAAAAATATATAAACTTAGTAATTTATTTTATTCTTTTTTATAAGGTTTTCACTTTCCCTCACAAGCATTTATTCTAGTTTTACTGATATTATAAAGTTGTTAATTTCTAATTCTGTTTGTCAACTTATAAATTCTGTAAATAACTTAGACACTACTCAATCGTCATGCCGCCAAACCAATTACAGCTATAGAACTCTTGTATTCTGTAGCTAATGTATTTTATACGGAAACTTTCATTTCAGTATTAATTTCCAAGTTACAATAATAGTAACACAATATTTGTCGGGCGTAAGTAAAACACGTCAAATATCTTGCTACAAATACGGGCACGTGATTTCAATATATATGTTGTCGGCAATTTTTAGAAAGTTAGGAACGCTTCCACTTTTATACTGTTTTCAGTTGGATTAGATTTTATTTTTGCTGCCGAATATAAATAGTCATTTCAATGCCGAGATTACTTTTGGTTTAGCAGAGAAATAATCAGGAGAGACAAAAAGGAAATACTTTGAACTGATACATGATAAGAGAATTATCATATTGTTCACTTTACGGTATCTCATTTTCTAATTTAGTTTAGAAATCGCGTGAAGAAAACTCAACCTGCTTTACATTTTCGTTTACCTACTACTCACCACAATTTTCTCGCAATATAATATATAAAACTCGGGAAGAAGCAGGCTTTTAAAAGAATTTTTCACATCAGTTCAGTAGTTTATGAGATTATCTGCTGCAAGTATAATAACTTTTCCTTGTTATATAATGTTTGTATTAAAAAGCTAATTAAAAGATATATTAATCATTTTTTGAAATTAAATAGGTATCTATTATTATTTTTTCCAAAAAAAATTCAAGATGTATAATTTGGGAGTTCATTTCCTCTTTACCAATCGTCTTGTGATAATAATAATAATAATAATAAATGCCTTTATTTATCACATCCTCTGGATTGTTATGATTTATAATTTATATATTTTTATTTAAAAGAAAATATGTCCGGAAAATTTCTATTCCTTTAAAAAAAATCCAGTCAATTGGGCGACGGGACCATTCCAACTTCAAAAATGTTGACATTTGATTATAATAAATAAAATAAAAATTTCTGATATCGCGTTAGGTGACGCTGGTAATGGCTAGTATTCAATATGATATTAACTATTCGTTGCCATGGTTTTCTACATAATATGTTCCACGTCATGTAAACAAAATTAATCAAAGCATGCCTAACTAGTTTATTTCTGACAGATCCATAAAACAAAAGAGCGACTGATTTTTTTTAATTTTCAAAATATTTCTGAAACTATAAAGTTTAGAAAAAAAAATTAACAAAACTTCTTGAAAAAATAAATAGAATAATAAGCCGTTATGAAAAGTATACCATTATTATATAAAAAACACCGTTTTAGCATATCTTCTGCGCATTCGCCGATTTTCCCCAAAAACAAGAGGGCTCTTCATGTTTGCATACCAAACATCCTCCCAAAATTTGGTTTGAATCCGCTCATCCGTTTGACTTGTATCGTGTTCACAGACAAACAGACAAACAGACTAACAGACAAACAAACTAACAGACGCACAGAGTTTTTCCAAAAATATGTTTTTTCGATTTGAAGGACCTCAAAACGGAAAGATATTGTAAAATTTTTGAAAAGTTATTTTTGACCTAAACTAGTACCATTCCCCACTTGTGGGTTGGAATGGTAAAACATAAATGTGAATGTCCATTTATGTTTTACCATTCACGGAAAAAATAACTTTTTATCATATTTTGACATAAGAAGTATCATATAAGCATTAAATATAAGTATGACAAAACTTTCAATAGAAATATATATTTTTATTAGATTATTACAAAAAAAAAACAAATAAAAATGTTTGTCTCTTTTTATTTAAGTTACTGGTACTTTTGTACGCTTAAGTACAACGGGCTAAATTGTACAGTATCAAGATTCAAGATAAAGGCAATAAAATGTACTAAAACGTTGACCGATAAAAAATTTAACAAGCAGTATATTATTTTTTATTGCCTTGCATCCAGGTATTTAAATGGGTTCAGTGTGCAAAGATCGTGCCATCAGACCTAAGGCTTAGAATGTCCATAATCAGGAATTGTCGGTGCCATATACATATTTTTGAATATGTACGCAGCTCGTAGTGTGTGCGTGGTCTCAATGTGTACGTATGCATAGTTTGGTGCGTGTCTCTATTTAAAATTAGTTTTAGTTCACATCGCATTTGCATTTGTGTGATCTATACATAAACTTAGTATATATGTAACCGACCTTGTATATAAAGGATTCGAGCGCTTGCTGAATTTAGATTTGTTGTTGTTGTGTTTTATTATTATTGTTTCAGGTTTTCAAAAAGGCTTCATAAATCACAGTACTACACGTTTTCTAGTAATATACATGAATACTCTTTTGTGATGTGGTTTATAGTGTTTAATTTAATTTGAGTTTAGTAAAATTGTGAACAACATATATTCATTAATCTTAAGTGCAAAAACAATCAAATTAAAAAGTTGACGTAGCCAGAAGAAGGAACTATTTTGAATGTCTCAATTATTTAATGTTATTTTATTGCTTATTTTAGATCACATGTTAACTAATAAAATTATTTATATTAGATATCGTGTCCATCGAGATAATAATTAATAAAAAAAAACGCAGGATTGTGAACAAAAATTATATTTATTGATGTACGACGGTTCGTCTATAGATTTAGACTTTTTAAAGTACAATAAAAAAAATTTTGTATGAAAAAGTCTAAATATTAATCTATATTATTTCGTCACTAGAATTTCGTTAGTTGGCCTGGTGAAATTTAGTTACTAGAATTTTGCTTAAAATGCATGTTTCACATCTGCCAAGTGTCCCACGACGGCTTCTAATTGCTTTTAATTTTGCAAGGTTATTTTTTTTCGCTTCATCAGATTTATAAATAATAGGGTTTTGAAGAGTACTACTAAATAAAACAATTTATGGATTATCAGTTTTTATTCTCTGAACAATATAAAACGGTAGGAATATTTATTTTTATATACCTAAGTATAAACTATACCTATATCAAATGGAATATCAAAAAACTGTCTTTGTTAAAGTTGTAGGTCGATCTAAGCATATTAAAAGTCAATAAATAATATCAATGTCCACCAATGGATTTTTATTTTTATACACGCCTCTACATCTTTTGCGGTGCTGATGATGATTATGAGAAATGATATTTTATTTATTTTTACAAATAGAAAAAATATACAGTATGGTTTTTCATATATCTAAAACTAATGAAAGAATCGGATTGTAGTTTGTTTTCAATATTTTTTTTTTCACTTTCCAATTTTAGATTATTTCCAAAACTTGGTGTATATAACGGGTCACAAATCGTTTCTTATACCAGTTTAATAATTAATACATATTAAAAATTTCATTTTGAAAATAAAAATCAATTTGCCAACAACTAGAAAATTAATGATTTTTAGATATAAAAAAGACGTGTTAATATTTTTTGTAAGACAATGAAAATTTAAATTATAAAATATTATGAGAATATAGGAATTCGTAATAGGTAAATCACGGTTTATTCATTTACTAGTTTCAAAAATTGCCATAATACAATCATATTAGGTATAGTTATTAAATCTAAATCGAATTTTGAAAGAAAATAACCATTTTTGTCAAAAAAAAACATAGAATTTATTAATATAGTATACGTTTTTAGTGCTATATTACATAAACTGTAAATATTTCTCTTAAAATCACCGCATTTGTTTTCAACATGTAATGAAATAAAAATCTACCACCAGCTGCTTTGTGTAAGATGTACGAGTAAAGCTGGATTTGCACAAAGCTATAAAGATGCACATAATTATGACAAAAATACAAACTGTGTATATTTGAAAAATTTCTAAAAGTCAAATTTCTTAGCTACTCATTTTACCATTCCAGCACTATAAGTGGGGAATGGTAAAATTTAGTTTTCAAAAATTTTCAATATTTTTTTTATTTTGAGGTCACCCTAATTCAAAAAACATATTTCTGTAAAAAGTTTCTGCGTCTGTTAGTCTGTGAACACGATGAAGGTCAAACAGATAAGTGTAATGTATATAGAAATCCGCCTTTATTATTGTGTAATTTATAATTTTGTATATATTACGTAAGTTACTTCTCTATAAAATAAGTTGTAAATTTGTAAAAGAAATCAGTTGAGTTTAGTTTAAAATAAAGTCTTTTCAATATTAAAATAATTATGTACGCGTGTATTCATTAAAACACAACAGTTTTGGCGACGAGGATAAAAAGATAAAAAGATAAAAAGTCGAAGTCGAAAAGAAATTATCGTCTGTAAAGTCATAAGTCAAATTAAGTCGAAATAAAATGTCAGTAACGTATCACATTGGTGAATTCAGTCCGTCGAAAGAGGATATCAGTTCATATCTCGAACGTTTTGAACAATTCGTACTCTGTAGTTCGTCGAACGAAGCAGTAACCGACAAAATGAAAGTCTCGATGTTGATAACATTCATTGGTCCAGAGTCATACAACGTGTTGAAAAACTTAACAATACCAGATTTGCCCAAAAACAAGAAATTTGAAGAACTAACGAAGCTACTGAAGAATCATTACACACCTACCAAACTGATAATATCAGAACGTTTTCGTTTTTATAAACGCAATCAAAATGAAAATGAAAGTATCAGCGAGTACACGTTGGAGTTGAAAAAGTTAGCAAGTACTTGTAAATTTGAAGGTCATCTGAATGACGCATTGAGAGATAGATTCGTCTGTGGGCTCTTAAATGAGAATATTCAACAAAAATTGCTACTTGAAGCTAATCTAACGTTTGAGTCAGCTTGCACTACAGCTTTAAACATTGAAATGGCTGTAAAACATTCAAAGAATATGGTCCGTCCGTCAACAGAAGTCAGCAAGATCAGCAGATCAAGAGAGTCAGTCAATAGGAAGAATTACGAAAGATCACAGTCGTCTAGTTACGTAAAGAGTTGTCGTAGATGTGGAAAAAAAGGATTACATTTGTCAGAAAACTGTCCTGCAAAAGATTGGACTTGTTTTTCCTGTAATAAAAAAGGTCATACATCAGTCGTTTGTAAGTCTAAGAATAGTCAAAAACCCAAATTTGTGAAAACTGTCGAAGATAATCCAGAGTCAGAGTCGTCATTATATTCAAGTCAAGAGTCACTGTCAGTCAATTCGTTGTCGATAAATAAATTTGAAAATGAAAATGGAAATAATCCGTTAACCGTATACGTCAAAGTCCAAGGAATAAAAATAAAATTTGAAGTCGATTCGGGAGCAAGTGTCACTATAATACCAATAAAAATGTTTAAGAAATATTTTTCAAAAGTCAGTCTGTCACCTGGTGAATATAACCTAAACACAGTAAATGGTCAGAAGCTAAAAGTCGTCGGTCAAACACAAGTCGTCGTGTCAATAAATGAAAGTATAGAAAAGAAATTAAATCTAATTGTCGTGAATGAAGATATTAAAATGCCGTTGCTAGGTCGTAGTTGGTTGGATAAACTAATTCCTAAGTGGAGAAACCAAATTGTAGAAATCAAAGAAATTGAACATGAAAAAGTCGATGAAAATTTTTTACGTCAAGTCAAATCACTATTTCCGAATATTATGAGTAACAAACTGAATACTTGTATAAATCACTTCACTGCAAACATTGTCTTAAAAGAAGATGTTGTTCCGGTTTTTCATAAACCTTATTCAATTCCTTTTGCCTTAAAATCTGAAGTCGAACAGGAGATAAGAAGACTTTGCGAAGAAAATATAATAGAACCTGTCAGTCACAGTAAATGGGCGTCTCCAATAGTCGTGGTTCCAAGAAAAAATGGAAAAATAAGGATTTGTTGCGATTTCAAAAAAACTTTGAACCCAAATCTGAAGATAGATTACTATCCGATACCAAAGTTAGAAGACATCTTTTCATCCTTAGCTGGAGGAAAATATTTTGTGGTTCTAGATTTGTCGAATGCTTATTTGCAACTGCCTGTCGATGAAAGTTGTAACAGTTTAACAATTAATACGCACCTTGGTCTCTACAAATTTAAACGCTTACCTTATGGATGTGCATCAGCGCCTGCAATTTTTCAGAGCGTTATAGATCAAGTAATACATGGTTTAATTAATACTGTTGCATACTTAGATGACATCTTAATCTCGGGATATTCTCTTGAAGATTGTCAAAATAAAACTTTGCAAGTATTTGAACGCTTAAGCAAGTATAACATTAAAGTCAACATTGAAAAATGTCAATTTTTTAAAAAACAAGTAAATTACTTGGGACATTCAATTACTGAAAAAGGAATTCATCCTACAGTTGATAAAATGGATTCAATAAAGAATGCTCCGATTCCCCAAAATGTCACGCAACTGAAGGCATTTCTTGGGTTAATAAATTTTTATCATAAATTTCTACCAAATTCAGCTACAGTTTTGAAGCCACTCTACAATTTAACAAAAAAGAACAGCAAATTTATTTGGTCGACTGATTGCCAACAAGCTTTCGAAGATGCTAAACAATTATTATTAAGTAACAATGTGTTGACACATTTCGATCCAGAAAAACCGATCATAGTAAGCTGTGATGCGTCAAGTTTTGGCGTGGGAGCTGTTTTAAGTCACGATATCGATGGAGAAGAAAAACCTGTGTTATTTGCTTCATGTACACTAACCGAACGTGAGCAAAAATTTTCTCAATTAGAAAAAGAAGCATTAGCTTTGATTTTCGCATTGAAACGATTTCATCGCTACCTCTACGGAAACAAGTTTCTTCTCATAACCGACCATCAACCGCTCAAATTCATTTTGGATCCTCACAAAGGTATACCAACGATGTCCGCTGCGAGAATTCAGAGGTGGGCACTAATTCTGTCAACGTACAACTACAAGATACAGTACCGAAAAGGCACTCAAATCAGTCACGCAGATGCTTTGTCTCGTTTACCGGTCAAAGGGAAAATAGATGTCAATATCAACTCATTTTCGCTAATTGAAGAACTTCCCATCACTTACGAAGAAATTTCAAACTGTACGTTAAAAGATCCAACATTAGTTAAGGTAACTGATTTTGTCCGAAATGGTTGGCCAAATTATGTCAATGAAGTAAACTTAAAACCGTATTTTCTTAAACGTAATGAACTTTCACTAGAGTCAGATTGTTTGATGCTTGGTCACAAAGTTGTAATACCAGAAGTATTACAAGCACCGATTTTAGATTTACTTCATGAAGGACATGCTGGCATAGTAAGAACTAAGCTACTAGCTCGTAGTTTTGTCTGGTGGCCTAACATTAATACAGACTTAGAAACTAAAATTAAATCGTGTGAAACCTGTCAAATGACAGACAATTCAAATGCTATAAAACTGCCTAAAACTATTTGGAACAATACTTCTCGTTCATGGGAAAGAGTTCACATTGATTTGTTGGAAAAAAATAAAATTAAATTTCTTATTTTAGTAGATCAATTCTCTAAGTGGATTGATGTTTGGCCTCTTGTTAAAACTAATGCTGAATCGATAATAGCAAAATTGAGAACTTGTTTTAGTAATTTTGGTTTACCTGAAGTAATTGTTAGTGATAACGGTCCGCCGTTTAATTCATTTGAATTTAAAAATTTTCTTTCAAAAAATGGTATCAAAATTATGAACAGTCCACCTTATCATGCGAAGTCAAACGGTTTGGCTGAACGAGGAGTTCGCACAATTAAAAATATGTTGGTGAAGGAATGTTTTGATGATTGTAAATATAACAGTTTGTCGATTCAACATAAGTTAGATAACATATTGTTTAACTATAGAACAACACCTAATTCTGTCACGGGTATTGCACCTGCTGAATTAATGCTTAAATTCGCACCAAGAACCAAATTGACTCTGTTAAAACCTAAAATAAATGCTAAAATGATTAAAAAACATAAAGATAAAGCCCCTTTGAATATTAAAATTTATTCTGAAAATGAAAAAGTTCTTGTAAAATCTATAAATAATGAAAACGTAAATTGGTTACCTGGAATCATAAAAAAAGTAATAAGTCCGTTAACATATTTAGTTTGCGTAAACGAAAGAATCAGATTTGTTCACTTCGAACAAATTAAACCGTCCATTGCTAATTTTACATATTTCGAAACAGTTAATAATGATAAAATACAAAATCAAGATCAATCTCAACCCGTTAGTCCCTTAATACAAAACCGACCAAAAAGAGAAACTAAGGCACCTGAAAGGTTGCAAATTAATTTTTAAAATATGTAAATATATGTTTCAATTTAAACAGTGCTAAAATTCTTGTATTTGAGTTATGTATTTCAATAAGTAAAAATGTTTTTATTTTAGTAAGAGAGGAAATGTAATGTATATAGAAATCCGCCTTTATTATTGTGTAATTTATAATTTTGTATATATTACGTAAGTTACTTCTCTATAAAATAAGTTGTAAATTTGTAAAAGAAATCAGTTGAGTTTAGTTTAAAATAAAGTCTTTTCAATATTAAAATAATTATGTACGCGTGTATTCATTAAAACACAACAATAAGCAGATTGAAATCAAATTTTGGGAGCATGCACAAAAGAAATATTATGTTATAACGTTGTTTTTTCAATAATAGGGGTATACTTTTCATAATGGTTTATTATTCTATTTATTTTTTCAAGAAAGTTTTGTAAACGTTTTTTTCTAAACTTTATATTTTCGGAAATATTTTGAAAATAAAAAAGTAGCTTTTCTTTTGTCCTGTAGATCGATTTATTTTGTCAGAAGTTTGCAGCCTCATTGTAGATCCTTCATCTTGAGAATACAGAACATGGTGAGAATACTATGTATGTTGAAACCGGTTTGAAGGGATGTACCTACTTAAAAGAAACCTAGAAGCCTAATTTAAAACACAGCACATTCAGTATACTAACTTAACATGTAGACAGCATTTTGTACTGTATGACTATATATGCATTTTATACCTCTGTACGTATAATAAATTATTATTATTATTGTTATTATTATTATTATTATTATTATTATTATTATTACTATTATTATTATTAATGAGTGAAAAACTATTTAATTGAGGATATTTGCAATTGATTTAATACAAAATACATGATCCTGCCTATCGTGTTCTGACAGAGTAAGCATATATAAGCTAACTCTAAAATCCACATAAATGCAAGGTAGCTTATTTTCAAATGGAGATATATCTTAGTCTACTATTTGAAACAACTTAAATTTAATGTTAGTTCATATTGAGAATTTTAACATGCAGAGTCAATATTGTTGATTGAAATCAAACGCACTGTACACATTTATGCGTGGTATTACCATTCACGTTTAGTTCGACTTAGCAGTTTTAAAATACAATTTTATAACAGTTCACTATGGCCATTGTGCTTACATTTATATGAATTTACAAATTTCAATAAATTATCTTATAAGAATTAAAGTATCCAGGACGGTTTTAAGTTGTTAGATTGGTAAAATAATTGTTTTTCTAATTATCTTTACATAGTGTAAAAAATAACGATGCCACGGTTTTCATAGACTGATCCTACTATTTGATATAACTTGCATTCAATGTAAATTATATGGAGAAATTTAAAAAAAAAAATAAAAATATTATATACTAATAACTTTAAAGAATAGCTTCTGTTGCTACATTGTTGAAACACCCATTGTTACATGTCTATATTAGAAAATTTTTTTTTCTCAAACAATGTCACCATTTAAAGTTATTAAAATTGTAGTACGCAGTATACCGTATGAAAATTCACATTTATTATATACTAATATTATAAAGAAGCAAGGTTTGTTTGTTTGTTTGTATGGTTAATCTCAGAAACTACCAAACGAATTTTGATAAAACTTTCACTGATATGTTCCTTAGAACCTTTGTTAACATATAGGCTATACAGTACCTCAGCAACTGTTCCGCCCGGCTTCCTCTGAATGAAAATCAGATTTAATCCACTTATTTGTCGAGGAAGGCTTAGGTTTATACTAGCTGTACAGTCCGATTGCGTCCGGCTGGAAACTGGGATTGATTCGAAGATTCAAATTAAGTTTATGTTAGCAATGTGAAATTAATATTATGTCCGATAATAATAATAAATTCCGAGCGAAAAACGTTACGTTTCAATTGATTTTATATTTTATACGATATGAGTTAGTAATATATTTAACCATTTATAAATTCGAATGAATGACGGAAGCGAATTAGCATGTTATTTTTTATTTACTTATAAATTCGAATGAAGCGATGAAGCGGGTACTAATGTATTAGTTAATAGAAATTCAAGCGAACCGACGGACGAAGACGGTCGGGCAATCCAGTTTTAATATTTAATTATCAATATTATTCTACATTTATTTGTTGTTTCCCTGGAACGTGTGTGGATCGCACTAGAGTATACACTACCTATGTGTATTTTCAGTTAGTGTATGTGTGTTTTGTAGGTGTTTTTAAAGTCGACCCAAAGACTGAACGAGTTTAGTGACTGTAGAAGCTGTAGCCATGTGTTGCACGTGTCGCAAACTCATAAAATTATACCACCTTTTTTATAACACAAACACAGAATTTTTCTGCATTTTGCATATTGCCGGTTCTGTAAGCATAGTTGGAAAATATAGTTGAAAATATTATTAAACTTAATAAGCTTTTTGTTAAAGTCTCACAACACTAAAGTAAGATAAATGCAATTTTATAGACGTGAATTACGCGCTATGCTACATGTTTAAACTTTTATAGGTGATTTAAAAGATTTTCCACAACACTGAACATCTAATCATAAAAAATAACTAAATTAAATATCCGACGTACAGTACACGGTATAAAACTACCTAAAATTGTTAAAAACGCTTTTAGTCATTAAATCTTCTACGGTGTATTTTTATCATGATCTTGAAATTTACAGGGCTTAACTTTAATTCGTGTTAACAGTTTATTCATTATCTTTAATTTGAAAACGATTTTGGGCATATTTTTAATTTACCTACATACTTTTCTATAAAGTTTTGATAGTTTCTGAAATATTAAGGTGGGTAATTTTTTTAAATGGAAAGAAAAATAGATAGGTACATAATTTCAGTTCATATTTTAAAATGTTTAAAGTTGGTTGTGTCTACTGATATACTAACATAAAGCTGTTTACACAGCCGTTTCATTTTGTCATTCCGTCTGTCACAAGCTCCCAGAGTCAAACGGTATAAGCTAGAGACTTTAAATTTGACATAGTAAAAGCTCATTTTAGCTCAATCATGTGGTTTAGATAGGAGTTAATTCTTCGGATAATTATGGGTAATTTTTTTTTATAAATTGCTTTCTACCTATCGATCTCGAAAAATATGACTCATAAAAATACTTCATGCATGTTCGGATTGCACTTAGTCGCTTTTTTTTAAATGAGCTAATAGAGAAACAGTGACAGAAATAGTCAAGGAGCACTTGGTGGCAGAAATGCTCTCGTTACTTAAAAAAAAACGACAAAATTCAAAATTCCTCTACTAAATGGCAGATAATGACTGAAATGCATCTTGGGGGGGGGGTCCTCCTAATTGCAGAGACTGTCAATATAAGACATAAATACCAAAAAAAATTAAAAAAGAGCTCGGTGAGTGAAACCGAGCTCAAACGGTTCGTCTTCTTGTAGACTCCCGAGGTACAGTTTTCTGCCAAAATCGACTTTGCGAAAACGCGTCATGTTCGTGGAAAGTTTAACATGATATTCAGGTAAAGCATTAATGACAAATACATTAATTTGGTAGATTGTGATCAAGCAATGACGAAATTGGCAGATAACATAGAGCCTAGTAAGAATTTCTGCCACCGAGCGACTACTTTTCGAATTTTTGACTGTGCAAATTTTGAAGAATCATTTAAAGGAAGTGAGATCACTTGGAGCCACGAAATTTTTTTCTCGAATTCCGGGCCATCCTCTCAATCATTCCGTTTCTACTTCAAATTCAATTTTTTTTTTATTTTTTTGACGTTTTTTCGATTTTTTGAAAGGATTTTGAAAGTCTCTGCAGGGAGTAAATTAGCCGAAAATAATTTGTCTGAAATTAAGAGGTCATTTTCTGCCATTTAGTGGATAAATTTTGAATTTTACCGTCTTGTTTTCTTTTAAACGCTCCAGTGTCGTATCGCAACGCGCTAGAAGCTTACTCTACTAAGCGGATTTGTAGAGGGGGACTCAGACTACTCGAAAGAGAGCAACTCTGGCACCAAGTGCTCCTTGACCATTTCTGTCACCGTTTCTTTAACTATAAGCTTGCAGAATTATTTTTCTATTTTAATTGATTTTTTTCTTTTGGAATATAGATGAATTGTGCAAGTTTTTGGAACTATGTAACCAAACATGCGTTTAAAAATCTTAAACTCAAAAAACATGAAGTTTCTTTTTTATTTTAATTGTCATTGGCTCGACATATCACTGTTGTGTGATATATAATATATTATATCATCTCTTTGAAACGCAAAATGGTTACCAGCAACGCCAAGCTATACGGCTGGAATGATGTTAGAGTTGGTTACGTGCAATAATTATTTGTATCCCGATGATAGAGAGTTAAGACCTGCTTTAAATTGCAAATTTTTATTTGCATATAAGAGAAAAATACAAGATTTGTTTTTATAGCAACAACCAATTTTAAATTTGCATAATATCTGCGTAGGAAAATGTAACATTTTATCTTTCAGGTTTGAGCTAATTACTTATGTAATTAAAAATATCAACTTGAAAAAATATCTCCCTTTAGTACGGTATTTCAAAGTGTAATACATCCGATTTCAAAGTTTAAATTCAAATATAATCGCAATAGTATTCTTAAAATTATAGTTTCTATATTTTTTCAATATTTCGATATTGAAAACTTGAAGCGAAATTTTATTAAAACCAATTAAAAACTAATATTAATGAATTTTTATATTTTTTAGATCAGTTCTGAAGAAGATCCAAATCCAGACCGAAACGTTAATGTATTGAATTTATATATTTTTTGTTAATATATATGTCTGAAAAATTCGTCGATAATCTTTTTTATTTATAATAAGATTAAATTATTCATTTGTTTGAATGTTTTGAAAATAAATTAACTTGTAGTAAACAATAAATGTTAGTTTGTAATTATAAATGTTAAATAAAATGCTATATCTACAATTCAAATTCACTTTGATAATTTTACAAGTGGTTCGGTCCGGCTTCGCTTGGATTTGTAGATAACCTATTAAACATAAGATATTTTATGTTGCATTGGACATTTATAGAATAATAGCGGACCTGGTAGGCAAACGGTCAATTATGAACGAAACGATTATTATTTAATAATTGAATTAATTAATATTGGGAGGTGCTGGGTGGCTGAAAATTTGAAATTATATGTTTTTTATGTAAGAAATTGAATATAAATATATATATAAAAAAAACTGGTCGGAAATTTAAAAAAAAATATTCTGGATCTCGACAACAGCACCACTTATAGTTAAACTATAGCTTAGAATCATCCAAGTGACCCCATAAGTTGATCAAAATCATTGAAGCCGCCAAGGAGAAGAAGAATGACGAACACACGTACACCGGAATTTTATATTATAAAGATTAGCGAATTAGTGTTTCCAAGCAACATAGCTCCCATTAACCTTATAAAGCTATATAAAAAAAAACGTAATATTACTGCAAATTTTGCAATGCTGCGGAATAAACGCATTTTTTATATTATAAACTTTAAAGGCTAAAAGACTCATTTGATAAGAAATGTAAAACCGAATTGTGAACTCGAACCTTTCTAATTTTTGCCCGGAGCTTCACACGCGTAAATATGTCAGAGAAAATGTAATTTCTTTTAGACAGTAGAATATATCCACCTATCGAAGTAAAGTAAAACTGAAGTAAAAGTAAAGTCAAAACTGAATTGTTAGTTTTAACTTCAATTAATATTATTTAATGAAATTTGTTGAAAATACGACAGTTATATATTATTATTATTAAAGTTTTAACATCGTTTTGTAATGCTTATAGATGGGTAATGCAGTTAAGTAAAACTAATTTTAGTAATACACAGTTTTATTTTATTTACTTCAATTTACGACAAACTAGGTAGTCATAAGTTGATGTCAGCTTGTAATAACAGAACCAAATAGTGTAAAAGGTGCGGGGGTTAAGCGTTGAAGTTAGCGGGGAGTGAAGCGACCGATGTTGGGATTTGCATACAAATAAGATGGCGAGCCTAGAGTTGTAGCGTTGTGGATACGTCTGTGGATCATTTAGTACTGATTCACAATAAAGTAACGTTGGAGCTTGGTTTGTTAACTTTATATTGAAATTTCAAACGATACACAATAACTTATTGTTAACTTATTCATATTCTGAACATATATAAAATTTTTACAATTTAAAATTGTATTTTGCTTTCCTTATTTCTTCTAAAAATATTTCAATTGAATATCGACTTTTTTCTTTTATAATATAGCTTTTTCACCAGCAGCACACTGATATTTTTCATTTATACAGTGTTTTTTATTGTATATATGATTTCTACTAATATAGCTATGAACCCCACAACAACCGTTGTAAAAATAAATTTACTTTGTCAAAGTAATAATATGAAATTATACTTCTGATATTGAGGTAGAATGATTATGTGAAAGATAAAATATTTGAACAAAAAAAATACTTATTTTATTCACACCAACCTTAGAATTACGTAATATTGAGCGAACAAGGACATATAATTAGATATATTTGGTATCATAGCTATATAGTTTCGTGCTGGGCGAACGGGTATGATACGATAATGATAAAATATGGTGTAAACAAAATATAAGTGCAAGACATTATGTATGCAAGAAGACCAAATGGAAATGGGTCGGTCATGTCTATAGCTTTAAGGTAGCTCTGTCGGTTAGAGAGTTACTGTTCGGAATTAAATGAAACTTGGCATATTGGTAGATTTTAATAAGATAATTAACAACCTAAAAATTCAAAAAGCTACAAAGAAACAAAGAAAAGTAATTAATATTAAACGTTTTTTGCCTTTAACATTGAACCTTATGAGAAAATACAGATTTTATTAAATGTCACAAAAAGCAGCGTTCAGATTTCAATGAAAAAAACATTTTGATATTTTAAAAATTAAGGTTCAGAGCATGTGATAAAAGTAATTAGCAAAAATGTACTTTTTATCTCATTATTTATTATATGTGGGAACTCTGACAAGTTACAAATACACGTATAAAACTTGTAACTATAGCTTTATACGCAAGTTCTCATATTTTGAGTGAAACAGAGTTACTGTCAGTATACCTCTATCTCCTTTACTTTTACGTGGCGTTATCAAATCAAAATACTACGTAAGTCAAATGTGTCTGAGCACACATTTAATACTTGTGGTATCGACAGTTAGCCCAGCCATATCTTACACTAAAAATCGCTAATCTCGCAAACTAACGTCTAGTTCTGATTTTTTAATATGTTGTTAGGACTACTACCAGTAGCGTATATCCAAGTTTGCAGCTTCGAAAGACCTGTAATAACTTTGCAGCACTCAAAAAACGCGAAATTTTAGCACTTTTTTTGGTATTCTCAATATAGGTCTTAAACTATGCATTTTTTTATTAAATATTGTTTATACGTTTCTAAGTAGACTAAAATTGCTACAATTTGAGACCAGAACCAGCTCTGTAGGTTCAATACTTACCGAGATACAGCTTTTCAAAAATTGACCATTTTTTTCAAAAAAGTTAAATTTTAAGATTTGGTCAATTTTTGACCCCGATATCGGGGAAAATACTTATTTTAAAGGTAAAATCATCGGAACATATATTGTGGCAAATGTAATTAGCTTTCATTTAAGCAGAGAACGACGTCTGTAGGCCGTAAAGTTTACTCACAAATTTTAAAAATCCAAAAAATGAAAAAACTGCATTTTCGCAAATTTAAATTTAATACCTAGTAATCGTTATGTAAATCCATTCAGTGATTTTATTGTGGTTGAGTAACAAAATTTAGTATGGCCTACAGACGTCGTTCTCTGCTTAAATTAAAGCTAATTATATTTGCTACAATATATGTTCCTATGATTTTACCCTTAAAATGAGTATTTTCCCCGATATCGAGGTCAAAAATTGACCAAATCTTAAAATTACACGTTTTTGAAAAAAAATGGTCAATTTTTGGGAAAGCTGTATCTCGGTAAGTATTGAACCTACAGAGCTGGTTCTGGTCTCAAATTGTAGCAATTTTAGAATACTTAAAAACGTATAAAAAATATTTAATGAAAAAATGCATAGGTAGTTTAAGACCTATATTGTGAATACCAAAGCTGCAAACTTGGATATACGCTACTGGTAGTAGTCCTAACAACATATTAAAAAATCAGAACTAGACGTTAGTTTGCGAGTTTAATTTTCGATATGACTGGCCTAAGTACTATCTTAAGGTCAATAGATAGTAGTGTAAATCAGCCGTGTGGTTTCTAATACATATATGGGAAAAGAAATTTGGACGTCAATAAAGAAGGTGGCGAGACGAACTCGAAAAGTTTTGGAGCAACTCAGTGGATGCCTTTTCTCTGCAGTAGGAGGAATAGGCAAAGTATTTTATTTATTCATGAAGTTTCGTGGTGGGCAAGCGGGTATATATGGTGGAAGTATAGGTATGAATTACCACGATACTTGCACGGATGTTTTTGTGCTATATTAATAGATATAAAAATTTTAAGCAAAATGATGCCCAAAGAAACTTTTGAAATTTTTATATATTATGCTCCGCCTACTACTCGTGACGTCACGCATCATAATTATACGAATGCATGGCTATTAAAAAATATAAATAGCAAAATATTTCATGTTTCTTCAAATTGAAAATATTTATTTGAAATTTTTTTTAAAGTAATTAAATGAAAATATAAAATATAATTTAAAATACAAATAAAATATTGGAAGATTTAAGGATGAAACCTGGTGTCATAGGATCAATGAACTAAGCAAATACTGAAGGTTTTTTTTTATTGCATTAATATTTAAACAGGATCATCATCACTCTAAATTATTTTTTTATTTTGTTTCACAAACAAATAAAGTATATTTTTAGTAAAAACATTTATTTCTATGCTGTTAAATGGATTACTGATGAAAACGTTGGCGCTTTCTTGGCAGGGTGATAACTTTTCCAAAAATGGTTCAATCTTGTAAGACAGATAGAATAATATACCGTTATGAAAAGTATACCATTATTATAAAAAAAAACATTTTATTAAAAACAATGGGGCTCTTCATATTTGCATATCAAATATCGTCTCAAAATGTGGTTTTAATCCGCCCATTCGTTTGACCTGTATTGTGTATACAAACAAACAGACAGACTTTTTCCGAAAACATGTTTTTTTGGATTCTGGGAACCTCAAGACGGAAAGTAAATTTTGACCTAAATTAATACCATTTTCCACTTATGGTGTAGGAATGGTACAAAATCAGGCCAACTTAAAGTGATTAATTGAATTGGTTTTATAACAGTAGTGAATTTTTAAAATTGTAACTATTCTCGATTTAATATATCCTTCTAAGGCAGTACAAAAATATGATTTACCTACCTATCTCTTTTTGTAGTAAATACTTTCAACTGTAAAAACTGGAAATGGGCGAAGCAGTAACTATACAAACGAACCGAAATTTAAAATTTTCTTTTCGATATGACCGACCATAGATATATATTCTCGTAAAGCGTCTTAATTTTATAATACAAAATGTGGTGTCGATACATTATTGTCTGACTCTCCAATATATTTCATATACGCATTGAATTAATATATCCTATCGTAGTATTACGTTGTGAATTTTAATTCAATTAAAATCTTTTATGTTTTAAATACAGGAATTAAAAAAAAAACAGGTAAATAATATTTTATATTAAATGTTAAATGCAAATATTTATTATGCCCTTTTTTTTTTATTAGTATTAAGACGCGATACAATTAATAATAATTTAATAGCACAATATCAAAAGAGAATTATATGGAGATAATGAATTAAACAATTTAAAAGCGTAAAACTAACTGAATTCATAAAATACAATCATTTTTACATTTATTAAGAAATAATCTTATTAAATAATTTTTCATAATAGTATTTTTTATGTAACAGTAGTTTAAAAAAAAAATATATAGAAGTAAATGGTGTAAAATTAACAGTGGCGACTATACGCAATGCCACATCCTCCAGCCGTCGAAAGAAACTACTCCCTATTTTGACGTTCATAGTAAGGACGTAGATCATCTATATGTGCTCGAAATTCTAATGTTGGATCTTCAACATCTTTTAAGCGTGCTGTAACTGGACTGGTGAACTTATGAATGCGACGAGGTGTTGACCAGCGCTGTAAAAACTTAGCCGTGATAGGATCTGTGGGGTCAACGCGGTGGTGTTCTTTTTGGAGAACTAACTGACCTTCTTGATAGGGGTTCGGGCGTCGACGCCGATTATAAAGCTCTTCCATGCGTCGTTTAGCTTTCTGTAGCGCTCTACTTACTTCAGCTTGAGTTGGCGAAGCTTCAGCATCAATAAGGTCATGAAGTTGCCACTGGTTTTCTATGGCTTGCGGTATTTCTCTGCCTAGGAATATAGCTGCAGGAGAGGCTTGCGTACTTTCACTAGTGCTGGCGTTATGACTCAGTGCCACGAACGGAATATAGACATCCCAGTCTCGGTGACTATTCTGCATGTGTTGTAATTGCATGGTGATTCCCGCCTTCAAATCTCGATTCATTCTTTCCGCTAAATTTCCTTGCGGACGGTAAGGGGTAGTTAGGACGTGTCGTATTCCCCAGGCTAAGCACATATCTTTAAAGATATTCGATGTAAAGCATTTAGCGTTATCTGTTACAACGAACTCCGGAGGGCCATATCGAGACCACACAAGCTGTGACAATTTCTTTGTAGTGATTTCTGCAGTGCTTCGGCTAACCGGAATTAATTCGGTCCATTTCGAGAAACCATCGATGATAGTTAGCACGAATTTATTTCCGCTAGATGAACGGGTAAGAGGACCTACATGGTCAAGATATACTCTTTGCCAAACTCGCGTTGGAGGGTCACTATGCAGCAATCCGGTAGCTGGTATATTGGACGCCTTCGAACGTTGGCAAATTTCACAGGATCTAATAAAATTTCGAACATCATTGAAAAGGCCTTTCCACCAAAAGTTTTTCGCAATGTTTCTATATGTTTTAGTGATTCCTTGATGATTAGAAATCTCGAGATCGTGATAATAATGCAATATCATCGGCACAATGGTAATAGGAACAACTACACGCTTCAAACGTTTCACTCCAACAAAGCGGACGAGAAGATCTCTGCGTAATCCGAACCCTATGACATCTTCACCAGCTTTCAACTGTTGTATGATGAGGTTCAAATTAGCATCCTTCCTTTGGTGCTCACGTATAGAAGTGAAAGATTCGGGCAATTGTTGTAACATATTTATTTCTTCATTAACGTTCTTATCTTCATTGTAGATTAATCGACTTAAACAATCGGCAATAGCGTTGTCAACGCCTCTCACATGCTCGACTGTGAATTTGAAACGAGACAGTCTAAATACCCAGCGACCAATTTTGCCAAGCTGTTTAGGGTGTTCGAACATCCAACGAAGCGCTGCGTTATCAGTTTGAAGAGTGAACGGTTGTATTTCTAAATACTCAGCAAACTTCTCAACACCCCACACCGCTGCCAAACATTCTCGCTCATAGATAGTATAACGAGTTTCAGCCGGCGTCAGTCTTCTGCTGGCATACTGAATAGGGCGTGATTCATCACCTAAACGCTGCAAGAGAACGGCACCTAATGCGATGTCCGAAGCATCTACCTGAAGAATAAACGGTTGTTCAAAATTAGGATATGACAAAATAGGGGGTAAAACAAGTTTCTCTTTCAGTTCATGAAAAGATCGAACTTCTGCAGGACCCATATGGAATTTTACACCTTTACGTTTTAGCCCATGAAGCGGAGCAGCTAGTTCGGAGAACCTAGGTATAAATCTTCCAAAGAAACCAACCATTCCTAAAAATCGTTGGACGTCCTTGAGATTTTTTGGCGTTGGGAAATTTCGGATGATTTGCGTTTTTGAAGGATCCACCTGAAAACCTTCTCCAGTAATAATATGTCCCAAAAACTGTAAACGACTTTTACATAGTTTCAGTTTAGATGGATTTACCGTAAATCCGGCACGCTCTAATCGTTTCAACACTTCTTCTAAATGATTTAGATGTTCGTCTACCGACCCACTGTATATGAAAATATCATCAAAATATGGGTAAACATACTGATATCGTAAATCAGCAAACAAATCGAAGATAATCCGGTTCAAAGCCTGAGGCGAAACACAAAGCCCAAAAGGTGTATATTTGAAATTAAATGCTCCCATTGGAACCACGAAGGTTGTCAGCTTCTTCGAACTTTTGGAGAGCGGAATTTGGTAAAATGCGGCATTTAAATCGATGCAAGAAAATACTTTGGCTCCTTTCAACGACTGGAAAACACTTTCAATTGATGGTGTTGGAAAACTGTCGTAAATAACCTTCTTGTTCAAATCTCGATAGTCCACACATAGCCTCATCGAGCCATCTTTTTTTGGAATTAAAAAGGCTGGAGACGCATATGGTGACACCGATGGTTCAATAACTCCTTCTTGCAACAATTTCTGTATATGCTCATGCATTATTCGAGCCTTTGGTGGTGTTAAATTATACGGCGCACGGCGTACAGGAGCGTCGTCTACTAGTTTAATGTCGTATTCATAATCTTTGGTTCTTCCAATATTTGTAGTGACGACACGGTCATATTGTTTTAACAATAATTTCAATTTATGACGATCATTTTCACACAATATAATATCAAAATCTCCATGTGAGGATTCCGTAACATTACAAAAATTCTCCGAATCATTAAAGGTAATGTTCGTCTGAAGACAGAAATTGAAACTAAGCGTTCTTGTGCTTAAATCAATCCGCAAACCACACTGAGACAGCATATCGACTCCTAAAATAAAATCGTACTGCTGATGTGTGTTGATCAAAAATGTTCTTCGCCAGGTATAATCTCCAATCTTTATTATCATAGTAGCCGACTCAGTAATATTGAAATGTGATCCATCCGCGAGTCGACAAACGCTACTGTATGGTTTTAGCCGATATAAATAAGGAGGAATGGAATTAAGTACATGGCGAGAAATAAAGGAACGCGAGGCACCGGTATCTAATAGGGCAACAAATTGAATTTCATTTACAGATACTGCAATCATAGGTAAAGGACTAGGAAGAATAGATTGAGGTATATTAAGATTGTTAATAATCGGTTTGAAAGGACTTTTTGGTAATGTTAGTCATGCATGTAAATCGTCTTGTTCCTCCTCTTCCTGAATCGCATTGGCCACAGGACGGAGACGGCAAAACGCGGCAGTATGTCCAGATTTATTGCATTTTGAACATTCCCATCTCTTGGATGAAACTGTTGACGGTTCTCTGCTGGCACGTAAATGAGCCGAATACGCATTTTGTCTGCATTGAAGTGAATAAACCTGGTTAGCTAATTTTCGCATGCTATTCAAGTCAGTTGGTGGCTCCAAAATGTGAAGATGAGCGGCCGTCGATGTATTTACGTGCATAAAAATAAGACTTGCGATTTCCGAATCAGTCATTTCCAAGTTTAACGCACGACTTTTATTACTAATATCCTCAACAAACTCTCGTAAAGATTCATCAGGACGTTGCCATCTGGCAACTAATTGAGTCTTCAAGCGTTCTCGATCTATAGCTGAGAGAAGATCATTAAGCATATTTTGCTTAATACTTCGCCAAACTGGTTCTTCTAACATAAATTGGGACCACCTCTTGCTCAAATAACCTTCACATCTTATTGCCAGCATTGTAATAAATTGAGATTCTGGAATCAATCTATTATCGGTTAAAGAGTCAACTGCTTCAATAAAATCAATTATTTTTTCTGCATTTAACCCGTTGCAAATAGGAACTCGATCAATCCATTTACTAATTACAGGTTGAGACCATGATTCTGACGATAAATGAGTTCTTGCAGCTTCAGATGCGTTTGGCAAATGTAGTTCATTTCTTTCAGTGGTTGTTGTTAGACGAGATAAAGGCTCTTCTTGACTAGTCAAGCTATTTACCAATTCATTATGGGAACGTGCCAATCCAATGAGTGCTTGAGTTGTCCGCTCTTGTTGGTTAAGCAAAGTTCGCAGTAACGTATCTGAAGAAACTTCTGGATGTCTGTTCTCTTCAAACCTTGATGTATTTGTGACGTTCGATCGTTCATCGGAATGTACATTAGGAGTTGCATTAAGTACAGACCCATTGCCTTCTTGAGAATTATTGATATTGTCTCCTACGATAACATTGTCTTCCGAATTATTTTGATTTAGTCTTGCCGTATATCTAGATACGCGATCTTGGGCTGTGGTATTGTATGACGGCGATCGTTGCAAAGGCATTACACTTAAAATTAGTTTAGCGATTTTTAATTTAGTTAAAATATTTTTTTTTTAAGTTACTGTTAAATTGACATTAATTTAAAAACATCAAAAGTACGATCATAACTTTAGCTCTGCTACCATATTACGTTGTGAATTTTAATTCAATTAAAATCTTTTATGTTTTAAATACAGGAATTAAAAAAAAAACAGGTAAATAATATTTTATATTAAATGTTAAATGCAAATATTTATTATGCCCTTTTTTTTTTATTAGTATTAAGACGCGATACAATTAATAATAATTTAATAGCACAATATCAAAAGAGAATTATATGGAGATAATGAATTAAACAATTTAAAAGCGTAAAACTAACTGAATTCATAAAATACAATCATTTTTACATTTATTAAGAAATAATCTTATTAAATAATTTTTCATAATAGTATTTTTTATGTAACAGTAGTTTAAAAAAAAAATATATAGAAGTAAATGGTGTAAAATTAACAGTGGCGACTATACGCAATGCCACAGTAGTACCAAACATCGAAAACTGTGAAAGTGGTGGATAATAATGTTTTATATTATTCAATATAGACAATAAAGCAATAAAAAAACAATTTTTTCAAATGATCTCAGATGGGTGTATTTAGGTTCAGCTCTAAATTTTAAGTATAGTTCAAAAATGCTCAGTGTCTATATACATATTACATAATTTGCGTCATATTATAGTATTTTCTGCCTCTAAAACAAAGAAACAGGTGAATTGATAAATATATTTTGTGATCACTCAGTATAATATACACAGTGAATCCATCCAATTTCATTCTAAGCTGACGTGTCGTTGTTTGTTATGCCGAGATTAAAGGAAGTCATGACCGTTTGTATGCAACGGTTTTTTTTATACATATGTGGACTGTTCGCGTTTATCATTTGTTTCGTATGTGCCGCGCTTTTCTTTTGTCTTGTTTTTTCCGCCATGTTATTGTACTATTGTATACATCAGATATTGTAAATCAAAACCACTGGAAAATATTAAAAACTTACTGCTCTATAGAATTCACATAGTGCTTATGTC
The DNA here is from genome assembly GCA_963575645.1 of Xanthostigma xanthostigma. Taxonomy (NCBI): domain Eukaryota; kingdom Metazoa; phylum Arthropoda; class Insecta; order Raphidioptera; family Raphidiidae; genus Xanthostigma; species Xanthostigma xanthostigma. Next base: position 27,567,977 of record OY754471.1, read on the forward strand.
AACCCTTTCACTAGTAAAGAATGATCACAATATAAATGCAAATAATCAGGGGCGCAAAATACGGAGTGAAGTTAGGGGATTTATACTCGTATTATTGTAATCTATAATGAATTGATTGTCAAACTAGACAGGACCTGTCAAAATCAAAATTCTACCTACTGGTCGCAATGGTGACATTACCAAATTAACTCTTTTTTATCCGAAATCTAGCGAACGACATTCGATAAATAATTTATAGTACACTACAGATTAGAAAGAGAAATATTTGTTTGAGGTAAGTAAATAAAAAAATAAATTCTGTTAATAACAAAAATTTAAAAAATACAATGTTTCCAATTACTGTTTTCCAAAAAATGTTTTTAAACAAAATTTCATAAACAATAAAATTTCAGCAGTTTCAAATTACTCCTTGAAGCTTTAGATAGATTCCTTTTCAAAAAGCTTATTTTCGTAAAAAAGTTATGTGCTATTGAGTAATACAAGGTGCCGCAGAGGAAAAGCATGTTTTCTGAATGGATAGTATTTTGCAAAGAGAAGGAAAAGGACCTCGCCGCACCGCCAACAGAGAGTCCAGGTAATGCAGTTTTAGCCACAGAGAAGAGTTTTAGCCATGGCACCGAGGACGACGGAGCATCGTGTGTTTGCCGTCCAGCAATTATTTAGAAACAATGATTCTGTAGTTACCGTGCAACGTTTATTTCGTCGACAGTTCAATGTTGAACGCCGAGGGCCTATTCCAGATCGAAACACGATACACCGATGGGTTGAAACATTTCGAACTACCGGATCCGTCATGAAGAGAAAACCACATGGCCTCCCCCGTACCGTTCGGATACCAGACAATATTGAAACAGTGATAAGAGCGGTCCTTGATAGTCCTCAACGGTCCACTGCATAGTGAAAAATTGACTGTGTGGTGCGGAATTTGTAAATTATGTATCATTGGTCCTTACTTTTTTGAAGAGGAAGAAAAAGCAATAACAGTGACTTCGGCAAGGTATGTTCACATGTTACAAAATTTTCTGGTACCTGAACTTCAACGGCGACAAATTAACATGGGACAACTGTGGTTCCAACAAGACGGTACCACAGCTCACACAGCGAGAGCATCATTGGAATATGTTCGACAAATGTTTCCTCAACATGCGATTTCCCGTTTTGGCAATGTTCCTTGGCCCCCACGCTCCCCAGACCTGTCTGCAAGCGACTTCTTTTTGTGGGTTTACTTTAAGTCTAAAGTGTACGCTAACAAACCCCGTACGTTACAGGAACTGAAAATTGCTATTCGTCAAGAAATCGCAAGAGTACCAGAAGAAATTGTTTTAAGTGTGATACACAATTTTTAAGAGCGGTTGGAGATGTGCGACCGCGAAACAGGGCAACACTTGGCTGACATTATTTTCTATAATTGATTTAAAAGCGCATTATTATTACTTTATTTAGCTGTAATTAAAACAACAGTATCTTGAAAATATAAAATGTTATGCTTAGGTGAAAAACTTACGTTTCCTCTGCGCCACCTTGTATAAAACAATAAGTTAGCGTCAGCCCCGGATCTACGATTTTTTCGAACCGGGGCAGGAACTTGACAATGGCGCCCTCTCTCTCCAGCATTTGAGATAAATTACTTAAAAAACTCATAAATATATAATGGTTGGTATTTTTCGTGAACGGAAAACCGTCAGAAAACAGTCAGAAAATAAGCAGATAGAGTAAATTAGAAAAAGGACAGATTAGATGTGGTTTTGGCGCCCTCTAAAACTGCCGCCGGGGCGGGTGCCCCGGTTGACCCCCCCCTAGATCCGGGGCTGGTTAGCGTACTCAATATAATATTTTAGTGAAATGTAACGCACTGGTTACTTTCCGTGATCGATATTTTATTTTGATACGATTTAAATAAATATCATAATTTTAGTATTCAATTTTAAATTTTAATTTTATTCTTTTATAATCATTAAATCTGTTTAATCAGGGAAATAAATTTTGCTGCGTGTATTTTCGCTGTCAGATTTGATTTAAGAAATGATAAGATGTTTTAATATTTTATTTTAATGTTGGTTTATTGAATGCTACGATGGAACTGATTTCAAATTTTACAAAATTCTAAGCAGTAATACAAAATTCTTATGTAATAAATACAGACAAAACGAAATTATAATTAAGTAACTGTAAAAAAAAATATATACAAAATATTGTATAGTATACAAAATGTACATTATAAAAGTTATAATGTTACAGAAACAACAGAAAAAAAGTATTTAAAAAATATTTTAACGGTGACTTACGATTTGCGACTGTATAAGGCTTGTTCAGATCATAATAATTGAACATACCTGGAACAAAAATGAAATTATTGCTTTCAAACTGTACGCTACAATATAATAATAATAGAACTTAAATACATTTATGGTAATATTATAATGATGACAATAAATTCCTTAAACCACAAAATATAATATATTATGGCTGAATTTCGGGCACGACTTTTAAAGTTAACAGTACTTATAAAGTGCACTTTAGCATTGAAATTTATCGTGCTTTTCATGGTACTAAATGCGCTTATAGGGTTGGAAGTAGTACCAGAAGTGCAGTATAATTTTTTTTAACATATGTATATTAGTCAGAGTGCCCGTCGACAAAAATTTTACTGACACATGATACTCTCCCCAAACTTTGTATATGGCTTCATTAGGCTTAGTCTAACACCTATTTCCTCTATGACTTTTCTTGATTTTGGGGCGTTTTCCCTCTAAATTTTCCGAAAGATGTCGTTTTGACAACATGTAAAAATTTATAGATACTGTTTGTTTTTTTAATTGGATAGCTTAAAAACTTCAACAAAATAATGTTCTCTGACAAATAACATGAACCATTTAAAATATGTCGAACATATTCGAGGTGTCAGACATAAGTAAATAAAATTGGTCGACAATTTTATTTACTTGAAGAGTTCTATTCAGACGTTAATCAAAGATTTGTCAGACATAAGTTTTTAAGTTATTGTTGTTAAAGTTAAAAAATTGGAAGTAAAATAAATAAACTTACCAATGCTGTCTGTTTTCTCAGTATAGTTGTTATGTAAAAAATAAATTAAAATAAAAAATGTAATTTATTTGTTACATAACAACAATACTGAGAAAACAGACAGCATTGGTAAGTTTATTTTACTTTCAATTATTTAACTTTAACAATAAGTTAAAAACTTCTTATGTTATAAATCTTCTAGATTCTCCGAAGATTGCCGAAACGTTAGACAATAAAATGCTATAAAAAAAACCATCAGTATTTGCAAAGTTCATTGATCCTATGCCACCAGGTTTCATCCTTTAATCTTTTAATAGTTATTTTTATTGTGTAAAATATAAAATCCATCTATTTAAAACAAAATATTGCTAAAGCGGAGTCTACATGTAGGGGAGAGGGGGGTAGCTTTGAACAGAGGCAGCTTTGAACATTGCAAAAATAAAAAAAATAATCTATTTAATGCCGGTAATAAAATTATTTTTAATGAGGCAAGACTGAGAGGTTCAACTGACTAACGTTAGGTTGCCAATATATCACAAAAAACCTAAGTTATAAACGTTCGTTATTTTGGATGTGCTCCGCCGATATTTTGTTTTCTAACACGTAAGGAAATTTTAATATATTCAAGTAATCTTTTTTTATTTATTTACAGTGTAATGACTAAATTATATCTTTAGTCTTCTAATAAACATAGTGATTTGATCGTTTTAAAAATTTTTAATACAAAATTATTGCAATTAGTATTGTGACTACTAACGGGGTAGCTTTGAACAAAACAACAGGGGCAGTTCTGAACATGTTCAAACCTGCCCCCATAACCAAAATCGGCATAGTGATTTGCCCTAGATATCTCTATTGTCTAGACTAATGGTCTTTATTCATCTAGGTATTATTTCGAGGGTATAAGTAGGTATAGATTTGCCTGATAAAATAATTAATTATTGCTGTAACATACCTAGATAATAATAGCTAATCTGTAAACTCATGCGAATTTATATTTATTAACAAAATAAAATAAGACACCTTGGTATTATGGTACCTATTATAAAATTATATACGGGCTACAAGGCTAAATATAAAAACAATTTTTATTCACTAGAACATCATTTATTAGTCAACGTTTCGGCAGAAATTCTTGGCTTCTTCAGGACCTATAACAAATAAATGAAACCCTACACATCTAAACCATAAACTTAAATTTTTTTAATAAATTTGTATACCAAATAATTACTTATTCGGCTTACCTTAAAAATCTCTAGTAAAAAGAAAGGATATATTTTTATAATTTTTAAAATAGGTCTTTTTTAAAGTTTTTATTATTTATGAATAAGTTTAGTTTTAAAAAAAGTTTTAAATGTTTGACAATAATGATTTTAAATTATTTTGTTTCTAATTTTATGACTTTTTATTAGAGACTTTTAAGGTAAGCCGAATAAGTAATTATTTGATATACCTACAATTTTTTTTATATTTTTAAGTTTATGGTTTTGATGTGTAGGGTTTTATATATTTGTTATAGGTCCTGAAGAAGCCAAGAATTTCTGCCGAAACGTTGATTAATAAATGATGTTCTCGTGAATAAAAATTGAATTTATTTATGTGTTGTCTATTAGCCTTTTGTGAAGTGTATAGTTATAATTTTTAAGTTTGACTTTTCCACTTATAAATTAGGTTAATAAGTAATTTATAAGCGTATAAATATATTTAGTCAAATATCTCACTTATTACATGCCAAATAAATATATTATTTTAAAAAAGACATCCAATTTCTTTCATTTATACTTAGTGTTCAAAACTGCCCCAGGCGTGTTCAAACCTGCCCCCGCATGGGGCAGTTTTGAACATTTTCCCTCATTAAAAAAAATAAATTTTAATATATTCTCTGATTGATTATTTAAAATATTTATGATTTGAAATTATAGGGCAATAAATACAGTATCGCATGCAATTAACAAAAACTTTAGGAATCACTTCTAATTTTATTTATAAAAAGTTGAATAAAAAGTGTTCAAATCTGCCCTCCTCTCCCCTATTACTTTGTGTGTCACATAAGTTTTTTATGTGTAGTGCACTCTGCGCACCTACGTACGAAAGCTGTTCGCCACGCACTGCGCAAATACGCAGCAATTATTGTTGGGGTGACTTGTCCGCAGCAGTACTAGGCAGATTGCTTGTTAGTGGTGTTATTATAAAATCCAACTTTTTCTAAAATATTATTTCATAAATATCTGTTCTTTAATTTTAGGTCATTATGTTAAAAAAAAACGGATTAAAAATTTATGTGTGCTTTGTGCATTTCAATATGCTACTGTTGTCACGTCTGTTGACAATCAAAATATTTTTTGATCTTCTAAAAACATAACTACTAATATATGCATTTATTTTGGGTAGTTTACAATAATTCTCCATTATTATATACAGCGGCAATAATATTAATAATTCACTAGCGAAACACTGGCAAAGCTTATTTTATGACCCTCAACCAAAACCTACCTTCATCTTAACATTCTATTGGATCAACACTACTTTATAATTAATAATTATAACAATCTGACGCGCAATAAGCTTTGAAATTGGGTTGCAAGCAGAATTTTTCAATTTTGTTTTCTCATTTTTTGTTGTCAATATGTCGACTAGAGCACAAAACTACTAGATGAAATAGATACAGAAAGTATCAATTGTATAGAATAATTATCATCATTTACTTTGCACATTTTTTTGAATATCTGGCGGATCTTTGAGCAGACATTTATTAAATTATTGGAAAGAGATCCGCAAAAATTCTTAATTATAATATTTGACATCTACTTCTTTATAATCTGTATAAGTTTCATCAAATACCTAACCGTATTCGACATAATGATAGTGAGAAATGATAAAAAAAATGAATTCATTTATCATCTATAGATGTTTTTCATCATATTTGTATTATGTCACTTTTGTACGCTCAAAACTAGGACTATAGCAGTGCGTCTTTTCGTAGTTTGATCTCTGTTATGGAAATGGCACGATACAACTTTAATCATCGACAGTCTTCTCTTCGAAGATAAACTACTTCTATTGTTTTTCATGTAAGCAGTACCTACAATGGGAAATTCGACTCGTATTTTTAAATTGTCTTAAAATATTCATATCGTAGTGCTAATACACCGGAATTTTTATTCCGTTTAAGTGTAACAGTTTCATTGGATAAAATAGCACTCAAAAATTTAAATAAATAAGTTGGAGCGAAAACACGACCCGCAATGTTTGCCTATTTTGACATCGTTCTTGTAGCATACAAGTGCAGATAAGACTCAGTCACTCAGTATCGTTTACACGAGGCTCGCTTAGTTTTTACTCAAGTGTGTGTGTGTGTGTCGTGTATTTGACAGATTTTATATGTTTACTACAAGTGTGACGTTACACTTCAAACCATCATGACGGACAGAGTTTTTTAACATATTTTAAAATGGAAATAACAAATCAACGTCATTTTTTATAAACACAAACCGATCATTTTTGTTTTCTTATTCGATCAATAATCGTATAAACTTAATTTAACCATTCACGTTTTATAGTATCAAATACTATATTCTAACAAACTAATTTCAACGAATTTCAACGAATTTCAACTTTTTTTTTGTTTCCTGGACAAAAACTATTTTTTTTTGTTCAACTACACCCAAGTAACTAAAAAATATTTTTGTTAGCTCGCAAAAAAAAAATCTGAATGATTTGTTATAAAATTGTAATTTATAGGCATATACAATGAACATACAAAATACAGCTAACAATATATTGTTGGTTCAACAAAAGCAATTAAATAGCACATTTTTATCATTAAATTTAAAGTTTAGAGACTCATTTTGCGCTTCTTAGCCTGCCTTTTGAAAGCAGCCTCTGGGACATCTCTTGTAATAGTCCAGCAGTAGGCAGCTAACATCTCACAGTCCCATTTTCCTGATATCTTTTTTCCATGTTTCATATATCCTGGTGAAACCTTTGACCGTGCTCGTCACTTACAACTCCAGATGAGAATCCAGAAAATAAAATTTTTTTTAAAAATGAATTTTTAACCCTAGGTTTTGGTAACACAAAAGAAGTTGGGCAACCAGGTCTTTAAAGTTTTCTGCTTTAATGTTTCCCAAAACGGCTTCGGTACACAGAAACCTTTACTTCATCTTGAAGTAAATTTTTTTTTGTTAACGTGCGCAGCAGCTTAGGTTATATGCACGAGTCAATAAAATAAGGTAAGTATATACAATATAATACTAATTGCAAACTGCTTAGGCCTAGGTAAATTAAGCGTAGGTTAGGAATATTCGAGTATCACTTTGCAATTATTTATAATTTTGCTTTTAGGTTCGTTAGGTCCAGAAATTTCAGCACTTTTGATACACTAGGTTCGTCGTCTTTCAGGATTTCTTCGAGGGAATTCGGTAAGTCTAAAAAATTTCTTTCATTTCTGTAGTTTGTGCATGTTAGTAGGATGTGTTCTATAGTGAGCGGTGTTTTACATTCTTCGCAAATTGTGGGGTTTTCTTTTTTTTCTATTGAAGTAAATTCCAAATCCCTTATAAGGTCACTTAATTCACTTTGACTTATTTTGTGAGGCTTTTTACTGGGAAGTTCACAGACAAAATCGGAGTCTTGCGAGGTTGATGGGCCGGCAACATTTTCCGATACACTATCGTTTATATCCGTTGGATCATCATTAGAATCAAGGTGGATTAGGTACAAGTAACTCGTCACTATGAGGTACCGGACGTATGGCGGATTGTAAATTTGGATACTGTATCGCAAAACTTTTTTTCTCTGAAAAGCCTTTTTTGATAGCATGTGTCAAACAAAAGTAACAGTCAGTAACATGATCTTTCGGTTCTCGCCAGACCATTGGAACATCAAAGGGCATCTTACGCTTTTTTCCACTTAGCCAGCCGCGCATGTTGATGCACATTTGTAGCAGCAGATATGGGGAGCCCAATTTTTATCCTGGTCTCCAACCAAAATACAAGTCATAAGCCTTTTTAATTAAAGGGCTAAGAGTACGTTTTTGTTTCACAAAAGTCACTTCACCACATATATATCAAAAATTATCCGGCTTATTTACACAAACTCGCGACATGTTTCACAAAACTCTCTAACTTCTCAAATACGAACAGATCTCGATCAGATAATTATCTGCAGAATTTTAACAGTCTCCACAAAACAACATCATTGCTAACTTTGTCGTTTTCACAGCAAACCTATAATGCTTATCATCTTCTACGACAGCTAAGGATGGGTATTGGATATACCGCCAACAACGTTATCAATGCATTGTATTATTTTGGTCTATAATAATGCATGTTTTTTTTTTATATTTTTAATAGATTATTTAGTCAACCATAATTACGGGAAAAAATTGATAATCATTTAAAAACGTAATATCATAAGAAAAAAAAAATTAAATTTCACATTCAAAAATAGACTTATGTGACGTCATGATGTCAAACTATGACGTGTGTTTGTTGTTTTTCTAAATACTGACATAATCTTACTATGAGACGACACAGTCGTCATGGAAATTGTTGTTGATATATACTCTGACGTCACGTTGCATTTTAATAATTCGAAAATAGCGCGTATTTTCTACATTTCTTTTTTATTATTTGTATTTTTTCAGTGATAAGATTAATAAAATAACCATTACGATATGATCAGGAACTAAAAGAGATTTTGAAATAAAAATTTAAACCAATTTGGAGTCTCATGCATATGACCTATTGTTACCAGAGTTAGAACTTTTAATTTTTAAGAGTTTGTTGGTCATTTGCGATTTTTAGGAATATAAATAGTTACCATTTAAACAATGTTTATACGTAATTTAAAATTAGTTTTTTCATGTTATTACATGAAAAACGTTCTGTTGCAATTATGTTTAATCATTATTTTATGTAGGTATACCTATTCTAGAATCAAATCTCGACTACATTAAGGAGCAAATCGACGCGTATCAACTTAAATATAATCAGAGAGGAAAATTTTTATAGTAGATCCAGCCGTTCTTTTTGTTTAAACAAAAAATTTACACCAAATTTTGCGGATAATAAATGATATCGAAATCGTTAGGATGGCAATCGAACCGTGTAAGCGTCATTTGGACCAAAATCGGTGATGTCATTACAGACAGATAAAAATTATGGAAAAGCGTTCTTCTGTCTAGAAAACTTACAGAATAGCGAAAAGTCTGCAAGACAACGCTTTACAGACAGACCTCCCATTACTAGTTATTTTTTAAATTAGTGTCTATTGATAGAAAAAGACATCCCTTTAGTTTGTTACAATCTGTAGATTAAATTTTTTGTGATGGAGCGCAGCATATTTTTTGAAGTAGAACTTCTTTTGGCACGGTAGAATGAAATTGATTCTCGAGATTTAAAACGTAAGGAAAGTGATCGTACCTAATGTACGTATAACATAATATGTACGATAAAAACCGGATATAGAACATTAAGCTAAGGTGTCTCGTAACTTATAAGTCGTTTAGAGTTGACTTTTTTACCCGACTACGGCAAAGCCAAAAGGAAGGGTTATGAGTTTAGCAGTCTATGTATGTTTGTATTTACGGATGTTCCACCGTAGCGCCTAAATTATTCATCCAATTTTGATAAATAAGGTGTCAATCGATTAGTTATTATGACCCGGGTACATAGGCTATATTGCTTTTTGAATTTTGGTCCCAGGGGTGAGCAAATTGAATAAAATTAAAAAATAAGTTCAAAAAAAAAAAATTAAATAAACAATAAGTTCAAAAACATAAACCCGACTACTGAAAAGTATGAAACAAGAAAATATTCTCATCTGAGAATAGCCGTGGTCGTATGCCAACTCATATATTATATGAGGCCCCTCTAGATGTATAGCGTGATAATGCACTTTGACATAGAGCTTATGATCGGATACTACTGTTAAAATGTAATGTTTTGTCAGGTAGGTGGCATATGACCACGTCTATTCTCAGATGAAAATATTTTCTTATTTTATACTTTTCAGTAGTTAGGTTTTGGTTTTTGAACTTACTTTTTCAGTTATCATGTTGTCGGTGATCAGTTTTTGCGATGAATCTTGTTTCACTTGCCCCTTGTATATTGTCTCGGTTATAATTATGTTCTAATTTGTTTAAAATTTTCATAAGCCGCATAAAAAATCACACAGATAAATTCTTTAAAAAAAAATTCGCACTAAAAAGACCGCACAAAAACAGGTTTCAGTGTATAGCAAAAAAACTGCCTGTAGAACATTAAATAAGGTCGAAGCAAGGTAGAACAGTTGCCTCGAAACATAAAGGTCGTAGGTTCGATCCTGGCATTCGGAGCCATTATCATTTCAGTTGCAATTATCTTTCAATGTTTACGTAAGCTCTAGTTATATTATCTCTGTTTCATGTCCAATCCTTGGTGATGGAACATATCTTCAAAGCAACGGTAACTGCATTAGCAGCTAGTTGCTATCTGCTCAGTTCCATAGCTGGTGTATTTGATGACAGATGCAACATAGCTACCAGCGCATATGCGCATTTTTACGGGCCATAAAGTTCCCAGAATCAGTCATATAGTTTATTTACATAACACGCTTATATTTGCACATGCATGCTAAGATAATATTACTGTTGTTTACAAAATAGTATAGTATAGTGCTTTCTCACATAATAATATAATACCAGCTCGTTTGATTTTTTATATATTCGAATTAGGCGCCCAAAAGAACCATAAGATCATCCCCGAACATCAGAAATTAAATCCTATTTCTTTGCAATATAAACTAGCTTCGTTGTGGGTTTTTGTCACACGAGGGCATTGAATAATTTACAGAGTTGCTAATAGCTAGTTTAAGGTGGGCCGAACAGGTGGCGAAAGCACCTTATAGCTTGAGCTATGAAAGAACAACTCTGATAAAATATATATTTTAAAACACTAAAGAAAGATATTTATCTATATATATAATATATATATAAAACAAAGTCCCTCCGTCGCATCTGTCTCTCTGTGTGTCTGAACGCGATAAACTCAAAATCTACCGAAGAGATTTTCATATTATGGTTTTCACTAATAAAAATAGCCATAAACGAGGAAGGTTTTTGTATATAATTTGTAAATATTTTGTACAAAATTACGGTGTTTTGTAAAAAAAACTGTTTTCGTAGCATGTAGGTAGAATTAGTTCAGAAATTTCTGCGCTGTCGTCGTTTTCATAGAAACGTCCTTAATTTCAGAATTTTCCAATAACGCTAGTTTAAAATAAAATAAAGTGTATTATTATGTAATTGTACACGAACTGGGTTAACAAAATGTCTAACTGACAATTTCTTTTTAGAATATAGAAAAACTGCTACGGCGCCCCTTTGGTTTGCTTTTCTTCAGATAATTTCTATATCAAAGAGAAAATCTTCTTAATTCTAGGCAAGGGTAGGTACTTCAGAAAAATTACAAAAATAAAGTAACGTTTTTACTGAAAAAAAAATATTAGTACATAATATTTAGTACTTACATTATTGTTATAAGACAAAATATGAAACTTGACAACGAAATGAAAACATTTGTCATGAATAAATTCAAGCTTCACTTTAAGTTATATTTTACGTGCAAAAAAAAAGTTCAAAATAAGTACTTCAAAATAACACTCGGGGCGTGTTTTATGTCACACGTAGGCAATACGCAATAAACAAATCTTCAATTTAGTTTTGGAAATTGATTATTTTATCAGAAGTGCATTTTTTTGTCGAATGTGGAAGAAAACAATCATTTGGTCGGACTACGCCCGGTAAATTTAGACATAAAAATAGTGATCAAATAACGAAAATTCCGACAGAGCCAAATTTTTGTAGAGACCTTGGGTTTACCATTACAAATAAAGTGCCAAAAGTCCCCATCGATCCCATGTGTGCTTCGACACTTATTCGGGGCCAAAGGTCAAAATTTTAGGTTTTTTAGATTTTTCTCGAAAACGGTAAATTTTATCGAAAAAGTACCTCAGACCAAAGCTGTAGATCTCAAAATTCTCTATAAAAATACTTATTTAATAGTATGAAGATTAATGATATTGGTTATTGAGTTCAACTGTCGTTCGATTTCTTCTTCTTCTTTTTCTTCTTCTTCCTCTTGCTGAATGTTCAGAAATTGTTCAAATGAAGATGAATCAGTTGTATCTTCATCAAAATCACAATTTTATTGAACATTTGAGCAAGACAGACCTTGTCAATTGGTACACGCTGAAGAACACTGTAACTCTACTTTTCAACAGCCACATTTGGCACTACAACCTTTTTTGCAATTGCAAAAAATAGTGTTAAGAAGTTTTTCTGGCGCAGGGGGCAGTAAAGTTTGAATTGGTTCCAAAGTATTATTTATTAATTTCCAACCCCAGTCTTCAGGGTTCAGTTGATTGCCTTGCCATATCTGAACTTGATAGTATACTCGATACAAGTGTTGAATAGCAGATGCCGATGTTGGAGGAAGACAAGATAGTTGTATTTGTTTTTTTTTTTTTTGTATTCTTCACAAATGTTAAATATCTGTACTTATCTATGCAATCAATTTTGTTTGGAGCTCCATAAACAGCAAGAAGAAACTGAATTCCTTTTGTAATTATTGTTTGAGGTGAAGAATCAATTTCTGTAAATACTTTTGCGCAGTCAATCAAATTTTTTTTTCAAATAATTTTAATACTGAATTTTTGCCCCTTCTCGGACGTTTCCTTAAATTTTGTTGCACACGTAAAAAATAATTACATGCGCATAATAATATAGGCACACTGCGTCCACGAAATCGTCATTCATCTTATTTGTTGTCTACCAGCATACTAGAAAAGTGTTTGCGATGCATGTCTGGCAGGTTGCGTCGCATGTCTGGCAGGTTGCGTCAATATGTGTTCAAATGTGTTTTCAAAGCTTTGCAAAGTCTTCACAGAAGTGTGCAAATCTTTGATGCTATGTCTGACGCCAGGGTTAGAATAGTATAGTGTATACATAAAAGAGACACAAGTAGGCATTTTTGCTTGCTTAAGTACCTGAATGTATACGTGGCATATGTATGCATATTATGTAGAACGTGATTCTTACAAGCGCAATATCTGGGAAATAGTTGGTCTTAGAGAAAAAATCGTAAAGACCATTTTTATAGAGAAATTTGAGATCTACAACTTTATGTCAGATACTTTTTCGATAAAACTTACCGTTTTTGAGAAAAATCCGAAAAACATAAAATTTTGACCTTTGACCTCGAATAAGTGTCGAAGCACACATGGAATCGATGGGGACTTTTGGCACTTTATTTGTAATGGTAAACCCAATGTCTCTACAAAAATTTGGCTCTGTCGGAATTTTCGTTATTTCAATTGTCTAAATTAACCGGACTAACAGACAAGTTTCTAATTATTTGTTAATTCTTGGCTGAGTTAAATATATTGTTTTCACTCGAAAGAGATCGACTATGATTTGTTTGTCTCGGTAATGATGGAATTAAGAGTGTAGTGTCAAATTCCGGGTGAAAATATAAGACTGGAAAATGTACTATTTTTTCTATGTTTAAGAGCAGTCGAAAAACTAATGGAAAATATACTTAGATAGTAAAGACGGAAAATGATTCCATTTCGCCTTGTACCTACTCGTCTCTTTTCATTCTCTTATTCATACTCATTAAGGGTAAGTGATATTTCAGTTTTGATTCAGCCTGTTTTCCATCACAGCTACCTATTCTAATATAAAACTTTCAGTCTCGTTTTAGTTTCACTTCAGGGTGAAAAAATATTTCCGCCTCATTTCAGTCTGAATTTCGTATTCACCTTCTCCATGTAAAACGTTTTCAGTCAGTTTTCAGTGCAAATCATAATTTCCGCCTTATTTCAGAGTGAATCCCGTCTAAAATTCATTTTTCAGTCTAATTTCAGTCCTTTTATAGTCTTAAATTTTCACCCGGGGTAAATCTACAATTTTTTAATAGGTGTAGGTTTTTCTATGCACAACACAATTTATAGAAATCTAATTTGTTGTCATTATAGTGTAGAGACGTAGATACTAGACTCTGACAGGGTATATTTATTCAACTCATTTAGTATTGTTAGTAAACATTTTGTATTTATGTTTACAACTTTGTATCCATTTTATTTCTCTAGTGAAATAAAACTTTTAACAACGTTAATTTTGTAATTTGTGTTGGTATTGTGTTGGAAATTATTTGCATTCAAATTTCATAAAAATATACGTATAACTAAAATACGTGCTTAGAGTAGATATCTATTTTTATTTATTTTTAGCGTTATCTCACGTAAGTTTATGAATAAATCAGTGACGGTGTAATTTTTTGTTAAAAGGGGAATATTTTTTAAAATCGCACTTTATACTTTTGTTATTTTTTAGACATCTATAAGGCGGGATTTGCTAAAAGTTGTCATTTTCAGATCCGTTTAATCAACTACTTCTTGAATTGTAAAATTATTACCTATGTTTTTAAACGCATAGAATATGTTATTTTAAAGGACAGAATACTAAAATGTTTGCGATAAGCACACAGACATTTTTATTTGTCTGGAAAACACCTTAAAATCATTGCTTTATTTCCAAGAAAAAAAATTGGTTGTCTGTAAAGTCGGTTTACGGACGATAGTTTTACGTGATAACGTATTCCGCTCGAATATCATATTTAATAATACATAACCTAAATTTTAGTAGCTGTCATACTGCGCTCTCGCTTGCACGCACTGGGTCAGGCGGAACGTGACACATTTCGGAACGTGACACTTTTTCGTGCATGCAGCCGGTGTTTCATCAATTTATAAGACGTTATCACGTCAAAAAATATTAATTATCGTATTATAAATCATCATTTTAAGAAACAAATCAAAATCAACAATTCAAGGTAGACATTCTATTTAAAATTGCAATGTGTTTGCGAACAGATCTTTAACGACGTAACAATTATCGAAAAAAAAGTGACAATTCGAACGGACAAGCGTGACATGAGCAATTTAAAACGATTTTCAAGATTGCAGTAAGTACCGCTCGATATATATATACGTTCCCGGTTAAGGGTTAATAACCAACGACAGCCGCCCATGTCGCACATAAACACTGCATTCTGCATTCATAATGTCGCATCAAAAATAACAGCGCTCCAAAAACAACGTGACAGTCCAGATTAAATATGTGTTCAGCATGCTGTCAGAATGACTCATTGTACAGTCCACGTACAATAGCGCCGTTACCCACCAATATAATTATTCATCTCCCATAGTATACTGCGATACCTACGGGTTTGTTTCATAAAATTGACCATAAAAACAAAACGAAGGTAAAATTTGCCCGTTATGAATAAACGGCTGTGTCTTCAGTCCATTAGATATTAAATGAAGGCATTATTTTAACGTTCCATAAAATATCTTAATGATAGCAATCACATATTCATTTGTAAATTTTACTTTAGGTAAAAATATTTTTGTTGTGCTAGAGTGCAAGATAAAGTAAACCAAAATAACATAAAACTGATAAATTAAGTCGTTAAATCAGTTACAATTTTCAGATTCTTAAGGTTGAGGCTTTACAGTCCCAACCAAAAGTAAGCCGAATAGTAAATCGAAACTTTTCCATAATAAATTTTTACAAAAGGTTATAATATTATGTCGTTGATACCAAAAATTATTGTCATAAAGGCATAAATAAATCTTTTTTTTATCGTAACTTAGGTTAAAAAAAAATTTACATAAATATCTGTATTTTACAAATTTTTTGCTGTAAATAAATAGAAAAAAAATTGGTTGTCTGTAAAGTCGGTTTATGGACGATAGTTTTACGTGATAACGTATTCCGCTCGAATATCATATTTAATAATACATTACTGCGCTCTCGCTTGCACGCACAGGGTCAGGCGGAACGTTACACTTTTTCGTGCGTGCAGCTGGTGTTTCATCAATTTATAAGACGTTATCACGTCAAAAAAATTAGAAGTTGTAAAAAATATAATTAAATCATTAAAATATTGAAAAATGAGTTAAAATAATTAATGGACATCAGTACTTTATTAAATAGTTAATTTTCGGAACTGCTGAATTATTTGGTTATTTGTTGTAAATTAAAATGTATGGTTTACATGCTAAGTGCGCATATTTTTCATAAGAGTACATGTAAAAGTTTTTTTTAATTTTTAACTTTATTAATTTCCTAATGATTTTAGATTTTTGAAAGAAAATTTTGTCACAAAAAAATCTATAAAAAAACTTTATTTCAGATTTTTTCCTTATTTTCGTTTACGTCTCAACCTCCTTATGCAATACTTTCTTGCTTTTACCATTCCAACAAGTAGGAAATGGTGCTAGTTTAGGTCAAAAGTAACTTTTCAAAAATTTTACAATATCTTTCCGTTTTAAGGTCCCCCGAATCCAAAAAAACATATTTTTGGAAAAAATCTGTGCGTCTGTTAGTTGGTAGGTCAAACGGATGGGCGGATTGAAACCAAATTTTGGAAGGATGTTTGATATGAAAATGTGAAGAGCCCTATTGTTTTTGAGGAAAATCGACGCATGCGCAAAGGATATAATATATGCTAAAACGTTGTTTTTTCTCATATTTTTACATGAAGTTGAACATATTATGTAGATAACCATGACAACGAATAGCAAATATAATATTGAATACTAGCCATTACCCGTGTCACCTCACACGATATCAGAAATTTTAGTTTCTTTATTATAATCAAATGTCGACATTTTTGAAGTTGGAATGGTCCCGTCGCCCAATTGGCTGGAATTTTTTTATTAGGAAACAGTGCGTAGTGATTGAAGATTTTACATAATACATGGTATAAACACTAAGTGATAATGATATAATATGTAAATATAGTTTATAATTTATTTTTCAGGATGGAGAGTTCGAGGAAATTAATTTTCTTGTTTACTGCAGTTTCTTCATCTTTGAGTATCTCGGAGAGTTAGTTCGCTAAGTTGGATCTGTAATGTTGTTAGGATGTGGTCGATGGTTAGTTGTTGATTGCATATATCGTAGACTGGTATAGACTATAGATTTTCTATTTAGAATGGAGCGTGAATTAAAGCTGCAAGGTCAATTCGGTGTTTTCTCAATTCATACAGTAAAACTGTTCCCATTAAAATAAAATTTTCTCTTCCTAATGAAATTTTCTTTCAATGAATGCTATTGCCTGAATATTTTTTCAGAGCACGTTAGGTTAAGGTTTGTAATTGACTTTGTAAATAGTTGAGGTCAATGTCCAGAATATGCCAGAATCTCGCAGATGATGTACTTGACAAATATATTTGCCAGTTGTGAGTACATACATGTTAAGTCGTAGGAACAAGAAAATTGATGAAGGTACTTTCCTGCAGATATTTATTAAAAGACCATAAATATTGTTGAGCGCTCTCCGTTGGGACGCCTATGCTTTCTGTCGAATGTTCTCGCAAACGGCAACAATGACTGCAGGTAGCATGTTTTTGTAAAGCAGGTAGCCAAATCCCGACCTGCATAAAATTGCCTAAAGAAGGCAATGCAAGTGAAGGAAGGTTCTCAGTCCAGCGAGATGATTCTAGAACATTTGACCAGGCGGGGGTCAAAATACGATCAGGTCAGACAGTCAGTCGGTCAGATTTCGTGTGTGAGTGAGTTCATACGGCAAACGTACAGTGGGTTACAAATAGCTGTGACATAAATTGTTCAGTCGGTGCAGTAATATCGAGGTAACTGTAAAGATACAAGATAAATTAACTGTGTAAATAAATGCTAGTGCAGTGTGGTAAATAAACCATTAACCGAAGTTATATAAATCTGGTTTAACATAAATAACTTCTTGTAAAATATAATCGTGTGATATTTAGTTAAATGTGATAATAAACTTTGGTGTGTTGCTGTAGTGTAAATACTTTGTGTTCATAATAAGTGACTTTATATGATGATAATATGATGACGTAATATGATATTTGCACTTTGTTTCCATGGCTTCGCATGTAAAAGTTAAACAAACTATGCTAGACCACCTCGGATAAATTAATCATCTTCTAACAAACTCGGTATATAATATATTAATATTGCCAAACTGCGACTGAGCATTGACATATTATGTTATTGATAAAGAAACGATTAATAAAAATGATACATTCAAATCAGTTGTAATTGATGTTATTAGTGATATAGACAAAATAAAATAAAATTTAAAATAATTAGCTCCAGTTTGCACTCAACACTTTATTACTTTCCTTTTTCTCTGAGTCGACATTTGGTAAAGTTGCGATTTGTCAATCTGTAGCAGCCAAATTATCACGGAGTCCACATAAATATTATTTATTATTTTCAGTGGGACATTTATTTACGATTTTGTAATAAATTAGTATTTTTTGTGCATTTAGAATTTTCCACGATTTTTAATGATATTTAAATATGGTTAAGTAGTGCTATGTATATAAGAAGTCATGAAATAATCATGTCATTTCACCGGTAAGTAAATACGACATTTTACCTTAACTGTACAATATTGTAAGCACTATTGAGTTCTTGCTTAAAAAAATAAAACGCATTAATTGAATTATAAATAATTCGTATAATTATTCTCTAGAGAAGAAATTAATCAATTAAATTTTTCCAAAATAATAACGACATTCATTTTTCCAGCGTAGCTAAGAAAAACTAATTTTGACAATATTACAAAAAAGATAGAGCGAGTTAATGTAACAACACTTGCTACAATATGTTTTTGTCAATGTTCAATTTGAACAAATCTAAAATCTAAAACATATTATTATCAGCAATTTAAGATTTATAGTCATAATGAGTATTTATGTAATTGAAAAAGATGAGCACTTCTCTCGTATTGAATGTTGTCATCACAACATTATGTTAACCAAAATAGGGAATGCTAGGTTCATTTATATTTTACGTCTTTGTTGTTAGCGAACTCAATTTACTATTCCAACTCCACAAATTGGGAATGACACGTTAAGAAAAGAATTCAGGTTTTAAAATTTTACAATATTTTTTGGTTTTGAGATCTCTCTAAAAACATATTTTTGCAAAAGTCTCTTCGTCAGTTATTTCTGTCAACACGATTGAGGTCAAGCGGTTGGATGGACCTACTCAAATTTTTGGTAGGACGTTTAGTATACATATAAAAAGAGCTCAATTGTTTTAGGAGAAAATGGGTGCACATGCAGAAGTGATATGCTGTATGAAGTTGTTTTTTCTATTACATTGGTACACTTTTGTTAACGATTTATAATTCTGTTCATTTTTGCATGAAAGTTTTTTACAAAAAATGTTTATATTAACCTTGAAATTCCGTCACTATTTTGAAAATATAAAAAATCAGATGTTTTTTCATATGTAACCATGGAAATGAAAATGTCATAATATAAATATTCATTACTAGCCGTGATCCGCGTCTTTATACGCGTTAAAAGAAATTTTATTTTATTTATTATAGACAATATTATGTCAAACGTCGGTATTTTTGAGTTGTAATGATCCCGTCGTGATTTTTTCTGTGGATATAGCGTGGTGACCCTTACATTCGAAGATGTTTAGATTAATAATGTCTTCCCGTCTTAAAGGACTTGAATATTTATGTTTTTTAGTGGTAGAGACAGGAATCGTGTCGACACAGTCTTACACTAAAATTCAAATTTAAGAAACTGTTGCCTGCTTGGGGCAATTAAAACCACCATTACTTAAATTCTTGGAAATTAAAATAAAAAAATAAAATTCATAAATTATTACAGCATAAGTACAAGTTTATTGGCAAGTATTTTTTCTATATTTACAGTAAAACACACAATATCGTTCCTACTGATCCTGTTAGATCATCGTTTCCTAAACTAAAGTCCTCTAACATCCAGGAGAAGGGAATTCGAGGGCTCATTTTTAATGTAAATGGCCAAGACTATATAATTCGGCTTTCACCGGTCGAACTGTATAAACACAATTTGGAAAGTAAGGGGAAAAATATATATTAGAACGGGCGGCGGCAACATAAAATCGTGTATTCAACGATTTGAAGAAAATTTAGTTTTTGTAGTTATTATTAGTAGATACGAAAAAGCTTTGTCGTCCAATACCTGCCCTGGTGAAATTTGTGTAAGAAGGTGATTTTTCCCCTCTATGAGACTGCACTAAATGCCCATGTAATTAAAGAATAAAATTATGTTAATAATAATTGATTAGTTTTATGCAGAGTAACAAAGTAAAATGGTCGGTCCCGTGATATCTTAGTGGGTTGGAAGAGAGCGGTTACTTTTAAAAGGCATTTTTTATACATCGATATCTATATTCAGTCGGAACACCCTAGTAGAATGTCTTGAACATTTTTTATGTCACTTTGCTCCAGAAAATTTTTAAATACGCAAATAGCAACAAGCGCCAAATAAAATAATTTAGTTGTCAAAAGAATTTTCTCAGCTCTAAAATTTCAGCTAAATACAAACATTGCAAATGTGCAGAAAATTGTAAAACTTTAATAAAAGTTTATTCGATGTTGTTCTTAATAAAAAAACAAGCCTGAGAAATGCTAATACCTGTAAAGTTATAAATTTATGTAAAAGTACATTCAACAAAAACATGTTTTGAAATTATTTGTTCAGTTAATAATTATACCTACCTTGACTTGAATGCTGATAATACTTTTTAATTAATTACTGATTACTGCAGACGAAAGTTCATTTTTCAAAATAAATAAAACAATGAAATAAATACGTTCATACATTAAAAAAACTCGATGCAATTTAAACAAATTTTCAATAATTAGGTAAGATGAATGAGCGTAAGTAACCACATACAAAAATACCTTTATAGATAAGGAAACTAAAGTAACATGAAATAAAAGAAGAAAAAAAGGATCATCTATATTTTAAGAACTAATAATACAAATTTCAAAAATTAAACGTGGAATAGTTTAATAATTAATATGTCACAAGCGTAGACTGCTGCTTCATAATTAATGAAACTGGGGTTTTATTTATATGTAATGAACCACTAAAAAACATGCCATAGTACAGCAAACCAGTGTATGCTTCATCGCTAAAATAACTCTCAAGTATAAACATATTTTGATTTGGACATCTTTTTCTTATTTTGAAATGCTGCTAAATTGAAATTATAGTAGAAATCCGGTATTATGAACACTTGTTATTTATATATTTTGTCGGATACTTTGACTTACTATACTCTTCTCATTTAGATAACGTAATTAAATTATTCAATAAATAAAATTGGTCGATAATTTTATTTATTGAAGAGTTCTAAACAGACGTTAATCAAAGATTTGAGTAATTAAATTATGATAAAATTATCGGGATACAAGGTATTATGACAGTAAATCTAGTAACTGTCAACTGTCACTTGCTGTGAAAAGTGCAAAGTCTCGTTTGTAACAACTCCAGAACCAGTCGAGTATTTCCGCAAGAGTTCATTCTCGCTGTCAACAATTCTGTCAACGAAAATTTTGATCCCTCTGTCAAATCTCGAAAACCGTGTCCTGTCCATGAAATACTCCAAAAAAAATAATAATATTTTTTACCTGTAATTTTCTCAATTACCTTCCCATTGAGCTTTGAAAAATTTGATTTTGACAGCTCGGTAACTTGACAGATTTGCATTTTCGAAAAAAAAGTTTCCAACGAAAGTTGTATATTTTTTTACCAACTCAATCAAAATACGTCATAAAAAACGAGGGTTGCTCTTTAAAAAATCCTAGGAGGGTTGGGAGTAAGGGGGATGATTGTGCCCCCAAACGATGTCTCCCTTACAACCGTACAACTTTTGTTGAAAACTTTTTTTTAACTGTTTTCAAATATCTGCCTGGTAAGATTAAAATGGATCAACCTGTATATGAATAATGTTTTTTTAAATTAATGAATGGTTGTGAAAATGGTGTATACTAATTTCGAGTGGTTTGATATTACGATATTAACGCTTTGATAAATAATACTTTACAACTACACTTACATAATCCAAATCGAACTTTTTTTTAAAGAAATCCAATTTCAGTCAAAATCAGTTCTTGCAATTTTTTAGTAGGCTTGCATAAAAACTATTGACGTGGCTAAAATGATAAAGGGATTTTTTTTTAAAGGAACAATTTCAAAATATGTTGAAAATAAATTCGTTCCGAAAGTAATTCCATTCTGAGAAAATAATACAAAATCAAGATCTCACAAGATACGTTAATAATAATAGTAATAATAATAATAATAATAATAATAATAATAATAATAATAATGCGTTTAACGTCCGTTTCTAGACTTTATGTCATAACAGACGCCATTATCACCATTTCTATTTTTTTCTAGCACACTTCCCGTTATTTTCTAGAATTTTTAAACTTCAACTTATTTAATAGCAATGGGCGAATGAAGGAATTTTTAGGAAATTAGGATAAGGTAGGCAAATTTTGAGCATAGGAGTTTGACAGGTAATCGGCCATGGCTTTTAATAAGGAACCATCTCGATATTTATCTGGAATTGTTGAGGGAAACCATGGAAATTTTCATGGTTTCCCTCAACAAGATGACCGGTACAGGAATTACCGTTTCTCGGCGAGAGGCAGTGGGAAAAACTCCCAGCCACATCTGCCCCCGCCGGGATTCGAATCCGGTACCTCCCGAATGCGAGTCTAGTGATCTCACCGTTACGCCACCCCGCTCGGTCACCCCCTATTAGAAATGTGCTCAAGCTTCATACTTCGGCAAGATCCCGTTTGTATTTATTGAAATTGGAATAATTTTGCCACATTGTTTTTATCTAACGATATTAAAAAAGGTACTGTTTTTAGTTTTTTCTAGTCTATGGTGCAGTTTTTATTACACACAATTAACGATAATTGCACAAGCAAGTATAGGATAAGTTGACATTTGAAGGCACGCTACTGTCTTAAAGGCGGAAAATACAACAGTAGGTAACACGTAAAGGAGACGCGTCCGTAGTCCGCCGAAGAAGGGAATTTAAAACACACCATCTTTTTACATCTTCCGTTTCCTACGGCACGGCCCGGCGCGGCGCATGGAAACACTTTTAGTAACGCTATTTATGGCATTTAATTATTTTAATGTTGTAATGACCTGCATAAATAATTACCAACGTTATTTCTTTTAAGAACCGTCGAGGCTCTCTAAGGACTTTAAAATCTCTTAGTGAAAAAACGGCGCGATGGACCCCCACATAAAAATATACCGCAGTATTATTATTTCATTGCGAGCACTGTCTAATTTTATATTTACGTATTTTGATGTTTTTCTTCATTAAAACAAGAAAATATAAATTGTATTTAACGGCGTGCTGTGTACCTATTTAAAATATAATAAAATTTAACCACACCAACGAAATTGAAATGTTGGCCTTCAAGAAGTTTTAATTTTAGATTTTAAAAATCATATTAAACAAATTGAAATATAATATTATGATTATCACAGTAAAGCTCAAAATTCAACACAGTATAATGTTTCATTAGAAATCAATCATCAACAGGTGAGACAAAAGTTAGTTTCCCCCAAAAAAATATGCAAAGTATAATAGTTTTCTTGTCTTTTATGGTACATTTATTCATTATGTTTGAAATCGAAACCATTATATTTGATGTACAAATCGCAACGTTTCATCACCGAATAACATCAGATGGCGAAACATATCTAATATTGATGATTTATGTACAATCAAATTTTGAGACTTGAAACGCATTTCTGGCGAAAACAACATTTATCTCATCTGTATTATAAAGAAGAAAGGTTAATTGTTTATCAATTTGTTGCCATTTTACACAATCTGATTAATATGAAACTTGTATTGTATTGGGCATTATTCCCTGGGTGAAAGACTAGTATGTATGATCACGCTCTGTGAAAATGAAGCTAAGCAGCGTTGGTAGACCATGTGAGTAGCATTGGCTAAGCCATGATATATCAAAACTACGTATGGGAAAAATGTTGTTGGAGGCAATCTACAATAAGCAGTTTTATGTTATATAATTATTATAAAAGTTACATATTAAATTATAAATGTGCGTTTATAACTTTGGTTGTTTGTTTGCGCCTGGTAATCTCAAGACCAACATCAAATATTACAGTATTTCCTAAATTAAAATAAAACTATTTATAAAAATGTATAAGTATACTTATTTGTTTTGTTGTTTTTTATACCTACCTTAACAGTTTCTAAAAAATAATCAAGAAAAAAGTTACTCTCTGACACTAGACCAACAACTTATCTAACGCTGAGTGAAATTGTTTTCCTAGTATTATTATTTGCAACATTGTTATATGGGTGATTTTGATTCTTGTGAGGTTTCTTTTATACTGAAATAGTATACGCTACAATATATTATGAACTAATTAGTTTTATCTATTAATTATTAGTTAACATAACCAGTTATTGCTTAAGTCACGTCTTTTCCCCACCTCGTTTTAGCTGCGTATGTAATTTCATAATACAAGTACGTAATTACACAAAGTTGTTTATTAGCCTTTTCACCCTGTGTGTTTTGTATACAAGATGTTCTATTATGTCATTATGTTTTAGACTGACAGGCTGAATCAATAGACAGATTGAATCGGTTCCGTTGGTTGAAAGTTTAAAGTCAGTACATAATAATCTGAAGATCACCAGAAATATTCTATTAGGTATATTAATGTTAGAAATAAAAAGACTCGGGCTGCAATGCCAAATTATAGAAACAATACAGTATAATTGCCACAGGCATTGTGGCTTTATAATGTGAAATAAGTTTGTTTTATTAATTAAAATATTTGTTAGCTCAATAGGCATTAAAGATTAGATAAGATAAATTTTGAAGTTGTTTTAAAAATGATCGCCACAAATTAATAGGGTGTATTTTATATAACATTTTATTTGTTAAATTTTATGCTCGTTGATCTTACAGAACGATTACATAACAGACCGATATTTACTTGAAAAAATACGAACAATGAAAATGTAATAATACCTATTTATTTAAAGCTTAAGTTTTACACATTGAAGATGGAAACTAGGTACGAGCTTTTAATTAAGCCTCAAATATTATAATTCGAAAAAAAATCAAAAATCTACCTCGGTTTGAGTTTTAATTGACAGATTTAAGAACAGAATGAAAAGATTAATATTCAAAAATCTGTTCTTGGCGGATACCTACGTCATAATAACTATCTGTGTGCCTTTCAGCCCAATCCGTCCATCAGTAGTTTGAGCTGTGCGCTGATTCTCCATGCAAATTTTGAACCCCCCTTATACCCTTTTAGGGCTTGAATTTTTTTAAATCCGTTCTAAACGGATACCTACGTCTTAATAACTATCTGTGTGCCAAATTTCAGCCCTACCCGTCCGCTGGTTTGAGCTGTGCGTTGATAGATCAGTCAGTCAGTCACGGTTTCTTTTAATATATTTAGATAAAAAAATTGTAATGTTCACTATATGTAGGTATGTATTTTGTGCACCACAATCTTTCGAGGCCACCGGCCGTCACTAATAAAAAAATTGCCAGGAAACAAGTCAGAAGTGATTTGTAGTGTAATATATTTTAGTCTGATAACGGTTCAGTTCAATAATAAATCTATTTCATTAAAATTTTGAGCGGTTGGAAGACCTCAGTTCAGTCTGTAGATATCATTACATAAGTAAGTAACTCGTTAGCATATGTGCTAGCATCCTTTATATCTCCAGTCTTTCCTTAAGGCTAAAATATAATTGTTAGATAATATGAACCTTTACAACATAAGCTATAATTTTATGAAAGTTGTTCCAAGATGAAACATGGTTATTAAACCAAAGACGCATTTGGCAATTTCAGTTTTCAATTTAATACTAACACGCAAATGAAAAAAAAAGTGAATACTCGGTCAAGCCGATTTATGGAAAATAGGCAGACTACCTGTGTTATGCTCCGTCAAATTTTATGATTTCATAAAATACCAACCATATCTCAAACACTTATGATTACAGTTATCGTGCGTCTAGAATTTATATTACATTATACGAATGTGAATTGGGCATCTTTATATACTTTGAATTATTGTTTATGTAGCTTAACCCCTTATATTTGTTTATACTTATGTTTGTTTGGTAATAAATTAAAAATCCAGTTGGTATTTATGCCAGTTGTAAAATTAGAATATGGAATTAGGAGTTCATAGTACACGATGCAAGAAAATGCCAAATAAACAACGGAATTACTTTGACAGTTGTTTTTTATTGTTATATTTTGTTTGATGCGTTATAAAAAATGATGAGAGTAAATTTTTACTACGTAAAATCAAAATTAATAGAATCGAGCTGTTTGCAGAAAAAGGTTATCAACAGATTAGAGGTAGCAATTCTGCATTCGCCATGTATATCGTTGTAGGTTGTTTTTTTGGTTCACTGAGTGAGGAGAATAGAGTGTGGTAGAGACCATGTTAGATTCGCGTAGCGTCTAATAGATATAGAACCTCGATAAGTTAAAGTTCAAGGGAAACGTTAAAAATTTAAGTTTGGTATCGAGTTTTTTACTGATCGACAATTGACGTTAGAGAGGTTTTGGAAATTTAATTTTTAACTTTACGAAGTTCAACTGTTCTAGTAAATTACTAATAAATTGTGTATCTATATATTTATTTAATTAGACTTAATTACATATTTATTAAATTTACACGAAAAAGTCAGTATTTTTTTCTGTTTCATGCACTTCTCATTATATACGAGTAGCTGTATGCAAAGTGAGTTAGTGAAAGACTGAAGTGAAAATTAACAAAATTCTTGGCAAAACCTTTTGTTTGTAGGTATACTTGTTCACGATGACCCACTGATAATACTAATATAAGTTATGGACGTCACCAAAATATTATTTTAAGTTATCGAGGGCCAACGCTGTAAGGCTTTGAGGGGAAGGGTATTCAAATTTCTTTTAAGTTACGGAGGTTTTTAACTTATCGAGGTTCTGCTGTACTATATATATATACTAATCTTACTATTATCATATATACTAATCTTACTCCAGTCCTTTCATTACTTTATTTCAATAAATTATTTGCATGCAAATTAAAAAATAATTTAATCGTGCCAACGGAGTATAAGTATATTAACGCACCAATATATGCTTTCAACTTGTTTTTTCATAATAAACTCACAATTTAATTGATACTTTTGCTCATTATTATTTATAAAAAAATTAAAAATATACACGATAACTATCTGTTTGGCAACAAGTTAGCCATATAATAAAAACACAATTTATTAATTTTGTCATGTGTCTGCATAATAAATTTTGAAACAGTAATACCTACTATGTACAACTATATACGAAACAAAAAACTATAGTTATAACAAATAAGTCAGAATAAAATTTCAATACCTTAGAAAACCTTTTTCGTTTATAATAAACAGAAAACACATTTTCCACATGCGAAGAACATTTTTTAATCCCGTTTTACGTCTCTGCTGTGCAAAATCTGAATAAAATGGTCATATCTGCATACTTTATACAGACATAAATATAACCTTACTTCAAGACAATACATATACCGTTTAAAATATTGTACAATAAAATAAAAATATAATGAAAAAAATGTCATCGATAAATTCAACTATAAGTGTGGGTTGAGTAGAAAATAAAAAGTGCTTTCCGGCACTTTTTCAACAGTAAATTTGCGAACAAATTTATAGTTCTTGTATTTAGCAATGGACCACAAAAAGTTAATCATTTTATAAAAAAAAATCGAGGCAACGATTTTTTACACTCATTTTATCAAAAACATTTAGAATGCACCTATGAAAACTTTTAAATGTAAAATTCGTAGATTTACAAACGTGAACATTTTTGTATTTTCTCGAAATTATAATTACCGTATATTTTAAAGGATTTTAAGGTTGCATTTAAAAAAGCTACTGCTTATATTTTAAATTTGGATTTCTGATATTTTTGCCATATATTTTTCTGCATGAACACTAAATTTTTTGACAATCGAACACAGTTTCTTGAAAATAATTAACAATAGAAAGTTTAAGATGAAGCTAAATTGTTTAACAAATGTATAGGTACGTGCAATCAATGCTAAAATAATTCATGTTTTCTTAAATTCCAAATAATTCATAAGTATAGAAGTGTTAAAAATAATAGTTATATTTTTTAATGCATATTGCCCAAACAATATTTGTAGTTCTTTTGTTTTTATTTTGTAAACCCCATGTACCTATATTTATGTTTAGAAATAACTATTATTTTTAGTAACAAAAAAAGTTAAATAAGTATATATCATTAATTTCCAAAATTTCAATTATTTTACACTATCAATTATAAATTGAACTAATAGCAATTAAATATAGCTTTTGTGTACACAGAAAGTCATTTTTAATTAATGTTATTTGTACTAAATGCATTGAATATAACAGAATAACGAATGCAAACGAACTGAGGGCAAAACAAAAGTAGTGAAGATAGGTTAGAGATACAGGAACTGGCAAGCAAACAGAGGTCATGCAGACAGCTGGATATGGCAAAATAACCAAGTTCCGGTTTGTATACAGTAACAGAACCGCTGCTGGACTTGTGTGTCTGTCTATCTGTTCTGTAGGGCTATGTTTGTCGGTATATGAACGTAACCGGAAGTAGTATATACTGTTATGCGCATTACGTACACGTCGTTATAGTACAGGATTGCATTAGTCACACTGCAAACAATGGACACTCGTAAAGCGCTAAATTTAAATATAGTGGAACGATATTAAACAATTGTTATTACTGAGTCATTTATAAATGTCTCGTATCTTTTATTGCGAATAGTTTTTGAAGTTTTTGAAGCATTGTTGTTATACACACGGAAGTGAAACTTGAATCTTCTCTAAATATTATGAAACAAAGTCATTATTTCTGTGTGTCTGTGTTTTGCTTAGTTCTTCTAAACTAAACTATGCATTTTGAAAGAAAATAATCTCCCGGAAAGTTTATGTGTATAATACATTCATATTAAAATCTTTGATTAACGTCTGAATTAAACTCTTCAAATAAATAAAATTGTCGACCAATTTTTTTCAGATTTTATATTGACATAAAAAAATAAAATTATAAATCAATATTACAAAAGATGACGTTCAATCAGGATTTGGATCTTCTTCAGATTTCAGAAATAATCTAAAAAGTATAAAAATTAATTACAGTAAACCCTCGTTAACACGAACTCGTAAAAATCAGGCAAAAAGTTCGTGTTATGTGGGAGTTCGTGTAAACCGAGTATGGCATAAAATACAGTCATTTTTTAAGTGTCAAATCATGATTTATTTTAAGTAAACATTGAATAATTATTTATTATAAATTATCTAATAACATTAATTGTTCTTAAATATTATCTGAGTTTGAAAGTTTGTTTTTATTTGTTTACAAAATACATTTCAATAAATAAGAGGGGAAAAATTTTGAGGTATGTTTCTATTTATAGGATTTCGAGTGAATTTTTAATCTCTCAGTCCTTTGTCTATTTTTAGAATGTGAGTTAATTACTTTTGTAATCCCTTAAGCGAATCTTCTCTTTTAGTTGTATTGTATATTCATTGACCAAAATGATCAAAATATATGATTTGAGAATTTTTGTAGTTCGTATTATCCGATAATTAACCATGAAGGGACGAAAAAGTTGTTCGAAGTTCGTATTAACGAGGGTTCGTGTTAACCGAACATAATTACATTAAAGCTTATGTGACCATTGTCGAGAGCAAATTTTTGTTCGCGTTAAACCGAAATTCGTGTTAACCGTGTTCGTGTTAACGAGGGTTTACTGTAGTAGGTACTATCTACTTATTTTATAACAGAATGAAGTTTAATTATCGAAAATTAGGTAATAAAAAATTTTTATTAATTTTTCATTAATTTTCGATAATTAATTAACTTCATTCTGTTATAAAATAAGTAGATAGTACCTACTAATTAATTTTTATACTTTTTAGATTATTACTGAAATCTGAAGAAGTTCAAAATCCGGATCGAAACGTCATCTTTCGTAATATTGATTTATAATTTTATTTTTTTATGTCAATATAATCTGTAAAAAATTGGTCAACAATTTTATTTATTAGAACATTCATATTAAATATCAATATAGTACAGAAATCTCGATGTTTGTGATCAAGTTGAAGAAATACGCTTTTAGGGCGCTTATAAGAGGTAACAATTTTTATCTTTCAAAAATTTGATCAAAAATAATTAGTTATTTACGAAATTATTTTGACCGAGATACGACCCTTATCCAATTAAATAGGTAGGTATGTTAGTTATTATCTTTAATTGACAATCTAGAAATTTGAAAAAAGCCGGACCGGCTACGATATATATATTTAAAGTTTAAACTTATATATTTCGATTTGTAAATACTTTTAAAAACGGTCAAACATGAAAGTATTTCACGTAAGGGTTTGAAATATTACTTTCAAATGATAAATTAATGCTTGTTATACCTAAATGAATTAATATATTTAAACCAGTGTAAAATATTTAAAGTTACAGGAGGCACAACTGAAAGAACCCTCATTTATATCTACATCACAACCATCATTTCATAAATCTTAAAAAAAATTAAAAAATGACTTTCGCAATATTTTTCCAGTAATTTTACGTCTCCTTTTAGTAAGATGCTTGATTTTTACCATTACAACTTCAGAAGGAAGTAGTAGGTGCCAATTTAGGTCAAAATTCATTTTTCAAAATTTTACAATATTTTTTTAGTTCTAAGGTCCTCGTGCAAAAAACATATTTTTCGAAAAACTCTGTTCGTCTGTTTAGTTGTGAGCGCAATACACATAAGCGGAAGTAACCAAATTTTAGTAAGATATTTAACGCATATAAATATGAAAAGTCGCATTTTTTTGGGAAAAATCGGCGCTTGCGCAGAAGAGATAAACACAGCTAATCTTTGAGACTTAAAATAAATACGATAGAAAGAAAGTTAAAAAAACAATTATATTATATGGTGAGTAATTTAAATAAATAAAATTAACCTAAATTTGAAGCGAAAGTTTCAATATCATAGATTCGAATTATTATATAAATTTAGGTTATGTATTACGGAATACGTTATCACGTAAAACTATCGTCCGTAAACCGACTTTACAGACAACCAATCTTTTTTTTTTTCTTAATTTTCTCCCCTCTGGGACCAAAATTCAAAAATCGGGCGACGTTAGGATTTAAGTTACCCGGAGACGAATCGAACAAAAAAAAGTTTTTTAAAATCGGTTAAGGCGTTTGGGCTGTACGCTGGATACAAAAAGCGTGACTCACAGATTCACAGACAAAGCGAGTACATATAGGCGCTTTAGCTTACGCTATTCGCGCCTAAAAAGACAACTGTTCATTTGTTCTGAAGATCTATCAAAAATAAATTAGTCTGTTAGCAGCTTTGGTTAATTTTTACATGTGAAACTATATTATGTAACTATGGATACAAGCAGCAAATATCAAAATATATATATTATTAATCGTTGCTCACGTCTCCACGCGCGTTAGAAGAAATTTTATTTTAGTTATTATAATGTATCAAATGTCAAAATTTTTTAAGTTGAAATGATTCTGTCGCCCAAACTGGTAGGAATTTTTTTCGGTATCTTAATCTATATGAAAGTATCTGAAGATCTGTTTAGAATTATCGATGGAAATCGTGGAAATATCTCGATTAAAATGGTTTACGTACAAATATTCAGCTTTCCGACGGGCCTGCATTAGTTGATAACGCGTACTGAACACACAAAACGTAGAACCCTATACGTGTGTATGTATTGTGTTAGAACAATAGACGCCGGCTTGGTACACAATGGTCACCAAACGACGTCTGATATAACAACAGAACCACCAGCAGTCTCGACGCTGCTAAAGTCTATGCAAACGATTCTCAAACTGTAAAACGCGGTTCCCAGCGGTATTAAAAAAAAATATGTTTTTCAGACATAATTTTCATTTCAAGAACAGGTTACCGGAAATTTAGACAATAAAATACAACAATCAAAATATTATTGAGACTTTTTCAAGCAACTGAAAACTAATTACAGAATATACAGATAATAATACCTATATTGAATATCTATGTTATTATTTTTTAAATATCTGATAATTAAAAACTTGAAGGGAATTTTTATCGAAAACCAATTGGAAACTAATTGTTAATTAATTCTTATATTTTTTAGATCAGTTCTGAAGAAACTCCAAATCCGGACAGAAACGGTAATGTATTGAATTTGTATATTTTTTGTTAATATATTTGTTTGAAAAATTGGTCGATAATTTTATTTATTGAAGAGTTCTAATCAGACGGTAATCAAAGATTTATATATTGAATATACCTTAGTCTTGTCAAACCAAATAAAAAATTAAAAAAAAAATCATTTAATACCTCAACAAATCAATTTATTGTAAGGTAACATCAAATATTTGTACCTTCATTTATTATGAATAATAAATTACAATTACGACCAAACACACTAATTAGTAACTATTTTGAAATATTTAGCTATAACAGTCAAAAAGGATATTTAATAACAATTTAAACAGCGTAGAAATGTATTCAACTACTAGCCAACATGCGAGTTAAGTTGAGAAACCACAACATAATATACTCATTATAGGATAATTAAAAATATTTTTATTTTTGAGGACACCGAAAACGGCATCCAGCGTATAATATCGTTTCTCCACTCATCAGGACTATATTCGCTCATTTAGTACAATTAGTTTTAATAGGCCCAAAATAACTTCATAGTTAGATTCATGATAGATATAGATCCGGACGCTAATGACCTTTGATGTCGATGCGTCCATAAATAACTATATATATAAAAAAAAAAAAAAAATTTTCACTGAATTGTAATTGAAAATCGTGAACACCAGTTGTTATTTGATCTGTACGTACATCAGAGATGTACAGGACGCAATTTTTGAAAGATCGCCTTGGTTTTTATTTAAATCACTTTCTTTACTATCAGAGTAGAGTCTCGGGCAACTCGAGGAATAGTCATCAACGATCTTGCATCATACAGAGTATATCGCCTGGGATATATCTCGGCCGACATCATCAATTTTTTTTTTGAAATGTATCCATCTATTTATTTACTTTATAGATTATGTTTCAAAATAAAAAAAAAACTTTTAATATGTTTATAGTCGTTTTTTTTTTAACTTTTATAATACAGTGGAGAACAGCGTAGTATGCACTTTTGATTTTGCAACTATTTTTGTTTGTGGAAAGTAATCTGAGGAACTATTGTACCCATCTGAAATATCTTTCACCGCAGAAAAAAACCTACTTCTTTTCATTGGAAATATGTAATGGACGTTACATTGTCACGTATCACACACGCACTTTTTGAGTTAAATGAGCTGTGTCCATTGGCTAAACTATAAAAGTTATAGTAAATTGATATATAAAAGATTTGTTCCTCGCATGATTATTTACTATTTAGACAAAACCAAAATATAGTCGAACAAATCAGTGTCAGAAAAATAGTTAGAGTTACTATTTCAAGGAATACTAAATAGTATACCGAGTTTGATCAAATAATTGATATTGTTTAGAAGTTGTCCGCTCTTTTGTAAATATAGTTGAAGATTACAGTTCATGTATCTATAATCAAATGAATTTGTTACTCGACTATGTGAGAGTATGTTGAAAAGAGAGCGGATTTTAACAGTCGTATGAGTGAAAATGTCTTATGTTTGGCAAAATAACTGGTTTTCACTTTATTTTCAAAATTTTTCACAATGAGCATAGTAAACTTCTAACAACAGGTTATAACAAAAACAACAGTCATACAAACATTGATATATTAGCGTTGGTGACTAGCAGTTTTGTTTATCTTTAAGTACACCAATAGTGCGAAATGGGTCACTTTATATTCAGATATTTTAAGGGGGTTGTGCGAGAAAACTAATTCATATCTATGTCATTATTAATTGAATTTTTTTTCTATTGATATAATGTACTATAAGGCTTTTTATTATGTTTGACATAATAAGGAAAATGTTTTAAAAGCACTGTTCAATGTATGATGACTTTACCATCTACAACTAGTTTCATCCTCATTCCTCCAAAAATTCTTTGCTCATAAACACATATAGGTTTGTTTGTGTAAGCTTCATTAACCCAAAATTTGTAAGGCGATTATAGAACAGATACACCAAATATTTATTATTATGGAAAGTATTACGGAATCGCTTTTAATAAGACTGAGGGCAAATTGAGATTTAGTTTTTCTCTAATGCAGAACTATGTGTATATTGCAATTGCCATTATGAAACAATTTAACAAAAAAATCAAAATAATCTAAGGGAAAATTTGGGAACACTTCTTTTCTAATAAAAAAAATTGGTTGTCTGTAAAGTCGGTTTACGGACGATAGTTTTACGTGATAACGTATTCCGCTCGAATATCATATTTAATAATACATTACTGCGCTCTCGCTTGCACGCACAGGGTCAAGCGGAACGTTACGGCGGAACGTTACACTTTTTCGTGCGTGCAGCTGGTGTTTCATCAATTTATAAGACGTTATCACGTCAAAAATAAAGAGTATAGTTACTTCTTACCACAACAGTTTTATTAGCGGATGTACATTTCGGGAGCTATGCTCTCATCTTCAGCAAACACTAAACTTTAGTGTTTGCTGAAGATGAGAGCATAGCTCCCGAAATGTACATCCGCTAATAAAACTGTTGTGGTAAGAAGTAACTACTCTTTATTTTTTATTACAAAAGAAATGATCACAAATTTTCAAGCAGCCTTAACTAGGAAAAATGTTAGATAGCTTTTGAACTATTAGCTTCAGGGAAAAAAATATCTATCTGTAGTAGAGATGTTAGCGATGCAACTATTACGTTAGTTACGTATTCGCTCCCTGGTATTTATTTAATGAGCGATATCACTTGCACAATTACGTTTACAAAATTTAAAAAAAAAATCATAAAAAATATTCCAATCTCTACAAGTTTTAATATAATATTCTTTTGAGTTAAGTAACCTTACGATTTTAATTTCTCATAGTTGAACGTTGCATCAAGTGAAATGTTAATGTTAAATATAGTCTTTTACAAAATACTTATAAATTCATTTTAGACAGATGATCTACTTGAATCATGCTTTGCAATTAATGCTAGAAAATGTACGTTCTCAGGTCACCGATTTTTCGACATACAATATGTGTAATCACGGTGTTTCTTTGCCGTTATAAATATTTTATTTGCTTTCTGCGGTGGCTTTAAAAACCCAGTACATAAATACTACGCAAAACGTGTAATGAGATATGAGAAAATTGAAAAAGTGGTATTTCTCTCGGCAGACAATGGTATCGCATACAGGAATATGGTACATTAAATCTATTTTTTATATATATAGAATTTTGTACGGAGAATTTGTGTAAATAACAAATTATAACAAGCTGGGAGGTGGAACGATTATTTGGACACGACCAACGTTCCAGTATGATCAAAGAAATTAAGCCCGAGAAATATTTTTAAAAAAATCTTAAAATACGCTTTTTTTAGTTTTTATTAAATGAAAAAAATAGCTCGATCGATTTTGGAAAAAATTCTTTCGGATCATTTTGTCGTTAATAAGCTTCGATAGGCACCCTAACATGGTCGATATCATTTTTTATTTCTGAGATTTCGTTTTAGATTGAAATTATTACATGCGTAGGTACATGCCTACATCAGGTATTTTTTCAAAAATAGTGTAGTGACCTTGAAACATATAAATTTGTTGAAAATTTTTATTTTGTTTTTCAATAACTTACAATAACTTCCCAGTGTACTGGGAAGTTAAAGTCAATTTCGATATTGCGTTAGAATAACCGCTTATATTCTGTTCAAATAAACTAAGAATATTGTTTCGGTATTGTCGAAAACACTGACTGCTTTTATAATCAAGTGTGCAAGTCAATCTCAAGATCTTTTTTTATTATTTTTTTCTGCTTATTCTTTCATTGATATGAGTGAGAGCTTCTTCAGGAATATTAATTTTTTATTTTTATACAAACAAAACACCCCTGATTTAATTAATATACCATCTCTATATAAACTAGACTTATCCAATTTTTGTACAAAGATATTTTTAACCGACTTAAAAGACAGTTTTTTTTTCAATTGTAGTTTTACACGAAGAAAATTTTGTATATATAGTATATAGGTACAGGTATACATTTCTTAGTTTTAATAATATTCACCTGTATTTTAAACGCACATTTGCATGACTACTCCAAGCAGACAGTTCTAGAGCTTTGCTAGTGTGCTTGCAAATACCGACGTATTTAGTACGCTTGATTAAATTTACACAAACAAATAAACAACTGATGTCCATACAAATAACTGAAGCAGAATATCTGAGTACACATAATATGATCAATATGAACTTTGAGCTTTGGTTGGAACTAGCGTATGGGGATTATAAGGTAATTCGAAGAGAGATGGATCACATTTTTGAAAATTTATTGTAACTTTTTTTTTATTTAGTAACAATGGAAATACAAAATGTAAATCTAAAAAAAAATAAAACTTATTTACACGTATATGGTATGTATAAATAAAATCATTTTTTGTATCAAACGTTCATCTCACCTTCGTACTAAAGGTGAGATGGTCCGCGGTAGGAAGAGAGACGGATTAAGGTAAAAAATTGACTTATAATTAATAATTTGTTACAAAATTACACCAATTGCTTCCTTTTTTGTATCATGCTTTCCACACTGTTGAAATAAATTGTTATAAATCCTATTCTAGTAATTTACTCGGTTCAAGATGATTCTTAGCGATATTGTAGGATTATAATATTCCTCTTAATAATGTAGCCTTAGCTATTTTAAATGCTTTAGCTGCTTCATTGACACTTATTTCATTAATTGTTCTTACTGTATGTTTTACGTGTTTTAAATCATCAACAGAACCGTCACAGGTGTGCGCAGTAGCTCAAAACCCCATACAAACAGGTTTGTTTTAGTTACTGCGCAAGACAGTGAATAGAAAACTACAATGCTAGATAAACGAGCTTTTTTTTACCAAAATTAGCAGTAATAGCAGTAATATTAAGTTTATGTCTATTGTATTACAAGACTATAATTTATTTTAATGCACCTATCACAAAATGCTGCAGAAGTGATATGAATACAATAGAACACAATATTCATTTTATACAACTATAAACCTTGCAGCATAGAATATGTCATAATACCTAAAATACAATAGTCCAGTAGAGTAAAAATTAAAAACAATCATATAAATATTCTTATCAAGTAGTAGGTTTTTTCTAATAATAATTTTTTTAAATTTCGAACAGTTTTTTCTCGGAATTCTATTAATATTGTCTGGTATTTTATTAAATATTTTTATCAATTGGCAATGAACGTTTTTTTATAAGGCTCAATTTGGTGTGTATGTTATTTGCTTTCTTCCGCTGACGTTATGTGGGCATCTATCTTCCAGTTGTTCAAACTCTTTCTAATTTTTCATTACAGTAGAACGCCGATTAACCGAATCGCCAATTATCCGAATCGGTTCTAAGCGTAATATAAAAAATTAAAACCAAGTAATTTTTCAATAAAAACAAATTTTGTGGGGACGCAAGAATACAAAAATGCGAGTGACAATTGCTGTGTAGACGCTACAATGGTATCAGCACTCGTCCAAGTTGGAACTCGCTGGAGTCCAGATATATTTCAACTGTTATGGTTGAAAGCTAGAGGCAAGACACTACTTGCCCGATTATCCGAATCGACCCCGGTTCCAATTAATTCGGATAGTCGGCGTTCTACTGTATATACACGGCTCACTCTAATATGTTTATTGGGAATATTTTCTCTAAATAGGTATATTTTGTTTTTTAGCAGGTGTCTCTTATCGTTATTTAAAATATAGTTCTAACATATTTTTTTTTCTTTTTTGCATGAATAAATGGTAAAAAATATATAATCGTATCACTCTGATCTAAGAACATACAATTCATGTTTTGCACTTATAATGCAGACATCTAACAGCAGAATAAAATATTTAGAAAGCGCATTATGTATATTACATTACACAAACATGAATTAGGTTTCATGTCTTCACTAGACATAAGCAATGCATTTACAGTATTGGCAAACTGCCAAAAAATAATTTTGTATTGACTGTTGATTTTTGACATTTTTTAAAGCAACTTTTGATGTCTAGATTTAAATCTGTTCATCGTATAACTGCGTTAGCAAATATTTAAAATTTAGGTACTTTAGCTGTTTTTTTAACCAAGTGCATAAAAGTTCCATTTTATTTACGTCCAGTTTTTTTAATGTCCATTAATTATTATTGAGAAGGGAGAAATCCCTAAAAAGTTTTGCATCCACAAGCACCCAAAAATTCAGGTTTGCCACTGTCATAACAGATATACTTTCGGAGCAACTTGCCTCAGTATATACGGAGCGACCCAATAATCATACGGTAGAATAGTAACTCAGCATTACGCTGACATTTCATGATAGCTTTTATATTTCCCAACAATAACAGTTAAGATCCTTTAAGAACACCAATTATAGGGATAATTAAATTAACAGGATACTCTGGGTGCCTACTTATTCCGGAACTTAAAAAGCAGTATTCTTCACAACAATGTCCGTTTCAACAGGAGCTGAGAACTCGAAGACATGCATAAATCGCACAGCTTCACCACTGTGGACTATATCAGGTTTTGTAGCTGAAAGAGCTGCCTAATAGTACTGAAATAATAGTTCCAAAAAATCTTACATTATTTATTTTCAGATAGTAACGTACCACTTATAGATCAGTATTGATGTGATTTATGTAGAGGCAATTTACAAAATGACTGGATGTCTCAAGAGATGCATATTAAGCATCTCAGGATGCGATTGACATGCTCTGCAAGAAGTGTCTGTTACTTCTAGACCCATAACTATTCGGGGGTACACAAGAGTGTTAATAACGCCATTTTCACAGGCCAAAACAAATCCCTCGGTTTCAAACTTTAGATCAGCTGACCTTAGGAAGGAAAACAACAGATCCTCCGATAAATCAGATGTATCGGTGTTCTTGTAAATCTCATGCATCGATTTCTCGGTATGTTGTTTACGCAAGTTTTTTTGCTCTGCCTTCTTTATTATAATATACCTTGCTGGGTTTTACGTTAACGATACAACCTCTGTCTCTCTATTTTCTGCTTGAAACACAAACGCTCCACCACCTGCATATTCATGGTCAAATAGTAGAAGCGGGTCCCAACCGTCAATATTTCCCTGTGTGGTATGGAAAACCATGTGCTGAAGTTTACTATTATTTAAGCAGAGAGAGATATAATTATTATGACACCAAGACGAGAATTCAATAGACAACTGGACTTTAATTTGACGTTCGGGTGGATTATTAGCACCCGATATATATGAGGTATCGTCAACACACATCACTAAACGATAACAAGTCACGCAAGAGGACAGATCATTAACAAATAAAGAGCTTTGGGCGAGAGAACATTTTATCACGAATAGTAAATTCCAACACAAAATGTCGTATCACTTGTAATTCTTTAGAATATCTCAAGCTTACAGCTCTGACCGCATCTGTACAGGTGAGAGATAAACAGAGTAGGTATTAATGTAAGCAAGCAGTGTGTCGTATATGGGATGCTCTAGTGTCGTTGGTGCAACTTCCGGTTTGTACGACCGCCGACTATAGCTCGGTCACAAATCACGACGTAACGGGATTACACTATCCCGCTGCTTCACCGTCGTCATCGGCACTGACTGACTACAACTTTGGTACAGTGTACGATCTATCTCACCAGAGCCTACACAAGCCTGGCATTTAAAAAAAGATTCTTGTATCTCAAGAAGAAATATAATGCTGGAAATGAAAGTCTACAAGTGAATTCCGCGTGTTTCAAAAATGATATTACTTTTTTATATAGGTACTGATAAAGCTGGGTATGGATGTCAGTTTACTTTTATCATTCCAAAGTGGGGAATGCTAATAGTTTAGGTCAAAATTCACTTTTCAAAATTTTACAATATTTTTCATTTTGAGGTCCCTCGAATTTAAAAAAACATATTTTTAGAAAAACTGTGCGTCTGTTTGTCTGTTGGTCTGTCAGTCTGTGAGCACGATACAGGCTAAACGGATGAGCGATTGTAACCAAATTTTGAGAGGATGTTTGATATGCAAATATGAAGAGCGCTATTGTTTTTGGGGGAAATTGGCGCCTGCGCAGAAGAGATGTATACTATAACGTTGTTTTTTATAATATAATAATGGTATAGTTTTCTTAACGGATTATTATTTTGCTTATTTTTTCAAGAAAGTTACGTTAAAAACATTTTTTTCTAAACTTTATAGTTTTGAAAATATTTTGAAAATAAAAAAATCAACTGATTTTTGTTATGTAGATCTGTCAGAAATAAACTAGCTAAGCATGCGTTGATTAATTTTTACATGACGTGGAACATTATATTATGTAGGTAACTATGGCAACGAATAGCAAATGTCATATTGAATACTATCCATTACCCGCGTCACCTCACGCGATATCAGAAATTTTATTTTCTTTATTACCTATGCTTCATCAAATGTTAACACTTTGAAGTTAGAATGGTCCCGTCGCCCAACTGACTAGAATTTCTTTAATAACAAATTGGAAACAGCATATTTACCCGTACTACCACCGCAGAAGTACTTGCACGTCCACCACAGGCGTTGGACGTTCGATGAGTTTCTCATTCCAGAAATTATTCCCACCACGTAAATAAACATAATATTTAACATAGAAAAGCGTTTGGGGTATGTTTTTTTCTAATAATTCTTTATTAAAATAGTAATACTGTGGACACGTAGTTTATTAGCTATGATTCTAGTATTGTCATCATTTCCTAATACACTGGTACGTCTGCTTTAGAATACGTCTAATTCGGAATGCGTCTTGTTTAGACGAAACAAATTTTGCTCATTGTATGACTCGTGTTTAAATTATTTTACAGCCTCATGAATATACTATAATTGAAGTTCTTTACATGAGAACGGATTAATCGCTTTTACATTACTTCTTATGATGAAATTAACGGGATACAAGGATAAATATAAAAACAATTTTACACGCTTTAATATTAACTTCACTTGTAAGTTTGTATGTATGCATGTATGTTTGTTTGTAACCTTCGTTTGGACTACGGCAAGTGGTTTTTTACTGTAGTATAATATGCCAGCACTGTAACTACAGTGGTTAGCCGTGCGGTCTAAGGCACGGGTCTTCGCTGACGTCAACTCTCGGAATCACGGGTCGTCCACGCCGAAAAAAAAAAATTGTTTTTTTTTTCGGCAAATTTTTGACAATAAATCGAACTAAAAAGTGGAAAATAAATATAGTTTAAAAACAACTAAAAAACACGCTTTATATCGACTAAAAAGAAAAAAATTTTTTTTTAAATAGGCTTCAAACAATAATGAAATAAAATTACAAGTATTATTGTGAAAAAAGCGTGGGGCGCTCGATGTACAAAAATGTGGAACAAAGCGCCCCACGCTTTTTTCACAATAATACTTGTATTTTTTATTCATTATTGTTTTAAACTTATTTAAAAAAAAATATTTTTTACTTTTTAGTTCGATATAAAACGTGTTTTTTAGTTTTTTTAAACTATATTTTTTATTCAATAGAACTTCATTTAATAGTCAACGTTTCGGCAAGCAATTATTGACTTCGTCAGGACCTTAAAAATGTCTATGTCCTGAAGAATTGCTGAATAATTGTTTCCCGAAACGTTGACTATTAAATGAAGTTTTATTAAATAAAAATTGTTTTTATTTGTAATGTATTGTTTTAATTTCATCATACCATAATACCAAGGTGTCTTATTTTATTTTATTACTTCTTATGGGAAAGGTTGATTTGACATACATCTTATCCGGTATAAGTTCAAAT
Source organism: Xanthostigma xanthostigma (assembly GCA_963575645.1). Lineage (NCBI taxonomy): Eukaryota > Metazoa > Arthropoda > Insecta > Raphidioptera > Raphidiidae > Xanthostigma > Xanthostigma xanthostigma. The sequence goes on from OY754471.1 coordinate 27,609,890, forward strand.
ATTAGGAACTGATTAAGGTGGTATACCGAGATTCCACTTATATCTGTGTTTACATATTTTACTTTTTGCTTTCCCATATACTGAGTATAATACAGAAAAGACTCTTGATTGTGCAAAAATTAAATTTTGACTTTTTGATCAGTCTCTCAATTCCCTGACTCCATAAGAGTGATTTAAGAAAAAGATTTTTTTGCCTTTGTGTGGTCGTATCTAGATTTCAAACAACTAAATAAATTTTGTTCTTCTATGGCGATCGTATGTTCAGGACGGTCACAAAATCGTCAAATCGATCGTGGCTCAAATGTGGAGAAATAGCGCTCCAAAACCGGTATAGCCAGGTTAAAAAAGATTTTTTTTAGAAAACGACTCTAACGGTTTTCCTTAATTTATTGAATTTTACACATGGATATATCCATAATGTTAGTATGAAATTACACAAGTTCTCTCTTGTAATACATGAAGGGAGGCTGTGAGGGTGATGATTTATATGACAAAGTTGTGTCGGACCGTATATTTTAAATTGTAAAAAAAGGAACAGAAGAAAAACTAAAGAAATAAATATACTCTGGCAATGCTACAAACTACCTTCCATATATTAAGATATCATATTACTATTTATAATTAGTTTGTTATTAGAATAAAGTATACAAGCCGTCCTGTTGCTCTGAAATCGAGCAAATTTATTTCTTCGACTAAACTTTCTTGCTTGTTTTTTTTTTGACATAGGATGCCAATTGTTTTTCCAAAGTCTGCTCATAATATATGACCGTTAAACGTTAAACATTAATTTTTTAAAAATCTATTTTCAACTCTTAAAATCTACTTATCGCCATTCTGTAATCCTATTGCACATCTGTACGTCGAGCTCTTTCAAAAGACACATTGATCGTAGAAATCAGTTCAGTAATTCAGAAGAAGATAGCCGTATAAAAAAACTGCTTGACTATATTAACATCACAAAACAGTAATTAACATAATATGTAGAAACGTAGATAAGCGTATTTAAATTATTTCAATCCATCTGAATTTACACATAGTAAAACGTTTTTCCCTAAAATCTTTATGTTAGCAAAAATTATTGAAAACAGCTGTATGGTTATAGTCACGGACGGAAAGATTAAATTTCTCTAGACTATTAAGATTTAATTACCATAACAGCTATCGCAAACCATAACGATTTATTCAATAATGCCGACATCTTACATGTCTACACGTACTAAAAAACACAATATATAATTGTAAATAAAAAATATTAACTACAAAAAAAATATAAGTAAAACTTGCACATGTACAACATCAATTTTCAAGTACATACATTGAGATATTTTGTACACTACTGATAATAAAACGTATGGATTTATCACATTGAATTTCTTGCGAATTTTGTTGCGTTTTTACGAAACAAATAAATGGCGGAATATAATATGATTATTATTGGACATATCGTTTTATGAAATAATGATAAAAATTTTTGGAGTCGTTTTAAAAAAAAAATGCAAATTTTCACATTTGTTCAATAGGTGTGATGACAGTATAAAAGAATCAAAGAATAAATGGTTTTAGAGAAAAATATATGTTGAAAGGATTCTAATAAATGGCCGAGTGTTCATATTTAAACATTGAGATTAATAATATTATAATATTATTTTTCAGAGGATAAATAGATCAATAAAGATATATGCTGTTAAGCTATATTTTTAATCGCAACGTTTCGTTTTATATATTAAAACTTCCTCAGGCTCTACAAAAAATACATAATATAAATTAAAATACAATAAATACATATATAATAAATTCCATTAATAAAAATGATAAATACCTTAAAGAATAACTTAGCATTGGTAATATTATGTATTTCATTTATAATATGTAATTTTTTAATAATTTATTATGGAGACATTCAGTTAATTTAAATTTAAAATAAAATGACAAATGGTAGTTATTTATTAAAAATAATAAAATAAAATTAATAATATTTTTAATAAAATATAAGTATAAAATACTGCAATCGGCCATGTTGACTGAAAAACAGAATGATGTCACGTCTCCTTAAATTAAAAAAATATTGACACTTGAAGTAAAAAAATCACCGTGTCGCTTAAGTTTTTGTTGCGATCATTCACTTCTGCATCATTAAATTAGTTGATTTGTTGTTTATTCGTTTTTTTTGTGATATTTTAAAACACTTATGTTTATAGGTTATTTTTGAGGTTAATTAACTTGGAACTAAAGAAAGTCATACTATTTTTACTCCTAAGTACCTACTTTTAAGAAAATACTTAATATAAATAATATAATTAAGTATATTTACATACATTTTTACGAAACACCTCTGCACGGCAGCCCATAAATACAACATATAATGTCAGCTGTTACTACAAGCGTTTTCGCGATTACTTCAAAATAGAAAGATAAAAATGAAATAATTTGCTTTAAAATTTATATTATTGATGAAATAATGTTTTTTTCGGAAATAGTAAACGTGTACTTATATTATAATTTTAAAGCCTTCTTAAAAAATAGAATTAACACTAAATGTCCCAGGTGGTAAAAAGTACCAACACTTACATAATTTATGTAATGATTGTATATTATATAGTTCAATAAATCTTTTAATTTTATCTTGTCACTAAAGTACCCACTTTAGGGGAAAAGGGAGAAAATAAGGAAAAAAAACCCGGGGGGATCCTTTAAGAACTATGACTTTAAAAATTGATTACTATTCGTTGAATGGTTTGTCAGCAAGTTCTCGACACGGCGAAATTTAGTTACTAGAACACCTACCAGGCGTTCCACGACGGAACACATTTTTTTATGATTTTGGCTTCCTTTAACTATAAAAGCGTACCATTTATAAGACATTGAAAATTACTATATATATATATATATATATGTACGGAAAACTTTTTTGGACTATTTTTTCTCTAAAATCAAATTATATTCTTTCTATACTCTATCAAAACTTCAAAAAACAAACAAAATATATAAATTTTGATATAAGTAGCTGTATGTTTTGAACTTGTTATTGTAATCAAAATTAATTGTTAAACTTCTGAAATGTAGTAAAGTCCTCATTTATTCGTGTACCGAGCATATAAAATTCTGAAAACTGCTTAAAGCATGTGCAATATACACAGACGTTCATGTCGTGATATGGACATATTATCTGTTAATATTGCAGAACCATGTATTTTTCAAACATCTAATCTTGTGAAAGGCGTGAAATTCAAAGGTTACGTTGAAAAGGCGATTAAAAAATAAATGTACGTTTTGTTACAAGTATATAATCGGTGTAGTGTATAATTTTCTCATGCTTTTTTCTAGAGTTTTACTTGTTAAAAAATATAAAATATCATTGTAATGTTTTTTACCATTTCAACTCTGCAAGTGCGGAATGGTACTAAGAGACACTTTTCACAGTTTTACAATATTTTTCATTAAACCAGATAAAAACCAAAATTATTGCGGTAAGACATTTGATATGCAAATAGAAAGAGCCCTAAGATTTTTGGGGAAAATCGATGCATGCGCAGAAGAGTAAACGTTGTTTTTTGTATTACAATGGCACACTTTTCATAACAGTCTATTATTATATTCATTTTTGTAAGACAGTTTTGTAATAAAACGATTTTTAAGCCTTATTATGGTTTAATAAAAAAATGTAAAATAAAAAAAATAGCTGTTACATTTTCCTAAAGTTATCGAATTGTCAAAATTAGATGAATTAGCTGCCAAGCATGCAAGAAAAGAAAAGCAATTATTATATTATAAATATTTATTACTATTACAACAGAAGATTTATGTTAGTTATTGTTTTATGTGACAGCATTATTGGTCCGTTATCTAATTGGTTGGATAACCTGTAGAAGAGTTTAGACGGTGAAGTAGATATTGTCAGTTATATTTATTAAATGAGATCAATATTAAAAAGTTAAAAATGTATCCTATCATGTTGCGTTCTAAAACTGCAACAAAAATGGTTTATTCTCAAAGCATAACTTTTAGAAACCAAAATAAAACTATATTGGTATTATAATATCAGTGTTGACGTAACAAGGCACATTCAGTTGTCAAATTACAATATTATATGCGATTTTTAGAATAAAAATGAAAGTAATAGGTACTCTTAAAGTAAAGTAGTAAGACTTTTTGTGATGATCCCAAATAAATGCGGCGCTAAAATATTCGATTTTCGTTTTACCGGAAATTAATCCGCTTTAAATAATAGCCGGTTTGTAAAAAAATATATTTTCACAGGTGGAATTTTGTTTCCGTTATAGCAAACAAATGATAACTACAATTTCATTCTGTTATTTCTACTTTGTTTCGTTCGTCTATTGTTATATTCAATTTTAGTCTATACTTTTAGTTTTCAGAAAACAAATGTGGCATATTATCATGTACGTACAAAACATTTTATAGAAAGAGAATTGCAGATCCAAACTAAAATATTTATTTTAATATGGTTTCCATTTTTCAGACAGGTAGGTCGTAAGTCTTACAAGAAAATGTAGGTACACAAAAAATGGTCATCTTAAAATTTTGATTAGGGTTTAGGCTTGATAAGTTTATTATTTAGTTCAATTTTACTGATTTTTAACTTCCCGCTTTAAAAAAAAAAAATTTTTTTTTTTTTCAAAAATCGGGAAGTTATTGGTTTCACCCCGATTTTCGAAAATCGAGTTTTCGCCAGATCTCGACGTTTTGAGGTCCTAGGAAGCTATTGAAACTATTTTGGCGATGATGTCCGTAGGGCTGTATGTATGGATGTGTGTGTGTGTGTGTGTGTGTGTGTATGTATGTATGTAAACCTTTTATATCTTTTGAACGGAGTGTCCGACTGAAACGCGGTTTGCGGCATCTGACGTGATCTTGGTGAACTTAGACTTCCTGAAAATTTGAAACGATTCGGCCCAAAAAATTTTGAGGAATCTTAAAAAAACAAGTTTCAAAAATTTTTAAAAATTTGTTTTTGTAAAAAATTTTCTAAACTACTAAACCGATTAATCCCAAAAACTAATCAGCTCTTCTCCTTAACAAAATGCGTCGATTTCCGCAAACCGCATCAAAATCGGTTCATTTGTTCACGAGAAACCGTGAACGAACAAATTGTAAAAAAGTGTTTTTTTAAAATGACTCTTAAAATTGTTATCAGATTGTTTTTTTTGTAATAAATTACTTTCTTAAGCTAAAAAAACTGCGTCGATCGCCGCAAACCATATCAAAATTGGTTCATTTGTTCATGAGATAACGTGAACGAAAAATTAGGAAAAAAGTAATTTTTTAAAATTACTCGTAAAAATCTTATCAAATCGATTTTTTTGTAATAATTTACTTTCTTAGGTTAAAAAAACTGCGTCGATTGCAGCAAACCGCATCAAAATCGGCTCATTTGTTCACGAGATATCGTGAACGAAAAATTTTTTAAGTGTTTTTTTTTAAATTGCTCGTAAAATTCCTATGAGATCGATTTTTCTGTATTAAATTACTTTTTAAGGTTAAAAAATTGCGTCGACTGCCGCAAATCGCATCAAAATCGGTTCATTTGTTCATGAGATATCGTGAACGAAAATTTCGTAACAAAGTGTTTTTTTTTGAGCTCGAAGAGCTAAAAAATAAACTTCTTGCTATATTTGATATATTTTTGAGCGTTTTGAACTCGAAAATAGCGGGAAGTTACAGGGATGGCCTGCAGGGTCAAACTACTTTTCAAATTTTTTTTTAGAAAGGAATCCATTATATATTAGTTTTAACATGATTAAACATATGGCATATTATGCAAATCGAGATTGCAATCCTGCAAACATTATTTTTCGGAGGAAACTTTCCAAGAAATTATTCATTTTTAAGGATCTCACAAAATATCCAACAAAATATATATTTATGCACATTCAAAGGTAAGGAAAGAGTCATCATTTATTTTTATGTATATGTGGAAAATAAACAGAAACTACAGAAACATAAACACAAAAGCATTTTTATCTAAAAAGTCAATAAAATCGGACTAAAAATTAAAAAAGTTATGAAGCCAACAACTTAATCAAGCATTTAAGATGATCGTATTTCGCAGCTGAGTATATATTGTCTAAAAAGGTATTGCGTCGTTATTTTTAAAAATTGTTTTCTCTTTCATTGAAAGAGAATGTTTCTTCTAATTTGTTATTATCACGGTATACATTTGAGAATAAAGTGATCTACAAAAGAATTTTTAACATCTATTATTTAGTTACACTACTTACCTTTTCCAAATAAAAAAAAATATCGATAAGCATGGATTGTTTGTTGTAACTTTTACAAGTGTGAAAAAAAACCATCTGTGGTTGATTTATTTTTCAATATTTTTGAAAGTCAACGTAGTTTTGAAGTGTGAAAAAAATTATGTCAACTTGTAGCACCTATAAAATTAGTTTTTCTTCCATATTACGCAAAGGAATGAAAGTACATTTATACAGACACGATCAAAATATCGTGTGCAAAGTAAGGTTTGATTATGGTGATCCATCAAAGTGCACAGAAAAGCGATTTTTCGCATGGTGGCTGTGTGTGCACGTGTAGGATTTTGTCGTTAGAACATTTTTGAACTGAAACTTTTTCAACGACGTATCTTTTTAAATTATCTGTAATGATCAAGGGGAAATGGTTCGACGGAAGGAAAATATAAGAGAAACCTTGGTAACGCAAAATGGAAAAAAGCTAAATGCACCTATGAAACTCTAATAAGGTTTCACTTCTTCTGTGAGCTTGTATTTGAGGCGCCCACCATTGTTTATGTTTTTGACCACAAGCAATTTTGTGTACATATTATGTACCTGAAATATCTTATAAGAATTTTCAGCTATAAAATTTTTCATATTAAAAAATATTATTCTTCAAATTTGTTTTGGATCATAGAAGTGACTTATTCCAATACTGTGGATAAATATATTGTCATAAATATGTGTAATACTAAACTAAGCATTAAATATTTAAAGCCGGGAAAAAATCGAAGAAAATATTTTAATCGCTAATTTTAGTCTTCCTGTACCGTATATCAGATATTCGGAACATAACTGCACTTGATTCAAAGTTTTTTTTTTCTTTTATTTAAAAATTGAATTTAGTCCAACTACGAATAAACTGAAATTTATAGATTAGACTCATAAATTGAAGTTTATTTTGGTTAACTAAAGAAAACAGAATAATTAATATTAACATCAACATTGCAGAATAGTATGGCGATGTTGATATGCAAAGCAATCATCTTCATCCTTTCTTATGTTCTGTTCCCTTGTTAAAAAAAACGTAGTAGAAAAGGTGGAGAGGTGAAGAAGGTGAAGGTGTATGTGTCGGTGAAGTCAGTTAATTGGTATTTTAATTAAAACGTAATCAGTAACCACTTAAGAGATAAAAGCGGAAAGTAATGGAAGATGTTGCTAGCTGCAGATAGCTGCCGTAGAATACACTTCTTCTTTCAGGAGGATAACACAAGTCTCGTGTGCTGCTCTACTGTAATGATGTAACGAGCTACCTCTACATTAAACTCTTTATACTCTAACAGTTTAGAAGATATTTCCATCTTCCCGTATCATTTATTTTATTCGATAGCAAACTAATTAATCTAAGAACGGGAATTGATATTAAATGTAACAATTTTATTGCGCAAAAAAAGTTACTTTAATTTTATAACTTTAGTGAATTAATTTTTATCCAGTTAGTAAAATAAAAACACTTAATATCTTGTAAATTATAATTAAATTATTTTTGACGTGATAACGTCTTATAAATTGATGAATCACCAATCTTATAAATTGATAAAACACCGGCTGCATGCACGAAAAAGTGTAACGTTCCTAACGTTCCTAACGTTCGTAACGTTCGTAACGTCCGCCTGACCCTGTGCGTGCTTTTCTCGAAAACGGCCCTAACGATTTGGATGAAATTTACTGAAAAGGGATTTTGGGGGGCATAAAATCGTTTTAGCTAGGTCTCATCTCTCGAAAAAATCGTTTTCTTACAAATTTTATCATTATAAAAATCAATTTTTTGACGTATGAAAATACTTAAATATTGTAAGTAGGTTTTGGAATTTTATATAAACAGTGAAACAATTGTTTTCAAAATATTATGACAGCTAATCTTTGAGACTTAAAATAAATACGAAAGAAAGAAAGTTAAAAAAACAATTATATTATAGGTGGTGAGTAATTTAAATAAATAAAATTAACCTAAATTTGAAGCGAAAGATGCAATATCATAGATTCGAATTATTATAATTATTATATAAATTTAGGTTATGTATTACGGAATACGTTATCACGTAAAACTATCGTCCGTAAACCGACTTTACAGACAACCAATTTTTTTTATATTAAATATAAACGATATCGTTATTTTTTTCTTGTTCAATATACAAATTTGAACAAAAAAAAAAAAAATTGGTTGTCTGTAAAGTCGGTTTACGGACGATAGTTTTACGTGATAACGTATTCCGTAATACATAACCTAAACCTCCCAAAATTTGGTTTCAATCCGCTTATCCTTGGTGTCGGAATGATAAGAAATGTCAAAAGTGACGTTTGCAACTTACAAAGTATTATGTTCTAATAATAATTAGTTATTCCAATAGTTAACTTAGAAGGCTTTGCAAATCACAAAATACTAATGTCAAAAAATAAACATTAGAAATGCAGCCGTTTTCATGTTAAGACAAGACATACGTTATTTTCTAATTTCCATGTACGGCAAACAAAGACAACCGACCGCGTCGCGCGCGCGCCATGCAATAGACAACAATGCATTTATACAGCTATTTTTCTATATAAATTTGTATAAAATATTTTTCTATATAAATTTGTATAAAAAAACTGTTTAGGCAAATTCTGTTATACGAAATCTATGTAAAATGTTCTCCTCTTTCGTTTAAGACTGGTTTCAAACCGATCTGATTTAAATTGAGCGAGAAATTAGCAAAAAGCACGCACAGGGTCAGGCGGAACGTTACGCGTTATGCGTTATGCGTTACGCGTTACGAACGTTACGTTACACTTTTTCGTACATGCAGCCGGTGTTTTATCAATTTATAATATTGGTGATTCATCAATTTATAAGACGTTATCACGTCAAAAAGTAAGTATATTGTCTCAACGAAAATGTTTTTTGACCATAACTTTTTTCATACTTACCTATATTGAGATTGATGTCAAAGAATTTTTTTTTGAATACAAATCACAAACCATTTCTTAATTTACAATGAACGTTCAATAACTAAATATTACTTTCTAATAACCGCGTGCAAATCTAAACATAAAGTACCATAATTACATCCAAATAATGTAATTGTAGATTCCACAGGTCTGCAACCAAAAAACCACAATTTTTGTACAGTTTCTTATAGATTTTTACTCACTGAAACAGAAAAAAAATCCATCACGTCAGATTTTCTTGCAAAACTTGTACTTACAGTTTCATTAACTGCCCTTTAACTCGAAATCCTATTTTTGATTCTAAAAATTGTGTGCATAAGTGATTTCTTACTTTCGTTCGGGATGTGTCTTCATTGGACGAAAATTGGCTAGCCACTTCTAAACGCCCTAATCCCCGGTGATCCTAACATCATTTCAATGCAACCTTGGAACCTCCTAAAAATGTTTTATTATAATCTCTTCATATTAAATTGGTGCTTGTTAAATCACCTTAAGCAAAAAAATTGGGAATGTTTCAGGTATGTGTCTTCCAAGTTCCGTAAACTGCTAAAGCCAAGCTGAAAGAGAGAATTTTTACTGACCCCGACATACGAAAACTGTTATCCTATCTCCATGTTTCAGAAATAATAGAAGCAATAAAAAAATAAATTTGAGATTCTTTCAAAGACGTGGTGCATATTTTTTTGGGTAATACCTACTAAAAACCCTCAGAACAAAATCATTGTACGACGTATGTTGGTTGCGTATAAAAATCATAGATGCAAGATGAGCTTAAAAGTTAATTTCATTTTATGTCGACTATTTTTCCGAAAACTTGAGAATTTGCAGTGATAAGCAAGGTAAAAGATTTCACCAGGATGTCCATGATATCGAGAGAAGCTATCATTGAACATGGCACGTCAATATGCTAGCTGACTGCTGTTGACTGTTCAAGCGGGAAACGGAAAGTGGAAGCGTATTCGAAGTATCAAAGAGAAAAAGAAAGGGTTTCATAAAACAAAAATGAATATGAAATGTCAAGTATATTTCATGAAGAAATTGTTTGTTTAATTATTATAAGAAACATTGTTTAGTTCATTCATCATTGCAATGAAATGGTGGTTTTCTAATTGTTGTTATTTCAATTTTTTGACGTGATAACGTCTTATAAATTGACGAATCACCAATATTATAAATTGATAAAACACCGGCTGCATGTACGAAAAAGTGTAACGTAACGTTCCTAACGTTCGTAACGCGTAACGCATAACGCATAACGCATAACGCGTAACGTTCCGCCTGACCCTGTGCGTGCTTTTTGCTAATTTCTCGCTCAATTTAAATCAGATCGGTTTGAAACCAGTCTTAAACGAAAGAGGAGAACATTTTACATAGATTTCGTATAACAGAATTTGCCTAAACAGTTTTTGACGTGATAACGTCTTATAAATTGATGAATCACCAATATTATAAATTGATAAAACACCGGCTGCATGTACGAAAAAGTGTAACGTAACGTTCCTAACGTTCCTAACGTTCGTAACGCGTAACGCATAACGCATAACGCGTAACGTTCCGCCTGACCCTGTGCGTGCTTTTTGCTAATTTCTCGCTCAATTTAAATCAGATCGGTTTGAAACCAGTCTTAAACGAAAGAGGAGAACATTTTACATAGATTTCGTATAACAGAATTTGCCTAAACAGTTTTTTTATACAAATTTATATAGAAAAATATTTTATACAAATTTATATAGAAAAATAGCTGTATAAATGCATTGTTGTCTATTGCATGGCGCGCGCGCGACGCGGTCGGTTGTCTTTGTTTGCCGTACATGGAAATTAGAAGCAAACGTATGTCTTGTCTTAACATGAAAACGGCTGCATTTCTAATGTTTATTTTTTGACATTAGTATTTTGTGATTTACAAAGCCTTCTAAGTTAACTATTGGAATAACTAATTATTATTAGAACATAATACTTTGTAAGTTGCAAACGTCACTTTTGACATTTCTTATCATTCCGACACCAAGGATAAGCGGATTGAAACCAAATTTTGGGAGGTTTAGGTTATGTATTACGGAATACGTTATCACGTAAAACTATCGTCCGTAAACCGACTTTACAGACAACCAATTTTTTTATACAAATTTATATAGAAAAATATTCTATACAAATTTATATAGAAAAATAGCTGTATAAATGCATTGTTGTCTATTGCATGGCGCGCGCGCGACGCGGTCGGTCGTCTTTGTTTGCCGTACATGGAAATTAGAAAATAACGTATGTCTTGTCTTAACATGAAAACGGCTGCATTTCTAATGTTTATTTTTTGACATTAGTATTTTGTGATTTGCAAAGCCTTCTAAGTTAACTATTGGAATAACTAATTATTATTAGAACATAATACTTTGTAAGTTGCAAACGTCACTTTTGACATTTCTTATCATTCCGACACCAAGGATAAGCGGATTGAAACCAAATTTTGGGAGGTTTAGGTGATAACGTCTTATAAATTGATGAATCACCAATATTATAAATTGATAAAACACCGGCTGCATGTACGAAAAAGTGTAACGTAACGTTCCTAACGTTCCTAACGTTCGTAACGCGTAACGCATAACGCATAACGCATAACGCGTAACGTTCCGCCTGACCCTGTGCGTGCTTTTTGCTAATTTCTCGCTCAATTTAAATCAGATCGGTTTGAAACCAGTCTTAAACGAAAGAGGAGAACATTTTACATAGATTTCGTATAACAGAATTTGCCTAAACAGTTTTTTTATACAAATTTATATAGAAAAATATTTTATACAAATTTATATAGAAAAATAGCTGTATAAATGCATTGTTGTCTATTGCATGGCGCGCGCGCGACGCGGTCGGTCGTCTTTGTTTGCCGTACATGGAAATTAGAAAATAACGTATGTCTTGTCTTAACATGAAAACGGCTGCATTTCTAATGTTTATTTTTTGACATTAGTATTTTGTGATTTGCAAAGCCTTCTAAGTTAACTATTGGAATAACTAATTATTATTAGAACATAATACTTTGTAAGTTGCAAACGTCACTTTTGACATTTCTTATCATTCCGACACCAAGAATAAGCGGATTGAAACCAAATTTTGGGAGGTTTAGGTTATGTATTACGGAATACGTTATCACGTAAAACTATCGTCCGTAAACCGACTTTACAGACAACCAATTTTTATAAGTAGAAACATCTGATTATTATTCCAAGCTTTTCTTTTCAAATTCAATCTTGTTTGTATAATATTTACTAAAAATATGCAGCTGGAAATTTTTTTGCAGACCTGTGCTCTAGAAATTCGATCGAGATCATCCAATTCCCTACATATTCCAATGCCAGCATTAGGATAATTAGAAATTTTTGATACACCCGTTATGTTCAACATAAAATATTTAAAACTTCGTAAGACCGAATATGTATGTATTTAACCTGTTGGTAGTGAAAATGTAATAAGAATACTAAAACAAACTGAATAACTGCGTACCTTGTATCCTTCAAACACTATGAAGAGAGTTTTTGAGAGGTACGTCTGAGAGGAAAGGGAGTGCGTAACACAGCAAAATACACTGACATAGTGCGGCGAGACATAGGAAATCCTTCTGAAATTGCTTACATACGCGGTTACATGGAATATAAAATTACCTCATTTTGTATGAAAAACATACAGTATGAATCAACTTGAACATGAAAATCCAAATTCTGATCAGTCCAGTAGGGTTCACTTAAAACATTCTTAATTTATTGAATAATTTTTGAGAAAAACGAGAAAAGTTTGTACCAGCAAGAGAACTTATTTTTTCTTAGTTTAATATTTTCTTCTTACTCTGTTTAGCGTCCATAATCTACAACCTCTCTTTCTCTACAAGATTTTTTTAAGCTTTCTTCGATTAATATAATTATGACTTTAAAATTTCGCCCAGCGCGCTTATCCCTTTTTGACTCGAGTAGGAATTGAAATATTTTTTCAAATTGGTCCTGCAGTTTCTAAGATAATGTCACTCATGCAAAATATATACCTAACTTCTTCCTTCTTTTTAATAGAGAAAGCAAGAGCTTTTTAGATAATTATTCTCTAAGATAATTCGAGGTACAGCAAAGTTTTTTGAGAATTAAAAGTTGTTGTTTTTTTTAATTATCACGAGAAGTTCCTAACGAGATCCTATTACTAAGCCGCTACTGACCGCTCGTCCGGCTGTAATAGGTAGATAGTTGAAATTTTCACAAAGTGTGTATTTCTATTGCCGCTAAAACAACAAATAATTAAAAAAAAAAAAACAAAACTCCTAAACAAGCAAACTAAGAAAAAAAGTTTTAAGCTTATAATTCGCTCAATTTAAATCAGATCGTTTCGAGACCTGTCTTAAATGAAGAGGAGAAAATTTTCCATAGATTTCATATATCAGAATTCGCCGAAACACTTTTTTTTATACAACTTTATATGGAAAACAAGCTGTATAAATTCAATTTTGTCTAATACATCGCGCACGCGGATCGATCATCTTCGTCTTTTGTTCACTGTGTAATGGTAATTTAAAGATTGCGTATATTCTGTCTTAAAATAAAAAGATTGCATAATTTTGTTCAAAACCGGATTCCACCTCGAATATTAGTCAGTTTTTTGACATTAATATTTTGTGAAATGCAACGCCTTCTGAGTTAATCATGTGAATAACTAATTAATTATTATTAGAACATAATACTTTGATAGAGCAAACGTCATTTTTGACATTTTTTACCATTCCAACACCACGGATGAGCGGACTGAAACCAATATTTGGAAAGATGTTTGATATGCAAATACGTAGAGGTTTATTGTTTTTGGGGAACATCGGCGCAAGCGCAAAAGAGATAAGTATATACTATAATGTTGTTTTTATATAACAAGTGTATACTTTTTATAACGGTTTAATATTTTGTTTTACACGAGTTTTATAAAATACATTCTTAAAAATTTATAAAATTGGCGTATGCGTATATATTAAAAGGCTGCTTTTATATAATAATGGTATTTATATTTTTCTTGCCGGTTTATTATTCCATCTATGTTTACAAAAGTTTTGTAATTTTTTGGGAGGGAAATCGGCGCATGCGCAACAGAGATATACGCTATAACGTTGTTTTTTTATATAATAATGGTATATTTTTCAAAACTTTTTATTTCATTTTACAAGAAATTTTTGTAAAAAAATGTTAAATATGACGCCGGGGTATATCGTATTATGTAAAATTTCACGCTTGAATTACTTGCGTACTCCCGCTTGTTACATAATGTTATAGCGCCTCTCTTGTTTCTTTTATAAAAGTATTTAAAAAGTACAGAGTGCACGGAACCCTTCGTGTGCGAGTCCGACTCACACTTGACCGTTTTTTTTCTTTGATTTTCTAATTATAATGTCAATTAAGAGTAGATTGTATGCAAATAATAATTCGTAATAACATTATATTGTCACATTCGTAAGATATTAGTCATCACGCACTAGAACACACATAACCTACTATTTTGCATGCACCTCCTACAAAATATCTGATTTTTACGTCATGTAGTCAGTACATTATATTATAATATTTTTAACAGTTCGACTATGAAACAAACTCCGAAGTTTACTATTCGCACCCGCTGTTTTTAACATTTTTGTCACTTTGATTGTGAAGTAAACTTCACTTCCATTAAGTTTGTTTATAAGTTTTACACCTGTTGTCATTTTACATTGCTTCTCTAATGGTGGGTGGTGGTAGATTTTGAAAATTATTTTTGAATTGGTTAGATCACATATTTTTGTTTTATTTTACGCACTAGTGTTAAATATGTCATTTTACGACTGCTATACGGGCATGAAAATTGGGTATTTTATAGGTGTGTTCAAAAATATCTTTATGTTTTTAAAGTTTAATAATTTTGACACAATAATTTAGTATTTTATATTTCTTATTAATAATCAACAAAATAATAGTTACGTATATTTTAAACGTTAATATAAAATACGTAAAAAGCATAACTTCCGTCGTGCGTCCATAAACTGCTGCACCTCTTTTTATTATGTATAATAATAATAATAATAATAAATTTCTTTATTTACGATTCCAACGGAAAACAATAGTGTCAAATAGGTACATAGTTAAAAGTATTACAGACATAGTTAAAAGTATTACAGAAATTTTACACTTGAGAATTCATCAATACTGTAAAGACAATTTGCAGGGAGTAGATTTTTAATGGAGGTTTTAAATTTCTTGGTGGGCAGATTTTTGTATGATTCGGGAAGAAGATTAAATAATTTAATTGATATGTAATTGAAGTTGGACTGATTTGCAGCTAGTTTGTGTAGTGGGGTACTAATGTTGTGTTTGTTTCTGGTGTTATAATTATGGTAATCTTTGTTTTTAACAAATTCTTGAATATTGTTTTTAGCAAACATTAAACTATGATAAGTATAAACAGAGTGAAGGGACATGATTTTGAGGTCCCTAAAAATAGGTCTGCAGTGTTCAAGATACGGCGCATTAATTATAGCACGTACGGCAGCCTTTTGAAGGATGAAAACACGAGCGGCGAGGGAATCAGCTCCCCAAAATAAAATGCCGTATTCCATAGATGAGTGAAAAAGACCGAAATAAGCAATACGAGCAGCAGATGTGGTAGAAATATGTTGAGTTCGCCTTATTAAATAAACTAATTTTGCTAATTTAGAGCATAAAGTTGAAATATGGTCGTCCCACTTTAAGGCAGGATTCAAAATAATACCCAAAAACCTGATCTTTTTATTCTTATCATAGTGTTTTAGTTTGAAGTCAATAATTTCGGTTTTATTTAAATTGAGTGTGAGCTTATTAGCCGTGAACCAATCCAAGGCTCTCGACTGAGTGTCACGCAGAGAGAGGTCGTTGCATAAGAAAGTAGTGTCATCTGCAAATAAAAACGTGTTAATAGGATGCATGCTGCTAGGTAAGTCATTGATGTAGATTAAATAAAATATAGTTTAAAAAAAACTAAAAAACACGCTTTATATCGAACTAAAAAGTAAAAAATAATTTTTTTAAAATAAGCTTAAAAAGCGTTGGGCGCTCGATGTACGAAAATGTGGAACAAAGCGCCCAACGCTTTTTAAGCTTATTTTAAAAAAATTATTTTTTACTTTTTAGTTCGATATAAAGCGTGTTTTTTAGTTTTTTTTAAACTATATTTTATTTTTCACTTTTTAGTTTGAGGATCTATAAAAGAATTTATTAATCCTGGGGGTCCTAATAAGGATAATGGGAAACTGTTATCAAATTATTGCATTGTCATCGGTCCTTGATACGTATGCAAAGTTTCAAATTAATCAGACTTCGGGAAATTGGTGAAAATAAAGCGTTTACTACAGAGGATCTATAAAAGAATTTATTAATCCTGGGGGTCCTAATAAGGATAATGGGAAACTGTTATCAAATTATTGCATTGTCATCGGTCCTTGATACGTATGCAAAGTTTCAAATTAATCAGACTTCGGGAAATTGGTGAAAATTATGCTCAAAGATTCCGTTACATGCATACATACATACATAATACATACATACATACATACATAGTTAGTTACAACCCAAACTAATATAAAGCGTTTAAAAAAGGACGGGACCAATAATCGAACCTTGGGGTACACCGTGTTGGATTAGTAGCTGTTCAGATAATTTACCTCGAATGTAGACCGACTGATACCTATTACTAAAGTAAGATTTAAATAAATCAAGGGTAAAACCGCGCAAACCATAGTGGTGAAGCTTAGCGAGTAGTATCTCGTGTGACACACAGTCGAAAGCCTTGGACAAATCACAGAAATATCCTTTAATTTCGGTCCCTTCTTCCCAGGCCGAGGAAACTTTATTTAAAAGTTCAGCTATGGCATCTCCAGTATTTTTCCCTTTTCTGAAGCCAAATTGGAAATTGGAAAATAAGTTGTATTTATTAAAGTAGTTCAAAATTCTGATCTTGATGACTTGTTCGAAGATTTTGGAAATCACAGGTAAAATAGATATTGGGCGATAGTTGTTCATATCACCGGTATTTCCTTTTTTATAAACTGGAATAACTTTCGCTATTTTTAAGGAATCAGGAAAAAAGCCAGTAGATAAACAAAAATTTATGACGAAGACTAATGGCTCAACAATGTGGTTTTTGACTAGTTTAATTATTTCATTAGTCATACCAAACCAATCAGGACTTTTGTTAGATTTTAAGTCATTCATAATAGTTAGAAGTTCATCATTTGAGGTTGGCATAAAGAAAAAGGAAAATTCTGGAGAATTTATTACAGTAAGATAATTTTCCGACCTTAAGTTATTGTTAGGTAAAACCTTTATTAACTCAGAAGCAATGGATATGAAGAATTTATTAAAATCAATTGGCGATATGTCGTGATCGTTAAGTTTTTTTTATTTTGGTCTCCACAAGTATTATTAGTATTATTTATTAATTTCCAAACTGTTTTAGACATATTATTAGATTGCAAAATTTTGTCGTTGTTGTAATTCTGTTTGGCTAATTTAATATCAGTTCTATAATTACGAACGAGGTCCATATATAATCTATCAAAATTTGCTGTTTTTTTATCCTTGCGATACTCGTCTATAAAATTAATAAGATCTTTTTGTTTAATTAAGTCATTTGTGACCCACTCGCAGGAGTTTTTTTTAACATAATTTATAGTTTTAGTGTTTATTTCAGGGAAACACATATTAAAATAAAAATTAAAAGTACTAAAAAAAGCATCAAAACTTGCTTCTGCCGAGTAGCTAGTATACACAGTGGTCCAGTTTTCTTTTTGTAGATGAAATAGGAATTCGTTTTTGTTTGTGCTATTGTAGATTCGCTTTTTCACAATAACTAATTTATTGGTAGGTATAGCACTTTCATGAGTAAATTTTATTAGCTGAGCAGTATGGTCGGATAAACAGGGTTCGAACACACTGGTTTCATATTTAAGATAATTAATGTTGGTTAGTATATTATCAACACAGGTTGAACTCAAAGCAGTAATTCTGGTTGGTTCATTTATGGTAACACTTAGGCCATAAGTATCTAGGAGATCACAAAATTTATTTTTCTCAGCTGAGAGGCTTATTAAATTAATATTAAAGTCGCCACAAATAATGACTTGGTTATTGTTCTGGGTTGTAAAGTCTAATAAATATTTGAATTTTTCGATAAATAGCGAGAAATCACCTGTTGGTGACCTATAAACGACTGTTATATTAGTTTTTTGATTAGGTAATTTAATGCACATTGCTTCAAAATGTTTCTCAGCGCACATAGTAGTTATATTATCACATAATTTGTAATTCAGATTTTTCCGAATAAACATCAAAACACCACCGTGAATCATTTGTGTTCTGCAGTAAGAGACTAGGTTGTAATTTGGTAATGAATAAAAAGCTACCTCGTTAGATATGAGCCAATGCTCCGTGATACAAAGTATATCAATAAGGTTGTTTTTGTTTAGAAACAGTTCTAATTCATCAATTTTGTTACGCAGGCATTGGATGTTTATATGGCATATCTGAAATCCATTCCTGTGTGATATTTTATAGGACGAGTCGCTGTTCGTTAATGTTTGAGGCTGGTTTTTAGGGTAACAATTACGTAGAGTTTTGTTAATCTGTTTTAAATCTTGGGCGTCTGATTGAATCGTTTTTTTGGCAGGCTGAGCCACTTCAGGAGTGTTCCCATTATCAGAAATATTTTACATAGAGAAGTCATTTTGACCATTCTTTTCCATTTGTGGGTTTGACTCGAAAAAATTTGAACTTTTGGACTATCACATCTTTTGGCCAATATTTGCCTTTTTCTAATTCTTCCTTCAGACCATAGTCCGCACTAATTTTGAAGGCTAAACTAAACGCATTTTCTCGTTTAGGTAAAGCTTCAACGGTAAAATGTTTATCAGGAAATGTTGCGTTTAAATGTCTCATAATTATGTCTTCAGTAGTACCGAGGGCAACTCTGCTAACACTAAGCCACACTTTGCGAGCTGCAGCGGAAAATTCGCATTTAATGGTTTCATTTCCGTCGTTGAGAGCCTCTCCATAAGTCAGTATTGGATTTCTCCTTCTCCGTCTAGGTACTACATTTTGCCAGTTCAATTTGTCGTCCACGCTTTCGTCATCCGATTCTTTCCTCTTATCCCGAATGTTTGATTCCTCCTCTGAGGCCAATTGAAAGTCTCTTTCAGTTAGTTCCTTACACCTGTTATCCGGATTAATTTCTCTAGTGGAGTTAACATTATTTTCGCCAGCTACTATATTCTCTTCAACAACATTAGTCTTTGCTGACAGCTGATTAGACTTGTCCGTATTTAAATGCAGCTCTCTATCCGTTCTATTTTTCCCAGTAAGGTAGGGTTTGTTACCAATACGTTTTTCCTTTTGGATTTCCTGTGAAGCGTTTCCTTTCAAAATTTTTGAATATTCCATTTGAATCTTATTAACACCGTGTGCTGTAGGTGTATAATTGCTTCCTTTTGTCAGCCGATCAACACTATTTTTTAGATCATTTATAATAATATCTTTAGCTTTATTGTTTTCACATAATTCATTTATTTTTATTTGTAATTGTCTTATTATTTGCAGCATTTCACTTTGATTATCTAACATGATTTGAAACTTTATGTCAAGTTCTAAAATCGAACTGATAGAAGGCACTTTTTTGTCTACATATTCTGCACGCTGAGGCACAGGTTCTAGGGATTGGCAATTTTTACATTTCCATGCATTTATTGATTTATCAATTTTCATGTTGGTGTAGTTTTCTTCAGACACATTTACACATGTAATATGATAGATTCCATTACACAGACTAGTACACGCAAGAACATCATCATACTGCCTGTTTATCTTAACATCACACTGATTGCACTTTGACATAACGCAGTATTTACTCGAACGGAGTGACACTCCGTTCGGGCAAAAATTGGTTTAAAACACTGAAGCTAAAAGTATGTTTTAAAAACTTTTGAAAACTAACATTTAAAATTAGCTTGTTAGTGATTTTAAAACCAATATGTAATTTTAAAACATCGTTTATACGAAGAAAATAAAAAAAAACTATTTAATTTTAATAACACAGTAACACATTCAATATAGGTACCTAGGTTTAGCTCATTTCTCTTACTAAAAATGTTTAATTAAAATTGTTTTCCTCTAAAACAACGGTTTTGTTTATAAAAGGTTTCTCAGTACCGGGTAATTTCCTGGAAATCTTTTTAAATTGTAATTCTCTAAAACACACGTTTTGTTTATAAAAATGTATTTAAAATGCTAAGCTTTTATAAGTGATACTGTATTTTCACTTTTGGAATAATTACTGCAGCATAATACAATTGGCGATTAAAATATTAAAATTTTGGAGTTATTATCGTTATTAGAATTTTATTTTATTTAATAATTTTTTACTTAATTTGGTATCTATATTTCAAAAATAGAGAACTCTATGTTAAAATTGAAGAGCTATTTTATTTAGGAATAGGTGTAAAAACAAAATACATGTGTAACATAGATACGTTTTGATCCATTTTCCAAACAGGATTGTTTAATTTTTTGCCAACTAGTGAGCACGTTTTAAAATAAACATGTCAGTAGTAAAGGGAAGCATGTCAGACATTTAAATATTTGCATAGGTCAAACAAACTCGTTAAATCTTTTCAAAGTAAAATTTAAATTATATACCTGAAATTCAAGTAGGTGCTTTTGAAGCTGTACATTATAAATAATGTAATACATTGCTACAATAATAAAAAAATATATAAAAAGATGTGGTGGTGTTCCCTGATTTAATTTCATATTATTTCAACTTTTAAGAGAAATCAGATTTCTAAAAATAAAAAAGTACCGTAGAATAACGCTTTACCAGGGTCAGTATGTACTTATATTGTTTTTTTTTTTTAATAGTAAATATGCTTAGCAACTTAGGCTATATGCACTAGATGAAATATATGGTAAGTAATATTACATTCTTAGGTAGAATGTGGTTATAAGGTAAGTATTTTATTCTCTATTGTTAATTATTAAAATATATAAATAGATATGTTTTCACTTAACAATTGGTTAAGTTTTGTTTTTAAGGTTGGTGATGTCGTTTTATGTAATAAAATATACATAAATCATACTAAACTTCAAGAGCAAATTTTTGTTCTTAAAAACCGCGACATTTTAATTTAATTACAATTATTAAACCAAATCAATAGTAGAAAATATTTTATTTAATCTGTTAGTTCACTTCATAGTATTCGAGATTGCTATTAACGAGCTGAACTTGCATGAAGTGTTTCGTACTATCAAGGTTTTTCAAATTTGTTTTTATATCAAAAACTACATTATGTAATGCAATAACGATAATTTTAATATTCGTGATTTTTTCAGATTTTCCTTAAAGTACTAACAGACGGTCGAACTTGGTTCGAAGCGGACAGCGGATCTGGTCCGCTCCGTACCAAATCTGTTCGTCTGTACAGTAGTCTGCGTGTCCGCCCGGTTCGATGGGAACAGATTCGGTCGTCTGTTGCAAGATCCGCCGTACCATGTCCGTTGTCGGACCGGACCAAGTTCGACCGTGTGTTAGCACTATATGCCATACTTTTCAATGTATGGTGAGGGAACGGCAATTCCGTTAACTCATGCGATAACGGGGTATTTACTAAAAATAAATATTTGTATTTTATTTGTCTTTCATTTCCGTGGTTATTTGTAATTTCATATCTAAAAATTAACCAAAGCATTCTTGTCAGTTGACTTGCTTCTTTTTGACAGAGCAAAAGAACGCAAACGAATAGTAACATTTGTATTTACAAAACATTTATGGGACTATAAGGTTTTTTTACAAAACTTTCTTGAAAAAATAAATACAATCATAGACCGCTATGAAAAGCATAGCGTTATAATAGAAAACAAAGTTATAGTACATATCTCTCTATTTTGCATGCGTCAATTTTCCCCAAAAACAATAGAGGTCTTCATATTTACATGTTGAACATCCTACCAAATTTTAGTTTTGATCCGCTTAGCCATTTGACTTGTATCGCACTCACAGATAACAGCGCACAGACTTTTCTGAAATTATGTTTTTTGAGTTTGGGGAACGTGAAAGAAAAAATTACTATAACATTTTGAAAGTGAATTTTGACCTAAACTAGTATGAAGTTGAAATGGTTACAGTGATTATAATAATATCAAGTGTCATAATGGGCTATATTACGACGAGTGGTGACATTATATTTAAAACGAGCGGCAGTTTTAGCGATCGCACGTGCCGTAATACCATTATGCGGGAGATAACTATCAAATTTTTTGCACGTACCTCCTATAAAATAGTTGTTTTTCACTTCATTTTCAAATTTTTTGAGAGGTTGTTTGTGTAGGTTGTTACAAATAAACTTTGTCTATTGTCTAACCAGCAAGCGTATATCAGCTAAGGACAAACATCAAACTGTTTTCGTAGGTAAGCGGTAATGTGCAATAGGACTATCGTCTATAAATCCGAGTTGCGCGTTAAATATTAAATTTATTCAATTTTCTTTTTTTATATTCTCTAATAGTATAAAACAAAGTCGTTATCCGCGTCTTTTCTTCGCTTAGTTTTTATAAACTACAAAATGGATTTTGATGTTGTTTTCACCAGCGTTTAGAGAAATTCTTTCGGAAGGTTTATGTGTAAAACGCATTCTTATCAAATTTAAAGATCGCAGAAAAATTCCGATGTCGTAGAAAGATGCTGTTAAGGTGCTTACATGACTTACGCTGACAGAAATGTAGGTCTTAAAAAGATCTACAGAAAAGTTCACGATATCATATATGTCTATATTCTAAGGATAATCTTCAGTAATCATTTTTATCTTTCAAAAGATCAAAAATAACGAATTTTACGCGAAGCTATTTTGAACCACATGGTATTAATCGGTAACCAATTAAATATGTTGGTTTAATTCATATAAAAACTGACCTTTACACTACATCATTTAAATGAATATCTTAAAAGATACCACAGGTTAAAAAAATGCTCTCAACAAAATACTTATGATTTAATCAAGACTGACAGCATTATTTAATGTAAACATTTTGACTTTTCATTTTTGTACCGAGAGATAGCGCTACTGTACTCATCGATATTAATTTTAACACAGAAGTACGTGCACAAATCGTGAATGCGAAAGAAATACTTTACAAGCACGTCAAAGGTTATGCAGTTAATCTGACAGGTCAAAAAAGTTAAAATTGAAAAAAAAGTTAAACATCTAAAAACTTTCTAACCAAAAAACAGTCGTAGGTTGTAAATGATAAATAATTGTTAATAAGATTTTCAGGATGCTACTTTTGGACAATTACACGTCGATTGTAAAGTTTATACTCCCAATTTTGGTGTATTTTTTCTTCTGTCGTTAATAATTTATTTTATGTAAATATTTTAATTGTAAGTTTATTAATACAATTGTTTGTCTCTTTACGAAAATTTTATTTGATTTTTGATTAAAAAACACAAGATATTTGTTAATGTTATTTGTCATTTGTAAATTCAGGGGTAAGTACTGTGACAACTTATAATACCGTGCAGCCGAACGCTCTATCGCTGCTGAGCGGGGCGCAGTCCCGCGAGACAAGACTGTATAGAAGTGGAACTATAAGCTCGACAAAAGGGAGTGAGGCTTCCCCCGAGAAACGGAGGTTCTACAATTTTAAATAAGTTTAAAATAATACATTAAAGATGATATTATGTTAGCAAAATTAAATTGCCGCGGGAAAAGCTTTATAACAATGTTTCATCTCATCGTGTGTGATGTCGCGGGTATCGACTAGTTGAAAATAATTGCATTTATTTATTATTCTAACGAAACTGACAAAACACTTTTTTATATTTTTTAGATCAGTTCTGAAGAAGGTCTAAATCCGGATTGAAACGTTAGTGTATTAATTATATGTTTTGTTATATTGTCTAAAAAATTGGTCGATAATTTTAATTATTGGTAAAAATATTTATTTACAAAAATAAATGCTAACAAAACAAACTAAAAAGTACTTCTCTACAATAAGACAAAAATGAAATAAAATAAATAACGGAAAAACAAATGAATCCTGAGCAATAATGACAATACTAAATTACTATACAGTATGTAAACGCGTAAGGTGCACATATGGAAATTAGCATTGGGAAAAAATACTTGGATCAGAGTTAGCCATGACAGCATTAATTGTTATTTCTATTGAATTATCGTGGTAATCTTGAGGATTTCTATTTTATTTTATTTATTTTTATTTTACTTGGCTTTTTTAATAACAAAAAGCTCTTATAAATCACTATTTTAATTTTTTTGTACAAAAATAAAACAAAAAACAACTCCATCTGTTTGAAAAAATTTCATTCAAAAACTGTCTGACTGGTATGACGTATGCGCATTGGTAAATCAGTGACCCAATGTATTTACGTTCAACACGAATAGGCGGAAATATTTGATTTCGCTCCATATAGAAGTATTTTTGGGAATTTAATGTCTCATTAATAAAAAAAGCCCGATTATGAATTTGAATATTTTCTTCGGTAGTATACATATTCATTTTGCAAAAGAATATTATCTGTCAAATTGAAAAATAAGATTTCAAGGCTCACTCTGATCCAGTCATTTTTTCCCTATGTTAATTTCCCTATGTGCACCTTACGTGTTTACATACTGTATGTACTTATACAGAATATTTATTTCACAGGAACTCACCAAATTTATATCGAACGCTTATTTATTTTCTATTTACACAGTTCTCTATTTATCTCATAGATACCAGTATATCATCAATACTCAAAAAATCCTTTTACGAATTATTCTTCATAAACCCTTACATTATATTGGTCCGTTGACTTATTAGAGAATATGCACCAATTGTACGCTAAAACCATTCTTGTGTTTGTGCATCGACGTCCAGAATTTATGAATTCAATCATCTATTCCCATCACACCCAAGCCTAATCCCTAAATGCTCTCCAAGTTCCAAAAAATTCAAAGTATTTTGGCCAGAATTGCATTATTTTCCTTCCACTCAAACTTAAACAATCTATTACCCATGGTAGATGGATAACACGATGGCTGCTACAGGATGAGAGCGCACAGATCGCTATATATGCGATATCATATTTTGTTGGCGCAGTAATTTATGTAATTTAAAGAATTGTTAATCATTTTATCAATATTTTAATATCTATATTTTTTATATTTATGTTCTTTCTATTTTTATTCCTCAAGGTGTCGGATCAAAAAAAAAAAATATGTTTCAACTCCAACCTTAGCACTGACTTGTTAAGTTAAGTGGGAAAATTTTAATCTTTTCATAATTGATGTTAATCAAATGTATGTCTTAAGAATAAAAAGAGGTGTCGTGGAAGACCCGGTTGGAACGAAGTTCTTTTCGCTATTTATTATCCATCATATAATTTTTTTACTAATTTGTCTGATAAATTATTTGAAAATTTTATTTATAATATAAAATGATTATTAAACAAAAATTCATCGTGTGATTTGCAACTCTAAAAATAAATATAACATTTGTTGCGCATCTGGCGGGAATTGAACCCGGCACACCCACATGGTATTAGTATTCTACCACTGAATCATTGACCTTGTCTAGATACTGCTATTTATATAGGTTTAATAACAAATCGTGAAGTTAGAAAGCGTTGCATTTCATAAAATATTAATGTCAAAAAACTGACTAATATTTGAAATGACTAATTTTGAACAAACGCAATCTTTTTATTTTAAGATAGAACATACGCAATGTTTAAATGTTCCTAACACAGTGTGCAACGGACGAAGACAACCGATCCGCGTGCGCGATGTATTAGGCAAAATCGAATTTATAGTGTTTATTTCTGTTTTTCTATGTACAAAAAAACTATTTGCGCGAATTTCTGTTATACGAAATCTATGTAAAATTTTCTCCTCTTTCATTTAAGACAGGTATTGAACCGATCTGATTTAAATTGAGCGAATTATAAGCAAAAAACTTTTTTGTTTTCAATTTGCTCCCCCCTGAGACTAACATTCAAAAATCCGGCTCCGTTAGGATCTGTATCATGTCTTATGATATAAGTGTGCCAAACTTCAATTTTCTATGTCTACGGACAGACCCAATAGGTAATTATATGTGTAGATTTTTCTTTACAGATTTTCTTACACTTTTTCTTCTCCATTTATATCTATAACGTCACGTAAGGAACTTTGTTCCAAAAAGAATAATAAGTTGAAAAATCGAGTAGTTCTTCAAAACTACCTTATTTTTCATTAATTAAAAAAAATTAATTGTAAATTATAAATACTATAAGGTTTTAATAATTATATCAATAAAAAATTCGTATGGTAATTTTATGGCATGTGAATTTGAATCCTCTGCCGGGCATCCAATATAATTCTATCTCGGGCTGTGTACCTTAGTTCATTACGCCGCACCAGATCCCATCAATTTCATATACTAGTATGAAGAAATGAGAATAAGCCTTGCAAAATAGTACAAAGATATTTTTTTGCAAAACTATACCCATAATTTATTATTCTCACATGAAAACTTTTAACAAGAAAAGTGTTAAAGCACAAAAAATACAAATAAACACTTTGTGCTGCATAACATTATATTATGGTATATACTTCCTAACAAAATAAAAAAACAAATTTCCAAGCTCTGGGAATCCCGCATTTTATTTTCATAAATGCACACATACGCTTACCAAAATGATTCGCGTGTTTTCGTACATAATCTGTTCATAATTAACTAATTTTAATTACTTTGAAAGAATCAAGTCAAATAGTAACGATAGAAAATTAAGTCAGGTCAAGTAATAAATTTTGAAAAAGCTTGTCTTTCAAGTCAAGTCAAGTATCAGTAAAAACGTCAAGCTACTTAATAATAATAATAATAATAATTTATTCCTTCCATGAAAATACAGTTATTTATAAACTTGACTTGATGAATTCCCTTATATCGGTAAACATGCATGCAATGCAGCTATTTTAAAGGAGGTAGTGCAAAATATTTTTTATTGATCTACCACGTATAAAGTATCTACTTTTTATGCATCTTTACCGACACGTAAAGTGACTCATTATGGACTAGAATTGTATAACAAAACTGATCGCGCGTTACCAACTCCATAGAGAATCACTGTTCGTCAGTTGTTTTTTTTTATAACTTGCTATTTGAAGTGTCGTTTTCTATTGATCACTAGCTTGCCTTTGATCCTCAACATTAGCCATATAGTTATCCGAATTATTTGTTCATATTTAAACCACCGCATTGGTCGGAATGAAGCCATAAGTGTCCTGTTTTTCCAATTTAGGTACGGAACGTAAGTATATAATTTAAAATAATTGCAAAAAAACTGTCTGCAGAGCTCCTGAAAAAGTCTCATTTTGGGGACAAAACGTTGACTGATTGAAGTAACTGAAGATATAGAACTTAAGTCCGTTTTCCACTACTCTGTTTTGAGTAAGCCATGGCACAAAAAAGCTTAATATTTAACCAGAGGAAGCAGATTAATAAAATCTAATTTAGTGCAGCTAGAGAATATTTTGTGAAAATTATTTATAATTATAAAAACCAAAACAGCGTTAAATTGGTATATTTTTTCAGTTGTGATAAATATTTTTTCAACCCCATATTTTATTATTATTTTGAACATAAGTTTATTATATTAGTATTCCAAAACCTAAAGTGGTAATTTTTTCAAGCTTTGTAAATGTAAATTTTACTACAGTATTTCAGTTTGAGTATTCGGGCACGTACGCAGCTTTCAGGAGTACTAACAGAAAGGGAAGGCGTGTTTATGGTGTATAATGATCAATCGATACAAATTTAACATAGTACGCTGGTCAAAGTGTTCAATTGAAATGCACCTAACTCGAATTCCGTAACGTAGATAATGACTGCTTTACATAGCTGCTGGCTCTTTCGTCGGCGTAAATACAAATGGAGACCCAGAGACGTGTTCCAGAACAAAAGGTTTCCAATCGATTCAATATCAAACCGTTAAGTGAAGTAATTACTTTGTTTTAAATATTGGTCTTAAAAAACGATCATTTATTTAGTGTTTTGCAAATAAATTACTCTTTAATATATTCCACGTGATATTTTAATCATATAAACAATACTATTATTCCTGTAACTTTTAAAACGTTTTAATTTAACTCAACTTATTGTATCTTGTTTGCTTTCGTTTTTAATTTATTGGTAATGCGCGTCTTGATCCTCCGACAAAATGTCTTCCGATATAATATCCTTTGACAAAATATTATCTTGACTAAATACCCTAAAGGAAAAATATTCCCCGACATAAAAACAATTACGGAGTCGTGTCAATGCAATGGCGTTTTTTTTCGCAGTGAAAAGGGGAAGGCGTTTAGGAGAAGTTCTTTAAAAAACATATTACGGTTTTTTTTTTTCGCGCAGTGTATACAAAGTGAAAGTGAATAAGTAACACAGTAATTCTACACCAGTTTTGCTGATAGGATGTTTTGTCGGGGGGATGAAAACGCGCGGGGTCTTGAAAATTAATTCTTTGTGGCCTTTAAATGTGGTTACTTTTTGTAAAAGGTACTTCCAGGGATTGTTTCTTAAGCTGAGTACTTAAATATAAATAGTTTCGAGCAAAAATATGAATTGCTGCATTGGTTTCAAATAGCTAGTATTTAAATTATAGTGAAAATATTGCCAAGTTCCTACTTGTCAATATTTTCATTATAATTTAAATACTCTAAACATCATTTTGGCTAGATATTAATCGGTGTGTGCGAAGTCGTGCTTAACTAAAGATTTAAGAACGTCCCACAACGTTCTTCGGTTCCTTAATAACATCAATTGTCTCGGTGAATCTAATTTTATTCCCTTAGGTGTCTGCCTGACACGTCGCTGTCGATGTCCCTTGGTGCCTTTCCGTCGGTTACCATTTCAACTCCTGCTGGGACAACTGCTTCTGTTTCATCCTTACCACATGTCTAATACAAACGGTTTGTTCTTTTTCTCCTATAGAATGTTTTTTTTTATAAATCAAGCTTATTAACTTTTCCACAATCAGAGTCCAATTTAATTACAGTAGTGACCGCACGATCGGCGTTCGTGTCAACATAATATCGAGAAATGCACCTTGATAGGTTAATTTTACTGATAAAGAGATTTTAAGAACAAAAAGTAATTTTACAATAAAAAAAAATCTAATATATAACGATGTGTTTTCAAAGTTTGACTCGTTTCATAAGACGCTTCCACCAAATGATTCCGCGCGTTTTCATCCCCCGACAAAACATCTCCCAGCAAAATATCCTCGACAAAATATCCTATTAGCAAAACTGGTGTAGAATTACTGTTTGACTATCTCACTTTATATACGCAACTCCGTAATTGCTTCTTAAATAACTCCCCCAAACGCCCTCCTCTTTTCACTACGCTTTGAAACGCCATCGCATCAACACGACCCTGTAATTGTTTTTTCAAAGAACTCCTTCCAAACGCCTTCCTATTATCACTGCGCAAAAAAACGCCATCGCATCGACACTACCCCGTAATTATTTTTATGTCGGGGGATCAAGACGTGCATTACCCCACGGAATGGGCAATATTGGGCATAGTGATCTGTAACTGACAAAATCAAATGAGTCATTTGAATGATGCTATTACATAAAGTGAAGATACAACTTCAGAGTTATTTAAAGTTAAAAAACACATTTTCAAGAAATAAGAGTTTTTTAGTGAACCACCAACAAAAATTTTTCAATTTATTATCTTTTTAAAACCCTTTCTTGGACTAAAACCTCACAACTGAGGGCTTGTGAGCTTATAATAGAGAAACTATAGCAACGCCAAAGTTTTAAGTTTTAGTTAGGAATTAAGTTGCACGACCTTCATTCGCAAACCTATTTCCAAGGCTAAACATGGGGTTAGGGAAATTTGAAGTTACTTAAAAGCACTTAAACTATTTTGAACGCTCGATATTTTATTTGCTCACGCCGTTTTATTTATAGAACCATAATTATTTTGAAGAATTGATTAAGAATATAATGGCACATAGTTTTACAAAAGCGCAAACATTTATTTTTAAACTTGTCTAATAATAGCTTATATAATTTGAAGTTGAATATAATTAGAGAATTTTGGAACAGACAATGAAAACATCATTTATGATCGATCGCGCTGTACATTCAATCCGGCCCTGTAGTATTCATGATTGTAGAGAGTTACAACAGAAGGGGTGCTGTTCCTACATATAGTCGATCGAAGCGATAATAACAAGCCCGAATCACAGTTCAGTGCTTCAGTGCGGGGGCAGTAGCAACTAGCAAACCTGTCAATCTGCAGAGAGATTCAATCTGTCCCTCTCTCTCTATCGATGCCTACCTGATGCCAGTCTGTTCGTTGTTCTAATGTTTTCACACATAGTGAATCTACTGGGTACAGACCAGGTGAAAAGGTAGACCGATAAAATACTACAACGAGAAATAGCCAGATTGGTTGTTATTTTGAAACATTAGAAACTGATAATCAGTATACCAATAATTAGACAATTTTGTATTTGATATGCTGCTTGTTGATGTAGTTGTCGATCTCTAATAAACAAATTCTAAACAGGAGCTCTATTTCAACATATGTCGCTTAATAAAAGTACTCGACAGCTGTTTTGACTAATAGTTCTTAGTGAATATGCTACAGACACAGACACTATTTACGTAGTAAGTAAAAAACAAGCGATCCAAAAATTAGTTGTTAACAATTTTCTAGACAACGTAAATCCTTCGAAACGTCAGTCAATAAATGAATATCTGTAATAGCGTTTTTCTGGATCCTTTGGCCACTGTCTACAAAATTGTTAACAACTATTTACGTAGGTCGAATGGCGAGACCTAGCCGTCGGATCTGAATTTCTCGACGTTTCATGTCGTCATGAACAATTTTGTTTAATTTGTGTGGATATATAAAGCGTTTTCCACCGGATGTGAGACATGTGATTTTAACATAGAGTTATGCTATTTTGTGAAATTAAGAATATATTTTCTTTTCGTATTTGTTTCGAATTTTTCTTACATTTAAACTTAGCCTCCACCCATGTTAATCAATACTTTTAAATGTGAGTGGTACTTAATATAGTACATTACACAACAAGGGCCGAAAGTATGATATCTTGCCCTGTGCGCGAAGAGCAAGATATATCACACTTTCAGCCAGTTGTGGTGTGTACTATTTTTTTTCATACCTCGGTCGTAAGAACGCTTAATAAAACATTAATTAATTAATTACATAAAAGCACAGATAAAACAAGAAGCTTTGAGGTTATATGTAAAAACACGAATGACAGCTGTTCGCGGATATTAGCTAAAACGTAACAGGGCTGCTTCGGGACCTATGTGTTCGTATGCCTTTCGTCCGATTACGATAAAACTTTGATGAGTTGTTGCGCGCGCACCCACGAAAGTTTTTGTTCAAATAAATATACATCAAAGTGTATAAACACTGTGTTTTAAAGTGGTACAGTAACATGGTGAAGCCGAAAACTTTACTACTGTTGTAGCAGCCGTTATTCATCTCAATTGCGAGAGAAGTTGTGGGGTAGCGGTTAGTCTTTAATAAAATTAAACATGTCAAAAATGTAATAATATTTTCTAACAGGCTGCAGTACTCATGGCACAATAACAAAATCGCTAACTCTTCCCGAAAACGCTCGAATGCATTCTCAGTGACATGATCCTAAATTATTAATTAAAATACTTTGTATGGTTCAGTTTAAGATTTTTGTCTAACAAAGTCACCATTTTGTGCTGAACAATTCTTATATTACTAAATTCTCTGGTGTAACTAATTTAACTAATTTAAAATATAACTAATTTAAAATATACCTATACGTAATATTTTTACGCACAAGTCAAGACCAGCACTCTGTACTGTGTAGTGCACAATGTCGCAACTACAGGCAAACGTTCAGAGAGTCAAAGTTTGATCAGTGCTACACCGGCCGTCTTTACAGAAACATACTGTATAATGTAAAGCAGCTTATATTATATAGTAAACCAATGCAGATAGACTGCACTGATAATCAATATTCACATATTTTCAAACCAAGTTTATATTTTGCTTATATATTACGGTTTATTGATATTAATTCATACTATATACACTATAGAGTATCTGCACATGAAAACGTCTAAATTGAATTTAAATGAGTTTATAAAACTATAATCAAATTTCATTTTGGAACAATGACTTTATTAATGAATATTGTAGAATCTAAGGTTTTCAACATAAAATACGGGTCAAATATAAAACTTAGGCCTATACTGAAATTTCAGATAAAACCAGCAGTGTTAGATTATTACATATCCTACAATCTTGTGTTAATCGTCGCCGATTTTGTTAATCTTTTTTTTAAAAATAAATGTTTGCTTAATAACTAGCTGATTTACATTTTCAGATAATTGCAAAGTCTATATCTTTCAAAATTAAGGGTTGTTTTCCTAATGGTGTCTATAGCTTTTAAATTGTAACAAATAACGCACTCGTGTGCTCAATGAATAACATACCAAATTTAAATTTGATCTAAAAAAGTTTCTAAATGTATATAATAAAAACACTCAGGTTTTACCTAATTTATATCGAACAGTTTTTAGAGTTCCATACTAAAGTGCTATTCTGTTTTCGTCTGTGTTTGTCATGTCAACCGTAAGACTTCTAAAATCGAAACAGACATCGAAAGTAGCACATGCAGATAGAATGGTCTGTTCCACAGGTAAAAAATTCCAGCCAATTGAACGACAGGACCATTCCAACTTCAAAAATATTGACATTTGATATTAGTAGTAATGTTTCTGATATCGCGTGAGGTGATGCGGGTAATGGCTAGTATTCAATATGACTTGCGTCTTACATAATATTGTTAAACCATTCCTAAGAGTACATTTTTATGTTAATTACTTCAATTTGATCTTCGAGACATTCCAAACTTAGTCCGCAGTGCATTTAGAAATTTTTTATAGGTGTGACCCAAAAATTTCAGATACATTTTTTCTTTTGTTGTTCATTCGCAAGGGTCTTCGATGGAGACCTTAACCCTGAATTTGCGCATTCTCCAAATTGCCCCGTCCACCGCCATCTTGGATTTTGTTTTTTTTTCTTCAATTGCTCATATCTCGCGTTCTAATAATCCCACAGCAATCGTTCTAAGGTCGTTGGACTCGTTAGGATTTCCTCTTTAATTGAATGTCTATCAAGTAAAACTCTCCAATGTACTGGTAAAATGTTATTAGCGTCCAAAGTTTAAGTTCTTTTCCAAAAGTTCTTGCGCCCGGTTTTTCCGCGGGTATCTCTTTCCAGTGCATCTGACACCCCCACCAACAGTTTACTATTTAAAGTAGACTCAATTTCCAGTATTTAAAAAAAAAATTCATCCCGATCGGTTGATCCCTCGCCAACCAATCCACGCTCGAAGTTGCGCTATTCATTTCGTGCTATTTTGAAGCCTATAATACTTGCGCTTCGCGCTGCATTTTTCGCTTTTGTAACTAATATAATGCAAATTAATTAAGACCAATGACATATTCGTTAAATCTGTGCTAAGAACATGTCTTATACATAAATTTTTACTTAAATTTGTACTTTCTCGTTAAACAAAAATGTTTTTTTTCTTTTAGCTAATCTAATAAAATAACTCTCGATTGAAATTTGACACTATATAATCAAGATAAATATTCCATAACAAAAATATTCGAAGTTTCGTTGACACAACTTCCTTTGTGTCAAAGTTTGTGCTTATGCTTTTCAAAAAAGGTTAATCAATTAAATAATGGAACCATTCCAACTCCAATAATTATTCAGTTAGATGAATGACGGAGTCATTTTAACTTCAAAAATACTGACATTATTTACCATAATAAGTAATAACATATAATATATGACTGAATGAAATAAATTTCATTTAGTAGTCAATATTTAAATGCCGTTTACTTTTCATTTACATGGTTATATATTACGTTTCACATAAAAAAATTAACCAAAGCATGCGTAACAAACTCATTTTCTTTTACCCGACTGCGGCGAAGTAAAAAGAGGGTTATGTGTTTAACCGATATGTATGTGGGTATGTAGGTATATCTGTTCCATCACTTCTAAACCACTTATCATAATTTAACAAATGAGGTATCGTTGGAAGCGTTTTGATCGCCCACTGGTTGTAGGTCATGTGACATTACATTAAATTAAATATGGCGCCCTCTAGAAGACATAAAATCATGAACTAAAAAAAAAAAATTTAATGATTCCGTGTTGGGTATCAAATAAAAGGTCTTAATTATCACTTTTCAAAAATATACACAGGATGATCCATTTTAATCTATATGGGAAATTATTGAGACAGGGCAACATTTTAGGAAAAAAAGTTTCAGTCAAAAGTTGTTTAATTTGAAGGGAGACCTCGTTTGGAGAGAAGTACCACTTCCAACCCAAACACCTGCGTAGGGATGAGGGTGGTTTCGGAATTTTTAATAGGGATACCTTTTTTATCACAAATTATGATTTTCCGATTAAAAATATGCAACAATTGTCTGAAACATTTTTTTATACGATGCTTCTCTCAACTCCTAAAATGCATATCAAAAATCGGTTTCCTGAAACTCCATAAAAATTTTATGCCTAAACAACGACCTTGCGCAAAAAATTACGAGGGGTAAAAGTTGTTTGGTTTGAGAAGGGTTATCGATTAAACATAAAAAAATCATAATTTATGATTGAAAAACGAAGTTCTCATTAAAAATGCCATTCACCCCCGCCCCCGCGCAGGGATTGAGGATAAGGAGTGTTCTTTGTCTCCGAACAATGTCCCCCTTCAAACTTAACAACTTTTGTTTGAAACTTTTTTTTTCTAAAAATGTTGCCCTGTCTCAATATTTCCCATACCTATAGATTAAACTGGATCATTCTGTATATTGTTCGCTGTTGCTATATAACCCTAAAATAATTAAAAGAAAAAAATAAGTTCAAAAACTAAAAGTCAACTACTGAAAAGTATGAAACAAGAAAATATTCGCATATGAGGATAGCTGTGGCTGTTACCTAACAAAACAATACATTTTAACACTAGTAAGCGATCATAATGGGCTAAGAGCTGGCTACGGAGAAAATGGGTGACACGGTGCAGAGCTCAAAATTTGCAGAATAATAGGAGATAGTACAAGTAAGTAGGGAAAAAATTGCCAGAAGGCTAGGCGGAAGATAAAGAGCCGCCAGAAGGCGCTAATGTTGCACTTCTGGCAATTTCTATACTTATTCTGTAATTCAAAACTAGAATATATATTATATACCTATATTATACAATATATAGTTACAAGGGCACACTGAAAATTCAAACATGATATAATAATATATTTAATATATATTCTAGTTTTGAATTACAGAATAAGTATATAGAAATTGCGAGAAGTGCACTGATTTTTTGCAACATTAGCGCCTTCTGGCGGCTCTTTATCTTCCGCCTAGCCTTCTGG
This sequence comes from Xanthostigma xanthostigma, assembly GCA_963575645.1. Lineage (NCBI taxonomy): Eukaryota > Metazoa > Arthropoda > Insecta > Raphidioptera > Raphidiidae > Xanthostigma > Xanthostigma xanthostigma. The sequence goes on from OY754471.1 coordinate 27,645,593, forward strand.
CAATTTTTTCCCTACTTACTTGTACTATCTCCTATTATTCTGCAAATTTTCAGCTCTACACCGAGTCACCCATTTTCTCCGTAGCCAGCTCTCCGTCTATAATAACGTCAGAGTGCCGGTCGGCAAATATTTTATTGACAAATACTCTCCCCAAACTTTGTATATGGCTTCATTAGGCCTAATCTGACACCTATTTCCTCTATGACCTTTCTTGATTTTGGGGCGTTTTCCCTCTAAATTTTCGAAAGATGTAGTTTTGACGACATGTAAAAAATGTATTGATACTGTTTGTTTTTTAGTTGGATAGCTTAAAAACTTTAACCAAAACGCTAAAACAATGTTCTCTGACAAATAACATGAACCATTTAAAATGTCTGACACCTCGAATATGTCGACATATTCGAGGTGTCAGACATTTTAAATGGTTGAAGTAATTTGTAATTTTGGGGCTAAGTGCATCACGCTATACATCTAGAGGGCGTCATATGACCATATATATGAGGTGGCATACGACCACGGTTATCCTCAGATGAGAATATTTTCTTGTTTCATACTTTTCAGTAGGTAGTCGGGTTTTAGTTTTTGAACTTAATTTTTTTTAATCAAATTGTCAAAAAGTACAGTATTGTTAAATATATAATACTACTTCTAAGTGGTAATAATTATAATTGATGGGTTTTTATATCGAACTGAATTAATATTAAAACGATTGCTCTTCGCTAAAAAATCCTTTTGTTAGTGCAATTTGTTTTTTTAATAGCTTAAAAATCGAACAATGTGACTATGACGTAATTAATATTATCGTAATGATCGGAAAATTGAATCACTGCAGTATTTTAATTGCCTATATTTTGGTTAGCGTGGTGCAATTAACACATACTCACGCCTATAAAATTCATATCTATACAGAATGTTCGTTAATCTATTTTTTACTTTTCAAATGAAAAAAATTAAGAAGTAAACGTGACAGACTCACAGATTCACAGACAAAATGAGTTCATAAAAACATGGGGAAAAAAGTATGACAGTTTCTTTAAATTAATTTTCTTTGGGAACACGATCCAATAATCTAATTTAACATTCATGGTCAAAGGAAAAAAAGTATGTGAGGTTTACACTTTTATAAAAACGTAAGTGCCCTCAGTCTCGCTAACTGCCTAGGTACTCATCAGGATTGTTTTTGGAAATTTGTGCCCTAAACAGAGAAAAATAGATATTTTATGAAACAGCTTGAATCAGAAATGCAATGGAAGAGTTTCGTGTTAAATATTCAATACAGAGAATATTTTCTTGAAAAATACGCAAATATCTGACACCGCCTGAGCTATAAATGTGAATGTTGGCGAAAACAATTTTCCTCAGGAAATAAAGAAATTCATGTTCGACGATTTTTGAAGTGAAACTCCTTTTGGAATGATAGGGTAAAATTCATTCTTGATATTGAAAATGTAACAACCGTGTTGCAATTCACATGTACCGATAAGCTAAAATGGTGCGAAGTATAGGACACTTGTCTCGTAAGTTAAATGTCGGTGCTATTAGTAATTTTTTCACAATTATACCAGTTTTAAATTGCCCATATTGGTTAACAAGAGGTGGATAGACTTTCCAAATATTACCACGGCGAAACTAAAAAAAAACAGCTAGTAATTTTATAATTCAATGTAGGATCATTATTTAGATTATGGTTTAGAGATTTATGCTGAGTTGCAGAAAGGATTCTCAAAAAAATTCATTTGAGCTTAGATTGTGACCACACATATTTCTCCATAAGAAAAGCACTCTAGAATTTATAATCGACAAATAATTGATCAAGTAAAATGATATTTTTTGTAAGCTGTGTAAACCTGTATATAACATTTTTTTATATATTTTCCATTTCGAAAACATTACACATTCTAATCAAAATTTTGCATGAAAAGCATTTTTTTTCTATGTAAATGAATCCTTTGTTTTTGTGTGAGAACAATCTAATGCTAGGAAATTTGAATACGACATTAGGCTACTCCTGCATGTGCAAAAACTGTAATTATGTGATGACAATCTAAGGTCATTGTCATATAAAATGTTTTGTACAACCCAGAATTGGTTTAAATAATTTAGGAATATTATTTCAGATTATAAATAGTAAGACTCAGTAACTGAATGTGATATTTTTGATTTTTTATAAATGTTATAGATTTGTGTATTTTTCAAAAATATTTATCACGTACGAAAAATTTTCCACCTACATTTAATTAGTAATCCTGATGGTCTGTAATATAGGTTCATAAAAATATAAATATTTTTTGGTCCTGGTTAAAAATAAAGTAGATTTATTGAAAACATTGTATAACATTTCTATACTTGGCCATTTGTGCCGCTTTATACCAAATTCAGGAATATTGCTTTTATAAAACAATAGCAAACTGTTCTACCTATACATCTCCTATCTCACTCACTCCCCCTGTGACTTTCTGATTCAACACAATAGTTTCAATTTGCGACACAGAATTATTATTCGTACAGACAATGTGCGGACATTAAAATTTATTAAATCGGGTTGAGAGAGATAGAAAGAGAGGGGGAGAAAGATGGAAAGAACTAATCTAGATATCGCATCTGAATTCTATGACCTGTGCTACGATTATATGAACGTAACTATCTACAGTCAAATACTGGAGTACACGGAGTGTGGCAAACAGAATGATTACAACAAAATGTATTCACCCGGGGATAAGAACCATAAACATTATAATTATTGGCTTTTGCTAATTACTGGAGTGAGTACCTATTTTTTTTTTATAAACTGAGCCTTTCTGATCAAGGTTACCTCTTAGTATTTTAATCGCAATTTCTGATACGATTTTCAGATAAGAAATATTATTATTAGAGAATTGATTCAACACCATAGGAAAATATGGCACTGTTTGAAAATTTTTACGACAATCAATGATTTATGACAGGTAAGACTATGATTTTTCTACCAGTTTCCGTTTACTTCCACCAGTTTTTCCGATCGTAGTGCTTCAAGAACCGTTTTAATTAACCAAAGGTATGTTTTTCTGCTACGTTGTGCACTAACTCAGCATCGTCAATATAGTGGCGTGTGTAAGTCGGAGAACTGGTAAATGTTTTGAGCCGGAATGAAACTACCCTCCCCCCCCTCGTTTTCAAGGATGCTGAACACGATGACGGCCTCAGAATTTTTAGTTGGGGTGTCCCAACCCCTCAAACCGGCCAAAAACACCCCCGAGAGGGGTTAAACGCGTTTTACTAGGTTTCCCTGCAGAAAGAAGTACTTTACCCCCGTTTTCGAGGATTCTGGGCACGGTGGTGGTGTTGGATATTGCGTCCGACCCCTACCAACCCCTCCACCGGCCAATAATAACCCCCCAAAGGGATGAATTTTTTTCCCATTATCAGTGGCAAATATATGTTTTCCCCCCGTTTTCGAAGATGCTGAGCACGGTGGTGGGGCTGGGTATCGCGTCCGACCCCTAACAACCCTTCCACCGAACAATACTCGCCCCCGGAAGGGGTGAATTTTTTTTATTATCACCGGGAAACACTTTTGTCACCGTTTCCGAGGATATTGATAATGGGGAAAAAAATTCACTTCTTTTGGGGGTGAATATTGGCCGGTGAAGGGGTTGATAAGGGTCAAACGCGATATCCAGCTCCACCACCGTACTCAGCATCCTCTAAAACGGGAACAGAACATATATTTGCCGCTGATAATGGGAAAAAAATCATCACTTTCGGGGGTGAGTATTGGCCGGTGGAGGGGTTGGTAGAGGTCGAACGCGATATCCAACACCACCACCGTGCTCAGCAGCCTCGAAAACGGGTGTAAAGTACTTCTTTCTGCAGGGAAACCTAGTAAATCTCATTAACCCCTCTTGGGGGTGGTTTTTGGCCGGTTTGAAGGGTTGGGCTACCCCAACTAGAATTTCTGACGCCTCCATCGTATTTAGCATCCTCGAAAACGGGGGGGAAGGTAATTTCATTCCGGCTCAAAATATTTACCATTTTTCCGACTTACACACGCCACTAATAGTATTTACAGCTAATAAAATTGTAAAACGAAACTTGCTCAGCGATTGCATCAAAAAGTACCCGGAACTTTTGAATATCGTGATCAAGACGACGACACTTGCACATGAAAACTACTTTTATCAACGAATTGTCAAGAAAACTACGAGAAAGAAATCGAACATTATTGATCCTATAATTTTTAGATAATGGGTATAGTGAATTGGCGTGAATTATTATTCAATAATATAATTCGAAATTATTTTAAACAGAATACTCACAGACGAATGACGTCATTTATTGAAAAATTGAACTATTTTAATTTTAATGAAGAAACTTTCATCCTGGAACACCAAATATTACAATATCTCTCCAATGCCCGTACAGACCTGCAGAGATAATAATTGTACACAACAAATATGTCTTCATGAGCATCCGATGGTTTCAAACTTAGTCTGATGCCATTAGAGAAAAATGCTTTAACCTTTTTTTTTCAGTCCGTTATAAGTTTTTACGACGGCAAAAATAGTTGAAAAAATACATATCTAGGTCACATCAAGGTGCACAAATCACCGGAAAAAAAATCAAAACTAGATCAATTTTTCTGGAGGCAGTGACTTGACAAAGTTTTTCATTTTTAATTTTCTGCAAACTTAAGGGTCATATTCCGTAGATGACACATTTAGTATTTCACATGACTTGCTAAGCCAACATGAACCAAACTCCGCCATTTTAAAGATCTAATAGGCTGCTGAATATAACGCGGTGTGGGAGGCACAAAGCCTGTACAGAGCACTGGAGAGCGGTTATTAAAAATGTTTGTTGTACCAACTATAGATTGCAACTGCTACCTACAACAAAACGCGTACCGATGCAGAAGCGTAGAGCAAGAATGTATTTCACCGTTGCTGTGTCCAAAAATTCATTAAAAACGTATCACCGGGGTTATAAATGTGACTTAATGTGTAGGTCTCGCCATACCTCTACGCTCCAACTCGCAAACAATAGACTCACTCTGAAATTATCGTGCTATCCTTTATTATTATGTACATTCGCCGCTCTGTTCGATTTCAGAGATTCCCAATATTTTCTTCGTAACATGCCGTAGTACATTTGTTTTTCGTTCTAAAAATAATGTTTTTCTCATTGTTTATTATGTGATTTTCCTATAAAAGTTTTCTGTACCTAATTTCATATTGTACTGCATCAGATGATGTGCCATACATTCTGTAATAACCAGTTTAAAAAATCAGAACCTATTTACTTCTCTAATAATTTTTTTTTAAACTGAAACTGGTTACTAATACTGGAAAAATTTTAATATAAAATATCCAGATGCATAAATAGTAGTTTATATTTATCTAGAATGTAAATGCAGTTTTTAAGTACGAGCTGTGACGTTACGATACAATGAGCCACCGCTGAGTTTTAATAGTTACATGGAACATAATAGCGATACATTCGAGACACATACTATTTTATTTGCACGTAGCTCCTATAAAATAGCTTAAATTCACTTCGTAATAAGTACAGGCTGAGTCAAACCACCGTTACCGGTCATTTTTCTCGAAAACGGTTAGTAGTAGAGAGTTGTGTCAAAAATCTGTATTACATAAGCCTTAATGAAGAATCGAATAGTGACATTTTTTTCCCCAAAAAGGTCGGCTTCCCTATTAGTTTGCTCCGGAATGTTCAGAATTTTAAATGGCACGATAGGACGAAAGTGATATTGTTGAAAAGATCTTTAAAAAATAAGCAAGTTTTGTAGGACATTTTTTTTTTACTGCCACCCCTGTTAAGTAATTTATTTATTTTAAATATCATAATAAATATCATAATAACGAACTTTTTTAAATCTCGGCATTTACAATCTAGTTAGTACCTAATTAAACAATGTCACAAATGTTTAAACAGTCTTCCATTTACTTCTAAATACTGCTGAGCCCTTCTAGATATGCTACCTCTAATCAACCTCTAATCATCTGATACTAAATTCCATTACAAAAGGAAAATTCATCATTAGAAAGTGAACTAAGCTTAAGCTTTATTCCGAAAATTATAGATTTTATCGAATATTTGGACAAGCTAAATAAATAGATATTAGTTTTTCAAATATTGCAAGTTTACTTTGATAGTTTTCAGTATTGTAATTATTTTGTAAATTGCCTCAAGAAGTTGAGAACTATCAACGGAACGTTATAACATTTGAAAAAATAATATCTATTTATTTAACCTATCCAAGTATCCGATAATCTATAATTAATACTTAATAACATGGACGGAAACAACAGCCCTAATTTTTATTCAGAAATTGATATTTAAGGAAATCTCAAAGATCTTGTTTCATACGTAATCCAGTCAACACTTATAATATGTAGAAACACAGGTTTACAACTTGTATACATATACAATGTTTTTGGCTATTGTTTGTATTTTAATTGGTACATTCTTAAACAATACGGGGCTAATATTCCATGTCTGAATATTTCAGCTATTGTTATAGTGTAAATAAATTATTCCATATCCAGATTTTTATGTTTTATTATTATTGCCATAATACCAGAACTCCTATATTGATTCTAATACTAGATAATATTTACAACGAATAATTATTTTAATTTTTCTTTGTTTTACGAAATGATTTCATAGTCAAAAAATTGGTGACATGACACTTTCCCCGAACCGTTATTCCCGACGACAATATCCCCGATTTTAATCCCCGAACGACATTATCCCCGACGACAATATCCCCGATTTTAATCCCCAAACGACATTATCCCCGATGACAATATCCCCGATGACAATATCCCCGATTTTATAATTATTCGTACGACTACTGTATGAAAACACCGCTTTTTTTGATAAAGGGTATGCGAATTGTCTCGCAGTGAAACGGGAAGGGGCAAATGTGGAGTTTTTAAAAAAACAATTCCGGGGTGAACGATAAACGGGTATGCGAATTGTAATTCCGGGGTGAACGATAAAGGGGTATACGAATTGTCCCGCAGTGAAACGGGAAGGGGCAAATGTAGAGTTTTTAAAAAAACAATTCCGGGGTGAACGATAACGGGGTATGCGAATTACATAGTTAATTGTTTGAATAGAACTGAAATAGGGTTATTTCTTTCAAGTCGGGGATATTGTCGTGGGGGATATTGTCGTCGGGGATATTGTCGTCGGGGATATTGTCGTTCGAGGATAATGACGCGGGGATAACGTCGCGGGGATAATGTCGTCGGGGAAAAAGACATGGAACCAAAAAATTTACATGTAAAAATAAATTACAAACATAAAATGTATTTTTTAAGATTTAAAATGTAGGTACGCTATATTTAAAATTTCGCTCATAATTTGAAATGCAAAGAGTTCGACAAGTATATGTAGTCGATTTGGTGGCGTGGAAGCGACAATTAATACCTTTTACCATTTTATTAAAAACAAGGTGTCTTATTTTATTATAATAAATTTCATCAAAATCGATTGATAGTTCTGAGGTAAATGCCTCAGAATTAACCAATTTTTCTTTCATTACAATTACAAAATAGCTCAGACAAGATGATGATAAAAATTTTCTTTAGAGAATATGTTGAAAAATTCCAAAATCGGTGTATAAATTTCTCCTACGTTCATAAAATATAAAACGTCAGAAAGTAAACTCAATCCTATAACGTTTTAATCTCATAGTATAAAAGTAACAACAAAAAAATAAATCAAAAACTCATTTCATTTCATTTTTATTGATAAATAAAACTGAAAACGACACCAAACACATAATAACTAAGCGTAGTATATCTAGCAGAGGAAGAAAATTAAAAAATAAAAAAAAGTCAAGAAACAGGCGATCGTCGTAATCTGAAAATACTAAAATGGTCTTTATTTAACTGCAGATAAACTCTGAATGGGATTGTTTATTAATAGCAGTTTTCGACCTAACTTTTATAATGTATTTATATCAAAACGTACTTTGCAAAAAAAATGTAATAAATATAGGTATATAACGTACATCTAGAGGTTCAATAAAACTAATAATATTTCGATATTAAAAAAATCTTGTAATGAGTTCTAATTACTAATTATTTTTTACATATTTTTAGATCAATTCTGAAGGCCTGAATCCGAACCGAAATCAATTATATTAATTAATTATATATATTTGTTTATATATTGTCTGAAAAATTGGTCGATAATTTTTTATTTATTGAAAACTACCCGAAAAATATATTTCAAAAAATTCTAACTGTTTTGCATAGTTTTTGTTTTAACCAAAAAAACGGGTAATCGATTTTAATAAAATATAACTATAGGAACATACGTTGATAAAGTTCGATTGGCGCACATACAAAGTCAGTATCATATTTTATTCACTTTAAGGAGGTTGATCCGTTACAGTCCCAATCAAAAGTAAATCGAATTCTAAATGGGAACTTTTCCATAATAAATTTTTACAAAAGGTTATAAGTCGATGATACAAATAAATTATTGTCATAAAGGCATAAATAAATGTTTTTTTTTAATATTAATTAATTATTTCAGTACTTTACTTAATGGACTAAATTTTGAATTTTTTGTACAAAGTTAGGTTAAAAAAAATAAATTTATGTAAATATCTGTATTTTGCATATTTTTTGCAGTAAATCATTAAAAAAATAATAAAAAATAGAGAATAGTTACTTCTTACCACAACAAGGTTATTAGTGGATGTACATTTCGAGAGCTATTGCTCTCATCTTCAGCAATACACTAAACTAATGTACATCCACTAATAAACTTGTTGTGGTAAGAAGTAACTATTCTCTATTTTTTATTAGATTCAAACCACAGTGCTCTTAATATTTTTGTTATTAAAAAAATAAATTAGAAGTAATAAAAATTAAAAATAAATCATTAATAAGTTGAAAATTCAGTTAAAATTGTTAAAACTGTCAAGAATAAAAGTCCATAATCGAAAAGTGCTAAGATTTAATAATTTTTTTTATTGATTAAAAGTCTCCTAATTAAATTGGAAAAAATATTAAAATATGCGTAAGACATCGATGCTTTATATAGTTAGTTTTCGAAACTGCTGACATTATTTGGTTATTTGCAAAAAATTAAAATGAACAGTTTGCATGCTAGATTGACATATTTTCTATAAGACTACATGTAAAAGTTTTTTTTAATTTTTAACTTTATAAATCTCCTAATGATTTTGGATTTTTTACAGAAAATTTTGTCAGAAAAAAATCTATTAAAAAAACATTATTTCAGATTTTTTTCATTATCTTCGTAAAACGGCTTAACCTCCTTAATTCGTGTAACATCCATTTTTTTGCAAATTTTTCATTTAAACAAAAAAAACGACTGAATTGATTTCGATAAAAAAATGTTTGATCATCGTGACGTTAACACGTTTTGATTGGCGCCATAATGAAGACGATATCGTTTTTTATACGCGAACTTTTGTTTAAAATCTACTTTTTAGCATTCTTCTTGTTTTAAAAAAGACGGCTGGGCCGATGTTAATAAAATTTATTTCGGATCAGAACGACGTTAGCGCGCTTCGAGTAGCATCTTAACGAAATCAATATAATTTTTCGTTAGCGAGATACATATTATATAAAATTTAATTTTTGGAGGCTCTCTGGTTATCAAAAAAAAGAACGGGAGGGCCGACTTTGAAAAAAAATTCTTTCAAATCACATTTACCGTCATATGTGTCGATTGGCGCTCTATCGTAATGGGTTTTTCATTCTTGAGATTTCATCTTACAAAGAAATGAATACATACATATGTGCGTACACACACACACACACATACAAATAGAAAGAGAGAGAGAAAGAGAAATTTTTAAAAGTAGTGTAAAAAATAGTCCAATGACCTTGAAACATAAAAATTTGGTAAAAAAATTGTTTTCAATTTTCGTACCCATTACAATAACTTCCCAACGTACTAAGAAGTTAAACTTTATACAGATATTTTCAATAAAACAAGATATGAAATTATCACAAGATAACAGATATTTATAACAATTTAAAAACCAAAAAAAAAATAACAAATAAAGAGACTGTGTTTTACACTACGCACTACAGAATTAAAATTGATTGTAGACGTTACATAAAACCTTGTTGCAAAAATCAATAGAATAATAAATATTTGTCACCAGTATATCATTATAATAGAGAAATAACGTTGTAGCACATAATATCTCCTCTGCGCATACGTCGAAAGCAATAGAGTTCTTTAGATTTACATGTGAAACCGTCTTACCAAAGTTTGGTTTTGGACCGATCAGCCGTTTTACATGTATCCGGCTCATAGACAGTCCAATAAAAGAAAACCACACTGGCAGACTTTTTCCAAAAACAAAAAAAAATATTGTAAATATTTGAAATGTGAATTTTGATCTACATTAGTTTCATTCTTCATCTATGAAGTTGTTAAATTGAAAAAAATATATATGTGAATAAATATAAGTGGATATGGAATAATTGTGAAAAAAAATATGCGCGTCGACTGCCGGATTCAAACCTTTGACATCTTGTGTACAAGGCAGCTGCTATTAGAGGTGGTACAAACTGTTATTTTTTAATAACAGTTCCGTTCCGTTCCTGTTCCGCTTACGGAACAGTTCCAAAAACCTGTTACTTTTTAACAGTTCCAACGCTGGAACCTTGACATTCTCGGAATAGCTTGTAACATGCAACGTATAAAAATTTCAAATTATGAAATGTGTGTTGTTTGTATTTTTTCGTGAATTAATTCTATTATTCAAGTTTAATAATTTAAGGTACCTAATTATTAAAAAAAAAACAAATAAATTTGTCGACAGTATATTAAAAATATACTTTTACAGAATGTAAGTAACAGTTGTTCTGCATATACCTACAATGACAAAATCAAATAATATTATTTCACCAAAGTTCAATATTATTTTGTTAATCTGGCGTATGTAATATAAAATGAATAAGCCGTCCAGTTTTGTTTTTGCGACGCATGTTAATGTGATGGTGTGATATTAAAATCGACTTTACGTACAATGTACGCTAGGCGTAGGCGACGAGCATAACTGTTGCAGTTTGCAACGTAGGTACCATAATTGACAACGAAAACGGAGAATGTTTATTTTATGCAGAAGAACGCCCGTTATGTTATTCGGAACAGTCGAAACATTGGAACAGCCCGGAACAGGTATTTTATTATACTGACAACTGTTCCAATCTGTTCCTTGTTCGAAACTGTTCCAAAATAACTGTTCCTAGTATTTTGTTTCATCTCTAGCTGCTATTCCTCTCATTCACTGTAACGCAATGCTGCACTGCTGTTTTTTAAAGTATACGGTATAGGTACATGTGGTATATTCAACTATTGGAACGTTTCGTTACACCTTCAATCTTAAAAATCGATTTTTCTCTATTATGTCAAAAGAAGTTTTGTTTCATTTTGCAGCGAGCAACTTTTATCAGCATGTATTTAGCGTTTTTTTTTTTTTAGTTAAATATAACGTGCTCAGCAACTTAGGCTATATGCAAGTGGATAATTATAAGGTAAATTAAGAGTTTTTTTAAGAATCCTTTTTTTAAATTAATTTTTGGCTTCCATATATTCAAATTTCTATTAAATCTATGTGTACTATACGAACAGTCATTTTTTATTCATTCTTCACCACACACGTCCCATTCAGTTCTTCTATTCATTCCGTAATTTTAAAAGAAAAATCCCTTTTTATACTGATAAGTGATAATGTACGTATCCAGTTTATTTATGTATATTTACAACCGGTATAATTAAATCAATCAATTATCTCAATAAACGATAATCTGTTATAATATCCACCAGTTAAACATCTGTTGCCAGACTTTATTCTAAATGTAAAATATGTCATAAGAATCCATACTCTGTATACTGACTAACTCAGTGTACACGACGCCGTAGCCGCGAGCAATGTATCTATGTTATATAATGTTATATCATATCACGGCATCTGGTAGTAAAGTGTTAATAAAGTTATAAAACTGAGACAGGGGGATTGTGCGAGAAAGACGCAACTATAGAGTTATGATATATGTTCATGTGTGCGACATATATGTATGTATATGATGCTGCAGAATGTGAGACAGTTATAAAAATTATATGGCGGCCTATCATCAAATCTGCCGAATCATCAACTTCCGTCCTATGGATGTTTTCAAGCGTGGTCTGGACGGATGCTACAACATCGCAGTTATAAAATTGGTGCAACATGGGTATGCTTGGCTATATTAAATATCCGTATCCACATATAAATACATGCAAACAAAATATTAAACATAATGCGGTGTAGAGTAGTAAAATGCAGTTTTCTCAAATCTTGAACACACACGTTGTCAAATTGCTATTTGTGTTTGTATATTTGGCATATTTGGCAAACAATTACTATGTGTGGACAGTCCATTTGACAAAGTGTTGGCCTTATTTGCCTATTTGACAAATAAGGCCAATACCAAAAATCGCGTTACCGTGTGATTGTCGGTTTTTCGAGACATAATTATCAAAGGAGTCAAATAGGCAAATACGCAAATAAACCGTCCACACAATGGCCATATTCAGAAGCGCACGCGCCGTGAACCTGTACGGACATGCAGTATTTTTGTGTCTGTGCTGTGAGCGAGAACTGGAACAATTACTATTGAAAATGAATTGGGACACTGAAACAGTGCTAAAATTCCTGTAATTTTGAACCTTGCGTTCTGCTGCCAAATGTTTGTGTGTTTTTTATTTGACTGCTATGTGTGGATGGTCGTATTTGCCTCTATTTGCATGTTTGCCTCGAACGTCATATATTTTGCCAAATACAACAAACACCCAATAGCGAAAACAAATAGCCATGTGAAGTGCCACCTTTAAGTATCGTCAATGTTTATCTTATAATATACAACATCGAGTTAGAGTATGATAAGTCGATGTGCAAAATATCCATTAAAAATACACAATTATTATTTTTATATATGTAACATAAACCAGTTAGCCATTTCAAGTGTAGAAAATTGATTTTTATAAATTATTTTTTTTTTGCGTAGTTCAAAGGAAAAGACGTTTGGGGAAAGTTCTTTAAAAAACAATTACGGGGTCACGTCGATGCGATGGCGTTTTTTTGCGCAGTGAAAAATTGAAGGTTTTTGGGGGAGTTTAAAAAAAACAATTACGAAGTCGTGTCAATGCAATGGCGTTGTTTTGCGCAGTGAAAAAGGTAGGGCATTAGGGCGGGTTCTTAAAAAAAAAATTAACAGAGTCGTGTCGATCCGATGGCGTTTTTTTTTTTGCGCAGTGAAAAGAGAAAGGTGTCTGGGGGAGCTTTTTAAAAAAAACAAAGACGTGGTCGTGTTGATGCAGTGGCATTTTTTTGCGCAGTGAGAAGAGGTGAAGTTTGGGGGAGCTCTTTAAAGAACAATTATTACAAGATCGTGTATACAAAGTGAGATAGTAGTACAGTTATTCTAGACCAGTTGTTATGACGTGTATATGCGATTTCTGATTGGTTAGATTTAAAAAATGCAGTGAAAGTGTAACATTATAACTTTTATAATGTACATTTCGTATACTATACAATTTATATATATTTTTTTTTCAACAGTTACTTAATTATAATTTCGTTTTGTCTGTATTTATTACATAATAATTTTGTATTACTGCTTAGAATTTTGTAAAATTTGAAATTGAGTTCCATCGTAGCATTCAATAAACCAACATTAAAATAAAATATTAAAACATCTTATCATTTCTTAAATCAAATCTGACAGCGAAAATACACGCAGCAAAATTTATTTCCCTGATTAAACAGATTTAATGATTATAAAAGAATAAAATTAAAATTTAAAATTGAATACTAAAATTATGATATTTATTTAAATCGTATCAAAATAAAATATCGATCACGGAAAGTAGCCAGTGCGTTACAAATGGTAGCAGAGCATGGTTTTATGAAGAAATAATATCAAAATCAAACAATTTATATTTATTAAATTATTTTCGTGAAGCATAATGCCGATGAATCATAGTCCGACAAGAAGACGTCCACCTACTCGGTCAACTCCAATCGACGAACAAAATAAAAAAGCAAGAAATGAAAATCAACCTCAAGTTACTGAAATGGAGGAATCAACAAATCTACAACTTCCAAATTTTGATGAATATCAACAGTATTCAGAGCTTTATCAAAATTTAGATTTTACTAGTTCGCAAACCAGTACAACTACAACTCTTACATCATCCCTAAATACTGAAATGTATTATACAACTGCCGGATCTACACAACCTTTGAATACAATTCAATCAGACAAGACGTTAAATTCAAATCAAGTATTCTCTACCTCATTTGAAAAATTATCTATTAATACAAATAAAATAATAGATCAAAATACTACAAGAACCAGGATGTCTCCTAAATCTACTGAACACCAATACCAACAATTAGTTCAAGCAGCGATCGTAAATACTAATCTACTGACGCAACTGCACGATAATTTATTAGATAACAAGCCAACATCGCAGAATCATTTACACCGAAATTTATTTCCAACATTTTTGCCAGATATTAATAAATTGATTTCATCAGTACCTCAAACAGATGGCACAGAGCCTAACGAATTTTTGAATTTTTTGGTTGAAATTGAAAGGATTATGAATTTACAAATAATACCTCCATCACATTTAATGGAAGGTTTAATTACTCATGTTCATGGAGCACTTCGTAAATGGTTAGCATCTACATCCCTGCAATACAGAGATAATTGGAACCAATGTAAAAACGATATGTTGAATTATTTTCTATCACGCCAGCAAATAAGTCGTCTGATACGTACACATGTCTTTAGAATACAAAGAATTGATGAAACTTTAGCAGCATATGCTGAAGATGTAAGAATGCGGGCTTATGCTTTAAACTACACCAATCGCGATGAAGAAATTCTGATACACGTTTGGGATTCTGCATCATCTAAATATCTGAATAAAATCTGCACTATGGACGTTCCGTCAACGTTTGAAAATCTATTTCAAATTGCGCGTAAAATTGATGAAGCCACTCGCCGCCTGGATGAAGCTAATTTACGTGAAGCTGATGTAAACTTAACAACGTCCAAATCTGCACGAATTCCGACTTCAAAAAACTGAATGACGTCGTCAAATTGAAGAACATACCGCCATCAAAACGGAATTATTTTTCAAATTTGACGACGAAGAACAAATTACATAATAATTACCAAAATAAAATACCTTTTATCGACATCAGTATTGGTCGTCACAAATTTTCTGCCTTGATTGATACGGGAGCTTCGACAAATTTAATTGACCAGAATTCATTGAACGAAATAAAAAAATCACAAAGAATTCAGGAGTACAAGATACGACATACCACAATTACCTTAGGAAATGGTTCCAGTTGTATTGTAAAAAAGGCTGTTGAAATTGTTATCAAAATTTCTAAATTGACATGGAAAATTAAATTTCTTATACTCAACAAATTAACATTTCCTATTGTAATCGGGAACGCCAGTCTTCGCAAAACTCAAGCAATTATTGATTATTCACGATCTCAAGTACATTTTGACTTTTGTAAGGTATCTGTGCCTATAAAGTTTAAATCTCCGAATGATTTCAATAATGTTTATAATTTGATGATTGAACAACAATTTAATTTGAAGCCAGAACAAAATCGAAAATTGAATTTATTATTGTCAAGCTTTTCCGATGTACTGACAGACAGAATTGGTCATGCACACAAGTACGAAATGAAGATCCACATGCGTGATAAAATGCCTGTTTATAGAAGCCCTTATCCGTTGCCACCGCCGAAAGCTGCACAAATGCAACAATATTTAAGAAAACTTCAAAAGGACGGAATAATCGAAAAATGCGTATCGCCTTATGCATCACCTGCCTTCATTTTAAAAAAGAAAGATGGTACTCCACGACTAGTTGTCGACTACCGAATGGTGAACAAAAACGTCGTTTTCGATCCATATCCTAGTCCGAGATTGGATGAGTTGTTCCAGTGTTTAAATGGATCTGTTGTTTTTTCCACAATAGATCTCACGTCAGCATTTTTCCAAGTGCCGCTTACAGAAGATTCAAAAAATGTTACTGCGTTTGTTGTTCCATGGGGACAATATCGTTTCACGCATGCGCCACAAGGACTTTCTACATCACCTCAAGGATTGAATAGAATTATACTCGACATCTTTGGAGATTTGAAATACGACTATTGTTTACCATATCTAGATGATCTGTTAATCCATAGTCCATCTATTGAAAGCCATTTTGAACATCTCAACGAAGTTTTAACACGATTACGAGAGACCGGTTTAACAGCAAATCCAAAGAAATCGAAGTTTTTCTTTTCAAAATTGAAATATCTCGGACACGTAATATCAACAGACGGTTTACAATTAGATCCTGAACGAGTACAATCAATTAACGACATTCCAATGCCACGTAACATCAAACAGCTGCGATCTTTTATTGGACTAGCTTCATTTTTTGGTAAATTTATACCTAACTTTGCCGAAATTTGTGCTCCGCTTAACAACTTAAAAAAGAAAGGCGTCAAATTCAAATTCACGGATGAACAAATAACCTCTTTTAAAGAAATCAAATCGAAATTAGTGTCGGCACCCGTATTGAAATTCCCCGACTTTAAAAGAGAATTCGTATTACGATGTGACAGTAGCGATATTGCGATAGGTGCAGTATTGTTGCAAAGCTATGATGGTAACCTATTACCTGTGGCTTATGCGTCGCGGAAACTTACAGATCCTGAAAAACGTCTGATTATTTATGAGAGAGAATGTTTGGCATTAGTATGGTCCGTTCAACGATTTCGAGACTATTTACAACATAACAAATTTATTGTTCAAACTGACAACGCAGCTCTCAATTGGTTATATAACTCACCAAAAGCTTGTGGTAAAACTGCAAGATGGCTACTGACTCTAGCTAATTTTGAATTTGACGTTATGCATATTAGTGGTAAACTGAACACAGTTGCAGATGCTCTGTCACGATTATATGAAGAAGACGATACTGATGAAGATACTGTGACGGAAAGACCTCAAGAGCAACTAAACATTCTCACCCAAGTACCCGAAGTTTTTCCATCAATCAAAAAACACCAAGAAGACGACCCATATACACAAGGCATCGCTCAGCGCATTAAAACTGGAAACGATGTAAAAGACTTTGTTATATGCGGCGGTTTATTGTGTAAGATTGTTGGAAAACATCGTAAACGACGTATTTTTTTACCTGAAAAATTACGTCCATTAATAAAATATTATTTTCACGATTTAGAGTTGACTGCGCATGGAGGCACAACAAAAACTTACCGATCAATCGCTCGAAGATATTACTGGCCTCACATGTATGAAGAAATTAGAGACTACGTGGGTTCATGCGAAATCTGTCAGCGCGTTAAACCATCGCAGCATCCTGTTGGCGCACCAATGGCATCAAAACTTCCACGCTATCCTTGGTCATCTGTACATTGTGATTATGTTGGCCCTATGTCGATCAGTTCCAAAAAAAATCGCTACTGTTTGGTTTGCGTTGATACTTACAGCAAGTTCATTCAGGTAATACCGACAACACGTTGCACGTCTAATGTTACTGTACGTGTTTTAGAAGATATTTGGTATCAATTTGGCCCTCCAACTGCTATTTGTACGGATAATGCTCGCAATTTTACATCACGGGAATTTAAAGAAATGTGTTTACGTTGGGGTTGTAAACAAATTCTTACATCACCATACAACCCGAAGGCAAATAACGCTGAGCGAATTAACAAAGTCTTGATTGGTGGATTGGCGGCGCTTCTAAAACAATACGCAGCTAAACATAACGCATGGGATCGTTTTGTTAAGTCAGTAGTCTACGCGTACAACTCTTCGACAAATGAAACTACCGGATGTACACCAGCGTCAATATTTTTAAGAAGAGAATTGCTCAATCCTTTGGATAATTTATGGGGTATACATAAAATTGTCAAACGAGACAAAATTCCATCAAAAAACCAAATTGACGAATTTATTGAAAATTCTTTACGTAGAAGACAACATTATTATAATTCAAGAAAACCCGCAGGTCATCCGTTTCGAGTAGGAAGTCTCATTCTACAAAAACTAATCCGTCGATCTATTCCCGGCATAGCTTCACGCAAGTTTACACCTAGATGGTCCGACGTTAGAAGAATCATACGATTTTCAAGTCCTGTCAGTGTGGTGTTACGAGACGACAAAAATGGACGAATTTATCGTTCACACATTGACAACATACGTCCGTATCGTCAACGTCGTCGCCATTAACATTTATCTTATACTTATGTATTTTTTTTATTATTTAGTTTTTTTTTTTCTCTTTTGCAAAGGGTTGTCGCCTGTAACATTATAACTTTTATAATGTACATTTCGTATACTATACAATTTATATATATTTTTTTTTCAACAGTTACTTAATTATAATTTCGTTTTGTCTGTATTTATTACATAATAATTTTGTATTACTGCTTAGAATTTTGTAAAATTTGAAATTGAGTTCCATCGTAGCATTCAATAAACCAACATTAAAATAAAATATTAAAACATCTTATCATTTCTTAAATCAAATCTGACAGCGAAAATACACGCAGCAAAATTTATTTCCCTGATTAAACAGATTTAATGATTATAAAAGAATAAAATTAAAATTTAAAATTGAATACTAAAATTATGATATTTATTTAAATCGTATCAAAATAAAATATCGATCACGGAAAGTAGCCAGTGCGTTACAAAAGACGACAAGTAGTTTAATTTTTGTTTCGTATTTTTAGGGCAATTTATGAACAATCCGCAAAGTTTTTTTTGGAACGTCAAAATTTAGCGTTAAAAAAAAGGTCAAAATTTGGGCACATCGACTTATCGTACTGAACCCACTACATCGTATTCGTCTTGGGAATAATCGAATTATTTAAATAATCGAAAGGTTGCTATTCGAAAAAAATTTATTATCGAATGATTCATTTGAAATGATTTCTTCGCACGAAGTTTTATATTTCTAGTTGTGTTGGTACTAAACGTGAATGAATCATTGTTTCAACTCTCTAATGAATTTTGCTCTCGATTTCGTTTGTCAATCTTGAGAGAGTCACCTTCATAGAATAGACGCTGATAAAATTCATTCGGTCTGTCTATGCATTTAACGAATGAATTTGGGTAGGGTCAAGTTGTCAACAGTGGCTCAGGCGGGTACAGTGAATCATTGCTAAAAACGAAATAAGGTTGATCGATAACGCCATTCTTTTCATAATATAACAATGCATATTTGACATGAAGTTGTCTATAGTAAACGTAATTCAAATCTTTGATTAACGTCTGATTAGAACTCTTCAATAAATAAAATTATCGACCAATTTTTCAGACAATATATTAACAAATTATTATTGATATTTTTTGTTAATATATTGTCTGAAAAATTGGTCGATAATTTTATTTATTGATACATGTAATTGTTTGTTTTTATGTGTCAAAACTTTTTTTTACGAAATAAGCTTCATTGTACTTTAGTCAATCGAGGGTACTACTTATTTGCATGTTTTTGTTTCATTGTAAATTGCATAATATATTTAGGTACATTTTAACGTAACAATTATAATCCAAACCTAAACGAAAGTTAAAATTTTTGACGTGAGATATCAAAATAGCCGGTCAGTGGTTCAAGTAGACTGAGTAGACAGTGAATCATGATCCACTCTGTATCTAACATTTTTTTTTTATTTTAACAAAAAAAAGAAAACAAGTGAATCGGCTGCTGTGGCTATTATCACTACAAAATGATTACAATACTGCAAAAATTACAAATTTATTAATAATAATGGAATTTTACTTATTAGATAGGTAAGTATAGTAAGTAACCTAACATTTTACTAATCAACCAGTTAATGTCTGCATTTTTATTTCATTTCTTTGATAAAGCATCGATAAAACCCATTTTTAATTATAGTGATTCACTTAAACCTACACGAGACACTGTGTACTTAAGGCTGAAGCACTGTACCCATCTAGCGGTACACAGTGAATCATTTTCTACTTAAAAAAAAAAACATTTATAAAACATTTTCCTTTGTAGATAATGAAAAAAAATAATGAAAACTTAAATT
Source organism: Xanthostigma xanthostigma (assembly GCA_963575645.1). Classification (NCBI taxonomy): domain Eukaryota; kingdom Metazoa; phylum Arthropoda; class Insecta; order Raphidioptera; family Raphidiidae; genus Xanthostigma; species Xanthostigma xanthostigma. The sequence continues at coordinate 27,665,751 of OY754471.1, forward strand.
AAAATAACCACACTATACAGATGTCATATTTTAGTTTTCTTGGTACCTTAAAATTTTATGATATAGCCAATAGAAAAAAAAGTGATCCACTCTTGACAACTTGACCCTATGCTTTTTGATTATAAGACTTGAAAAAGTCACCTGCACGCAGTGCTTCGTAGAACAGTCAGAGATAAAAGACGTGAGCAGTCATATCCATTACTGTGAAATGCATTATAGTATGCCAGTTGATGAAAATCTGAAAGTGACACTTACATGCAGTGTTTCTAAGAGTAAAGAAGAGAGTAGCATAATTAATTATAACTGGAGATTGTATTATAATTAATGGCAACTCGTAAGTATGAAAAGAATTATTTCGAAGGACGTCTAGGTTATTTCGAGATATTTTAATAATCGAATACTTCGATTATTTTCACTCGAAATATACCCTAACGATATCTTATTCTACACTGTCTACAGAGTTCGTATGAGCCTTTAGAACCCACCCGCGATACAAATTCCTAATAAAAACAATTGAAAGTATATTATAAAGAAAACTTTAGTAATTTAATTTCCGCGTACTTCAATAATATTTAAATATTTATTTCATTTTAGTGACTTTTCATTTTGATGCATTTTATTTTTTTGTACAAAATTTTTATTTTTCATGTTTGAAATATGTAGTTTGCACGTTTATAACCGACTACTTTATTTTAATAAACTAGAAAAAAAACTGCGGATCCGATTTAAATACGACAAATTATTTCGGATCTTTCCAAACACATTACACAATGAAGTTGAAACCACTCGAGCTTGTTGACTCCTTGAGAAGTTAAAAACTGAACGAATATAAAAATTTATATTTGATTAGTAGAAAGAAACTACTGAGCTGATTTAAATAAAAATCATATGAAACCATTCTGGTAACTTCCTGAACACAGTGGAGTCTAAATCATTCAATACGGTTGATTCTTAGAGAAGTTAAGGCTGAACAAAAAAAATGTTACTAATTTTACTGAAATTCACTTTTCAAAATTTTACAATATTTTTTCGTTTTGAGGTTCCCCGAATCCAGAAAACACATTTTTGGAAAACTCTGTCTGAGTCTGTCTGTTGGTTTGTGAGCACGATACAGGTCAAACGGATGAACGGATTGAAACCAAAGTTTAGAAGGATTTTTGGTATACAAACATGAAAAGCCCTATTATTTTTGAGAAAAATCGGCGCATGCGCAGAAGTGATATATGCTATAACGGTGTTATTTAGATTATAATGTTATACTTTTCTTAACGGTTTATTATTCTATTTATTTTTCTAAGAAAATTTTGTTAAATCTTTTTTTCTAAACTTAATATAGTTTCGAAAATAATTTGAAAATAAAAAAATCATGTGTTCTTTTGTTTTGTAGATCTGTCAGAAATAAACTAGTTAAGATTAATTTTTACATGATGTGATAATATATTGTCTAGATAGCCATATAGCACATATCATAATATTTAATACTAGCCGTTACCCGCGTCACCGCACGCTTAAACAGAATTTCAATTTCTTTATTATAATATGTCAAATGTCAATATTTTTGAAGTTGGAATGGTCCTGTCGCCTAATTGGCTGGAATTTTTCCAACAGTTCCGACCATCATGCAGCCACTTGAGCGCACGTCCGACTTTACACCTACACAATACATATGCAAATAGCACAGAAAAATTGGTGTAATATGAAACAGATCTTCACAATGCAGTGAGCGGTGAATATAGATAGTATAAAGTATTGTGAAAATATATTGTACTAAATCAGAACTATTAAAAAAAATTAACAAGACCTTTGTCCGAAATTTTATTTAGGATATTTTTATATACCATGCATATGAATTTTTAAAATAGGGAAATCGGTGCGTATGTAATGTGTAAAATATAATTTTGTAAAATATGTACCAATCACCTGTAATATCTATGATAAAATACAGTAATTTATCTATCTATACATATACCATGACAAAAAGACTTGATTCAAAATCTTTTGCCCTTTTTTTTAATGTATTTTAGTTCAGTTTTGTGCCGGCATTACTTTAAAAATGTTTTTGATGCAACTTGATACATCGATTGATATACGAATTAAAAAGGTACTTTTTCCCGGTTATACTTAATTGATTAAACGTGGTTATCGTTAAAACAGATATTAACACTAGGTAAACTGTATAGACATTACTTTAAAATAATGTACCTAGATATCAACTGCCAGGATTAGCAGAGATATGTTATAATTTTTGATAGTAAATTTAAATATGAAATGCCAATCACGATTGTTAAATTACGCAGGTTAAATATTATTATAATATTTTTAGCTCAGTGTTTGCTATTATTGTTGTATTATATTATAAAATTAACTTTCCAACAGTGTCACTGTCGGTACTTAAACCAGAAACTTCCACTATCGCCGAATAAAGCTTTATTTTTACCAACATATTTTAAAAATAGTAAGCCCTTCCCAAACGTGAGTTATAATTTTTTAAAGTAAAATTTCTTTTGGAACGGATATTAATTATTTTTAAGTGAGTCAAAAAAAAAATTAATTACAGCTGTTAATTTTAAACAGTGTTGTTTGTTGTTTGTACTATAGGCGTTAAACATACACATTAGAGGTTTCATTATATTTGCTACTTGCGTGCAGACAAGTGACGCTGCTCCATTAAATAATTTTTTAAAATAACGAAAATCTTAAAAGAATGTTTTTTGGTAAGTTCTTAATTTGTGTTTTTTTATGAAAAATGTTTAAAATTATTTTCAAAAATTTGTAAAATATATTTTAAATGTTTAACCTCCTTCAATCTTCGTGCATAGATTCTGCTCCAATCTACCTATTGTTCATGATTAACTGCTCTGTGATTTGATTATCCTATAGCTCTGTAAAGTTTCACTTCACTCAGTTTCTTTTTAATTTTTTTCACGTAACAGTTTATCTGCATTTTCCATTGTTACAAATATACAATTATACAGGTTACAATTTCTCGACAAACCGATGTTTCTGAACTTCGCTACCATTTCTAATCTTACACCATTTCTAAACCTACACCATTTCTAATCGCACACCACGATGTTTCACGCAGCGAATATTTTTTATGAATATTTCGATAGTAAATGAAAAACAACTGTTTTAGTTTCGCATTGTATATCCGTACATGCAGAAATACATAAACTATAGTAGGTATAACAATACACCCCATCTGACAAAATATACACCCTTTTGATGTGGTCCATAAAAACATCATAAAGCTTATATGGCTTAAAGGCAGCCGCGGAACGCATGCGGCACTTATGATAACAATAATATTGTCTGCCTGTTCTTATCAAACAATACTGCACGCGTTGCCATCGCACTCTATGCCTCTAAAGATCGTCGTTAGTTACCCCGGTTATAGTTTTTGTTGATAACTCAGTCAGTTTATGTCTATCTATCTTTGTGTGTATCTGTATGCGTGCCCGAAATCCCATGTATGTCTACAGACTGTTCCAGAAACGACGAACATTCTAAATCTACGACTGTTGACTGGGATAATTAGGAAATGTATTTCTAGGTTTGTGTTAAACTACGATTATTATGAATTAGAAAACAAGATACAGTTATTATCCAGGTTTTTCGTTAGTTACATTAATTAGTAGTATAGTAAAATTAAACAAAACAAGGGTAAAATCTAAAAAAATCAAACGTTTGAGTGTAATAAACAATTTTATTACCCTTTGCTCTAAATGTGGTAAAAAGTCTCTGCATAAAAACTGTTGGGTTTCGGCGGGGAAAGGGGGGGGGGAGGTGTTATTCGTAAATATCTCGGAAATCATCCAACGGAGAGTTTACATTACCTTATAGAAAATTAAAGTACGTTAAGAATAGCACAAAATGTCTTCATACATTTTTGCTGTACTTTCGATGACATGAAGAAGTGACATATACGTAGGTATTTTTTTTCATTTTTTGAAATTTTGAATATACGCGAGGTGCCTACTCTAGTATGAAGAGTGTTCAAGAAATTCTTACATCAAGATTATAGGCTTGAGAGGCTATCTAAGTGCTTCTAGAAAATTAATAAAATTCGAAGTGTCTACCCTACAAAAGCTTGTTTTAGGTAGAAATTTCTGATAAATTTTGAAAATACTTGACGTGATTTTCTCTAGAATTATAGGTGTTCAATAAATATTGAAATTCCATATGAAGATTATAGACAAATACATCATGGGCTAACCAACTGTACTAAGAAATTTGGAAAATTTGTTCGCGGCCACCCATCAGAAGCAAAATTTTTCAAGATAGTTCTTTCGACGCAAAGTACTCAAATAAGAAGTGCGCTCGTTAAAATAATATGAAATTCACATGTAGGGTTTGTAGACCTATCCACGGGCGAATTAACTGCGGGTAAAAAAAGTTGGAAAGTTTACTACCCTAAAGAAAACATTTTTTTCAGGATAGAACTTGCCGGTTAAAAATGGAAAAATTTGGCCTGAAGTTCTTTAATAAGAAATGTACTCATTAAGTACTTAATTCCCAGACTCAGATATTATACTTATTTGCAGGTTATAAAAATCAGTTGAATATTTTTGAATATCTGAAATGGACCACCCTACCTTAGCATTTTTTTTTCTAAATCGCATTTTTAATGTAAAAAAGTAAAATTCTTGAAACATTGCTTTTTGGGTGACCGTTTTCGGATTTTAAAAAATTTAGATAGATTTACAAAGTAGCTCATAGATTGTTCTATAAACCATACAAAAAAATGTAATATTTATTGGAAACTCTTCTTACTAGAGCACTCGGTGTTAATTTTTCAATTTTTAGTCGAAAAGTATCATCTCGAAAAAACACTTCTATAAGGTGGTCATGAACAAATTTTCAACATTTTTCGGCACAGTTAATTCACTTGGAAAGTTTACATAGATACACGAGTCATTTATAAAAATTTTCTAAGTGAAAACCTAGCACCTTCTTAGATCTCATTTCTTTATTTTGGCAGTCATTTGTTGTTTTTTTTATCGAATTTGGCCCTTTTTTCACATGTATGCTTTAAATATTATCTAGACAAATAATATTATACTTATATACCTACCTATCATAATTCACTATATCATAGTTATAATAATATATTACAATTTATCACACGCCATATTCAAACACCGACTAGACGTGAGTGTCTTCGAATGATCGGTTGATGCATTCGAGATCGATACTTCTCCCAGACCCGGCTAGATGATTGTGAAATAGTTTATTTTGGCCGTTTCTGCAAAACAAAGTTTTCAAACCTGAAACTCCATGTTTTTACCTCCACCATTGACATCACAGGAGTCGATTATCCCTATCCAGCGCCTAACCTTCAGGTTTTCAGCCGTTAACTACTAGCTCCCAACCCCTACAGCTCCAACCCCTAACCTCTAACCCCTAGCTTCAATCCCTAGCCTTCAACCGTAGAATTTCAGGTTTGAAAATTTTGCTTTGAGGTAGAGGAGTTTGTAGAACCATCAGAAATTAAATATTTTACGATGATCTATAAGTCGGTCACTTAGTTTATCAGTCAGTAAATGCCGAAAGTTGTCGAAAATCCACCTAGGTGTATGAAATTAAATTTGAAATAGTCTAATTGTTTATGGTAACTTTAACCCCACTGAAAAAAATCAGTTCTCTAACGTAGCTAATAGAAGGGGTCGAAAAGGGCTCGCAATGGTTCGTGTAAATATAGCACAATGTTTTGCGAGAACTTGGCCAGCGCACTCCGTGCGCTAAGATTATTATATGTGATTAGATCTAGATTGATAGACTGATATATTGAGTTTTCTTTTTGAAAGCTAACATCCTATTTTAAAAATGATATATTTATGTAACAATAAATAATTCCAGAATTCCAGCTGTAGCCTAGAAATAAGTGGAAGGATTTGGAAGTCTCTAAGCAATGAATGCAATGGGACAAATAGATTCCAGCGTAGCAAATAAAACGAATACTCAAGTACACATATAATGCAGATTGTATATCATAATGTAATTTTGAATTGCATATTGTGGTTGTCATTGTACAATATACATAGATTCACAATTGTACCTGCATACCATGGCGTACCTATACAATAGAAGTTGTAATATCGGCTGGTTTGTTCACAATATGATTGGTTTGCAATATAATATGGAACAAAGCAATTTCCTAAGGCTATTATAATTTATTCCTAAATGTTTTATTAACACCGCAGTTTTAGTTTTCAAGTTGTGTACAGTGAACACCAAACATTTAACCACTGTAAATTATGTAACATTTTTAAATAAGTGTAATTAGGTATATACAATTTATAAATTATTCAGGAGCTTTTCAGTGACTCCGAATATTCAAAACAGCCAGAAGTTAATCTGAAATTTTAAAGCTTTTATTGATAAAAATACTTAGAAAGCCAATTATGCATGCACATTTTGAAAAGCATCGACATAAAACGTTTTTGGTTATTCATTCCATAACAAAAACTTTAACCTTTCAGTAGAACAGTAATGCTATTTCTCGCTGGAAGAGAGCGATGTCAAAATAGAACTATTTTTTTCAAGGCCACGGTCATAAAAACTGTTATTGAAAGGTACCATTTTTTACAGGTCTATTACTGGCCCAATATCTGACGTAGTTGACCGATTACGATTTTCATGAGTATTATTGATGTAAAAACGTAAGCTGTTTCCTAATACACTCTCAGATTATTCCCCTAGAGGCTTGGTTATTTCAGTAGTATTAGGCCTAGTTCACATGAAGAGCGTTCAACGCGCGTTGACCCAACGCGCGTTTACAGTTTCTATACAATTGTATATAACTAAGTGGCTACGATTGAGATTGTTCAATCTTGATTCAAGTCTGCTTTTTTTTAAATACAGCTAAATTTTGGAGTTTGCAAACTATAACTTTTTAATAATTAATGAAGCGTAATTAGAACTACTGAGTGCTTTGTGACACTTGGTTTAGTAATATCAGTAATATGTTTTAAAGAAAAGTTAGGATGACATGGGTATAAAAGGGTAAAAAATCATTTTGAAAAGTTAATGACTAGCTATTTACCTGCACAGTTGTTATACTGTATATAAATTAGTATTATAGTTTGTACACTTTTATGAATATGTAAGCAAGTACTTATGCTGATTTGTTTCTGTGGTTCTTAACATATTTAGGCTGAAAATAAAATTTTTGATACGTTCAATTTTTGTTGCACGTAAAAAAAATCTTACAATTCGATTTTTACTTGCTTCCAAATGTCCAATTGATGTGAAACTTTGCAGTTGTATGCATGTTTCAGGATAATATAATCTTTATATATAAAAATTACGTGTCACATGTTTGTCCGCGATGAACTCCTAAACTACTGAACCGATTTTAAATTTGATTTGCACACCGTGTGCAATTCGACCCAACTTGAAAGATAGGATAGCTTACATTTCAATTTATAGTCGCAATATTATTTTATTGCAAATTATTTGTCTATTCCTTGACAGTCATAATACAACCATATAAGATGGCCATACCTGTTGACTGGATTGAGTGAATATTCAATAGATGGCGCAACGAACTTAACAACCATATAAGATGGCGATACCTGTTGACTGGATTGAATGAATATTCAATAGATGGCGCAACGAACTAAACAACCATATAAGATGGCGATACCTGTTGACTGGATTGAGTGAATATTCAATAGATGGCGCAACGAACTTAACAACCATATAAGATGGCGATACCTGTTGACCGGATTGAGTGAATATTCAATAGATGGCGCAAGGAACTTAACAACCATATGCCGGAGTGCTCGGCACGACGGCGCAGCCGGAGTGCTCGAAATAGAGCAAGTGTTTTAAAGACCAGTTATCCACGAATACTTTACGCTATTTTTTTTTCGAGCATGACGGCGCAGCCGGAGTGCTCGACATACACACATATACGCCCATGTATATTTTAAAATAGCTAGCAATTAATAAAATAGATAGAAAGATAGATAGATGTTCCAATTAAATTGTTTTATTATTTCACTTTATACGTAGCGAAGCACGTACAGGGCCGCTAGTATTTTGATATTTTTATAACACGTTAAAAAACAGCTGGAGGCGGTGACGGTGTTGATGGTGGAAAAAAATATTTTAAATATAAAATGAAACATTTTAAATATAAAATAAAATAATAACTATAATGACTAATAATTCTAATATCAAATTTGTAGTTTTAAAAAAATTTAAGCTTATGTTATGCACTAAAAAATAAAAAATTTATATGGCGATAAATTAAATGAAACAGGAGAGTAGGTGTCCCACGCTTCTAAACGTTATAGAGTTAGTGCACTGATATACGTCTGTTTTTTTAGATTTCGTATCATTTCAGAAAATAAATCGAATAATTTATCAAAATTATGAAGGGAACAATAGAGCTTTAATTATAATAATTGTTTGTAGTTGGAATTTCCGTAATTTAACGATTTATCTTTTTTTATAATTATTTTTCATCCACACAATACACATATTAAATACTTGTACCTACATAATATGAAACGAATGGTACCTTGTTAAAATCTTCTTATATTATATTGCTATTGTGCTTTATATTATCAGGAATGGACAAAGTTTTGTTAAACTGGATACTTGCCAGATTTGCGCTGTGCAGTCTATTCATTTGATGTGAATGTTTGATACAATCACTATTTACGTACCTATAACAAAAATAAAAGTATGTTAAAACATAAGAACAAATTATTTATGCGTTTTTACAATATTTATATTTAGAAATTATAAACGGATATTTAGTTAATGAGATAAGGACAGGTCATCATGTTTTCCAATTTATTACAAAATTCGTATACCATCCTCCGGTTTAACATCTTATCTAATTAATACGAAAGATTAAAAATCGAAGAATCAGCTGTGTATTCAAGATGTATTTTATATCTAAACTAAAACTTGGACTATAGGTAGTTAATCTTTACATATTGAAATGAAGCCAGTTAGAGTAATACAAACGGCATATTTTAATACATCCAAGCATTCTGATATAGTTAAAGTGACCGGAATGCCGAAGTATGCATAAAAATATGTTGTCAGAAAGATTAATTCCTCTACTACTTTGTTTGAGAACATTCTGACTAAATAGCTATAAAAGGCGATCCCTTGGTTCCAGTAAATTGTCCTAGATGACGCTTACTTAAAAGTTTGTCAAGTTTTTAGTGCAGGTATGTGATCGAGAGAGGTCGCGAAAGTATACCGGAGAGTGAGTGAGAGAGTGTCTTTCTACTGTGATCCTCTTTAGGTTTAGTTTAATATTGACGCCTTTCCTAAAATTCTTTTGTGAAATTAAACGAAATCTATTTCAGAACAATTAGGTACATATGTTACGTATATAAGTTAACGGATATCACACTAATATTATAAAGAGGAAAGATTTGTATTTGTGTGTGTGTGTGTGTATGTTTGTAATGAATAAACTCAAAAACTATTGTGCCGATTTAAAAAATGCTTTCATCATTAGAAATCTACATTCACATTCACAAATATAGCCTATGGTACATAGGCTATATTTATTGCTAGAAAATATAAGGGATCCTTACTAAAACTTTAGTAACGTAACCCAAGATGTAAAAAAAATGCCATAAAACATATTTCGTCGCAAGCGCTGCGAAAACTATTGATGATAGAACAAAAGTATGTTCTACAATATTAAAGAACATATCAATAACTACAAAAAACTTCGCGATACTATATATCCAACTATTAGCGTTATGTCACAAATCACAATAACCACTTTTTACATATTATATATAAAAATCGCGTGTCACAATTTTTGGTCGCGCTAATCTCCGAAACCATTGAACAGATTTTAATGAAATTTTGTAAATGTGCTTTGCTCAGTGCAAGTTGCGCTATAGGATAGTTTTTATTAAATATTTTGTACGGAATTACGGTATTTTCTCAAAAATCCTGTTTTAGTAACACGTAACGGCAACAGATAGAATTTTGTTTGTTTGCTTCTGAAGTAATCCCTATCAGTTCAGAAGACTTAAAACTGTTTTAGTACCAAATATCGACATCTGTTAGAACTTGCTCAAAGCTATTAGTTCACACGCCGGGACGCAATCGAAATACGCATTTTGCAGAATTATATCTATCGCATCCAGGTGAAACCGGGACGCACCGCTATAATATTATAAAGAGATAAAGTTTATAAAGTTTGTAAGAGGCAATCTCCGAAACTACTCATTCGAATTCAAATTTTTTTTCACCAATATTTAGAATGGACCTTCAGAATTTTACAGGCTATACATTATTGCGTTTAAATAAAAGTGCTTTTCGTGGAGACCAATTTTGCAACGCAAGTCGACGAAAAAACGGTGACAAGCTACAAATTCGGGCGAAGCCGAACCAGGGCGCTAGTAATATATAAAGTAATATGATGTTACGGTCAGTGTGATTAGTTGGTAACTATTACCAAGTTGGTAACAATTACCTGTTATTATGAATTATAACCAAATCATCCGATTAAAGTGATACATTTCGGAGGATTCATCAAGCAAACCGGTTGTTATTAATATATGATTCCTATAGTTTGCTGGTAAATGTAATTAATTTCAGCGAAATGACTCGTGATGGAAGCGGGATGTATGTACGTCCGTCCCACGTACTACGCTATCCGCCGCTTGCTATGCGCATAATTATTATTACCATAGTCACTTCATGTGCAAAATATTTTTTTTCTTTCGAGGTACCATACCATAGAAGTAATGAAAGTTTTTGACAAAAAAAATCAAATTCGAGATTTCGACGGATTTAGACATTTCATTGTCCTTACATAGCGAAAAAAGAAATATTATATTTTATAAGGCTAGGTACTCTAAAAAAAAAATATTGCCAAAACCCCAAACTAATTTTTATTAAATCATCCAAACTCGATTGAAAATTATCAACAAATATCGGTAAAGATAATTCTCAAAAAAACATTTACAATATGGACTTCAAGTTCGTAGGTTCAAGCTGAATGACAAAAATAAATGATATCAAGTTGTCAAGACAAATCTAGAGCATAGTAATATAGGTATTTGTCATTATTTTCTTTTAATTGTATAATACTATCTATACTAATATTATAGAGAGTGCGAATTTTGTGGTTTGTTATATGTAGAGTAATATTAATCAATTTCAAAATTCTTTTCATCAATCTTTAGAATGGAACTTCAGGATGGACATAGGCTATATATCATTGCGTTAAAATCAAATTGCTATTTGTGGAGACCAATTTTGCAGCGTAAGTCGATAAAAAACGGTAGCAATCTACAAATTCGCGCGAAACCGGACCGGGCCACTAGTATTTCAATAAATTACATATTATTCAATATATTATAATATAAAGACCACATACCTTATATTTATGATTATTATTTAAATATTAGTAAAAGTTATATTTACTTAAATTGTTCATCTTTGTTTTTTGAAATAATTAACGTTTTATTTGATAGGAAGATTGTTTTATTTTTCAATGCCTATACTCACTATATTGTCCTAATTTAAAACGTCAAAATTTGTTTTTTACACGATAAAAAATGAATTTTTCTTCCCGAAACTATTTTTTTAAAGAATTACATCCAAATCGTTAAAGTCGTTCACGAGAAAAAATCTAGTTTAATAAAATGTTAATTGAATTCTAAATTACCCCGTCTCCCGGTATAAAAACAAGAGGCCAAACTTTCCTTGATTTAAATAACTCATCAATTAATTATTAATCACTTTTACCAAATGTTAAGGCAACTATTAAAATTTGCCGGTAATTATTAATACCAACGGGATTTGTTGAAATAATCCTAACAGTGACAACAATTAGCTAATCCTAAATAATTTTTAATGCAAAGAATTGGTTTGAAATTATTATATGTAACCGTTTCGATCTAACTCTGCTCTACCAAACCAAAATATTTTCAGTGTTGATCTTATATCTGCATCTCGCCAACCCCTGGTACACTTATATTATGCACAATGAGAGTGTAGCGTATACTTTATAATGAAATACGCCCTGTAATAATATTCGGTACGCCACACAAGTGAAAATTAACAACGCCCAACCACTATACTATGTGTTATAATGCCGTATGTAGTTCTGTATATCCGCAGCCGCGCTGGTTCTGTGTGGGTATTGCTCTCTGTTTTACTCTGGGTGGAAAATTTCATTTTAATGAAGTTCACTATTAGACTCTGACTCCCCGAGATTTCTGTAAAATATATAGGTGGGTACCTATAGCTTTATTATGCACAGGCAGCCACAGACGACTCGTGATAGATCACGATATGAAATTCTTTCCTGATAAAGAAAATGTTCAAACCAAAAAATGATTTTTTTTTTGCTTTTGATTTAAACCTAGTGATTGTAATGATCTATTTATTCTGCATAAAAAGACCATAAGAGTGTTGTTCAAACTTAATTTCCGATACCCATGCAGAACATATTTTAAAGACTACAATACTTTAAAATTTTACTAAACATCTTCATGAAGTATCTTTGTTTTTAAAACTTATTCAACTTATTTTCAGACTAATAGACAAGCTAGAAACGTTTATAAGCCATTTTTATCAAGAAACTATTTTCAATTTAATGGATATAGGTATTTATATTAAAATTCCACGTGTTTTTAAACATCTGCCCCTTTCTGTTTATAAGACATTAAAAAAATTACCTTATAGACAAACATCTATTGATGATTTTGCTTGTATTTTCATTAACTGTTTGGAATGACCTATTGCACTCTTGTTCAGGTTGTGGCTTGGCATATAGAAATACTAGCACATTCACCCGATTGTCGTGCGAGTTCATAAGAATATAGCTGTGCTAACCTCGTGTCTAATTTTATTACATAACTGACACTACTAATTTGTGTCGAAAATAACAAATGTGCTTGCTAGGAACATGGCGGATGCTTGCGGAGCATGTAATACGCTCAAATTTAACGATTCAGCTGATTAAGCTATTGTTGTATGATTTTTACTTCATATTATTATGTGTGTACACTCAAAATGTATCAAGAGTACCTAACGTAAAATTTGTACCGAAGAAAAGACCTTTTCAATAAAAGATTATCATTTACTCAATAAGTTAGAAATATTCCTACGGGAAACTACAAAGCAAGTTGGTGTGACAATCCTGTGATGAGTTAGTATGATTTTTTAGGTATAAACCGCTATTTAAAAAAAGTCCAGCCCATATGGGCCGACAGAGGTGTTCCAACTCGAAAAATACTGACATTAAAAGTTTTTTAATAAATACATACACAATATGAATCTGTAAGCTGTGCACCGTGAATTTAACATTGGGCGAAAATGAATGAATCAGAATGAGTATTGGTTTATTTGGGATTGTTATGGTTATTTTTAATAACTTGAAGTTTTGCTATTTATTCCTCTCACAAATTATAATATTTTTTTTATCATGGCGCATTATGATTCGTTCATTTCATCCCAATGCTGAAGATTAAACGTGCTCCTTAACTGTTTACATATACCGCACAATATATTTTGATATATTTTTTTCGTTTACATTGCCACTTATGATTTCACATGTAAACAAAGCTAACTCATTTTTACCTAACAGATCAATTCGCTTCTTCAAAAGAAAAAAAAAGAAACAGTTTATAATAATTCAAAGGAATGACAAAACTAAAACATTTAGAAAAAAACGTGTTTACAATTTTTTTTATATACTAGAATAATAACCGCTATGGCAAGTGGGGTACTGTTATAATTGAAAAAAAACATAGTTATATCACAAGTCGTTTCTGTGCAAGAACAAATTTTTTCCACAAAACAATAGGGCACTTTTAATATAGACGTCAAACATCCTGTCAAAATTTGGTTTCGATTCAGATACCATATGGCCGGAATCGTGCAGACAGTCATACAAGCTTTTCTGTAAAAACGTCTTTTGCATTCTGGGAATCTCAAACAGGGAAAATATTGTAAAAACTGTGAAAAATTAATATTGACTTGTACCATTCCTCACTAGTGGAACTAAAATGGTCAAAAGTAAAATGAAACTTCTTATACTATAGGCTGCACAAAACACTGCCAAAAAAATTGATTTGCCAATGATCTTAGATTGTGATCATAAATTACAGTTTTCATACATAGATGCCGTATTCAAAGTCCCTCTCGTGTACATACAATCTAAGGTCGTTGTCAAATCAGATTTTTTGTCAAAACTTTCTACAATCCAGCATTAGTGTCAATACCTGAAGACAAATGACACGGTATACAATAACCATTAATTGACGAACTAAGAGCGTTTATAAATACAAAAAAAAATAATGTCTGTCAAACTAAAATTTTCTTTAAAAAACGAAAAAAAAATAGTAAATACAAAAACTTCTCAATATAAAGATGTTTCAAAAAGTTTTCAACTGTACAAAACGTTTCTGTCAGGGGAGAAATAAAAATAAAATACTTATTTAGAGTTTTATGTTTTTGAATTTACCATCAGGTCTATTTAATAAATAAACTTATCGACAAATTTTTCAGACAAATATATTAACAAAAAATATATGAATTCAATACATTAACGTTTCTTGTATTCTATTGTTTGTAAGGCTCTTCCCGCTCTTATCTTTGACCAGGCAGCATTCATTTATAACTTTTTGAAAACTTATTTACTACTTTTTTAAAAATTTCTTCAAACCACTCATGCCTTCAATAAATTTTGCGGTTGCGGTTAAAGGGAAACTATCCATACTGTAGAAAATGTAAACTTCTGAGCGTTCGACACAACCAGCTTTTGTTCAGACTATTTGCTTATAGGACAAATTTAATTAAAACAGTAGTTTGTTTATTTTTATTTGTAATTAAAAAACAGTTTATCGAAAAATAACAAATTCAAAAAATATTTATATTCAAATAAACAAAATATGTATTTTCAATGTTTAAATGTACCTACAGTTATTTTAGATAAACTGACAAAGATAAATAAGTCAATTCAAACACATATAAAACACTTCTAAAAAGTTTATGCTACCTAAGAAATAGAACCGACACTGTTCTTGGTTTTCCAGTATCATTCTAACACGCAAGACGAGTGTCTTATGTTTGTGTGATTTACACAAACACACACACGTCACTCAGAGTACATATTTCTTTGTCTAACTCCTATACCTTCTTTGTTTTACCCACTGTCGCAGTGAGTGAAAACGAACTTAATAGTTTAGGTGAACTTTAAAACCGGAGGTTATTTTATTTGACTTTGTGGAAAATCACGCTGAAAAATGCTTCTTTCATAACGTGTCTTGTAATACAGTAACTTACGGAAAATATAACAAAGCTCTGGAAAAATGTCCGCCATAAGCCATTGGTATACACGTTCTCAAGGAATTAATAAATTTTAAAATATTGTCTGAAGACACAAGTAATTCAAGAATTACAAGGTGCAAAATTTTACATAATATACCCCGACGTTATGTTCAAAAATTGGTGTATATTTTTAACGATACTTTGAGCTTAATAATATAATTTAATTAACTTAATCTAAGAAAAAAATAACAGTTGAAAATGTTGAAACACAAAAAGGAAAAAATCATTTTAATAATTTTTTAATAATTAATTTAGGTTCATAATTAATTTAAAAGCGGTAGCTGTAAACTCTATGATCGTTGATTAGTCACAATCAATAATATAAATTATGACCCTAAATTATTAAAAATTATTTTTTATTTGCTACATTTCAAAATAAACTTTCTTTTTATTAGTATTTTATTTTTCTTGTTTTTATAGTCTTTTAAAATTCTAACTATTATGAGATTTATTTATAAAAATTATTTGATTATTTTATTCAAGATGGTTGTGAAGGAAAAGGTATTCCGTCATCTTGGGGTATCCGCCATATTGGATATATACATTGTCACCAGACTTATGCATGTGTGTGAAATTTCAAAGCTTTAGTTAATTTAATCTAGTCGAACAAATTGCAGCAATTGGACTACGGGGCCTTTCCAACTAATAAATTATAATATTGACATTTGAAGAAAATAAAATTTCCGTTAAAGCGCGCAGTAACGCGGGTAACGGTTACCACTATAATATATAAAATTTGCTATTCGTTTTCATGGTTTTCTACAGTGTGTAAACGCGTAAGGTGCACATAGGGAAATTAGCATTGGGAAAAAAGTGACATAATATAACCCTAGAACCGACCTCAAGCTTAAAGAAAATTTAATAAAATTTATTTAAATTTCGAAAGGCTGTTTCTCTCTTATTTTTGAGTTTTGATAAAAAACTATTTGAAATATTTGCTCGTCTATTTGATTTTTACACGCTGTAAAAAAAAGCATCAACTTAAAACTCACCCTGTATAATTTGTGACCAAGGAATACCGTGTGGTTTTGGCTGAAAGTTTTCGTCATTTTTGGTACTTGTCAGGTGCGACCCAAGCTTTAGCTGGAAGCGCCTATATTATGTACTCGCTTTGTCTGTGAATCTGTGAGTTTTTGTTCGTCTCCGGGTAAGTTAAATCCTAACGTCGCCCGATTTTTGAATTTTAGTTCCAGAGGGGAGAAAATTAAGAAAAAAAAAGTTTTTTGCTTATTTCTCGCTCAATTTAAATCAGATTGGTTTGAAACCAGTCTTAAACAAAAGAGGAGAACATTTTACATAGATTTCGCATAACAGAATTTGCCCAAACAGTTTTTTTACACAGATCTATATAGAAACTAGCGGTCCCGCCCGGTTTCACCCGGGTGCAAAAGAACGAATGGGGAAGGAAGAAAAAAAATTTAGGGGTGGACTACCCCTAACATTAAGGGGGATGAAAAATAGATGTTGGCGAAGTGACACCTGTAGACATCTGGCGGGGATAACTAATTAAATGACGATTGATCAGTTTTCGACCGGAGAGGAAAAATGATTAAATTACTAAAATGGCTATTAAAAAATAAGGGTTGATCGTAGAAGGGTGAAAATTGAGGATTGTATGTATTTTTGTATGTTGTATCATAAAAAAATAGAAATTAAAAATTTTGTCTAAAAAATAAAAAAAAAAATTTAGGGGTGGACTACCCCTAACATTTAGGGGGATGAAAAATAGATGTTGGCCGATTCTCATTGATACCGGATAAGCACAAAAAATTTCATCAAAATCGGTCAAGCCGTTTCGGAGGAGTATGGCAACGAAAACTGTGACACGAGAATTTTATATATATAGATAAACATATTATTATTATTATTATAAAATGGATTACATGCTAGATTATTGTCAAAAATGTGTTAGAGAACTAAAAGTATTTGTATTTTACATTTTAATTTTATTAAAAAAATTCACTTTAAATCAAACACACTGTATATATAACATGTTCATCCACATTACCTTACTGCGTCTTATAATGGGGAAAGTGGAGGAACAATCTACTAGAATACTGGATAATGTTATATATAATATATGAATAAAATAAGAATAGTATGGTTTTAACTTCGCTGTTGCCACTTGAGATTCCCTGTGAAGATATATGAAACATATTCTCTCTTGTCTTTTCTAAAAGGAGTTATTGCACAAATGTGTTTCCCGCAGGCGAAAACTGTTTAATTACTGATACTATACAAACACACGTACGTCGCTCTCTCTCAGTCTCTTTTCATTCTCTTCTAATCTGGTATGTCCGGTCTGCATGAATAACTTGAAAACACTTCGAGCGACTTTTAGCAAACTTGCCTATACCTACTAGTGGTAGCACGGACGGAAATAATCAATCTGTAACTCCTAACCGAACGTAAAAGTATCACTGCCTTTCTCAACTACCTAAGATAAAGAAAATCGATATTGAGTTTACTTAGGTACCTAGTTTGTTATAATTAGAATTTGACATTCCCGGTCCTTTGTTATCTTTCCCGAAAACTATTTATTATATTAGAATTCCCAGATTTTTGAGAATATAAATTTCTGCTTCCGAGAACAGTCATGCAAAAATAAAATAAATATGTTTTTCATAGTTAATTATATCAATCTATTATTATTATTAAAGCAGTAAGCTGAAGCTGGTTTTAAATCACGTAGGAAATACGTATTATGTAGTATTTGCAAACATATTTTTTTAAAAACTGTGTAAATGCGGTCTTGTCTAATCGATTTTATGAGAATTTTACGAATACATTTTAATTCATAGTGAAAATTTTGTCAATGTTTTAGAGTTCTAAACAACTCACGAATAAACATCTTAAAACATTCAGATTACGCCTATTTTAAGTAAGCTTCGTGCGACAATTGGATCCAAAAAGCGTACCAAATTTCGTTTACATCAAATAAGTCTTAGATTTTAGAGAATTATTGTGCAAAAACACATACATCGACATATTATGATACACAAATTTTCATATATGAACATTTTTCAAAACGTAGCATTATGGGAAATGTCGAAATTTTAGACCCTAGATCTCGACATCCGACCCATATCAATAGTATATCAGTACATTTCGCAGCACAAAAATACATTTGGAAGGTATTTTCAAATAGACCAAATTTACTAATTCTTCGTTACAGTTTTTTTGTAAAATTATTATTTAAAAATTCCGAATTTTTTTTGAGCTTAGTAATATACAAATTAGATCTTCACATTATCAACTTAACATTCCACAAATAGTTGTCATTAAAACAACATAAGTACTGCGGTACCAACGTCAGAAAACAAATTTTCTCGGAGTCTGACTTATACAGAAGGGTTACGCAGTGGTAAGACAGAAGGACTTGTAATAGATGCTAACTACCAAAAGTTTGTGTTAGTGTTCCAAACATTTAGGATGAGGGTAGAAAAGGTAGGGGTAGTCGGAGGGCGGTAAATTGTCCTCAATGCTTGTAATACATTATTTGGTCTCATCGTTTAAAAACGTTTAAGGAAAACATACAAACTAAAAAAATTCTTGCCCACGTGCAATAGGAGTAGATAGTTATATAGTGTAGAAAACAAATACTTTAAAATATTTTGAGTACTAGAATTTTTTTTAATATCATTTGTGTAAAATACTTTGGTTTTTATCAAAGATCTGTTGTAAAAAATATTCCTTTGAGAATTGAACTTGTCTCTAGAGAAGATGACAAATGGTCTTGCACCTACACCATTAAAATCAACACCTCCACCATATTGTGCAGCATCTGCTTTACCCATGGAGATATTAGACTAGAGTACGCGAGTGAGCCGTGAAAGTCTCTGCTATTTAGAGAGAGAAAAGTTCCTTATCTCTATGGTAACTAATGATACAAAACAATGCTGATTTGAGTAAACAAATATCTGGTTTTCTGGGTTTTCTGCAGCGTTCTCTCTCTCAACTGAGGACACTTTCACTTATGTCAAGCATACGAACTAGCAAACTCTAGTTACTTATATCTTTATGGTTTTACCATTCCAAATCCACAAATGTGATTCAATATTTACTTTTTGCAATTTTGTATTATTTTCACTTTTTAAAATAACAAAATTCCAGAAAAAACCGTTTGTTCGGTTGTTTGCCTGTACTAACTGGTTTAAAGGGAAATTGACACATCTGCAGATGCGTACTATAACATTGTCTTTTTCAAATACAACGCAATAGTTTTCATAAATACTTTTGAAAAACTATTCTGAACAAAATATTATTTTAACATATTACTTACTATGCCAAGAAGAAATGACTTGGCTTCCAAGCATGCTTTAGTTACTCGTTTACATGTAGAACCATACAACCATGGAAACGAAAAATAAAATACGTCTTATTATAAATATTGCACGCACCGGTCGCTTGTTGAAAATTGAAGATTCTGTTCTATAAAGTGGTATATACGTCCGAGCTGTACAGCTCGTGATTCTTGACGAATCACCTTGGCTTGTTTTTTATTTACTTTGTTTACTATCAGAGTAGAACTCTATTTAAATTCATTGACATGCGTTCAGTAGTTTATTTTTTTTATAAACAATTTTATTTTGTTATTTTACGACACTTAACAAAGTTTTCCACTTATTCATTAATTATTAATGCTATAATTGTACAGTAGTGGGCAAGTACGTCGTAATGTAACGATCAGCTATTGTATTTTCAACTATTTATTTTTTCATATCTTTGTTGGAATGATGCCGTCGACAAATTGACTGGATTTTTTAGGTAGACAGTACATTTATTAAAGTTATGTTTTAACGTAATTATATAAAGTATTATAAAGTGGAAGATTCGGGTCTGAGTTCCAACGGTGATTTGAAAATATGTTTTTTCTAATATACAATGAGTTTTTCTGAAAAACAATGACAAACTATCCAGTGATATCGAGTTGCATAATAATATTATAATGCTTGGATGTAATTTTAAACATTATAATAGTGAGTATAAAACTTAAATAAAAATTCCAGCCAATTGGGCAACGGGACTATTTCAACTTCAAAAACATTAACATTTGACATATTATAACAAAGAAAATAAAATGTCTGTTAACGTATGTGGTGACGCGGGTAACGACTAGTATTAAATATTATGATATTATTTGCTATACGTTTTCATGGTTATCTATATAATATACTATCACGTTATATAGAAATTAAACAAAGCATGCTTGTCAACTATCTAACACTAACTGATAGATCTACACAACAAAAGATTTAAAATATATGGCGTAAATAAAAGCTGAGATCCGATAAAAATCAGAAACAAATATGGACTGAAATCGTTATTGGGATTTAAATACCTAATATTTTTAAATTGGCGCCAAGGTGTTTTTGTTTAGACATTAGAATCGCTTGAATAAAGTAGTTAATTTTGTTCTTTAATACCAAGCAAACCATCCTGTGTTACAAATAGGACATTTCTTTATAAAAACTTTTTGCCTCTTGGGTGGCTTTTATTGGAACTTTATAATCGATAAGAAGTTTGGTTTGTCCTCTTGCATTAAATCTGATAATTTCTAAGTGGTATTTTCTTTTAAGGATTTATAAATTCTTTCGAGTGTATAACTGTTCTAAAGATAATCTTAAAAGTCACTCTAAGATTTATTCAAAGCCCACGTCTCCACAAAAGCAATGTATAAAAACGTCCAGTTTTACGGATACAAATATATAGAAAATAAGTCTGTATTTTATGGAAAATCAAACAATCTTTCCGTTCCTATTACATTCTTATAAATTCAATGACGTTAAGAAACTTGCAAGAGTTATTGAACTGATATATACCAAGGATTTTATAGTATATATTTTAAGAAGGATAGCCCGTAAAATAATTAATAATAATTTCAATGTGCCAAATGGCTCAGTTATGCATTTGAATATTTTGACAAAATATTCTTCGCGTTGTTCTGATTAAGAAAAATATAACAAAACTCTTCTCAGTCGTATTTTAAGTAAGATACAGGGTGTTATAAAATATTATGTGTTATCTTCTAACTACTATTAGTAGAAATTGCGATTCTTTGTATCGAAATGATTGGATGGAAAGTGTAGCTTATGGATCAATTAAATACCGTACTTTTGATATTTTTCTTTTTATATATTATATGTAACGTTTCGGCAAAAAGGTTTTTTGCCATCTTCAGAGATTTTGTATTATACAAATAAACATTTTACATTAATTTCAAATAATTGTAAAAATAAAAATAACCTTGAAAAATATTGGTATTTTTTATACATAGGTACATACAGTGGTCAAATGATGAAGTACATAGTCAAAAAATTAAAAAAATATTTTTGTTAATCACAGTTTTCTTCATATTCTGGTTTTAAACAATTTTTAACTATCAAAATTGCAATTATTGATTTTTTTATTTTTAAATTATACAAATGTGCGTCTTATTGCAAATAGCCTGAGTGAAATTGCAGTAATTTTGTTTTTGTTAGGACTAGTTTAGTCCTATTGATACAATGAATTTTATAAACTATTGATACAATATTCTCATTTAGGGACTAATTAATTTTATTTTATAATTAATCTATGGTATATATTAGACATACCTTCAATATCTTTTCTTTTATTTATACTATTGTTGTTGACGTGATAACGTCTTGTAAATTGATGAAACACCAATCTTATAAATTGATGAAACACCGGCTGCATGCACGAAATAGTGTCACGTTCCGAAATGTGTCACGTTCCGAAATGTGTCCCGTTCCGAAATGTGTCACGTTCCGCCTGACTTAAATATGATATTCGAGCGGAATACGTTATCACGTAAAACTATCGTCCGTAAACCGACTTTACAGACAACCAATTTTTTTTTCATAATGCAAACCATTTCCCAAAACAAACGTCTTTTATAATTAGATTCAAAATGTAAAATTGAAGTATTTTCAAAATCAAAAATATGTTTAATGGTGAGACAATGTTGAACTAAGGAAGTATGGTTTGAAGTGGGATAAAAATATTTTTCAAAATTTAAATCGTATTTGTGTTGTTTTAAGCGTTTGTGTAGATATTGTGAGGTTGTTTGATCTCTATGTGAAATAAAAATGAATAAATAAAACACGACTGATTACAACGAGATTGAAAATTTAATTCTACGTGTTTGTTTTTAAGCGGAGCTAATACATACACAACAGACAATGTTGTGGTCGACAATGCACAGTATTAATGTTGACAAAAGAAAGATTTTTATAAATCTTGACATTTTTGGAAAGAAGTGACAGGATATTTGTTATATTTATAGACTCAGAGCGACCAGGAGAATTTTTGGCTAAAATATTCAATATTAAAACTGAACTACCTGTATATTACTTAAGAATAAATGCCTTACGTATATGTACACACAAAATTTTTTGTGTTCCAAATGTCTAGACAAAAAATATACAGTTTGTTTTAATAAAGTGAACAATTATGTAAATGGAAGAAAAGTTAATTTTAAATTCGAATTTGAATGGCAAATGAAACAAATTTGCATCCTGATTCATTTGAACACATTACGATGTTAAAAAAAACTAAAATGCGCTGCCAAGATTGTGCTATACGAACTGTAACTAATTTTATTTTTACCGGTTAATTAGGTATCATAGAAATGGCCATATTTTCATATTTAGCGAAATATTCACAGTTATGATTATTTTTGGAATTATATAATTACATATCTCGAAAGAAAATTAAAAATTTTTCAATATTGTGTTAGATGCAGTTGAAAATTGTCATTCATTTTATATTACCGAAAATTCGTCGCTTTCCGGTGCGGCAATTAATATCAGTAACGGATATTAATAGTTTTTAGTTTGTGCATTAAATAATAAACTGCTATATTAAAAGAAACATGTTCAATAGTATAAGCTAAATAAAACTACTGTTTTGAAATTTATATTGTAGTAAAAACATTTTTAAAGTTTAGTCCTTTATGACATAATAATGACTGTTAGATTATTGTTGTTTCAAAGGTAAATACAAAAATTTTTAAAGAGAGTGAAAACACTAAGTTTGGTATTACACTGGACCTAAGTGTATTACAGTAAATGTTATTATCAAGGTTAGAGACACAATTTATTTTTGTATAATAAACATGTTCAGGATCACGCGAAACTCATATCTATTACAGAGGTTGAATTTTTATTATTTGACACAGCACTACTTAATACAGTCTGATTTAAAAATAATAGTAAAAATAGAGATATGTACACACGGCACACAAACATAACGTTTTAAATTACTTCATAGTCAAACAAAAATTCAAAAAAAAAAAATCTAATTGTCTATTAGCCCATTAGTAAAACTTGACATTCGAAAAAAATTAGAGGCTTCTGTAAATAGTGTTTCTTGCTATATGTGCATGACCTTAAGTGCCTAAGTAATAGCAGAACATGCTCCGGATTGAAAGTATTTATAGGTTATAATTTTGTTTCTAACATTTTAAGTTTATGATTCAGTATAATTTAAGATTAAAATAAATTATTTACATAGATTATTATTAGTGTTTTTGCTATATAGCACACACACTATTGGCATTGATCGGATGGCTCGTGTACCACTCGACAGCCTAAATCGATAAAGTGTTAAATATTTAAAGGACCAAAATTACAAACAAACTCTCAGAACCTTTCAAAACTGAAATTTAACTCGTATTACAATGTGCTGTTAAATTTTTAATAAAATCTGCGAAACAGAACCGCTATACAATTATTACGAAAACACTAGTTTTTGGATACGGATTGACTCATTGAAAGGTGTTCGTAATTTGGTGCAGATGTTAGATTGATAATTATATTTTAATTCAGAAAAAATGATAGTATTGTATTAAGGGGTTCCGGGTTAACATTTTTATTTTGTCCGAAACAAATTTAAGTGCACATAATAAATCCACAAAACTTGTACTAGCAAATACACTATTCTGTTGGCGGGATTTGTGTTTATTTACAATTGTTCCTGCCACCAATCAATAAAAATCTTTTATTATCTAAATATGGTAAAATATTAAAGTGCAATATACAGTATAGAAAAATCCCAGTTAATTTTTATACGTACATATCTGAAAGTGTATACAAAACTCGAAAAGGACATTTAAACCGATGTAAAAACACAATCAATTTTTTTTTCTTTGATAACGCATTTTATATTTTCGTTTTTCGACAGAATTCTACAGAAATGCGGTACAGATAATTTCTTCCCTAAAATATTGATTGATTGCATCTTTGACTATGTTACACGTTTTCAAACATAATTAGGTATATTATATTGATTATTGTGACGAAGATTATCTAAAATCGAAAAAGTAAAGTTGGTCGGTAGAATCATAAATAGTGAGAAAATTTTGTTTTAAAAGCACCCAAAACAGCAATAGTAAAATCTTTCAAAGTAGGATAAGTTAGAAAGAATAAATTGAAATGGATTACTTATAACTTTTACAATAGTAAACATACGCAACAGTAGAAATATTTATTACGTCCGTAATGTGTCTTCTAAAGCATTTCCCCGACCTCCCACACCCGATGTCGCATTCATCCACTCACTTTCAAGAAAAAAGGTTCACGAGAAATGAATGTGTAAAGAAAAAAAACTTGGGTTTTCATCTATCGATATATGTCTGAAGTAGATTGCTTGCCTGTACACTCGTGTCTCACTGTCGTGTTAGCCTTCTACTGTGTCTCAATAAACGGTAAAAATGCGCAATAAGCTCCATATGAAGCTTATTTCACCACACAGAACTAATGGGGTACTTGCATTGAAATTTTCAAGGCATCTTTATTTATACATAATGTCTTTTAATATTTGAAAAGATTTAAAGGTTTGTTAAAGCACTAAATATGAAAATATAAATAAGACAAATCATCTCATCATAAATAGCGTTCAATTGTTTGAGTGTTCGTTGTCATAGTTACTTATATTGCATAGTTTCCATAGATACATCACAGTGTTTGTCAATAGTAATTTTCTCAGTTTTTGAACAGTATAGTAGGGCGTACAAAAGCCCAGATGAATAGATGAAAGGAATATACCTTTGCGCAGATTTTTTGCTGTCCGCAACTAAACACATTCAAAACGAAATCGGTGAAAACGAATCTACCTATATCAATGTTGCCAAACTGCAAATGAACATCGAATGATGTAATCGATTAAGTATAGTTTAACAAAAATGACACATTCAAGTCAATTGTAATTGATGTTATCAATGATGTAGATGAAATAAAATAAAATATAAAATGAAAAATGAAAAAGTCAGTTTGCACCCGACACTTTATTACTTTTCTTTTTCTCCGAGCTGTCATTTGGTAACGTTGTATCTGATCATTCTGATCTGTCAATCTGTAGCAGCCAAAGTACATACCATACATACTACATGAATTTTATCTATTTTATTAAAAGTAAGATTTTTTTGTGATTTTGGTGTGAATAAATAAGTGTTTTTGAGTAAATTTTGAATTGTGCACTATTTTTAAGAATATTTGAAGATAGTAAGTAGTGTTATGTATTCAAGAAATCACGAAATAAAATTATCGCTACCTTAGATATAAAATATGATTTAGCAAAATTTGATTTAAAGGCCGTCCCTGAAAGTTCCCGCTCTTTTGAGTTCAAACGCTCAAAAATATATAAAATATACCAAGAAGTATCTTTTTAACTCTTCAAGCTCAAATAAAAATACTTTCGTACGAATTTTTCGTTCTCAAATGAACAGATTTTAATGCGATTTGCGGCAATCTACGCAGTTTTTACAGAAGAAGAGCAGATTGGATTTTGGAACTAATGGGTTTAGTAGTAGAAAATATTCCAAAAAATATTTTTTTTTAATTTTTAAAACTTGTATTTTTGAGATTTCTCAAAATCTATTAAGCTGAATCATTCCAAATTTTCAGGAAATCTAAGTTCCGCAAAGTCACGTCAAATCGCAAACCGCGTTTCAATCGGACACTCCGATCAAAAGTAATAAGAGGTTTACATACACACACACAAACACACACACATAGCCCTACGGCCATAATCGCCAAAAAAGTTAGAATAGCTTCTTAGGACCTCAATGCGTCGAGATCTGACGAAAACTCAATTTTCGAAAATCGGGGTGAAAACAATAACTTCCCGTTTGTTTATTGATTGTGGTAAGTTAAACAATCTAAAATCCAAAAATAATTTTTTATCCACAATAGAACCTCATTAATTGTCATTTTTATATTCTTCAAAACTGCACACCTATATGTTATCGGTATTTAGAAAAAACGAGCGCTTCTCTCTCGTATTGGCTGTTGTCATTACAAGAGCAAGAACCGATCAGGAAGCAGTATCTTGTCACGTGGGCACTCGAACAAACACCCACAAACCAACATGGTGTCGCATTCTGTTCAGAGTCAGACAACAGACACGTTTTGCTCTGTGTTTATATTCGAACTGTCACTGCGCGCGCACCAGATCTATCCATAAATCAAACTTGAAAAATAGTCTCGTGTGAAGTGAGCACAAGGAAACCAGCGCTAGAAAACTAGTAGGAAAATCTAGCAGCGTTTCTAGCCTCGTGTGCAGCGGCTTTAATATAGGGAAATCCGGCTCCATTTATATTTTACGTCTTTGTACAAAACGCTCCTCATAAATAAAACCGCGTTCCAAAAGATAGAGTTTGAACAAAAATTTAAAAACATCTTTTTCAGCTGTTCTGAAATTTGACACGGATGCCATTTTCAATAATTTTCGATGAAGTTCAAAATGCTGTATGTATGTGTCAAATTCAAATATTAAAATTTGATTTAATCAATTGAATTAAAATTTTGCACGCATAATATATTGTATCCCCGATGACAATATAGTCTAAGAGCCGAACCTATATCGACCTTCACCGAGCTGATAACAGAATGAAACATATTTTATCATGAATTTAGTATATTAGAAAATGTATTAAAAATGGGTTGCCTAAAAAAATCCTGGACAGACTATTTTTAATTATTTTTAAAAAAATGATTTTTTATTAAATGTTGCAACATCAAGATAACAAAAAAATTTTGTCCTGACTTGAAGTATAAAACGTATAGAATGTGCAGCCGTTGGGTTGTCTATTATTTACCTGGGCGAACTCTGGGTTGTCGGGTATAAACAGGTATGTCGATGCACGTTACTTTCACTGGATTGATAATAGAAAAAAATTTATATCATCATAAGCGCTGTTTTTATTGCGAACACGTTGATATAGGGTTGTCTGCGAAAAATTCGGTCCTACTAGGGGTTGGCGAATTTTAAAGATTTTAATTTTGACGCGCGTGGAAGTGTGTGACAGAGAGATCCGAGGTAAGTATACTGTGTAATAATAAAGGATCCAACATCGCAGTCGCTTGTGATGGGACCCTGAATATTAGAAAGTGCGTATGTACTTCTACTACCCTCCACATAAGTAAACAGTGCGCGTTATTTTGGAGCAACTGACATTTAAGTTGCAAAAAAAAATAATTAATTAAATACATAATAATTATTTTTATCGTTGTGATAAAAAATGGCTAAAAAGTGTTTTTTGTGTGGATTGATAGAAAGTGCTCGGTATGTAAACTTTCTAATATTCAGGGTGCCATCACAAGCGACTGCGATGTTGGATTCTTTATTATTACACAGTATATTTACCTCGGATCTCTCTGTCACACACTTCCACGCGCGTCAAAATTAAAATCTTTAAAATTCGCCAACCCCTAGTAGGACCGAATTTTTCGCAGACAACCCTATATCAACGTGTTCGCAATGAAAACAGCGCTTATGATGATATAAATTTTTTTCTATTATCAATCCAGTGAAAGTAACGTGCATCGTTATACCTGTTTATACCCGACAACCCAGAGTTCGTCCAGGTAAATAATAGAAAACCCAACGGCTGCACATTCTATACGTTTTATACTTCAAGTCAGGACAAAATTTTCTTGTTATCTTGATGTTGCAACATTTAATAAAAAATCATTTTTTTAAAAATAATTAAAAATAGTCTGTCCAGGATTTTTTTAGGCAACCCATTTTTAATACATTTTCTAATATACTAAATTCATGATAAAATATGTTTCATTCTGTTATCAGCTCGGTGAAGGTCGACTTAGGTTCGACTCTTCTACTAATACATGTATCAATCGTTTTAAAATTAATTGTTTATATAATATAATACATGGTTTTAATTGGCAATAAGAAGGAAATATAATTTCTAATTGAAAGTCATTGGGTGCTCATAAAATATTACCTTTCCGTTTTATGGGCGCCTAATAATTTTCTATTTACAAATGTTAAAAATTATACTTAAAAAAAATTATTTTCTACGTTTTTGTGCAAAAAAAACAAGTTTTTGAAAAGTTTTTTTTTAATTAATTTCATTCCTTGTTGAAAAATTGGTTTCAACTTCCATCTAAAATTTTGAAATATTAATGTAAGCCCCCATTTGCTAAAACGCATTTTTACTAGAGTAACATCTCATACCACAATGCACGACGGGCGTATGTTATACCTATGTAAACGATTTAACTGACGAAAATAACACTGATGATGCTGGTGACGTCACACGCTGTTTGTGATTGCGTAATTTCTTGTAAAGTTTATTGACATTTGAATAAATTATACTACTTCAACGAATCGTTTAATGTTTTTCAGTTTTTAGACTTTTGTTCAAACTGACGTATATTTTCGTTCTGCGCAATAAAATACGTTGAAAAATTTCGTACAGGTAGTGTTATGCAAATGTCTATTCACAACGTATTTGTTAATATAAATTGAGAGATTAACAAATGAATTCAGAAAAAAATTAACATATGGAAGGAGGTTTCTTGAATGTTTTAAAAATTTGGTGGAAAATGTTCTATTTAATTTTGTTATGGACGTAGTGAAAACTAATCCTAATATTAAAAGTATTTAACGGAAAAACAGACAGAAAATTATTCTAAATGTACAGGAATACGTTTGGAATATGTTATTAACGTTTTTGTCTAAAATTTAGTCATTGTACTTATGTACCCTTTTGGTGAAGTTTTAGTAGCATCGAGAAAATGTAATTCAAATAAAAATATGATTGAAAATACATTTGTTCGCCTGTTAACCAATCAACCACGTTCCAGTAGAAGCATACATGAAAATGTCATTTCAGTTATTTTGTATTTTGTAAATATTCCTGAGAAGCAATTCTATAATCTATACCTTCTTAATTTTTACGTATACTGTAGATAAGATGTATAAAGGTTTTCTTGTATTTTTTGTAATAATTGAAAAGTATTGTATCAGATAAAAATTGATAAAAATGTACATTCTGTGAATAAATCTTTTTAAAAATAAATTATTTTATCCAGTATTTTATGTCGCTTTTACAAATATTTATTTCAAAATTAATAAAATCATCTCTTTATGTTAAAACGATCAACTCTGACATTTTAATTTTCTACCTGACTTATCCGCTTTCATTAATTTGTACCAAACGCACTTTAGTTCCACTTTTCATTTAGTGGAGAATTTTTTTTTGTTTTTCAAATTCGATCTTTGATTTCTTTGTAGTGTATTTTCTGTATAATGCACCTACACTATTGACGTCGGCCGGATGACAGAACCTAAGGGTAAGACCAAAATTTCTTAACGTTTCGTAGCCCCTGAACAATTTTGAAAATGCATATATGATATACATTTATAATATATTTGTGTTAGCACGATAACTTTCGAAAGACTTAATCAAATTCAACAAAATTCGGTCTGCAAGTTAAAAGCCATCACCACACGAAGCTTATTTAAAATGAGCCCAGACGGCTTAATATAATGCTTATTTAAAGGGTGGTTTTTAGGAGTTGTAAAATGTTTTTGGGCCCAAAAATATCGAAATAATTCTCAAAATCGTTTCAAAATTGACGTTTAACACTTTAAGACTAAAATGTGCTGCTAAAATTCTAATAAACTCGGTTTAACAGACCCGAACTTACATTTTTTTTTAATTGAATTTATAACAGTTCCGCACATTTTGGCTATTCATGGTATTGTGCGTAGAGATATAACTTGACTTCGCTTTATGGGTCAGTTGTTATAGAGCAACCTCCCTGTCACTAAGGTTAATTGTTATTGTTTATTACTTCACTTAATTAGCTAACCTAATCATGTGAAATTTTGCGCTTCAAACGTCTGTTGGCTGGTAGTTGAGCTATATCATAGTGGGCGGCGCCAGAGTATGATTGCAGCTTACCAAAGAAGCTTTTAGCACTTTTTTTAATAAACTGATTGATGTTTAAGAGTCCCAGTTCGTCGTGTATATTATGTTCATTTCGTAAAAACCATGGACCGTTGCAAGCGAGTCTAAGTACTTTATTTTGTAAAACTTGGATTTTGTTAATTTGAGTTTTCGGTGCGCCGCCCCAAATTGTGGATCCGGAGCAGGTCTTAGTATTGATATAGGTTAGTTTAGAACATGGGATTTGGAGAGGGGACTTGCTATTAATTAGAGGGTAAAATAGAGTAATCTTGGCATAAGCTTCGTTATTTTTTTTTTATTAATATGGAATCCCCATGTCGATCTAAGTATAGTCCAAGATATCTAATTGCTTCATTTGCTGGATTCTAATCTATGGACAAATTTTATGAAAACGTTAATTTGCGGATACGGATTTATTTCTTACTGAAGTTTATAATAGGTACTGAAATTTAAAAAATGCGATGCATTAAGGGGCTATTTTTTAATTTTGTCCAAAAACAAACTGAAGTTCACTTAATAAAGCCACACTGCCTGTATTATCGAATACACTATATTGTCGGCAGAGCGCCCCGGGATATGCAAATATGGATTTTATTTTAAAAATTAAGTGTTCAATTAGAAGTCAGTGCAATTTTTTCTGTGAAAGATATTATTTTTAGATTCTGATTTCTTTTTACACACGACGGATGCTTTTAGGGTGAGAGATTAATTATTTGTTCGTTTGTATGTTTGTGCACTCGAATGTTGCCAATTATCTCGAAAACGGTTAAATCGATTCAGTTTCGGTTTTTCGTAAATTATTTCTATTTCATCTACAATGGTTCTTAGATAAATGTTACGATGATAACTCGCCAGGGAGTGCTGCACTGCAAAAAAAAACGAATGTTGCCAGCTATCGCGAAAATGAATTGTAAAGCAATGGGATGCCTGTACCACAGGCATTCAACGCGCCTGAACAAAAGTATACCTAATATAATATTTTGCAAGAAATCTCTAAAATTAAGAATTTTGAAAAAACCTACGACGGATGTAAACTTTGTAATTAAAAAAGGATTAAATAAAATTTTGAAATCCGCCGTCTTAAAAGAGGTAAGTAACTAAAGAAAATCCGTTTGGGACTGCCGTTCACTGCCCTGAAATGAACTAAAATATTGCAATTTTTGAGTAGAAATGTGACTGATTGAAATCACGTTGGGTACGTAAATAATTCTAGTCTTTAATTGATATTTTTCTATTCTTAACTCAGAGCAGTGAATGGCAGCCCCCGACGGATTTTCTTTGGTTACTTACCTCTTTTAGGTGGGAGGATTTTAAAGTTTTGTTTAATCCTTTTTCTATTACAACTTTTACATCCGTCGTGGGCTTATTAAAAAATTTAAGTTTGTTTTATATTTTTTTCAACTCTGTTACAGTAAATAGTCGCATTTCGCACTTTTTACACATGACTGTCACTTTTCAGATGTGATTGTTATAAAAAGTATCCTGCGTGGCAAGTGTGAGCTCCTTTTTAAACCTCGTATGATGTTACTCGAGAAAGAATAGACTTTCAAATTGATTAAATATCCCTTGAGATCGTGAACAATATATTATATTAGTGTATGATTTCTGGTACGACAAAAACATACGAAAACTTTTAGCACAATTTTTTCCATGAATCTATCGTAACTCAGCGTAGAAAGTAGATTTAAATTTGAAAGTTGAACCAGAAACCGAGCATATTATTATGTCTGTACCTACGTGAACGATAATTAAATTGCTCAATAAAGATTTTATTAATTTTTTTGAAACACTCCAGAAGTAGATACAGATTTTGTAATTTTGATATTTTTGTACTAATTATTTCTCATTTAAATTAACTATTTCTAAATTTATATTGTTATACTTATACTTTGTACCTAGAAATCGACAATTTTCAATTCAATAATTATAGTAATTAAATTAACTTGTCAATTAGAATATAACTTATCTCAAAGCTAACAATATTTTAAGTAGGTAGTTAAAACATTGATTATATCACAATTAAAATTAGAGTAATATAAATTCAATATTGCTAACTATTGGTAGAACTGAACACAATGTTCTAATTAACTAGTAACCACATCATTCATAGCGATGTACTAATAATTCAACTATGAATTATAGGAAAATGATAACTGTCCTCTAGTAAGTTCTAGTTACCAGTTTAGTCAACGACAAAGTAAAGTTTTAAACTAGTATTATAATTGAACAGAAAGCTCATTGAAACCTGGCGGTGGTGGTGGTGGCGATGTACACAGACAACTAGAGAAACGTTTGAACAGAAAACCGGTTATTTGTTGGTCGTGTTGCAAGCTTAGTGCGGTGTTCGTTGCGGTTGAACACATCTGAGGAACTATATTCGGACATAACATAAACGGTTTGTAAAATATTATCCCTTATAATATTATATATAAATATTCGTCTGCAAAATCCATATAGATGAATTCTAGCGAAGATAGAACCAGTAGGAGTATATGCGCAAGTAATTCAAGAATAACAAGGCGCGAAATTTTATATAATATACCCCGGCGTTATGTTAGAAAATCGGTGTATATTTTTAACGAAACTTTGAGCTTAATAATCTAATTGAATTAACTTAATCTAAGATTAAAATAACAATCGAAAATACTGAGACACAGAAAGGAAAAAAATCATTTTAATAATTTATTAATAAATTAGGTTCATAATTATAAAAGCGTTTGATGTAAACTCTATGATCGTTTATTAGTCACAACCAACTTTTTTATAATTATGATCCTTTCAGGTACATTTCTACAAAAGCTTTCTTTTTATTACTATTTAATTTTTCGTGTTTTTAGTCTTTCAACATTTTAACTAACATTATAACATTCATTTATAAAAATTATTTGCTTATTTTATTTAAGATGGTTGTGAAGGAAAAGGTATTCCGTAATCTTGGGGAGTCCGCCATATTGGATATATGCATTGTCACCAGACTTCTACATGTGTGTGTAATTAGTTAATTAGATCGAGTCGAAAAAAAATCAGGATATTGGAGGACGGAGCCTTTTCAACTAATAAATAATAATATTGACATTTGACATATTATAACAAAGAAAATAAAATTTCTGTGAACGGTTACTACTAAACACTATAATATTTACTATTCTTTTTAATGGTTTTCTATATATGTTACACGTCATGTTAAAATTAGACAAAGTATGCTTGTCAAATACCTAACTAGCATCTACAGAACAAAAGAACAATAGATCTTTTTTATTTACATTTTTGGACAATTTTTTTTTATTTTTTTATGATTTGCCATTAAAAAATACTTACAACCCAAAATTTTCACCCTTCTACCATCCACCCTTATTCTTTATCTATTTATATAAAAATAAACAGTGTTTGTTACCGAACTCCTCCGAAATGGCTTGACCGATTTTTATGAAATTTTTTGTGTATACTTGGTAGGTCTGAGAATAGGACATAGGCTATTTTTACACCCCTAAGTGATAAGGTTGGGCCTCCCCCGAATTTTTCTTTGTTTTTGGACAAATTTTTTTTTTATTTTTTTATGATTTGCCATTAAAAAATACTTACAACACTAAATTTTCACCCTTCTACCATCTACCCTTATTCTTTATCTATTTACATAAAAATAAACAGTGTTTGTTATGGAACTTCTCCGAAACGGCTTGACCGATTTTTATGAAATTTTTTGTATAGGTATACTTAGTAGGTCTGAGCATAGGTCATAGGCTATTTTTTATACCCCTAGGTAATAAGGGTAGGCCTCCCCCGAATTTTTTAAGTTTTTGGACAAAAGTTTTTTTTTAATTTTTTTATGATACCTATGCCATTAAAAAATACTTATAACCCTAAATTTTCACGGTTCTACCACTAACCCCTATTTTTTTAATAGCGATATTAGTATTTTTAATTTCATCCACAGATGCGCAATAGGGTTGCAAGATGGCAACATAACGGTAAATTTATAACGGTACATTTTTATATATTTAACCCAGTGAAAGCATAATGAGCGATTATTATAATGTGGTCGATAACTTATCAATTATCAATCGTTCAGTTATCCCCGCCAGACGTCTACATGTCACCTCTCACCGAATAAACACCACGGATCTCCTGTTTTAGTACCAAAGAGCGATATCTGTTAGAACTTGCTCAAAGCTATAAGTTCACACGCCGGGACGCAATCGAAATACATTTTGCAGAATTATATCTATCGCACCCAGGTGAAACCGGAACGGACCGCTGTAATATTATAAAGAGCTAAAGTTTGTAAGTTTGGATATGGGAGGCAATCTCCTAAACTACTCATCCGATTTCAAAATTTTTTCACCAATATTTAGAATACACCTTCAGAATTGATACCGGCTATATACCTAGATATTATCGTGTTTAAATAAAAGCACTTCTCGTGGAGACCAATTTTGCAAGTTAAGTCGACGAAAAAACGGCGACAAACTACAAATTCGAGCGAAACCGAACCGGGCCGCTAGTATTAGTATAGATATAGATATTGACGAACAAAAAACAAATCAATTATTATTTTATAATTTAATAGACATGTGGCTTGGATCGCATTACTGTCAGTTTTGACAGAAGCTTTATCCTAACTCTATCGTAGTCACGGGCTGAGAAGTAATCTATACTTTAAGTTTGAGTAACAATAAACAGTGTATCCAAACTATTTGAACGGTTCTCGTTCAATCCTGGCGTAAACAAATAGAACAGAGATAAATTCTGGAAATATCTAGGTTTCTTCCAAAATACTCAAAAATAAGTAAGTAACATGCAGACATACAGTTCTATATAATATCAGCGTTGACTTGTTTCATATCTCATGGTTTAATTTATCTCTTTTGCAAAATGAAACACAAAGCATAACTGCTTTAATTTATAGGCGAAAACATAATCCAAGCGTATTTGTTCCTAAACATTCCGAACCATTTTTCGTTGACCTAAAGTTCACAAAAAAGTAATTTTCTGGAATTAGCAATATCCTTCTTATTATCTTTCGAGGTGTTCCACATTAGCCAGACTATATTTGCAGCTGTAATTAGAATATAAACTATCATCTGACAAATTTTTAGGTTCTTAACTTCACTATATCTCTCACTAATAGAACTATTTTTATCACTGGAAAAAAGTGCAGTATATTTGTACTTTCTAACACATTTTCCGCCTCAACCTATCGGACCCCCCCCCCTACACACATGAATTTTGCTTAGAATAACAAACCGAGTAATTCTATCGGTGTTTGCTGACTGGGAAAATAAGTACCGAAAATCTTCACTGCCTCCAGGACTATTAGGATAATTACAATTTCATTCAAAGCCGTCGGTCGCCTAGTGTGACATCGTGTCATGTTAATTACTTCACAGACCATTCGTGCAGAACTTTTTTTGTGTCTAATGGTTACGGGACTTATAAAACACTCAATGCACACAAATACTGGTATTAAACGTAGTGCAATATTGTGGTTTTGCGGGAGTTATAAAATCTAGACATAATAATCAAAGACGATTCAACAAACAATAAAACATCATTAACTCTACTATTTACTTGCACTATCTCTACTTGTGTTCATTTACTTGTCAGCAGAATTAATGAGGTTACAGCAGACCTATATTATATCACTCTAACTGCACAAGTGGGTGCCTACTAATTTAGGTTAAAATTAACTTTTCAAAATTTTACAAAAAAAAAATCATTCTGAAGTTCCTCGAATACGAAAAATACATTTTTTTACAATATTTTAGCAGTTAAAGTAGATTTTTAAATATTTTTTAAAAATGAAAAAATAATACACAGAAGTATCAATTATTTTATTAATTGTTTTGTACGACTTATTTCATACCCTTTATGAAATGTTATCTTATAGGTGTCTAATAGTAATAACTAATCGGAGTAGCAGCATTGCCGTGCTGCCGTCTGTTCAAGGGGCCAACCACATTTGTGCAGAAAAAATCGGTTCAAAAACTAATAAATCTAACCATAACCAGCCTGTCTTGGATAGAGGCTCTAGTGAAATTGAGAGTGGAACATAAAATATGGACGGACGACCTTACGCGTAACCTTCTGGCAGGAGCCAAATTTTCATTGCTGGCAAATATAATCCCGGTATGTCAACGTAATGGTGAGTCACACATGCAAAAGGTCGTGCTTATTTTGTCGCTCTGTGTACTCCATGCGCATGACCCAAACTAACTGAAATCGCCCATTTCATGGTTTGAGATGGAGTTATATAATTTCAACTTGTTCCTCAAGTATCTTTTGTATGATAGTGATGAACCTGAATATTTGGGTGCTTGTGAATACACAATTGTTTGAAAAATTTTTCCTTCTCACGATATTAATTATACCGTTATCACAAAAATAAAACAACGTTATAGCACAAATCACTTCTGCTTATGCACCGATTTTTTCTAAAAACAATAGTGCTCTTCCCTTTACATGTTAAATATCTACCAAAATTTGGTTTCGATCTGTACAGACGTTTCACCTGTATCCTGATCACAGAAAATAAACAAACGCACGAACAATCTAATCCCAAAAATATGTTTTTTTTGTACTCAGGAAACCTCAAAACGAAAAAATATTAAATTTGAACTATGTATTTTCACTTTTATAGGCCCCACTCACGATCAAACTTCATGCCACAGTTCAGTGTTCAAACTTATAGTTCAGTGAAGCATGATAATGTGTGGGACAAATAAACACTGAAACCAACACTGAAGTCAAGCATGAACTCATCAAATGCATCTTGATTTTTGAACGACTTCAGTGTTCAGTGTTCAAGTAAACTGCTGTGTGTGTGGGTTTTTTTCAGTTCAGTTTTTGGAGTTCTGTGTTTTGTACAACCAGAAGCCAAAAATCTCAATGTTGCTGCAAGTCTTTCTTGTGTAGTAATAGATTTTCGCATATTTGTATCCTGGTTCTTAATAAATGGGGTAGTTAATTCCAGTAAATAATTGTAAGTTAATTCATCCATTCGTAAATAATTATTCCAATCAAGCGGCTCGAGATGTAATTCATTAATCAAATAAACATGACTTCTTGAATCACGCATTTCTAACCAATTTTTCACCCATATTCTTCTTTTTTTTTATTTCTCTGTTTTAAATACAATCCCACCGCTATGAACAGCCAATCCTCGCCATTTAAATAACTCATTTAGTTCTTATTAGTTATCTATAGTATAATATTATCCCTATATTATTAAACGAGCTAATCTTGTATCTATGTACCTATGTACCTATCTATGTACCTATGTCCCTAAATATTTTCTCGAAAACGGCCCTAACGATTTGGATGAAATTTACTGAAAAGGGATTTTGGGGGGCAAAAAATCGTTTTAGCTAGGTCTCATCTCTCGAAAAAATCGTTTTCTTACAAATTTTGTCATTATAAAAATCAATTTTTTGACGTATGAAAATACTTAAATATTGTAAGTAGGTTTTGGAATTTTATACAATGAAACAATAATTTGTTTTCAAAATATTATGACAGTTAATCTTTAATTACTTATCCAAGTGAGACTTAATTAAAATAAATACGTATTTGAAAGAAAGTTATAAACAATTTATTATTATTATTGGGCTTTGACATGCTCACTCCTGACATCTGGTGGCTAACATAAAAAATAAAATGTGAATGCATTTAGTCGATCTATCATCTGTGAACAGTACTTCATTCGTACTTTTAAATTCTTAAGAAATGAAATAAATAAAAAGTTTTGAAAATAACTGCAGTTAAAAAATCAATGAAAGTTTGCTCTGCACATTTTAAAAGATGATTTGATGTTTTCAAGTAAGTACTATACAACTGTAACGTTACTATTATATTATAACCTCATAGTTATAATATACAGTTTGTTTATTATTAATATTTTTATATACAGATACCTACTGCTAAAAAACAGAATTTGAAAGAAAATAAATGCTATAAGTACCTTCAGTCAATTTACCTGGAAAAAAAAACACAGCTACTGAAGAGAACCGTAGGATAAAGAGAAACAAGAGAAAAGAAGAACAAAAAATTTAATTTGGAAAATAAAGATTCAGTACATCAAACATCAATGAAAATTATAATAAATTGTAACTAAAACTAATTTTTTAGTGAAATAATTACTTTGATTGTCGTTATGATCATCATCATAAACTTCATTATTATCTTAGTTTTCAACAATAAGACTATCATCATTTTCTTTATTGCCTAATTCATACAATAATTGAATCCTATGGTTCTGATCAGTAGCTGTGTTTTTTTCCCAGACAAATTGACTGAAGGTATAGCATTTTCTTTCAAATCCTGTTTTTTTAGCAGTATCTGTAGATAAAAAAATTAATTATAGACAATAAATTATTATATTAAAACTTTGAGGTTATATAGTATAATAGTAACGTTACACTTGTATACTTACTTGATAGATCGACTAAATGCAGTCACATTTTATTTTTTATGTTAGCCACCAGATGTCAGGAGTGAGCATGTCAAAGCCCAATAGGTGAGTAATTTTAATAAATAAATTTTTAACCTAAATTTGAAGCGAAAGATGCAATATCATAGATCAAGATGACGGCGAATCAGTTTTACAAGTACCGGATTGCCATAAGGGCCGACAATCCTCTCCACAAAGGAGTCAAACTGTTTCAGCAATATTATCTTATTGCTCCACAAAAGGAAGCGAAGCTTCCCCAGAGAACCTACGGTTCTTATATGGAGAGCCGAAGGCTCGACTAGTGTGGTTTACAACCGAGCGGGGCGCAGCCCCGCGAGGTGAGACTGTAACAAAGGTGGAGACGTAGGCTCCACAAAGGGAAGCGACAGAGAACCTACGGTTCTCAAAGTTTTGGCGATATCAGCATATCAGTATTTTATTTAACTTTCCGAGCAAAGCTCGGTCACCCAGGTACTAGTATGTATATAATATATATTTTATATATCTATACTCGACGAGTGTATGCCAACAACTGAACCAAACTGAACACAAAAAATTTAAAAAACTGAGCAGTTTGCATGAACTGTGTGTGGTACCAGTCAGTCTTTCGATTAATCGGTCCAACTTCACTGAACACTGAACTGTGGCATGAAGTTTGATCGTGAGTGGGGCCTATTAGAGTTGTAATGGTAAAAGTGCGACATAATTGTTTTATTTTTAATTTAACAATAAAAGTGCATCTTTTTTCATATTGAATAATTTTATCTATTTAAATTTTTTTAGTCGCTCGATTTTTACAGCTTTTATGGCAACATGAAAGGAGGAAACTTTTATCAATCCCTTGTTTTAGAAGTTAGATTGCTAAGTAATCGCGCTATGTTTATAGTTGTTTTTTCGAAATGTATGGAATTGTCTAATTCGTAAAAATGTCTGACTGTTTTGTATGTAAAAAGGTTCTTCGTAAATGCGAATCTCTAGCAAAAAAAGCGAAAAGTGTAAAATCTTTAGTTGACACGAGTTTTGCGAAAGGACATAAAGAGCATGATCAATTTTTAAGCAGCGTTTGTGACGTTTGAATTAACACCCCGTGCTACAAAGATTACTTTGATAGAACAAATGAAATAATTCGCCGTCGAAGTAGTAATAGATAGTTCATTTTCGACGTTGTCTTCTGCGCACGAAACAGCAGTGCGATTTTTACTATAAAAAAAACTATACGCTAGTAATGTATCTTTCTTGTTCAGTCCAAACTTGTAAACATATGGGATAGTCATGTAAAAAACCAACTTTATTCTTAACTATGTATAAAAGAAAATATTTACAACAATGTCAGTAAAAAAAAAAATGAGCCGCTTCAAGAAGCGCATTTAGATAATTTTTGAAACAAAAAAGTATTTTTAAATTATGCACTGGTTTTCAAGTTTCGAATGTGTATGAAGAGATTGATATGAATGATTCTTGGCGTATTTTTGATACAGTATTATATAGCGTGATTACTTAAACGAAAGATCTAAATCAAACGATTCATAATTTTTTTTTTATTTGCGACGCAGTAAAAGCAATAAAAACAGAGAAACAAAAAAAAAAGTAAATAAGTGAAATTTGTCTCTATGAAACACTTAAAAAAGTTAAGTTCTATTTTTATTTATTATTTGATTTTTTATCAGTTTTACTGAAAAATATGTTACACTAAATATCAATATTTGTGACAGTGTCTTGTATCATGCATGGTTAGAACATGTGGACTGTAGTTTGAGTTGATTGCGTCGTATACAATATATCATATCCCCAGTGTTTCCCCCATAAACACAAAGAGATGCTATATCAGAATTAGTTTCCGCAATAGTATAATATACTTCCCTTAGGATTAAACGTATTATATCTATATATCTGTGTAATAGTCATTGTATGTATTATTGTCATGGGCAAAGAGCCGTGCAAACTGCTACTGTACGTTCAATAAATCTGAGATTTATGCAAGGAAAAGGCACCTAGTCAAGTTACAATACAATCTGAGCTGACAAATGACTTACATACTACATGAAAGTTAGCGTCACATCAGTTTTATGCCTGTCTTCTGAAAGAGCAAGCACGTCACCATAGCTGCCATTGATAAGATTATGTTAATAGAACCGGTACCGTCTTGAAATTGTGGACCTGTTTTGACTATAATAAATAATAAATTAGATTTTCATTTTAGTACCAAAAGGACCGATGGCAGAAATTTTGGGATGCAACACACTGAAGGTTTTGAAACCCTAGCTCACAGTGGTAACAAAGAAGAAAATAATATGTTCGTCATTTACGCTGCTAAATCTGCATGAATATAAAAATTCCTGTAAAATTTGGGATGCTGAGGATAGTTATTTTTGGAATTAAATTGAAATTTTCAAAGAAAATCACAATAATTAGGTTGGATAATATAGTTGCACCTGTAGCTCCTCCAAATTGTTGCAGGCTCAGAGTATCACACTTAAGGATCTTGTTATAATTTTACTGAATTAATTACTCACATACGTAAACTCGTTAAAGACAATATAA
Organism: Xanthostigma xanthostigma; assembly: GCA_963575645.1. Taxonomy (NCBI): domain Eukaryota; kingdom Metazoa; phylum Arthropoda; class Insecta; order Raphidioptera; family Raphidiidae; genus Xanthostigma; species Xanthostigma xanthostigma. The sequence continues at coordinate 27,707,294 of OY754471.1, forward strand.
AAAAATCGCACTTCGATCACCTATTGCACATTCCGCTATGTGCTTTATTATCGCGTTGCACGTCAGAGCTGAGTTTCGTTCATACAAGAAGTTATATCTACGTTAATTTCGCACAAAATCCATTCAAATTGAATTTTGAAAAGGCGTTATTCTGTTTTATAAAACGGAACCATTTTTAGATCGATTCGATTTTAAGATTATTCTTAAAATTGTAACTGTTGTCGATTGATCTGAACGTACAGAAGAGCTCTACAGATTACTTATTGGTCAAATCGCCATAGTTTATATTCTATTCACTTTGTTTATTATAATAAACATTATAACATATACAGGGTGTCCCATTATGAATGGGACATAGAACAACCGCAGATTCTCCAATTCAAAATAAAACGATTAAGCGAAATATGCTTAGATAAAATGTTACCTACTCGTTTCCAAAATACGGGGTGTTGAAGTTGAAAACTGAAAAATTATTAATGTCCATAATTTTTTTAATACACCGTATAATTTTACTCAAATCGGCACACTTGTTAAATATCATAAAATGCACCTAACAATAAAAAAATTAGTTCAGTACGCTCTACCAGTGGCGTACGGCAGGAGTAAGTAATGCTTGTACCCCTTCTAAATGTTACGCCGCTGTCTAAATTTAAATTTTGACTATAATTTTAATTTTTTTGGTATTTTCTAAGTCAATAATGTACACTTGTTAGTTTGTTGTAAAGTCATTGGTTTTCGAGATATTCGCAGTTTTTTTTAAGACAAAATTGTAAAAATGAATATTATTAATAATAATACAAATAAAAAATACATGTCTATCTATCTTTAACTGCGTATATCTCAAAAACCAATGACTTTACAACAAACTAACAAGTGTACATTATTGACTTAGAAAATATCAAAAAAATTAAAATTAAAGTCAAAATTAAAATTTAGACAGCGGCGTAACATTTAGAAGGGGTACAAGCATTACTTACTCCTGCCGTACGCCACTGGTAGAGCGAGTAACATTTTATCTAAGCATATTGCGCTTAATCGTTTTATTTTGAATTGGAGAATCTGCGGTTGTTCTATGTCCCATTCTTAAAGGGACATCCTGTATATAACATTGTATTATAACGATAATTTAAATTTAAATTCACCGAAATGCGTTCAGTAGTTTAATTTTTATAGACAGTTTTATTTTAGTATGTTAAAAAAAACAATACCTATAGTTGGCAAAACATAAACTGCACATCCCGCAAGTTTTACACTGTATAAATAAATTGAAAGAAAAAAAATTAGCTGAAAAAATATTTAAAAAATAGAAAAAAGAAAAAAAAAACTTTAAAACAATATATTTTTAAAGTTTAAAACTGTTTATAAAATATAAAAAAATAAAATATTAAACGCATTCCAGTTTTAAATAGGGTTCTATAATATTATTAAAGTGAATAAAATATAAAACAAGGTGATCCAAAATTGCGTACCAAAATACGTACGTACATACATACGTGCGTAAAGACCAACCGACAACTTTTCAATTACAATTTTAGAAGTAGTATGAATTCGAATCGATCTAAAAATATTTTTTTTATAGAACAGAATTTCCCTTTTATAAAAAGCTACATTTTGAATGGATTTCGTGAGAAATTAACCTAGATATAAGTTGTTGTATGAACGACACTTAGCTCTGACGCGCAAAGCGATAATAGTACATCGCTAGTGTAGCGGTATGTGCAATAATACTTTTGTAGTAAATTACAGTACATCGCTAGCGTAACGGTATGTGCAATAATACTTTTTGTAGTAAATTAACGTAAAATAAGTGCTACACTTCTATACTATTAAAAATAGCCGCACAGAGGTCGTACTTCCATGGCGTAGTGTATAGGTAAGGCTTTAGCTTAGTAAGAACAAGGTTCCGGGTTTGGTTCCTGACGACATCATTGATTTTAATATAATATATTAGATATCGTGTCCATCGAGATAATAATTAATAAGAAAAATCGCAGGATTGTGGAAAAAAGTTAGATTTATTTACTGTAGGTACTGTAGCAATTCAAAGTTTTGTGCCCCTGTCAAAAATATATCATGCCTGAATAAAAATATCAAAGTTAAAATTTTTAACATTGTATGACTTTGAATCTTGTTTGAATTGGAATGGCTTTGCTAGAGAATACTGCATGAATGGAACAAGGAGCGCATCAGCATAGCTTCTACGGCGGTGCGAGTGAGACGAAGTCCGCGGCTAGGTGTTTTGAATTGTGTGATTAGAGAACGGACTGGACTGGCAATTTGGTCGTCGCAACGAGCGGATCGCGATAAAAAGATTGCAATATAATTGGTTGTTGTGAGCTTATTGAGAATTTTTTGGAGTACTGGAGATTAGAAGTTTTGGTTGGTCAGCGTTTAGTTGCCGAACATTATTCAATTGTTAGTTCCATTGTTGGTTGTTAGGAGTGTGGATTTGGCATTGTTTTTGATACTCTTGGCCCTCCCTGTAATTAAGAACTTTAATAAAAGGATCTGCGGTTCTAACTTCTATATCCCTCCGTGATAATCAGCAAGGACCTTATTGCTGTTATTCCATACTGAACAAGATTGGTTAAATAGTTGGAGTTGAAGCTTATTTAGCATCGCTGACAATTTTGTTTCAATTATTTGGTATTTTGTCGACGTTCTGAGTGGAGGAATAATAAGCAATTAAATACTACGCCTTATAAACAATTATCAATTTTAAACAACAATCACGGATATAAAATGTTAGTTTTTATTTTGTTTTGGTCGCGGTATTACTACTAGTGTGTAAGTTTTTGGTTGAAATTTTTGGGTACAAGTTTGGCGTGTTTTCAATGCACGTATTGTTGGCGTGTGTGTTATTTATTTATTTAATTATTTATGTTTTTTTGTCGTCGTGTCTTTGGCACCAGTTGTTATTTGTGTCTGTCTTACTTATTATTGTTATTGGTAGTTTTGTTAAGTTTGATATAAGTTGCCCAAACAAAAGCTCTCACTGTAGACGAGTTAAGAAGCGTCCTTTCGTATAACCGGTCGGTTACAACACCTACGATTTTATTAAAACCTTCGATATTGAAGCAACTTTTTTGGGAGGATATTTGGTAGGTATGCAAATATGAAGAGCTCTATTGTTTTTAAGGAAAATCGGCGCATGCGCAGAAGAGATATATACTATAACGGTGTATAATACTGGTATACTTTTAATAACGGCTTATTATTCTATTTAATTTATCAAAAAAGTTTCGTTTAAAACTTTTTTTCTAAACTTTATAGTGTCGGAAATATTTTGAAAATAAAAAAAATCAACTCTTCTTTTGTTTTGTAGATCTGTCAGAAATAAACTAGTTAAGCATGCGTTGATTAATTTTTTAATGACGTGAAACATATTATGTATAGGTAACCATGGGAACGAATAGCAAATATAATATTGAATACTAGCCACTACCCGCGTCATCTCACGCATTATCAGAAATTTTATTTTGTTTATTATACCTAACTATATCAAATGTCAACATTTTGAAGTTGGAATGGTAACGTCGCCCAATTGGCTGGATTTTTTTAATTTACGAAATCATCATTGACTGCGAATTCGACTTTAGGTGGCAAGTTGTTAAAACTACGAGGAAACAATAGAATTTCTATCGATTATCACTGATGCTAACGTCTAAGCAAAATAACAGCGATTGATTTCAATCTCTGAGGAGAACTTTGATGTTAGTTTTAAACATATAAATGTTAATTAAGCTATTTAAAGACACTCAATAACTCTTGAATTGTACAGGGTCTTATTACTAACAGATTTACCCTAAAACAATACTTATATTATAGTCACCTAAAAAAACGTCAATATTACCTACTGACTATATAACTGTAATAAATGAAACATTTCAGCCTTTTACTAAAAAATCAGTCTAGTAAGAACTAACTCTGTTTGCACACATTGGGTTTCATACGGGATCATAAAAAGGATTTTGTTGTTAGATAACATGAATGATTATAATATTCAACTTAAAGAATTCTATTCAGACGTTAATCAAAGATTTTAATTTAAATAAAGTTTAGCATTTAACATTTTTTACCCATTACAAAAAAAGTGTACAACGCCGCTAAAGAAGTTTTCACTTCAAAAATTATTTTTTACTTTTTAGTTCGATATAAAGCGTGTTTTTTAGTTTTTTTTAAACTATATTTATTTTTCACTTTTTAGTTTGATATAAAGCGTGTTTTTTAGTTTTCTTTAAACTATATTTATTTTAGATTTTTTAGTTCGATTTACTTATTGTCAAAAATTTGCCGAAAAAATACAACTTTTTTTTTCGGCGTGGACGGGATTAGAACCCACATCCCGTGATGCCGAGAGTTGACGTCAGCGAAGACTAGGGCCTTAGACCGCTCGGCCACCGATTGCTGTTGGTGTAGTGGCATAACATACTAACAGTAATAATTAACCACACGATACCTAGCAATTACTCTCACTTACCCAGTTCGCTTACCCAGTTCTCACAAATCCTGACGCCTGACGCGAGTTTAACATTTTTTACCCATTACAAAAGAAGTGTACAACGCCGCTAAAGAAGTTTTCACTTCAAACATGATTATAGACATTATATGCGAGCACTAGTTATTATTGTTAGTACAACAAGCTGTTTAATCGATCATTTTCGAGTGTACCTACTTTAAACTACCTACATACAAACACGTAAAAAGACAAAATTCCCATCTAGGTTGAACTACCAGAGAAGCAAATGTGTCATTGTTATTTTTGTTTGAATTAATGAGCTTAAATCTACGAAATTAAAAAAAATGACGGAAGTATGACGTAATGTATCTTAAATCGTTTAATACAACTATATTATAATAAAAAAGAGGTGCGTCCTTTTGTGGAATTTATGCATTTTATATTAATGTTTAAAATTTACGTACTTTACACAAAAAACAACAAAATTGTTAGATTTTATTTTTTTTATTTATTAATAAATTAGCACAGGTGTGTTTATCAAGGGTTAAAAATATATTAAGTGCATAAGACAAAATTAAAATATTTTTAGGTTTTCACCTTAGAATCAATCACTGATCTATGTATACTTGTATAGTCAACTATAGTTAAATAGAGGCAACTTTATCTCATCTCTTCACTTATGGTGACAAAACTATTACTTAAGTCTATCCAGTTACAGTTTCTACTAAAGTAGCTGAGATTCAACAAGACAGAACTTCAAACCAGTAATATATACGACAAACATTTATATGAATTTCGAGCACTATTGAGTTCACTTATATTACATACTAGGGTTTTCCCGCGGATTTGCTCGCATTAAATAAATTTCACTCACAAATTCGCTTACGTTTAGATCAACTTTGATTAAAAACACAGAAAGCGCTACAATAATCAGTAGCAAAATTTAAAGTCCCGTGGAATTGCTTGCGCAATATGCATTTGCCATATTTGGCTTATATTTTGTCAATAGCTGTCATATTAACATTGATGTGGTGTTAAGATCGTTTTGAAAATGTTTCTCATAATTAATGAAAATGAGTTTATAATAGAGCACTATTTTCACTTATACAAAACGAAACAGGATAGTGGTCTAAGTGTGCTTCATTGGCCCTTATTTTGTTGAGGACGAGGACAAACATCCAATTACTGTTAATCAAAAGCTTTACACCTTTTAGGAGAGTTTTAAGAAAGTTTTGTCGCTGACGAAATCTGCAAGTGCCACAAGCAATTGTTTCAACATCTTAGTCTCATTTCATGAACATTTTGAAAACAATAATTTCTCATAAAAGAGACTTTGAATATCATTCTCATTCACCCGACCTGACCCCACCTGATGCATACATACTGTCATTATATCAGCCAGAAGTTCCGCTAGCAAATATAGGAGAATAACGACAGAAAATAATAAACTCTTTTCAACAACTGCAGCAACCATTCTTTAAAATTAATATGTTCGTGAATCTGAAAAATCGTTCTGAGGCTTCATTACGCTGCAAAGGTGCACATTTGGTACATTTCAATTATATAAATTACAAAATAAATATAATTTTCATTTTTGGTACAGTTTATTTTGGCAAAACTATATCTTAGCCGAGTGTAGCTGATAAAAATTACCCTATATTATATGTATCGTTAACAATATTAACTAATATTATAGAAAATTGAAAGCTAAGTACCTACGAGAACATTCGTAAGAAATGCAAAAAATGTGCAGGTGCCCACTGGGATCAGCCGAAAGTTATAAAACCGCATAAAATATGTAGAATATAATAAGCTTACAAATTGTGTGTGCACTATAAATTTTAGTTGCTTGTAGTTTAGATTATAAAAAAGTTTTCTTTGAAAAACTTAGCCGACGATTTCTGCTTACGGGTGTTATTATATTATACTTGTCAACAAGATCCAAAGTAAAGTTAAGATTTATTTTATTTCTTTTTTTTCACGAAAATTGACAAACAAAACACATCTATGGCCATGATTCACTACAATCGAATCCACATAATAATTTGTATATTATTTATTTTTATTAACCTACAAATATTAACAAAAGTAACTTTTTATAATATTAAGTTAAAGTGCAATTTTGTAGAAAAAAAAAATAGAAGTGTTTATCTTCTAGGATAATTAAGTAACTTATACAAATAATGTATTTTATTATCACATTTTTTAATTGAATTGTGTATATAATCTACATTCAGTAGGTACCGGATTCAGGAGGGGGACGAGGTGACCAGGGTGACATAGACAGGATGACAATTTTTTTTAAATAATGAACCAAAATCATTGACAAAGCTAGTAGTGTGCGGCTAGCATGTTTTTTTTTTGCAATAATAGGCTCTTCATAATGTTAGTAAAATTACTAAAATAAATAGAATCTAGAATGAAGCCAAATTCGGACACTAGTATGTGATTTTGTATTAACCTGAATGATTTCATATTTAATAAAGTTGATTGTTCATTAATAAAAGGGCATATTAGAAGATAACTAATATATTCTATACGTGCCGTCTCTTCAAATTGCACCTGCCCAGACTACGTCACTGGCTGAAAGAACAATAAGACTTTAACCGCGTTTTTGTACTAAGTATAATAAAGAATTAATTATTAGTGTATATTTGTATTTTATGAAAAAATACTTTAACACATAATATTTAAAAAAAAACTCGGGTCGCAGTGCGAAACCCTGCCGACAATATAGTGTATTTGCTATTATAGGCAGTGTGGCTCTATTGTATGAACTTAACTTTATTTTTGAACAAAATACAAAATTTAACCCCTTAATACCCCCCCTAAAATAATATTTTTTTCTTATTAGGCGCGAATAGCGTAAGCTAAAGCGCCTATATGTACTCGCTTTGTCTGTGAATCTGTGAATCTGTGAATCTGTGAATCTGTGAATCTGTGTGTCACGTTTTTTTGTGTCACGCGTACAGCCCAAACGCCTTAACCGATTTTAAAAAGCTTTTTTTTGTTCGATTCGTCTCCGCGTAACTTAGCTCGTAACCTCGGCCGATTTTTGAATTTTGACCCCAGAGGGGAGCAATAAGGAAAAAACGAAGTTTTTCGCTTATAACTCGCTCAATTTAAATCAGATCGGTTCGAAACCTGTCTTAAACGAAAGAGGAGAAAATTTTACATAAGATTCGTACAACAGAAAATGCCCAAACAGTTTTTTTATACACATTTACATAGAAATAAATTCAATTTGATATAACCGATGGCAAACATCTTTCGGTTATCTCTCTCTGTTGCACGGTTTAACACGGCAATTTAAAAATTGCGTATGTTCTGTCTTAAAATAAAATTGGTCGATAATATTATTTATTACAATAATGAAATAAAAAGGTAGCATTTGTTCAAAAACGGATGCCGTTTCAATATTTGTAAAATGCAACGCCTTCTGAGTTAACAATTTGAATAACTAATTATTAGAACATAATACTTTGACAAATGCAAACGTCACTTTTGACATTTCTTACCATTCCGACACCACGGATGAGCGGATTGAAACCAAATTTTGGGAGGATGTTTGATATGCAAATATAAAGTGGCCTATTGTTTTTGGGGAACATCGGCGCATGCGTAAAAGAATATATCTCTTATAATGTTGTTTTATATAATAATAAAAGGGGAATTATAAAACGGTCGAATAAAAAAAAAACTTGGTGACTGATGATGAGATACTGTTTTAATAGCTTGAATATTAAAATAATAGTTGTGTGACTAAATTAATAAGTGAGCGACTAAATTACTAAGTGAGCGACTAGAATGCCTTCGGTAATTTTGAAGCAGATATCTTCAACCGATTGAGATGAAAATTTGTATACACGTTTAGTTTGGATGACAATGCATGGTTAGCTGTGTGACGTCACTCTAAATCCAATATGGCGGACTTCTAAATATGGCGGACTAATTTTATTATGCTTTCCTACAATATGGGTATCAAATGAAAGGGCTTGCTGAGAATAACTCAAAAATAAAGTGACGTCACTCTAAAACCAATATGGCGGACTTCTAAAGATGGCGGACTAAGTTTTTTATGCTTTCCTACAATATGGGTATCAAATGAAAGGGCTTGCTGAGAATAACTCGAAAAATAAAGTGACGTCACTCTAAATCCAATATGGCGGACTTCTAAAGATGGCGGACTAATTTTAATATGCTTTCCTACAATATGGGTATCAAATGAAAGGGCTTACTGAGAATAATTCGAAAAATAAAGTGACGTCACTCTAAATCCAAAATGGCGGACTTCTAAAGATGGCGGACTAAGTTTTTTATGATTTCCTACAATATGGGTATCAAATGAAAGGGCTTGCTGAGAATAACTCGAAAAATAAAGTGACGTCACTCTAAAACCAATATGGTGGACTTCTAAAGATGGCGGACTAAGTTTTTTATGCTTTCCTACAATATGGGTATCAAATGAAAGGGCTTGCTAAAAATAATACGAAAAATAAAGTGACGTCACTCTAAAACCAATATGGCGGACTTCTAAAGATGGTGGACTAATTTTATTATGCTTTCCTACAATATGGGTATCAAATGAAAGGGCTTGCTGAGAATAACTCGAAAAATAAAGTGACGTCACTCTAAAACCAATATGGCGGACTTCTAAAGATGGCGGACTAAGTTTTTTATGATTTCCTACAATATGGGTATCAAATGAAAGGGCTTGCTAAAAATAATACGAAAAATAAAGTGACGTCACTCTAAAACCAATATGGCGGACTTCTAAAGATGGTGGACTAATTTTATTATGCTTTCTTACAATATGGGTATCAAATGAAAGGGCTTGCTGATAATAACTCGAAAAATAAAGTGACGTCACTCTAAAACCAATATGGCGGACTTCTAAAGATGGCGAACTAAGTTTTTTATGCTTTTCTACAATATGGGTATCAAATGAAAGGGCTTGCTGAGAATAACTCGAAAAATAAAGTGACGTCACTCTAAATCCAAAATGGCGGACTTCTAAAGATGGCGGACTAAGTTTTTTATGATTTCCTACAATATGGGTATCAAATGAAAGGGCTTGCTGAGAATAACTCGAAAAATAAAGTGACGTCACTCTAAAACCAATATGGCGGACTTCTAAAGATGGCGGACTAAGTTTCTTATGCTTTCCTACAATATGGGTATCAAATGAAAGGGCTTGCTGAGAATAACTCGAAAAATAAAGTGACGTCAGTCTAAATCTAATATGGCGGACTTCTAATGATGGCGGACTTAGTTTTTTATGCTTTCCTACAATATGGGTATCAAATAAAAGAGCTTGTTGAATATAACTGGAAAAATAAGGTGACGTTACTCTAAATCCAATATGGCGGACTTCTAAAGATGGCGGACTAACTTTATTATGCTTTCCTACAATATGGGTGTCAAATGAAAGGGCTTGCTGAGAATAACTCGAAAAATGAAGTGACGTCAATCTAAATCTAATATGGCGGACTTCTAATGATGGCAGACTTAGATTTTCATGCTTTCCTACAATATGGGTATCAAATAAAAGAGCTTGCTGAGAATAACTCGAAAAATAAAGTGACGTCACTCTAAATCCAATGTGGCGGACTTCTAAAGATGGCGAACTAATTTTATTATGCTTTCTTACAATAATAGTATCAAATGAAAGGGCTTGCTGAGAATAACTCGAAAAATAAAGTGACATCACTCAAAATCAATATGGCGGACTTCTAAAGATGCCGGACTAAGCTTTGTTTGAAAAAGGGGTATGCGAATTGTCTCGCACTGAAACGGGAAGGGGCAAATATGTAGTTTTTAAAAAAAAAATTCCGGGCTGAACGTTAAATATACACCGATTTTCAAACAAAACACCGGGGTATATGATGTAAAGTTTCGCGCCTTGTAATTCTTGAATTACTTGGGCATATACTCCCACTGGTTTTTAATATTACTATCAATACAACAAATTAAATTCAGCCTTCACTATATAAATCCATATCTACAAACGAACGTTTTCATAAAATTTTTAAGTCCGGTCCTGTCGGGCCGATTTTAATAAAATTTTGGTAGCACATTTTAATCATTACTAAAGGGTTAAATTTCAATTTTGAAACGATTCGGAGAAATTTTTCGGTATTTTTGGGTCCAAAAATATTTTTCAACCCCTAAAACTCACCCTTAAAGTGGCCCGATTGGGCCCATTTTAAATAGGCTTCGTGCGGTGATGGATTTCAACATGTGGTCCAAATTTCGTTAAAATCAATTAACTCCTTCGAAAGTTATAGCCCGTACACATATATACCTATATATATTGTAATGTTCGCCCGTAAAAGGGGGGGGGGGGGCAAAACATTCAGTCCGGGCTAGCTTTTTTTTTAGCGGCGCTGGGGTGGGTTCGTTAGTAATAGGCGGGAATCTAAACTTACCAAGGAACCGAAAAATAGACTTACCAGATTTTTATAAAATTTTGCATAGGGGAGGAGCAACTTAAAAGAGGTGTTATGCTCCGTTGAAATTTTATGGACGCCAGACTAATTCCCTGTGCTTGAGTCGTTGACAAGTGTTAGTCTCAGTTGTTAAGGAAAGTGATAGGTTCGATTCCAAGTAAACACAAAAAGTTAAATGAAAGAAGTTAATATAATTAGATAAGCAAAATATGTGGTGAACAATAATACCGGTTATAAAAGTAATAATGCCAAAATTTGACTTGAAAAAAAATAAAATATGACAAGTTGTATCAGTTTGACTGTAACTATTAGCTAAAAAAATTTAAAATTATAAGTCATAGATGACTAGCAGTAATTGAGAAAATTAATATTGCTGTAAAATTGAATTATTAAATCGACCTGAATATTTCCGGAAATAATAGCTAAAAATTTGACCAATAAATAATAATACACAATAAATTAGAATTAGGTACGCTAACAGTATTATCGACAAACTTAATAAAAATGACTTAAGGAAAGCACTAGAAGCATACGCGAATACCTGAAAACATTATTTCGTAAAAATCTACAAGCGCAAAAAGAGAATTTTAATCACCAGGTATGTGAACGTACCTTATTCTATCACATAAACAACAAAAAATCCACCGTGTGGAACATATTACACAAGCATATAATAATTAATAATCGTTTATACGGTTTTACGTATGATAGCAATAATGGTTCATCAAATATACACTTGAAATATTTTAGGCGATATTCAACACATGCCAAAACAGCGTTAAAAGAAATATGATTTGATCTGTTATTGTTAAATGCACTGAAATCGATATTAAATTGAAATGCAAAAGATAAAAGTTATACGTTAAATACAATCGCGAAAAGTACATTCAGAATTTTAAAACATTAACTTTAGAAATATACAATTCAGCTCACAAAAAAATTACGACTTTAAATTTTACACTGTATAAAATTTTACACCACAGATTATGCAATTAAAAGTTATTCATGAAATAATTTTTTTTTAAAATTTTTACTGGCAGCACGTTGAGATAAGAAAAGTATAGAAAATACCTGAAAATACTTCTTACAGCGATAGAAGTTAAGATGCTGTAGAGAAATCTAGATCCCTACAGATAACACCAGGGAAAAAGTTGACGTCCCAGTGAGATGATGTCGGACAGGAATATTTCTCAAACGAAATACGTGAAGATGCCCAATTGATGAACAGATGATCCAAAAACTTGCTACGAGAACGTCAGATACCAAGACAATCGATAAACGCACCCGAAAATTATAATTTTCTAAATCTGATACTAAACGACAACACGTGCCTTTAACACAACACAAACGACACTTCCAAAAATGGCGAAAAAAATGCGATACAACTACGTCTTTACTTTTTAAGACGGTAATGGCGATACTAAAAATTCAATATTCGCCAATCGATACAAAACGTTAAAATCGATATTTTTTACGATACACGAAAGTCGAAACGAGACAGTAGACGATCATACGATAAAATTCTTCAAATTCTTAGTGGAGGCTCAGCAAATCACTCCATTTAAAATTTTTCTTCTGGACCTTTCTCTCCAGTCTGTACTCTCGCTACGAACAATACCGAATCATCATTTTTCAAAATTCCACGGCTTTTTCTTGCCAACTCTAACTGTCTGTCCCTTTCTATTGCGTTTCAAAAACATGCCGTCTCTCTCGCACTCATTGATAAAAAATCTTTACTTTTATCAAAAATCATTCAATTTCGTTCACAAAACTCGGACATGTTTTAATCAGAGCTCGCTTGACCTTGCGGAATGTCGAGCTACATATACAGGGTGAGCCAAAAGTTAACAAAATCAAAATTTTATATAAGAATTTTTTATAAAAACGGAATCTCAATCCGGTCCTTTTTTAAGGGTTAAGGGCTTGTTTCGAAGGTCAAAAATAGCTTGCTATAATATATATATATATAAATATATATATATATATATATATAGGGGTCGGACCAAAATTTCTCGACGTTTCATAGCCTCCTAAGAAGTTTGGCACCATTTTTGGAAAAGTCTATTTATATATGTATATATATATATATATATATATATATACATATATAAATAGACTTTTCCAAAAATGGTGCCAAACTTCTTAGGAGGCTATGAAACGTCGAGAAATTTTGGTCCGACCCCTAGGTCCCGCCATCCGACCGACGCCAATAGTGTAAGTGCCTTATGGCAAATACACTAAAAATGTTAAAAACCAAATTCATTGAATGCTGTCTTAAATGCGAATAAAGAGACAAGTCACTAGATTGAAAAAATAGAATATACATTATACATACCTATATAAATTCAGTTACCTACTCTAAAATCATTTACTGACCGAGAAGTAATTAGTTTCTAAGAATAATCAACAGAAAACACACAAAACCACAGAGCTCAATTATATTGCCTGCGAGTTTATAATCACAAAAAATTGATTTAGAACATGATAAAGGATATAAAAAGTACAACAAAAAAGCTATTCCGTCTTCTAAATTCACTTCTAAAATAATCCTAAATTCACATCTGAAGAATCAAATATCTGCTATATTTTTTATAATTTCTTTTGCAACTTTAAAGCGGTAAAGCAGACATAGTTGTAATTAAAAAATCGTCTTTACAGCTAAGATGGTTGCTAAGTATTTTACAATTATTAAAAAATATTATATTGACAAATATCTTAAAATGGCGATATTGACGAAAATGATACACATACATTACATGAGCTGATCTTTCGACACGTCTAAGCAAGGTAATGCAATATTATGTTATGTTTTCACAAAGTGATGTACCCGTAAAGAAGTTGCAAGTATCATGTGCACTTGGAATGTTATGACTATGGTTACAATTTTAAAATCTTTTCGACTACCTAGCAAACTACCCAAAAAGTACTTAGAATGTAATATTAAAGTACTTCTCAGCTCTGTCTGTGTGCATTAAAAATAAGCGGAATCTGTCTGAACAGTATCGAAAACAACTACAAATGTATTATAGAATAATGGCCCATAATTTGACACGGGATATACCAGTGATGCTAGAAGCCTCCAATTACAGTCGATACTTGTAAAAAAAGTATTTTTTAATAAAGAATGTGCTCTAAACATAGTGATGGGAATAAATCTAGATATGATAATCAATTCGTTCGATTATTAATATGTCTCGAGATATCTCGGTTATAAAATACAATCAGTAATTCATTCGATTATGAACCATTTTTCTAAAAACTTAACTACCGAATAGAGTTAGTACTAAAAATTATTAATCGAATGAATCCATGTATCGGGACGGAACACTACGAAACACTACTAATAAGTACTACTGTAATAATCGAGATTAAGAGAGAACAGAGTAGCCGATCAAGAAGCTATACATTACACACGAGTTGTGCTGCATGGAACCTAGCGAGATAGATACTACTAACGTGTGTTGTGACTAATGAGATAAATACTCCTAATTTATTAGTAGGTATCTCTATCTCGCTCGCTTCCTTGCAGTAGCGAGTAGCAATACCAACGCAATCGAGAATCCTTGCGTTGGGCGGAGAGAGAAAGCAATATAATTCAATTATTTCGAATCAGTGTTGCCGTCTAATGCGCAAACTACTAAATTAGTAAAATGTTTCGATTATAGCAATTATTCGATTATTGAAATCATTCGATTACTAATGTCTCGATTATCGAAATATCTCGATTATTCTCATCACTATCTAAACAGAGCATACATCGAATCGTTAATGGCTATCTTTCCTTTCTTCTTTTTTTCTCTCTTTTTGATATTATGATTAATATTGCTATTATTTTTTACCCCCAACTTGACACCCTCGATTCCGGGATCCCGCGTACGCTTATGGCCATAAAATAAATGAGAAGTTGTTAATGACATTGTTAAGTTTGATTTTCACTAACTATTTTCTGAATAATTTTATCAATAAGTTCACCTTCTTATGAAATTATAGTCTAATATCACAAGAAATTTGAAATTCAGTTTTACATTCAGCTAATGTGTCTGTATAATTATGGAATACAAATAGTATTAACTGAATGCTCTGCACAATAATAGAAGAAATCTATGAGGAGACAATGGAGCCTAAGAAGAATGTCGACATCATCTAACAGTGGAAGCCATATCAAAGTTCAGAAACAACACGACTCAGCGAATAACGGTGTTTCGTCGTCGCAGGAAAGTTGTGTGCTTTGGAAGAGCTTCCTTACTACTCCAATGTTCTGCATCTATGTTCTACACAACTCTAAACGGATTTGAAAAACTATCAGCTTTCTATGTGTAAATCACTTAAGGATACATGTACAAAGCTTGCTTTCAAGTAATGGAATGTCATTCATTCTTATTTGGCTTGATACTTACATATTTTATAGTTTGTCGAGTTTTATCAAACCGTGCCGACATAATCATATTTAGTTGAAAACACGGTTTGCAGCTTTGGTCGACTACAGCAAAATTTTTCATATTATATCGTTAATAGACATCATAAGTAATGGTTGCTTCTCAAAACGTGCAAAAGTTTTCAAAATAAGAATACAAATCAATACTTAATTTTTCTTCCTTTCTATTGATAATAATTTGAGCGTCTGTAACGTGCAGTCTATTGATATAATGTGAAGATTACGTACTTTCGTATCATATTTTTCATGATAAGCTCAATCCAGCTGCGTTTCTGTGTAAAGAGCTATTTTCACTCACAATTCACCCTTATTTTGTCGTAGGTTTTAAGTAGTGAACAAATTTTTCAAATCGGCTAAGAATTTTAAAACTTTTTTTTTTATTATACGCTTACACTTATTTTCACTTTTCTGTAAGTGTGTAAAGTTGAAGTCTTATAAACTATTTTTGAGTAAATTCCATATGTTCAATTTACTTGAAACTTTTCAGTCATATGCAGAGTTCTAATAACAACGTTATTTAAATATTTGACTAAAAATAATATCTAAATGAGTCACTAGTTAACAAGATGATAATAATATGCGGTGGAAATTCTAGTAATTGTGCCGAGAAAGCCTGTGTTCAGACATTTTTTTTAATATTAAATTTTAATATTGCATTATACTGATAACCTTTTTTCAAGCAATACATTTGAAAACGTCAAAAAAATCATAATTTGTTCATAACGCTTTTAAAAACTATGTTTCTATCATAATGTATTTTTAGATAATTATGCTCGGTCGTAATGAAAATTTAATTCAGGTTAAAATTGGATTTAATTCTCATGTTCTTTACATTAAATACCATTTTAAGTTGCTTAGAAATAATAATAAAAAATAACAAATCGTAATAATCGGTCATTAGTGAATTGTAGATGCTGGATTTCGAACTCGCTTGCTTGCTTAAGTCTTGCAGGCTGCCATGAATGGTATCTTGCTTGTTGGTTGGTAGGGATGTGCTGCTAATTTCGCTTCACACGCAGCTTGCTTGTTTGCTCGCTGTTTTGCTAGGTTGGCATTTAAAATTTAAATATCTACAGAATACATCATCATCCAAGTGTTTACAACGTAACCAAATAATATAACGCATATAGCCACGCTACTGCGCGTTTACAATTTAAAAAAAAAATTTAATATGGATGTAATGGTTATGCAGGAAATAATTCGTCAGAGACAAATTGCTATAATGACTTTAATAATGATTGAAATGCGTCGAAAGAGAAGATAAAAAAAATCAAAGCGAATACTTATTTCTTGTCGAGTCCCTTTACATTTTGATTTTAAAACTTATGGCCACAACGCTGTTCACTTGAAACTTTTTTCAAACAAAACCATATTTAACGAATGTCAGACGATATCACGTGACTTCATAATTGGATAAATTCTCAAACTAGCACGCAGCGCTGCATGAAAAATAGCACTGAACCTATCACCCAAGATAGCGAGAAGCGGACCAATCAGTGACGTCACAATCCAGCAGCGTAGCGTGCAAAGCTGCCTGCAAGACTTCAAGCAAGCAAGCTCGAAATCCAGCATCGTATGAAGAAGCCCTTATTGTAAATAAATATACAGTAGAGAACACAAGACGTACTGATAATAATAAATAAATAAATTAATATTAATTTGACCTAAAGAACTAATTTATGTGACTAAAATTGTAATATAGACCCTCAAGGACAAGAGTATAATCAGGATTAGAAATAATACTGTAAGTACGTCTTATAAAAATAAAATTGAAACTTTCGGTTTGTAAAAAATAGTAGTGGGTGTTAATTTAATGAACTGGTTAAATTGAATATTTATTAACAAATCAACTGTTTCTGATGTTAGAATTATCTAATTGACAAGTCAACTACTTCGTCTACCGATAACAAAACACGAAGAATTTTAACCACGGAGAATAGATTTACTTTCATTGTATTCAACGAAAGAACCGGAACCGATATACGAACCACAGGACTAGTTTAAGTTAATTTAATTTTATCTGGTTTTATCTGGTCGAGCACACGAAGGAAACATTGAGTTTGATTTCATTCACTTGTTGACGTGTTCGTAACTTAAAACCAACGAAATACAGTTTATCGCCTGCAACTGTCCTGTCTAGCGTTCTTTGTAGCTAATAATATTAACTAGATAATTAAATCAACTGATTTTACAACTAGTTGTCGTTGCACAGGCCATGGTTGAGTTTCGTTGATGCTAAGTCGTCAATGACCTACCACTAGTGAAAATGTTGTACATGGATGTTCTTTTCTATAAGAATATGTATACGTATGTTTCATCTGAAAGTTCTCTATCTCTCTCTCTGTCTTTGTTCTTCTCAAAACAAAAAACCACTAACACTATAATGCAAAAGTTTTAAGCTATTCGTGAAGGAGATACTAGAGAAGATCGTACGTACGTCAACGAGAGAAAAATATTCGGATGAATCGTTATAATCAACCCACATAGAATAATCACCTATGTACGTGTAAGAAATTTGACACACGTTCCATTTGACGTAAAAACCTGCTGTTCCAAACGACCCTGCGGACCATTTACAACAAATGGATTGTTGTTATGTTAAAGTTCTTAACATTTTTCCAAGCATGTAAATTATAGATTGTTAACTTGAAAAAGATGTTTTATAATCAACTAGACGGGGCAAAGAATAAAGTATTTATTAATATAGACTTTACAGTGAAGTCACTAGCTATGTAAAAATATAGATACACTAGTGGTTAAGCCTGTCTCCGTCAGGCACAATATCGGAATCCGACAATTCAAAATAGCATCTTTCTTTATACATTATAACAAACAATAATCTATCATCAAAATACGGGATTTTTCTTTAAAAAAAATATTCGTAGTTGAAACCGTGACTGATTGACTGATCTATCAACGCACAGCTCAAACCACTGAACCGATTGGGCTGAAATTTGGCACAAAGATAGTTATTATGACGTAGGTGTCCGCTAAGAACACATTTTTTAAAATTAAACCCCCAAAAGGATGTAACGGGGGTTCAAAATTTGCATGGAGAAATCATATAAGATGTAACAATTCTAAAATGCGCAGGATTACTACTGTCAACAAATAAGTAAACACGTGTTTCATGATTTTTCAAAAACAACCCCTTCGGGGGGTGAAAAGAAGTAAATAGTTTTAAAAAAAGTGTCATTTTCAAGGTTTTGTCAGGACGTTGATCACGTGAATGTAATCCATTTTTTATTTAATAGGGAGTCTACGTCGATAAAGGAGTAACTATGCCAAATAATGGTAATGCATCCGTGTTTCGTCTTAATCGCGTGCGACGCCGCGAGTAACGGCTTATAATGTATACTATAAATATCAAGTGGAATAAAATGGAAACCATTGACGTCGGTAGGGATCGAACTCGGTACCTTGCCCCCACTGAGTTAAGATTTATTCACTACATCAAGGAGCTCTGTGAACAGTCAACAAATCGAAATAACAAATGAAAAAATTTGTAAGAATGTGCCAACAAATAGAAAAATTCCAAACAATGAAAAAAATATTGTTAATGTATTTCAGTTACATTTTGATGATACCAGAATTTTTTGAGCGATGACTCGCATACACGTGACAAAAATGGTGTGCGATTTAACTGTGCGTGATTATATACGACTGTAAATTATTTGACGGATAGTAAAGAGTTTAATTTAAGTTCAAAGCGTCATTAAAAATATAAACCGATTTTACGCCGCTGATTGTGCTGTTTTTTTTAGGAGATATGGTTCAACTGGAAATATAATCTTTAACAGTTCTATAGCAAGAAGAAACTAAAAAAATGTGTGTGCCATTTCAGTGAAATTTTACCGTACAATTAAGCCTCCAGCGAGCCAAAAGTGCGACCCTTTCGGCCGCTAATTTATCATTATTTATCTAAGTGTACATTAGTTTTCACGTAGTTTTCTCTTTTGATATTTAAGTAAAATCGAGTTCATATATTTTTAATGCTGATAAAGTCTTTATAAAGAATTGTTTTACACACTAATTTATAAAATCTACCAATGTAGAAACTTCTCTTCTTTAGAAAATGCTTGAATGGATCTGACTAACTGAGTGAGCTATAAGCAAAAAACACTTTTATTTTAAGTGCTGTCCTCTGGGACCGAAATTCTATGCTAGGTCGATTTTTCGCTCCGGAAAATCTCGTTTCTGTAAATTTTATCACAATCGTTAGAGCCTTTTGTCAATAAAGTTTTACGTAGACCTATTAATTATTATGCATTATCTACATTAGTGAAAATTATATGTTTAGCATACACATATAATATAAAAATAACATACCTTATAGATATATTGTTATTATTTAGATATTCGTTAAAGTTATAATTTATTCAATTATTTGTTGTTTTTATTTTATTTATATAATTTACGTTTTATATTAATTAGAACCTATTAAAGATCTGTCCGTATTTTCACATTTTGTAATTTGTTTTTCACATTTTACAACATTGTGTATATACGTAACCAAGGCAACTATTCATTCTACGAAGTTTTTATCAAAAAACCCCCCTATTTCAGTCCCCGGGGAGAAAATCGAAAATCTGGCTCCGTTAGGATCTGTCCCGTGTCCTATACTATAAGTGTGCCAAATTTCAATTTTTTATGTCTACTGGGGCCTTCTGGAAGCTCTGGAAAGACAGATATCCGGGCATACAATAGGTAATTATATAATATGTAGATGTGTTATGACAGTACAATAACATTTATTTGGTTTATTAATCTGGTGATCAAACTATTACTATCTACGTATCTACTACATAGTATATATGATTTGACAGTCATGGTCTATCGAAAATATAAATCGTGAAAGAGAAACAGGTTTTCATTGGTGGGAGGGGGGTTAAAAATTGACATGTTTTTTTATAAATAGAAGGTCAACCATATAGATCTACACAATATACTATTCTTGAATCAATTAATCAAATTATTATAAATTCACTTCATTTATACTACATCTAACATAAAATCTCATAAGGACACCAGCATGTATGTAAATTGTATATATAATATATATTAGATATCGTGTCCATCGAGATAATTATAAATAAAAAAATCGCAGGATTGTGGACAAATATTAGATTTATTAATTGTACGACGTTTCGTCCACAATCCTGCGATTTTTTTATTTATATGTATATATAATCAAAATTTTGAACGAAATCAAAGGGTATTTTAAAATTCTTCCGCTCGAGAAGGGATATAACCACTTCTATGTAGTGAAATTAGATGGAACAAGTTCTTTAGCTAAAGTGACACTGAATTCCCCATTTCTGTTTTAGAAAATCTATTATTAGAAACGTTCTCCGTTTTGATGAGTGTGCCATTTTCAACATTAAATTATACAGAGCTTCTAAACTGCGCCCAATTTCATTTTTTCAACTTCCCTAATTAACTAACCTGCAGCAAAGTTCAGCTTAGACCGTACAAAAAATATTTTGCAAGAAAGAAATCACCTCATCGCGCATCTTTTTTATATTCGATTTTAAATGCAAATTTTTAGGATAGAGGAATAAACGACTCCGTTGCTGTATCCGATGTCATTAAATACAAATAAATTTTACAGTTGCTTTATAGAAATCCAAATAAAGCTCCAACAGTTCGTCGTAATCAAAACCGTCTTTTTGATCTGTTAAATGCTTCAAAATTTTTTGACTTCTATACGCATGGCATATAAATGTAATTTAAAACATGCGTTTAGTTGTTCCCCTTGATGTTTACATCGCATTAATGACTATTGCATAATATAATATGCAAACTAGTGGCATAATCAGGGGAGAAATGATAAGGGCTCATTTGCGCCACGCAACCCGTTGTTTTATTGATGACAAAATTTATCTGTGAACTACACAAATGCTAGACCGCGTATGAGGCTTCAGCCATGACGGTACTTAGACACAAATAAACAGTGTGTCCTCATTTTCAATTTTTGGTCACTCTACTGACGCACGCAAGTTATAAATTATTGTTATATGGATAAACGCACTGGTTTATCCTTTTAAAAGAGCGCGTTCTTTGCTGATCTGGTTTTTTAAGAATTTTTCATCTGAAAGTGTTTATTTTCTTGGTTGTTGGACGACACCTGGCCTAGGGTAAACATACATTAAGCAAACACTTATAATATATCAATTATGTGTCGTTAACTCATGGTGATGCATTTGCAAACGTATTCATCAGCAAGCTTCTTTGTGTAAAGCCTTTATCTTATCAGTAATAAATAGAGACCGTGCGTGTACACATCTCTAACCTCATACTTTGTAATGATTATATTGCACTAGAGATGAGTGATATTTCACTACCTGTTACTTAGTCGCTAATATTTGGATTTCACGGTTCACTGCAGTGACTTCAGAGTAGCTACCTGTTACCAACCAGCGGCTATAGCGAAAAAATAATCGTCACATTTTTTATTTATTTAAATAAATTATTTATATCAATTTCGTTATGTATATGTCACCGTAAAATTGTAAATATCGTTAGGTTGTAATCTGTCTCGCGAGATTGTGAACTGTCGAAAGATTGTGAACCTCAACGTACTGCTTACAATTTAATGTATTATTATTACGTTGAGGTTCACAATCTTTCGACAGTTCACAATCTCGCGAGACAGATTACAACCTAACGGTATTTACAATTTTACGGTGACATACCTATATATTTTATTATCACTGAATTGCTTATTGTTGAAAGGGACCCAGTATAATTTATAAAACTTACGGGGAATTTTTTTTTTAACTAAAGGTATTATACCCATTTTAATAAAGAAATGTGATCACTAATGTAAAATATGTACTTATAACTTAGTCGTACCTTTCAATAATTAATTAGATGCATTTTTTAGGTGTAATGTTATACTAATACATAATAATATTGTGCATGGGCTGTTTTAGCACCGAACGATATTTTACCTGTGATCACTGTTCGCTGAAATCAATATATTAACATCTCTGCTCTGCACGTGCACAGTCATTCATCTGATCGGCGAACGCTGGTCGCTTATATATTATCTGCACTGCATGCGCATAGGTTACCAGCGATCACGGGTCGCAGTTAAAAATCACAGGTATTTGGAAGTCGCAGTCGCCAAAGTATCTGTTACTTGAAAGTAGCTAATAATCTCATCCCTATATTGCACACAAATATCAAGTATGTAAAAAAGATATTTTATAGTACTATAGGAATGTTTAACTGACTATAAGAGATAGAAAAATAATTCACTTAAGTCTAGACCCTAGAGATTAAAAAAAAAAAAAAAAACAGGTCTGGTTCTATTCTTAACCAATATTTTGGTCATTTTTATGAAAATATGTTAGAGTTTCTATGAGTCAACAGCGCATCGTTAAAAATAAAACATAATAGAAAAGTACAGAATAAATTTATATGTTTATTTAAAATTAAAAAAAAAAATGCGCAATGCGCACGAAAGTTCGTCTTAGAAAATAATAAATTGAAAATATGATTTAACCCTCAAAGATGACGGCTTTAAATAAAAAAGAAAAAAACACGGCCCGCACTGCCAAACCCTGCCGACAATGTAGTGTATTTGCTAATACAGACATTGTGGCTTTATTTGTTTTTAAACAAAATAAAAAATATAACTGTTTAAGAATATTTTTGTCCATAATTGTAATATTGTTGTCAACTCAACGTATGCACCAAGTCGATTTTATTAAAATTGTTTTAGACCATTTGTTCTTTACTAAAGGATTAAATTTAAATATTGAGAACGTTTTCAGTAATGTTAAGCGCAAAAACATTTTTTAAACTCTTAAAAATATTCCTTAAAATGTCTCAAAGAGCCCATTTTGAATAGGCTTCATGCAGTGATGGATTTCAACAAGTGGATTACTTTTGTTAAAATTAATTAACTCTTTTGAAAGTTATATAAATTTACCCAAAATTCGTGTGAAATTGTTTAGGTGGATGTAACATATCTTGAAATTTTAGTTCGACCCCAAAGTTCCGCTAAGCGACGGACGTCAATACTATATTGTGTGACGGTGTGCCATATATAGCAAATACACTAAAAATAATACACTTATTAAATTGGTATAGTAATATTTTGTGCTGAGGCGTTTTCATGTTTTCACTTGTTCAGGAGCCTTTCTTCTTGAAATTTTTATCTCGTTGGTAATGGTTGTACAACATAGTGTGTATACAGTATACACTAGTGATGTGTCCACATGACTCTTTATTGGGAGCTGGCTCCGTGCGCTTCACTCACTAAAAAGAGTCGCTCAGAGGGAGTCGTTCAAAGGAACGACACTAAGCAGTACGCACTACACAAAAGTACAGACTTCAGAAGTGTGAACTGTCATCATGCATGCTCAGAAGTCACGTAGCATTGCACAGCATAATACACACACTCAGCTCTGAGCTCATTTTAATATGATTTTGATCTTATATTATTCGCATTTCGGATAAACTCTAAAGTAAGCTTACCAATAATATTGTTTATTGTTACAATATTATATCTTTGTCAACGGCGTCAATGTGAATGGTTAAGTCACTGAAAGCATAGTACTACTACACTTATAGTATGTCATTCAACATTAAATCAAAGATAACTCCATACGTGCAAAATTCACTAGTGCCTCTGTGGCCTGTGCTGTGTGCGCTCTGTAAATGTGCGAATGCAACAGTACAGAATAGCTTAGCACAGAGCAATAACGCTCGGAGAGAGTCATTCACAAAAAAGAGCGACTCACTCCGCTCCGAGAAAGCAGTCGTTCATTATGAACGACTCGCTCAGAAGCGACACATCACTAGTGTACACGCAGGCACACACATACACGACAAGCAAAAGGCTGTAAGTCGTTATGTGTTGGTAACGCATTGGCGACCGACCCTATATGCGGGGGCGTTCTTTGCTTGTCTTGTTATTCCAAGCTGTACGGACGAGGCTGTTTACTCTCTGTTGTTTTGTTTTGCAGATGCGCGTCAGTACCGTCTTGATCTCTAGTTGCATATTATATAGAGATCGGATAGAGAGAAATGAACTATGGTTATCTAACGTAGTACGTACAATGTGCATACATATTACATCATCCTATTGTATGCCAATGTAACGTAATAATATACTGATGTGCTGTGTTACACAAAAGAAGACGTCACGGTTCTTTTTATCAATTTGTATTATACACCGTGCGAGAATGAACAACTTATCTATCATATTAAATAGAAAATGCATATTGAATTCTTATTTATTATTGTGGAAATAAAATAGGTATGTAGGTTGTAGAGGGTAAAGGAATTCAATATGTCTATTAGTTTAACATTCGATATTGAAAGTTTTTAATGCTTTATATTCGCTCCAATTCAACTGATTGTATTTTGAAAAGTTAATAATCAGAGCGATTTATTAAATAAACTTTACATGATATTATTCATTTCAAAAAGAAACAAGATGCTAAAGCATCTTCTGAATGAGTGGTAGCATGTTTATATAGAAATTAGAGAGTATAAAATTGTTGTGTACCCAGTGGCATGGCGCTGGTTTTGAAATTGGGTAGGTACTCTAATCACAGTAAGTTGGTAAAACAATTCAAATGATATGTTTACAGTATGTAAGTTTTTTTTTATTACTTATTTAATGTAAAGGGATAGTATAGCCTTTGGCAAAATACATCTTAGTGTTGTGAAAATGACTAAAGGTTTTTTTTTCAGTATGCAAATTACTATTACTCATTTTTTGTGACTTGTATAAAAAAAATAAAGACCTGACACTGAAAGTTTAAAAAGTTTTAACTTCGGTAACTGTTAACTGTAAATTTTAAAATTATCAAATACCACATACCAAAATCTACTATTAATTTAAAAATTGGTTGTCTGTAAAGTCGGTTTACGGACGATAGTTTTACGTGATAACGTATTCCGTAATACATAACCTAAACCTCCCAAAATTTGGTTTCAATCCGCTTATCCTTGGTGTCGGAATGATAAGAAATGTCAAAAGGGACGTTTGCAACTGTCAAAGTATTATGTTTTAATAATAATTAGTTATTCCAATACTTAACTTAGAAGGCGTTGCATTTCACAAAATACTAATGTCAAAAAATTGAATTAAACATTAGAAATTCAGCCGTTTTCATGTTGCATTTATACAGCTATTTTTCTATATAAATTTGTATAAAAAAAACTGTTTAGGCAAATTCTGTTATACGAAATCTATGTAAAATGTTCTCCTCTTTCGTTTAAGACTGGTTTCAAACCGATCTGATTTAAATTGAGCGAGAAATTAGCAAAAAGCACGCACAGGGTCAGGCGGAACGTTACGCGTTAGGAACGTTACGCGTTAGGAACGTTACGTTAGGAACGTTACGACCGTTACACTTTTTCGTACATGCAGCCGGTGTTTTATCAATTTATAAGATTGGTGATTCATCAATTTATAAGACGTTATCACGTCAATAAAACGACTTCTTTAGATTAGATAATTAAGCTTCCATGTAAGGAAGGATGACTATCTATCTGCATCTATTAATTCTTGAATATTTTTTACGCAATTAATATTGCAAATAAAGTTAAACTTAGTTTTTATAATAATCAGACGAAACCAGGCTTTTATGCCTTACTTAGTATATTACAGTGGAAAATTATCAGGAACTTGGAAATAAGTAAAAACAAATGTTACGTTTTCAAATGTTGCAACGTTTCGTTGTTATTTAAAATGTATAAAAGATTACAAAAAATAATAACAAAATAAATAATATTACATTTGAGGTTAACATTTATGTAATAAATAAACTTTTCTGAAAACCTTCATCGTTAAACAAAAATTGATAAGTGAAGGTATACAGTTTAATGTACAACACATTCTACGATAAGTTATTTTGGATCAAGCGATAGTATTAACAAATAACTAATTGATAAACTATTTGTTAATACTATCGCTTGCTCCAAAGTCAAATTGGAAGAAACGCAATATCAGTGAAATATGTTTTATTAGAAAAAACAATTCTATTAATTCTTAAAATTAAAAATATATTTTATATAATGCTTTAAAAAATTCAGTATACAATTGTTCAGTACTGTCAAACTTTTAAAAACTTTGTCAGTGTTTTTTTTGTCTTCAATAATAAAGAAATAAGAGAGATTTACTTATAACTCGTCGGAAGTATTACGCAATATACATGCAAAATAATCGTAAAACAATAATAATACTGCCAAAACTGACGTCAATGTTACTGGGAAGTAGGACAATATTATAAGACTTAAAATTACTGTAATATCTGGTAAATTCTTTGTCAGTCTGTCATATTGGGGCAGTTTCGTGGTAATCTCTCTCTTGCACATGGGTACATACAATGGATTGCAATACTTTGCCAATCTAGTAACTTTACGTTAAATATTTACGTACACAAATTTTAAAACTTTAATACCTGGTTTATTACTCTATAAAGCAAGTCCGCATAATATGCTCGCTGTCATTGGTAATGAGATTGTTAATGTTTTAAATAGTATCAGTAGATAATTTTAAATAGTATCAGTAGACTGTGATATTTGGCGCCAATAACGTCAGTCTTTTGAAAAGAATCATAATAATTTATTGATATACAGGGTGAGTCAGACCACCCGTATCAGTCGTTTTTTTCGAAAACGGTTAGTCGTAGAGAGTTGTGTCAAAAATCTGTATTATAAAAGCCCTAAAGAAGAATCGAATGGTGATATTTTTTCCCCCCGGAAAGGTCGGCTTCCCTGTTAGTTTGCTCCGGAATGTTCAGAACTCCGGAATATTTAATGGTACGATAGGTCGAAAGTGGTATTGTTGAAAAGATCTTTAAAAAATAAGCAAGTTTTGTAGGACATTTTTTTTTGTTACAGCCACCCCTGTTAAGTAATATTCGTTTGAAATTATTAAATTAACATGTTAGAATAACAAACTTTAATTTTAAAAGTCGACAATTAAAATCTAGTTACCTAATTAAACTATGTCACAATAAGTTTTCAATAATTGCAATTGTTTTTTTTTGTCGGAAAATACTTCCAGGTACTCATAACATATCTAGAAGAGCTCCGCAGTGTTTAAAAGTAAATTGAAGACAGTTTGAACATTTGTGACATTGTTTAATTAGGTAACTAGATTTTCAATGTCGACTTTTAAAATTAAGTTTGTTATTCTGACATGTTAATTTAATAATTTCAAACGAATATTACTTAACAGGGGTGGCAGTAACAAAAAAAAATGTCCTACAAAACTTGCTTATTTTTTAAAGATCTTTTCAACAATATCACTTTCGACCTATCGTGCCATTTAATATTCCGGAGTTCTGAACATTCCGGAGCAAACTAACAGGGAAGCCGACCTTTCCGGGGGGAAAAAATATCACCATCCGATTCTTCATTAGGGCTTTTATAATACAGATTTTTGACCCAACTCTCTACGACTAACCGTTTTCGAAAAAAAAACGACTGATACGGGTGGTCTGACTCACCCTGTATAATTTTTTCTATCTATGTCAACCTTTCGAAGAATTATGATCGATTAAAATAGGTAAAAACATATTTTGCTACGATTTCGCCTGTTCCATGAAACCTTGTAAGCATTGTGAAGTACTCAATTTGCAAACGAAGTTTACTGGCCAATGTTATGTGGATTACAGAACAGTAGATATTTAAAAAAAAATTGTACAATAAATTTTCACGAGAAGTATAATGAGTAAGAGAAAGTTCGAAAGTGAATTGATTCTTACCACTTTAGTCTTAAATTAATCTGTCGCGTTATACAACTGCAGTTTATAACGAGTTTATGCAAAAGAGATATTCTAACAAACAAATGGTTGTTATTTAATTATATTTGTTATTCTGTCCGTTTAATTCAAGCTTTTGTAATTTACGTCATCTGAATATTTCACACAGAGCGTATTCATTAAATAAAATAATATGCATATCGCTCATTCCATTCACTAATGCTAAACACAGCACTTGCTGAAACATACTGAGTAAGAACAGCGTTTAAATCTGGCGCCAACAGATAATTTTTAGTTCCGTAATTATTCGATTGGCCGACCTACGGTCAGCACACATCTTCCGATCCGATGTCGTCCAAAATTGACTTCAGATCGGGAGAAACAATAATAATAATAATAACAATAATAGGTAATATTGTATTTTAGTATAATAATGTAATTTTTCCTTCTCATAATAATAATAAAGTGTTTAACGTCCGTTTTTTCGACTTTGTGTCAAAATAGACGGCATTCGCATCATTACTATTTTTCATCTACCACACTTCCCAATATATTCTACTGAACTTTAACTTGCAATAGCAATGGGCGAATGAAGAAATTTTCTTTTAGGAAATTAGGATAAGTTTTGAACATAGGAGTTTGACAGGTAGTCGGTCATGGCCTTGAATAAGGAACTATCTCGATATTTATCGGGAATTGTTGAGGGAAACCATGGAAAACCTCAACAAGACGGCCGACACAGGAATTAGCGTTTCTCGGCGAGAAGCACATCTGCCTCCGCCAGGATTCAAACCTGGTACTTTCCAAATGCGAGTCTACTTATACGCTACCCACTCGGTAGATCGGGAGAAATAGAGATTCAATGTAGGCGCAGCCATAAGCGTCATTTGTTTTGAAGACTAGTTTCAAGAAGGGGAAAGACCTTAACCCCGCTACATACTCGCTTTGTTCGGTGATCCATTATGGGTTCACTTCTTGTATATTATTTAATTGTGCTGAACAATAATAGTCAGTCTATAATAATTCAAAGCTCTATATATAAAATATTTTAAACGTCACTGTAGGGACTTGAACCTGAAACTTCCAGATTCGTGCCAATTGACTTATAAGTTATTTCACAGTGCCCTAAAATAAACATTAATTTCTCGCGTATAGAATTTGTAAACGTTTTTTTCTATTACACGCGAGAGCTATTTAAAATATAATCTTCCAGAGTGATCCACTTTTATATTATATTTTGAAAACCGAGAAACCATTAATCAAATAAGGTATAATTTGTAGATAACAATAAATGTTAGTTTATAACAGTTGTTTTTTATCTTTTACACAATACTATGTAATAAACTATATAGTGTCCAAATAACAATGTTGCCTTTGACATTACGTTGAGATCTATATCTATCTCTGTTTAAAAATTCATAACTGTTAGAACAGAGTGCTTTCGGGCTTAAAATCTAGATCTTTGAAAGAGATTTTTGTATCAAAATTCTCTCTACCACTGACTAAATTAAAAAGCGGTTTATATATATCATCCCTGTTAAATCTAATATGTACAAATTAAACAATATCGCTATTTTATTCATTGCATTACATTTTTCAAGAGCTGTTTATTGCTGCAATAATCACACATAAATTATTCAATCGAAATATTTAAAATTACGCTATTATATTTGTGACGACCAATATTAAATTTAACGCAAAGTATTTTTAAAGTTAAGTTATGTGCCAAAAGCGACAGATTCAAAGTAAATTCATGCAATTCCTGACATTCCTGATTGTACATACCATGGCCAGTTTTCTCGGTTAAAGAGAAAATATGTTTAGACTCAGTCAAGTCAACAGATACACGCTTGCTATCGAGATATTCTAAATTATTGTACTCTTCGTCTGTAAACTAGCAAGTTTATATTTATATTGAATTAATTAGCTGACAAGCGGATTCGCTGGCCCACGGTGCGTACATAACGGAATCCGGCTACTACTTTACCTAACTTAATTATTTGTACGTTAAGTTTTAAGTTACATTCTAAGCTAACGATTATAATAGTTGTTGTATCGAAATTAATGCAATAGCTATTTAGCTATACGCAATCAAACTTACAAACATACAGAATAATTTTTTTAATGCGATATTTCTAATTGATATAAAAATATTATAAATACTAGTCGTTTAAGTCGACCTTAAGGCCTGATTGAATCATGAACAGGATATTATTTAAATCTTAGATTAACGTCTGAATAGAACTCTTCAAATAAATGAAATTATCGACCAACTTTTTCAGACTGTATATTAACAAAAAATTATAAAATAATATTCAATAATTTAATAGGTGACGTTTCGGTCCGCATTTGGATTTTCTTCAGAGATAAAAAATGAGTTAATATCTACTTATTTTCTAATAGAACTAATATTGAATTGTTTATATTACATTATTTTGTTGTTTGAAACCATTAGCTGGCAAACGCAATAAAATAAGATTGCTTATTAATATATAACTTCTGAACGCATTTCAGTAAATTTAAATAAGGTTCTAGTAGTAAACAAAGCGCACAAAATATAAACCAAGGCGTATTGTCAAAAATTGCCACCTGTGCTATACTGACGTACACTGTTGGATTTTTAAAAGAAGACCGGTCAATGGAATGTAGTCCTATGACCTTATTGCAGAAGAGCGCACATGTATTTTATATTAGTAAAAGGTATTGATCCTGGAACCGCTTCTATGCAATAAGGGAGTCCAGTTGACCAAACGTATCGCAATTGTTGTATCGCGATAATTGTACTATTGCCATAGCCGTACGACTATACAGCGACACTTGCTAACGGTACAAAAAAATCATACACCAGACAGTACATAGGCGTGCGTCCACGGACTAAGTTAAGGGGTGTTGTCTGAATATCATCAAAATGGAAAGTAAAAGGGAAAAACAGTTAGAAGTGGCGCTAGGGAGGTCATAAATGTAATTAAAATTTTGCTTTACTATTTATTATGAATGCCAACGGGAAATTTAAAGCTATACATTGTTTGCATGCCGTGCTATGCGCCGCCTATGAATTCCGATAATTTGGGAACACATCAGCGACTTCTTGCCCTTTCCCCACCGGTCTTCTTTCGCCGATCGCACAGTACATACGTACAGGTCAAACGAACCGACTTTCAATAACAATTTTAGAAGTAATTATGAACTCGGATCAACCTAAAATTGTTTGTTTTTATAGAACAGAGTCTTTCTCTCTCTCTCTTTCGAAAAACTAGTTTGATTTGATTTCGCTTGAAATTAGCCTAGATATAGCTATTTGTAGGAGGGAAACTCAACTTGAGCGCACAAAGCGATAATAAAACTACCGGTGTGGCGACGTGTCCAATAAACTAATTATAGTGTGACAAATAGACGTTGTCGAGTTAACTTGCACAATCATCTAAGGTTGCATTGACGAGCAGAAAGGTATCCCCCTTAGACTATGTTTACGCGGTAAAACAAAAAGTGCGCTGTCTTTTTAACAACACGCGAGTACTTCAAGGTTAAATAAATAATATACTTCAAATAAATAAAATTATCGATCAATTTTTTCAGACGGTATATTGAGCAAAAAGAATAAAATATTATTCAATTATTCAAAAATGTATTGTTTGGTTTTAATGTTTTTATTATATTATTATGACATATTAGAGAATTATCTGAAGATGACTGAATGTCGAAAGCGCTAAAATTAATAAATATTTTAATAAATTATTTTGCAAATGTGACCTGCTAGGATTTTTTTTTAAATCGATACAGCCATTCTTTTTTTAATAAAAAAGTATCCAAAAAAGTAGATTTTAGACAATATCTCGCGAACAAAAAATTATATCCACTTTCTTAAGGTGTCAATCAAAGCGTGTTTACGCCATTTTGATCCAAAAGAAACTCTCTCAAAATCGGCCCAGCAATTTTTCTTTTACAAGAAGACTGCATAAATCTGGATTATACACGAAATCTTGTGAAAACTGCACGCGAAAACAGCGGTGAATTTTCTTTGCGAGAAAGAAAACGAAGGAGGTATTAGGAGCCCATAGGACTTTTTAAATATTATTATTCATGCTTCGTGGGGAACGCGCAAATGTTTTATGCAGGGAGGAACGACATTTGCACCAATTTTGAAATATAATTTATTTAGATCTGGAAATCTGGAATGACAAATGAGAATTTTCGATAGTTTAAATATGTTTGATCAATATGTAATACAGAGAATAGAGACATTTCACAGTGGAAAAATTATGAGAAAGCAGAAATTTTTGCATGAACCTTCTCTTTGTGGTTCTAAACAATATACCAAAAGTCCCCACGGATACTGTGCTGCAAAAAATGTTACGCGGGATGAGAGTTCACAAAAGACGGGTTTTTGCAAAAATCTCGTTAATGGTGAGTTTTGTGAAAAAATAGTAGGTATTACTATTTTTCGTAAGACTAACGGTTTTCGATAAAATTTGATTTAAAAAGTTGTAACGTTTATGTTTCTTATGTCATTTCGATTCGTTGATGCGGTTATACGAACGAATACAATGCATCATACGACATACATCATGCGGATGCTTGAACTGGAATGGTTCACTAATAGATTGAATGAATGCGAGGTGGGAGAATGGGCATATTATGCCGCATGTGTCGTATGTTGTACGTAATTGGTAATTTTAGTCTTGTGGAAAAAAGTAATACTAAGTTTTTGTAGGCAATTTTCTAAGCTACATATTTGATAACCACAATTTTTTCTATAAAAGACACCGTTAACTAGATGTCCGTGAAAAAGCGTTTTTGGTGACCTTGAACCCGCGTAACATGTATCGGTGGGGACTTTTGGGATATTGTTTAGAACGACAAAAGGAACCTTCATGCAAAAATCTAGATTTCTCCTAATTTTTTGGAAGTTTGACTTATTTTTTGTCTTTATTCCATGCACTAATGTTCCTTAAACAAAAAATTAATAAGTGAACACATGTTTTCATAGTAAAAATGTACATGGCTGAGTAAAACTATTTCCTTTATTTATAAATAAGATTCCATCGGTGATCCTAGAATGATATAGAGAAATTAGGATTAATCCTTGGAGTAGAAATGTTAAAGAATTTCTAGCAGTTACACGAAATTGCATAGCAACGTTACGTGGTGCGGCACATCGATGTTCAGTGGTTTTGGAGTGTCACCAATCACTAACGATATGTCTGTATGTAAAATGTGCAATTTAACATATGAATTAAAAATAATTACGATGCATGCACAGCTCTACCTGTAATTTAAGTGATTTTAATTTTTGATAAACACTGTGTGTCACTAGAAAACAAAATCAGATGTTTCGAGAGTAAAAAGGCATACAAGTATATAGTAAGATTTCCATAATTATT
Source organism: Xanthostigma xanthostigma (assembly GCA_963575645.1). Classification (NCBI taxonomy): domain Eukaryota; kingdom Metazoa; phylum Arthropoda; class Insecta; order Raphidioptera; family Raphidiidae; genus Xanthostigma; species Xanthostigma xanthostigma. The sequence goes on from OY754471.1 coordinate 27,740,752, forward strand.
TTCTAGACAAATCTTTGATTAACGTCTGATTAGAACTCTTCAATAAATAAAATTATCGACCAATTTTTCAGACAATATATTAACAAAAACTATCAATAATACATTTAACGTTTCGATCCGGATTTGGATCTTCTTCAGAACGGATCTAAAAATATAAAAAAAAATATAAAAAAATAATAATTAGTTTCTATTTATTTTTAATGTAATTCGAGAATAATTTTTTTAATATATACCTAAATATTGAAAAAAAAATAACAAACAATGTTTTATTACGTAGTCATGGAAATAATTTGAGCACCTATAAATAAAGAAAAATTATTAAAAACAATATTATTTCAAAATAATCTAATATATAAAATTCTCGTGTCACAGTTTTCGTTGCCATACTCCTCCGAAACGGCTTGACCGATTTTGATGAACTTTTTTGTGCTTATCCGGTATCTATGAGAATCGGCCAACATCTATTTTTCATCCCCCGAAATGTTAGGGGTAGTCCACCCCTAAATTTTTTTTTTATTTTTTAGACAAAATTTTTAATTTCTATTTTTTTCTGATACAACATATAAAAATACATACAATCCTCAATTTTCACCCTTCTACGATCAACCCTTATTTTTTAATAGCCATTTTAGTAATTTAATCATTTTTCCTCTCCGGTCGAAAACTGATCAATCGTCATTTAATTAGTTATCCCCGCCAGATGTCTACAGGTGTCACTTCGCCAACATCTATTTTTCATCCCCCTAAATGTTAGGGGTAGTCCACCCCTAAATTTTTTTTCTTCCTTCCCCATTCGTTCTTTTGCACCGGGCACGACGGCGCAGCCGGAGTGCTCGACATACACACATATACGTCCATGTATATTTTAAAATAAATAAAATAGATAGATAGATGTTCCAATTAAATTGTTTTATTATTTCACTTTATACGTAGCGAAGCACGTACAGGGCCGCTAGTATTATATATATTACTTAAATTTTCCGTATCTAATTGAGCATTGAGAGAATTTTTTATATTTTTAGATCCGTTCTGAAGAAGATCCAAATCCGGATCGAAACGTTAAATGTATTATTGATATTTTTTGTTAATATTTGTCTGAAAAATTGGTCGATAATTTTATTTATTGAATTATTTTCTAGACATAAACGCTAATTATTCCATCTTTTTTTTTTTTTTTCTTAAAATGATTTTATTAAATTAAAACATAATTACATGTGGATAATAAAATATGGTAAATAAAAATATACAGATAAAGCAAAAAAAAAAAAAGGATTAATACATCAATTAATTATTAACAATATTGTACTTATAATGCATCGAAGTTTTTCACTAACTCAAGATTTTTCCCTTCGGTTTTTTCTGTGTTTAGATATAATTTAAAACTATCTATACTTGTCAGTTGCAGATTATTTAGGTTGTACATAATAACATTGGTTATTAACCAAATATAAAAATATTCTTGGTTTTTGTCGCCTATATTAAAATTGAAAAAAAGCATGTCTTCTTCAGATAGCCGTACCATGGGGTTAATCTCGTGTAATTTTTTTTTACAGTAACTCCAAATTGGCGTCGTGTAACGGCAATTCATAACTCTGTGTCCTATTGTGTCTTCTTTATTGCATACGTTGCAGTAGGGAGAGTGCGTCATACCGTGCCTGTAGAGTTTGTAATTTGTGGGAATTATGTCATTGAGCATTGCCTTGATGGTAAATCTTTTGTCGGTTGCTAGGAATCCTTTCGATATGTTGTCCCATATTTTTCTCCACAATTTACCTGGGTTCTTTTGTTGTATTTCAGGAATGGTCGGCTTTTGGATTTCCTCATAAATATTTTTTGTTATTATTTTATTCGTTACATTATTTTTTAAAAAATCAATTTTTTCTGCTGTTTTTAAAATTTTTCTAAATATTATTGGAATATTTTTGCGGTTAGATACATCAAAAAGTTCATCAAGAAGCTTTTTATCTAATTTGTCACCGAAGTTGAACAAAGTGTTGTATAATTGCTTGATAAATAAAGCGTTACATTTATTTTTAACATTGATTAATCCAAAACCTCCCTTATTTTCGGGCATTTGAATCTGTTGTCTCGGAATTCTGAATGGATGTCCTTTCCACAAAAATATACCAATTTCCTTTTCTATAATTGCTGCATGTTTATTTGGAATGGGGATAATTTGTGCCAGATACCAAAGTTTGCTCAAGGCTATTGTATTTACTAGCCATACTCTTTGGATTACATTTAATGTTCGACCTGTATTGTTTCTAAAAAAATTAATTATTTTATTCACCAAATCATTCCAGTTATCTTGAATAAACGAATTGTAATCTTTTTGCCATACCACGCCTAGTGTTTTAAATTTCTGTTCTACTGAAATGTTAATAAAATAATTTGTATTTTCTGGTAAAATTTTCCCCATTTCCAATACCGAGGATTTTTTATAGTTTAGTTTAGCTGCGGAGGCCAGGCAGAATAGTTTTAAACATTTTTGTATGGCAGTGCCATCTTTGATAAATTCAGTGTAAATTTGGACATCGTCCGCAAACGCTCTGACTTTTAGTCTTTCACCACCTACGTCAATTCCTTGAATTCTTTCATCTAGTAGTCTTAGTAGCGGTTCGATTGCTATTGTGAAGAGAATCATCGAGAGGGGACATCCTTGACGCACAGATGAGTTAATTTTTATCGATTTGGTTAAATAACCATTAATCAAAATTTTTGAATTGGCGCATTTGTATAAATTCTTGACGAGTTCAATTATATTGACCGGAAAGTTCATTTTATATAATACTTTCCATAGATAATCATGATTTACACGATCAAACGCCTTTTCAAAGTCTAAGTTTATTATAATAGCATTTTTATTTTTTTGATTAGCGTATCTTGTTATAATATTTCTTAAAATTGTTGCATTGTTGTAAATATTTCTATTAAGTAGACCTGCTGTCTGTCCTTGATCGATAATATCACTCATGAAGTTTTTGACGCGTAGCGCTAGAATTTTCATTAATATTTTGTAATCTGTGTTTAATAGAGTAATCGGTCTAAAATTTTCTACCGTTTTGGGTGCTATTTTCTTTTGGGCAAGTATGATAATACCTTCAGAAAAAAAGTCGTTTATTTGGGCTGAATTGGTGAAAATTTCGTTGAGTACGCATTTGAAATCTGCATGTATTATTTCCCAGAAATTTAAATAAAACTCATATGTTAAACCGTCGGGTCCTGGGGATTTTTTCTTTTTTACGGCTTCCAGTACAACTTTCAGTTCTTCTTCGTCAATTTCATCTTTCAACGCTTTTTTGTCATTTTCACTAATTTGTTTGTTAACAGCGTTAATTATATTGGCGTTTATATTTGTCGGTTCTCCTTTGTATAGATCCGAATAGTAATTCTCAAATTCCTGAATAACTTCTTTAAAATTGTTAGACGATTCGCCATTGAGTTTTCGAATTTTGTTTATTTGTTTTAATCGACCTTTATGTTTTTCTCTACTAACATTATATACTGACCGTTTTTCTTCTTCGATTACATGTAACTTTGCTCTGACGTTGACACCCTCCAGAAATTCATTTTGTTTTTCCATTATTACTGTTTTAATTTTTTTGATTTTATTAAAGTAATAATCTTTTTGGTTTGTGTTTAGATATAATTTATATAAGTCATCTAGCACTGCATTATAGAATTCCAGTGTGTTTCTTTTTACGCGTGCTTCTTCGATTGCGATATTTTTGAAGAATTTTTTTATTTTAGGTTTGACTATATTTATCCACCATGCGACGTAGGACTTATCTTTTTTCTTTTTTTTTAAATTATCCCAGAGAGTTTTGAATGCGTTTTTGATGTTGTCATTTTGGGTTAATGCTGAATTTAATTTCCAGTACCCTTTACCTACCGTGCTAATCTTTATCTCATTTCTGAGTTTAATTAATATTGCATTATGGTCCGAAAACGGTATGGGTATATTTTCTATGTCAGTTATTTTACATTTCATATTTTTTGAAACGTAAATTCTGTCTAATCGTGAAGCAGAGGTTCCTCTAATGAAGGTATATCCTATTTCCATTGGTTTTCTTAGTGTCCATGCGTCATGTAAGGAGAGGTTTTTAATTACACGATTTAATCCGGCACTTGGAGTATAGTTACCTAGCGCGTCTTTTTTATCCACAATACAATTAAAATCACCACCGAAAAGTAAATTATTATAGTTACGATTTATATGAAAAGCGAGGTCACGTTCAAACAAAAGTTCTCGTTCTGTTTTTGCATTGGTACCTGACGGTGCATAAATATTAAGTATGAGTGTATCTTGCCACATTGCACTAATGATTCTACCATTAGGCGATTTTTGAATATTTTTTAGATCGATTCCAGTTCGGTAAACTATAGCCGTGCCACGTAGATTTTCATCTATGTTTATTATGTAATCATAGCCAAAGAAGAAGCTTAGGTCGTGGTTATTGACTTCTTGCAAAAAAAGGATGTCTACGTCATAGTCTTTTGTAAATTTTTGTAATAAACATTGTGTGTTTTTTGATTTCAGACCGTTAACATTGATTGTTGCGCAGATGGAGATTTTATTTAGGTGATTAGACATAAGAATTAATTATCGATGAGCGGTTGATCAGGGTCGCTCGCAGTGTCTGTTGATTCATCGTGCCTGGAGATCGAGCTTGTTTCAGAATAATTTTCGTCTTCGGAGTTATCCTTGGTAATTAATATTGACTCCTTCTCGATTATTTGTTGAGGCTGACACGCATTTGTTACTGTTTTTTTCCTGACATCGTTGATCGATTCATTTGACGTTTGATTTTTTTTCCTTTTTCTGTTTTTTCTAGTTTTTTTATCAACTTCTATGGAGATTATGTCATCTTCCAGTAATTCTCGGATTTTTTCACCCGTATTCTTGATTTTGTTATTCTCTTGGTTATCTATTTCCGAACGACTTGTTGAAGGAACTTCACTAATTAGGGCAGATTCGACTATTTGCTCGTCCTGTAGTATATCTTCATTTGGTTGAGGTGTGTGCTCACTTTGTAATTCTGGTGATTGATCAGTAGATTGAACAGTTATTGGATTCGACAGGTCTAACGGGTTTGTTTCTGGTTGCAGTGGTTTTGGCATTATCTGCTTATTTATTGTTCCTGTTTCAAATGATTTGCTGGCTATTCTGGCCCAAGTAATAGGTCCTGTCGTTCTATCTGGAGGTAACTGTACTGGTTTTTTTTTTGGGCAATCATTTCTTAAATGGTCCATGGAATTACAAATGGCGCACATTTTAGGTTGTCCGTTATATAATATTAGGGCCTTGTGGCTAGCGATAAATAAGGAGGAAGGAATATGTTGCTTCAACTCGATTCTGACCTGGATGACTCCATTAGGCACTCTGTATCGGTGTTCACCTTGCCAGCATTCTTTAGAAATCGCTTTGACACTTCCAAACTTTTTCATTATTGGTTCAATTTCCTGTTCTGTAATCCCGAAAGGTAGATTGAAGATCCGTACTGTCCGCACTCCATATCCTGCATGTGTAATGTGTACAAGGGCTGTTGTACCATCTGTATAAGTAAAACGAATAGGTGCTGCGTATTTTTCAATAAGTTGATTACATAATTCGTCATTTTTCAGTTGTATAAATACAATTTTTAGATATAAATCAATCTGAATTCCTGCGATTTCTGTCTCATTCAATTTTAAGTTTTCAAATATCCATTCGTGTACTTCATAAGACGACGGTTTTCTACTATTTGTTTCAAATTCACAACGTATAGTATTTTTTCTATAGTTTGATAGATTTTGCATCGCCATTATTTTAAAAGAAAACACCCCTATTAGGGGATATCACACAAGAAGAAATAATTCACAAACAATAAATTAAACAAAAGGCCCAGCTCACGTAAGTGAGCCGTGCACTCTCAAAAAGTTTGTAATTGCACTTATATAACACGTCCGATCTCTACGAAAGGCATAGACGAACTGCGGTCTTTAAAATTATCTACAGAAATCAATAATCAATAAATATAAATATAAATAATAAATAAGTGGTGTCTATTTGTAATTACATAATATAATATAGTAGGATTCTCCTGTGTCAGTATATATAGTAACGGATTACAAAATCCACACACTGCGAGAGTTGTTTTTTTAATGAATTATACAGATCTTAGCTAAATTAATACAAATAAATAAAATCGTAACTTAATTTGTATTTGAACAGTTTTAAAGATTCCTAGAGCGAATTTCCAGTTTTCATCAGTTTTCTCTGTTTATGTTTTTGTACCTATCTATTTATACATTTAATAAAATGTCTGTGTGTTTGTTCCAGATAATCTTCGAAACGACTGGACCGATTTTGATTGGACTTGCACTGGCAAATAGCTGATGTATATAAAAGTAACTTAGACTACTTTCATTTTAGAAAAAGATTTGAATTTAAAAAGAATTAGGGTTCCACGCAAAAAAAATTCCACGCGGACGAAGTCGCCAGTAAAAATCTTGTGAGTTTTCTTTTGAGTATTTTTGTAGTATTTGTTTTTTTATTATTTATCCCTTTTTCATTAAAATTGTTTTTTCGAGTAAAAAGCCGACTGAGAAATATTCTGAAGACGCGTTCTTCTGCCTTCTATTTAGATCAAACAAGAGAACAAAACTGCAGATACCCAGTTGTTCCGTTACAAGGGTATTTATCAGTATGTATATTATTCAATAAGGAAGGTTTATAATATTATACATAGTTAACATACATTTAAATGTTATTTTGTTGAAAATTAGGTCAAATAAGTTTATAATAATGCACACTGTCTGCAAATGTATAATTTTCAATTTAAACATTATGAAACGTAATATTGTCTTTGAAAGAGTATAATTTTTTGTAAGCAGAAGTTAAAATATAATTATTTAATAACACGAGAATGAATAGAAAAATAAAAGGAGCAAAATGCACTCGTTAGACGTTACTTTATCAAGAAGCAAGTGAGTTAAAAAAAAAATATAAAAGTTCATGTCCTATACACAATACAAAAATACCTACTCGTAAGTCGTACATACAGAGTGTTCGAAATGAGAATGTAGAACATAATTCAGGTAAGTAATTTCTTTTTGGGCCAAACGAACGATCTGTATGGTGTTTTTTATTGAAGTCAGGGACTACGTTGTGCTGCACCGCCGGAATATGATCAGACCCAAGTGTAAATATTTACGGCAGTTTTGGCGCATTAACATTGTCTTTTCCAAATAGGACTAAGAAGTACGTTTCTGGCATATTCCTAGTTGTAAGCCTAATATGAGAGCATTGTCAGAAATTGATGGCGAAAGAACGGCTGGATTTTTATTTTAAAAAAATATTTCCGAAATTATGAAAATTATAAATCAATCTTTTTACAAAACTTTCTTAAAAAAATAAATAGAATAATAAATAATCTGTTATGATATATCCTTATAATACAAAAAAAAAAAAAACAATGGTGTAGCCTATATCTCTTCTGAGCATGCACCAATTTTCCCCAAAAAGAATAGTGCTCTTCATATTTACTTATAAAATGTCCTTCTAAAATTTTGTTTCACACCGCTCAGATGTCTGACCTGACAAACAAACAAACAGAGATGCACAGATTTTTCCAAAAATATGTATTTTGAACTCGGGGTAAGTACCTCAAAACTAAAAACTAATTTAAAATTTAATTTTGAAAAGTAAATCAGTACCCACTTTTCCCGACTTGTGCATTTGGAATGGTAAAACATCTAAAAACTCGATCTTGCCCGTATCTACCTACATTGTATTTTGAGTTCCATAAAAAATCTATTAAGAAAAATATTTTAAACTGTTATAACTTTTTTTATATTTTACTACTTATGTATTATTTTTTTGTTTTAATTTCTTTAAACTATTTTCTCAGTTGATGGAAGCAAAGGCGATGAATTTTTATTTTTGGTTTATTTAGGGAGCTCGCTTATAGCGAGTGTAACAGATAGACCCAAGCCGAAAATTATGAATGAGATTACTTCTTTTAATACGTCATTGTGTAAATTTTTGATATGTTGGTTCGCGCAACGACGAAATAATTCTCCAAATACTTATCTCTCTTTTTTATTTATTCATTCATAGATTTTTGACATATTTATTTTCTATCGTAATTAATATTTAATTAACAGAAGTGTTTTTATCGCTTTAAAATGCATAAAGCTGATATTACTATTCGTTCTAAATATTTAGTATTATTAAAATATACACACAGTTTTCATGCTGTTTGGGAACTGTGTTTCCGTTTATGGGTTATCTTTTATGTTAATTTTTTAAAAAGCATCGGTTTTCTTTCAAAATGCCAGCCCAATATTCGTAACCTATTTATGTCACTCTTTACAAGAGATTGGGAAAATACTGCGCATTTCTAAAGATATTGAGAATGACTTGTTTCGTAAATTTAATATTTACGATATTTAGTTTTAAATTAAGAAGCTATTTAAAAACTTTGTAAATTACATAATATGATTCTGAAAAAAATTAACATAATATGTTTAAATTTTCATTACGTATTTTAAATTAATAATAGAATATTTTTTACAGTATTTCTGCAAAATTATCTGATTAGAAGATTTATACCAAAACATAGAACATACAAAATAATCTACACATAGGTTCTAAGTAAATCTATGTAGTGTTTTCATGCTCCGATGCTTATGTTTATGTGCCAATCTCAAGGTACGTTACATCCGTCTACTGTTTCTTACAACGTCTGCTAAAATATACGATGTCTAAGATAACTATGGGAAAAAAGAAAAATATAGTTTGCTTTTAGTTATGATGACAAGTTAAATAAATTTTAAAAAATCTTACCTTTGGCACAGTCTTAAAGCTAGCCTAAGCTGTTAATGCATTATAATAATTATCTTTTTAAATCTCGCTTCTGCTAATTTTGGCAAAATTACGCTACAAAAAAGTACTTGTACTTTACAGTTAATCTGTATTAATATTATAAAACACGTATGCCGTCAATTCATCGCACGACAACCTATATAGCCGGCAATTCGTCGCACGACAATTCATCGCTACGACAATTTTCATAAAATATTTTTTTTCATGGTTTTCACTGACTTTTCTAAACTTACATGTAAATAGCCCTTACTAACGACTACTAAGAAACAATTTTTATTTCTTTAAAATTGTATACAATTTTAGGCTGCAGGATTAATACGCAGTGAATTCATTTATTTTATTTTTACGGTAATAATAGTTATACATTTATTTTTGTACAATTTTTATAATAATTTTTTCGATATATTTTTTCACTTTACTTGTTCATTACCTGTGTTTTTCGTATATATACAATATTTTATTGTTGTTTTTTGTCAATATAAAAAAAAATAGTGAAGGGGTTTAGCAATTACTTAAAGGCTCGTTCTCATATAACTAAAATTTTAAAAAAATCGCGAAGCTATATAATCGGACATTCTTATGTCAAGATGTGGTGTGCCTCAAGGAAGCATAATGGGTCCTTCAATTTTTAATTTATATGTCAATAGTTTGCAACTTATTGTAGAACATTCGACTGTATTTCAGTATGCTGATGATACACAAATTTATATGACTTTTCCGAAATCAAGAATTTGTTCCTCTGTTAATAAGATTAATTGTGAAATTAGTAATGTAGAATCATTGTATAAAGCTGAACTGCAAGGTATTGCATCTAGATTTAATTTAAGTGTGTTTGGTGTAAATAATGTTCCGCATATACAAGTGGGGGAAACACACATTGCGTGTTCGAATACGGTTAAGAACTTAGGGGTTGTAATAGATTCTGAGTTAAATTGGGACCAACGTGTAAAAAATTTATGTCAGAGAGCTTACTCAAAGTTAAAATATTTATATATAAATTTAAAAATTTACTTAGTGAGCCTATAAAATTAAAATTTATAGCTTCTCTTGTGCTATCCATATTTGCATAATATGCTGAAGTAGTGTATCACGGTATTACTTTTAACTCAGATATAAATCCAAAAAGGTGCAAAATTCCTGCATTCGCTACGTATACAATGTTAATCGCAGGTTACATATGACACCAATTTTAAAAGAACATAACTTATTAAACATGGAACATACTAGAATATTTCATATTGCACAATGTTTTAAAAACGCAACAACCGTCGTTATATTCCAATACTTAAATGGCATACAAAAATATCATACTTTATGACACGAGAAACTGCATAGACTTGAAAATAACTTTAACTAAAACGGCAGTACGTAAAACATCTCTTTTTGTATGTGGTTCGAAAATTTAGAATGGTTTGCCATCTGAACTGAGAGTGTGTAATATGAAATCTCTAAAAAAGAAATTAATGATTTATATGCTAACGTGTAATTTGAATGAAAGTTGAATGCTATTTACCAAATTCATAATTAATTTTAGCTCTGTTGTATATTTTATATTTAACTTTGTTTTATATCTACAAATTTATTATATATTTTTGCTTAAGCTTTGATTTATTGCTATTATTTTGTTATTTGTATGCATGTTTTTATTGAAAAAGAGCAGACGTTGACAGCCAGTCAAAGGCTATTGTCTGTACCTAGATAAAGATATTATTATTATTATAATCTTTTACTTTCCTTGTTTGTAAGCTGTATTTTTGGTATATGTAGAATATTTTATGAAAATTTTACTGGATCATTACCTGCGGTTTATTTTTTATAAGCTATGTAATGCATATTATTAAAAAAATCATGTCATAGCCTTAAATTTTCTAGTCTTAAATACGGTATTAAAATAGTGATTAGCGATAAATTCCTGTTACGAGAATTGTCGTTCCGATAAATTGTTCCGCGATAAACTCGCTGATATGAGATGCCGTGCGATGTAGCGCGCGATGAACTGGCGTAGAACCTATAAAGAGGTAAAGTTTGGATGTAGGAGGTAAACCGATTTCAAATTTTTTTCACCAATATTTAGAATGGATCTTCAGGATGGACACATGCTGTTATCGTGTTAAAAAAAAGCGCTTTTGGCGGAGATCAATTTTGCACCAAAGGCTCTTGTTAACGACCGTTTTAGTTAACGGGTAATTGGGCAGACGTGAAAAGGTTACCTTTGTACACGATCCGCTAATATAACGTGAGCGCGTCCGTTGTTATCGATATCACTTCTCTACTCGAAGGGCGAAGAAGTGCAAGTACATTATATCGAGCGCAATGAAAAAGCTTATTCTAGCCTACCTACTATTTATACAAAAAACAGCAGCTACCTAAAAAAGGAGGAAGCTATGGGTTCATCCTATTTTATTAGAGGATTTAAAGGAAGACCATATCAATATCAATTTTAAACTCCATATTCACAATGAGCAGCACAAGGTAGGTAGGTATAGGTAAAAACGTGCGCGCACATCTGTCGTCGTCGACAGACTTCTATGAAATGATGTGGTCTACTGCATCGGACCGACCGCCGTCGCGCCGAGGGGCGACCTGCGGGTATCCGTTGAGTTTTGTTGCAACGTTTACATGCCCGTCGCGTTATCAAACAGCCGCACTAACCCATTGAACACTGTGAGTTGGCCCGTCGCTCGTCATAAAAATTGGGCCGTTTTCCGTTGTCGTTAACAAGAGGCCTAATTCGACGAAAAAACGGTGGTAATCTACAAACTCCGGCGAAGCCAAACAAGCCGCTAGTAGTCAATAAATCTCAGTTAAAATTGATACGATAGTTTTAAAATCTATCAAATAATTCATTTGAATGTCTTAGTTAATCATCTAAAATGTAATTATCGGGTTCGCAATATTATGGGTAATTAAATATGACACATCTTCATTTTAGCAAGACTGAAGATTCTTCAGTCTTGCTAAATTTAGACTTTTGTAGCTGCATATATACAATATACATACCTACCTACTATTATACTTTATGATTGTTCGCATATGTAAGAACACGTGAATAACAATGTCATATTGTGTAATATTATAAATTGGTCCGATGTCTTGACCGACAACCAGCTATCTTTAAGATTGTCAACGTGTAGATATCAAATCCCATCAACCAAAATTCGTGTAACAGTGAAGTGGTGGAATATCAACTGACGATGTGAAGTTGTGATAGGCTCTCAAACTAAAAGGGTTACTGAGGTAAGAATCTTGAATGAACATACATATACTTTACACATACAAACATTTCGATCCGTACCATACTTAAATAACATTTTTTTGTCCTTCATCCCGAATGCATGACATTTCTAGAATTTAAATAAAGTATAAAACCTTCTGTTATCTGGTAGTGCTGTCACATGTGGGCAATTTCAATGATATTAGGTTGGGCAACAAGTTATTTGAAATGCTAATTTGACAGTGATTTAGGATTATCACCACCTAACAATTTTTAATTCCTATATTTACAGTGAAAAGATCGTTATTAAGTTTAACATTGAAAAATGCTCTGAAAAATACGGAGCGTGTACATAAAACATGTATTCACAAACTAACCAACATTTTAATACAACATTATTTTTTAACAAGACCAATTTAAAATTCGAAATGCTTCCATTATGATGTCGGTTAATGAAAAAAAATTAGATAATTTTAAACAATCCACATCATTATCTTAAGAAAACAATTCCTCTAGATTGGCCACATTTTAATAAAAGACCCTCAAGACGTTACAAGGTAGCTTTATAATGATAGACCACAAAGACAGGAAAAAAGGACGATCAGTTAATAACTGGAGACGCAGTGTTTTGTCAGAAATTGGCAGTATGCAATACATGTAGCAAGAGTTACAGGCTCCATCAAAAAAATCATAAATACGGTTTAAATTCTTCTTCGAATCCATATGCTAAAAATATCGATAAATACCACAACACAAATGACAAACAACTAACGAAATTTTAAAATGCACTGAAAATGAAAAAAAATATTTTATAATTTAGGCTCATACTTATAAAGGTGAGAGTCGCAACACTTACAATAGTTTATTAGCCACGAGTCGTGTTTTATAATTTTAAATACAAATTATTATTTTTTTTTCATTTTTAGTAGGTACAACTCAAAAGAAGCTTGTCTTAAATTTTTTAAATTATATTTTATTTTCATATTCTTAGACATCCAGTTCTTTTTATTACTAAAACATTTATTAATTAATTATTTAAAAAAAATAATTAATGATGATAAAAAAATACAAAATACTTACACAATACGTAAATAAGTTGAAATAAAGTTTGTCATTTATATTAGATGCTTTATAGATTTGTCTCAAAAAGGAGTAGAGTAAAAGCTGTATAGGATTAATGATTGATACTGTTACAATAGCTATCAGAATATTAACGAGGCAGACATCATTCAAATTTCAATTTAAAAAAATCAAAATGGCATTAGATATTCAAAGAAACCTTTCAAAGACTTCAATGCGGGCTTAGTATGTACATAATAAAAAACTAACTGGACATTGAGAAAATCGCTATTCATACTGTTGACATGATTAAAAATGTATTACAATAAGCCTGCACTGCTTTACAGTAACCTTATGTTAACTTTTCAGATATTGCAGATTTTTTATTTTTAAAACTTTTTGTCAGCTTCACTTGTTAGTGTCAGATCTTGTATTCCAATTAGGAAATCAGTGGGTGGGGGTGTTTTGGTTCATCTGCTTCGAAGACCAACCTCTGTACTCGAAGAAGTCTTAGCCAGGCCAGAAAAAGGAGTCGAAAATAATTTTTAAGCGGGAAGGGAGAGATTTGGAGGTTTGCGAAGAAAAAAATTGTGGGACACTCACCATCGTATTCAGCGACCTCGAAAACGGGGAGGGGAGTTCTAGATTGGCGCTCTCGACTACGACGCAAATAGTGTAAGTACTTTAAGGCAAATACACTAATAAATGGAGTTGTTACATAATGAAAACACAACAAAACTTTGTTGTGATTGTTATTTTTTGTAGTTTCCTGTCATAAAGCTCATAGTATTGTTTAGTAATAAATATCTTAAAAGGTAGAATTTGAACATTTATTCAATATTTTTTATGGTTTTCAACACCGCAAAGTTAACATACTCTTACAATATTTTTTAAGTGAACCAGCAGAGCAGAGATTCTGAAACTGATTTTGTTTGCAATAAAGCAATACAAAGTAGGTATATGTACAGAGTATCCACCGGCATTATTTTAAATATTCTGTTTTTTTTTTCACCTGAGGTGATATCAAGTGTAAAATGGTGTAGTGTAACATTTGGGTTCCTCCCTAATTATTTCTTACAGAACAACTGATATTTAAAATATTATATATTTTCAGGATAATTCAAAAGTAAACATGTTTGTTGCTATTATTGCTGTTAAAATATTTACTGTAATGAAATGCCACGAAAATGACGCAAAGTTGTAATCATGCTTCTGGATCAACTGTCAATATTTTATCATTCCAACCCACAAGTGGGGAATGGTACTAGTTTAGGTTAAAAATCACTTTTCAAAAATTTTACAATATATTTCCGTTTTGAGGTCTCCCGAATCCAAAAAACATATTTTTGAAAAAAACTCTGTGCGTCTGTTAGTCTGTTTGTCTGTGAACACGATACAGGTCAAACGGATGAGCGGATTGAAATCAAATTTTGGGAGGATGTTTAGTATGCAAATATGAAGAGCTCTATTGTTTTTGGGAAAATCGGCGCATGCGCAGAAAATATTATGTCATAACGGTGTTTTTTATATTATAATGATATACTTTTTATAACGGCTTATTATTCTATTTATTTTTTCAAGAAAGTTTAGTAAAAAAATGTTTTTTCTAAACTTTATAGTTTCGGAAATATTTTGAAAATAAAAAAAAATCCGCCCGTCTTTTGTTTTATGGATCTGTCAGAAATAAACTAGTTCGGCATGCTTTGATTAATTTGTACATGACGTGGAACATATTATGTAGGTAACCATGGCAACGAATAGCAAATATCATATTGAATACTAGCGTCACACGATATCATAAATTTTATTTTCTTTATTATATTCAAATGCCAACATTTTTGAAGTTGGAATGGTCCCGTCGCCCAATTGACTGGAATTTTTTAGGTTATAATCATATGTAGCTATCATCTTATTCAAATTTTAGTGTTTAGCACCGGGAACTTTGTTTTTGTAGCCAGCAACTTTTTTCCTACAATTTATAGTAGGTACATGAAGGGTGCCCAACTGAACCCTATCAGCGGGCTGTATCTCCTGAACCGTAATAGGTAGAGAGTTGAAATTTTCAAAGTGTATATTTCTATTTATATTACCGCTATAGCAATAAATAATGAAAAACCAAATGGCGAATTGCAAAATAGCCGATATGCGAATTAGAAAAAAATGTCAGATTAAGCTGATATTAAGCAAGCGTTATCAGACCTATTAACATTATACGAAAATGAAACAAAAAAGACGGCGAATTTCAAAATGGTCTCTTTACGAATTAAAGAAACCGACGAGAGGTGTCGTGGAACACCCGGTTGGGACGAAGTTCTTTTCGCTATTTATTATGTAGGTATCATATAATTTTTTTACTAATTTGACTGATAAATTATTAGAAAATTTTATCTAAAATATAATATGATTATTAAACAAAAATTAGTCGTGTGATTTGCAACTCTGAAAAATATAAAAATAACATTTGTTGCGTAGCGGGAATCGAACCCGGGACACCCGCATGGCAGATGAGTATTCTACCACTGAACCATAGGCCTTGCCTAGATATAGCTATTTATATGGGTTTAATAACAAATGGCGAAGTTAGAAAGTGTTGCATTTCACAAAATATTAATATCAAAAAACCGATTAATGTTTGAAATGGCCTTCGTTTTTGAACAAATCCAATTTTAAGACAGAACAAACTTTAAATGTCCATGACACACAAAAAGTGCGTGATGTATTAGGCAAAATCGTAACAGCGTTTATTTCTGTTTTTTATGTATAAAAAACTATTTGCGCAAATTCTGTAATACGAAATATATGTAAAATTTTCAAACCGATCTGATTTAAAGAGAGCGAATTATAAGCGAAAAACTTTTTTGTTTTTAATTTGCTCCCCTTTGGGACCAAAAATCTAAAATCCAACTCGGTTAGGATCTGCCCCATGCCCTATAATCTATATTATAAGTGTGCCTTTCAACTTTCTATGTCTACGGACAGACATACAATAGGTAATTACATATTATGTAGATTTTCGTTACAGATATTCTTACGCTTTTTTGTTTACGCTTTTTTTCTAGCCCTTTCCATTTATATCTATAACGTCTCATAAGGAACTTAGTTCCAAAAATCTCCGATTAAGCTGATATTGGGCATGCGTGGTCAGTCCTATTAAAATTACATGGGAATGAAAAATAAAATCACAACGGCAAATTTCAAAATGGCCGCCATGTAAATTAAAAAAAAATCCGAGTAAGCTGGTATTGTTCATGGGTGTAAAATGTACATAAGTAGTGATATATCTTGTACGATGGTATGGAACTCTTCGTGTGCGAGTCCGACTCGCACTTGACCGGATTTTTTATAATGTTAATGCTATAGCTGCCGGGATACAAATTTAATACACAGATATAGAGTGGCTTTTCCCTGTAAGAGTGTTATACTAATATTATTATAAACGGGTATAATATTATTATATCATATACCACTTTTGAGCAAAACACTTAAACTTTCATACGAAATTTAAACTATAGAAAAATAAAAACCGTATGCAAATCAGTTCAATAGTTCTGAGTTGCTTAGCGGAGGCTTTATTTTATCTTATGTACGAATTTTTACATTATTTATATATTATGTGAACTATAATCTATATATTTTTCATAAATATTAATATTATATTGTTTACTGATGGAAGAAGGAAAATTAAATTTAACTATGAATATATTATAAGAAATATTAAAGTATTTAGTGAAATATTATAACAGCATTTATATTGTAAAATGTGAGTAGTGAATAATAATTTTCTTTCTAAATACCTAACTTTGTAACTTTTCAACGTGATTGCTGTTATAGTATTTCACTATACTTTAAATAAATATGTATTTGAGAGTTTAATTAAAAATTAATTTTCCCTTTTTAGTACTTTTCATTAAAAGTTTTTTTTGCAAAATGTCAAAGCTCTAAACATACACCTAGTCGAAATTTTGATTACAATATTTGACATGCTAATATACTAACGGGTGAAGATGAATAAAAGCTTCCTTTTTCCATATAAAAATTTTTTGGCCTTTGTTCGTAAAAACAGCCATTAGCATTAAAATCTTGTTAAAAACTAAAAAAACCCTTGATATTTGCTTGTAAAATGTAAGAAATCCTCTTTATTTGTGTTGAACAGTTGCGTTAATTTGCCTTCTATGTACCTATATTATATACTTGACGTAACTTCATGCCTAGTGAGTTTACAAGAGGTGTAAATGACAATTTTGTTTCGAATAGAAAAAAATATTGAACCAGTTGGAGTGTGCAAGGAACTCAAGGATTACAAGGCGCGAAATTTCGCATATCACATCTAGGCGTTACAATACGAAAATCGGTGCATATTTTTAGAGAAACTTTGAGCTTAATAATATATTTAATTCATTTATTTAATATCAGGTAGAAAATCGGGAAGTTAAAAATGCGCTTTGATTGAAGATCCTATTTTATTGTAAAAAATCGCATGTATTTAAACCGTAATAAGAGTCAGTGGTTTTTATTTTCTAAATTACGTCGTTTCGTCGCCTTATCGTGATTTCCTCAAGTTAGTAATGTAAACAAACATGCAGTTTTGCAGTTTGTAATATTATTTAAATAAAATTTACATCTTGTAAACGGAAATATTTTATTTATAATCTAACTTATACAGTACAAGAAGAAAATAATTTAATCTATAAAATTGTTTCAGTTTTTCTATATAATAATAGTAAGTTTAATATTTTTTATGTACTATATTTAACTATGTAATTAAATATAAAGATGGTGTTTGTTTACAGTACCTACTTGAGGAAATCACAATAAAGTAACGAAACGTCGAACATTAGTAGATGACAAATCCTAGACTTTTATTTTACTGCAGTTCAAGTAACTGCAGTTCTGATAATAATTTCAAATTAAGAAGAGAACCAGTTCACATCATATTTTATATTAGTCATTTTTCAGAAGCATCTTGTAGTTAGTTTTTTTTCCATGAAAATTAGTTTGCGTGGTGCAATGACCGAGGCAGTTTTTCTATATTAAAAAAAATAGTCATTTACTTCTTGCAAACTCAATCCCTATACACACCGTGCATGTGTATGCTTTTTGTTTGTTAGTATGCGTTAATAGACATTGCTTTCATCCCGTTCCATGAATTTAACTTGCAGCTTACTGAAAACTTTAATGCTTACTCAGACATCGAACTTTACACTGCTTTAATTATTGACCGGCGCTGAATAATTCATGTGCTCGAAATGTACGACCGTGTCTTAACAAATGGAGAACATGCATGGTTACGTAGATTGACCACAAGAAATACAGATTATTATGAAATAAGATTTATTTTCTCCAACTGCGATGATATCGCACAGTTTATTTTAAAATATTTTACAATAAATACAGTTATTATGTTATTTCATGTTAATTATAATGCAGAGAATAAAAAAAAAACCTTGAATTCTCGTACCGGATCATTGCACAGCACAAGCAAAAAATGTATGCTTTGGGTTTCAATATTCTAGAAATCTATAGATCTATAGATCTTTATTATTTTAACGTTTTGTTAATTGATAAAAAACATAAATCTTTTAGACGTGGGTCTAAAATTTACGTTAGACCTAGGAGGCTGTCAAATTCTTCTTCGGTCTCTGCCTCTAAACATATTTTTAATAACATAAATATGTTCTGTATTTTAAGATATGTTCACTATCATGATAGTGAATGTAATTATATCAATAATAGTCCAATCATTTGGACGACGGAATCAATTAAACTTCCAAAATACTGACATTTGACACAACATAGAAAAATAAATGAAATTTATACTAGGGGCTAGTTAAATATCATGATGTTTGGTGTCAACTCACTTATTACTTCAGAACAAAAGAATAACTGATATTTCTATTTTTAATATATTTTTAATATATGTACCTATTTACAAAAATATAAAATTTAGAGAAATGTCTTTTTTGTAAGACTTTGTTTCAAAATTGAACAAAATAATGAAAAGGTATTACAAAACAGTCGAAGAGATTTTTTTAAAATATATTTTTTGGATTCTGTGAAGCTCAAAATGAAAAATATATAAAATTCTGAATAGTGAATTGTGACCTAAATTAGTATTATTCACCAGAGTTATAGAACTGCTAACTATCAAAAGATTCTCAGTGATGATTCTTAATGAAATTAAAAAAAAAGGATTTTTCATTAAATATTATTTTATTAAACAAACAATTGTAAATTAAATTAACAGTCCTCTTAACTTAATTAGAGTTCGGCCTAAATGTTTAGTATAATGTAAGCGATATTCGGATGGTACCGAAACCGAGATACAAATAACTTACATAAGCAGCGGTCATTTAATGAGATGAAGAATAGAAAAAAATTACATGTGGGCTTAATCGCTTAACTGTTAGTAAATCAATTTCCCCTTTGACTTGATTAGAATTGATTATTATGTATAAGAAAAGAAAGAAAAATTAGTAGTTATTTCCGAAACTAAAATGAAAAGTAAGTATACTTACACGTTAGTTACGTAAGAAGAAGAGAAAAGAAAAATTAATATTTATAATTATTACGATCCCATTATCGAAGAATATACTTAGATATAGAAAAACCCTGGAGGATCCCAAGGAATGACAACATCGATCAAACTGAATTTGAAATAACTTTCTTCATCAAGCATCTACCGTGACTCCAAACCAATTTTTTTTTCGTATTCACATCTTATTATGAAAATACACTTTCTAAACTTTTTTCATCGTCAAATAATGCTTTTATTGTTGTAAACGCATTTATTTTCATTTTCACAGAGAACTATGATGACTAGCTGATCAGTTCAAAATGTTCACTGATTATGAATTGCACAAATATAGCCATCAACGAATCAACGATCGAAAGTTATAATTATTACCAATTAAGTTTTTTGATTGTTGTTGTTACGATTATAAATCTAGCATCTGTGACGCAATATCACAATTTATAATGCTCAAAGACCTAAACTAACGGAAATATCAAAAAAAAAAAAAAACAACAACCTCCTAACCAAAACGTTGTATAATAGAGGTTATATAATTTTTGTCAGTGAGGCATGTATGTGTTTTATAAAACTATTGACTTCATATGTTTAATCTTAAACTCACTAAAATTTTTAAATAATTGAAAAATGGGAAATGTCTTTAATTCTTTACTGGTTGATGGATTTAAGTTGATAGTAAAACTTTAATAGGAATTGAAGATGCTTCGTCTGACAAATAGTATAATCATCACGATATTACTTTACAATTCAAAAAGTTTAATCGTAACTTTCAGAAGTGTTTGCTTCCCAGAGTTTCTGCACGTTTATTATAACGCTATACAGACAAGTCTTGATATGAAATACAAAACTCAAGTACAAGGGTTTCTAGAATAAAATAACAACGTTGCAAAACCACACACATGCTTTGTGCCAAGTAATGACTACAGACAATTGATTTCCGACACTATGAATATTACATTAAGAAACAAGTTTCACAGTAGTAGGTTTCTGAACGCACCTTACCTATGTACAAAATAATGCGTATTTTATAAAATTCCTTCTGCCAATTATATTCTGTTAGTGATTATTTTTAAACGAGTAAAAATGTAAAATATATTGTCTTTAAGAATAAGGATCATTTATAAAATATTTTAATCTTAATTAGTATTGTTTTAGATGTAATAATCTATTTGTTTGTTACTCAACGTCGTCTCAACGTCACAACGGACCTAATAGCAGTTTAAATATCTAGAACGCGAATACAGTTATCATGCACGAGTTATGACGTTATGGAAAAACGAACGATCACCGAGATTTACGTTACAATTACGTTCGAGATACACACTACATTTTTTTGACGTACCTCTATAAAATAGCTAATTTTCAAATCATAACAAGTATATCTTTAATATTTTTGACAGCTCTATGTGTAGCAATTTGCAGTTTGGGTTGTTTACAAAAACTTCGCCTTAGTGTTTAATGGTCTCTTTTGAAAATTGCTGTTGGATACATAAGATAGCATTTATTTCTTTTAGTTCACAACGCTAGTGTTAAATTTATTATTTCACACCATTATACGCAGCTATTTTATAGGGAGTGTGCAAAAACGAAATTTTATATGCTGGTAATTTGGGAACCGGATTAATACATAGCTTTCATACCCTGACCGATTTAGTAGTTCCCGAAGGATTTGTGTTTCATGTATTTTTCATATGAATGAAATTGACATTCCCTCAAGCCCAGATAAATATGAAACACTTGAAAATTTGTTTCCCCATCAAGGTGTCAAACAAACCAGATTTAGAGACAGAACCTGCTTATTTATGTATATTTTTGAAGTTATACTTCTTCCTTTGGCGCGTTACAAAATAAAATGAAAATGAATTTTTACAATGCGCGCGCACAATGTAACATCAAAACTTGCAAGGCAAAGCTACTAGCAGAAAAAAGCAGCTACCGACAAAATAGAAGCTACCACGAAAATTGAGGTAGAAAACCATGTATTTTTAGATCCTATATGATATTATAATCTACCGACTATCAGCATAATGCATATATCTATATTATAATATAAATGCATCCATTGCTAGTGTACATATACGTACGTACGTAACGTTTATTGGCAGCATAGTAAATTTCCATAACCTCAGAGTACAAGAATTATTATAGACGAGCAGTAACATGGCGGCATTGGGGCTTGACATAGCGTAGCATGGAATCATAGACTAACGTAGCGTAGCTGAGAACACATTACAACAAGCGACCTTTAATAAAGGCTATATGCTTATATGTTTAGATATACTCAAGAGTTGTGCGTATATACAGAATGAACACTAATTTTCTGAATATATAATAAAGAAAATATTAAAATATATGCTTTATATTACTTCGTAAATACGCTATAACTTTAAAAAATACATGTTCTTTGCGCGGTTTCATTTAGTTCCTATTTTATTTCTTTTAGGTTAAGAATATAAAAGTTTTAAATTTTCGTTTAATTTATGAGTATATTATGGCCAAAATTCCAAAGTTAAAATATCTAGCCATGTAAACTGAGAGTAGGTTGAAATTTCTAACCAAGAATACATATTTTTTTATTTATATTTGCAACATATATCTTTGTTATGGAAAATATAAATAGCTTAAATTAAGTCTAAATTCAATTCTCAAACGTATAGAGTAGATTAAAATTTAGAGACCTTGGACAAATTAAACAGTTAATAAGAAAGCATAATATGAAAAAATCGAAATCTGCCTTTGACAAGCTGAAATGTACTTGCTGCTGGAAACACTTATATAATATGGTTGTTATAGATTGGTTAACAATAGGTGTAATAACATGGTGTGCATCATTTGAAAACTCTCAAAGCTAAGACAAACTCAGTAACAACGGTATGAAGGTTGTTCTGTGCATATTTCAGAATAATTGATCCACCAACTGAGAATATATCACCTCGGCCACAATGAACTTCCACAAATGAGACAACGAATCATTTATGTATGATATGTGACTTAGGGTTCCTTACATTTAGTTTTTGTAAGGTGATTTTTGAATCAGCCTATATTTTATTTACCAAATATTCTGCTATTACTTACGTTTCATTATGTCATCTGTTATATGTCATCAAGTCATAGTCGGGTGTTAAAAAAAAGGGTACCTAAACGCTTCGAAAAATATCATAAGTAGAGAATATTCAGATTTAAATTAATTATTTATATTATTTTTATATCAATATTTATATGTATTTATATTAGTTTACCTCTTAAAGAATACAAAAATCGACTAAGTACAAGCTATACTTGGCAGAATTAAGTGTTCCTTGACATCAATCAGCGACATGTGTGTTCTATAACCAAATTTTGGTTTTGCAGTTGTAGAAAAATATACCTATAACTCTATTATTTATTTTTAATCTTGATAATTTTTTTGTTCCTTTCAGGCTTTAATTTTTTTACTAAAAGAATATTTAATTCAATAAAGAATAAATTTTAAAAAAACACATCATATACTAAGATATATAGGTAGGTATTCAAATTTAAATAAAACTATCGACCAATTTTTTCAGACTGTATATTGACAAAAAATTATAAAATTATAAATCAATAGATGACGTTTCGGTCCGGATTTGGATTTTCTTCGGAAATAATCTAAAAAATATAAAAATGAATTAGTAGAAAATAAGTAGTGTAAGAAAGGCGTAGTGCACCTACTGTACAGTGTACACAAGCTGTGGTATTTCTGTGTGTGTAGCTGTGCCTTCCCACGTGACATGCGTCTGACCAATGACACGAGGGGACGCGTGGAACCAGCCAACACGGGAAAGACATGGACACACGCGGTGGTTAGTAGCCATCAGACGATGAATAGACAAAGCGGATGACGCTTGTAATAAAAGATGTGAAGAAGTGTGAAAGAATTAAATAAAATATATTACAAATTGAATGATAATTTATTAATAATTGTTGTGTCTTATCTAGTCGCTAACAGTAGATACTAATTCATTTTTATATTTTTTAGATTATTTCTGAAGAAAATCCAAATCCGGACCGTTTCGGTCATCTATTGAATTATAATTTTATAATATTTTGTCAATATAGAGTCTGAAAAAATTGGTCGATAATTTTATTTAGTTAAAGAATTATATTAAGACGTTAATCTAACCTTCATATTGTTGAATTTGTTATTCAATATATTTCATGAAAAAATTAAAAAAAAAATATTTCTAACAACTTATTGCGCATAATATTTTTTGTTCTCTTGAAGCTTTCAAACTGTTAAAAAAGATATTAAATATAATAAGGAATTAATTAAAAAAATAAAAGTAAAAACATAAAGACACCTTCACCCAACATGAGGCTCGCCCCCAGCATCTCGAGACTACGAATCTAATGTTATACCACTGAGATACGCATCGGTACCGCAGATGACGATATTCCGGTATATTAATTTGAATTTATTCAAAAATTTACAATTAGTGTGATTCAAATGATTTATAACAGTTAATCGCGGTGGAATTTTTCAATCCTAATAATTTTCATTCAATTTACACCTAATTTCCAGTATTCATGATTTTTTCAGATTTTTTGACAGATCCCTTAGGATTAAAAATTCCTGCAGCTATTTTTAAGCTTTTTTCCAAAAATCATTAAAAAACGAAAAAAAATACAACAAATATATTGTTGAATTCGTGTTTCCACAAGCTTTCATTTGACACTCTACACGATGCCCTCAATTTTTTTTTCCTTTCCCATTTCACCCTCCGAAATTAACGCCCAGAATCGATATTTAACTTTTTATAATTCACGTCTATGTTTAATGCTAAACTTTAAATTTAAAGAAATTATAGCCTGTGACAAACGGACGAACAGACGGACACCGAAGTGCACGGAACACTAAAAGAGAATTTAAAAAAAGGTTTTTTTTCCGAAACTGAGATAGAAACACGTTATTTGACATGAATGTTCTTTATCAGAATCATTCGATGACTTTTCAGATTCCTAATGGGTAGAAATAAGAGTGAAAAATGGGGAAATTTTGAAAGCTCTTAATATATAAACTTAAAATTCAGGAATATGTTCTTAAAAAATTTGTAACGTTAGTTTTCGAAAATACCACCCTAACTTTTGAACAAGTATCTTTATCTTAGTTTAATTTTAACGGTAAACCAGTAGGTAACGAACTTCACATAACACAAATATTTTGCCGAACAGAATGTTAAATATGTATTGGATAATAAATTTAGTTTGTCGCGTGTTCCATAATATGTGCATATTTAATTTATTGTGCAATAAAGCTTAGGTTTCACTTAAATGTTATTAACTGGTTTTGTCCTATGCACAATTTTTAACAAAGAATAAATAAAAGTCTTATATAGAGATAAAAAACATGAATATTTTTGCTCGTTGAGCGTCAAGTTTTACTATTTGTTTTCGATACCCTAATATCAGGCAGGTGTACTTAATTTATAGAAAAAATGTTTAAAACTCGTGTAAAAATTTAATGTAAAACGGTTTTACCTGCACAGTCGGATGATAACGAGTATTAATATCAAGAATGCATGTAGCTTGTAAAATGATGATAGATTTTATTAAGCAAAAAATAATAAGAAGACAGTTGTATCAAATCTGGAAACTTGACTTTCATTTTATTTTTTTTAGTTATATTGTTTATTTCACTTATGAAGATGATTACGTTTTCTTAATTATCTTTCGTTATAATATATTATTAATAATAATAGTTGCATAATATCTTTATTTTAAAATTATTTGCATCAAAGGAAACGTAAAATATTAGAACAGATACATGAATTTGGCTACTAACTGGTAATAAAACAAATGTTGTTGCACTTACAGACAAATAGACACAAATTCTTAAAACACATATTTTATTATACAAATACCTAAAATAAAGGAACTGCAGTAAAACGAAATTACAGATAAAGATCTCGTTACAATTTCAAATATAAAAATTATATTTTAAATTACGAATGCCTGAATCATATTTGATATGAATTTGTCATTCATAAGCGGAGAAAATAAGTAAAATTTGCAATGTTTCAGAAAAAATAATCTCGACTATGTATATTCTTAACTCATTGAAACATTTTCTAAAAGCATAGTGTAACATGTAAACTAAACTACTCTACCAGCGTCCGTGTGCTTATTAAATATTTGGGGTAGTTCCGGTAAAATGGTTGTTAAATTTTAGGTTCACTCTATAAGCCGTGACATGCAAGATTTTCATACACAGTATTCTAAATTCCGCTTTTTATACAAAAGAATTTGCCAACTAAAAATTCGTAAAACTATCGGTAAACGAGTAAAATAAATTTTAAGGTACTATACAGAATGGTTTTAAATTAAAACTTACATCTTTAAATTTCATTTCACTGAATTAATATGAAATTATTAAATAGATATACACAAACCAGGCAATTTTCTTTTTGTAGATGTAGAACTAGTATTTTAAGCAAAATACGGTATTTGTCTAGATGAATATTATTTTCTTCCGCAGATTCACCTGCATTAATGCCGGTTTTGACAAAAATCCAATTTTAACCCAAACCTTACTCTGGTTAGTGTGAGTATCCAACTGATAGTGGACCAAGTTTCATCAAAATCGGTCCAGTCATGTTTGAGTATATCAGCTCAAATAAAGACACAACTGCTAAAAACATACTCTTCACAAGTAAGTTGTACATTCCAGTATAATTTCTTTATTTATATTGGATGTGAACAAAAATGAATAATTCTGTTAAAAGCTTTACATGACAAAAAACAAAATTACAAATATAACTTAATTTAACTCCAATCTGCTTCTACTAATCTTTGAGAGTGCGTGTGATGGCCATATTCATCGAACACTATTAAATATAGAAATTATTAATCTTGGAACCAATTTATTCGTTAGATAAAAAATTAATTTCAATTCACAAAGCACAGTTACAGGTTGAAAATTTATTTAAAGATTAAATATACACTGCAATACACTCCGTTTTAATTTTGTTGATTATTTTGACGTTCACCCAAAAATCAGACCGATGGAGTTAGTGTAGACGTCAAAACAAAAAAAATTATAAAATGATAATGTTTTATCCTAACCTAGTTGCACACAAAACTTCCACCAACATTAATGTTTTACAACTATACACTTCACAAAAGGTTAATAAACAACCCATACATAAATTCACAAGAACAATCTGCAGATATAATACTCCACGCTTATAGGTTAGGTGTTATGATCTATGTGGCGGTCCTTATTATTTTATCAGCGAATAAAAATTTATACTCTGGAAGTAAGACCGAATTTAATATAAAATAATTAAATTATTAATTTTACATAATATGTTTTTATAGTTTGTCGCAAGTAGAGCACAAATTGTTGGATTTGCTTTGTACAGTAAATGTAAATTTACTATCACATAATGCACAAATGCACTAGTTTAGTGGCTCTGAGACCTTAAACACACACAGAGAGAGAAAGGTGGGAGAGAGAGGAAGATTATAGACATTTAACAACTGAAGTCATAAACGCCTACAACGCCTACACAAATGAAGAAAAACAGAATAACCCTACTCATATATGAATACGTAATACGAGTATATACATTTCTGTAGTAGAGTCATTGTGATTTGCTTGTAACTCATTCTTGATTAAGATTTTCTACAATTTTTTTCAATAATTCCACATAAATTTCGAGATGGTAAATGACGTGATATCGGTAGCAGTTGAAATGTCTACCCTCACCGTAATCGTATCCTGATTGTCAATTAACTTTTAAGCATTAAAAATATGTAACGTGAAAATCTAAAATGAAAGTATATTTACTAAATAAATATTGTAGAAGTAGAAGTGTTCAACGCAACTTAAGATACTTGGAATCTTGCAGAAGTTTATTTAAAGACAACAATATTTTAACACTTACACAGATTTATCTTCTCAATCTCCTTACTTATATATATAAAATACAAAATAATCTTAACTCCAATAGCGATTTTCACAACCATAATACTAGAGGCAGACATTTAATACGTCAGGACAAACACAATAGTGCATTTTTTCAAAGATCACCTCTTTATATAGGGTCACACTTTTTTAATCTGATTCCAATATCTATAAAAAATTCCAAATCAGTTAATCAGTTTAAAACGCAATTAAAAAAATATCTACTCACTACACCTTTGTATTCTCTGAATGAATTCAGTACGCTGCTGTCTACATAACTTTTAATGTTTTACTTGTTTGACTTTGTAATTAGACCTATGGTCTCTTTTTACAGTAATAAATTCTATTCTATTCTATTCTATTCAATATCATTAATATTAAAGATACATAATTGGTGGGAGTACGGATTGAATAGAATAGCTGCGGCGAAAGATGAAGCCACCGCGTCATAGTGACGTGAACGCATTGCGCCCGCTTTCTAGCTTGCTATTAGCTGTTTCGGAGATCCATGTGCGTCGAGTGTTTATTTTTATTCTACTGCTATATTTGCCGTTATAAATGGATATGTCGAATTTATTCCACACGCCACTGTCTGCAGGCAAGTAGGTGTTCACTACCATATTATCGATGACGTGCCTGGATTCAACTCTCACCGCGGGCACTATACAATGGAAGTACGTGTTGAATACGGTGGGAGTACGGGTTGAATATGGTGGAAGCGCAGACGTACACTATTTGAAATCTTGAAATGTTAAAATGTGTCAAGTAAAATTATCTGAGTTAAATAATAATTCAAACCTCAATGAGACTTGTAAGATTATAATTATAGATCTTTGGAGTCAATGAATGAACATTGCTATTAAATTGGGTCAACAAAAATGACTTAGCTATTTACAAATGTCTTTCTATACTATATTAAATATTATCAGAATTGTCATTACGTGATCGAATCTTATCAGAAATTAAACACAACTAACATATTGTTTAATCATAATTTCCTACTGAAACTCAAGTAAATTTTCTGTCTTTTAGACATTTTTTATCAATAATAATAATAGTACATTTTAAATCTTTGATTAACGTCTGATTAGAACCCTTCATTAAATAAAATTGTCGATAAATGGTGGATAATTTTATTTATTGAATAATACCTACATTTTATTTATACACCAATTTACTCAAACAACCTTATAACAAACTCTTAGTAAGTATTTTCGTATCGGATTTATTACTATTATTATCATAGGAAGGAAGAAAACCTTAGAGAATTTTGAATCTACAAGCATTCAAAACTTCGGGTTCGTCACTGTCATACAAGTCGAAAAAATAACCACGTCTCAAAACTATGAAATGGACCATTATACATTGAGTTTGGGTTGTGTGCACGGAGTCCACGGAATGACTCAATAAAGCAGTCTTTTGCATGCAGCAGACTATAGTAACATGTCGGGATAACTTTTATATTTTTCAACAGTGACGGTTTAACTCATCCAAAAACAATAACTATAAGATCAATTAATTTTACAGAATACTTTGGGTACTGCTGCTAAGGCTCAAAAACAAGATCTTGATATATGTCCGATTCTTAGTCTCCTCCGAGATTATATCCGTTTTAGCAGAAACTTGATGACATACATAAGTCGAGAAGTTTTATCAAGAAGAATTATGTTAGACGTTGTAGTCAATTTTATAGTTTTATAGTTTCTCTAATTAAACTGCTGTGAAAACGTGGCATTCAATCATACTAAAAAGTCCTTTGTGATTTATTTTATATATGGTTGTAAATATATCATCTGTTTTAAACTAAATATCAGACTGATTGCAACCGGTGCGTTGATAATGTTATTGTACATTATTCTAGTGTTCAGTGGTCTTGTAAGTTACAATTACAAAAATTAACAGCACTTTTATAGAAATATAAAATTTCAAAACATATTTTTTTTGTTATGAGTGTGAAAATAATATAAGTGAACTTAATAAAATAATATTACTACTACACTGATACGTACGTAGTGTTGTATTTAGTAGGTAATTGTACACAATTGTTCCTAAATTATGTTGACCCTTTATAAGGTAACATTATTTTCACATTCGGTAATGGCTTCCTTATTAGTTCGTAATGCTTTTGTTATGTACCATTGCATTATTTATTTCATTATTCTGATAGGTAATAAGGTTTACCTACGTTATATAATATTATATCAGCATTGCAAATAAACTAGACAAAAGTCTAAAATCGATAATGCAATTACAGCGTCGTGGTTTGAGTACAAATAAACCAATTTTCAGAGAATTAAATTGTTTATATGTGGTAATTGACTGGTATTAACACTTGGTGTATTTATGTAACATCTCGTAGGGTATTAGTTTTTTTCTTTATTGTTTGGAAATGTGCACAGCTACTTAGGCTATATGCACATGATAAAATATTGGATATTATTTCTTTTAATGCAATTTACTAATAGTCAGCATTTCTGAAAATTAAAAAGTACTACATCAGGGTCTCATTATTTGTATTAATAGTAGATAAGAAGTGTAACGTGGTGTCTTTTTTAAATAAATGCGATGCCTCGAAGCGAGGGTCTTTGCCGTAAACAAGTTTTTAAATCATTGAATTCGTACTGTAAAGAAGCACCTTTGCATACTTGTCGAATGGATATATATAAAAAGAGACAATCGTATGTAAAAATGTGAAAAAAAGAGAACCCCGTTACGAAAAAGGACTTTCACTCACGTATTCCTTTGTTCGACAAGATTGTTACAGGTTATCTAGTCCGATTTGCATCTGGGTGAATCCGGGTCGAGCGTCTATAATAAAATATTTTTGTCCTTTCTTCTATTATAAAATGTATGTAAGTGTACATACGCACTATGCGGCTACCCGCAATGCGGCTAGCCGTCCAGTTGACCGCAAGTAATAAACTATATGTAAATTCTGTATATATAAAAAAATGAATTCGTACTACGTTTCGGCTACCCGTAAACCGTTCCGGTCGCTTGGAGCACGGCGGCCGCTTCGACGGCTGACCGCACGGTTCGTGTACGCACTATGCGGTTAGTTTGCGGTTAACCGTCATCTGGGTAGTCGTGTTTATTGTTGTCTGACAACTTGCATTATGGAGTTCGATAAAAAACGTTATTCATATTATTTGAGTTTTTCAAAAAATATATCAAAATGCCTGGTTTCATCTCGTGCAATGCGCCCAGTCGTCCGGTTGACCGCAGATTCAACAGTACACTTCAGTCAACCGGACGGCTGGCCGCATTGCGGGTAGCCGCATAGTGCGTATGTAGCCTAAAGTGACTTATTACTTAGTGCAGTAAAACAAATCTGGTCGCAATATACCAATGTCACAACATATTTCTATTTTTCTTTCAGTGGCTTTTTATAACCCACTATTAGGAATGGCGTTTGTTCAAAAGTGAACTGTCAAAAATTTTACAAATTAAGTAAAAAACTGCAGTTTGTAGGAGGTAAGTGCAAAAAATATCACGCATATCTCGTGCGTAATAGTATTACGGCTCGTCTTAAACATAATGTCTTAGCAAGCTCTAATAATAATTCATTACGATTTACGACACTATTTATCGTAAATAAGCGGGCATGCAAGTTACAAATAATAGGAGGAAGAGTACGCTGACGTTTTTCGACACAGTAGCTCTGTTCGTTGAGTGCATTTTCATAGTTGAAGAAGGCAGCTAATGACCAGATTTAGAAGACTTTCTTAAAAGGCGATCGCAGAGAAATATGAAATGAACTTGATAACAATCCTCAACGAAAGTTTACGAAACTTAATATTTTTGAGGATAATTAATTGATACTAAGTGTTTTATATTGAAAGTTATTACTTTCAAGAGTTTGTTTTTATTTGTAAATTTCTGCATTA
Source organism: Xanthostigma xanthostigma (assembly GCA_963575645.1). Taxonomy (NCBI): domain Eukaryota; kingdom Metazoa; phylum Arthropoda; class Insecta; order Raphidioptera; family Raphidiidae; genus Xanthostigma; species Xanthostigma xanthostigma. The sequence continues at coordinate 27,772,234 of OY754471.1, forward strand.
AATATACAACTGCGACACTATTTTTATACAGATAAATTCATTTCTTACTCTAAAAATGGTGTTAAGAAGCCTATGAATGTGTTTCTTTGGCATATCTTGAAAAATACGGGCATGTCAAAAAAAAGCTCTAACACGAGACCACATTGACTCACAATTCATTTACTTTGTAATTAATTATAAACTATAGCCGATAAAAGTGTCTTCCTCCGGCATGTAGCTGAAAATTTTTTGGTAGAACACAATAAAAATTAAACAAAGATTTTTTAGCAGAAAGAAGTTACGGTTCAACAACCTTCCAAATTATGTCAGAGAAGCCCCGGTTTACGGTACTAATAATTTTTCAGTATTGTAAGTTCAATAACGTTTTCTGAATGTACACGAAATTATAAGGTCAACTGTCACCACCGAATTAAACATTTATATTAAGGAAAAGTTCAGAATTTCATAAAACCTTTTCATATTTCAGATAGGCACCGTTATACGTTATTGTCAATCATATATTATCCTATGTTGAGCTTATGTTCAAGTGAACTTTTATATTATAGACTTTAAAGAGCCACTTTCACAAAAGCAACCACTCCTACATTGATATTTATTTGCTGTATCGTCTAAAAATAGCGAACGACTGCAAATCATGGAAGTTTGATGTTTATCTATTAATTATTATTTAAAGTCCCCTTTTCTGTATGTCTGTTCCAGATTAATTTGAAAAACGCTGATCTAATTTCAATTAGGTTTCCATGGGTGTATACTTAAATTTTTTAGGAAATATTGCATCACACTAATTTGTGAGGGAACGCGAAACGTCGGACTTGACAGTAATAATTTGTTAGCAATAAGCTATAGTACACACGATGTCCCAACGGAAACTTGTACCTCCATAAAACTCGGCAATATAAACGTTTTGACAAAAATTAAAAAACACGTCGATTTTTATTTTACAAAGGAGACCAATTTTTATGCAAAAATCATTTCTACAACTCTATTCCTGTGCAGGGGGGTATTAACTAAACTATCGAATGTATTAGATTTCTTTCTCTGGGGTCATCTGAAATCAACCGTTTACGTCAGTCAACCCGAAAGTACACAATAACTCCGACAAAGAATTTTCGCCAAAAGCCGGCTAATAACTCCTGAGGTCTTGAGAAATGTAAGATCTGGATTTGAATCCAGAATGTATTATTGTATAGCAACTGGTGGAGGTCATTTCGAGCAATACATTCGATAGTTTAAACCTTTTTGCGCTTTTATTAGTTTTTTTAATTTTGAAAATTCAAGAAGCCACTTCTCGTTCACAAATCGATCGAATTGAAAAAAACAAATACGGTTGTGTAATTAAAAAATACACTTCCAAATTAGAGATCATTTGACCCCTCGTCCCATTAAAAATTTGGGGGGTTACTACCCCCCGCACAAGGCCAGAGTTGCAGGAATGATTTTTGCATAAAAATTGGTTCCCTTTGATATCAAAATCGACTTTTGATTTTTGTCAAAACGTTTATTTTGCCGAGTTTTATGGGGGGGTACAAGTTTTCGTTAGGACACAGTGTATAAGCAACACCGGATGAAATTTTTATAACATTTTTATTAGAATTTAACTGCTGTTACAATATTTTGACATTGGTCATTTTCTTTTGGGAATCAGGATATGTCATAAGGGTATTAACGCCACCGAATTTAACAGCAAGCAAAGAAAGGTATTTGACTTTAACAGACAATTGACAAAATTGTAATTTAAAGACAGGTTACCCAAAGTTGACGACCTGTGACTTAGGATCGAATTTAATGTAAGGAAACAATTTCACCTTTGAATCACCCATAGCTCTCACTACTGTGATGGTTCATATCTACATTAACTAATATAATTGGCTCTCGCATGATGTGAAAAAACCAGTTACAAATGCTATAAATATTAGAATGATTGTTTGATAGTTCTGTCACTGTGGTGTAATGTAACTCAGTCCGCCGCGAGAGTGGAAAGATTCGAGTTTCGTATCCCGACGGTGACATTGTTTGAAAATTAAATTTTTCTAATGTTGATAGCGTTGTAACAATGTGTGATCTTAACAATTGTAGCAAACAGTAGCTATACTCTGTAATGTATTATAGTAATTACGAACTATCCTGTAAAAGAACTCATCAATGTTATATTTAGAGTCAATATTTGAGTGTACCTATTTTGAAATTATTTTAAAAACAAGACAAACAATTTATTTTAACTAAAACACTGAACATACTTTTATCACTCAGATTAACAAATCTAATTGAATCATATTTATTTTATTCTATATAAAGATAATATCAAATGAACCCACAGGATGAAACTATATTTTTCGCACTATTCTGTCTGTATATCTATTTTACTTTTAATTAGGAAGGTTCCCATACAAGATACCTAGTCAAGGTAATTGATTAATGTATAGAACCCAAAGTCCTAAGAAAAAACTTTTACTTCTTTTTAGCGACGTGGGGGCTTGCAAATTGAACAATTCAAATGCGGTGATCAGTCGTATTTGAAAAATATTTAACCTGTAAACATAAAGTTTAGTACACAGTATGTATTATGTAGTCTTTAAATTATAAGACCACAACTAAGGAACAATTAATTTCAATAATGTCGGTTTCTGAGATAAACATCTTTGAATCTTGCAAGATATATGTAGTAGCTGCAAATTAAGAAGTCTCCATATACAAACAAAGTTTGCTTTATAACAAAATTTATAAGCGTAATGTGTAAATTTGCACAAAATAATGATAGAATAGATGTAAATTAAGAACAATCGACAACAAATGTCATAACAGCCGTTTATAATATCTAACAGTAATACTTTTAGACCAGTACAGTTAGCCCAAAATCAAGTGAAAAGGGGACAAAATTAATAACAGAAAACGAATGATAAGGAAGGGAAGAAACTGCCGTCAGAAATACAAAAACCAAAAATTCAAATGCGTTAAAGGCCGAAGGGATCAAACGCGGTTTTTCGTTATTTCCGGCGAAAGTTGACCACCAATCGAAAAATGTTGTTGGCAATGTTGTAGGTATTAAAAGGATCTACAACTTTTATGAATATAATTTTTTCACATAACCTCAAATATTTAGTGAAATATCGAAAAAACCGTTATTTCGTTTTTAATTTTTTTCTTCTGCTAAAATTATTTTTTTTTCATGAAATTTTCAGGAGACTTACCTTTCTATGTCCTAAATAAGCTGTAGTTTTTTCAAATAAAAAATTAATTTGCCAATGTAATATTAACAAAAAACCGAAAAATTACCCCTAAACTCAACCTAAAAAAGTAATGTAAAAATTTCAGATTTTCAAAAATCGTAGTATGGGGTTTTCTTGTTAAAATGTGTACTTTCAGATGGTGTATTACATTTGTTAATGTAACATTGAATTTCCCTTTTATGAATGATTTTAACTGTACATTTTCATATATAATTGCCAAATTTTAACAATATTGTACAAATTTTGCAATTATATGTGAAAATGTACAGTTAAAATCATTCATAAAAGGGAAATTCAATGTTACATATGAAGAAGAATTAATAAAAATGGATAAAGAAGAATTGATAAAAAAAGGATAAGAAAGAATTGATAAAGATGGGCAAATTAATTTTTTTATTCGAAAAAATTACAATTTTAAAAAAATTTCAGCTTATTTAGGACCATTGTTTTCCATTTTAAAGCTTGGAAAAAGTCAGAAATTCTGATGAAACGTTAGCAATAAAAAGTAAAGAATTATACCTATGTGTCCGCATTCCCATTATTCATAATTACTTATGTAGGACATAGAAAGGTAAGTTCCTGAAAATTTCATGAAAAAAAAAATCATTTTTGCAGGAGAAAAAAATTAAAAACGAAAAACATGGTTTTTTTCGATATTTCTCTGAATCTTTAGGGTTATGTGAAAAAAATATATTCATAAAAGTTGTAGATCCTTTTAATACCTACAATATTGCCATACAACATTTTTCGATTGGAGGTCAACTTTCGCCGGAAATAACGAAAAACCACGTTTAACCCCTAAAACGCGCCCCCATAGCCCTCCGGCTTTTTACGCATTTGATTTTTTAGTTTCTGTATTTCTGACGGCAGTTTCTTCCCTTCCTCATCATTCGTTTTCTGTTATTAATTTTGTCCTTGTCAAAAGCTAACCAATTCAACTTTCGATTCTAAATGTATATTTAATCATATTGTAGATTTAAGTTAAAATACATACTTAATACTTATATGCATATTCAATTAATTTTCTTTGAATTCAATTTTTTAGCGAAATTAAATCTGATATTTATATTCTATTTACAGAAAGAAAAAGAAATATAATTTGTAATAATTATTATTTGATAAATTTCTTCAAAAAGACTTTTTCATTTAATTCTGTAATTTTTTTATATATCACATCAAATGGATGATATAAAATTAATATTTTTTGATGGATCTTTCAGCCGCCTACAAGATTTTGTTAATAGAAGAATTTAATAAAGAAATATGTTCTTTATTTACATTTTACATTAATAAAATATGAAACTGGCTATAGATAACGTTATAAAATATATGTAGGTATATAAGGTATATATTTTTTCTTCAGTAAGAGATGGGGAGAGGGGTTTCGTGTCATAAAACTTAATGACTAAAAATGTTACAGCTTTTTGCTTTAAGTAAATTTGTACAGCTGTCAAATATTAAGGTCGGATTTTTTTATACAGTATACAGTTTATCATGCTTATAATATTACATATTTCAAACTTTTATTTTACGATCTAACTGCTCAGAGCCCTAACGAGACTTTGTAATGTAACGTAATAATTGTAATTTATTGATTTAAGCTTTCTGCCTTTATATATAGGTGAGCATGTAACACGTGCGTCGAAACTATAGACGATTTTTAAGTTAATATAAGCTACTCATCAAATCATTCGCACACTCGGTTATGAGTGATTAATATTTATCAGTAAACTTATCAGTCATATTATTTGGTTTTGAAAAATAGTGCATTTTTTATAGTAGAAGCTTTACATAGGCCGTAGAATAAATTTTGATACGCTAAGACTTAAAAGGCCACGAAAACTTCTCTTAATCAAAACCACTAGCTCTAACATCTGACATAGTAAAAATCGATTAGAAGAGCCTTGGTGTCGTACTTTTTTGTAATAAATGTATAGTCATTTATAACAAAAAAGTACTCGACTACACCAAGGCTTTCTAATGGATGCCTTTTCGACATATTAAAAATAAAAATTGCAGGGACTATATTTTTCATTGTCTATACTTATATCGAAACCTATAAGATTTTTTTATCATAAATTATCATTATTAAAATAAACAAAAATTATAATTTAGATATTATTAGAGATCCTTTTAATTAATAACACGCGAATACTCTCTTGTGATCAATTACCATTTTCTATTTTAGGATAAATTTTATATACTTACAACAGATTACCGTCATGACTCAAACCTGCTCAAATTTCCCAATTTCGCTTTAGTTGATAATACAATCGTCGTTTGAAATTCTATATATGATTATTTTGATAACTAAAACAAAACCACTGCATGTGAGAATCGATTTTCAATAAAGAGATTCGAAACACGGCGGCGACAACAGTAGTGGAGCCTTAATTTCCACCGCATTATAGTCTCGCCTCGAAAGGCAGAGCCCCACTCGGTAGAGACAAAAGTAGTGGATCCTTCAGCTCTACCATATAGCAGTGCCACTTTAATACAAAATATTTTTGAAGATTTAATATTCTTTTTGCCAGGAACTTATACTGGCACTACAACAATAACTTATTAAAGTTTCATTGTAAGCGGATGAATGGTACAGGAACACATAAGTCCCAAACAGACTACGAGACATTAATTTTTATATATTATATGACTGACCTGTAGAGCGGGATACCGGCGTCGTCCTGGAACCAGAACACCATGTACACCTTGTCATGACCCGGCGGCGTGACGTTGCACGGTAGCATCACACTTTTGCCCTCTACGGCCATTATGTCCACAGCTGCCACTGCAACACCAAACCACACCGCACAATATTATAATATTCATGACCGACACTAGACAAACATTCTGCATTATAAAATTATTCATGCACATTAACATTCACTCGAATACCTTCCTGCTTTACTTGAGACAAGTGTTGAAATTTAATTTTTCTTTAACGCTTCCTTTTCTCCGTAACGAGTTTAACAAATGTGTGAAAAAGTCTGTTAATGTTTATTACTTAAATTGCAATAGATATAAAAATGAATAAAATATTACAAATAATAAACCGAACATATGATAAAACCCAGCGTATTTAGGTATTACATGATTACGGCTGTTTTCCGAAAAATCTCATACAACTACATATTTTGTTACACATTTAAATATTATGACAAAACCAATTTTCCTGATTTTAATACAGAATTACTAATTAAAATTAAATTATGTAATGTATATAACTGTCTGTATTTTTCAAAATATTTAGTAAGTATATGTACCTATTTAATTGTATATAAAATATAACGACAAATACATTATTATCAAAATTTATATAGCAGGATTCGTTACTATAAAAATACCACATTAACCAAATTCACTACTGAATCGAATCTAAACAAATTTTAATTCAAAACGACTTCAGGTGTTTTACAATACAAATTTTAAGAAAAGTAATGATCTCACCACTTCAGAAACTTTAGTAAAATGTTGAATATTTAGAGCTGATGTTAACCATACTTATAATTTAGGCTAGGCATAAGGAGTTTTTAATTTATTTTTTGATGTAAATTAAAAAAAAATTGTTTATGCTTGGAGAATTTTTTATATTAAAAGAAAAATTGCGATTTTTTCCACTAAAACGAAAACCTCAAAATATACATGAAGACAAAATGAAACAAGGTAATTTAAAAAACTAAAATTGGTGCATATAAAAAGAAAGGAATTTATGTAAAGTCACATTTATTACAAAAAAAAAACATTAACTTTTTTAATAGTTTTTTAATAATTAAAAAAAAATATAAACAAAAATTTATTTTAAAAAAAAGTAAAACTTCAAATAAATTATATCGTTATAACAAAAAAAAACCAACGAAATCGACCAACAAATCGATTCTGCGCATATGGTGATTTTTCAAAAAAATAGGATTTTCTGTATTAACGTGTCAAGCATGTCACCAACATTTCGTTTAAATCAGAGGTTCCCAAACTTTTTTTTTCTCGTAGGCCACTTGCCATGTTTTCGGTTTTGGGTAGATCCCCTGCTTATCTGATATTGATTTTTTGCAAATGCATTAATTTCAAATGTATTTTTGACAACCGGTATAGTGCTACTCACTTTGAACGATTTAAATTTATAACGGTAGTGAAGTGTAGTGTGAAATGTTCAGTTTTATACATTTATTAATTAGATTCAAACTAAACGAATCAAATTAAAATTTACTTTCTGTTACATAAATTAACTATGCAAAAAATAAATGCTTTTAGTGTGAGGGATTAACCTGATGCTTTAATAATAAACTTTCTACATTTGGCATCAATTTAGTTAGATTTAATTTTAAATCTCTTCGGTTCACGACGTCCAGTTTGTTTCTTTTTTTGTTAAGAGATTCACTATCGTTGACCCCCATTTTCATTTCATAGACCCCCAATTTTTTTCCCGCTCACATGGACCCCTTGCAAGTTGTCGTCGACCCTTAGGAGTCGATATAGACCACTTTGGGAATCACTGGTTTAAATCCACTAAGACTAAAATCATGCTGACAGACACACAGCCCTTTTTTAAAAATACGTTTTAACTTTAAGTGGTCCTAATAGAGGAAATTAATTGTAACTTTCTGTAGTCGGTATAGTAAAATAACAATAAACCCAAATATATGTGTTGGTGTTAAATCCAGAGATCCTATAACCAGTTTGTGTCAGACCCAGATGATCTATAAGCAGTTGGTGGCACAAATAAAAACAGAAAAGCAATAGAGCATAAATCAGACCCGTTTATAATAAAAAAAATTTAAACTGAAAATTTTAAATAGGCTAAATGTTTCAAATATATTAAAACATTCACGATTCTAATTTTATTATCGAATCACTTAATGAGTTTTATATCGTTCTCAAGACAATTTTTTTTAATACAGAAGACGGCATACCTGGTACAAAATTAAAATTTGTAAACGTCAAAGTCAAAAATATAGCAAATTTAAGACGCTAGCCATCCAGGAATTTTTACTAGAAACTCTGCTGGGACTTCTGCTGGCCGGCAGACTGGCTACGAGGCTGGAAATGACCTCACTCTGGACTCGCTTGCGAGCTCATAAGATGGATTCCAAAATTAGAACAGAGGTTATTTTTCTTGCTAGGTCCTCTGCTTGTTCTGAGGAAGAACCAATCAGAAAATAGTATCTTGTCACGTACCATAGTGTGTAGTCTGTTAAGGGACAATAAACGTTCACTAACACTGCGCGCCCATCGAACCATCTATAAAGCAAGCTTCTTTACATGCATCGTGTGATGTGAATACATAAAAAGCCATCACAAACAATCTCTTGAAAACTATCAGTTAAATCTAGTCAGAAATCTAGCGGCAAAACCAGCTTCGTCTGCAGCGGCCTTTAGGTGATAATAACTTTTGAGCAAACATATTATGTTTATTTTGATATTTTCTCTTTTGTCAAGTGAATTTTCCTAGGTGCAAGAATTCACTTATTGCATCTAACTTCATCAAACAGACGTTTGAAAAATTATATACAAAGAACACATTTTCTTCTGGTAATCGATTATTCGAAGTGCAGTTTTGTTGGAATTGTTAATATTTTTTTTGTATAATAATTTGTAATAATAACTTTTTATCACCGCAAAGACACGGTGTGAGTAGTATAATAAAACCGAAAAATTATTGTTCATAAAATTGTAAACCCTTTCTTGTAGTCTTTTCGTTTGAACAAAAAAAAATGGCTAGACCGATTTTGATAAAAATTCTTTCGGATATGCATCGATCAAATGTTGATTTTGGTTTTCGATTCCTACCACGAGTGCTGCCTCTCGTGGCTAATCGAAAGCAGTTTTCTCAGCAAAAGGCTCATTAAATAATATGATATTTTATACAAAATTCTATGAATCTGTGTATATATTTTTAAAAATATGAATTTTTATATTTTAATAATTATTATTTCTCCCAATCATTCTCCACTACTGAAAATTAAACATTTTTGTTTAATCCACCTACTTGTACCAAAATAATGGGTGTTTTTTTTAGAGGTATACAACTTTAAAATGAAATAAAACACGTAAAAATAAGGTTGCTGGCCACGTTGTTGGCTTTGTTTAAAATATAATTTTATGCCATTTATGTTTAAATATGATTTCGGGCATATGGGCGCCACGGCTGGCTTGAATGAAGCGCAATCGGGAAGTCCAATTTTCGATCACTTTATCGAGCATCTGGGGCCGTATATCGCCAATAGTGCGGCGAATGTTGACTTCCAAGTGATCCAACGTCTGTGGTTTATCGGCGTAGACTAGTGACTTCACGTATCCCCAAAGAAAGTAATCCATAGGTGTGAGATCAAAATTTTGCGTTGAAAAAGAGGATCAAGCTGAATATTGTTTTCGGCCCATTCACCGAACGACGGCGCGCATAATGGTCACGCGGCTTTAACTCTTGCACAAGCTGGATCTTGTAAGCTTGTAAGCCAAGATCTTTTCGCAAAATCTTCCACAACGTGGATGGGCACAGTCCCAATTGCTGTACACGACGGCGTATCGACTCATTCGGGTCCTCCTCAACACTACGCACCACAGCAGCAATGGCATGTTCTGTGCGCACTGTATGGCGTCTTTGTGGATGCGTATTATCAACTAGAGTATGCGTAGTTCGAAAACGATCCATGGTTTTCCGAATAACTTGCTCGGATGGACGATTATGTCGACCGTAAAATGGACGTAGCGCACGGTTAGTTTGGCAAACTGAACCATAATTTTCAAAATAAATTTGCACAATTTGCAAGCGTTGTACTGATGTAAGTCTATTCATGGTGAAATGGCAAAACATACTGACCACAAATCATCTGTCAACTGTCAAATTAACTGTCACTTGAAACGGTGTTGCCAATTTCAAAACCAAACCTCCAAAAAAAACACCCTTTATAATAGAACTTTTTTTTACAAATCCGACAAACCGAACTCAAATGTTTTGACGTTATAGTGAATAAAACACTAATGCTACAAAGAGATAATTATAAATTTTAAAATCACGAACGGTATTTGAATAGGTTTACTGATTTCACATGTTTTTTTTTGTATTATAAAAGCTTAACGTGAACAGTTATTACCTGTGTTAAGCTCTTTAATGAAACTTGTTAAAAATTTAATTTCACTTTGACATCAACATTTCAAAGTGATGTTATTTACTAAACAATATATTGCATACTACTTTAATGTGAAAGCCCGATTCATAACAGATCTAATTATAATATCTCATAATCTATATATAAAAAAAATCAAGTCAATTGGGCGACGGGACCATTCCGACTTCAAAAATATTAATGGTATTTCGTGCGATGACGCGGGTAATGGCTAGTATTAAATATAATATTTGCTATTCATTGGTATGGTTACCTAAATAATAAGTTCCACGTAATGTAAAAATTTATCAAAGCATGCTTAACTAATTTTTCTCTGACAGATCTACAGAACAAGATAAACAGCTGATTATTTTTATTTTCAAAATATTTCTAAAACTATAGTTTAGAAAATACATTTAAAAAACTTTCTTGAAAAAATAAACAGAATAATAAACCGTTATGAAAAGTATACCATTATGTATTATATAAAAAATAACGTTATAGTATATATTTTTTGCGCATGCGCCGATTTTACCCAAAAACAATAGGGCTCTTCATATGTGCATACCTAACATCCCAAAATTTCGTTTCAATTCGTTCATCCATATGACCTGTATCGTGTTCACAGACAAACAGAGGCACAGATTTTTTTCCAAAAATATGTTTTTTGATTCAGGACGCCTCGAAATAAAATGTTTTTGTAAAATTTTGAAAAGTGAATTTTGATCTAAATTAGTACCATTCCCATTGTGGTGTTGGAATGGTAAAATTGTTGAGCCATAAAACTTCAAAGTAATGGGTTTTCAGAAAAACAATTCAGATGTCAGAAATTTAACGAAAAATAAAAAAAAACAGGAACTTGACAATTGTATTTAAATTCTTTAGCATAAAGTAGTGTTGATCCAATAGAATGTTACGATGAAGGATGGTTTTGGTTGAGGATCATAAATAAATAAGATTACCAATGTTTCGTTAGTGGCCAACGTTTCGAAAAATATATTTTCATCTTCAGGGCCTATGAACATGTATATCATATCATATCATATTATCATATTAATATTATAAATGCGAATGTAAGTTTGTTTGTTACGCTTTCACGCAAAAACTACTTAACCGATCATCATGAAACTTTGCACATACACTCTTGAAGGTATTAGAAGTAACATAGGATACTTTTTATTAAAAAAAAAGAAAAAAATTTTTACGAAAAATCATATCATATCATATAATATTATAAATGCGAATGTTTGTTACGCTTTCACGCAAAAACTACTTAACCGATCATCATGAAACTTTGCACATACACTCTTGAAGGTATTAGAAGTAACATAGGATACTTTTTATTAAAAAAAAATAAAAATTTTTTACGAAAAATAAGAAAATTGTTTGTCAAAATATGTGCAATACCTCAACCCCTGATATGCATGTCAAAAGTCGATTTCCATCTCAATCGCGGGCGTAGCCGCGGGTAGCGGCTAGTAATATTATAAATGCGAATGTAAGTTTGTTTGTTACGCTTTCACGCAAAAACTACTTAACCGATCATCATGAAACTTTGCACATACACTCTTGAAGGTATTAGAAGTAACATAGGATACTTTTTATTAAAAAAAAATAAAAAAATTTTAAGAAAAATAAGAAAATTGTTTGTCAAAATATGTGCAATACCTCAACCCCTGATATGCATGTCAAAAGTCGATTTCCATCTCAATCGCGGGCGTAGCCGCGGGTAGCGGCTAGTATGTTTATAATTTAGATCATAATATTATATCTAACAGTTACAGTAAGTTTTTCCATCAGAGCTACTATATAAATCTATTACATACCTCAAGCTGGTCGAAAGGTGGTAAATTGTTTAAACAACATACATGATCATATTCTTATAGGTTAAAAAAATTAATATGAACATCTTACTATAAAACACTATTAAACTTATTATTAATTTTTTTAAAAAAATGTCACGCAGTAAAAATTTTATTGAAATATTTGTCTTGACAATATATAGCCAAAAAGCACTTTTTGTGGACTGATATTTGATACTGATCAATTTTTGATTTAAACATTGTCTCCAGATGGCCGGTGCTGATTGCTTGTTATGTATTGTCTTTTGTTAATTATCGTGCCATATATATGATTTAACCCTTCTATGTCCGATCTTTTGTTTATGCTGTTAGTATTTTTTTTATGTAAATAATTTCTAAAAATAATCTTTTTGATAGAGTGGATTCTTTGTATAGAATAGATGGTTCGTTAAAGTTGAAATTATGGTCATTGGTGATAGAGTGGTGTACTAGGGCTGAAGTATTATTTATGTCATTGTCTGTTCGTATAAATTTTTTTACATCATTTTTATGTTGGTATATGCAATTTTTTAAATACTGCGAGGTTTGACCTACATATATGGCATTACAGTTATTACATTGTAAACTGTATACTAAATTGGAATCCAACAATTTGGAATGTTTATGTTTAATGCGTGAAAAGAATTGATTTGATATTCTATTGCAATTTCTGTACGCTAACTTTATATTTTGTTTAAAAACTTTTTTTATTTTTTCTGACAATTCTGAGATATATGGAATTGAAAAATATAATACAGTATCAGTATTGTTGTTGTCAAGATTATTAGTGTTTGTATGTGTTTGATTGTTTAATGAAGTATGTATTGGTGTTGTGCTTGAGTGATGTATTTTTGTATGTACGTTACTGATGTTATTTGAAATATGAATTGGTGTTTTGTTTGAGTGAGATGTGTTCGTGTGCGTAGTATTTTTAGTTTTATTATGTAGTAAATTCTTTCCAAATTTTTGGTCAAATTTTATTTGTCCAAAGACAACTAATAGATCAGTGAAGTTAGCTTTTGACAAGGAAAAAATTAATAGCAGAAAACGAATGATGAGGAAGGGACGAAACTGCCGTCAGAAATACAGAAACCAAAAATTCAAATGCGTAAAAGACCGGGGGGCTGCGGGGTGCGCTTTTTAGGGGTCAAACGCGGTTTTTCATTATTTCCGGCGAAATTTGACCTCCAATCGAAAAATGTTGTATGGCAATGTTGTAGCTATTAGAAGGATCTACAACATTTATGAATATAATTTTTTCACATAACTTTAAAGATTCGAGAAATATCGAAAAAACCGTGTTTTTCATTTTTAACTTTTTTCTCCAGCAAAATGTTTTTTTTATGAAATTTTCAGGAGACTTACCTTTCTATGTCCTAAATAAGGTTGAAGTTAGGGGTAATTTTTCGGTTTTTTTGTTAACATCGCATTGGCAATTTAATTTTTTTATTCGAAAAAATTACAGCTTATTTAGGACATAGAAAGGTAAGTCTCCTGATAATTTCATGAAAAAAAAATTTGCAGGAGAAAAAAATTAAAAACGAAAAACACGGTTTTTTCGATATTTCTCTGAATCTTTAAGGTTATGTGAAAAAATTATATTCATAAATTTTGTAGATCCTTTTAATAGCTACAACATTGCCATACAACATTTTTCGATTGGAGGTCAACTTTCGCCGGAAATAATGAAAAACCATTCAGTACAGCAGAAAATTAGTGTTATAAAAAGCTTGTTACACAGGGTAACAAAATTAAGTCACAAAGGCTACCATAATGACCATTTTAAGAAAGTTGAAAATATCTTAAAAGCTAATAATTACCCTGTCAACTTTATACATCAATGCATCAATAAGTTTATAGAGGACCAAAATCACCCGAATAACACGTTGGATACTGTGGCTGAAAGAACTAACTCTACCAAAATGTATGTTAGATTTTCATTCGTCAAGAACTTATCCTACAAGATCAACAGACTATTTTCTAACACAAATATCAAGTTGGTGTTTTATAACTTAAGAGTATTCGTCCCTGCAAATACCCCCTGCACCCTTCATCTCAAATCTTTTTCCCTGCCTAAAAACGGTTCGCGCTCTCCCGACGCTATTTTTAAAGCTAGAGGGTTCTGGTAAACGCCAAATGAAAGACAAAGAATCAGACTACAGATCCTTCAGGCGAATTTTTTGAAAAAAAATTCCTGAAAAAACTTACAACCTTTTGAAAAAAATAATAAATTACGTAATATTTCACACGTAGGCGAAACTGTTTTTCAAAAAATTCGCCTGATGGATCTGTAGTCTGATTCTTTGTCTTTCATTTGGCGTTTACCAGAACTCTTTAGCTTTAAAAATAGCGTCGGGAGAGCGCGAACCATTTTTAGGTGAGGGGAAAAGATTTGTGATGAAGGGTGCAGGGGGTATTTGCAGGGACGAATACTCTTAAATAAATTAGACAGGTTGTTCACAAGTGTTAAATATAAAACACCTATTCAAATCTTTGATTAACGTCTGAATAGAACTCTTCAAGTAAATAAAATTGTCGACCAATTTTTCTCAGACCATACGATATATTGACAAAAATGATAAAAATACAAATCAATATAACACAAAATGACGTTTCGATCCGGATTTGGATCTTCTTCAGAAAAATATAAAAATTAATTAGTATTAAATTATTAATTATTAATAATTTAATACTAATTAATTTTTATATTTTTAGATTTTTCTGAAGAAGATCCAAATCCGGATCGAAACGTCATTTTGTGTTATATTGATTTGTATTTTTATCATTTTTGTCAATATATCGTATGGTCTGAGAAAAATTGGTCGACAATTTTATTTACTTGATAAAACACCTATTTTACATCAATCTAATATCATTTATAAAATACCTTGTAAATGTAAGAAGTGCTATGTGGGGCAACCAAACAGTTACTAAAACATAGAATTTACCAACACAGCATGGACTGTAGAAATATAAATTTAATTATTGATAATAATTTAATAATAATTTAATAATTGAATTTCGACACTGGACATAAAATTCTATTTAATGAAATTCAAATATTAGATAAAGAGTCAAATTGGAAGAAACGCAATATCAGTGAAATGTGTTTTATTAGAAAAAACAATTCTATTAATTATTATAGAACAGATACTCAAAATTTAAGTAGTCAGAATAACTATGTTATGAAATTGAACTAACTTTCGTATTTTTATTTTTATTTGTTTTTTATTGTTTAAAATTTATGCATAGACTTGTTGCCATGTTTTGTCTTATGTACCTTAACTTTTGTTAATTGCTATGGTTAGTAATTAATGTTTATTTTCATAATTATTGTTTTAAATTTTCACATTTGTACTTGAAAAAGTCTAAATCTATAGACGAAACGTCGTACACTAAATAAATAACTTTTTGTCCCCAATCCTGCTATTTTTCTTATTTATATCTATGCTATTTATCTAAAAAAAATGTTTTCATACGGTATTCATTCAAAACTTGTAAAAAAATAATATGTATTTATAAGTTTTGAATGAATATCGTATGAAATTATTTTTTTTTACATAAATAGCATAGATATTGTTAGTCAAGATTTAAAAAAAAAAAACGATTTCTTTTTTTTGCATTTATTTGTAGTAGATGTTTCGAAAATATTCTCTGAAAATTTCAAGTGAATTGAATTAAAATAGTTTCCGATATAATTATTATATGGATAGGTATAACTCGGTGTTGGTAAGACTGAAACTTGAAACGCGGTTTTCTCGAAACTATGTTTTCGAAGTCGGTGACCACTGAAATTCAAGAGCCACTTGATGGATTTAAATGAAATTTTTACAGCTTATTGAAGGCATAAAAAAACAAATACTTGATCGAAGGGTTTTTGTTTTTGTTGAAAATTTTAGGAGCCGCCATTTAATTAATTAAAAAAGGATCCGTGATTAAGTCCTAGATTTACTATTAAACTAAAGACTTTTCTTTGTTTTATTGATTTTGGATGAACCAGCACAAAGTTATGATGTTCACCGCAAAGCATTACCTTCTTGTGAGAGGGGTCCAACAGATAGCTATAACTTTGTCCAAAATTATGTTTTAAAGTGAAACTTTTATTCTATCGCCCCGAATTTTTCTGGCCGTCTGTTGCATGTCGCTCGGTAGAGCAGCCAAGGCCAATATGGCGGCGCCCATGGTTAGCATCAGCTGACCGTGTAGTAAGTATAACACATAGTCAGTCTGTCATGCGGGCAAGTGCTGTACAGTGTTTACATGTTTTTATTCGTGTATTCATGTGAATATTGTTGTCGTGATGGATAAGTGTCTACAATCCAACGCCTACAATCCAATAAAAGTTTCACTTGCGTCGTGGTTTCTTAAAACCACACAACTGTTTTTTTTTTTTTTAATTTAGTGAAGTCAAGTTGAAATATTATTAGCTTTTTAAAGTAAATTAAATTTTGTCGAAAAAAATTTTAAAAAAATTTTCATGCCTCTGACTGCCCCTAGCTCCTTAAACAATATAAATAATTCGTCCCCCGCCCCAAAATGTTTCTGATTTTCACTAATATAAAAAAAAACTTATTTAAAAAAAATCATCAAAATCGAAGCTGTTCTTGCGAAGTTCGAAGTATTGCCTGTTTATGTATTCATTGACGCGATTATAATAAATTAAAAATGTGCATCAAATATTGATACTACCTTTTACTATGTTTTTCACATTTTTTCTTCTTCTATCTTCAGATTTTACTCCAATCTGTTGTAGTAAAGGAATCTGTTTTTTGTAAAGGGATTAGATATTGCTAAATTTTCATTAAATTTTTGGTAAATAAAATTTATTCCAGTAGTGTACAAAAATAAATTTCTAAATGTGAATCAACCTTCTACGTTTTCATATAATGGTACGTGATATATGTGTAATAATATGCATTAGTTTAACATATTTACTACACATACATGTTCCGCTTACGATATCATCATTATCATCCATACGTGTATAAGTAATTATTTCCTCATCAATTTATTCCTATTTTATTAAACGTATTTCGTATTGTTAAAGCAATCTTCTTACTGTAGGTACAACGATAGGACGAAATAATAATCACAATTATTTACGAACTATTACTTGAAAAAAATCGGTCTCAAAAATAATAGTTCCTATAATGAAGCTGCTCAACACTTCTTTAAGATCAAATTCTTGAAAAAAAAAACAAGTTAATACACAGTAGTTGCCTACAATTTTTATTCAAATATGAAGATAAGTACAAGACGGTAAGAAAAAAATTGGTTGTCTGTAAAGTCGGTTTACGGAGGATAGTTTTACGTGATAACGTCATAAAGAAACATTGATGAACTCTCTGACGTCACGCGAGAAGAGAGAGAAATGCGTACAAGCCGAAGTTTGGGCCGATCGTGCCTCTCTATAGCTTATACCGAGCTCTCGCTTGCACGCTCAGGCTCAGGCGGAACGTGACACTTTTTCGTGCGTGCAGCCGGTGTTTCATCAATTTATAAGACGTTATCACGTCAATAACTTTACTATCCTTTTGCTTCGATCAATTTATCTAAAATAAATATGACCACTTAATAAAACAGTAGTAGTTTAAGCTCCCATGACACAAAAAGTTACCCCAAAGAACACCTCAAAATTGTAAAGTGAAAATGGCTGAAAAACATGTCAGAAACATGTTACGCCCGCCAGACAAGTAAAAATTTGTTAATTGTTATTTTTATGAATTTTTGAAATTTAAAAAAAAAACATGATTTTACTTTCCAAAACACCTGCTTGAAATTTATACAATTTGTAGTAAATAATGTTCCATTTTTGAAAAAATTGGTCTGGCTGACAATTTTTGTTAATAAGCTAGCCAGACTTCATTTGTTATAAACTTTTTTTTTTTATGAAAATACATTTCATAACACCTCCTTGAATTTTTTTAAAAATAAAGTTTAAGATCTCTTCTATCTAATACAACTGGTCTGGCTGACAATTTTTGTTAATAAATTAGTCAGACTTCATTTGTTAAAAAATTTTTTGTTTATGAAGTCTGTCATAGTAAAAAACATTTTTTCGCTGACAGACCAATTTTTATGCATAAAATAGATGTCAAACCTTCTTTCAGAAAAAAATTAAGGTGGTGTCTTGACACGGCCCTTGTGAATGCTAATTTGTTTATAAAAAAAACGCTGTCACGGCGCTTAAAAATTAAATCTGACATGGTAAAAAACAATATTTTGATGAAAAATGTATTAAAGTATATAAAAGGGATCTACCGTATTAATTTAGATTAAAAAAAAAAAATTTCTAGTTAGCAACGGTTATACCATATTTTTTCATTAAAAAATGTGGTCGCATTTAATGAAAAAATATAGTATAATCGTTGCTAACTAGAAAAAAAAATTTTTTTTTATTCTAAATTAATACGGTAGATTCCTTTTATATACTTTAATACATTTTTCATCAAAATATTGTTTTTTACCATGTCAGATTTAATTTTTAAGCGCCGTGACAGCGTTTTTTTTATAAACAAATTAGCTTTCACAAGGGCCGTGTCAAGACACCACCTTAATTTTTTTCTGAAAGAAGGTTTGACATCTATTTTATGCATAAAAATTGGTCTGTCAGCGAAAAAATGTTTTTTACTATGACAGACTTCATTTTTCGAGTGCTGCGACCACATTTTTTAATGAAAAAATATGGTATAATCGTTGCTAACTAGAAAACAAAATTTTTTTTTTATTCTAAATTAATACGGTAGATCCCTTTTTTATACTTTAATACATTTTTCATCAAAATATTGTTTATTACCATGCCAGATTCAATTTTTAAGCGCCGTGACAGCGTTTTTTTATAAACAAATTAGCTTTTACAAGGGCCGTGTCAAAACACCACCTTAATTTTTTTCTGAACGAAGGTTTGACATCTATTTTATGCATAAAAATTGGTCTGTCAGCGAAAAAATGTTTTTTACTATGCCAGACTTCAAAAACAAAAAATTTTCTAACAAATGAAGTCTGACCAATTTATTAACAAAAATTGTCAGCCAGACCAGTTGTATTAGATAGAAGAGATCTTAAACTTTATTTTAAAAAAAATTCAAGGAGGTGTTATGAAATGTATTTTCATAAAAAAAATAGTTTATAACAAATGAAGTCTGGCTAGCTTATTAACAAAAATTGTCAGCCAGACCAATTTTTTCAAAAATGGTACATTATTTACTACACATTGTATAAATTTCAAGCAGGTGTTTTGGAAAGTAAAATCATGTTTTTTTTTTAAATTTCAAAAATTCATAAAAAATAACAATTAACAAATTTTTACTTGTCTGGCGGGCGTAACATGTTTCTGACATGTTTTTCAGCCATTTTCACTTTATAATTTTGAGGTGTTCTTTGGGGTAACTTTTTGTGTCATGGGAGCTTAAACTATAGTTTGTGTATCTCGCTCGTAAATGAAAGTATTATACGAGCAAGTTGCATTATGTTAAAACGAGGAATTAGCGAGTTTTAACAGTCATCCGAGTCATAACTTATTACAAACATGCAATGTTTTTTGCGAATACCTCCTATAAAAAATTAAATATCACTTGTATATTCCATTTATTATTATTACGTATCATTATGCATTATTTATATTATATAAATTAAGGAATCTGGGAAGTGAGACGAATCATAAAAACCCCGTATATATTAACGGCATCCTATTGATTTTAATGATTTCTAATTCTTTGTTTTATATAGTATATTAGCTGAATATTATCAGGTGGTTATCTTACTAAAATGTTTTACCGCTCGATCGTACCTAAAATTAAACTGCATTTCGAACATTTTTATGTTCATTTGACACCACCGCATGCTTTTTTTTCTTCCTAAAGTTTTCAGAATACAAGCACAAATGGCTGTGCATCGGTATAGTCAAAAGACGAAAATATTTATGTTGAATTTTTCACAAAATTGTTCATATTTCAGAATAACTATAAACAAAGCCCAAGAGCATACACTTCGTAGTTGACATTCATTTAGAAAAAACACTTTTTCCGCACGGTCATCTTTATGTGGGCTGCTCACGTGTATCGAATCCACAAAATCTTTGTTTTTGCAAAAGATGATAAAACAAAAAACATTGTTTATAGAGTGCCGTCTTAAATTAGAGTCTTGCTTGAATTTATGATTTTTTTAATTAATTATATCAGTTGTACACACTGATTCCACACGGACAAAGTTACGGGTAAAAGAAAGTCTATTTATGTTTAAAAGGTACGCTGATAAATTTCTTTTCACTCGACGTTTGCCTAAAATAAAAAACTGTCAACGCTTCTACTGGAAAACTTCTTCGTCAATAATCTTATTTTATTATAAATCCGACATAAGCAATTTTGCCGTTTAGCCTCAGACGTAATATGCATGTGCATGTAAAACGCGACACATCAAAAGCGTTGAACGTCACTACCTGTTAAATATTTGACATGCAATTTCAATTTGCATGTTCGCGATCAAAATAAGAATCAGTGTACGCGTTCAACAAAACTGCTTATGTAGAAAAATAATTAAATTCATGAATTGACTTGTAGTTAATTCTCATTTGGTCGGACTTCCGAAGTGAAATTAAATACGTCTAATGAATTATGTAATATCTGAGATATTTTTTCCAAAATATGAACTTAGATGGGTTTCGATGTATGGTATATATGCTGTCTAGCTTGAATTTATCTGTTATGTCAAGGACCTAAATGTTAATGAAAATAACATTAACATATGAAAATTAATAACATGTATTTCCCACAGATCTTGAGAAGAGTTCTGTTTGGATAGAAATGTTGATTCTTGAAAGACAATCAAAAAGCACAAAGTTTTTATAACCTAGGAAGTGACAGGAACCCGTAATATTTTGTAAAAAATGCGTCATTATTAACTGAATTAGCAAGTAGCACTCCTATCTAGAGCTGTAACAAACCGTATGTATTCGTTACTGAGTAACGGGTACATCGTCTGACTTGAAGTACCGAAACGTTACTTACAAATTCATTTCGTTACTCGCATGTGTCGTATCGAACTCACATGGAGTCAGTTCGACTCGTTTGATGCGGTTATACGTTATACGAACGAAGTCATACCGTATCACGATGCGACGAGCCTCGATGGGATGGTACATGCTTGATGCCAGAGAACATACACTTCTTGATGCTGTTATACACGATTGTATGTCGTATGAAAAGTAACGAGTAAGGTAACGATACGAAAGTAACGGGTACTCGTTCTTTAAGTAACGAATACATACGGGTACACAATTTCTCGTTACTTTTACAGCTCTACTCCTATCGCTGAGTCGACGCATGGATGGGAACAAGACATATGTCTCCAATACTTCCCTGCCCGTTTTTTAATATAATATTATGTTGCGTATAGCTGTATTTTTGTTGTGCTTATTTTGGTATTTTTTGTGGAGAACATAATTGGCTTTGAGGCTTTGTCCTTGCCCTAAACAAAGAATTGTTAATTATTATTTTTCTCATAACATGCTCAGCAACAAAGGCTGTGTGCATATTGCATATATTCGCTAGATCCAAAGTGATGGTGGGAACAATCAAATTGATTGTAGTACCCGCTGTGACCGAAATGTGAAACATTTGAGGACTAGCTGTGTCGCTTTAAAATTTACTTGAACAATAAAAGAGTTTTGAAATGGGTCACAGAGTTGTTAGTAAACTAAAAATAATGGATAAAGATAGTATATATCAATTTTATATTTTTCCAAAATCGGTCTCAAATTAGAGCAAAAAATAATAAAGTTTTATTTTTGGAAAAGTTTTTTAATGTGATATTATCTATTTTTTTTTTATTTTTTAGTGTTGATGGGTTCCTAGAACTGCATGGTACAATATGCAGTGCACAGTTTATAGGAGGCAAAAAAATCAGATGAGCAAGTGAGTCCAAGCTACTTACGACAATATCCCCTACTATATCGTACTGTAAGAACTAAATAAAGTTCTTACTAGAAATCAATAAAACACAAGTTTGAACTTTAAAGATTCGTAATTGATGTTTTCTCAAGAGTCGTTAGTAATCAATTAAATTTTTTCCAAATAACAACAACCTTCAATTTTCCAGCGTAGCTAAGGAAAACTAATTTTGACAAATTACAAAAAAGAGAGAGAGAGTTAATGTAACAAAGCTTGCTACATTAACACCCCCCCTACGCGTGGGAAAAATTGATATGGAAAGAAAATTTTCCAAGCCAACTGCAAAAACCCACGCGCAGGAAACAAATAGAGATATATCGCATTATATTAAAAAAAAATCAAAATAATGTACAAGTTAATAAAAAAAAAATACACTAAAAAAAGAAAATTAATTGTCAATATTTGCAACTTTTAAACGATCACAAGAAACACTATCTTGACGACCATTAATGTCTAAAATAAAGTATTTATCACTTTTCGAAATAACACGAAAAGGTCCACTATATGATGGTTTTAAACTTGAAAAAGCGTTAATGTTTCGCACAAACACAAAATCTGCATTAATTAGTGGATTTGTAAAGTCAGGAACATTTTTATCACAATAGAACTTCTTTAAACTTGTTTTTAAACGGTTAATGAAATCATTATTTGTAGAATTCAAAAGATTCCGTTCAAAAAATTCCGCAGGAAGTCTAAGAGAAGATCCGTATAACATCTCAGCCGGACTAACGTTAACTTCTTTCTTTATGGAAGAACGAATAGACAACAAAGTCCATGGTAAAACATCAATCCAGTTTTGATGATCAGAACATTTCAAAGATTCTTTTAAACGTCTATGAAATCGTTCTACTAAACCATTAGCTTGAGGATGATATGCTGTTGTCATTATATGTTCAGTACCAATTTCTTCAAGAAAATGTTTCCACATAATTGACTGAAATTGCAGTCCTCGATCAGTAGTAATTTTTCCTGGACAACCAAAACGGGAAATCCAGTCAGAAATAAAAACTTTAATTATAGTTTCAGTTTGTATGTCTTTTAATGGTAAAGCTTCTGGCCAACGTGAAAAGCGATCAACAATGGTCAGAAGATACTTGAATCCATTACATAAAGGTAGAGACACAATATCCAAATGTATATGATCAAATCTGTTATCAGGTTCTTTAATAGGAAAAATTGGCAATTTCACATGCCTAGTTATCTTATTTTGTTGGCAATTTAAACAATGCCGTGTCCATTCTCTCACCTCTTTATTCATACCTGGCCAAAAAAATCTGCTAACCAATTGGTTTTGCGTCGCACGAATACCAGGATGACCGAGGTTATGAACAGAATCAAAAACACTTCGTCGAAAATTATCTGGTATATAAGGTCGAGGTTTCTTTGTTGAAAACTCACACCAAATCATTTTTCCATTACTTAATTGAAATTGTTTAAAATTGAATCTTGGTTTTGATATCAATTTTAAAAGTTCTTGATTGTTATTTTGTGCAGAAGAAATGTCATTGAAGTTTATTGAAATGCCATCAGGGCAATAAACTTGATTAATATGTTTAGAAATATTATTTATTCTTGAAAGTACATCAGCAGGGATGTTTTCTTTGCCTTTAATATGACAAACATCAGATGTAAATTGTTGTATAAATAAGAGTTGTCTAAGTTCTCTTGGTAAATAATTATCTGACTTAGATTTCAACGCCAAAGTAATTGGGCGATGATCAGTAAAAACTGTAAAATGACGACCTTCAATATAATGTCTGAACTTCTTAATAGAACAATAAATTGCAAGAAGTTCTCTTGAAAATACACTGTATTTAGTTTCTGTTTTTGTTAACTTTCTTGAGAAGAAAGCAAGTGGTTTAAATTCATTTTCTATCTTCTGCTGAAGGACAGCACCAATCCCAATGTCTGAGGCATCAGTACTAATGGACAATGGTGCTCCACGAACAGGATGGGATAGAAGAACACATTGAGCTAACGCGTTTTTCGCGTATTTAAATGATTCCAAAGCTGCAACATCAAGAGTTACAGGTTTATCTGTGGCTTTGCCAGCAATAATAAAATTATTTAATGGGGCTAAAATCGATCCACAATTAGGTATAAACCTATTGTAAAAATTAATTAAGCCTAAAAAATTGCGCAGTTTCCTTTGAGTATTAGGGATGGGATAATCTTGAATAACTTTTACTTTTTCTGGAAGTGGACGTATTCCATCAATTGTAACAAGATGGCCTAAAAAAGTAAGTTCTTTCACGGCAAAAATACATTTATTTGAATTAATTGTTAAGCCAAATTCGCTTAACCTTTTAAAAAGTAAATTTATATGGTTAAGGTGTTGTTCTTCATCATCACTAAAAACCAAAATGTCATCTAAATAAACAAATACAAAATTAAGACCAGAAAGTACTGTAGACATAAATCTTGAAAAGGTTTGACCAGCATTTCTAAGACCAAAATTCATCTGTAAATATTCAAAGGAACCAAATGGGGTAATAATGGCAGTTTTAGGAACATCATCTGGATGAATTGGAATTTGGAAATAGGCTTGTTTTAAATCTATTTTAGAAAATATTTTCTTGTTCGATATCTTATATGTAAAATCTTGTAAAAATGGAATGGGATATCTGTCAGGAATAGTTATTGCATTAAGTCTACGATAGTCTCCACAAGCACGATAAGACCCATCTTCTTTTTTAACCATATGAAGAGGACTTGACCAAGGGCTATTAGAACGTCTAACAATGCCCGACTTGAGTAGTCTATCAAATTCAGATTTGGCAATATCATATTGTTCAGGATTAAGTCTTCTAGGTGCAGAAAAAATCGGTTTACCATCAGTAAGAATTCTGTGAAAAAAATTATGATTAATTTTTTTCTTAATATCAAAATTATTTAAATCAGGATATTTGTTAAGTAGTTGTAAATATGGATTAGTAAGCGAAATATTTGAAATATAATTATTCGAAAGTGAAAGTTGTTTAGAATTGAAATTAATGGAAATGTCGAAATGTGTTAAAAAATCAAGTCCTAAGATTGGAAATTGAACTGGAGCTACAAAAAAATTCCAGTAGAATAGTCTTCCTAGACCAAAATCTAATTTTAAGTTCAGTTTGCCAGTAGATTTAATAGAAGAACCATTTGCAGCGGTAAAGAATTTAGTAGTAAAAATTATTGTTTGTTTAAAATTATTAGAAATTGAACTGGGTATAAAACTGTTGGTTGATCCAGTGTCTATTAAGAATTTTATATTATTTATCTTATCAAGACAAAATATTAATTGAGGAGATTGCATTTGTGTATTAGAGAGTTCAGAAACTATTCCAATTCTGCTTTCAGAATTATCATTAAAAATGCATTCAGGAACACATTTATTGGCACGACGACCAAATGTTTTGTGATGGAAACAAATAAAGGGTTTATTCTTGTATGAAATATTATGAGTATTTTTATTCGAAAACAATTTTTTAGAATTAGAATTAGATGAAGATGATTCGAGAGAATTGAGACGGTCAGTAATTTTAGTGATAGAATCTGTAAGTGGTTTTAAAATGTTATCATCAATAGAGGATTTGACCGAATTGCATGAATTTTGATTAATTAAAAAAATTTTATCGGCAATAATAGTAAGTGAATTTAAACTTTGATTTAAATTTGGAATAAGAGATATTTGAATGTTATCAGGAAGTTTATTAATAAAAATATATTTAAGATTTTCTTCACTTAAGTTTAAATTTCTTGAATACCTTTGAATTTTGTTAAGAATGTGAGATGGTTTTTCAAAATGATTTGAATCGCTTATCGAAAAAAGTTTTTTTAAATTACTCATTTGGTCAATATCAAATCTAAATAAAATTTCATTTTTTAAAGTTTCATAAGGATCGGTGTCTGGGATATTGAAAATTAGATTACTTACGAGAGAAGCAATTGAAATTGGTAAAGAAGACACTAAAAGGTCATATTTTTTTATAGAACTCCTAATATTATTGAGAGAAAAAAGTCTCTCAACTTGTAAAAAATAAATTTCAGGATCAGTAACACTGAATTCTGGAAGTTCAATTTGTATATTTTTGTTTGACATATTAGTGATAAAAAAAATTACTTATCTCAAAAATCGTGTTCAATCAGCTGTCAGGGGTCACCAATTGTAAGAACTAAATAAAGTTCTTACTAGAAATCAATAAAACACAAGTTTGAACTTTAAAGATTCGTAATTGATGTTTTCTCAAGAGTCGTTAGTAATCAATTAAATTTTTTCCAAATAACAACAACCTTCAATTTTCCAGCGTAGCTAAGGAAAACTAATTTTGACAAATTACAAAAAAGAGAGAGAGAGTTAATGTAACAAAGCTTGCTACAGTACAAACAAGATTGACAAATCGCAGATACCACTACGATATCTAAATATATAAAATGAAATCGTGACTGACTGACTGATCTCTCAACGCATAGCTCAAATTTAGAACACAGATAGTTATTATGACGTAGACTTCCACTAAGAATGGATTTTTGAAAATTCAACCCCTAAAAGGGTGTAACGGTGGTTCAAAATTTCCTTGGAGAATTAACGCACAGCTCAAACCACTAAACGGATTCGGTTGAAGTTTGGCACACAGATAGTTATTATGATGTAGGCATCGGCTAAGAACATACTTTTGAAAATTCAACCCCTAAAAGGGTGTAACGGGGATTAAAAATTTGAATGGAGAAATAATAAATGTATCAATTCAAAAATGCGCAGGATTACTCCTGTCAACAAATAAATTAACATGTGTTTTGTGCTTTTTCAAAAACAACCTCTTCAGGGGGTGAAAACAGGTAAATAGTCTAAAAATCAACATGGGTGTCATTTTCAAGGTTTGTCAGGACGTTGATCAAGTGAATGTCATCGATTTTGAAATTGATTAGGGAGGTCTGCATCGAAAAAGGAGTAACTATGTCAAATAATGGGAATGTATCCGTGTTTCGTCTCAATCGTCCATGCGACGCTGTAGGTAACGGCTAGTAAATAATATACGATATGAATAATATACATTATAAATATACATACAGATATAATATATTGTCATACATTTTCTCATTGCATTCACACTCTCATATGTATGTACTCCCATCTAGCTATAAATAAATAGCTAATTTAATGTGTATTATGATAAAAATTGAACTAGGATTAGCAATGTAATGTAATAATAGTTTTATCAATAAAATATATAGTATATACGCTTTGGGAATAAAACATGAAAATGTTCTTCGATACGAAATATCATTAGATTCTAAAAATCACGGTACTTCTGAGATAGATGTAGGTACAACATAGAATTAGAAATAAAATTTGATAAGACGTCAATTGCACTTACTTTGACAGCAGTTATTATACATATACGGAAAACGATAACACCTTCTTTTTTACTGAAGATAGCTTGTCTCATGTTTTATTCCGGTGAATTTAGAACTAAATCGAGCATGGTTCATGGTATTATATGTAAGAGAGTGGCCCATTTCTATTTCAAGTGTCACAAACTGGTAAGTTATGATGATTGAAATTAAATTATACATGAATAACAACGATTGTGACTTGTACACGCAAACTTCTACCCTTTGCTTACCCTTCTACTCTTTCCCGCCCTTCTCTACCTTATATATATCAGAATTCTATGACCACCGACACGATTACAAACAGTGGTAGGCAATAAAAATGTACTCTAAAAATCTAACTTAAGTCTATTAATTTATTGTAGACTTTTAACAAATAAATTTTGCCCGACTGTTCAATATTGTGAAAACAGCTTTGTGAAATAATAATAATAATAATATAATTGAGACTTGTATATTACAAAAAGTATTACAAAAGTATTAGAATACATGAAAAAGCATAAAAAATTTACACACTACCTAATTATTGATAATTCTTACTTAAGTTCTTAAAAACAACCTGTCCGTAACAAACAATACCTTAAATTAAGTACGAAACTGTATAGTGAAGAAAGAAAGTAATTAATTATTTTATTATTTTTATACAACTAAATAGATTGTCAATCACTCCTTTTAGAGAATTGTAATTAAATTGTACCCAATTATTTAAATTAGTTTTATTTAAGGTCTCTTTGAAATTATTGGGCAAGATATTAAATAGTTTTGGACCTATATATCTGCAATTATTTTGACCTATAGATTTTCAAACTGGAGGTATTTTAAAAAACAAACTGTCTCTTGCACGGGTTTTATGTAAACAATCATTATCAACGTATGTTCTTATATTTTTAAAAGTGTGGATCAAAACCGTCTTGGCATATAGCTGTCTTATATTATTTATAATTAGCTCTTTAAATAGCTTATCAGAAGGGTATCTTATTGTTTTATGGTACATTATTTTTAATATCATAAATGATGTATTACTTTAAATTACAAAAAACAACTGTCATCTTAAATTCAAAACGTCAAACTATAAGCTTGTAAAAGAAGTATTCAAGTGTTATATCTTTGCATTTTTTAATTATTTTATCTGCTAGATAAATTTGTACCCCATAAAACTCGGCAAAATAAATATTTTGACAAAAGTCCAAAAACACGTCGATTTTTATATCAAAGGGGACTATTTTTTATACAAAAATCATTCCTGCAACTCTAGCCCTGTGCAGGGGGTAGTAACCCCTCCAAATTTTAATGGGACGGGGGGTCAATATCCCTAATTTGGAAAGATTTTTCATTACTTCCACAACCGTACCTATTTGTTGTTTTTTTTTTCAATTCGATCGATTTGTTATCGAGAAATTGCTTCTTGAATTTTCCAAGTTAAAAAACTAATAAAAGCACAAAAAGTTTTAAACATGTTTAAAAAATCGAATGTATAGATTTATTTCTCTGGGGTCATCTGAAATTAACCGTTTACTTCACTCAACCCGAAAATACACAAGAACTCCGACAAAGAATTATAGCCGAATGCCAGCTAATAACTCCTGTGGTCTTGAGAAATGTAAGATCTGGATTTTAATCTAGAATTTATTATTGTATGGCAATTGGTGGAGGTCATTTCGAGCAATACATTCGATAGTTTAAACCTTTTTGTGCTATTATTAGTTTTTTAAATTCAAGAAGCAATTTCTCGGTATAAACATCGATCGAATTGAAAAAAAAAAACAAACAAATACGGTTGTGTAAGTAATGAAAAAGCCTTCCAAATTAGAGTTCATTTGATTGACCCCCTGTCTCATTAAAAAATTTTGGGGGGTTACTACCCCCCGTACAGGGCTAGAGTTGCAGGAATGATTTTTGCATAAAAATTGGTTCCCTTTGATAAAAAATCGACGTGTTTTTTGATTTTTGCCAAAACGTTTACTTTGCCGAGTTTTATGGGAGTACAAGTTTTTGTTGAGACACCGTGTATACACGTTCAAGAGAATTTTGTTACATCAGACGTAATTTTTAATATTTTTGTATTATTTTAAATTATATATTATTATTTTTTTCCAAGTGTCAGCCAGAGCAATATTTTACGCTTGTTAAGAAATTAATGGCTTTAAATGACAAATTAAATTTTTAATATTTTTAAAATTAAATTTCTTCTTTATTTCTACCGTGATTTTTATTTAATAATATGGCAAAATCAAAAATATAGAAATACTGCTTTGTAATTATGATATTTTTACGTATTTCCAATTTAAACCGACCTAGGGAGAGAATCATAAATAAATGAACTGTAGTTTCTTTAAACTGAGAGAATTTCATAATTGCAATATATTATAGACTTGAGGAATAACGTTTCCTTAGTCCGCGTATCAAAATTTTTAAGCTTTAATCTGAGAACAGATTGTCTCAACTGGATTTTCAATTTATTATTAAAAATAACAATATGAACTGGTAATAAATCGACACAATTTTCGAAATTTAAATAAATAAAGACTAAATTGGTTTATTAGAAGATTTTATTTATGAAATATGAGGTTATTAAAAAAATAATTTAGAGAAGAAAACCATCAATGTGTTGAAAACAAAATTCATTGCAGGTACAAAAAAAAATTGCAGCCAATTGGGCGACGAAACCATTCGAACTTGAAAAATGTTGACATTTGATTATGGTTCTATGACTCTATATCCTCGGACAAAATATCCTGGACAAAATATCCCGGACAAAATATCCTCAGACAAAATATCCTCAAGACAAAAAATCCTTCGGACATAATATCCACGGTATGAAAATTCACCCCGGAATTGTTTTTTTAAAAACTCCACATTTGCCCCTTCCCGTTTCACTGCGAGACAATTCGCATACCCCTTTATCGTTCACCCCGGAATTACAATTCGCATACCCGTTTATCGTTCACCCCGGAATTGTTTTTTTAAAAACTCCACATTTGCCCCTTCCCGTTTCACTGCGAGACAATTCGCATACCCCTTTATCGTTCACTCCGGAATTACAATTCGCATACCCGTTTATCGTTCACCCCGGAATTGTTTTTTTAAAAACTCCACATTTGCCCCTTCCCGTTTCACTGCGAGACAATTCGCATACCCCTTTATCGTTCACTCCGGAATTACAATTCGCATACCCGTTTATCGTTCACCCCGGAATTGTTTTTTTAAAAACTCCACATTTGCCCCTTCCCGTTTCACTGCGAGACAATTCGCATACCCCTTTATCGTTCACTCCGGAATTACAATTCGCATACCCGTTTATCGTTCACCCCGGAATTGTTTTTTTAAAAACTCCACATTTGCCCCTTCCCGTTTCACTGCGAGACAATTCGCATACCCCTTTATCGTTCACCCCGGAATTACAATTCGCATACCCGTTTATCGTTCACCCCGGAATTGTTTTTTTAAAAACTCCACATTTGCCCCTTCCCGTTTCACTGCGAGACAATTCGCATACCCCTTTATCGTTCACCCCGGAATTACAATTCGCATACCCGTTTATCGTTCACCCCGGAATTGTTTATTTAAAAACTCCACATTTGCCCCTTCCCGTTTCACTGCGAGACAATTCGCATACCCCTTTATCGTTCACTCCGGAATTACAATTCGCATACCCGTTTATCGTTCACCCCGGAATTGACGTCAGAAACAGTTATAAAGAATTATATGTAGAAAGTCAATTTTTTTTTGCATTTTTTGTCCACGGATATTCTGACAAAGGACATTTTGTCTCATGGATATTTTGTCTCAAGGATATTTTGTCCAAGGATATTTTAACAAGGATATTTTGTCGGGGATATTTTGTCCGCGGATATGGAGTCCGGTTACCTTGATTATAATAAAGAAAATAAAATTTCTGATATAGCGTGAGGTGACGCGGGTAATGGCTAGTATTCAATATGATATATTAACTATTCGTTGCCATGATTACCTACATAGTATGTTCCACGTCATGTAAAAATTAATCAAAGCATGCCTAACTAGTTTATTTCTGACAGATCCATAAAATAAAAGAGGGGATGATTTTTTTTTTGTATTTTCAAAATATTTCCGAAACTATAAAGTTTAGAAAAACATTTTTTTAAGAAAACTTTCTTGAAAAAATAAATAGAATAATAAGCCGTTATGAAAAGTATACCATTATTATATTAAAAATACCGTTTTAGCATATATCTCTTCTGCGCATGCGCCGATTTTCCCCAAAAACAATAGGGCTCTTCATATTTGCATACCAAACATCCTCCCAAAATTTGGTTTCAATCCGCTCATCCATTTGACTTGTATCGTGTTCACAGATAAACAGACTAACAGACGCAGACGCACAGAGTTTTTCCAAAAATATGTTTTTGTGATTCGGGGGACCTCAAAACGGAAAGATATTGTAAAATTTTGGAAAAGTGATTTTTGACCTAAACTAGTACCATTCCCCACTTATGGGTTGGAATGGTAAAAAAATAGTGTTTAAAACTGTACTACATTTTAATCTTATAACATACATTTATATGTATTATAACTACGAAGCTTTATATTTATTATTATATATTATATTTATGAATAAAATTTAGAAGATTTTAAATCACCTTATAGGCTAAAGTAAGTATAAAAATTTAAAATATGACACAAAAAAATTATTGTGATATCGTAGCCGGGCCTTTAATGTTGGCATAATATTATAAATATTGAAAAACATAGCTCTTTATGAAACTTCTTAATAAAGCTTACCACAATGAACAAACTTTGGTAAGCAATTTTAATTAATTTTTAATAACACAAGCTCTACACTTCACGGTCAGTACAAAAGTATTAGTTCAGTACATCCGTCAGAAAATAAGAACTTGCTGTGGCAAAATGTTTTTTTTTTCGATGCTAGCGCGTCTCCACGAGCTGCATTGAGAAAACTTATTTTTTTTACCTTTTCTGTGTTTTTCAAAACGGTTGAATAGATTAAGTTCAAAACCAGCTCTGTAGCTTAAATAGTGACGGAGATACAGAAGCAATTTCTTTTGTATAAACATGGAAACACTCAACGTAAAGTGCTTTAGTGATAAGGGTGTTTCTAAAATATTATAGATACATAATTTGGTATATTTTGCAAAGTTATTGCTATTTTATTGAATTATATTCGATTAAAAAACTTTTTTTTTAATACAACTCATTTAGATTTTTTGTACAAATAAAAAAGCAATAATTTTTTGTAACTAATGAAAAAAAAATGAAATATTAAGTGTATTTTCTCATGTTTATTTTGAGAGATGCGTAACATTTCAAAATCAGTATCTTAATTACTTTAAAGATTTTTGTCCATAACATATTGACACATATCTGGCAAACTTTTTTTCCTTTGCGTCAAATATATTAGTACGCCACTGATATTGGACGTATCCGTCAAATCTCCTCTCACCTAAGTCCTATAGCTCCTTCCTCTACACCGAAGGCTCTGTTCTGTTCACGTCACGAATTTCCGGTTGATAGTGTGAGAATTCACGCACAAAATTTATGTTTTAATGTTAAATCCATAATATTTTGATTTTCTTATAATACGCAGGTATCTTCAATTTTATTTGCAATCTAGGATTAGATGTGCAAAATATCCATTGGAAATACACAATAATTATTTTAAATTACACATAACAGTATGACTTAGTAGCCGTTTTAAGAAAGGAAAATTGATTTTTATATTTTTTGCACAGTAAAAAGGGGACGGCGTTTGGGGGGAGTTCTTTAAAAACACATACAGGGTCGTATCGAATCGATGGCGTTTTTTTTTTGTGCAGTGAACAGGGAAGACGTTTGGGGGGAGTTCTTTAAAAAAACAATTACGGGGTCGTGTCGATGCGATGGTTTTTTTTGCGCAGAAGAGTTTTTTAAAAAACAATTATGGGGTCGTGTATTTAAAGTCAGATAGTAATACAGTAATTCTACACAAGTTGCTATGACGTGTATATGTGATTTCTTGAAAAATTGGTTGTCTGTAAAGTCGGTTTACGGACGATAGTTTTACGTGATAACGTCATAAAGAAACATTGATGAACTCTCTGACGTCACGCGAGAAGAGAGAGAAATGCGTACAAGCCGACGCTTGGGCCGATCGTGCCTCTCTATCGCTTATACCGCGCTCTCGCTTGCACGTTCAGGCTCAGGCGGAACGTGACACTTTTTCGTGCGTGCAGCCGGTGTTTCTTCAATTTATAAGACGTTATCACGTCAAAAATGACAGTGAAAGACGTATTTTTCAGGAAATTTGTGAATAATCAACAATTTTTTTTTTGGAACATCAAAATTTAGCGTTTTCTATGACATAAAGAAGTCAAAATTTGGGCACATCGAATTGTTGTACTGAACCCGTAATCCAAATATCTAATGCGGTTGTACCTACTGCATTTTAAAAAGAACGTGACAAAAATATTTGACACATGTTTTTTGTTTTGTTAACTCCACTATTTATTAAAACCTCGCTAAGTAAAAAGTACATCAATCGATGCACTAGTGTGTAGATATGAAAAGATTGCATATTGTGTACAGTGGTAACCCAACTCTCGCTTGTGTACTTCTTACATGCTTTTTGGCCGATTTGAAATCAAATGCACTCAGAGTGCACGCACATCCGTTTGCAATATACGTAAAATTGTCCAAAATAACACTCTGGCAAGTTTATTAGCGATTATTTGAATATCAAGTTTTTAGATGATCAATTTTACCATTCCAATCGACAAATCAAAAAATCACTTTACAAAATTTTACAATATTTTTTTGTTTCGATGCCCCCTGAATCCAAAAAACATATTTTTGGAAAAACTCTGTGCGTCTGTTAAATAGTGTTAGTCAAACGGAGAAGCGGATTGAAATCAAATTTTGGGAGGATGTTTGGTATGCAAATATAAAAAGCCCTATTGTTTTTGAGGAAAATCGGCACATGCGCAGAAGAGATATATGCTATAACTGTGCTTTTATATATATATTAATGGTATACTTTTCATAACGGCTTATTAACCCATTTATTTTTTCAAGAAAGTGCTGTTAAATTTTTTTTCTGAACTTTATAGTTTCGAAAATATTTTTAAAAAAATCAACTATTCTTTTGTTTTGGAGATCTGTCAGAAATAAACTAGTTAAGCATGCTTTGATTAATTTATTATGTAGATAACCATGGCAACGAATAGCAAATATCGTATTGAATACTGCCCATTATATACCTCACACGATTTCGGAAATTTTATTATCTTTATTGTACTATATCAAATGTTAACATTTTGAAGTTGGAATGGTCACGTCGCCCAATTGTATTTTTTAATTATATTTATTGAGAACTGTCAAATATACAATATCTGTATAATCTAAGCAAACAGGTATAGTCGAATCAATGAAGTTTTTTACTTCATTATTATTCAGACTCATTGACACAACTAATAGGCATATTTATCGTAGTGATGAAAAGAGAAATATTTTCGACTTTCAAACTTGTCAGATAATCTAAATAATTTTCAGTATTCTTGTTTTGCATTTCCTTTACACGTGCAAAAATGTTTATGGTTTGTCTCGGCATTTACTATCTTCTTCGAATTACTTCCTTACTTGTTTCTATCATTTTCGATTGAAATTTCCGCGACGAATAAGTTTTCCTACAAAACTACAAACACTAGTGGACTAAAATTATGTGAATCAGGTAGACGGTCTACAGAAATAGGGCTTTAGTTTTAGGTATATAGATTAAAGAAACTGCTTTTTACCATTCCGACTCCACAAGTGGGGAATGGTACTAATTTAGGTCAAAATTCACATATTATGACGATTTTAGATTTTTTTTCTTTTTTGAGGTCCTGTGGTGTTGCACAAATTTAAATTTAACGTTTCAAATGTACGTAAATTTATAAAAAAACGTGCACCTTATAAAGTTAGTCAGTTTTTTCCAGCCTTTAATTTTACATTGCATTGTCATATTTTTGAATTATTGTATTTTATATCGTTTGGTGTTAACTAGTTATTTTTTTTAACTCTTTAAAATATGTATCTATTTTGCTAATAAAAATCTATTCATACAACTGTTTCTACTTTTTATTCAATATAAAAAAAGAGAAAATTAACAAAAAAAGTTACAGTCCCTTGAGTCCAGAAAACATAATTTTCGAAAAAGTGTGTTTGCCTGTTTGTTAGTGAGTACAATACAAGTCAAAGGACTAAACGAATCGAAT
Source organism: Xanthostigma xanthostigma (assembly GCA_963575645.1). Taxonomy (NCBI): domain Eukaryota; kingdom Metazoa; phylum Arthropoda; class Insecta; order Raphidioptera; family Raphidiidae; genus Xanthostigma; species Xanthostigma xanthostigma. The sequence goes on from OY754471.1 coordinate 27,807,947, forward strand.
CCAACTTTTGGTAAATATATTTAGAGCCGTATTGTTTCTGTGGATTATCTACGCAATGCAAAAGAGATAATATGTGCTATTACGTTGCTGTTTCTATTATTAAGGTATGCTTTTCATAGCTGTTAATTATTCTTATCATTTTTGCAAAATAGGTTTATAAAAATTAATAAATATGTCTAGGCCCGCACCGATAAGGTGAAATTCCAACGCGCTACCGACTGGTCTATACCATTTGTTTGACTTGACATGTTTAAAATTGTATACTCTTGGGTGGTGCGCAACAGACAGTTGACTCAAGATGTGTCATGCGCGGAAGCTACTTCTTTGCCCGCATTTCCGTTACAGAATATTCTGCGTCACTGCAAGCTAAAAAGTTTAATAATAAAGAGCAGTAAAACAAAACAACAAAACATATAAATGCATTATAGTGGAACTTTTCAGCATCTTCCAGATTAACAATAAAATGTCGGGCATAGAAATGAAAGCTCAGTTTGACTGATTACAAGTTTTATAAGCACAGCGACGGCAAAACTTAGTAACTTGGTCTATTTTGCGTTATCAGCTCACATAAAACATGTCTTTTTATGATTTACAATGTTTTGTTGAAAGCAGATATGTGTGTACATAATATTTATGTGATATAAATTTTAATATATAATATTTTATTGTGGATAACGTAATATGCATTTTGATACAGTTTTTGTGAATGGAAACGGAAGTCTTTCTCTCCTCGATTTATTTCATTGCTACACTAAAGTTATATTGAGTTACGTTTTATGAGTCGATCTGTTTTATTACTATAGAATAATTTTTGAATATTTATTGTTAGGAAATATTTTCAGAGTGGTTATTCCGTTAGAAAACTGCTGCAATTTTAAAGAAACAATAGGTTTTAAACTATGAATAACGTTACTTATTACTTTAGAAAAAAAATTAAAAATGTGTTACGAGAACGCATTACACAAGTGAAACTTTTAGCTGCGAATCATACGATTGCAATTGCACAAGTATGGAAAAAATATGTTACGAGATAGTTTCAGGTTCAGATATTTCATTTGTACAAGTTAATTTGAACGTGAAACTATCTCGTAACACATTTTTTCCACTTGTCCAAATGCAATCGTATGATTCGCAACTAGAAGTTTCGCTTCTGTATTGCGTTCTCGTAACACATTTTCAATTTTTTCGCAGGTTTACTGCAAATAATAAAGAAGAAAATACAAGCAGACAACAAAATTATCGCAGATTTACTGCAAATATCTATTAAAATACCCCCTCCCGCACCAACAACCCCTCACCAACCCTAAGGACAATGTGGGCAACAGAACAGGGGGATGATTTTTGTTGGGGCGGGAGGGGGAATTTAAATAGATAATGAGCATGCACAGACCTTTTGAAATTCCAAGTAGTCGTTAAATATTCATTGAAATGGATTTTCAACAATTTTTTGCAGCGTATGGCATTATTGTTATTTTCATGAGGTTTGGGGGGTGGCTAAATAGGGGTTAATTTAATCGAAATCGGAAGGCATTAATATATTCACCTCAAAAAGTTATATCTTATAACGGTCAGTCAAATAAACATGACCGTTATTCTGCTGGGTTGCAGAACGCATTGCTATAAAATATAGTTTTATAATAACCTTGTTTTGTCACGATATTATAATTTTGTTTTTTTTTAAATTTTATTTGTATCTAAATGTAAAATGACCAATTGAAGATCGGTGACGAGAGCCGAGCGGTAAAATAAATTTACCGCTTGTCAGGCACCAAAATAAAATTTAATAATAATTTAGTTTATTTCTGCTTATTATTTACAATGATAAACAAAGAAAAATTTAACAGTTTTAATATTTCATATTGCTAGACGCTAACCGGTGACCTTGTAGAAAGCACACAATTCAGAGCAACGGCCAAATATGCGTTTAGAGACTCTACTCATATTATATAATGTGCACAATACCATTCTTATAGTACTAACAGACGGTCGAACTTGGTTCGAAGCGGACAGCGGATCTGGTCCGCTCCGTACCAAATCTGTTCGTCTGTACAGTAGTCTGCGTGTCCGCCCGGTTCGATGGGAACATATTCGGTCGTCTGTTGCAAGATCCGCCGTACCATGTCCGTTGTCGGACCGGACCAAGTTCGACCGTGTGTTAGCACTATTATACTTAAATACTGTGTACCTACTATTAATTATTGAAATTACGTAAGCCATTCAAATGAAATGCCAAAATTGTTGACAATTTCGGAAATGAAGACAATGTTATTTTGTCTCGTGTGATAAGGGCACAACTCGTACTTTATTTCGTCCTTTATTATTCTACTATAGATATAGGAACACTATGTGACAGTATCGTTGTTAAACATTTTTTTAACCGACGAAAAACAAAAACGGAGGAGGTTCTCAATTCGACGCGTATATTTTTTTTTATTTTTTTTTTTATTTATGTATGACCACGCATAACTTTTTACAGAGTAGTCCGATTTTGATAATTATTTTTTTGTTTGAAAGGGTATACCCCGAAGTTGGTCCCATATAAATTTGGTAGAAAAATTCCAACCCTAAGGGTAGGAAAACAGGGGATGATTGATTGTTCACTCACTGATTGTAATGTATGACCACACATAACTTTTTACAGAGTGGTCCAATTTTGATAATTATTTTTTTATTGGATAGGGTATACCTCGAGGTTCGTCTCATATAAATTTGGAAAAAAAATTCCTACCCTAAGGGTGGGAAAATAGAGGTGATTTATTGTTCACTCACAGATTTTCATGCTGAGTTGTGTATATTACAATTATAAATTATATAGCCACAAAAAATTATTAAATAAAAACTTTTTAACAAAAAAATTAAACCGCCGAAAAACTGAAAAGTAAAAAATAATAAATCTTTTTATTTAACTAAGTTCTATCTAAGTAGTTGAACGTATGTGACAGTCTAGTATATCTAAGTAATTTTGAGTCGGCGTCAAACCATCAATGAACAAAGATCACTAAAAGAAATAACCAAATCAAATTAACAATGATACGTGAAATCTCTAGCGATAAACATTAACATTCTAAACATGCGCTCTCCACCCGACCACTCGCAAAGACGTGTGCCCTCAGTGTGCCCGTTAGGGTTGCTCTGTCGCTGATATTAACTTCGTGAACGCTCAGAGATTTCCGGCGAAGGATTGTTGACGCCGACTCAAAATTACTTAGATATACTAGACTGTCACATACGTTCAACTACTTAGATAGAACTTAGTTAAATAAAAAGATTTATTATTTTTTACTTTTCAGTTTTTCGGCGGTTTAATTTTTTTGTTAAAAAGTTTTTTTATGTAGGACATTAGCCTCAGGTATCACGGCGCTCAGTGCAAGAAATTCAGCCCTTGTAGTGTAATATATTATTTTTGAAGTTTGAAGAGTATCAGTTGAAAGAAATTAATTATTAAAGGTTTCGAATTGAAGAGAAAACTTCGCATTTCTTATAAAAATAAATATTATATTAGATTTTTTATATTGAGATTAACACGTAGAGGAATACGATCATCTATTATTATCTGAGACCTTACAGTTTATATTGTTTTAAAAGTTTCTGGTAATAAAACGATTCATGTGCTTATTTCTAAATTATAATAATATGTAATGTACATAACTTGAGTCCCTGTGCATCAAACCGTTCCTTTAATGGGAAAAGTTTGCACTATGTAGTTCACAACTTTATGTATTTATTTATATTATATTCAAAACTCGATAGTTTACGCTCTTAAAATCGAATTTGTGTCTATTTATAAAGTAATGAAGAATAATTTTCTTTCTAACGTAAAAAAACTTTTCTATATTATCCTTACTACAATTATTATCTATAATCTAATAATATGTTACTACATTACTAATTAAATTATTATATCAAACAGGTTGGATACAGACTATATCATGTAGTTTTCTGGTTTTATCTTTTATATTCTAACAGTTTTCGATTTTGATAGAAAGTAGGTTGTCAATTAATAGTGTGGTGGTGAAAACTTTTCCAAATTTTTTAATACTTTTTTGTTTTGAGGCTCCCCGAATCCAAAAAACATATTTTTGGAAAAAGTTTGTGCGTCTGTTAGTCTGCTTGCTTGTTTTACTGCGAACATGATACAGGTCAAACAGATGAGTGGATTAAAACCTTTTGGGAGGATTTTTGATATAAAAATATAAAAATGGAATGATTATTAAACACTACTTTACGATTATCTAAATATTTTTAAGCTTTGAAAATATTTCTTAGTGAATTCAATTCGTTTGTTAATTTTGATTAATTTATCGTTATTAGGTGTACGACAATTTACTTTATCTACTTTTCTTAATATTTTAGTTCACACGTTATTTTGATTGTCGATTGAATGGCTTCTACTACTTCTACATGTATATTGATGATTCGGTTCACTAGATGCGATTAAAATTGTCTCATCAGTACATTTTTAACGGTTTATTAATATTCTCTTGACTTTTAATCTATTGTTCTAATAACTCCTTGAATTAATTTTCATTGAACATAATTACGGAACAAATACAATTTTTGTGACTCCTTGTATATTAAAAGTGCAAAATTGCTAAAATATCCTTTCCATCACGTAAATAACCCAAAAATTTTGCGTTGAAGTATCTAAATATTTATATCAAAAACAGTAAAAATCATTTACATTCTAGGCAAATTTAAGTATCCTGAAGAGAAAATTCTGAATAATAAAGATCTTTTAAATGAGTCCGTCATGCTATACATAACAGTGGACAGCAACAGTTTAATACATGTAAATACCCATCTCTCACACCATGGTTACCCGTGGATTCATAGAAACGTTTGAAAATTTAAATATCACCTTTAGTAAAGAGTAAAATGTGCAGTTATAATAAAATTATAATAAAATCAGCCTGACAATACCAAACTTTTATATAATTTTAAATATTATTATTATATATAATAATTTTATAAAATCACTTGTTTGTTGATACGACATACTTACTAAAAGGTGCGTTAGGTTGATAATAATAGGTATGTATCAAGCAGCCAGCAAAAGGACACAAAACCATCACTCGCATGCGCGGTATCTAAAACTAAACTTTTTATATCGCTTTTGGAACACGTTTTAGCTACCTGCGTATGGCGGTGACGGTTTCGTGTCCGTTTTCTGGCTGCTTGGAACATACCTAATAACGATTCAATTAAGAATTGTTATTTTAAGGAGTGCATTAATGGATTAAATATTTCATTTTGTGCAAAAACAAACTTAAGTTAACATAATAATGCCACAATGCCTTTTTTAGTAAATACATCATGTGGTCGGCAGGATTTGGGACTCCGACCCGAAAAAAATTTGCTATTTTATCATATTAATATTTATGTATTTTGTAAAATACAAAACAGCAGAGATAGAGAACAATCAACATTAAAGATTATTATCAAAATATGTAGAATGTAGATGTACTTGAATAGATTTTGTGTTTTGACGTGTCTTGAGCAGCTTCAAGTAATTGTCGGGGCCACATTATTAGATATTTAATTAAAATTATAATACATGTAGTAGAAATATTGAGATTGTAGAAATACTGGGTCACAAAAACCTGACTGTTTACATTTTTTTTTACCCGACTGCGAATGTGAGTTCCCTCGTAGCGTTTAAACTTCTGAGCCGATTTTACAAATTTATAAGATGTTTATCAATACGTCACGGTGACATGTCTGTTATGAAATATAGGGTACCTACATTAAGTAACCACAGATCAAAAGTGGCAGATGATAAATGCAAACTCTTTTGGAAAAAAAACTTCGTGCAGGGATTGGTGAATGGATTCCAAACTATTCTAAATAAGAAACAAACTGTTGTACGTATAAATGAAAAAGTCAAGCAACTAAACCTATCATTTCTTATAACATTTCATATTGGAAGCTTGGTTTCAACTTTGTCTATTTTATTTTAGTAGAATGGTCTTCTTTATGTAAACTTTAGTTTTCTTAAAATTAACAATAATTTAATTACTTCAATAAATAAATTTATCGACCAATTTTTCAGACAAATATATTAAAAAAAATATATAAATTCAATACATTAACGTTTCGGTAAGGATTTGGATCTTCTTCAGAACTGATCTAAAAAATATAAAAAAAAATGTATAATACTAAGGTTATTATTTTTTTCAATATTTCGATTTTAAAAAACTTTAAGTGAATTTTATTAAAAACTAATTAGATACTAATTATTAATTAATTTATATTTGTCTGTAAAATTAGTCGATATATTTATTTACTGATTAGCTGTTAATCAAAGATTTGAATAATTAATTACTTTTTAGAAAATAGTTTCTTGAAAATATTGCAAAACAATTTATGTAGCAATTATTATTACGTATGATTAAAATGACGTAAATGATACCAGTTACCTTATACAACAAAATAATAAACAAGGGAATTGTGATAAGTAGTTACACATCCGCGTTTGTCATTTCAAATTGTTGTACACTTGATGTAGGTAAATACGACAGGAAATTTGAAAGATAATCACAGACAGAGTAAGAGAGAGAGAGACACGAACATCACGCTCAATTAGATTTTGCTTTCAACAGATGTGTAAATTAGTAACCAAAATGCATAGCACACATAAAATGAACTGGACTGTTCAGTGCAACAAAGACTAATATACAAAACTGTAGGTACTTATATTTACTTTTCCTGCCGGTTTTTAACATTTTTGGATATAAAAATTCTCGAAACAGGTTTTCTAGTCTAGATGAGAAAAGGTGTTTCCAAAAGTGTTATCTGTCTATTTGTTTGTATCAGCATCACTCGAGAGCAGCTGTATCAATTTTGATAAAACTGCCATACAAGCATACGAATATTCGATTTATGATCATACCGAACGACATCTGTGAACGCAACCTTAAGTTTTTAAAACCTGGTAACACTCTTATATGTCAACGTAGCGATTTTTCTTCAACTCCGCCGCTGGTTTGTGCCAAAATGCATTTGGTTAAAATTATTTACAAATTAAACTTCTTTGTATCATCACTGACCGTATATTAAAAATAAGGTTAGTATTAATAAATGTTTTAATTGTTTTCAATACGTTTTGGGGAGTAAAAGGCATAGTTCAAAATGCTTAATCAAATTGAGATTATGTATCTGTGTTTTTTAAGCTTTCGTCGGAATTCGTCATTCCATCACTGTCATTCCCTTATTCTTAGAATATGGACGACCGCATTAAAATATCATAAGATGAGAAACCCTTAGTCTCAAATAGACCTCACATAGTCAAACTTTGGATTTTTTCTATAAAAAGTGATATTTTTAACACAAAAAATTTAGATGTAAATCAAACTGAAATTTTGGAGTTTGATGAGAAATACCCGGTAAATTTATCATTGGCATCTGGTAGCCATTGACTGAACTAATAATATAGTATTTCTGCTAATTTTAAAAATAATATTTGTTTTTCTCTTGATCGTAAAATTTTATTAGTTAATAAATCATTTAGGTATTTATTAAAATTTAAATGTCAACGTTTTGAATATTTTGTTTGTCATGAGCAATAAAAATGTTCTGAGAAGTGACAGAAGTCTCAAATTAATTCTCGATTTATTAAATACTAATTGCTACCCGGGGCTTCGCACACGATTGAGATAAAACACGGCATCGACAACAGTAGTGGAGCCACCGTATTAGTCTTGATTCACAGGACTGCTCCCCGCTTTACAGCGACAAAATCATTCTTTTTTAACTTCCCGCTTTAAAAAAAATAAAAAAAATTTTTTTTTTTTTTTCAAAAATCGGGAAGTTATTGGTTTCACCCCGATTTTCGAAAATCGAGTTTTCGCCAGATCTCGACGTTTTGAGGTCCTAGGAAGCTATTAAAACTATTTTGGCGATGATGTCCGTAGGGCTGTATGTGTGTGTGTGTGTGTGTGTGTGTGTGTGTGTGTATGTATGTATGTAAACCTTTTATATCTTTTGAACGGAGTGTCCGACTGAAACGCGGTTTGCGGCATCTGACGTGATCTTGGTGAACTTAGACTTCCTGAAATTTGAAACGATTCGGCCCAAAAAATTTTGAGAAATCTTAAAAAAACAAGTTTCAAAAATTTTTAAAAATTTGTTTTTGTAAAATATTTTCTAAACTACTAAACCGAATAATTCCAAAATCTAATCAGCTCTTCTCCTTAACAAACTGCGTCGATTTCCGCATCAAAATCGGTTCATTTGTTCACGAGATACCGTGAACGAAAAAATCGTAAAAAAGTGTTCTTTTAAAATGATTCTTAAAATTGTTATCAGATCGATTTTTTTGTAATAAATTACTTTCTTAGGCTAAAAAAACTGCGTCGATCGCCGCAAACCAGATCAAAATTGGTTCATTTGTTCATGAGATAACGTGAACGAAAAATTAGGAGAAAAGTAATTTTTTATAATTACTCGTAAAATTCTTATCAAATCGATTTTTTTGTAATAATTTACTTTCTTAGGTTAAAAAAACTGCGTCGATCGCCGCAAACCAGATCAAAATTGGTTCATTTGTCATTGAGATAACGTGAACGAAAAATTAGGAAAAAAGTAATTTTTTATAATTACTCGTAAAATTCTTATCAAATCGATTTTTTTGTAATAATTTACTTTTTTAAGTTAAAAAAACTGCGTCGATCGCCGCAAACCAGATCAAAATTGGTTCATTTGTTCATGAGATAACGTGAACGAAAAATTAGGAAAAAAGTAATTTTTTATAATTACTCGTAAAATTCTTATCAAATCGATTTTTTTGTAATAATTTACTTTTTTAAGTTAAAAAAACTGCGTCGATCGCCGCAAACCAGATCAAAATTGGTTCATTTGTTCATGAGATATCGTGAACGAAAAATTTGTAAAAAAGTGTTTTTTTTTAAATTGCTCGTAAAATTCCTATGAGATCGATTTTTCTGTAATAAATTACTTTTTAAGGATAAAAAATTGAGTCGACTGCCGCAAATCGCATCAAAATCGGTTCATTTGTTCATGAGATATAGTGAACGAAAATTTCGTAACAAATTGTTTTTTTTTTGAGCTCGAAGAGCTAAAAAATAAACTTCTTGCCATATTTTATATATTTTTGAGCGTTTTGAACTCGAAAATAGCGGGAAGTTACAGGGATGGCCTGCAGGGTCAAACTTCTTTTCAAATTTTTTTAACCAAAAAAGTAGATTTCGCATAATATTTCACGAATAAACATTTATATCGACTTAGTTAAGGGTGTCAATCGAAAGGTTCTAACGTCATTTTGATCCTAAAGAAATTTTATCAAAATCAGCTAAGCCGTTTTTTTGTTTGGACGAAAATACTGCAAGATAGTATTCTTTTAGGATTTTTTGAAATATTTAAACTTCAATATTGATTACACTGGGATGTTGGTCATCTGGACCTCAAGAGGTCATTTGGGTTCCAATAAAGCAGCTATTTTATAGGAGCTAATGTAAAAACGATTCTTTGTATGTATAAGTTGCATTACTTTGCACAAAATTTTATAAAAATAAAAACTTTTTAAAAATACAGTTTCTGTTTTGTTCGTCACTAACATGATAATACAACGTACGTGAATTGATGGATTTACTTCATCTGACGTAGTGTTAGTATAAATTTGGATTGATTTGCATAATATCGATTCCCTGCAACTCTAGAAACTTTATGCTAATGTGAAGTAAACGCACAGAATACAGTGAAATGCTATAAGTTCACTGGAAATAAAGGAAAATACACTGAAATACAAAATAAGTACACATTAAACTTTTTATAAACGAATCGAGAACTATTATAAAACGTGTCATTTTTAGAACTCTGTAATTATTTCTGGTTAATAATAGTATGGAAAAAGATTGTTCTAAATGTGAAATTCAGAAAATGCACGAATAGGGAATTTAATATTATAGCTTATAGGCTAATGTTGCTGAGAAGAGTGCGCTGGCCCAGGTCTCACAAAGCACTTTTGCACGAACCAATTCGAGCCCTTTTCGACTTCCTCTATCTCCGGGCTTAGTTACCGTATAGACTGCTTATAAACACGAAGTTGATTGCACTTTAATCTGTCAAAAATGTTTTGAATATACTAAAATTAGAGTGAAAACTAGCTGTGTTATACGGGATACCTACACCTAATATTACATACTCGCCGATAAATAACACATCACATCCTAGATAGGTACATAAACTAGTAATTTTGTGTCATTTTTTTTTTTCATTTGGTTCTGTACATTTCGAAATATTACGGCATAAAGTGATTCCTGTATTGTCATCGAAAATAAAATAGCTTGAACATGTACAACATGCATATAATAAAACGATGTCAAACTATACATTGCATCGAACGACAGAAGTTGAGTGGCATGACTGCAATACATTTATTTTATAAATTACGTGAAACCAACCAATAAGGATATATCAAAAATACATTTTTGTTAATTATTATCAAACTATATTTAAGAATGTGAAATAAAAGTCAGTTTTATCAATTTTATTTTCTTTGCGATTAATTTTATTTATTAGATATTTTCATTTTAACTTATAATAAGTACGTGTCGTATGTAATACGATTTTTTGCATTTTTACCTTTACAAGTAGTGAATTTAGTTTTTAATAATTAAATTTTAATGTCATCACTGAAATTATTCTTATATGAGTAAAAGCAGCCATATAACCGATATAATTAGATAAAAAAATCTGTTTTTATGTACATTCTACTGTTGAGCAAAACTGTGTATGTGTTGATAAGCTCAGATATTGAGCGTCTGTAATCTACAAACTTTGTCTGTGTTCTGCAGCAATCAAAAGTCTGAATAGATGTTGAACAAACGTGGAAATAAACAATGAGTTTTAGAGTAGTCGTAACTTCAGACTAAAGCACTAATTCATGAAATACAGTAATATGCTACTTATGCTGGGTTGCATAAAGCATAGTCAAAAAATCTGATTTAGCAATGACCTTAGATTGTAACCACACATATTTTACACATTTTACAAGAAAATTATGTAAAAAAAATCTTTTTAAACCCGAGGCTTAGTTTTGAAAATAAAAAAAATCAGCTGTTCTTTTGTTCAGTAGATCTGGCAGAAAGAAATTAGCTAACATGACTTGAAACATATTACCTATAATAATAGGTAACCATGCAAACGAAAGGCAAATATCATATTTAAAACTAGCCATTACCCGCGCCACGATATCATATTATTTTCGTTTATACTATATCAAATGTCAATATTTTTGGTGTTGGAATGGTCCCGTTGCTCAATTGGCTATAGAACTTTTATTATAGATTTTAATGGCCTTAGTTATGAAAAACAGTTAGCTTCGACAAATATTTATTAATTATTTAACCATTCATTCCTTAAGATTAATTCAACAGGGACACAACAGAGGGATGGGTCATGGAGAATAGTACACAGTTTAATGGAGAGCACGAGCCAAGCGAATATGATGATATACACAAGACGACTTTGAACCATGGATCTATGAATTTTGAAGTCACTCAAAAGGTAAACTGTGTTAGTAATGCTTAAATGAGGGATTAATGCTATTTTTAAAGTTTTGAAAGTTTTTACGTGATCAGTGTTCACTGTAATCGAGTAGAGTGAATAGACCAGGGGTTCCAAAACTTTTTTAGTACGCGGCTCTTTCAGGTTCAGTATTTTGTCCCGGTGGCTCCGAGCCACTCGAAGTAGGGTACAATGATACTAAATAGATAGGCACAAAAATTAAAACATTCACAAAATGAAGCTGAGTTCTTATTGACACACAAGAATACATTTATTATCGTCGGTTTCCGAGTGAGAGAATGATAAACAGGGCGCTTCACGGCGCCCCTCTTTACTTACTACGGCGCACCAGGGCGCCGCAGCGCACATTTTGGGAACCTCTGGAGTAGACCGTTGCAAGTAAACTCGGCTCACACACATGCTTATAGACATTAGACATGTAGTGTCTAAACTATAATGTGGTGCAACAATTCAGCCGTATCTCATTTGATATGTCAACGAACGTCAGTCACATATATTGCATACATAAGCTTCTTGGATATTAACTGAAGTTAATGGCGACGTCTCTGTTATAATATAAGATCGTGTTAAAATACACAGCTGTCTCATAATTTCAGGTTATGGATGATATTATTATTTCAGCAAAAACATCACTGTAGCAGGCCGTGAGGTGGGTCGTACATAAGAATCCAACAAGCGCAACTATTGCGACCTACACGGGCATCTTTTCAGTATGATCTTAACAAATTAGACCCGAAAAAAAATTCCAAAATTAATTTTGTGTAATTTTTTTGTTTAAACAAAAGAAAACAGCTATACTGATTTTGAAAATATATTTCAGAAAATATTGACAATAATACGCATCGATTGACATGCTAGTGAAGTTAATATTATTTTTTATTCGCAAGATTTAATGTAAAATACACTTTTTTGCAGTATTTTTGTTTAACTAAAAAAAAACGACTGAATCGGATTTGATAAAATTTATTTTGTAACGTACTAGCGTTAGTACACTTAGATTGACATTTTAATGAAGTAGTTATTATTTTTTTCGCTAGATCCATTTTTTGCAGACCTTTTGTTTAAACAAAAAACGACTTACCGATTTAAAAAAAAATCGTATGGGTCATACTGATGTTAATACATTTCGATTGGCGTCCTAATAACGAAGTTGATATTATTTTTTATTTCCGAGATTTTGCGTAAAATTCACGTTTTGCAGTCTCTTTCTTTAAACAAAAAGAACTACCGGAGCGATTTTCGAGAAATTTATTTCAGATCATATTTATGTTAATACGCGTCGATTGGCACGCGAATGTAGGCAATATCATCCTTTACTTTCGAGATTTCGTCTAAGAAAGAAATGATCACGTACTTACACGTATAATATATATTCTTATTCGCATTCGTATTCGCAAATATTTGCATAATTTTTTACATTTGCATTCGCATTCACAAAATTCATGAATATTTTGCGAATATTAATTTTAGAAAAAAATATTAATTTTTTTAAAGGAAAAATAATAAGTATTTAAAACAAAAAATATTATTTTCATAGAATTTTCTTAAGTTTTTGCCTACTCCTTAAAAAAAAAGACATTAAAAAACTTTTAAGTAACGGTTTGATGGTACAATCGTTATGTACTAAAAACTAGAAAATAATATGAGTCACCATTGGGGGCTTTGTTTAACAAAAATAAAATTTTTTAGTATGCTTTATTAAAAGTGCGATTTGCATCCAGACGAAAGCTGGAACGGTCTATTAGTTATTATAATATTATATTGTCATCAGAACTACATTATACGTATGCAAAATTTCATCTCAATCGGATAATGGTAATAAGTAGTTAGAAAAGCTGTCCCAAGATTTGAAACAAGATATAAAGATATGTCTAAAGAAATATATATTTCAACAGTAGGTAATAAAGATTTATTCAAATCTTTGATTATAATAATAAACCTATTTATATTATTACCTATTAAATTATTATTAATAATAATCAACCCAGTACCCAAGACAATAAATTTGTGCTAATCAGCTGTCAAATTTTAACTTTGGGCAAATGACGCTAGATTTGAAAATTAAATATTTACATTTGCATTCGCGAATGTCGAAAAATTGACATTCGTTACATCATTAATGCATACACATTACACACACAGAGAGAGAAAGAATAATATATAAATAGTGAAGCGACCTTAAAACATACAAAGTTAAAAATGTTGTTTTCGATTTTCGGGTCCGTTATAATATCTTCCCAATGTAGTAGGAAGTTATATTATATTTAATACATATTTTTTACAAGTAAGCAAAAAACGGCAATATATAGAACTATTCTGTTAGAAAATAGTAATTAACAGTTAAGCCGCCACACTGTATAATAATATATGAACCTATAAATTAATGTAGTACGTTACAATACCGCCTAAAGCTTACTTTACATTGCTAGTCAAAGACTTGTGCTGTGCAAACAATGTCTTAGCTGTCATTCACATGCACACTGCTTTATTGGTTTTGGCTATTGTTGCATGCACATAGTTTGGAAATGTTAACAGATTTGTGAAAAGGTTTGTTACGGACATTACTAACAAAATCGTAAATTGAAAATGTTATTGTATTTCAAAAACTTACATAGATTATTACTCCAAAAAGAACAAAATAATCTTGTATATATTGACAAAATGGTTAAAGAATAGATAAAAAAAAAAAATAAACCCTTTGCACTCCGGGAGTGCCGGCGGAAGTGCAAACTTGAATATTAACGTCTTACGAATTTTCGATCAAAATGGTTTGTATCATAGAGTGCATTTTTATGTACGATATTTCAACGCTAGTTGTCTAACGTTGTATAAATAAAAGTTTTCGTCTTACGCATTTTCGATCAAGACACGTGACCCTGACGCGAGTTTACGGTCACGTGTCCCTGACGCGAGTTTAACATTTTTTACCCATTACAAAAAAAGTGTACAACGCCGCTAAAGAAGTTTTCACTTCAAAAAGACATGTAAGAAGTAAAACTTGTTCAATACTTCACTTACTTGACCATCGACGCGACGGCAGTCAACCAAACGCATTGCAAAGTAACCAGTGATGACAGTGTCAACCAAGCACGTTGTGTGGCCAGTAAATAGTGCGACAGTTGTTGTTTGCGCTCTATACATTTATTTCTCAGCCCATTTTTATGTTGTCGCATTTTTGTTCTACAGATCACAAACTTTCCCTAACACAAAAAAGTCTTATTTGTTATAAACAATCAATTTTCAATTGTTTCTGTCTTTTTTGTGCTATTCTGTGACTCACAATAGACGCAGTGCAATTTTCAGGGCTTAAGAAAGCAGGCAAGTCATTACTAATAAATAGAAAGCAATTTTCATTTGAAAAACTCCAATTATTTTTAGTCACTACTTTACATTTTTTTGGTGCTTTGTAATAATAAGTTTGTTCAAAATTAAGTTTTTGATACAAGTTCTATATGCAAAGAAATGATTTAGCACATATTCTTGTTTTGTTGCGTCATTTATTAACAGTATAGACCCACAAGATTTGTTTGCGATGACAACTACATAATATATCCTCAGAAAAATTGACAGCTGTCTAAGAAGACACACTGACCACACTTTGTGCACTCACTGATGATGCTTACACAAAAAATGTATTTCTTAAGCTGTTTAATACATTTTTGTAATATATAAACAAAATTATAACTGTTTTCTAATTTTAGGTGCCGTACTGGCATGTAGTAGAAGTACATACAATGTTACTTTATGTAACGTCACGAAATGTCGGTTCAGAAAACCATTTCTAATATAACAGAGCAGGTATCGTGACTAGCTAGGTTACGAGGAAACTGTCATTAGTGTGCGGTTAACTAGTTGCTGCAGAATACGGTTTAATTAAAGATTCTATTATGTAATTGTTATATTGCAAATCATAGATGCTTGCATACAGAAGTGTATTTATATAATGCGAAAAATGCTTGAATTTTGATTTTATTTTAATAAGTCTAAGAGATCCGGTTTATTAATGTAATTATTATTTTACAGAATTAACATTCAAGTATAAATTATATCAATCATTACTAATATAATAATGGTATCTAATACTTATTTTTCTTATTAATATTTTGCTATATTTTTAATGTTCCGTGCAAACGAAATACTTATAGAATCACTCCTGTGTCCATCCGTCTGTCGCAGGCAATTTTCTCCGAAATTAACGAAACAATTTAAAATTAATTTCAGGGAAGCACGAATTACACAATATATTTGTATATTTTAATTTTTAAAATATTTTTGGCGAAAACCGCTTAAAAATTACTGTACCCTATTCATATCACCTAAAGAATGTGATTATGTAGATTGTATGAAATTATCAGGATTGAAAATTTCTAGCGTGATTAATTATTTCCATAAGCAATTTAATTGACGAGAACGATACAAACAGCTGAAGCGGTAGCTCTGTGATAAAGCTCTGGACTCTTAGTCTCGAGGTGCTGGATTCCAGCCCTATGTTGGATTAAGGTATATTACATGGAATTTTAATTTATTCTTAGTTATTCCAAATATCATTTTTTTCGGTTTGAAAGCTTAAAGCGAACAAAAGAAAAATTATGCGTACTCAATTTTTTTTTAATTTTTCAATTTATTCATGAATTCAGCAGTTTATACTTATTTTTTTTAATTATTTTTTATTGAAATCCTTTTAGTAAAAAAATCGAAACCCTAATAACAAAAAACAAATGATCAGGAATGAAAATTTTTGGCGCGATCAATTGAAATAAATAATTTAATTGTATATTGCAGAAGCAAATTTTGACGCAAGAGTAACGGGCTGATGGCATACTAATTGTGCAAGTATAGCACTTGACCGATTTTATCAGTCCAACATCATAAGTGACAATTTGGATTAAAATTCACATTCAAAATTTTACAATATTTTTTTCGTTTTGGGGTTACCCGAATCCCAAAAATATGTTTTTGGAAAAATGTACACGTCTGTTTATCTGAGAACACGATACAGATCAAACGGATGAACGGATTGAAATCAAAATTATTTGATATGCAAATATGAAGAGTCCTATTGTATTGGGGAAAATCGGCGCATGCGCAAAATGGATATATGTTGTAATGTGGTTTTTTATGTAATAATGGTGTACTTTTCATAATGGTTTATTATTCTATTAATTTTTTCAAGAAGTTTTATTATAATTTTTTTTTCTAAGCTCTGTAGTTTCGAAAATATTTTGAAAATAAAAAAATAAGCTGTCCTTTTGTGATGTAGATCTGTCAGACAGAAATGAATTAATAATTTTCACATTTTTCAGGGTGTATAACATATTATGTAGGTAGCCATGCAAACGAATGGTCCCGTTGCCTAATTGACTGGAGTTTTTTATATTCTACAACTTTTTTTCGCTGTTTGATGATAATAAGTTTTATATTTATTTTGATTTAATTTGTTTTCTATATTATGTTATACCTTTTGTTTTATTTTTATTTTTATTTTCTGCTAATTTAGTTTTTAAAAGTTTGTGCATAAGTATCTCTGTAGGAGACACATCAAAACTAGGTACTGGAGTATTTCCGTATTCCAATAGCGAAAGAGAGAATAAACAACAAATTTAGTTGTCTGTTTAACATTTAAATTTGAAAATTTTTGGTCTTCTGGTAGAAAACGTACTTGCAAGAATATTTTATTGTCGTAAGTTCTCCACAGTCGGTCGCAAAATATTACCAATGTTTGAAACTTGTACCAAAGTGTAATGAAACTGCGAGCTGTATAACTCTAATACAGAAGTATCCTTCAATTTAATATCTTGTTTTATTCATGGTTTAACTCACAATTCGTGAAATTAAATATGCATTTCCAATTCATTTCACAATTTTAAATTAAAAATTGCAGCATAAACTTCCAGAATCCGCTTTTATTGAACACTGAATCAGTATTTTATTTTTATGTAAAAATTTTAATTTTCCAATTTAAAATTAAAAACTTTTTTAAACTTCGTAATCCATTTAAGTTTAAAATCTTTACTTTTTCGATATGAGTTTACTATATTAAAATGAAAAAAAACATATGTATATATTTTGAATTGCTATACATATGTACTGAACTGAGAATGTGAATCTGATTAGAAAGCATAATACAAAAATATAATAATAATAATAAATGTTAGACGTTTAGTAGACTTGATGAATCTAAACATTATTTTCTTGGTAAAAATTGATCATAATAAAATAGAGCGGTAGTATCTTGATCATTAAATTAAAACTAAAAAACTGCATATTTATTGAATATTATAACTATTTTATCATTTCGGTAAATAGATTTAATCAGCAATTATTGAAAATAAACCTTAAATAATTTTTTTACGAGACAGAAAATAAATCATAAGTGTCGCGAACATCCTGTACAATATAAAGCGTGTATAAACATACACATAACATTTTTTTCGCCGCAAAAAGCGCACTACAATATTGTGTTCAAAACGAATGTTATACAACGATATAAATATGATATAGTACAAGAGTAAGCTCTGGCGACACACTCATATTTCAGAGAATAAAAGTGCTGTCAAAAACACGAAACACCGACAAGCAATATAACCCATATTATAGCATGCGCCTATACGTACATACGCCTCGGTGGCAAGCATTGTTAGCGACGAATCTCATTTAAAAAAAAAAGTATCTTTGCCCCTACGAACTTCGCTCGTTGACCCTGAAGTCACTAATATAAGTTACTTGCGGACGCAAGAACGGCTTTCAGGACAGGTAACTGAGGCTACAGTCTTATAGAGACAACACAGACAGAGACATCTACAACTTAAAAAAATATGTTGATGAAAATATTTTTATGGGTCAAAAAGATAGATCAGTATGTAACGAATGTTACATTAATAACCAATATTTAAGATATACTTAAGAAGCACGCTTAAAAATTCGATTTAACTCCGATATTGCCAATTACAAAATTACTTGAAGATTTCAAAGTTTTTTACTTAATATTTTTTTTAAGTAGGTATCTCGAAATTGTTATCGATATGGAATCCCTGTGCTAGCTTTATTTTTACTAGCGACATCACACCAGTAATAGGTAACAGCCTTCAATAATTCAACCTATTAAAAAAATGTTTTTTTTTTGTTCGATTCCCCTTGCAGTGAATTTGATCCTAACGTTGCCTGATTTTTTATTTTTGGTCCAGTGAAACGCAAATTAAAAAAAAGGTATTTTTCGCTTATAAATCGTTCAATTTAAGTCAGTTTGATTCGTAACCTGTTTTATTCTATAATTAGACCAGTCATTCTATTTTGAACGTAATGTTAATTTTTTGTAACCGTTATACAGCAAACCAAAATATGTAAAAAATCGGAAATTTTCCGTAGAATTCAATGCTGTATATTTTTTAAAACAACTAACAGTGATGGGTCTTACCGAAAATTGGGGCCAAAGTTGGTCAAAAACTGTTTTTTGCGTTTTTAAAAAACATTGTAACGCATTGTTTAAAGTTTTTTTAGATAAATACACGAATTAAAAAAAATATTTTGTTATTTCCTTTGCAATTCTGAATAACCCAAGCACTATTATCAATTAATTTGCCGCTGAAATACTCACGAAAAACCGATAAAAACACAAGCATTATGATTAAGATAAAGTCAGTGGGAGTTTGTTTTCATCCACTTCACCTATAGTGCTCTAATGTTCTCATGCCACGGTGCTGATCAGCTCATGTTACTAACTTTGCAATGCTCAGTGATGACCGATTTGGATCTGGTAATTTTTTATTTAATCTGTAAGTATTAAACTGTAACTCATGTAAATTTCAGCCCTTAATCTTGTAAAATGACGCCACAGGAATTAAAAAAAAAAAAATATTTCGGCTCCAGAAAGTCGGAGGGTTGATTTTTTTTTAAATTCACAGAAAAATACCAGCTATTAAGTGGCAATAATGACGATTGTAGAAAATTTCAATTTTTGAAGGTATTTAATTTTTTGTTTGTATAGAAAAAAAATACCCATTTTTCGACCGATTTTTCGCACATTACCGATCAATTAAAAAAGGCGCGCAGTAATTGCAAACATTACGGAAACTATTAAAGAAAATTTTTACCCTGAAAACGTTTATAAAAACTAACGGGTTTATGAGTTATTGGCATTTTAAAAAAATGCTTTTTTTTCGAAAAAATCGGTTTTTGCAAAAACTTTTCATTATTTTTCAAATTTTCAAAAACGCTTTTGTTTGGATTGCAAAGGGCTACATTTTCACCAAGTATCGTTTAAAGATTATTTTTTTTCAAAGAGATACAAGCGTTTCAAAAAACAGCGATTTTTAACGGTTTTTTAATAATTGCCACTCCATTTTCGAATTTTTAACATCGGACCAAGCCAGATCGATCCATAATAATTAATTCTATAAATTTTGTATTAAACTTTTCTCAATCCAAAGAATATTTTTTTTAAACGCAAAAAACAGTTTTTGACCAACTTTGGCCCCAATTTTCGGTAAGACCCACCACTGTCAGTTGTTTTAAAAATACAGCATTGAATTCTACGGAAAATTTCCAATTTTTTACATATTTTGGTTTAGTGTATAACGGTAAACAGCTGAAACATTTAGAATGACTGGGCTAAATGGCATGAAGTGTCCAAACAGCTTTTTCGCCTAGGTAAAACCAGTAGAGAGCAGTATAAACTTTATCTAATAAATCATGATGCCATTTTTGATATATTTGACTCACGAGCTTCTGGGTTAAAACTTATACAACTTAATTCTTTTTATGAGACCTATATTGCCATGCATTCTATTCTCTTTGAAAACCAATATCTGCGAGTTATTCCATGTGCAAACAAAATAATGTCGGTAGACTTCAAAATAACGGCCAATATTCTTTTTTTAGTTTACGGATCGTGACTAATGTGACATCACAGGAGGAAAATATTTCTACAAAGTTGATACTCGATAGGTATTAATCTTAAAAACTTCTGCTAAACTTGAAGTCCCAATCGATTTTTTTTTTGAAGTAGTACCTGAAAAATTCTAAGAAAATAATACAAATTCTACATCGCACAAGACAACTACAAATAAAAAGGGTAAATGTGAGTCAAAAACTCGTACTATCATTTGAATGTTGCGCCTTATAATTTTTAAAGATATTATTAAAATGAAAAAATCTTAAAGATTTTGAACTTTATCAAAAATCTCATTTTGTTAACGGTCAATCTCTAAAACATTTTTCTAGTGTGTAAACCTCTGTATCGATCTTCTCCAAGTTTCTACTAAAGTGTTTCCGTAAAATGTCACGAAAGTGATACAAAACTACATTACCAAATTATTATATTCAACATTTTTAGCTTATATGTTTACCTATCGATCTACCGGAAGCTATTTTAAAATAATTTTTAAACCAAAAATGCTTCCAGAAAATTATATACTAATGATTTCAGTTTCAAATAAGCATATTTATCTGTTTCGATTTTGAAGATCCGTAGATGTAATGAAATTTTCGATAGTATTTCAAGGTTAATAGTTCGAAACAAAATGAAAAGATAATTATATTATTATTAGTAGCAGTAACGATTACAGTGAAAATGTTCGTTTTGTTTCAGCACTGGACTCATTGTTTGACTTGAATGAAAATAACAAAGTAATAATTTCAGGAAGTTCATGAAATCGGCATGTTACGTACATATACGTTTTATATCTACAGACACAATCTCAATATGACTGTCCGCAAGCGGGTAATGTATACAGGGAACAAGGGAACGACAGAAGAAGCAGAATAAGAAGAAGAAAGGAACGGAATTGGTATTTTTAGTAACTTCCGTGTAAAACCATCATAATATTACATTCTTCTCAGTACAGAACGATGTGTAGCTCTGAATATGTGTTTACACTGTTTGTGTACTGCCGTATATTGACATATAAAACAGGAGCTCTCAAACTTTAGGTACTCATATAATATTTATGTATCCGGTTTTAAAACGAGGTATTTCCGAATAATGAAAATCTTCATTTTTCCAGATCTGTTCAAAATTTTGTTTTGACATGGTTTTTCCTAGGTTATTTCCATGTTCGGTAAGTTGTGCTGAAATGATGCTATATACTAGTGATATAACGAATATTTGCATTCGGATTCGAAAATATTCGTATGTTTTTGAATATTCGGGTTCTGAAAAAAAACACGCGTACACGAATATTTTACAATAAAAAATATCATATGAAATCAACATCATTTTTTTCTTTTTCTTTGAAAACACGGGAGGTTAAGTTTTAAACGGTTCTTAGGAAAACTGTACCAATTTTCCTTGAAAGTACTTAAAAGTTATTTTGAATTTTTTAGATTTTTATAAAGTACCTATGATTGGAAAATAATAGAGGAGGGTGACACATTGATAAAGGATTTAGAGGTGCTTACATTGAAAATGGTGTAACTAAAGAACAAATGTTATATAGTATGCCAATCCCATTTTTAAAGACCTATTCAACGATACCCTACTCGATGAACTACGAGAAAAACATGTGATTCCGACATTCCAAGTCGATATTCGCATTTGTGAATGTTTGCGAAAATTTTTTACCTTCGCTACTATATGTATAGTTACAGGAGAATTGTGTTGAGTTAAAAAAACAGTTTGTATTCTTAGAGCTATAAATACTTATTGAGAATGAGCGACAGTGTGTTGTCTAGTTGGTTGTTGTCATTGGATATGTATACAACAGCTGTATATAATATAGAGACGCGTACAGAGTTACAGAGAGAATGAAAGTGAAGACGATTGCATAGACAGTATTGCTGCCACCATGCTAGGGTCTTGGCATATGTATATTGCCTATAAACAGTACGGATGATCCTAGGACAAGACTACACACGATCGGGAACCGTCTATGACACACATATCTGTACGTTTTGTGTGTGGATTTTGGACAATGTTTTCCTTATTCGTATTTATCTGAGTGACCTGTTTGCAAATCTTATTATCCCCGAATAAGGTGGTTTTATAAACTTCTTTCAAAGTAAACATTTTCCCTTTCTATCAGTCCGCATATACAAAACTCCAATACTACGACTTTTATGTAAATAATAATAATGGTTCCTTCAAAGAAAGCGATTTTCAACGGACGCGACGGAATAATTTTAATGGAACACTAATTGCATATTTGTAGAGGTTATTAAAACAGAGAATGCTATGTAAATGTTTGACGAAAAGTTATCGTACAATTAAATGATATCAAGGGACCAAACAAAATCACACGAAATTATAAAGTACACACGATATTGAATTATTCTAGTCATAATCACATAGGGACTTTATACGGAGAATTTATCATACATTTATTTAAAAAACGTAATTGATTGTTTTCAACGAAACGACTTATTTATTCGCTGTGCTTAGCATATTTCACACTTTATCTCATTTTAATAGTCGATGACTTAAGAAGATAATAATAGCATTGGTACGTTCATTACATATTAGTAAACTGGAACTAAAAAATCCTTCGATTTTTGCACATAACGAAGCAGTACAAACATAACAAAAGTTGTGTAATTTCCGTTATTTTCATGAAGTAACATAACCAATTAATATATAGAATCGATAAAGGTTAAATACATGTATTATGTATAAATATAATTTACCTGGAAAAATTGCTATTTTTTAATAAATACTAGCTGTCTGGTTCGGCTTCGCCCGGATTGGTAGATTGCCTATTAAAGATAAACAGATTATGCTGCATCGAACTTTTTAATAGATTGAGCTGTATTTGCA
Source organism: Xanthostigma xanthostigma (assembly GCA_963575645.1). Taxonomy (NCBI): domain Eukaryota; kingdom Metazoa; phylum Arthropoda; class Insecta; order Raphidioptera; family Raphidiidae; genus Xanthostigma; species Xanthostigma xanthostigma. The sequence continues at coordinate 27,831,237 of OY754471.1, forward strand.
AGGCATAAATATTATAGCCGTTGCTCGCGGCTTCGCAGAAAATATAGCAGCGACAACAATAGTAGAGCCTTAGGCTCCACCGTATTGAAATCTTCCTTCACGGTGCTGCGTCCCGATTGGTGAAACAACAACATATTCCGGGCAATTTTCTCAATTTTTCATTCCTTAAAAACCCTATTATGACTATCATTAACAATTTAAAAAAAATCCAATTTTGTATAGGTGATGTGCTTAGCAACGAACAGCATTTCTCTCTTGAAACTAACAATGACCAAGATACATCTCATTCGAGACACACACTTTGTATTAGTTACAGGGTGATATTTAGTTACATGTTTATATTTAGTCAATAGTATTTCGTTAGTTGACGGGGAAAAATTTAGTTACATGTTTATATTTAGTACTGGTATTTCGTTAGTTGACGGGGGAAATTAGAGGGTGGACTTTAGTTACGTGAAAAAATTTAGTTACCAGAATTTCGCTTAAAATGTTTCACATCTGTTAGGCGTCCCACGACGGCTCCTATTTTTTTTTTTTTTAATCCGGCGCACTTTTTTGTATTATTATGTTAACTACACTTTACTATTTGCGAAATTTATAACAGCTATTTTCATTTGGTGCACTTTCAAAAAGATAACATATGTAACTAAATTCTGTAAAGTATAAAAAGTTTGTGTATCTTTTAATTGTACTTCGTCTAGTTTGTCTCAATACATAATTTTGTAAAGATTACATTAGTGCTATTGCAGATCATTAAAAATAAAGTGTTATTTCATCGATAATGAATTATGCAATTTTAAAACAGGAAAAATTTGATGGAAAATAGGTATATACATCGTTTTTGATTTTAGTGTTTTTCTGTGTAATTCCATTTCATCTAGTCGTTCTTTCTCTCTTTGTCTGTTTTTTTCTTTTTTATATTACGTGTAAAAAGCCTATTGTGATATTAGAACCCGGAAAATATAGCAGCATTGTACTTCATAATAAAAGCATGAAATTTGGCACAGAGATATATCATTACACTGTTAAAAGAAGATATTGAGACATGTGAGATCTAGCCTCTGAAGACAATGAGCTGGTATGTATAACTATTCTCCATAGATGTGTTGCTGCAAAAATCTCAAGAACTATTAGACACCTATACAAATTAAATTTGGTTTTTGCTCATTTTCGGATAACTTAACACATATTCGAGAAAGTGTATGAAACAAATTTTTAAAGATTTAACAGTGGAATTTGGTTGACATTTATTTTTGTATATCTAATAGTTCTTGAGATTTTTGCAAAAACACATCTATGGGAGTAGAGTTACCATCTCCATTTCCTTCAAAGGTTAGATTTCACATAATCTAATATCTACATCTTTTAACAATATACCGCTGCGCCAAATTTAATGTTTTTATCATAAAATGCGCAATCAGTTTGCGTATCTGCACCACTATGTTAATTGATAATGTTTGTATAATCTAATAAGGACAATGCTTGAAATTTTTAGGCGCGAATACCATAACCTAAAAAACTTGTTTCTATTCGATTCCTTTCGACGTTTATTTGATTCTAGCATCGCCCGTTTTTTTTTTTAATTTGTTTCCAGAGGGGATTAAGAATAACAGTTTTTATAGAGCTCCGTGCAAATGAAACATTTATGAAATCACTTCAGAGTTCGTCCGTCCATCGGCCTGTTATAGGCAATTTTCTCTGAGACTGACAAAAATTTGAAATTTAGCGTAGAGATAGAGTGTGCTAGCCCAATTAAAGATGATGTGTATAAATTTGAATTAAATAATAATAAATTTGAATTTTGATTCTGGAAGTTAATTTCAGAGCACGAAATGGGAAATGAAAAAAATACTTTTTTTCAAGAGCATTGTGTAGGATGTCAAATGAAAGCTTATGGAAGCATGGAAAAAACGTGTGCTAATTAAGACTATTAATGAAAGAACGTGAAACTGATATATCGAGCACAATGAACAATTTAAGCTGTAATTCTACGGTAGAATACAAGTCTCGTAGTCACAGAGACTTGAGTTCAAGCCCCACGGTGGCCAGCAATATGTAGGTATATTTTGTTTGTTTGCTTTTTAGGCGCGACCCAAGCAATAGCTGGAAGCGCCTATAATATGTACTCACTTTGTGAATCCGTGAATCTGTGTCACGCTTTTTGTATCCAGCGTACCGCTGAAACGCCTTAGCCGATTTTAAAAAACTTTATTTTGTTCGATTCGTTTCCGGTAATTTCAATCCTAACGTTGCCCGATTTTTGAATTTTGGTCCCCGAGGGGAGAAAATTAAGAAAAAAAGTTTTTAGCTCAATTTAAATCAGATCTGTTCAAAACCAATCTTAAACGAAAGAGGAGATTTTTTTTAATAGGTTTCGTACAACAGAATTTGCCCAAACATTTTTTTAAACAGATTTACATAAAAAAATAAAACGAAAGAGGAGACATATTTTGTATAACGGAATTCGTCGAATCACTTTTTTTATACAACTTTATATAGAAACCAGTGGGAGTATATGCCCAAGTAATTCAAGAATTACAAGGCGCGAAATTTTACAGCATATACCCCGGTGTTTTGTTTGAAAATCGGTGTATATATTTAACGACACTTGGAGCTTAATAATATAACTTAATTTACTTAATTTAAGAAAAAAATAACAGTTGAAAATAATGAAACACAGAAAGGAAAAAAATAATTTTAATAATTTCATGGTTCTCTATGTAATATGTTATTATGTCATGCAAAAATTAAACAAAGAACTACCTAACTAACATCTTCAGAACAAAAGAACAACAGATTTTTTTTTCTAAATATTTCTGAAATTATGAGTTTAGAAAAAAAAATTCATAACTTTCTTGTAAAAACAGAAATAAATCGTTATGAAAACTACCCAATTATTATATAAAAACAATTTTATAGCATAAATATATGCAGTGAAACGCGATGGGGCAGAGGTGGAGTTTTTAAAAAAATAATTCCGGGGTGAACGATAAACGGGTATGCGAATTGTAATTCCAGGGTAAACGATAAAGGGGTATGCGAATTGTCTCGCAGTTAAACGGGAAGGGGCAAATGTGGAGTTTTTAAAAAAACAATTCCGGGGTGAACGATAAACGGGTATGCGAATTGTCTCGCAGTGAAACGGGAAGGGGCAAATGTGGAGTTTTTAAAAACACAATTCCGAGCTGAACGATAAAGGGGTATGCGAATTGTCTCGCAGTGAAACGGGAAGGGGCAAATGTGGAGTTTTTTAAAAACAATTCTGGGGTAAAAAACTAAGTCCACCATCTTTAGAAGTCCGCCATATTGAATTTAGAATGACGTCACTGTATTTTTCAAGTTGTTCTCAGCAAGCCCTTTCATTTGATACCCATATTGTAGGAAAGCATAAAAAACTTAGTCCGCCATATTGAATTTAGAGTAACGTGACGTAACGTCACTTTTATTTCGAGTTGTTTTCAGTTAGCCCTTTTATTTGATACCCATATTGTAGGAAAGCATAAAAAACTTAGTCCGCCATCTTTAGCCCAACCAGCAAAGTTATTTTATAATTTGATGGTTCTGCAACTGTTTTGTTTTATTGGTATTTTATTATTACTTCCAAATTGCTAATTGATTATATTAGACGTGCAATGAACACTATTCTGTTGTAGGCGGCTAAAGTGTTTTATAAATTTGTCATCAAAACGTTTATATAATACAGTTATAAAATATGATATAAAACAGTCACAAAATTATCGTAGAAATGCTTTTATGAACACCTTATATAACAAATCAAACTATAAAATTAAATTGTTTTATAGGGGCTTTTTAGTACATTTCGGCAACATTTTATTTCCCTTATAAATATATTTTAAAATAATTTTAAAGTTCCTTTCTGTGGCTTCAAAAAAATAGTTTTATTGAAGTGCCTTTGAAAACAATTTTGTTTTTAAATGTAAATTGTGATTTTAGAGATCACTTTAAAACTATTTTATAGTACGATATTTTTACTACAATATGAAAACAATAACAAATTTCTTATAAAATTAAATTGTTCCCGTGAATATACATTTGCTGTCGCTAACTACATAATAAGTATATTTGGGAAAAGCCAGCTGACGTTTATCGTAGAGGTTAGGTGACATAGTTTTTGTCAGTTTTGGCTAACGTAAGAAATAATAAACAAATAAAATGTCTAATATAGGGCACTGGAAGAAAATTAAGAAAAGTTGTGCTTTTCGAAGAAGGTTAAAAATATGATAAGTAGTAATAAGAACATTAATGTTGGCAATGATAAAACAGTGGAATCCACTAACATTATCAATAGTGCTTCAAATCCAACATCAGTATGCGAAAGTACTTTTACATTTGCTAATGCAAGTACCATTAGTGTATTAGAAACGGAAAAACAACAGCAAAACACTGTCACTCGTTTTATATTTGCCGGTATTACATTTACCACTAAATAGAAACAGATTTATCATAAAATAGATAAAATGTAGCAAGAGTAAGTCACTTATTTTATAAGAGTCGCCGAAAAGTTGTCTATTAGCGAAAATGTTGCCAACTAGCAATATAGATACTCTCGATCATGTAAACAACAATCAGATGTTTCCAGGGAGCGGTGGAGGAGTCTGGCCAGAGAAATTGACAGGGCCGTATTTTAAAGTACTTTGTATAATGTTTTTCTTGTTTGATGCAGTATTGTATAGTAAAAAATATTATGTATAAATCTGTTATTAGGGCAGGTTTGGGATCGGTAGGTACTTAGCGAATCTCGTTATTGTTATTGGCCACAGGAAGTTTATAGACATCATCTACTTTCCTATTCTTGGTTAAATGAAAAATAATTATTTATTCTAGGCTATAATTAATATTAAGCACCTATAGCTGCTAACATATTTGCATTAATGAAATAGAAACACAACGCAATAATAAAATTTTTAAAATCACCAGTTGAGGTAGATAAAATAATTTAATCAAACAACAATACCTATCTATTCTAATCAATACCTAATACCTATTCACTTTTTTATTACTTTCATAGACTTTTGGGCAAGAAATATACAGTATTTTTGTCTTTTTCATAATTTCTTTTAACCGTAAGAAAAGGTAATACTAAAAATTTATATTAGAGCCAATAATATTTAAATAACCTTTAAAAACTATAGGTACCTATCTTGTAAAAAATATATAGTTAGGTGTTAAGTATATGGGAAAGTAAGTAGTTTATATATCTTCAATAAAGATGATTTTTTTTGTTTCTTTTTGTTACTTTACCGGCCCCCACTAATGGAAGGGAAGGAATTGTGATCGTGCGCGGAAAAAACAATTAGATAGCGGATATATCCGATTTAACGTCCTCTAAGACGATTAAGACCATTTCCAAAAAATGTCTGTGTGTCTGTCTGTGTGTTTTCTTTCTGACCCGATTACTACCGAGCCGTTGATCCGATTGAATTGAAATTTGGTACATGGGTATAGTTACAGCCTCAATAGTTTTAGGCTGTCATCTGTCAATTGGAAGTGTTTCTTCATCTGTCATTTGTCGCTCCCAATTGGCGGCCAAGGTGCCACATCGCCTCACGTAAGCAAAGTAGTTAGCCATGGCAAAGTGTTTTCATGACATTTGATATTAATTTTTTATTCATAATATGTTACTTGCCAGGAAAATATTGTGGTAACTCAACAGATTTTTTTATATCTTTAAAATAGGCACACTTCCCTAAGAAAAAATACTGCTTTAAAAGCAGTCCGGCCCTGTGTCGCAATATCATCTGGTAAAGCAAAATATTTTTTAAATGTTTTATAAAGATTGCGTAAAAGCTTAATAACATTGAAATGCTTGCTGTTGGTACAACATTATTTTATAGAAAAACGCCATTTTAAAATGGCAACATTCTGGACCATCAAAATGGGTTGAGTTGAAAATACTAAATATTGCATGTATATTAATACTTACAGCCGGTAAATACGTAAAAAGTACAAAATAATTATGCCAAGAACAGACTGGAGCAAATTTCTCTGCAGAAAATGATGAAATTGGCAAAGCTAATTTATTTATGATTTAAAAGTTTTTCCTAAAACGTTAATAAATACGGGGCGCGTTTAAATTTTGTTAGAAATATGCTATATATTTCACGATAAATTTTTCTTTGCAGTAAAAATTTTGGTTTCAGCATCTCAAACAATACCTCTAAACAATATAAAGTATAGAAGGTAGAAGAAAATTACTAAAATGGCTTCGTGTTTCCTTCTTGTAAATACTTGGCGACATTTATTATATTTTCCCTGTGTCTAATACAAAATTGCTTCTTGCAACTTTTAGAATAGATTTAAAAAACATTTTTATTCTATTGTAGTGATTTCAAGTTGCGTTTTTACTTTATAACGTTTACCTGAAACAACTAAAAAGCTTTTATAAAACTGTTGTTTAGTTACTTTATAAAGCTTTAATAAAACTGATTTATAATGTTGCTGTTAAATTCTTCTAAGCCCTGCCGAAATGTTTATAAAATTGTTTTGTAATTTTTACAAAAGGCTTTACAAAATATTAACGGAGACTCAAGTATTTTATAAAATGGTGCCAATTTTACATTTATAGTTGTCGTATAAACGCATTGAAAACGTTATTGAGAGTAATGTTGTTTTATAATTTTTTTGACGAAAACGTTTTCGCAACTATTATAAAATATAAAATTGTTAGTTGGGAGAAGTCCGCCATATTGGATTTAGAGTGACGTCACTTTATTTTTCGAGTTATTCTCAGCAAGCCCTTTCATTTGATACCCATATTGTAGGAAAGCATAATAAACTAAGTCCGCCATCTTTAGAAGTCCGCCATATTGGATTTAGACTGACGTCACTTTATTTTTTGAGTTATTCTCAACAAGTCCTTTCATTTGATACCCATAGTGTAGGAAAGCATAATAAAATTAGTCCGCCATCTTTAGAAGTCCGCCATATTTGATTTAGAGTGACGTCACTTTATTTTTTGAGTTAGTTTCAGTAAGCCCTTTCATTTGATACCCATATTGTAGGAAAGCATAAAAAACTTAGTCCGCCATCTTTAGAAGTCCGCCATATTGGTTTTAGAGTGACGTCACTTTATTTTTCGAGTTATTCTCAGCAAGCCCTTTCATTTGATACCCATATTGTAGGAAATCATAATAAACTTAGTCCGCCATCTTTAGAAGTCCGCCATATTGGATTTTTAGTGACGTCACTTTATTTTTCGAGTTATTCTCAGCAAGCCCTTTCATTTGATACCCATATTGTAGGAAAGCATTATAAAATTAGTCCGCCATCTTTAGAAGTCCGCCATATTGGATTTAGAGTGACGTCACTTTATTTTTCGAGTTATTCTCAGCAAGCCCTTTCATTTGATACCCATATTGTAGGAAATCATAATAAACTTAGTCCGCCATCTTTAGAAGTCCGCCATATTGGATTTAGAGTGACGTCACTTTATTTTACGAGTTATTCTCAGCAAGCCCTTTCATTTGATACCCATATTGTAGGAAAGCATAATAAAATTAGTCCGCCATATTTAGAAGTCCACCATATTGGATTTAGAGTGACGTCACACAGCTAACCATGCATTGTCATCCAAACTAAACGTGTATACAAATTTTCATCACAATCAGTTGAAGATATCTGCTTCAAAATTACCGAAGGCATTCTAGTCAGTCACTTAGTAATTCAGTCGCTCACTTATTAAAATAGTCACCCAACTATTATTTTAATATCTCAAGTTACTATAACAGTCTCTCATCATCAGTCACCAAGTTTTTTTTTATTTGATCGTTTTATAATTCCCCTATAAAAAACAACTATGGCATGTATCTCTTTTGCGCATGCGCCGATTTTTCCCAAAAATTATACAAAACTCTTGTAAAAATAGATCGAATAAAAAACCGTTATGAAAAGTATACCATTCTTATATATGTCGTAGTCATAATGCAAAATTAGGCATTTTACAAAATGTCTAGGCATTTTATAAAAAGCCGGCAAAACGCGAGCGAACAATGCAGTTTCCGTTATGACTATACCAATTCAGGCAAATTGATAAAATGCCGGCAAAATGTGAACAGAAGAACGTGTATCTCGTTCTGACGCACTATTTTCAGGCATTTTACAATTTACCAACAGCGATGTAGTCATAACGTAAGCGGGAGAAAAAAATAATAAAATTAGTGAGATAGGTACTAGGTAAGTATTTCATAAAATGGCACAATGACACAAAAATCAATAAACTTCTTTATTATATAAATCTAAATAAACACTTCATACCTATAAAAACTTTCAGTTAGGTAATCTTAAAGTAATGCACGAAATAAAGTAACTACCTAAATAAGTACCTAAGGTGAAGGGTCCAGTTTTTACGATACCTAATATAAAATTCAATTTGAATAAATAATATTTTATATCATAAACAAGTTCAGAATTTCTAGATAAGGTCATATGAGTGAAATAATTATTTGAACCGAATTTTGACCTAAACTAGTACCATTCCACATTTATGAGTTGGAATGGTAAATGAAATATAGAAAATAGTATAAGATAATAAACAATCGTTAAAAATATAAATATTTTAACATTTTATGGAGATGTCAACACATATAACCTACTTATTACTGCATGTCGAACTTCCATAACATTTGGACGAGCATAAATTGTTATTTTTAAAGCAAGCACATTTCTTTGAATTGCACTGTTTGCTACTAGCCTTACAGAAACATTTTTGAAACCCTTGACCCCCAAATCGTGAATGATGTACAACTGCCTCTCTTACGGTTAAAATAACAAAACAACGTCCACGTTTTAGGTTAGGTTAAGTACAGCTGTTTAGCGCGAACTGTATCAGAAAAGCAAAGCAAATAAAACAAAACAACGTTCACGTTTTACTTTTAGGTTAGGTTTAAGTACAGCTGTTTGGCTCAACTGTATCAGGAAAGCAATGTTGTGCGTTTTGACTACATCGCTGTTGGTAAATTGTAAAATGCCTGAAAATAATGCGTCAGAACGAGATACACGTTCTTCTGTTCACATTTTGCCGGCATTTTATCAATTTGCCTGAATTGGTATAGTCATAACGGAAACTGCATTGCTGGCTCGCGTTTTGCCGGCTTTTTATAAAATGCCTAGACATTTTGTAAAAAGCCTAATTTTGCATTATGACTACGACATATACAAACAACTTTATAACTTATACCTCTTCTGCGCATGCGCCGACTTTCCGTAAAAAAAAACATTTTACAAAACTTTCTTGTAAAATAGAATAAAAAACTATTATTAAAAGTACACCGCTATTATTAAAAAAAAATAAACAACGACGGCATATATCTCTTGCGCATGCGCCGATTTTCCCCAAAAAATTTACAAAAATTTCTAGTAAAAATAGATAGATATAAACCGTTTTAAAAACTATATTATTATTATATAAAACAACATTATAAGAGATATATTCTTTTACGCATGCGCCGATGTTCCCCAAAAACAATAGGCCACTTCATATTTGCATATCAAACATCCTCCCAAAATTTGGTTTCAATCCGATCATCCGTGGTGTCAAAATGGTAAGAAATGTCAAAAGTGACGTTTGCATCTGTCAAAGTATTAAGTTCTAATAATTAGTTATTAAATTGTTAACTCAGAAGGCGTTGCATTTACAAATATTCGAAACGGCATCCGTTTTTGAACAAATGCTATCTTTTAATTTCATTATTGTAATAAATAATATTATCGACCAATTTTATTTGAAGACAGAACATACGCAATTTTTAAATTGCCATGTTAAGCCGTGCAACAGAGAGAGATAACCGAAAGATGTTTGCCATCGGTTATATCAAATTGAATTTATTTCTATATAAATGTGTATAAAAAAACTGTTTGGGCATTTTCTGTTGTACGAAACTTATGTAAAATTTTCTCCTCTTTCGTTTAAGACAGGTTTCGAGCCGATCCGATTTAAAATGAGCGAGCTATAAGCAAAAAACTTCGTTTTTCCTAAATTTCTCCCCTCTGGGGCCAAAATTCAAAAATCGGGCGACGTTAGGATCTAAGTTACCCGGAGACGAATCGATCAAAAAAAAGTTTTTTAAAATCGGTTAAGGCGTTTGGGCTGTACGCGTGACACAAAAAAGTGGGACGTACAGATTCACAGATTCACAGACGTACAGACAAAGCGAGTACATATAGGCGCTTTAGCTTACGCTATTCGCGCCTAAAAAAGCTGTATAAATTCAATTTTATCTAATTCATAGCGTACATGGATCGGCTGTTTTCGTCTGTTACACGCTGTGATATGGGAATTTAAAGACTGTGTATATTCTGTCTTAAAATAAAAAGATTGCATTTGTTCAAAAACGGATGTCATTTCAAATATTAGTCAGTGTTTTGACATTAAAATTTTGTGAAATGCAACGCTTTCTGAGTTAACGGTTTGAATAACTAATTATTAGAACAAATTACTTTGACAGATGCAAACGTCATTTTTGGCATATTTTACCATTCCAACACCACGGATGTTTGATATGCAAATATAAAGAGCCTTATTGTTTTTGAGGAAAATTAGCGCATGCGTAGAAGACATATATACTATAAGGTTGTATTTTATATAAAAATGGTATACTTTTCATTCCAGTTTATTATAATTTCTAATTTTACGAATTTTGCAAATTTTTTGGGAAAAATTGGCGCATGCGCAGAAGGGATATTTGCTATCGTGGTCGTTTTTACATTATGATGGTGTACTTTTAATAATGGTTTATTATTCTATTTTACAAGAAAGTTTTGCACAATGTGTTTTGAGGGAAATTTGACGCATGCACAGAAGAGGTATAAGTTATAAATTGATTTTATACTGTGTGTCCGCGGATTGAGTTCACAATAGGTGAGATTGACCAAAAATTTTCATATTTTGGAATTCCGCCCTGCTTGGATGAAACTTATTTTTAGTTTATTTTCGATTTTTTTAAAATCAAGTAGGCCTTTACAGTTGAGCAAAACCTCTTTTTGCTTCAGGTAAAGTACCTTTTCCGTTCATAGTAAGAAAAGTTGTTCACGATGAAAAATTATGGCTTTATGCAAATTTTCAGAATGATTGGCCTACTTTGATAATAGAAGTAGAAAAAAATGGGAGAAAAATATTTGTTATTAACGATTACATGATAAATCTTAGATGAGAAAACAGGGTGATTAGAAATGTTCAAATTAATATTCAAATTTTTACAGTTTATCAAAAAAATTAATTAAACTCCAATTACTCTATTTGGCTTCCTCCACACGATTGTTTTTCAAACAAAACAAAACAAATTCGGATTTTATCAAAGTAGGTCGATCATTCTAAAAATTTGCATAATGCCATAATTTTTCATTGTGAACAACTTTCCTTAGTGACATTTTTGCGTACTATGAACGAAAAAAGTACTTTACCTAAAACGAAAAGAGGTTTTGCTCAACTGTAAAGGCCTACTTGATTTAAAAAAATCGAAAATAAACTCAAAATAAGTTTCATACCAAGCAGGGCGGAATGCGAAAATATGAAATTCCAATTCAAAAATTTTTGGTCAATCTTACCTATTGTGAACTCAATCCGGAGACACACTGTATAATAATGGTATACTTTTCATAACGGTTTATTATTCTGTCTACTTTTGTAAATTTTTTGGGGAAAATCTGCGCATGCGCAAAAGGGATTCATTCAATGGATAGAAACCAAAATTAAAATTTAAGGTTAATAGAAAAAGCTCAGGACAATATTTTTATTTTCTCCCTACTCCCCTAAATAAGGGTAGTTTACCCTTGGACCAAATCAAATATCCCGTTCATACACGAAAAATATTAATTCTGATTAGCTCACTTTAAGTTTTAGAGCATACACAAATTTTTGTTAAGAATATTTTTTTCTGATAAATTAGTGATAACAGAAACGTTAAAAATGTGTATTTCATGTAACCATACTGTATAAAAAGAAGATTCGTTACAACTGAGTAGCATATTATTTAGTTAATTTAATAGAGATCATTTTTGATGCAATGATTTTTTGCTTTAAAAAAATCAGGAGAGCAGGGAAGTCCATATTTATAGTTTAATATGTTAAATCTCTATTTGCGCATAAGGAGTTCGACACCCTATATATGTCAAAAAAAAGAAAAAAAACGAATTTAGAAAAGACATAAAAAATTTAAAAAATATAATAAATGCCAGGTAATACGTATAAGAGACCTAGATGAAGATGTAACTGAGGGACTAACTAAATACGACCATAAATAAGTGTACTTTTATTCAACAGATTTCAATAACGACGAAGTACAGGAAGAGGCAGTTTACTAATTATGATGAAAACGAATGTCGCATTATTAGTTTATTCTTGAACGAATTGCCAGAAGTTAAAACGATGAAATTCCATTTATAATTGATTTTAATAAAGTTTCACCTTTGTCGTACTTAAAATGTCAGTTTTCGTGAAACATTAGCGTAGTGTAAATTATTTGTTTTCATCATAGATTTTATTACACATAATTTGAATCTTTGATTAACGTCTCAATATTACTCGTCAATAAATAAAATTGGTCTATCATTTTATTTACTATACATAATTTGAATATGTTTTTATTTTAGAAGATATTCTAAATAGTGACAAAAATGACAATAATATATAGAAAGAAATCGTCGCAGAAATGTTTGACCCACGCGATGGAAGAATATATAAATAGAATGCATCTACAGTCAGTAGAAGAGACGAGATTTGGACATGGTGTAGTGAAGACGGGGATTACAAAACAAATAAAGCTGTGGTTATTAGACATCAATTAGAATGTCACAGATAAATGTTGTGTGTATGTTACCGGCCAAACCCGATTTCAGGACAAACTAGTTTAGCCTAGGCCAAACTAGTTCTACAAATCAGTTTGGCCAAGACCAAACTAGTTTGTCCTAGTATGAATAGTAGACCAAACTAGTTTGTCCTGAAATCGGGTTTGGCCGGTAACATATATATACATTCAGTCGTGTTATAGCGTATAAGGACTTTTATAGTGTTAGTGACGCGTTTTGTTGTAAACGGACTTTTACAGTGTTTTGTGTATAATGTATATATATGGACTTTCAGTGAAGTGTTTGGTGTACATAGACAATTAGTGGTGACTTTAAATTTTTACTTTATAACTTAGTTGTTTTTCTTTTACGGTATTGTTTCGTTTAATTTGTCAAGAGAAGTACTTTTAGTTTGTTTGTTTGTTATTTGTTTGATAACGTTTTCAAAAGTGTAAATAAATATAGGTATCCTCCACCACAAAATGAACAGTTTTGTTACAATATGTACTTCATCTATGACATTTACTATAACATGACTGAAGGATGTCAGGATATTTGATAAAAAAAATTAAAATATTATTTGGAAAAAATATCATATTTTAGAATCAATAATAGCTTGAGAATACTATCTAAATTTTCTAACTTTAAAATAACTAAGTTAAATAATTTATTTAACCTCGCTAAACTTATTTTCAATTTATAACACATACATTTTGTTTTGAATTTGATACTGCTCATTTTAACAATATAAACGAGAGCAGGAAAATTTATACCGGCGCTACTCTTGATTTTAAACAACATACAGGTTCATAATTCAGTGTTCAGTGATCTCACACGTAAACGTATAATCTAATAGTTTCTGCCTTTACTTGATGAAAATCCATTATAAAATAAAATAAATAAAACAATTAAGTTAAAAAAGATTTTCACTTTAATTATAAAAATATAACATATGTTTCGCTGTCACAGCAACTTCATCAGATATACAGTTCACAAAAATAATCTATATAGGTCTAAATTAGGTAGATGGTGGGGTGGGAAATCCCAACTCATAGAAAAAGAACAAAGGAAGAACACTATATTCACTAAAAATTAAACTTTAGGTTTAGTAAAGGTGATGTGGAGATGTCTTTTTGATCATTTAATAGATTGGATTAATTTTTGCGTTTAAAATTAATTTCCAAAGCTTCCAATGGATTTAATTTTAAACCTTTCTGTTCTATATGTAAAATATCAAAATTATTATTAAAAATATGTTTTTCTAACTTTAAATGATCAGTATAAGTAGAGTGTTTATTATTTTTAGTAAATGAATCTTGGTGGTCTTTTATTCTTGTTTTAAATGCCCGATCCGTTTGGCCAATATAAGTTTTTGGACACGAACCGCAATTTAATTGGTAAACTCCACTTTTATTATCTTTGATAGTTTTATCCTTATTGTTTTTAATGATTGAGCCTAGATTATTGTTAGTTTTATAAGCTATTTCAATTTTATGTCTATATAATATTAAACAGTTTCTTAATAGACATAAAATTAAAATAGCTTATAAAACTAACAATAATCTAGGCTTAACCATTAAAAACAATAAGGATAAAACTATCAAAGATAATAAAAGTGGAGTTTACCAATTAAATTGCGGTTCGTGTCCAAAAACTTATATTGGCCAAACGGGTCGGGCATTTAAAACAAGAATAAAAGACCACCAAGATTCATTTACTAAAAATAATAAACACTCTACTTATACTGATCATTTAAAGTTAGAAAAACATATTTTTAATAATAATTTTGATATTTTACATATAGAACAGAAAGGTTTAAAATTAAATCCATTGGAAGCTTTGGAAATTAATTTTAAACGCAAAAATTAATCCAATCTATTAAATGATCAAAAAGACATCTCCACATCACCTTTACTAAACCTAAAGTTTAATTTTTAGTGAATATAGTGTTCTTCCTTTGTTCTTTTTCTATGAGTTGGGATTTCCCACCCCACCATCTACCTAATTTAGACCTATATAGATTATTTTTGTGAACTGTATATCTGATGAAGCTGCTGTGACAGCGAAACATATGTTATATTTTTATAATTAACGTGAAAATCTTTTTTAACTTAAATGTTTTATCTATTTTATTTTAAACGTATAATATTCAAAATGTAATTGAAATACTTAAATTTTCGATTTTTATCCATTTATTTTTGTCATTTTGCACAAGAAAAATTGGATGTGTTTCACTGTTTATATATAGTAAATATTTAAACACTGCATTATATTCAATTATCCAATTGATAAAATTCCATTCAACTGGACGACTGCGACGGGACCATTCCAACTTCAAAAATATTGACATTTAACAATAAGGATAACGGCTAGTAATAAATATTCTGATATTGCCAATTGTTTGCACGGTTATCTGTATAATATGTGATCACGTCATGTAAAAAATGATCAAAGTATGCTTATCAGGACCTAACTAACAAATCTACAGAAAAAAACAGCTGATTTTTTCCCAATATAACTCTGAAATTCTACAATTTAGAAAACATATTTTTTGCAAAACGTTCTTGTAAAAATAAATAGAATAATAAACATGTATGACGAGTGTACATTGTTATATAAAAATAATGTTTAAGCATATACCTCTGCTACACATGCGCCGATTTTCCCCAGAAACAATAGACCAAACATCCTCCCAAATTTTCGTTTCAAACTGCACATCAGTTTGACCTGTATCGTGTTCACAGCCAAATAAACGTACAGACTTTCAAAAATATGTTTTCTGGATTCGGGTGATCCCGAATGATAAGTTATTGTAAAATTTTGAAAAGTGAATTTTGACCTAAATTAATGCCACTCCTTATGGTGTTGGAATAGTAAAATACCTATATTTGGAGATCGTTGGTCAGTAATATAATGTGACTGATGAGTAATAACCAAGAATATTTGTACTTCAATTCATTCATTCAATATCCTACAAGAAGTTCATAAAAAATATTTGCCATGTTTCAAAATGTTGTATTTTCCATGTTTGTCATTCCGTATTATACAGCAACCAGTACGATGTGAACTTGTAATCTGTGAGGAGATTCCCCATCGTACTGCTTTTATATCACCAACATCAAAAACACTCGTTTTTATAAGCTTGCATTGGGAAATCGTTACCTACTTTTTCAATTTTGTCAAAGGTCAGTGATATCAATAAGTAAGTTTGAAATCTCAGTGGATATTCTAAATTTACCGACTCGATAAAATTGTTAGAAAGACTACGTGAATTTCCATAGTTTCACTACACTGTACGCAACCTAATACCAAAGAAGTTGTACTAACTTTAGTTAACTGGGCACTTACTTGTGAATCGATAATCTCTTTAGCTGATGATAAGTTATTGTTTGAATCCTAATTTTACCTGTAACTCTAAAAATGAATGTAATTTTGCTCCTAAAGCACACAGCTAATAACTAAGGAGGAACTGAAGTTTCAGAAGCCATGCTCGTAATATACATACAAGCGTGGGTATATTCCAGAAAAAATCATAAAAAGTGATAAAATTATTTTGCAAAAAAAAAACACCAATTCAGCTATTTTGAATCATTTCTTTGTCATTTATGTTTCTAAACGTTAGACATTATAGGAATTCCTCTTGTGCAATTCGAAGTACCAATAGTGGATAAAATATATTTAGAACAAATCTTGTACAGAGATTGATGTCTGCACTTTTCAAATAGGCCACTCTGTATCCTAGAAATTTCGGTGCTATTAAGTCCCTCAGGACGTCCGTACTATACTGATTTTATTACAACCATTCGCAACAGCAATACTATGCCAACAATCCTGTTTGAATAAACTTGTATTGGAAAATGTGTGTACGTTTTTCAAGTTGGTCACTCTGTATCCTATAGAGGCCAGTGTTATGTGAGTGTGAAGTCCCACAGGATGTTCCCCACCTTACTGACTTTATTCAGCACCGCCTGCAGCACCCACAGCACCAAAAACACCCGGTTTTATAAACTTGCATTGGGAAGTCCTTATATGATACATATATATACACACATTTCTCATCTCTGTCTGACCTTATCATTTCAACACCAACTTCTCTCTATCTTTAACACAAACCGTCTACTCTTCTTCCGTTCTCTCAATTCCACAACAGCCGTGTATAACGCTCGATTGTGTGTATTTTTATATGTATGATAGGGTTGGACAATTTTCATAAAAATGTAGACGACACTTTTGTTTTATAGGATTTTTATCTACAAATATACAGAAGTATTGTACCTTTGACAATGTGTGCAGAAAACGGAACCATTGGATTAGCATAAACCGTTCCATACGAATAAATTTACTAGCTTGTCTCTACACTTCATAAAATATCATTTTCATATGCAGAAATCAAAAAAGTTCCATTCAATTCCAATAGAAAAAAAATTAACCAGATATTGTAAATATAAAAAAACAAATTAATTGAAGAATGAGACGAGACCTCCCAAAATATACATTTCAATTATATACGTTAAACTATTCAAATATTTTTAACGAACATCTTTAATGCAGAATTTTCGAAATCTGATTTTCAGTTGCAAATACTGCCGTGATAAATACTTAAAATTCCATATTAAATTCCCGGAAGGGAAGAAATAAATTATTAGATTAAGAATATTACATGCAAAACATTTTCCATACATCACCTTTTAAGCATAATATTATGATTATGGTATATTAATGAGACAAACTGACAGGTAGACATAGCCTAACATTAGTTATAGAATTACTGTCACGCACTTTCTTAAACACATTGCAGTACACGAGTTACTAATTGTTATGGAATTTATATGATTTTTTTCCGAATTTTATAATATGATTGGCATTAAACGCATTTTCCCTTTCAAGAAAATTCCTTTTTCGATGACTTGTATCAGCCCAATCACATAGTGTGCTGATACTTATCATTTTATTGCATTTCTAAAAATTTACAATTGCACTGTATACTATAGAGACTATGGAAAATTCTATCCCATCGTCACCATGTTTATAAAGCTCCGCCCATTTATTGGAACCCAATAGTACAATATTTTTTATACTGTCCCGTTACAAACATGGAAAACCGAGACTCACTCCGGTGTCTGTCCATTCGTCCGTCTATCACAACTCACAAGTTTCCAGAGCGAAAGGTACAAGCAAGAGACTTCAACTAATTAATAGGAATGTGTGTATGTGTAAGGAACCATCTTGATATTTATCGGGAATTATTGAAGAAAACCATGGAAAACCTCACCAAGATAGCCAGTACAGTAATCCCCGTTTTTCGTCGAGAGGCAACAGGACAAAGTTTCAGCCATATCTGTCCCCGCCGGAATTCGAACCCAGTACTTCCTGAATGCAAGTCTAATGCTCTCACCTCTAAGCCGCACAGTTAGGTATAAAAAAGTTGTTATTATTTTAATTTTTTTAAAGTCAGTGCAAACCTACAATTTCAAATTGTTCCCATTGAAAGTAAAAACGTCAGCCTTGTATTAAAAACTACAATACCTACATTGTATAGAAATATTTGTGAAGGAAGTAAGAAACGACCTGAAAAGAGTTTCAAATGTGTTTTTTTTTAAGTGAACCCATTATATCAGTGGGCTAAATAAGAAACATTTAAAATGCAAGGTGTCGTAGGTAGCTTGTTAACCCTACACATTACAGAGTTATAGTGTTTCATGCTGTATAGGCGTATATTTTTTTGTGTGTGCGATCTTTCGAGGTGAACGAAATAGAAAAATATAAAACCGTGCGTGAGATGTGATGTGCGTCATAAAAGGGAATATGTCGGTTAGCTGGTTGGTGAGGGGAGATAAGGTCACGACCTGCCACCGCGCTGCCACGTCGCCACCGCTGCTTACGCCACTTGTGTGTGTTGCTCGCTCTCGCCTGCGTGCCAATGCTTCACTTTGACTGATGTGAGTGATGTCACATCGACCGACTGTCTCATTCTCGGTTCGACAATTCGTCACAATATTATAATACGTATGATGTATCATAATACAGACAAACTTGTGGCAGGTCAAAACCATGGAAGAAAAACGCCTGTTTTGTAAATGCAGTAAATTCTAGCAGTTGCATTTATCAGCTTGGATTTCGAAGGATTATGATTGACTTGGTCAATATACAGAGGAAACTTTGGACTACTTCTATGTTCTCGAATATATGCCACTCATTTCGACCTTGATCATATAATGCTTTTTATGAAAAGGACAAAATCTCTAGAGCTCTATAAATAATAAACACCTTATAAACAATTCTTGTGGCGTCATTCGAAAGTTAAAGTAGTATAATTCAAATAATATATGAAATTTAGATTTACAATTAACATCGTCTGCCTTGCAAATTTTTTTGAATAACTAGCAAAAATCTCTCTCCAAATGAATATTGTTCACCCAGTATAAGCTGGAAGCTCCACATTGCTGGATGACAAAATGATTGAGACGAGAATTGAGGGCTTTATAAAGGTTATCTTTAATATGGTGGAAGTCCGGGTTGCATATGGTGGAGGTACGGGTCACACATGGTGGAAATGCCTATACAATATGATCCTGAGCATACTTATTATGCAAGTAACTGCATACTTTTTTGCTAAGAGAAATTGTCTTTGAATCGTTCGTTTTAATTCACGATCTAATTTCTCAGAAACAGAACCTTCTTCATCACACCCTATGGTAAAAATACTAAATTGAAAATCAGATCTCTCAATTACCAGAACGTCTCATATCAAATATGAAAATGTACAAATAAATATAATGTAGACGCATATACTCGTATAATTAAACTGCATTAAAGATTTTGGTAAAAATAGCAGAGCCAAAAAATTAAATCAGGGACAATAAGTTAAGAACCTTCAATTCTTACTGTTTAATTTTACCGGTCGGTTAGTTCCGGTAGCATAAAATTATTGAAAATCGTGCGCTGTCGTTTATTTTATTACAACCTGCTTTAATTTACATAATAAGAAAGGTATGGATCTGATCGATACGTCATTTGAGAGTCCTAAAATAGATCTTAATTTTGACATAGATTTTATTTTGTTTTTATTTTTATGCTATAATATTGGTTTAACGTTTCCACCATGTGTAACCCGCTCCATCACCATGTGTTACCGGCACCTTCATCATACCTAACCCGTACTTCCACCGTATTAAAGATAACCGTGACAAAAAGTGCAAGTTCTAAATTTAAATTTGGAGTATCAAATTGGAGCTTCTCATACCAGCTATTGAGCGCCTATATTCTACATTATATCTACCATACCATTATTCTCAGAATTCGGCTTACTTTAAGCGGCCTATACACTAGCAATATTATTGCGCAATAATATTGCACAAAAAATTGAAACATCACTAAACTGTCAATATTATGTGTAATAATATTGCACAAAAATTGAATATTTCTGTGCGGCTCCTAGACTGACAATAATATTGCGCAATATTTTATATTGTACAATATTATTGACAGTCTGTGAATGATATTGAAATATTGTACAATATATTGAGAATATAAAAAAACAGCCCCTAGACTGTCAATAATATTGCGCAATATTTTATATTGTGCAATATTATTGACAGTCTATGAATGATATTGGAAGCATTGTACAATATATTGAACATATCAAAATCGGTTTGATATTTATTGTGCAATATATTAAAAGTACAGTCTGTGGTTAATATTGCCAATGGACTGTGGAGATATAGCACTTATGAATTTTAGATCTTGAAAAGTATTTCCCGTAGCCAAATAACGCAGGGTAAGTGACAAACGCTGGATTGGAGGAATAGCGGCTCGCAGACGGGTGTTCTTTTTCTCAATAGCGGGGGTTACCATTTTTAAAAGTTCATAAAATGTTGAAGCGTCCATTCGCAGAAAGTTGCAAAAATCCTTTCGTTCGCTTATTTTCAGGTCCCTTAGCAAATTTTCGTGAGTGTACCTATCTCTTTTTTTATACCACTCTTTCATCCATTTACGCTTTTTCTTGGTGTTTTTTCGCAAGCATAAAGCCAGTGCTTTGGCAACACAACTTGTTTCAATATCACTTAGCATGTTCACTGATCAGGACTTTTCAGAGATAAATATTGTGCAATTTAATTCTGCTGTATAGGGCAAATTCCAATTTTTGCGCAATATTATTGCGCAGTAATATTGACAATCTAGGTTAAAACACTTAAAACTCAGTGTTTGTACAATATTATTGTGCAATAATATTGTAATAATTTTTATTGTGCAATATTAACCACAGACTGTATTTTTTTTTAGATTGCACAATAAATATCAAACCGATTTTGATATACTCAATATATTGCACAATGTTTCAATATCATTCACAGACTGTCAATAATATTGTGCAATCTAAAATATTGCGCAATAATATTGCTAGTGTATAGGCCGCTTTAAGCCAGAAACCCCAGAGATTTAGCCTAAAATCGTAAGAGCCTTAAATTTAAAAATAGGGCATTAAATTGGACCTTAATTTTCATACTAATCCCAATCTTTGATTAGCATCTGGTTTGAACTCTTCAATAAATAAAATTATCGACAAATTTTTCAGACAATTATATTAACAAAAATTACATTACCTGAATGTATTAAATTTGTTAATATAATTGTCTGAAAAATTAATTGAAAATTTTATTTAGTTTTTTACTTTTCTCATCCGGTAATGTAAGATTGCTAGATGTTGAATATGAGGTCTGCTAGGTAGGCAAAAAATATTTGCAAAGCATACGATGATAATTGTAAATAACTGACACTTCTCTATTATCTGTATCAATTTCTTCAAGCTGAGTCGTATTCGAGATGCTGACAACATAAATTGTGCAAAAAAAATGAATTTGTTTGCCAACGATTATCTAGTATTCGATAATAATATTTTTTTAGAAGTGTAGTCCAGTTTTTGTACGGTCAGAGCTGAGAAGATCTTTATCATAAATATTATAAAATATTAAAGTTTATAAACTTTTTTCAATAATGAACCCACCCGATTTTAATGCACAATTCTGTGACTTCGACAGAAAAAAAATTAAACATTTAAGTGTACGTAACCTTAAAGCGCCATCAAGTCTGTTATGTATTTATTTAAAAATATATATATTTATTGTCAATTAATTTTATTTTGAATATCAAAAAAAAAAAAAAAACTCGTAAAGCAAAAAATATTAAAACGGAAACAGTCTGTATTAGGAAATAAGGGACTACTTGTCCAGCACCTTTTGTATTCTATGTAATACCTAAATTGAATCATTGATCTTATTACAGAGATCGCGCTTTATGGGACGCTTCGTGACTGCTTGCTACAACATAAAGGAATGCCGTGATAAGAATGATACAATCTACATTTATATTACATGTGAATGAATTTCACATAAAATATTTTTAAGTGCATATTATATATCTTAATATCATCTTGTATGACTTTATTTTTGTCGTATGAGAAACATTTTATGCATATTTAACAGGACATTGATGTTTTATGAAAATATAATTTATAAGTGCCGGGTTATGATTTCATCTTGTGCATGTCTTGTACTTGTAAAATTGTTATTTCTTATGAATAGTTCTCATTTTTATTACACATAATTCTAAATTTCAATAATATTTATTGATTGGGTCTAGTTTGATAACTCGATGTGCCCAAATTTTTATTTTTTTTTTAAGTCATAGAAAACGCTAAATTTTGACGTTCCAAAAAAAACTTTGCGGATTATTTAAATTTTCTCAAAATACGTAAATATTTTTCGGTTTTCACTGTCATCTTTTGAATTTAACCAATCAGAAATCACATATATTGTCATAGCAACTGGTGTAGAATGACTGTATTACTGTCTCACTTTGTATGCAAGACCACGTAATTGTTTTTTAAAGAACTCCCCCCAAAATATTTTTAATTTATATTTTAAAAACACAGTGTTTTTTTTATTTGAAATATTGCAGCGGTCCCAATTGACCAATTTTGATATTCTGTTTTCTAATTAATCATATAACTCTATAGTTTTGTCAGCTTTACTTTGTTGTATCATATTTTTATGCTGAATCCACCTGTAGACTTTTCCCTGTCGTAAATGGGTGAATCGTGACTTTTAATAATAAACTGAAAATTTAGTTGGAACCTTCACCAGTTCTTGGACTAGTACCAGGAGACTAAAGATTTTGTTTCCTGAGATAGTGGTACCGTACTATAGCGACCGTAGTATGACGGTGAAGTACGTCACAAAAGACGTGTGCATTGAAGTAAGTGGACGTTGCTTTTTTCCGTTACCCCATTTACCGCCACATTTTGGACTCTATATTACTGTACCACTATCTTAGAAAATCAAGGAGTAATAGATTGACATTTTATACTCTCTATAACAAGCTTCAAATTGACATGTTTAGCTGGTGAATAGATAAATCATGGTTACGCAATGTAAGCTATAGTATATAATATGATCTCGACTATTTATTTATTTACCTAAAATAATAAAACAGTATTGTTAAAAGATAAACCGTTCCAAATTAAGCTCACATTACTAAAATGACAATAAAATTAACAAGTCTTCTCAAGAGCCAACATACATTTTTTTAATCTTCTCTAATAAATGAATGATATTAGATTAGATTAGATTTATTTGGGGTGATAAGACATTTGTATATCTCACAAACACTGCGACCTAGAAGATCTTTTGTGCATCCCCTAATAGTATTATTCCCAGTCTGGTAAATGCTTTTTATGAACCTTATTACCTTACTGGGGGCTGCACTCCATATATCCTCAGGCTTTGGAAAGGGCCTGTTAAGATATAGCAGCCTTTTGGAGAATACTGCTTCACATTCACATAGAATGTGTTCAGCAGTTTCTTTTGCTTCTTTACAGAAGCGACAGTTATCATCTTGGGCTTTACCCATTTTTGAGAGATGGTATCTCAGAGGGCAGTGGCCTGTAAGAAGTCCTGTCATTATTCTCCGTTCTGATTTTCTGAGCATAAGGAGTTCTTTAGTCCTTTTGGTATTGTGCGAGATAAATCTCTTTGATTGTCTCAGTCCTGGAGTGGACTTCCAACGAGAGGCCTTCTTTTCGTCCTCCCATTTGCGAACCTCTAACTTGACACGGCTCTTAGAATAGCCACAGAAAGGTTCAGGGCCTATTAAAGTTTTAGTTCCTCCTTCTTTAGCGAGGGAGTCTGCTATCTCATTGCCTTCGATGCCTGTATGCCCCGGGACCCACATTAGGGTTACTCTGTTGTATACACCCAGTTTATCAACAGTATCTAGGCATTCCCAGAACAGTCTTGACTCAATTTTGTGTGAACATAGAGCCATAATAGCTGCTCTGCTATCCGATAGGATGAATATTTTTGCGTTTCTGTAGCCTTTGTTCAGGCAGTTTAGAGCGCAAAGTTGTATGGCGTATATTTCTGCCTGGAAAACAGTGGCTATGGAGCCCATGGGAGCTGATATCCTTGTTTTAGGACCATAAACTCCTGCTCCTACCTTATTATCCATCTTGGATCCGTCTGTGTAATATATCAGGGATCCTCTGGGGAAGTTTATCTTATCTTCTTGAATGATATAGAAATTTGTATGATGCATTTGTTTTGAATTAATCGTTTGTATGCACAAAAAATTAAAAATTAATAAATTGCATGACAATTTTCATCGTTATGAAGTTCCAGGCTTTGCGGTAGCTACCTATATTATGTTTAAAATATTAAAAAATAATGTAGTTAATATTTAATTTTTAATAATTTTATATGAAGGACGTAGAGATTTTTTCTTTGCTGCTAAGTCACTTTTGCGCTATAAGTACCTGATTGAGTAAATATAATACTAAATTTCATAAGAGCAAAGAAAACCTTAAAAGCATTCGACTTTGCACCAACGAAAAAATAGTTAAAACCTTGAGAAAAAAAATACGCTTAAAATGTCTTTCTAATTTCACACAACCATAATTTTAAAATAAACGAAAGTTTTAAACAGAAAATCAGTTTAATACAATCGAATAAATTTTTTCGTAAAGCCTATTCTATTTTTTAAACGGAATCTCGTGGGGATTTGAAACGGTCAATAGGTATGAGAATCAAATAGAGAAGTATATCATGGAGATGAGTTTGTTTTCTCCTTTTACTGGTAGCCTGTGAATGGAAGAGCAATGTGCAAGATGGAATGTGTGACTGAGTGAGCCAGAGCTAGCTTGCTAGTGATGGAAGCGCCTTCAGGCACGAGAAACCAATCCATATTATACATAAGAAAGAAACCTCCGCACGCTCTTTTATATAGACTTTTGTTTTGCTTGACCGAATTCAGAAAACTTCTTATTGAATAGTTATTTGCTTAGAGAAAAGAAAGACTTGCAAGAAGGAAAACATACTTCAAACTTAAGAAGATATGTACATATATCACAGCTAAACTCATAGATATCTATCATTATTTGCTCAAAATAATTTTAGAATTATCGTAAACCCATGGATTTTAAACAGTAACACAACTCAAGCGATTTACTAAACGCCAGTTATAATGGATGATTTTCATTCACAGAACTTTCAGCGACTCGTGGCGACTGCCAAATCAAAAAGTGCGATAAACTGCCTATAAATTAAGTGCAGCGGAAATGATTTTCTAACTTTTGTACATTTAGTTTTGCAATCATAAATACACATATATTTATTGTACAAGCAGCACAAAGTGCCATACATAGTCATAACTTGAAAAAGATACAGATGATAAGTCACATTAAAAGTTAAATTAAAATAGGGCAAAAGTCTTTCACAAGATAGTACGCGTTTTTTATTAAGAATGTCTTCAATATAAAATGAAAAATTGCAATTCCCTACCAAGGACACGCTTTTTTTGTGGGGCGATTTAGAAGATGTTACTCGTTCTATCGCACGATTTCGTAACAGCATGGAGACTCAGTCGCATATTTGCATGATCTACCTATCGACGCGTTGTATTTGCATTCAGGAGCCTGAGAGTAAAGCGCGAAACTTAATGTGATATCTGTTTTCGTCAATCGCGCGGTTGCTATACATCTGTTATGTAAATTTAAGCGAGTAGGGTCTGTGCCTTTGCTGTTGATAACTGCATCTGACGATCTTTAAGCAACTGAAACGCATAATGGTGATACAAAAAGTAACATTTGTGTACTGCGCGTAGCTTACTCCCAACAATTACGCTGACTTAGCTAAGCTATTTTTCTGTGGGTCGATTTGTCACTGACTTTCCAGTCAACTTTATTCGGTAAATGTAAATTACAAGTTAACTATAATTAAATTTTAGACAGGCCAAGATTTTTTGATAATCAAAAATCCAAAATTTAAATTCCCGTAAATTTAAATTAGAAGTTTAAACAACAAATCAAAATAAATGTTTACCTCAATTTAAATAATTATTAACATCTTGTTGAACAAAAACTTATCGTAAACCAAAAATAATTTACACGATAATTGTTATAATTTTCACTTACTTTATTTGAAACTGAACTAAGAAAAATAAATTAGTGGAATAGGAAAACTGTGTTATTCTAGTAAGATATTGAATTTCAGAAAATGCCCTGCGAAACAGAAAAAAAATTCACAAAAAGAAAAAATTGTGAATCAAAAACAAAAAAAAAGAGACAGAATCCTCGCAATTTATTTATTTTATTTGCATGATACGAAATTCAATAACGAAACTCTCTTCTTTTGGAAATATATTTCTAAAAAATTATTTTCATCTCACTGGCTTATGACAAGGGGTATGTATACCTAGATACATCTGTATGTGTGTGCATAGCATATCATATACAGGCGTACCAACAAATTATTGTCGTTTGTAATATACATACACCTAAAATCATTCAAGCTATCTACCACTATATGCTGCGTTCCACACTAAATAGGATATTTTTACTTGAAGAGAAAAAGATAAGAAATACATTTCACAAAATATTGTACTTACAAGGTATGTGGCTTTAATTATAATTGTAATGAAATGAGGGAAGATTTAAAAACAAATCTTCCACAACTTGCCTATTATTAACAGAAGTAATATTAGTTAAATTAAAGTTAAATAAATACAAGTAAATGTATCAATTATAAGTAATAAGTGCAAAAAATTTCTTTGTGTTATTGACATTATTCTGCCCAACATAAAGTTAAACAACCAAGGACAAGTCCAACCAAACAAAAGATACGCATTAGGTCATTATATTAGTGATAGCGGTTTGCCCAAAACTTCGTCCGCATGGTATAGATGTAACATTTGACCCAGTGAATTTTTTTTATGCAAAACCCATCCCCAACCGTTTGAATTTGTTAATTTTCTAAGAAGAGAATATTTATCTGCGTTTTTAGCTGAAGCAATTTCAGTAAAGGTTTCCATTCCTGTTTTCATCCAGTTGAAATGAAATTTCGATAATTTGTTGAGCACCGATCTCTTCAATTTTAACAAAGAATGGTCAAGCAATTTCGGAAAAAAACTATTTTGACAAATTTATTTTTCATTCTGTCAAATGTTGATTTAAAATTGAAAGGCGATTGAATATTTTATTTTCGATGAAGTGTTCGCATGTTAAAACAATACTTCTCGCTTTGCGGACTTGTGAACATTTTTCAGAAAACTCTACACCCACTTTTTACCACGCTAGAAATTGAATTTCAAAAATCCCTTCTAAGAGGACGCTTACGTCACAAAAATTTTAAGTTTGTAGGCTTTGTACTTCCTGAGATATCGTGCTAATTGAGTCAGTGAGTTAGTGACTGAAAGATATTTCATTTATCAATATATTATTAAGGTTGTGATTTTAAAATATATTAAATACACGTGTTTTCTGACCGAACGGCCCAAATTCGTTTGCTAAAAAAATACAATTCTCGATTTTCCTTTATCAGCAAACCACGTCTTCTGAATTTTTCGAAAAAAAATTAATTGAGGCATATTGTAGTGTCATATCGATTTATGAATTATGATAAAAATTATTATAGGAGTTTGTTAAGTAAATCGCAATATTCAACTCTTTTGTGTTTATAATTAAAAATGTTTCTCTAAATCCAGGTTAAAGACTAATAATAGAATATTATATTGAGTCTTGCGTTCGAAAATGCATATTTAAAATGTGCACGAATAAATCGTCATTTTCAGTTTAAATCGGCATTCTTCCTGCCAGTTCTATGAATCATTCTATAGATGGCTACCTACATGCATACTTTTGTGTGCATATACAATATACATATCTCCGACCACAAGCTCGCATCCTACCAATTTGCCTGTCAAGTTTTAAACGCAACACGTCGGCCGAAATAACGCGTGCGTACATAAATATTCGTGAGGCGCACAACACTGGCTTCTAGAGATTACATTATGACCGTATCTCTTTCGTCTGACACTATGCTCACACACTCACATATATATGTATTGTCTCTCTCTCTATCTTTTCTCTTTTCAGATTTCCCCAGCCAAATCTTAACGATCGATATATCTTCTGTTTCTAATCTAATTGGATACAAACAAATTGTTTCAGTTTTCATTTTTGATTTTTCTTCAATAATTAAGATTCGTTAATAGTTACACCACAAGGGACGAAAGTGTGATATCTTGCCTGCGCGCCATGATGCTCTCGGTTCTCCACAGGCATCATGGCGCTAAGGGCAAGGATATCACACTTTCGACCAGTCTGGTGTATACTATTTTTCTTCTTTACTCGGTCGTAAGCAAGCTTATTAAATACATTAATTAATTACTTATTAATTACATAAAAACACAGCTAAATTCCAAGCAGGAAGCTTTGAGGTTCTACGTAAAAAACAAGATTGGCCACTGTTCGCGACTATTAGCTAAAATGTAATAGAGTTGCTATGGAAACGACATCTAATCAACAGTTGATTGGTTGTTTTTGCTTTACTATTGCCCGAACATACAAACTTCCCGCCAACGTCCCACTAAGGAGTAAATGTTAGACTTTCTTCCTTACAATTGGTGCCGAAAGTATTCACCTTTGATCGAAGTATGTCGAAAAAATCTTTTGTGGACTTGAAAATTATTTACCTAGCAATATTAAGGTAGTACGAGCACCAAGGCAATTTTAAATAAAAGGCTTGATTTTTTTTTTTATATGAAGTTGGACTAAGTCTAAACCAACAAACAATTTTAGGGGGTTTGCCCGATTATATTTTAAATAAATAAATGACTTTTGGTGAAACGGTAGATGGATGATATGTTTTCATTGATTTCTCCAAAACTAGTCGGTGGGAATTAAAAAAAAAACTATTTAAATTAAAGTTAAAACCTTAATAAATTATTGAAAACAAAAAAAAAACATTGTACCCGACTAATTAAAAAGATATTTAATTAAAAAGATTTTAAAGATTTTAATTAGTCGGGTAAAACGGGTTTTTTTTGTTTTTAATAGTTTACTAAAGTTTTAACTTTAATTTGAATAGTTTTTTTTTTAATTTCCACCTACTAGTTTTGGAAAAATCAATGAAAACATATCATCCATCTACCGAAATATAAGAAAAAAAATCAAGTCTTGTGTTTAAAGTTACCTTGGTGCTCGTACTACCTTAAAAAATCTTAGTTCTCAGATTTCAATCTGAGCACGCATGAAAACGTCGATTGAATTTTAGATTTTTTAATAATAATATTAAATAGAAAATAATAATTTGTATTACACCCACATATCTTTCGTATTTGGTGAAATAAATGAGTTTCAGGTTATAAGACGCATTGGAAGCTAGGATCAATATTTCCATTATTAATATTTACAACAGTGAACAATTTAACTGCTTATTATACTTTATAACTTTAAAACCGAAATTTGCCTATAAAATATACAAGTTGGGATTAATAGCATGGATCACTAATTGTATCATTGTATGGCTTGCATTTGATCGATTTTTTAAATTATACTTAAAATTTAAAATGGCTAATAAGCAGTAAACTTATTATTATTATTTCGTAAAAAAGTACATTTTTTATAGAAACGGTCGCTGGCTATTTAATATTATGTACTTGTGTAATACGCCGACACAAAAACATAATTATATATTAATATAATATATTCCCAATTCCCACGGACCATGAATTTTTTATAGTAATTGCTATGAAAGTCAAGGCGGTACACTGAACTAATATTCCCATGTCGCAATATTATATTGCATAATTAATATCACTGAGCAAACATCTGCGTACTGACCTCTCCTGTTTAGATTATGTTAGTGTTTGCATTTGCTGTGACTTTCGTAAGTTCAGGCAATTGCACACAGTGTAAACACTATCAATCCCGTTAGACCTAAACCAAAATTAAGTATCTAAAGTATATTATTAGTACGGTGACATTAATAGCATTAAAAGATGTATTTTCGTCATTAAAATAAACACAATAATTAAATTAAAATAATAAAAAAAATAGGTATAACGATTTTAATTTTCTCTTCATAGATTGACTTATAGTTTAGAAGTTGTTTTTAAATTAATTTCTGGACATAAAATAAATCGTTACCGATTATATTTTACGCTTATGGGTTTCAAACCAAGGTTTTAAACCTTTAAAATACTGCCAAGCTTGTCAGAATGATTTCAAAGGTCGAGAAATTTTGAACCGACTTTAAGTTTTACCCCCTGAAATTAGCCCCTGGAATCAACATTTAAATTTTTATTCTTCACTTCTGTGATTGGGCTACCACACTCTATCTCTAAGGAAAATTTCAAATTTCTACGTCAAATAGTCTCAGAGACTGTGGCAGACGTAAGGACAAACGGACACCAAAGTGATACTTTAGGGCTTCGTTTGCACTAAAAATATAAATATCATATTTAAAATGGACTAAGTACGTATGTCAAATGTCCTGAATTGCACTTGAACAGCAGACTCACGATTACTTAACAAAAAAAGCTACTCCACTTTTAATTAGAAATCAAAATTTTACTTACAAAACAAAATGCTGATATACAAAACTGTTATATCTCTTACCTATACTTTCTCCTCTTTGAACTTCATTAGCGTTACAAATATCAAAACTTTACAAATAGTTCAAAATAAGATCTCGATAAAAGTGAGGAGATATCCTAGAGTCTAGACCAACTTCACTATCTGAAATATAAAACGATTTTAATATTGAATACATAGGTAAACAGATTTTAAATTTAACATAATTATTATTCAAATAAATAAAATTGTCGACCAATTTTTTCCAGACCATATATTGACAAAAAATAATAAAAATATAAATCAATATAACAAAAGATGACGTTTCGATCCGGATTTGGATCTTCTTCAGAAATATCTAAAAAATATAAAAATTAATTAGTATTAGTTATTTATATATCTAATAGAATGCACGAAAGATTGAAAGTTTGAATGATTCAAAAATTAATTTTTCATTAATTTATATTTTTTAGATATTTCTGAAGAAGATCCAAATCCGGATCGAAACGTCATCTTTTGTTATATAGATTTATATTTTTATTATTTTTTGTCAATATATGGTCTGAAAAAAATTGGTCGACAATATTATTTATTTCAAGAGTTCTATTCAGACGTTAATCAAAGATTTTAACATTATTATGTTTGGGCACTATTATAGGTTCTGCTTCACTGCTAAAAAAGATGGGTTTTTGCCAACTTTTTTCATATGACAACAATTATTGTTCAAAAGATAGCAGTAAATACCCTGGGCGGTAAGTGGAACCAACACTTATTGTATGTAAATGATTGTAAGTATTGTGCAATAAATCTTTATCTCATTCAATATAATATAGTATAAAAGCCAGTAGCCGGCTACCAGTTTGCAATAACAAAATTTCTGTATTTTGTCTAGTTATTTTCCTCATTATGTAAAATGCCTTCATTCATATATTTCCGGTAGCATGTAACATGATTCTAACAATAATATTATGTTACATTATTATAAAATAGAAATAATGCGTCGTAGCCTACAAATCGACAGGTCAGATAACAAAAGCGAATAGATTGTCACAACAAAATAAACATTTGACGTCATTTACTCTAGCTCTACATATTTTTTTCAAATTACGAAACATATAGCTACTCTTTACTTTCAAAGTGAGGAGTAAACGAACCAATCTTAAGATTTAACAAGCAAAAAATAAAACATTCTGAAACGGCATGCATCTTTGAATACTAGTAAACAAGAGTGAGGCCAATGCCTATCCATCTCCGTCACACTTATCAGCATGGATATTGTTGAGTTTTCATTGGAGTTGAGAAGATTTCTCCGGGATATACACACATGCACACAAATATACAGTAGTGCGAATTGAACACGTTGCCAACGCTCTCTCTACAATTTATTCAGCTAAGCTGTATAACATTTGCCAGCTCTGTAGTATACTTCTATTTGTGTACTCCATCGTAGATATATATTATCATACTACAAAGGCTGGGAAAGAACAAACTTTCCTAAAATTGAAACAAAATATGTATTATATCTATTATTTTTATTTTAAAATTTTAATATGAAATATGTATGTATGTATGTGTTCCGCCCGACTCTTACACACTTAGGTATTGGGTCGCGACTGTATTCCAACCGACCATCACGTCCACTGAGACCATTCACGCAGGCCGTCTGGGCCACCCCGCTAAATGTAAGAATAGAATCATTTGAAAATCTCGCCCGGAGCCCGAAATGTTATAATTGACCATTACTGTCCGTATCGACCGAAAGTCGTAATAATAAAAAAACACAACTTAGGGAAATGACCGTGCCGTGAAAGGATTTGACCGGATCAAAAGTATAGAACAGTACTTAATAATAAAAATCGTTTTTTATGACCGAGTATTGTTGTCCCAAACAACAAGTAGTAGTTTTAATAGAGACCTACTTGTAATTATATGTAATTGTATTAAATCTTTGTACATCTATTTATTTTTCGAATTATACCAGTGGTTTTCTAATTACGCAACCTTATTTATTACAAAAAAGTTTACCCACATAACAATCTAATTACAACAAATTCTTCTCCAAAGCGAATTGGTAAAACAATTCTTAGCAATATTATCCATGCTAATAATGATAATAATTTATTCTTCCGATATAACTGCAACGTCTAAGAACATTGAAAATGATTCTCTAAAACATAGAAAAAGGTCGTGATCCAAGTTATTATGAGACATCACCTTAAAACGTAGCAAATTCACAATTAGGTTTATTTCATTTCTTTTAAACATTTGTTTGTTTTTTTATTGGCGTACTTGTCTACATTACGCAGCATACGACACACACTATTCGTGTCGGTTGGTTAGCTAAACCTAGAAGTCAAACAAAAATCTCTTGGCGTTTCACATTATGCATATTTAGGGTAGCATTTTTTGGTATGTTTATACACGGTGAGTCATTTTAATCTTCTAATGAGATTATCTTTTCAGTCTAGTTTAAAACCGAAAAATGGTTCAGGCAAAGTTGATTGGTACGAAGGGGGACATCGGATTCCATGGTTACTTTTGATCTTGAGTCGATGCTTTAAGGTCATTCAAGGTCAACTTAATTTTAATGGGAACTTTCATTTTTCACATCAACATTTGACTGGCCGTGATAAAACATGGAACGTTTGTTCAAAACATTTTTCTCCAAACCCCGTATTTTCCGAGATATCCACGGTCCAAAATTGAAATTTCCAAATTTTTTTATGCTTTTACTGCCGAATCGTAAATTTTCTTTAAAAATCGCGAGAGACAAAAAATCTTGGAATTTTTCAAGGAATTAATTTCAATTAAAAAATGTTTTGATAACGAAATAAAATTTATTCTAACGATTGAGACATCGAAGTAACAAAAATTGTGAAATTTTTTTTCAAATTGAAATCAATTCCTTGAAAAATTCCAATAGCTTTTGTCTGTTGCGATTTTTCCAAAAAATCTACGATTCGCCAGTAAAAAAATCATAAAAGTTTTGAAATTCAAATTTTGGATCGTGGATTTCCCGGAAATACGGGGTTTAGAGAAAAATGTTTATGATAAACATTGCATGGTTTTTCACGGCCAATCGAACGTTGATGTAAAAAATGAGGGTTTATATTAAAAATAGAAAGTTGAACCTGAATGATCTTCAAACGTCGACCCAAGGTCTAAAGTGACCATGGCATCCGATGTCCCCCTTCAGACCAATCAGCTTTGCCCTGAACCATTATTAGATTTTACCCTACCCTGAAAAGATAATCGCATCCGAATATTAAAATGACTCATCCGTATAAATAGTACAACTCTCGAAGTAGATTCAAACGAAATTTGGCAGACATGTTGGAACTATCAATGTACAAAGTCAATTTAAAATGGGCGCAACCAGGATCTGAAAAGAAGTTCGATAATAACTATTTCAATGGATTAGAACCGCCGAAAAAAGTATAAAAATAGTTTCGATATTGAAATTTGAGCTTAATTTCGCACTATGGATTTTGATGTGCTCCTAAAATAAAATAGGCTTGGGTCGCAGTGCCGACAATATAGTGTACCTTATTTTGTAATACTGGCATTGTTGCTTTATTATCTCAACTTCAATTTGTTTTTAAACAAAATAAAAAACAAGTCTTAGAACATCCTTCAAATTAATCATTTTTCTCTTAAGTACAATACTATCATCAATTCATCTGTATTAAAGTAAATACACCCTTCATTAAGTAAATCTGTATCCGCAAATTTAATGTTTTCAAAAAAATTCCAGTCCTCTCAGGATTGTCATTTTTTTGGTATTTTTGAATCTAAAACATTTTTCAATCTTTTAAAACAACCGTTAACATGATCCGATCAGTTTCATTTTAAATAGGTTTCGTTGGTGATGGGTTCCGAAATGCGGACCAAACTATTTCGAAAATTATTGCCCGTACACATACACACACACAAATTGGGCCCGAAAAAGTTATGAAAGCATTAGTTTGAGGATTGAAAGTTACGTACTGTATAAATAATTAATTAGCCACAAGCATTAGCAATTACAAATACATATATGCAGTGCGGTAATAGTATATTGTGCAACTCGTGCGGCATTGTCGATTGCCCCCTCAAGCGAATAAGTGCACTCGCTTCGCTCGTGCGCTCAACTTCGCTTTCGTGGACAATCGACAAGTTGCCGCACT
Organism: Xanthostigma xanthostigma; assembly: GCA_963575645.1. Classification (NCBI taxonomy): domain Eukaryota; kingdom Metazoa; phylum Arthropoda; class Insecta; order Raphidioptera; family Raphidiidae; genus Xanthostigma; species Xanthostigma xanthostigma. The sequence goes on from OY754471.1 coordinate 27,866,109, forward strand.
AGTTACACATACTATTTTTTATTACGAATAAATTAAAAAAAAAACAATGTTCAATTTTAAAATACACATTTTTTGCTGTCACATTCAGTATTGGTAACTATGGTAACTCTGAATTTGCGTGCGACAAACAATAATTTCAGTGCGACAAATAAAGTTTGCGCACGCAAATAGCCACTTTTCAACCGTAACAGCATGCGTAAAGATACTACTTTTCCCGCATGAGTAATAAAAAATAAATTTACACTATTTTGTAAGCAGGGTTTGGCACTGTGACTCGATCTTCTTTATTTCATGATGTGTGTACATCTGGTTGGTCAAATGCTAGATACATTTCAAAATAACTAATATTGAAAATGTATCATCTCATGAAAATTGTGTCTTTTTTTAAAAATATTTTCTTAGTTAAATATTTACTTTTAAATACAAAATAATGTGTCAAAAATATGTTCTCGTCGGTTTCTAGTTAAAAACTCTCGTACTAACTTGTCCACAGCTGTACTTCTGCTTTCAAAACATATTTCTTTACTTTAATAACATTATTATATTATAATATTTGCAAGAAAGATAAAGTGTTTATACAGTACAACAAGGTAAAAATTAATAATAAAATAATGTATTAAAAATTATAACTGAATTAAAAAATAAAACAGATGTACAAGATAACCCTTGTATATTTTTAGTTCGCAAGAAATATATAAACTAAAATATCAACTCACAAATACATACTAGAATGATATACGCAAATATTCAATTAAGAAATAAACCCCTGAAGAGAGACTTATTTCTGGTCAGTTGTTTTTTTATTGCGTACTTTTATTAGGGAATGAATCACAATAAAATGTACATTGCCACACTTCCGTTAATGAAAGAAAATGTCCCAACTGTGGGTACCTATATACTCGTAACACACTTTTATTGTTAAATAGCTTAAAGTGAAATAAGAAATAATTTTTCTGTCTTACCTCCTATAAAATAGCTGCTTTACATGAATATTAAAGTGATGCATTACACACATGTGCGGTAAAGTAATAACAAAGTAGTCACGTATACTTGCGCGCTAATCAATTCAGATATGCAGTGACATACTTGATCTACTAAAAATTTGTTACAAGTGAAATCTCAAAAATATTAAAACAAACGCACTTTTTGGAAATATAAATTTCTAATCAAAAAAAATAGTAATAAATTGAATTTTTACCACGTTCTTATATCAACTTGCTTTTGGTGTATGTCAGGAGGAATTTTGTAATTCATTTTAAACTAATTTCCTGATGACATAGAGAAAATACTAAAACAAATAAGAAAATAATAATAGAAATAAAAAAATATCAATAAATACATATAATTTATTCTTACTTATTTATCGTTATACGATGGCTTGCAAACAACAGTCGAGGCTCAGTTGGTTGGATAAATAAAATTATGGGCCATATAGGATTTTTATTTTTTTGACGTGATAACGTCTTATAAATTGATGAATCACCAATCTTATAAATTGATAAAACACCGGCTGCATGCACGAAAAAGTGTAACGTTCCTAAATCGTAACGTTCCTAACGTTCCTAACGTTCGTAACGCGTAACGTTCCGCCTGACCCTGTGCGTGCTTTTTGCTAATTTCTCGCTCAATTTAAATCAGATCGGTTTGAAACCAGTCTTAAGCGAAAGAGGAGAACATTTTACATAGATTTCGTATAACAGAATTTGCCTAAACAGTTTTTTTATACAAATTTATATAGAAAAATAGCTGTATAAATGCAATGTTGTCTAATGCATGGCGCGACGCGGTCGGTCGTCTTTGTTTGCCGTACATGGAAATTAGAAGATAACGTATGTCTTGTCTTAACATGAAAACGGCTGCATTTCTAATGTTTAATTCAATTTTTTGACATTAGTATTTTGTGAAATGCAACGCCTTCTAAGTTAAGTATTGGAATAACTAATTATTATTAGAACATAATACTTTGACAGTTGCAAACGTCACTTTTGACATTTCTTATCATTCCGACACCAAGGATAAGCGGATTGAAACCAAATTTTGGGAGGTTTAGGTTATGTATTACGGAATACGTTATCACGTAAAACTATCGTCCGTAAACCGGCTTTACAGACAACCAATTTTTTTATTACGAAGTATTTTTGTTTTTAACTTGTAGGATTTGAAACGAGAAATACATGGGGCACATGCGACAGTTATATGAGAAGTGTGTAGAGAGTATAGCTATGAATGAAAAAATCTAATTATGAGATAAAACGAATAATGCGGCCCACTTTTTTGTTTCAAATCTTACAAGTTAAAAAAACAGACAGAGTTACTTTTGTATTAATTGTAATATTAGTATGGATTTTACTACTCGTCAGTAGAATGCTGCACTATGTCGCTAATAATTAATCTACTATTAATAGCAATCAAGCATATTTGACAACTATAGTGTTTTACAAATTCTTTGGTGGATAATTTACGTTTTTCAGTTTCCACATATTGATATTCGTTTGACTGATATGCTCTAGAATCTGACTATAACTATATCTAACGATAATACTACAACAAATTATTTAATAATAAGTCATAAGGTAAACAGTTGAAGTTTTGTCTGAGATCCACCGCAGTAATTTCCGTAAGGAAATCATTTTTCTTGTTCTTTAAGATGAGATTTACCACTTCAATAGTGTATCTGTGAGCTCTAAAACCATACTGGGAAGGCGTTAAAATATTGTTTACCTCTGGAAAGTAAACAACCCTAGATTTAAAAACATATTCAACACTGTTTTCAAATATTGGCATAATAGAGATAGGCGTCGTGTATTGCCTTTTTTTAGGATTACTTTTATAATTTTCTCCTATTTGACAGACCCCAATTCAACCATGAAAATCTAAATAAAATTGGGCTTTCGGTTATTCTAGTTAGTATATCTTTATTATAAAATGATATTTGCACAAATATAATATTAAATTTACTTGACAAATCATCAAAGAGTCACAATCATTTTATGTCGTGTCATATACCAACAGTCAGTAAAAAGAACTAGTAATGAATATTATCTCACGTACATTTAGGTTATAGATGAATAAGCCCGCGTTATAGGAATATATCTAAATGTTTTACAAAAATGCTTTTACCAGCCCTAACAGGATATTATATGTGGATAAATTCGAGTATTAGATATATATATATATATATATTTCATCTGGTAGTTTCAACGCTAGAGATTTTGAGATATTGGATTTGTAAGACTCGGGAGCAGGGCAGCAACTGAGTAACACCAGTAATACTAACAAGCTCTCAAATTTCAAAATATATTCAAGTTTTTTGACATAGTCGTACAAAATATTTTGACGGAAATAAAAAATATTTTTTTAAAATAATTCAATGTTAATTCTATTAGAAAATAAGTAGATATGAATTCATTTTCATATTTCTTAGATTATTTCTGAAGAAGGTCCAAATCCGGCCTGAAACGTCATCTATTGAATTATTGAATTATATTTTTATAATTTTTTGTCGATATACAGTCTGAAAAAATTGGTCGATAATTTTATTTATTTGAAGAATTTTTCATTTATTACAGAATATTGTTCTCAAAGAATTTAATTTCAATGCTGTAATTATAATAACTTTGAAGAAAAAAACGAAAAACAAAATGCGTTTGCAATTTAAAATTGCTTATTTTTTGTTTTATGAAGTACATAATATAGTATACTATAATATATAAAGTTGAAATCTGTTAAATAAAAGACGTGAAGGAAAATTCTTGATAACTTTAATTTTAATTTCAGTACATCAAAGGAAGGTCATAAACTTTTACTGGTAAAGAGAACTCTGGAGCTTAGCTGGTGTGATAAGTTTTCTTAACTACTACATTCTGATTTTAATTTAATAATGCATGCCAATTATTCTAACAGCAAATTTTATTAATTTGCTATGCAATATTTTACGGATATATAATAGAGTAGTTAAAATATGCAATTATAACAAAGGATGTAAAGCCGACACGAATTCAAGTTGTAAGTTTTTAAAAATATAAGAGTCGTTAATTATTATCTCGTTAGACGTATCGAAAGAAAAATAATTAAAAGTATGAAAATACAGTGTAAACTCTATAATATGTGAACCTCTTATGAAAAACTCCTTAAAATGTAGAAATTGCTATTAGTCCAGTCAAAATAAACATTTTAATACGGTCAAAGGTTAACAGTATCGGTTTTTTGCACTTTCCTCTTAAACGGTAAATGATTTTGATCAAACAATTGTCTAGAATAACTGTTATTATGTTTTTTTTTTCCTACGTATCACTATTCCTGAGATATGGAACCAAAATATCTATGTACGTACTGAACGTATTTATCAAAAATAACATTAAATATTTATTTGCATATTAGTATTATCGACGTATGAAATCACCATTTCAAAAAATGGTGATTCGTAGGGAAAAAAGTATAAGAACAATATTCTTGTAGACAATTGCATGATCTACAACTTTTGTGTGACCTGTTTTTCACGCTTTATATTAGCTTCACCTGTTGTAACCAACTTCTTTGGGCTCGATTTTGACCCACTTTAAACGGACAGATTTATTTAAACTTTGTACACTTATCAAGAACCGCTGACAATACAATAATTTGATAAGTTTATCTCATTATCCTGATCAGGATCGCCAGAATTAAATAATTATGTTTGTATGTATGTCTAGTTTTACGGTCATTGCAAACTGGAGAAAACCAACACAACTCTGGAATGGCTGCAACGTATTTGTTGTTATGTACTCCCTTGCTGAACGCAAATTACAACTTCACATCGAACCAAAAAGTGAAAAATAAATATAGTTTAAAAAACTAAAAAACACGCTTTTATAGCACATCGAACTTAAAAGTGAAAAATAATTCTTAATATAAGCAGAAAATAATAATGAACAAAAAATATTAGTATTATTGTGAAAACAACGTGAGGCGCTCTGTGCCATATTTTTCGTATATCGAGCGCCTCACGCTTTTTTTACAATAATACTAATATTTTTTGTTCATTATTATTTTCTGCTTATATATTAAGAATTATTTTTTACTTTTCAGTTCGATGTGCTATAAAAGAGTTTATTTTAGTTTTATTACGTTTTATTACTTAGTCATGGAAATTTGTGAGCACCTAAAAAGAAAGAAAAATTATTAAAAGAAAATATTATTTCAAAATAATATTATATATATTACTTAAATTAAATTGTAATAAGAATTGTATTGGTCAAACAAAAAGAGCTCTTAAAACAAGAATAAGAGAACACCAGAATAATCATAAATTAATCCCTGACAAAATAAAATCAAATAAAAATTCTCTCAATGCTCAATTAGATACGCAAAATTTAAGTAATATACAGGGTGTCCCATTAAGAATGGGACATAGAACAACCGCAGATTCTCCAATTCAAAATAAAACGAGTAAGCGAAATATGCTTAGATAAAATGTTGCTCGTTTCCGAAATACAGGGTGTTGAAGTTGAAAACTGAAAAATTATTAATGTCCATAATTTTGTTAATACACCGTATAATTTTACTCAAATCGGCACACTTGTTAAATATCATAAAATGCACCTAACAATAAAAAAATTAGTTCAGTACGCTCTACCAGTGGCGTACGGCAGGAGTAAGTAATGCTTGTGCCCCTTCTAAATGTTACGCCGCTGTCTAAATTTTAATTTTGACTATAATTTTAATTTTTTTGATATTTTCTAAGTCAATAATGTACACTTGTTAGTTTGTTGTAAAGTCATTGGTTTTCGAGATATTCGCAGTTAAAGATAGATAGACATGTACTTTTTATGTGTATTATTATTAATAATATTCATTTTTACAATTTTGTCTTAAAACCAAACAAAGTAGAAACTAATGTAATGAAATTTTTAAAAAATTTTTAACAATTTCATTACATTAGTTTCTACTTTCTTTGGTTTTAAGACAAAATTGTAAAAATGAATATTATTAATAATAATACACATAAAAAGTACATGTCTATCTATCTTTAACTGCGAATATCTCGAAAACCAATGACTTTACAACAAACTAACAAGTGTACATTATTGACTTAGAAAATATCAAAAAAATTAAAATTATAGTCAAAATTAAAATTTAGACAGCGGCGTAACATTTAGAAGGGGCACAAGCATTACTTACTCCTGCCGTACGCCACTGGTAGAGCGTACTGAACTAATTTTTTTATTGTTAGGTGCATTTTATGATATTTAACAAGTGTGCCGATTTGAGTAAAATTATACGGTGTATTAACAAAATTATGGACATTAATAATTTTTCAGTTTTCAACTTCAACACCCTGTATTTCGGAAACGAGCAACATTTTATCTAAGCATATTTCGCTTAATCGTTTTATTTTGAATTGGAGAATCTGCGGTTGTTCTATGTCCCATTCTTAATGGGACACCCTGTATATAACTAGCGGCCCTGTACGTGCTGTGCTACGTATAAAGTGAAATAATAAAACAATTTAATTGGAACATCTATCTATCTATTTTATTTATTTTAAAATATACATGGACGTATATGTGTGTATGTCGAGCACTCCGCCTGCGCCGTCGTGCCCGGTGCAAAAGAACGAATGGGGAAGGAAGAAAAAAAATTTAGGGGTGGACTACCCCTAACATTTAGGGGGATGAAAAATAGATGTTGGCCGATTCTCATAGATACCGGATAAGCACAAAAAATTTCATCAAAATCGGTCAAGCCGTTTCGGAGGAGTATGGCAACGAAAACTGTGACACGAGAATTTTATATATTAGATATTATTAGTGTATTTGCCATAAGGCACTTACACTATTGGCGTCGGTGGGATGGCGGGACCTAGGGGTCGGACCAAATTTTCTCGACGTTTCATAGCCTTCTAAACACTTTGGCACCATTTTTGGAAAAGTATGTTTATATATGTATATATATATATATATATATATATTTATATTTATATATATATATATATATATATATATATATATATATATATATATATATATTGTGTAAGAGGTTGAAATCCCTCGTAAAAGCGAGCCCCTACAGCTACCTATCAACCCCATAATTTTTCACCACGTTCTAATTAATTTAAACATCACTATCGACATTCCTAATAATTTTACATTTTGTACAACCCTGTTTTCAATTTTGAAATCGTTTTTGAAATAACCTGTCTATTCGCGAGTGATATAATGCGGTTAGTAAATGATTTTTTGATTGAGAGATGAGAAGGGACTTGCGTTCCGACCGCCAATGCGGCGTGGTCGAGGACCAGCATATTAAGTTTCGAACTGAGAAGTTGTCTGGAAATAAGGATAAATCTGTGAATAACGGGATAAATTAGAAACCAAAGGTTAATGCGGATAATATCGTAAATTCCTTTAAGATACGTTGATTATTATTTGTGGTTGTTAATAGAAGTTTTAAGTATCGTTTTATCGTTCGTTTTTTCGTGAGTATCGCAATGTCATTTGGAGGACAAATAAAGTTCTAGAAAGAATTTTTTTCGTGATTTCGTTTCGAAAAGTTTGTCGTTAAAGTTTCCGATTTTTGTTGAAGTCCCGTGTGATTTCTAATCACTGATACCGTATCGAAATTCATTAGTGTTGAATACGATCATTTTTTGCTGTACGGAACATACGCTAAAATTAACTGGGACACACGAGCATCGCCGTCAGTTTTGACCTTTTTGGATCATCTGTAGAACTTCTGCCATTCGTCCTACACCTTGTGACACTTTCCAACTGTCTCCGGATTCAACCAACTTGGATTCTTGCCGTAAAGGACAACGTGGTTCATTCCAAAAATCCGAACATCGTTAAAAAGGTATTTGGTAGTTTTTTTTCATCACGGCTTACATAAAGTGTAGTGTCATCCGGTTATTTAAGTGAATTCTATTAACGTTAACTAAATTTTTGCGTTTCATAAATTCAGTTTTTTCGACAGTTATTTTTGTGAATTTAACATATTTCAATTTTAATGCAATAGTAATTTCAAATCAGAATTCCGATTAAACTTGTTTCACGTACAATTTCGATCGATTAGTTCAGTGACGTATTTTTTTAATCTGGTACATTTGATACTCAACTTAATTCATTGTTGTTCTAAAAAACATTGTTTTGTATTTAAATTAAATATTAAATAGCGAGTATATTTGAGTCTCACGATATGTTTTTGATGTATAAAATTTGATAATCTGCTTAGTATATGAAAGTCCAAGTTTTTAGAATTCTGTATTCACCTCTCGTTTTTGTTTCGATTACGGTCATGTATTAAACTTGGCCTTTGTAATATTATGCTAAATCTAGTTTTAGGATTTGTTAATTATTATGTATCTTATTGCGTCTTATATAAGAATTGGTTGTGATCACAACATTTATCGTTTTGTGCGCACTTCGATGGGTTAGGATTAACGCAGTGTTTACCGTTTGTTTTATCGAATTTTCTCGTAACGTTAGTAATTAAAGTATCGTATGTTTTAATGAATTTGCTCGTAACGTTACCGTCTAGTAATTGAAGTTTTTTATGCTTTTTACCGCGTTTTCTGTAACGTTACCGTTAGTTAAATATAGTCGCGCACGCCACTGGATTTAGTTTTCGGCTTTGAGCCTATCGCAGTGTCGCACTTGTAAATTTTATATTAAGGGTACCGATATAGTGTATTTATTGTGCAAATTTTTTTATGTAATATTATCTCAACTAATTTACATTTTTTCACGCATTCAAGCTTTAATTTTTTGGATATCATCTTGTTAAAAATTTGTAAGGTCCTTCTGACCCCACACCAGGGATTGCTCTGGTCGATTTTTTTAATTACTGTCACACGAAGAACTTGTACGATCTGTTAAATTGTTGATGACTGTGTCCATTCGGGAGCACAGTCCTGTTTCATTTTTTCTATATTAAATGTACTGTTTTCATTAAGATTTTGTTTCTCTTACGTAACTGTCATACCCCTGATAATTTCTTTCACAGGTTGGCTGAATCTTTGAAACAGTTCTGGAAAGTGGATCTCTCTGCCAGGCGCCCAAAAGATTCCAACTTAGCAATTAACATATTTTTACTTTGCTAGATCCACTTTAAAAATAATCTCAATCTTATCAGGTGAGTTCCGCGTTAGATTTTTCGGGTGTCACGTCTATGACCTACGACCCAGCGCCGCACCTAAGAGCTAGCCATCATAAATTGGCGCACACAACGTGGGGCCCGTTGTCTAGATTTTTCGCTTTTTCGTTTTCATGTTTTCTAGATTTTCCGCTTTCCCGATTTAACTTTTCTAGATTTTCCGTTTTCGTGAATTTTTCTGCTTTCCGGTTTTCAAGATTTTTTTTGTTGCTTGAGTTTTTTTTTAAGTTCATTTTCGTTATTACGGACACGTTTTTTCGTTGCCGACCTGCCGTTCCGCTTTTCAAAAGTTTTAGTGTTTAGCAGTATTTGGGGCCCGATTTTGTCTTTCCGATTTCGCATTTTTTCAAGTTTTCGATTTCCGTTTCTTCGATTGCCTGTTCTGGATTTTTTCTCGCTTTTCGATTTTTGATTTTTTTCGCTGCCGGTACTCAAGATATTTTTTTCGCTTTCCCGCTTTCGATATTTTTCGCGATTTTCTGATTTTCCGGTTCTCTTGCCTGTTTCTGTTATGGGTAACGTTATGAATTGCCGGTTTTGTTTTTTAGCATTGATATCTTATCTAGATTTTTTGTTGTTTTCCTATCTCGTTTTCGCAAGAAAGTTTTATCTTTTTAATGATTATGTCGTTCGATGTTTTGAATGTAATTTTAAAATTTTTTTAGATCACATATCGTTGATAGTAATGCAGGTCAGATTTCCGAATTTTTTGTCTCGTTTCGGTATCTATTTTCGTTTAGCAGAAAATTTTTGTAGATTTCAGATTTCAGTTCATTTAGTATTTTCCGGATTGATAAGATTTTTTTGGTACCTCTCCCTGTATACAGTAACGATGTATCGTATCGACATTTTTCGCTCTCGAAATATCGCTTCCTTTTCGATTTCGTAATTTCGTTAATTTTCAATTGGTGTTTATTGACAAAGTGTAACGATTGAAACTTCAGTTTTTCGTCAAAATGTCGGTTAGTGAGTTGATCTTTGGGATTAATAATTGGCGTCCAGTACATCGCTAGTGAATTTTTGAGTCCATTGTTGGGATATTATACTCAAACGTTTATTCATGTATAGTATGTGCAGGATTACATCAGGCTACCGCTTACCGATTGAAAGTTTAGGCTTTCGGTATGTTGTGACCATGTGATTGAATAGACCTGAAATTGCCGTCCAAAAAGATGTTGCAGAGTTACAACAGAGTATCGTTTACCGTTTGGAAGTTTGAGACTTCCGCCTTGCGCTGCAGATGTATTTGGGAAATGCATTGCAGTGATATCGTATCGTTTATTATTTTTTTGTTTTTGAAGTTTCAGTTGTGATATTTGCCGATTAATCAATTTGGACATTGTTGAGTTTTCGTTAATGTTAAAGTTTTTTCTTTTTTTCGATTTTCGCTACCGAACCCGTTGCTAATTTCAGTTTTCGAATACGTTATACCGCTGTTTTCGTTAATGAATTACCGATTCCGTATTTTATTTTTCGTGTATTCCGCCTCTGCTTTACGAAATAGAGCCTGAAGATTCCGTTAGTGATTTTGCTGGTAAGACTGGCGAAATGAGCTTCGAAGTTGCTTATTGTTGCTCTCTCTATTTTCTGAGGATTTTTATGGTGACATAAGTGGTTGAGACCTTGTTAAGCCTGTTGAACTAGCGAAGTTCACTCCTTCCAATTAATATTTTTCCGCTTAAGTTTTAGAAATATGTCGTTTTTAATGTCGTTTTCTTATTTCCTTTTTTAACGCATATCGAACAATACCGTATTTCGTTTCGAATATCTCTCCTGTCGCTTCCGTGGTATCAAGTATTACCTGTTAACTTTTAGAGTTCTAGCCTTTTCGATTATTGATTTATCTACCTTTCCGCTTGATTACTTGAGTTACCTGGTATCTTCGTTTAACTTTACTTTCGCTATCTTTTCGTTATCTCGATTGAGTCCTGTTTTTTCGTCTAGTCGTACGCTTTTACGTTTGTTTACGAAAATTACTACGTAATTTTCTTGTGAGGAAGAGGGGGTGTGTAAGAGGTTGAAATCCCTCGTAAAAGCGAGCCCCTACAGCTACCTATCAACCCCATAATTTTTCACCACGTTCTAATTAATTTAAACATCACTATCGACATTCCTAATAATTTTACATTTTGTACAACCCTGTTTTCAATTTTGAAATCGTTTTTGAAATAACCTGTCTATTCGCGAGTGATATAATGCGGTTAGTAAATGATTTTTTGATTGAGAGATGAGAAGGGACTTGCGTTCCGACCGCCAATGCGGCGTGGTCGAGGACCAGCATATTAAGTTTCGAACTGAGAAGTTGTCTGGAAATAAGGATAAATCTGTGAATAACGGGATAAATTAGAAACCAAAGGTTAATGCGGATAATATCGTAAATTCCTTTAAGATACGTTGATTATTATTTGTGGTTGTTAATAGAAGTTTTAAGTATCGTTTTATCGTTCGTTTTTTCGTGAGTATCGCAATGTCATTTGGAGGACAAATAAAGTTCTAGAAAGAATTTTTTTCGTGATTTCGTTTCGAAAAGTTTGTCGTTAAAGTTTCCGATTTTTGTTGAAGTCCCGTGTGATTTCTAATCACTGATACCGTATCGAAATTCATTAGTGTTGAATACGATCATTTTTTGCTGTACGGAACATACGCTAAAATTAACTGGGACACACGAGCATCGCCGTCAGTTTTGACCTTTTTGGATCATCTGTAGAACTTCTGCCATTCGTCCTACACCTTGTGACACTTTCCAACTGTCTCCGGATTCAACCAACTTGGATTCTTGCCGTAAAGGACAACGTGGTTCATTCCAAAAATCCGAACATCGTTAAAAAGGTATTTGGTAGTTTTTTTTCATCACGGCTTACATAAAGTGTAGTGTCATCCGGTTATTTAAGTGAATTCTATTAACGTTAACTAAATTTTTGCGTTTCATAAATTCAGTTTTTTCGACAGTTATTTTTGTGAATTTAACATATTTCAATTTTAATGCAATAGTAATTTCAAATCAGAATTCCGATTAAACTTGTTTCACGTACAATTTCGATCGATTAGTTCAGTGACGTATTTTTTTAATCTGGTACATTTGATACTCAACTTAATTCATTGTTGTTCTAAAAAACATTGTTTTGTATTTAAATTAAATATTAAATAGCGAGTATATTTGAGTCTCACGATATGTTTTTGATGTATAAAATTTGATAATCTGCTTAGTATATGAAAGTCCAAGTTTTTAGAATTCTGTATTCACCTCTCGTTTTTTATCAGTTTTCGATTATTAACCTTTGAGTAAAATTTATCATTATCGTATTGTCGCGTTATTGTTTCGATTACGGTCATGTATTAAACTTGGCCTTTGTAATATTATGCTAAATCTAGTTTTAGGATTTGTTAATTATTATGTATCTTATTGCGTCTTATATAAGAATTGGTTGTGATCACAACATTTATCGTTTTGTGCGCACTTCGATGGGTTAGGATTAACGCAGTGTTTACCGTTTGTTTTATCGAATTTTCTCGTAACGTTAGTAATTAAAGTATCGTATGTTTTAATGAATTTGCTCGTAACGTTACCGTCTAGTAATTGAAGTTTTTTATGCTTTTTACCGCGTTTTCTGTAACGTTACCGTTAGTTAAATATAGTCGCGCACGCCACTGGATTTAGTTTTCGGCTTTGAGCCTATCGCAGTGTCGCACTTGTAAATTTTATATTAAGGGTACCGATATAGTGTATTTATTGTGCAAATTTTTTTATGTAATATTATCTCAACTAATTTACATTTTTTCACGCATTCAAGCTTTAATTTTTTGGATATCATCTTGTTAAAAATTTGTAAGGTCCTTCTGACCCCACACCAGGGATTGCTCTGGTCGATTTTTTTAATTACTGTCACACGAAGAACTTGTACGATCTGTTAAATTGTTGATGACTGTGTCCATTCGGGAGCACAGTCCTGTTTCATTTTTTCTATATTAAATGTACTGTTTTCATTAAGATTTTGTTTCTCTTACGTAACTGTCATACCCCTGATAATTTCTTTCACAGGTTGGCTGAATCTTTGAAACAGTTCTGGAAAGTGGATCTCTCTGCCAGGCGCCCAAAAGATTCCAACTTAGCAATTAACATATTTTTACTTTGCTAGATCCACTTTAAAAATAATCTCAATCTTATCAGGTGAGTTCCGCGTTAGATTTTTCGGGTGTCACGTCTATGACCTACGACCCAGCGCCGCACCTAAGAGCTAGCCATCATAATATATATATATATATATATATATATATATATATATATATATATATATATATATATATATGTGTTAGCACGATAACTCTCGACAGACTTAATCGATTTAAACCAAATTTGGTCAACACGTTGGAATCCATCACCGCACGAAGCCTATTTAAAATGGGCCCAATCGGGCCATGTTAAGGGTGGTATTTAGGGGTTGAAAAAAGTTTTAGGGCCCAAAAATACCGAAAAAATTATCGGAATCATTTTAAATTTGAAATTTAACCCTTTAGTAATTATTAAAATGTACTGCTAAAATTTTAATAAAATCGGTCCGACAGGACCGGACTTACAAATTTTATGAAAACACATATAGATTTACATACTGAAGGGTATATATAATTTGGTACAGATGTTGAATTGATATGTAGTATTGAAATTAAGTAAAAAATGTTGTTTTAAGGGGTGTATTTAGGGGTAATTTTTTTTTATTTTGTTCAAAATCAAAGTTAAGTTTATACAATAGGAGCCACACTGCCTGTTAAAGCAAATACACTATATTGTCGGCAGGGTTTCGCACTGCGACCCGAGTTTTTTTGAAATAATATTTTGTTTTTAATAATTTTTCTTTCTTTTTAGGTGCTCACAATTATTTCCATGACTACGTAATAAAACATTGTTTGTTATTATTTTTCCAATATTTAAATTTCAAAAAAATCTTTCACGAATTACATTAAAAATAGATAGAAACTAAATATTAATTATTTTTTATATTTTTAGATCCGTTCTGAAGAAGATCCAAATCCGGATCGAAACGTTAATGTATTAATTATATTTTTGTTAATATATTGTCTAAAAAAATTGGTCGATAATTTTATTTACTGAAGAGTTCTAATTAGACGTTAATCAAAGATTTGAACTTTCGACTACTCCCAATAACGAAACAATACGTCATTATTTAGACCCCAACAATGGGATTCTTAGAAATATGTTCATTTGTTTGTTGTAATTATTAGAAAAAATATTTTTATATAACGCAAATGATCCCACTGTATCCTAAGATATGAATAAAACACAAGGAAAGATACAATTAAAATACTGGCATAGTAAAAAATGACAAATGAAGTTAACAGATTATAACTTTGTTATGTAAATTTTTTACACTTAATTTAGTCAAAACTAAAACCACTTAGTCGTAAAATTATATAGTTTTCTTTTACTCTCCGTTTAACGAACACTATTTATAACGCAATAAAATACCCGGTCCCTTCAATCTCGCTTAACAGAGTTTACACTGTCGTATATATTTTGTACTCTGAGTTTCAGATTGTGACGTTACAGTAATTGCGTTGGTGTTTTGTTACGGCCTGTGAAGTTCTGGTTTCCTAAGATAGCAATAACATAACGACCGTAATATGACGGTGAATGACGTCGCAAAACACGTGTACATAGAAGTAAATGGATGTCGCTTTTTTACGTTACGGTGATGCCGCCGCTATCGAGAAAACCACATCCGTTTACTTCTATAAAGACTTTTTTGTGATGTCATTCACAGTCATTTTACGGCCGCTTTTGATACCGCTATCTTGGGAAACACGGACTTTAAATTTTATAGTATTCTTTTTTAACAGTATTTTGTGTTATTTTGCAAGAAATTAAAGTAAAGTCATTTCATTTGCGCAAAGAAAATGATTCAGGATATATGATTGGTGGTAAATTTTTGTAAGGGCACTCGTTCCATATATTAGAGCTAAAAAAAACTCCTTGCTAAATGTTATATATTTTTGAGTGTTTTGAACTCGAAAATAGCGGGAAGTTTCAAGGATGAACCTGCAAGGTCAAACTTCTTTTATTTTTTCTTTTAATCTTTCAAAAATGTTGCTATTAATATACGAATTTGATATAATTAATTGATTATTTATTTTAGAAAAACGATTGAATTATGTACTGTATTAAGGAATATAAATAGGTATGTTCACGTAGCTTAGAAATATAAGTGACACTAGACATTTCTAAACAAATTATATTCTACATTTTAATTGATCCGAACTCAGATTATCGCTAACTGTTTATAAAATAGTTGCAATTAATTATTTGTTTTTACAAGCACATTAGTCTTTTAATGCTTTTGAATTTAATTATTATCAATAAAAGATTTTTATTGCAATTATAATTGACGACTTCATAAATCAGATAAGATATTTGTTGTCTACTTTGTACAAACAAAAAATTGTTAATGAAACAAAATTATACAAAAAACCTTTAGTACCTATCTATTGTAATGACACTTATCAGACGGCGCGTCATTAAATGTTTCTGTACCGGTACCTACGTTTTTTATGTCCATCTGAATTTTATAAAAAGTTTAATTAAACTCTTTCTGAATCTTTATGAATCCCGTTCGTAAATAAATATGTTATACGTTAAGTTGAAACGAGTAACCAGCGAGATTTAACAGTTACCCGAGTCATAATATCATTACGAACAGGATACATAATATATTTTTTAGCACGTATATCATATAAAATAGCTGATTTTGACTTCATAATAATCATTACACATTTAACAGTTCGGCCATATAGGAAATTTGTATCGATTAAGAAGACAAACCCTATTTGCTTCTCTGTCGCTCATATAGATTTTAATGACAACTGACAGATATATAACTAAGTATCGGATTGGTAAAATTACATTACTTCTGTTTTGCTTTACATACTAGTGCGAAAAAGGCTCATACCACTATACAGGCATGAAAAGCATTAATTTTTATAGGAAGTTGTGCAAAAACGTTATTTGTTTTAGGAATAGTTAAAAGAAAACTTTCTTAAAAATTAAAAACAATTATTATTATTTGCATAAAGGAACTCAAAAGCATGTACGTTATTTAAAATATTCAAATTAATTACTTAAAGGAAACTATAATTTCTGAAAAAATATGTTTGTGCTGACATGGAATGCATAATATCGTAAAAATAATCCCGTACCTAATCTTTTACAACATGATTTATTCAAAGTGCAGTTTTATAATTCATAACATAATACAGTTTTTTTTACATACTTGTATGAGTATTTTATTTGCCAGTTTATAAAAACAAATAGCCACCATGTGTGTTAAATAACTTTAACTAAATATGATTATGTTATTATAGAGTAGCAATCTTAAAAATGCGATTTCAACTAAGTTAGTATCCAAAACTATTGGACTCTTTCCTATCAACAAATATAGTTATCACGTGTACAACACATGTTATGTTTGGTGCAACCCTTTTCTAGCCAGGGATGCACAAAATAATTGATTGGTTGTTTGAAAAGTAATTATTGCCATCCGCAATCGGTTGTTCCGTTGTACACGTCACTGCAAACCAAAAGTTCAATGTTTTAATTTAGTATTTTTGTAGAAAAAGCGAACAGAAAATTCAAACACATATCAATTGCGAGATAATTTTTAATTCACTGTGAATAGAAAATATCCAAGTTGAGTTTCAAACAACCAATGAGATGCCGCTCACGCAGTTTTATTGCTATATCAATTCGTAAGGTAGATTATAGTTGGTAGATCCTAGTCTATACTAATATTGTAGAGAGAAAATTTTGTGTTTGTGTGTATAAAGAGAGAAATCTCCAGAACTACTGAACCTATTTGAAAAAATCTTTCAATTTTTGAAAGGTACATTAATCCTGACTAATATAGGCTAGATATTAGTTAAGACGATATTCGTCAACTAAGTTGGAAGTGAAGACCAATTTTGTAACTTAATTGATGAAAAAACGATGGCAGTTTACAAATTCGTGCGAACCGGTGCGGGTCACTAGTATAATACGAAGAGGTCAAATTATTTGTGTGTTTGTATGTAAGGGGTAATCTCTGAAACTACTGAATGAGTTCTAAAAATTCTTTCTCACTGATAAAACAACTACACTAACCCTGATTAATATAAGCCATATTATATTTTCAAAAAACATTCTAAAAATATATAATATACCTATAAAGAGATATTAATTGATTCTGTATTTGTATCTAAGGGTAATCTCTGGATCTACTAAACTGATTTTATTTTTTTTTTACATTAATGAAAATCTTCACTATCCCTGGGTTATACAGACGATATTTTAATTTGAAAAAAAATAGTATAATTTCGAATTATTTATATTGCCTGACTAGCATATAACACTGTTACATTTATTGATACTATTAATATAATGTGATATGGAACACTGCGGGGCGCAGCCCCGCGAGGCAACAATGTAATATAGTGTAGCCGAAGGCTTCACCACTGTTATTGCTGAAATATTGTTTAATCTCAATCGCGTGCGGACGTACCTATGGCATATTCACAACATATTCATATTATTATCAAAAAACCATACTACAATACAATTCGTTATAACGGTGAATAAGTAAAATATTATACTACAATAAATTATTTGTAATAAACTATTCACGATATACAAGCTCAACAATGTTACTGATAAAAAAAAATATTTTATTTTTAAATATATTATGGCCGTTTTCGCCATTTTGATATTTGTAGGTAACATAAAGATTAAGCACAGCAGAATCAAGAAGAAGCTTTGTTTCTGATAAAATCCGTAATAATTCTAGTGCTTTACAAAATGATGACATCAGAATCGTTTAACTTCTAACAAGTTAACTTTCGTGCCATTAATCTTGTGAGTGTATCAATCAATGTATCTAATTAGTAATAAATGGGCTTTAGAGCTCTGTTCAAACCTTTCTGCGAACGCTAACACAACCGTCACAGTCATGCGCAGTAACTAAAACGAAGTTGTTTGTATCGGTTTTGGAACACGTTTAGCTACTGCGCATGACAGTGACGTTTCGTTACCGTTCACAGAAAGATTGGAAGAGAGCTTAAGAAACATAAGAACGGCATAGTTATTAAAAGTTACGTTATTTAAAAACGATTTTTCTTGTATGTATAGAATTTCGTAAATAACGGTTACCATTATTTCGTCCCATCCCTAGATTGTTTTATACAGGCTGTCCAAAGTAATGTAGGCACTATTGTTAACTTTGTTAGTAATAAAGGTCTGATATAACGAGCATTTTTGTAGTGTTTTACGTCTATTACCATGATGAAAATTTAAGTTATTAAAAACATTCAATTATTATCAAGCACCCGTGTATTTTTGCACATTCTAAAAAAAATAATAATCGCTAAAAATGATCTAAATTTAAAAAACTAGAGCTTTTTAAACTTTCTAGTTTTTGAATAAAAAAAAATCATTTTTAGCTATCAGTGAGCATTTGAAAAGACCAAAAAAATACTCCCTTATTTTTTCATAAAACTGCATCATATTTATGGGCTCTAAAAATTCCAATTTAATTTAGAGTAAAACATTTTTTAAAGCGCGTACTTTCTGCTTTGAAACTGTTCTTTTAAAATTTATTATTCTACGGTTTTTTCTGAGTTATCAGCTACTAAACTAAAGTAGGTACCACTTTTGTATTTAAACTCCTGAAGAAATGATCCTGCGATAATTTTTGAAAGCTGAGAGTGATCTCTTTAACTTTTTCTAATTTTTTTTTCGGTTTCGGTATTATATTATTTAAAATGTCATTAAAAATGAATGTTTTTCATTTTTTTGTTATCTAAATGCCATGACGTTATTTTTTCTTTGAGTTCATGACTATAAAATTTGAAAAAAAATAGAGATAACATTTTTATTCATCAATAACAAAATCAAAAGAGAAAAATTCAACACCTTGCAATTTGGCACAGTTCTTAGTGATATTCTTATGAGAAACAAAAACTTTAAAACATTAATAATTCCACCACTTTCAACAAATGTTCTTTTGAAAATCAGGATAATTTACTTAGGAGCCGTAGACATTTAAAAACAAAAGTGGAATTTTAGCTTTGGCAGCTAAGAAAAAGTCAAAGAACAATTTTTAAGCCCCAAGTACGGGTTAATTACCTGTTTTATCTGATCCATAAACAAAGTTATGAAAAATGAACACAGTTATAATAGTATAGTGTAACATATTTCTTAATTGCTTATTTCTGAACTAGCTATATTTAAAAGTCTATGAAAATATATCATAAATGTAAAAATTAAAACAGTTTTTTTTTATTAACGAATACAAAAATAAAACATAAAAGGTGCACCGACCATGTGATCATTAGCACTGTTAACAATGTTACAAACAGTGTAGAGTATAAAGGTAATTATAACAAAATTATACAATAATATATTATAGAGTAATTGTTTTCAGTAAATGTGGGATAATTTTTTTGATCTAATAAATTGGTATTTTCTTTTAAGAAGTAGTCAAAGATGGAGGATTTTCAGAACGGGTGAGTAGGTTATTTATTATATTTTGAGCTTTAAATTTGTATCGTATATGAACCACAATAATTTTTGATACTTTTTTAATCATTTTTCAGGATGTCGTGGAGGTTCTGTCCGAGTCTAACAGCAGCTCTTTGGAGAGCGTATGCGAGGCATTCGACGAGTAGGTGTTCTATAGTGGTGTGTTTATTACAGACGGTGCATATTGGATGGTTTTCTTTTAATATGAGGTAAGAGTGAGTAAGTTTGCAATGGCCTACTCTTAGTCTTGTGATTACTGTCTATTCTTGTTTGTTGAGTTCTGTTGGGAATCCCAGAAAATAGGTTTATCTTTAAATGATCTTAATTTATTGTTTGTTGCGTATTTTCCTATTGACCGTGTCACGTGGAATCGATAATACGTTTGATATGATTTTTAATATCTTGGACACTGGTTATTTTTTCTTGTGTGGTTGTCTCGGATGAGAACAGATAAAGCCTCTTTTGCGCTCGTTGCCTTAGATTCAAACGTGGGACGCAACCTACAAGAATGTGACAGTGGTAGGTCTTGTAATAGTCGTCTAATTTCTTGAACTATGATGAACGACGAGTGGGTCTGGTTGATCGCTGCAAAGGGGCGAAGAGAATCGATAACAATTAGCACCTGTCGCCAAATTATTCTTGTTTTACTGTTTTTAAGCTGGTGTTAATTGCGAATAATTCGGCTGTAAATATGCTGTCTATAGGGTTTAGTTTGTATTTGTGGATTTCTCCTTGTATTATGAAACCACATACGGTTTCGTCATTATCTATCTTGATCCGTCCACGTATATGTGAACAATAACATGGATTTCATATTGACTTAACACCTCTGTTGCTTCGGCTTTTATGATAAGTGGATGTGTATTTGTTTTGAGTATTTCAGTCAGCTTAGTATTCATTGATATTTGGGGAAGTATTAATAATGGTGTCTGAGGATCGATTTTGGTCAGTAACGAGTTTGTAGTCAGCGAACTGACGCGTAAAAAAAGCATGTCGTTCCAACCTTCTGCCGCTTCGTACTATTTAAGTAATTTTGAGCATTTTTTCTTCTATGATATACAGACGGAATCTAGACCCATTTTAAAATAGGGGGGATAAAAATTTTAAAAGGGTAAGAGAGGGTAAAAATTAAATAAAATTCCAGCCACTTCGTTTTTACATTCTACTAGCGGCAGAAATTTTTGACCAATTGCACCCTCCCCAAGCCATTCCTAAGAAAGTGGATTTTTGTAAATTAATCCACTTTCTTAGCAGTGGTTTGGGGATGGTGCAATTGGTTTCCCGCTCATTTGGCTCTAACAGAACCTAAGAACGAAGCGGCTGATTTTTTTTTAAATTTTAACCCTTTTTTATTTTCTTTGAATTTTTTTATCCCCCTTATCTAAAAATGGGTCCAAATTTCGCCTACATATCATAGAAGAAAAAATGCTCTAAATTACTTAAATCGCTTATGTATCAAACGGCAGAAGGTTGGGACGACATGTCTTTTTACGCGTTAGCTCTCCGACTATTTGGTATTCGGATGTAAAACAGTTTTTGCATGCCCAAACATTTACATCTTACTATATACATTAAAAATATCGAGTAAAGGTTAGAATAATTTTGCCGACGGGTACAGTTGATCTATCAAAAAAAATTAAACAAAAAAATTTTGTATCGACAATATACAGAATGTTTCAAAACATGTGCCAAAAAACATTCCTTGATGGCTATTTCTGCACTGATTGTCAAAATAAAATAAATTTTATATACAGAATATAATATGTAGTTTCTGTCAGTGAGGGGTGAATAACGTATTATTTAATTATAAATTCGAATGAAAATGTATTAAGTCGATTTAAAATATAATAAAAAATTCCAGGCAATTAGGCGACGGAACCATTCCAACTTAAAATATTCCAACCAATTGGGCGACGGGACCATTTAAACTTCAAAATTATTAACATTTGATATATTATACAAAAAAATCGCGTGCAAAGACGCGGGTAACAACTAGTATTAAATATTATGATATCTGTTATTCGTTGGCATGATTATATGCATATAATATTATGTTCTACGTCATGTAAAAATTGATGAAAGCACGCTTAAAAAAGATCAGCTGATTTTTTTATTTTCAAAATATTTCCGAAACTATAAAGTTTAGAAAAATATTTTTGAAGAGAAACTTTCTTGAAAAAATAAATAGAATAATAAACCGTTATGAAAAATATACCAATATTATGTAAAAAACAACTTTATAGCATATATCTTTTTTGCACATGCCTTCGATTTTTCCCAAAAACAGTAAAGATTTTCATATTTGCATATCAAATATCCTCCCAAAAGGTTCCAATCCGACCATCTGTTTGACCTGTATATATCGTGTTCACAGACTAAGAGACGCATAGACTTTTTTTAAAAATTTGTTTTTTGAATTCGGGTGACCTCAAAACGACAAAATATTGTAAAATTTTGAAAAGTGAATTTTGACCCCACTTGTTTTGGAATGGTAAAATAGGTTAAAAAGGAAAAGATAATATCTATTGGATGTTAAGCTGGGATAGCCCAACTCGATTGTAAAAATACGGTGTAGCCGAAGGTTCCGCTACTGTTGTCGACGCTGAGTGAGAAAAAAAACCGTAATGAACTGAAGTTTTAAGCTCGACAATAAGAAGCAAATTTCCTCTGAGAACCAAAGCTTCTTCATGTTTAAAAAAATCCAAATAATATAATATCAGATTTAAACATTGTATTAAAACATTAGTAAAATGCTGCTGGAAAAAGCTACATAACATTGTTTCATCTGAATCGTGTATGAAGTCGTGGGTAGCGGCTAGTGTTCTAATATGATCATTCCATATTTTGGCAGATATTTTGTTTATAAATTATAGCCTTCTGGATTAGAACGGCTTGTGGCTTAATTAGTTTGGAGAAAATAAATATTATAGTAGATTTCAAAATGGTAATTCAAATTTTCGAATCAGTTCATAATTCATGTGATTTTATTTTTTGAATCTCATAGACATTTGCAACTCATAAATTGACTTGATTTAGCGCCTCTTCTACAAATATCTTTAATTTAAAAACTATTGAACTAATTCTTTTCTTGTGCCACTATATCTCTCTCACCACAGCACAACGTTGCACGGTCGGTTATTATAGTATAAGGTATACTAAGGTATACATGCATTGCAACGTTATGTTTCACTTTCAAAAGAAGTTTTACTTAAAAAAAAAAAAACAATGTGTATCAAAGGTGGAATGTGATTCGTGTAACTAACGCCCTTGATTCACAGTCTGCTATTATGGTATTGGTAAAAATGCAGGTTTGGTCAGCCTTGCAACTATGCATACAGGGGAACGAGTTTTATTTGAATGAGAGTTGAATTACATATTTGATGAAATGGCACAGATTTGTATAATCTGCGCTACATCAAAATGCAGGTTATAACTGTTTACATTATACAATGTCATAATATATACGGTGCATAGTTTCTACGTATCCGCTTAAAATATCTAATTTTATATCGTCGACTTAATCAAACACATAACTTTAAAATTTTTAATATTATGAAATACTTGCGTTCCACCCCGGAATTGATCGGGTCGTTGTAACATGTTACTTGAGAAAAAATAGACCCTTAAATCGTGGCAGAATTTTTAAAATTCTTTTAAAAATGTCTAAGATTAGTGCGAACAAAAATTAGACTTGTTTACATTTCGTCTAGGTTAGCAGCACCGATTAAATAATTATTATTCAACTTCCGCCACTATCATCATTTCCGCGACATACTTTCGTGACAATTCACTGAGTCGTTATAGAATAAATTTTAGAAGGAGGGAGAAAATACAGTTAATTAATCTGTTCAGGGAGTTTGCTAATGATGATGAAAAAACAATAATATTGAAATATTGTGAAAAACGTTATTAAAAAATAAAAATTTCACCTCGGTATCTTCAGTGAATATAAATACAGGATTTGAGGCAAAAAAAAATTATTTGCTTACTTTATTAATCAAGGTTTTGGCATCAAATTGCGTCTTTTTAGGATCTAAAATTTATAATTTGTTACAAATTTAAATAAAATAAAAATCCAAAAATTGTGATTTTATAATTTTCATGCCTCAAACAGTCTTATCAGTCGTTCATTTGTTTTGTGTTGTGTAATCAATATACCATAATTTTTTAAAGACACAAGAAACTCGACTGCACAAAAATGATTTTAAAACTAAATAAAAGAAAACAAGTCGAAAAATCTCAACATGCAGCGGGTGGGGACCCATTCAAAAATAGAAGAAAGCAATAAATAGGTCTTCACCTGCTGCATGAGGAGATTTTCCTCTGTTTAGTTTTTAATTTCATTTGTGTGCAGTCGGGTTTCTAAATAAATAATTGGTCAATCGATTTTCATTAAAAAATCAATAATTAAGTTGTGTTCGCGCTACTCTTATTTGAAATTATATGGTGGAGGTTCCGTGATTATTACCCGTTCCTCACCACATTTCTCAAAAATTTGTCTACACGAATTGGATTCTTATAATTAGCTAAAACACGGTTTTTTATCGTTGATTCTGTTTAACAATTCGCACACGTGTTCGATTTATTATTTCTTCTGATTGACTTAAGATCATCTGTGTAAGCTTTTCTACACTTATTCACTTTGCGCCCACATTAGAATAACATGAACACATGAAATCTTTATCAGAACGCATATGATAAACATTCACTGTTTAATATAATAATATAACAATGTTTTGTAATTTTAAGCGGCAGCACGTTATAATTGCTTATGTATAAAACAAAGATTAATTTTTGCAATTATCCAACAAAAATTTTCTTTGTTATGTTGAGATAAAAGTTACAATCAACAATGAAAATTTTACTTTACTTAATTGTTACGTCATTTGAAAATCAGTGTACTTCTTTTTTTAATTCAATGCCGACAAGATGTGGTGAACGGGTAATAATCACGGCACCTCCGCCATATAATTTCAAATAAGAGTAGCGCGAACACAACTTAATTATTGATTTTTTAATGAAAATCGATTGACCAATTATTTATTTTAGCTGACCAATTATCAGCACTCAATTTTCTATGAGGCACATGTATTATTTTTAATTTAATTAATAATAGGGTGCTGGAATTTCTGGATGGCCATGAAAAACTTAAATCGCTAATAAAAAATGTTTTATTAGTGACCAATTAATCAAATTAAGTGACCTTTTATGACCATTTTCTGACCTTTTAAATGGTATAATTGGTCAACTGAAATTCCATATATGGGGTGCCAGCGTCCTGTAGCTCGGGTTTCTTATTTTTATAAATGAACTATTTTTTTTAAGAAAATGATTTTTTTCAGTAAAAATAAAATTTTGAATACTAATGAAATAGGCAAACATATTATTTTTAGTTACCAGTTCAAGAACTGAAATATTTCTGAAAGATTAAAGTAAAACTGGTTAAAAATAAACAGCCTATAATTGAGTTTTAGTACTATCCTAGCACAAAATAAAAATAAAACGTCCGTATCATTCAAAGCATGTGTCAAGTTTTGCATTAAACTCAAAACCTGAACTGAAAATGTCAGTGAAGGTATTCATTTTAGTTTTATAATTCCACCAATGAAAATGTAATTAAAAATCAATGAAATGTAAATGTGCAGTTTGATTCATTGACTTCTATAGAATTAACATAGTTGGGAAAATCCAACAAAGCATATAATGCAATAATCAGTTATAATCCAACGACAATTAATTTTAATCCTCATTAATTACAATGGCATATGCTTAGTTAGTCAGTTAGGCAAATATTATATTTCGTTACTCAGACAATTAATGTGCTGTTTAATTTAAAAACATAATATACTGTGAAGGATTTAAATTGTAGGTATGTGAAACCTCTTTTTCGTTTTTATTCTGTGTTGTCTTTATGTGTATGTGGCTATGTATATTATACAGATGTCCGCAATGACAGAAAAGTGTAGACAGGTACTTATTTTTAATTTTTTTGTAAAAAAATTATTTTAAATTTTAATTAATTAGCTTATGTTTATATCTAATTTCAATCACATTAATTATGCCCTCTGTCCCAGTAATATAAACTTTTTTATAAACATTTTACGTATAATAATTTTAAAACTGAAATATTGATATATAAATGTTAGAAATCTTTATGTACCCTTATCCATTATTTGGCAGACTGACAAAGACAATAAATCAAAAATTATATTTTAAAAAATCACATTCTCCATTAAAAATTTTTAATTGAGAGTCTACAAGATGACGTAATATGTGTACATAAGAAACTTAATACTGAATCAACTGTATGGTATATGGCTATATTATTTAAGTAAATTACCCCTTAACTGCACGCACACATATACAAACATACCACACATACAACAAAGGACGTTTAGTTTAGAAAATCCCTGTAATTAAATATAATGGCCGCTTCTAACGGCTGTACAGTGTACATTCATATACAAGATCCACAATACAGCTGAAGCGCTTCAATTGATGAGTCGAAAGTTGTTGAACTGTTACTATTATTTCATCGAGTTTTTCACTCATACGTTTTCATGCACTCAATTTCAATCGTTTGGTACTATAGGTGCTGATAAATAATAGACGTGTTACGAGGGGAAAATGTTATTAACTACCTAAGACATCTTTATTACAATAATTTCAATAAATATTAAAACATTTAGGGGAAAAAACAACTCGCAATCTATAATCAAATTTGTTTGTCTATAAATATTCCAGGTTTTGGTGAAACGTAAATGTTATAATTATTATAACATAATTTTAGATTAAAGTATATGTATGTTTTAGTTAAATACTTCTGGGGTGCTTTAAGTCTGCGATCCATAGACGAATGTCGTTTGTTATAACAATAAATAAATTTATTTTAGTTATTGTGTGAAAATAGAGTCAAAATTTTTCATTGTAGAAAAATAATCTAATACGTAGCAGTTTATCCTATAAATGATAGAAGTTATTTGTAGGATGGGTAATTGAAAATATTTGCAATCGGCAGTTTCAGTAAATGTATTTCCACCATCTATTAAACTATTTTTCCCGGCAATCACAGATGGAGGCTACCATCGAAATAAGATGCGTACTGTAATACTACATCAGCTTCATTTATCCTTATGATTATTTATATGTGAAATAGTAACAAGACTTCTTTAGGTAATTTTAACTTATACATTATATTTTTAGGAAACTAGAGAGAATAAAAGATCAAGCTAATAAAAGCGCGTTAAAAATATACTAATATCAGCGTGTTTGCGTACCGGCATAACGTGAAAACGGCAACAGCATTTGTGATAAACTTTGGTAAAAGAGTGAAAAGTACTAAATATTTACGAGAATATACTACGATAAATTAGACAACAATGAAAGGATTTTAAAAGCTGGTTATATAATATTGTAATAGTTTTCAAATGTATTAATGATCTCGTTCAGTTATTATTTTTTCTCAATGTAAACAATAAAATAAACAAAGTAGAAACATGCAATACACTATACAGACAATTGAAGTGATTTATAAAGATTTTTGCAAGAACAGTTTACGTATTTATAATCATACTGTTTTAATATTAGATAAAATTGGAACAAGTGACTCGAGACGAACTTGTATAGGAAGTTTTGCTCGGTTAAGTTACGACAACTGGCATCGTCCAACAACAAAACACACATAGAGAGAGGGAGAGAGCACAGTATATGAGAAGAGAGGCGGAAAAGCAAAGGGTAAGGGGTGCATAGTGCGGGTCGAGAAGAGAAGAGCTGATGCCGGGGTCTTGTTTCTGCGGTTGATCGATTCTCAATTAGCATTCCGGCTTGGTGCGACGACAATGGTAAGTTAACGGCGACTAATTCCCAAGTCAAGGAATGCCTTCGACCGACTAACGAGAGGACCGCCTTCATCCCCCTGTCCGACCTCTGGGATTCAACTTCATGCGCTCTTTCGGTATGCATCCATACCATAATCCGTCCGGATTATGGCCTATGTCACACCGTATACGCACATCCGAACTGACCAGCATTTAAACAGATCTTCCAATCCTAAATGTGACAGATGACAAAAAATTCTACAAAATATTCTGCAAACTTTAGATTACCTATTATAACAAAAAAAAGAAGTCGGTAACTAATCTCTTGTAAATATTCTGCAGAAAATTTAGATTTATGAAAAAAAATGCCTTCCAAAAGAATTTTGACTTTTAAATAAGTTAATAACAAATGTTCTTATACTTTCGGCGTAATTTAGGTAACTGTACAATCAACACCTTTTTGCGTTATTAATTAATAATTTAATTACCGTTTAGCTGATTGTAGCGTGTAAAATGTGTTAAAATTGCTAATTATTTCTTTATCTTCATAAGACCGGCCTAAGGATAAAGATATTTGTGTTACAAAAATAATTGTTTAATGTACACTTGTTAAGTATTTTGATTCAATATGTAGCGAATTTATAATAACTATAATCTAGAAACTGAAACTGTCGTTTAATTCTTTCACTAGATTTTACATAAACTGTCTATTGATACGTCAAATTTGATTTTTTCAGCTTCTTCGAATACAAGAAATAGCCATAAGCGATGAGCTTATTTAATAGTTTCAGGTAACCGGTACCTTAATGACAGCGATTTTCAAGTATCGGTGATTTTTAGGAGCAGCCAGTAATAACTAGTAAGACTATGTGCCCTACTGTACCTAGTTATGGTTTGTAATTTTATTATTTTTTCGGTAGGTACCTATACAACATTTGTTATGTGACAATTATTTTTCCACTAAAGTCGTTGGTTAGTCACCCGTAGCTAGTCTAAAATCACCGCAGTGAATCGTGAAATCCAATTATTATTAGCGACTATGTCACCACTAGTTAAACACTAATTTCTAATAGCCATTTAAATATTTTTTTTAGTATTTGAATAGCAATCATCACAGATTCAAACATGATTTACTTTGCAAGTGAGAATTTAAACCCTTTCATGTCTTTCAACACATTTCAAGTATTATGATTATAGATTGTTGATTTAATTTTGAATATGGAACACTAATAGGTATTTGGACCAAACACATGTGTTTGTTTAATGGAAATAAAATTTTCGTACAACGTTTATTCCAGTTTTGAAAGAAACGTACGAAAATTATATGAGCATTAAATAAAAGTAGATTTTTAATCCTCATACCTATTACTGCTTAACATCATGTTTATGTTACATAATCTTAATACTTATCTATATATTTATGTAAATATAACGTCATGACTCAACGCTTAAACGATGAATATATTAGCAGTGCATTTTGTCTTTCCGATGTGCGGATAGCCTTCAACCCTTCTTCGCCTTTCTGTACACTCTGTGTACCGGCTGAGATTGATGGTAACTTGGGGAACACTTGAATGGCGATTATCACAGGATGTTTAGCTGCATACGTGATCTGGAAATGAACTCGCGCTATTCTGAACGATGCACTGAACACTATTAATGAAATTATTTATACCTACAGGTACCTATTACTTACAGGTTCGAAAGCATGCTAATTAGGGTCATTAATTACATTAGTTTCAGCAGGTACTTAATTGTTATATTCTGAACACTCTAACTTACAACAAGTAAATCGATATTTTCATATTTAATAATTTATAGATTCAATATGATCACATTACAATTATTACCTGTTTTGTGGATTATGATTAGTACCTATATTAAAAAAAAATAATCAGTTATTGACCACTATAGTCTATACGTAATATATTCCTATCTTATTTCTGTGATTTAATTTTAAGGTAGCCGATTTTACTATCATATCTACTCATCTTAATATAGCGGTTTTAGTGAAAAACTAAGCGTGGTCAGATACGCGTATCCTCTTTGAATACTGATTGGTAGTGTACCAAGCTTCATCAGAATCGTTCTAGCTGTTTTCAAGTATCGTTGGACAAACAAAGATCATACAAAAACTTTAAAAGCATGTGCTCTCGTAACGTGTCATACGAAATATGTACTAAAAACTCCTGAAAACTCCAAAAAAAACGTAATTACAGATGTGTCGTTACAATTTTGTTTGTTAATGTATGATACCCGAATTTACACAAATATTATTTATATCTAAAAATAGAACCTAATTGATTAACTCAAAACTGGTCTTAAAAACAGAAAACTTAAAAGAGCACACAGATATGTCTGTAATTCCTACATAATATTTATTTAACACGTACTTCTCTTACTGGAGGACTTTGTTTCCATTTGAATTCATATTATGGTGATATTTTGATTAAATTTCTTATGTAGGATAGCCACACTGGATGTGGTTTAGTTATTTTCCTTTTTTTTTGTATAAAATTTTAGTAATTTAATATTGGACGTAAAGTGTTTTTTGCTAGAATTCATCAATTTTTTGAGATATTTAAAGAAAACTGGGAAAAACGACACATAATAATTGGAACTAAGGCGCTTGATTTAAGATTAAGTATTATAATTTAAAATAGAGTTGCGGACTTAATGTCGAGTGAAGATATAAAGTGTGGGTACTTGTTTCATTCAAAGTTTCAGCCTCTACAATATTTGTATAAACAATTTTCTGATAGCGTTGATAATTTTTGAGATATTGTTATTTTAATAAAAAAAACACGTGTTTTTTAAATGTAAATCTGCACGCAGCGTGTAAAGCTCACCTAGCAGGAAGAAGAAAACTTTGTATGTTCATTTGAGACCCAAACTGAAGAAATAAAAATCATTTTCAGAGTTCTCCTTAATAATTCCGAAATAGCCTTGTTTTTACTCTCTTGCTACTTAGCTTAAGCAACGAATAATTCTAGATGGAAAAGTCGAAAGCAGAACATTTGACTTAGGAACTTTGTTTGGACTAGTTAGGAGATAAACATACTAAAAGTCCTTACCCCTCCGAGGTACGCCCGAAGGGGGGGAGCATAAAGAAGGTCCCGTTTTTTGGTATTTTGCTTTCATCTCGAAAACGGTACGTCGTACGAAATTTTTTTAGAATACATAATGAAAGCTGATAAAATTCTCTACAACTTTAGCTTTCACACTTTTTATCTATCTCCAATCTTTGCCTAGCTATGAACTCCGAAAAATGGTCGATTTTCAAAAATGTGTTAAATTCTCTGTAGCACATTGTAACAATACGAATTTGTCAAAATCATTTCGTATTGCTCATTCACACTATTAAAAACACCCACACACTATTAAAAAATAACATAAGCTGGGAGTACCTCCACGCAGGGCCCTCTTTCCCACTGGGCACTCTGGCACGTGCCCAGGGCCCCGCGATCGATAGGGACCCCCTAGTTTAATGGTATACTAAGTACCTAAACTGTTTAAAACAAAAATCATCAGTGAACTAGTTTTTCATATACTTATTTTTTTTGTCTTTCATGTTAAAATTGGGAACGTGATCCTTTTAAATATATGCATTTTATATCACATTCCTCGACTTAGAATCTAGAACCTTGTTTATCTATTTTCTTTGTCTATTCTAACAAAATAGTGCTCTGTTAAGGTCATAGGGGCCCCATAATCCTAATGTGCTCAGGGCCTCCAATAGGTTAAAGCTTATGTTATTTTTTAATAGTGTGTGGGTGTTTTTAATAGTGTGGATGAGCGATACGAAATGATTTTGACAAATTCGTATTGTTACAATGTGCTACAGAGAATTTAACACATTTTTGAAAATCGACCATTTTTCGGAGCTCATAGCTAGGCAAAGATTGGAGATAGATAAAAAGTGTGAAAGCTAAAGTTGTAGAGAATTTTATCAGCTTTCATTATGTATTACAACAAAATTTCGTACGACGTACCGTTTTCGAGATGAAAGCAAAAAACCAAAAAACGGGACCTTCTTTGTGCTCCCCCCCTTCGGGCGTACCTCAGAGGGGCAAGGACTTTTAGTATGTTTATCTCCTAACTAGTCCAAACAAAGTTCCTAAGTCAAATGTTCTGCTTTCGACTTTTCCATCTAGATGCCCCTTATGAGCACTCATTGACCAAACTAACTGGCCTATATCGTTTATTTGTTTGTAGTTTGTACAAACTACAAAAAAATTATAAAACACAAATGCATGTACAGATGTATAATAGAATTGTAACATTTATGTTTTATTTTTCTTATCTAACGAAGAATTCAACATTTATTTCAGTTTGTGTGTCATACGGAAGAAAAGTTTCATGTTTTATTTCTTCCCGTAGAGAAATGTAGCTTTAAGATGCTTGGCATTTCACTAGACGCTAACGCCGATGGCTTTTTTCGAAACGAAAACTGTCCTTTATTTTTCTAACGTATTTTATAACAAAAAGAACGCGTTTCATGTGTAAAAAGGCTACGTTGCTTCTATAGTTTTTGTTTTAAGTTTTGTCATCAATGTTAGGATACTAATTGTAGCAAAATTTAACAAGATCTATTTTATATAGAGCTTTTAAAAGAAAACCTTATAGTTAAAAGACTTATACCAAAATGTATTTTTTCAGATTCAATAATTCGGTTGTTATCATCAATAGATTTGAAGAAAAAGTATTAATATAAATCTTAATATCATATACAAAGTGTTCACCGATAGTGGACAGTGAATAATTCTTGTATCCTACTAAATATACAAAAGAAGTATGATTAGTTTTTTTAGTCAACTCAAAATTTACTATCGGAAACTATAATTGAAGTATATTTTTGTATACTTCAAACTCAATCGGAAGTGTGAAGCATTTTTTTTTTCAAATGGCAACATATTTTAAAATAGAAATTCTTATAGAAAAACTATTCCAAAATTATTTATTAAATATTTAGGTGTAATATAAGCGCTTTCGATATTCAAACAGTCATCTTCAGATATTAGTTTATAATAGTTAATTATAATTCACTGAAAATATTAAAACTAAACAACAAATGTTTGAATTACTATAGGGTTACTTGTATGAATTACACAAATCATAAAAACGAATTATTTGAGTATACAAACAATTTAAATATTTAAAAAAAATATTTTGAAGAGTTTTTCTATAAGAATTTCTAATTTAAAATAAATATGAATGCTTTCTTTAATACGTATAATTCTTCTTAAACATACTTTTTTTACATTTTCGAAATCTCAATTTTTTCTATAAACTCATAAAAATTTCATAAGGTTAGATAAGAAAATATTCACATATGTTTTCCGTTTTACCAATAATTATTAAATCTTGACTTAACTTTGTACTCTTATTTGGGATGTATTGACCCAACTATTCTCAAAAAGTAATATTTTCAATTCTAGAGCAATTTTCCCCGCATCGAAGGTACGTTAGTCGAATGATCGTTTGTTGCGATTAGAATATTGATGAAATTTTTTGCAATTGTTCGAATTACGTTTATCCCACAAAATTTTGTCAAGATCGAATTATTCTTTATAAAACGGCAAACATATGTTGTGCGAGGGTTTATTAAGAAAAGTCAGAGGATTGTCCGCGAGCTGAAATGGTTCTGGTTTCAAAAATGTAATATAACAAACATTTAAAGAAATTACCAAAATCCCAACTGTTCTTGAGGATTAGATATTTTAACTATATTTCAGCTTCATTGACTCGATAAACTAGAGTAGACCAGCATAAACCAGCACAAACCTGCACCAAACCAGCAAATTTTAGTGCAGGTTTCGTAACGTGTGGTAAATGTTTTGCAGTTTTCAAGTAATTTTATCAATTCATATTAATTAATGGAAACGACTAGAGATGTGTCGTTCACGCTGGACCCGTTCACTGTGAACGGGTCCAATAGTGAACGACTACGAACGAATCTGAATTCAGTTCTCAATCGGATCTGGTTCAGTCTGTGCGTCCACGGTTTAACATTTCTGTATTGCATATTTGTAGAATGTAGCGTACCTACTCCGACTGACCGACGAACGATGAACGAAATTGAATATGCAACACAGCACGCGCTACACACAGTATATGAGTACACTGTACACACTATCGCCTGACGCTTATCTCTATCAATGTTTTGATTGTTTGCAAATTGCAAACCATTGCCAAATGTTGATTCGATTGTTGAAAGATGCTTTGTTTAGGGCTATATAAATAAAGATAACAACCCAATAATATTTTTTAACAATATAAGTATGAGCTAGAGCCTGGATGTTTATATTTTCTAAATAATGAAACAAATTGAAAGCAAGCATTTTTTCATACTATAGAGTATAGATTGTTAATTATTTATACCTATTAAAGAAAGTGTCACAGATCATGTTTTTAAATTCTAATATGTGAATTTTTTTTAATTTTATATTCAATTGGAAATTTTAAGTTTTGTGTGTGTGTTTTTTTTTATAAATGGCATTAATGTAGAACTTTACATCGAATTGAAAATTTTGAGTTGTGACATTAATATAATATGTATCGTTATTATTAATAATAAATAAAGTATAAACCCGCGTTAAAATTAATAAAAAAAATACGATAATCATCAGTCGCCACATTTAGAAAACCGAATCACCGGATCCTACAACATAGTAGGTAAGTACGTAAATGGAATTCGGTAGCACATATTCACATAGAGATCACGGAGCGACTGGATCACTTGATCCGTTCAATAAGACCCGTTCATTACGCGAACGGGTTCCGGTTGGAACGAATCTTCGTTGTGACCCGGACCGCCCATCGCTAGAAACGACACATCACTAGCACGCTATAGATCGGTTCAGCACGGATAGAAGCAGCCGACCGACTGACTTTCGTTGCTAGCTGCTGGTTGCAGGTGCTGGCCTAATGTGCGCTACTCCGTTAAATAAAGGGTATCTTCACGAACAGGCTTTATAGCTCCGTGAACTAATTCTCAAAGTATTGATATTTTAATGTATAAAATGGCATTCTCTAAAAAGTCTCGTAAATTTTACCCTTTTCTTAATTGACATCAGATTGATGTCAAAAAATATCAAATCGTTTGCCATCTAAACACTCCAAGTCAAGGAATAATTAATCTTTATTGTTCAGTTTGTACAAACTCGTGTATGTCAAAGTAAAGTACTAATTGAAATAAACAAGTTTATCTGTTTACTAGAGACAGTCCTTATATTATAACGTAAATAAGTCAATATTGTTGTGAATGGTGGTTGTTACAAAGTAAATTCTTCGTCATAATAATCAACGTAACCTTTGCTCAAGTCCTTGTTGTATATAGCTTCATGTCAGTACTGCATGTTATCTCGGAAAACAGACGCAGTTTATTCCATCTGATTTGCATAAGGCACAAATGCACACACAAACAAACAACTACGTTCCAATAAACGGTGTCTTTGCACAACAATAAAATGGAAGACTTTGTGCACCGTCTCTAGAAATATAAACATTATATAGCGCTACTGTACTCTCAACCGTTATAATAATTTACCCGACAAATTAAAGCGTTTTTTAAGTTATAAGCTTTTGGCTTTTACACTATAACTAAACTATAAAATATTTCTGACCAAATATATTACTACATACACATATATGAAACGGGGACACAAGACGGATGAACCATATGGATATTGGAATCAGGACCACGGAAGTGCCTCGGACCCGACTCGGCTGGCAAAACTAACAAGTGGTAAAGAACTCGAACGGCCGGGAAAGGCAGGTAAGACACATTAGGTAAGTGTGTTAGAATATATCTACCCTTATAATAATTATATTATAAAGTTAAGCTTTAACGATAAGAAAATTTTAATTGCATATGTAATGGAGAAATGTTCGTTTAGTATTATGCAATTTTTTACATGCTAATTAATATTTATGCGATTAAAGAATTAAAGAATAAATAGTGACAACACATTTAAATAAAAGTGTCCTTAAAAACAAATCCTTCCGTTACTCAACGAAACAAAATCACAATACTATTTCGAAGATAAACCTTAACTATTAAAGAAAAAGTTTGCCGAAACGTCAGACATCAAAATGCAATTAAAAAAAAAACCTTCAGTATTTGCTTAGTTCATTGATTCTATGCCACCAGGATTTATCCTTTAATATTCCAACATTTAAACAGGATCATCATCACTCTAAATTTTTGAGTTATTTTTCACAATTAAAAAATAAACTTGAATAATCTTTAATTTCTGATAATTTTGTTCAATTTCATTCCATTTTAGTGCAGGGGATAGTGGCGCATTCGTTTGCAAAATTCGTTTGGTTCGTAATTTTTTTTTTAAATGTCCAGGAGGCTCTCCTGATTATAACAGTGTAACATGACACTCAATATCTGTTGCCGTTATTGTTTAAACAACGAAAAATTGAAAATATTGCAAAATAATTTTTTTTGCAATAAATATTTTTTTTATATATTTTTCAGACTATTTTGAATCGAAAAAGTCCTTACACTCATTATCGTATCTTCAACCGGTGAATTTTTATGAATTTTTAAAAATTAAAAATCGTTGTAAATCGCGATTTTCTTGAATTAAATAGTACACCTGAAAAAAAAATATCGTGATTTCTATTTTTTTATTAAATAGTTAAACTTTAATAAAAAAAATGGCGTAATCAGATTTCAAATATTTTATTAATTATTATGTTTATTATTCATAATAACAATATGCAATAATTTGTCGAAGCGTACCATCTGCCTCTCTCTTACTAATGTCATACATAGGACTGGGAGTGAGATGACAATACTACTATCCTTAAAGTGCATGCGCGTAAAGAGCATATTGTTATTATGAATAATAAACATAATAATTAATAAAATATTTGAAATCTGATTACGCCATTTTTTTTATTAAAGTTTAAATATTTAATAAAAAAATAGAAATCACGGTATTTTTTTTTCAGGTGTAGGTACTATTTAATTCAAGAAAATCACGATTTACAACGATTTTTAATTTTTAAAAATTCATAAAAATTCACCGGTTGAAGATACGATAATGAGTGTAAGGACTTTTTCGATTTAAAATAGTCTGAAAAATATATAAAAAAATTATTTATTGCAAAAAAAATTATTTCGCAATATTTTCAATTTTTCGTTGTTTAAATAACGGCAACAGATATTGAGTGTCATGTTACACTGTTATAATCAGGAGAGCCTCCTGGACATTTAAAAAAAAAAATTACGAACCAAACGAATTTTGCAAACGAATGCGCCACTATGCCCTGCACTATTTCCACAAGAAGCTTGATTTTTGCTAATTAGGAATCTCTCACACATCCAGTTATTTTTTACTCTCAATAGCTAAACAATACGTCATTATTTAGACTCCAACAATGGGATCCTTAGAAATGTGTTAATATGTTTGTTTGTAATTGCCTAGCACGTGTTGAAGAAGACGAAGTGGGTGATCTTGAGCCACTACCAAGCTTTGAACAAGCTCTGCGTGTCACAAAAACTGTTTCAAAATGCTTTTTATTTAATGAAAATGATCCCACAATATCCCAAGATATGAATAAAATACTGGCAAACGACAAATCAAGTTAACAGATTAACAGATTTCAAAACTTTGATTAACGTCTGATTAGAATTCTTCAATAATTTTGTTAGAAATGTTTTTTTATTTAATTTAGTCAAAATTAAAACCACTTATAAAATTATATTGTTTTTTTTACTCTCCGTTTAACGAAAATTCTTTATAACGCAATAAAATCCTTCATATATAGAGTTTACACTGTAATATTGTTATTTTCTAAGAAAGCACTATTAAATTTTTTGCTATTTAATCCTCTTTGACCCTTTTTTAATTTGTTACTTTTTGTCCCTAGAACATAAAAAAATAGTGCCATATGTGAACGTCGCTGCTTTTAGAAGATTTTCATAAAAATCCATTAAGAATAGGGACATTTAATATTTTTTTTTAAATAGTCATTCAACCATGAATTTTGGTCGGCAGTGATTTTTATTTTTCATTGAAGATGGGACGGGGGAATTAATGCTACGATTTCGTATCAATCGAACAACCCAACGGCTCAATGGATGTTGGAAAAGTTCCATTGTTCAATTCCTTCCAAGATCTAATGTCGCTCTATTTTTAAATTTTTGTCCAAGAGAATAAAAGTTAAAAAAACAGTATTTTCTGCATATAATTTCTTTTGTATTTTTCTGTAATTTGTCTATGCCTGTGGAAAAATTCAATAAAGTAATTAATTAATTTTAGTCAGAGTAATTTGAAACTTCACTTAAACTAAAAATAACAAATTTTTACGTATATTTCGCATAACATAAAATATCAAAACAGTTATTCTACACAAAATAACTAATTACAATTACTGTAAAAACTCGATTTTACTTAATAAATTTTGTTTCGATTGTTTCTGTTTGTTGCATGGAAATTGGAAGACAGCGTATTCCCAGTTTTAAAATAAAAATTGAATATATTATATTCGAACCAGTAGAAAAAGTGTGCAAGTAATTCAATAGTTACAAGGCACGAAATTTTACATAATACATCCCAGGATTAAAGTTTGAAAATTGGTGTAAAAGAAAAAAATAACTTTTAATAATTTAGGTTGATAATTACAAAAGCGTAGACTGCAAATTCTATGATCGTAGATGAGTCACAACCCACGTTTTTGGAATTATGAACCTAAATTATTAAACATATTTTTTCTTTTTTAGTAGGTATATTTCAATAAACAAAAAAAAATTACTAAGTAATATTTTATTTTATTCTTTTTAGTCTTTTAAAATTTTTACTATTAAAAGCATTTATTTATTAGAATTGATTATTTAATTCTAAAATACATATGTGTACAAAATTTTTGAAACTTATTATATAAAAATATAATTTACACTTTTTAACCGACTTAGAAAGAGGTTATCAATTCGACATGTGCATTTATTTTCTAACTTAAAATAATTGGGCATAAATTTAGCCACGGAATTTCTATCTAATAAATATGATATAGTTTGTCTGTTAGCTAAAAAATATCATATTAAAACTTCAGTTGTAATAAAATTACGTCAAATAATTTTTTTTACTTAAGTAGATATAAATCAAAATCTAGCACGTGTTCACAACAGTAAAAGCGTCTGGAAATAATAAAATATTATCATGAATAGCTGTAATTAAAATGATAAATAAAACTATAGGCCACTGCACACGAGGCTAGAAACGCTGCTAGAAACATTACTAGGAGTTTTGCTGGCCGGTAGGCTGGGTACGAAGTTGAAAATGACGTCACTGCGGGCTTGTCTGCTAGCTCACAAGATAGGTTTTAAAATTAGAACAGGGGCTATTTTCCCTGGTAGATTTGTTGCTAGGTATGAGAAAGAACCAATCAGGAAGTAGTATCTTGTTACGTGGGCGACTTGAACAAACACCCACAAACCAACATGGGGTCATTCTGCTCAGAGTTTGTATTTGAACTGTCACTGCGCGCGCACCAGTTTTATTTACAAAACTAGCTTGGATAGGGTGTCTCGTGTGAAGCGAGCACATAACAGCAATCAAGAAAACCAGTGCTAGAAAACTAGTAGGCAAATGTAGCAGCGATTCTAGCCTCGTGTGCAGCCAAACGTCATTATGTCTATCACTCCTTAAAAAGAGAGGGGATATAGAACAACGCGTGTTTCCAAAATTAAGTGACAAAAAAGTAGCTAGCTCATCATACTCACGTTCCGTTATAAATCAGGGTGATATAAGACAAAGTAATAAAAAAAAATTATGTGGAACAGTTTTTCACTAAGATTATCCTATTAATTAGAATATAAAATAAACCGTAACTATTGAATTCGGTTCACATAAAAATAATTCAATCTTCATGTGTCCGTACATCTAAAACTAACGCGCAAACGTAATGTTTTTAGAATGTTTTACGTAAAATCTAATGCTGAAGATATTCGTATCAACATTCTGTCACGATCTACTTGACACTTTTAAGCGAGAATGGAAACAATAAAACCGCCAAAGAAGATTCAAAACTTATCCAGCCTGTTTTGTCATATGCGTATTGTCAGCATACTAATGACACATCAAAAATAAATTGCAGTTGCTATTCTAAAATAATCAATT
Organism: Xanthostigma xanthostigma; assembly: GCA_963575645.1. Classification (NCBI taxonomy): domain Eukaryota; kingdom Metazoa; phylum Arthropoda; class Insecta; order Raphidioptera; family Raphidiidae; genus Xanthostigma; species Xanthostigma xanthostigma. The sequence continues at coordinate 27,905,750 of OY754471.1, forward strand.
GATGTCAAATTATTCGGCTGACCCATAATAACCTTAAGTGTTATAAATTGGTCTTACAACTATCAGTATAACAAACTGAATCTAGGAGTCTGTAAGTACTCGAAAAATTGAGTACCAGTCGGCAGTCTGTAGTAAAGCGATAATAATATATGAAAAAATTTAATTGTGATTATTGGTCAATATTATTGAAAATATTTGTGAATATAATTGATCTCACTTTAGTCATTTGATTACTTAAAATAGTATTTGCATACTACTTCCAAATTAGTTTCTAATCACGCCAAAGAATTATAACTACTAACGTGCCCACTTTTTTTTCTTAGTATCTACATATATAGTTGTGCAGAGACAAAAATTTAATATGTTATACAAGAAAATTTACGTCAAGTAACTATGTTTCTATATAAGTATTGTATATATTATTATTGAGATTTATAATAATGAAAAGGTAAGGTTTATGTAACAAAAGAGGAACTTGCCATATTATACATAAATATTATATTTACGTAATAGTAGCAGTTATAATGAACCTAATAACTGATTTTCCGATTTCTGCAATGCATAAATATATAAAACCTATTATTTTCTCTTTTTTCCAATTATAAAAGAAGGAGAAAATGAAATATCAAAACTGCAATGGAATAATCAGTGCCGTAAAAGTAAGTACTTCTCTTGGTTCTTCGTCTTATGGAGGTTTGGGTCAAGTGCTTGACTTGAACAGCAGGATGAAGCTATTTTATAAATATTTAAAGAATTATAGAGATGGGACTATCTAGAAACAAAGAAATGGTTATTTTGTTATTAAAATAATCGGATGGTTGCAATATTCCAGTTCTTTTCACTGAAATACACGAATACGGGTCGGTTTTGACACATGTAATACGCGCACGAAATTTAGAAACTATTCGACCATCATCTCGTTCCGGAATAGTAACGCAGCATCCGAAGCGATGTTACTCGCAGTGTTTGAGAACATTGGAATGAATTGAATTAAATATTTGCATGAGAATAATAAAATGCAATATCACGATCATTTTAGTACTGGTTTCCATGATTTCCTGACTATAGTTCAATTAATGAATACTGATTTACCATCCAAAAGATATGCAGTAATTTTTGACCAAAATATTTTTATATGATAGGTAATTTGTTAATATATCGGGTGTTCCAGACCACCCGTACCACCCTTATATCTATGAAAGCTCATCGATAAAGGGAAAAAAATACGTGTTTAATAACTTCTGAAAAGCTTTTGAATGGTAATAATGGAAAATATTTTCAATAGATATTTTTATTGTTTCGTGCAAAACGGAACACTTCCAGAATCACTTAAGTATCCGTTCGTCCATTTCATCGATTTTCTCCAAAACTAGTTGACGTAAAAATATGATATTTGGCACAAAGATATGAATTAAAAAAATTTACGAAAAGTTGAATTTTGATTCGAAGTTAATGTTTGCAAGTGAATTGGGTGAAAGCTTATTGAAACACGAATTCAATAATATATATTGTGTTTTTGTTGGTCTTTTTTTGGAAAAAAACATTTAAATATGCTGTCCTTCACCCTTATTACCGAAAAGATTGCTTGGAAAAAACATGAACATGAAACAAATAAGTTTAATCTAGTTTATCAGGATAGTTTTATGTGTCTACATTTCTCACTACACCTATGGAGTATTTTGTTTATTTTTACTGTTTCGACCATAGAGATATTTTTCGTAATATTTGTCTCATATTATATATGCACCTTAGCAAATTTTCTTACAATTCCAACAAATTTTGTGTAGTAAGCACCTTCTAATGTGTGAATTTAATCCATTCATGTATGTAGATTGTAGATACAGCTAACAGAAATTCGTTGCCTTTTATTTGAAATTCTTCGTTAGTTTTTTTAAGGTATTTACAAAAATATTTTTTACCACATAAATATTTATAAATGATGTCAGTACCCATATCAAACACTGTCACATCATACGTATATTAAAAGAAATCACGCAGGTTCATCCCTCCATAAACAAACAAATGTGCAAAACTTTATCCCGCTCTCTCTCTTCATATCTGTGACGCCAAACAAGTACAAATAAAAAAATTGAATAAAAGTATACATACACTAAACAAAAACTTGTCTAAATTACTTTGTTTCAATTATACTAGGATACGTGGTATAAGAGCTGCCTTTTACTAATTAATATTTTCCATTGATTAGTATCGCTGGTAGAATAATATTATAGGTACTTAAAAGTCAAACGGTAGAACCAAAGGTCTTGCGACAGTGAGTAACGGTACCGATCGATGCAAAAATCCAAAATTCGGGTACCCTGAGACTATGAGTCTACAGACTCACTACAGAGCTACGCACCGGTAATGTTCATGAGTTGATATTATGGTATATCAATTTGTCATTTGTTTATAAATTTGAAATTAGTGATATTTAGATTGTTAGCAACAATTATTCACCCTAGAACTTTTCTATCCTGATAATTTTTGTTCAATTTACATCTAATTCTCAATCATCATGATTTTTTCAAATTTTTTTAAGCGATCGCCTAGGTGATATGGGTAGGGGACAGTAATTTTTAAGCGTTTTTCTACAACAGTTATCAAAAAATGATACAATAAAAATTCAACAAAAATATTGTTAAATTAGTGCTTCCATAAGCTTTCATTTGACACCTTACACGATGGCCTTGAACAAAGTTTTTTTTTCATTTTCCATTTCAGCCCCACAAATTAACCCCCAGAATCAAAATTCAACTTGTCATACTGTAACTGGATCACCGCACTCTATCTCTGTGCCAAACTTTAAATTGTTAAGTCAAACAGAAAATCGCCGGTAACAGACGAACGAACGGATACCGAAGTAATTCCATAAGTGTTTCGTTTGCAAGGAGCACTAAAAATAGTAGCTTTTTTAAATTCAAAAACCCAATTAAAAATAAAAAATCAAAGATATAAATTAGAATCAATAATATAAAAATACACAGTAATTGAAAAAAAGAAATTTAAAAAATATAAACTACAATCAAAATTCAAAAATACAAAGTAGACACAAAAAATTAAAAGATTAAACTGTTGTCCATTGGGAAGTTAAACAGAAAATCAGAGTGTTATAAAATGATGTGCTTACATTTGTAATCATTGCGAGTGTAAAAATAAATAAGTGCTCATAAGTTTTTAGTTTAATAGAATATTGATAATAAATCAAAATTTCACCAACTGTCTGTAATTGAAGTAGTAACGTAAGCAATGAGACAAACAACAAAAAAGTTAGCCTATTCTGCTTCAGGTTTCATTCATCCATTTAAAGAAATTCCATTGTATTTCCTCTATGTTCGGTATTACTGCTTACACATTGTATTATCTGGGGGCACGGTAGTGCCCACGCCAAGTCGAGCGAAAGCAAATAAACAAAAGCACAAGCGTAGCATTCTTTTCTTGAAGCCATTCAGGACACTTTTGACACTCTTGTAACTTAGTCGTGGATAAAGCTATAGAAGCCTGAATTTTCAGTGACCAAGAAGACACTATAACTAGCTATATTCCCAAATTACCTACTATTTTACGAACTATCGCCAGTCGAAGTTCTTTAATTTTGCCACTGACCGCTCACCGATCACCAAAATGTTTGAATACTTCTCGTAGTCCTAGAAAACTGAAATTTGGAATGTAGAAAAGTAACGAGAAATTTAAAAAAAAATGGTGACTATTTCCCTCCAGCCCCTAAAAATGGAAAGCGCAGTCTTATCTCCGAAGTCAACGAGGTCATTCCAGCAATTTTAGAAAGCTGAAATTTGGTATGCAGGCTGAGACTCACTTACAATTAACGAAAAAATTAAGAAATCTATGATTTCCCCCCTCCAAGCCCTCAGAGTGGCAGGGTACACTCCGTAGTTTTAGAAAGCATGGTGTCGTCGCTTTCTGCAGGCAACTTTGCTACAATCATGTTACGATCCCAGGAAGACTGGAATGCCGGAAATGACTACGCTGTAAGAATTATAGAAGATATGAAGGAAGAAGCAATAAGAAGAAGGAGATTGAGGAGACGCTAACCGCGCAACACATAAAGCGTGGTAAGCTGCTATGAAGATGAAATCTGAGGTTTCGGCCTGATTCCCACACCAATCAGGGCCTTTCCTGCCCGTAAGAGGATTTTCCCCTCCATCAAAGAAAAGTTCTAGAAAGCAGAAATTTGTTATACAGGCTGAGTTTCATGCACAATTAACAAAAAAATTAAAAAATCTGTGATATCTCCCTCCAACCTCCAAAGTGGGAGGGTCCGTAGTCTTAGAAATCTGAAAGGTATGAGACTGGGTTTCGCGTATAAGTAACGAAAAAATTAAAGTAGCTGTGATTTTCTCTTTTCAACTTACCAAACTGGGAAATGAATTTACATATACTCGTACTCCTAAAAAGCTAAAATTTTATATGCAGGTTGTTTCACGCAGAAGTAACGGGAAAATTAAAAAAATCATTTATTGCACATACCGCTAAACTAGCGGTATGTGCTTTATTATCGCTTTGTGCGTCAGAGCTGACTTTCGTTCATATAAGAAGTTATATTTAAGTTAATTTCACACGAAATCCATTGAAATTGAAGCTTTTTGAAAAGAGGAGATTCTAATCTATAAAATAGAACCATTTTTAAATCAATTTGAGTTCATAAATACTATTAAAATTGTAATTGAAAATCACAAACAGCAGTTGTCGGTTGGTCTGTACGTATGTACGGACGTACGTCACGACTCTACAGATCGCAATTTTGGTCGGATTGCCTTGGGTTATATTTTATTCACTTTGTTTACTATCAGACCAGAACCCTATTTAAATTCACTAAAATGTGTTCAGTAGTTTAATTTTTATAAACAGTTTTATTTTTTATTATTTTTGACAGCTAATATAGTTTAAAAACAATATAATAATTGCTGTGAAAATATAGTGTAATCCATAAAACAAGTGCTACACTTGTATACCGTGATAACACCACTACACGTATTAGGCAGCCGTGGCGTAATGGTTATGCCGTTGGATTCCCAAGGGCAAGGTCCTGGGTTCGATTCCTTACGGTATCATTGACTTTTTTCTTTTTTTTTTCTTTTTATTTTGTTTTATTTTATTCCACTTGATATTAATTATATATTATATTATGTATAGTTCTTAATTTTTTTTATTTTTGCAAACTTAAAAAAAAATTTTTTTTCAATTTTTAATTATTTATTTCTTTAAATTTTTAAATCTTTTTAAATTTATTAAAAATATTTTTTAATTGTTATTTTTTATCATACAGTGGAAAACTTGCGGGATGTGCACTTTTGGTTTTGCCAACTATTTTCTTCTACATTCTCTCAATGAGGGAAGTGTAGTTTTCAATCGGTATAAAAAGACATATGTCGCGACACATACAGCCGAAGTAAAACTTCTATTCGATGTTGGTATAATATTATTCTACAAAAAAATTGAAATCCCATCAAAAACATTTCGTGTAAAAATGTAGCCAAGTCTCACGTCAATGTTACTCTAAAACATATTTGTAAAAGAAGGGGCCACATTTAATACAAAAAAATTGAGATCTAAAAGGGTGCCAAGTTTTCAGACATGGAAAACATGTAGTATAGATATAAATCATAAAAAATATGAAACAGGAAAACTCGACACCCTTTTAGATCCACGGCCACTATGTTTTAGAGGGACATTTGCGCAAGACATTTTTTACATGAAATGTTTTTTGATGGGATTCACTATTTAAAGGTAAATAATATGTAATTGCGCGAAGTATATTTAAAATAGGCTCAAAAATACCAAAAAAGTTCTTAGAGTCGTTTCAAAATGAAATTTAACCTTCAGTAAAGATTTAAATATGCTGCTAAAATATAAAAAATCGGCCTGATAGCACCGGATTTACAAATTTTATGAAAACACTAGTTTTGCGGATACGGATTTACTTACTGAAGAGTGCGCCTTTAATTTGATGCAGGTATTGAATTGATAATAATAATATTGCAAATATGAAATGTAATGCATATACAGTTTTGACTTGAGTTAATAGATATTAATTAATGGTTTGATTTAATTATGTAATGTATTATTTCAGTATAATAATTTATCGTAGTTTTGAATCGATTGTAACTTGGAATTCAATGAATAAAGATGTAAATATCATAATTTAAAACATGTACTTTTTGCAATAATATCATAAGAAAAAAAAATTTTATTTGAAGGGATAGGTTAAGGGGTATTTTTTTTATCCAAAAACAATTAGCCAATACACTATGTTGTTGGCGGGGTTTGACACTGTAACCCGGGTTTTTTTATTTGAGTGCAGTTTCAATCAAATGTATTTAAGTTTATCTATCAAGTCAACCTTAAACATAGTACGAGTTTCTTAAAATATTGACAATGCATAAAGATGATGTCAATTTTGTAATGAAAAAGGAATGTAAAAGCCCAGATACAATAATAACATAAAATCATTGAATTGTAAACAACTTGTATCATTTCTGGTGGAACATAGTTCAAGTTAAAATACATTATAGTAGATATAATACATGTCAATGTTTTATTCATTTTGAAAATATTATCAAAACTTTCTTGATACTTCTAACTGAAACTCGTAAATGTTTTATGTCGCATATTGCACAACCACTCACACGTATATTTTTAACTTTATTTTTATGCAGAGATATAACAGACGTTAAAAAAATTAAAGAACAGTTAATGGAAATATCAAACATTTTTACACATAAATAAAGATTGTGTTTTAATATGTTAGGGTGCAAGATGCTTCAAAATAAATGTATTAGTTTACATAATTCTCACAAAGATGTATCAATAGTTCTTGAATCAATTGCCAAATTATACTTAAAAAATATAAACTTTTTTTCATTTGTAATTTAGTACAAGATATTATCTTATTCAGAAAACAATGTTAATGTATTATTGTCTTATATCTATATATATAAAATTCCCGCGTCTCAATTTTGGCCGCAGTAATCACCGAAACCACTGAACAGATTTTAATGAAATTTTGTAAATGTGTCTTGCTTGGTGCAACTTGGGCTATAGGATAGTTTTTATTAAATTTTTTGGACAAAATTACGGTATTTTCTCAAAAAGCTGTTTGTTTGCTTCTGAGCTAATTTACATATGAAACCAAATAGCGCTATCTATCTGTTAGAACTCGCAATTTGCTCAAAGCTATTAATTCAGAAGAAAATGTGGTATTATTAATTCTACGTCACATGTGTTTCATAGACAAACAATACAATGTAAACACAGAAGCAAACACAACTGTTTAAGTAACAAGTAGCGACATCTGTGCATCGACACTAAACCTCAATCGAATTCTGTTAGTTAACAGAAACAAGACAAAGGAGAACCAGCTCGAGCGTATTGGTGGACCGATATCTGTCGCATGAAACAATATGGCGTCAGCTACCGGGTAATGCACTAAGATGGAAAGAACGGAAGTTTTCCTAGGTAGTGATAGCAGCGCCATCTCGCGGCAACGGATATTATTAATAAATATATGACAACGCCTGCAAATACGGCTCTTTATTCTATAAGAAAGTCCAATGGAGCAGAATATGTTTATCTTTAATAGGCAATCTACAAATCCGGGTGAAGCCAGACCGGACCGCTAGTGATAATATAATTTTTATCAACATCCAGAAAAGTAATAAGATAGCTTTTTTCGTAGTACAGTTATTTTTTTGAGAATAATTACAGTTTTTAACCAACTTCTAAAAAAGCAGTTTATACACTTCAACGGCAATGTTTCTTTTTGTGTATGTTCCTTTTCTTAAAACCAGTTCAATCGTTGTTAACTGACTAGGTATAAATAAAAGACGTTAATCAAAGATTTGACTAGGTATAAGTTCTATAAGTTTAGTAATCAAATATCCAAAAAAAAGAGGTCGGCTATGATTTCAAAAACGCCACTAAAAGGATGAAAATAATGAAATTTTAATGTCGGTGCCAATTTAATAACAGTATATTTCTAAGAAGTTTTTGTATTTTTTGTGCCGACCTCAAAATTTCACTATTATCCTCCTTTTAGTAGCTTTTTAAAAGGAGGTTATTTTTTTAAGTTTTATTTGAAAATCAATGTTCACGATTTTTGTGATTTTATTTCTCACATGTTAATTTTTTTCAAATCATACACGTCGCAGTAATGTATGTGAATTATAAAACTGCTTTTTTGTGTGGTATAAGCTGATAAATTCAAAATCAAAACTTGTAATATGTCGAGAAATACTTCGAGATACGTCATTTTTATTGAACGAGTAGACAACAGATAATAGTAATTTATTCTGTTAGTAGAAGTTTTGTTCCAAAAATATGTATTGAAGGATATTTGTTCCTCAACCAAATAAATCTCCTTCAATAATTATTTATTATGGATACATATTAATATCTTTTTTCGAAATAATATCGAAGAAGCAAATCATTAGGATAATATCTTACGATCATTTTTCAAATTAAATCTTATGGAAATTGTGGATTTATAACAATCGATTATTGTAGGTTTATAGGTATTAGGCATGTATTTAACACGGCGACAAATTAATCTGAATTTGACATTATAAAGAAATTAAAATGGGTAGCAAAAATAGTAGGTTGGCAGCTGCTAAGGAATTAAGTAAAAAGTAGCAGCTTAATAATCAGTTGTAAGCTTTGTTTTGATAACTGAATTTATTATTAAGCGGAAACTGGATGGCGGATAAAAAATAGAAAATGCTGTCATATCTTTAAAGTTATAATCAAATAATAAATTAAGTAACAACATTCAGAACCGTAATATAAAAACGTCATCGCATCGACACGACCCCGTAATTGTTTTCTAAAGAACTTCCTCCCCTTTTCACTGCTCAAAAATGCCATCGAATCGACACGACCCCGTAATTGTTTTTTAAAGAGCTCCCCCCAAGCGCCCTTCCCTTTTCACTAGGTGTTATAATACAATCTTTGTTACCCCACTGTTAATTTTAAGATGGAAAATAATAAGCGTTTATATTATTCGATACCATAGATCGAATGTTATAAACCCACAATATCTATGAGATTAAATTTGAGAAATAATTAATTGTTAAAATATTCTGTTCAGTAATAAAATTATAAACTAAAAATAGAAATTTAATATGGATTTTTTCTACTTAAAGCGAAACTGTCATCAATGCATTTTCACACAGTACTCGTATGTAAACATGTTCAATTTAAAGCAATTTTCTTGCACATAATTTACTTAATATACAGCCTTGCATTGAAGTAATGATTCTACAAATGAACGAAGTCACGCTGCAAATGAATGTCTCTTAGTTATCTCTATATTATGCAGTCTGTCAAATTCATCTCTAATGCACATTAACATTGCTTCTATCTCTGAGTTTATTTATGTATGAATAAACAATGTGAATTCATTATTTCCAAAATATCATAAAGGCTTTTGAGAACGTTTGTAGTGCAAAATGTAGAGGAAATTGTTTAGTATATGTGAGAAACATAAAATTTTCATTTTTATGATAAATTGGCATTCGGAATCGGGTAGTTGTTGAATATATATTATTGTTTGCGCTGATTCCAGTAGATGGAAAAAGAAAAAAGATATATACTGCAATTTTATCATAGTGTGGTATAAACAAAAAATTGAAAAATTCAGAGATAACAAATATTTTTTAATTCGTAAAAAAAACGCGGCCGCTAATATTCAACAGTTATTTTCGTAGTTAGACGGGAAAGAGACACTTTGCTGTACGAAACCTTCATATTTTTGGTCAAAGAGTCAACCATAATATTTAAACAATTTTCCGTTCTAGAGCTCACACTATTTTTGTGTAACTAAATTCCCTTATCGCAGTTTGCAACCTATGATAATCGTTGTCATTCATATCATACGGTAAAGGAAATTTCAACTTGAAACCGTTTGAGAGAGAAAATCTTCCGTCAATTCAAGTATTCAAAAAAAAAAAAAAATCAAAACAGTTTTTATAGGTAGCACTAAGACAGAATTTATCATTCAAAATCTATTAATCAATTATACGATTCTTAAATTTACTCTCTGACGATTCGTCTTTTATCTACTACTATTAAAAAAATAGGATGATTTGGTAAATTTTGACGCTAAATTAAATTCTTTATTAATTTAGAATGCTGCAGATGAAGATTTCTTCACATATGATACACAATCTAAAATTATTTATACATACAATTTGTATAGTTTATGTTTATTTTAAGACTATAAGATTTTTTTTCTCTTTTAACTAATAAAATATGCATTTTAAAATGGTATATAATAAATATCGTCAGCCATTGAGCATTTTTTAGCATGTTTATTATGAGTCTATGCACCGCTAAACACTTTAATATTTCCGAATAAGCATTATGCAAATGCGTTATATATTTTCACTAAGGTATTACCATATTTAAATTTCATTCAACATTATATAATCTTCTTTGGAACACAAGACTCGAATAAACATTACAATACATGTAAGGCGCTGAAACGTGATCCAAGTTTTGTCACACTATTATAATATCTGTTCTTTTAGAAACGTAATTAGTCTCACGGGAAACTCAAAGTTTGAGAAGTTCACTTGAACACAATACTGTGGTATCGAATATGCTAAATAAAATATTAAGACCATCTTAAAGAGGAAAATGTACGAAAACGGAAAATCACAATGTTTATATTTGTTAAATTCTAATATAGCTATAATCTTCAAATACGCACTGAAAAATTTAGTAAAAATATAATGCATGGCCATGCAACGCAATAATTGTAATAGTTTCGTTGAGATACACAGTAGCCTTGATTGGAATCTATCAAAAAATTTTAAGCATACCTATAAGAATATATTAGTTTCGAACCGACAATATATTATATCTGCAAAATTTGGCTAGTCACCTTTTTACAATAATAAAAACAATGATTGAAAATTATCTCATATATAGACGCCATGACAACTTGCCCATCTCTGTCAATAAAACTGTTTACTCTCGAAAGCTGTTTTATCCATTTAAGTCGGTAATAAAGTGGTTTTTAGATGTTGCTTTGGTACGAAGTCTATCGCACATTATAATTAAAATAAAAAAGAATAATAATTATTATTCTTTTTTTTTCAGGTATTTTAAATATTGACATTACTGAAATTGCTTACGTTCTTGGTTATCCTGCAAAGGATTGTTTTGAACATTTCGATAAATTGACATAATTGCTTTTATTGAAGCGACAATATGCTGCATTTGCACTGCATTGAGCACAGGATGTCTAGGAGACCAATAAAGAGGCGGGAATATCCTTGTCAATTTAGGAAGGATTATTATTAATCCCGCAGGACCAACACTGCTAATTATAGGTATGGCTATTTCTGACACGATTATAAATACACACAGAACTTAGCCCGAACAAGCCGAGTTCGTAGCTAGTTTTATTATATTGCAACAAAACATATAGCATCGCATAACATAACATAATATGTCACTAAGTAATTTATTTTGTTACATACTGGCAATATCGATGATATAGTCTTTTAGAGCCTCTGAAAAGTTCCTATAACGGAAGAAATGTCGACGATTAAAAAGAAAGTATTTTGCGCCATTCAGAATAATATATAGATACATTTTTTGGACGATATACAATATTTAAACTTAATTAAATGCATACCTGTGTACGTACAAGAAAAGTATAATTACATCTGGACTCACCTGAAACAATAAAAAAAACATATCAGTATCGTAATAATAATGCATTTAATTGTAATAAGGATGCATTTTTTTCATGATCATTATTCATTAAGATATTAAAAGATTTCTCCTATTATTATAAAGTTTTTTGTTGGAAATATTATGAATACATTGTTTTAGTGATCAGTCAACGTAAAAAGAACACTAACTACTGACATCTTAACAGCCGATGTAAATCTAATAAAGACAGACACAAAATTCAATGTCGCCTAACAAGTTTCTGGCAATTTTGGGTTATGTTTTATTAACTAACTAATCTGATGTGATAAGGGCTTGAAATTATACATGCAAATCGAATAAGGCTTTAATTTAAAAAAAAAAATGGTCGGTCATTGGTTTGCCTGCCATAAGTCGAGTTTTTTGGACTCCATTTTTGGTACGCGCGTGAAATACAGAGCCCACTAAAGAGCAAATTCTCGATATTTTACGAATGTTTATGGACGTTTTCAAACATATTGAAAATATTTTTAAATTATTTCGTTTCCGAGATTTTACTTCGATATTATTTCGACAAAATTTTTGTTCATTTATAAATTCCGATTTATTCTTGTTTGTATATTTATTGTACATGTTCTTTATCCATTCTTATTTATCTATTTTGTATCCATGCTTTATTCGTTCCTCTTAACCAATTTTTAGCCATTATTTAATCTATCTTTATTCTTTCTTTATCTATTCTGTTCCTTATTCTATATAATCTTTATCCATTCAATTTTTACGTATTATGTTGTTTCCCCATTCCATTTGTTATCCATTCTCAACTTTATCCTATTCTATTCTGCTCTAATTTGTTTTTTTTTTCATTCTATTTTATTTCATTTTTTCTTTTTTATTTAATTGCTTTTCTATTCTAATATTTCAAAATGCTGTGAATGTCGTTGTTTATAATATGACGTTTCCTCTATTGGTTGGTTCCTTTATTACAAGCCCTCCGTTTCCAGGTTCTAATCTGAGGACTGGTAAAATTTACGCTGGATTTTACTGAACACAAAATAAAATAATTAACTGAAAGTATGAAATTGTACTACGCTCAATTTGAGCTGATATATCCTTAGAGGAAAACACAATATGCTTTTAATTTGACATTTAAATAATTACTTTATTTCTAAGTTGCTAAATTGTGCGCTTCATAGGAAAACTTAGTTTATTTTTTCACTCTGCTATTTCAATGTATAAGAATGATGAGATCATTTTTATTAACGGCTTTTGTGTGTTTTTAACAACTTAACTGTTTCTGAAAAAATAACTATTTTAGACTGAGTTGAGTGTTCTATGTCACAATTCGAAGGGTTTAATTAAAATAAAGATCGCCGTATTAAAAAAAAAAAATGTAAGCAATCAAATTTATTGTTATAAAACATTTTTAAACCGCAATTTAGATATAAAACTAAATAGTCTAAGCATTTGATGCGCCAAATTTTATGTCATAAGACAACTTTGTTTGCCTCCGGTTTGCCCGCCGGGAGTCGAATTTTTTTTACACAGCCCGACAAATGACATATTCTCGATATTTTACGCATGTTTTTGGATATATTGAACACACTTTTAAGTTATTTTTTCTTTTCCGCGATTTTTCTTTAAAATTTTGTTGACAAGATTTATATTGTAGTCATATTAAAATCAGAGCATAATATGTATTGAACATAAATTTTGTCAAAAAAATACCGAAAAAAAATCGCGAAAAAGAAAAATACGCCCTTTAGCGGGCTGAGTATTTAACGCGGGCGCCAAAAAATATGTCCAAAATACTGGACTTCCGACGGAAAGATCGAAGTCAGACAAAGTTTATTGAAAAAGGTAAGCTCTATGATATTTGCGTCCAAAAATTCAAGCTGTTATCGCGTGACGTTAAGTACTCACGAAAAACAGGACAGGAAGTCGCTATTTTTATAACACCTTGCCAGGATTTTTTTAGGCAGACATTGAATTTTTTATCTGTCTTGATTAGACGAATCGGTGAAAAAAAGTATTTTTCAAAATTCCTATAAAAGTGCTGATTCAAAGTGGAAATTGTACAAAAAATAATCAAATATGGACGAAAAACAGATAAAAAAATATCGTATAAATCGATCAGCTATTTTTTGAACAGCAGCAACTACAATTCTACAATACTTTTATTTTGAATAAATATATCGTGTCATCATAATCTAAGGCCATTGTTAAACCAGATCTTTGGACACTGTGTTCTGCAATCGAGCATAAAAATAATGGGATGTCGTACAGTGGTCCTGTGAAGCGGCGAAACTGACACTTGTACAGAGATGTGCCGTAATATTGAACTAGCTTTTGCTCGCTGCTTCGTTCTCCTGAATTTTGGTTTTCCATAGGATCAGTCATACTAATGTCATATTTAACACGTTGGCTGCCACGTGTATCTTTAGCGATACACCCGGTGTGTTTTGTGTAGGCCGCGTGTATCGCTAGAGATACACCGAGTAGGTAGTATTATTGTCTTAGAACACTTTTATACGAACACTTTGGGTTTTTACTCTTGGCCTGGGGTGACCAAATGTCGAAAACTGGTTGGCAGTCAACGTGTTAACGAGTATCAAGTTTAAACCCAAGTGTAACCTGATAAACGCACCCTATATTAAAAGTTTGAATACCAAGTTAAATCAAATTTATTCTTGTCCCTTCCAAGTGATGCTGGCACAAATCGTTTATTATATTGACCAAAATTCTCAAACTCATTGAAGAATTCGCAAAAAATCGTTATTTTAGATAAAGGTCTCGTTACTATTTTATTTATACGAAATAAACATCCACCCATATCTCTTAAATCTTGGAGTAATATGAAATCTGAAAAAAAAATAAGACAGAAGACAGTCAACGCCATTTTTTTAAAGAAACCTAGTTAAATCGTTCAATGGGGTATTAAACAGATCATGAGTGCAGCACTCGCGGATTTTTAGGTGTAATTATTTTTACTTATCACTTTGATTAGATTTTGTTTGCAATTTAATTTGAGACCTGTTTTAGAGATGATACCGTGGTAGTAGCCACTCATCAACGTTGCGCGTCTCAATATAAGATCTTTACATCAGACCGAGATATAAGTTTGTGGAGAGGGGTGTTAATATTTGTACACATTAAAATATGAAAAGGGAAAGGAACGACAAAATTACTAATACAACAACAAAAAACAAACAAACAAATAATCCGACTGCTACCAAAAACTATATTAGTATTAATATTTAAAGTTCAATGCCTGCAATTGGAGGCCTAATTTCCCACACATACACAGTTATTTATCCACGAAACTTATGCGGTAGTATGTAGTGAGGGAACTGTTCACGCTATGATACCAAAATATGTGTAAATCACAACACGCGTTAATGTGTGTCATCGTATCGAACGATGTGTTCAGTCGTACAAACAGTTCCGAAATCTATTTCTGCACCCAATTTAATACATTCAAAATTTGTATGTATATTCACGAAGGTTTTTTATTGTCCTTACATGCTGAATTTATATACATTGTGAAAGAGTTAGGTATATACAAAATTTAGCTAAGAGAGAAATATTGTATATACCTATGTATACTACGAGTTGTTTGTGAGAAATTTAATTTCATTTGGGCCACTTACCTCGATCTGGAAGTTTTTTAAATTACTACACCTCTCTAATATCTCCGGTTAAGATTTGATATTTGAATGAAATAATACCTAAAGAACACATCAGTGTTTTATCAGGATAGGCATTGTTTTTACATAAAAAATTATAATATCTATCTTATATTTTTTGTTTACATATGTACGAATATTATATAAAATATATATAAAAAAATGAGTTTCCGCATGATGGCTGTGCACGTGTGTCTGTGTATGTCAGTGGATAATATCCGCAAGAATAACCAATTTGTAAGATGTAGTAGATGTTAGTATGTCTGTTTCAATGTCCCAGTTTTATTGATTCATTTTGATTATAATCAGATCAGTGTTTTTGGAAATATATGCAATTTAATCAACTTCACCATTGTGGGAGGTTTAAAAATGTTTTTTTTTCTCGATTTTTTTTGTAGGTAACTAGATTATTTATTTAGGATTTGGAGAGAAGGTTTGTCATTAAGCATAATATATTAAATTTATGTTTCATAAATTTTTTTCCAAAAAATTAAATATCATAATTAAATTAAATTATATAATATAATAATACCCACATCCATAATTATACACACTCGAAAAACATTACCCTCCTTCTGGCGCAGTCGGGTAAAAATAACATGTGGTGTTAGTTCGGGTGTTGCTGGTGGAAGTACGTGCCGATCGTTTTGAGTAGGTAGCTTTTTCAAATAATATTTATAATGACTTAAAATTTGAAAATATAATAGGTAAATATCTAATTAAAACTTTCTGGCAAGTCTTACTAAATTTTTTTGATATCAAAAATTATTTTTTCGTGCCGATTTTTTAATTGATATTAAGAAAAAACGATGACTCGTGGTTTTGTTTCAACTTAATATAAAAATTGCTACTAACGCGCAAAGTATACGTCTGGTTTTAACTTGGAAAAATATCAAGGAAACTAATTGAAAAAGTGATTCCAATGGGTATTTGTTTTCTTGACTCCTTCATCTGCTGCCAGACACAAAAATATTGCATAGCAGTGTATAGAAGTATAAATAGTATTATGTTCACACTACAATTTATCTTGAAATTTATGCTGTTTTCATATTTTCTTAAACACTGATAGTGAGAATAGCTTTATTGCAGATCATTTTTTTTTTTCAATATTCAATATTAGGTTTGCAATTAAAAATAGTATAATTCTGATGTATCCGAACTATCGTACTATAATGATCTACCTGATTTTTATACAAAAATTAAGATATAGGTAATAAATATAACACCGTATTTGATAATATAATCAATACGTCTTATCACAAAGAGATTGAAAATTTAATTCTGGTTATTTGTTTTAGTCCAGTGCATTTAGAAATATTTTATAGATGTGACCCAAAAATTTCAGATACATATTTTCTTTTAATGCTCATTCGAAAGGGTCTTTGATGGAAACCTTAACCCTGAATTTGCGCATTCTCCAAATTGCCCCGTCCACCGCCATCTTGGATTTTGTTTTTTTTCTTCAATTGCTCATATCTCGCGTTCTAATAATCCCACAGCAATCGTTCTGGGGTCGTTGAACTCGTTAGGATTTACTATTTAATTGAATGTCTATCAAGTAAAACTCTCCGATGTACTGGAAAAAGTTATTAGCGTCCAACGTTTAAGTTCTTTTCCAAAAGTTCTTGCGCCCGGTTTTTCCGCGCGCATCTCTTTCCAGTGCATCTGACACCCCCACCGATAGTTTACTATTTAAAGTAGACTCAATTTCCAGTATTTAAAAAAAAAATCATCCCGATCGGTTGATCCCTCGCCCACCAATCCACGCTCGAAGCTGCGCTCTTCATTTCGTGCTATTTTGAAGCCTCTTATACTCGCGCTTCGCGCTGCATATCTCGCTTTTGTAAATAATATAATGCAAATTAATTAAGACCAATGACATATACGTTAAATCTGTGCTAAGAACACGCGGTTTACATTAATTTTTTACTTAAATTTATAACTCAGATCAATAGAAGAGTGTGTGAATCGGACGAACATGTAAATATTTTGAGCCGGAACGCGACTACCCTCCCCCCATTTTCGAGGATGCGGAACACGGTGGTGATATTCAAATTTCTCTTTGGGGTTGCGCAACCCCCCAAAACGGCCAAAAACCACCCCCGAACGGGGTTAAACGCGCATTACGTTATTCCCTTTCCGAAAAAAATGTTTTTTACCTGTTTTTGAGAATGATGAGCACGGTGGAGCTGTTGAAAATTGCATTTGACTTTCACCAACCCCTACGCCAGCCAAATCTAAGAATCCTCAGAAACGGGGAGATAACCCAATTATGCTGGTGATATGAAAAAAATTCGCCCGTTTTATGATGGGAGGTGAAGGGGTTGGTGAGAATCAACGGCAATTTTCAACACTAGCACCATGCTCAGCATCCTCAAAAACAAGGGTAAAACATTTTTTTCGGAAAGGGAATAACGTAATGCGCGTTTAACCTCGTTTGAGAGAGGTTTTTGGCTGTTTTGGAGGGTTTCTCAACTGTTAACTGAAATTTTAATATCACCACCGTTTGTCGCATCTTCGAAAATGGGGGGGGGGGTACTCCCGTTTCGGCTCAAAATATTTACATGGTCGTCCGACTCACATACTCTACTATTGATATGAGTTATAAATTTAAGTAAAAAATTAATGTAAACCGCGTGTTCTTAGCACAGATTTAACGAAAATGTCGTTGGTCTTAATTAATTTGCATTCTATTTGTTACAAAAGCGAGAAATGCAGCGCGAAGTGCGAGTATTAGAGGCTTCAAAATAGCACAAAATGAATAGCGCAACTTCGAGCGTGGATTGGTGGGCGAGGGATCAACCGATCAGGATTTTTTTTAAATACTGGAAATTGAGTCTACTTTAAATAGTAAATTGTCGGTGGGGGTGTCAGATGCACTGGAAAGAGATGCGCGCGGAAAAACCGGGCGCAAGAACTTTTGGAAAAGAATTTAAACTTTGGACGCTAATAACTTTTTTCCAGTACATTGGAGAGTTTTACTTGATAGACATACAATTAAAGAGTAAATCCTAACGAGTCCAACGACCCTAGAACGATTGCTGTGGAATTATTAGACCGCGAGATATGAGCAATTGAAGAAAAAAAACAAAATCCAAGATGGCGGTGGACGGGGCAATTTGGAGAATGCGCAAATTAAGGGTTAAGGTCTCCATCGAAGACCCTTTCGAATGAGCAACAAAAGAAAAAATGTATCTAAAATTTTTGGGTCAATTCCTAAATGCACTGGGCTATTTCTTAAGCGTGACTAATAGAAACTCAAAACAAAACAATGTTGTGGTCGACAATGTCTCAAAAATACACAACAGTGGCTTTTTTTCACGTTTTATGTAATACAAACGTACTTCCTGGCATATTGTTATTTTTGTCTTCGAACTATGTATATGGGCAGAGTTTCAAGCTAATAGGATTTGTGGAAGTGTGTAAAGTTTTTATTTCAAGACATGTCCCTATAGTGGAGTGGATTGGGAATTTCAAACGGGTATTTCTCGAATTGAAAAATATTAATTCCTACAAACACTGTAGAGTCGAGCTCCCCCAACATTTTGGTATAGACCTTAGTAGCTAAGGAAAAGTAATTTTAACGACATAACATAAGAGAGAGACAGTTTATGAAACAACACTTTATTTCGCCCACCAGCAGTTGAGTTTGAGAGAAATTTTTTTTCACTTGTCACATAAAAGTAGATAAAAAAAACGAAAAAAATGTCTAGTTTAGGTTGATACGTCAATTAGACCAAAGTTATGGGAGATTTAAAAAAAATTGTTTTCCCCTTTTCCTGCCGGTTCTAATTGACCCACCGCGTTCAGCTTTCGGTGTAAAGACGAGGTATTTAGTACTTACCTTTGCTGTAAAAAGAAAATGAATCAGCTAGCAGCAATGTTTTTTAAAACCAGCGGGAGTATATGCCCAAGTAATTCAAGAATTACAAGGCGCGAAATTTTACATATTATACCCCGGTGTTTTGTTTGCAAATCGGTGTATATTTATCGTTCAGCCCGGAATTGTTTATTTAAAAACTCCACATTTGCCCTTTCCCGTTTCACTGCGAGACAATTCGCATACCCGTTTATCGTTCACCCCGGAACTGTTTTTTGAAAAACTCCACATTTGCCCCTTCCCGTTTCACTGCGAGACAATTCGCATACCCCTTCATCAAAAAAAGGTTAGTCCGCCCTCTTTAGAAGTCCGCCATATTGAATTTAGAGTGACGCCACTTTATTTTTCGAGTTATTCTCAGCAAGTCCTTTCATTTGATACCCATATTGTAGGAAAGCATAATAAACTTAGACCGCCATCTTTAGAAGTCCGCCATATTGGATTTAGAGTGACGTCACTTTATTTTTCGAGTTATTCTCAGCAAGCCCTTTCATTTGATACCCATATTGTAGGAAATCATAAAAAACTTAGACCGCCATCTTTAGAAGTCCGCCATATTGGATTTAAAGTGACGTCACTTTATTTTTCGAGTTATTTTCAGCAAGCCCTTTCATTTGATACCCATATTGTAGGAATGCATAAAAAACTTATTCCGCCATCTTTAGAAGTCCGCCATATTGGTTTTAGAGTGACGTCACTTTATTTTTCGAGTTATTCTCAGCAAGCCCTTTCATTTGATACCCATATTGTAGGAAAGCATAATAAACTTAGTCCGCCATCTTTAGAAGTCCGCCATATTGGATTTAAAGTGACGTCACTTTATTTTTCGAGTTATTTTCAGCAAGCCCTTTCATTTGATACCCATATTGTAGGAAATCATAAAAAACTTAGTTAGCCATCTTTAGAAGTCCGCCATATTGGTTTTAGAGTGACGTCACTTTATTTTTCGAGTTATTCTTCATTTGATACCCATATTGTAGGAAAGCATAATAAAATTAGTCCGCCATCTTTAGAAGTCCGTCATCTTTAGAGTTCCGCCATATTGGATTTAGAGTGACGTCACTTTATTTTTCGAGTTATTCTCAGCAAGCCCTTTCATTTGATACCTATATTGTAGAAATCATAAAAAACTTAGTCCTCATCTTTAGAAGTCCGCCATATTGGATTTAGAGTGTCGTCACTTTATTTTTCGAGTTATTTTCAGCAAGCCCTTTCATTTGATACCCATAATGTAGGAAATCATAAAAAACTTAGTCCTCATCTTTAGAAGTCCGCCATATTGGATTTAGAGTCACGTCACTTTATTTTTCGAGTTATTTACAGCAAGCCCTTTCATTTGATACCCATATTGTAGGAAAGCATAAAAAACTTAGTCCGCCATCTTTAGAAGTCTGCCATATTGGTTTTAGAGTGATGTCACTTTATTTTTCGAGTTATTCTCAGCAAGCCCTTTCATTTGATACCTATATTGTAGGAAAGCATAATAAACTTAGTCCGCCATCTTTAGAAGTCCGCCATATTGTATTTAGAGGGAAGTTACTATATTTTTCGAGTTATTCTTAGCAAGCCCTTTCATTTGATACCCATATTGTAGGAAAGCATAATAAACTTAGTCCGCTATCTTTAGAAGTTCACCATATTGGATTTAGAGTGACGTCATTTTATTTTTCGAGTTATTTTCAACAAGCCCTTTCATTTGATACCCATATTGTAGGAAAGCATAATAAAATTAGTCCGCCATCTTTAGAAGTCCGCCATATTGGATTTAGAGTGACGTCACTTTATTTTTCGAGTTATTTTCAGCAAGCCCTTTCATTTGATACCCATATTGTAGGAAAGCATAAAAAACTTAGTCCGCCATCTTTAGAAGTCCGCCATATAGGATTTAGAGTAACGTCACTATATTTTTCGAGTTATTGACAGCAAGCCCTTTCATTTGATACCCATATTGTAGGAAAGCATAATAAAATTAGTCGCCATTTTTAGAAGCCCGCCATATTGGATTTAGAGTGACGTCACTTTAGTTTTCGAGTTATTTTCAGTAAGCCCTTTCATTTGATACCCATATTGTAGGAAAGCATAAAAAACTTAGTCCGCCATCTTTAGAAGTCCGCCATATTGGTTTTCGAGTGCGTCACTTTATTTTTCGAGTTATTCTCAGCAAGCCCTTTCATTTGATACCCATATTGTAGGAAAGCATAATAAACTTAGTCCGCCATCTTTAGAAGTCCGCCATATTGGATTTAGAGTAACGTCACTATATTTTTCGAGTTATTGACAGCAAGCCCTTTCATTTGATACCCATATTGTAGGAAAGCATAATAAAATTAGTCGCCATTTTTAGAAGCCCGCCATATTGGATTTAGAGTGACGTCACTTTAGTTTTCGAGTTATTTTCAGCAAGCCCTTTCATTTGATACCCATATTGTAGGAAAGCATAAAAAACTTAGTCCGCTATCTTTAGAAGTCCGCCATATTGGATTTAGAGTGACGTCACTTTATTTTCGAGTTATTCTCAGCAAGCCCTTTCATTTGATACCTATATTGTAGGAAAGCATAATAAAATTAGTCCGCCATATTTAGAAGTCCGCCATATTGGATTTTGAGTGACGTCACACAGCTAGTTATTAAGGGTGCGTTCCGATATACACTGGGAGCACTGTACAGTGTGACGTCAATTCAGTATACTGTGAAGCCGTTCCTTTATAGCCAGTAATACTGGTTACTATTTAAAACGGAACGCACTCCAGTATACTGTCAGCATCGTTTTTTGACGCAGTTTTCAAATGAGCGTATTAAAGATTTCTAATTAAATAAGCTCAATTTTTGCAAATTTTCCATTATTTTCAGAAGTCCAAAATAATTTCAGAATTTTTAATGTCAACTGTTTAGCACTCAAGCGGCTTTGACTGATCACGTGATCAAAGTACTGGCGAGTACCTTACCTCGAAAACGCCAGTGCTCGCAGTAGAAATATATGGTTATTTATGACGTCATATATTTCCCTAGGGTACTGCGGCAGTATACTGGCGTTCATAACGGAACGAATTTTTCTACAGTAAGAGCACTGGGCAGTGCTCCCAGTGTATATCGGAACGCACCCTTAAACAGTATCTCGTCATCAGTCACCAAGTTTTTTTTTTTATTCGACCGTTTTATAATTCCCCTATTATTATTATATAAAACAACATTATAGGAGATATATTCTTCTAGCCATGCGCCGATGTTCCCCAAAAACAATAGGCCGCTTTATATTTGCATATCAAACATCCTCCCAAAATTTGGTTTCAATCCGCTCATCCGTGGTGTCGGAATGGTAAGAAATGTCAAAAATGACGTTTGCATCTGTCAAAGTAATATGTTCTAATAATTAGTTATTCAAATTGTTAACTCAGAAGGCGTTGCATTTCACAAATATTCGAAACGGCTTCCGTTTTTGAACAAATGCTGTCTTTTAATTTCATTATTGTTAAAAATAATATTATCGACCAATTTTATTTGAAGATAGAACATACGTAATTTTTATATTGCCATGTTAAACCGTGCAACAGAGAGAGATAACCGAAAGATGTTTGCCATCGGTTATATCAGATTGAATTTATTTCTATATAAATGTGTATAAAAAAACTAATTGGGCAAATTCTGTTGTACGAAATTTATGTAAAATTTTCTCCTCTTTCGTTTAAGACAGGTTTCGAACCGATCTGATTTAAATTGAGCGAGTTATAAGCGAAAAACTTTGTTTTTTCTAAATTGCTCCCCTCTGGAGCAAAAATTCAAAAATCGGGCGACGTTAGGATCTAAGTTACCCGGAGACGAATCGAACAAAAAAAAGTTTTTTAAAATCGGTTAAGGCGTTTGAGCTGTACACAATCCACAAAAAAGCGTGACATACAGATTCACAGATTCATAGACAAAGCGAGTACATATAGGCGCTTTAGCTTACGCTATTCGCGCCTAAAAATGGCATATAATTTTACAAAGTTTCGCGCACTAAAATGGCGATATCTCGCAAACGGGTTGTCTGATCAGACCCGGTCTGGAACGACTTACGCTGATTCTTTTTCTCTACAACTTTTGTTAGAACATTTTTTTCCCCTGATACTAATGACCAAGTTATGGGGCAAAAACGGGTTTTTCGGAACTTAAAAGCGGAATATCCCTCGCCGCTCCCTCCAATATGCGGTCACAAACTATACCAAAATATCAGGGAGCTCGACTCTACAGTTTTTGAAGGAAACATTTTTCAATTCGAGACAATCCACTTCACTGCTAGTTAATAGTTATATAACTAAATAGCAAAGCTACTAACTGAAGTTAATAAAATGCGCATAAACATAAGATACAAATTAAAATTTAGATACAGATGTCGCATTTAGATAAAGCTTAGTTAAATTGCTCACTTTTTAACTTTAGAGTTACCTGTAAAAATTGTTTTATATTTTTCAGGATCAACCTATATATGTGCACTTAAGATAAAAATTAAGACGTACCTGTACTTTCTTTATAAAAGTTTTGTAAACAAAATATTTTTAGGTAGCTATTTTTGAAAAAAAAAAAATTGGTTGTCTGTAAAGTCGGTTTACGGACGATAGTTTTACGTGATAACGTATTCCGTAATATATAACCTAAATTTATATAATAATTATAATAATTCGAATCTATGATATTGCATCTTTCGCTTCAAATTTAGGTAAATTTTTTTAAGTAGAATAATAAAACACTATAAAAAGTACACTATTATTATATAAAAAACAACTATGGCATGTATCTCTTTTGCGCATGCGCCGATTTTCCCCAAAAAATTTACAAAAATTTCTAGTAAAAATAGATAGAGTAAAAACCGTTTAAAAAACTATATTATTATTATATAAAACATCATTATAAAAGATATATTCTTTTACGCATGCGCCGATGTTCCCCAAAAACAATAGGCCACTTCATATTTGCATATCAAACATCCTCCCAAAATTTGGTTTCAATCCGCTTATCCTTGGTGTCGGAATGATAAGAAATGTCAAAAGTGACGTTTGCAACTGTCAAAGTATTATGTTCTAATAATAATTAGTTATTCCAATAGTTAACTTAGAAGGCGTTGCATTTCTTAAACATTAGGAATGCAGCCGTTTTCATGTTAAGACAAGACATACGTTATTTTCTAATTTCCATGTACGGCAAACAAAGACGACCGACCGCGTCGCGTCATGCATTAGACAACATTGCATTTATACAGCTATTTTTCTATATAAATTTGTATAAAATATTTTTCTATTTAAATTTGTATAAAAAAACTGTTTAGGCAAATTCTGTTATACGAAATCTATGTAAAATGTTCTCCTCTTTCGTTTAAGACTGGTTTCAAACCGATCTGATTTAAATTGAGCGAGAAATTAGCAAAAAGCACGCACAGGGTCAGGCGGAACGTTACGCGTTACGCGTTACGAACGTTAGGAACGTTAGGAACGTTACGTTACACTTTTTCGTGCATGCAGTCGGTGTTTTATCAATTTATAAGATTGGTGATTCATCAATTTATAAGACATCACGTCAAAAAAAAAAACGGTAGATACAGTAAACTTTTGTCTATTTTGCTCATTCCAACATTTCGTTAAAATAAAGTTTCAATATTTTTATTTCATGAGTGAACATTTTTGAATGAATATACAAAGGTGAATAAACAAAAAAATAAATAAATTGTATTTACATTTGTATGCGTTACATCAAACGATTCACCCAATATTTTTTTCATAAAGTAAATACAATGCTACTAAAGTTTAATTTAGGTGTATTAAAATTAAATAAAATGAATAAAATAAAATTGTCAATTCAACAGAATCGAACATAAATTGTTATTTCAATGGCTATAAAATTCCATACTATAATAAAAACATTTGGTCAGTAAAGCATTCAAATAACTGATAAACAGAAAAACCGTATTATTAAACTTTAAGTTTCCGATTTTTAAATTTATTCAAAAAAAGTTTTCTTTATTACATCAATTATAAAATTTGTATAATGTACGTACGCTTACGTTTGTTTGCAACTAATACGGTAAACTTAGGGCGTAGGAGTAGACAATAACAAAATTTTAATGTAACTAATGCAATAATTTAATTTAATTCTTATTTTACTATTTATTATAATTCACTAATTTTAATATAGTGGAACATGCTAAGTTGACCAGTTTTCCATAAAAGCGGCAAAATTCGCTTCATGTATGTCCATTTATAATATTATCCACCTGTATAAAGTGAATGGCAATAAAACTAAATAAAGCTTTATTTATTTTTGTCTCTTCTTTTTAAATTCCAAAAGTTTGAATTCAAGTTATCACGACTTAAATAAGCATTTCCAATAACGACAATAAAAGACAAATATTAAATTATCTTATAGTTTATTTTTTTACCGTTTTAATTTCTTGAGTTTTAAAATAAGCAGTTGTGTTAAATAATCTATACTAATATAATATAAAGCTGAAGAGTTTGTTTGATTGGTTGGTTGGTTGAACGTGCTAATCTCAGGAACTACTGGTTCGAATAGATATTTTTTTTTTTGTTGGATAGCCCATTTATCGAGGAAGGCTATATATTATATAATATCACGCGACGACCAATAGGAGCGGAGCATCAATGAGAAATGTTGCAAAATATAACTCCAAATTTGTCCGTCCGATAAAAACTTTTGAACGGTATTTCCGAACATTATGAAATTTGGACACAAAATTCATCTCGGTAAGCGAAGATGAACGTGCGTACTCATTGCCCTCCCCCCATACGTTCTTTTGCACCCGGCTGAAACCGGGCGGGACCTCTAGTAATAATATATTTTGTGACTGGACACTACACGTCAAAACTAAAAACGAAAAATAATACGAGTTTTTGCCAAAAATATATAGGTACTCCATACAATTTGATCATCTGTCGAGGTGATCAAAATATTGAATATGTTTCAGTGTATTGGTATAATATCATTTTGGTTTGTTTGAATATTTTTTTTAATTTTTGAAAACAATCAACACAAAGTGTGCTTCAACCCGAGGAGTGAAAATTTTTGTTCTCAACAGACATTAAATTTGTAATAGCAGTTGTATTATCAAGTTAGTTTCTAAAATGAAAATTCTATTTATTTTATTATAGTTAATTGCACAGCAGAGAAAAGAAATACGTAAATCACATATTTTCACATTATGACAGCATGAAATTTGCTGACGTTACAAATATGTCATATACAGTTGGCTCTAATGCAACCCGTAAAATGCAGTCTGTTTAACGATAATAAATTATAATAGGTTGAGGGACATCTTAAGAACGTACGTTGCGAAAATTATACGATAATGTGCCAGAATTATTATTATTTAATTATTGTTGAACAACACCCAAATTCGAAAGTCATTATTTTGGTAATAAATTAAGAAACAAACATTTTTTTGTGAAATAATTGTTGTTTAACATACATTAATAAATGAAACTTATCAAAAGCAGTTTTCGAAAGGTAATATTTTATTGACAAACTGAATACTATAATTAATTGTTTTACGACAAAAATTGTTTTTATACATTCCAACAGAATTAATTTGATGAAAATAAATGAACATGATAAAAACCCCAATTCAAAATGAACTACTAAATATACATAATATATAAATTATATTATATCTATAATAATGCAATTACATTATAAACAAAAAAATATAATAGTTTTTTATCGTTACTGTAGGTGGTTACTACTCACTTATTCCTAGTAATAAAATATAATATTATAACGCAATATTCAATCATATCGTACGTTTTTGGAGTGTTAAGACATTTTAAATGTTTTCCGTTTGGAAAAAGAGCGAATATACTTAATATAGAATAATAAAATAAAAACACAAAACACAGATTTTAATCGCGTATATAATAATCGTAAGTAGTAGTAAGTATGGCAGCCGCTAACAATAATAAACTTTATGTATTATTTTTGACGTTTTGATAGCAAAAGGTTCACCGTTAGAGGTCCAGTGTACAGTCGTGATAATAAATAATATTCATCCCTTTTTTCATTAAATCAAAAACTTTATTCTTAAATTTTTATTTTGTAATATTCTGAAGAAACTAGTTCTTGTAACAGTTTATCAAATACCAAATATTTCATAAGGCAGCTTAATTAAAATTTACAATTCAAAAAATTGGACATGTCAAAAACTAACAAGAAACACTCTTTTGTGACGTTTTACAGACATTGAAAAAGCTGTAAATTACGGGTCAAAAAAGTAAAATAACGGAAAGCATTATAAGAAAAGTCACTGTCAGAGTTCCAGACCCTGCTGTTATAACAATGTATTTACTATCACATTCAGCCAACTAATTTTTTCATAATTTTAGTATTCGCCGTGCATTTTGTCCGTTCGACATTTTCCCGAACACGTCCTGTCTGTAAGTAATTCATCAATTTGATCCCACCCTCTCCAGCAGATTTTGTTACAACTTTAGAGTGAGATTTTAGACTTTACTAAAGTGTTTTTAGATTATAAAACAAATTCACTACGTGTTCAACGTGTTTTGTAACTTTGTATAATTTTTTTGAACTCTTCCAATAACTCAATGAGCCCATTATAAACACGTTTCCTGTTATGAAATATTCCAATATGTAGCAAATTTAGTTCAAATCGATGAAATTTTTTGAGAGTTATCGCTGCGACCTATTCACACATACAACAAACAGAAAAAACACACACAATTTGTGCAGAATGGTATGTAAAATGTCGAAATTATGTAGATGAAATACGGATTATCTGGCCAACGCCAATAGTACACATGTGCCATACCTACACTATGTACATTGCACAGTACTGTTCTGTGGTACATTGTATAGGCAACATCACTAATGACTGGTATCATTTTTATTTGAAAAAAATTTTGGTTGATAAGTTTACCAATATCCCAATGAAAATATAGTTAAATAAATTATGATATACCTGTCTTGAACATTTGTAAATCACCTGATCAATTCTCGCATAATATTATTACAAGCTTTTATTTAGTGTCACCTCTCCCGGTGTCTGTCGGTCTGAAATCAAATCTTGCAAGTTAAATTTGACCCACTTCTCGGTTTCCGATGGAGTTGAAATTTTGCATACGTATGTAGTTCCGATGACAATACAATATTATAATAACTAACTGACCGGTTCGACATCCGTCAGGATGCAAGACGCACTTTTAATAAAGCACACTTAAAGCTTAAAAATAATATTAATAGTAACAAAATATTTTTAAAAACAAGCTCTAAATAAGAAAATAAACTTGAAATTTAATAAAACCCAACCATTCATTACACTATACAATTATTTATATGATATAAAAGCTTGTCATTTCCTGTGTAAATTTATTTTCTTCTTCTTAGAGCATTTAAATAAAAGCTTGTTTTTCAAAAAACGTTTTTATTATTACTTTTTTTTGATATCACAGTATTACAAATTGTAAGCATTTAGTTTCCTTATAGTTGTTGTATAATTTATATCAAGGAATGAAACCTAAACCACTATTTCAGCAAGAAAAACCCAAATGAATCGTAGAAACCGATTCGAATTTGTAGAATTCGTAATTTTAAATGCTATTTTTTTTTTTGAAGTATTAATGTTTATTTGAAAACATTTATGAAAGCCGTTTATGGAAGATGCGCTGTTAATTATTATTTATCACTGTTTTTGTAAATATCCGAAAATACAGCAGGTAAACATATATCCCAGTTATTACTGACGTCCTACATATAGGACGGCAAGTTCAGCATTTTATTGTGAACGTTAAACTCAAAGCATAGTGGTGCCATCTTGCCACAATATTTGGAATGATCTATTCTATTAAATAATTCTACTTTTTGCTGTTATTTACTAGTATTTTTGTAAAATAAACTGTTCTAAAAGTGGGTAAAAATGGCGGAGCACAACATAAATTTTGTGGGGTAAGTTTTTCTATTCAATATTTTATTTTAGATACGAGTTTTATCCATCTAACCTAAGTAAATAGTTCACTGCATGTATATGATATGATTCTAACCTCAAATTTTATTTTTGTTGTGCGGTTTACCCAACGTAAACCTCATGGTCCTAAGTATAGGACGTTAGGAAGTTGTATTACGTACACGTTTTATAACATAATCACAATTCCGTTTTTATTTTTCAGAGGTTTGACATTACATGAAGCACTTGCTTTGATTGAAGATGATAATTTTGAATATCCAGAAGCTGACGTAATATTGTTACCTCCAGATGATGCTGCCGAAACAGACGAGGACTCAGGTGATGAAGATAAAATGTCTCCTGATAACTTACCATCAAGACAATTACAAGCCCACGCGGAGATCCAAATACCTGTTACACAATCTGACAACGAAAATTTTGATGAAGAAGACAATCTGCCCTTGGCGAACCTTCGCAGACATGATTTAGGACAAGTACCTAAGATTCAGCGTGCATATCGATGGACCTTGGGTGACGTACAATATGATGCAGGTAATATCTTTACTAATAGAGATGAAGGACCTGATGACCAAACAAGTGAAGAAGAAAATCCTGTCAGTTTATTTTACAAATTCTTTGATGACAATATTTTTGAGTTATTGGTGCAAGAAACGAATAAGTATTCATTGAAAAAAAATAAAATTGGCAAAAATGTTACGATTGAGGAAATGAGAGCTTTCGTTGGAATTTTAATTCTCAGCGGTTATGTCCCTTTACCTCGAAGAAAACTGTATTGGGAAAAAGATTTGGATACCCACAACCCACTTGTCGCCCAGGCCCTTTCCAGAGATCGATTTGATTATATGATGAAAGTCTTCCATATGGCGGATAATGACCACTTAGAAAAATCCGACAAATTTTCAAAAATCAGGCCGATATTTGAATTGCTGAAGAGAAATTTTCTAAAGTACGCACACATTGAAGAAACACATAGTGTAGATGAAGCCATGGTACCCTATTTCGGGCGTCATGGCTGCAAGCAGTTTATCAAGGGTTTATAAGGTGGGGCTACAAACTTTGGGTCGGCACAACTCGCAACGGTTATATAAACTGGTTTGAGCCGTATCAAGGTGCATCCACACACATATCTCCTCAATACAAAGACTATGGCGTGGGGGCCGGTGTTGTGCTTACTTACGTTGATGCCCTTAGAAGCAAGTGGGAACATGAAAATTTCCACTTGTTTTTTGACAATTACTTTAGTAATATGCCGTTGATGGAATGCTTGTCTGACCGGAATATTAGAGGAACAGGTACAATAAGGAGTAACAGGATACCGAAAAACCCTTTGAAACCTTCCAATGAACTGAAGAAAATGCCGAGAGGTACCCATGACTATCGTATAGAAAAGGACAAAGGTATCACTATTCTAAGTTGGAACGACAACAGCGTGGTAAGTTTGTGTTCCAATGCTGTTGGAGTAAACCCCATACGTCAGGTAAAAAGATATTCTCAAAAAGAAAAAAAGTCAATAACAGTACCCCAGCCTTTCATGATACAACTTTACAATACGAACATGGGAGGTGTAGATAGATCTGACCAGAACATCAGTCTCTACAGATGTGGAATTAGAGGGAAAAAGTGGTATTTTCCACTTTTTACTCATTGTATCGACATGGCAATTCAAAATTCATGGCAAATTCACAAAAGTAATAGGGGTTCTTTAGACCATCTAGCTTTCCGCAGGCGCATCGCTCAGTCTATTCTTCAAACTAATTGTAAAACTAAATCCTATTCTACTGGAAGGCCTAGCCAGAGAGAAACAATAGACTCCAGATTTGACCGATTGGACCACCTGGTTGTTCCGATGGAAAAACAGCTAAAATGTCGACACTGCCACTTGAAAACGACAACAAAATGCAGAAAATGTGATGTCGGTGTTCATGTGCGCTGTTTTGTTGAATACCACACAAAGTAGTACTTGAAGATCCTAACGTCCTACATTTAGGACCAGCTTTTTTTTTTTAATAGAATGAAATTAATTTTTTTTTTCAGTTCGAATTGTTAATTTTGATTGTAATAAACATCTTCTCAAAAAATAAAATTGATTCCAAATTTCTTTTGATATTCAGGAATAACTGGGATATTTTATACAAATGACTTGTCTAATTTTGCCTCGAACGATTTTTAGATCAAATTTACTACCTTAAAGTGTACTTTGAACACCGTAAATGGATAGAATTGCAAAGAAACAATTTTATCGCCACGACTGTATGTTCTGCTGTTGTATTAATATAATTTTATTCTTATGTTCTCTTTTATTCGGTGAAATTTAAAGCTCCCATAAACATATTTATTTTCAGCAGAATAGTATACACATATATACACAATATACATATACATATATAAAAATGAAATTTTTACGACCGAACTGCTGTAAATCATTAGTTATATAAAATAGGGCTTTTGTGTTTGTATATATAATGTATACAAGAATGATGTAACTTTATAATACTTTATGTATAGCAGAGGATAAGAAAAATTTGTAAAATTTAGAACGTAATTAGTACTTACTAAATATTAAATGTATAGTTATAGTAGAAGCTATAGCTTCAAAAAAACAACGAATACTTTTGTATACATAAAAACACAGACCCTAGAGACGCTATTCGGTGTTAAAATTAACATAGCGCTGTTCTGTATCTGTAACTAAGGTGATTCTAAGTTTGTTAAAAAGTGACAAAAAAATTAACTACAGTCTAAATTCTTACATTGACCATACAGAATAGCATAAAGGTTATTGATTTTGGTCCGCTTGAAAATTTACTCAGAGGTCCTTAAAATCGCAGATGGCTGTCGAAATTGTAATATTTTTTTATTACATTCAGTTCTATGATATCTAGTTAAGCATACATTTCCAAGTTCTAAATACGAATTCAAGATTGAAATTAGCATTTTTCAATAAAAACTTACCAAAACCAAAATGACGGACAAAAATTCAAATTTTCAAATTTAATGACAGATTTGACTGATCTTCGGTTTTTACACGTTAAATGAGCTACACAGTGGTCAACATTAAGCTTCATTGTCAATATTGTTGTAAAAAAATGAAAAAGTTTCGTGTTTTAAATTTATATGCACTTAACCGTATAACATACTCTCTCAAAGAGAGTTGCTATAAATTTTCCCGTTTATTAAAAGGCGGGATCAAATCCGAACAATTGAAGGAGATAATATAGAGACGAAGGTAAGTTCACTTTTTTTTTTATTTTCACACAAATTACAATAATTGTACTTTCTCATTCGTGGGTGGATGTAATGACCAATGTGTCGTAACTCTTGATTTTAAAAATTAACTGTACAGCTCTCTTGCTGGTGTATTTTTATTAACGTGGAATAAATGACGGGCTAAGGCCTCGCCACGTCCAAAAATCACCGTCGAGAGATTAGATTTTAATATATAATTTAATTTAATAAAATATTTGGTGTTAATGTTTCGAAGTTAAAAGGTACTCTAAATTTTTTTTTTTTTTCTTTGAAAAAGGTATATACAATTGTATATATATCCACATATATAGAGCATATGCACATATACAAGAGAATATCACTTGGGGGGGGTGGCACTACTTCTTAGTATCTGGCCAGTATAATTAAATTTCAAAACTGGGTCTAAACGACAAACACAAAATATCCATGAGCAGAGGTGGGATTCGAACCCACGACAGTGCGATCCAAAGGCCAGCACGCTGACCATTACACCACGCTGTCCTCTACTCTAAAATTATTTTTTTCAGTAATTTTTAAAATAGAATTTTTGTGATAGTCACTTTTGCCAAGGACAGATTATATAAATTATTTAAAGTTATTTAATTCAGAATTCAAGTTGTATTCTTGAACTTTTCGTTTTGATAAATACGTAGGTACTTATGCTTGTTTTTGAAATAATAAATAATATTTTTTTTTAAGTAAAAAAAAAGGTGACATACGCTAGTTATGTTACAACCGTATGTACGTGATGAGAAACGTTAAATATTATTTGGAAGATCCAAATCTTCATGGTTTCCAGGCTTGTAAACACAAAAACCAAGAGGATTTGGATCAACACCGGCCGTGAAAGCCTACACACTCGGATTACTTGTAAGACTTTGAAGACAATTACTTTATAGTTTGTATGAAGAAGTATAATTTTATTTGTATAAAGAATATGAGTGCCATTTAAATAAACACATACGATTATTTTTTACTCAAAGCTTTTCTTTAACTTATTTAATAATATGGACAATAAAACTCAAACCAATTTAATTTTGATACTCAGGTGTTTAACGTGTACAAACAAAAAATCAATCAAAAGCAACAATAAATAACAAAACAGGAATTTTAGATGTCATTCTGACTTTAGAGATTTCTGATTGCAAAATGCTAATTTCAACCACGAATTCATAGTTAACACCTAAAAATATATCTGTAAATAAAAAATCAATCAAACCAGTTCAATTTAAACATATTGAATTGAAATTTTAATCATTATCTTGGCGTTTGAAGAAGTCTGGGTTAGTTTTTAAAGTATTTTAAATGACTTTTAGTATATGCCCGTTAATCATTCTAAATTTCATGTTTTTATACAAAAGTAAACAATTATTTTGTTAAGCCGGTACACTAGTAGCGTATTAAATCAATTTTTATCAAAATATTACTGATCAGTTGTAATTTTAGGCATTTGACTAAAATTTAGCTTGAAAAACGACCTTTTCCTACGTAGATCTGTTATTTGCTTTTTCGTGTGTATAGACTGTCGTCTAATATTTTGTATAATAAAATTCGACTGAATAAATGTACACTTAATTACCAATCACTCGTAACTGAAAATATTCCCAACAAAACAATATATGTAAATTAAATTAAATTATTAAGCTCCATGTGTCGTTAAATATGTACACCTTAAATATATAACGCCGGGGTATATTATGTAAAATTTCGCGCCCTAATTCTTAAATTACTTGCGCATATACTCCCACTGGTCTTTTATTATCTAAGAATCCACTGAACCTATTTGTCTCAAAATCTAATCAGGTTTAAGTTAGGTACTGACAAACACCACAAAACAAGACGCACGACCCTATGTATCCGGTTTTGAGATACAGAGAGAGAAAGATTATTTGAAATGTTTCCTAGGGTATCAAAACGTAAACATTTATTAATATAAAAAAATATCGGACTGAATTCAATATTTTTCTACCATAAAGGAGGGAACTGAAAAGTCTGACAACGATATTAGACTAGTCCTTCATGTATTATTCTAAGGTCATTGTTAATTCAGAGTTTCTGCAATCTAGCTTTAATCCTAATGCATATGTTATTTAAAATTAAATCAAATTAAGTATAGTGTTTCGTGCCCAACGTTGGGACGCCTATGCTTCCTGTCTAAACTGTTTTGTTAAACGTTTATTACTGTAAATAAATAATTTCCACCACGGACTAGAACATTTTTGTTACAATAGCTTCACAATCAATCTTAACAAAATATTGCAATATCTTGATGTCAGATAATTTTTCCAGAAACGAAATAAAATCGACAAACTACTTTCAAAGGTATTCAATACAAACGAAGACCGCATTGCGACCACTCGTTTATTCTAACCTTAAAAATGCACCTACCAATCCATACCACCAGCGGAGAACGCGTGCCAGAATTCAATTTCCGTCCTCCGGCTTAGTTTAAACTTACTACATGTAGCGTGGCTATAGAGTATAGAGTATATAGCTTACAAAACGTATTACCCATTACCTGTACATTCTTTTAGTTAAAGCTCTTTTGTAGGCCAACAACTTTACTATATTACATTCCGTCTAAGTTATAAACTTGAAAGCAATGTTTTCTGTCAACTGACACTGTTCCAACTACTGAAGAATTGTTTCTTCTGCTAGCCAATAATCTGCACTAATATTAAATCCGAGTTCGGATTGCCCAGGCACCAACTCAGGAACATTTAACTAAACTATGTTTTCACAGATAATATGATGAATGAAAGTTTTGGTTGAGGATCATAAATAAGCTTTACCAATGTTACGCTAGTGGCCAACGTTTCGATAAATTTATTTTCATCTTCAGGGCCTCAAGCTGGTCAAAAGGTGGTAAATTGTTCTAACAATATACCTACATGATCATTATTATTATGAGTTTAAACATCAAATTATAAACATCTTATTATAAAAAACGTTAAAAAACTATTCAATTTTGATATAAAATGTCACGCAGTAAAAAAATTTATTCAAATATTTATCTGAAAATATACAACCAAATTTAAGAACTTTCTGTGGACTGATATTTGATATTTACCAACTTTTGACCAGCTTGAGGCCCTGAAGATGAAAATAAATTTTTCGAAACGTTGGCCACTAGCGTAACATTGGTAAAGCTTATTTATGATCCTCAACCAAAATCTTCCTTCATCGTAACATTCTATTTTATGCTGAAATCACGGATAATATTCCATAAATTTTATTATTTTTTTAGTAGGTAGATGGAAAAAGGAACTTTCCTTATACAAAAAATGTTTTATTTGGGTTTGTATATATATTAATGCAATCGCAAAGAAAAAAAAACAAGTTATTTAACATCGCCGAACCCGGGACAACTTTTGGCGGCCGATTTTACGACTTTTTTAATGGTAAACAGAGTCTTACATGTTTAATATTCAATATTTATCATACTGGGAATGTGGTCATGAACTTCAAGGGTCACACTTGTAGATGCACGATTCACCTCACAGCTTGATCCCAACAATAGGTCTAGATCCCCAATGTGGTATTTTTATATTTCTTGGACTCTTCATACAATCAAAAGAATTCTCGAAAAGGGCTTAAATTAATTTAAAAATTGGTGGGAAGTTGGCGGAAAAACGTGAAAAGTTAGGAAACCTTCTGAAAATGAAGATTCCAGTCAAATTTTTAAGGTTAATATGCGTTAATCACTCAGAAGGAGTACTGTAGCGCGCTTACTATTCGTACTACAAAAATGTTGAAGTAGTAAAAATTACTAGAAATTTAATCTACTTTAAAACATTCATAATGAAAGAATGGTTAAAGACGACCTTTTCTGAGATATTTCGAAAAAAAAAAACAAAACAAAACAGTGGCGAAATTTCGTGGTTTATTGGCCGACTTCGGTTTTAGCCATGTTTGATAATTTGGTTTTTTCATACTGACATCAATGTATGCAAATATGATTCGTTTCCCAATTAAAATCACTGTTGGTTTCTGTATTATTATTCTTTTGTTTTTTGTTTAGTCAAGCAGCAGGTATTGGGAACGTTGCCTAAGAAATTGTTTTATTTTTCTGTAGGTACTAGGTACATAATCTTAAGTGTAATTTTTTCTAATAAATTTTATCTTATTTTACTATGAAAAAAATCTTCTTTGGCAAGGTATAAATATTATATCTACTGACTGAACTAAAGTTTTTTTTTCGTTTCATCTAAGCGGAAAATGTTTGAAGAGTAGTGGAAAGAACAGTGGCGCAACAATAGGGTGGCAGGACGGACAAAATGCCACGAGTTTCCAGGCCGATTTCCGTGAACACATGAGGATCCTAACATTTCTTATTACAACATTTAGTAAAATTTATTAGTTTTGTATTCAATTAATTTAAGTTACCTACTAAAGTACATATAAAAATTAAACCAAAAAATGTATATCTAACGTTGGTGGAGCTTCTTTACATTGAGGGAGGGCCCCATCCGATGAATTTGCTACGGGCCTTAAACGTTATAGTTACGCCAATGGGAAAGAACGAATAACATAATATATTTTTTGAGTAAAATATGAAGTGAGGTGAAAACGAATTATTTAGATTTCACGCAATTGCTCCCAGTTCTGTTGTTGTTTTTTTACAAGGTTGTAAAATGTCGACGATTTCAATATTCTTGCTATTAGTTAACTTCACTTGGTTTATTAATTGTCTTGTAAAAGCGAATAACAGTGCTCGCACTCAACCAAAATAAATAGCAAAAATATATTTCAAACCTATACAATAGAATAGGTCCGTGGAAAGAAGATTAGAGTTGCTCAGACAACGTCAAGTTGTGTCAACATTGCAAACAGGAAAGATTATAACTGTCTCCGTTGCAGGTTCTACTGTTGTCATCCATTATTATGATTGCACTCAGATTGTGTTATTTTAGTTACAATACATCTTTCAGTTGCAATACTCAGTAAATTTATTTTATGTCAAATATTTCAAGTGGTGCACTCATCTTAATTGGAGAGCCACGTTCGGCCAAATTTACAATTTTTAAGCGTACTGTTCAAGATATTAAAAAGCAGCAACAAATATGTTAGTTTGATATTGCAATGATTACGCTAGGGGTATCTAGAAACGGGTTATTTTGTAATATAATTTTTTTTAATGTAACAATTTATATGGTAGGTACATATAGAAACTACAAAATTTTCAAATATAATATAATATATGTATATTATTATTTATTGTATTAAATATCACGAATATATAAAAAAATTGTTTATTTCGATTTTTTCTAATCTATACAATATCTAAAAATCAATTGCCGTGCGTTAGTGTCGCAAAAACTCGAAAATGATTCAACCGAGTTGATTTTTTTTTTGTTTGCCTTAATACTGGGGTGGTTTAGGAAAAAAACAGGAAAACCCAAAGGAACAGTCGAAAAATCGAAAAAATTTTATTCGAACTGTCTCGAACATATACAAAAAATTTCGATTTTTCGACTGTTCCTTTAGGTTTTTCCTAATTTTTTTTCCTAAATCACCCCAGTATTGAAGCAAACAAAACAAAAATAAACCAAATCAGTCGAAACCTTTTTGGTAACCGGACTCCATATCCGCGGACAAAATATCCCCGACAAAATATCCTTGTTAAAATATCCTTGGACAAAATATCCTTGAGACAAAATATCCATGAGACAAAATGTCCTTTGTCAGAATATCCGTGGACAAAAAATACAAAAAAAAATTGACTTTCTACATATAATTCTTTATAACTGTTTCTGACGTCAATTCCGGGGTGAACGATAAACGGGTATGCGAATTGTAATTCCGGAGTGAACGATAAAGGGGTATGCGAATTGTCTCGCAGTGAAACGGGAAGGGGCAAATGTGGAGTTTTTAAAAAAACAATTCCGGGGTGAACGATAAACGGGTATGCGAATTGTAATTCCGGGGTGAACGATAAAGGGGTATGCGAATTGTCTCGCAGTGAAACGGGAAGGGGCAAATGTGGAGTTTTTAAAAAAACAATTCCGGGGTGAACGATAAACGGGTATGCGAATTGTAATTCCGGGGTGAACGATAAAGGGGTATGCGAATTGTCTCGCAGTGAAACGGGAAGGGGCAAATGTGGAGTTTTTAAAAAAACAATTCCGGGGTGAACGATAAACGGGTATGCGAATTGTAATTCCGGGGTGAACGATAAAGGGGTATGCGAATTGTCTCGCAGTGAAACGGGAAGGGGCAAATGTGGAGTTTTTAAAAAAACAATTCCGGGGTGAACGATAAACGGGTATGCGAATTGTAATTCCGGGGTGAACGATAAAGGGGTATGCGAATTGTCTCGCAGTGAAACGGGAAGGGGCAAATGTGGAGTTTTTAAAAAAACAATTCCGGGGTGAACGATAAACGGGTATGCGAATTGTAATTCCGGGGTGAACGATAAAGGGGTATGCGAATTGTCTCGCAGTGAAACGGGAAGGGGCAAATGTGGAGTTTTTAAAAAAACAATTCCGGGGTGAACGATAAACGGGTATGCGAATTGTAATTCCGGGGTGAACGATAAAGGGGTATGCGAATTGTCTCGCAGTGAAACGGGAAGGGGCAAATGTGGAGTTTTTAAAAAAACAATTCCGGGGTGAACGATAAACGGGTATGCGAATTGTAATTCCGGGGTGAACGATAAAGGGGTATGCGAATTGTCTCGCAGTGAAACGGGAAGGGGCAAATGTGGAGTTTTTAAAAAAACAATTCCGGGGTGAACGATAAACGGGTATGCGAATTGTAATTCCGGGGTGAACGATAAAGGGGTATGCGAATTGTCTCGCAGTGAAACGGGAAGGGGCAAATGTGGAGTTTTTAAAAAAACAATTCCGGGGTGAACGATAAACGGGTATGCGAATTGTAATTCCGGGGTGAACGATAAAGGGGTATGCGAATTGTCTCGCAGTGAAACGGGAAGGGGCAAATGTGGAGTTTTTAAAAAAACAAGTCAAGAAAATTGCCGAAACGTTGATCAATAAATAATGTTCTAGTGAATAAAAATTGTTTTTTTATTTTAGCCTTGTATCCCGTATAATTTTATCATACCGTGGATATTATGTCCGAAGGATTTTTTGTCTTGAGGATATTTTGTCTGAGGATATTTTGTCTTGAGGATATTTTGTCTGAGGATATTTTGTCCGGGATATTTTGTCCAGGATATTTTGTCCGAGGATATAGAGTCATAGAACCACATTTTTGAGGTTTTGCGAGATTAACGCATGGCAATGATTTACTATACAGAATGTTAGAAAAGTCCCGGAACCTCGAAAAATCTCGTAGACGATGCATGGAATCAAAAAACGTGAAAACAAGTAAAAAATATTTTTTGAGAGCTATTTAATGAGACCACACATGACCCCCCCCCCCCGTTCCTCACCCAGCGGGTGGGGCGGTGGGCAACTTTGCATTTTTTAATGGATACCCCTAATTTTTATTGCAAATTCGGATTTTACTACGAAGCAAGCTTTGAATTTATACGTTAATACACAAATGACAGCTGTTAGCGATTATTAGCATAAATGTAATAGGGGGGTCATTATTACTGATAACTTTGAATGGCTTTAAAAAAGTATTAGATACGTGCTTTTTCGTGTTCCTCTTTGATGCCAATTCTTATTTGATCGTTACGAGAAATAATTGACCTTTTTTATTTTTCGCGATTACCGCGACATGTGTCACAGATAAACAAAAAAGAGTAAAATTTACGTATTTTTTGTAGTAAAATCCAACTCTGCAATAAAAATTTGGGGTGTCCATTTAAAAATGCAAAGGTGCCCACCGCCCCACCCGCTGGGTGAGGGGTGGGGGGTCATGTGTATATTTTTTACATTTTTTTCACGTTTTTTGATTCCATGCATCGTCTACGAGATTTTTCGGGGTTTAGGGACTTTTCTAACACCCTGTATACATACTAGCTGACCCGGCGAACTTCGTACCACTTAACAGTCTATGAATGTAGTGTTAACTCTTAGCTAAACTCACTTTAGGATTTTATTAACGTGATAAAATGAATACAAAAAAAAATACTAAGTTCAATAGTCTATTAATTTCACCTGGGTGCGATAGATATATTTCATGGCACTGCAATTCGGTAGAGCGAGGCAAGACTGTAATGTGGTGGAACAGAACCACTTATGTTGTCGTTGTCGAACGGGGCACAGCCCGGTGAAGTAAGACTGTAACACGGTGGAGCCAAAGACTCCATTACTGTAGTCAATGTAGAGCGACACGAACCCCTGAGGTAAAATTGTTAAACGGTGGTGCCGGAGGCTCCACTACTGTTTGTTACCGATAGAAGAAAAATAAATTGAATCGTCAACAAGTTAATTCTAAAAACAAAAACAGCTATTTCTTTGGCGAACGATTAACAGTTAATTTAACTAGTT
Organism: Xanthostigma xanthostigma; assembly: GCA_963575645.1. Classification (NCBI taxonomy): domain Eukaryota; kingdom Metazoa; phylum Arthropoda; class Insecta; order Raphidioptera; family Raphidiidae; genus Xanthostigma; species Xanthostigma xanthostigma. The sequence continues at coordinate 27,946,595 of OY754471.1, forward strand.
CATTGAATCAACGCACATCTCTAATATGCAATTTTCTTTTTTGCACACCACCCTATAAAATAGCTGCTTTTCATACCTGGCAGAGGGGTCGTGTTATGACACATTTAACACTCGTGCTGTAAAGTTACGTAAAGTAAAATGAACGTAGTCGTACTTATATTTTCACAGTAAATCATAGTCTAACGACATGATATTACAACACGGCCTAGAATTAAAGGTGAACTGGTTCAAAATTGAACTGTGTTTTTTTTTTGATAATTAACTGAAAATCAGCTACTTTATAAGTTTATAAGGGTACACGCATGATAATGTAACTCATATGACTGTTAAAATCCGCTGACGCTCGTTTTTACATACGAGTATTATCACAATTTGTAAAATATTAGTCGTCATGCACTAGAAACAAGATACTATTTTGTACAAAAGGACTAATAATATATACTTTAGCTCTACTAAATCAACTCATCGCGCCAGTCGTCCACCCTTTGTATAATTTGCAAGTTTCATCAACAGAACTAGTATATAATTTAACGTTTTGATATTATTAACAGAAAACCAATTTATTAGTATACTTAATTTCACGATTCCATTTACTTTACTTTATTACTACAAAATTTTCATTTCATTTAGGCAAGTGTATTAAGTAAACTAAACGAACAGGATGGAAAGGGATAGATAGATTGAGACTTGAAAGCTTGTGAGAAGATCATCCTGGCACAGGAAATGAAAATCCATAATTTGCTGAAGATAGGTACACGTACACTTCTATCTGTATGTACTGGGTACGTACGATTCCTATACTACAACCTACCTAATCACACCTTAGACTAATGAAATGTTGAAATGATCAAAGCGCGAATAATATAAGAAACCAATCAATAACGTAATACAAATATGGGAATGGCGTATAAAATTTGTCTCGGTATTACTAAAAAATATATATACAGTATAGTTTTTTAAAAACCGAACACCCTTTTATTTCTTAGAGGAAGGGTTTTCGAAAAAAAAGTTTCGGACAAAAGTTACAGGGAATCAAGGGGGAAGAACAGTGATGTAGTTTTTTTTCGTTTGGGGGAGGTGTCTTCAAAATATCAAGGTCACCTACACTTGCTTAAATACGACCCTGTATTTTTTATCTCGGATTATTGTTCTTTGGGTCAAAGAGATCAACTCTTGTACCAAACATTTTTGAATTTGATGCCATCGTGAACCGCTGTTTTTTTTTCTTTTTTTTTTCTTTTTTGGATTTGATGCCATCGTGAACTGCTGTTTGATTCTCAATTCATCCCGTTTCCTATTTTAGTGAATTGTGTGAGTCGGAAAAACTTTTTCAGGGGTTTTTCCGACTCACACAATCCACTAAAATAGGAAACGGGATGAATTGAGAATCAAACAGCGGTTCACGATGGCATCAAATCCAAAAATGTTTGGTACAAGAGTTGATCTCTTTGACCCAAAGAACAATAATCCGAGATAAAAATACAGGGTCGTATTTAAGAAAGTGTAGGTGACCTTGATATTTTGGAGACACTTCCCCCAAACGAAAAAAAACTACATCACTGTTCTTCCCCCTTGATTCCCTCTAACTTTTGCCCGAAACTTTTTTTTTGAAAACCCTTCCTCTAAGAAATAAAAGGGTGTTCGATTTTTAAAAAACCATACTGTATTTATATTTGCACAAACATCTATAAAATAGCTGTTCAATTTCGCACTAGTTCGTAAAGTAAAGCAAAAGAAATGCGATGTTATTAATCCAATACTAATTTCTCAGTCAGTTGCTATTTAAATATATATATGAACAACAGAGACGGCAAAGTAGGCATTGTCTTTGGAAACAATTCAAATCTCAGCTCTCTGATATATGAATATTGAATATACATATTTTACTTATTACGAAGTGAAGTTTAGTTATTTTATAGGGGGTATGTGCAAAAAATACTAAATATAAAACTTGTGTGATTGTCAAAACTCTTTAGGCACTCTTCTTACCATAGTTCTACACTGGGTATAAAACAATATTTCACGACTAGATACATAACCTATTATTAAAATATATAGATTACAGCTGTATTGATAAAATAGACCGACTCGAAAATATTCAATTAATTTCAACAATTACTAATAAAATAAAACATTGTTTTGAACATAATATATTTTTTTCTGTACTCAGTTTGACAAAAAGCTTACGCTAGTGTAGAATTTTTGGTTCGGTGCGTTATTTTTAGAAATAACTTAAAACAATATTTGAGGAATAATTCACGTTTGACAAAATATTAAACATTCAGCAATAAGTGAATTGTCATTTATGAACAGATTCAATCATGAAATATGAGTTGGCATCAATACTACACATGATCGAAATAAAAAATAATAGGAATAATACCAAATAGATTAATAGGCTCACTTACCCTTGACATTTTGAAAAAAAATTTGTTCTTTATATTTTTAACAAGTTTTCAAAAAACATTTTTTTAAGTAAATTCCACTCCGCTAAATAAAGTTATAGCAATAAATATGACTTAACGCCCGGTTAGGACGACTACCTGGCTGACTGCCGTACTCGTCTGGATAGCTGAGTTTGGTATTTCTTTTAATCGAAAATGAAGTCATTTACATAACTAAGTACCTACCTGTGAAGTTGAAAATTCTAATATAAATTTAAAAGTACAGTGTTTCCTTGAAAATTTTAAAATGTTGAAACGCCGTTCCTCCAATCGCAAAGAATCAAGAAATCAACGTGAAATTTGTCCAAAAAAGCAATAAAGTCCTCCCACAGCTGAAGCTGTGGAATTTGAAACTGATTTTATTAGTGCCTCTGCAAAAAAATTTCGGGGAGACCCAGTTGATGTATCGTGTGATGAAACTTTTTTTACTGCATTATTAATTAGGTAATGCAATTTTTTTGGGTATCGCCGAGTGTCTTGTTTGTCGAAAATGTGATGGTGACGTTAAATTTGTTAAGAAAAGTAAACGTGGACTTGGGTTTAAACTTAATATATTTTTTACAAAGTGCAATGAAGATATTAAAAGCATAAATTCATCTAACCGTAAGTAAACGTTCTACCTACTAAAAACTTCAAACCCGTTTTTCTTAAAACTAAGTTTTTATATAGTGTCGGCACTCGGTTAATTTTTTAACTTTTTTTTTAAATATTGATAATTTTTTTCTATAGTCTGACGAAACGTTTTTTAAAATTTTAATAGTTTATTAAACATTATTTTTTTTTAATTGCATACCAAAGTTTGAAATACTGTAATTTCTTTATTTTTGAAAGAAAAATCTTGTCGTCAGACTATAACTACCACATTATTTTACAAGATTTTTTTAATTTTTGCAGATTGGATAATTTTTGACGAAGTTATGATGTCGACAAGAAGGCGCCATGGTTTTCATCAGTGATAATTTTATATAATATGTAAAAAATAAATAATAATGTTAATATTAAAACAAAATTTTAATTTTTTGCCTTAGTTCCTAGTTAAAAAGTCAATAAGGAATGTTAAATTAACAATTAAATCATATAACCTTTATAATAATTTTTCAAATTGACTGTTTTCAGCACGCGCGGGGGTATATGAGCTCTTATTTGATATTTTAGATAAAATAAAACTATATTTTTAGTATTTAGAGTTATAAATAAATAAATATTATTAGATTAGATTAAAATTTAGAATATACATGCACATACATATTTTCAAAAGTAGTAGTACATCCTTGTCTGAAAATCTCTACTTTACTCGTTTTTAGATCTCTCCTTAAAAACACGAACATTTTTGAAAATATTTACATAAATACTGGGATGTATAAAAACATTCCCAACAAAGTCTTTAATTTCAGCAATTTTTTACAAGTCACAAATCTAATCTAAAATATGTATTGAAATCTAACCTTAGATTAACATTAATGTATTTCTAATTCTTCGTTTCTCTAAATTTTATTAAGAAAATTTATTATACCAAAAAATTTAGTTGATAAATCAAGCTAATATAAATCATTGCAAACAATCCACAGCACATAAAGTAAAAGCCACTATTTTATTTATGAATTAAAACGCACCGAACTACTTCACAGTTATTAATAGTCTGAGGTTAAGGTATTCTCGTAGGCAACCTATACAAACACACTTGTAAAGTATGTATAAGTCGTAAGTATGTATTAGTGTGTAAAGTACAGAAGTACTTTTGCATTGGTTAGTATTCGAAGTACTCTCATACATCACCCGAATGTAACACTGGTTCGGTCGAATGCTGCAATTATCCTGCCACGGTATGGACTTCGAAATTTCTTCCTGCTCTGGAACTACAGTAAAACTGATTTGAGGAAATCCATACGTACTGCTGAATTTTCTCAAATAAGTTTTATTTAATCAACTGAATGTTACCGACGATTCACTGACCTTTAGCAACTTGCACTAACGTCAAAAAACAAGTTCGGTATAATTTATTTATCCGTTGGTTTCTGCCAAATTAGATTTTTCAGAAATGAAAAAATAAAGAATAGTTATTTCTTACTACAACAGTTTTATTAACGGATGTACATTTCGGAAGCTATGCTCTCATCTTCAGCAAACACTAAACTAAGTTAAATAATGTTAATGTTAAATATAACAAAAATTGTTTCTGCAAAAAGGCTTACGGATAAAAAAATAAGTTATTAGTCTGATATTTTGATATCGTGTTGTTTAAACAAAACAGTCCTATGATTGAACGAATTTTAAAGATATGAAAGATTGTATGCACAAAGTATTTACGGATGTTCCACCGTAACGCGTAAACTATTCATCCGATTTTGATAAATAAGATGTCAATCGATTCGTTATTATTAATAACTGGATTATGTGCACTAAAAAATGTCCAATATATGCATGCAATATGTATTAAAAAAATAAATGTAGCCTATGTACCCAGTACCCACACCATAATAACTTATTATGGTGTTGGTAACATAGGCTACATTTATTTTTGAATTTTGCTCCCAGAAGTGAGCAAATTGGAAACAAATTAAAAATAATTAAAAAAAAAATAATTTACATAAAAACTAATTTCAAAAATTAAAACCCGACAATGGTCCAGGTAACATAAGCTACATTTACTTTTGAATTTTGGTCCCAGAGGTGAGCAAATTGAAAACAAATAAAACATTAGTTCAAAAAAATTAATTTAAATAAAAATTAAGTTCAAAATCTAAAACCCGACTACTGAAAAGTAGGAAACAAGAAAATATTCTCATCTGAGGATAGCCGTGGTCGTATGACACCTACCTTAACAAAACAATACATTTTAACTATAGTAAGCGATCATAAGCTTTAGGGTAAAGTGCATCACGCTATACATCTAAGAACGCCATATGACCATATATATATATGAGGTGACATACGACCACGGCTTGCCTCAGATGAGAATATTTTCTTGTTTCATACTTTTTAATAGGGTTTTAGTTTTTGAACTTAATTTTTATACATACACTTTTGAAAATCATTTTTCAAAATTATTTTTGACATAAAAAATGTTGGTCGTTGGACTAGTTATAATGTAATATTAGAAAAAAATATTTTCAGATACTGTCATCATGACAACGTCCGGACTCAAACCTGAATCTTTCCAGATCCACTATCGTGGCAAAATGAATTATCAATTTCTTATCCAAAACAGTGAATATTTCTCATATTTCAAACTTTGTAACTGTTTTTTCACATCATGCGAGAGCTAATTTTTACCGACAATAAAAAAATAAGAGGTTTTCAATTCGTCACATATATACTAGCCGCCACCCGCGGCTCCGCACGCGATTGAGATGAAATACGGCAGCGACAACAGTAGTTTGGCCTTTGACTCCACAGTATTAGTCTTGCCGTACGGGAGTGTGCCCCGCTCAGCAACGACGACAGTAGTGGAGCTCTAGTCTCCACTGTATTTCAATGACACTAAAACAAACTATTTATACACTTTGTTTTTTTTACCAGAAATCTACGGGCTTGCGCACAATAGCTCATCGAAGTTTCATCGTAATCGGATGAGTGGTAGGAACCTGGTAGGTCCCGAACAGACAGACGAATATTACTAAAAACTGAAAGGAATCATTATTTTTTTTTAATTAACATTTCCGTTTTTAACTATACTGTAATGAGCTATTTCTATTATAAAAACATTTTTTATACAATTCTGTTTTATTATGTAAATATTTATAATAATTACAATTTTTGATTGAACAAAAGAACTAACAAATAAATCATTTCAGAATGTGTTTAGATTCTGAGATTCATTTAAATATCAAAATGGATTTGTAAAACGTATTTTATAGCAAACCCATATCATAATTAATTAGTAGAGTTGTATTTTTTTTTACTTAAAATAATACACACGAGAACGTTACATTGTTTAAAAGATAACATCTATGCGTAAGTAGCTATAAAAAATTGTGTTAACTTCTAAGCATAATTTTTTCTTTCAGAGTAGCTACTGTTTGCTACAATTGTTAAAAAACACCCATTGTTACAACGCTATCAACATAGAAAAATTAGCTTATTTTTTCAAACAATGTCACCGTCGGGATACGAACCCCGAATATTTCCACTCTCGCGGCGGACTGAGTTACATTACACCACAGTGACACAACTATCAAACTATCATTCTAATATAATTTTATAGCATTGGTAACTGATTTTTTCACATCATGCGAGAGCCAATTATATTAGTTAACGCTAGATATGAACCATCACAGTAGTGAGAGCTATGAATGAATCAAAGGTGAAATTGTTTCCTTACATTAAATGATCCCAAGTCACAGACATCTTTTCTATATCGTCAGGAATGTTAATAGTGGAAACTTTTAGTTTCTTATGGATGAAACGATCCTTTAATATTTAGATAAATCATAAATAAATAATAAATATTTTTTTCTGTTTTGACGATTTATAATCAAGGAAAAACATTTTGTTTTTATGATTCCGTACCAAAAACGGAATTCTTATGACGGAACTTTCTTGTCCGTCCGTCCGCAACTTCTAAATGGGTAGTGAAAAAAGGATCGTTTTACCAAAATATAAAGAGAACATTAATTGTGTCTTGTGTGTCTAATAAATAAAACTTATACTATATACCGTTAAAAATAAAAGTAAAGAAATTTCGTGATGTATTTTTAGCAGACATTTTCTATAAATCTACCCAAAAAAAACTGAAATTATTTTATGTATTTAAAAACAATCAGCCATGTAAAGAGACTGATAAAAATGACAAGAAAACTATATCGAATGATATTTGATCGTTTTTTTGTTATAATTACTTAATTAACTGTTAATTCCAAAATAATAATATTTAGAGAAAAAAATTAGCAAGCTAGAGCACAATATAAAACTACCACTACACCCAAAAAATCAATCATATCGTAGTGGGCTCCAGTGGACATTTAGTCTCTTGCTATTGTCATCTTATGGTTTGTCATTCAGGGTTTGTTTATAATCCAACCAAAATAAACATTTCAACTTAATATAATTCGCATAGAGCTGAACATTGGGACAGGTCTTAAGTACACTATTACAAAAAAAAATATCAAACCTCCCCACTGATCTTATATCTGCTACGAAATTTATTCAAGGTCAAAATGTCGTTTTTTTTCTCGTAAACGGTAAATGTTGTCGTAAAACTAGGTCAGACAAAAACTGTGAATCATACACTTGTCTACAAAAACTGATTTATACTTTTCTTCTCTACGAATCACAATTACTGAGATATCGCGATTCCAAAAGATGAGGAATTAGTATTCTACATAATATGTACATAAAATATACATCCATAAAATGCATCAAAGAGTGATAATCGGTAAGGGGCTAATATTCATATTCGAAGAATTTTCTAATTTCATTCTCAAATGTTTTAGATTTTAGAATGTACCTATGTCTAAGTTACACCAACCAAATTTTTACTTATATTAAAAATCTGATGGTGTATATAGGCGGCATAGGCGAATGGTGATTAATAGGGAAAAAAATATAAGAAAATTTTTGTAGACAATTTCATGATCTGCAACTTTTGTCTGACCTATTTTTATGATAACACCGTTTACGAGAAAAATGAAAAAAACTGATATTTTTGACCTATGACCTTGAATATTTTTTTAGCAGAGGTAGGAGCGGTGGGGATTTTTGATATTTCATTTGTATTAGTGTACTGACCTGTATCAATTTTCAGCTTTATGCGAATTATTGCAAACATACCACCATTTTTTTGTCTATTTTGACCGGACTATTAAGAGAATTATTATGCTTAAAATGAAAATGGTAATTAAGCAAAAATTTAAGTATCAACATAAAAGTTTATTTACCGATATGTTCTGTAGTCTATTGAAGTTTAGAATAAATCTAAATATACGTCTTTCAAATATAAACAATGTAAGGAAACAAAATGCCGTGAAAACTTTTTGATTTTCCTTTCAGCCGTTTGTAATAGTGTCAAAAAATAAGAATTTTTTCATATAAAAAAATGCATAACACGTTGCAGGCTTCATTGGGTTATACTTTCTATTTATTTAAGTATCGTCATAAAATTTCTCCCATCGTGAAAATATAATCTATATGCAAATGTTGTCAGTTTGTTCCTTTAGTTGTAAAACAGTATAATCTCTTGCTCCAGGTGATCCTGTTAGGTAGACTTTATAGTAGAGAATAACGCCAACATGTATAGCTCTATATACCTGGAGGTATATCTCACTATTCCAGAGAACCTGGTCCCAATCCTATTCCTATAACTACTACAGTTTCATATCGATAGAAATAGGTAAGGTACATAATATGCTATAGAAAATAGATATTAACACACTAACAGATTCTATTTCTATTATCGCAATATTGACCAAATCACTATTTTAAAATAACAGGTTCGAATTTATTTGCATGATTTTTGGCACAAGAAACTAATTACTTTAGTATTTTTTATGAAACAAAAATTATTGTTAACCCGTTGTTTTAATAGAGAACTAGGATCCACTTAACTTTCAGGCTTTTTCTGTCATGTACAATGAAAATCAAATATAAAGTATAAACAAAAATTGACTAATTTTATTATAGTAGTTCATACATCAATATTACTGAAAGTAAGTCACGTTATGCTATATCGAGCGCCAGATAATTTTAAGTGACACGAGACATAATATCATTCGCCCTGAGATATACCTACACTATATTTTTTTTCATACCCCCTATAAAAGAGTTGCTTTGCATGTATGTACGCAGACAACTAAAGTGATCAATTATGCCTTAGTGCTGCAATGAAAAACGAAAGTAGGTGATTTAACCAATTCAAGAAAAATTATCATAAACTATCTATGAGCTAACATTAGACGTATGTAATATATGAGGAAAATGGTGGACGCGAATAGTAGTTTTCACAAACTACCTGTAAGAAATGAAGATTTCTCTGCAATTGAATTGTATAAAATGTTAAAAAAATTCTAAAGGGCAGCTTTTTTTATAGGTAATATGACCAAAATTACCAAATACGCCTCGTTTGCAGTTACAATCTGTGGCTGTCAAAACTCGTGATTACTCGTTTTTACATTATGTCACTAGCCGTAACTAATAAACCCCATTACGTATAACTAAATCTGCAATATACTATTCTGCACGTACCTGCTATAAAATAGCTGGTTTTCATTTTATTTTCAAAATTTTTGACATTTCACTTTTAGCTAGCTTCACTTTTAGTATGCTTTACTTTTAATATTCGTCGGATGTACTAAATTACTATGGAATTGATATAGCAACGGCTACTTTTTTCATTACACCACTAGTGCGTTTCGGGTCACTTTACATGTATGTATGCATGTAAAGCAGTTATTTTATAGGGGGAATTGCAAAAATTTTGTGCACAACCCCTACAAAAAAACTACTTTCAATAACTGTATAGTAGTCGTAAAATAATCCATTTAATACTAGTGCTCTAAAGTAAAACAAAAAGATGCAGTGATCTAACCAATTCAATAGTAATTTGCATATATGATCATTCAGTGATCATTAACAATATAAAGACGACCCATATAGTAAAAAAGGCGGTGACACTAGATCAGTAGTGGCAGACTGATTTTTCTAAAGGGCCGTTTTAAGATTTAAGGTATGTTAGCGGGCTAGACTCTAAATAAAAACTAAAACACATACTAAATTAAAATCTTTATTTACGTATTTAGTTTAAATCCATTTTCATATAAAGGTAATACAAGGGTAAATTATCTTGAGCTTGAGGATTCAGAAACTTGAGGTCTCTTGTTTTTGATAATAAGCTCATTGATGTCAGTTGTCCAAAATCCTCACTGGATAAATTCTGGTCGCGGGCCGTAGTGAGATGGCTTGAGGGTCGGATGCGGCCCGCGGGCCGTATCTTTGACATCACTGAACTAGAGCTTCAGAGATATGTTAAAAAAATATTGAAAGATGCTAATACATAAAGCTTGGAGGACGTCCACGCTTCCCCTTCCAGTTGCCTTTGAAAATATTAATAACGATAATTACATGTCGGGAAATATTACATCTAAGAAAAAAGTCACTTAAGAACCTTTATTGTAATTTTAAAGACCTATCCAACGATACCCCATGAATTAAAGTGCACGAGAATAAACATTTTCATCCGTTGCATGCATATTTTTTCTGTAATTTCATTACGTAGTTTCACATTTATACCTGTCTGTAAGATTTCATCCGAATCGATGAAAAGATTGCGGAGTTCTAAGGCTGTGCTATACGAACAGATCGACGGACAGACGGATGAATATGATGAAGTTATAACGGTTGCGTGAAAATCTTTCATGAGTTGGAAGGATAAAACAAAATCAAAATGAAAGATTTTCACTTTTTGTTCAATTTTGTGTTTAGTTAGCAGCTGGTTGGTGACCTATTTTTATATGGAAACGAACAAAAAGTGAAAATCTTTCATATTATTTTCTTTTATCCTTCTAATCCATGAAAGATTTTTACGGAATTGTTATAATTTCATCATGTCCGTCCGATTCGGATAAAATTTTACAGGCAGCTAGGTATCTTATGTCAACCGCCATACATAGAACTGCGGAATGAAAATTTTTGTTTTCGCGCATCTCATTCCATGGGTTATCGTTGGATAGATCTTTAAAAATGCAATAAAAGTTCTCAAGTGACTTTTTTTCTTACTCGAATATTTCCCGAGATTAAGCCTCTAATATCGTTAAAAATATTTTCAAGCGCGGCTGGCAAGGGGAAGCGCGGAGATATATCTGCCAACAATTCGCGTATTGGCAACACAAAGTCATATTTTTCAATAAAAACATTTTTTTTCTTCTAACATACCACTGAGGCTTTAGTGTCATCGTCTCTTGAACTAACATTAGATGTAATTATTGTCATAAACAACCAAATGGATGTGAAGTTGGAACTGTTACAAATATTAGAAATTGTATATAATGTGAAAATCAGGTATTTTGTAGAGGAATATGTGCAAAAAATGTAGTATCTATCTCGACAATAATGATTGTATGATTCGTTTTAACATATTGTCACTAGTTCGTAATAACATCATTTACGTTCTAGATACACACATTAATATTGAATAACAAAATAAAATGCTCATTTTTAGATTTTTCTTTCAGTGAATCAAAAATAATATTGACCTATCTGGATTATTATAAACCGAATTAAAAAACACGCATTTCGGCTCACCTACGAGTATATTACCTAACTAGATAAAAAACACGCGATTTCTCCGAAATAAATTATCTAGATCATTGTTTTGTAAATATTTAGAAAAGTAACAATGTTTATAATTAATGTCATTTATGGACATTTATGAGTATTTTTTTTTAATATTTAGAATAAATTTAAAATATACTGTAATACCCGTTAAAAAAACTATCAAAAATTGCCTATTTCAGGAATTAAATTCCAACAATAAATGTCTATGTTTTATAATGAAAAATACATTTGAAAATTTGACGGCTATCAAAATTCAATATAATGATATATTAATATTTTATGAAATAGACCTATATTGTGAATGCTTATTTTTCAAATATACATTTTTAAAAAATACCCATATGTTTATTACTTATATGTATTAATAGTAAAAATAAACCGAAAAACTTTTATTAAGAGTATTCGTCCCTACAAATACCCCCTGCACCCTTCATCTCAAATCTTTTCCCCTCGCCTAAAAACGGTTCGCGCTCTCCCGACGCTATTTTTAAAGCTAGAGGGTTCTGGTAAACGCCAAATGAAAGACAAAGAATCAGACTACAGATCCTTCAGGCGAATTTTTTGGAAAAAAATTCCTGAAAAAACTTACAACCTTTTGAAAAAAATAATAAGTTACGTAATATTTCACACGTAGGCGAAACTGTTTTTCAAAAAAAGGATCTGTAGACTGATTCTTTGTCTTTCATTTGGCGTTTACCAGAACCCTCTAGCTTTTAAAATAGCGTCGGGAGAGCGCGAACCGTTTTTAGGCGAGAGGAAAAGATTTGAGATGAAGGGTGCAGGGGGTGTTTGCAGGGACTAATACTCTTAAATTGCAAACTTAACAAAATTTCGAGCAAAATAAAAAATGATAAATGTGCTTTTTTGTTCAGAATTTGATTATATATTGCATTCAAAAGTGAAAATCTATCAATTTTTTTAATTCCATTTGTGCTTGAACCGATAAAATAGAGTTATATGATAGCTTTGGCTGCTGAAAATTTATAAGTAATAACTATTATAAAACTTTTGAAAAGAAAAAATATGGGAGAACTTTAAAATAAAAAAGAAAGAAAACACGGTAAGTGATGTATCTATAAGAAAAGGAAATGTTACTGTTTATTTTTATTACAAAGTTTGAAGCCCATGTACTACGTTGCCATTGTGTATTATTATTTTAAAATATTCAAACTTCTTTTATATTAGAAAGAAACTATAATTTTACATTTAACTAAGTATCGCATCGAGCATTAAAACAAAAGAACATTTTTTAAGTTTTAAAACAAACAATTTGTTTCAAAAGTGTTTTAACACACAGACACAAAACGAGGGGAGACATGAAATAATTATCACAAATATAACTTAGCCATTAGATATCCAACTTAGATAAGAAAGTTGTCCGTTATTATTGAAAGTAAACCTACAAAATACATATTTTTATGTTTTTGATGTTGATTTCTTAAAGCATGATCAGAAAAGAAGTAAGTAGAGAAGTTTTAATAAAAATCCAAAAATACAGGTTATCCCACGACATGACTGCCATAGCCTGGGACTGTGTTGCTGGGGTGATTTCAAGTCACAATTAATGTCTAATGAACATAATACTCGGAACGCTATCCGAACTGAGCAAGAAGCATTTGAAATTTTATATAAGTAAGCCCACTAATGCAAGTATTAGGTTCGGCTGTTGGTTTTGTTATTATTAAAAAGACCAGGTGGCTGTGAATCACCATTAGTATTTATTCGTGCTGATCCTGAGACTCTTCGCAGAGCTACCACTTCAATTCTAAGAAGAGCTAGACTGTGTATACAGCAACTGGGTGGACATTTTGAGCAACTAATTCAATAAGGTGATTTCTTTTTAAATGGTTTTTAAATTAGTAGGGAATTCCTACTACTACTTATCTGAAATTTCAAATGCTTCTAGCTCAGTTAAGATAGCGTTCCTGGTATATGTTCATTAGACATTTTTGAAATCACCCCAGCAACACAGTCTCAGGCTATGGCAGTCACGTCGTAGGACATCCTGTATAGAAACATTCAAATACCTACTACTTTATTAAAATTACATTTTCAAAAATTTGTCATCTACCGATTACTGTCACTCCCCGCTTTACGAGTTGTCGCTTGAAGGACTCTCGGGTTTATAAGCTCTTTTTTCAAGTATCAACAAAATCGAAAATTTTGGTATTATTGAACTAAATAAAGAAAAAATAACACAACTGTTTGCTGAGAAAGAATTAAACCAAAATCAAATGTAGGTATGTTACTTGTATATCATATAAAGAAAGTATTTATCAAAACGGCAATTTTAATATGACATTGCAAAAACGAATTTGAAATTTATTTCGTCTAAACATTGCATGTTTAATTTCTGAATTACTATGTGTCTAATTTTCTTTACTACCAAAATCCATTATCAAATAACACACTAATGGAAATACAATTCTCACTGACATCTAATAAAATAGTTATTAACTACATATGAATTCATGCACCTGTTCATATTATATTCACAAAATTGTAAATTAAAAAAATAAAGCTTCCATATATTAAATTCTCCGATAGTATATTTTATGCTGCGATATTATTTGAATTTCTGGAATGAAAGTAGTGTTCTGTTTTGAAATATATTGTATTTTTTTATATCATCATTATATTGTACAAGATCTTATTTTATTCGAAAGATTGACTTTAAAATTTTAAATTCATTAATTATGCATACATTTCAAAAGAAATAAAGTTTTAAGTTAACAAATTTAAATTTTTTTTAATAATTAAATTATTAGTTTATGATAAAATTTTGCAATCAAAGCCTTACTTTGGAGTCGCAAGAAAACTTCGTAGCTCACATTCGACCCCCCCCCCGCTTATAGCTCAAAGTGACCTTTTACCGAACCCCTCCCCCATCCTTCTAAAGGATCACGTGGTTTATAGAAGGCCTCAAGTAGGACAATATTAATTAATAGTTATAAGTTTTAACATATTATAACGACCTAGTGTGTGTGTTTGTAGATAGAGTGTAAATTACAGACATTCGACAGTTTGGCCAAGAATAATAATTTTTGTTAAAGTTCACTTTAAGTCCTGTTTAAAATTAGTTATTAGTATTATAACTCATTAAAATAGCATGTTCTTTTTTATGCTTGAGTCACAAGGCCAAGCCCTGCCGACAAAGTATATATATACCTATATATATATATATTTTCTCATGCATGCGAAGTACTGTTGTTCTGTAGTGTTTTGCTGTTAATTTAAATTTTAACCTCTTAAATACACCCCTTAAAGTAAATATAAATTATAGTCACCAATTTGGAATATTTACAAAACTAATGTTTTTCTTAATTAAAAGCAAAAACCTCGAAAATATCATTTTTGTTATATATCATTTGATAAAAACTATCCTCGATTTTTGAAAATTTAATTGCAATTATATTTAAATAAAATAGTTTAAATAGATATTTTTACATGTACTAGTGCTGCAATTAAAACAAAAGTCGTCGTGCTAACAGATTCAACAGTAATTTTTATAAACTACCTTAAACCTAGTACTCGAAGTAAGAAGGCCGCTGTTTTATAGGAGTATGTCAAAAAATATCATATGTCCTTCGGGTACCCGCTTTAACATAATGTCACTCACTCGGAAATAATATACCAAAAAATACGGTACGGTCTAATAAATGTCTGTAATGTTCCTAATAAACAAAAAAAAATAATATTTGTATTGCAATACTCTTTCAAAGATTTAATATTTGAGGTTGAGATATTTAATGAGAAAATTAATCTATAGTTGAACGGCGACTTTTTATAAGTATCTAACACGGTACCATCAGCTGCGCTTCGTGGTTTTCATTTGATTCCGCGCAATTTGTAAAAAGCCAGGGTTCAACCGCTAATGGCTCTTCAGTCTATTTGTAAATTCTATACACTGAAAGTTCGGTCTTAATTTCTCATGATGGCGAGCTGACAGTATCCACTCCCACAAAACTGCATGCATATATAACATGTCTAATATAAAATGATAAAAATAAATAGTTTTTTATAACATGTTAATATTTGTCGAGTTTGAGTATCTATTAGTACCTACTTCATAACAATCTGCCAGATGTGTCCAAAGTTAAGTGTAATTGCTAACTTAGAGTTCAAACTTCAGTTAAATGTACATTTTTGTAGTGTTTTTTACGTACATTGTCAGTTAATCACAAAACTATTTTTTATTCGATATTTTCAAAGTAATTAACTAATTTTTCTACTGATTTCGTTTTATGTTATTTATATGAGAAAATAAACATAGACCAAAAAAAATATAGGACATAAGGAAAAAAATAAAAAATGCATTTTATACAATTTTTCTTAAAAACTGTAGCGACTTTTAACGAACTCTGTTATTTCTATTTCTATTATTTTTATTATTTCAGAACAAAAGAAGAGCTGACTTTTCTTTTCAAAGTATTTACTAAACTACAAGATTTAGGGAAATAAACATTTTTTGAGACTAGGTATCTTATAAAAACGAGAATTAAAAAAATACCATCGTAATGCAAGAAGCAAAGTTGTAGTGCATACTAGTGCAAGCTCCCATGACAAAAAAATTACCCCAAAGAACACCTCAAAATTAAAAAGTGAAAATGGCTGAAAACATGTCAGAAACATGTTACGCCCGCCAGACTAGTAAAAATTTGTTAATTGTTATTTTTTATGAATTTAAAAAAAAACATGATTTTACTTCCCAAAACACCTGCTTGAAATTTATACAATTTTTAGTAAATAATGTACCATTTTTGAAAAAATTTGTCTGGCTGACAATTTTTGTTAATAAATTTGTCAGACTTCATTTGTTATAAATTATTTTTTTTATGAAAATACATTTCATAACACCTCCTTGAATTTTTTTTTTAAATAAAGTTTAAGATCTCTTCTATCTAATACAACTTGTCTGACTGACTATTTTTGTTAATAAATTGGTCAGACTTCATTTGTTATAATTTTTTTTTTTTATGAAGTCTGTCATTGTAAAAAACATTTTTTCGCTGACAGACCAATTTTTATGCATAAAATAGATGTCAAACCTTCTTTCAGAAAAAAATTAAGGTGGTGTTTTGACACGGCCCTTGTAAAAGCTGATTTGTTTATGAAAAACGCTGTCACGGTGCTTAAAAATTGAATCTGGCATGGTAAAAAACAATATCTTGATGAAAAATGTATTAAAGTACATATATAAAAGGGATCTACCGTATTAATTTAGAATAAAAATTTTTTTTTCTAGTTAGCAACGATTATACCATATTTTTTCATTAATGCGACCACATTTTTTTATGAAAAAATATGGTATAATCGTTGCTAACTAGAAAAAAAATTTTTTTTATTCTGTCTGTCGGCGAAAAAATGTTTTTTACTATGACAGACTTCATAAAAAACAATTTATAACAAATGAAGTCTGACCAATTTATTAACAAAAATTGTCAGCCAGAAATTTTTTTTCAAAAATGGTACATTATTTACTACAAATTGTATAAATTTCAAGCAGGTGTTTTGGAAAGTAAAATCTTGTTTTTTTTTTTTTTAATTCAAAAGTTCATAAAAAATAACAATTAACAAATTTTTACTAGTCTGGCGGACGTAACATGTTTCTGACATGCTTTTCAGCCATTTTCACTTTGTAATTTTGAGGTGTTCTTTGGGGTAACTTTTTCTGTCATGGGAGCTTAATCTATACCTTTTTTGTGCACTCACATATTTCCCCAAGACAATATAGGATTCCTTCCTATTTACATGTTCAACATCCTACCAAAATTTAGTTTCGATTCGATCAGCCGTTTGACCGGTATCGTTCTGACCTTAAGCTTGAAACTTAAATTTCATGCAAAAATTGGTAAAGGTAAACAAAACTTCTGAAAACAATAACCTCGGAAAACCCACAAGATAACAAATCAAAAGACTGACGTCCCATTACTACATTTCATTATGTAGCTATTATGATGAAGCGGAGTAGAATGTTTCATATACAAATTCCCTAAAGAAAGTATATGACTAAGAACGAGATAACAGTAACAGTTACTTGTTATGCTTGTAGTTAGAAATCCAGTTCATATCCAAATTAAAAATTTTAATTAATTAAATTTGATTCGATTCTTATCCCCAGTTTGTTTCTCTGGGAAAATTTAAAAATATAAATGAATTCATTTCAATGCCTCAAATTGCCCTGGCAATAATCGAATCTTGTTCTTAGTCATAATATACTTTCTTTAGGGAATTTGTAGGTGGAACACTCTACTCCGTTTCATCATAATAGGTACATAATAAAAAGTAGTAGTAGTCAGTTTGTTGTTTTGTTTTCTTGTAGGATTTCCGAGATTATTGTTTTTCTGGCTGCACCAATATTTGTATGTTTCGTTTTCAAGTTTAAAGTCAGTACAATAGCGGACAAATCACTCAAAATAATAGAGTTCTGAGCTATGGAAGTATGTCCGCTGTTAAGAGATATGTATTTCGGTTACCTACTGTTTTGCGCATAGTTTTAACTGAAAGCTGCAGTTAATAGCCAAAATATTACAGTCTTGCTTCACAGAGCTGTGCCTCGCTCGATCTAGTCAACAGTAGAGGAGTCTTCGGCTTTACCATATTGCAGTACCACTTAAAAACACAATTGTTATATAGACATTGATTTTTTTTTGGCCAAAAACTTTTGTGGGGTGCGGACAACAACTGATCAAAGTTTCATCGTAATCGTATGAATGATATAGGAAAGCATAGATATCAAACAAACGAATAGACAGACGACCTGACCAAAACTATGGCACTAAAGCCCGACTGTTTTGTAAATTGAGTTCCAAACCGGATCAGGATCTTTCGTACGTCAGAGAATTTAGAGTCGTACATGGATCAACCGAGACAAGACCGATTAGGATTTAGTTTCAAACTGATGGTGTCTGAATGTCTTTGAATCTCAAATTGCAAAGCAGTCGGCCCGTGGAGGAGGAGCTAAATTTACTTACCTATTTTGTAAGTATTCCTAAAAATTATGAAAAAAAGTTCAAAATTTCTTATTATATTTATATAGGTAATAAAAGAAGTTTGGTTTCGTGACTTGTTTATTACATAATTGTCTGTTAATGCTGCGTTCGTTCTGTACAAACCAGCTCGTGTGAGAAACAGTTCACGCAATCCTGTAAA
Source organism: Xanthostigma xanthostigma (assembly GCA_963575645.1). Classification (NCBI taxonomy): domain Eukaryota; kingdom Metazoa; phylum Arthropoda; class Insecta; order Raphidioptera; family Raphidiidae; genus Xanthostigma; species Xanthostigma xanthostigma. Next base: position 27,965,458 of record OY754471.1, read on the forward strand.
TTTACTTTGCTTACAACTTAACTGTCAAAAGTTTTAGCTAACTATTACTTTTCCATAATAAACCAAGAGTTTTTAATGAAGTTATTAACTTAAGCGCAAATATTACATTTTGCCCTAACTTGTTATTTCATAAAATACATAATTTTGTTTTTCAGAGCACACATGTTCGGTTTCCACAAATCTTTATTATTTGATTGTGATAACAGAAATTCATTTAAACTAATAATAATGAGAAACCTATTTACAGCATTATTGTTTACAACACTGAATTATAGTAATTATTGAATATTAATAATCAATATGGAATATTATCAAACGATTATCGCCATAATATACTTTGCCGGTACAGGGGAATTTATATCTTTTCTTATACAGGTGACCGGTAATTGCTCGTATTCCTCTCGGGAGAAGAAACTATGACTTATTTGGAATGATTTAACCTCTATTACGTGGGGGTCGGAAAGGCGTCATTTTCGATAAAATCTACTTCGATTTTATTTTTACAAAAATTCAGATTTTGGGAGTTAAAAATAAAAAAAAATGTATTACTTTTTGGTCTGAATTTTTCCATAATCTGATAGCTTACTAATTGGCCAGCCTTCCTAAAGCTACAAACCATGAAATTGACTGTTAGATTTTATGTTGTGTGTTAAAACTTAAACAATAAATAAAAAAAAAATTAAATTCTTCATTATCATAAAAGAAAATCACGCATTTCCGTCCCCCAAGTATAGAGGTTAAATCATTTCAAATTAGTCATAACTTCTCCCGACAGGAATATGAGCAATTACCGGTCACCTATATATAAGTCGTCTAAAAAATTATGACAATAATCGTTTGATATTATAAACGTTATTCACTACTTAGAGAATTAAAAGTTGTGATAATGAATCTAAACACATTGATTATCAATATTTAATAATTAATATAATTCATTGTCATAAAAAATAATTTGTATATTTTATAGATTCTTAAGACCCAAAGTATAAACATTGTAAACATTTCTACAAAAGATATTGTTTTCGAATTTAAAATTTAATGATATGCAAATTATTAGAAAAAGTCATAAAAAAATATTGTTATCTTAGCTAGACAAATACCAGATACAATCAGACAATCAGTACGGATTTACACATGGACGCGACACAAACGATGCATTAGTTAGCGTTGCTCAAAATAATATAGTAACAGACGTAGAGAGTGACAAAAAAGTGTTGCTATTTTCTTAGATCTTGCTGAAGGCTTGAAGCATAAAATCCTTCTCTAGAAAATAACCAATATAATATTTTCAGTTGATTTGAAAGTTACCACTCTGATAGAACACATAAGGTCAGATAGGAGTCAGTATGGAGCGGGGTTTGAACTGTCGATTCGGTGTTCCACAGGAATCACTACTATAACCATTACTTTTTTTAATATACCCAAATGACCTGTTTAAGATGGAAAACGGGGGTTCGATCTTATCATATGCTGATGACGCAGTCTTGTACTTCTCAAGTGATAGGTGGGCCAAAAAGGTAACTAAAGCTGATATCGGCATGATCAGAGTATATAAATGGCTAAACAATAAACCTTCTCATGCTCAGTTGCAGAAAGCGTTGTCAGAAAATCTGATTTGACAATGACCTTAGATTGTGAACATACATATTTCGCCATATGAAAAGCATTGTAGAGTTTTAAATCGATACTACTCGAAAAATGATTAAACGATCGAAACAATATTTTTCTTAAATTGTGTATCCACGTATTTAGCATCATTTTTTTTGTGCAGTTTCCACCTCGAAACAACGTTTTTCTTTGCATTTGGATCAAAATTTAGCTTGAAAAGCGATCTTTTTCTATGTAGAACAATCATTTGTTTGTGATGTGAGTACAATCTAATGTTCTAAATGACAGGGAGTTTGAATACGACATTAGACTGCTCCCGATGTATGAAAACTGTAATTATGTGATCACAATCTAAGGGTATTGTCAAATCAAATTTTCTGATAACCCAGCATTAATAAAGAAAAATTCAACTAGATGACATTCACTGTCACCATTGTAGGACAACCGAATAACCCATTATTGAGACTTACCACGCTGTGACTGTATTTACTGAAGAAAGTTGACAGCATGAAATATTTGGGACTGACTACGGATTATAGACTAAAACGGACGACGCATGTATATAGAACTTGACTAACAGATTACGAAAATTAATTTACGTATTTTGACTGTAGACGATTAATACCCAAACGAACCAATTATCCACCACGCTTTATGTCAGTCCTTGCTTACGTATGGGATAGCTGCTTCGGGAGGTGCTTTCAAAAGAAATCGTTCTTCACTCTAAACCGTCCAGAACTTCCTACTTCCGCATAATCCTAAAGAAACCGCGTTTGTACCTGCAACCATGCAACTGTATCAAAATGCCAGTATTAAATATATTATATTAACCACTTGTACCTACAGTCCATTCTAATTCTATTTCACCAACAACCTTCCTTACTACTTATTCCCGACTTCTGTGAATCTAGGCACAGTATGCTATAAAATATCTCAGTCTCAAAAGTGAACCAAAACTACCTCTGAAAATTAAAAACAACATATACAAAAGACACACACATCCTTCCACACACACAAACCCCACCCACATACACGTATATAACAAACTAGCGGTCCCGTCCGGTTTCACCCGGGTGCAAAAGAACGAATGGGGAAGGGAGGGACATAAGTACGCACATTCATCTTAGTTTACCGAGATGAATGTTGTGTCTAAATTTCATGATGATCGGAGTTACCATTCAAAAGTTTTCAGTCGATAAAAAGCAGTATTTATACTTTTTTTAAGAAATAAATTTCTTTTAAATCAATAATTACTGTAATTAATAAAATATAATAAATATTTAATTGAAACCACTGTAGGATAATTATTTTTATGTATAGGTACCTATTAGTTACAACAGTTTTCACATGAGTTATTAATTAGATTTATTTGATTTTAATTAGTCATAAATAAAATTAAAATAAATTTAAATGTAATCCTTAGAAAAAAGTAATGTAGAAAATAAAAAAAAATTAAAAATATATTTGACCGACGCGAGGCTCGAACCCATGACTCTGATATTAACAGGCGCATGCTCTACCGACTAAGCCGGCCGGGCTTGTGAACGTGCAACGCTAAAATTGGTATATTGGCATTTCACCTGAATAGAAGCTTATTTTTGAGATACATTTTTCATTGATGCTCCGCTCCTATTGATCGTAGCGTGTTATTATATAGCCTATAGCCTTCCTCAATAAATGGGCTGACAGTTTTTTTTTTTCAATTTGAACCATTAGTTCCTAAAATTAGCGCGTTCAACCAAACAAACAAGCAAACTCTTCAGCTTTATATATTAGTATAGATTATAATAAATAATTTTTAGAAAATTTCTTGGGCACAATAGATTTGTAGAATGCAGTGTGATTAATTAAAAAACATTTTATTTGCCAACGTTTCGACTAAATCTAGTCTTTCTCAAGGCTCTGTAATTAAAATAAATTTGTTCAAAAGATATACAAAGTTAACATATCATGTAGCTAATTTCTTACCCACCTAAAATACATTTAAACACTAAAGTCAATTTTAAAATCATAAAATATAATATGGAACATACAAATTCAATAATTAATGTAATTAACAAAAATATTTCAGTTTTATTTTAATTAATTTTATCACATGTCACTTAAAAATTATTATTGTTTCGTTCGATCGTTCGTTTTTTGTTTTTTGTTCGAACGAAACAATAATAATTTTTAAGTGACATGTGTTAAAATTAATTAAAATAAAATAGCAAATCTTTGTTAATTACATTAATTAATTATTGAATTTGTATGTTTCATATTATATTTTATAATTTTAAAATTGACTTTACTGTTTAAATGTATTTTTGGAGGGTAAGAAATTAGCTACATGATATGTTAACTTTGTATATGTTTTTGAACAAATTTATTTTAATTACAGAGCCTTGAGAAAGACTAGATTTAGTCGAAACGTTGGCAAATAAAATGTTTTTTAATTAATCACACTGCATTCTACAAGTCTATTGTGCCCAAGAAATTTTCTAAATATAAAATTGTATAGACAGATTGCTTAAATTATAACATAAACAATTGTAGATATATACAAATCTTTGATTAACGTCTGATTGGAACTCTTCAATAAATAAAATTTATTTATTGAATTGTAGATATAATCTGCTAGTTTTAAGTATAGGTAAGTAGTATAGTATACTATTATGTCCGCACATGTTAATGTACTTTAGCTGTTACTCTAGCACTGGTCTTCCAAGTTGGGCAGGAAATCCTTAAGCAGTGTAATGCAGATTTTAACACATGAATTTGAAGGAAGAGAAAAATATTAATTAATTATTATTCTAGCGAATAGTGAAATGTATCTTACTCAAATATATAAAGAAGGAAAGAGCTGGTAGATTATAGACGTTCGACAACTGAAGTGTGTTAGAAATATATATTTCAAGCATGTTATTAAAAACTAAATCATTAAACCGAACAAATGTTAACATTTCTTAAACTAATAAAATTATCACTTTAGACATATTTCAATATTTATTTTGTAAACGGAAAATGCATATTTTTCGTGTTTTGTCAGATAATGAAACCATAATACACAAAATTCTTTATAATTCATTGTTGCTATTTTTCATCATTCTTAAAATCTCAACTAGAAATCTCTAGTTTTGACGTATAATTGTAAACAAGCAAATAATACTGATTAATATTATTATTATGATTAATATCATTATCAATATTAGTGTTTATCAAATGAACATTTACTTAGAAATCAATTAGATACATTTTTTCAGGAATTGCACGTCAGATTTAGATTTTAACTATCAAATAAATACGTAGAAGATACGTAATTGCAAATATTTGTGAGATTAAAATCTTTACTAATTATATTTACTTTGTTTATTTTTTAACGCAACTTTATAATTTACATTCAATATGTCGAGAATTTATTTTTAACCAATTATCGGTAGACGATTACCATCTCAACAATGCAATTTTCAAGTGTAAATACAATTTTTTTTCAAAGAATTTATAAGAAGTGTGATATGCAACTTTAATGCAATATCTGACTAATTTTTTTTGTCTTTGTAGAGATCTAAAATCTAATGTAATAATATAAACGTGAGAATAATCTGTAACAGTAAATACATTATTAATTATTATTAATAGGTGGGTTTGGTATCAAGCTCCAGTTTAAAAAGCTTTGACATTGTTGACACTATTGCGTTTGTTATAGAAAAGTATAACTATAAAACTATATACCTATGTTTATACTTTTCAGTGTAAACACAGTTCTACACTACACTGATTAAATTAAATGGTAACTTTGCAATCACATTTTGATTTATAGACATAAAAATACAGAACTTATACCATAAATTACAAATACATAGTACCTACCTAAAGCTGGAAATATTGATTAAAATATTGAAAAAAGTCTGACTGTGAAATTAAGCAAAATATTTTTAGATGTATTCTAATACATTTTCAAACACATTGGCAAGATATACTCATTTCCATGAATTTATATTTTAAAAATTACGTAGAATATTCTTACTGACTGCGTTTTGTATTATGGTTTCAAACTAAATTTAAAGTGTAGATTACTTTTCGAATTAAGTAACCGTTTCTGTCGGAATCGATCATAATTTGCGGGAGTACATGACCAAATGTGACTTTATAATATATCACTGTACTAGGTATCTCAACTTTTTGTACTGCAAATAAGTTCGTTCCAGAAAGAGATGACTACGTACGTATGTACACACGCAACACATAACTTTTAAAAATAGCGCAAAAAGGTTGCAGTGAACAAAAAAAATGTTACAAATTTTGATTTCTATTTTCGGACCCATTACATGCATATAGTATACTGGGAACTTAATAAGTGTACACGCTGACGTCTCAGAAAAACTGTTCGGAATGAATAAAGACATGTTAACTACGTAGAACTATGCTTTGATCCTTGCCTTGCCCGTTCCAAAGGAGACGACGACGGCAGCTGCCCCACAGTGCCTCCAAACGAACACACCATAGCGTTGGTATAGGTCGGTCGGCTAGCATTGCTGCACACATTATATGTGGTGCTACTAATTGAAAGACACGGCTATACATCTTAGCGAGATATATGGCCTTTTATATAGCTTTTGTACTACTTTATTCGCTCAGCCAGAGTTAACTGGATCTGTTTAGTGTAGTCAGTTGAGTAGTAAAATAGTCAATTTGTAGGTTTTCTTTCTTATACGTCTGGGTGTGTACAGACTGTTTTTAAACAAAAAGAACATTCAGTTATTAATCAATGTGAATTTACAATGGCCTACAATTGAAGCTATGTGGAATAAACAATATAATATTTAATATCAACTCTTGCATGCTGTAAAAAATACGAATACAATATTATGCTTTATATATAAAGAAAATTAATATCCAGTTATGGTATCACGAATCTGGAACTTTCGGGTTTGAGTCCCGACAGTGGCATTGCGTATATATTTCTTTCTGATAATGCATTGTAACTTTATGATAACAACGTGTGTTTACTAACTTGTAATTTGCTGATTATGACGAACTATTCATAGATTTGGCGTTGCGTGATTTATTATAGGTCTGTTCCAAGTAGTCAAAAAACGGTAACAGAACCGTCATCGAAACTGTTTACAGCGATTTTTGAGCCAGTGCGCAAGATAGTCTTGCGCAGTAACAAGACTGCGACGGTTCTGTTACCGTTCTCTGCTGCTTGGAACAAACCTTATGCTTCCGGCTTTCCGTGTGATGTATGAAAGTATAAGATTCTACTCGGCTTTGTTACATAAAATATGAATTTATTATTACAAACTCATAGCAAAGAATTCTTTTTCATATTTTAAAATATAAAACTTATGTTTCTTCCAAACACGATGACGATCATTTAGATAGACCTATTTTATTTGACGAATCGATGTACTTATACAAAAATTTTGGTTGAAACATAAGTATTATTAGTGCTCCCCACTTATGTGTTCTCTAGCCAAATTTTAGCTCTGCAGTTATAAAGAAATAAACAGGCGTCAAAATTTTTCAATCCTGATTTCTTAGGCTTTCAAATTTTTTCTAACAATTATTTTTAATACAATAAAAGATTTATGAAAATAAAATGTGGAAAATGTATCTGCGGTTAACGTGGGACTCGAACCCACGACACCGCAAATTGGAGAATCGTGCTCCACCTCAAAGTTAGCATTGTACAACTTAAACCTATTGCTTGATATTACTATACACCAGTGCAACATTCATTCCGAAAGAATTACTATAGTGTCAAGCTAATTGTTTATAACAATATCGATTGCGTTAGAATTTTTTAATTCTGATAATTTTCGTTCATTTTGCGCCTTATTCTCAATGTTCATGATTTTTTCCATATTTCTCTGAGTGATTCTTTAGGTGATAAACGTGAAGGATAACAATAATTATTAATCCTTTTTCCGAAAATGTTTAAAAAAAAATGCATCATATATATCGTTGTTATGGTGTTTAAGGTTTCATTTGACATCCTGCATGATGCTTTTACAAATTTATTTTTTCATTTCCCAATTCACTTCCTGAAATTAGCCCCCAGAATCAAAATTCAACTTTTTATACTTCACGTCTGTAACTGAGTCACCACACTATCCCGGTGCGAAATTTTAAGTTCCTAGAGTTCTACATATTATTAGACCGCCTGTGTATGTCTCCTTGTAAACGTTTGACATCGCTTCAAAGTTTTCAGGATTATGCTTTATACGGAGGTATAAAATTAAGTCAGTTCGTAGTTTTATTGCTATGTAATCGTCATGGTTGCGCTTATTGCGTCAGATCCTCTATTATTTCTTATCTCCTTAAAACAAATGCACTCCAGCACCATGTATTTATCATATTTTACCTCGCTAAGTGTTTCAGCTTTAATGATAATATAATTATATGCAAAGTCTAATTATATGTACAATTCCGGTAATCTATGAATAACAAATGTTTTAAAAAAAAAATTTAATTAGGTACCTCAGATGAAACTTACAATTCGTAAATTTAGTCCTAATACAAATTATTCTTTACACATTTGAAACTTAATAAACAATTTCACATGAATTTTTTTATTAAGTACTAGCGACTCAGTCTGGCTTCGTCCGAATTTTTGGGTTGCCACCGTTTTTTCGTCGATTTACGTTGCAAAATTGGTCTCCAAAAGATGCGTTTTTATTTTAACAATAATATTTAACCTATGCTAATGCTGAACATTCATTCTAATTATTGGTGAAGTAAATTTTCAAATAGATGCAGTAGTTCCGGAGATTACCCTCTGCATACACACAAACTCACAAAATTCGCACTCTCTCTTTACAATGTTAGTATAGATATTTTCTGTACAAGTAGTTAAAGAGAATATTTGAGGCAAGCGTTTTCAAATAAAGTGTTTATTAATGTAATTATTTAGATTCTAAATTTGTTTTTTATATCTTAACAATAGAATTTTATAAGTAATTGTTTTTTTCCGGGCCGTCGTGTTTCTATTTTTGAATTATTAATTTCCCAGTCCCTTGAGAAGTTATTGTTATGGTTACGAAAACAGAAATTTTTATGATATTTTTCTGTTTCAAAGTCACTACAGTATTTTGTAATTATTTTTGGAAAGAAGTGTGTGTGTGTTTGTGTATGTACGATGCACGTATGCATGTTCGTATACGTACATAGCCAATTTTTATACGAAATCTCGAGAACAAAAAAGTATGTCGACTACGTTATGGTGCCAGTTGACTGCAGATATGACCTGAAAGATTTTTTTTTAAATCGGTCCAATTGTTCTTTTTGTTTAAGCAAAAAGACGTCAAAAAAAGTTTATTTTGAATTTTTTGAAAATGATAACTCGGGTCTAATTGATTAACAACTACTTCGTAGGTACTGATAATAATGTTTGCCAAGAGTATAACTTTTTTTGACAGTTGATAGACAATGACTACTTTATCGAAATGTAAATAGTTTGAGGGTAGAAATATATTTTAATGGCGAAATTTTATAAAGGAAATTAAACCTCTCGTTAGTATATTGACATTTTTAAGTCAAGATTCATTAGCTACTTTATTTCAAGGTAGATATTTAGACAGCCTAAAAAATACAAGGTGTTGAGTAATCCATGCCCCGTATGCGATTTATTGTATCTAAAGAAAGCTATCATATTGTTACTTTATTTAGTAATACTTAAAGGTTAATTACAAATTTGATGCTCTTAAATTCGAATCTGAATGGTTTAATTCGTTCTAAAATTTTATTATAAACTTTATTTTATAACACTAATAAATTCTATAAATATCTAATTGTAAAATGGTAAAAAGAATTTCTATGTTGAACACATGTTTATTATCTCATTTCACGTATTGCTATTAACTTGCACTCATGTTTTACGATAAAAAATAAAATAGAAAATACTTTTTATGATTAGAGCAATTACAGATAAAATCTATCAACAATGTAATTTCACTTCAACAAAGAAATTGAAAAAATCAAATTGTTTCATTAAGTCGTCTAAAAAGCGAAGTAAAAGTAATATAAAAACATTAATTTAATATTTAATGAAGTTCTCATTTTAAAGAACAAACGAAACCAGAAACATTTTCGATATTTTTTGATGATTCATAAATTTATTTCGAATATATTTCATATCAGTCCTATAACGAGTTTTTTCTACCAATATTCACACACCAAAAGAAAGTAAAAAAATGTAATTTACAAACTTCGAAACTAATAACTGCAAACGCTGTAAAAATCTACACGCAGCAAAGGAAGCAAGAAAGAAGAGAAAAGAAACAAATCCTTTAATAAAAAAGCAATTTTTCGATGCGCGCAATGTATAAAGGCAAGTCTACACGATAATGTATTAATACAGTTGTTTGCCTCTGTGTGAGTAAGTTAGTGTAGTATTTTGACTTTACAACGTGACAGAATTAGAGTACCTAGACAAAACATAAACCAAGAACTTTTATTAATAAAAAGAATTATCGATCATATTTTTCAGAAAAATTATAAAATTATAATTCAATAATTAAATAGATGACGTTTCGGTCCGGATTTGGATCTTCTTCAGAAATAATCTAAAAAATATAAAAATTAATTAGTATCTACTTATTTTCTAATAGAATTAAGTTTGAGTTTTTTTTATCAACGAAATATTAATGAAAATATGATAACAATCCGGACCGAAATGTCATCTATTTAATTTATTGAATTAGATATAATTTTATAATTTTTGATATAGTAGTCTGAAAAATTTAGTCGATAATTTTTTTTATTAGAATAGTTCTATTCAGACGTTAATCAAAAATTTGAATAATGTAACTTTTATTAATAATTAAAAGTTTTTTTAAACACCTTCTAATTATTATAATTATTATTAGTTGGATATGGTAGAGAAAATTCTTTTCATCGAAAATAACAATTTTCAGATTTTGTTAAACGAAGTCTGAAATATTCAAAACATTCAAGTATTAAAGTAGTTCTAACTGTATAATATATAAGTTTACTGTTATTAATTTCGAATTTAGAAGAAAAATATAAATAGATGCTAGAGTAAGTAAAAATCTTACAGAAATTAAAATTTTGTAAAAAACTGTTGTTGAACAAAAAAAAGAAAATTCTATAATTTTGTTTTTTAAAATAAAACAATAAGATTTTCATTTTAATATTACGATAAAAACTATTTAAATTGATAATTAAAAAGTGCATTCTGCGGTAGATTTATTCGTAATTCAGGCTGGAGCAAAAACATTCGAATAGTAAGAAGTAAACGAAATCATGATATAGCGACTTGTAGTCGGGTAGAATTAGCTGATTCCTGTCCTAAAAAAAAAGCAATTGCGAACGTCGATTTTAAAATTTTTTTTGTTAGTCAATACGAATATAAGGAGCACCGCACGGTGGTTAAAAAAAATGGCAAAAATCGTCCATATCACTTTTTGGCGATTTACGGGAAAACTATGCATTTGACAAATTAAGTGTAGGGAAATAAAAAATGCGCAATAAAAAGACGAATCGAATGAGTTTTTTGTGAGCTCCGATCGGTCCAGTAGTTTTTTAGTAAATTGCAAAAAACCGCTTTTTTGGGCCATTTTTTCGAAATTCCATAACTTTCGTTCTATTAAATATGAAGACTTGAAACTTTAATAGAATATGTGTTTTATAAGCTTCAATATGCATACAAAATTTCAACAAGATCGATGTTATACTTTTTGAGAAACTTTGAAAAAACCGAAAAAAGGCCCTTCCGAAAAGGGTCCCTGAAAAAGTTTTGGGCCAGCGTAGACCAATTTTTCAAACGTGCTTTTGTTCATCGAGAGTTGCTCTACAACATCCTGCAATGCCGTACCATTACACCTAGCGAAAGTGCGAAAAAAATTGATTTTAAAAAAGGGAGGTTCCGCGGCATATGCACAATTGTACGTAAATATATAATGATATTATTATTATTGCCATTTTCGCTTTAAAACGCAAGCTCCCTTTTTTAAAATCAATTTTTTTCGCACTTTCGCTAGGTGTAATGGTACGGCATTGCAGGATGTTGTAGAGCAACTCTCGATGAACAAAAGCACGTTTGAAAAATTGGTCTACGCTGGCCCAAAACTTTTTCAGGGACCCTTTTCGGAAGGGCCTTTTTTCGGTTTTTTCAAAGTTTCTCAAAAAGTATAACATCAATCTTGCTGAAATTTTGTATGCATATTGAAGCTTATAAAACACATATTCTATTAAAGTTTCAAGTCTTCATATTTAATAGAACGAAAGTTATGGAATTTCGAAAAAATGGCCCAAAAAAGCGGTTTTTTGCAATTTACTAAAAAACTACTGGACCGATCGGAGCTCACAAAAACTCATTCGATTCGTCTTTTTATTGCGCATTTTTTATTTCCCTACACTTAATTTGTCAAATGCATAGTTTTCCCGTAAATCGCCAAAAAGTGATATGGACGATTTTTGCCATTTTTTTTAACCATCGTGCGGTGCTCCGATTGGCGTTTAAACTTAATATGTTACTTATATTCGTATTATCTAACAAAAAAAAATTTAAAATCGACGTTCGCAATTGCATGTGACGGATTTGCTAATTCTGCGCGGCTATTGTAGAAGACTATATAATAATAACAAGAAAACACGATAATAATATCGATCTCAGATAACAAGAGTATTGTAAGGCCTATTATTTTAAATTTGACAGTGCTTCAAGGTATTGTACATTGAATGTACATATTATGATTTTGCGCATAAATTTCAATAGTAGCTTATATTATATTACATAATATTTATTAAATATATTATTATGTAAAAATTAAACGCATCGAGTTTACACAGTTTTTTATTCTGCTTTTATCAAGCATAAACCAGCACGACAAGTATAGCTCAAATCTACAACCTGCACGATGTTGCACATTAGACCAGCACGAACCAACGCAAATCCACATAAACCAGCAACATTTAGTTGCGGGTTCACGAACGACATATTATCACTAGCACACTAGAATAAGTCTAGCACGGCTAGACAGAAATTGAAGGCGCTGATCTAATGTGCGTTACTCCGAGCACCCTCACAAACAGGCTTTTCTGCTCCGTGCTGGTCCACGCTTAATAGGTGTACACGATCTTTAAAAAACAAATTTAATTAAATAAGTTTTCAATCTTGTTATGATCAGACGTATTTAGACCCGTCTTGATTAAATAAAATTTTATTGTTTTATTTACTTTATTGTAATTTATATAATGAATGGTAAAATTGTTTAGCACATCCTTAATAAAATATTTTGAAGAAATAAAATATGTCCACTTGTCAGAGGCCATTATAATGACGATATTAGATCATTTTAGTATTATTATCGCTTTTAAAATTCGTCTATTACATTGTGATTTGATTTATCGAACTTAAAACTTTGCAAATTACTACCTGGGCATTATTGTAAACTATACTTAAACAAGGGAACACTTTAATATGGCTAAAATGTCGGTTGAAATTTTGGAAAAATACAGTTACAGTTTAATGAGTATTGACAGGATATTAATGATAAATAATCTTTAATATTTTTTTATTTAAGGAAAAAAATCGTGCTTTGACTGCCAAGGTCATTAGCACTACTGCCAAAAGGCATAATATACAATAATACGATATATTATGTTAAGGTATGGTATATCTTTGACCAGAAATTGCAATCTGAATTTTGTTATTTGATTCCTTGAACAACAAAGTACCAAGTTCGGTATTCTCACAAAAGGATATTTTATAAGCTGTAAATAATTTTCATAACACCCACCTGTTTTCAATATTATGAAATTCAATATGCAATGGGCCATATCAGTAGCGGACCATCAAGTAGAATGTTGTTATTCAGATAAAGAGGCGCAAACATAAAAAACGGCATGTCCCAAAACCATAATTTCTTATAAAAAACATAAAAATCAAACCTGATAGGAGTTTATTTTTGTCACTCTTTGCGTGATAATAATCTAAAAAATAAGTAAATTTATAGCCGAAAACTAAAAATACTTCGAGAAAAGTTTTGGCTTTTGCGTGTAAAAGTTTGAATTATTTTGAAATATTTTCCATTTCTAGAATTCCTTACAGGGACGTTTTATTAAAATTGAGATACACATTGAGTAAATACACAAACCTTATAAATACAAAGAATATTACTGAATTTGCTTGAAACTTGAGAGTATAGATTTTAATGAGTATCTGCTTGAATTTCATGATAAAAAAATATTTAAAGCACAAGGTAGACTTGTTGAGTTTCGAATGAGAATAAATAAAATTGTCGACCAATTTTTCTCAAACCATATATTGACAAAAAATAATAAAAATACAAATCAATATAACACAAGATGACGTTTCGATCCGGATTTGGATCTTCTTCAGAAATATCTAAAAAAAATAAAAATGAATTAGTATTAAGTTATTTATTATCTAATAGAATGCACGGAAGATTGAAAGTTTGAATGATTCAAAAAATTTATGAAAAATTCATTTTTTGAATCATTTCATTTACTTTTTTTAAATAAGTAGTCTAGTTAACTGCTACAGTTACACTTACTTTATCAGCTTTTGTGAATAATATATCTGTGTACTTTGATATCGATGACTACGTATTAAAAAATCTGTTTGTTATTAATTTTTCATTAATTTTTGTGATTCATTCCAACATTCAATCATTCGTGCATTCTATTAGATAATAAATAACTTAATACTAATTAATTTTTATATTTTTTAGATATTTCTGAAGAAGATCCAATCCGGATCGAAACGTCATCTTGTGTTATATTGATTTGTATTTTTATTATTTTTTGTCAATATATGGTCTGAGAAAAATTGATCGACAATTTTATTTATTTGAAGAGTTCTATTCAGACGTTAATCAAAGATTTGAATTTCGAATGAGAAGCTCTTTTTTGACTAAAATGAAGTCGTTTTGTTGGTAGAAACCAATACAGTGAAATATAAACTGCTCTAACTCTTTTTCACACAAAAAGGACATTACTTAGGTGTACATTTGGATCAACGACTAACGTGGAGTTCACACATCAAAACTAATCTGAAACTATTTTCGCTATATCCGTTAATAAACTGAAAATCTACACACAGTTCTGAAGTATACAGCCTGATGCGACCTTTGTTTACGTACGTGTGTCCAGTATGGCAAGTAGCGTTAATAGCCTACAACGCCTGCAGAAATTCCAAAACAAAGTATTGGACAATATTATTAAAGCCTCCTGGTTCATCCGTAATTCACAAATACACCGTGAACTCCATTACAGTTGACAACCCCAACAAAAATATCTCTCACAGGAATTCCCACATGTCCAGGTGCGCAATATTACAAAATCAAGACTACCCACAAGACTAAACGCTCTAGTCATCTTTTATTTTTTTACGCACTTTATATTAGCTTCACCTGTATGTATGTAAGCACGCTTATGTTGTATGTATGTAAACACGCTTATGTTGTAACCGACTCCTTTGGGCTCGATTTTGACCCACTTTAAACGGACAGATTTAATTTAAGCTTTGTACACTTATCAACAACCTCTCTATGACTAGTAGTTAAACTATCTTTACTCAAAAATAATCAAGCCTTTTATAGCACATCGAACTAAAAAGTGAAAAATAAATATAGTTTAAAAAAACTAAAAAACACGTTTTTATAGCACATCGAACTAAAAAGTGAAAAATAATTCTTAATGTAAGCAGAAAATAATAATGAACAAAAAATATTAGTATTATTGTAAAAAAAGCGTGAGGCGCTCGATATACGAAAAATATGGCACAAAGCGCCTCACGCTTTTTTCACAATAATACTTTGTTCATTATTATTTTCTACTTATTTAAGAATTATTTTTCACTTTTTAGTTCGATGTGCTCTAAAAGCGTGTTTTTAGCTTTTTTAAACTATATTTTTCTTGCTGTCATTAAATTTCACAGTTAAATTATATCGACAATAGGTATACCCTATTGTCATAGATTTTATACTTAGTTATATAATTACTAGATACTGTCATTATCTACACTATATATAACTAATCACCTAGATGAACTGGTGATATAAAAAGTTAAAAAAAACGACTTGTCAACTTCTACATATTAGCTTCTCCTATACAGTATATACAAACAGTTCTTATAGTTATAATATTATAATAAAAGCCGAGTTGAAAATTACATTTTTATAGCAAATTATTATGAAGCAGTGTTGAGTGATTAATGGTTACATAAGGCTAAGACCTAAGTTTTCAAATTTGACACGTTTTATAAAGCATGATATTTGGACGGCACTGAATTAAAAATTTGTTTTGTAATTTATCATGCATGCCTTGATCGTATGAATACGTATTAAAAGAAGGTAGAAAATGATACCAAAAGAAAAATTAACTTGTGAAACATATATTATATAAAAATAAAATCTATGAAAATTATAACATTCCATATTTCGGCGTTCACCCGGATGACAAGGTTGATTGTATCAAATGTATTATATTATAACAGATATGAAATAAAGTTATGAAATTATATAATATAAAATTCAACCAACACCAAAAAAGGATCAAAATACTTATAAAAAATTCCAAGGAATTAGGCTTTTGAAAAAAAAATAATTATTATAAATAATATTGATAATCGATGCGAAAAACTTTCAAAAAACTTTTTTTAAATTAATTATAAGCAATTTAAAATTGATAAAATATTAAAAAAAATCACGTGACTGCAAACGCACTAAAATTGTTTTTGACAGTTGGGACGTCATAATGGTAAAATGTATATAGGCAGTATACAATCAATGGCTTCTACATGTGTATTGACTAAAACATTATGACGTCACATTATGTTTGGGAAATGTCGGCGCGTTCTCGGAACTGGGTACAAAAATTTATTTTTAATTTGATATAACTTTTGAATTATAACGAAAATAAAAAAAAGAAAAATAGTTTTGTTATAAAACTTATATACGATCTTTCCATTTATGACAAAAAAAAATTTCATTTAAAAGCCCAATTGGGTGACGGGACCATTCAAATTGATATAGTATAACAAAGAGAATAACATTTCTGATATCACTTAAGACGACGCGGATAATGGCCAGTACTCAATATAATATTTGCTATTCGTTGCCATGGTCACCTACATAATATGTTCCACGCATAGATATAAGTAACTAGAGTACGCTAATTCGTATGCTTGCCATAAGTGAAAATGTCCTCAGTCAAGAGAGAGAACGCTGCAAGAAATCCAGAAAACCAGATATTTGTTTACTCAAATCAGCATTGGTTTGTAATGTTTGTATCATTAGTTACAATAGAGATAAGGAACTGTTCTCTGTCTGAATTGCAGACAATTACACGGCTTACTCGCGTACTCTAGTCTAATATCTTTATGGTTCACGTCATGTAAAAATCAATCAAAGCATGCTTAATTTGTTTATTTCTGACAAATCTACAAAACAAAAGAACAGTTGATTTTCTTTTATTTTCAAAATATCACCGAAACTATAAAGTTTAGAAAAAAAATTGACAAAACTTTCTTGAAAAAATAAATAGAATAAACCGTTATGAAAAGTATACCATTATTATTTAAAAAAAAAACAACGTTATAGCATAAATCTTTTTGCGCATGCGCCGATTTTCCCCAAAAACAATAGGGCTCTAATTCATATTTACGTATCAAACATCTAGGCCAGTCATATCGAACATTAAAATCGCAAACTAACGGCTAAATCCATGCTTTTTAAACGCTTTATATTAGCTTGGGTTGTAACTAACTATGTATGTATGTAACTAACTATGTATGTATGTCCGTAACGGAATCTTTGAGCATAATTTTCACCAATTTCCCGAAGTCTGATTAATTTGAAACTTTGCATACGTATCAAGGACCGATGACAATGCAATAATTTGATAACAGTTTCCCATTATCCTTATTAGGACCCCCAGGATTAATAAATTCTTTTATAGATCCTCTGTAGTAAACGCTTTATTTTCACCAATTTCCCGAAGTCTGATTAATTTGAAACTTTGCATACGTATCAAGGACCGATGACAATGCAATAATTTGATAACAGTTTCCCATTATCCTTATTATTAAACGATTTATATTAGTTTGGGTTGTAACTATGTATGTATGTCCGTAACGGAATCTTTGAGCATAATTTTCACCAATTTCCCGAAGTCTGATTAATTTGAAACTTTGCATACGTATCAAGGACCGATGACAATGCAATAATTTGATAACAGTTTCCCATTATCCTTATTAGGACCCCCAGGATTAATAAATTCTTTTATAGATCCTCAAACTAAAAAGTGAAAAATAAAATATAGTTTAAAAAAAACTAAAAAACACGCTTTATATCGGACTAAAAAGTAAAAAATAATTGTTTTAAAATAAGCTTAAAAAGCGTTGGGCGCTCGATGTACGAAAATGTGGAACAAAGCGCCCCACGCTTTTTAAGCTTATTTTAAAACAATTATTTTTTACTTTTTAGTCCGATATAAAGCGTGTTTTTTAGTTTTTTTTAAACTATATTTTTTAACATGTTATTAGGGCCACTACCAGTAGCGTATATCCCAGTTTGCACCTTCGAAAGACATGACTGCTAACTTTGCAGCACTCGAAAAACCGCGAAATTTTTGCACTTTTTTGGTGTTCACAATATAGGTCCTAAACTATGCGTTTTTAAAATATTTTCTATACGTCTTTAAGTAGACTATAATTGCTACAATTTAACACCAGAACCAGCTCTGTAGGTTCAATACTTACTGAGATTCAGCTCTCCAAAAATTGACCATTTTTTCCAGAAAAGTGAAATTTTAAGATTTGGTCAATTTTCGACCCCGATATCGGGGAAAATACTCATTTAAGGGTAAAATCATAGGAAAAGATATTGTAACAAATGTAATTAGGTTTAATTTAAGCAAGAGAACGACGTCTGTAGGCCATATAGTTTACTCACAAATCTTAAAAATCCAAAAAATGGAAAACCTGCATTTTTGCAAATTTAAGTTTATTACCTAGCAATCGTTATGTAAATCCATTCAGTGATCTTAATGTGGTTGAGTAACAAAATTGAGTAGCAAAGTAACGTAAATGAGTAACATATTAAAAAAAAAACAATTGAGTGACAGTAAAAAAACTATGCAGTTTTTGACAAATTTCCGTCGTATTTCAGCCCTTTTGTCAAAAATATTTACAAATTATAATATACATAAAACTTCCTCGTTTATCGCTCTTTCTATTACCGAAAACCATTTTAAAATCCGGTGCGTGGTTTAAAAGAAGTGAGCGGAGAAAAAGAAAGAAAGTCTGTTTTTAACTATGCAGTCTTTTTAAAATACCGTCGTATTTCAGCCATTTTGTAAAAAATATTTATGTTACTATGCTACTCAATTTTGTTACTCAACCACATTAAAATCACTGAATGGATTTACATAACGATTATTAGGTATTAAACTTAAATTTGCGAAAATGAAGTTTTTCCATTTTTTTTATTTTTAAGATTTGTGAGTAAACTATAAGGCCTACAGACATCGTTCTCTGCTTAAATTAAAGCTAATCACATTTGCTACAATATCTTTTCCTATGATTTTACCCGTAAAATGAGTATTTTCCCCGATATCGGACCTGGTTTTGATCTCAAATTGTAGCAATTTTAAATCTTTGATTAACGTCTGAATAGATCTCTTCAAATAAATAAATTTAAAATAATTACTTTCATTATCTAAAATTTTAAAACTATTTCAATTAATTTTATGGTCGAATTCAATTTTATGCTTAGTTACGACATTATGCTTATCAGGGAGTAATTTTTGATTGCTTTGGTGTTCCTTAATGCGTGTTTTAAGCGCTCTTTTTGTTTGCTCAATATAAATCATAGAACAATTTTCACAACTGATTTTGTAAACAACACTATGTTTTCGTAACTTGTTTAGTTTATCCTTTCCCTTTTTAATAATTTTGTCAAGTTTGTTATTAACATTATAAACTGTTTTTATATTTAAATTTTTAAGAAATGAATTAAATTTCTGAGAAATATTTTTGTAAAAAGGAATCACAATAAAAGGACAATCAACATTATTAATATTGTTTTGTGGATTATGGTTTTTTGTTAACTTATTAATTCTAATTTTGCTAAATTTATTAATAAATTTAAGAGGATAAGAATTAGCAAGAAGGATTTGACGTACTAAATTAAAATTGTTCAAGAGGAATTTTGGTTTAGATAATAAAATAGATTTATCAATAAGATTATAAACTATAGCTATTTTTTTATTAATTGGGTGATTAGAATAAAAATTTAAAACCCTACCAGAACTAGTTAGTTTATTATACCAGTTAAATTCACCATTACCGTTATTATTAATAATTAGCGTATCTAGAAAACTAATTTGATTATTATTTTCAATTTCATGTGTGAATTTAATTTTGGTATGAAAATTATTAAATATAGAAGTCATATAGTTTATTTTATCTTTAGGAATAATGCAAAAAATATCGTCAACATATCTATGATATGTAAGAGGTAAAAAATTAAGATTACTAAAACATTGCTTTTCTAAATCTCTCATAACAAATTCAGCAAAAATTGGAGACAATGGAGAACCTATAGGAGTACCGTCAATTTGTTGATAGTATTTATTATCAAATAAAAAATATGTGGAATTTAAAATTAAATTAATGGCTATAGTTAATTCATTCCATGGAATGGTACAATGTGGGCTTATAATATTCCAACGCGATTTAACACTGTTAATAATAAGTTAATTTGGTATATTCGTGAATAATGATGTAACATCAAGTGATATGATATAATCTTTTGGAATAATTATATTTTTGATTTTATTAATAAATTCATATGAATTTATTACAGAATGGTTAGTTTCTTGTAAACCATTAGATAAAATTTTATGTAAAAAAAGCAGATAAGTTATGTAAAGGACTACCAATAGATGACACAATCATTCTGTACGGAACATCTTTTTTATGTATTTTAGGTAAAGCATAAGCACGTGCTAAATTGGCTGAAGTTATAAATAAGTTTCTAAAATCAATGTTTGTAATATATTCATTAGATCTCCATCTTTTAAGTAGTGTTTTTTGTTTATCTATAATATAATTAATAGGATTTCTTTTTGTTAATAAATAAGTATTTTTATCTGATAACATTTCATTTACTTTTTTTAAATAAGTAGTTCAGTTAACTGCTACAGTTACACTTCCTTTATCAGCTTTTGTGAATAATATATCTGTGTACTTTGATATCGATGACTACGTATTAAAAAATCTGTTTGTTATTAATTTTTCATTAATTTTTGTGATTCATTCCAACATTCAATCATTCGTGCATTCTATTAGATAATAAATAGCTAATACTAATTAATTTTTATATTTTTAAGATATTTCTGAAGAACATCCAAATCCGGATCGAAACGTCATCCTTTGTTATTTTGATTTATATTTTTCTATAATTTTTGTCAATATATGGTCTGAAAAAAATTGATCGACAATTTTATTTATTTGTAGCAATTTTAGTTTATTTAAAAACGTAGGTATAATAAATATTTTATAAAAAACGCATAGTTTAGGACCTATATTGAGAATACCAAAAAAAGAGCAAAAATTTCGCGGTTTTTCGAGTGCTGCAAAGTTAGCACAGGTCTTTCGAAGCTGCAAACTGGGATATACGGTACTGGTAGTGGCCCTAACCACATATTAAAAAATCAGAACTAACCGTTAGTTTTAGCGACTTTTAGTGTAAGATATGATTGGCCTAATCCTCCCATTTGGATTCAATTCGTTTATCCGTTTGACCTGTATCGTGCTCACAGACTAACAGACAAACAGACTAACAGACAACAGAATAACAGACAAGCAGACAAAGAGAGTATTTCCAAAAAAAAATGTGTTTTGGATCAAGGAGACCTCAAAACGAAAAAATATTGTAAAATTTTGAAAAGTAAATTTTGACCTAAACTAGTAGGTAAATTTTTTTTATTGGTTTCAGTTAGAATTCGATGCAATATTATTTCTCTATTATAGTTACATACACTCAAATATTTACGCTGACTTCTAATTGATTTGATAAACGAGGGAATAAATTATTTTGTCATTTTTAGAGGCCTTCTGATCTTGTTTTTGAAGTCAGTTTAGCGTTTATAATGTATTTTCCTCACTTTTCAGTGCCTTTGGTTATTTTTTCCCAGATTTTTTGTGCAATAAAGACGAAAAGTGCGATTAGTTTATGGTCCTTCGTCAAATAATCATTAACAATTTAGTAGAATTTTTATTCAAATCGGTTTGGTAGTTTCTAGACAATAGTGGTCACACATTCACGTAGATATATTATATCCCTGCCTTGCTTTACATTTTCGCTCACTCCTACAGTCATCGCGTAAAATAATATCGAGTGTGTATGCTGCCCGTAAGCAGTGAAACAATTTTTTTTAAATCGGTCTACAATAGATTTTCAGAGAATCACATACTGCAAACAAACATGCACGTCGAATTGACAATTTACATATTAAATTAAATAATTTAATAACTTTCATTTCAACAAATGTGACGCACTACCCTTTTTAAAGGGTCACGATACGGTTATAATGTGACTTAAATATTTCATATTTTTTTAAACACTTAGACAATTGACGTGCATTAATTCCTCGAAAAAGCGTGAAATAAAGTCCATAATTATGTGCATAAAATTGAACATTTTATTATTGTTTACAATTTTCTTTCATCAACATTTTTTTAATTGTACTTCAAAGAAACACTCATTAATCTTATCAGTTCATATAAAACGATTTGAAAAATAATTCTTACTTTTTAAAATGTGAGCCAGAGCGATATATCAGAGATTATAGGTGTTCGACAGCTGGGGTTGAAAATCATATCTTTCCCTGTATTATATACTAAAAGAAACATGGAAAAAATAAGTTTGATTATCGAAAATACATATACATATTTAGGATTATTTTATCAAATTTATAGGTGGTATTACAACAGTTAAATTTTTAATAGCAAATTTTTCCTACATTTTATTATTAAATAAAGTAGGTACTTATCACGATTTTCTTGATATACCCAGCAGTAATCATAACATTTTTATTATGTAGGTACTTTATTTCTATAAAAAATATGATTTAGAAGAATATGAAAATTAGTAACAATAATAAGTTCAGTCATCAGAATTAAAAAAAGTGATTTCTAATTTAAAAAAAATTGGACAATTTGTCTTGCTAAAATTGATTTTTGGTGTATAAGAAACGCGCGATCTTAACTTTTTGAAAAGAAACTTTTTATGCGGCACCTCGCTAGTTTTGAGGTATAAAATTAAACAAAATAGCGTTCGTGACGGAAACGTAATATAAACATCTGGATTGTATTATCTACGACATAAATGAGTGATATAAAGGCTGATATCGTAATCAAATAAAAGTACTTATATGAAATAATTTAATTAAAATATAATTAAACAACCATAACCTATATAAAAAATTTTGTCTTTTATGTTTATAGCGTTCGTTAAAATTATGACTGAGTGATGACTAGCGAATGACTATTACTCTTATATTAAAGACTGCGCACACTATACCAGTACGACCTGCACAGCATGAATAAGAAAAACCGTTTCATGAAGATGCCCGCGTAATCTAATGGAGTAGCGTTCATTAGACTAGCATGAGCATCTGTAACCAGCAGCCAGCAACGACCGTCAATCGGTGGATTGCAATTTCTGCCGTGCTGGACAAATAAAGTGTGTTATGAGGTGTTGTGTCATCAATAAATTTTCATAAATAGAATGAACACAAAACCTTCTTTCTTTCTGGCTTCCTCCTTTTCACAGGACATCGTCAAAATAAAAAATTCTTCTACCGAACTACACACATCCATTTTACGCATTCACTACATGAAAACTGCAAAATATTTGCCACACAAGGAGGAGCCTGCACTAAAAAATGCGGATCCGTGTAGAAGCGAAATCGTGCAGGCTGCAAGTAAAAGCTGTTCTACTCGCGTTGGTCGGTGCTGGAATAGTGTGCGCAGTTCATTATAATTATTCAGTTCGACCGTGTGTGCCGCGATATATGCTTTTTTTCATTAAAAAATCTTCAGAGGGTCGCAAAGAATTTAAAAATCTGTTATTTGTGACCAGTCAGTTTTGAAAGTAAAAAAAACTATTATTAACCTTATTGTTAATATATTTCTGAATAAAATGAAATATTTCCTAAAATATTATTACACGTAGAGCGTGCAAAAAAACTCAAGGCGTAAATCAGGGATGTCAAACATGCGGAACGCGGGCCGCATGCGGGCCGCCGAGACGTTAAAAAACATTGAGTTTAATAATATAATCAAATCTTTGATTAACGTCTGATTAGAACTCTTCAACAAATAATATAATCATTCTAACAATCGTATTTTATTAATTTCTTTTAGCATTAAAAACATGCGGTCCCCAGCTTAGTACAAAATAGATAATGTGGCCCGTAATATCATATGAGTTTGACATGCCTGGCGTAAATGAAGAAACCTTCTCAACCGTTGTATTTATTATGTTTTTCACCGAATTTCAAATTGAAATTTTCGGTTTTTACACGGCAAAAACATCTTCAAGCACGAATTTTACCCGGTATTAACTTTATCTTAAAAACTTTTAAAATTATTAGCAATCAAAGTTGAAAGCATTAAAGTTTTAGTAAAATAACTTGTTTTTATAATATATAAAAAACCATTCACGAATCGGTCTCGATAACTTCAGAAATATTTTATTAAGCGTTTAAATTCTTTGAAAATTAAACATATGTTGTTAATAAAAGACAAACCGAATATTAGTTATTTTAGGAAAAAATAAAAATCTCGGTCCAATGTGCACATAAATTCCAGATCTTATGAAATTTAAGTGAAATTACTTTGTTTGTGCTGAGGATTTTTAAATTTGTAATCTTACTGAGTTAATAGATCATAAAAATCATTTTCTTGTTCCCCATCAATTAGAAATATTGTCCATGTCCAAAATTTAAATCATAACTTAATATTGGAAGTTATGATTTAATTTATATAAATTATTACGTTGAGTAAGCTACCATAATATATTTTATTCTAATTTTTTGTATTACGAATTTATACCTTCAAGCTAACAAATTCTATTTATCTATCTATAAAGAATTTTTTGTTACGAAAAATAAACTTAGATAATAAATATGTAACTTGATTCCTTGAATATTTATCAGGACATCAAATTAGAAAAAAGATATCGTTTATATGATTTTTTAGAACAAAACGTAACTAATAACATATTTTAATGAATTTGGATTGGTCGGTACATATAGAAAACATAATTTCCCAACTCACTAAAATGTGCTATTTAGTTAAGAAGCTCAAGACATAATTAGTTTGGTCAATGCGTGCTCATAAGGGGAATGTAGATGGAAAAGTCGAAAGCAGAACGTTTGACTTAGGAACTTTGTTTGGACTAGTTAGGAGATAAACATACTAAAAGTCCTTACCCCTCCGAGGTACGCCCGAAGGGTGGGAGCACAAAGAAGGTCCCGTTTTTTGGTTTTTTGCTTTCATCTCGAAAACGGTACGTCGTACGAAATTTTGTTGTAATACATATTGAAAGATGATAAAATTCTCTACAACTTTAGCTTTCACACTTTTTATCTATCTCCAATCTTTGCCTAGCTATGAGCTCCGAAAAATTAAGTATATGAAAAACTAGTTCAATGATGATTTTTGTTTTAAACAGTTTAGGTACCATTAAATTGCAGTTTTATATATTTAAATTTACCTAAACATGCTGAAATCGAAAAGCCTGATTTTCGGGCGAGAATAGAGTAGCGTCGCGCATACAAAAGCTAATAAGCAAATAGGTGTTCTAGTCAGTCATTCGAAATAAATGTGTTTTTCGGTAATGAATATCGATTATCGTTTGGTGATCTGGCAGGAACTAAGGGAGCCTATCGATCGCGGGGCCCTGGGCACGTGCCCAAAGTGCCCAGTTGGAAAGAGGGCCCTGCGTGGAGGTACTCCCAGCTTATGTTATTTTTTAATAGTGTGTGGGTGTTTTTAATAGTGTGGATGAGCAATACGAAATGATTTTGACAAATTCGTATTGTTACAATGTGCTAAAGAGAATTTAACACATTTTTGAAAATTGACTATTTTTCGGAGCTAATAGCTAGGCAAAGATTGGAGATAGATAAAAAGTGTGAAAGCTAAAGTTGTAGAGAATTTTATCAGCTTTCATTATGTATTACAACAAAATTTCGTACGACGTACCGTTTTCGAGATGAAAACAAAAAACCAAAAAACGGGACCTACTTTGTGCTCCCCCCCTTCGGGCGTACCTCGGAGGGGTAAGAACTTTTAGTATGTTTATCTCCTAACTAGTACAAACAAAGTTCCTGAGTCAAATGTTCTGCTTTCAACTTTTCCATCTAGAAATTATTCGTTGCTTAAGCTAAATATGTAAGTATTGATGTTATTATGCAGGCGTACTTTGGAAATTTCCAATCCAGACTTAATTACGGCATCATATTTTGGGGAAACTCGACGTAAGCAATACGAGTTTTTAGGTTGCAAAAAAGGGTTGTAAGGATTCTGAGTGGGGTTGGGCGATTGGAGCATTGTAGAGGGTTTTTAAAGTTCTATAGAATTTTGACTCTACCATCGCTTTTTATTTTACAGTACGCATTATTATTTTGTCAAAAAGAATATCTCTTTATTTACTTTGACCTCTACTCTACATTCATATAATACCAGGCAAACTGAAAATATTTACATTCAGTCTTTCAGTACTACATTAGGCAGTAAGGGGCCTAGACATGTGTGTCAAAGGATATACAATAACTTACCTTCTGATATACGACAGATTGAAAGTTACAATAAATTTAAAAGTTCTCTAAAGCTCTATTTAATTGAACTGGCGTTTTACTGTCTCGATGAATTCTTTGGAAATCCCACTTAATTATATTTGACTTTGACACTATTTGTTATCTCTAGATGTAACAAATAAAGAGAAATATTATTATAATATTATTATTATTATTTAACTCCTATAACTAAGTCTAAACGTACGCTGCTGATATATTACAGACTTCAGCAGGCCGCCAGCTAAACAACTCCTCCTTTAACATATTATAAACACTAAAACATGTTTATGTGGCATTATGCTCAAAATAGCTATGCGGGGACAACATTACTATACTAAACTGTTAGTAGGCTACGTATACCCTCCAGAAAAAGTTGTGTTTCTGACTAATAATGGGCTATTCACTTAGATCTCAAAACGAAATACGGCATAACGAACGACATATTAAATCTTAATAATCTCTTCATTTACATAAATTAGATTTTGACATTTGTGCAAACCAATTCTTATTTATTTATGGTTAATTATAATTGGCGTAGTATTAATTAAGATTAGAAATGATCGATGATTTATCTATAACCAAACTTTATTATTAGAACCATAATTTATGTAGCGTTTTCTGCCGATTTGATAGCCCTACGAAATTTGCAACTGCGACGAGATGACATTGCATGAATATATGCGACAAATATTTTTATTGGCACTATTTTGCAATGGACGACCGAACAATATGCCATTATAGTTGTTGTCTGCTATTGTCCACGCGTAGATACTGTTCATACTATTTATTTTGATACTGTTTACATAATATCTCTTCATGCATAATATTTTCTCTTAAGATCTTATCTTTTTAAGATTTTGACTTAATTTTTCGTCATCGTCACAAGATAAATTTGAAAAAGAAACCTTTTGAAAAAGAAAAATGCGTTTAAGATTAGATTACGACAACGATAATATCGCTCGTGCCCGATTGATGCGCATTAATAATTTCATCTGTGTTTTTTAATACACATAATATTTCATAGTAGTATATGTATATCATTCATAAATGAAGGAACTATACGAAGAACTTACATTGTATGTTAAAACGAGCCACTAGCGAATTTTAACATTCAACCGAGTCATAATATAATGACATATTATACTATACTTTTTGCACGTACCTCATATAAAATAACTGATTATCACTTCATAATAAGTGTATTTCTAATATTTTCTTACAGTTAAATTCGGTCGTATTAGAATTTATATCTAGATTCTTTACAATGGAAACGTCTGTTTCTCATATAGATTTAAATAGCAACTGACAGAGATATTGCTATTGAAGTGGTTAACCGAATAACTTTTGTTTTACTTTACGCATTAGTGCGAAATAGGATAATTTTACGACCTCTATGCAGATATGAAAAGCAGCTATTTTATAAGAGGTCGTTCAAAAAAGTATATTATAGATTATGATAACAATATAATTTGTTATTTAACCAGTGGTTCTGTGACCTGCTATTGTCTTGTACAGTCGAAATGTTACCTTTACACACACAGTATAGTTCAAAAATATTTTGAAAATGTAAAAAAATCAGCTGTTCTCTTATTCGGCTGTCAAAAAGAAATTAGGTATATGACAAGCATGCGTTAGTAATTTTTTTATATATTCTGATAACATAGTATGTAACCGTGAAAACAAAAAAGGAATATAATATTTATAACTATAGTCGTTGCCCGCGTTACCGTACGCAGATATTTGAAGTTGGATTGATCGACTCGTTCAATTGGCTGAAATTTTTACACTGAAGCACGATACTCACACCTATTATATAATCAATGACGTTAGTCGACAGAAAACATTTTGATGTTCCTTCAACTAGACCACGAGAAAAACTGGGGTGAACGGCTAAAACTGTCATAGCAAGAGATTGATAGTTTTTCGAATTTAATTATTGTTTTATGAAGTAAATCATTTCGGTAGATTATAAACTGTGCTTTCATTAGTGCAATGATTCATAAACTTTTTTTGTTTAAAGAAACCTAAGACAGTTCGTAAAATTTCAGGAAAAAACTACCTGCCTAATGGCGTAGTTGGCTCGACAGAGATAAATTATAAAATAGAAGTATAAAGCAATGGACTTAATAAATTAACATCGACAGGGACAAACTTTGCAAAACTCTGAACATGGATTCGCGAGCCTCCGGTATTTTGCAGAATCCTGGTTGTGAATCAATGCATGAGAATGGTATCCGATCAAAAAAACCCAGTAATAAATATTCCGGTACGTTATATCCCGGAAAACAATCCCAAACCAGAATACCCCATGACAAAATGTTCCATATCAAAAATATCCCACGACAAAAATATTCTACGACGGGGATTCTAGTGCTGCAAAAACAATTACAGGGTCCTGTCAATGCGATGGTGTTTTTTTTTTGCGCAGTGAAAAGGGGAGGGCCTCTTGGAGGATTTCTTTAAAAAAAAAACAATAACGGGGTCGTGTCGATACGACGACGTTTTTTTTTTTTTGCGATGTCGTCGTGTGTTTTTTTTTTGTCGTATGATAATTTTAATATTGTCATGGGATAATATTGTCGTGGGATATTTTTGTTCGGTGAATTTTTTGATTGGAATGTATTTACTGAGATGTTCTGACCGGGATTCCTTGAGAATATATCAGTAGGAATGTGAAATCTCTTTAAATACATTTTGTATTAAAAAAATCTATAGTTAGAAACTTAGTGACGATTTTACTTAATTTCCTCAAACCCGAGTTTTTGTACATTCATTAAGGGCATTACCCTAAACCTTAAAACTGCAGTCTGGCAGCTGAGACCTGGGACAATGCGTGGATGGATCCGGTCAAAGATGTCAAACTGAAAGTGTGACTTAATATATTATATTTAATCATGTTTGAAATTTTCTGAGCGATAAGCCCTTGAGCACAAACTCTCAAGTCGAGCCGGAATTTTGTATCCGGGACAACCCCCGTCTGGCAAAGGGTTGAACGGTGAAAAAGTCATGAAGAAATTATCCAAACTTGGAACTATTTTTGCGATTGATGTTGGTACATTAATTTCAAACAGACATATACAATATAAAATATAATTCTAAAAAAATTAGCTAGTACATAAGGCTCTGCATTGGAACACACTTGCCATGAACGACATTCTGTTCAGTTGTCTTTCCTGAGAATTACACCCTTTATTAATTCAACTCACAGTTCATTCTTTCCCTTGTATATGTGTGTGCAGAACCGAAACTCCACCTCACTTGTACATTTCCATTAAGTCAGAGCGTACGGGGATGTTGGGGAAGAAAACGGAGATTTACCGGGAGCCACTTCTTTTACAAAGTTACCTTATTTAAAAGAGATGTATTTCATGGTACATAATATAATATTTTTATATGAGGAAAAAATTATTGTGATTATATTTTTATATATTATGTTGTTTTCTTTAATCTATAATTGTGTACAGTGTATAATCTATATTATTTACATTGCATTAACTTCTTTCGTTGCCTGTAAATCTGCTGCGCTCAAATAAATATATAAATTTTTTTTTCTTAGTCGAAAACTGAACATACTGTGTTGTCTAAAATACCGCAAGCTCATTACTCTGTGGAAAGATGGAAACAGTAAGGCACAGAAAGACAAGATCTCGAAGAACCGGATTATCAAGCAACGACTGTAATTTTGAATATATACGTAGTTTTGAGAAGGAATTTACTGTATAGTGTATAGCCTACAGGTATGAAAATGTTCACTACGCTTAGAGCACATAGTTTCCTCCCATAGATAACACATAATACAATTCCCAATATGCAGTCACCACGGGCGATAATTCGATGATGACTAATTATTACAAATTGACACACTGAATTGACGTTTAACACACATATTAGTTTGTCATCAAATGCCGCATGAACTATAATTAATAGCTTACTAACTAAAGAGTAGCTTTTCATGGCAATTTCTCGTGATCGAATATTTGCGCCTTCAGACATACATTTCAAGTGACGCTTTCAATCCAGAGGTTTCATTCTAACTCGACCGTTCAGAATTTAGATGTAAAATATATTTATTTTCACAAATCTGAAAATTGAATAGAGTAGAGTACTTTCGTCGAAGCTCCATTCTTTGTTAATAGCGGGTTGAATTATGTTGCAGAATCGTCCAAAGTGCTCTAATTTGTTCAAATTTTAACTTTGTTCCATTTTTGAATCAACAATTAGAATAGTTTGTTAACATGAACGTCAAAATGAGATTCGCTCAACTCACTGCCCATTATCGTCTAGCTGGTATAATTGTGTCCATCTTCTAAAATGACAGATTTTCGAAAGCATCAGTACTGTTAACAAAGTTACAATCCATACAACTTTGGTAACCACCAATACCGTCTCATGTTCAGAAGATAAGTACTACTGACGTATTCAAAATAAGATTCTAGTATGCGCGACATTTTGCTTAGAAAGTACTTACGCAACATTTTAGTAATAAAAATTCCTTAATTCCAATATATGAAGTGAGTAGGACCCGTACTTTACATAATTGCTTCTTAATATTTTAATCTGTATTTTCACTTCTTTAAATTAAACGATTTTCATAATATTTATAGGGGAAAAAATGGGTACGTATCTGAATTTTCTAAATCTACTGACTTTATTGTATTTTTCCAAGCGTAACGGAACGTACTCGTTTCATGATATTTAAATCGACATGCAATTGAAATTCAATTAAATAATACCAAACATTTTATTACGACTGTATAGAAAATATCATTTGCAATACTATAAAGTCTAGTGTAACAGTTGGAAACGGATTATATAAGCAATAACTTGGTGAATAATAATCCTAGCAGGGCATTTATGTTATACGTATGTGCCACTTCTGGGACTAGTGGAGAGGTCACCAGTCGTCAACTCGCTCCACGCCCAAATCTAAACGTCACGTACAACTAACTGACTGGCTGTTTCATTTTATGGATAATTTCTGATCAACAAAGTATGTCGAATCATGTGGGTGTGCGAGTACTCAAAAAGTCGAAAGGTAACAGTATTCAATCGTCGAGTAGAGAAAATATTCGAAAAAATTCAAATCTGATAGTATAGAAACAGAATTTTTGTTGACTGCTCGATTTGCAAGACCAGCAGAAGTGCCAAAATGACTGAACCTCTTTCGAATTAAATTTAAGAAGTACACTGTGATAAAATATTTAAGACCATTTCGCTTAATTAACGTTTCAAGAAATTGAATATACGTTTCAAGTCGAGTCTTTCAGTTGATAAATACTTGATTTTTCTTTTCAAGTCGAATCAAGTGGTGTAGGAAAAAGACTTTTATTAGTATTTAAAGCTTTTCCAGATCTGATCGAATCAAAAAATTATAATATAATATCAATAAATATGTCTCTTGTAGCGGTAACGGCCATAGATACCAAATCGTATTTTAAAATAAAACGAAAAATATCCATGGAGCAAATTATACATAGTATCTACTTAATTCAGGTGTCGATAGGGTTTTGTCTCAAATTCACTGATTTTTAAAATAAATTAATGGGGAAAAAATAGATTTCACCGATGGAGGGGTTGGTGAGAGTCAGCGGCATATTTCAACACCACCATCGTGCTCAGCATCCTTAAAAACAGAGAAAAAACATTTTTTTCGAAAAGGGAATAACGTAGTGCGCGCTTGACCCCGTTAGTGGGTGGTTTTTGGCCGTTTTTGTGAGTTGGTCAACCCCAAAGAGAATTTTTAATATCACCACCGTGTTCCGCATCCTCGAAAACAGGAGAGAGGGGGGGCAATCTTGTTCCGGCTCAAAATATTTACAAGTTCGTCCGACTCACACACGTCACTATTGATCTGAGTTATAAATTTAAGTAAAAAATTCATACAAAACGCGTGTTCTTAGCATAGATTTTACGAATATGTCGTCGATCTTAATTAATTTGCGTTATATTAGTTACAAAAGCGAGAAAAGCAGCGCGAAGCGCGAGTATTAGAGGCTTCAAAATAGTACGATATAATGAACAGCGCTCCTTCAAGCGTGGATTGGCGGGCAAGGCATCAACCGATCGCTATGATTTTTTTTTAAATACTGGAATTTGAGTCTAGTTTAAATAGTAATTTGTCGGTGGAGGTCTCAGATGCACTGGAAAGAAAGAAGAAAGAAATTTGGACGCTAATAACTTTTTTCCAGTACATTGGAGAGTTTTACTTGATAGACATTCAATTAAAGAGTAAATCCTGACGAGTCCAACGAGTCCAGAACGATTGCTGTGGGATTATTAGAACGCGAGATATGAGCAATTGAAAATAAAAAGCAGAATTCAAGATGGCGACAGACGGAGCAATTTGGAGAATGCGCAAATTCAAGGTTAAGGTCTCCATCGAAGACCCTTTGAATGAGCAACAAAAGTAAAAATGTATCTGAAATGTTTGGGTCAATTCCTGAATGCACTGGACTAATATTATGTATTAATAGGATTTTGAAATTAGAACTTCGATTTTTTAAAAATTTTTCATAAAAAAATTAACATATCTATAATACCCAATTATCATTTATCAAAAACGCAATCGTTAATTTGCAATACTTTGTAGTGCAGTACATTATTAAAAGGAATCGATTTGGTTACTTTCTTATGAATCAGAAAAATACATCTAAATGTATTTCTGGTTCATAAAAAGGCATCTAATCGCTTTCTTTTAATAATTAATTACATACAAGATTATAATTGTTGTTTGTTAAATATTTTAAAAATCTTTAAAAATGAGATACACCACTTACAAACACGTGCATAAATTCTGCTTGTAGTCTGCTAGCACAATATATAAGAGCCATATAAAGTCTTGTTGTAGTGTCAATATCCTTCAAATTCAGATTCTCTCCTAAATTTAGCCTATAATAAACAAAAGGACACAGTCAACAGAAAAATCCACTTTAAAGCATAAATGAGTAAATTTTGTCATTATACATTACGCAATAGCCAGAATGGGTGAAATCTTGTTCGATATAGGAACCTGAAGTGTTGTATGGGTAACAACATTCAAACTTACAACACTTAAAAGCTCATGTCGTTTAAA
Organism: Xanthostigma xanthostigma; assembly: GCA_963575645.1. Taxonomy (NCBI): domain Eukaryota; kingdom Metazoa; phylum Arthropoda; class Insecta; order Raphidioptera; family Raphidiidae; genus Xanthostigma; species Xanthostigma xanthostigma. The sequence goes on from OY754471.1 coordinate 27,998,978, forward strand.
CAGAAATAAAGCCTAAAAGTTAGTGTAAACTTCAAAGCTCTTTTGTGTACGGAGTCGTAGCAGAACGTGCCCTAGAATCGCTATTACAATAGCTTCGTCTCGATTACATTCGACCGTTGCTTCACGCAAGCATTGGAAATGAACGCTTGGAATACGTTCATATAATGTACCTACATACGTATCTACCGTACAATAGCAATATTCCATACAGCTTTTCTTTTCAGCATACAATAACTATTTCGATATATACTGAATGTAACAGATATTAAAAAAAAGCCAGAATATTTTTCATTTCTATACTACTACTCATTTTTTATTTCAAAAATAAATCTGCAAGTTGTAATGCGTCTCATTAGGTAAACTACTTTTGCAGAGCTCGCTTATCCTGGATATCGAGGGTATTTGAAAGATTATGCCGTGTTGATAAGGGTAACTATTTTAAACCATTTTATTCGGTAATTTAGCTGCGACTTCGAAAAAAATATTTCAGCTTAGACAAAGTAATGAGTCTAAGCTTGATGCTCATCGTTGTTTCGAAACTTTATTTTATAATATTAACTGAAAATCGTCTCGATACTTTTACCAGGATGGTAATTTTATTTTCTTTAATAAGTTAAACATTAAGTGCCAAACAAAATAATCAGTTGGTTAAGGATTTCAGTTGTCTAAGTATTCTCTGGTAATCTATAAATATAAATAAAATTAACGTGTCTATTTGTAATGTCAAAATAACAGTTTTTCATTAAATGCATATGAAAGTATATATACCTACGAGACTTATGACAAATAAACAATTTTTGTAGTGTTTGTCTGTCTGAGTATCGATTTGCTCCGGCAAATCTCCAAAACGACTGGACCGATTTTTACGGGACTTTCACTGGGAGATAGCTGATGTTATAAAGAGTAAATTAGGCTATAAAAAATAGGGAAGTCTTCTTTTCTGCGATCGGAACAAACAAAAATTCCACGACAGATTGTAATTGAATATATTAAATTATTACAGTTAATCAATTAATTTTTATCGGGTAACTGTTATCTATTATAAAATGATTCATCAGCTACGTCCTTGAAAATGATCTGTCTATATTATTGAAAATGTAAAAATAGTAGAAACAACTAAATATATTAGTATTTACAATGATATGAAAGGTCAAAATATCAATATTCAGTTGTCGAGTGTCTAGAATTTGAAATCATTCATTCAAAATCTACTATCAATTATTATCAGTTCGCGTAACTAATACGTCAATCAAAGTCGGCAATTCTTTTTTTTACTACACTACACCAATGCCCTTAATGTAGCTTCCAAAAAGTAATCACAAAGGTAACCTGTGGAGTCAATTAATCTTGTACAGTGTCCGAAGGTACGTATAGATTGATTTTTATAACCTTTTACGAATCACAGAACTAATGGACTGGATACAAAATGAACAGATAAAAAATTAAAAGTTAAAACAAGTTGTGAGGTGAGTCGTTTATTGGGACTCAAATTCTAAAATAGGTACAATTTATTGCTGATTTCTTATTTAAACAAAAGAAAACAAAAACAGCTGAACTAATTTTAATAAAATTGGTTTCGGATCATACCAGCGTCAAAAAGCTTTGATTGGTAACCTAACAAAGTCGCTATCATTTTCTGTTCGCAAGATTTTCTGTAAAATACATTTTTGCAGTTTTTTGTTTAAACAAAAAACGACTGAGCCGAATTTGATAAAATTTCTTTCGAACTAAAATTGGGTCCTGCTTACCTCGTAGAGCCAAATTTTAACTTAAACTTAAATTGTAATTAATTGTAAACTGTTAGAATCATAGCTCTCCGTTTTATGTAGTCAGGTAAATAAAACAAACTAAAACAATAAAAAGTAATAACCTTTCAAAAGATGTCAACTGCTAACATTTTCAAGACAAATAATTGCACATTAAAATTGTTCATTTCTATAATTTATTTATGTTTCAAAATTAATTTAATAGTTAAATACTTCTTTACTACTTGTGTTTTTTTTTATATCTATTAATTAGTTATGAACCTCTCCATCTTCTGATATATCAACTGTGCCGATACAAGAATAATAATTATAAGATATGTATTTAGCCTGTTTAATTTATGATAAGAACGGATAATTAATAAATGTTCTTCATGAAGTATGAAATACTTAATTGAAGAACATTTACAGTGTAAACTCTATATAGTGAACTTTAACGAAAAACTTCTTAAAACGTACAAATTAAGGTTTGTTCGGTTTAAAATTTACTTTGTTACCTATATATTGAAACACTCATTAGCGTAACAACCATTCTCAATAGCTAAACAATACGTCATTATTTAAACCCCAACAATGGAATTCTTAAAAATTGTTTATTCATTAAGAAAAAATGAGGAGTAACAAGGCGATGAAGAAGACGAAGGGGATGATCTTGAGCCACCACCAAGCAATCAGCCTCTGCATGTCGGAAAATTATTAGAAAAAAATATTTTTATCTGGCAAACGACAAACAAAGCTAGCAGATTATAATTTTGTTAGGTACATTTTTTTCACTTAATTTAGTCAAAATTAAAACCACTTATTTGTAAAATTATATTGTTTTATTATACTCTCCATTTAATTATAACTCTTTATAACGCAATAAAGTACCCGGTCTCTTCAATTTCGCTATATAAAGTTTACACTGTATTTATAGATTTACCCGACTTGTCCTTAAGTTTTCATCATTAAAAATTATTAATATTTTTGTTTATAATGAAATTATAAACAACTCTAATTTTTATGAGTAAATTCTACATATTAAATACAGTTTTTTAACTATACGCATTTAAAAAATAATCAAAAATTGAATTGCAGTTATTGGAGTTATTGTTTTCACCCCGATTTTTGAAAATCGATTTTTCACCAGAGCTCGACGTTTTGAGGTCCTGGGAAGCTATTCTGACTATTTTGGCGATGGTGTCCGTAGGGCTGTATGTGTGTGTGTATGTGTATCTTTCGAACGGAGTGTCTGATAGAAACGCGTTTTACCAAATCTGACGTCACCTTGCTGAACTTTTTTCTTGAAAATTTGGAATGATTCGGCACAATAAATTTTGAGAAATCTCAAAAATACAGGTTTAAAATTTTTTTAGAAATTTGTTTTTTGGAGTACCTATTTTCTAAACTCCTAAACCGATTATTCCAAAATCGTAAACGAAAAATTCATGAATGGTGTTTTTTTTTTTAATTACTCGTAAAATTCTTATTAGATCGATTTTTTAGTAATGAATTACTTTCTTAGGTTAAAAAAACTGCGTCGATCGCTGCAAACCTCATCAAAATCGGTTCATTTGTTCACGAGGTATTGTGAACGCAAAATTCGTAAGTATTTTTTTTTAATTACTCGTAAAATTCTCATCACATCGATTTTTTGTAATAAATTTATTTCTTAGGTTAAAAAAGCAGTATCGATTGCCACAAACCGTATCAAAATCGGTTCATTTCTTCACGAGATATCGTGAACGACAAATTCGTAAGAACTTGTTTGTTTTTTGAGCTCGGAGAGCTACAAAATAAACTTGTTTCTATATTTTATATATTTTTAAGCGTTTTGAACTCGAAAATAGAGGGAAGTTTCAGGAATGGTATGCAGGGTCAAACTTCTTTTCAAATTTTTTTTATCTGCTGATCTTGTGTCTTGTTTAATAATTTGATTCACAATTTCTATCTTTGAATCGTTTTTGGTACATAATTAAAAGTTCTACATCTGGATCACGTATAACCATTAATGAAAAATTCAAAATAAATATAAATGAATATATATTATCGAATGCCTTACTTCGATGTATAAATACCATAACAAAAATACTATTTTAGTATTTCTTTTGGCGTTCAAAATTGTATTTTTACTACCCTACTTATAATATTCTGCACAAAAAAATAGTGAAAAACAATGAAGAATGATACGGGTTTATAAAAGGATCTTTTTTCAGTAATTCTCATTGTCTAAGCTCTGGCAGTCTAGTTCACAAACTAAAACCTCGTACAAAAATGACCGACAGCTCATTGTATTCGGAATTACGTCTACACAAATGTGTTAAAATATTTTATTAGCACATAAGAATTTGCAAAATTTATAAACAAATTAAGATGAAAGAAAAAAGGCATTTATATTGTTGCTGATATCTCAAAAACTATAAGCGATAGCCAAAATCGAAAAAAAAATTCTTAAAGAGGAGGAAAATTACGGTAAGAAAATCCCATCTCACGGAACTCTGTCTCTAGTATCGATAGTTTTAATTTAACGTTGAAAATAGGGTTTCACGCGGCCGTTAAAGCGTGAGCACATATCCTTGTTGACAAAGTACAACACATAAAATAATTTTTTATTCAATATATGAACATCAAAATCTACAGGCCAATTATTTAAACATTTTTTGTTGTTTTTAATGGAAACGGCTTTTCGAAAAAAAATTGTTAACAACAGCCTCACTTTTTTAAATAAAGTTAAAAAATTCTTTTAACGGAACTTTATTCTTTCAAGTGTTAAGATGACACAGTAATTTATTTAAATTTTTAAATTGTTATTTAATACTATAAATAAAATATTTTGTGTTGTACTTTTTCAACAGGATTGTAACGGCCGCATAAATAAAATAGGGTTTATTTTCAACTTAAAACTATAAATAATAGAGATATAGTCCCAGGAGATAGGACTTTTTTATTCGAAATTTCGTTCTCTTTAGTAATATTTTATTTTCATTATGCTATCGCTTATTGTTTCTGTGATATCAGTGAAAATCTAAATGTCTTTTTTCTTTCATCTTAATTTGTTCATAACCTTTGCAAATTCTAATGTGCTTATAAAATATTTAAACCAAAGCACGATTTTCAACTATTTAATTTTTTACTTTTTGGCTGATGTTCAGAATAAAAGAACAGCTGATTTTTTTATTTTCAAAATATATCCGAAATTATAAAGTTAAGAAAGAAAAAATGTTCACGAAACTGTCTCGAAAAAATAAATAGAATAATAAACTGTTATGAAAAGTGTATCCTGTACAATTATAATATAAAAATCACGTTGTAGCATTTATCTGTTCTGCGCAGGCGTCGATTTTCCCCCTTAACAATAGGATTCTTTATAATTACACATCAAACGTCCTCCCAAAATTTGGTTTCAATCCGATCAAACGGATTGAAACCAAATTGTATCGTGTACACAGACCAAAAATTTTGAAATGCAAATTCTGACCTATTGCTAAGTACTATTTACTACTTGCGGAGTTGGAATGGCAATAATGCTACATAATAATAATAAATATATATATAAACAACTACAAAATTTTTTCATTTTAAAATTTCACAACTATAGAACAAAGATTCTATGAAGAAAATTTATTTGGTTGAGGAACAATTAAAAGAAGAAGTTTTATCGCATCGCTTGTGGCTGACGTATCGACATAATATATAGAATATATAAAAAAAACACAACAAGTTACCATACCTAAACTTGTATTGAGACCCTGAGGATGAAAATATATTTTCCCAAACGTCGGCCACAAGCGATACATTGGTAAAGCTTATTCTCTCAATTGTTCCTCAACCAAATAAATTTCCTTCAAACATATTATTTGGAACAAAACCAATACTAACAACTAACAAAGATTCTGTTAAAATGAATTTTGCTGTGCTGTTTCCAAAACGTTCTATTAAAAAAAAAATGGCCTACGTGTGACCTAACCATTCTTGATTCATAGAGTGGGTATTTCTTGATGTATTCATACCTATAACAACAGACGATTGCACCGTTAATAATTTATTAGGCCTGTTCATTTATATTTTCAATGATTATTCAGAAAAAAAAAATTTCTAATTGGATAGTCAATAGTGTTGTTGTCAATAGTAGGAATGAATGCCGAGAAATATGAAGACAGGGAGCGTTCGAACTCGAAACTCAATAGTTACAGTTTATGTTTTCATTATTATTACGATATCCTTAAAAAAATTATTGTTACCCCAACTAAAAAAAGAACTTTCGTTCAAATTTTTCATAGTAAGTCGTTGCTCGTAAAGTCAGGGTTCTAATCCTTCTCTTTCTGCGTCTTAATTTTTGAACCACTATATTAAGTCATTCTTGCCGGTCGTGATAAAACTGTGGTTATATAGTAAGTTTGATTTGAATTAGACTAAGAAATTTAAAAAAGTTCCAGTTAACTTAGTGTCTTTTCCCAGACATAATAAAAATTTACTGTACTGTTAAAAAATATGACCGACTCTGTATATGAACTGTATAACCTAATAATCTAGATGAACACGTGAAATAAATGTAACCTGCTGTGATTTGTCAATCAAGCGGTGTACCGCTCTATAGTAATTAACTGGCTACACAACGGGATACGAGTCACGTAAGGATTGAGTTTTGATAAAAAAAATATACACCTAGCCCTCGATTTACACAGTAAATTGGTTTTGCAAAGGTACTGTGCAGATAGAACTCGTTTCAACATAAATTATTTCTAAAGCTTCACTAACTTTACGTGGCGTCATGACAGACATACCGGGGAATATTCGACGGATACGGACGACGAAAAAATTTTCAAACAAAGGCATATTATGCAATTAATAGTGGTTCTTAAGAATCGAAATCGTTCCATTTGTACGCAGTTGAGACGATACCCGTAAAAAAAATGCTGAAGGATAAAAATACATTCTGTTTTCAGGCAATTTTTAAACGCATATATTATATAATATATGTACATAATACTCGTATGTATTAATTTGACATGAGAGTTTTACTAAATTAAATCAAACTTTTGTTTTTTAATTTGTTTAAATTATCACATAAAATGTTGTTTTATGTAAATTAAGCTATTGCAGTAAAAAATTGTACCTATAATAACTTTATATAAAATTTAAGAAAAAATATACCTTCAATATTTTTAGTGCACCGTGCAACACAAAAAAAACTAATGATGCTCATATTTCAAACTAAGAAAAGAAATAATGTTGGCTGTATTTTGTATAAGTGACTAGGATTCCAATAAGATCACGCAACACTCTAATTTACCGTGCTTATAACAACTAAGGTACTTTTTCTATACAACAGAAAAAAAAACAGTGAGATGGTTGAGCCTCAACTTTCAACAATAATAGTGCTCGAAAAATATTTTAGAATAACATCAGCTTGTTTTACTAATTTAAACTTAATTTGAAATCAACATAATCTTTTCTCAAATTTACAAATCGTTGTTTATGAATTAGGCCAAGCTGTAGAGCAGTTTTGCTTGACATAAAGACTAGTAGCAAACCGATTGTGCGATGATATAAAAGATAATAAGCAGATGAATAGGTATGTGCTTTTCACTCGAGTTTCCGGTTCATTTGTTAGTTATCAACAGTTTATTACAAAAAAAAACGCGGTTTTTGTCTTTTTTTGCTTGTAACTTTGAAACTAATGGAGCAATCGGAATGCCCCAATGAAATGGTTTGTAGAGAATTAAAATATCTACAAAATGAGATGTCGAATGTCTCAATCGGATAATTAAGTCCTGAAAAATTTAGGAAAAACCAGAAAATTAGGCGTTTTTTCGAAAATTCATAGCTCATCATTTTTTGAGCTGGAGCGATAAAATTTTGAGGTGAAGTAGGGATTATAATGTTCTTTATATGTGGCAAAGGTGGGTGCTGTATTTTTCAAAGTGTGATACAATTAATGTAGTCGTGTATAAAAAATATTCATGAAAATTTATTAGAATAGGTACTATGTTTTAAGCTGTTTTAATGTGGTTTAATTCAGAATACTATAACGAAATTATATAAGTTTTGTTAATGTCGGTTATTTTGCACAAATTCCACTTAAAACACTATAGTCGTGGCAATAACACATTTTTAACGAAATTAATTAGTGGCTGTATATTTGCAAAGCAATCAACGGCGGAGTTAATCCGACTGGGGGTGTTACATACATGTTCATTTAGGGCGGCAATTTCAAAGGGGTGGCAAAAACATATTGTTTTTAATCCTGTTCCACGAATTAATGTGCACAATAGGTAAAGTATAAAAAAAAATTGGTTGTCTGTAAAGTCGGTTTACGGACGATAGTTTTACGTGATAACGTATTCCGTAATACGTAATTTATGTTCTATTTCTCCTATCTTCTACATAATATAATAATTATAATAATTCGAATCTATGATATTGCATCTTTCGCTTCAAATTTAGGTTAATTTTATTTATTTAAATTACTCACCACCTATAATAATAATTGTTTTTTTTTTTAACTTTCTTTCTTTCGTATTTATTTTAAGTCTCAAAGATTAACTGTCATAATATTTTGAAAACAAATGTTTCATTGTTTATATAAAATTTCAAAACCTACTTACAATATTTAAGTATTTCATACGTCAAAAAATTGATTTTTATAATGATAAAATTTGTATGAAAACGATTTTTTCGAGAGATGAGACCTAGCTAAAACGATTTTTTGCCCCCCAAAATCCCTTTTCAGTAAATTTCATCCAAATCGTTAGGGCCGTTTTCGAGAAAAGCACGCACAGGGTCAGGCGGAACGTTAGGAACGTTACACTTTTTCGTGCATGCAGCCGGTGTTTCATCAATTTATAAGATTGGTGATTCATCAATTTATAAGACGTTATCACGTCAAAAATATTTCAAATGTTTCAGTAGAAAATGGAAATATTAATTTTCTTATAAACAAGATTTGCGGCCTTGATCGTCCGTGTAGATTTTGGTTTGCCTACGAAATTCCCCATGTTTTTTTATTCTTCATCATAGTCCTAAATATTATAAAATTAAGAGCGAAAGAATTTTTGAAATATCTTTAAAATTAACCAAGTTATGCCACTTTAAAGTTCAAATTAGACAATTCTCCGTGCTATACAGTTCTTATTACAGATAACGTCACGCGGCACAAGTGTCATATTTGTAGTAGATAACTAAGAATGTAGCAAATCATGAAGGGCTCAAACAACACATTAATATATCTATGTAGCATATCTGAATACCTCTTAAAATAAATCGCTATATTTTTACTTATTATGACATTATAATTATTATTAGTATTTCCGTCAAATGAAATTTTCTTAATTAGTAATATATTATCTCTTATAGATTAGCCAGGAGACACCAATTTCGGGATCCCCTATTTTTTTACATTTTCGCTCATTGCCTATTGATTTTTCATCACTGCATGGTGGAATATTAGTTTTGATATCTATCTATTACTACTGAAAATGGTGTTTGGTGTAAACAAACACAAGTTAAGATGTCATTCTCCTTTTTATTGCTTTTTCTATTATTACACAGTTTGTCATCAGAACTACAGCCAACAAAACTTTTTTTCCTTGAAAATTAAAACACACATTGTAAGTTGGCGGGCATAGGGCATGTAATTATTATATACCTATTTATTTTAATAAAGCTGAATTACTCCTAAAATACTACATCATAATATTTACATTACAAAAGCCTTAAAACTTTACATTCCCCCACAAACTATATTTTTATATCTATACCAGAATTTAATTTATCTATAATTTGGACAAAAGCAATGAAAAATTTAATTCAATAACTGAAATGATGAAACATCAATAATGCGTATAAAAATATAAAGATGTTTGCAAACATAATCCATGAATACTGTTACAATTTGGTTGCATCTCCGTTAAAATACAACTGATCTTCGCATAATTTTAAAAAAATTGGACAGTTCCATTTTGAACCAGTTAACTTTAAAATTATAGTTTGATAATTGTAGTTTTAGTATGACTACGTTTTCATTTGTTTTAAATTACGTACTAATACGAAACAGGCCATTTTACTACCGCTAAATAAATATAAATTTTATGGGAAGTTGTAAAAAAATATTGTAAATAATCTAAATTATTGATTTATTAAGTAAATAAAGATCTGAATTGAGCTTATCTTCATAATTTCATTGTTTTTAATATTATACTGTCTTAAAAATTATATAATTACGCGTAAAACATTAGCACAGTTAAAATTAAATAAATATTCATTAAAAATAGCATTACTCTCTTCGAATTCAGCAACATTTTAGATGTTTTTATAAATCTGGAGTTTATTGACGTGATAACGTCTTATAAATTGATGAATCACCAATCTTATAAATTGATAAAACACCGGCTGCATGCACGAAAAAGTGTAACGTTCCTAAATCCTAACGTTCCTAACGTTCGTAACGCGTAACGCGTAACGCGTAACGTTCCGCCTGACCCTGTGCGTGCTTTTTGCTAATTTCTCGCTCAATTTAAATCAGATCGGTTTGAAACCAGTCTTAAACGAAAGAGGAGAACATTTTACATAGATTTCGTATAACAGAATTTGCCTAAACAGTTTTTTTATACAAATTTATATAGAAAAATAGCTGTATAAATGCAATGTTGTCTAATGCATGGCGCGACGCGGTCGGTTGTCTTTGTTTGCCGTACATGGAAATTAGAAGATAACGTATGTCTTGTCTTAACATGAAAACGGCTGCATTTCTAATGTTTAATTCAATTTTTTGACATTAGTATTTTGTGAAATGCAATGCCTTCTAAGTTAAGTATTGGAATAACTAATTATTATTAGAACATAATACTTTGACAGTTGCAAACGTCACTTTTGACATTTCTTATCATTCCGACACCAAGGATAAGCGGATTGAAACCAAATTTTGGGAGGTTTAGGTTATGTATTACGGAATACGTTATCACGTAAAACTATCGTCCGTAAATCGACTTTACAGACCACCAATTCTTTTTTTTTATAAAATTTGCATTACAGCCTGGTATAAAATATATGAAATATTAACGTAATAAAATTTGTAAATGTCTTAAATACATCACGCATTTCTCATTAAATTTTATGAAAAATGTTGGTGTAATTATAATAATTACATAGTAGGGTAAACAAGTGCAGCAGGTTTAATAACTTTATCATGAAAAATGAACCTGACGTGTAAAAACTGAAGCGCCTTGATAATAAAGTCTGCTAATGTGTACTGGGCTTAATACTTATATTACGTTTACACTCCCTAGGTGATGTTATCGTTAACTAAGGTCATGTCCATGCTGAAACAATGAAGCGATGACGGAAATAAAGAATCAAAACGTGGCAATTTCCCGAAGATCCTGACAAAATTAAGGATGATATAATATTTATCAACAAAGATCAAAGGTTGATTTGTTAATATTATAAATTAATGGCAATATTTTAGCATTGAAGAGTTATAATAACGTGAAAATTAATTTGATGAGTGAAGGGTTTTTCAAAATTTCAACAGACGTTTTTGAGTATTTACAAATAAAAATATTTGGATATTTAATCGGTAAAAAATGTGAAAAGTATACTTCTTCCCTAAATAATTACAACAGCAAAATATTTGCAGAAGTTTTAAAATTCATTTGTAGACACAGTTTTCTTTCACGTTGATTAATGGTACGCTTCAATATCAACCCTCAATTTTTTTACAGCAAATCATACAGTTTTCTTTTTTAATATAATGTTTATTGGCTTCTGCGCCTATATGCGTACAATCATACAGTTAAAAAAATATAAATTTATAATAGGCATATAGGCATATAATCTTCTATTTAATAATGACTTTGCAGATGATTTGATGTAGTGTTAGACCAAACTTTTAAATTTAGAAACTTTCAATTTTATTTATGTTTTTCCAAAAGTTACATTGATAAAACACTTATGATTCAGTTCAGACCCGCGATATACGTTCATGCGTGCATATTATAGAATAATATATTCTCCGCCTGTTACTTGTTTCTTTTCATTCACCTTTTACGGATTTCACTACCTCAAAAATATCTACATAATACATAGCGTTAACTTTTGTGAGAAAACACGGGATGACAAACAGCCTACGAGGGAAGGGAAGATATGGAGGTAACTGTCATTTTGAAGACATACCCCAGGGAAATATGAGTTAAAACGTTTTCATTTGAGCCATCTGTATAATTAACAACACTTGGTGCACTTTTAAGCACGATAAGTACCATTTACACGGAGATACTGTCAAAAATTTCAATTATAAATTCCTTTTTCTGCTATGAAATTCATAGCTGCAAATGTAAAGGAAAATATTAAAAATTTCATGGGAAGTGAAGAAAAAAGAACAATGTGCGCAGACCACACGGTAGAAGAGAAACTTTTTATCAGTGATGACAGGGCCAATCAAACGCATTGTTTCTCTTTCTGTTTCAGTCTATCTCTGGCATATCGGTTTTTCGTTTCGTTGCCCTACGAACTTATCCTCAATATAAAAATTTGACTTAAAAATACCATTTAAACTGTAGACAATATGTTGATGTTTACAACTTTGGAAGTCAGAATAGGTTTTGATTTTACAAGCTTTTATTTAGTTTCATCTGTCCCGGTGTCTGTCTCTCTGTTTGAAATCAAGCCTTGCAAGTTAAATTTGATCCACTTCCCGGTTTCCGATTGAGTTGAAATTTTGCATACGTACGTAGTTCCGATGATAATACAATATTATAATTAACCGACCGTTCCGGCTTTCGCCCAGTTTCAAATCGCAGCTTTTAACTACTTCCCGTTATCCGATGGAGTTAAAATTTTTGCATACGTATTTCCGATAACAATACAATATTATAATAACTAACTGATCGGTCCGGCTTTCGCCCGGTTGCAAATCGCATTTTTAACTACTTTTCTTTATCCGATTGAATTGAAATTTTGCATGCGTATGTAGTTCCGATGACAATACAATATTATAATAATTAACTGACCGGTCCGGTTTTGCCCGGTTGCAAATCGCACTTTTAATAAAGCCCACTAAAAGCTTAAAAATAAGTAAACAATGTTTTATTTTTTAAAAACAAGCTTTTATTAGTTGTTAATAAAACAAAACTATAAATTAAAAATAATTTTATTCCGACTAGACAAGCCGTTTTATACGTAGGTACTTATCACAGGCTCAATGTAAAAATAAAAGCGTGTTACATTTTAATAGCTACAGAGAAAAAAAGATAAGGACGTATAAAACGGTTTTTTTCTAATTGGAATAAAATTATTTTTAAATTGTTAGTTCTTTTATTTGAACTAATAAAAGCTTATTTTTTTTAAATGCGTTTATTTATTTATCTTGTAGTAAAAGGTTTTGTTATAATTTAAAACAGTCATAACATTTTTAACACTTGTGCGTAAGAGTAACGATACATACATTGGGTACTTAAGAAAAGAAACAAAACTGTCTACGCGTTTGTATAAATATAATACATTTAGTTATCACTTACAAATTTTGATGCTTGTTCTTATTTGTAGAGCATTTTAAACTAATAACTGAGTTTCGTGAACCTTCATGAAAATAGTAGAATAGCATAGAATATAGTAATATTTATCTACTGCGACCCGAATGTATGCAAAGCGTCGAAAGAAAAAAGTATTTTGTATTGTAAAACACAAGAAGAGAAATTATTAATAAAATTTTGCCATTTTCTAAAGTAAAACTTCAAACTAGAAATATAAATATGCTCAGATTTTTTGCTCAGATTATCAAAATATGATATAATTGTTGCAATTTGACACATAGGATAAGGAATGTCAATATATTATTTTACATGTCCGTTAAGATCACTTAAAAAGTATATAATTAATTTTAAAAATATTTATAAATTGTTTAACACCAAAATATTTCTTGCAAAGCTTTATTAATTGTGATTATAATTAAGTTATTGCTAAATAAATGTCAGACCTGTGTCAAAAAAAAAGAAAATAGTTGGCAAACCCAAAAGTGCACATCCCGCAAGTTTTCCACTGTATGATAAAAAAATAACAATTAAAAAATATTTTTAATAAATTTAAAAAGATTTAAAAATTTAAAGAAATAAATAATTAAAAATTGAAAATAATTTTTTTTTAAGTTTGCAAAAATAAAAAAAATTAAGAACTATACATAATATAATATATAATTAATATCAAGTGGAATAAAATAAAACAAAATAAAAAGGAAAAAAAAAAGAAAAAAATCAATGATATCGTAAGGAATCGAACCCAGGACCTTGCCCTTGGGGATCCAACGGCATAACCATTACGCCACGGCTGCCTAATATGTGTAGTGGTGTTATCACGGTATACAAGTGTAGCACTTGTTTTATAAATTACACTATATTTATACAGCAATTATTATATTGTTTTTAAACTATTAGCTGTCAAAAATAATAAAAAATAAAACTGTTTATAAAAATTAAACTACTGAACACATTTTAGTGAATTTAAATAGGGTTCTGGTTTGATAGTAAACAAAGTGAATAAAATATGACCCAAGGCAATCCGACCAAAATTGCGATCTGTAGAGTCGTGACGTACGTACATACGTACATACGTACAGACCAACCGACAACTGCTGTTTGTGATTTTCAATTACAATTTTAATAGTATTTATGAACTCGAATTGATTTAAAAATGGTTCTGTTTTATAGATTAGAATCTCCTCTTTTTAAAAAGCTTCAATTTGAATGGGTTTCGTGTGAAATTAACTTAGATATAACTTCTTATATGAACGAAAGTCAGCTCTGACGCACAAAGCGATAATAAAGCACATACCGCTAATTTAGCGGTATGTGCAAAACAGAAGCGCTTTGCTACCTAATCAACAACATCAACAACTAAGTAAACGCATGCAGTCAAGCATGAACAATAAACGAAAGTTTCCAATTTTTATTTGAATAAATGTCAACGAGGTTTAGAAGAAAAGGAGAACTATATTTTCACATGCCTTTTTATAAACAGAACAGATTATCTTTCTCTTTTATATACGAAACAAGTAAATCAATAGAAAAAAATACTTTTTCTACATCTGCAGTCAACAAAAGACTTAAAGTATCTCGGAAATGCGAAAAAGGCGTTAGTCTAAAACCATATTTCATCATTATTCAATGGCAATTCTCTTAATGCAGTGTCGATATCTTCCTACACAAAAAGTTCAGAGATAACGCACCCAGAAAAAAACCACTACAGCCGCTGCAAATATGATTCTAATATATCTTGATATCTTTTACACTCGTAAATGTATATAAATTGATATAGATTTGCTTATAAATTTGATTTACTAAATATTTTTCAAACATTTAAGAAGGAAAAATGGTGTACTTATAATATATTCTATAGTAAACAATAATTGTTTCAGGAATATTTTAAATCACTGGCATATAGAATAGAATAGCATCTTTATTAATGCTTTCCGTAATTTTTAATAAATGGGTAACCATGGGACAACCTATTTTATACGTTATATTATTATATTATAGGTACCTTAATTTTACTATAGGCACGAGGCAAATAAAAAGTTCAAAAACTAAAACTCGACTACTAATAATTTACGCTCTAAAAAGTATGAAACAAGAAAATAACCGTGGTCGTATGCCACCTACCTAACAATACATTTTAACAGTAGTGTCTAAGCGATCATAAGCTTCAGGGCAAAGTGCATCACACTATATATCTAGAAGGCACCATGTGACCACATATTATATGAGGTGGTATACGACTACGGCTATTTTCTTGTTTCATATTTTTTACCCACGACGGAACGGAGGCATGTATATGCGTTTAGGGTGAGAGATTGTGTGTTTGTTTGTGCACTTGATCAATGTCGCCATTTATCTAGAAAACGGTTTGATCAATTCAGATGCGGTTTTCTGTAAAGGGTTTGTAATTCATCTGAGATGGTTCTTAGATAGATATTATTACGATGATTACGCCCCAGGGGGCGCTGCACTGCACAAAAAACCGTAACAAACGTGCTACGCACGAACAGATCTAACAAGCGTTCGGAACTACTGCTTTTTACAGCATTACACGTACATTTAAAATACCATAACAAAAGTGCTACGCACAAACAGATCTAACAAGCGTTCGTTAGTAGTGGTTTTTACAGCAATACACATAGATATTTATTAAAAACACAATTATTATGAGCACTCTCGCACATAACGCGATTCGACAATTAGGGTATCAGATATGGTTACACTGTGTACGCTAGTTCGGCAAGACGATCAAAACACACTTTTACAAAATCTCTAAAAAGTTTAAAATAAAATAAAATTAAAAATTTTAAAAACCCACGACGAAAGTAAAAAAAGTAAATGTTATAATAGAAAAAGAATTAAATAAAATTCAAAAATCCCCCGACTAAGAAAATCCGTCGCGGGGCTGCCATTCGCTGCCCTGAATTAAGAATAGAAGAATATAAATTGCAATATTTTAGTTCATTTCAATGCAGCCAAATGGCAGCCCCCGACGGATTTTCTTAGTCGGGGGATTTTTGAATTTTATTTAATTCTTTTTCTATTATAACATTTACTTTTTTTACTTTCGTCGTGGGTTTTTAAAATTTTTAATTTTATTTAGAGCGTGATTATTCTGTAGTCAGGTTTTAGTTTTTGAACTTATTTTTTATTTAAATTATTTTGGGGTTATAATTTCGTGATTATTCACAATTATTGAGTGCATGCAAACAAAGCCCTGAGCAACAGCTAACAATATATATACCTTTTTAATTGTTCTAATTATAAGCCCTTTCATCCAATACGGCACCATAATTTTTTCTTTTTTTTGTGTTAGTCAATGATTCTAATAATGTCTTCCAGAGGGCGCCATATTTATTTTAATGTGTCTTCACATAGCCTATAACCAGCAGATGATCAAAACGCTTCCAACAATACCTCGATTTGTCAAATTATGATAAGTAGTTTAGAAGTTATGAGGGAATAGTTGAACATACATACATTCATACATACGTACATCGGTCAAACTGGTCATACCTGTCAAACACATAACCCTCCGTTTGCTTTGTCGTAGTCGGGTAAAAAAATAAGAAATATTAAAATATAAATAAGCAACTATAGAATACAAAAAAAATGCAACTAGGTATGTTTGTTTAACCTCACAGCAAGCTCTATTATATAATCTAATATGATTTTATGATATGTCCTTGGCTGTTCCGTTAAAAAATCAGTTCCTGATTTTAAATAAGATAGACGCGCCACGCGTAGCTTATGTTCTGCTAACATGATTATATAACATTTTAAATAAAATAAGCACAGGTTATTTTAAGCACAAAAATTACGTTAAAGTTTTAATCTTACAGCTGACTATATGAAGAAAATTTATATACCTTCGTATATAAAAAGACCGTGATACATATTATATAATTTGGTATGTATGCATGTACAATGTACATATACAATGAAATAAATGCGAAGTGAAATAAGCTTCTGTTTTGTGTTTATTTTGGGCGTTGTTTGGGAGATCCCGAGTTCGGTGAGAAGAAGAGAGAAGGACACAGTAGAGTTACAAAGGACGGGGGTGTATAAAGGAATCTAGATTAAAACATTTACCGTGTAAATTTATCCTGACAGATACGGGCTCTCGCGGTGAAGTCGCGAAGACCGCGCGCGCCTTCTACAAGGTATACGATGTATACAGTTATCGCCTAAGGGCTAATCATATTATAATTATCGTCACTGGAGTGCAGATAATTGAGACTCATTGCATCATTAGTTTCGTACATTTACGCATAAAACTACATGACGTCTACAAAAATTAATAGCGAATTTATATTAAATTGCGTATTGGTGATAATTTAAAAGAATACTTATATGTAATCTTCTTATTTACAACAAAGAAAATACATGCCAGTTTGAGCAAAGCCTTAGATAAATAATAGAATAGGATACAACGTTGCGCACATTTTTTGCTGCCCGCAACAAATCACTTCTAAACGAACTCGGTTAAAACAAATCTATATCAATGTTACTAAACTGCAAATATGCATTGAATGGTGTAATTGATAAAGCATAGATTACAAATAACAGTCAGTTGTAATTAATGTTATTAATGATATAGATAAAATAAAATAAAATTTGAAATGAGCAGAGCCAGTTTACACCCGACACTTTACTAGTATCCTTTTTCTTTGAGCCGACTTTTGTTAACGTAGAGATTTGTCAGTCAGTACCAGCCAAATTACCATGGAATAATATTATGTTATTTGTATATTTTTTCAAAAGTGACATTTTTTTGCGATTTTCAATAAATAAAAGTTTTTTTTTATTTCGAATTGTTCACAATTTTCAATATTTTTCAAAGGTGATCAAAGGTGCTATGTATGTAAGAAATCACGAGATAATTACCCCAACCTGTCACTTCACCGGTAAGTAGTACCTAAGTACTACATTTTACTTAAGGTGCATGTTTTTGGCAAAGTTTTTATGAGTTAAATTTGATTAAATAAAACTAGAATCAAAAATATATTTTTATATACCTATTATATTGTATTGAACTGTCTTATAGAATAAGAACCGTATTTGCAGGACGTTGTCATATATATATAAATAACACCGGTGCTAGTACTTTTATTATCTTAATATTAAAGTGTTGCATTTTTACGTTTATTAATTCCTTATTGTTTCAATAACAGTTAACGATTCAATAACTATTGGGAGATTTAACAAGTCTTTATGAATAGTGAAGAGTGCACTAAATTTAATAATGGAAGGTAAGGACATTAACCATTGCAATATTATTATCTTTTTATTGCCAATGTTTGTTGATGAAAACAAATATCTGATGCCATTTTATAGAGCTATTTTTTTTGCAAATCATGAAACAACCCTATAAGACAAATAGCCTTGGTGTAACACTAAAAGGCGATGCAGCGAAAAACGAGATCTGCACATAGCGACAGAGGTTTGCTATGGAGAGATGGGGCCGAGTATATTCTATAGTTGTACCAACTAACGTCCAACACGCTGAATGTAGGATAGGGTAGAATAGAGTAGGGTAGGGTAAGTAGGACGCTCGCTCGATGGCGGATTGAAGACGATACTCCCTGGTGATAGCGATGGTGAGGGTAGTAATCACATAATGGACTTGGTTCGTTTTATTAGCACCTAGTGACACTCTTCAGTCGCGTTCTATAAAAAAGAATGATTGAATATATGTTTTTTCTTCTTTTAAAACACTTTCTTGGAATATAGTATTACTCCTTTTTAGACAGTTTTATTTATTTAACGACTACAACTTTTCTTAGTAATGCACTCATTAATAAAATGATGAATTGCAGGTCAGTAAGTTACTATAAAAGTTAGGGTGTTGACTGTTTTACAAAACTGAATTTTTTATATTAACTTAAGCAAACACGTTGTTAAAGAAGTCGAATTATGTGACGCACAATTGTCGTTAACTCTGGAAAAATAAGTATCATTTAGATCAGTAATATATTTTGAGTTTAAATTTCCCGCAAGTTTACGCATAGTAGATATAGTCATTTCAATTATGCAAATTTTTGCAATTGAACTATTTAAAATGTTTGAGCTTAAAGTACGTCAAGGTTGTGCATAGATGCTGCTCAAAGTCAAAATATAACGAAATGTTTTGTTATACTACGTCAAAGCTTTGCCTAGACACAGTACAATATTATAACTTACAGATGAGAGGATGTGCGGTGACCAGCGCGGGTATCTAAAGTGGTGCATAGTGCTAAAACTATGTCGGGCAACTGCAATTGTAGAACTTTACCGTGACATCGATTACTACAACAAACTGTTCGGCTGTGACATAGTAGTTTCTCAGGAAAAATTAAATAACTAGAAGCATAATTCGCAGAAATTGACTTTTATGTGGCTACCTATCTATTTTTGACCTTGGTTTCGATAAAAAATGAAATTTTATCGACTCTCCATAGATATGTCTAATTAATTAGTATATTTACGGTTTCATCGTACAAAAATATGTTTTACAATCATAGCAAGCACAATTTTAAAATGTGTTACCAACTTTTTAAAACAATTTCGTACGAGTATTTAAAAAAATAGACATGTTTTAGAAAATGGTATGAATAAGCTGTCTGTTCTATTTGAAATTCTGGGGTTGAATTAAACATAAATAATTTAAAATTCTTGAATCCAAACAGAGTTGAAGATGAAAACCAAGGAATTTTTAACAAGACGACAAATTAAAATGCACAAGGTTAATGTTAAAAAGAGTTCCGATTAAAGAAGGAGCTACTGTCAGTTAATTCCGTTATCCTTCCTCATCTCTTGGTGAATATTAAAAGGATGAGAAATTTTAATTTACCGCTGCGTCAAGGGACAGGTGTTTCAAGTAATTATTATTATAAGGGCTATGTAATTTGTTATAATTTTCGACTAATGAAATCACGTAAGAGTGGCTTATTTAAACTGTGTATAATAAATAGCGACGATCTATACCTTCACTATCTATAATATTACTGGTCTCTATCTAGTCCCAGTAGGATGACATTTTGAGCTTGATACATCTATTTTTTCTTCCCATGGTTACCTTGTAAAACAACGAATTCCAACAGCTGAGGTAATCTACACTTATGTGTGATTATAATTTATATCTTTTTTTTCAGATTGGAGATTTCGAAAAAGTTGATTATCTTATCCTCAGCATCTTCATCTTGGAATTCGGTAAGTTAAGTCTGTGTTTCTGGTATTGTGCGCATGCTGTTAGAATATTTTAGATAGTTGATTATTGATTGCATGTGTCGTAGACTGGTAACACATGCTCACATACTAATAGAGAAGTATTTCTGTATGACCGGTTAAGAGCCTTGTTATAATTATTTCCGTCCTTTCTCTGACTCTAAGTTGGTGAACATTTTATATTGATAAAATCACTTATCTTCCATTGTTTTCATTGTTTGGATTTTCCATTCGTTGTTCCATTTTGTGTGAACTTATTTTTTGACAGATATGCTTAGCATAAAAGAATGATATTTCTGAAGGTTTCAGTTGTGGTGTCCTCATCAACAAGTGGATTTCCAGGAATACAGCAATGGTTCGAAGTCCATAAGAAGACATTTCCGAGAGCATTTTATTTAATAAGAATTTTACGTTCTGTGGCATTGGAATTTCATAGGTTTTGCAGTTTAGTGTAAATATTATACTTAAAAAATCGGACAGATGAGATTGACATTTATTGCTCAAATAGAAATTTTAGTAATTCATTATTATTATTATCATTATTATAGTTATAATATTTAAGAAAACATAGTTTTTATGAATTGTTCTAACTTTTCTTGAATTTTCTCTCGCATTTATTTTAATTTTGACGAGAATCCTACTATCTTACCCAAAACGAAGTCAGGTTAAAAGTATTATCCAAAATATAAAAAAAACGAATTGCTGACATAAGTTTCACCGCGGTTTTAAGTATTTTGATTATTCCAATTAAAATTCAGGAAACGTGTTTTTCTGTTTACCACACAACATATTTGGAAACCCTGAATTATTTTCAAGAAATCAAAATACAAACACAGGTTCTATAGTCAAACCTGTCTTCACCGGGTACTTTATTCACATTCAAGATTTGAAAATGTGTTAAATCTTCGAAAATATTTGAGTGATTTTCCGTTTGAACAAATAAATTGCGCTCCTAGGAGTCATTTTGAGGTCAAAATTCAGTTTACTGATTTTTGACAGTTTAAACAGTATTTAAACCTGTCTTCGTTAGGTAGCTAATCATCATATTTATAATAACGTTGAATATTTCAAATATTCCTAAGGTGCAGTTCGTAAGACTAAATATACAATTAGAGATCCAGCCTAAAGTTTGGTATTAACTTTGTTTACAATGTTAATAGCAAAATGTATCTAGATCTCTAATAATATTTATGTATAAAATATTAAAATTACAACAATCTTGTGCAGTTTATTATAAACATGTTTAAAAAAAAACCTTGAAGAAAATCGAAAATCTGTCTGCATTTGGTTTTGCACCGAGCTCTTTACTATAAGCGCGCAAAGTGTCAGATTTTTCGGTTCAGGGGGACCTGTTTTTAAAATAATGCGTTAATTTTGTCTCTGTTATAAAAATAAAAATCTGGTTCTAGATTCTGCCCCGCGTACTATTCATAGTTTAAGGGGACCATTTTTTCGAATAACTTTGCTATTTCTGCGCACGAGAAGCAGATATAAAATTTGACTCGGTTAGAGATTTCCTTGCGTTCCATATTATAAGTGTGCAAAGTTTTAGCTTTATAGGTTAACGGGGGCTTTCATGTGGAATTTAACATACTTTCTTAACTTCCTCCCCTAGTCCTGTTCCCAAGGAAAAAATCGAAAAATCGGCTACGTTAGGTTCTGGTCTGCGCTCTATACTTAAAGTGACCTTTTATTTTTTTTTGGAGCGGAACATCATCAAATTGTTATTGTTTTAAAAATAAAAAAACATGTTTTTAATATAGGTAATAATAGTTAATAAAGAAATGATCAAAAATGTAAATAAGAACCCATTTTTTAAATTCAATTCCAGACGTAAATAACAATAACACACAGGATCACGGGTATTTGGAATATAAATTGTTAATCAGTTTAAACTATCATTGATTAGCAACGTTTCGTCTTTATTCTCAAGACTTTATCAAGCTCTGATCTATAAAATACCTTGCACCTGTGGGGAGTCTTATATTGGACAGACGAAGCAGAAGTTGAGGGATAGAGTCAAACAACATCAGTATGACTGTAGGAACACTAACATCCTTAAAGAAAATAAAACAGCGTTAGCCAGTCATCACTTTGATACTGAGCACAATTTTATGTTTGATGAGGTTTCAATCCTTGACAAAGAATCCAATTACTTCAAGCGTTCACTTAGTGAAATGTGTTTCATCAAATTGAATAAAACAGTGAACTTAAGATCGGACACGCATAACTTGAGCTTGGTATACAATGAAATCCTGGGCACAAAGTGATTCTCGAGTTTTTAGAGTTGGATTGTTTGTATTAGTTTTTAAATGTTTATTTATTGATATAATTTATTGATTAACATATGATTAATTTGTTCATAACTTGTAGTAGGATAACTAAGTAATTTCATGTAGAAATTTAGTTTATGGTGCCATCTAGTGTATATTTACAAAAGCCAGACTGTTGTTAATTTTTAGAAGTTGACAGTTAGACTGGTGTAAAGAGCACATGTTTGGGAAACGTATTCTATTATTTATAATACTGTCGTTATAGTTTTTTTAATTTTTAATTAATTTTTTGCTGCAGTCATCTTTTCAACAATTGATAGTACTACAAAGAAAAAAAGAAAAAAAAAAAAAAAAAATTATGTTTATGGAAAGTAATGTATGTTTTTTATATTGACGATCGTTTAGACGATTTTGAGGTTAGTTATTGTAACATTTTAATCTTTTCTTTTGGAGTTTATTCATCATGCTCATATATTAATGTTAAATGTATTGTATTTTCAGAGCTTGATAAAGTCTTGAGAATAAAGACGAAACGTTGCTAATCAATGATAGTTTAAACTGATTAACAATTTATATTCCAAATACCCGTGATCCTGTGTGTTATTGTAAATAAGAACCATTTATTTTTTACTCAGAGCGGGACACCCTCAAATTATTGTTGTTAATTGAATTGAAATGAAATATCAGCAGAGTATAAAGACTTTAGTGCAAGCGTTAAAAGTAACTTATATACTTTTTGGAAACTTTTTGAGTTCTTGAATCTACCGTTTTTTTTTATTCTACCTCTTTATTGCGGACAAGAAGACTTGCTTGCTGCTACGTTTTTGTTTTGTCAAAGCGGAACATTTTTACGTATTTTGGTTGAGAGCAGGACACCTTGCTTAAAATCGGGACTGTCACACTCAATGCGGGACTGTCACGCTCAAAGTGGGACGTATGATCACGTTATTTATACTATAAGTTACATAAATGGGACCTGTATACGGAAATTAGTAAGGTTTTTATCGATCTATTCTATTTCTGTCTCCGGAAAGAAAATCATTAATTGAAATTTGTCAGGTTCTGTCCAGTGTCCTATAAGTGTGCCAAATTTCAACTTCCTAAGTCAACTGGGACCTTCTAGAGGACTTCGAAAAGTAGACAGACATGCATCCGGATAATTATTAGGAAATTGTATAATATGTAGAATGTAGATATGTAGGATAATATTATAGTAAGATTATTAAATATAGAAATGTTACGTCTGTGACACACTCCAATTTATATCTACGTGTGTCGGTGTTTTAATTGGAACACTAGTTTTAACGACAAAATAAATGTGTTAATTACTTTGTATAAAATATGTTTCAATTGACTCTAGAAATTGTCTATTATCTTTAACTTGAATACTTGCAAAATTTTCAATTCATAAACATTAATGTCTGTCTTCTGAAATTGCTGGAACGTAACTTTGCAACGCTAACGGTGTTGTCACTATGATAACAGCATGGTATATCGCCGTGTCGTACATATCCTTTTAGAAGACTGGCATATCGTTCAGCAGAAATAATACAAAATAAGGGGTTTTATCGGAATAAGTCTGGAAGTTTTGAAACTTTAGAAAAATGCAGGTTCGATGCCCTGAATGAAATGAGATAAAATTCAAAATGTGATCGCAACCGTCGGACCGCACCATATTTGCAAAATGGAGCAAAATGAATATCTCGTTTCGAGTGTCTTAGAAGTGAAAACTGTTTTTATGAAAATAACATAATATTAAATATTATACAAAATATATTTTACCTATACATTTTTTTCTAAACTGAATAGTTTCAGGCGAAGTTAAGTATCATTGACAAAATTTTAATTTTTTACATTTTGCTGATAAAAATAATTCAAATTTGACTAAATTGTATATGCTTTTGTGAGACGTACTAACCTAACGAGTTTGAAAGTTTTAACCTTCCAAGTTTAATATTTTCCATAAATTATAGAACAATTTTCCCCCAGACGCGACGCAAGCGTGTAGAAAACTTTGGAGTAAAACTTCTTGAAAAACAGAAAATAACCTGATCGAAGTCATTGTATTGGGAAATATATGTATTTTGACCAACTATGCAAAATTTCATAAATATTCAATAAATAACAATAAACAGTAACAAATAACGATCTTGCGTCGAACGCACCATTAACAAGCAAAATATCCAAGGAAAAATTGCTCTAGAATTGAGAAAATTAAACTTAGAAGTCTAAATTTCACAGACAGTATTGTTAAAATTGCAGAAAATCATAGTTTTGTCAAAAATACTTGACTTTCAGTAGAAAAAGTTTATGACATATTTTGTGGAAAATTTCATTCTTTTTTATTTTCATACAATTTTTTTCAATCTGAAGCGAGACATTTCAAAGAAACAGTTTTTTTCGCGCCCTATTTAACATATGAGTGTTTCGTTGATTGCGACCAAATTTTGCACTTTTTTTTTCATTTCATTCATAGCATGGAAATTTACAAACATCCGCACTTATTCTAATCGAAATACTTATCGACTGGACAACTAAGAGTTTGCAATAAATGCAGTACTGTTTTATTTTTTATTTATTATGCAATTGTTATATATATTTTTACGATGTACTTCAAAAGTTCTGAAACAACTTTGAAAAGAAAAATATAAGGTCGAATTTTTTACAACCCATTCATATCATCATCGTTGTATTGTCCCAGAATGGGAAAGTATGTTACAGTGCCATTAAACCTTAACAAACATTAGGTAAGTAGTATTCAAAACATTTTTAAATGTAAACAAAAAAAAACGTAATGACGTCATTATAAATTAAAATAAACTTGCATACATTTCACTAATTAAACAAAGCAGTTAGGTATACATGCAAAGTCCTTATGTCATTTTCTTCCCTCTTATATTTACTTTACAATTCAAGTTTCCAAGAGCAGAAGATGTCAAACGTTATCCTTAACAATATCTTCTGTGTGTTTTACTCTTATACAAAACGGCAGGATAAAATAATTACATTAGGTAGATATTTTTATACAGCACTGAGTATACTGATTGTAACTGTGCTATACGCTTTTCAATACACATGTAAATCTACTTCAGTTCACATTCATCTACAGCACTCTACAATCACCGTCCTTGAAAAATTATCTAATTACGAGATATGTACATTGTAAGAAAATATCTAAATAAAAGATATTTTACTATCAAAAATACTTTACGTACAGACAGATGTATTAAAATACCTATAGTATCTTAGCTTCATACTTCAAAGGTAACCTATCTTAGACAGCCCTTGAGTAGTAAGTTCGTTTTTTGGATACAGATACTTACAATAAAAAGTACATAAAATGCTGCTAAGAGTATTTAACAGACAAAACAGTATCTTATAGATATAAAGATGTTCCCCAGTCACGATTTTTTTTTGTAATCTTTTTTGTAGTTGCACATCCAAAACGGAACCCGATTGTTCTCACTATATGCTGTCGGTTTGTAAGTCCATCTGACACAGCCTTCCATGGGGTGGCTTACTGTTTCCAGAGTTTAGGTGGATTTAAACATGGCCTATCACCAACTCTCGCTACATAAAAACTCAAAACCAATCACAGCGTTCTCCACGACATTCGGCGAATACCAATATAAATATTTACCTTTCGGCTTAAAGACGGTATCACCTGCCGCTCTCAACAGAATAATGAATGATATTTTTGGAGACTTACATTACAAATATGTCACTAATTATTTTGATGACCTGCTCATTTATTCTTCGTCGGTTGATGAACATCTTCAGCATCTGCAGGAGGTTTTTTCACGTCTACAAAATGTGGGTTTCACTGTTAATCGCGGAAAAAAACACATGTCTATATGACAAAAGTCAAGTTTTTGGGCTACGTTGTTTCAAAGAAAGGTTGCAATATTGACCCAGAAAAGATAAAAGATATACAAAACCTACCGCTTCCAACTTCAGCTTCAGACATTTTTAGGAATGACGGCGTACTGTTCCCGCTTCATTGAATCCTTCAGCGAGATAGCTGCACCGTTGAACCAGTTGAAAAGAAAAGGAGTCAAATTTAATATGGGTTCATCACAATTTGAGGCGGTCCAAAATCTAAAATCAGCTTTATCTACAGGTCCCGTATTGCGGTTTCCGGATTTCAATCGAGAATTTATTGTACGATGTGATTCTTGGCACAGTTCTTCTACAGGAGTTTGACAATGGAGTTCACCCGATTGTCTCTGCGTCTCGAAAACTTTCCGACACTGAAAGACTCAATATCATCATGGAAAGAGAAGCTCTAGGTATTATATCTGCACTGAATAAATTCCAAAACTACCTACTGGGGCGTTATTTCCTGCTGCAAGTCGGCAATGAGGCACTTACGTGGATGTTACGACACCCAAAGCGATTAAGTAAAGTTGGAAGATGAGTCTTGAAGTTATCACGTTTTGAATTCACAGTTCAACACATACGTGGTCCTCTTAATAGCGTGGCTGACGCTCTTAGTCGACTTTATCCTGAAGATACTCCTGCAAAAACTGAAAATACACCACCTGAAGAATCTATACTCAATGCATTGCATGAAATTCCTGATAGTTTTTGACCTTAAAGCAACATCAGGAAGCTGACGCACAAACGCAACTAATCCTTCAAAGGCTTCGCCACCGAGAGTATGTGAAAGGTTACATTCTACGCAACGGTGTACTGATGAAGCTCGTGGAAAAAAATAATTTAAAGCAAGTAGTGGTTCTTCCAGCGATCCGAAATATGATATTATTCTACATTCAACGTGCTCACCGTAAGGTGAACCAGCTGTAGGCTTGAAGCGTCCATTCGGTATCAATTCAGAGAAGGTCAACTGGTTGTTCAGCGTCGGCACACTATCGTTCCTCCTGGTGGTCAACAGGCACAGAAGTTTGTTACGAAATGAAGTGAGCCACGAAGAATCCTTAGATTCACCATGCCAACCTCCAACCTCTGGTATTTTGCACAGTGTTGCAGATCCCATACGACAGTTTCGGATGCATACCAGCCAACTGAAGCTCTATCTGGAAAGAGACGAAGCGGCTTAAGGCGCTTCCCCTTTAGGGGGGGGGGGTGATGCGACGTTTATCACTGTGAATATAGCTTTACAAATTAATATTTCAAAATTAATTTATATCCTTAATTTGTAGTTTAAAATTATGTAATAATTTAGTCGATGAATTATAATTGTTGAAAGTTTTGATCAGTTAGAATCTCACACTCTCTGGAGTAACATTATTTTTTTTTCTCTGGTATAATGTACTAAATATTCTTAATTATATCAAATTCTATTGTATTATGCTCTTATATTGCTTCTTTGTAAACTGTTCGGCCCTGTGTCATTTTTAATCAAATATATTTTTTTGTAATTTTCGTAAAAAGACGAATAAACGTCTTTTCTTATATTTTTTTAATCTGTTTGATTAAATCTTCGGCTGGATAGTTATGACGGGAAACAACAAGAATGGGCCCAACTTCGCTTCCAAATTATTTCCAACATTTTAATTTTTCATATAACTAAAATTCTGGAACTAACATATCTTAACTATACAGGTAGCCAATAATTTAATAACGCTACAAACCCTCTGAACCATTTGAGCTGTATCGTGCTCACAGACAAAAAAGGTTTTTTTCAAAAATATGTTGTTTTTTTTTTGGATTCGAGGGCTCTAAAAACGAAAAAAATGTTTTAGAATTTTGAAAAGTGAGTTTTGACCTATTCAAGTTGGAATGGTAAAAAGAGTTTATATATTCTAGAGGTTTCCAAGAGGTAGGAAGCCCCTCCTAGAGGGTGTGTGAATATTGCAAGGGGAACGCGAAGCTGTTATCATGATATCATTTGTGCTGAATTATTAAAATTTATTGAAATAGGAACAATATACATATATTATCTTGTTCTTATTTTAAAAATATATTTTATAAAATAGAGTAGGCACCTATTGTTTTGTAGTCTATAAAATAAATTATATCAGGACAGTATAAAATGGCGGGGGGCGCAACAATTTTTTATGCTATCAAACGATGAAAATGCCTTTTAATAAAATATTCTTTAAATGTATTTTGCACACGAAAATATTTTTTTTGGTTTTATAACCCAGTGTTAAAAAATGTAGTTAAAAAGTGTTGCCTAAAAACCATTAAAGAAAATACGTGATGTAAATAAAAGTATTATGATTTTTTTACCTTGACCATGAATAGAAAAGTATCTCGAAAATTGAGTTTCTTTTTTACCTGAAACAAGAAAAAAAGATTAATATTATTTTTTTTTTAGGTACGGTGCACTGTGAGATTATGGTAAAAGGTGGTCTAGCGAATTTTAACAGCCACACATGTAAAATGCTCTACGCACGATATTGCCAATAATAAATACACTCGATTGTATCATAATTTCACTGACATGGCAAAAAATTATTTAACATAATGCACACAAACTATTGGCAAAATAATTATAAAACTGACGTAAAAATTGTTTTCGTGTCAAAAAAAGTGTCAAACGAACCGGTATATTAGTGATCTGCAAAAGTTTTCCTATTTCCATCTCAAGTCAGTATATACCTCTGCTTAAAAATTCTAATGATGTTCCAAGGTACAATATACTCGAGGTACAACCATAGAGATATTAAACTAGAGTACGCGATTGAGCCGTGAAAGTGTCTGCAATTCAGACAGAGAACAGTTCCTTATCTCTATGGTAACTAATGATTCAAAACAATGCTGATTTGAGTAAACAAATATCTGGTTTTTTGGGTATAAGTAACTAGAGTACGCTAATTCGTATGCTTGCCATAAGTGAAAATGTCCTCATAGTTAAGAGAGAGAACGCTGGCGTTCTCTCTCTTAACTATGAGGACATTTTCACTTATGGCAAGCATACGAATTAGCGTACTCTAGTTACTTATATCTCTATGGGTATAACATTCTCCCCTATGTAATTATACATCTGAGAGTTCGAGAATATTGGAAATTTGGATTGTTTACGAAGACAAACCTACTTTGTTTCTTTGTCGCTCATATGGATTTTAATGGCAACTGACAGGGGTATTACTATTGGATTGGTAAAATCGCATTACTTTTGCTAATGCAAAAAGAAGTCATTTTTCAACCGCTGTATACAGACATGAAAAGTAGCTATTTTATAGGCGGTCATGCAAAATATATTTTGATCTACTCAACAAAAAATGTATGTACATTGATATCGAACTGAAAATGTATCTATCAGTAGCGGGGCAATAATTGCAGTTCGGTTTATGGTTTCACAAATAAAAAGATAAAAAACAAGACGAAAAGTTGACTTATTTCGTTTCATTTAGTTATCTGAAAATTAAAAAATCTTGTGAGGAGAGAACAACAAAATTATAATTGCAACTTTTTCAAATGGCACTTTGTACACCGGTACAGGATACAGAGCTAAATATAACTTGAATACAGTACGCGTCTAAAGAGCTCCCTCCTCATCTTAATATTTGAATGTATTTAGTTAAATAGTTCGAAAAATGCGAAGAAGATAAATTTGTTTGCGAAAATTCAAAGATGAAACCAGGGCACGGCCGTAGCCAGGAATTCACTTCGAATAGGGTGGAGGGGATTCGAGCACTGGACCAGAGATAATAAACTGTAACAATTTTATTTTAAAATAAGCAATTATTATAATTACATAAAAATAAATTGAATTAAAAGAATACATTTCAACAAAAGAGTTTAATGATTCATTTAATTTTTTAACAATACATTACATTTCGATTTTACTTGTGCCGATAAACGTGGAGTCCACTTATCGTATCCCAGATCCGAAAAAAGAGTCGAAAATATGTTGGTAAGTATGTATAAAATGGTGGGTTGGCTAAGGCATTTCCATGGGGGAGTGTTAACCCCCAAAACCCCTTCTTACGTACGGCCTTGAGCCAGGGACACCATAAAATCAAAGTTTTTAGACAGGAACTGAAGTCATTTAAACGTTACTAGTATGTGGATTGTAAAATATTTAAAATAGGCAACTTTTATTTAATACATCTTCTTTCCAAAACAGATAACAAAATTCGCGAGGTGTTCTATGCAAATATACACGACATTAAAAAAAATCTTATGCATAAAATAATGTGTTGTCCGTGTCAAAATTTTAACTAGTTTAACAATAATTTTGGTGAATCGGGAAAGGTCAACAAAGATTTGATACTGATAAGTATGTTTAGTAGAACGGACGTCTACTTTACTCCTGATTACGTACGAATTTGATATCCAACGTAACAGGCTGTATCCGAGTGTTTAACTTAATCTTGTATTGCAAATCAAACTAAAAAAGAAAACCCAACAATATTTTTTATATATTTTGATACTGTCTCTGTGCATCCTTTTTGTCCGTTTTGATTTTAGAGTTACAACTAATGAACACTTTTTAAGTAGAAATGTAAATAAGAAACGCGAAGGAAGATCAATGCTAATTTAGTGATGAGTAATCAAGGCAAATGCGATATAAAATCAAATATTTCCCAGGACTGTAAGTATGCCACATACTTTCTATATGCTTCATTATAAAATACAACTCGTTTGGTAGTCATGTAACATTGTTATATTATAAACTTAACTTGTGAAAATCCAATTTGGACCCAGTTTCACATCGATCGACTTGACATTAGCACCTAATATGGTTCTGATGACATTACAATACTTTTTCTTCATACCTTGATCAAAAGTGCATACTTTCGGCATCAATTGTAAGACAGAAAGTAATTTACTCCTTGATGGGATTACACGCACCAATGCGGGAAGTTCGTACGTTCGGGCGGTAGTAAAGCACAAACAACAAATCAGCTGTTGTTTAGATGTCGTTTCTATAGCAACCCTACATTTTAACTAATAGTCGCGAACAGCTGCGTCATTCGTATTTTTACGTATAACCTCAAAACTTCTTGCTTGGAAATTATCTGTGTTTTTATGTAATTAATAAGTAATTAATTAATGTACCAAGGCGCGCAGGGCAAGATATCACACTTTCGGCCCTTGTGTAATATACTATTTATAGGGATATAATTTCCTAACTACTCCGTCATTTAGAAATGTTCCGTTCCTTTCACCACTGCACAAAAACCTATTGATTTCTTTTTTTTCGCCACTCAAGGTTAGTCAACTCATCAAACTATCTACGAATGTGATTGGTCGAGGTCGAGCTATAAACGCGGTGCGTGTATCCCCTTGTAACGTGTAGGTAGAGTTGAAAATTTGCCACCCCCCTAGAATAAAATCGTTGCTACGCCCATCTCGAAATGTATTGACACATTTTAAAAATAGTCTCTTTAATCCTCTGTGTAGCAAATAAATGAGAAAATCTTAGCAATTTCTAAAAAATGGCCATGCTATACTGTTACAGGTATGCGTTGGTTGGCACTATAGTATTATTTAGTTTGATCGAGTAAGCAGGTGTAAATAATGCTTTACATATGCATGTATATTGATGATGATTTCTCATGAATATGTATTGAAGTCACCACACACTACTCTGCTATATACTCCCTCTTTACCGCTAACCTTATGTATCAGCACACCGATGTCGCTGATTTCTGTGGCATGTACCATATACATAAACGATTGCTGTACACATATTGCTTCCACAAGCTATCTCTTTGTATTTTAAAATCATTGCTCTTCCAAATAGGTATATATTACGTACATAATTTTACATTATAATGGGAAAAATAAATGCAAACTCAATATAGGTATACACTGTATGTATGTTCAGTTAAATTCACGCATACACCGCTTAATATATAAAAAACTTAAAAATGTGAACCTCCTTCAAGTAAGATCTCTAAAAAGCGGATAATGAAAAAGTATTGACGTCGGCGCCAATTTAATGACTATGTATAGCGTCTTCTATTCAATTGGCGCCGACGTCTTAACTTTAGTAATTTACCCTTTTTAGGGGCCTTTTTTGCAGGGAGAGTCAAGTTTTTCGCGACATTACTTTATTTTTTACGTATTGGCGGCTTTGCAATATATTTTTCACTTTATTAACAGCCTTGTTCCATAATATTTTAATTCTAGACTTGAAAAAATTTAGTAAAATTGATGTGAGATTATCCTGAAGGTATTTCCTATTAAATAGAAAAAATATCAACAAAATCGGTTTATGAATGTTGGAGATATGAGATAACGTAATATTTATGTAACAATGTAACATAATTTATAAAATGTTTTGTTTAAATCAGTTTTAAACGAATGAGCAGATTTAAAATAATTATAAATTATTAAAACGGTAACATGATGGATAAAATGATGTAGAATTTTTTCAAATCGCTTAATCCTCGTAAAGTTATTGCTGAACAAACATAAAAAAAATATTTGTGACGAATTGATAACATCTTTTTTAAAAAGATTTCCGTGTGAAAAAAAGTCTCTATATAACTTGTTTGTTACTTATTAAAAAATGTTTCTACTTATTTTATTTTCAATTATTTTGTGAGAGTATTAATATGTATTTAAACATTTTTTATTAAAAGTAGTGAAAATTTTAGTGAAACATTTTGCAGTATTTTTACCATCATTGACACAGGCAAAAGTAGAATAGGTTTTGATAAATTTTAAAACCAATCAATTGTCCCTACTATTTCCTAACCAATAGTTAAAGAACTCGTTTTCTTTTCAGGCACATGTTCAGCCACAAAAATACCTCAAATTTCCAAAATTTCCTTTTCATAAATTTGTGATATTATGAAAAACTGTCATAAATTCGACTGTTTGCCACCGTCAACGTCTCATTCGATTTTTAGCACGTAAATATTAAATACACTTGTATGTCGTATGTATAAAAATTTAGTAACCCGAGTTTCACCCTCTTCCAAATGTCATTTTTATGTGAAAATTTGCAGCCAACCGTAGTTTTGGTAAGAATACAATAATCTGAAATTTTGGGTATACTTTTATAAAGATAAAAATGGAAATAAACATTAAGTGGTGGAGAGATGGTATTAATGGGTAAAAACTTGTCTCCAGTCGTTTTAAATATGTCATATAAAATAAAATCATATAGGTAATATAACATAATATATAATTTAGATGAGTTTAGTTACAGTTAGTAATTATTATAATATAATTAGTGGAGTGCCGTAAGACATAAAAATCTCAAAACCTCGGAAACCGGTTAAACGGAATGGATTTTCGTAAAACCTTTTCGATTGCATTGTTAAAAGCTTAAACAAAAAAGTTTACCCATCAAAATTTGCTGCTTTCGATTTCAACAATACAGGGTGGGGCGTTTATCTTGAGACGGTTGAACTCGATTATTTCGATAAAAGTTTAAGACAAAAGTTGTTTAGTTTGAAGGGGGGCAATGTTTAGAGACAAATACCACCCCCTACTCTCATCCTCTGCGCAGGGATGAGGGTAACTTTGACATTTTTAATAGGAAAAACTATTTTTTAACATAAATTAAGATTTTTCTAGAAAAAATATGCAACATTTGTCTGAAACCCGATGCCTCCCACAACCCTTAAAATGCATGTCAAAAATCGGTTTCCTGAAACAATAAATTTTTATGCCTAAACAACGACCTTGCACAGAAAATTACGAAAAGTAAATGTTGTTTTATTTGGGAACAATCATTGAATAAACATAAAAAAGCATTTTGTAGGTACGTTCCGGGGCTACAAAAGGCGAAGTTCTTACGAATATAACTCAACAAACGTAAGTCCTAAAAGAAAAAAAAAATACTAACATTTTCTGTAGACAAAGACCTAAATTTTTTGTATCTTGCATATTTCGCGTATGTCTCTTTATTTAGGCGTAATCGGCAACAGAAAGATATTTTTTTCGGTATTCGGAAAAAAAAGTTCAAGGTTAAATCGATTTTTGACGTGATAACGTCTTATAAATTGATGAATCACCAATCTTATAAATTGATAAAACACCGGCTGCATGCACGAAAAAGTGTAACGTTCCTAACGCGTAACGTTCCTAACGTTCGTAACGCGTAACATTCCTAACGTTCCTAACGCGTAACGTTCTTTTTGCTAATTTCTCGCTCAATTTAAATCAGATCGGTTTGAAACGAAAGAGGAGAACATTTTACATAGATTTCGTATAACAGAATTTGCCTAAACAGTTTTTTTATACAAATTTATATAGAAAAATAGCTGTATAAATGCAATGTTGTCTAATGCATGGCGCGACGCGGTCGGTCGTCTTTGTTTGCCGTACATGGAAATTAGAAGAGAACGTATGTCTTGTCTTAACATGAAAACGGCTGCATTTCTAATGTTTAATTCAATTTTTTGACATTAGTATTTTATGAAATGCAACGCCTTCTAAGTTAAGTATTGGAATAACTAATTATTATTAGAACATAATACTTTGACAGTTGCAAACGTCACTTTTGACATTTCTTATCATTCCGACACCAAGGATGAGCGGATTGAAACCAAATTTTGGGAGGATGTTTGATATGCAAATATGAAGTGGCCTATTGTTTTTGGGGAACATCGACGCATGCGTAAAAGAATATATCTCTTATAATGATGTTTTATATAATAATAATATAGTTTTTAAAACGGTTTTTACTCTATCTATTTTTACTAGAAATTTTTGTAAATTTTTTGGGGAAAATCGGCGCATGCGCAAAAGAGATATATGCCATAGTTGTTTTTTATATAATAATAGTATACTTTTTATAGTGTTTTATTATTCTACTTAATAAAATTTACCTAAATTTGAAGCGAAAGATGCAATATCATAGATTCGAATTATTATAATTATTATATAAGTTTAGGTTATGTATTACGGAATACGTTATCACGTAAAACTATCGTCCGTAAACCGACTTTACAGACAACCAATTTTTTTTCAAAACTAAGCATCCAAAATGGTGCAAACTCCCCATACATGTTGTTAGTACCCAAAAGGAGTAGATCGTAAGTGGAGTACGTTTAAATTACATTGTTGCAGTTAAGCCATCGGTTTTATTATGGATCTTGGCTTCAATAAAACCTGTATGACCATCTCATTTTCGCCGTAACTCGGTCAATTTAAATGATGATAACATTTAAAAAAGCTCATTTTCAAGGGTTTTTCAAGCTGTGTAAATAAGCCATTTAATATTTTTTTTCAAAACGCTGTTGTCTCCTTGTAAATGGCGTTGAAAGTAATGAATAATTTTGTTGGCAAACAAACTTTTATGTTTAAACGGTTTCTATTGTACGTACAAAAATTGAAAAAATATGGAATCGATTCGTTATTTAATAAGCTTAATTTTTGCTATTTCCAGTATTTTGATAGAGGGCATAGTTTTTGAGTTATTCGTGAAATAGCGCTCGAAAACGTCCATATTTCAATGGAAAATCGAGATTTTCAATCGCAAATAACTCGATAAATATCGATCCAAATAAATAACTTTATAGAATACGTTATGTTCTATGTCCGTTAAAAATTTTAATTAAGTTGTAAGTAATAATTATTTCAGTCAGACAAAGGTAATGTCACGGTAATAATGTATAAAAAAGATTATGAAGAAGGAATGCTAAAACTTCTGACGGATACTACTACCTATAAAGCACTAGAAAGTGATCCAACAAATAAGTTTCAAACACAAGCTAACAATTTAATAAAAAAATTACAAGATGCCAAAGTCATCAACAACTTTAAGGCAAAAAGTTTAATGACATACAACGCAGTGAGTGCTAAAATATACGGACTTTTAAAAATACATAAACAAACCTTAAGCTTGCGACCAATAGTTAGCTGCATTGATGCCCCAAGTTATAAAATCGCTAATTTCATACACCATTTATTAATACCGTGGAATAAAACATGTAAATATAATATAAAAAATTCATTTGAATTAGTCAACAAAGTAAAGAACATTCGTGTACCAGATAACTATATTCTAATATCACTAGATGTAGTTTCATTATTTACCAATATTCCTGAAAGCCTTGTGATTCAAGCAATTGAACAATACTGGGATGATATGTACAAATATGTAAAAGTTGAAAAAGATTTGTTTATGGCAATAATCAGGTATTTATTTAATTCTAGTTACTTTAGTTTTAATAACAATTTATATCTACAATTAGAGGGTACTAGCATGGGTAACCCAGCTAGTCCTTCACTAGCACACTTGGTGATGAGGTACATCTTAGATAAAGTCTGTTCTGAAATATCTTTCAATATTCCAATGTTGTTTCTATACGTTGATGATACTAGTTTGTTAATTCCTAAGAATGAAATCAATAATATTTTAAATCATTTTAATAATATACATGAAAAGATCAAATTTACTATAGAAGTTGAGAGAGACAACATGTTACCATTTTTAGATGTACATTAATAAGAACAGATGATAGTAAATTGATTACAAATTGGTATAAAAAGCCCATTGCATCAGGACGTATGATAAATTTTTTATCAAATAATCCGTTACATCATAAAATTGGCACAATTATGGGATTGTTAAATAGATGTATAAATTTAAGTCATGAACAATATCATACAAATAATTTAAAAACAATAGTTGATATATTACATGTTAACAATTACCCTACAAAATTTATTAATAGATGTATTAATCGGTTCAGGTATAAAAACAATCAGTCAGATTCAAACATTGTAAAACCCAATAAAATTGAAGATTTTAAATATTTTAAATTCCCATATATAAAAAATTTATCACAAAAAATTGATAGAAGTCTTGTGGGCACAAGTTCTAAATTAGCATTTTACAACACTGTAACAATAAAAGATGTATTGTTCAGCAAATTGAAAGATAAAACTGAGAAAGATAAGATGTCTAAAGGCCCCCATACACCTCGTTCTTTTTTGGCAGTTTTAACCGCCGGGTAAAACTGTACGGTTAAACACGAACAACGGCCATCCCCATACACCTCGTTCTTTTATGGCAGTTTTAACCGCACGGGTAAAACTGTACGGTTAATTTAAACACGAACAACGGCCATATCCACACAGAGGCGTAGTTTCGTTCAGTTTTTCTGAAGTCGTGGCATCATTAATACGATCTGCTTTGATGGAAAATACAATAATATTGATATTATTTTATGTTTAATAAACATTAATAAACAATATAATGCAAAAATAATTAATAAAATTGATTGATATTTGTCTAAATTAGAGTGTTTTATTTGACACCATTATTTTTTCCTCTAAATTAATCAATATGTTTATAGCAATTTTCATTTATTTTTGTCAAAATTGCTTAGCACTAAAACGGTTAAAATATAAATCAATACTCAAACTAATTACAATCATTTAATTAATATGACTTATTTGCTGTACGTCGCACCACTGAATAAACACGTCGATTCTTATCGGAAAGCGCCACACATTACGATTTAAAACGACAACCAGCAAACACGTCGTGTTTAAAATCAAGATTCGGCAGATAAAAAAACTGCCGTGTTTCATCGACAGTTTTTGCCCATACACTTCGGTTTTGACCGACGTGTTTTATCGTGACGATGAAAACTGCCAAAAAAGAACGAGGTGTATGGGGGCCTTAATGTCGTGTACAATATACCCTGTGAATGCGGAAGGTCTTATGTTGGTCAAACATGTCAAAGTTTATATAAAAGAATTAATCAACACAAAAATAGTTGTAAAAAAACTTTTTAACAAAAAAATTAAACCGCCGAAAAACTGAAAAGCAAAAAATAATAAATCTTTTTATTTAACTAAGTTCTATCTAAGTAGTTGAACGTATGTGACAGTCTAGTATATCTAAGTAATTTTGAGTCGGCGTCAACAATCCTTCGCCGGAAATCTCTGAGCGTTCACGAAGTTAATATCAGCGACAGAGCAACCCTAACGGGCACACTGAGGGCACACGTCTTTGCGAGTGGTCGTGTGGAGAGCGCATGTTTAGAATGTTAATGTTTATCGCTGGAGATTTCACGTATCATTGTTAATTTGATTTGGTTATTTCTTTTAGTGATCTTTGTTCATTGATGGTTTGACGCCGACTCAAAATTACTTAGATATACTAGACTGTCACATACGTTCAACTACTTAGATAGAACTTAGTTAAATAAAAAGATTTATTATTTTTTGCTTTTCAGTTTTTCGGCGGTTTAATTTTTTTGTTAAAAAGTTTTTATTTAATAATTTTTTGTGGCTATATA
Organism: Xanthostigma xanthostigma; assembly: GCA_963575645.1. Classification (NCBI taxonomy): domain Eukaryota; kingdom Metazoa; phylum Arthropoda; class Insecta; order Raphidioptera; family Raphidiidae; genus Xanthostigma; species Xanthostigma xanthostigma. The sequence goes on from OY754471.1 coordinate 28,037,857, forward strand.
ATTTATAATTGTAATATACACAACTCAGCATAAAAATCTGTGAGTGAACAATAAATCACCCCTATTTTCCCACCCTTAGGGTAGAAATTTTTTTTCCAAATTTATATGAGACGAACCTCGAGGTATACCCTATCCAATAAAAAAATAATTATCAAAATTGGACCACTCTGTAAAAAGTTATGTGTGGTCATACATTACAATCAGTGAGTGAACAATCAATCATCCCCTGTTTTCCTACCCTTAGGGTTGGAATTTTTCTACCAAATTTATATGGGACCAACTTCGAGGTATACCCTTTCAAACAAAAAAAAATTATCAAAATCGGACTACTCTGTAAAAAGTTATGCGTGGTCATACATAAATAAAAAAAAAAAAAAATTAAAAAAAAAAAAAATATACGCGTCGAATTGAGAACCTCCTCCGTTTTTGTTTTTCGTCGGTTAAAAAGATAAAGAAGGGAAAACTGCATTATCTATACACCATTTTAATACAAACCATATATTCAAATTTGAAGACACCACTATTTTAGATAAAGAAATAATCCCGTATAAACGGAATATAAGTGAAATGTTATACATTTCCATGTTAAATACTGTAAATTTCCGAACAGATACTAACAATTTAAGTAGTTCCTATCAAAATTTATTAAACGAATATAAGGCCTTCCAAAAAATGTAACTTTATGTTGTCATTTATTTTAAATTTATTTAAAAAAAAGAAAAAAATGTTGTCAGTTATGAAATTCAAGAAATTTGATATTATGTCTAAGTTTCGAAATTATAATGTTTAATTAACACTGCCATCTATGTAACAACTTTTGTAAGCTATAACATCTGAAAATGACAGATGAATTTTGGAATTTAATACGCACATGTGACTTATGAAGTATAAAAAAGATTTTAATAATATTTTAATACAATATGTCTATAATAATTATTGTTTTAACTGCACAAATTATATGACAAAGTGCAATTGACTTTTTAGGTAAGATAATTTCTTAAATGTATTTACACAATATGTATTTAACTTAATGTAACAATTTGTAAATTTGTAAACTTCATTCACAGAGCCTTGAAAAAGATCAAATTTTGATCGAAACGTTGGTGGAATAAATAATTAACTGCACTAAATATCAGTCCAAGATTACCCTTTACTTACAACCTAATTTATAGAATACGTTTTGCTTAGTATTCAATGATGTATCGATTCATGGGGTTACTTTTTCCAAAAAAATTTCCACCCCGAGAAGGGGTGACATATCGACATATTATGTCAAAAGCGGAAATAATAAAAGGGTAAACATTTTAGTATTTAGTGTTATAAACACATTCCAAAAGGTTTTACAAAAATCCGTTCGGTTTACCCGGGTTCCGAGATATAAACCTTATGGTACGCCACTAAATATAATATAATATAATATAATATAATATAATATAATATAATATAATATAATATAATAATATAATATATATTAGATGTCGTGTCCATCGAGATAATAATTAATAATTTTTTATTGTACTTGAAAAAGTCTAAATCTATAGACGAAACGTCGTACATTAATAAATATAATTTTTTGTCCACAACCTGCGTATTTTTTTAATTAATAATATAATATAATATAATATAATATAATATAATATAATATATAATATACATATCTTTGATTAACGTCTGATTAGAGATCTTCAATAAATAAAATTATCGACCAATTTTTTAGTCAATTATATTATCAATAATATATAAACTAAATATACATTAACGTTTCGGCCTGGATTTGATTCTTCTTCAGAACTGATCTAAAGAAATATAAAAATTAATTAATAATTAGTTTCTAGTTAGTTTTTATTTACTTTTTATATTTTTTTAGATCAGGTCTGAAGAAAATCCAAATCCGGACCGAATTGAATTTGTATATTTTTTGTTTTGTAATATAATTGTCCGAAAAATTGGTCGATAATTTTATTTATTGAATAATATAATATAATATAATATAATATAATATAATATAATATAATATAATATAATATAATATAATATAATATAATATAATATAATATAATAATAATATATAATACATATAATATAATTATAACATTATACAAGAGAAAGAAATTTTTTCTCCACTTTCTTGTTTTTTAGCGGGTTTTTTGTGTTTTTGTTTTTTGAAACCGCAAATTTTCATTAGGTAGAAAATTTTTATACGAATCCAAAATTTGCAGAATATTTTGGGTCTAATCCTTTATTAATAATATTAGTCGCAGTTTAATTTTTACATTTTATTATTTTTAACATTAAAACGTCATTAGCAACTATTATTTAAATTAAATATAAATTAATATCAATACGTTTTTTGGACTGGTTTTAGATTCTTTATAAATAATGTGTTGTTTCGATCCTAACTAAGGTTTTACTCAACTATTAAATATACAAATACAAATTTGGTTTATTAATGTAATTTACTTGAAAAATAAAAAATAATTGAATAAATTTAATAAAACGAACGATGAAGTATTTTTTGAATCAAGGGGGAGAATAGAATAGACTGTAACTTATTTACATGACATGAAGTACAATTAAAAGACTAAGAATTTCATTGGTATAATATGTACCTATATCATAAAAAAATGTATGTATAATTATTTTTAAAAAAATTTTTCATACGTATGCTTTGCCTATAACTAGGAAGTTTATTAGAAATTTTAGTGCTAAATAATTAAATTATCAAGTAAATAATTGTTTTAAACTAATGAAATGCAGATTTAATCATTATCCCTTAAGTGCTTTACAGAGCAGCAATAATATAAAATAAATATTAATTTGAATAGAAAATCAATATTATTAGAAAAAAATTGTATTGTGTGTTGGTGTCTCGTAAAACTATGATTTATCTGTTTTTAATTAGCGTATTATGTGTAGGTGCGTTATTTATTTATCATGTAATTTTTATAGCTCATTATGCGACAAAGTAAAATTGATTGAAAACAAATGTAAGCCACTTGCATACTGTTATTATGTTTGTGTACATGTATATAGGTATATAATACGTCTAGAGAAGAGTTTATGTTCAAAACACACGCAGCATTGGAATTAAGAAAACGGTGTTTGGAAGAGAAAAGGTGGAACCGTCGGTTGAAATAAACTGAAAGGCCGGGTGTTTGAAATGAGAACACTTATATTCATGGCGTTTCCTCTAAAATAAAAATATGCGAGAATAGTTTGGGCCAGCGGATACAAACTGCTTTATGCAAAAAAATAAGAAACAATTTTCACGCAGTGCTCATAACAACATAATATATGATAGGGCCAATATTTGAAAATTCGTAAGGAAAAGAAGATCAGATGCGTCTTTATAATTTGCTGTAACTGATTTAAAAATTGTAGTTTATACCTACTGTTGGTTTCAAGTTCACTCAAATGCGACTGCTGCGATTTCTATGAATCACGGATAGTTTTCTAGTAAAGTGACAAATATGATTGCTTAACCTTCCAAACGGGATCATTATTTAATTCTTTGGCACATTTGTATGTTGTATGTCATTTTTGTTATCTTCCACAGCATTTCTTCCCCGATATAATATGGTAAACTTAATATATGAAAAGTACAAATTATATATTATATACTAGTTGGAAGATTAAAGGATGAATCCTGGTGGCATAGGATGGATGAACTAAGCAAATACTGACGTTTCGGCAAACTTTATGCTATCTTCGCCGAAACGTCAGACAATAAACTGCAATAAAAAAAATTGGTTGTCTGTAAAGTCGGTTTACGGACGATAGTTTTACGTGATAACGTATTTCGCTCGAATATCATATTTAATAATACATAACCTAAATTTTAGTAGCTGTCAAACTATATTTTTACCGACTAATAATTTGATCAACCAAAGCAAAATACATATTTTTAAGCAATTATAAAAGACATTTAAAAGAATGTATATATATGTAAAGGTTTTTTTTTAATAATTGTGATAACTTAAAATAAAAATAAATTTTATTCAACAAAAAGAAATAAACCAAATTATAACAAATCGTTTTTATTACAAAATTAGAATGCTTTTCATTCGTTGCCGTTTTTATGAATAATTTTCTAAATCAAAGTTTATTCTCTAGTCGCCTGCAAATCTTGGTGCGTTCAGTTTACGCAACTGGAGTAGTTGCATCACCTATAGAAATATTAAATTCGACAAAAAAAAATACAGTGGAACCTTACAGCTTCGGCCCTTCCTGACACATTGAATCGTCTCCGATTCCTGGTTCTTCATCCGTTTTGTCGTCAGTATCTTCATCTAATTCCGCTTGCAATAAACACCAAGGTTTAATTTTGTCGACGGCAAAAACAGAATTAAACGGTCTCTGGGTTCGTTCCGCTCCCGGTACGTCCTTGAGTAAATATCGGTCGTGAGGTAATACCTTCTCCACCATATACGGACCTTTAAATTTCGGGATAAGCTTCTTAGATTGCCCCGTTGCTGATGGTTCCTTTTCCACGAGTACAATATCACCTTTTTGATACTGATGTGGAGAACGTCGTTTCTTGTCGTATCTTTGCTTTTGTTTTTCAGCATCTTGTGTTAATTTTACGCTTGCGGAAGTTCGGAGTTTATCCAGATCGACGTCTTGTTCTTCATAGCTTTCTTGCAGTGCTAATAAAATTTTATTTTTCAGGATATCACGCGGGGTATAGGCAAACAACAATTCGTGTGCTGACTTCCGGGTTGTTTTGTGTTGAAGACTATTTATTCCCCATTGTATTGCTCTTAGATGAATATCCCAGTCTGAACCATCTTCCTTTTTCGTCATCGTAGGTATAGCTGCCATCAATGTGCGGTTGTAGCGTTCTATTTGCCCATTAGCTCGTGGTGTAGACGTAGCTACTTGAATATGTTTTATTACGTTTTCATCACAATATTTCTTAAATTCTTTAGAGGTGAATGCGGTACCTCTGTCTGTTATCAATCTTGTAGGTACGCCAAATATTGAAGTGTGCTCGTCCATAAATTTTATTACCGGTCCTGTCTTCGTATCTCGGACTGCTTTTAAAATTAGATATTTTGTGAACGCGTCGATATATGCCAGTACGTATATGTTTCCTCTAGCACTCTTCGGAAATGGTCCCAAATGGTCAATGTGCGTGGTATGAAATGGTATAGGTACCTTTTCAATCGCGTGAAGTTCTCCTTCTTTCTTTCCTCCAGGTAATTTGTGGTAAGCGCATTCTACGCACGCTGTTAAATATTTCTTCACGAATTGCTTCATTCTCGGAAACCAGTAATATTTTTCAACCATTTTAATTGTTTTTTCTAAGCCATAGTGTCCAATATCATCGTGAGCTTGCTTTACGATCTTCCAGCGCACTCCTCTTGGTACAGCCCATCGTCTCTCTTCCTTTATTTTTCGATAGATTCTTCCATTATTGAGTTCGTAATCAACTAGCATCTGTCTTTCTTCATTGGTTTCCGGATGGCGCTGCAGAACTTCATAAATTTTTCTTAAATTTTCATCTTGCAGTTGCATGGTCAATAGCCAGTCTTCAGAGTCTATTCTTAGAACGTACATTTTCATATCTACCGTATCAGTTTCTTGTGGATCTTCAACTGCGTTTCGACTTAAAGCGTCGACGTGCTTCATTTGCGTACCTTTTCTGTATAATAATTCAAAGTCGTATTCTTGTAGGCGTAATAACCATCGAGCAACGCGTGGTAACATATTCGTTTTGGAAAATGTTGCCTTAACTGCTTCACAGTCGGTTATGATTTTAAATTTTCGTCCGAGTAAGTACACTCGAAATCTCTCAATGGTCGCTACTATTGCCAACGCTTCCAATTCATAACTATGAAATTTTTCTTCGTTATCTGTCGTTCTTCTACTGAAGTATGCAATAGGCTTCAGTCGTCCCTCAGTATCTTCTTGCAATAGTACGCCTGCCAAACCTATCTTGCATGCGTCTGTATGTACTTCATGTTTTAAATTGCCGTCGTAATGTACAAGTAGTGGCCGTTCAATTAATGTATCCTTTAACATATTAAAAGCTTCGTTTTGTTTCGTTCCCCATTCAAATTTTGCGTTTTTCTTCAACAGGTCAGTTATCGGTTTTGCTATTATTGAAAAATCTTTAATGAATCTTCTGAAGAAGCTCGTTAAGCCAAGTAGTTGTCTGACTTCGTGAACATTTTCCGGTTTCTTATAGTGTTCTATAGCCTGTGTTTTTCTTCTTCCGGGACGTATTCCCTCTTCGCTGATTTCAAATCCTAGATATTCGATTTGTTCTTGGAAAAAGAAACACTTTCTTGGTTTCAAAGTAAGTCCGATTTCATTCAGTACGTCAAATAATTTCTGCAATTTCATCATTCCCTCATCAACTGTAAAGCTAGGAACCAGGATGTCGTCCATGTAGGCATAAATTTCGCCAAAATTCAGTCTTGAAATGACGGCTCCCATAGTTCGATTGAAAACTGCAGGGGCATTTACCAGGCCAAAAGGCATTTTATTAAATTCAAAAAGGCCTTCGTTGGTAATGAATGCCGTGTATTTTTTTGACGATTCGTTTAGTGGAACTTGGTAGTAGCCACTAGCCATATCTAGTGTGGTAAAAAATTTATAGCCACTTAATCGTTCCAATTGGTCATCTAAAAGCGGCATCGGATAATTTTCCTTCTTCGTAACGGTGTTTATTCTTCTGTAGTCGATTACCATTCTATCTTCACCTGTTTTCTTTTTTACAAGAAGTACTGGACTTGCAAATTCAGATTCTGATTTTCGAATGATGTTCGCTTCAAGTAATTCGTGTATTGTTTCCCTTACGTTCTCTTGCTGTGAAAATGGTAACCTGTATGGTTTACTTGCAATCGGCGCCGTGTTGTTCAATTGTATTTTCATTTCGGTCACTTGTGATGTTCCAAGTTCGAAGATGTTTTGTGCAAAACAATCTCGATTTTGATTTACGAGATCATGCAATTTTATTTTTTCTTCCGTGGTTATATTTTCGTTGACATTGATCGATTCAAATTTTATTTCTTCGCGTGCTTGAATTCTGTTAATTTTGTACGTGCTCGACTGTTCAGGTTTTATGTTCAAAATTTCCGTTTTTTCTATTTTTAGCGTTCCATTTTCTTTGATTACTCGTATGTCTGGTTGGTCCAATGCACTTCGGCCGATGATAATGCTTTCGTCCTGAGCTTCATCTGGTACAATGAACACCTCGACTTCGATATCAACATTGTCGATTGTAATTAGTAGAGTTCGTTTTCCAATCGTTTGACATATCCCTTGTCCGAAACCCTTTAGGTCAATTTTTGTCGGTTTGTATTTAATATTCATCGCGTTAGCTTCAAAGCGTCGCATGGTTACACAGTCGCTACCAAGATCTATAAACGCAACCATTTTATGTCCGTCTATATCGATTTCTTGATGATATTCGTCGGGAAGCTTGGAAATTCCAGTTATTTTGTTAACCGAGTCAGGTTTTCTGTTGCCTAGACGTTCCGGATTGTCTCTTCTACTGTAGCAGTCATTTGCAGAATGCCCAGTCTTACCACATGTTTCACATCGTGGTTTTCGCTGTGGTTTAGGACATTGTTTCGAGAAATGCCCGTTTTCGTTACAATTGTAGCATTTAATCGTTGGTCTAGTTGCTGTTTGTTGCCTTGGATTCGTGCTAGTTTGCTGCCTCGAATTCATGCCAGTTTGTTGCATAAATTCTCGTCGCTTTTTAGTTTGCTCTAGGGTATGTTCATAGCGTTTGACTTGTTGAAGTAGATCCTCAACGCCATCAAAATTATGTAGTGACAGCATTGACGTGAGCCATTCATTACATAATCCCGCTATAATATACTTTAACGTTGCTTGTGTTTTCACGTTTCCTCCTTTTGCTATCGCTACCATACCGTATGCATATTCTTCATAGCTTTCGTTTGGAAGTTTATGCCGTTTCATTAAGCGCATGTGGATATCCGCTTCGTCTTCTACGGATGGAAAGGCTCTTAAGAATCGGGTACGAAAATCATTCCAGGTTAAGACGTGATCTTCGACACCGTTCCACCATAGGCACGCTGCTCCCTTCAACTGCGCAACAGCATGATGTAGTACTCCTCGCTCGTCCCATCCATATAATGCCGTAATATTTTCGATTTTTCTGATCCACCGTTCCGCTGTCAGACCAGATGATTTCGTTGGGTTGAATTCGGGAAGAACTCTATCTACTCCTCGACATAAGGTATCGTTCACTCGTGTTTCGTTTCTTCTTGTTTGTTCATTATGCAACAGAGCTCGTTCGCGAACCATTAACTCTCGTTCACGTTGCATCATTTCACGACGCCAAAGATCCGAAAACTCCGGGAAAGTTTCAGTTCTCGTAGAGTTAAAAATTCCAGCGTTTGAATGCTCATCTGTAGGCCCTGGTTGTCGTTGTGTTGATTCGAATCTAACTGATGAGCGTTGCGGAGCGTAATTCATTCTAGCAGATTCGTCAAAACTTCGTGATCGCCGCATTGTGATAAACAGTAATTATAATTCGTTGTTACTGTTACGTATCACTCGTTTAGAGAAGCAAAAAAAAAATATCTTCGTAGACGTTAGACGTTTTATAAAAAAAAATATTCTTGACACGTGGATTGTAATATTCTTGAGAAAAAAATATCGAATCCCGCCGCTGCTTTTGTAAAGGTTTTTTTTTTAATAATTGTGATAACTTAAAATAAAAATAAATTTTATTCAACAAAAAGAAATAAACCAAATTATAACAAATCGTTTTTATTACAAAATTAGAATGCTTTTCATTCGTTGCCGTTTTTATGAATAATTTTCTAAATCAAAGTTTATTCTCTAGTCGCCTGCAAATCTTGGTGCGTTCAGTTTACGCAACTGGAGTAGTTGCATCACCTATAGAAATATTAAATTCGACAAAAAAAAATACAGTGGAACCTTACATATATATTATATATTTGTTAACAAACCGTATAATTTATCTGCTGTTATGAAGATTTGTTTTTGATACATGCCATTATCGTGCGTTCAGTTATACTTTGGCTTGGATGAATCGGTAATAATTATATGACACAAAAAATATCCGTGCAAAAACGAACAAATAACGATGTATTATCTGAAAAATTGCTTTAAAAATTCGATAATTTATGACATTTTTATTAGATATCTTGATTTTAAGTCTTAATTTCCACGGTTTATAAAACAAAGGCCATCTGTCAGATGTAGCTTTCGCTGGAACAGCCGAAAAACATGTTGAATGCACACTACTCTCTGACGTCACGCGAGAAGAGTGAAATGCGTACAAGCCGACGCCGATCGTGCTTCTCTATCGCTTATAGTTTTATGTTCACTGGATATTGAGTGTTTTCATAATTTAATAATTATTTTAATTTGTATAAATACAACTCTGGAAAAAACATACCACGTTTTTAGCAACATGCGTTTATCTTGTAAATCTGGCATCAAAGAAACAGAGGTGGAGACAAGTATCTATGTTTTCTACAGACGAAACTAACAACAAATATTTACGAATAAAAATGTATGTTGTGTATTTTCTTGGGTGTGCTGATGTGAAATACGGGCAGATTTTATGAAATTTCTCTCATAAAAACGTTATAGTGGCACTTTGAGGTCAATATTGAGAAATATCTTCAGATGTTTCAATCGGTAATATAAAAATGATGAAAGTCAAATATGCACATGTTTTATGTGAAAATGTAATAGCACAGACAAGAAACTTTTAGAAGATACTTGATAATACCTACATTATTTTTGGAAGATCATGTTTTTAAAATATATATTATTCCGCGCGTTTTTTTTAAAGTCGCGGTGTGATAAAATCTTAATTAAGTAATAATAAATACCTTCACTAGCAAGTTACAATATTTGAAAATTAAAAGTTAATTTAAGAGTTTAAATAGAATTTGGGCACATTTTATTATACGAATTCTATGTAAAAGAGTCTCTTCTTTAATTTAAGACAAATTTTGAACCGACCTGACTGTGATTGAGCCTATTATAAGCAAAAAATTTGTTTTTCGAATAATGATATTTTCGAATCCGGACCAAAACGTAAATTTACTGAATTAAAACATATATTTTTGTCAATATAATTATCTAAAAACGTGTCGATAATTTTATTTATTCAACACGCGTGAGTAATATGTAATTTCGGGGCCCTGCTAAACGTGGGAGAAATAATATATTACTTCACTATAGTGTAATAATGAATTTTCTGGCGTGGGAGAAATCATATATTACTTCACTAGTGTAATAATGAATTTTCTGGACCAATAGAAACTCAGTAGCAAGCCCAAGCGCTAAATAATGAAAAAAACTGCAAGTAGCTTCTGGACCAATAGGAACGTGGTAGGCGGTATTGTATACTTATATGAAAACAGCATCGCAATTCAGCGAAATCATGGCAATCTTGTGTATACACTGACGGTGGTACGTCAATCAATGAAGTGATTTATTATTTTTCCCTCTGTTATCAGGGCCCCGATTACATATTACTCCTGCTAGTTGAATAAAGTATTATGTGCGACTATTGATCGAAGGAGAATATTCCACTCGCGTGTGTTTTACCGCACTCGCTGCGCTCATGCGGCAAATTTCACGCTCATGGAATCTTCTCCTTCTCTCACTAGTCGCACAATATACTATTATTGAAGAATAATATTATCGTTCATCAACAAACTATTTAAAGGAGTATAAGAAAAAATCAAAACGAAAGCCTCATAAGTCTCTTATGAAACCTAAGCCTAAAATTTAATTTTGATCCGTTGAATGCTGTGCCAGTCAGGTCTCTGCAAATACGAATGAACAAATACCTAAAATTCACTTTTTTGATACGTAGAATCTTGCAATCCGTCCAAATTTTGAATTAGATTCTCTTCACTTTTTGCACTTCTATAGTTGTTCAGTAATAAAAATTTAATTAATATTTTATTTATTGAAGAATGTAATCAGACGTTAAACAAAGATTTGAATATTTCATGTTATCTTAATATTGTTAAATATTATTTTATAACTATTATTAGAATTTAGCACAAGTCTGTTTACCGTAAAAATTTTTTTTTTAGAAATTTTTCTTTTCATTTCTAATTAAATAGAAATTATAGATAAAATGTTTTTAATTAAAATAACTGAAAATGCCTAATAAATAAAAACTTTAGGTGTTCAGGACAGTTATGCGCAGCAAAACAGATAAAATAATTTATTATTTGTAATATATTTTATAAAAATGAAAGAAATATAAGTTGTAATTTTCTATACGATAAAGAGAGAATCATTTATAAAATAATTCACTAATGAAAATGGTAGTCACTAATGTTTATTAATATAAAAATTCCCGCCACTTGGGTGACGGGACCATTCCAACTTCAAAATGTTGACATTTGATATATAGTATAATAAAGAAAATAACATTTCTGATATCGTGTGAGGTGACGCGGGTAATGGCTAGTATTCAATATGACATTTGCTATTCGTCGCTATGGTTACTAGTGATGTGTCGGATCGTTAAAAATGCATATCCGCGGATACGGATCTGAATACGGATATTTGGTTTCAAAATCCGCGGATACGGATACGGATATTTGGTTTCAAGATCCGCGGATACGGATACGGATACGGATCTTAACTTTCTTAGAGTACGCGGCGGTAAATATTGCACATCGACCTTTGGAAAGAGACTGTTATGGGAAAAAGTTATTGACTTCTTTAAGAGTTAACTCTCATAACAGATTGTCTCTTTCCAGAGATCGATGTGCAATATCTCATTATAAAGATAGTTTTTATTAGTACCTTTTAGTTAGTATTGGTATGGTACTCACTACGATAAATTTTTGCAATATAAAGGTGCCAAATACGATTTTACGAAATAAAAAATAATCTGAATGGAATTTAACAGTTTTTCATTATTACCTAATCACCTATACATATACAGTATGGTTTTATAAAAACCGAACACCCTTTTATTTCTTAGAGGAAGGGTTTTCGAAAAAAAAGTTTCGGACAAAAGTTACAGGGAATCAAGGGGGAAGAACAGTGATGTAGTTTTTTTTTCGTTTGGTGGAGGTGTCTCCAAAATATCAAGGTCACCTACACTTTCTTAAATACGACCCTGTATTTTTTATCTAGGATTATTGTTCTTTGGGTCAAAGAGATCAACTCTTGTACCAAACATTTTTGGATTTGATGCCATCGTGAACCGCTGTTTGATTCTCAATTCATCCCGTTTCCTATTTTAGTGGATTGTGTGAGTCGGAAAAACTTTTTCAGGGGGTTTTCCGACTCACACAATCCACTAAAATAGGAAACGGGATGAATTGAGAATCAAACAGCGGTTCACGATGGCATCAAATCCAAAAATGTTTGGTACAAGAGCTGATCTCTTTGACCCGAAGAACAATAATCCTCGATAAAAAATACAGGGTCGTATTTAAGAAAGTGTAGGTGACCTGGTTATTTTGGAGACACCTCCACCAAACGAAAAAAAAAACTACGTCACAGTTCTTCCCCCTTGATTCCCTGTAACTTTTGTTCGAAACTTTTTTTCGAAAACCCTTCATCTAAGAAATAAAAGGGTGTTCGGTTTTTAAAAAACCATACTGTATATAAAATTTCATCTATGAATTGAAAATTAATAAGGTAAAAGATCCATAAAAGATCCGCCATAAAACTAACGGATACGGATACGGATCCGGATCTTTCTTCTCCCTCGGATATCCGCGGATACGGATACGGATCTTCTTCTCCCTCGGATATCCGCGGATACGGATACGGATATCCGGCACATCACTGATGGTTACCTACATAATATGTTCCACGTTATTTCTGACAGATCTACAAAAGAAAAGAACAGTGGATATTTTTTATTTTCAAAATATGTATTTCCAAAACTATAATGTTTCGAAAAAAAGTGTTTTAACGCACTTTCTTGAAAAAATATATAGAATAATAAGCCGTTAAGAAAAATATACCGTCATTATATAAAAAAACACCATTATAGCATATATCTCTTCTGCGTATGCGTCTATTTTTCCCAAAAAAACAATAGGGCTCTTTATATTTGCATATCAAACATCCTCCCGAAATTTGGTTTCAATCCGTTCATCCGTTTGACTTGTATCGTGTTCACAAACAGACGCACAGAGTTTTTCTAAAAATATGTTTTTTGGATTCGGGGGAACTCAAAACGAAAAAATATTGTAAAATTTTGAAAAGTGAATTTTGACTTAAACTTGTACCATTCCCCATTTGTGGGTTGGAATGGTAAAAGGAAACTGTGAATTTTACAGTATACACTACAGAAGTAAAACTGGTATAATTATAAAAAAACAAAAAAACAAAAGAACATAATAACGACGTCCGCGTCGACTGCCGAGATTGAACCTACGACCTTTAGGTTACGTGGTATCCATTATACCTCGCGGCTTCCTTAGCTTGATGCTTTACTGCCGGTTTTTACACGGTATATTTGCAACGTATTGTGACATTTTCAATCTCATGAATCGATTTTACCACAACGTGCCAAAAGAAGTACTAATTCAATAATTTATCTAGAAAGACTGTAATGTTTAACGAATATGTTATTTCAAAACACAAATAGGTTTTCTACCCTAATTCCTTGTTGTAAAAACAATAACGAAGCTGTAATTACAATCTTTACAGAAGTCTATAAAGTACTGTTACGAAGGTGGATGGAATAGGAGAAGAGGCCAGCCTCGTATAAAAATCTCAATGAAACATTCAGCAAGAACATTAAATATAAAGTGAATGCAAGCAAGGGCACTAAGCAAAGCATAAAAAACTTTTACTCTTCTTTTCATAAAAATAAAATCGCCCTCGTCGACAGGTACCTATGGTTATAACAAACACCATCTTACTTTCCACTCTCTGACATATTATTTCGGTCATATGCTTCTGAAATATATCTACTTTTTAAAAAGCAATCTTCTCAGCTTTAAAAATAAAAGTAATAGAAATCCACTCACTTCTTCATCGCTGAATTAGTTCACAATTTTGATATAATCTGATGAACAGCCTTAAGTATCCAAAATTTAGGGAGTGCATCATATGCATAATATACTTCATAATGTAATATTATAAGCGGCACAGTTTTATGCAGGGGACAGGTAGATTGTTTCATAGTTTTATCTGTTTTATATTTTTTTTTTCTGTAATGGAAAACGATAGCCTAACTAGTCATATTCCACGGTGTCGAAAATTATTCGAATAAAGTTAGTTCCAAATACCTTCATACCTGGGTCAGATATTACCATGCTAAGCGTTTAATATTTTTAACTGGGACAGTTTCGACCGAGCGTAATAAAAGTTTAAAGTTTTAATTTTAAAATTTTATTGATTACTTTTTTACTTATTTTTAAAGAAAATTTGGTATGAAAATTTGGTATGAAAATTTGGTATGAAAATTTGGTATTTTATATTTTTCACTTTAAGAACATTATGTAAAAAATCCATATCTCTTTTCGACCCCATTAGGGGACGAATTAGAAAAAATCCTTTTTAGTGTGTACTATTATCACAAAAAAACTCATTATTATTTAGGGAGCTGACGCGTAAAAAATCATGTCCCAACCTTCTGCCGCTTGATACATAAGCAATTTAAGTAATTTAGCGCATTTTTTCTTATATGATATAATAGACTGAATCTGTACCCATTTTGAAATAAGAGAAGGGGAGCATCCCGAAAAAAAAGTTGTCGGTCTAACCGCTTGGTTTTGACGGTATAATTTACTTTCAGTGCTCCATATTCCCGGAAAAATAGTGGCAGAAAAAAGTTATGGGCCATTTTTCCGTGCGTGAATTAAAATTTACAAAAAAAAATATTGTCGACAGAAAAATAGTGGCACAAATTTTGGTCCAATTGCATCCTTCCCAAGCCTCTCCTAAGAGAGGGGATTTATGAATTATCCACCTCAGATCATTTGATCAATTCATAAATCCACTCTCTTAGGAGTGGCTTGGGAAGGATGCAATTGGACCAAAATTTGTGCCACTATTTTTCCGTCGATGTACCTACACATCGAAAAGAAAATATTTTTTATTTATCATCTTCTACTAATTCACTGATCTAACATTATATTGGTTTTTCTTCGTCGTTTTCCTTCTAAGTTTAATGTCTACTGTTCGTATTTTTATTGCATTAGCGGATAAACATCGCTAAATTTTCACTCTTTCCCGGTTGACCTCGAAACTCGACTATGGAGTTAGGTGGAGCATTACAAAGCATTACGAGACGAGGAGTGTGGCAAGCAGATGCGGCCGGTGCAGTGTATATGTTACGGTAAATGTAAACTCGTAGGAAATGTACACTTTTACCGTAAAATTTGCCGGAAAATGTGTAAGTACATTAAATGTAGATATTGAGGCAAATGTACACATTTTCCGGCACATTTTACGGTAAAAGTGTACATTTCCGAAGAGTTTACATTTACCGTAACATATATACAGGGTGTTCACGCGAGGAACAAAGGCAAATTTATTTCGGAAATGAAGACGCTTACAGAAACATGTTTCAGACAAAAGTTGTTAGGTTCGATCTGCTCTACAGCTGGAAAATATTTTCAACTATACAGGTTGTTATATTTAAGAGGGGCAGACCAAAGTTATGTTTTCTTTAATGCAGCACCCTGTGTTTATTTGATTTTTGAATTCTGCACCTAATTGTAAATAGAAACTGTAAGGGAAACGTTGCTCGAAAAATTAGCAGTTCTTAAGTTAGGTATTCAAGTTTTTTTGAAATCTTTGACATTTGTAGACCTTTACCTAAAGTTCGAGATAGCTTAAACAAAAACTTTATCAAACTGATATTGTGGAGATCAATAGGTAATGAAAGAGCAAATTAATTTTTGTATTCAAAAAAATAATTTACTGTACAGGATGTTCAAAATATTGTACTTCTTTTATCTAACTTAAATCGCCTGGTAACCTATCCATCATTGTGTCCCAGTCTTGAATATATTTTTTTAGGGAATAAGATGCTGGCACATGGGTTAAACCCTGAAGCCATAGGTTGCGGTTAAAAAAAAACTTAAATCGCGTATAACTTGTGAAAGTTAAATACAACGGGGTGGTTTTTATGCCCGAATTGCTTTCTTTAGGATATTTACTAACACTTTTATAAAGGGTTCCCTAGACCTAAATCTGGTATTTTCGTGTTATTTGCGAAATTTCACCTTTTAAAAGAACTGTGCTATGAAGTATTTTTACCTAAACAGTTGAAAATAGTCATTTTAAAACGCATATCAACTAAACAAATTTACTTATTTTACAAGAGTAATATTTAAAAAAATAATTATGAAATCAACATAAATAACAGGAAGTTTCTAAATGAATCGATAAACGATTTGAATAAGCTACATTATTAACGAGTTAGGTTACTATCGTAAATGAGGTATTATTCACGATACGACACTGCGTAAAGTAAAATGCAATGGACGGAACTCACACACACTACTACTCCAAAATTTCACATAGCTATTTTAATAAAACACAATTCAATTCATTTTTCTACCTCCATACTCAAACGAATATGTCTCGTGTTCATTAAGGTATTTATTTTCCAAGATAAACAGCGTGTTGCAGAACTGTCTCAGTTACTAATTTTAAACGCTCGCAATGGTAGACCCAAAAATCAAGTTTGTCGGAAATGACTCGGTCAGGTGTGATGCTGATTGAAGTTAAACGACATCTTTTTATGTTCTGATTGAGTCGAATTTTTTTTTAATAGTGTATTTGCCATAAGGCACTTACACTATTGCCATCGGTCGGATGGCGGGACCTAGGGGTCGGACCAAAATTTCTCGACGTTAACTCGATAACTCACAAACAATTTTTTCGATTTAAACGAAATTTGGTATGCATAATGAAATTCATTACTGCACACAGTCTATTTAAAATATGCCCAATCGTGTCATTTTAAGGGTTGTATTTAGAGGTTGGAAAAAATTTACAGGCCCAAAAATACTGAAAAAATTCTCAGAATCGTTTCAAATTTGAAATAAAACCCTCTAATAATTTTTAGAGTGTGCTGCTAAATTTTTTTATAAAATCAACTCAACAGGACCGGATTGACAAAATTTTTGAAAACACTAGTTTGTGGGTATGAGTTTACATACTGAAGGATGTATTTTATTGGGTGCAGACGTTGGGTTAATAATATTAGAATTAAGAAAAAAAAGAATATTTTGACCCTCGCAAGGAAATCAAAACGGATGCCATTTAAAATATTAGTCAGTTTTTTGACATTAACATTTTGTGAAATGCAACGCCTTCTGAGTTGACAACTTGAATAACTAATTAATTATTAGAATATAATACTCTGACAGCCTATGCAAACGTCATTTTTGACATTTTTTACAATTCTAACATCACGGATGAGCGGATTGAAACCAAATTTTGGGAAGATATTTGATATGCAAATATGAAATGACCTATAGACTAGATCTAATTAAGCTAAAGCTTTGAAATCCAATATCGCGGGCGCTCCAAGATGACGGATTATCTTTTTCTTCACAACCATCTTGAATAAAATAATCAAATAATTTTTATATATTAATGTTTTAGTAGTTACAATTTAGAAAAACTAAAAACAAGAAAAATAAAATACTAATAAAAAGAAAGCTTTTCTTGAAATGTACTAAAAAGAAAATATAATTTTATAAACTTTACGTTCATAATTATAATAAAAACCGGTTAAGTGCGAGTCGGACTCGCACACGAAGGGTTCCGTACACTATGTACTTTTTAAATACTTTTGTAAAAGAAACAAGAGAGGCGCTATAACAATATGTAACCAGTGGGAGTATGCGAGTAGTTCAAGAATTTCAAGGCGTGAAATTTTACATAATTCACCCCGGCGTTTTTATATTATAAACCTTTTTTTACAAAAATTTCTTGTAGAATAAAATAATATAAAGTTTTGATAAATACAATACCATTATATCAAATAACAACGTTATGGCAAATATCTCTGTCGCGCATGCGCCGATTTCCCAAAAAAAAATACAAAACTTAAGAATAATAAACCATTATGAAACATATACCATTATTATATAAAAACAATGTTATAACACATATCTCTTCTGCGCATGCGCCGCCTTTCCCCCTAAAACTTTTTACAAAACTTTCTTTTAAAATAGAATAATAAACCATTATGAAATATATACTATTATTATATAAAACAACGTTATTGCATATATTTCTTTTGCGCATGCGCCAATTTTTCCCAAAAAAATTACAAAACTTTTGTAAACATAGATAGAATAATAAACCGTAATGAAAAGTATACCGTTATTATATAAAAAACAGCCTTATAGTATATATTTCTTCTACGCATGCGCCGATTTTTTTCAAAAATTTTTTTTACAAAACTCCTGTTAAACAAAATATACGCCTTTATGAAAAGTATACTATTATCTTATAAAAACAACATTATAATATATATTTCGTTTGCGCTTGCGCCGACGTCTCTCAAAAACAATAGGCCTCTTCATATTTGCATATCAAACATCCTCCCAAAATTTGGTTTCATTCCGCTCATCCATGGTGTTGGAATGGTAAAAAATGTCAAAAATGACGTTTGCATCTGTCAAAGCAATATGTTCTAATAATTAAAATTATTTATTCAAATCGTTAACTCAGATGGCGTTGCATTTCACAAAATACTAATGTCAAAAGACTGACTAATATTTGAAATGACATTCGTTTTTGAACAAATGCAATCTTTTTTTTTAAGACAGAACATACGCAATTTTTAAATTCCCATAGTACAGTATGCAACAAACGAAGACAGACGATCCCCGTGTATGCTATGGATTAGACAAAATTGAATTTATACACTATATTTCTATATAAAGCTGTATAAAAAAAGTGTTTCGACGAATTCTGTTATACAAAATCTATGTAAAATTTTCTCCTCTTTCGTTTAAGACAGGTCTCGAAACGATCTGATTAAAATTGAGCGAATTATAAGCAAAAAACTTAGTTTGCTCCTCCTTTGGGAGTTTTGGGGGTTTTTTAATTATTTGTTGTTCTAGCGGCAATAGAAATACATACTCTGTGAAAATTTCAACTCTCTACCTATTACGGTTCTTGAGATACAGCCCGCTGACAGACAGACAGACGGACGGACAGACGGACGGACAGACGGACGGACGGACAGCGGAGGCTTAGTAATAGGGTTCCGTTTGAGCACCCTTCGGGGACGGAACCCTAAAAACGATCATAAAATTTACAGATAACGCTTTTATAATTATGAACCCAAATTATTAATAAATTATTTTTTTCCTTTCTGGGTTTCAATATTTTCAACTGTTATTTTACCATTCCAGCTCACAAATGGGAAATGGTAGGTACTAGTTTAGGTCAAAAATCACATTTCAAAAATATTACAATATCTTTTCGTTTTGAAGTCCCCCGAATCCAAAAAACATATTTTTGGAAAAACTCTGTGCGTCTGTTAGTCTGTGAACACGGTACAAGTCGAACGAATGAGCGGATTGAAACCAAATTTTGGGAAGATGTTTGATATGCAAATATGAAGAGCCCTATGGGTTTCGGGGAAAACCGTCGCAAGCGCAGAAGAGATATATGTATAACGGCGGATTTTATATAATAATAGTATACTTTTCATAACGGCTTATTATTCTATTTGTTATTTCACAAAAGTTTTGTTAAAAACTTTTTTCTATAAACTTTATAATTTCGGAAATATTTCAAAATAAAAAAAATTTGAAAAGAAGTTTGACCCTGCAGGCCATCCCTGTAACTTCCCGCTATTTTCGAGTTCAAAACGCTCAAAAATATATAAAATATAGCAAGAAGTTTATTTTTTAGCTCTTCGAGCTCAAAAAAAAACACTTTGTTACGAAATTTTCGTTCACGATATCTCATGAACAAATGAACCAATTTTGATGCGATTTGCGGTAGTCGACGCAATTTTTAATCTAAAAAAGTAATTTAATACAGAAAAATCGATCTCATAGAAATTTTACGAGCAATTTAAAAAAAAACACTTTTTTAAAAAATTTTTCGTTCACGATATCTCGTGAACAAATGAGCCGATTTTGATGCGGTTTGCTGCAATCGACGCAGTTTTTTTAACCTAAGAAAGTAAATTATTACAAAAAAATCGATTTGATAAGAATTTTACGAGTAATTTTAAAAAATTACTTTTTTCCTAATTTTTCATTCACGTTATCTCACGAACAAATGAACCAATTTTGATATGGTTTGCGGCGATCGACGCAGTTTTTTAGCCTAAGAAAGTAATTTATTACAAAAAAATCAATCTGATAACAATTTTAAACGTCATTTTAAAAAAACACTTTTTTACGATTTTTTCGTTCACGGTATCTCGTGAACAAATGAACCGATTTTAATGCGGTTTGCGGAAATCGACGCTGTTTGTTAAGGAGAAGAGCTGATTAGTTTTTGGAATTAATCGGTTTAGTAGTTTAGAAAATTTTTTACAAAAACAAATTTTTAAAAATTTTTGAAACTGGTTTTTTTAAGATTTCTCAAAATTTTTTGGGCCGAATCGTTTCAAATTTTCAGGAAGTCTAAGTTCACCAGGATCACGTCAGATGCCGCAAACCGCGTTTCAGTCGGACACTCCGTTCAAAAGATATAAAAGGCTTACATACATACATACACACACACACACACACTCACACACACATACATACAGCCCTACGGACATCATCGCCAAAATAGTTTCAATAGCTTCCTAGGACCTCAAAACGTCGAGATCTGGCGAAAACTCGATTTTCGAAAATCGGGGTGAAACCAATAACTTCCCGATTTTTGAAAAAAAAAAATTTTTTTTTTTTTTAAAGCGGGAAGTTAAAAATCATCTGTTCTTTTGTTTTGTAGATCAGTCAGAAATAAACAAGTTAAGCATGCTTTGATTAATTTTTACATGACGTGGAACATATTTTGTAGGTAACCGTGGCAATGAATATCAAATATCATAATATTGAATACTCAAATCTTTGATTAACGTCTGATTAGAACTCTTCAATAATAGTATATTGTGCGACTAGTGAGAGAAGGAGAAGATTCCATGAGCTACGCTCGTGCGGCAAAACGCATGCGAGTGGAATATTCTCCTTCGATCAATGGTCGCACATAATACTTTATTCAACTAGCAGGAGTAATATGTAATCGAGGCCCTGATAAAAGAGGGAAAAATAATAAATCACTTCATTGATTGACGTACCCATCGTCAGTGTATACACACAAGATTGCCATGACTTTCGCTGAATTGCGATGCTGTTTTCATATATACAATACCGCCTACCACGTTCCTATTGGTCCAGAAGCCGCGTGCAGTTTTTTTTCATTATTTCACGCTTGGGCTTGCTACTGAGTTTCTATTGGTCCAGAAAATTCATTATCACACTGTACGGCTTATTATTAGCACTCTACGCGTCAACATGAAATAATTTATTATTTCTCCCGAGTTTAGCAGGGCCCCGAAATTACATATTACTCACGCGTGTTGAATAAATAAAATTATCGACCAATTTTTCAGACAATAATATATTAACTAAAAATATATATGTAAATTCAATACATTATAATGCGGAACGCTTCACGATTTAAATGTATTGAATTTATATAAGTACTTTTTGTTCATATATTTGCCTAAAAAATTGATCGATAATTTTATTTATTGAAGAGTCATATTGAATACTAGCCATTACCCGCGTCACCTCACGCGATATCAGAAATTTTATTTTTTTTATTATATTAAATCAAATGTGAATATTTTTGAAGTTGGAATGGTCTAGTCGCCCAATTGGCTGGAATTTTTTTCTCAGATTAAGTTAGTTAAACTACATATTATTAAGTTCAAAGTGTCGTAAAAATATACACCGATTTACAAACATAACGCTGCAGAGGTATATTATGTAAAATTTTACCCCTTGTAAAATTCTTGAATTCCTTACATATACTCCTACCGGTTTTTACTGTATTAGTTTTTATTATATTAATAAATTTGATAATGCCATCTATGAACCTTTTTTATACTTTTGAAATGTGTATATGTTACGGTAAATATAAACTCTTGGGAAATGTACACTTTTACCGTAAAATGTGCCGGAAAATGTGTACATTAAATGTAGAGATTGCGGCAAATGTACACATTTCCCGGCACATTTTACGGTAAAAGTGTACATTTCCCAAGAGTTTACATTTACCGTAACATATACACTCGTAGAGACGAGGAGAGCTAGAAAATATTAATTGAATAATTAAGAAAAACTCTAGCAGTTGGTGGATATTTTTTTTTAGAGAAGGTTTCAACACAGGAAGAGTTAAGGGTAAATAAAGACATCTGGAAGACACCAAAATGACATGTAAACCTGAATCTCTTAATAGTTTTTAAAATATATGATTCCATTACATAACTAAAACGTAAATGATTGATTTCACGGTACACATACTTGTGTTGTCATATTTATTTAAATAACTGAAATAAAATATTTTATTTAGAACACTTGCATTCCATGGACAAGTAAATATCGTTATTTAATAGGGTATAGTGCGTACTACTATTTTAATAATTTTAAACTATAGCTATTATTTGCTACATTGTTAAGAAACACCCATTGTTACATTGCTGTATTAGAAAAAATAATTTCTGAAACAATGTCGCCATCGGGATACGAAGGATTCGGGGTTCGTATCCCGACGGTGACATTGTTTCGGAAATTATTTTACTAATAAAGCAATGTAACAATGGGTGTTTCTTAACAATGTAGCAAACAATAGCTATACTTTAAAATTTTTATTTAATATTTTTGTTGGTTATAAAAAGAATTATTATCATTAACTAATTTTTTTGTAGTCTCATCATCTGTTCATAAATATAATTGAATTGTCACATATTCATTGTCATTAAAACCATTATATTTGATTTTCTTGATAAAGTGCAGTACATTTTTTTATGATTTTATTTATATTTAACACGATATGATGGCTGTTCTTTTTAAAAATTGTAATATTAATTGTTTTATTTGTGCATGCTTTGCGATTTATTATGTATATTGCAAAAGAAGACAAATTACAAAAGGTTTATTAAGTTTTAAATTATTTAGTATTATTTATAGCTGGATTTTTTTGTTACATAGAAAATCGAAAAAATAGAGAACACGACATGCACGTTGCGTCGTAGCATATTATATATTGTATAATATTGTATATACTTATTGCAAAAACGAAATACTAATATAAATAGTTCCAACAGACAAGGACGCATTATAATGTTGAAATTAACGGTAATTCTATTTTTACCCGAACCGATCGTAGCGAAATAAAGTCTATCAAGTTTAAAAAAATAGTTATTAGCTAGCTAAGACAAATATTTTATCTTAGAAATATTATAACGGTCTTTGTTAGTCAATATTTACATAAAAACTTATTATTTTTTGTTTCGAAAGGACAATGTAAGTAGCCGTTGTTTTAATAATTGTCACACTTATAACAATATTAGTCCAAGTGAATGAAATAGTTATATTAATGTACCTATATTGCATTAAAAAATAAATGTGCAAAAGTGGCCAAGTTCGAGACCTAGAAAGAATAGCTTCGCAGAAAAAAGAATTGAGATCTAAATGGGTGCCAAATTTTCAATTGGCAATTTTCCACAAACGAGTCTTTATTAATAATATACAGCGTGTCCCATTTTAATGTCCCACCCGGATAACTTTTGTCAGTGACCTTGAATGAAAAATTGTTTGGTACAAAAGTTGTACAACATGGAGGGGGACATTCGATGGCACTAATACTTTTGACCTTGGGTATAAGGTTCAAGGTCATTTAAGGTCAACTTTGTTTTTTTTAATGGAACGTCCTATTTTTGACATCGGCAATCGATTGCGCGTGAAAAAATATGAGACTTTTGTCTGAAACTTTTTTTGAGAACGGGCAAAACTCTGTGCGTCTGTTAGTCGGTTATTCGGTTAGTCTGTGAACACTATACAGGTCAAACGGATGAACGGATTGAAACAAAATTTTGGGAGGATGTTTGGTATGCAAATATGAAAAGCCCTATTGTTTTTGAAGAAAATCTCCCCATTCTCGAGTTGAAAATTCAAAAATTTTCAATTTTCAAGGCTAAATTAATTGAGAAAATTTGCCCGTTCTCGAAAAAAGTTTCAGACAAAAGTCTCATATTTTTTCACGCGCAATCGATTGCCGAAGTAAAAAATAGGACGTTCCATTAAAAAAAACAAAGTTGACCTTGAATGACCTTGAACCTTATACCCAAGGTCAAAAGTATTAGTGCCATCGAATGTCCCCCTCCAAGTTGTACAACTTTTGTACCAAACAATTTTTCATTCAAGGTCACTGACAAAAGTTATCCGGGGTGGGACATTAAAATGGGACACGCTGTATATTATATATACTATAAAAACTTTTCAAGTGAAAGCTTGGCACCTATTTTGATCACAATTAATTGTTCAGCAACGTTTCAACACCCTATATTTCCGAAACTATTAACTTTCGGATGAGGCTTGTTTGCGCCAATGGTCACCATTTTACGTGTACTATCTTCAGCCTTTGGATTTCCCATTGTTGATGAATCAGCCTATATACATTCGGGATTCGAACCCGGACTTGTCGTTTGTTACTGTTGGTAGTCAGCACACTAAGCCCTATGGCCAACATCGGGACTAAATAGTAGCCCATAAAAGTAGCATAGGTACAGACTACAGAGTAAATGTAATGCGTCAACTTATTACTAATAATAGTGAGGTCAGAGAGTTTGGTTGAGTTTTTGTCGAGTGAAAGGTATTTTTGGAAGTTGGCGGAGCCTTAATAGATAAACAATATTACAGACGTTGAATTATACAATTGGGGGGGGGGTAAATATGGTTTGGGTAAATATACACATCAGGGATGTTGCGGATGCAGATTTTTTCACATCCGCGGATGCGGACGCGGATGCTGATTTTAGGAGGCTAACATCCGCGGATGCAGATGCGGATGCGGATCTGTACAAAACAAAACTTAAGTGTGGGTAAAAAAAATAAAAAGACAGTAATCCTTATTTTTTTTATACTTTACAATAAAGTAGTGAGTAAATTACCTACTATTACTGATTATAATAAATTATTTTAGTAATAAATTTGAATAGTGGAGCATTATCTTTAATGAAAAGAAGGATAGCCGCCTTTTCGGGCTCCAGTCTGTTTCGCAAGGGTTCGTATATTAATCCTGGGCTACTAAATAACTGTTCACTTGGAACACTTTCTTTCTTGTCGCAACCTGTTACACATCCGCATTCGCATCAGCTCCGCATCGATTTATGCGGATGCGGATGAAGATGCGGATGTCTAAATCGATGCGAATGTTCCGCATATGCGGATGCGGATGCGAATATTCGCAACATCCCTGATACACATGCCGTTGCCGGGCTTGGCTAATACACTGCCATGTCTAGAATTATTTTATTCAGCTAGTACGCAGTCATTAAATTTTCGTTAGTACAAGTTCAAATTTTGATATTATTCATCTTAAAACTTATATTAAAACAATAGTATTTTCTTTATTTACGTAATATTATGCAATGCTAAAAACGCCATTTTATTTACAATATAATAGAATAATACGTACAAAAAAAATTGTTCAAGTTTTAAAAAGGGTGGTATAGCAGCACATACCTGATATCCTTTTTGAATATTAAGCATTCGTAAATGAAAATATCATATATAGTAAGTATATTGGTGGCATCGAACAACGCAATGGTCTGTATGATTTTCTGGGTCTAACATTGCTTAGAGTTGTTATACAGCGTTCCTTTCACGAGAAAGGTGGTATATCAGAGTGGACCTAATCACTACCAAATGCGTCCCTGCTTTTAATACTAAAATATAGCTGAAAGAATCGTTTGTAAACACAGGTCTTGAGTTCTTCTAGAATTTCTAACACGTGCGAATTACTAGTGTAGATAAACCTCAAGTATTTCAAAATTACGAAAATGCTTTCAAAATGTGGAAATAGTTGATTATTTGGTAGTCATTAAGTTTAAACATAAGGGCCTAATTATGGAAAAGTATAATATAGCGTTTTTTTTTTTTTTGTTTTAAGGGGTTACCGGACCTTGACATTTTCAAAAAATCTTATAACAATTAGCAGTGCGGATTGGAGTCGCCCCGAAACTCAGATAGCGACCGTTACGAGAATCCGAAGCCTTGACAAAGGATATTACATGATTTGTTTGGGGGAGTTTCGGAAGCTAAGAATCACTTAATAGATTTATTGTCATTAATGCCAGAACCCATTTATTATGCGCGAATAGCGTAAGCTAAAGTGCCTATATGTACTCGCTTTGTCTGTGATTCTGTGTATCACGCTTTTTTGTGGATTGTCTTCAGCTCAAACGCCTTAACCGATTATAAAAAAAATTTTTGTTCGATTTATCTTCGGGTAACTTAAATTTTTGAATTTTGACCTCAAAGGGGAGGAATAAAGAAAAAACGTAGTTTTTCGCTTATAACTCGCTCAATTTAAATCAGATCAGTTCGAAACATGTCTTAAACGAAAGATGAGAACATTTTACATAAATTTCGTATATCAAAAGTGTCGTTAAAAATATACTACTTTTTTCAAACCGCTCAGTACACGATATATCAAGATCCACTCAACCGATTTGGTTAAAATTTACTACACTTTTTTTTATAAGATTATACACAATGTGACATAGGATTTTTTTGATTGGATGCCATGTTCAAAAGTTAAAAAAATAGTAATTTTTTTATGATTCTGACAACGCCTAACAGAGAAATCAAGTACACAGTCAGCAGGGATTTTCAAAAAAAGATCCTACTTACCGGCTGATATCTTCGCCATTTTTGTATTTTTTTTTTAATCGTTAATATTACAAATTGTTTATAGTACTACTATATGTAGGTATGTATAAAATAGGGTTACATAACATATCACCCGACGACATTTCACCCGCGACAATTCACCCGTGACATTCCACCCACAAACCAGTTCACCTGCGACAATACATCCGCACGTCAACTTACCCACGATATTACACCCCCAATGAAAATTATAATAAATCTGTAATAATAAAAAATTTCAAGCATATGAAGAAATGGAAATATTGTGATTTATTTTTTACATGAAATTATAAAAAGAAAAGAACATGTTCATTACAAAATTTCCCGTTTCACTGCGAAACAATTTGCATACCCCTTTATCGTTTATCCCGGAATTGTTTTTTTAAAAACTCCCCCTTTCCCCCTTACCGTTTCACTGTGAAACAATTCGCATACCCCTTTTTCGTTCAATAGTGAAGTAAGCAGCCACTAATATGCACCCGGAAAATACTTTTTCAAATGCATTCATAAAAGCTAATTATTGTCGCAGGTGATTTGGCTTAAGGGTGTATTGTCACCGGGTGTATTGTCTCCGATTGAAATATCTTCGGGTAAAATGTCGCGTGTGAATTGTCGCGGGTGAGTTGTCGTCAGGTGAACAGACGTTCCACGATGAAATAGAGATCATTTTATATAGGTACTTAAGGGCTGCGTCAAAAAAAAGTTCATTTTTAGGTATACCTATTTTTTCGAACATAAATTAATTAATGGAACGTTTATATTTTTGTTATGACTTAATATTTTACTATAATATTTATATTTATTTTAGTATTTAGATTATTTAAAAAAAAATGTGCTAAACGTCCGTTCCTCGACATTACGTCATAACGTCATTACGTCGCACCATTATTGTTTTTCATCTACCAATTCCCGTAGTTTTGTACATTTCTTTAAATTTATATATTATTTAAAAGTATATTATAATGATACCTTAAAGAGCATATTTCCGATTGTTCATACTAGACAATAAAAAACAATGAAATATTTCTCGACTTTACAAAAATCTTAAAAAACAAAAAAAATTGTCGAATCACGGTTGTTACATAATTTATTTTAAATTTCGTGCCTATTTAATGTGGCTACGGTTGACTATAATACGAATGAAAGACTTACTTTTTTCCATTGTGTCATTAATAGTTATTTTTTCAATTTATTTGAGAACAATATTATTACTTGGGCCAACGCGCGTTGAACGCCTCTCATATAAACTAGGCCTAAGTACGTCAAACTGCTTATGTCATCATTTTCTCAAAATAAATCTCATTTCTCAAGTATAAGATGTTAAAACGTTTGTTTAGATAAAGAACATTGTTAAACGACTTTTAACCCTCTCGTTTTAGAGTAAGCGACAGCGACCCTAAATTTGAGTAACAATTTGAGTAAAAAATAGACGATTCACTGAATCGTCTATTTTTTACCCGACTGCGGCGAAGCCAAAGGGAAGGGTTATGAGTTTAGCAGTCTATGTATGTATGTTTGTATCTACGGATGTTCCACCGTAGCGCCCAGACTATTCATCCGATTTTGATAAATAAGGTATCAATCGATTCGTTATTGTGTCTCGGGTAACATAGGCTACATTTGAATTTTGGTCCCAGAGGAAAGCAAATTCAAAAGAAATACCTAAAAATAAGTTCAATAAAAATAATTTAGATAAAAAATAAGTTCAAAAACTAAAACCTTAATACTGAAAAGTATCAAACAAGAAAATATTCTCATCTAAGGATTGTTGTGGACGTATGCCATCTCATAATATAATATATTTAGATGTATAGCGTGATGCACTTTACCCTAGAGCTTATGATCGCTTACTACTGTTAAAATGTAATGTTTTGTTAGGGTAGGTAGCATATGATCACGGCTATCCTCAGATGAGAATATTTTTTTGTTTCATACTTATCAGTAGTCGGGTTTTAGTTTTTGAACTTATTTTTTTTCTCGGTCGCATTTAAGTGGTTGCGTTTGAATACAGGCAGCGGCCCAACAAAGGTGCATAGAAATACCAAAAAAAAGATCAAGGTTAATATTTTTTTCTGTGATACGGCCTTATATTTATGTGTGATCCGCTATGCCCGCAAAAATATAACCTAATCAGTTTAAAATTTAAAAAAATATTGTCTGAAGACACAAGTAATTCAAGAATTACAAGGCGCGTAATTTTACATAATATACCCCGGCGTTATGTTTGAAAATTGGTGTATATTTTTTGTGTTATAATATATATCTCCTGCGCATGCGCCGTCTTTCTCCAAAAAACTTTTTACCAAACTTTCTTGTAAAATGAAATAATAAATCATTATGAAGAGTATACCATTATTATATAAAAAACGTTATAGCACGTACTATCTTTTTTGCGCATGCGCCGATTTTCCCCAAAAATAAATTAAAAAACTTTCTTGTAAAACAGATAGAATAATAAACCGTTATGTAAAGTATACTATTATTATATTAAAAACGATATTATAATATATATCTCCTGCGCATGCGCCGAATTTCCCAAAAAAAACTTTACACAAAATTTTCTTATCTAATAAAATAATTAACCATATATATAATATCTTTTACACATGCGCCGATTATCCCCCAAAAAAATTACAAAAATTTCTAGTAAAAATAGATAAACCGTTATAAAAACTATATTATTATTATATAAAACAACATTATAAGAGCTATACTCTTTTGCACATGCGTCGATGTCCCCAAAAACAGTAGACCACTTCATATTTGCATATCAAACATCCTCCCAAAATTTGGTTTCAATCCGATCATCCGTGGTGGCGGAATGGTAAGAAATGTCAAAAATGACGTTTGTATGACGTGTCAAAGTATTATGTTGTAAAAATAAGTTATTCAAATTGTTAACTCAGAAGGCGTTGCATTTCACAAAATATTAATGCCAAAAAATTGAATAACCATATTAGAAATAGCAGCCGTTTTCATATTAAGACTATACATACGCAATCTTCTAACTGCCATATTATCACATTTGCGGCAAACAAAGATGACCGACCGCTTCGCGCGTAGTAGACCAAATCGAAGAATCTCGCTAGAGATTCTTTTCTGTGCTAAATGCCAACGAATCTCTAGCGTATTCTTAGGCCTAGTTTATATGAGAGGCGTTCAACGCGCGTTGGCCCAACGCGCGTTGAACGCCTCTCATATAAACTAGGCCTTATACATTGATTTTGCCTTTGTCCCATATAACGCCGTGTATATGAAGCAAGTTTCCAAGTTTTATAGTTCTGTGACCACGTGACTTTCATAGGACCGATTTTTCGTATCACCCATATATACTTATGTACCATAATAACAGCTTATACTGTGTGAGTGCCCGTGGACGAGCGGGTTACGACGTAGGCTAGTAATAACTAATAACAGGGTCTTGAGTTCGATTCCCGCCAGTATCATTGGAAAATTTTTTTTTTCAATTTTTATTTTTTTTTATGTTTTTAATTGTTTTTTTAGTTTTAATTTATTTTCTCAATTTTTTTCTCATTATATTTTTATTTCTTTTTTAATTTTTAATTTTTATTATTTTCTTGTTTTTTAAAAAATTCACTTTCGTCAAATCTTTTATTAAAAAATAACAAAATATATGATTGAAGTTAGATTTAAAAAATGGTTGTCTGTAAAGTCGGTTTACGGACGATAGTTTTACGTGATAACGTATTCCGTAATACATAACCTAAAGCTCCCAAAATTTGGTTTCAATCCGCTTATCCTTGGTGTCGGAATGATAAGAAATGTCAAAAGTGACGTTTGCAACTTACAAAGTATTATGTTCTAATAATAATTAGTTATTCCAATACTTAACTTAGCAGGCTTTGCATTTCACAATATACTAATGTCAAAAAATTGAATTAAACATTAGAAATGCAGCTGTGTTCATGTTAAGACAAGACATACGTTTGCTTCTAATTTCCATGTACGGCAAACAAAGACAACCGACCGCGTCGCGCCATGCATTACACAACATTGCATTTATACAGCTATTTTTCTATATAAATTTGTATAAAATATTTTTCTATATAAATTTGTATAAAAAAACTGTTTAGGCAAATTCTGTTATACGAAATCTATGTAAAATGTTCTCCTCTTTCGTTTAAGACTGGTTTCAAACCGATCTGATTTAAATTGAGCGAGAAATTAGCAAAAAGCACGCACAGGGTCAGGCGGAACGTTAGGAACGTTACGTTACACTTTTTCGAACATGCAGCCGGTGTTTTATCAATTTATAATATTGGTGATTCGTCAATTTATAAGACGTTATCACGTCAATAAATTAATTTATTAAAAAACATATTTATCATAAAAAGTGCAACAAAAATTAAAAAGTGAAAAGATTACGAAGTGAAATTTCTTTTTTTAATGCAAAATAAGTATTTTACAAATGATATGAAAAAAAATTTGTATTTTTAATGGTGGGCCTTGTTCATTGATTTTTTTTCATGCCTTCAAAATGTGCCTTCATGGAATCTTCAAGAATATCCATATTTCAAATGAATATAAATAAAAAAAAAAAAAAAAACTAAAAAAAAAAATATACGCGTCGACTTGAGAACCTCCTCCGTTTTTGTTTTTAGTCGGTTAATAAAAAAGAATCATGTATCACAGAGCATAGACTTGTTATAGCTCATTTTTATTTTTAATAGACTTCACATGGATTGTTTACAAATTGAATGTCATGGTATTCGCATGGAGGTGTGATGAGCCGATTGCACCACTAGGTGTTGCACCGCGGCAGCACTGGACTACGCGGCAAAATATAAATGCACTTTTGTAGTACTGTTTGTTAAATGTGAAGTAAAAATCAAAAGTCGATTATTGCAATTTCTATAACCGACTTTTGATTGTTACTTCTTATTTAACAAAATACATGAGAGACGCGCTCGAAACCACAGTTGCATGGAGTAAGGATCGTGTTGTTTTTTACAATACATATTCTAATTTCGGAGATTCATTGCATTTAAATACAACAATATAAAAAATGCACATGTTTATTTTGGAGGAAAAATAAAAATAATGTCTCACACTTTGGAAAAAGACGTGAAATCTTAAAAAAAAACTTCGGAGAAGTAAAAACTTCGTTCTGTGCTAAATTCAAAAACTTGAGGCGACTGAATCTTAAGATTATAACTTAAAAAAAAAAGAATTTCGAGGCAGACAAGAAATTGAAATCAAGCTCGAAATTCTGTGCGTAAGACGTCGAAAAAAAATGAATTTCGAGGCAGACAAGGAATTGAAATCCAACCTTGAAATTCTGTGCTTATAAAAGCTACAAGAGCAACAGCAAAAAAAAGTGCACAGACGGCGTTTTTTTAGTGGTAACTAAAGGAGTTATGCGAACACCGTCTTTGCATTTTTTTTGCTGTTGCTCTTGTAGCTTTTATAAGGACAGAATTTCAAGGTTGGATTTCAATTCCTTGTCTGCCTCGAAATTCATTTTTTTTCGACGTCTTACGCACAGAATTTCGAGCTTGATTTCAATTTCTTGTCTGCCTCGAATTTCTTTTTTTTTTAAGTTATAATCTTAAGATTCAGTCGCCTCAAGTTTTTGAATTTAGCACAGAACGAAGTTTTTACTTTTCCGAAGTTTTTTTTTAAGATTGAATTTATACAGCTATTTTTCTATATAAATCTGTATAAAAAAAAACCGTTGTGTGGTTTTAAGAAACCACGACGCAAGTTAAACTATTATTGGTTTGTAGGCATTGGATTGTAGACACTTATCCATCACGATTAATTATAAACAACAATATTCACATGAATACACGAATAAAAACATGTAAACACTGTACGGCACTTACCCGCATGACAGACTGACTATGTGTTATACATACTACACGGTCAGCTGATGCTAACCATGGGCGCCGCCATATTGGCCTTGGCTGCTTTACCGAGCGCCTACTTCGAACGCCTTTCACTTTACCGCTACTCCGCGGCCGCCTGTAATGCGACATGCAACAGACGGCCAGAAAAATTCGGGGCGATAGAATAAAAGTTTCACTTTAAAAACTATTTGGGCAAATTCTGTTGTACGACATCTATGTAAAATGTTCTCCTCTTTCGTTTAAGACTGGTTTCTAACCGATCTGATTTAAATCGAGCGAGAAATAAGCAAAACACTTTTTTTTCTTAATTTTCTTTCCTCTGGGACCAAAATTCAAAAATCAAGTGACTAGGCTTTAAGTTACCCGGAGACGAATCAAACAAAAGAAAGTTTTTTAAAATCGGTTAAGGCTGTACGCTGGATACAAAAAGCGTGACTCACAGATTCACAGACAAAGCGAGTACATATAAGCGCTTCTAGCTAAAGCTTGGGTCGCGCCTAAAAAGCGTAATTAAAATGTCGGCTTCAATGATGTAAATGTGACCGTTAAAATCCGAAATCAGTAAAAACGCGATCTGACTAGTTAAAAGCAGTTGTAACATTTCGTCAACCACCAATTTCAGTCACAACCAGAATTCACAGTCTTTTAGTAAAAATTTCAGTTAATTTCAATTTTTATTAGTTACAATTTTTCAAGAAGCGAATCATGCATTTACACTTTCTTCATTTCCTAAGAAGAGTATTTTTTCTCGAGTTTCACGTTTTTAGCTTAAGCAATTTCAAAGATACAACGTCTTCTTTAAGAAGGTTTCCACTCCCTTAAGAGTTATTTTTGGGATTAAATGTAGCCTATATCATTCCCGGAATAGCCCTTTACTTGTCTGTGAAGTCCCATAAAAATCGGTTTATTTTTTTCAAAGATTATGTCAATAAAATTTAGAGTTTCTATTCCATAATTACTTTATTTGAAAATAGGTAGTAAATGTGCTAAAAATATGGATCGAAAACGATTTTAAGTCTTTTTGCAAGGAATTTACCATAAGGGTGTATTTCATTTCTTTTGCAAATACAAAATTCTAAATACAAATTTGTTTATAACTTTTTCCAGTTCAACGGAACCTACATATTTAGTGGATTTTGAGACACGAATATGTCGTTCTTTCAATAAATAATTTAGACGCCCGCTGCAGATAAGGCATACACGTTGATAGTAAAGTGGAATAACCACATTGTGATCTCATCAAAAGAGGCTTTTTAATCTATTGTATATCCAATAATTTTATGGCAGAAAACTCAATATCTGTGGCTTTGCTTCTTCTTCTAAACTACACAACACCGTAACTTAGAAAATATCTTCCGGAAGGTTTGTACTTTATAATATGTTTAATACATTTAATTAAAATTTGTGACAATTTACTGTTCAATTATCTAAAATATTACTAAATTACAAAGTAAAATATTAATATATCTCTTCTGTAATCTCTAAATATTATAAATAAAATTCGTTTATTTCGTGTGTTTGTGTCTTCGCTTAGTTCTTCTAAACTACACAATGGATTGTAATGCAGTTTTCACCATCATTTAGAGAATATATTTCGGGAGGTTTACGTGTATACTACATTCAAATTAAATTTAATATTATTTTGATGTTTGGAAAAATCTGTTAGATGGTAAAATATTTTTACCATTCCAACCCACAAGTGGGGGATGGTAGGTACTAGTTTAGGTCAAAAATCACTTTTCAAAAATATTACAATATCTTTCAGTTTTGAGGTCCCCCGAATTCAAAAAACATATTTTTGGAAAAACTCTGTGCGTCTGTTAGTCTGTTTGTCTATGCACACGATACAGGTCAAACGGATGAACGGATTGAAATCAAATTTTGGAAGGATGTTTGGTATGCAAATATGAAGAGCCCTATTGTTTTTGGGAAAATCGGTGCATGCGCAGAAGAGATATATGCTAAAACGGTGTTTTTTATATAATAATGGATACTTTTCATAACGGCTTATTATTCTATTTGTTTTTTCAAGAAAGCTTTGTTAATTTTTTTTTCTAAACTTTATAGTTTCGGAAATATTTTGAAAATAAAAAAAATTCAGCTTCTCTTTTGTTTTATGGATCTGTCAGAAATAAACTAGTTAGGCATGCTTTGATTAATTTTTACATGACGTGGAACATATTATGTAGGTAACCATGGCAACGAAGAGTTAATATCATATTGAGTACTAGCCATTACCCGCGTCACCTCACGCGATATCAGAAATTTTACTTTCTTTATTATAATCAAATGCCAACAAGTTGGAATGGTCCCGTCGCCCAATTGGCTGGAATTTTTTGTACTCTATAGAATAGCCTGTATAACAGTAGTAAAATGACTAATGACGCACTAGTGCAGTAAAAGGACACAACTATATGCTATCTTACCAATCCAACAATAATTGTCAAAAGCGACCTGTCAATTACCACTAAGTTGCTATAATAGGCCCCACTCACGATCAAACTTCATGCCACAGTTCAGTGTTCAGTGAAGTTGGACCGATTAATCGAAAGACTGACTGGCACCACACACAGTTCATGCAAACTGATCAGTTTTTAAAATTTTTTGTGTTCAGTTTGGTTCAGTTGTTGGCATACACTCGTCGAGTATAGATATATAAAATATATATTATATACATAATATAATATTATACTATAGATAACTAATAAGAACTAAATGAGTTATTTAAATGGTGAGGATTGACTGTTCATAGCTGTGGGATTGTATTTAAAACAGAGAAATAAGAAAAAAAGAGAAGAATATGGGTGAAAAATTGGTTAGAAATGCGTGATTCAAGAAGTCATGTTTAAATGAATTACATCTTGAGCCGCTTGATTGGAATAATTATTTTCGAATGGATGAATTAACTTACAATTATTTACTGGAATTAGCTACCTCATTTATTAAGAACCAGGATACAAATATGCGAAAATCTATTTCTACACAAGAAAGACTTGCAGCAACATTGAGATTTTTGGCTTCTGGTTGTACAAAACACAGAACTCCAAAAACTGAACTGAAAAAAACCCACACACACAGCAGTTTACTTGAACACTGAACACTGAAGTCGTTCAAAAATCAAGATGCATTTGATGAGTTCATGCTTGACTTCAGTGTTGGTTTCAGTGTTTATTTGTCCCACACATTATCATGCTTCACTGAACTATAAGTTTGAACACTGAACTGTGGCATGAAGTTTGATCGTGAGTGGGGCCTATAAGAGAAACAAGGATGGCAAAGCAGCATAAAGCAGGCATAGTTTGAGTAACAATCCAAATAAATTGCAATAAGCTGCACACAGAGCTATCATATTATAAACCAGCGATTTTATAGAAGGTGGGGTAAGGTGGGGACTGGGGATAGTTGGGCATAGATAAAAGCTGGGCAATCGAAATATTCCAGAAATTTTACACCGCACGCTAACACATCAAATGGCGGAAAGAAGCGGTCTCCGGAAAGGAACTCATCGCGCGACTGCCAGTGACGACCTGTCGATCGAGTGACGTACACGCACGCTTTGCTTATTTTGCGACTAAAAAGTAAAAAATTATGTATGCTAATATTCTTCTGTAAGAATCAAATGTCATCCCTTTTAAAAAGTATATTTTTGATATCCAGAAAGAATTTTATTTCTAATTCAAACAGTTTTTTCATAACCTCACTTTTGTTTCAAATATTCGGGGTGGGGTTAGTTTAACAATAGTTACTAAGCTAACACCATCCCGAATGTAATATATTATGTTTTACTAATCCTACACGGCAAGTGGGGAATGGTACTAATTTATGTAGGTCAAAATTCACCTTTCAAAATTTTATAATATTTGTAGTTTTGAGGTCCCTCGAACTCAAAAAACATATTTCTAGAAAAAGTTTGTGCATCTGTCAGTCTGTTTGTCTGTGAACATGATACAGGTCAAACGGATGAACGGATTGAAACGAAATTTTGGGAGGGTGTATGATATGCAAATATGAAGAGCTTCATTGTTTTTGGGGAAAATCGGCGCATGCAAAAAAGAGATATATGCTATACGTTTTTTATTTTTTTTAAAATAATAATGGTATAATTTTCATAATCGTTTATTCTAAAAGTTTACAAGGGGAAATATGGATCCAGTGCCAAGTTAGCAAGAAGTGGAACATATCAAATGTGCGTCAGGTGCTGGCCTTACTTTCATTTGCATTAATTGCAACAGCAACCACGATGATTATTTGTAAATTAGAAATTCTTGAAGAAAAACTATTCCAAATTAATTGGAATAATTTTTTTTAAGAATTTTTAATTTACAATTAATATGAATCGAAATTTCTTTTATACGTATAATACTTTTTTAACGATGATTAACTTCATAAAATTTCATTAATGTCATTTTTTTAAATTAATGCTTAATTGATAATCACATAAATATTATAGTTTGATTTTTTGGAGAAAGACTGAGTCTATTCTAAAAATTAGGTAAGCTCAGGATATGTTGAGTTTTTGTTGATTTTATGTTTAATATTTATGTCACTTAAAAATTATAAACAAAAAATTTGGTTGTCAATTAATGATAATTTTATTTCATGCCTTGTAAACATTTAAGCTATGGTTTTGCTAGAATTTTATCTGTTAAATTTGCCCCATATTCTTGCTCAACTTATGGGGTACGTTGAGCATGTTTGAATTTCTGTAGCCCTTAAATGTGATTTATTAGAATTAAATTACTATGGAGACTTTTAGAAAGGAATTAATTTACCCAATCGTATGCATAACAGGCAATTTGAACTTATCCTTGAGGAGCTATGACGAATCAAGTGAAAAGTTGTTCATCTAGCTCAGCCCTACCCTACGTGCAAAAAATACTACGTAATATATCTTGTGCATAATTACAAAATGCTGACGATCGTTTTACCAGTCTGCGTCATAATATAATTATTTTCGCACTAGATGCATAACCTACTATTTGTCCGAATAATTTCAATTTTTCAGCTTTAGTTCCGTTTAGTTCAATTTTTCAACCAAAACCCGTATACATATCTCCCGGATTATGATTCAAGCTCGGAAACAATCTATCGTATTTATAAATGCACGATAAGCCATCTAGAATTAGTCAGACTGATGAAATAACTAAAACAGTGAAACTGGAGAGATTATTTAATAAGCGATAAGAATATTTATCGTATGAAAACTAATTAATAAAAATGATGAAATTACAAAAATCTGACATTAGACACAATCGATAAAAATACTTATCGTGTTTGAACATCAACCTCGAAGTAAAAAAAAACTGCGCAGACGGAGTCAAGTGTGTAAATAATCTTGCCAATACAATTATGGATTAACAATAGACATCTGCACGAAACATAGAGTATATAAACGTTCGTCTTGATCAAGGTTAATTTATCAGTTGTAATTTGGACGGTGCAGCACCGGTTTAATGGGCTGTATATATTATAATTATTCACAGTTAGCGAATAGTGATTGTTGTTCCGACAAAACTGTGGAGGTGTCAAGTTAAAGACGATAGGTGTTGACAATCGAAATTCTATCAGAATGGCGTTTTCAACGAACGTAAGTATTTGTTTCAATGTGTAATGCCGTCAATTGTAGCAAATATTTGTACATTCGGTCAATGTATTTTTATCATTCATTGTACAAATTTATCGACAAAGTTGTTAATTTATGGAAGAAAATTATTAAGTTCTGGATTTCTGTGCTAAAGAGCTTTGGATCATATCTGGGGGCTACCGTAGATAATATACAAAAACCGATTGTAGAACAATAAGCTAAGTTGGCGGCGAGGTAGATCAGTTGCCTCGTAACATAAAGGTCGTAGGTTCGATCCCGGTGTTTGGTGCTATTATTATTTTTCATTACAGTTATATCACTTTTATTTCTGTTACTCTGTAGTATGTAGTGTAAAATGCAGTCTTTTTTAGGGTGTATTCTGCCCATTGTTGTAATTTAGTAATTTTCAAAATGCTTAGTTTGCTAGGTTATTTTATAGTTCTTTTTGCAAACTGTTTACCAGCTGATATCCGCTGTACGTATCATTTACACATTTCTTAAAAAGAATATAGCTAATTTTGGAAATAATAATAATGTGTTTAACGCGTGTTTCTTGACATTCCGTGACAATAGATAAATCATTACTATTACCCATCTCCACTTTCTCATTATTTTCTACATTTTCTGTTTTGTATATTTTGAAAATATTTGTATGCTGTTGAACAGAAAAACGTTCCCTCCTAAAGTTCTAATCAGATTTAATAAACCAATGTGGAATAAAATTGTCAAATTTTTGTGAAGAAGTACCAATTAAATTGTTACCTAAAATCTAAATTATAGATCCCAGAACTCGAACCATAAACTATGTAACTGACAAAAGTTTGAGAGCTGCGGAGGTATCACCCCTTAACATGACAGCTTAATCAGTGTAGTTTGTATCGTGCTCCAGTTTAAAAACTGTTGACACTTTGGACACTATTGCAATTATACAAAATGAATTAAATACCTAACGTACCCTGTTCAGTTTTCTCTGATATAGTGGTATACAAAACAGCTAATGTAGAACACAAGGTGTAGAGTAAACTTAACACTTAAGACCTTAGCTACAGTTTCTGATCACTGATTAATGACTGATCACATATCAACATTCATGTCACGTCTGAACTATTACAGTTTATTGTAACATTTGTAAACATACATACATAATATTATGTATATTTGTACACATACCTGGTTGTATACTATGTAATAATATTAGTATTAGTAAACATGCAAGGTATTCGTTAATGCCTGTTAGGTAGGACATTGCCGTAAAGTGTATTTATACCTATACAATATTTTTTCATATCCACATACAGACTAAAATATAAAATTATAACTGTTTTTATTCTTGTAAGATTATCGGGTAGGTACTTTGTATGATACTTAGACAAAAAATTAGAACTCTATTAAGGATTGCATACTTTCAATACTGTTTAATATAATGTCATTAAATATAAATCGCGCAGTTTGGTTGAATAATACTGATCCGATGAAACACGGTCTCTTAACATTTGGTTTTCCTTTTGGAGGTTTACGTAATGGCAATGATGTACGAGAAAAACATATTTACAGTTTTTACAGACATCACTTCAAAACGGCTGGACAAGTTTAGATTAGTATTATTGCTGATACCCAAATTTAAAGTATTAAGTATTAAGGTTAAAATAGAAGTTCCCGTTAACAGTGAAAAAAAGAGGTAAAAAAACTTTTAAGTTTAACACTTTAATTGTACAACCAAAAATGTACTAAAAACCAGAAAACAACCGGACGAAACCGGAACGGTCAGTTAGTTATTATCATATTGTATTGTCATTAGAACTACATACCTATGCTAAATTTCAACTCAATCGGATAACGAGAAGTAGTTAAAAAACTGTGGTACGTATGCTTTATTAAAAATGCGATTTGCAACCGGACGAAAGCCGGAACGGTCAATTAGTTATTATAATATTGTATTGTTACCGGAACTACATAATGGTAAGAAGTTGAAAAAGCTGTCCCAAGATTTGAAACAAGATTTAAAGGTATAAAGAAATATACGAAGTCAAGCTAAATTAAAGCGTTTAAAAACGGCCAATTTGTGGGAAAAATAGAATAACGAGCAAAAGCTAATTAAAATAAACATGCAATAGTATAATTTATATATCTAGGTTGAATGAATTACATTATTCACGAGTGAGTGACATTACATTATAAACGAGTGTCAGCGAGTTTAAACAGCTGGTTTTCGCTTCATTTTCAGTATATTTTAAAAAATTTTCACAGTTTGATTTTGAGCAATCTTTATCCAAACGAATGTTGATTTATTACTTATTTTATTCAGACAAGGCAAGACTGCAGTGTCCTAATAAAAAAGTGTAAAAAATTGGTATGGTCCGCCTACGTTTTGTTTTTCATTGCAGCACTAGTGACTCATGGCTGCATGTAAAGCAGCTATTTTATAGTGATTAGTGCAAAAATATTTTTTATTTCTTGTGTTTGGTGAATAAAATATATGGAAAAATTTCTTTGATTCAACACGCGTGAGTAATATATAATTTCGGGGCCCTGCTAAATTCGGGAGAAATAATAAATTACTTTATGTTGACGCGTAGAGTGCTAATGATAATAATGAGTCGAAACTGTACGATTATGTACTACTGCATAGTTTCTGGACCAATAGGAACGCGGTAGCGAACCGAAACAGTACGGTAATGAATTATTACTGCATAGTTTCTGGACCAATAGGAACGTGGTAGCGATTTGTATATATAAAAACAGCATCGCAATTCAGCGAAAGTCAGGGCCATCTTGTGTGCATCGAGGGCGGTGGGTACGTCAATCAATGAAGTGATTTATTATTTTTCTCTCTTTTATCAGGGCCCCGATTACATATTACTCGTGCTAGTTGAATAAAGTATTATGTGCGACCATTGATCGAAGGAGAGTATTCCACTCGCGTGTTACCACGCTCATGGAATCTTCTCCTTCTCTCACTAGTTGCAGAATATACTATTATTTTTGCAATTCTTCAAAAAAAGATTTATGCTTCGTTACTACCAACATAAATTATAAGAAATTGCTTAATCTCTGTTTGGACACCCAACTTTGCACATGTCGTTATGCATCCGGTGCCCAGCTTCAATTTTTTAAATATTTATGCGATTGAGAATTGTTTTCTTGACTTTTATTTGACAGTGCCACAGGCATTTCCGAATCAATTGACCTGATGTACCTCGTAGAAAAAACTCCCAAATACACTACGCAACGTAGCACTGTGAAATAGCCGCTAGTTATGAGCTTTAACATGTCATAGGCATCAATTCACCCGCTTCTTATACAATTTATTACGAAAATAATAAGATTCTTCGAAAACACCTACTCAATGCTTACTAATATCCAACACATGGCACGTGCATGATTGAAATAAATTAATAAAAAACTAATCAAATTGTCAAATTTGGGAATGCCCGCGACGTATATATATTTCTAAATGTACAATCTGCTTATAATTGAGCTAAATAACGGCAAATCAGATGTTCTAGGCGAAATTTGAGTTTTTACTCCAATTACATGCAAAGTCTTCGAAATATGCTGTATATTTTGATCATATAAGTTATTGTACAGATTAAAGAACTGTTATTTTTTTCTTTTGTAGATTTTACTGTTACTTTATGGACAACAGAGTTTTTGGTCCGAAGACAAGTGAATCGATTTTGATGAAACTTGATATAGGCAGGACATTTTTTACCCGTATTCTTTCAAAATGTTGAGACTGTTGCATATCAGTATATAATATTATGTCACAGCATAGCTGGAGAGTATTTTATATCACTGACACTTTTTTGTGTCTGATAGTTTTCATTGAAAATATATGTGCGATAATGAAGATATTTTGCAAAAGTACCTATATATATGTTATTTAAATATTTTTAAAGTGTGAGTCTCACCTACATAAGCTCACGGGAAAGTGAAGTTAAAGCTTATAAAAAAAAATAATTTATATAAGTTTATAACTCAGAAGACTACGCCTTCAAAAATAATTTTAATAAAAAAATCATTTGTCAAAAAATTCATTAATGATATTATGCCGGCACTTCACATGGCTATTTGTATTTCTGTAGTTGGCATATTTGGCAAACAATTACCAAGTGTGGAGGGTCTATTTGACAAAGTGTTGGCCTTATTACCAAATACGCGTTACCGTGCGCTTGTCGGTTTTTCGAGGCACATCAAAGGAGTCAAATAGGCAAATACGGCAAATAAGCCGTCCACACAATGGCCATATTCAGAAGCGCACGCGCCGTGAACCTGTACGGACGTGCAGTATTTTTGTGTCTGTGTTGTGAGCGAGAACTGGAACAATTACTATTGAAAATGAATTGGGACAATGAAACAGTGCTAAAATTCCTGGAATTTTGAACCTTGCCTTCTGCTGCCAAATGTTAGTGTGTTTGCTATTTGACTGCTATGTGTGGATGGTCGTATTTGCCTCTATTTGCATGTTTGTCTTGAACGTCATATATTTTGCCAAA
Source organism: Xanthostigma xanthostigma (assembly GCA_963575645.1). NCBI lineage: Eukaryota > Metazoa > Arthropoda > Insecta > Raphidioptera > Raphidiidae > Xanthostigma > Xanthostigma xanthostigma. Next base: position 28,080,683 of record OY754471.1, read on the forward strand.
TACAACAAACACCCAATAGCGAACACAAATAGCCACGTGAAGTGCCACCTTTAGATGTTGACCAATATTGTTTTAAAAGAGACTGCGTTGGCTCCATACCGTACAGAGCATATTATGCAATAGACAAACACAACCGAAACAAGTTCGCGATTTATATCGCGCTTATACAGATTTTTTTCTCTATTTGTCTGTATAAAAACATGTTTAAACACATTTTATTATATTTGTGTAAAAATGTCAGTCCTTTCGTTTAAGACAGTTTGTGAAGCGACCTGAATTTAATTGAGCTGACTATAAGCAAATAAGGCTGAACCATGTCCCCTTTAAACATAGATTTCCCCTTCACTGGCAGAGAAAATTTCAAAGAAGTCTCACTTCAAAACGGTTATTCTCTGGCACATACTTTTCAAATATAAAGTATCTTTTTTTGGATACTTTCATTCATCTTGTATCTGTTTAGTTTCCTGTATTTAGATACATTTTAAAAATATCTTCTATACTTTGGACTATGAAGGAATAAAGTGAAAGAGCAATCGTTAAGCTTTTTTTTCCAAAAATTTCCGTAGGCGGTGACCTAAAGAAACTCTACTGTACCTACAAGTTTGCCACCAAAATCGATAAAGCGAACGAATCTCCAGACAAAATTGTACGTTCGAGATAAAAAAAGGGATAGTGAAATATATATATGAAAACGGAATTTTTTAAAAATATATAACTTTATTGACCTATGCTTCACAGATAGAGTAGAATTATGTTAGTGTATGACACCCCCTCGCAAATGCAATACACGCACATCAGCGAACACTGTTAGTATGCAGTACCTATATAATATATATGTCGGAGATAGACCCATGTCTTAGGTACATTTTAGTCTAACGACCTATTACTATCTGCCACATGTTGGAATTTCCAAATGATTTAATAAAACATCTTTGTCAAAGCTTATGACCTGTAATTCGTACCCTAATTTAGTAAACACGGTATTCCCAAATTATTGTTAATAAAATAATCTTTACCGAAGATAATAGCTTGGGTTTGAGTAGAGGGCACCTCTGCGAATGTAGCCTGGGTCTCGAAGTCTCTGATTGGTTTTGGAAGAGATACCTGTAAGATAACCGATATGACGTCGGGGTTGAAATCGAGGAGATATGGCATTCTAGTTTGGTGAAGTGTGAGAGCGGGCACGTTTGAGCTTCGAGACTTAGGATTCATTATCAAACCTATATCTACTATTAGAATTCGTGAACGTTACAAGGGTAAATAGATTGATTTAACATGGATAACGGCGCCAATCAAAGGCCCGGCGCTTCGGCTAATGTACGTCTTCCGACATCAGAAGTGGGATCGTTTCCATTTGGTCCGTCATATGATCAGTGGAACACTTTATTCGATTTATTATGAAAAGTTGTATGCAAAATTTAACATCGAAAAGAGAAACGTTTCTATAATTTGCACTGATTTTTCACTCGGCACTTGGTAGAACATGATTAACGATCGTTGAAAAGAAAATATTTTGTAGAATTTTCACGTGTTTTTTTTGTAAGAAACGTTTCTCTACCGCGTTTTAATTCTGAGATTTTGGGATCGGATCCTGTTGCGTTGTACTCAGCAGCTGACGTAAGCCTGCTGGAAAATCCGTTACAAGGTAGTGGCCGCAAATAAAAGAACTTTTGTGTTTGTGTCGCGTTTTTGTGATCAACAAAGGAGTAAAGTATCAGCGCGTTTGGAATTCAACTGCAGTCATCGCTAGAAGCTCCCTGAAGATATTTAACGGTTGACGAAGTTACTAATGCAGTATTATAACGGAAACTGAGTTCCTGCGTAGCAGCAAGGGTTGCGACAGCATCGAACGTCAGGTGGATCTTTACAAAGCTTCAACTGTAACTGGTACCTTATGTCATCTCGGTGAGTCGTTTCCATATTGGTTTGATTCAGGAGCGGAATGCTCGCTATTGAAAGTCGATTGTTTTTAAATTTAAGAGAGTACTTCAGTTAATAATCTTGAAAGGTATCGGAAATGTTGGAATCAATTGTAATGCGCAAATTTTATCGGTTGTTAGTATTAACTCGCTTACATTAGAGATTCTATGTCATGTTATTCCAGATGAATATCTGAAAAACGATATTATGATAGGCTGTGAAATTTTAAGTTTTGGTTTTGATGTAAATATTTCTGAAGATAATTTTAATATTTGTAAAGCTGGAACTGTGAATGTATGTAATAAGTCGGAAATCATTGATTGCAAGTCCCATCTTGCTAGTAAGAGGAGGGACGGCTCGGATCGTCTATGTGTGAATTATCGAGAGTTAAATAAAAACACTATAGCAGATAAATTTCCTATACCGCTTATATTAGACCAAATACTGAGACTTCGAAAAGCTAAATTTTGTATTTGTTTAGACATGGCTAGTGGTGTTCATCAGATTCCTATTCACGCAGAATCTATAGAACGCACGGCGTTTGTTACACCCGATGGTCAATTTGAATTTTTAACAATGCCGTTTGGGTTAAAAAAAAATGCTTCGTCTATTTTTCAAAGAGCAATTATGAAAGCATTAGGCGAACTTGCGTATACCTACGTAGTAGCTTGCTTAGACGATGTATTAGTAATTGCAGATACAGTAGAGGAAGCATTTGAAAGACTTCAAACAGTATTAAAAATTTTTATAAATGCTGGATTTTCATTTAATTTTTCAAAGCGTTCTTTTCTTAAAACATCAATGCTTTATTTAATTTTTGAATGCAAAAAAAGGATAACACGCAGACCTAAATAGAGTATGTTATTTTTGAAATAAGATTTAAAGACAGACAGGAGAAAACCCAAGAATATAAAATCTATTAGTGGAGGGATTTTGGACGAGAATCTTGAGTCATAAAATCTGGGTTTGTAGGATTAAAGTCGGTTTGGTCATATAAAGGTATCTTAGCGGAGAGACATTAAATGGTTAGAGGATTTTTTGAAGCTCTAGTTAGTAATAGACTATTGAGTAATTTGGATTTAGATCTTTTGAATTATCAACATCAACTTCTCGGACCTTGGTTGATGCAATCAAAATGAGCAGGTTAAGTGAAAATTGGGAACGATTGAAAATTGTGTTAGAAATAAATTACTATCGATTTCTTTAGCTTAGACAGTTTTAACATGTCAATGGTCAGCGGCTATATTTTATAATGACTGCTATTATTAATTATCAACCAATAATCACGCGAAAAATCAGATATCTCCCTGACACCATTTTATTATTGGTTTGAAGGTATGTCTAAGTATGTACGTAAATTCGTTAATAACTGCATTACTTGTAACCTTTCAAAAGCACACTCAGGTAAAGTTCAAGTTGAGTTACACCCCATCTCTAAAACAGCCATACCCTGGCATGCTCTTCATATGGACATAACAGGTAAATTAAGTGGTAAAAATAATACAAAAGAATATGTTATTATTCTCATTGATGGGTTTACCAAATACGTTTATTTACATCACACACGTAAAATTGATTGTTTAAATGTTATTAAAGCTTTGAAAACTGCAATATTTATATTCGGGGTACCCTCTCATATAATAGCTGATCAAGGTAGATGTTTTACTGGAAAATAATTTGAAGATTTTTGTAAATCCCTAAATATAATTTTGCATTTGATAGCTACGGTTTCAGGTAGCTATAAATTCAACTGTAAATCGTACTACTAAAGCCAGTGCTTTAGAATTATTGATTGGTAAAGTAGCGAGACCGTATGGTTTATTAGTTAACGACAGCGAAAAAGAGGTTGATATGTCTAATGTGGGACAACGAGCGATTGACGGTGTGGAGCGAAATGGTTGTTGCGAGAAAGCTAGATTTGATAAAGATAAAGCTAGAGTTAATAGATTTAAAGCAGGGGACCGTGTTTTGATTAGAAACGAAGAGCGTATCAGACTGGGCTTGATCACAAATTGAGAGGTCCATTTGTAGTAACGGAAACACTTGATAATGATAGGTACAATTTAAAGTCCTTGAATAATGAAGGAAATTGTAAGTGTGGTCAAGATTGATTGGGAAAGGTGCCTGAGAGTTAAATTCCTAGTGAATTGGACGTTTGTTCTGACAATGAAGGTTGTAGCGAGGAGGATGTGGATCTTGACGGTTCTGAATCAGAGACTGTGGTTGAATTGGTAACCATCAGTGACGCTGAGCATTGATGGCTGCAGGTCTCGGACCTGGGTAGTTGATGAGTTATGTAAGATAACGCGCATTATTCAGTCTGTATTCGCAACTGCAAACTAAATTAGTTTGATCAGGGCGCGATAGGCAGCTGATGATGTGGCGGGTTATGGCTGCAGGTTACGGATTTGAGTTTTGGGTGAGGAATCTAAGATAACGCACATGCTTCAGTCTGTAGTCGTAACTGCAAACTAAATTAGTTTGTTCAGGGCGCGGTGAGCAGCTGATGGCGTGGCGGGTATGTAGTTGTGGAAAATACAAGATATGTTTGATACTGTATGTGGTGAGCCAGGGATAGTGCAAAGGTTGATTGGTGAAGAGAATGAAATATTGTATGATAGTTTATTGGTTTTGAGTCTCATTAACGTAAAAGTTCAAAATGCAATTTGTCGTAGTGGTTGCTGTGTAAATTTCTGTTACTCGGCTGGATCTCTGAATATATTGGATGCGTTCATGTTTTATGAAAAGGTTACGTTAAACAAGATCGTTTAAGATCGAAATTTAACGCCATTCAAAATTGAATTTTTTAGATACACTCGAGGACGTGTGATTGTCAGAATGGCCGTGTCGGAGATAGACCCATGTCTTAGGTACATTTTAGTCTAACGACCTATTACTATCTGCCACATGTTGGAATTTCCAAATGATTTAATAAAACATCTTTGTCAAAGCTTATGACCTGTAATTCGTACCCTAATTTAGTAAACACGGTATTCCCAAATTATTGTTAATAAAATAATCTTTACCGAAGATAATAGCTTGGGTTTGAGTAGAGGGCACCTCTGCGAATGTAGCCTGGGTCTCGAAGTCTCTGATTGGTTTTGGAAGAGATACCTGTAAGATAACCGATATGACGTCGGGGTTGAAATCGAGGAGATATGGCATTCTAGTTTGGTGAAGTGTGAGAGCGGGCACGTTTGAGCTTCGAGACTTAGGATTCATTATCAAACCTATATCTACTATTAGAATTCGTGAACGTTACAAGGGTAAATAGATTGATTTAACATGGATAACGGCGCCAATCAAAGGCCCGGCGCTTCGGCTAATGTACGTCTTCCGACATATATATATATTATGTGATTCACAAACAATGACAATTTGACAGATGACTTGTCAGCTTACATTGTGTATGTTGACACGGTTACAAATCGATTACTGTTAATGTACCAGACCACCTATAATACGGGTACTGTATATGTTACGCATTATATCAGTTTGGTATAAAAATGTCACATTTTCAACAAAAAGCAAATTATTATAAAACAAAACATTTGCTAACGAGCTACTGCAGCTTAATTTTTAATTGCTCAATTATTTGATCGACCAAGCGACGACGGTCAGTGCACGCAGAGGCATGAAAAGTCCGTACACAAATCACGACTAGCTGATTGGTTCAATCTGCAGAAACCCTGAAAATTGAATGGTGTGTAGGCCAGTTGGACCGATTTATTATTATTAAAATAAAACTTCTTTAGTTACGTAACTGTTTTTAAATTTTCTGTGGTGTTAAAGTGGAAATGATTCGACACCGGGGAAATATAAGAGAAACCTTGGTAACATAAAATGAATAACACACCATTGAAACGAGTTCATAATAAATTTAAGATTTCATCTAATAAAAATAAAGGAAGTTTAAAAAATAACACAAACGATTACATGAGTTTCACTTCCCTCATGAGCTTATATGTGAAAGGCTCACACGTATTCTTTTTTTTATTTTTATGTCGGGTGGTTGGTGTTCCGACTATTCCCACTTCAACCAGGGCTGCCAGATGAACGGATATTTCCGTTCCAAACGGATTTTTCGAGTAGAAATAAATTTGAACGGATAATGGAACGGATTTCATGATCTGAACGGATTTAACGGATTTTCTAACTTTTCCGAATTTTTTCCCTTTTTTACTACATATAAATTCAAACTTCACTCGATAATCGATAATTTGGGGACATTCGGGTATTTTTAGCACATTCGAGCATATCTGAGCACGTTTCTTTCACTACCTCTGTCCTACTCCTCTCTCTATTTGGGTAGAAAAAGATAAGAGAGTGTATGAAACAATGTGTTCGCGAAACACACACCTATATCGATGAATATCGACTCGCTATCTTTGTCTGATGCGTTTTTTCACACAACTGGAGTCAAGTGTTTCGAGTTACACGGATTTACGGAACACATTGAGGATTTAACTGATTGTACTGCCGCGTTTGTTACTATCGCAACATTCTAACAGTCAATATAATATTTTTATTTCATAAAAATGTGAAAAATCTACGAAATAATCGATTCATTGGATGTGAAAAAATGAATCATTTATATTCAATTTAAAGTCTGTTTGTAAGTAAAAGTAAATTCAACGTCTTATACGAAATTCATTTAATAATGTTAATAATAAAGCCATAATGAAGGTGGAAACACGTCGATGTGTCGTTTATGGTACCGCATACTTCACTTTACTCTCTATCTCTCTCACACTCATTGCATTAATGGGTGAACCGGGCGAACGGATGGAAACGGATTTTTCAGACCACTTCCCCCACCACTTTTTGCCTTACCGACGGATTTCTGAGGAGAGAAATCTGGCAGCCCTGACTTCAACACATTGGAAGTTGGATTGTTGTGTTGGTCGTACTGCATACGATTTGTCATCATTTTCCTAGTAAAACTACTACAACAAGTGGCGTGACGAATACTACGGATTTGGTTAAAGACGTTTGGAAGGAGAATATTGAACTGTATAGAGATATGCCCTCATATTTCAATTTTCAGTTATCCGAATAAAAACATGCGTGATCAAGAATATTTGTATGGCTACATCAGTTTTTTTTTTCTTTCCAGTAACCACATTTTAACATTTTCATTTTTGTATCGGCGTAACGTTTTGTAACAAAATTTATGGAATTTACAATTTTTGACATCTTAAAATTGAAGAAGTCATGATAACTATTTACGTCTTTACTCAACAGAGCCGGTTAACACACTACCAGAGTGGGTTATGTCCGTCAGTCACCCAGCCTAAAATATTTAATCAGTCGATTTATTAATTTCAGGTGAGCGCATACTCTTAAAAACGCTCTGTAGTCACTCATGCAATCAAATAGTCGGACGACAAAAAATTGCCTTTAGCGCCAGTCTTATATTGTTTGTTGACAAATATTGACAAATTATTTATTACCAGTAAAACAGTATTAAAAATCTTTAAAAATTAATAGTCCACAAGGGTTTTTTAGAAAATTATTTGGATTAAAATTTAAATTTTACCCCGGGCAAACGGTCTTTAGATATATTATAGACACTCGGCATCTTCAGTCGTTAGCTGTTCGCGTTTCTTGCACTCGTGTAATAACTCGAGCTACTGACTGACTGTCTCGTTTCATTGTTACGAAGAATAGATATGAGAAAATATAGCTTAAAAAATTGTCTGCTGCAGGAAATTACAAAAAAAGTTGACATAAACAGTTTTGCTCTTTGAACGAAGATATGATCTATATTGCTCCCTTAATCAAGTTAGGCAGACGACAGTAATATATCAGATCAACTAATGCAGATAAGTAGGTACACTAAAATAACATAGAGCATGCAACATGTATAAATGGTAGGTATATACATAAAACACTGGATTTAGATCAGAGCTGGAGTGTTTAATTTGTTAACGTTTGTTAACTGGTACCACTTTTGTAGTCCTCACTCGACATGATCCGAAGTTTTACTGGCTTAAAGCTCGCCGAGCACCGTAGAATTTGTATCATAATTTGGATCTCCTCGAGCCGTTATAACTGCGGTTGTGCTCTCGGGTACGGATATTCTATGTCTATTCGATACCTACTGTATTGTTACTTTTAGTTTTGCAATTATAAGATAGGGCATTATCATCTATTATCGTCACAATTTTTGTGAGGCTCGACTTTTCGTGCATGTCCGCCAGTTATAAAGATTTTAAAAACATATTAACATCAAAAATTTGCATACAAATCTTAGAAAAGTTCAACATAATTTGGCAAGCTTTGTTACATTAACTCTCTCTCTCTTTTTTGTAATATTGTCAAAATTAGTTTTCCTTAGCTACGCAGGAAAAAGGAATGTTGTTATTAATTTGGAAAAAATCAATTCAATTTTTTTCATCTGAGAAAACAGATCATCTCGAATTTTTAATAATTCAAGTCTAAGCTACGTTTATACTAGAGATTTATTTCCCTACATTTCTCTCTGTAATAAGTATATTTAAGTGTAAACCTTGCTGACATAAGCTATCGGAGATTTATTCACAAAGCTGAGATATATTACTTGATATAAAATGTAGTAAATGTAAACGCTGCTGAAACAAGAATCAACTAGTCTCGGACATAAATATCAAAAGTTGAACAGCCGTCTACTTTTTCTAGGATCTCTCGAGATATTTTGTGATTGTATGTATGCAAATACGTGAACGAAATGTCGGAAAAAAAGAGTGGACCCGTACAGAAGTTCAATCAATGGCCCAACTAGATTTACTAATTCGTCGAGATCGGTTGAAAACATTCTTGCAAAATTTTGTAATTGTATTGGGTCTTCAATTTTCAATTCATTGCATAACTGTGAGTAAGCTCCTAGGGCACTTCTTCTCAACAACCAATTTCGCACCCAAACTTTCCTTTTCTTTCTTTTTTTTTCATGTAATAATAAAATTATTATTGCAGCCGCCTGGCGTTTAGTGCAAGGCATGATGATCAAAACTGTGGATATGTGGAGAGTAAAGTGTTGACATATTTCTCTACCTCTGGTCTAAACACAATGCTACACTTATATCGACATTTTTTCTCAGCCAGACTGTCAAACAATTTATTCATTCACATTTATGTCATAGTATAAACAAATCAAGAAGAATATCTCCGATGGTTGAGATTTTCTATCATGAAATAAATATCTAGTATAAACGTAACTAATAAGCGTTTTATTTATTTTAAAGTAAGAACTTTTATAAGTGCTTACAATACGATAAATTATTCTTAATATAAAATACTTCTTTTTGGAAGCCGAGCCTGATAACTCAATTTTTATAAACATGTATATTGTACATTCTGATGTATATTAACTAGTCGAATTTAAGCTAACAATTCAAGTATTATTATACAACTTTTCGTTCTCGGTTTTACTGATACTACATTCAAACAAATGTAGAAAGTAAATATAATTTTTAAAAATAAATATTAATATAAACTAAACATAATATTTTGTAGTTTTGTTTATTTTATGCGTTGATCTTATAATTAAATGTAAGTTTGAATAACTATAAAGCTATTTTACTATAAAATCAATTAAGTATTATTTATAGCACGTATTAGAACAATTTTTTTGTTAGTAAATGTAACTCATAAAGCATAAAAAAGTAAATTGGATAGGAATTTTGCAAAATAAAAAACAATTAGCGTTATCTAAATCGTAAATGATTTGCTAGAGCGAACAATAGGCTAGTAAGAATATTTGCTTTGTTAGTTTATATTTTTAAGACTTGATTAGCAATACCGAATTAAGTTTAAATTGATAATTAAAATCTTTGATTAACGTCTGAATAAAACTCTTCAAGTAAATAAAATTGTCGACCAATTTTTCTCAGACCATACGATATATTGACAAAAAAATAATAAAAATACAAATCAATATAACACAAGATGACGTTTCGTATGGTCTGAGAAAAATTGGTCGACAATTTTATTTACTTAAATTGATAATATTGATTCAAAATTACTATGATTACTGAACGGCACCATAAGACAATAAAAATGTATTCGATAATTATTAAAAAAGCACATTAATGCTTAACACGTTTTTACTTTTTGAAAACTACTCTATCCGGTAATAAAAGCTTTTTATACTCTGTAATTCTATTCATAATTCAAAAGTTCCTCTTTATGTTTTTATTGCATATAGTTTCTTTCAAACTAAGTGAAAACTTGATGAAAACTTAGCTAATTAAAACTTAAATCACACTTCCTAATAAAACTTCATAAAGCGTACAGCACAATAATGCGTATTTTCAAAAATATAATGGTAGTTTGATTTTGTTTAGATATGTTTATTATCATTAATAATGAGCAGCACTTTCCTCGTCAATTTTTGAACTTTATTATACTTTAACTCATTTAGTTTTACAATTTTTTTTTTAATATTTCATTTTTTCTAAAATAAATTATTTTCAACTATCAATAACTTCCTGATACATAACAAACATTGGTATTATAGTTACCGATTTTTTTATGTTAAATTTAAAAACATGTCGGCTATAGGTACGGCAACAACTTTTCAATTAATATCATGTTTCTAAATAATGTTTAAATTACTTCGGACATAATTTATTCGTATATTACCGTGTAATTAAAATTTTCATTAAAATAACAATACTGAAAATGAAACGAATAATTGTAGACTCTGTAAGAAAATTTGTTAATGTTCCAAAGTTATATTTATTACCACAATAAGAAATTGTATCGAAAAATAATATAGTTATTTTTTTGCAGTCTGACTTGTTAAGCTGCTCAACAAATAACATGGGCTGTAACTGCGAAGTACCTCCATTGGGTCCCCCATTAGGATGTTACGGCGGAACCCTGGTTCTTTTTATGACGATTTTAGATACATATTTGCGATCACAATGTGATTTAGTAGATCCGTGCCAAAGAGTTAGACCGCGAACAAAACCAGACAGCGAATATGATTTTATTGTTGTTGGGGGCGGAGCATCTGGTTCTGTTGTAGCAAGTCGCTTATCTGAAAATCCTCAATGGAAAGTGCTGCTCATTGAAGCGGGTGGCGACGAGCCACCAGGCGCAACTGTTCCATCTATGGTAGCTAATTACTGGGGCAATCCGTTGATGGACTGGAACTATAACACTGAGCCGCAAGAAAACGCATGTCTAAGCAACAAGGATCAGAGATGCCATTGGGTTAGAGGCAAAGTGTTAGGTGGGTGCGGAGTTGTCAATGGAATGATGTATATGAGGGGACACAAAAAAGACTTCGAAGGCTGGGCGGCGGCAGGAAATAGTGATTGGACCTGGGACAAGGTATTTCCTTATTATCTTAAATCAGAAGACAATCAACAAATAGGGAAGATAGTGGATGCCAAGCACCATGCCACTGGTGGTTATATGACTACAGCTCAATTTCCCCATCATCCACCACTTGCAGAGGATATTTTGAAAGCTGGTGTAGAAATAGGATCGCAAATTTCTAATGATTTAAATGGTGATAAAATAATTGGATTTGCTATCACACAAACTACTAACAGGTATATAATATTTTTTTGGATTGTTGTTTGTTTCAAATACCATTTTTCTCTTATTTACGTAACATAACAAAACGTAGGTACAGCAGAAGCATCAAATATCTATAATATATAATAGCGGCTCGGTCCGGCTTTGCCCTGATTTGTAGATTGCTTATAAAAAATAGACATTTTGGGCTACATCGGACTTTCTTATAAAAAAATTGTCGTATTTGCAGGGCATTACATTTATTAATAAACAATCATAGGGTTTACAGACCACGCTTTTATAATTATGAACCTAAATTATTAAAATTATTTTTTTCTTTCCGTGTTTTCAACTGTTACTTTATCATTCCAGCCCACAAGTGGACAATGGTACCTACTAGTTTAGGTAAAAAATTACTTTTCAAAATTTTACAATATTTCTTTGTTTTGAGGTCCCTCGAATCCAAAAAACACATTTTTGGAAAAATTCTGTGTGTTTGTCGGTTAGTCTGTTAGTCTGTGAACACGATATAGGTCAAACGGATGAACGGATTGAAACCAAATTTTGGGAAGATGTTTGGTGTGCAAATATAAAGAGCTCTATTGTTTAAGGGGAAAATCGGCGCGTGCGCAGAAGAGATATATGCTATAACGGTGTTTTTATATAATAATGGTATACCTTTAATAACGGCTTGTTATTCTATTTATTTTTTTAAGAAAGTTTCGTAAAAACAATTTTTTTCTTTACTTTTTAGTTTCGGAAATATTTTGTTTTGTAGATCTCTCAGAAATAAACATGCTTTGATTTTTCTTTACATGACGTGGAACATATTATGTAGATAACCCAGCTAACGAAGAGCAAATATCATACTAGCCATTATCCGCGTCACCTCACGCGATATCAGAAATATTATATTCTTTATCGTTATTATACTACATATATAAAATCACAATATTTTTGAAGTTAGAATGGTCCCGTCATCCAATTATCTGGATTTTTTTCTCAAATTAAGTTAATTAACTTATATTGTTAAGCTCGTATAGTGCCATTAAAAAAATACACCGACTTTCAAACTTTAACGCCGGGGTGTATTCTGTAAAATTTTGCGCATTGGAATCCTTGAATTACTTGCATACTCCTACTGGTTTATTATACAGTAGCAAACATAGCGGGGTGTTAACTGTTGGTTTTTCCAATTATTTTTTCAGTTTGGTTGGTGTATGAATAACATGTTATAAGTCATTAAATATAATATAAAATATTACATGTGCCACTCGCATTTCGCTATAATTTTAAAAATAATTTATTATTAAATATGCGTAGTAAATAGTAATGCCATTTATGAAAATAATGTAGCAGATAATATTAACAGTAAAATACCAATCGATGCTATACTGTTTTTTTACCCAACTACTAATAGAGGAGGACTATGACTTTTTAAATACAATGTTTAATATGTTTATATGTTAATAAAGAAAGTAGAGAGAATATATAATATATAGAATATGAAATAAATTTGTTCTCTGAATGTTAAGTTTGGATTGAAAAAACGATTTTCATGGAATATTGAAATTTTATTTCTCTTTCTCAGAAACGGAACACGACTCAGTGCAGCTCGTGCATTTTTAAGACCTGCCCGTAATCGTCAAAACTTACACATTATGGTAAATTCAACAGTAACCAAAATTCTTGTGAATCCGAAATCAAAACAAACTTATGGAGTTCAGTGTTTGTACGACGGTGTCACGCATACAATAGGCGTGAAAAAGGAAGTTATAGTATCAGGTGGAACTTTGAATTCACCACAGCTATTATTGTTATCGGGAATCGGTCCAAAGGAGCATCTTGCTGAAGTTGGTGTACCTTTAGTCCACGATTTAAAGGGCGTTGGCAAAAATTTGCATAACCACGTTGCATTTAATCTTAATTTAAAGTTGAAAAATATGAACGATACACAAATTTTGGATTGGGATTCGGCTATGGAATACATGTTGTACAGAAGAGGGCCCATGTCATCATCAGGTTTGTCACAAGTCACCGCAATTTTGAACTCGAAATATGCTGACCCTGAGGGTGATCATCCTGATATTCAAATGTTCTTTAGTGGCTTCAGTGCCAATTGTGCACACACAGGGGAAGTAGGTGAGTTAGCAAGTCCGAATTCAAAATCATGTAGTGTTTCAATTGTCAATCTTCAGCCGAAGAGCCGTGGTTATTTAACTCTAGCGTCATCGGATCCACTGGCACCACCTAAAATGCAGCCGCGTTACTTATCAGAACCAGAGGACATTAAAAGAATTATAGATGGTATAAAACTTGCTGCAAAGTTTGCGGAAACTAAAATACTGAAAGATAAATACGGTGCTGAGCTTGATTTGACGCCAAAAGCCAACTGCGATCAACAAAATCCGATTGGATCTGACGCATATTGGGAATGTGTAATAAGACATTTCACCGGACCGGAGAATCATCAAGCCGGTTCGTGCAAGATGGGTCCTTACACTGATGACCTAGCTGTTGTTGATCAAGAACTAAGAGTGCATGGCGTACATGGGTTACGAGTAATTGATTGCTCCATAATGCCAACTGTAACAACATCAAACACACATGCGACAGCTGTTATGATTGGAGAAAAAGGGTCTGATTATATTAAAAAACAATGGGGTTTCACAGACCTTCATATACATAGACCTGGAATTTATAACCCAAATGATGCTAACAACGCTCATCGATTCCCTTACAACACAAAAAATAACATTAAAGTTGCGAGAGACTACATAAGGAATGGCTATAAACAGCATTTAGAAAATCGATGGTAACGTCAACCTCTGCATACTCACAACCAATAAAAATTACACATTATCGTCGTAGAATGACCAATGAATAGAATTAATACCCTTAGCTGTAATTATATTAAAGTGTAGTAGCGATAGTTAATGGAAACGTAAATAGGTTTTTGACAATATCTTATTTTTTAATTTTAATTTAAGGTCACCAACTACCAAATATATTTGGAGCCAGTGCTAATTATTATAAATGACAATAATTAATCAATAAATTGAAATTTCGATTGATACAATTACCAGTTATTAAGGGCCATGAATAATATTTTTCGTCTTCTTTAATTTTTGCTATGTATTGAAAATATTAAAAAATCTTCAGGCAAGACTTGGTTCTTGAAGAAGTGTGAAAATATGGAAAACTTATATACAGGGTGTCCCACGACATGACTGCCATAGCCTGGAACTGTGTTGCTGGAGTGATTTCAAGTCAAAAATGTCTAATGAACATATACCCGGAACGCTATCCTAACTGACTGAGCTAGAAGCATTTGAAATTTTAGATAAGTAGTAGTAGGAATTCTTCAATAAATAAATATTATTTTATTTATTGAAGAGTTCTAATCAGACGTTAATCAAAGATTTGAGTAGTAGGAATTCTTTACTAATTTAAAAAACAATTCGAAAAGAAATCGCTTTGTTAAATTAGTTGATCAAAATGTCCACCCAGTTGCTGTACACATAGTCTAGCTCTTCTTAGAATTGAAGTGGTAGCTCTGCAAAGAGTCTCAAGATCAGCACGAATAAATACTAATGGTGGTTCACAGCCACCGGGTCTTTTTAAATATAACAAAACCAACAGCCGAACCTATACCTGCATTAGTGGGCATACTTATTTAAAATTTCAAATGCTTCTAGATCAGTTAGGATAGCGTTCCGGGTATATGTTCATTAAACATTTTTGACTTGAAATCACCCCAGCAACACAGTCCCAGGCTATGGCAGTCATTTCGTGGGACACCTTGTATATGTGCCAAAAACCTATAAATATAAATTTGCATTCGTACTGTCAGATATCAACTTATGGATTACAAAATTCTTCAGTACCTAAATGCAAATTACAAACAAAATTAAGCTTTTCTAATAAATTTGAAAAGCTATATTAGGTTAAATTGTAAAATCATATACAAATATTGCATAGATAATTCAATAAAAATAGTCAAAAAACGTATTTTTGTCTCATAATTTTCAATAAAATAATTAATATACTGATAAATGAATAATTTCAAAATATTATAGTTATTAAAATATACTTCTTCGAAAATACCCTCAAAACACAATAATTATAATTAAACGCTCGAGTTTTATATTCCTTTCTGTGATAACTATAATGAAAATTAAATAAATAAAGTATTTGAAATATTTACAATGTCGCATAGTAATTTGACTAAAATGTATGAAATTTTATTTAGTTATTAATTACCTACTAAAGTTGTTGAAAGGTTCTTTAGTATAAAACGTCTTTTATTTTCTTTATACGTTTCAGCATCTCATTTTAAATACAGCAATCTTGTCGCACAGTCAATTTTTGCGCTTTTGAAATACATAGACTTCAATTAAACTTTAAAGTTTTTGAGTTTAAAGCTTAAGAATTTTTTTTATCTTTCATTTATTATCAGCATAAATGTCCAGTTAAATAGTTGGGTTAAATTTTTGGTTACAGCTGAACTGAGAGAAAAATTTAATAATTTAATAATTAATTTTCATGTATTTTATGATATTGTTGAACACACTATAAATATGGTACAGCTCAAGTGCCCATATTATGCACCTGTCGTGAAGATTAAAATTAAAAAACTATTTAAGTAAAAAATCAAGTAGCTACAGGTAATATTCTCTAAAATTAGGTAGATTAATAAAACATATTTGTGCTCATTAAGCATTTTTTCATGCCCTATACAAAGCAATATCCACCATCTATTGGCAACATTTTAAAGAGTATTTAAATAATTTAAATTCTTCAAGTCGTACTTTTGTATATAATCAATATTTCCGTTTACGTGGAATCTTGAAAACTGTGATATTATTGTACACATAATACATATATATATGCTCAAAAACCCAAATCGAATGCTTATAAATTATTTGCGCAGAGAAGGTCGGAGTCGAATCCAATTTTGCCTAATACTCGACCAAGCAGCTACAACTTACCTTCTTCCTTCTTCATTTCTCACACCGACTAAAACAGTTTTGTTCCGTACAAACACAGGTGAACCAGTCAAGAATTTACATCTATATTTATTGTATTTTTAATTTTAGAAATAAATATGAACGGTTCGACACAACTTGGATAAGCTCTTTTTCATATATGTAGGATGTTTTTGCATGTTTTCAGAGAATCACTTCTCTCACATTTAATAAAAATCGAATCAGTAGTGTAGAATCTCAGAGCGACCATAGACAGACATACATTTAAAAATTAAGTTTATAAACTAAAACCCGACTACTGAAAAGTATAAAACAAGAAAATATTCTCATCTGAGGATAGCCGTGGTCGTATGACACCTCATATATATGATCATGTGGCGCCCACTAGATGTATAGCGTGATGCACTTTACGGTTTTACCCCAAAGCTTATGATCGCTTACTATTGTTAAAATGTATTGTTTTGTTAAGGTAGGTGGCATACGACCACGGCTCTTCTCAGATGAGAATATTTTCTTGTATCATACCTTTCAGTAGTCGGGTTTTAGTTTTTGAATTTAATTTTTATTTAAATTATTTTTTTTTTGAACTTATTTTTTATTTGTTTTCAATTTGCTCACCGCTGAGACCAAAAACTCAAAAATAAATGTAGCTTATGTTACCCGGATCATATTAACGAATCGATTGACACCTTATTTATAAAAATCGGATGAATAGTTTAGGCGCTACGGTGGAACATCCGTAAATACAGACTTTAATAGACTTATAACCCTTCCTTTTTGGCTGCGCTGCAGTTGGGTAAAAAGAATAATTCGATTAATTTTTAATCTTAAAAATAGGGGCTCATGTTATCCAATTTTTAAAAATAATCAACTTTTAACATATTACGGTATTCATGCCTATGAACTTTAAATACAAACATACATAGACTGATAAACTCATAACCCTTCCTTTTGGCTGCGCCGTAGTCGGGTAAAAAACATACTTTTTTGAATTCATATACGATCTGGAAACGTGTAAATTTGTAAAAAATTTAAGATGGAATTTTCACCTCTCTATAAAATATCTACTTTTCATGCCTGTAGAGTGGTCGTAAAATGAAACATTTCGTACTAGCACGTAAAGTAAAATAAACGTCGGACTGCCATTACCACAGTAAAAGTATAACAATCCAAACGCAACCTACAAATTAGAATCAAACTTGCTCGAAGCTGATATGTACTATGTGAAAACCAGCTACTTTATAAAGGTTACGTGCAAAATAAACTATATGTATCTCGTGGGTTGTGATATTCTGGCTCATGTGACTGTTAAATCTCGTTGGCGTGCATTTTTAACATAATGTCACATTCGCCGTAATATATATCATCACGCACTAAAAACGTAATCTATATATTTTGTACGATCACAAGACTTCCCCTAGAAAAGCTAGTTGAAAACGATCAATGCTCCTGCTTTGCTAGTGAAATAAACTACACGTATAATATGCATTCACGCGGGCGAAACCGCGAGCAAAAATTAATGATCTAAAAGAATATATGACAAAACTTTTTGAGATCCATACCCACAAATGATAAAATAAAATTGATGAAGCGTCAATTTGCAAGTATTTTCTGCTTTGCATACGTCAAAACGTATTGAAGATATAGATAAGACATGACCCACGGCTGCTTTTAAAGTCATCTATGATTTGACTTTGCAGCACAAACTGTTGTTAAATAGGTCACATGATCGAGGTGTGTATAACGCCTGACCGAGTGCGAATCGAGCGAATGTTCAATCCGCTTCTTTACGTATAGTATCTACGTATCATGTATATGTTACCTTATACCTTGTACAAAGATTCAGACGAAGAAGAAGGTATCCTTTTTATCCTGGTATCCGTATATACATATATACCGTTCGTGAATTACATAATACACACATACAAACCGTCTAGATAGATGTATAATTTATTGTACAGATAGTACGTTTTGTTGTGATCAATTCGTTTTACGAAAATACGTGCGATATTAGCAAAATGTTGCTCAGATTACCCGGGCTATTCAAAACATGCAAGTCAAGTATATCGTCGATAGATTGATTTCATTCCGTTCGCGTTGGTGGATCCGCACTCCTTTACCTAGGAAGTGATAGGAAAGGGATGTTGTAACGCTTTTGAATTGCATTTATGTTAATCCTCTATACGGAAGACCAAATAGTCCAATCTCTGACCGTACAAAAGTCTATTGGACAACAGTACAAAAATGATATTGTTTTCTTTGTAAAGATAATGTTATGGATTTCTAAGACAATATTTTATAAACCAAATTTAAACACCATCGTCATAGCGTCTTAGAGAATGTCTAGGGAAAAATTTAATGAAAGACTTTATCGACAACAATGCATATTTAGAATTTTAATGCTAGAATCTTGATAACCTGGTCTCCTCACCTCTCATATAACTAATATCTCTTTGAACTGTACACTTCGCTTCTTCCAAGTTTTAAATTAAAAAAAAAAATAATAAAATAACAGACACATAAATGTTGCATAAGTTCGTTTTTCATTTTGGTAACAGCAATATAGTCCAGGCGTTGGCCTAAAAGCATAATATGCAAAAATTCAGCGAGGTAGAGTATGTTTCCAGCTCAAACTCCCTACCGTCTGAACTAATGGGTATTTCAATTATTGACGAAAAACTAGAATAATTTAGCTGTCAACAAAACAATATATTGTTACACATTGTCAACGTAAAAAATCATATTTGTTTGCTACTATTATAAAAAGCCTCACAGAGTCGTGGAAAGTAATAGATTTTAACAATCCAAACATCGATTAAACCTCTTTATTTACAGCAACGTATTTTATACCTGGAGCTAATGGCCTTTGCTGCCGAAGCCTCAAAAAAAAAAAAGATTTTAACCTATACCAAACGTGTGTACTGTAGATTGCTACTCTGGTTTCTAACACTGTCCATTTCAATGCTAAGCAGTACCTCTATATTATACCAAATACAGAGTCATCTCAGTTTATGGCTTTTTGGCTTCTGATCTGACATAACTCGCGAATGATGTACTACTTTTCTTTTTCTTATTCACTCCTCCGTATTTCTGTCCTTTCTTTTTGCACAGTTTAACGCAGTTTATCATTGCAAGATAGTTTTCAACGTGAATATAATATTCTACATTTGATAGTACTTATTTAAATACATACCATTTCAGCTAACTTTGCATTAATCTTATCTAATGCATCTTAGTTCATGGAGCTATATTTTACAATAAGAAAACAGTTTCTTAAACGTTGTTAGCTACATATATTTTATGTTTTCGACTTGCTAATAAAGGATGCTGCATTTTTTATGACTTCATA
Source organism: Xanthostigma xanthostigma (assembly GCA_963575645.1). NCBI lineage: Eukaryota > Metazoa > Arthropoda > Insecta > Raphidioptera > Raphidiidae > Xanthostigma > Xanthostigma xanthostigma. The sequence continues at coordinate 28,100,447 of OY754471.1, forward strand.
TACTTTATCAACTGCTGCCCTCATAACTTGAAGTATTCGATGAACTCTCTAAAAAATAAATGTATCAGTACAAATGTATAAACCTAGAATGACGTCTACGAATTTTGTTCATGTTTTCTAGTTTTTAATATATATTATAAAAAAGGAACGATTTTCTAGATTTTGTCAGGCCTATTTTTACCTATAGTATATCGTTCAAAAATATCTGAACCGGTTTCAATGAAACTGTGTTACCTTTATACAGAATTATTTTATTCCCTGGCTGATATAGTTCTTGTCTAAATCAACATTAACGCAGAAAGTCGTCGATGTTCATATAAGGCAACCCTCAAGCAAAATTTCATATCACTAAATGATCTTGCTGTATTTTCTTATATTTTATTGAGGTTAACATATCTTTATTTTAATGAAAAGACAGAAGAAGAAGTTGATATTTTGTTATTTTTAGATACTAGCCATTAAAATTGCAATTAAATTCATATCAGTAACAATAACATTTTAAAAGTTAAAAATTGTTATAAAAGCAAAGTATGAAGAACTCTTCGAACAAAACTTATTCACTTTTACACTTAACAGTGTACTTTTCTAATTGACTGCTTATTATTCTTTTAATATGGCAAAAACATTGCTAAAACGTAAGATAAATAGCTAACACATCAAAAGTACTACTTCTTTTCGATCCTACAAATTCCCAACCAAATATTAAAATAACTACAACAAAAAATGTCAACGTTGCTTTTTTCACAAAGCCTTTATATTCTAACAACAAAATTATTATATTAAATTTTTTGCCGATTATATCCTTTGCGCAATTTCAATATAGACATTTTAGCTCGACACTGCAATCAGGCAGGGTAGAGACGAATAGAAATTTCTGCATGATTGTAACAACCAAGGTAGTGGCAATACAAATAAACATTGTCAAACGCACACCAAAGTCAGTAAACACATAAATACAAGCATTTAAACCTGTTGACAGTCTAAACAACTAAAGCCATACCTTAGAGAAATGTCTTAACTAATTCAGATTGACATTGACTAACTACAAATCGTACAGTATCAGACATCTTCATTTATAACGATTCTACTCATTATTAATTCATTCCCAAGAAATCCCAGCTCTGGGACGATATTTCACACCGCGTTATTTATAAAATATTTGGTATGCCATAAATATTTATTATTTCATAATTCTGGTGACTAATTAAAATCCCGAGTCGTCTAAAGAAAACTGATATTGCAAAGTATTTGTAACGTTGAATTGTAATCACGAGGTTTATGAAAATTTAAATTAAGAATTTTATTTTACATCACCAAATAATCTTTCAAATTATTTTTAACATTACCTTGTTCTTCTAGACTCTAGACTCCTAGAGGTAGCAACGAATTAAAGTAAGTACGTATAGTAACTATTCAATTTATCAAACTTCCGTATATTTATAAGATTTTTATGAATTAACGCTGGGTTAAATCTAGTTAATCTTTAAGAATGTCAGTTGTCCCACATCTTCTTAAATTCCGGACTTATCAAAGGCGCTGTAGCAGCAGACGTCTTGGTAATGTCTAACGCAGTTGTAGACGAAAGGTCAGAAAGAAATACCAGTGAATAGCAATTCCTACAAAATTGGTCCAGCTGTTTTCAAGTGATGACGGCGCTACAAATAAACAAAAATTCTGGGTACAAGTTCTTTGGTTCAGCTAAAATATTGAAAATCGAAAAGAATTCTGAATCACATGCAGAAGTCGCTTTAGAATGTTAGTTACAATTAATATAGATTAAAGAATTATTTTAATGCTCAAAATTATCTCCGTGGGTGATACAAAAACTGACACATCGTTGTCGTTGAAGAGATCGCTGCGTTCTTGATAATATATTATGGTTGTTAGGTTATTCTGAACAATAACCGTAGTCTACTGAATTCCTAGCCATAACTCTGCTCCCGTATGCACTTTCAGTTGCTTAAACAACATATTCCGCGCGATACCAAAAATAAAAATCCGTAACTCGGTGGCCTTAGTACGGGTCCAAACAAAAAACGCGTCATGGAAACTAAATTAATATTTTAGAAATCCATTGAATTACAATTTTGGCAACTTAAATTATGAAATAAACATGTGGTCTTAATGCTCACACAGTATTAATATTCATATAAAAAATTAGCATTTTATTTAGAAAAATTTAATAATTTATTATCTAAAATAATTAATTCGTATTGGATCAATCAGAAAAAATTATGTAAATAGTTTGAGTAAAATGTTATTATATTGTTGATGTTATTATAAAACTATGAAAATAGCTGTTTGATATTAAAGAGAGAGAGATTGTGAATTATAGACGCTCAACAGCTGAGGTCATCAGCGTCTAGTTTGATATTAAAAAGCATCGATTTCCACTAGAACTAATTAAATTCGATCTATCTTTTTCAAGAAATTCTAAAAAACACTTCTTTGTAAAAAACCGACCAAACTGATTTTGATAAAATATATTTGCATTCATAATGACGTTAACAAGCTTCGATTCACAATCCTGATGAAATTGATACGATTTTTGTTTACAAATTGTGTGTAAAATCTATTGTTTTTCAGCCTTTTTGTTTAAACAAAAACTAAAAGGCTATAACGATTTGAAAAAAAATGTTTCAGATTATAATGCCGTTAATACGCATCGGCTGGGATCATAACGAAGTTGATACCATGTTTTATTTTGGAGATTTCGTGCTAGAAATAAATGACCACGTGCGTACGTACATTTATTACAATAACTTCTCAATATACTCTGAAGTTAACACTAATAATTAATTTGTTAACAGCTAAGTTTAGACTAATATATAGTTATACGAATTTTTGACTCTAAATATTTCCGATACGTTTTGGGACACCTGTCAATTGAAATACTATGTTTTATAGTTTGAGACTCTTACTGAAAGGTTTAAACGGAAGCAAGAACATTCTTCAAAACATTTCCCGAAGTTATTTGAGTGTGTAAGTTCACGTATAATATATCTCAATAGAAATTATTTTATAAGATACACATTTTCCTTTGCAGTTTAATAAATTCTACTTGGTACATAAATGCAATCTGTATTCATCTGTTGCAAAAAACAGTCATTTACGGCAAATTACGTGTTTATATCGTGAGAAAAAATGTTTTATTCTATTTTAAATACACAAATAGATTTTTTTCTATATAAGTTCTAAATTTCACACCTATTCAGGGATACATGGAATTGCAAATCAGGATCACTTAAAGTCAGTTCGGCTGTTCCGAAAAAAACATGGTAACTATAACAAAATGTGACAATAAAATATTTGCACTTATTGTGTTATTCTTGTGAAAAACACTGTACCTAACTGCAGTAATGTTCTCAGTTTCCCACGACAAAACTCAGTAACAAATGATCACCAAAGAAACCTTCAATATCTGCAATGTAGTAAATTTATGTTTTGATTTGGTAGATATGCCTTACTGATTTTAATGTAAAAAGATTTTATAACTCTCCAAGTATCTGGGTTCATATTTTTGATGCCTAATTTGAGTCTGTAGTTAAAAGTATAGGTACAAAGCGTCCTATAAGTGTTAGGCAGGGCCCAACATGATGTGGTACCTACAAAAAACGATGAGAGGGGGTCGTCATAATTTTATTTTATGTACGTTTACTAATTTAAAAGACAGAATAAACTTGCAAAATGGTGCGGCCTCTCTAAAGTTGCACTGTTTCGCGTTTAAAATGTACTATGGCGAATGAAAGTACTTTGAGAATGTGATCTGCAGCGAAAAAGAGAGAACTGACTCATCAAATACACTTGACAATGTAATAGTCGTTAAGCCATTTTTTTAAAAATATCTATCTTAACAAGGTTTTTTTATCATTCCAAACCCACAAGTGGGAAATGGTACTAATTTAGGTTAAACTCGACTTTTCAAAATTTTACAATATTTCTTCGTTTCAGGGTTCCCTGAGTCTAAAACATATTTTTAGAAATATGTGAGCACGATACAAGTCAAACGGCTGAGAGGATCGAAACCTTTTGGTCAAATGTTAGATATATATAGATATGAAGAATACTTATATTTTTGGCAGGAATCAGTGCATCCGCAGATGAAATATACGATAACGTTGTTTTTTCTATTATAAATGGTACTCCTCTTTCTTATATAAGACTAAGTGTAGGTATTTTTAAGATATTCCAATAGAACTCTTCAATATCTTTTCAACCATGTAGTCAAAAATTCGAGATAAACGCAATTTAAATTTACAAACAATACAATAATGGTACACGTAATCCACTTGATATTAAAATCAAACTGTTATGTATTTATGTTATCTAGAAAATTTTATAACATAAGTATACTTGGGAATTTTTTCTTTTTTTTTGAAGTGGTGGAACAATATTAATAGCATAAAAACCCATTTTTTTTAATCTTTACTTTTTCTTTAAACGCAAAGCTATAGAAAAGCAACCAATTTCAATTTTTTTCATATCGTTCCACCATTTCATAGAGGAGTATAAAATGCATTTTTTGACAGAATTTGGTGAGTGACACATTTCAAAAACATGGTCAAAAAAATGATTTAAATTTTATGCCTTTTCTTAAAAATTTTAATTTCAACCCTGAATAACTTTTGTTGAAGTGAATTTTTCAAAAAATCATAAGAGATCTTTTCTGTAGACCATTCAATTCCATACAAAATATGAATTGCTCATTGCTGTACGTTCACATATTTCGCAAAAAAAAATTAAATATGAAAAATGAAAATATTCCATGTTATTTAAATGGGAAAAGTATCGTCTTTAGAGCACGATTTAATATGAATATTAAGAGCTATTTTTGGACTGATATTTTTTTTAGACCATATGCTAAAAATTGAGGGGGCACTGCAAAAAAAAATCAACTTTGTAAACAACGGACACCCTAATATATAAATTTTATATGTTACCGGCCAAATCCAACTTCAGAACAAACTAGTTCAGCCTAGGTTAAACTGGTTTTTCCTACAGAGCTTAGGTTAGACCAGTTTGGCCTAAGCTATACCGGTTTATTTATCGCATATAGGTAGAACTATTTTGGCCTAGGTAAAACTAGTTTGTCCTGAAATCGGGTCTAGCCGGTAACATATGCATATACACGTATATTATAAATATATTTAAACATTTCCAAAAATAGCACCAAACTGTTTAGGAGGCTTTGAAAAATGAAATATTGGTCCGACCCCTATCCGACCGATGCCTTATGGCAAATGCACTGATATAATAGTACAAAATAATTTATTTTTATAATTAAATTTACTTTAAATATCTTGATATTTTATTTCATTTTGCATTAAAATTAAAATTAAAACCGGAAAAATTCAGAATATTCTGTGAGTTTAATCAAACTAATGCCATCTCCAATTTAAATACTTGAAGTGTATATTTACTAATTAAAATGTTTGTTTTGAAATATTAGTTCAACGTTAAACATTCTGATATTTTGTTTGATCTTTCGTAAATATCAAAGTAAACTATATAGGTTAAATTAGCCTTTGAATATTAAAGCTATAGGCAATAGGTAAAGTATACAGAGTTTACAAACTAAATTCTGTTTAAACGAACATATATATTTCTCTGCTACATTATATTATTATTATATAACTTAGATGTTCTTACAAACTTCAATTGTTATAAGTAATAGGATACATAAATTACTTACACTACAACACAATGTCAAACTTAGGGGTGCACTACGCGGAAATTTTCCACGCATTTTATTTTTTTGCCTTTTCTGTTAGAAATTGGAAACGTTAGGTGGAATAGAGACATAGGTACTATAAGTACACAATTATATAACATAGATTTATAATTTAATCTGAAAAAAATACCCAGCCCTAGTTAAGCTTTACTGTAAATATTTTTCTTTCGTAAATAATATATATAAATAATAAATATGTTCATTTGAGTATTAAATATACGATATCTACACATACTATTGATAACAATTACAACAATTTTCGTTTCTATAAATCTCTATCGATATTTTTTACGGCGAATATTTTCAAATAAAGAACAATTTTGTCTTCGGATATGTCAAAGTGTGCAGCCGTCAGTCAAATGTGATTCGATTTTTGATTAGTTATGGCAGTGTCAATATCAGAAAAGCAATAATTTGTTTGTTTTTTTAAAGTAATTTTTTTAATAATACAAAGGAAAAATCTCTCAGTATAGAACCTTGCTTAGAAAGTAGTGTATATTCTAATAAATACATTGTAACATTAAATACATATAATATGAACTTATTAATGCACAATGTGCGCCTTTTAGTATGTAGTTCATTAGTTCAGTAGAAATAGCATTATATAGAGAGTTTAATCGGAATAAGTGCGGAAGTTATGAAACTTTGAGAATTTGTAGTTTGATGCCCTGAATGAAACAAGGTAAAATGCGAAATGTACTTGCTATCGCCGGGGGCACCATATTGATAAAATGGCGGAAAAAACAGCTTCTTTGAAACTTCTTGCTTCGGGTGCCTCACAGGCAAAAAATATTTTAATAAAAACAAAACAGACGTTAATTTTATATAAGAAATGTCTATCACATATTTGTTTCTTAACTGAATAGTTTCGGTGGAGTAGTCGTGTAAATTCAAGTGTTTTTGACAAAATTTTGATTTCCTGTTAGTTTTCAATAATTATTTACTTAGCTAAATTTTGTATACTTATTTGAGACGGATTGGTCTAACGATTCTGAAATTTTTAACCTTTCAAATTTCATATTTTCAATTCTAGAAGTTTTCCCCCGGACTCAAATATATAAGAACTTAGGAAGAAAACTTGTGAAACGGAGAATAATGTAAAAAAGTATTCAAAATTTCTGTATTGGGATATATTAAATTTTGCTAAATCTTGTCATAATTCAATAATAATAATTTTAAAACTTATAACGATCTTTGCGACGAATGTATCACTGACACGCGTAAAATTCGAGTGAAAACTGCTCTAGAATTGAAAATATTAAACTTGGAAGGCTAAAAATATTAGAATTGTTAGGTCAATTATACGTCTCAAATAAGCATACAAAAGTCAAGATTGAACAAAATAATTATTGGTAAATTGCCGAAAATCACAATTTTGTCAAAAATACTTGGCTTCGTTCAGCTGCCGCACCGAAACTACTTAGCATACAGAAAAAATGTATGTAAAACACATTTTCAATAAATAAAATTATCGACCAATTTTTCAGATAAATATATTAACAAAAAATATAAAAATTAATTAACTAATTAATTTTTGTTAAGATATTTGTCTGAAAAATTGGTCGATAATTTTATTTATTGAAGAGTTCTAATCAGACGTTAATTAAAGACTTAAAACACATTTTGTTGAAAAAATTTTATTTTATTTTCTTAAAAACATATTTGACACATGAGGCACCCAAAGCAAAATATTCCAAAGAAACTGTTTTTTGCGTTATATTTGTATTATTGCGACCCCGACGGTTGTGATTCTTTTCAGCATTTTTTCTCATTTCATTCGGAGCGTTGAAATCTACAAATCTTCTATTATACTTTTTCGAATCGGACTCTAACTACATTATTAATTAATAATCTGTAAAAAAATACATACCATTCTTTAATAAATTATTTTTTTAAATTTTCAGAAAACTAATTATTTCATATATTTTTGAAAGCCCGAACTTATTTGACCAGCTTTGTTAAAATTTTAAATGTAATTTTTAAAGCAGGTGGGTAAAAATCAGCCTTTTTTCACCCATCATAGTCATGAAAATTCAAAGTTCTTATTAAAGTTAATTGGTTATATTTATATGAAGATTAGATAGTGACCTTCACATTTTAAAATGGTAAGAAAAAAATAGCAGGTGACATAAAATCTCATTAAATTCGCATATTTGTTGAATTTTTTTCCCATTTTAGATGACTATATCCTCCTAAAATACTGGACCGATTTCGACGATCAAGGTCTCATTTGAAAGGGCTTATAAAGTACAATTGTGCAATAGTGTGTCAGAATTACGATAAATGGATTTTGAGGGTAGAATATCGATTTTCAAAAAAGGAACGATATATTACGAGCAGGCTTTGGAAAAACAATTTGCATCTATATGTGTCAAAGAGAAAACAAGACAGAACACATTTTTAGAGAATAGTTTTATAGTCCAGTGCACTTAGAAATATTTTATAGGTGTGACCCAAAAATTTCAGGTACATTTTTTCTTTTGTTGCTCATTCGAAACGGTCTTCGATGGAGACCTTAACCCTGAATTTGCGCATTCCTCAAATTGCCCCGTCCGCCGCCACCTTGGATTCTTATTTTTTCTTCAATTGCTCATATCTCGAGTTCGAATAATCTCACAGCAACTGTTCTGGGGTCGTTGGACTCGTTAGGAGTTACTCTTTAATTGAATGTCTATCAAGTAAAACTCTCCAATGTACTGGAAAAAAGTTATTAGTGTCCAAAGTTACAAGTTTTTTTCCAAAAGTTCATGCGCCCGGTTTTTCCGCGCGCAGCTTTTCCGGTGCATCTGAGACCCCCGTCGACCCCCGTAGACGGAGAGCTGACTACGGAGAAAACGGGTGACTCGGCGCAGAGCCGAAAACCTGCAGAACAATAGAAGACAGCACAAGTAAGTAGGGAAAAAATTGCCAGAAGGCTAGGCGGAAGATAAAGAGCCGCCAGAAGGCACTAATGTTGCGAAATGTATGCCCTTATAACTATGTAATGTGTAATATATATGACAATAAAAGAAAAAATGTGCCTGAAATTTTTGGGTCAATTCCTAAATGCACTGGGCTATTAAATATTATTTTGTTTTTAGCCAAAGTCGCAACTGTATAATTACAAAAAAAAGTGTGGTGCATAGTTCTATAGAGGATTGCAAAACGTTTAGAAAACAGTGTTACTATAGTCGCGTCAATCAATACAAAAAACAGGAAATATTCGTAAATCCACAAGAACAGCTTCGATTTTGATGATATTTTTTATACTTGTGTTTTATTATATTATTGAAAATCAGAAACCTTTTGGGGCGGGGAACGAATTATTTAGATTAAGGGGTTAGGGGTAGTCAGACACATGAAAACAATTTTTATAATATTTTTTTTCGACAATAATTTTATTCAATTTATAAAGCTAATAATACAGAGTTATTATAATATAATGTTTCAACTTGACAAATTTTCAAAAAATAAATAAATTCTGGATGAAGTTATAGCCATCTTTGTTGGATCCCTCTCACAAGTAATGCTTTGCGGTGACCATCATAACTTTGTGCTGGTTCATCCAAAATCAATAAAATAGAAAAATATTTAGTTTAATAGTAAATGTAGGACTTATTCAAAGCTTTTTTTTAAAATTAATAAAAAAGCAGCTTCTACCCCTAACCCCTTAAACAACAAAAATAATGCGTTTCCCGCCCTCAAAGGTTTCTGATTTTTAATATAATAAAAAAAACAAAACTTTAAAAAAATATCATCAAATTCGAAGCTGTTTTTGCGAACTTTGAAGTAAAAGGCTTCATTGACGCGACTATTATGTAGAAATAACTGGGAAAAACTAGAATTTTGTTACGTCTTTGGTATATTTTTAATTAAAAAAAATACCCGACTTCAAAATAAAAAATATAATTATTTCCTATTAAAATAAATACAATTTCCAATTAAAATTGTCCGAACGACTTGTCAAATTATAATATCCTTTATAACACTTCTTTGAACTATTTGCCTTTTAATTAAATTGAAAACACATATATGTTAAAACTTTCTCCTTTAATTTAGAATGTTTTCCGTAATATTGTTATGGCAGTTCAGTATTATATTGAATATTCAAGTACTTTAACCACTCGGCCACGAAACTTTTGCACTAGAGAAAATTGAAACATTTATATGTATAAACGCACAAACTAAGTACAGTTTGACCGATGTAGTTGTTCAAAATTTTGACACACGGTAACTCGAAAAAATAAGCTGTAGCAAAAGATACAAAAATAAAATGTTTAGTTTAGAATACTAGGTACCTGTTTCTATTTTTTTTTTATATTAGCCCTTTATAGGATAGTGGTCGCTATGTTAACCACTTTCATTTGTGTTCTTTACGGACTACTATCGCCCTCTCTGAGTGGCCTGAACAGTTGCACTACCCACACACTTAGACATCACATGACTTAATAGTCTCCCACCAGTCATATAACATAGTGATGCGCGTTTATTTAAAAAGTGGTCTTTATATGTGCCACTGTCCATTTAGCGAAAATTAAAAAAAGTGTGGATGGTTGTTATTTTTATTTAGTGTGTGCACGTTTTATTAAAAAACGGGTACGTAATTAAAAAAATTGTTATAAATAGTACATATTATTTGAATTATTAGTAGGTTTTTCTGTGGAAGTTTAGGCTAAGATGTTATTAAGCTTTAAAGTTGTAGTTTAATAATTTTGGTTTATAAAAATGTAATTATTGATGATAATATGATATGGTATGTTTTATTGTTAGCCAAAAAATTTAAAACAATGCGTCATATAAAATTACTCAAACTACATTATCAGACAAATTAAAAACTAAGGTAGGTATTCGTTAATACTACAAAAACATTTATTTGTTAAAAAATCGTATAGATTCCGTAATCTGTAAAATTCTAAAATTTTGAATATTTTTAATTGTCGTAAGCATTATCAACATTTTTTGTTACTAAATACTGCGTTATTTTTTAGAGAATATTCGAAAAGCTACCAGGGTTTTACATTTTGATTTGGAGCAAATGACATCCGATGACTCGATATCAATTTCCGAAGAGCAAGCTGAATATTCAGATTATGATGGCCACAGTGGTGCAGATGATGGAAAGTTACATACGACCCCTAGCAGTTCTCCTAGGTGTTCTCAAAATTATTCTACTCAGCCATCTACATCAGCTCAATCATCCGTTTCAATGGACTGGGACAGCGACGATTCTTTCAATGACCCCGATTTCAAGATTGATGATAATTATTAATCTTATTGATTTTGAAAGAATGGTTTTTACTGAGAAAAATGTATTCTTTTTTTATCCAAATAAATAGATTTGCCATAAAATGTGTTTGTTCTTTTTTTAAAGACGTGGCTTCTATATTTGCCACTAAACTAATAGAAATGTTGGCGGTCCTAAACGGATTGTGGCAAATATAGCGACTACCCCAAATATCAAAATTGGGGGAACGGATTTTTTTAAAACATTTTTTGGGCTTATTTAGATCGTATTTGTTAGATTAAAAAAAAAAATTCCAAAAAAGATGAAAAAAAGTGTTGTCCTATAAAGGATTAGTTACACACATGCTCAAGCGGTTTTTAGTGTATTTGCCATAAGGCACTTACACTATTGGCGTCGTTCGGATGGCGGGACCTAGGGGTCGGACCAAAATTTCTCGACGTTTCATAACTTTCTAAGAAGTTTGGCACCATTTTTAGAAATGTTTATATATATATATGTATATATATATATATATATATATTTATATATATATGTGTGACCACGATAACTCTCGACAGACTTAATCGATTTAAATGAAATTTGGTCCACATGTTGGAATCCATCATCGCAAGAAGCCTATTTAAAATGGGCCCGATCGGGCCATTTTAAGGGGGGTATTTAGGGGTTGAAAAATGTTTTAGGGCCCAAAAATACCGAAAAAATTCTCAGAATCGTTTCAGATTTGAAATTTAACCCTTTAATAATCATTGAAATGTGCTGCTAAAATTTTAATAAAATCGGCTCGACAGAACCGGACTTACAAATTTTATGAAAACGCAAGTTTATTGATATGGATTTACATACTGAAGGGTGTATATAATTTGGTACAGATGTTAAATTGGTATATAGTATTGAAATTAGGTAAAAAAATGTTGTTTTAAGGGGTGTATTATGGGGTAATTTTTTTTATTTTGTCCAAAAACAAAGTTAAGTTCATACAATAGAGCCACACTGCTTATAAAAGCAAATACACTATATTGTCGGCAGGGTTTCGCACTGCGACCCGAGTTTTTTTTATTACTGAACGGCCTGCGAAGTATGTTACAGCATTATTTTACTCGATTATTATGTGATCACTGCAGATCACTGATTGGTTCCAAACATTATAGAATCTACAATTCGCGCAACTCTGGTTATAAATTGGCAACGAGCAACACTAACAGCGCGCGGGGAGTGCTAAAAAATAAATAGTAGATAGCTTTTTCACATTTTTTTCACTTCATAGCTATGGAAAATAATTCACATTAAGAGTATTCGTCCCAGCAAACACCCCCTGCACTCTTCATCTCAAATCTTTTACCCTCGCCTAAAAACGGTTTGCGCTCTCCCGACGCTATTTTTAAAGCTAGAGGGTTCTAGTAGACGCCAAATGAAAGACAAAGAATTAGACTACAGATCCTTCAGGCGAATTTTTTGAAAAAAAGATTCGTCTACGTGTGAAATATTACGTAACTTATTATTTTTTTCAAAAGGTTGTCAGTTTTTTCAGAAATTTTTTTTCAAAAAATTCGCCTGAAGGATCTGTAGTCTGATTCTTTGTCTTTCATTTGGCGTTTACCAGAACCCTCTAGCTTTAAAAATAGCGTCGGGAGAGCGCGAACCGTTTTTAGGCGAGGGAAAAAGATTTGATATGAAGGGTGCAGGGGGTATTTGCAGGGACGAATACTCTTAAAGGAATAGAAAAATAATGCAGCCAATTGGTGTTACACCGTTGACATAAATAACTAAAATATCTTACTACCTTATAAGGTATGCGATTTGTGAAGGGTTACACGATTTCTTTGTATCTGTAGTATTTAATGGTAGATTGTATAACGTATATCAAGGACAAAATGATGACAATTTTGAAGAGTATAAAGTCTGCTGCACAAGCGAACTGAGAGCAGCATTTACATGGATCAAAATTGCAGTTTGCATTAGATACATAGTACATTTTTCACCCTCCTCCTATAAAAAAGCTCTTTTTACGAAAGCGTCTTGGTTTTCAATATTTTCAGTACTGATTTTTTTAATTTTTCGCGACAATTTGACATTAAATTGAACAATTCAGTAATGAAAAACTGGCAATATTTAAGTACTCTTTTAAAACTCTCATCGGTGTATTGTTGCATTGCTCGATCGGTTAGAATGACACTGACATTCCCAGCTCAGAAAAATAATTGCAAATTAGAAATAATTTACTTTGCTTTCGTTATGGTCGAGTGGAAAAATTTGTTTTCCATCCAGCTGCAAATTGCGTTCATTCAATCGTTATCGACTTGAAATCCATAATTTTATGCCCGGGACACATTTGTGTGAATAGTCGCATAGGACAAAGACGATTTTATACCGAAAGTATATTGCGTTATGTTACTTTATATTAAAGACACTATTCTACCTGGACTAGTCAAGACTACGATATATATTATACAACACATAACTATATTATAATAAATTGTTAATATTTTCTTATACAAACTGTATAATATATTATATTAGTACTATTGAATTTAGTGAAAATCTCCTTTCCCTCCGATATAAGTAGAATATGGCCGAGCAAAGTAGTCGCATAACCATAATCCAATATAGAATAAGTTTAATCGACCAGAAAGAGACGTGTGCTGTGAAATAGGTCGGATGCCGGCTTCTCTTTTCTACAGTTTAATCCGATTTCGGATTTATACTCACACATGTACATTTTTGCACACGCATACACAGAAAGGTAGACACATCATAATATAAAGTATATTATGATGGTCTGATAACATTGTACTTTGTCAGCTAAATATTTGTGCTGAAATAACGTAATGTATTATTATGTCCATGAAACAAGTCTAGACAATTTCAGAAAATGTGTTTTTACTGAAAGAGCTAAAGAATAAACTTCTTGCTATATTTTATATATTTTTGAGCGTTTTGAACTCAAAAACAGCGGGAAGTGACAGGGATGGCCTGCAGGGTCAAACTCCTTTTTAAATTTTTTTTTATCCCGAACGAGCCGCCATTTTATGTGATGGAAGATTTTAATTACACTTTATATAGGCCATAATAAAATTTAATTTAAATGGTGATTGTTGCCGAGTTTTGTCTACGAAATCAAATTGTTGAAATTCCTTCACATTAGATATTTGTTAGTTAAACGTATTGATAAAAGTGGTTCAATATTGTGAATCTTAAACTGAGTTTTATTTATTTTTTTTAATTCGTATTTATATAATATTACGAATATGATATGGTTTATTTTTCTTTTAACTCATAAACAACTCAGGTTTTACAGACGATATATTTTGAACTATTAAAGTTGATATGAGATTGAAATATAACGAAGATAATATCTTCGTGAAGTCTTAATATATATAACAGACAAATCTGAATAACGCAATGATTAGAAATGATCACAAGAAACAATTACAGATAATATAAATCAATTTGACCCAACTTCAATGAAAGTGGACAAAAACATGTATTTAAGATTTTCCTTTACATTAATTGATAAATCACATACATATTGCTGTTAACCATTACGTTGCTTATTAACTAAATTATAAATTATCAAATTGATCACCGATTGTAAACTTTAAAATCTCTTTAATCTAACCCATATATTATTACGTTTATAATTTTATAATTTATTTTTCTTCATACCTCGATCGAAAGTGCATACTTTAGGCAGAAATTCTAACATTTACTCCTTGGTGGGATTACACGCAACCAATGCGGAAAGTTTGTACGTTCCGGCGGTAGTAAAGCAAAAATAACCAATCAACTGTTGTTTAAATGTCATTTTCATAGCAACCCTATTACATTTTAGCTAATAGTCGTGAACAGCTGTCATTCCTGTTTTTACGTATAATCTCAAAGCTTCTTGCTTGAAATGTATCTGTGTTTTCATGTAACTAATTAATTAATGTATTTTATAAGAGTGCTTACGACTGAGGTATGAAGAAAAATATTATACACCAACCTGGCCAAGTTCAATTGACACAAATGGACCCCAACTGAAATCAATTTTGTCGCCTCACGCATCAAGGCGCGCAGGGAGAATACCACGCTTTCGACCCTTGTGGTGTAATATACTATTTTATACACTAGAAAAATATTATTCCCTTTTGTAAAGTTTAAGTATAATTAATTTATAGTTGATGTTTGTTTTAAATTGACAAAATTGATTTCAGTTGGGATCCATCTTGAACTTGGATCGAAAACGATTATTCACAATATATATCTACTCGTATCCATATAAAATATCCTTTCATTATTAATATCAATATACATTAAAAATTTTAATATATATATAGTAATTATTTTATTACATTAAATTTTAATACTATTTAAAATTTTATTGTTACTGGTTTATCGAAGTAGACTTATATATAGGCAGAAGTGTTAAGTTATGGAGATAAACGTTTCTGTTTATTTTTTATGAGAATTATAAATGTTAGGTCGATTATTAAATATAGATTTTATAAATGAATCAACAAATTTGTTTTACGTATATCAGTATATCAAGCGCCTTTTGAAGGAGAACCACTCTAACTTTGTTTCAAACATAAACTTCATACATATTACAATCATTTATAACAGGAGACTAAAAGATGAAGAATGTGCTCTGATCTGAAAAAAAACTATATGGCGAAATTATAGTGACGAGTGAACTCTGCCAGCTAACAAATTAAGTAAGTTTTTTACTTTCAGTTAACAGTCAGTTTTAAAATAGATTTTGCGTGCCATTTGACATTAGATTAGTATACAGTAGAAACCACTCTGAATAAGTAAACTACCTATTTTGTAACTATTTTTTGTATTTCAGATTCACATATTTATAAATAACAAATATAGATTATATAAGATAAATGCTAAAGTCTGTATTACAACCTCGGATTAATAAATGAAAAGATATACCTTTGAACACATTTTTGGTTGCCCGCAACTAATCACATTCTAAACGAACTGCAGCTGAACATTGAATGATGTAATTGACAAAGCATCGATTAATAGAAATGACAAATTGAAGTCACTTGTAATTAATGTTATTAATAATATAGATGAAATGAAATAAAATGTAAAATCAGCAGACCCAGTTTGCTCCCGACGCTTTATTACTTTCCTTTTTCTCTGAGCCGGCATTTGGTAATGCTCCAAATATTCTTAGTTTCCGGGCTTGTATGCTGTAGTCCATTGGTATTTCTACCTGACGTTTCGTGTACAACTGCGGTAGACATTAATAAAGGCGATGTGGTAGCGGGCGAAGTGTCCTTCTAGGCTGCCCACAGGTAAGTGTGTCGACAAGTGCGGTACTTCCTTCTTTTATAGTCAGCGTGTTCGTGTTCTCTGCTCGGTCGTAGTATGCTCTTCTGTGATTGGTCGTTCCATTCAGTGGGTTGGTATTGCACAGTGCTAGTGTTCAGGCTTTATTTAAATTCAAACCTTCATCTTTCCGAATCTTTCAGAATCTAAGTAAAACCGGTACACTCGCACTGTGCAATACAAATCCACTGAATAGAACGACCAAACACAGAAAAGCATACTACGACCGATCAGAGAACACGAGCACGATGACCATAAAAGAAGAAAATACCGCACTTGTCGACACACTTACCTGTGAGCAGGTTAGAAGGACACTGCGCCCGCTACCATATCGCCTTTGATAATGTCTACAGTAGTTGTAGACGTAACGTCAGGTAGACATACCAATGAACCACGGTATAGAAACCCCCGAAACCAACAAGATTTGGATCAACACCGGCCGTGAAAGCCTATCTGACCACTACGATCTGTCAATCTGTAGCAGCCAAGTTACCACGGAAAAAACATGAAAGTTAAAAACGAGCGCTCCTCAGTCATTATTGATGTTCTCATAACAATATTACATTAACTAATATAGGGAATGTTTAAGTTCATTTCTATTTTACGTCTTTTATTACAACGAAATAGTTACTAAGTAACTAAGTTATTTAGCTAGCATGATTTTTGGTCTTATTATATCTGCATTGGAATTTATAAAATCACCAATGAGAAAAAATAATTCTTGTAAAAATATCCAAATTTAGTAAAAATATTTGTGTTATTTCTCGTGCTGATATTTTGTAGAACGTCAAAAAAATGTTCTTCTTTTATTTTTAATATTATATCCCAAACTTTTTAAAACAATGTACTTTCCCAATTCTGTAAAAAACTTTTTGTTCTCCAACTTGTAAAACTCAGCAGATGACCGAAACATTGCGGCTGTTTAGGTGTCGAGTTTGTTCGATGTTCAAAAACTTTCTGCTGTTAGGGTTGTCAGCAAGACAAGTGAGATTTTCTGTACGCATAGAGTACAGTCGATACAAATCAACAGAACCCCTCTAATATACTTTGGAAGCCGTAGTCGGACTACATTTCTATTTTTTTTGAGACTCGGATGTCAGCGTGTCTATAGAGTATAGACTTATAATTTGTCCCACCTGTATTTTCCTGACAAGACTATGATTTGTAAATTTGAGGATTAGTGTATGTCGATGATCTAATAATGGTTAAAAAAATCCGCAACCGCCTAAATTAAACAATTAGCTTTTAAAAGAGATTTCAGTTCATACTTTCAATATATTCATTGCAGTAGTTTCCGTAAGTGAGTAATCACATACAGTATGTATACACAGGACACACTTATCATATTATCAGATACGTAGAGGAATGGTAGTGGTGAGTAAGATTGACAGTGATCATTATTGTTAAGGAAGTTGAAACGCTGGCTGATTAAACACCAAAATAATGGGCCGATTATTTGGGGAGAAGGAGGACGTGACAAATTTCAGACCAATTTCGTTATTAAACATACAAGATAAAATCTTATCAAAGCACGACTTATAAAATATTTAGACATTAATGACAGTACGAATTTAAAGAGGAGCTGACAACGGCGGACGCCATTCTATAGCTGACAAATAAAATAATTAATGACGCAGACTGTAACAAAATACGTTCAATAATCTTCCTTGATTTGGCCCAGGCTTTCTACCGGGTAGTTCTGAGATAGTTTGTGAATAATCTTTCAAACAGGAAACAGGTTGTATCTTCGAAACGTACGTGCACCGAAGAATAAATAATAAGCTGCGTACCGCAAGGTATCGTCTTTTGCCCACTACTGTTTTTAATATATATTAATGATCTTCTGAAAAATTATGTTTAAATTTTTAGAATTGATTTAATGTCAATTTAATGAATTAAGTAGTCATTTTAGCAACAATACGATCTCTATATTTTTTAAGTTGTTTTTTTTTTTTATTCACTTAAGATGCCCGATCTGAAAATACATCGTGCTTCCACCCGGGCACTGGCTTGCCAAGTTGAATTGGAAAATTCTAATCAATTAATAATTGTTATAAAAATTCCAGCCAATAGAGCGACTATATTCCAACTTCAAAAATATTGACATTTGATATAATATAATTAAGAGAATAAAATTTCTGATATCGCGTGAGGTGACGCGGGTAATGACTAGTATTCAATAGGATATTTGCTATTCGTTTCCATGCTAATATGTCGCACGTCATGTAAAAATTAATCAATGCATGCTTAAATACTTTATTTCTGACAGATCTACAAAACAAAAGAACTGTGGATTTTTTTTATTTTTAAAATATTTCCGAAACTATAAAGTTTAGAAAAAAAATTTTTAACAAAACTTTCTTGAAAAAATAAATAACATAATAAACCGTTGTGAGCAGGCGGTCAATACGTGTCACTTGTGACTTTAGTTAACAAATTTCTGCTCGCTCGAATTTCATGTGAAAAATACATGTTACACACGTTTCCTTTGTGAAATGGTGTTATTTTTTTCTTTTCCAAGAAATTTATAATATTTATAGGATTTGTTGTTGTTTATAACTGTATTGTAAAACGTATAACTTTTTACGATATTTTTTTTACTACATTTTTTTACTATTTTTTCTGTCAACTAGGTACCTGAGGATGTCGGAATAAAACCGACGAAACGTCGTATTATGAATAAATGAATCAAAACGCATTTTTTGGTCTTTTCACCTGATTCCTCATTACGAATTTACTCCAAGACCTGATCTTTAAAGATAAAAATTTTACATCAAAAGTTATAAATTAAAAATAACATTTTTGCGCCTAGATTGTTTGATAAAAAATTTTGCAGGTAAAATCTCGAGGTGGCATTGTGATATTTTGTTCCACACACCTTCCCAAACACATTTTACAAGAAGTCATGTAGGGGAGAATTTTTCCGAAGTGAAAATCTAATTTTTCCCCACTAATAACGAAAATATATAATATATATACATATATACCTATGTATTCTGTTTTCACATGTATAAAATTTTTTTTAGGTGTTGTATGTCAAGCTATAAAAAGTAATAAAGCGAAAAAAATTGGTTGTCTGTAAAGTCGGTTTACGGACGATAGTTTTACGTGATAACGTATTCCGTAATACATAACCTAAATTTATATAATAATTATAATAATTCGAATCTATGATATTGCATCTTTCGCTTCAAATTTAGGTAAATTTTATTAAGTAGAATAATAAAACACTATAAAAAGTACACTATTATTATATAAAAAACAACTATGGCATGTATCTCTTTTGCGCATGCGCCGATTTTCCCCAAAAAATTTACAAAAATTTCTAGTAAAAATAGATAGAGTAAAAACCGTTTTAAAAACTATTTTATTATTATATAAAACATCATTATAAGAGATATATTCTTTTACGCATGCGCCGATGTTCCCCAAAAACAATAGGCCACTTCATATTTGCATATCAAACATCCTCCCAAAATTTGGTTTCAATCCGCTTATCCTTGGTGTCGGAATGATAAGAAATGTCAAAAGTGACGTTTGCAACTGTCAAAGTATTATGTTCTAATAATAATTAGTTATTCCAATAGTTAACTTAGAAGGCGTTGCATTTCACAAAATACTAATGTCAAAAAATTGAATTAAACATTAGAAATGCAGCCGTTTTCATGTTAAGACAAGACATACGTTATTTTCTAATTTCCATGTACGGCAAACAAAGACGACCGACCGCGTCGCGTCATGCATTAGACAACATTGCATTTATACAGCTATTTTTCTATATAAATTTGTATAAAAAAACTGTTTAGGCAAATTCTGTTATACGAAATCTATGTAAAATGTTCTCCTCTTTCGTTTAAGACTGGTTTCAAACCGATCTGATTTAAATTGAGCGAGAAATTAGCAAAAAGCACGCACAGGGTCAGGCGGAACGTTACGCGTTAGGAACGTTAGGAACGTTACGTTACACTTTTTCGTGCATGCAGTCGGTGTTTTATCAATTTATAAGATTGGTGATTCATCAATTTATAAGACGTTATCACGTCAAAAATCTGCCAAGTATCAACTCTGTTAGTACACAAACGGTTCCCTACTAACGATAGACAGACAATTGGAGTACCTCAGAACAATTTCTGACTGCGGTTTAAAAATAACCATAATTTATTAAGCTACTATACTTGGCCACTATAAGAATCCTGTGTATACGAGGATTTGTCTCAAAAATAAAATAAGTCGCATACAATCTGCGCAAATCTATAAACATCCAGCCCTATACTGATTAAAGGACGCATAGAACTTTTACTATATAAGCAAAATATCGGTTCACTCAAACACATAACATGCCACCCTTCTAACCCTTGTGCATGTCAACAGATTGACTACATTCTGTTTCAGACAGTTCATTTAACGGTCACACTTCGCTTGTTTCTCAGTTTTTCCCCTTTCTCTCTAACCACCTGTGAGAACACGTCGCACACACATACATCCTCCTCACGCACAACTAGCGCAAAAGCGCGCGCGCCTCTCTATTGCGTGATATTAAACTTATGTAATTACTAACTGAATGCTGTTTTAGTACCATTTAATCAAAAATATTAAAAAAGAACAACTTCATTGCCTTTTTATTGTTTAGTTCTTATGAAGGCACGTGACTGGAAAAAGTTTAATAAATCTGAAACAATACGCTCTAGACCCTAGCTTGTTATTTACGTATAATAATATAATAATAACATATTTATAAAGACTTATGAATGGAAACTATTAGAGTCAAGAATTTAGTTACTTCTTAATCATAAAGTGTCTAAAGTTGTCGCTATTTAACAAATTCTATATTTATGAATACTTACATTAATTTAATCCTAACAATTTATAAAATACCTCTCCTAAAAATATAAAATATAAAAACATAACTATGAGCATTTTACACTGTTTTATTATATACTTACAAAATAATAAAAAAAATGTCAAGTACGAGTCAGACTGGCACAGAAGTGTTCCGTACCATCGTACAAGATTTAACAATATGTACTTTTTACACGCGTTACCAATACCGGCTTAATCGGTATTTTTTTTTTTAATTTACATGGCGGCCATTTTGAAAGTCGCCTTTTGGTTTTTCATTATTTGATATTGTAGCTGCAATAGAAATACACTCTCTGTGACAATTTCAACTCTCTACCTATTACGATTCATAAGATACAGCCCGTTGAGAGACAGACAGACGGACCGACAAAAGAGGCTTCGTAATAGGGTCTCGTTGAGCACCCTTCTGGTAAGGAACCCTAAAAACGACGTAATACTTCTTCAAAAAGAAAAATATCTGTAATAATAATAGCTGTACCAGTACCAGTTAGTTCGTGCGTTCGAACCTTACAACCAGCGCAAAATCACTGCATTGCACTGACCAAGACAAAACATTTTCTCGCTTCTCTTTAATACTTTTAATGACAATATACTATTACAAAACCTATCACATTTACTAGCATAATTCTGCAATTTTATACCTTACATATCTACTAAAAATAAAAAAAAAAAAATAAAGTAGAAAACCTGCCTCAAACCAAATTCTGTAGTTATGTACGTTTAAACACAACATCTTTGCATTTCTTTCTAAATAGTGTTTTATTTAAATTCGATAACTTTTAATAGGAAATTTGATCCGTTGTTTTGAACCCACGGGCTACGATTACAAACGATGACGATTCTAGTGTAGTGTGACATGATGTACTAGTAATCATATGATAATTTATCGTTATAGTCTGTATGTATAGATAAATAGTAGAGAATTGTGATATAAATGGTGTAAATAGCATGAAAATTAAGGATTAATTTTAAATCCTAGTTATATTCGAGACTCTGGTTCTTTTAGGCAAAAAAGTATGATGTAAATGCGGATCAAGTTAGCACCTTCACAATGATACGAGATTTAAGAGTCATTTAAGAGTTAATTTAAATTTCGAATCTTTGAAAATCTTTAATATGGTAAAAGCATGGCTTACGTGTAGGGTTGAGATGCGGGTCAAGTTGGTACCACCACAAAGTAGAATGATGTCAATAAGGATATCAGATTTAGCTTAGTCCTCCTTTGTGCTTTTCGTAAACATGTTTATCTTGATTACGGTGGAAGTACGGGTTATGTATGGTGAAGGTGCGGGTTACACATGGTGGAAACGTCAGTACAAATATTATGACGTTAAAACTAAATAAAAATGAAACAAAATCTGTGTCACAATTGAGAACTATTTTAGGGCTCTCAAATGATAAATCTGACATGTTCTTAGCATACTTAAAATGTAAATAATAGATTACTACACTCTGCAAAAATATACTACATAGTGCCGTTTTCAGTAGTTTTAAGATAACAGAACTAAGTGACCGTCGAAATTAAAACAGCAAACATTGAGGTCTTTTGAGGAACTGAATATGCTCCTGATTAAATTGTTGAATTATGCTCTGGTCGCCAAAATTTTATGTTTATTTTTACATTTCATCATTTTTATACGAGAAATTTTGATGATTGAGATATTTGAAATGAAAAGTATATCTATATTGAAAAGGTGCTGGCAATTCGAAGTCTTTAATAATAATAATAATAATTACGACATTTATTTAATTCATCTGTATTAAAACAATGAAATACGATTATATTTTGTTTCAAATTCATATATTAGCATATGAGGAGACGTTTTATATTTTTGGGGTACGGTCGTACAATTTTCTTTAAGGTTGTCAAATTCCACCCACGTATTTTGTCACAAGCAAATTGCTACAAAGCTTGTGACAAAATACGTGGGTGGAATTTGACGACCTTAAAGAAAATTATTAGAGACTCGTTTTTATCAAATGTCTTCTTCACTACTGCGAGAGTTTCAAAGTCAACAAGACTCAATATTCCTACTTTTATAATCTCATCGGACAATTTAAAGTGCGGCCTGATTTTATTACTTTCTTCAATATACACTTCGAAAAGCACACCATTTTTTTATAAATCCTATTATTAATAGAGTCACAAATTGGGTACCTATATTGTAATTCCACTGTCTCAGCGGGAGTCTGTAAAATCAGTCACAATTTTGTTTGCCGCGCGGATATACTCATAGGAACCATAGTAACTTGGGCTAACAGCGAAATACTTGAGATTTTTTGATAATTTTAGTCATAGCTTGTAACTATAGATTTTGTTTCGTCATAATTTATTGACGTTTCCACTTGTGTGACCAGCACCTCCACCATACGTAACCCGTGCTACCACCATATTTAAGATACGGGTTTTGACAAAAAGAACAATAAATTTATAAATAGAACATTCAGTAAACCGTTCATCATTAGACTCTGCTACGCTGCTTACTTTTACTAAATCTAGTAGCTCCACAGATTTTACCTAAAAGAGTAAAAACCATAAATTTAAAATTCCAGCATTAAATTAGTCCAACAATATGACAATATGGGGCTGATCCGTAATAAAACTGGGTAGGAAAATTTAAAGAATTTTAATTCGAATCCTGGAAAGAATTAGATCTGATTTGACGTAGTTATCACAGTACGAAAAGGTAGATGCAATACGAAACTGATATTCAGTTTCATTAAATACAGTACCAGAAAAGTAAAAAAAAATATCTTTTTATTGTCCCATCATTGAGATCGACTCTAGCCGTTTGATTTGAATGTAAATCTAGAATCGTCGCAAGAAAAAGGAAGTGACAGACTCTAAAAATTATTTTCAAACAAAGAACGATAGAGGAACACAAAGGAGACAGGTGATCAAACGAAGTGTGTATTGGGTCATGTGAATACACTTTGAAACGCTTTAGTTTTTCGCATCGCTAACTGCGCTCTGCCACCAGTAGTAGAGCAGAGCTGAGGTAGCATACTGTATGCTTCGTCGTACTACCAACACACACGGATATTCTATGCCTACGCCCCATATGCATGTATTTCTGAACGGTCGACGGTAGAGTGACCCTTTGTATCTGCAATCGCCTCCAGCAAGTGTTTGTTTCTGAAACACACACGTGGACAAAGAGGAAACGTAGACGTCGTTCTTATTTCCTTCATATAAAAAATACAGTCGTCGTTTCTAAGGGTTATCAATATATATATTTACTTAATAAACAACTTGAAAATAGAGTTAAAAGAAAATTCTGTCCCTCAACCTAATATCACTCACCGTTGTCTTTCGCTTGATTTAATTCACAAAGACGCTTTATAAAGACGATATCAATGCCATTTCAACCAATTCAACAATTTTGGAGACATTTATTGTTGTTTTTTTTCAAGTAGATGCCTTCACTATATCCAATATTGAATATTTTTTTATATTTATTTATTTGATAGATTAAATAATGTAAGCGTTCTGTTCTGTTCGATCCTTCACCAGACTTGCACGTTATAGAGTTCGCCAAGCTAACAATATGTGAGTGATCTATGTCGCTGACTATCAAAGGAACGGAACCTGTTTCACTGTGCTGGTCTCAGAGACACATGAACTTTTGCTCCGTACATATAAATATTATATGTCGATCCTGCGCTTCACTATTGCGTACCGAATTTCCTATGACAAAAATATGGCCGAGATGAAAACTGATTCGCTTTGCACTTTAAACTGTGTCTTTAGTTCAATATCCTAGAATTTATTTATATAATATTTTATATATATAACAAACATGGCACTACTTTTATTAAAGGGCTATTCCAAATTTCCGAAAGATGAATGAAGAACTACTTCAACTCAGTAGGAACAATCTTCGTTTCGTGGCAGGCCTCCTGACAAGATATTGTGCCCTGAAAGGACAGCTCCAAAGAATCGGACAGTCTAACGGGGACTTAAAGTGCAGACAGTGCAACAAGGTGAGGGGAACAGCGTATCATACTCTGTGTGAATGCGAGGCTTTGGATCGTAGAAGACAGATAATTTATGGACAATGTAGAATGAGTCCAAAAGACTATATTAATTACCCAGTCCACGGACTGGACTAGCTAGTGCAAGGAACGAGGATTGAGTGATATAAGAGATTGGGAGATAGCACAATAAGCCCAAGAGGCTGCGGTGTTCCCGATGACAAGCCGACTCCCGTTAATTAATAAAACAAACCCGCAGAAATATAGTGAATTATGTGCGTTTTTGAGATTCTAAATAGTTTAAAACATAAAAAAAATATTCTGATATGTAAACACGCAAAGTAAATTTCCTCTCTTATATTGAATAATAATTTAAAAAAAATGTTTGCACGATCTATAAAATAACTGATTTTCATGCTTGTATAGTGGTAATAAAATGATCCATTTCGTAGTAGTGCGTAAAATAAAACAAAAGAAATGTTATTTTACCCATCTAATAGTTATTTTTCAGTCAGTTGCTATTTAAATCCGTATGAGTCACAAAGACAGCAAAATAGGCGTAAGACAATTCTATATGATAAAGACAGAATGCATGTATTAGTAAATACACAATTTTGTCAACAGGGTTTTGGTACTGGAACTTAATATATTATTAGCAATTCGAAACTTTGTTCTAAGGTTTTTTTTATTTTGCTACCTATTAGAACCTTCGGAGACTGTCAGATCTATAACAGAATTTCTGCGAACCGTTGTAGCTAACTCGATTCGGTTATTATTTAAGCGACTCCAGTCTGTATGTTAAATGACGATAATAAGTAAGAACAACTTATTAAGTTGTCACCTAGGTAGACATTTTCATTAACCCTAGTGCTAACCTTCTGCACTGACCAAGCGGTTACACATATCTTACAGTCTGTACGGGTCCGTAAAAAGTAGGCACACTCAACACCGATTATTGGAGCATGAATAAAACAGATGAAGCCATTGCCGTAACAGCCATCGTCTGCTACTACCTACATTATTTCTTTCACACACACATACACATATACCTATGTACCTACATATACAAACATGCTCTATATCCATGCAATTTTCTTTTTTCACACAAGATGAAAAACGGGTTTTCCATCGAAGGAAATGAAATATAAATACACGTTACATCAAAGACCAGAAGAATAACAATATATTATACGTTTTTTTCTTATATTAAAATTTTACTACTTCCATACTCCCATTTTTAAAAGCCGTAGAATGTAGAATATACATTTTGTCGATTTCAAAGTTTAATAATACTTGTGCAATTAAACTTGAAATAAGAATATTAATCAAAGATTATGTATAGATTTTTTATTGGTATGTATACGGATATATTTTGTAACCGATATAAGGAAATAAAATAAAACAAGGTGAAAGACTCGTACATAATTATTTTACTTATGCAGTAGGTAATTTATTTTGTAAACCGTTTTTATTATTTTTCTGCCAACAATAAAAATTTGTATTTTAAAACTAAATAAAAAAGATTATAAATTATTAACATTTCAGAATTTTGTTTTATAAGAATTGTTTCGCACAATACAGCGGCTTCGCCAAAGACTTTAAAATAATTTTAGTTTAAAATACTTGTACTAAATGCAGTACCTATTTGACATAAAATACATATATTTTTTATTAACTTAAATATTTATATAATTGTAGTTTACGTATTTAGAAAATAAATGTAGTTATTATACGAGACGTGACAATCTAATAACGAGTCCAGCGAGTTTTAATAGTCACTCGAGTCATATGATTTTAGAGGCATGTTCTACATTTTTTGCACATATCTCCTATAAA
The DNA here is from genome assembly GCA_963575645.1 of Xanthostigma xanthostigma. Taxonomy (NCBI): domain Eukaryota; kingdom Metazoa; phylum Arthropoda; class Insecta; order Raphidioptera; family Raphidiidae; genus Xanthostigma; species Xanthostigma xanthostigma. Next base: position 28,127,398 of record OY754471.1, read on the forward strand.
ATAAGTATATTTTCAATATTTTAACGGATCTATCTGTAAAAAACAGCATATCCATTTGGATTGTTTAATAAAATTAAGTCTACTTCGGTTTCCCCGTTTCTCATATACTTTTATAGACAATTGACACGTCGGATTGTAATTTCTTATTGAATGGTAGATCGTGTTTATTTGTTTGACTTTATAGCATTAGTGTTAAATAGGCCATTTTACTACCGCTATACAGGCGTGAAAAATAGCTATTTTATAAGGATGAGGGTGCAAAAATACTTTTTTTCTAAAAAAACATGGTTATTTAAACAAGAATAGAATATTTTCTATAATCTGTTACCGACCTAAACAGGTGATGCAAAAATGTTGCATTTGCACTAAAGCCAATGCAAGCGCTCATAATATATTGTGAATTTTCACCGGGCACTGCAAAACTGAAGCAAAGCAGATGGTAGTTTATATACTAATTTGACCTTTTTAAATGATTTGTTACTATGGAAATATCATTCACAACATGTATTATTTTTCCAACGCAATCCTAAAAAAGTTTAAAACTGACAGGATTGGTGTTTATTGTCTACACACGTAAAATTTTGCGCGCGATTTGTCAGTCAAAAACAGTTACAATAAGATTTTATCGCGCAATACCCAGACTTGATAGAGCCATCAGTTATTTGTAGTACAAATGGTCAAATTTATGCACGTTCGTTGGCTCTATGTGCAAATATGACAGTTTTGCACCACCGTGAGTAGAGACCGGTATTCACTGACACCAGCGCTACGGTCATGCTACATCCGTGTCCGAGATTAAATTTGTTTTACTGTGTAGAAATTTAAATATTAAAAAAAAAACATTGAATTTTATTTTAAGATAAAGTGTGCACATTTCTAAATAAAGACACAAACTTTGAAAAATATTCATGTGGTGGTGTAAAAAAAAATATTATAAATTGCAATTTAAAGCAACAAGATTCTTTAAGTCTAGTTTAAGCTTAATAACTGAAGTTAATTTAAATTTATGATTTGCCTCTTATAACCTAGATTTTCAGATTCAACAATAAAATTTTGTATTTGACATTACATTTCCGAAACATCCGAAACAGCCGGTCCTGCGAGAAAATAAGTTAAAGGAAACCAGAAATAATAATGTCACCTCCAAAGATTCTCTACCTATACAATTCAAGAATTGGAACACATATAATAACATGGTAGCAGCAATGCAATCTCGGTATCTCTAATATTAAACCTGTCATTTTCCAAATATAGATACTTATCAAAAAGTTTTCTTAAATTCTCTTTTCATATTATGTACGATATACGTATACTGATTCTTGCAGAATGTTTTATCCAAATTGATGCTACAAATAAAAGTGAATATATATATCAGGATAAGTGATATTTTTGAAGTGAATGTTTAAAATTACATGAGATTTCATTTTCACAAATAAAGTAAAAAATACGAAAGTGAGATATTAACTTGCATTTGATCACAATTATACAATGCAGAACAAAAATATACGCCCCATTTCAAAAAACAAACAAAAATCTAAAATCTGTGAAAGATTAGATGAATCATTATTAACAAGAAAAACAAAATTTAATTAAATATACAAGTACAAATAGAAAAATTGAAATTGATTACTGTTTATAAAAATTAAATGAGGAAAAACAATAACATTTCTAAACTAGAAGTAGAAAAAAGAAGTTAAATCATTTAAATGACAAAACCAGTTTTAATCTTTACAGTTCAAACAACTGATCCATTGTTTTCTGTTATGTGTATGAAATTGTGCTCATCTTCAATGTGTAGAAAGATGCGATTAATGGAAAAAATGTCTTGTATTATAGTTTTATCTTATAATTTAATGTCATTCTTCAGCAAGAATTATAAGAAATAACGAATACAAAGAAAATTCCGAGTTTGTAGGGAATTCGAAAGGAATTTTTTTTTGCAAAGATTGATTGCACCAAGTTTCGTACAATAACATATGGAAACGATAGTTGGCAAAACCAAAAGTGCACATCCCGCAAGTTTTCCACTGTATGATAAAAAAAAAAACAATTGAAAAAATATTCTTAAAAAATTTAAAATTAAGATTTAAAAATTTAAAGAAATAAATAATTAAAAATTGAAAAAATATTTTTTTAAGTTCGAAAAAATAAAAAAAAAAATTGGTTGTCTGTAAAGTCGGTTAACGGACGATAGTTTTACGTGATAACGTATTCCGTAATACATAACCTAAACCTCCCAAAATTTGGTTTCAATCCGCTTATCCTTGGTGTCGGAATGATAAGAAATGTCAAAAGTGGCGTTTGCAACTTACAAAGTATTATGTTCTAATAATAATTAGTTATTCCAATACTTAACTTAGAAGGCGTTGCATTTCACAATATACTAATGTCAAAAAATTGAATTAAACATTAGAAATGCAGCCGTTTTCATGTTAAGACAAGACATACGTTTGCTTCTAATTTCCATGTACGGCAAACAAAGACAACCGACCGCGTCGCGCCATGCATTAGACAAAATTGCATTTATACAGCTATTTTTCTATATAAATTTGTATAAAATATTTTTCTATATAAATTTGTATAAAATATTTTTCTATATAAATTTGTATAAAAAAACTGTTTAGGCAAATTCTGTTATACGAAATCTATGTAAAATGTTCTCCTCTTTCGTTTAAGACTGGTTTCAAACCGATCTGATTTAAATTGAGCGAGAAATTAGCAAAAAGCACGCACAGGGTCAGGCGGAACGTTACGCGTTATGCGTTATGCGTTATGCGTTACGCGTTACGAACGTTAGGAACGTTACGTTACACTTTTTCGTACATGCAGCTGGTGTTTTATCAATATATAATATTGGTGATTCATCAATTTATAAGACGTTATCACGTCAAAAATAAGAACTATACATAATATAATATATAATTAATATCAAGTGGAATAAAGTGGAATAGAAAAAAAAATTGGTTGTCTGTAAAGTCGGTTTACGGACGATAGTTTTACGTGATAACGTATTCCGTAATACATAACCTAAACCTCCCAAAATTTGGTTTCAATCCGCTTATCCTTGGTGTCGGAATGATAAGAAATGTCAAAAGTGACGTTTGCAACTTACCAAGTATTATGTTCTAATAATAATTAGTTATTCCAATAGTTAACTTAGAAGGCTTTGCTTTCACAAAATACTAATGTCAAAAAATAAACATTAGAAATGCAAGGTTTTCATGTTAAGACAAGACATACGTTATTTTCTAATTTCCATGTACGGCAAACAAAGACGACCGACCGCGTCGCGCGCGCGTCATGCAATAGACAACAATGCATTTATACAGCTATTTTTCTATATAAATTTGTATAAAATATTTTTCTATATAAATTTGTATAAAAAAACTGTTTAGGCAAATTCTGTTATACGAAATCTATGTAAAATGTTCTCCTCTTTCGTTTAAGACTGGTTTCAAACCGATCTGATTTAAATTGAGCGAGAAATTAGCAAAAAGCACGCACAGGGTCAGGCGGAACGTTACGCGTTATGCGTTATGCGTTACGCGTTACGAACGTTAGGAACGTTAGGAACGTTAGGAACGTTACGTTACACTTTTTCGTACATGCAGCCGGTGTTTTATCAATTTATAATATTTGTGATTCATCAATTTATAAGACGTTATCACGTCAAAAATAAAAAATCAATTATTTCGTAAGGAATCGAACCCAGGACCTTTCCCTTGTGGATCTAACGGCATAACCATTGCGCCGCGAAGCTTGCTATGCGTTTCGATGTTATTACGAAGTGTAGCACTTGTTTTATGGATTTACACAATATTTACACAGGAACTTTTATTGCACATACCGCTAAACTAGCGGTATGTGCTTTATTATCGCTTTGTGCATCAGAGCTGACTTTCGTTCAGATAAGAAGTTATATCTAAGTTAATTTGACACGAAATCCATTCAAAATGAAACTTTTTGAAAAGAGGAGATTCTGATCTATAAAACAGAACCATTTTTAAATCAATTCGAGTTCATAAATACTATTAAAATTGTAATTGAAAATCACAAACAGCAGTTGTCGGTTGGTCTGTACGTATGTACGTACGTACGTACGTACGTACGTACGTATGTACGTACGTCACGACTCTACAGATCGCAATTTTGGTCGGATCCCCTTGGGTTATATTTTATTCACTTTGTTTACTATCAGACCAGAACCCTATTTAAATTCACTAAAATGTGTTCAGTAGTTTAATTTTTATAAACAGTTTTTTTTTATTATTTTTGACAGCTAATTAAAATAAAAAAACAAAAAACATAATAAATATACTCAATTAATGTAGTATGATACGTAAAATAACTGCTACACTTCTATACCATAATAACAAAGGCATTGTACGGCATCGGTGTGGCCGAACGGTTAAAGCGTAAGTCCTGTAATCCCAAGGTGCCGGGTTCGATTCCCGTTGACATAAGAATTTTTTTTTTTTTTTATATTCCATTTTATTCCACTTAATTCCACTTAATATTTATATATTATATATAATATATTTCTCATATATTTTTTTTATTATTATTTTTTTTTTTCATTTTAATTTTTTAATTGTTTTTTTTAATCTATTGCACATACCGCTAGTGTAGCGGTGGGATATTCTTGAAAAATAGTGTTTTGGGATATTGTGTCTATAAAATGCGTTCTTCGATAAACTAGAAAGTCAATAAACTAGGACAAGAAACTCAAAAAATCGGGATTTTTGAGAGCAAAACCCGTGCATAATTGCTAAAAAAAATTTCTTATTTTACTAATGTTTCTCGTATATTTTTATTTTTTTTTATTTGTTTTAATCTATTTTCTCAATTTTTTTCATTATAATATAATGTACAGTGGAAAACTTGCGGGATGTGCACTTTTGGTTTTGCCAACTATATTGTTTTTTCAATCTATTAGTTGTCAAAAATAATAAAATAAAACTGTTTATAAAAATTAAACTACTGAACACATTTTAGTGAATTTGAATAGGGTTCTGGTCTAATAGTAAACAAAGTGAATAAAATATAACCCAAGGCAATCCGACCAAAATTGCGATCTGTAGAGTCGTGACGTACATACGTACGTACAGACCAACCGACAACTGCTGTTTGAGATTTTCAATTACAATTTTAATAGTATTTATGAACTCCAATTGATTTAAAGATGGTTCTGTTTTATAGATCAGAATCTCCTCTTTTCAAAAAGCTTCAAATTGAATGGATTTCGTGTTAAATTAACATAGATATAACTTCTTATATGAACGAAAGTCAGCTCTGATGCACAAAGCGATAATAAAGCACATAGCGCTAGTATAGCGGTATGTACAACAGCACTTTCAAAGTACAATTTTAATATTCAATATTTATAGACTAACGTCTGTCTAACAATTATTAAAAAAATTAACTACCTATATAACAGACAAAAGTTATTATTCCGCGAAAAGTCTAATTTTTGTATATTGTCTGTTTCAGTGGTTAAAGTTTTCTTCTAAATATACTTTTCAAATAATAGATTAGAATAGAATAGAATATTTATTTTCTGCTTTGTACAACATGTACCTATACATAGAAAATTGTCAATATAACATAATCACAAAAAATCATTAATATTACAGTGAAACTTATCACATAGCTGACCTTTTAGTTTCTTTGAATTTATGGAGCGGTAGTTTTTTTTTTATTTCTGACGGAATTTTATTGTATAGTTTAATTATAGAATTTATTACCCCTTTGTGAACTACAGTTATACTGGATTGCTCTTGTTTCCATTTCTCTTTCTGCCTTGTGCTGTGCGTAGGTATGCTCAACACAATGTGCATTAAACAAGTCCGGAGTTTGTTTAACAAAGAGTGCACATTCAGAAATATAAATATCCGTGGGAGTCAATATTTTATAGATTTAAATAACTCCTTACAGCTGTTTGTAAAGTGCAAATTGTTCTTATGGATCTTTTTTTTAAATGTTTCGGCAAAAGCCATTAGCATAACAAAAAAAACACTATACAATAATAGGTACATGTATAAGAATATTTTTTGTAAATTAAATAAATTAATTATGTTTTTAGTTTCACTCCAAATTATATTTAGTTAAAAAATTACATTTTTGTTTTGTTTTCCATTACATTCTATACAAAAGTATGTCTTGAGATTAAACAGATATATTATATTATAACTTCTTTATTATTAATTATCAATGGAAACGAAGCCTTCTAATGTGAATACAACATTATTACGATATTACTGTGTGTTCGGATTTTTATAAAATTGTATTTAGATAATCTGTTATTGAATGCATTGTGCTTTTAAAAATTTCATTTCGAAAAAAATAATGTTCCAGTGCCAGGAACATAGTTTTCCTTGACCTTTTGTTTAGATACTTTATATCTGTTTATCTGACTATATGAGATTTGTCTTATCTGAGCAGCACGGTTCCAATTAGTTTGCTTAATTGATACCAGTTTACTTTGCAAACAAATGTGACTAGCATATTTGCTCATTATATAACATGTTTATAACTGAGTTTTTTATTTTATCCCTTCATTCCTCAGAATAAATATTTGCAAAATTATCGTAGCTTGGGGGACAATCCATCATAGTTTTATATAGGTACGCGAAAACAAATATGAGTAAAAAATTTTTTTAAGCCGGAATGAATACAGAACTGTGTATACTGTATAATATGTGATTTAGTGTTTTCAAATTCAATGTAACTTTACCACGAAGGGTTAACTGGGGCCGCCCCGTATGAAAATTCACGTTTCTGATATAGGTATACAGTTTAACATACACGATAATGATGAGGTAGAAAAGAATCACAATTTTATGTGAGGTTCAAATTATGAAACAGTAACATTTGACATCTGTGAAGATGTATTCTGATTCTGACAATAGCGACGTCATCGCATTAATACACGAACCGATGCACCACATTTGGTCGTCAGATTACGTTAAATTTTCTCGCAAAATAAGATTTCGGTAAGCATATAACAGTTACAATGTCTCTCTTACAATTTATAAAAAAATAGACGTTCATTTCATAGGCATAGTACAATATAATTTATATTACTTAAAATTTATATTAGATATCGTGTTCATCGTGATAACAGTAATAAAAAAAATCGCAGGTATTTGGACAAATATATATTAGATTCTTTATTGTACGAAGTTTCGTATATATATTTAGGACTTTTTTAAATACTACTTGAAAAAGACTAAATATATACAATATACATAAACGAAACGTCGTACAATAACGAAATCTAATATATTTTTGTTCACATACCTGCGATTTCCTTTTTATTATTTAAATTACAATCAAAGATAATTGGAATTAATTATATAACATGAAGCACGAATAGAACATATCAGCTTTAAACACCAGATGGGCAATGCCAGAAGTAAATAGATATCTCTGTCCAACAATCCACGAATTTTCCGACATTTTAAATTTCAAATAGGTACTCATTGTTAGTAAAAGTTTTGTTCCAAAAATATGTATTGAAGGAAATTTATTTGGTTGATGAACAATTGAAAAATAAGCTTTAGCAGAGTATCGCTTGTGGCCAACGTTTTGAAAAATATATTTTCATTTTCAGAGCCTCAATGCAAGTTGAAATGGTAAATTGTGCAAATTATAAGCGATACTACCACAAGCGATACTCTGGCAAAGCTTTTTTTTTTTCAATTGTTCTTCAACCAAGTAAATATCCTTCCATTCAAATATTCACTTATAATTTTTACACGCGCTAAAACTACACTATAAAAACGAACACACAAACACACAATCTCTCACCCTAAACGCATATACATGCCTCCGTTCCGTCGTGGGTAAAAATAACACTACTCTACACTAAATAAATCATATTTGAGTGTATCGTTTTGCTCACTTTGAATACTGTATTTTCGACACACAGAAGAGTAATTCAATTATAAAAAGTTCAAACGCTCTAGATTAGAAGATTTCAGAATTTTAAAAACTTCTGTTATTACCCAGAAATTAGCTTACAATAGGAAGACAGCTATTTGCGAAACCAACGCGGTTTCTACATGTTATGCTAGTAACAAAATGGTGAAATTGTCAGGCTCCATGTTCAAATATATAGTCCAGTCACTTTTGGCGTTCACCTCGGAATGAAACAGAATAAGCCGAGTATTGGTATAGAACTTTATTTTGGAATTCTTATTATTGTCTCAAAAGTCTCATAAGAGCACGTAGGAGCGTCCTTAGATATTCAAGGTTGCCAAAATCAGTTTTTTGGAAATATCTAACTGCCCGTGCCTCAAATCGTATTTTCATTTACTATAAAAGTTATAGAGTATAATATTCTCTACAAATTTCATTTTAACCAATTTTTTATACGTTTAACAGTTTTTGAGATAGCAATATAGGTATGCCATAGCGCAATGTCAATCACAAATTCCAGTCCATATGAATATAAATATAAATTATATAATTATAATTATAAATGTGATGTAATAAATAGTTAATTAAGAAATATTTAACGAATTATTAAGTTAAAAAAACGTACTATGGACTAGGATTCGCGATTGACCTTGGCATGTATGACTGAGCGCTCTACACTCATAGCGCTCTATCTCAAAAGCGGTTAAAATTGTTTGAGACAAAATTTCTAGAGAATTTTATACTCTATTGCTTTTATAATAAATGCAAATACGATTTGAGTCAAAGGAAGCGAGATATTTCGTTCACACGTGACCTTATGAGACTTTAGAGGTAACATTTAGAATGCCAAAATAAAGGTTTATGCAAACATTCAGCTTATTCCGTTTCATTACGAGGTTGTCCCTATTTTATAGCTTATTTGACTGCACTAATATGGTAACACAAATAAAATTAACAACATAAATACATGCACGTTTAATTTAAATTGAGTCCTATCACGTACTTAAGAATGGTAAAACGAAAGCCAAATGTTATTCTTAAATATTATTAATAGGTCAGAGTCTGCGTAAAAAAATATCGATTAAAAAATAAAATAAAAACTCATGTTGGCCTTATCTTCAAAAAAGCATCTAGAACTAAAGAAACAACCTTTATGTGGTAGCAGCGGCTTAAAAAATATTAACTATAAAACAGCTATAAGATTTATTAATAATGCGAAAGGCTTCTTTAAAATCTTTTCCTCCAGCTTTTATAAATGCTGGCTGTAATGGGAATTTATTGTTATTTTATAATATTGTGTATACAATAAATACATTCGTAGGGGTATAATTAAAAAAAATCCAGCCAATTGGGCGACGGGACCATTCCAACTTCAAAAATGTTGGCATTTGATTATAATAAAGAAAATAAAATTTCTCATGTCGTGTGAGGTGACGCGGGTAATGGCTAGTAATCAATATATTTGCTATTCGTTGCCATGGTTACCTATATAATATGTTCCACGTCATGTAAAAATTAATCAAAGCATGCCGAACTAGTTCATTTCTGACAGATCCATAAAACAAAATCCGGCTGATTTTTTTTTATTTTCAAAATATTTCCGAAACAATCAAGTTTAAAAAAAAATTTTTTTAACGAAACTTTCTTAAAAAAATAAATAGAATAATAAATCGTTATGAAAACCATTATTATATAAAAAACACCGTTATAACATATATCTCTTCTGCGCATGCGCCGATTTTCCCCAAAAACAATAGTGCTCTTCATATCTGCATACCAAACATCCTCCCAAAATTTGGTTTCAATCTGCTCATCCGTTTGACCTGTATCGTGTTCACAGACAAACAGACTAACAGACGCACTGAGTTTTTCCAGAAATATGTTTTTTGGATTCGGGGGACCTCAAAACGAAAAGATATTGTAAAATTTTTTAAAAGTTTACATTGTGGTTGTTTGTTTTTAAATTTTACCATTCCAACCCACAAGTGGGGAATGGTACTAGTTTAGGTCAAAAATCACTTTTCAAAAACTTTTCAATATCTTTCCATTTTGAGGTCCCCCGAAACCAAAAAACATATTTTTGGAAAATCTCTGTGCGTCTGTTAGTCTGTTTGTCTGTGAACACGATACAGGTCAAACGGATGAGCGGATTAAAACCAAACTTTGGGAGGATGTTTGGTATACAAATATGAAGAGCCCTATTGTTTTTGGGGAAAATCGGCGCATGCGCAGAAGAGATATATGCTAGAACAGTATTTTTTATATAATAATGGTATACTTTTCATAACGGCTTATTATTCTATTTATTTTTTCAAGAAAGTTTTGTAAAAATTTTTTTTCTAAACTTTATAGTTTCAGAAATATTTTGAAATTAAAAAAAAATCATCCGCTCTTTTGTTTTATGGATCTGTCAGAAATAAACTAGTTAGGCATGCTTTGATTAATTTTTACATGACGTGGAACATACTATGTAGGTAACCATGCCAACGAATAGTTAATATCATATTGAATACTAGCCATTACCCGCGTCACCTCACGCGATATCAAAAATTTTATTTTCTTTATTATAATCAAATGCCAACATTTTTGAAGTTGGAATGGTCCCGTCGCCCAATTGGCTGGAATTTTATTGTAAATCTAAATGTATCCAAACGTATTACTTATATATTGTTCTTTTTGAACGGCTTATCGGATCTAACAATTTTGTTGAAACCTGTATACTTAATATTGGACACAGCCACAGAATTATTGTTCTGTGGACACAGCTGTATGTATTATTTTAAACAAAAACTTTTCATCTTCCTCCTCTTCTTTTAAGAGCATACAAAAACGACGAATACGAATAACAATTTGAAAAGGATCATTTTTAATTAATATAAGATAAATAATATACAGTAATAACTTATCAGTCATTTCCTTGAGATCAATATAAAAAGAGAGCATATTTTTATCCTTTTTGAAAGAGTTGAGAGATTCAAAGACGTTGCTCATTTCCAATTACACCAATGAGAAGAGTTAATCTGTATTAGTTCACGAGAGTTATTCCTCGACTTCGTCTTTGACTGTCCAAACTCTACATTTATAGTAAATACTAAATAGATGTCGCATGTTCAAGAAGTTGCGTGACGATCCCCCAAAGAAATTATGTTACATTTTATACTTTTATCGAAATGCCAAAATAAGCTTTTCTCAGCTAAAAAGAAAGTTATTGTTAAGGAACGTTTTGCCGTTGGATATTATTAAAACGGGGTCTATCCTCCATTCTCCCATACCAAAACTTTATTACACTCTTCCTTTAACATTTCTGCTCCCTTTTAGGACGTTAACGGAATTTTTTAAACTTTTTAATTCAGTTCATTATTTTCTGTGTAATTAGAGAGTTTTACGTTTGCTCTATAATTTGAGCTCATAGTAGACCCTCAAGTTCAAAAATAAAATTGAAAGAGTATTTTTTGAGTAGAAGGAACACAGTATTATTTTATTATTATTATATCAGCCGCATTTAAACCCCATATTTTATTAGAGTAGTTTTATGATCAACATTTTGTGTACATACAGTGTTAATCGGAAGGATGTATTTATCGTCATTGTGAAAGCTCTCTTACTAACGAAATATCTAGAATCGGTGACAAGAAATCAAAAATAAAAGTACTAATTTTATTCTAACAAAATTAAAATTAAATTTTTAAGGTATATTTTAAATTTGTAAATATACACTGCTGTATGATTCGTATAATTAAATTAATAACAGTTGGATAGTTACAGTTTGCCACAGTTCACACATTGCTAGACTGCAATATTAGAAAATATATTTTAAATTTTCGGTGACAGTGTTTGGAAATAACTTTTTCTTTATATTTCATATCATTCTCATAAATGAGTTGCAGGATGCTACCAAATCATTAAACAACTTTAAAATTAGGAATGAAGTCTCCAGATCCTGCGATTTCCCCGCTTTATATAAAAAAAAATTAAAATTTGAAACTATAATATAAAACAAATTCTATTATTTATGCAGGGAATAAAGACAAAAAATAAGTGAAACTTCGGAAAAATTAGGGGAAAGCTGATTTTTTGCATGAACCTTCCTTTTGTGCGTCTAAACAATGTCCCACCGTTACATGTGTCGCTAAAAATGTTACGTGGGTCAAATGTTATAAAAAACGGATTTTCGCGAAAATCTCGATAGCGATGACTTTTATAGCAAAAATAGTGGTTATCAAATTTGTATTCATATAGTATTACTTTTTTCCGAAAGACTAAAATTACCATATTACAGTCTGGCTTCACGGGGCTACGTCCCGCTCGGCAGTGACAACAATAGTGAAGCCTTCGGCTCCATCATATTCCGAGTCACTTGTCCAGTTTTTTTTTCCCAAAAATCTTATTCGGACTATCATGAATATTATATAAGTACAAAAATTTAGATTTCTTAAATTTTTCGACTGTTCCTTTGGATTTTGATTGATTTTTTTTACCTTGTATTGAGGCGAACAAAACAAAAAAAAAATTCAAATCGTTAACGAGATTTTCGCGGAAACCCGTTTTTTGTGCCCTCTCATCCAGCGTAACATTTTTAGCGGCACATGTATCCGTGGGGACTTTAAGTATATAGTTTAGAACCACGAAAGGAAGGTTCATGCAAAAATCTAGCTTTCCCCTAATTTTTCCAGAGTGAATTATGTCTTTATTACCTACACTATATGATATAATTTAAAAAAAAATTGGTTGTCTGTAAAGTCGGTTTACGGACGATAGTTTTACGTGATAACGTATTCCGCTCGAATATCATATTTAATAATACATAACCTAAATTTTAGTAGCTGTCAGGCGGAACGTGACACATTTCGGAACGTTACACTTTTTCATGCATGCAGCCGGTGTTTCATCAATTTATAAGCCGTTATCACGTCAATAATAAATTGTACGATAAAACCGTAGAAATAATTATTTAAGTAACATATTCTAATAGTTAATTATAAACTAAATAAAGTTATGAAAGCCACTGAGTTTAAATTTCGCCAAAAGGCAGCTAATGCATGCGAGTTTTGTCGTAATTTTATGTTAAAAAAGTAAATGAATGTGCGTACTTGTTATCTTGATTGATATGTTGCAGGGTTATTTTTTCAGTGAATCCAACGGTACAGTTTGATATCAAGGTTAACAATTGTCAACTTTTGCGTTCATAGTGTTTTTAATATATGCCTATCAGTAATTTTACAGGCCATTTTTATAACACAATTTATATCTGTAAGGAGCATCCCCAACATCTAAACCAGATGCTGAACAGCCCTGGGTCTTTATGAGAAGATGTCCAGTCTATTCGTGATGAACCTATACGCTAGGAAAGTATCTTCTGACAGGCCACGTTTGCGCTCTCTCGTGTTTTTTTTTTGACGTGATAACGTTCCGCCTGACCCTGTGCGTGCTTTTCTCGAAAACGGCCCTAACGATTTAGATGAAATTTACTGAAAAGGGATTTTGGGGGGCAAAAAATCGTTTTAGCTAAGTCTCATCTCTCGAAAAAATCGTTTTCTTACAAATTTTATCATTATAAAAATCAATTTTTGACGTATGAAAATACTTAAATATTGTAAGTAGGTTTTGGAATTTTATATAAACAATGAAACAATTGTTTTCAAAATATTATGACAGTTAATCTTTGAGACTTAAAATAAATACGAAAGAAAGAAAGTTAAAAAAAAAACAATTATTATTATAGGTGATGAGTAATTTTAATAAATAAAATTAACCTAAATTTGAAGCGAAAGATGCAATATCATAGATTCGAATTATTATAATTATTATATGTAGAAGATAGGAGAAATAGAACATAAATTATTGACGTGATAACGTCTTATAAATTGATGAATCACGTCAATATAAAAAGATGAAACACCGGCTGCATGCACGAAAAAGCGTAACGTTCCTAACGTTCCGCCTGACCCTGTGCGTGATTATTAAATATGATATTCGAGCGGAATATGTTATCACGTAAAACTATCGTCCGTAAACCGACTTTACAGACAACCAATTTTTTTTAAAATCTGCTTCAATCAAAACCTTAGTGTCATATGTTATACGTGCATTTTAATAAGCATTAATTGTCGAATAAAATGGGGAAAAAGCTATCAAATCGGAAGTGCTGTGTTGTTGATTGTAAAGATACACCAACTAAACATCCAGAATTACAATTCCACCGTTTTCCTGGATTTTTTTATGAATTAGAGAGGAAAAAAATGGACTGCAGCAGTGCGTTGTCAAGGGTAATTAAATTTTATTTGACGTCTGTAATCATTATTAAATACATGAAAAATATCATAATTGTTATTTTGTTAACAAAAATAAGATTTAAAAATTTAGAAATTAAAAATGTATTCATTTATGTAGTTTTTTACTGACAATTTGCGTAAATATTTTTTTATAATTAAGAATAACGCTGGTTTCCATGTGTTTGTAAGTTTTGGGTGAACCAATTTTGAAAAAAATCAAACACGAGATGGTGCGAAGGTCGCGTGTCAAAGATACTTTCCTAGCGTATTAAGACTTTTAGTAACCAACTACTTGGCTCCCAAGGGTTAAAATAAATAACAAGACCCTACTCGTTATTCATTATGGCTGGGGTTGTGTCCGAAAAGTATTGAGATTTCATAGAAAACTATAACTCCTTTCAGGGTTGCCCCTCTCCCAATTCATTGTTTCTCAAAGTACGGAAACCAACGGTTTTATATTTTAGGGTCGCCAAAGGAGCACACGTGCCAATTATGTGCCCAATATACTTATCTTCATTGAGCATGGTACGACTCTCTCAAATACTAAAACGCACTAAAACTGGATTCTAGATGACTCCAGAAACATTACCTTTTTATAAATTTGAAACTATTCTAAAACTTCACTTAAAAAAATGTTAAACGAAATAAATGTTAGTGATTGAGAATTTAAACTTCAATAGATCCTACTGTAATGTTTAAGTTTGAATTTTTGGAAGTAGAGTTGAGAATTAAAAAAAATATTTGCAATTATTTCGCAGGGACTCTATCTACTGTGTAAGCCATCTATTCAATACCGCATACAACAAACCGCTGCAGCAGTTACCGCGCCCCCCGCGCACGATATAGCGGCATCTTATCTTACCCCCGATCTTCAGTCTATCTCTCACACACGTACCCTCTATCTCTCTCCTTCTCTAATCCGTTTCTAATCTATCTCATCTTCAGAGCGATAAAGAGAAGTTCGAGGGCCTACATTAGAGCACTACTGAAGCATCTCTCTCTTTCTCTATAATATACAGGATGTTCTGTGAAAATATGTCACAACATTTATTTGATAGTTAATATTTTGATAGTCTTACTTAAATAAAATAATTAATTTTGGATTAACTACGACAGTGAACTTTGTTTCCGAGTATCAATTGTTTACAATCTCTCTTGGATCAACTGTAAGAATTCTCTGTTGTTTGCTTAAATATAAAGAACTAGCGGTCCCGCCCGGTTTCACCCGGGTGCAAAAGAACGAATGGGAAAGGGAGGGACATGAGTACGCAAATTCATCTTAGTTTACCGAGATGAATGTTGTGTCCAACGGAGTTACCGTTCAAAAGTTTTTGTCGTTAAAAAGCAGTAATTATACTTTTTAGTATAGATAATACATTTTTTTTAAATTAGTAATTACTGTAATTAATAAAATATAATAAATATTTATTCATAAACACTGTAGGAAATTTATTTTTATATAGGTCCTTGTAATAAAACAGTAATTTTCAAATGAGTTATTAATTAGATTTATTTAATTTTAATTAGTCGTAAATAAAATTAAAATAAATTTAAATGTAAGAAAGTAATGTAGAAAATAAAAATAAAGTAAAAAACTATTCACCCGACGTGGGGCTCAAACCCACGACCCTGATATCAAGAGTCACGTACTCTACCGACTGAGCTATTCGGGCTTCTGATGCGGTAGGCTAATATTGGTATGTTTAGTTACGGTATTTCACCTAAATGGAAGCTCATTTTTGAGATACATTTTGCAACATTTTTCATTTATGCTCCGCTCGTATTGGTCGTAGACAGAAATAATCTATTCGAAAATGTGTCTCTACTGATTTGACTCTAAAACGACTAGACTGGTTTTATATGAACATAATAATTTCAGTGCCGTCCAAATTAACAGTACATATAGGTACAGTAATTTTCTCTACGCTACTTTCAGTATAAGATATGGTTCTACTCAAAACTAACATACAAATGCAAATGAAATCGAAGTTTTCAAATGGAGAAACTTATTCAAAAATAAAATCACACATTTCGGCCGTTCGACCTGAAGTGATGTTAAATGTTTGTTTGTTTTTTGTCATCGAATTAAATCTAGATTAATTTATCTTTTAAACATAAATGGTTTTTGATGATTTACGTATTTGAAATATAAAAGGCTTTTAACAAAAAAACAATGATAAAATTCAATAAACTGCGTATTTGTAGGCTCATGAATTCAACGATCAAAAATCAACATTTGAAAATCAATTAAAAACTGATTCATTAGTTTTAAAAACGTTTGAAAGATTTGATCTAGAAACATATTTAATTAAAAAGTTTTGAAAGGACTTTTATTATTTTGGTACATGTTATTTTTGGACATGTAGTATATACTCATAGTTTCAGAATAATATACAAGTATAATATTTAAGACGACTTTAGAATAGACTGTGTCGAGAACGGATTCATTGTGAGTCGTTATCATTCAGCACAGTCTCATAATTACATGGTGGTATGACCTTTTCTCATAATATGTCAAGAAAAGAAAAACAATTGTGTAGTTTAGCAAAACTATTATATTTAAATATTCCCAAAACGTTTATCAGTTTTTAGAAAAATCATCTCTATTTATAAATAAATACGTTTATAAATACAATTGATTGCGTAATCAACTATGTGAGGATATCAAAAAACTAATGTATGGGCTATGTGCAAGGAGGCGGAGTTACAAAATCGATGCGAGCGTTTGTGGTGGGCACTAGGGGAAACATCCAATTCTAATTTTCCGTATGTTAGTGAGCAATGTTTATTAAAAGTGAAAATAGTTATAATTTTATAAAGTATTTTAATTACAAAAAAAATATGGGCAAAACTAGGCGATCTGGAAATGCTTGTTCTATTACGGACTGTTGCACTGATGTCGATTTAAGTAAAATAAACATCATTGGCGCCATATATCAGTGTAAATAAATAAATTAATTATTTATATATTGTACGTCATAATTGATAAATAAATAATTCTCACGTATCTACATTTTATGTTATGCTATTTATATATTGGTTTACAATCTGAATTTATAAATTTATAAATTTATAATGTATAAAATTAACAGCAGTTTTCCTTATTAAATTTTTTTTACACATCATGGCCAACTAAATTTTTTCACTTATATCACCATAGAAATATGTCGCAATTTCCATCAAAAGTGAGTTAAATAATTCTCTATTACCCACTAGCGGCGCTAGTAGGTTTTGTGCACACAGTCTATAGGAAAGATAGTTTAAAAATTTTGATTATCAAAGTCAAAATTAAAAAAAAACTAAAAACGGGAACTTTTTTAAACTATCTGAACATTGTCGGTTATAATATAACTTACAATGTACTTCAGAGCGGTATTCGGTTAAATGTTTTATAACATATTTTGCATTAGTTATTTCGCATTAATTGTCTTGAAGTTTTATTACAGTGATGTTATTTTCGTGATTTGTGTTTTCATCAGATCACCATACCTATTTGTTAAAATGGATATAGTGCGTAACAGAAGTATCCATCACTTGAAATGGAACTATCAATTTGCTAAGAACATTTAGCACAGATATTTTAGACTTTTTTACGAGAAATAATATATAAGTCATGAACTCTTAAAAGGATTAAAAATAAGGTGGAAAAGAGTTTTCACGTATATCGTGGACCTGTTTCTATTTTTCTCATTTACTTTGTAAACCCTATAAAAAATATACCATTTGACAAAAATTGTAGAGAAGATTTTTTTGTACAAAGTGCACGTTCCACAATTTTTGTATGTTCACTGATTTTTTGAGTAACGTTATATTCGTTATATTCCTTATCGAATTAGAAACTAAAAATACACACATATGATTAGAACAGGGGCGGGCAAATCTTTTGATCGGCGGGCCACATAGCTGATGAAAATTCGACCGCGGGCCGTATAGCTGATGAAAATTTGACCGCGGGTCAAAAATTTGGAGAGCAAAAAAAAGGTCCTTACATTCTATTTCCGCATGTGGAGAGCAAAAAAAAAAGGTCCTCACATTATATTTCCGCATTTGGAGAGCATTTCAGCGCCCTTGCTCTTTCTTTACTATTTTTCTAAAATTTATAAAATTGTGCTGCGGGCCGGATTCGGCCCGCGGGCCGCCATTTGCCCAGGCCTGGTTTAGAAGGAACGACCTAAATCGTATCCAAACAATACTTTTTATCTGATGTCGATAACTTGAGAAGTTTTAAATTATTAACTTCCCGCTTTAAAAAAAAAAAAAAAGAAATTTTTTTTTTTTCAAAAATCGGGAAGTTATTGGTTTCACCCCGATTTTCGAAAATCGAGTTTTCGCCAGATCTCGACGTTTTGGGGTCCTAGGAAGCTATTGAAACTATTTTGGCGATGATGTCCGTAGGGCTGTATGTATGGATGTGTGTGTGTGTGTGTGTGTGTGTGTGTGTATGTATGTATGTAAACCTTTTATATCTTTTGAACGGAGTGTCCGACTGAAACGTGGTTTGCGGCATCTGACGTGATCTTGGTGAACTTAGACTTCCTGAAAATTTGAAACGATTCGGCCCAAAAAATTTTGAGAAATCTTAAAAAAACAAGTTTCAAAAATTTTTAAAAATTTGTTTTTGTAAAAAATTTTCTAAACTACTAAACCGATTAATTCCAAAAACTAATCAGCTCTTCTCCTTAACAAACTGCGTCGATTTCCGCAAACCGCATCAAAATCGGTTCATTTGTTCACGAGAAACCGTGAACGAAAAAATCGTAAAAAAGTGTTTTTTTAAAATGACTCTTAAAATTGTTATCATATTGATTTTTTTGTAATAAATTACTTTCTTAAGCTAAAAAAACTGCGTCGATCGCCGCAAACCATATCAAAATTGGTTCATTTGTTCATGAGATAACGTGAACGAAAAATTAGGAAAAAAGTAATTTTTTAAAATTACTCGTAAAATTCTTATCAAATCGATTTTTTTGTAATAATTTACTTTCTTAGGTTAAAAAAACTGCGTCGATTGCAGCAAACCGCATCAAAATCGCTTCATTTGTTCATGAGATATCGTGAACGAAAATTTCGTAACAAAGTGTTTTTTTTTTGAGCTCGAAGAGCTAAAAAATAAACTTCTTGCTATATTTGACATATTTTTGAGCGTTTTGAACTCGAAAATAGCGGGAAGTTACAGGGATGGCCTGCAGGGTCAAACTACTTTTCAAATTTTTTTTTTTTTGTCATGCAGCATTTCCAAAGTGAGGAAAAAATTAAATAATTTTTATTTTTGAATCTTCTAACTTACACAAATCTCAAGTTATTGAGATAAAATAAAAAGCACCATTTATGGCAATAAATTTTCTATAGATTCCGTGACGATTTTTTTTAGATCCTGAATAGAACATGGTCGTATCACATCGACATGGAACAAAAAGCACGGTTTAGACTGTTCTTTTCTTTATGACCATAATATGTATTCTTAATGTAAAATTCCATAAAGAACAAAATAAATATAGCTGTTGCAAACGAAATTACGTTTTTGTCATTGGTTTTCAAGGAGATCACTTAGCGCGCGATTTTCTAAGACAAAAAAAATTGTGAAGAAAAAATTTTGCTCTACAATTTTTGTTCTATGAATAGCGGTTTAGAAGGTTAATGAGGAAAACTCAAAACAGGTCCGCTCCAGGATTAGTTTTTCACGATGTAGGCAGGAACTTTCTAGTACCTTATTTCGTATCCTTTTAATGTTTTAATTGTCGAAAAAATATTATCACTTATTCAGATATAAAAATGTAATTTAATAAATAAATAAAAGACGGTAGATATTCAATTTAGTTAGGACACATTTTGCGACTTAATAAAACACATTTAATTTCAGAAGATATTTTTTTTTAACGGAATTCATTTTTTTCCCCAAGCAAAGTTACAATTTTTATTTTGTTACAAAATAGTTTCGCTTCATCACGTCAGCGAAGCTAGTGATACCTGCACATTGCACAAGTAGGTACCTAATGGACGTAAAGGGGTTTTAAATTCCTATCAGTTGAACGCGGTTTTGGCGTGTTTATTTGTACAAATAATGACGCCATGCCAGTGTTGTTGACTCTATTTAACGAAAATAAGGTAATTTTAAATATTTTCAATTAAACACGTTATTTATACTTTGTAATTCGAGTTTCTGCTTGCTTAACGATTTTCATAAAATTACCACTAAAAAAAAGGTTAATTGGGGGGAATTTAGTTAGCAAATAATTGCTAAATTTTCATTATATTCTAAGCTACATGCATACAGAAATGTCATGTGTATGTTTCGAATTTACATATTGGAAATATAGGTATATACTTAAATATGAGTACTTGTATATTATATATATTTTTTGTGAATTCGTGAATACTTTTCCGTCATAGGGGTTATGTGTTATAAAGGGACTCTGTATAGTCTATGTGTCAAGTGCTTTTGTTCTAAGTAGTTACCTAAGGCAATGTTTTCCTCCAGCTCGCTCGATCTTCTTGTGTAACTCCGGTAGAAGGCAAAGTCAAGTCCCCGCGGGCTGATGGGATACAATGAACGGGAATATCGGGAACAGTGAGTTAGCTACTACAACATGAGCCACTAAAACTTGTAGGTTCTACTTGAAATATATCTATTGCAGACGAGAACCTAGTTCGAATGTATAACATTAAAAAAATTGACAGAATCGTAAATGCAATGAGTTTTAAACGTGGCTATTTGGTTTTCAAAGCGCTCAGTTTTATTCATCTAAGATGATAAACTCTTCATTCGAGAATGTTATTGAATGTTATATGAAAGGCCATAGTGAGAAAAAGGACCAGGAAAACAATGGCTGGAACGTAATGTACAGCTTTATTATCATGTTCCTTATTGAATTGTAAATTAAACTTACGTGTGTTTATGAAGAAAAGGACAACCTAAGCCGTGTTTTATGTACCATATGCGATATCTTAAATAAATAAAGCGTTAGTTGAAATCATCATAGCTATTTTTTGAATATGCAATAGTTCCTGAGATTTTTGCAGAAACACATCTAGAGGAGGTAGCTTTACAGCACCCATTTCCTTCAGAGCCTAGATCTCACGTTCTCAAATATCTATAATATCTTTTAACAATATATTAAAGGGGGCCTCTGTACTAAATTTCATGCTTTTCTCATAAAATGAAAAATATTTTTTAAATTAAAATAATAAAAAGTAAACAACTTAGACTCAAAAAAATAAAACAAAATATATGATACTATAATATATTTTGGTCGGTATGTTTAAAATGTCACGATTTTACGGTTACTTTCACTTATTGTAAGGTTAGTAATTTGAATCGCGGAAGTTTGACAGTAATTTAAGAGATTTAATTTAAATAAATTGAACTTTTCGTCATTTATTTATGACTTCATCAGCAAATGTAAATAATTAATACAATGACAAAATTAAAATAATAATTATAAAAATATTCAATAAATAAAATTAACGACCCATTTTTCAGACAATATATTAACAAAAAATATATTATCTGAAAAATTAGTCGATAATTTTATTTATTGAAGAGTTCTAATCAGACGTTAATCAAAGATTTGAATTATAAAAATAGTAACTACACTTTAGGATAATCGGTTTACCTTAATAAGTTAAAATTAAAACTATTAGACTAATTGGCATTGTATTAATTTAAATTAAATTGTATATTGTAACCAAGCCATCTTCAGACTCATTCTTATTGCAAACATTAATATTAAATTAATTAGGATTCATATTATTCGTATATCATGAATGCAAATAGTGAAATGTTAATTGTAATTTTTTTCAAGTCAAGTCAAATTTTCTCTATTATCCACAAAAAAGAAGTTAAGGAGACATATAAACTGCGTGCGAAAGATTCATTATTTAAACTCCTTGATAGAAAATTGTATTTATATATAATTAAAGCTCTATCTATGCTGAAACAAATTCCGAAACTTTATTTGGTGAATATATTAAGCATAAGGAAATATGTATGTTTATATAGGGTTGAAGTGGTCGGCCCTTGCTGTCAGTACGTATGTTATGTAGGTATGTATATTATACCGAGTTATATAGAGTTTACGCTTTCTAGATAGCATCAATAAAACATGTCTTCCCCACAATTCTCCCCAACTACGGACTCCTTCAGTCTGATGATGACACGCTGTGATATAAGATACAAGAACTACTACCAACTGCTAGCAAACACACGCACACCACACCTACACAAATTCAACTATGTCTGTAAAGTTTTGGTCACACAGAATAATTATTCGTTGTCTTTTGCAGCCACAATTATATTGACAGCACAAATAAAGGCTGATTTCAATTCATATTTTCAAATGTAAAATTAGCTTCACTCCAGTTTTTTTGCTTCAATATTGTTCAGAAACTTTCACAATTATGTTGTTTTTCTTTATCTATTTTTTTTGACAACAGTTCGGTTGTATTCAAAACATTTCTATTGAATTTTTAACTTATTATATTATGCCTACTTTCGGAGGGTAGTAGACCTTCATTTCATCTAAGTAAAATATTGAAAAATCGTGGCTTTCTGGACTAAAACAAAACAAAATATAAAAAAATTTACAAATTAATTAATAAATAGTGAAACCATTATCTAGATAAAACATATAATTAGAATTTAAACAGACATAACCAGAAAATAAACGAAAATAAATAATAATATTTATATGGAAATATATATTCATTGTATGACACGTGTGTTCCAGCCTTAATACGTCTGTCTGTTTAGTTAGTCGAATTGGAAAACATCTTATTATATAGTTAACAAACTCCTGCTGATCACGAAACGACACCCAAGGAACAACGGGGTGGTAAACGAGGTGGGTTTCGGAAGGTGTTTCAAACCGCTAGAGGCAGTCGTCCACTTGAATTATCACTAGTATGTATGGCAGTCTACGATTTAATCCTGATTACTATTTACGATATTCGGTCACTATATTAATACTAAAATTTAAACTACTAGATTATTGCCTAATTGGAACGAAATTTTGAATACATATAGATATTAATGATCAGCATAGGTAAAGGTTTTACAGCCCATTTTTTTCGTACACGGTATACGTACATGGCGACACATTCATTTAATTTTCAATAACAAGAATGAATTACAATGTCTAAAGTAGCTTTTCCGCAAAAATTGTTTACATATGTAGGTATATCCCGACGGATTTCAAAGTCCACATACTGCAAGAGTTATAAAGATATATAGATGTTATTTGGATTAATACAAATAAACAAAATCGTAACTTAGTTTGTCATTGTACAGTTTTAAAGATTTCTAGTGCGAAGTTTTAGTTTTAGTCTTTTTTGTCTGTTTATTTATCTATAATCTATATCTATACAATATACATAAAAGAACTGTAAACCTAATAAAATATGTATGGTTTACATGTTTTACTTCAACCTTGCGTAAAGGATACACGCACACTTTTTTTGTTGTCTGGAAACTGCAATTCACAAATTATTATAAATTCATATTGTGAACAGTCATTTAGTATAAATTTACATTTTCTATTTGAAAGTTTAAAGAAAGTAAAAAATATAATATCAAAAAAATTAGTTGTAGTTATCATTAAATTTAGAGAAAGGATATCTTTATTATTGTAGGCATATAGGTACGTATAACTATACTTTCCCGTGGTCGACGATATTAACTTTAAAACTAAACGACATTTCTACATAGAATTCAGCTCGTTGTAAAACATTTAAAGAAGTTCTTCGGATAAAGAGAACAGTGCGAAAGCAAAGACGTAGAGAAGAAATGCGATGGTTTTCAGAATTCAGGCCACCGACGCGTATTTTTGTAAAGTTATTAAAGTCAACTTTGAGAAAATCAATATCATCCTCCACTTTTCACTTCTCACGACTTGCAGGTGTGTTACCACTTTAAAATGATGAAACTTGCACGACTTTTCTTCATAAGAATCAAATATAGTTTCAAAAGTTTACTTTTATGTTGAAAATATGAAAAATTGTTTTAATTTTCTTGTTTTGCATTCAGTGATTTCAAAATAATTACTGTTTCTCCAACTAAATTTGGCAAACCTCTCAAAGAAATAATTTCAAAAATATATGTTAGACTTAGAGCTATTAATAATTAATAGGATTTTTTACGGGTATGTGGACAAATTTAACATGTTAAATGATTGTAAATTTGCAACGTTTCGTATTTTTATTAATACATCTTCAGGCAACTTTACAGCTTTAACGATATATCAAATAAACAATATACTAATCTCCACATGTTATTGAAACTCATTTATTGTAAATAATAATTGTTATATTGTAATAACTTGAAAGAAAATTATCGCATCAGTTTACTGACAAATTAATACTTGAATTCATAAACCATAAAATTCCAAAATATTATTTTGGAATTTTATGATTTATGAATTCAAGTATTAAAATTCCACCACACCTCGAATATGTTCGACATATTCGAGGTATCAGACAAAATCAAGGAATGTCATAGAGGAAATAGGTGTCAGACTAGGCCTAATGAAGTCGTATACAAATTTTGGGGAGAGTATGTGTCAGTAAAATTTTTGCCGACGGGCACTCTGACTATAGCTAGTTTATACCAGTTTTTCCTGGAGTGAACATACCTATACTAAGACAAGCTAGTTCAGTCTAGGTTAAACTGGTTTATCCTATCGAGCTTAGGCCATCAGACCAGTTTGGCCTAGGCTATACCGGTTTATCCTATCGCATATAGATAGAACTAGTTTGGTCTAGACAAAACTAGTTTGTCCTGAGATGGGGTTTGACCGGTAACGTACACTTATCCAAACAATTAAAGAACAGTTTTTTTTAATAATTTTTTGGGTATTTTTTGTAGAGATTTTTAGTTGTGAAAAATGGTCGCATCGACATGAACAAAAAGTCATTTTGAAGTATGAAGCTTCTAGTTTTGAGATCTTTTAGCAAAAATGTTTTGTAAGCTACGGTGATAACGCAATCATAAGAAATTACGCAAGACAAAAAATTTCCAAATTTTTTCTGGGTTCACGGGCTTGGGAAAACTTTTTCAGTTAAACCAATTCATTGGTTAGTTAGCTTGTTTCTTCAGCTTTAATTTTTGTTTTTATCAACTTCTCTACGTTGATTTTTTGCTGAGATATCCGACTTTAAATGAAAAATATTCATTTGTTTTTGATCATCGATATCTCAGCAACCAATGACCGCACAGTAAATTGATGGGCAGTTTTAAAAATTTCAATAAATAGCCCAAGAGCTGATGACACGATTTTGGGTATGTGTTTTAGGCAGGTTGAAATAATGAAAAAACAGTAATTTATCAATGGGTGAATCTGGAATGGTGAGTCTGCCGGAGCATTTGCGGTTATTTTGCGCCTGCGCAGCATATGACATCTGCAAAAAAATATCCCCAAAAAACATGTTTTAGGCAACTTGAAACGTTTATAATCTTTGAGTTCAGCATTTATATAATCCAGAATTGAAAATGCCAGAACATTTTGTCGGTTATAAAGTAGGGGCAGAACCCCCCGAAGATATTTTATTAATATACGCAATGAGCACGATACAGGTCAAGCGGATGAACGGATTGAAACCAAATTTTGGGAGGATGTTTGGTATGCAGATATGAAAAGCTCTATTGTTTTTGGGGAAAATCGGCGCATGCGCAAAAGAGATATATGCTATAACGTTGTTTTTTTATATAATAATGATATACTTTTCATAACAGTTTATTATTCTATTTATTTTTTCAAGAAAGTTTTGTGAAAAAAAAATTCTAAACTTAATAATTTCGGAAATATTTTGAAAATAAGACAAGAACCAACTGCTGTTTTGTTTTGAAAATCTGTCAGAAAAAAAATAGTTCACAAAACTTTCTTGAAAAAATAAATAGAATAATAAACTGTTATGAAAAGTATATCATTATTATATAAAAAACAACGTTATAGCATATATCTCTTTTGCGCATGCGCCGATTTTCCCCAAAAACAATAGAGCTTTTCATATCTGCATACCAAACATCCTCCCAAAATTTGGTTTCAATCCGTTCATCCGTTTGACCTGTATCGTGCTCATTGCGTATATTAATAAAATATCTTCGGGGGGTTCTGCCCCTACTTTATAACCGACAAAATGTTCTGGCATTTTCAATTCTGGATTATATAAATGCTGAACTCAAAGATTATAAAAGTTTCAAGTTGCCTAAAACATGTTTTTTTGGGATATTTTTTTGCAGATGTCATATGCTGCGCAGGCGCGAAATAACCGCAAATGCTCAGGCAGACTCACCATTCCAGATTCACCCATTGTTAAATTACTGTTTTTTCATTATTTCAACCTGCCTAAAATACATACCCTAAATTGTGTCATCAGCTCTCCGGCTAAAACATCCTGCACGACCATTTCATGGTTTCTTTAGAAAAAAATGTTTTTTTTTCTCAACATTAATTTGAAAAAAGTACAAAAAAATGACTTTTTACGGTTTTTTACCGTTTATTTACAAATATTGATGGCGAGCCTAACGTTTCCGCGTTTTTTTACAGCTTAGTGTCCCCTGAATAGCCCTGTAAATTTTTTAATTGATCTGTCGAACCGTTTTTTGGATCAATTAATTAAAATCTTTAGAAACAAGTAAAGGAACGAAAATATATTAGTATTCCTAAACATTATGTAATCATCAACAAAATGACAAAAACAATTAATTTAAGGTAAATAAAATTATAGTACGTAAAGGACGAATCGTCTCAAAAATGTGTCAGTATTGTTTTCTGAATTTTTTTACAAATTCTGTAAAAAAAATGACTAAAAAAATTTCCAAAAAAAAATCTATTTTTTTTTTCAAAATTTGTAAAAAATTTCAATTAACAAAACTGACTCATTTTTGAGATGATTCGGCTTTTACGTACCATAATTTTATTTATATTGTTTTTGTCATTTTGTTGATGATTTCATAATGTTTAGGAATAATACATTTTTGTTCCTTTAATTGTTTCTTAAGATTTTGATCAATTGGTCCGAAAAAACGGTTTGACAGATGAATTCGAAAATTTACAGGGCTATTCAGGGGACATTAAGCTGTAAAAAAAACGCGGAAACATTAGGCTCCCCATCAATATTTGTAAATAAGCGATAGATTTACCTAAAAACCTTAAAAAATCATTTTTTTGTTCTTTTTTCTAATTAAAAAAAAAATTTTTGTCGAGAAACCATGACATGGTCGTGCAGGACAATTATTGAAGTTTTTAAAACTGCCCATCAATTTACTGTGCGGTCATTGGTTGCGGGGAAATCGATGATCAAAAACAAAAAAATATTTTTCATTCAGTCAGATATCTCAGCAAAATAGAAACAAAATTAACGCTGAATAAACAAGCTAACTAACCAATGAATTGGTTTAATTAAAAAAAATTTCCCAAGCTTGTGAACCCAGAAAAAAAATATAAAAAATTTGGAAATTTTTTGTCTTGCGCAATTTCTTATGATTGCGCTGTACCTAATCGTAGCTTAGAAAAAATGTTTGCTAAAAGATCTCAAAACTAGAAGCTTCATGCTTCAAAATGGTTTTTTGTTCATCTCGATACGACCATTTTTACCAAAGATACAGCTCATCAAAAAATACCCAAAAAGTTATAAAAAAATTCTGTTTCTTTGTTTGGATAAATATATATGCATATACAAAATTTTAGTTGTGATAACTAAGAATTAAATAATGAACTCTATAAACTTCCTCTGCAGATTATAATCTCGATATCGATATTGGACTTTCAGTTTATTAATGAAAATTAAGTTGAAAGTATAAATTATTACTAGCCGCCACTCGCGACTTCGCAAGCGATTGAAATGAAATGTATTTGGTATAGTACAGTGTAGTGCAGTTAGCTCAGTGTAAACACTAAAAGTGTACATTATGTATATAATCAATGGTTACACTTTTGTATAACGAACTCAGTAGTGTCAGCACTTTTTAAACTAAAGCACCATACCAAACCAATTTAATGTTTTAGAGATTTTTCCCCGGACATGTTATTTTGCTAATATTATATCATTTTTAAAACTTATATGTTTTTTTAGACGTATTTAAAACTTGGAGACGTTTCGGTTCTCGAACTAAGCTTCGCATCCTATTGTTAAACTTTTGGTTTCATTTATTTGCATTCTTGTCTCGCGACGCCCACCGACACCGTATTGTAAATTTTCACAATTTAAGCAGATCTATCTCTTGACACGCAGTATAATATACTGTTTTTCTTTTAACATATTTTTAAATAACCTTAATAAATTTTCGTTCGAACTTAAAATTCCCTCTCCCATCGAACATGTATATCTTTATTTTCTTAGAATAGTATTTTTTCTCAAGTTCCACGGTTTCAACTTTCAGGGATATTGCAGCGTAACTTTAATTAAGATATCCACATTCCCTTTAGATACCCTAGGAATTAAATTTAGAAAAATCCTTTCTTAGTTACACTTACGTTACAATGAAAGCTACTGTACACATATTTAAAAGTTTTTGGTTTCAGTAGTTTGAAAAAAATCCTATGGTCACTTTTGATCCTCTTTGGGGTTGAATTAAAAAAAAACCTAGAATATTGCGTCACTTATTTTTAATAAGGAGTTGAAATGTTGAATTCTAAAATTCTCGTTTTAACGATTTGTGAGATATGGTCATTTCTTAATGGGTGCTTACGTCACAAAACTTGAAGTTGATAGGCTTTATAGTTACTGCGATTTTGTGATGAATGAGTGAGTCAGTCAGTCAGCGATTACTTTGTCGTTGCTAATAGGCGTTTACTGACAGCCTTCATTAAAATATATCAATATAAGAATTGACAGGAAAGTCTCATTAATAGAGGAATAACTAAAAGTATATTTTTATTTACTTATGATTTGAACATAGTACTTTATTTTAGAAAAAAACCTTTAGTGTTAACCCCGTCCATTAAAGACAGAAAACAAACATGAAGATAGGGATAATAAGCAAGTAAAAAACTATATATTAAGATATAAGCTTTATAAAAAGCAATAAAGTGTTTGTGTATACGTATTTACGATTGGTTAGTTATTTTAACCCAGTTATTAGAGTGCCAACGAAACTGATAGCCAGGTTGCGTTAACAGGAGAACTTATGTGATCCAACTGTCGGATAAGAAGAAGATTAATAAATACATTAGTTCGGATTACAAGCTGAATTTAACGCTTGTCAAACATGCGATTATCATTGTCTGATCTCTGTACCCGTTACCATTCATGGCACACCATTTTCAGAGGTCATTATTATTGTCTTCATGAACACAATATTTCTTCCAAACGGTTACATCGTGGTTTTAGATCCAACCAGATGAACTATTTTTTATAGGTCAACTGACAAAAATAAAAATTGAATATAATTTACCAGAAAGATGTTCTCAAGCTTTTCAGTAATGTGCTTCCCTAGCCATTCCAAAACTTGTCTTGCGCCCACCTAAAAAAACTGTCTCTATGTGTGGGCAATTAAAGTTGATGTTCCTTTAGAATTAATATAATAGTAAGTATATAAAGAAATGACCACTAAATGAGTTGGTAATTTCTGCAGACATTTTGATGAACTGATGACACGTGGAGAATTTTTGAATTGTGCGAGCACAAGACTACTTCTTATACTGAAATTTAATTTTTGCTTTGGTTCACTTGGAACGTAACGCCCGCGCTATATTTTAACCCATTGTGTTTATGATTTACTTTACAGATTGTAGTCATGAAATAAAGATCTATATTACGGTTCTCCAAGCTACTGTTCTGCAAGAATCTATATTTGTGATTTCATTTTTCCGAGATATTTTTTGGGTACTTTATATAATACATAGAGAAAATAAATTTTTGTCTACATCCTTATAATGACAATACGATTCCATTACAACTAGACCGGTTTTGTTGAAACTTGACATCATCAACTAGTAACATACAGTGTAACCTCTTTATAACGTCCTTCGTTATAACGAAAAACTCCCTATAACGTAGAAATTTTTACAATGTTGTTGGTTTACTTTAAAAACCATACTTTAATACCATCTTTACAGCGAAACAGTCATTTTCTATTACGAAGAAATATGTTCATAATTAGGCATCAGAAAATATTTACAGACGTAAATGAACCATAACCAGTTACTATTCAACAAACACTTGCCGCCAAACTTATCGAAAAATTCCTATTGTTTAATGAAGATGATTCCACCGCATCCCAAGTCACCCAGTGGCAAAGTTTGAAAATCAATGTACATATTTTTAACGACACTTAGAAATCAATAACATAGTTTAATTTACATAATTTGAGAAAAAATGATAGCTGAAAAATCGGTAGATAACAATATGACAACAAATGAAAAGTTTTTAACATTGGAATAAAACAACAATAATTTAAAACTTTTTATATATAAATCTTCTAGATTCTCCGAAGATGGCATAAAGTTTGCCGAAACGTCAGACAATAAAATGCAATAAAAAAACATTCAGTATTTCCTTAGTTCATTGATCCTATGCCACCAGGTTTTATCCTTTAATCTTCTAATATTCAAACAGGATCATCATCACTCTAAATTATTAGAGTTATTTTTCACAATTGGAATAAAACATCTTTAGCCCTAAGCTTTTATTTACATTCCGATAAAATGTACAAATTACGAGATTATCGGACCGAATTATAAATTTTCAAAATTTTTGTGTCACTTTGAATTTTTTAGATTAACTACAAAAAATTTTCGATTTTGTTTGTATTTTCACTATAGAGTTTGTTATATATCAGTAAAATAGAAAACCTATATTGTAAAGCACCTAAGTGAAAATATTGAACGAAGCTGGAACACATTCAACTGTTTTTTTTTTAATTCTTTGTTAGTAAACGTTTGCATAATAATGTACCGAAAATCAGTAGGTATTATAAAGTCTGCTGGGCTTATAATGTTTATTCAGAGACGATTATTTCGTTAAACTCAGTGACAGAAAAAAATAAGCCGCATGTAGGTGTTTCTAGGCCGTAAAGTTTTTAATTAAAACTCTAACACACACTCATTCACACACACACATATACACATTTGTATACACACAATTACAGCAAACACACTAAACTACACTATTTATAATTCCATGTCATAAACTAATTATCATGAAACAAACACACACACACATACATAGTCACGTGACCGCAACATACACACAAGGATGTATATGTATACACAATGTGTATAATTATTATTGTTTGAGCAACCTTCGTAATTTGGAATGTGTGAACAATTCATATCGCCAGCACCTAACGTGCCCGTTTCTGCCGCTCGCGCTGTGTGATAGTCGGCATGCTATTGTTCGTTCAGAAATACTAACCAAACCGGCAAATGTTTTAGTTATTTAAAAAAAAAGTTTGATATTTTCAATTTTTAAAGTCGCTTCAACATTTTCAAATTATCCTAGTCATAAATAAAACTGACACGGCATTCTTGTGTTCCATCTGCACGGAATAAGGCATTTACAGAATCATTGTCTGTCTGTTTTACACTGCAATAATTTGAAATCGATTTTGAATACAATATTGAGTTCAAAAGTAAATTTTTGACCTAAATTAGTACCATTTCCAAATGTAGGGTTGGAATGATAAAATAACATATTATTATATGACGTAAATATGCCTGATGAAAAACTTTACATATAAATTATTATCAATTCGGCCAATTGTGTGTATAAAGTAACGAAATTCTATTTGTTTTTCAAAAAATCAATTTAAATCTATTTGTACGCAAATTATTAATTCTTACCTTGACTACGCATACCTTGATGAATGACAATACGTAGAAGTCATTGACCTTGCTCTACGATAAAAGAAGAAAATCCAGCCAATTGGGCGACGGGACCATTCCAACTTCAAAATGTTGTCATTTGATATAGTATAATAAAGAAAATAAAATGTCTGATATCGCGTGAGGTGACGCGGGTAATGACTAGTATTCAATATGACATTTGCTATTCGTTGCCATGTTTACGTCATGTAAAAATTAATTAAAGCATGCTTAAAAAAACAACTGATTTTTTTTATTTTCAAAATATTTCCAAGAACTATAAAGTTTAGAAAAAAAAAATAACGAAACTTTCTTGAAAAAATAAACGGACTAATAATCCGTTCTGAAAGGTATACGATTATTATATAAAAAACAACGTTATAGCACATATCTGTTCTGTGCATGCGCCGATTTTCTCCAAAAACAACAGGGTTTTTTTTATATTTACATACTAAACATTCTCTCAAAATTTTATTTCAATCCGCTTATACGTTTGACCTGTATCATGTTCACAGATTAACAGGCTAACAGATCAACCGACAAACAGACACACAGAGTCTTTCCAAAATATGTTTTTTGAATTCGGGGAACCTCAAAACAAAAAATATTGTAAAATTTTGAAGTGAATTTTGACCTAAACTATTACAATTACCCACTTTTGGGTTGGAGTGGTGAAACATTTTTCTTATAATTATACACTCCACGCAGCAATGTATCTGAAATTTTAATTTCAAAATTAACCATAGCAAACGATAGTTACGATTATTTTCGAAATAATTCTTTGATTTCTTCTTTATAGTTTGATCATTCGACGTGAGTCTCTGATTAAAAAATGAATTTTGTATTAATGGCGATAAATATATTATTTCATTATGACAACATAAAGTGAATGCCGTTGTATCGCGGAAAGTAACTTCAGATGGGAAATGTTTTGCTTTAGGTACAAAGTCTGCACTGTAAAATTCATCAAACCACAATGATAACTATCAAATTGCAGTGAAATTACATTAAATTAACATTTAAATGTATCTTTCATAACAACAGTAGAATTCGCATTATCTATTACTATAACGCGGTTTTTTGATATTTTGATTTCGACGCAAAAATTGTCGATTCTTATACTAACTTGAGTTATCAAAATGACGAATTTGCATACCTAAATTATAGCCCAGTGCATTTAGGAATTGACCCAAAAATGTTAGATACATTTTTTTTTGTTGCTCATTCGCAAGGGTCTTCAATGGAGACCTTAACCCTGAATTTGGGCATTCTCCAAATTGCCCCGTCCACCGTTATCTTGGATTTTGTTTTTTTTCTTCAATTGCTCATATCTCGCGTTCTAATAATTCCACAGCAATCGTTCTGGGGTCGTTGGAGTCGTTAGGATTTACTCTTTAATTGAATGTCTATCAAGTAAAACTCTCCAATGTACCTACTGGAAAAAAGTTATTAGCGTCCAAAGTTTAAGTTCTTTGCCAAAAGTTTTTGCGCCCGGTTTTTCTGCGCGCATCTCTTTCCAGTGCATCTGACACCCCCACCGACAGTTTACTATTTAAAATAGACTCAATTTCCAGTATTTAAAAAAAAAATTCATCCCGATCGCTTGATCCCTCGCCCACGAATCCACGCTCGAAGTTGCGCTATTCATTTTGTGCTATTTTGAAGCCTCTAATACTCGCACTTCGCGCTGCATTTCTCGCCTTTGTAACTAATATAATGCAAATTAATTAAGACCAACGACATTTTCGTTAAATCTGTGCTAAGAAAACGCGGTTTACATTAATTTTTTACTTAAATTTATAACTTTTCAAGTAAATAAAATTGTCGACCAATTTTTCTCAGACCAAACGATATATTGACAAAAAATGATAAAATTACAAATCAATATGACACAAGATGACGTTTCGATCCGGATTTTGATCTTCTTCAGAAATATCTAAAAAATATAAAAATTAATTAGTATTAAATAATAGATTTCATGCATGAAATCTATTATTTAATACTAATTAATTTTTATATTTTCATCTTGTGTTATATTGATTTGTTATTTTATTATTTTTTATCAATATATCGTTTGGTCTGAGAAAAATTGGTCGACAATTTTATTTACTTGAAGAGTTCTATTCAGACTTAATCAAAGATTTAAATTTATAACTCAGATCAATGGTAGAGTGTGTGAGTCGGACGAACATGTAAATATTTTGAGCCGAAACGGGATTACCCCCCCCCCCATTTTCAAAAATGCGAAACACGGTGGTGATATTAAAATTTCAATGTAGGGTTGAGCAACCCTCCAAAACGGCCAAAAACCACCCTCAAACGGGATTAAACACGCATTACGTTATTCCCTTTCAGAAAAAAATGTTTTTCCCCTGTTTTTGAAGATGCTGAGCATGGTGCTGGTGTTGAAAATTGCCGTAGATTCTCACCAACCCCTTCACCTTTCATCCCCAAAACGGGTGATTTTTTTTCATATCATCAGCAAAATTAGGTTATCTCCCCGTTTCAGAGGATTCTGAGATTTGGCCGGCGGAGGGGTTGGTGAAAGTCGAATGCAATTTTAAACAACTCCACCGTGCTCATCATTCTCAAAAACAGGGAAAAAACATTTTTTTTCGGCAAGGGAGTAACGTAATGCGCGTTTAACCCCGTTCGGGGGTGGTTTTTGGCCGTTTTGGGGTGTTGCGCAACCCCAAAGAGAAATTTTAATATCACCACCGTGTTCCGCATCCTCAAAAATGAGGGGGGGGGGGGGGTAATCTCGTTCCGGCTCAAAATATTTACATGTTCGTCTGACTCACACACACCACTATTGATCTGAGTTATAAATTTAAATAAAAATTTATGTAAAAGGCGTTTTCTTAGCACAGATTTAACGAATATGTCATTGGTCTTAATTAATTTGCATTATATTAGTTACAAAAGCGAGAAATGCAGCACGAAGCGCGAGTATTATTATATTATACTATATCAATATTACACCCGAACTTCCACCATATTCAACCGCACTTCCACCATCTACTGCAGTACTAATGTACAATTTATTTTACTGGTAAACTGAAATTTGAAAAAAAAACGTATTATCACTTAGCAATGAGACTGTTTTAGGTGGTTAGGTGGTAAATACCACCTAAAACAGTCTTGCTAAGTGATAATACGTTTTTTTTTTCAAATTTCAGTTTACCAGTAAAATAAATTGTACATTAGTACTGCAGTAGATGGTGGAAGTGCGGTTGAATATGGTGGAAGTTCGGGTGTAATATTTATATAGTATAATATTCAAAAAAGTAATTTTTAATTGAAATTTGTATATACTAGCGGAAATGAAAAATCCCTATCAAACGGTATCTATTGAAAAGTCCCAGTATACACGTTCGATTTGAGATTCATAAAAGGCGATATTTTCTAATTATTTTTTATCTTTTTAAGAAAAATGTGAAAATTCATTAAACTTGTACCAACTTAAATGAAACTGTCTTAGCTGTATCGAAAATAGCATAAATTTTGTGCGAATATGGAGGGAAAGGATTTTACATACGATTATGACCAAAAATGTGACTTATCTTATCATCCAAATTTCGAGTATCGGAGTATGAAAGTATCAAAGTACTGAGTCGTATGGTATATCCCAACTGTGTTGTCTGATTAATTTTAATTTACAATTTTTATCATAATTTAAAATCAGCTCAATAGTCACAGATGTTAGGGAACAAGATTTAATTGAGTTGCTACTCGCTATGTAAGAAATACAAAATAGAAAGAAAAATAGAAAAGAAAAAATTCTCAGTGCAACAAATGATTTTGTTATTGGCACTTAAATATGAATTTTGTTTGCGGCTAAGATTTTAAACAGCTGCCTCTGTAAAATAGATTATACTAAAAGTAGAGTAAATAGCAAAAAATATTTTTAGCAACATTATACGTGCTTTTGTATTGAAAACCGTAAGTTTTTTTTTGCGTCGTTTACTAAAAAAGCACTTCAGTTGATCTTTAGCAGAACCAAAAAGATACGTCCTGTTATTGAAAGTATTTAAGCTTTTCCAGACGATAAATATTTTCATATCTTCTACAATGAAGTTTTCTTTCTCCCAAAGATTTTTTTTTTTCAAAAATGTAACTAATTTTTCTGGATGATTATTCAATCAACGTTCATTCTTAATTTATTGTTTTTTTTTTTTGAGAATAAAGAAAGATCAAATACTTTCAAGTGTAATGATACAACTGGTGAAAATAAAATATTTCACATAACAATAGTTGAAAGTACTCGCATGACAAACAACTAAACAGAAAACTGAAACACGTAACGAACGTGTTAAATAGGTTTGTAAAGTGGCGACGACCACACCGGTTATTATTTCATATATTGCCCCGTGCGGTATGTCCATACTCACATTACACACATTAATGTGTGTGTGCGTTTGTGTGTGCCAGTGTGGAAACACTATTTGTCCGCCCTACTATTTCGCCATATACTCGTATAGTAGGAGAGCCGACCGTGTGAAACCCCCGGTAAAACATAACGAGATGATTGGCATATCAAATGAAAGGTCATTAGTAACCTAACATGAAAAATATTGGTTAGCTAACCCCACCCTCGCGTGCTCCCTTGACGATCCCTTTGAAAATCATTTTTTTTTCATAGTAACTACACTACCTGGCAGCGAGTTGGAACTGCATCAAATCTTTCACTGATTATTGAGATACATTAATGAGGAAAAAATAATTGAAATTTTCCAACATCTTTAAAAATATAGATAAAATTAAGAAAGTTATAATCAATTAAAAATTGAACAGCCATCGAAAAAGACGTGACATCATTTGTCTGTACTCTACGTACGAACATAAGAAGGCTAAGTAGGTATATAGATTATACGTATATTACTTATCAAAGTAAATTCAATAAATGTACCCATGCAAAAACTTTTACATGTATGAAGATACATGTAAAAGTTTTTGCACGGGTTATTGTTTTAAAAAATCAATGTTTTGACACAGACCTAAACAATAATTTTATGCCTCTTGAATTAGTTTCCATTTATAGTTATTTTTCTTTTGCTTTAGCTTGATTTATCATTACCATGGTTACCCCGTAAGAGCTGTTAGAATTAATTTTAAAAAAATTAACCTCATTTGATACATTTAAATTTTCACTATTTTTTCTGATCTGATCTATGTAATATTTATTATTCGTTCCAGACCGGATCTGATCAGGCAACCCGTTCGCAAAATATCGTCATTTTAGTGCACGAAGTTTTGAAAAATTGAATGCCATTTTATTAAAAACCACTGCAACTAGGAGCCTAATTTTCTTTTTAGAGCAAAGGTACTAAAGACCCCTTCTTTACACCTGAAACTGGACGCGGTGGGTTAATTAGAAGGAGAGGGGAAAACCTTTTTTTCGTAAATCTCCCATTAACTATGGTTCTAGTTGACGTATTGACCTGAACCGGACGCCATTTTTTTTTGTTTTTTTATCTACTTTTATGCGACAAGTGAAAAAAAAATTATCTCAAACTTAACTGCTGGTGGGCGAAATAAAGTATTGTTACATAAACTGTCTCTCTCTTATGTTGTGTTGTAAAAATTACTTTTCCTTAGCAACGCAGCAATATTCACTTGAATTTTGCTGCGTAGCTAGAAAATAAATATCAGCACAATTTTGGTATGCTTTTCCTACTAATAAAAATAATTTTTATACTTAATAATTTGTAGTTTACAGTGAATCCAAAATAAATATTATCGGTTAGCAGCGAAATAATTGGCGTCAGCGTCGCCAACTGATGTTACAAGGTGGTTGAAACGAACTGTATGTTGTTGAATACTATTTGTATAGCGTCGATTGGCGACGCTTCCATCAACTTTTTCGCTCTCAACCCAATTTATTTGATGTTGATACACTGTCGACTACAGTTTGACGTAGTTTCAACTTGCTGCTGGATAGGCGTCGTTATTGTTAAAAAATTGAACTTTAAAGGGGTGACTCAAGAACTCGCAAGGTGGGGTACTAACGACATTTCATTTGATACGCCACCCATTTCGATATGTTTTACCAGAAGGTTTTACACGGTCAGCTCCGGGACGAAAGTACCGTTTTGCCTGTACGGTTATAGTATCTTCGGACTAATTTCAACCACCAACATGAAAGGACGTTTAGCGTAAAATACTGCTTATATTACTCTTAAAAAATATATATGTATAAAAATTACATCTCATTAGTGTAAACTATGAGAACAATCACAAGAAGAAAAACATGTTAGTGCATCCAATGACACATAATAATATGTGTGCAGAAGATAAAAGGTTGGAATTAAAATTTTTCGAAATTGAATTGATCATGCCTTAATGTAAAGTTCAAACATTTAAATATTTTCAGAAATTAACTATTTTTTTCCTCGACAAAAAAAATTAACAGATAAAAGATACCGTAGCCTAAATAACTTTTTGTATAAACAAACTACGAATATTTCCAGAACTACAGTAATTTGACCTTGATATCAAATTATTTTTTATTTAAACTTCCCTCTGTGACAAAAAATGGTGACTATCCTGATATTATTTAAAATAAGTGTATAAACAGAATCGAATCAAAATCAATAGGTATTTAATTTCTTTGTGAGAATACGAATGGTAAGCTTAACGTTTCGATTATATTTTCAAAATGGTGCTTCAGGGCAAACGTTTTAAATTGTCATTTTTAGGCAAATAGCATTTAAAAGCGTGACATTAAACGTTTAAAATTAGGAAAACACGGGGAAATCGAAAATGGTAAGATATAAAAATATGTGTATACTCTATAGGTCTACTTGTTGGTATGGTATTCTAGTAAACCCAAGTTTAGTTACACGAATATGTTTCGAATAAAGTTCAGAATCGGTCCTCTTTACTCTGAACTTACTACATATGACCACACTGACCACGACCATTGGCTGTCAGTTGAGTTTTAAGTTAGGTTTTTGTTCCTCTTTTTACTAAAGAGCTTGTTAACGGAACCAAAATTTTAATTACACACGCTGTTAGATCAAAGAATCTTTGTACACTGACAGTCCTAGAGAGCTACATTATGCTAGCTATAAAATGATCACATAACGCAATACACAAAAAAAAACTGATTTTTTTTTGTTATTTATTACGCACTATATTACAAAACTAGGTATTTCACGCGCTCGCGTGAACATATTATTTGCTTAATAAACGTCTATTTTTTGTACAGCTCCGTTCGTGTGAAATGTATAAACTTCTTAGAAATTTTCTGTGTTTTTGTTAGGTTTGAGCGATGTCGGGAAAAATTAACATATAAGTTTGGGTCCGATATCAAGTTTCATCAAAATGTGTTTTCGTGTGACTACGATACAAAAAAATTTCTAGAATCGTGTTTTCTCACTTAGATATATCTAAAAATCCTGCGAGAAATCAAAGTTACAGACCGATGTCCCGATGTAATTTTATTTACATCTATTTATCGATCATAATGAGGTCACCGAGGTCGTTTTTCCACCAAAAACTTAACGCCAGCGATGCCGCAACGATATTCAAAAGAGCGCAACTTAGCAATAAAAGGATTACGAATTTCACGTCATGGTGGAAATTTAGGGCTCATTAGGGTATCAACATTCTCCAAACCTGAAACCTTTGATGCGCTAACGATAACCTAAAGGATAGTTGGCTCAATGTTATTTAGCATTTTCAGAGACGTCTCTACCAGAACACATTCCAGGCGCGGTCGCAGCCTGAAATTTTGGAGGGGGTCACTGACTACACTAATAAATAAAATATTTTTAACAAAAAAATTGAACCGACTTCACACTAAAAAGTAAAAAATAATTGCGTATTGAAATGTTTTGGAGTCGGTGTCAGCCAAAATGAAATCTATTCCGAGAACTACACCAACTCCAAAACATTTCAATATGCAATTATTTTTTACTTTTTAGTGTGAAGTCGGTTCAATTTTTTTGTTAAAAATATTTTATTTTTCTCTTTTTAGTGTTAATCTAACACTAAAAATCGGTGAACATACGAGCCCCGTCCCGTTTCAATTGGCCCACTTACTGAAATTTCAATTTCTTTAAGATTTATTCAAAAAAGTGTTAAACTAACTGCCACTTTACATTTTTTTCTTGTAAATATTCATATTAAAAGCTGTTTTCATAACATTAAGTAAAATGTATTCAAATATATTTAATTTTTA
The DNA here is from genome assembly GCA_963575645.1 of Xanthostigma xanthostigma. Lineage (NCBI taxonomy): Eukaryota > Metazoa > Arthropoda > Insecta > Raphidioptera > Raphidiidae > Xanthostigma > Xanthostigma xanthostigma. Next base: position 28,167,573 of record OY754471.1, read on the forward strand.
TCATAAAAACGAAATGGGTGTAAATAATGCGTTTTATGCGTCAACATAACAAATATTAGACTATGTAAGAAGTTAAGTGATATTAGAGGTGGCTATGTAAAAACACGATAAAACAATTGTTATTTATTGATAGTAATTTGTCAAAAGTGTCAAAAAGTAATAGTATAATATTTTTTTAACTTAAAAATGGGTAGAGGCGCAGTTATTGACCAAAAACTTAGAGTAATCATTATTAACTTGTGGAAAACCGGAAAATCAAATTCCGAAATCGGGAAATTGTTAAATTTATCAAAATATAGTGTTAGAAATATTGTGAGACTGTACAAAACAAATGGTTCAATCGCCTCAAAGCCCCGGTACGTGAAGAAAACCAAACTAACAGACGGTGATAAACGGGCATTGAAAAGAATAATTAAGGAAAACAGACGTGCTAACTACGGACAATTGAGCGTACTTTGGAGCAATACTGTGGGAAGACGTATTTCGAGATCTACATGTCATAGGGAAGCAAAGAAGTTAGGATTTGGAACGTACAAGGTATTACTCATATTTTTAATCCGCTGTCTTAAATTTAAATTTGCAAAAAACTAACATACGTAATTTGTTTAGGCTAAGGAAAAGCCATTGTTGACACAGAAACAAAAGAAAAACAGATTGCAATGGGCAAAAGAACACAAAAATTGGAATTTTGAACAGTGGAACAGCATACATTGGAGTGATGAGTCTCGGTTTGAAGTTTGTGTAGGTGACAGTCGGAGCAGAGTTATTCGTCAAAAAAATGAAGCATACCATCCCGACTGTTTAAAAAGGAAAGTGAAATTTCCAGCATCTGTTATGGTATGGGGCTCAATGTCTGCAAGAGGTGTAGGAAAACTGCACTTTATTGATGGCATTGTTAATACAGACAAATATTTAAACATATTAGAAGAGTCTCTGCTGCCAACAATGGAAGAAGTTTTGGTCTCTGGAGAGAATTTTATTTTTCAGCAAGACGGAGCTGCCTGCCATACATCAAAAAAAGCTAAAAAATGGTTCTCAGAGAACACTATTCCACTCTTAGAGTGGGTTTCCAGTAGCCCTGACTTGTCCCCAATTGAAACACTTTGGCATGAAATGAAAAAACGCTTACGTGTTACTCCCGCTAGATCGGTCTCAGATCTAAGACAAAAACTCAAAGAAATATGGGATAACTTTACTCCACAAGACTGCCAGAATTTAGTTAATACTATGCCTCGAAGAATAATGGCCGTTATAACCAATAAAGGTGATGTTACCCAATGGTAACTTTTGAAATACGTTTCGAGTTTTAGTTTGTCTGAATGCATATTTTATTCGGTTTTCTATTTAATTTTTTATCTTAGTAAGAATATATTATCTAGTAGGCTTAGGTTGTGTAAAAAGTCTGTAAAATATTTGGTACAAAATAAAAAATACCTATATTACGCTAGTGTTTCGATTTCTGTTAATTGAGGACTAATAATTGAGTTTTTTGTAAGTGGGCCAACTGAAGTGGGACGGGGCTCGTACATAAAAAACATTATGCGTTTCTTTGAAATTTGAGAGTTTCCCTCGATTTCTCCGGATTCCACCATCAGATCCTGACTTGGTTCCGATGGGACCACCTCTGAGGTGCACTCTTTCGAATAAAAAAAAATTTGATTATCGGTCCATAATTGACGGAGAAACCGGTGAACATACATAAAAAAAAATATATATTATAGCACGGCAGTGGAAGAATTTCTGGAAACGTAGGTCCATTCCCACCTGTGAATAAATAAAAGAAAAAAGACGGACAGATTTCTCAAAACGGTGGATTGTTTGGGCTGTACCGGTGTTATTTTGGGCCCATAGTGATCAGAGAGGGTACAGCTCCACTTCTTCTACTGTTCTGAGAAACTTGTGCAGAAATGTAACAAAGAAAAGAATATGCAGTTGGTCGATAACAATTATATTTCATAATCACTTCAAAAACGTGTCGGTGATAAGGTACAAAGAAATCTGATTTACAAGTACATTCTTAATATTAACAATATCATTTGATCATGATTGACAATTAGGAACTGGGGGTAGAACCCTGACGAGGTGATCACTTAATTATCTAGGGAAGTACATTTAACAAGGTTGTTTAAATTAAAAAAAAAAAAATAATAAAACGTGAAAGAGGAAAAGTAAACTAGGCGTGAGCGTCATACCTTTTTCTGAAGAGTACTTACTTACACTTGAACAATACTTATTCTAGGAATACTTTACATAATTCGTGAGTGACTACGGGTATTTAGGCGCTTCATGGTAGTACACTGAAGTCTAAATTCGGTTTGGAGAAGAAGCTTGAAGATGATTCTGTGGTTTATTCCATGAGCGTCCTTTTCATGCGACCACACCGAATCCCGGAAAACAACTTAATGTTTGTTATTTTTCCGTAACTAATAAATATTGATTTTAATTATTTCAAACCTAACAACTATTGTTTGTCACTTTTTCACTTTTGAAAATCACAGATACCGCGTATTTAGAGTCAGACGACTGGATCACACGATAGACACACTTATGTTTATAAGTCCAAGCCACGCGATCCAAATCGTACCGCGCATGCAAATACCCGCGAATTTAGTGATTTGATTTCCTTATTTATTTATCTTATTATAATAATTTTTATGCTAATATTAAAAAATTGTCGCGGTGCTATGGCACCACGTGACAATATATACAGACGAACATAGAACCTCCTCCTTTTTGTTGAACTCGGTTAAAAATAGGTATCTGGAATAAAATAAACATTGTTGCACAAGACACAATTTTATTTTATACATTACCTATAAAACAAATGGAAGTCGTCTTTTTGTATTTGCGAATCGGGTGATAATATTTGAAACGTCTGGTACTATTTCCGGGTGAATGTTTAGAAGAGCTAAACCTATTAATCGCCTAAGCGTAAAAAAGGATCGCTCTGTTGTCGCACCACTTATGGGAAGAGTTGCCAGAATTTTAAGAAATGTCTTTATATTTGGGTATAAATCGTCATCACAAACTTCGATGGTAGAAACTACACACTTAGAAAGTTTCGTATCAGCATTTTCTGTGACCTCCCGTTTCCACTTTGTAATCCATAGCTGATACTCTGTAACGACAGTATTTGTATTTGTTAGGGGATAGCTAAAAATTTCCTTTTATTATTTGGCAAATTTTTGAGATTTTTCAATTTGACCTTAGATTTTGGGGGGGGGTCATGTCCCAGGTGATCCCCCCCCTTCGGACCGCGCCTGACACATTCCGTGGAAAAGACACAGCATGACGGTAGCGTTGCACAGATAGACTTAGAGATTACTCCCGGGAATTAACGGTACTGAATTTCCCAGGAATTCCCGGAAAATTTCATCGTATTCAGTACCGGGAAAGGAAGTCCATTTCTCGGGAATTCCGGTACTACAAAAAATGATACTAATTTAAATGTTTTAACTATTTTTTCAAGCTGTAAATGCTGTAATCATTGCCAGTGATTTGAAAATTGAAACATAAAGTTATATTGAAGAAAATAACACCCATGTGACCTTACCTCAATTTCTTTCTGCCTTTTCTTTCTTTTATTTTAACTTCTTTATTTCTATTCACTTAGATAAATTTTGGTACTTAAGTTACGACTACGAGTTCAGAATTTCTGTGAATTTTTCAAAACCGGACTGAATAGGTACAATTTACTAAATTTGAATTTGAGGTTCCTTTTTCATGACAAGAATGATTATTTTTTGTTAAAGTTGAGTTAGGATTAGGCTTAATACTTAATTTGTTGATTATCAAAGATTATTATTGAGACTGATAGTAATATGTAATTACGGAGAGTAATTCAGTGATTTTTATTGTGATTAAACGTCTTCAAGACTATTTTCAACACTTTATTTCACGCACAACAAGCATTTAACACATTTTTTCTCTAGTACCGAAAGTATCAAATTTCTCGGTATTGGATCTTCACCAGTACCGGGAAATACAAATTCAATTTCAGTACCGGTACTGCAAACCATTGCACTGTATTACCGTTGGTAAGACTCTGAGTTTGGAAAATCAGAGTAATTTCAAATCACTATCACACTAATATTATAAAGAAACGTTGTGTGTTTGTATAAAAAAGCTATTCACTGTTTCTCGAGGACGATAGGCTATTATATAACGCTACGATAAATGGGGTCTGAACAGCAGTGATAATGCAAAGCATGTCGCGTATCCTGCTGATTTAAATTGGTACACGTTGGCTAAACTAAAAGGGGTAATAGTAAAGTGATATACGAGATATTATTTTGTTGGTTTTAATTATATCGCTACTGAATCAAATTATACCCGTGTGAACCCGGCCCAAAAATTCAGTTTGTTTTATAGAAATATTGACTTATTTAAGGGTCGAATTTAGTTCGAGTGTACTATATAATACAGTACAGTGCGTGATGTACCAATATTAACCTGGCAAAATATGCTTGCCTATCTAGCAAAAGAACTATATGATACAACAAGGAATGAATGTTTGTACATAGTACATGCTGCTGTATATATCCAATTTTAGCAGAGATGGCTTTGAGGTATTTCAGTAAACAACGTCGTCAAAATAGCACTGTATTGTTATTGTTAATTATACATTTCTTACACGTTTAGTATAGGTATTGTAAATGTAACAAATATGAATAAAAGTCAAAAATTCTGAACTATTCCTAACTTGCCGCTATTGAAAATTTTCAAAAAAGTTATTGATTTCGGTCTAATTTTCGAAAATCGAGTGTTCATCAATTCTCGACGTTTTGGGGTTCTAGGAAGCTATTCTGGATGGACGCCTGTATGTGGGTAAACAAATTTTGTTGTACGATATCTTCAAAGATTGAGATCGAATTTACGGCGTTCGAAAGAGTTTACAGAAACTTAGATTTGATTATATTTTGGGCTCAATTGGACAAGTAATTTAAAAATAAGTCAAAGAAAATACAATTTTTTCACGTTTTCGTCGCATAACTCCTAATCTATTTGTTATACGGTGATCATAAAAACGTACTAAAACTTAAATTAGCACAATAAAAATAATAAAGAGTTTTTTTTGACGTGATAACGTCTTATAAATTGATGAATCACCAATCTTATAAATTGATAAAACACCGGCTGCATGCACGAAAAAGTGTAACGTTCCTAACGTAACGTTCCTAACGTTCGTAACGCGTAACGCGTAACGTTCCGCCTGACCCTGTGCGTGCTTTTCTCGAAAACGGCCCTAACGATTTGGATGAAATTTACTGAAAAGGGATTTTGGGGGGCAAAAACTTGTTTTAGCTAGGTCTCATCTCTCGAAAAAATCGTTTTCTTACAAATTTTATCATTATAAAAATCAATTTTTTGACGTATGAAAATACTTAAATATTGTAAGTAGGTTTTGGAATTTTATATACTTAAACAATAAAACAAATTATTGTTTTCTATATATTATGACAGTTAATCTTTGAGACTTAAATAAATACGGAAGAAAAAAAGTTAATAAAAAAAATTATTTTTATAGGTGGTGAGTAATTTAATAAATAAAATTAACCTAAATTTGAAGCGAAAGATGCAATATCATAGATTCGAATTATTATAATTATTATATGTAGAATTTAGGTTATGTATTACGGAATACGTTATCACGTAAAACTATCGTCCGTAAACCGATTTTACAGACAACCAATTTTTTGCCCCAAAACTCTTATATTTTATAACCTTTTGAATGCATAATAAACACAATAGTATTGATTTATTGTAGCGTGTTTAACACCTAGCAGGAAGAGTTGGCCCACAGGTCAACTGGTTTCCACATTTTTTTGTCGCATTTACTTTCTTATATTAAGTAATTTGAGCACATTTATTAGATTTTACTTCTTAATATTCCATTAGGGAATTAAAGTATAGTGAAAGGATAAAAAAATCGTATTCGAGAAAGTTATATTTTGAATGTTCTACTCTTAAAATGTAAAGTGATTTGCCGCATTACATTTGTTTGCTGTGTTTGTGAGAATTTTTTTTCATCCACAATAATTTCTACAAAAATCCGATTATTTTTTTTGTTTAAGGAAAGACTTAAGGTCTATTGACTTCATTGTGAATCGGATCTATCGTTTTGGAAATATGTGTAATTTAATTCTATTAAATTTTTCCCCATTAAATATTATTTTGAAGGATGATTTGAGAATATAAAAATTAAACATGCTTTCTGTATTGTTTTATTGTGAAAATAGTATTCAAATATTGAGAGGTCAAATAAAACTGCACATCTGCTGCTTCTTACAGATGTTCCTAAAAACTAGGTCTCCTAAGATAACGATACTGTAATATCACAACCGTAATATATCAATGAATTGGGTAACAAAAAACGTTTGCATAGAAGTAAATGAATGTCGCTTTCTTACGTTACAGTGATGCCGCCGCTATTGAGAAAACCACATACATTTACTTGTATGCCAACGTTTTGTGTTACATAATACATTCTCATATGTTACGGTTCCGCTACCATAGAGAAATCCTAATTTTATTTTTAGTAATATGCATTACTGGAAAAGAATTAATAAACACAATAAAGCCCGCTGCACACGAGGCTAGAAACGCTGCTAGATTCCATGCTAGATTTGCCTACTAGTTTTCTAGCGCTAGTTTTCTTGATTGCTGTTAAGTGCTCGCTTCACACGACATTATTTTTCAAGCTTGTTTTGTGGATAGATCTGATGCGCACGCAGCGACAGTTCAAATATAGACACAGAGCAAAACATTGTTGTCTGGCTAAAAACGCTGTTAGTAGTTCTGCTAACAGCGTTTTTAGCCTTATGTGCAGCAGTCTTAAGCCTAGATTTACTTGGGTAAAGACGCAATAAAATCACTGTACTTTGTGTGGTTAATACGTAATTTATACGCAGGTGCTAGTTTCACTCGACACATAATATTATAATCTATACTGTTGTATATTTATATTTACGTATATATAATATATTTATTTTAGCTTCGATGGAGATTTGATGGTTTTTTAGCGGCTTCAGAGTTGACACTAGAGGTTTGTAGGTAAAAATATGGCATCAGTGACGAGTGCATATACGCGCAAACAGGCATACAATGCATATTTTAGGCATTTTTTATTTAAGAGAATTTCCAAAGTATTTAATTTTGTTTATAATTAATTACCTATTAATAACTTAGTTGCAAAATTATTATTAATTTTTTTTATAACAAATAACATAATTATTATTTAATTAATAATAATAAATAGAAAGCAATGCCGGACAGTTAAAGATAATATTTTATAAGAAAGTCCGAATAGATAATCTTAAAACCCGAGCGAAGCCAAACAGAGCCACTAGTCTTACGATTTAAACAAAAATATGAATTTTATCGAACTTACATAAACAATTTACTTTTAATTAATTCAAAATAATTCACAAAAATAGAATTATACCTACTCTTGATCTGCTGTATTCTGCCACATACCTATGTTATAATTTTATAGCATTATAAATTATGAACAAATCAATCATATCATATCGCATATAATTTATGTGATTAATTGCGCATTATTTTCTGTCTTTCACGTACAGGTTTGTTTTTTTTTCGGAGTTATCTCTCATTTCTCATTACTTTGACCATAATTTTTCAGCAAAACCTAATGTATTCCATTTCACTGAAATGGAAATGATGTCTTTAAACAGCTTTTATAAAAAGTAACAGAGTTTTAATTTTCAAGCGCTCTGTTTTGTGTTTTCGGCACTGATATGGTCATTTAACAACTGTTTTACAAAAACTCGTGTTAACATTTGATTTAACATTTTTATGATACCTACACGCTGGAAAAGCTCTATATGTAGAAAAGTACCTATTTAAAAAAATATATATGTTATTTTAAACATGCTTTAAATCTTTGACAAATAGAGAAGTTTTTACATATTAAAGCAAAAATGCTAATACAAAACAAAATCACAATTAAATTAAAGTTTGACGGACTTTGCCGCCATTCCACATAACACACGACCACGCGATAGAAGGACTATAGGGAACAAAAAAAGACCACTTAAATACAAAGTTCCCTTAAACCTGGTCTGATTTTTTTATTACCAACTGTCATGACAAGGAACTCGGTTCAAAAATAATATCATAGCTACTTGCTGAAATGTATTATTTGCACCAAAATCGGATATCATATACAAATAGCACAATAACATAATATAAAATGTTACAGGGATAGTGTGTTTGTGTACACTGTTGGATATTAATGTTTCTACTTTAGAAACCTACAATTATATTTATTTCGTGAAAACAGGTCGTTTTATACGCTATTCATATATAGATTATAGACTACACAAAATATTATGATAATACATAAACAATATTTTAAAGCACATAATTTATATTTGCGTATATCTTTTTATAAAGATCTTCTTTCAAACAAAGTTTTCTTTAGATAATATTTTTTTCTCAGTAATTCTTGTCAGGTTTTTTTTTTTTTTTTTTTTTTAACTTGAGAAACGTGCTCAGCAGCTTAGGCTATATGCACTCGGATGATTATAGGTAAGTGTATATAAATCATTATTCTGTAATTATAAATAAATAAATTAATGTTTTTGTCACTATCTGATTTAGATATTGCACATTTGATTAGATTTTGTGTTTCAGGTTGGTGAGCTCCATGAACCGAAGTATCTTTGAGACGCTGGTGTCGTCATCCTTGAGGGCTTCTTCGAGTGAGTCAGGTACGTCTGCTTTGTTCCTTTCGTTTGTATATGTTGGGCATGATAAAAGTATATGTTCGACGGTAAGTTGGGTGTTGCATGCTTCGCAGATTGGAGGTGCTTCCTTTTTTAATATATACGAGTGAGTCAATTTTGTGTGGCCAATCCTCAGTCTGGTTAAAGCTGTTTCGTTTCCTCTTACACGTTGGGAGGATGTAATCATTTTTTTGGTGTCTTGCTTTATTGTTCTAAGCTTATTTGAGGTGGTGATAGACCATAAATTATTCCATTCTTCAGTTATATTTCTTCTGTAATAAGTTTTGGCATCGCCTAAGGGGGTATTCAAAATTAAAGGATGAGAATCTTGCAGCGTCGCGTTTTTGGCCTCTTCGTCTACCCTTTCATTGCCAGGAATACCAGCGTGGCCGGGGATCCAAACGAACATGATGTTATGTTGGTTATGAAGAGAGAAAATTGTATTGAGGATTTCGGTTAGGATAGGATTATGAGAGGAGGAGGGAGTATTTAGGGCGCTTATTGTGCTCCAGGAGTCAGTACAGATAAGGTATTTATTTGGAGGGCGGAAGTTGATTTCTCTTAGTGCCAGTAAAATAGCGTAGAGTTCGGCTGAGTAAATGCTAAAAGTTTTAGGAAGACTATAGCTATGGATGGAGTCCCTAATTAGGTAAGCACAGGCTACTTTGTTGTCCCTTTTAGATCCGTCAGTATAGACGGGGATGAAATCTGGATAATTATTTAATATATTTAGAAATTCTTTTTGGTAGATAATCGGGAGAGTTGAATCTTTGGCATATTTGTGCAGCTTCTCTATAATTTGTACTTTCGTTTTTGACCATGGTGGAAAGACTGGTTTGACATATAGCATGATTTTGCTTATTTCGCAGTTTTTGAAATTTTCAAAGTATGGCTTTTTAGTTCTTTTTTGTTTATTATAGAGTGCCTGATATTGCGGTGTTATAAGGTTGCTTCTGATAGGATGATTCTCTTGGCTTGCTATTTTTAAGGTGTGGTTGAGGCACAGTTGTGTTCTTCTATATTTAAGGGGAGGTTCCCCAGCTTCACTGCATAGGCTGAGAACAGGACTAGTATGGAAAGCACCGGTTGATAATTTTATTCCCTGGTGGTGGATAGGGTCTAGTTTCTTTAATATGGTGTTTGTGGCGGAATTATAAATTTGGCAGCAAAAGTCTAGCACTGAGAGAATGGTAGTTTTATATATTTTTAGCAGACAGTTTCTGTCGGCTCCCCAATTTTGTTTATTTAAGGTTTTTAATAGATTTAATCTTAAATTGCACTTTGATTTAATTTCGGCTATATGTTTTTTCCAGGAGAGTTGATGATCATATACTAATCCTAGGAATCGTTTTTCACTTTTGAATTCTAAGCCAACGTTATTTAGTTTTAGAACTGGGTTTTTAATTGGTTTAATTAGTTTGTTAAAATTTATACACGTAGTTTTTTCAGGGGTAAAGTCGAGACCATTATTGCTGGCCCATTCTGTTAAATCGTTTATTGCAACTTGTAATTTATTATGCGCGTATTTTATATTATTCGTTCTTATGTATATTATAAGGTCGTCGGCGTAGAGGAGGTGTTGAACTGGGGGTTTGAGGATTGAGCTCAGTGAGTTGATAGCTATTTGGAAAAGAATTGGACTTATTACAGAGCCCTGTGGAATGCCATTTGTAGAATGTCTGGTGTCTGAGAAGCAGTTATTTATTTTTGTTTTGAATGTTCGGTCTGTAAGAAAATTTTCTATAAAAAGAGGCAAGTGCCCTTTTAGACCCCATTTATGAATTTGTCGCATTATCGTGTTTTTCCAAAGGCGATCGAAAGCTTTGTAAATGTCGAAGAAAATGGCGAATACTTGTTGTTTATTGACAAATGCGTTGCTGATTTCATTTGTAAAGATGGTATGAACGTCTAGTATAGATCGATTCTTTCTGAATCCGAATTGATTGTTGGATAATAAGTTGTTGCTTTCTAGGATCCATTGTAGTCTGTTGGCTACCATCCTTTCAAATATCTTACACATTGGACTGGTGATGGAGATTGGTCGGTAATTGTTAAGATCTAGTTTGTTTTTGTCTGGTTTAGGGATGGGTATAATTATAGATTTTTTCCATTGCGTAGGTAAAGCGTCAGTCTGCCAAAAAATGTTGAATGTTTTTAATATGTATTCCAATTCATATGTGGGGATGTGTTTAAGCGTTTCAGGATATATATTGTCCGGACCGGGTGTATTTCGCTTGATTTTCCGGATAGCTGTAGTCAGTTCTTTTAGACTAAAATCAGAGTTGTATGGTTCGGAATTGTCAGATGTAAAATCCTGATTGCCTATACAGCTTTTTTTCAGTAATGAGTTGAGATTTCTGCAGTCATCTCCGGAAATTTCTTCAAAATGAAGAGAAAAAGCTTGCGTGATTTGTTTCTCGTCAGTGATTACCTTGCTATTGCTGATTACAGCAGGTATGTAAGTTTTATTTTTTTTATTTCTAATTTTGTTAATTTTATCCCAGATTTCTTTAGTGGGAGTGGATGAGTTAATTGACGATAGGTAATTTATCCAGCTTTCAGCTTTGGCTTTTTTTGTTAGATATCTGACCCTTGCTTTTGTTTTTTTATAGTTTATTTTTGATTCTGTTGTCTTTAATTTTATAAATTGTCGGAGTGATCTTTTCCTTGCTTTAACGGCTTCCGCGATCTCATTACTCCACCATGGGACAGATTTAGATTTAATTTTTGAAGTAGGTACTGAATTGTTTTGAGCTTCTTTGATAACGTCGTATATATGTTGTAATCTTTCATATGGATCGTTGGTTTTTAGGTCGAATTTTAGTAATTCTGTATATAATTCCCAATTTGCTTTTTTGAAATTGATTATTTTTTGAGGCGTTTGAGACGGAGATAGATCTGCCAAGGTGATTATAATAGGGAAATGATCGCTGTGACAGGGGTCGGGGTGTATGTCCCATTGAAGGATGGGAGTAAGTGAGGTAGATGATATTGACAGATCAATGGTGGAGGTGTTTCCTGTGGCGGTACTTATATGTGTGGCTTGACCGTTGTTAATTAGGCAGAGATTGGGGTCGTTAGATAGAATCTTCTCAATTATTTTCCCTTTATTGTTGGTGCTGGCACTTCCCCACATATCATTGTGTGCATTGAAGTCGCCCATTAAGATGAAAGGAGCAGGTAGTTGTGTTATTAAGTTTGTTAGGTCATCTTCAATGAGGTTGGAGTCGGGTGGAATATAAAGGTTACATATGGTAAAATTAAGATTTTGTGTGATGATTCTCGTGGCAACTGCTTGAAGATGTGTTTGTAGTGGTACAGTTGAATGATGAAGAGTAGAGTGCGTAAAGAGGAGAGTACCTCCTTTGGCTCTGGGTCCTGAGATATCGTCAAATCTGTTAACTGAGTAGCCTTTGAGAGAGACAGAATTATTAGGTTTAAGGTGAGTTTCCTGTAATGCAATGATTTTAGGTTGATAATCTGAAATTAACTGTTTGAATTCTATATAATTATTGTAGTATCCGTTAAGATTCCATTGTATAATCATCGTTTAGATTGATTTTAATAATTACCACTCGAATTCAGTTCTTCTTCGGTGTTAGTGGCGGTATCATCAATGGCAGAATCGTTAATTATTATTTGATTGATTTTTCTAATATATCGAGTGAAGGTAGCTTTGGCTAATTTGCTCTGAAGTTCCGGGTATAGTTTGGTTAACATGTCGATAATGTCTCGAGGGTCATTTGTATGCTTGCTGATGGCAACGGCTATATCGGAGTAGTTCTTCGGCTCTGTCAATAATTCGGTTAGCTGGTCGTAAGATATGATAAAATTATCTTTCTGGTTGTCAATTATTGGCTTTAAAATGTTCATTTGGGCGATTAGGTTATCAGCAGTCGTTTTTTTTATTCTTCTGCGTTTTTGTGTGTTTTGATCTTTAGTTTTGTATGATTTTTTAACATTCGGTGGGTTGGTGGGCGTGGCGAATAGACCCTCTTCTTCTATTTCATTATTGGATATTTGGCTGAATGAGGGAGGATGAGAAGGTATTTCTTCTTGAGGTAAAGGAGAGTTCTCCGATGAAGAGGTGATGTGTACTCTTTTAAGTTGGGTGCTGGTCTCACAATCCATTTCGTTTTTACCAGCCCTATCATCTGAGAGAGACGTTTGATGGGGTATTCTAATTTTTGGTGGAACAGAATGAACCTGAGCTTCAACTGTTATTGTATTGTTTTGTGGCATGAAGTTATCCGGTCTAGAACTATTGTTGTCCAGTTGTGAGTTGGGTGTTGTGCGCTCGGAAATATTTTTCCTTGGGCATCTCGATGTTGAATGGGATGTGGCGTTGCATTGTCCACATTTGTTTTCTTCTGTATTTAGGTAGATTTTGTATATTTCTCCATTAGATTCTATGTTTATTGCGTAGGGAATGTTCTCGATTGGTGTGATATATGTCATTTTCCTAGATGTTTTAATATGTTGGAGCTTGGGGTTATTCGTATAGATTCGTATGTCCGTTATTTCCGTTAATATGGAAATGTTGTGTTCATTTAGTGATTTTTCTAGTTGTTCGTTATCTATTATTGGCTGAACTCCTGAGATGATTAGTTTCATACCTGGATTTATCAGTCGTCTGGTTGGTACTATTTTATTTCTGATGTTTATTGTGGGGTAATTGGTTATGAAGTCGTTAACAATTTTTTTGTTTTTCAGGTAGAGGCAAATGCGATCCTGGGACATCTTGAAAGCGTGTGTTATGTTCGTTGGAGATATTACGTCAGCTACTGCTTCAATGTAATCGATGACAGTCAATTCGGCTAGAGCAGGTAAAATAATCGCATTGTCTTTGGTTGGTTTGTTTGGGCGAACTATGGCATCTGAGTAGGATTTCGCTACGTTTTCGGTTGGAATAGCGTTGGAAGTATTGGGGTTGTCACCAGGTAAGTGGTTTTTATTATTAGATTGATTTTCAGGTTGGCTATTTATGTTTACATTAGATGCTACGTATTTGCTAGTGGGAGTGCGTAAATGGGGGAATTGATTGATATTGAGTAGAGAGTGGTCGGAAGTTTCAGGGGTAGTTGCTGGTTTAGTGTGAGAAGCGTTATTATTTTTAATCATTTTAATTGGGTTGTTTATAGTTATGGACTAGACTGCAATTTTTATAAATATAAAATCTATTAACTGTGACTTGATTTAGGTGGAGCGCACCGCGCTCGAGCGCGCGCGTCAAGTCAACTGTTTATAGTTAATTATTATTTGTACGTATTTTATTAATAATTAAATAAAACAATTTAATTAGATAAATGTACTATTTGTATTTTTGTTAGCTAATCAATCATAGTTAATCACTCACCATACTGGAAATATTACACTATAAAGCACAAATTCACTGTAATTTTAGGTAATAAAAAAATTAGGTGTAAGTAAATTAATTGATATTGAGCTCAAACACGTCCGTACTGTAACAAGTTCAGAGGTAGAATCTCTCAGGTTTTTTTGTTTTAAAACACTTACTGTAAATATTAATCATGTTTTTTTTTACTTTGGGAGAACGGCATACAACGCAAAAGAATTTAACAAAAAAATATAGCTACACTTGTATTTTATCCCGTTCTGTTTAAGTAAATTAAATAATCAAGGTGTCTCAGAAAACTGATTTTCTCGACCTTGTATCATAATAGGCGCTAATCGTATCTTCGACTTCTCACACAACGCTTGTTAACTTTAATATTTGATGACAGCACAGTGCGAACGGTTGAATGATAGAAAATTAAATGTTCTACACCGACTAAAATGTGTAGATATACATTATTTAATAAATATAAGAGAGTAAATTCCTAAACTTACGGAGAGAAAAATTTAGAAAACGAACAATTCCTATTTTTAATACTTGATATCACAATCTCAAGCCAATACAAGGACAATATGAAATTCAAAGTAATCGGCCAAATAGTTTAGTTATCTTTGACAAACTGTTGTTTTTCTGAACTTCAGATATTTCAACTTAATAATTTTGATTTTGATAGATAGAAAAAAGAGTCTTTTTTGAAGTTTTGAACCGTTCGTGCAGTAACATCAGCCACTCTCAATATAATGATATATTAAAGTAATGCAGTAAAGATTTGTGTTGTGAATTGTGAATTTGCTGAATCGACACACAGAACAGTAATATCGACAATATTATTGTTTTTAAACATTCGTGTCGTGGAAGGTGATCCCTTTTGTCCTTTTCCCTTTCCAACCACGTCATAATTGGGTGATTCACTCTACAAGTGATACAACAACAAGGTAAGCCTATATGTACAGTCCACTATAATATCATTTATTTGAATTTCGCCACAACACGCATTATTCATTTTATCTCATATGTAGATTTTTTTATTGATAGCTACTCTCCACCATCTTAAATAAATATATAATATAATAAATAAATGTCCCATGCGCCCCACGTTTTTCGTTTCAAATCCTACAAGTTAAAGAAATTATTTTATACTTTTTAGTTCGTTTTAAAAGCGTAGTATATTACATTTTTTTAAATTTATTTTATTAGTTTCTTCTTTTTAGTTAAAAAAACGTGGTAAAACCAAAATACATCGTAAACATATAAAAATATGAGGGGGTCGAAACCGAGATCTTCAAATTGTTAGCACGACGCTCTAACCAACTGATCTACAATTACTGCTGATTGCAAGCCGTCGTATAACTAGGAATAAGTAAGAATGAATTATATGTATTTATTGAAATTTCTTTTATTATTTTCTTCTTTATTTTGGTATTTTCTTGTATTGTCATCTAATTCTTAGTTATGTTAAATGAAATTATGTTGACATAAGAACGTGGTAAAAAAGATTATCTACATAGAAAAAGTTCACTTTTAAAGCTACATTGTGATCAAAATGTGTAGAAAAATGTTGTATTGAAGTACAAACTGCACAAAAAATTATGTTAAATCGACGTATACGCACCATTTAAGAATAATATGTTTTCAATCAATCAATGTTTCTTTGCAGGATTGATTTAAACTTCTGCAAACTTTTAAGTTCGTTGTTAAGTGTCCGAAATGAATTCAAAGAAAAATATAATCTTCAAATCTTTGATTAACAGCTGCTTACTCTTCAATAAATAAATTATCGACCAATCTTTCAGACAATATATTGACAAATTATTTAAAAATAATTAAATTAAATAAAGTTTCGGTCCGGATTTGGATCTTTTTCAAAATTTAGCTACAATAAATAAATATACAATAATTAAAAAGAATTCAAGCTTAGTTTTTTCAATATCGAAATATTAAATAATGTTTCGATATTGAAAACACTAAAATTTAATTTATATTTGAACAAAATTTCAACAATACCTATACCATTGGTTTAATAAAGCGACGATTGCTTTGAAAACAGCGCACAATACAACTTGATGTAATTTTTTTTAAAAGGTATATGCACTAGTGTACGTATATTGTATGGTACATTGTACTAAGGTAATAATGCGTTATTAATGGGTATTGTAATACCCGGTCACACAGCTCCGGGAGCAGGCGCCTCGCACGTACCCCTGCGTCAGTACGCCGCCCTTTCTTCACCTCCAGCATCGCCGTGTCTCTACAGTAAGGATCTAATCATAATTTAATACATGCACCGTCAATATTTGTAGGCCCTGATCACACATAACGAACTGAATGTCATTTGGAACAGTTCTGTATCAAAATTGATTGTGAACTCAGCTTACAGTCAATATATCATTAAAAATGTCTGCCAGTTGTTTAATTTAATTAATTTATGCCTCACCAATTACTGTAATAAAGTAGATATCGGCCTCAGTTGTCTACACGGCTTTACCATGTTTCGGCTATTAAAAGCCCTTAGTTCCCAGGTTCTTATCCGAGAAGTGATTATTTCCTTTCTCATTTACTGATATTAAAAAATAAAAAATACGGATCAATTATTTTTGTCCATTAATCTATTTTAACCATCAGTGAAAAATGAAACTATACCCAAATAGAGGCAAGGCTCTTGAATTACGATTAAGGCAAACTTTGGAATAGAGTTGTCGGCGTAATCTTAAGTGAAAATTTAATGAGTGTACTGATTTTACCCAAAATTCTAAGCCCTACAACATTTTAGGGCGCGTTCACAAATTACGTGAGGCGTTTAGCGGAGGAGGGGGTCGAGCCGAACCTCTCTCAATCTCAGGTGGGGCAGAGGGGGGGTCTCGGCTAATATTACGTAATTTTTTCACGCAAGAAACAGTGTAAAATTGCGAGAAAATGGGTTAAATGTAAAAAATGTTTCTCTACTAAAATATGGCTAAATCATATGCAATAATATTTATCGCGGTTAATAATAATTAATATATGTTTCTATGACTCTAGACTATGTGCTAGAAGTCTTTAAAATACTAATCTTAACTAGTCTTAATAAATAAAAAGAATTAAGCAAATTGTTTTTTTAAATAAATCGAACGCAATCAAGCACAGATATTTGCATTAAAAATATCAAAAATCAGAGATGCTCCCTATAAGAAGTTTCACTTCAAAAATGGTTTAAATGACAATTGACTAAAACCTTTTATTAAAAAAACAGTTTCGATCATTGGTCAGTGTAGGACCGGCCTTAGTAGTCATATACACAGTTCAACGCACAAAATAGGAAAAAAGACAAAGAAGAAAGAAGTACAAGAGAGAGAAAGCCTTCTAAATGTGTTTCGTTCGCGTTAGAGGACCGTTGTGGTTTTTCTATACGCATTCGAGCGTACAAAGGTGAAACACTCTGATAATACACCCTCTATCAACCTCCACTCAAACCACAAACACAAAAACCTACCTCTGAACACCCATTAACGGTAGACAGGGATGAAACTGTCCATCGTTTGTAAAGCTGTCATCCCCGCCAATCGACCAAATTGCGCATTGTAAACATCAAATGATTTTTTCTATCATTACATCATTAAACTTTACTAAATTCATAAAGTTAAAACATAACAAATGAAATACGAATATTGGTAAAACGGTGTACGAATTAGAATATAGTCATTGCGGAGACTTTGCATTTCAACTGTCGACCTATACAGTGTTCCTAGCTGGGTAGTGCAAAAAAAAATTTCTAGAATTTCCTAAAGTCTTTATTCCAAATATTCACAAATTTTTCACAGACTTTTGTTTCAAAAATTCTTCCAGATTTATTCGGATCGATTCTAAACCGTTTATTTGTAGGACTAATTCTAGTGATAAATAATAACATAAGACTAAATTAATAATCTGTTTAACTAGGGACAGTACAAAGAATATTTGAATTTAGAGTGATATGGTGATTGATTTGCTTCCAAAAAAAATCGCTTAGTTATATGTAAATATTTCTATTGCATCATACCTCTTCCAGTTCCTGCAAGAGTGACTTGCTGAAAAACTACGGGAGTGACGTGTCACAGAAGTGATGCAATACATACACTGTCTCCCGCTTTACTTCCTGATCCTCTTTGGTCAGCTGTCGACATTTATTATGTAACTGTTATCAAATTTGAACCAGAATATTGACACACTTTTGAGAGCACCGAGGAATCTCTGTTATTTTTAAATTCTCGTAACTCTTTCTGATTTTAATGTCGCTAATGAGATGCAAAAAGAAAACATAAATAGCATTTCAAACAAACAATAAGAACTACCGAATAAGTATTTTTGAAAAAAAAAACAGCTCCGTATTCCTGAATACTAAAGTGAGTAGGTACTAACTACTAAAACACACATTATATATTTATAATCCCAACCCTACTTTTAGTGAATCAATATTTCATATACGAATCTCTCCTTTTCACCTCATTCTCTTAGTTTTTGTTAACCTTTTTTACCGTTAGGATTAAAGTTGAGAAACTTTAAAACGTACGAATAATGAAAAAAACGGTATTTAAACCAAATATTCACTTTTCGTTTACAGACTATTTTTCAAAAAAATATTTTTTCAACTTTGAAATGTTTTCGAATAATTAAAAAAAATTAAACGAAGCGTATTTGATTCAATATAAAAATCTGTAATTAACGCTGAATTTACTGAAAACGTCAGTTTTTGCATTTTCTACTCAAGAAAATCTTAACTCCCATCGGAATCGTGTATAAAATACAGTCATATTTATTTTAATGTATTTTCTTTTCCCTCGTTGATACAAGTGCTATCATCTTTTATTGAAATCAAGTTGGATGGTGTCTGCTTGCAAAGGTGTTGAGAAGGTAGACTGCTTTTCTGTAGGGCTCCTTCAACACACAGAGATATATATGAACTGACATTTCATTACATTACAATATTCAGGACATCTCTGTAATATAAGAAATAATATCCGCGGTAAAAAGAAATATGTAATATTAAAATTACAAAATGCTAGGAATTGAATTCGTCTGCATAGGTATATGAACATGTAATCGTAGACGCACTAGTGAGTTCCATGCAATATACGCTTTGCATGGAACTCACTAGTGCGTCCACGATTACATGTTCTCTCTTCTGGTAACATTCACTGTATTTAAACGCTTTTTTGTGCACATGAATCCATGCTCTAATTTCAATTTGTACACAACTTGTACTTATGTTACATTGGTACAGTTTTTAGTTACTTCTCCTAGTTACACTTTTGTATAGAGAAACAGTTACTTTTTAGATACTTTAAAAACGACACCAATTTATAAGTGTGCTGCACATTAACCTGGTCCTTTATTAAATAAAATACTATACTTTTTTATTGATGAATATAACGCCAAAGAATACTATAAGCGATTTATTCTTTCATACTTATTTATCGATATTATTCGAGAAATCGAAATATGTCTCCTCCACCACACGCTGAACGTTCACATCTTGTTCGTTCATAATTGAGAGAACTCAAAAGAAGTCTGCAAACAATTTTAGGCGACAATATCAACTTCAGCCTACATAAAAAAGGCATCGTTCTAGAACTAAGTAGTCGCTATAGCAGAATTGACGCTAATTTATTATCTTAGCAGTCGAACGTCTATCTATAATTACTATAATATATAAACGAAATACCACACACTGACTGACCCATCACGAGATCTCCAAAAGTATACGCCCAACTGACTTGAAATTTGACATAGTTAATCCTTTCTGAACGTAGACACCCACTAAGATTGGATTTTATACAAATACTATCCAAAACGGATTTTCCACCTACCATCACATATACTACGGGTATGAGTTGTTACGTGAGTGGGTGTGATGGTTGCGTAGATGAGAAGATCAAGGTTCAGGTCGTGAGGGTAAATGAAAAATCCGTTTTGGTTAGGATTTGCATAAAATCCGTTCTTAATGGGTGTCTACGACAATAAATTAATTATTGTATTACTTCCAGTGAAGCGGGCGAGTAGCAATTAGTAATCATATAATATAATCATAACAACTGTGACATTGTTTCCACCACAGTTTATGTACTTGAAGAGCAACTGACTGAAAATGAATAAAACACCATCAGTCTGTTAAACCTTTGTTTGACGTTTGGTTATATTATTATAAAATAAATAAAACCAACAGGCCTCTCTTTATTTCTACTGCAACAATTCTACAAATTAAGTACATGTACCGATATTTATATGTGATAATACATATAATCGACCATCGTCAGCCTTTCTGCTAATATGCTCGAGGCTTTATCCTTGAATGAGAATCATCGGTGGTGTCTATCTCTTTCTATTCATGATCCTTCACCACAACACTTGAGCCACCATTCGTCCATACTTTGTAATCATCATACATATTGTGAATCCCCCTTCAGTTGACGTAAGAAAGAAATGCTATCTTTTATACACAAATATTTTCTCGTATTTTAAAATGAAAAATTACATAGACCCTATAAAGCTACAAAAAATTAAAGAAGCTAAAAGTCTAATATAATATTTAGCAAAAATACGAAAAATTCATCTCGATCATTCTAGTTCTCTTTTCCAATTCCTCTATTTTTTATGATCTTGTAACTTTCACGAACTACTTTCGCCTTGGTTGTTTATATTTTAGTTTTTTTTAATGGAATGTACCCAGTCAAATATATTTTAGAGTCTTTCTCCAGTATACAAATATGATATCAAATTTGGATGTAGGTACGTCATAAGTAATAAATGTCTGCTTTTAGAGCAATTTTTACTATTCAATTGTATTGATTTTCCCAAATTTTACAGCGTATTATGTTGAAATATTTTCATCTATTGTTTTATTTGAACTTTGCAATCAAAAACTTTTATTGTCACAAAAAGCATCGTCGTGACTGTTAGTGTATTAAATTGAATAAATTATTGTAGTATTAAATAAAAAAAAACATACCTATACAATTTTGAAACTTGATACCAGTAAATTTTGTCGTACCCACGAACTTAAAAATTGATAGAATGCTATTTATCATTTTTGTATCCAATAATATAATTATTTTAAAAATTTGCTTGAATATATTTTACTTAATAGGATCGCAGGAAAAACATTAAACATATTAGATTCGCATTAAAAGGTTTTTACAAAAATAATTTAGCGCTAGCTAACAGGGTTAATTTTTTAAACTGTTCTTATTCATTATAGACTCTTAATGGTTAGTCCATAACATAGGTTATAAAAGCTTCTAATTAACGGAATACTAACCTGGAAGGCTTTTTCTACTGAAATGATGTAAACACCCGGGGAAAAACTCGAATTTTAAAGTTACACTTGCTTTCAAATATGCCTAAAGGTTAAATCCATTATTCTCTACTGAAAAGAACGACATACTTTGGTTTTTGAAAACTCGTTTTACTTTATATTGACAGTTATTTTACAATTGTTGTTTTTACGAATTTATGTCATCATTATAAAAGTACCTATACGCAATTGATATCTAATAAATTACTTACTTATTTATTACTTACTTTTTCTAAATGGAAACTTAGAACAATAACCCATAATATCATATCGACTTTCTGGAAATTATCTGAAGTGATTTTTAAAAATGTTACAGTAGTATTTCGAAAATGGTTAAAACCAAAAATTTCATTTTCTGACTTTTCATCTATAAATTCTGAAGCCCTGAAAAGTTTTCTAATTTGATTCACTAGACTAGTGACTAGATAAATAAAAAGTTATGATTTTAATTTTCCACAATTTTTCATGTAGGTAGTCGTCTTCTGAAAAACACGTCATTGTATCAATTCAAATTGATCAAATTTATAGATAAAATGGTGGCCAAAATTTGAAATTTTGAAAATAAAGAATTTAGGCATGAAATAACATACCTAATTAGTCAGAAATATTAAAGTTTTACAGGCTTTGTTTCAAAAATATTACTGCAATTTTATGAATTTGGCAGTATTTTCAGGTAAAGTAAGGTTAAAAACTATCACAAAAAATTAATAACTTATTGATTTTCCTTATGGACGTTTGGTTTCGAGTTCTATAACGTGTTAATCGATTTCGCGGAGCAACTCTTAACAGCCAATAATCTGGGAGTCCAGGAAAGTCAGAACTGATAGATTAGATGTTTGACATTTTAGCATTGAATTGTTTTAAATATGTCTCAACAGGTTCTCCTGCTGATACCTATATTATAAGGAAGAATGATGACGGATTTACATGATCAATAAGAGGTCTTCTAAACAGGTATATTTTGTTAGAAATTGTAGATTATAAAGTATGCAGTTACAGCAACTAAACTAGTGTAAGCTCGTTGTTATATTAATAAACAGCTTGTATACAAAGAAAAGGGAAAATAAATAAAAAAAAGTATGTATAGAATTTACGAGACACCCCTGCGTGAAATATACTGCTTATTGAACAACGCCGCAAGATCTCTTTACCTATGGGTGTATCCTTAGGTATATTACTATAGATGTAGGTGTGCATTTTTTTCCTTTTGGTGTACGGAAATACTTTTATGTTAAGTAATTTGTTGGCGTTATTAAAGCGCTCGACGAGAGAAACATTGTCAGCAACGGCGACTATATCTGTCTCATCATTTTAATCACAAAATGATTATTTTAATGCTAAAAATATTTTCATATTAGGTATATTTCGAGTTTTTGAAGTGAATACTTCTTTAAACACGGGGGTAAACTCGTTTCCTTATGTAACGGATTTTGTCACGAAATTGTACTATTATAAACAATGATTCTTTGTAAGCATTGATAGCTCATGGTTCGATTACTGTCAGTTGCGCGCAACAATTTGTTTTTCATTTATTTTTTTATTATTTTTAAGTATACCTATTCAGACGTGGCTAATTACAATATCGTAGAAGCCAAAAACCAATATATTAAAAAAAAGTATACCTATTATATATTAAATTTTTGACTAATTTATCAGAATAATACTTAAGCTAAAAAACAATATTTGCAGTAAACCTGCGAAAAAATTTAAAATGTGTTACGAGAAGTGAAATTTCTAGTTGCAAATCATACGATTGCATTTGGACAAGTGGAAAAAATGTTGGTCCGGGGGCCAGCGACCTATTTAGGTCGTCCATTTCCGCGCGGCTGAAAAACTCGCAAAATGCTCAGACAGTAGTACCATATAGCATAGTGGCCGTCAGCTGCGCCAGTATCGGTGGAATAGCCTCCCACGCACGGTTAAAAAGATAATATTTTTTATATCCAAATCTTTGACAAACGTCTGTTAGGTACATAGGTATCCATGACTACTTATCAAAAAACTGTTCGTTATTAATTTTTCATTAAAATTCGATAATTCAAACTCCATTCTATTAGAAAGTAGATATTATACTAATTAATTTATATATTTTTTAGATTATTTCGAAACGTCATCTAGTGAAATATTGATTTATAATTTATTATTTTTTGTCAATATAGGTATAGTCTGAAAAAAATTGGTCGATAATTTTATTTATTTGAATAATATTTTTTATCATTACCTATCGATTGAAAACTTGTCAAAAGATAGTTATTAATGATCTTTCATAAAAAAAAAACGTCAGCTGGCTGTACGATGGTGGATGTTACGTCAGCTGATCATACGAACTTGACGAAATTAATATGAATTCAGTCATTCCCTATCACATGAAACTTTGTCAAAAGGTAGTTTTTATAATATTTAAAATAAATAAAATCGTCAGCTGCTTGTATATTGGGGGAAAGATTGTCAGCTGATACAAAAAAGGGTGTGGTAGAAGAGAAAGTTGGGAACGTCGATATTTTGGCGGTAAAGCTGTAAAGCGTCGATAGCAATCGCTATGATACAGTTGAAAATCATTAGGTTGTTCAGGAAGTATTACATCTCTTGCTGCTAAATTATAATTTTTTCGAATAGTGAGTATATTACGGTACTTGCACAAATCTTCGTTGATTAATTTTAACGTTGAACTTTTCTTTTGACAAAATACACAAAAATTCCAGCCAATTGGGTGACGGGACCACTTCAAAAATGTTGACATTTTATTATATTAAAGAATTTCTGATATCGCGCGGGTAATGGATCGTATTCAATATGATATTTGCTACATGTTGCCATGGTTACCTACATAATATTATGTTCCACGTCATGTAAAAATTAATCTAAGTATGCCGAACTAGTTTATTTCTGACAGATTTATAAAACAAAAGAGCGGCTGATTTCTTTATTTTCAAAATATTTCCGAAGCTCTAAAGCTACCTATTCCCCCGATAGTGCCGCAGCTGACGGCCACGATGCTACATAGTCCAACTGTCTAAAGCTTTTTACGAGTCTTTGAGGCATGCGGAAATTGGTAAGAAAAACCTGTTACTGGCCCCCGGACTATGTGTTACGAAATAGTTTCACGTTCAGATTAACTTGTACAGACGAATATAATATCTGAACGTGAAACTATCTCGTAACAATTTTTTCCACTAGAAGTTTCAATTTTGTAATGCGTTCTCGTAACACATTTTTAATTATTTTTTTTTAATATGTAAAGCCGAAAATATATTACGATATGAAGTGATTCCTCGCTCGAAGTTGGTAGAACATGATTAAATAATACATAGACTGTTCCTTAAGTACTGCAAAAGATTTCCCGGGTGCATCCTTGGATCATTCTAAGTAAAAAAGTTTCCATAAAATGGGTCCGGAATTACCTATCTGCTGAGAATGGCCCTACAAAAACTGGATAAGATAAAAAATAGACTACCGAACGTTTTTAATTCAAAATGAAATTCAAAACATAAAAAAATGAATAAGATTCACAAAAATTTTGGAAAACCAAAATAATTGTTGAAAATGTTTACACACGTTTCCGTTCTTAACATGAGATGACAGGTGATCGTAAACACAACCGAAAGACTTTTTGTTGTTGTCAGGGGGTAACTAAATCTTCCTATTGCCTATATACCTAAACCTTGCTATATGGCCGCTCTTTATACGGCATTGCGCAATAATGGCCTTTTCATTATCACGGCCAAGAACAGACAACGTTATATGGCTTTTCGCTTTACGGCAAACTTTTCTAGGACGTATCTCGGTCGTAAAGCTTTATGGATGTATTGAAGAACTAAGGCAGAGTAATATTTCGGCAAGTGATATCTATTGCGCAATACTCCACGCGAACGCGTTTTTCATTCCATATCATGAGGAACAAAAATGTAAACATAGAAGGTGCACATTTTCAACAACTACTTTGATTTTTAAAAATGTTTGTAAATATTATTTAAATCTTGTGTTTTTTTAACTTTTACTTTGACAAAAAATGTTTGGTAGTTTATTGCTGATCTTGTTCCGTTTTTGTATGGTCAAAGCTCAGATGATAAGTATTTCCGAGCTCATGTTTACGGGAACGCTTTTTCTTAGACTGAATTTCCTGACATTTTTCGCAATACTTACGTAGTATAATCAGCACAGACAGTATATGTAGAATTTTATTGTTTGTGTTATTTATGTAATAAAATATTGTTTATTCCTTACCGTTGATCTTGTCAGAAGCCTTAACGCAAATCCAACGCAAACCTTACCAAATAAAAATGATTCTATATTTTAAGCTTGAATACAAAATTTTATAACAATCGATCCTAGAAACGCGTGTTCGAAGAAATACTCAAAAAAACTAGAAAAACCTGCAAAAAAAACGTCATTATAGCCAAAAGCTTATATTTTATTAACCGACGAAAAACAAAAACGGAGGAGGTTCTCAAGTCGACGCGTATATATTTTTTTTTATGTATGACCACGCATAACTTTTTACAGAGTAGTCCGATTTTGATAATTATTTTTTTGTTTGAAAGGGTATACCCCGAAGTTGGTCCCATATAAATTTGGTAAAAAAATTCCAACCCTAAGGGTAGAAAAACAGGGGATAATTGATTGTTCACTCACTGATTGTAATGTATGACCACACATAACTTTTTACAGAGTAGTCCGATTTTGATAATTGTGGCTCCTAGAAACAAAACCCGCCAATTGCACATAGTATATATTTGCGTAATACTACAATGTTTATTACACATACTTTCTGCCATCTATGTTAAAGAAAAATTTGTTAGCCAATCATAGACAATAATAAATGTAGTTTTTGCTTCTTACTTCAGAAAAAAATGTTCAGATGGCAATATGATTTAATTTTTAAAATTGTAGTGGCGGGTTTTAAAACAAAATTTGTAATATAGCGTGTTTTGTTACACAAGAGTATAGCATATAGCTGAATTTGAAACACAGTTTTATTTTTACTTAGAATTCAAGCCACCATTGACGTGCAATCATTTTTTTAAATATTTTTGAATTTTGATACAATATTTGACAAAACATAATAATATACTAGTTTCTACGTAAAATAATTGCTACTTTTAGAATAAAACAAACAAAAATTAAAAAAATTTATTTATTTTGTTATAAATTTGTTTAACAAAAATATGACAAATTCAGTTTGTACTTCTTTGAAAATAGATAAAAAAAAAGAATTCTGAGAAAAAATTATCACATTATCAATATTATCACATAATTGGATATTAAATTGGGGGTTTGGAGACTAGGATCTCATAGTTTCATCATGCTCGTCCGTTGGTATTTCACAGCCTGTTGTATTTCTATTATTAATGTTCATGCTCATTTATGTTTTCATCGGCGGCTGTTAAGTTTTTAAAGAAAGAAAGTGCGTCAAGATTCCTCCATTCATCACCGTAGTGCTTTTTTAGTAAATTATTTATATCTTGTATTTTTTTAATGTTTAATGAATTTTTCACTGCTAATATTTCTGGCTCTATAAATGCTATTGAAGTAGCAGGTTTAGAAACTTTTTTTGCAACTCCAAACTGACTAAAATATAATTCTTCTCCTCGAACTAATATCACATTTCGCACATTTTTTTGCAAAAAAAATCGCTTGGCTTTGCTGAATTTGAAATGCCAACTGTTGGTAGATTTCAAAACTTTCTTTGCTTCAGTTTTCCAATCGAACACCGGAACATTTTCATGACCTAAATGGTACAATGAAGAGTATTGTTTAATTATATCTTCGTACCCTGATCTGTTTATAATTACATCCTTTTTGCGAATTTGCTTCTCGATATGACCGAAAACTCTATCAGGTGGTATAAATGAGTGTCCAACTATTGGAAATAGTAATTCGAGTTGTTTTACATTTGGCGGTGCATAACTATGCAGCCATTTAGCACACATTGCTATCATTGTAGTGTTTTTATTTTGACCGCCACACCCATCCGCGACCAAACGTACTGTTTTTATTCCATTCATCAAAGTATTATTTAAACGATGAAACACAGCACTAGCAATTTGATTGCTTCCTTTTGCCATTTCACATTCTAGCCACGTGTAAGAAAATACATTGTTTTCAGTTATTTTTGCACTGGAGTTACCCATAACAATAGTGAAATTATACAAATTTAATTGGCGCGAAAAATAGGCCATCTGATCAGGAAGCTTCGGTAATGCCATATTTTGTTGACAATCAAAACTAAGAATTAGCATATCTTGACACTCTTCCCGAAGCAACTGATAGAACGCCTTTGATTTTCTTTTGTGCAGGGTATGTTGTATCATCAAGTTAGTTTTGATCTGCGTGTTCACTTCATCTTTTATTTGTTGTTTCAAATTAATGCATTTTGAGCAAGCATCTGTGGATGGTCTTCCAAATCCTAAATTGTAATTTTTGTTAAAAATGTTCCGAAAAAACCACTGCGACACTTTAATATCGTTTTTGTTATTATAAATTTTCCACAGTTTTTGAATGGACAGTTCCGTTGATAAATACAACCGACCAGACTTGTTTCTGTAGTAATGAGACTAGACGGCTGTTAACGACTCTATAAAGTTTCTTACTCTGTTTACATTGTCAATATTTTTAGAAGATCGATGGTCTCCACCCCTAGTCTCGTGAGGAGCCAGACCTGTTTTTTTAAACCGTTTGATAATTCCTTGCACCCGGTCTTTATTGATTCTCAAAGATTTTAAAAATTTTTGTCTGCAGACTTGATATTTTTTTTCATTTTTATAATCATATACGTAATATTTTATAGTAATAGTTCTTTTTGACTTATTTTTTCTATTTGTGTTGGGTAAATTACTATCGCAATATTTTAATATGAAAGCATCTTGGGCTGCTTTTGTTCTGTTTTCGTAAAATTTTTTATGAAAATGATAAATTGTTCTTGCGTTTAGTTCATTGCATTTAAAATTTTTTGTTTTATGAATACACGTTTGTTGAATCGGCAGTCCTTTAGGTTTATATCTACAAAAAATTTAAAAAAACAGTGGTGATAATTCTTTATCATATTTAATTTTAATATTTACTACGCCACTGCTCTTACATGTTCAAAGAATGAAAACTTACCTATTACTTTTGGCAATTTCACATTTCCATGTTGATTTTAATGGAATTCGTTTCCTAGCATGTTCAGGTGCACATTGCACTACTTTTTCTTTTATTTCTTCCATTAATATTTAAAGATTTTTAAAAAATCACTAGCAACAAATTTGACACAACAGCGGCCATAACACATTTGTGAAAACATTCGTTCATTTGATTGGTTCTCATGCACATAGCGGATTTTGATACAAAGGTATTGTTGTGAATGGAGTATTTTGAATCCAAACCTGATTTTCAACTCGTGATTTTATATGAAAAAGGACTCATTTTGTAATAAAATTAAATATTACGAGGTTCACAAAACGACAAAGATTCCAAAGATGCACATAACGTCATATCTTAAAAATTGTCAGATGGCGGGTTTTGTTTCTAGAGGCCACAATTATTTTTTTGTTTGAAAGTGTATACCCCGAAGTTGGTCCCATATAAATTTGGTAAAAAAATCCCAACCCTAAGGGTAGGAAAACAGGGGATGATTTATTGTTTACACACTGATTGTAATGTATGACCACACATAACTTTTTACAGAGTAGTCCGATTTTGATAATTATTTTTTTATTGGATAGAATATACCTCGAGGTTGGTCTCATATAAATTTGAAAAAAAAAATCCTACCCTTAGGGTGGGAAAATAGGGGTGATTTATTGTTCACTCACAGATTTTCATGCTGAGTTGTGTGTTACAATTATAAGTTATATAGCCACAAAAAATTATAAAATAAAAACTTTATAACAAAAAAATTAAACCGCCGAAAAACTGAAAAGCAAAAAATAATAAATCTTTTTATTTAACTAAGTTCTATTTAAGTAGTTGAACGTATGTGACAGTCTAGTATATCTAAGTAATTTTGAGTCGGCGTCAAACAATCAATGATCAAAGATCACTAAAAGAAATAACCAAATCAAATTAACAATGATAAGTGAAATCTCCAGCGATAAACATTAACATTCCAAACATGCGCTCTCCACACGACCACTCGCAAAGACGTGTGCCCTCAGTGTGTGCCCGTTCGGGTTGCTCTGTCGCTGACATTAACTTCGTGAACGCTCAGAGATTTCCGACGAAGGATTGTTGACGGCGACTCAAAATTACTTAGATATACTAGACTGTCACATACGTTCAACTGCTTAAATACAACTTAGTTAAATAAAAAGATTTATTATTTTTTGCTTTTCAGTTTTTCGGCGGTTTAATTTTTTTGTTAAAAAGTTTTTATAATATATATAATCATCATTACATAGTATAAAATAAAGTCGCTGATTCCCTCTGTCTGTTTCTTCGTGTACTTCTTCTAAAACACGGATTTTAAAACGGTTTTCACTAATAGAAAGAGCGATAAACCAGGAAGGTTTGTATATATAATTTGTAAATATTTTGTACAAAATATGGCTGAGCTATGAGGATGTTTTGTCAAAAAGCACGATCACTACATAAATAAGAAAAAAAATCGCCGTCTGCCTTTGTCTGTTTGTACGCTTACTTCCTCTAAACCACGCAACGGTTTTTACTAACAGAAAGAGCGATAAACGAAAAAGGTTTATGTACATAATTTGTAAATATTTTTTGTACAAAATATGGCCGCACTAAACGGTGTTTTGTCATCACTACACAGTACTAAAAACCAAGGCGCTGTCTGCCTCTGCCTGTACCACCTCGTTATTCTACTAAACCACGCAATGGGTTTTAAAACGGTTTTCATTAATAGAAAGAGCGATAAACAAGGCATGTTTTTGTATATAGTTTGTAAATATTTACTAAATATCGCTGAAATATGACGGCGTTTTGTCAAAAATCATTATCACTAAAAATCAATAAAATTCCAAAGGAACAGTAAAAAAATCTAAGAATTCCAAATTTGTAGTATACGTTCATGATAGTCCCAATAAGATTTTGGTGGAAAGAAAAACTGGAATATTACCTCAGAATATGGTGGAGTCGTAGGTTTCACCAACTATTATTGTCGCTGCTGAGCGGGCCGAAGCCCCATGAGGCGAGACTGTAATACGGATTACGGTGGAGCAGTAGGCTCCACTACTGTTGTTGCTGCCGAGCGGAACGCAGCCCCGTGAGACAAGAGTGTTTAATCTTAATCGCTTTGCAAATATGTACATATAGCTTGCACGATACTAATCACCATCTTCCCTACAAGTGGGGGATGGTACTAATTTAGGTCATAATTCACTTTTCAAAATTTTACAATATTTTTCTTTTTGAGCTTCCTCGAATCCAAAAAACATATTTTTGGAAAAATCTGTGCGTCTGTTTGCCTGTGAACACGATACACAGGTCAAACGGATGAGCGGATTGAAAGTAAATTTTGTGAGGATGTTTAATATGCAAATATAAAGGGCCAGATAGTTTTTGTAGGAAATTGGCGCATGCGCAGAGGAGATATATGCTATAAAAATGTTTTTTTTTTTTAAATAATAATGCAATAATTTTCATCTCGGTATATTATTCTATTTATTTTTACAAGAAAAAAATTTGTTCTGAACTTGATTGTTTCAGAAATATTTTGAAAATAAAAAGTCAGCCGTTCTTTTGTCACTATTGCAACCAAAATGAGGCAATAAAATGCTGAAATCGTGTTAGCATGTCCTAAATCAGTGGAATTCTTTCATCCTTCGTTGCAAAGAAAGAAGCGACGGCTATAGCAGCTGCATAGACACTTCATAAATCAAGGAGAATCAAATAATTGTCAGATGCTTTGTGAACTGTGCGAATTGTTCAGTGCATCTACACACATACACTGATTTTGTTCTTGTCTCATTTCACTTTCGTCAACTCATTTCACCCCAACTAGAAATAGACAATTCATATGTAAGAAAATATAGGGGCGAGGAAATCAATATTCTGTATTATAAATAAAATAGACCAATAACGACGATCATCATCTTATCTGTCGAACGTGGCTTCTTTTCTGATCGTTAGATGACCGTAGATGTAGTTATATAACTACAATTTTCTCAGATCAGGAGCAGTCTAATGTCGTTTACTCCGTCATCTAGATCTTTAAAGCGTACTTACACAAAAACAAGTGATTGGTTCACATAGAAAAACATCGCTTTTCTGGTTAAATTTACATAAAAATACGTACAAAAAAACGAATCATGTACCTATACATAATTTAAACAAAATATCGTTTCAATCGATCAATAATTTTTCGAGCAGGATCAATCTTTACAATTTTACAATGATTTTCATATGGAGAAATGTGTATGGCCACAATCTAAGGTCATTGTCATATCAAATTTTTTGACAACGCTTTCTGCAACTCAGCATAAAATATAATTCAAATTATATTATTTCTACCTAGAAAGCAGCAGTCATGGGCGTGTCTTATAAGTAAAAGATTTTGGAGGGAAAAATTCCAAATTGATAACAAGACCGTTAAAAGTCTAAAAAAATTTTTTTAAAACTTTCTTGAAAATTGGTTGTCTGTAAAGTCGGTTTACGGACGATAGTTTTACGTGATAACGTATTCCGTAATACATAACCTAAATTTATATAATAATTACAATAATTCGAATCTATGATATTGCATCTTTCGCTTCAAATTTAGGTAAATTTTATTAAGTAGAATAATAAAACACTATAAAAAGTACACTATTATTATATAAAAAACAACTATGGCATGTATCTCTTTTGCGCATGCGCCGATTTTCCCCAAAAAATTTACAAAAATTTCTAGTAAAAATAGATAGAGTAAAAACCGTTTTAAAACTATATTATTATAATATAAAACATCATTATAAGAGATATATTCTTTTACGCATGCGCCGATGTTCCCCAAAAACAATAGGCCACTTCATATTTGCATATCAAACATCCTCCCAAAATTTGGTTTCAATCCGCTTATCCTTGGTGTCGGAATGATAAGAAATGTCAAAAGTGACGTTTGCAACTGTCAAAGTATTATGTTCTAATAATAATTAGTTATTCCAATAGTTAACTTAGCAGGCGTTGCATTTCACAAAATACTAATGTCAAAAAATTGAATTAAACATTAGAAATGCAGCCGTTTTCATGTTAAGACAAGACATACGTTATATTCTAATTTCCATGTACGGCAAACAAAGACGACCGACCGCGTCGCGTTATGCATTAGACAACATTGCATTTATACAGCTATTTTTCTATATAAATTTGTATAAAAAAACTGTTTAGGCAAATTCTGTTATACGAAATCTATGTAAAATGTTCTCCTCTTTCGTTTAAGACTGGTTTCAAACCGATCTGATTTAAATTGAGCGAGAAATTAGCAAAAAACGTTACGCGTTAGGAACGTTAGGAACGTTACGCGTTACGCGTTACGCGTTACGAACGTTACACTTTTTCGAACATGCAGCCGGTGTTTTATCAATTTATAAGATTGGTGATTCATCAATTTATAAGACGTTATCACGTCAAAAAAAAACAACAACATTTATTTTCGTGCTAGCAATGTGCATAGCTCAATTAAAACGAATAATATATTCTAAATTGGGCAATGTCTGGTTCTCTAGAGAGTTGTCTAGTAATGACCTAAACTCAGACGACAGGGATTAGTATAATTTTGGCAAGACCAAACTGTACATATATTTTTTTATGTTTCTTTAATGGGACATCTTAATTGAGTTTTATTATGTTTTTAACGCAACATTTGTTTTCCTTTAAACTGACGTCATTCATCTTCAGGCAACAGCCTAAAAATATTCTAATGATATCTACTAAATAACGTCATCATCACGTATCAAGTGTCGTAGTGCATATAGAATACACAGAAATTATTTCATACAACTGCTATTAACGTGAATTTGAAAATATTAAACAGTGTATATATCTCGTTTCATTTGAAATTTGAATACGTTGGGGACCTTACTGGCAACTCATTTGTTTGTGGTGAAACGTACTTCGAATGAAAATAACATCGATGAGTTTTCTGTATTTTTTTATTTATTTAACTGTTTAATTTATTTACCTTTCATGTGCTAAAATATTTGTATTTGAAGTAAGTTGAGAAAATGAACTAGCATAGCCCAGAAAACGTTGCCAAAGTAAAACGTTCTTAATGAATAAAAATATATTGTTCTAAAGTTTTTAGTTTATATTGTCTTTATCCACGTTATCTTATGTGCGTTATTTTGCTGCATTAAATATTTAATGGTAGAATCATTTTCGGAAACACATTCTCTTGACCCTTGCTGTTCGGACTGATTCTATACACACTTCAAGATACTGAATGAATGTAAAAAAAAACAGGGAGAAGTGCATTGTGGGTAATACCCTCAAAGGGTTTCACGTAGACAAGTAGTTAATGCAAATATGATGCGTATAGCCGAGTGAATTTAATATATTGTTCAGCTTTTTTATTTATCTACTAGCGGTCCCGCCCGGTTTCACCCGGGTGCAAAAGAACGAATGGGGAAGGAAGGGACATGAGTACGCACATTCATCTTAGTTTATTTTAGTTTTTTTCATGAGAGTTTCTACAAGTTCAGCTCTCGTAGGCTATTCATGGTAATGGTCACTATTGTTATTTAGCACTAATCACATTATGGGGCAACCAGAGGTTTCCCTGTCACTATTTGCCACTATTGGTCTTTAAATTATTAAATCGGTTGGCCATTTACGTTTTAGTCGGCGGCTAACGGGATGGTTTCCAAGATTATAAAACTGTGCGCCCGAACAGTCAGTTAGATTCTTAAAGAATTTAGTGGCGATTTTTTTAATAATATGTTATTCAATAGTATCGATGTTGAGCTCGCGATGAATTTGGTTGTTGCAAATGAACCACGGAGAATCTAAAATGATACGTAGCACTTTATTTTGGAGCACTTGTATTTTATTTATGTGTGTTTTAGATGCTGTGCCCCACACAACACAGCCATACGTAACCAGCGGTCTTAAAACAGTTTGGTAAATTAATTTTGAGAATTCTGTTTTTAGTGGTGATTTCCTGTTTATTAATGGATACAGCATTTAATCTAGCATATCCTTCATTCAGTTTTTTATTTATGTGAAATCCCCAGGTTAATTTTCGGTCTAAGTTAACACCCAAGTATTTAACTGCGTTATTGGATGGATTCCATTCAATTTCTTGATTAATAATTTCTATTTTATCGGACTCGTGCGGGCGACGGAGAGTGAATATTTTTGCTTCGCATTTATTAGGGTTCAGTTGTATGTTCCATTTTTTGAATCAAACGGACAATTCGTTCAGCTTATCTTGAAGTACATCTACTGCTGAGTCGATATCGTGGTCTTGTACGATAATAGCGGTGTCGTCAGCGTACATTGCTAGGGTAGTGTCGATCGGTTTTGGGATGTTTGATGCATAGATGTTGAAAAAGATTGACCCCAAGACAGAACCCTGAGGTACTCCTGCAGATATCTACTTCTCACAGGATAATGTAGTGTTAATTTTAATGGCAAAGTGCCTATTGGTTAGAAATGACGTGATAATGTTAGTTAGATATTCTGGAATTTTCAGTTGTGTTAATTTGTAGAGTAAGCCCGCAATCCAAACTTTATCGAAAGCTTGAGCTATGTCTAAAAACACGGCGGCAGTGTGTTGTTTTCGCTCGAAACCTGCGCTGATGGTTTCTGTTAGTCGTAGAAGTTGGTGTTGGGTAGAATGTTTACTTTTAAACCCGAATTGGTGTGCCGGGACTAAATTGTTATCTGCTATATATTTATTTAAGCGTGCGCGTATTATTTTTTCCAATAGTTTAGATAATGTTGGAAGGAGGCTTATTGGCCTGTAGCTCGAAGGAATGTGCTTCTTTTTGTTTGATTTATGAAATAAGATTATCTGTGCATTTTTCCAAGTGCTAGGGAAATAACCAATTGCCAGACACGCATTGATGATTGAGGTCAGATAAGTTATTGCTTTACTCGTTAGTTTTTTCGGAACTATGTTTGGGATTAGATCATGTCCCATCTTAGTTTACAGAGATGAATGTTGTGTCCAAACTTCATAATGATCGGAATTACCGTTCAAAAGTTTTTGTCGTTAAAAAGAGTATACTTTTTTTAAGTAAAAAATTTCTTTTAATATAATAAATTAATTGAAAAAACTGTGGAAAAATTATTTTTATATAGGTACCTATAGTTGTAACAGTTTTCAAATGAGCTATTAATTAGATTTAGTTAATTTTAATTATTCGTAATAAAATTTTAAAAAATTGAAATGTAAGCCTTAGAAGAAAGCAATGTAGAAAATAACAAAAATAAAAATATATTCGCCGACGTGGGGCTTGAACCCTAGACCCTGGCATTAAAAGTCTTACGCTCTACCGACTGAGCTATCCGGGCTTGTGAACGTGACGTGCTAATATTGCAATATTTAGTTAAGGCATTTCACCTGATAATATTTGTCGGACGGACTAATTTTGAGACACATCTTGCAACATTTTTAATTGATGTTCCGCTCCAATTGGTCGTAGCGTGATACTACCTATATATAGCCTATAGCCTTCCTTGATAAATGGGCTATCCAACAAAAAAAATTTTCAATTCGAACCAGTAGTTTCTGAGATTAGCGCGTTCAACCAACCAAACAAACAAACAAACTCTTCAGCTTTATATATTAGTATATTATAGATATGTCCTCAAAAATACGAAGAGGACACGTTTGTATGTCTGCTTGTTTACGGCGGTGGTCTCTGGATCTACTAAACATATTTAAAAAGTTCTCTCATTGTTTGAAAGTCTTCTTCTTCCGGGGTAGATTAGACTATAATATATTATTACGTTAAAACAAGGGGGGAGAGGCTGAGTAATAAGCGAAAATTACAAGAAAGTCGGAGATTCCACGCGGATCTCTGAGATAAATGGATGTACGTTGTTAAACACAAAGAAATATAGTAAAGTGAATGTTCGAGATATTTGTTGCTCTAAATTATTTCACTGTCAACTTTAAATTTACCTGGGCAAAGTTAGTGTAAATATTATTTATGCGGCTTTGTGAACAGAGACCTCTCTCCTTTAAGTGATGCCATTTTTAAATTCCGTCTAGATCCTACTCGCATGACGTGACAATTCAGATTTCTTTTTGGCACATCAATAAGTATAAAGAATAGTTATTAGGGTAGTCTTTTGATCATAAAATATTTTGAGTTCATTGTTTATAAAAATTCCACTGCCAAATATCATTAAAATCGCCGAACAAAAAGACAAACAAACAGAATGAAAACTGACTTTAAACGAGATGATGTCTTTTAATTCGGTCACTTGGTTAAATTACACATGAAATAAACTAATACTCGGTTACATACCGCTTTGTCAACCTAACGTCGCGTCGGTTCGAAACGTGTTATAATGTTATAATATAAAACATAAGAGTACAACAGACAGACCTACATAAAAAGGTGTTTTTCAAGCAAGATTTTGATCAAAATATTTATATTAAAAAATGTCGTTTGGATGAGAAAATTGCACAAAAACTGTAAACTTGTAAACACAGTTTCAAAAATATTTTAATCGATCTAGACCAGGTCTAGGCAAATGGCGGCCCGCGGGCCGGAATCGGCCCGCAGTAGAATTTTATCCGGCCCGCGAAGCATTTTATAAATGATTATTAAGAGCGAAAATAGTTTGCCAATATAATTGGGCGCATAAAAAAATTTAAGAAAAATAGTCAATAGCAAGGGCCACAACAGACGACAACAAACATTTTTGTTGCAGAAATGAAAGGACCTTTTTTTTTGTTCCCCAAATTTTTGGCCCACGGTAAATTTTTCATCAGCAATATGTCCCGACGATCAAAAGATTTTCCTGCCCCTGATCTAGACTATATCTTTATATATAAAAATTACGTGTCACATGTTTGTCCGCGATGAACTCCTAAACTACTGAACCGATTTTAAATTTGATTTGCACACCGTGTGCAATTCGACCCAACTTGAAAGATAGGATAGCTTACATTTCAATTTATAGTCGCAATATTATTTTATTGGAAATTATTTGTCTATTCCTTGACAGTCATAATACAATCATAATATGTTGACTGGATTGAGTGAATATTCAATAGATGGCGCAACGAACTTAACAACCATATAAGATGGCGATACCTGTTGACTGGATTGAGTGAATATTCAATAGATGGCGCAACGAACTTAACAACCATATAAGATGGCGATACCTGTTGACTGGATTGAGTGAATATTCAATAGATGGCGCAACGAACTTAACAACCATATATCTAGATCGAGGATGTAAAAAAACTGAATATCGTTTAAAACAAATGCTTTTTTTTTCGAGTACGACGGCGCAGCCGGAGTAAACCCTCGAAATAGAGCAAGTGTTTTAAAGACCAGTTATCCACGAATACTTTACGCTATTCTTTTTTTCTCGACATACACACATATACGCCCATGTATATTTTAAAATAGCTAGCAATTAATAAAATAGATAGATAGATAGATGTTCCAATTAAATTGTTTTATTATTTCACTTTAAACGTAGCGAAGCAAATACAGGGCCGCTAGTACATTATAAATAGTATTTTCAGATGAAACTTTAATGCTGGAATAGGTTCTGGACATAATACTGATTATGAACGTCCATGCTATCAAAAAGGAATCTGGGATGATATTTTATAAAATATGATTTTTTTGTAACCAAGAAAAATAACTACTTTTTAATTTAATATTTTTATGGAACTATTGTAATGGGTCCGAAAATAGAAATAACCATTTTTAATATGTTTTTATGTTTCAAGGTCACTATGATATTTTACACTGTTTTTGAAGCAAAGTATGCGCGTACTAATGATTAATTATATTAATTATTATGATATTGACAAAAAAATATTGCACAATGTTTGGCAAAAATTAATGCCTAATACGCTTTATATTGACTGTGTTATAACGTTTATACACGCAGCGTAGATTAAAATAGGGGTTAAGGATTAAAGCATCAACAAAAACAATGGAAAACATTAAATAATAACTGTTTTTTGTGCGAGGATGCGTACATGGATATTAAGGGAACTGGCATCAAAGGGTTGGATTTGGACGGTTTGACTACCTATGTGAAATTCAATGAAATGAAAATAAAATGGAAATAGGTTTAATGTGAGAGAGTGTTATTGCCAACAAATTGTAAATATTGATTCGTAATTTTTGTTTTGTGAAAGTTGACTGCTAAAAAAAGTGAGGAAACAAATTTGCCAACAGAGACAAATAAATTGGCTCATAATTGTTAGATTATATCGCGTTATGAACCAGAAACTCACAAAATGTTTATTTGTATACGTTCTAAGTTTAAATATAATCGAAAATTGTTTATTTATGAGACAAAACTATTTTTGTTGTTTATATAATTATAAATTCTGAAATAATATTTAAATAAACGACTATAAATATTTTATTCTTCATGAAAAATTAAAGAATGCGGTAAAATTTTGTAAATTAATATCGTTTATAGTTAGTGTAATTTTGTTTATATAAGGATTTTTTGGCCTTTGTTTGCACAATCAGCCACCATCGGTAAAATATATTTAGTTTGTGTATTTGAATCTATTTTTCTTAAATATACCTATTAAATCCTAAACTATACGGACACAGTTTAAAACTTTTTTTATAGTACAAACTTTTTTAGTTTTAAGAATTAATATTTTCCATTAAGAATGTTTCACTGCTTTGCAAAAAATTGGTCACTAATAAATTATGCCATTTGTTAACATCCTAAAAAACAAAACTTTTCAATTTTTTTGAAGTTATACTTCTTTTGGTACGCTATGAAAAAATGAAGAGAATGAATTTTTACGATGTAAAATTAAAATTAACAGATAGAAGTTGCCGACTGTTACATTAAAATTTACAGAATAAAGTTGCTCGCTAAGACATACGCCTAGGAGATTTAGTCAGAAATTTTAATTTTTAGTACGCCTCCCACAAATTTGACAGACAACGCAGTGATTAAAAACGTAAAATTGTGAATATGACAGATGTCAGATGATGTTTAATTTCGATACGAATAAAAATTATTGATATAATATTATGTGCTTTAAATTATATAAAAACTTATAATAGACAGTAGTTATTGATAGTGAGCATTGATGAATACTATTGAAAACATATTTTGTTAACTCTGAATATTATTTATAACATCTATATAATATTATTTTATTTCAATAAATTATTTTCATGCAAATTAAAATTACTTAGTCTTTAATTACGTCCAAAATATATAAGTACCTATAAGTACACGCATCCGCTTAAAAAATCCTCAATTAATAAGATCTACTAACAGAAGTTATCTGAGTGTCGTGCAAGTTTATATTTTAGGTGCATTATTTTACATAGACAATATTCACATGAAAATCCAGCGATTATCGCGCGTTAGCCATAAATTTCTCGCTAAAATTTCCATCCAAAGCTTCTCTCAATTGCACTAGGTTCTGTCGCTTGTAAGATGCCGCAGGCGTTATAGTGTAAGTCGGAAAAAACACGAAAATGGTAAATAATTTGAGCCGGAATGACACTACCTCCCCCCCCCCCCGTTTTCAAGGATTCAGAACACGATGGCGGCGTCAGAATTTCTCATTGGGGTGGCCCAACCCCTCAAATCGGCCAAAAACCACCCCCGAGAGAGGTTAAACGCGATTTACTAGGTTTCCCTGCTGAAAGAAAATATACTTTACTCCCGTTTTCAAGGATGCTGAGTACGGTGGTGGCGTTGGATATCGCGTCCTACCCCTACCAACTCCTCCACCGGCCAATACTCACCCCCGAAAAGAGTGAGTTTATTTTTTTTGCAATATCAACGGTAAATAAAATATATGTTCTCCCCCCGTTTTCTAGGTTGCTGAGCACGGTGGTGGTGTTGGATATCGCGTTCGATCCCTACCAACCCTTCCATCGGCCAATACTCACCCCCGAAAAGAGTGAATTTTATTTTCCCATTATCAGCGGCAAATACATGTTCTCCTTCCGTTTTCGAGGATGCTGAGCACGGTGGTGGAGCTGAATACCGCGTCTGACCCCTATCAACCCCTCCACCGGCCAATACTTAACCCCTAAAGGGGTGAATTTTTTAATTATTGTAATTTAAGAGAAGAGACTAGCGATTTGTTTAACCGTACTTTCATGTATCGTAATAAATATTCTGAATTATTTATACATAAAAATAAATGTATGTATCAATCATTCAATAGATCTACTGGCGGTACTTGATGATATTTTTTGCAGCTGGACCGAAATGAAAGATCATTACAACCAAGAAGAGATGTACGATTATTTTTTCCATTCTCAATATCCTCGGAAACGGGGACAAATGTGTTCCCAGGTGATAATAAAAAAAAATTCAGCCCATTCGGGGCTAAGTTTGGCCGGTGGAGGGGTTGGTACGGGTTGGACGCATGATCCAAGACCACCACCGTGCTCAGCAACCTTGAAAACGGGGCTAAAGTACTTCTTTCTGCAGGGAAATCTAGTAAATCGAGTTTAACCCCTCTCTAAAGTGGTTTTTGGCCGGTTTGAGAGGTTGGGCCACCCCAATGAGAAATTCTGACGTCGCCATCGTGTTCAGCATCCTCGAAAACGGGGGAGAGGTAGTTACATTCCGGCTCAAATTATTTACCAGTTCTCCGACTTACAGACGCCACTATTATATTAGTCATCTATTTACACTCCATTTATTAGAAATCGGTGTTTATATTATATGAATCATATAATAGTCAATTGCATAACAAGCTTTTTTAAAACGAATGTGATATTTTTTAAATGAGTCCGTCATTATCGGAAACGAGTTTCAAAAATGTCGAACAAGTTTTAAATTGTTACGAACGATACTGTTTATGAATAAATGTACGCAAAAGATCCCAGATGATATATCTCGAACGTAATGATATTATGACTCATGTGACTGGTAAATTTAGTTACGCATAATTAACATATTGTCACTTATACGTTTAATAACAACCATTACGCTTAAGTGACATAAAATATTAATTTTTCAATTACGCCATAAATTTGGAAAATTCAGAAGAAAAAAATTTTTTTGGAAAGGGTTTATTCTTATTTTCAACATAAAATATTTGTTACGACTTATAATCGACTATTTACACGATCGTCTTATAATAATGTCATTTTAACAACGACATTCAAAATTACATCCATCTACTCAATTTATGGTTAAAAATTGAAAAACATTTAAATTTTTCTATCGTCTCTATTATTAGCAGTTATCGAATGCAAAATGGTAATTTGACCTTAAATTTTTATTTAGCACATGTGCAAAATGAATATCAATCAAATCACAATTTTCGACGCCATCTGGTGGCCTCTAGAGTAAATTTTGACATAAGTCAATATCCCAAAATAATGTTTAGGGTATGCCCATTCATCTTTCCAAACTTCATGCTTTAATACAAAAGTGAGTAAATTCGCTGACTTTTTTAAGCCACGTCAATTTATTGATGTTTTGTTGTAATGCATCGACTAACTGCAATAAAAAATAACTCAATAATATTATTTGAGTATAGAATTTTTATAAAGCGTTGACTTTTCGAATATTTTTATTTTAAAAATACATTCTACAACTGCTGTGAAATATTATAGAGTTTTCTAAAAATACATCATCTTAAGAAAAGTTGAAAATTCTTTTTCTAATACATTCAGGACATTGGCAAGATAAAAATAAAATTAATCTTCTTACAAAGTCGAACAAATTTAAAATTTAAAAATCTAGAAGATTCTCTCGTCGCTTTAAAAAATACAAAAAGCTATATCGCTAATGTATTAGCGTTGTATGTCATCACATAATAATGAATTAGTACAATATTTCATAAACAGATAACAATAAAAATCAATTTCCTTACGCATTTAACAAAGTGCTGCGCCGACGGAGAGAATAAGTAATTAGGCTCAATTATTATGCGTCGGCGAAAAATCCATTACAGGCAAGTCTTAAAGAAAGCACACACACAGCAAGCTGCGTTGGCAGACGCAAACGAGGTGACGGTTAGAGACTAGAGAGGCAGAGGGAACTTTCACTTTGTATAAAGAAAGCACAGACACGTATCTCAACTGTGCATCTTTCGAGCTTCGACGACTTCAGTTATTTTTTTCTATAAGCCAAATCTCAAACTTCGTCTTTGCCTTTTCCACGAAATAGTGAAAAAATCAAGTCCTGAATTTTGATGTAACTATAACTTATAGCTTCTATTTCAGAATTCTATAAAATACTTAAAATAAGTCTCCCCTTTATTTTAGTTTAAGAAAAAAGAACCGTCTTGAAATCTTATATGGTTTAAAAAGTATTGAGTTAAAAATTTGGAATTTCTTAAGAAAATGTTTTTTGACGTGATAACGTCTTATAAATTGATGAATCACCAATCTTATAAATTGATAAAACACCGGCTGCATGTTCGAAAAAGTGTAACGTAACGTTCCTAACGTTCCTAACGTTCCTAACGCGTAACGTTCCGCCTGACCCTGTGCGTGCTTTTTGCTAATTTCTCGCTCAATTTAAATCAGATCGGTTTGAAACCAGTCTTAAACGAAAGAGGAGAACATTTTACATAGATTTCGTATAACAGAATTTGCCTAAGCAGTTTTTTTATACAAATTTATATAGAAAAATATTTTATACAAATTTATATAGAAAAATAGCTGTATAAATGCAATATTGTGTAATGCATGGCGCGACGCGGTCGGTTGTCTTTGTTTGCCGTACATGGAAATTAGAAGCAAACGTATGTCTTGTCTTAACATGAAAACAGCTGCATTTCTAATGTTTAATTCAATTTTTTGACATTAGTATATTGTGAAATGCAAAGCCTTCTAAGTTAAGTATTGGAATAACTAATTATTATTAGAACATAATACTTTGTAAGTTGCAAACGTCACTTTTGACATTTCTTATCATTCCGACACCAAGGATAAGCGGATTGAAACCAAATTTTGGGAGGTTTAGGTTATGTATTACGGAATACGTTATCACGTAAAACTATCGTCCGTAAACCGACTTTACAGACAACCAATTTTTTTTTAATGTTTTCTAAATACAAGTCACGTAAGAATTACTATTCTACATTCTATCTGATGAACCGATATAGAAATAAAACTGCGTGATAAGAACCTGATTAGTCGCTTCAAACTCAATACAGCGGACCAATCAATCAATATGTGTTGTTTTTTTAGTACAATGGTAACTAGTTTCAAAAACAAGTTATAGAAAACAAATCATTTGCATTATATTTGTGAAAAATATTTATTTAAATACACATAGTGTCCCAATCGACGTTGGCTAACATAGGTAACTTTGTGAAGATAGAAA
Organism: Xanthostigma xanthostigma; assembly: GCA_963575645.1. Lineage (NCBI taxonomy): Eukaryota > Metazoa > Arthropoda > Insecta > Raphidioptera > Raphidiidae > Xanthostigma > Xanthostigma xanthostigma. The sequence goes on from OY754471.1 coordinate 28,211,386, forward strand.
GTCTGTTAAATGGGAAAAGTAGTGCACAAAATTGAAAAAACAATTAATTTTTGACATCTTACGAACTTAGAAAATAGTAAAAATGACCGTTAAGGAAAACTGGCCCTAACTTTTTTATTTATGAAGATATCTAAAAATTCTTTAACCATATGTTGATAACTTTTTAAGGTCTTTTCAGTGGCGTGGGTATAATTTTTTTTTATATCCACTACATAATGAGATATTGACATAAACTTTGGTATTTTTATTATGTATAATGTGTGCGCAAAACATATCGTATTTTTCAAAAATTGAAAATGCTTAAGCCATTTTTGAGTGTATATTAAACTAGCAAAATCACAGCGATCGCTTGACAGATTGTTAAACTAGCGGTGTTGATTTGTTTCAGCAAAAAAGTTATTTTTATCAGTTTTGTGGCTTTGTTTTTGTTTAGATATAAGATATAATATATAAAAGTAATCAGAAAAATATGCAGAATTCGAATATTCAAAAATCCAAAATGGCGTCTATAAGAAAAACCAAAGTTCTTGTCAATATCTCATTATGTAGTGGATATAAAAAAAATTATACCCAAGCCACTGAAAAAAACGTTTCAAAGAATTTTCAGATATCTTCATAAATAAAAAAGTTATGATCAGTTTACAAAACCGACAATTTTCACTAGTTTCTAAATAAGTTCATAGGGTGTCAAAATTACTTAGTTTTTTCGACAGAACGGTAATGAGCACAATTTTCTGCACTATTTTGCCCATTTAACCGACATTCAATCTCCATAAAAAACAAAGTTACCCATGAGCGTCGATTGGGACACCCGGTATATATTATATATTGAAGGCAGTTAAATTAATAATTCAATAAATAAAATATTAGACTAATTTTTCGGACAATATTAAAATAAATAATCAATTAAACAATTGCGCCAAATCCCGATCGAAACGTCAATTGTTTAGTTTATTATTTTTTTTAATGAACTGTCCGAAAAATTTGTCAAAAATTTTAATTAATGTATAATATAATCAGACGTTAAACAAAGATTTAAAGTAATAATTGCTTGCAACCAACAAATATTTTTTATAATTTATAGACTATATTATTATAAAAACACAAATAACACAAAAGAATATATAAAAATTGTTGACAAGTTCAATATTAAAGTTTAGAGGTACAACAGTAACTAATTAAACAGAAAATGAACAAACATTGATAATTCAACCTGTATAAAATTGAAACAGTGGCCTCTTTATCATGTTGAAACGAACGCGCTGTCTAGTAAAAATATTTTAAAGATTGTTTACAAATGTCTTTCAAGTAAATCTACTAAAATGAAATTGTTTCCAGCAAAACAATGTAAGTCGATTTATAAAAAAGTTATGTAAAATAGCAGATCGCTAAGCTTAAGACATGTCAATTTCTAGAAGCTTGTTTTTGTAAGAGAATTTTAATGATATCCAAACACAGCCATTTCTTTGGTTTATAAAATGTCTATGTATGTTACTTAAAAGTCTATATTCCGATTTTGTTTTGCGCAAATTTTATAGAGACTAAGAATATAAAATGTAAAAAAAATTCATTTCTTTCAAATTTTTAATTTAAAAAAGATTGAAAACAATATTATATTCTGTACTATAACACAGTACATATTTTATAACTGATAATACATTTTTATTATTTACTATTGGAAAAACTGTTCTGAAAATATTATATTGACCTTCCCAGCTACACAGCTGAACTATCAAAGTATATTGTTTTGATGTATCTTTAAAAATTTGGTAGTTTTTGACTTTATCGAGTTCATGCAGACAGACAGAGAGACAGACGTAGCGGAGGAACTTTGTTTTCAATGTATACGCTAGGAATGTATCTTTTGACAGGTCACTTTTGCGCCCTCTCGTGTGTTTTTTTTAAATCTGGTTCAGTCAAAACCTAAGTGTCATATGTTATACGTGCATTTTAATAAGGATTAATTGTCGAATAAAATGGGCAAAAAGCAATTAAATCGGAAGTGCTGTGTTGTTGATTGTAAAGATACACCAACTAAACATACAGAATTACAATACCACCGTTTTCCTTGATTTTCTTATGAATTAGAGAGGAAAAAAATGGAGTGCAGCAGTACTTCGTCAAGGGTAATTAAAATTTGTTTTACGTCTGTAATCATTATTAAATAGGTACATCAAAAATATCATAATTGTTATTTTGTTAACAAATATACTTAAGATTTAAAAAATTTAGAAATTAAAAATGTATATCATTTATTTAGTTTTTTTTTCTGACATTTTTCATAAATATTTTTTTATAATTAAGAATAACACTGATTTCCATGTGTTTGTAAGTTTTGGGTGAACCACTTTTGAAAAAAATCAAACACGAGATGGTGCGAAGGTCGCGTGTCAAAGAATCTTTCCTAGCTTATTCAGAATTCTTGTGTAAATACTTAGAGTAGGACGGTAGGGAAATAAAATTCGAAATAAATCGGACACTTGCCTTAACTAAACTTTTGATTACACCAATGAATTAATTTGATTTTCTCTTCAGTGGAATACATTTTAAAGTAATATTCCAAACCACTGTACTCCTAAAATGTATTAGCAATCGAAGCTAATGTTCTATTTTAAAATAAACGCGTAATTACATTGCTGTCAGAAATGTGACTGTGTAACCATCTAAACGGAAAATTGTATGTTTCAACTTAAAATAAATTTATGGTATATATGTTACCGGCCAAACCCGATTTCAGGACAAACTAGTTCAGCCTAGGCCAAACTAGTTTGGCCTACGCTCGATAGGACAAACTAGTTTAGCCTAGGCCAAACTAGTCTGGCCTAAGCTCGATAGGACAAACTAGTTTAGCCTAGGCTAAACTAGTTTAGGAAAATAATCATGATTTTTTAAAATAATAATAAAAAAGTTTATTGTCATTCGTACAATAATTAATGTACATATTGACAGTCAAAGAATTCTTTTATGCTGGAGAAACAATTTTCTAATCAAAATTTCTTTTAAAATTTCTTGATTCTAAAATTCTTGTTTCGAGTGGTAATTTATTAAAACATTGTAGGTATACCATAAAAAATTGGTATGTATGTAGTCTTAGCATATTTATGCAATGGTAGGCAGAGATTTAACTTTTTTCTAGTATCATGACTATGAATCACAGTATGATCATTAAAATTGTTCATATTATTTTTAACAATCATTAAACAGCTATATATGTATTCAATGGCAATACGTTATCTAAAAGAGTCAAACTTTCGAATAAGCATTTTTTTTTTTATATTTCTTTAGCCAATTTGGTTTAATCTTATTTTTATATGCACTTCCGGTCGGTCTTCTCATTTATCAATGTGTTAAAAATCTCATTTTTAATATTTAATTACTTGAAAACTAGACGGGAAATGTTTTTTTAAAAAATGCAGTTGAATGTATGAGATATCCATAATTACATATTAAAATTTCAGCGTATACTCTATACATTGCTCTATCGGGTGTATAACCTTAAAACTTTCTTTTGTTGCAAAAACACTTCCTATCTTTGTCTTTCTATACCTATTCGATTCGGCAACATTAGTCCGGAGTAGGCCATACTAATTTATCCTAGGACAAACTAGTTCAGCCTAGGCTAAACTAGTTTGTCCTATCGAGCTTAGGCCAGACTAGTTTAGCCTAGGCTAAACTAGTTTGTCCTATCGAGCTTAGGCCAAACTAGTTTGGCCTAGGCTGAACTAGTTTGTCCTGAAATCGGGTTTGGCCGGTAACATATATACAGGATGTATTACAGAAAACCGTACATATGGAAAACTTCATTGTGCAAATTAGTTAGGATCAACGATTACTTTGGGTACCATGGTAAAGCTGAGTAACCATTAATTATTTAATAACAATAATAGCTGATAATGAATTATATTTTTTTAATATTAAATGAATTTATTTTTATTAATGAAACAGATATTTATTGAGAAAAAATTGTTTTACTTAATTATTAAATGAAACATACATAGTCCATTAAAATGTTACATTTTTTTGGGCTAAAATTACATTTGTCAAAGGACGCAATTTAATTTTTTAGATATTAAGAAGGGGTTAGTGTAAAGTTAAATTCAAGTTTGTGGAGTCACAACCCTTGTCCCACGGCCGCCATCTTGGAAAAAGGGGTGCAAGTGGTTTCCATAGTTTATCTCACGAACTATAGGTCTTACAAAAGGTTTTTTTATACATTTTTTGTAGAAAATATAATTTCCTACAACTTTGGTTCAGTAACTTTTTTTGTCGTAGTATTCCCGATAAGCTTAATCGACGGTCATTTTCGAAATGATATAATTACTCTGTCCTCGTTTTTTTTGATGGACCAGACTGCGGCTCAGGATCATGTATATGAAAGCCAACATTGTATATATTTATAGGATCTTGTTGACCTTACATAGGTTCTACGACAAAAATTTACTGAACCAAAGTTGTAGGAAATTATATTTTCTACAAAAAATGTTTAAAACATTTTTTTGTGAGACATATAGTTCGTGAGATAAACCATGGAAACCACTTGCACCCCTTTTTCCAAGATGGCGGACGTGGGACAAGGGTTGTTACCCCACAAACTTGAATTTAACTTTACACTAACCCCTTCTTGATATCTAAAAAATAAAATTGCGTCCTCTGACAAATGTAATTTCAAATGTAACTTTTCAATGGACTAACAGTTAACATTAAATAATAAAGCAAATGTTCAAATAACCCTCATTTTTAATTAAGCAGCGGCTTAATCGGTTATAAAAACTTTCTCTCACTTCGTCTACAATTACTAAACTGTAAAATGAACAGCAATATGCATTTGTTACTGTATGCGTACACCATGGTAACCATAGTACCGACCTCTGATTAGAGGGCAAAGCAATCTCTGATCTTAATTTGTAATTTGTACTGTGTACTTTATCCCTATGTACGGTTTCCTGTGATACACCCTGTATATAAGTTTTAATGTGATAAACCTTTCCAATATTTTAATAACATGGACGAGGTTTTTCTTTGAAATGCATTTTTAAATATATTTTATTTATTTAAATATCAACAGTTATTATATAAATAATCAAAAAAATAATGTCAAAGGATCCTCAATTCAGTAAACTACATAAGAGTGAAGAGAACAGTAACATTAACTTAATGACAGTTATTAGAAAACAACAGCTACCAAAATAATGGTCTTTTCACTTGATATTTGTTTTACTGTTACGAATGAAGACAAGATTATATCAAACAAAAAAATACCAGGACGTACATAACAATATTGTATAGGTACCATAGACGGGAAATAAAAATGATATTTCGCAAAAACACGTTATTCCTAAATCACTTCAATATTACAATTGTAATCAAATGTTATAAAAACCTTATTAAATACGAAGTTAATTTTATTAAGAAGAAGACGAAGAGAAAGGAAAAAAGTATAAATAGAATGGACTTTAATCTGTTGTATTATTGAGAAATCTTTTATTTGAATGGCGGGTATAAGGTGTTATTAGTGCTGGAGAAGACGGTTAGCTGGCCTGAGTACAAGCGAGCCGTGCACGAGTAAGAGCGAGTACGACTAACTAACGGTCGATGCTGATATATTGACTGGCGATAATGAGGCTGCCTCGCCAGTCTCCATTGTAAGCAAATGGGTGTATATTATTCTGAGGCTTTTATTGCTTAAAGCCGATATCAGAAGATACTACTTTATAGTTCACAATCTCAGCTTCATGAAGGAGAAACAATAAATTCAGTTCTATTTCAATCAGTGCTTCGTTATAAAGAAATTAACTCCGAATGTTGAGTTTTATTCATTCATAGTTAAGTATCACAAATCACAATATAATATGTGTTATTTAATTATTAAATATATTAAATAACATTATTACTAAGGTGTTATTTAGAATCAATTGGTTTGAGATTGCAAGAAGTATTTGTTTGAATTCTTTGATAACTGAGTTTGCTAAAAATTCTTTGAAAGTATATAAATGGTAGCGAGTCTTTTAATTACCTTTGAGTCGAGTTCTAATAGAAGACCGGTTAACAGTTGATTAGAGTGAAGATTTTTACCTGAAATATAAACAAAAGGAATATTATTATTAATCTTACCATAATTATTGTATGTTTCAGATTGTATATTTCAAATAAAAATTCTAATAATCAATTTTTTTTTTAAAAACAGTTCAGTGTCTTATAACTAATATTCCAAATGACTATAACCTCGATGGTATGACGTCTTCTAAAATCTACTGTCTTTCAAGACTGACTTCCATTTATTATCGAACCTAAACTGCCATTAGCCAACAACGGATGATGAGCAGTTGAAACAATGAGCTTCGACTGTTTCTTGGGACAACCATTCTTCGAGTGCAATTATCAACTATCTGACTGTCCGCGATTAATAAATAGTTTTCCTTTTATCAATTTGTGGCTGAATTCATTGATCCGCAAAAAGATCTAGGTATGTCAGTTTTAACCATTAAACTTCCGTCAGTTTGACACTCTTTGAAATAGTCACACGCATCGCAACAGAATTGCAATATATGGCAATTATTGCTACACAGAGACATACTATTACAATAATAGAACATTAATTGCACTTGGGTTCCTGGTCCAGATAAAAATGAATCCAAGGAGTTCTAGCACAGGATATGGGCAGTAGTTGAGATCACGATTGTTAAATAACCATAAAAATAAATAAATTAATTTCTTGCTAAAACCTGATTATAAATTGGCAAAGAAATTATTGCGACAGATTTAAAAAGATAGATTCATTAAAGGACTTGATGAGTTACCGTGATCTAAAAAATCATGCCCATACAATTGGATTGCTTGGAAGTGCTTTCCGCAAGAAGTGTGATCAAGAAGACAAACCCTCATAAATAAAATCTTTAGTACCATTAATCTAAAACTAAACTACTTACACTGAATGGTTTGATCGCTTTCTATGAAGATGCAGGATTAGGAATCAAAGTAAGCATATCACATTTGTGCTGCTTTAATGAACGTCTGATATTAAATATTTCGTACTCTATACTTATGCTAGAAAACTAAATGAGTTAGGAAGAGATAATCTGACTGTTTCCTATGAACAGAATTCTCTTTGCTATTAGAGAATCACAACTGCTTTTTTTTAGTCCTGCTAAAAAGTTTTAAAAGCCTTTTTCACTCGTAGAAAATTCAATTCCAAACTAAATGTTTAAAAGTTCATAATATACTACCTTAGAAATTAAATTGATTTCTATGTTGATTAGATAGTAAATAGTAAAATGTAAGAGAGCGAAAATTTTAAGAAGTAGGATATTATATAAACATCGCTGAAACAACGACACCATAATTGTTCGAGCGAACAGAAAAAAATAATGGTTTGTTAAACAAAATAAGAATAAATAGAACAAAACACAGTTTAATTCAATTTTACCTGACATATTCTTGTTAGTTTATTATTTACAGTAATAATTAGTAAACAACGAGCACGTTCTATTAAGTTATGAGATCAAGTAATTGAGTATGTATTAAATAAATTTATTAAGTAACACAAGCATGTTAAAATGCTTATATTTTCGTAAATGACGTCAAAAGGTTGCGATATTTTCATAGCTGCATAACTATGCCTCTCTTTATGTATGCAAATCTGTATCTGTCATAAAAAAATCAGCAGCTTAGTAACGAATTTACTTTGATAGGTAAATGCATAGAGATATAAGTTACTAGAGTACGCTAGCTGGTATGCTTGCCATAAGTGAAAATGTCTGCAGTTCAGAGAGAGAACGATGCAAACGTTCCGTATCATTATAATGTTTACTCAAATCAGCATTATTTTGTACCATTAGTTACCATAGAGATAAGGAACTTTTCTCTCTCTGAATTGCAGACACTTTCACGGCTCATTCGCGTACTCTAGTCTAATATCTCTATGGGTACATGCCATGTACTTTTTATTGCTAATGACGCCCCAATCGTGTTCGAAAGGTGATCAATTTTTAATTAACTATAACTTTCTTATTTATTTCAAAAACGAAAAAAAAGGATAAATTATTTTTCCCTATTACTGTTTTAGTGAAAATAGGACAATACAATATTATTTTCACAAAATGTCAGTCAATGTTACATAATATTGTTTAGTAACGCAACAATGTATTCGGATTGTTTCATCACTCAAAAAGTAATATCCCTGAAGGGACAGTATTGAAAATGTTCGCTGGACAATTGTTAAATTAACTCTTTTATTAACAACGTTGCATATGACAATGGTCAATTCGATTTTTCGTTTTTATGAACAAAATATGAATTCCTTTGCAACAACTTACTCATAAACGATCGGGGACATTGTTTTGAAATTTGAAAAACTCTACATTTTCATATTATATAATTGCCAAATTTAAAAATATTGTACAAATTTGGCAATTATATTATATGAAAATGTACAGTTAAAATCATTCATAAAAGGGGAATTCAATGTTACAACAACAAATGTAAACACCATCTGAAAGTAGACATTTTAATGAAGAAAACTCCACGCTACGATTTTTGAAAATCTGAAATTTTTACATTACTTTTTTAGGTTGAAGTTAGGGGTGAGTTTTCGGTTTTTTGTCAATTTTGCATTGGCATTATAATTTTTTTATTCGAAAAAATTACAGCTTATTTAGGACATAAAAAGGTAAGTCTCTTGAAAATTTCATAAAAAAAACATTTTTGCAGGAGAAAAAAAATAAAAACGAAAAACACGGTTTTTTCGATATTTCTCTGAATCTTCAAGGTTATGTGAAAAAATTATATTCATAAAAGTTGTAGATCCTTTTAATACCTACAACATTGCCATACAACATTTTTCGATTGGAGGTCAACTTTCGCCGGAAATTACAAAAAATCGCGTTTGACCCCTAAAACGCGCCCGCCGCAGCCCCCCGGCACTTTACGCATTTGAATTTTTGGTTCCTGTATTTCTGACGGCAGTTTCTTCCCTTCCTCATCATTGGTTTTCTGCTATTAATTTTGTCCCTTGTTCACTTGATTTTGGGCTTACTGCACTGGTCTATAATTGAATTGTTTAATTATTAATTATTAATCAATCGTTTAATCTTATACTACATAATTAGAAATATCCGTAGTAGTTTATAGTTAATCTGTAGTAGTTAGTCAATGATTCGATTTAAGGGTTATTAAACGATTACTTAAAGACGAATGAAGAACATATAATAAAAATAAATTAAAACCATTTATTTTAGAATATCCATATTCATATCTACATTGGAGAAATTTTAAAACGTGCAATTTGATGATTTAAATAAAAAAAAAATAGGAAGAAAATAAGGTTTTCGTAGTTACGTAAACAATGGAAATAGTGAATAAACGGGTACTATGGTTGAATTAGCTTATAATTCTTCTTCCAAAAAGATTCTGGAAAAATTGACCTAAAATAATGCAATTACCTTAAATGCAGTCCTTTTTTTTGTTAAATTTTAAGTTTAATTTTATGATCAAAGGAACTTACCTAAGTGATCTTCGATCATAATTTTATGAGAGTATTTTCCGAAGAGATCAGTTACTTGATAGATAAGCCTTCTGCTTGATGTTGCCACAGTGTTTAAATCGTGTAGAAACAAAATCTATGGTGTCCCTACACATTGCTCCACTCTGTCTACATCTCCATTATAGTTGAGAGCTGAGAGAAATCATAATATTCGCAGCCTTATAACTTCCACAGGGGAAGAAGAATGCGTTCGGGTAGGGAGGGATACTGATCTCTTCGGAAAATACTCTCATAAAATTATGATCGAAGATCACTTAGGTAAGTTCCTTTGATCATAAAATTTTATTTCGAGTATTTTCCTCAAGATCAGTTACTTGATAGATGTTTAAAGCAAAGAAGTTTTAAGGCGGAGAGCGAATATTTTATACTTTATTACACTCACCGCCATATTTAAACAATCTGGTATAGACCTATATACAAAGGTGTATAATGTATATGTATTTAACATTCTTATTTAAGGTAAATAAAAAAATAACAGTCTATTTCTCTTGACTAAATCACATAAATTATCACATTTAACATTTCTAAAGTGATGTTAAAGCAATTTAAAAAAATAACAATAATTCTTTTTCTTTAATCACATAAGTTACCATATTTGGTCATTTTACTTATTTTTGGTGGATTGCAAAATTGTTTTTGCAAATTCTAGGTCATTTCCTACAATAGGTCTATTGTAGAATTTTGCGAAGGAACAAGACGACCTTGTCCATCCTGCTGTTTTCCTTATAATGTCTATATTAATGCCCTGTCTCTCTGCTAGAGAGGTTGAAGCATGTCTAGTGCTATGGGCGGAAAAAATATTTGTATTAATTCCGCTGTCCTCTAGTGTTTGTTTAATCCACCGGCTGATACTTTGACTAGAGGCTGCGTGATATGGTCTTTTGAATGTAATAAATAGTCTATTAGCGTGAGATCTAATATTCTTAGTCTTATTCATGTACCCCACTAGAGCCGTTGCTGGACAAATGTTAGGGTTGTCCGTAAAGTCTGGAACTCGTAACAAAGGTTGAAATCTACCCAGGCCAGTGGTCTTAAATTTTTCAGTTTTTTTTTTTTTTATCTCTAACGTTTCGTTACATATTGATATATTATCTATATTGATAAGGAAATAGTTTGTACTCTCTGAGCTGTACACAGAGATAGTAAGGTTACTGTTTTCTTGGTTAAGACTTCTAGGTTTAAACTTTCATTAGGCGAAAGTGCCTAAGTGTTCTAGCACTGGCGATGGGTCCCAGGTTTTTTCGTATTTCGGTTTTAAGGGTCTTAAATTAAAGGCCCCCCTAAAGAATCTCTTTATTGTGGGATCAGAACCTACTTCCGGACCCATAATCATTGACAATGCTGATCTAGCGCCGTTAAGGGAACCATATGCAGCTCCATTACTGAACAGTTCATTTAAAAAATTAATAAGAGCGGCGTCTAGTGTGTACGGACTAATTTGACATTTATTACAGTATATTTACCACTTACGTAAGTAGAGGTCGTATTGTTTAGCTGTAGCGTTGGATATTGAAGCTATGATGACCTCAATGCTGTGTTTAGAATGGCCCTTTCTTAGATATGCCGTGCTGACAACTTCGCGGAAACCAGGGTAAGCTTGTAAAGTTTTCATAATCATAGAAAAATGGCGGGAAAGCATAGAAGTAAAAATTTTTCCCATTTTTGTAAACGCATCTACTGCGTACGATTCTGGATCCTTTTTCCAAGATACGAATTTTGAGCACTTTTTATTTATTCTAGAAGCAAACAAGTCTATTTCTGGTTTACCGAAACAACTGACAATCTTTTTGAAAATGTCTGGGTGTATTTCCCATTCAGTTTCGATTTTTGTTCTGCCTGGCTCAAAATCAGCCTCTTTGTTTTCTTTAGATTGGATATACGATGCAAATATCCAAATATGTCGATGTTCTCACCAACTCTAAATTTTTCGGGCTAAGTTGTTTAAGTTTGGGAATTGGATACCGCCCATACGATTCACATAAGCAATCGCTGTTGTGTTATCGACACGAAGTAATACCTCGCAGTTTTTTAAGTCCTTTGTGAAGCATTTAATTGCGAGATATACCGTTAGCATTTCCAAATAGTTGATATGATGTGAACTTTCATCTTCTTTCCAGAAACCATGAATGTTTCCCCATTGCATGCTGCACCCCATCCCGTAGTGCTAGCATCGGTATATATTTCCGTAGTGAAATTGTTGGTTCAAATAGGATTAACAGAATGTAAGATATTGTTATGCCACCAGAGAAATTCGCTTGTAAATTCGGTCGGGAATGTGATTAATATATTGTAATCATTATCTCTTTTCTTTAACGCTAAATATTTATAACGTTCAAAATTTTTGTGTGTACCCAACCGTATACTACTGTTAGACATATTGATATTATGACGCCAATAAAATGAGCAAGTTTTCTTATAGAACACTGTCTTCGTTCTTTGAAATGTCGTATTAAAAGAAATATTTTATTTCTTTTTTCCTGCGGAATGCCCAATGTAGAAGTTTGTGAGTTTAATTCAAACCCAAGAAATGTACAAACTCTACGAGGGGTCGTTAGACTTTTTTCAAAATTAATTATAAACCCTAGTGACTGAAGTAACTTGGAAGTGAAGTCGATATTATCTTTGCATTGTTCTGCCGTACTTTCTATTATTAGAAAATCATCCAAATAATTAACTGAGATACAACCACGTGATCTTAAATATGTAAGTACTGGTCTCGTTAACTTTGTAAATACGTATGGAGCTGAGGCCAGGCCAAATGGTAGACAATTGAATTCATACAAAATGTCTTGAAAAGAGAATCTAAGGAATTTTCTATGACCCTCATTTATAGGTGTAACAAAAATATGAATCTTTCAGATCTATTGTGCTAAAATAGCAATTTTTTGAAATGTATTTTATCGCAGTCCTAATGTCCTCCAACTTAAAATGTTTCGTGTTTCGAAAGGTATTTAGATTTTTTTTAAAATTAAAATAAATCTGTTACTGCCATTTGGTTTTGGCACCACGAAGATTTTTGATAGGTGCTGACCCACAGTAGGCTGACATTTTGAAATGGCACCCATTTCAAGTAGCTCATTTATGCAGTTATTAATTTTTCGAGTATCTAGTTTTCTTGGGATCTTACTAGCTCTGATAATGTTGTTCCCAGAGCTGAGACTGTCGCACTTATTTGACACTGTCTTTCGTTCAACTTTTTATCTCTGTTGACCACGGTCTCCGAGATCGTAGCACTCCTTCGATGACGTCTTCCACAGGTTCCTGATCAGGAAATAGATTTAGTTCATCTCCGTCTGGCCCTTCACTGAGGGGGTATTCCGGATACTCGTATTCGCTGTAGGTGACACTAGAGTGACTGCTATTGGTGATTGACTGAATGAATGATTCATTATTGTCTATGGAGTTGTTTCCTGAAACTAAACCAGGCTTGCTTAGTTCCTGATGTTTAATACCGAAGTATTGTATGTTTACTGTCTTTTACAGTTATCTGGGTCTAGGTGATCAAGATTGACAATTGATTTGGAAAATGGGTAGATGTCACACATCTAACATGTGCGCCGCGCGGAACATGCTTAGCCAGTAGTGTATTGTAGGTAGATGTCACACATATAACATGTCCGCCACGCGGAACATACTTAGCTAGTACTATATTGCAGGTAGATGTCACACATCTAACATGTCCGCCACGCGGAACATGTATAGCCAGTACTGTATTGTCGGTAGTTGCAATAGATGTAATGTACATCTAGCATAACCTTAGCAAGGTGTATGCTTTTCGGTATTGTAGTTGATAGATGTCACACATCTAACATGATCGTAACACGATACACGTTTGTTACCGAACAGTAGTTGCAATAGATGTAATGTACATCTAGCATAACCTTAGCAAGGTGTATGCTTTTCGGTATTGTAGTTGATAGATGTCACACATCTAACATGATCGTAACACGATACACGTTTGTTACCGAACAGTAGTTGCAATAGATGTAATGTACATCTAGCATAACCTTAGCAAGGTGTATGCTTTTCGGTATTGTAGTTGATAGATGTCACACATCTAACATGATCGTAACACGATACATGTTTGTTACCGAACAGTAGTTGCAATAGATGTAATGTACATCTAGCATAACCTTCGCAAGGTGTATGCTTTTCGGTATTGTAGTTGATAGATGTCACACATCTAACATGATCGTAACACGATACATGTTTGTTACCGAACAGTAGTTGCAATAGATGTAATGTACATCTAGCAAAACCTTCGCAAGGTGTATGCTTTTCGGTATTGTAGTTGATAGATGTCACACATCTAACATGATCGTAACACGATACATGTTTGTTACCGAACAGTAGTTGCAATAGATGTAATGTACATCTAGCATAACCTTCGCAAGGTGTATGCTTTTCGGTATTGTAGTTGATAGATGTCACACATCTAACATGATCGTAACACGATACATGTTTGTTACCAAACAGTAGTTGCAATAGATGTAATGTACATCTAGCATAACCTTCGCAAGGTGTATGCTTTTCGGTATTGTAGTTGATGGATGTCACACGTCTAACATGATCGTAACACGATACATGTTTGTTACCGAACAGTAGTTGCAATAGATGTAATGTACATCTAGCATAACCTTCGCAAGGTGTATGCTTTTCGGTATTGTAGTTGATGGATGTCACACATCTAACATGATCGTAACAGATACATGTTTGTTACCGCTGCATCTTGATAGACCTCCTTGGTGTTTGGACATAAAATGTCAGTGTTGTATAGTTGACTATACTTGGCTCCTACTCTTCTTAGACCTCATAGGAAATGCGTCATTCGCCACACAGAGGTTATGTGAACTTGTTCGATGTAAATCGCCGACGAAAGAGCACTGTTTAACGTATCGCACAGGAAACCGGAACATGCTTAGCCAGTACTGTGTCCGCTACGCGGAAAAAACTTCTCCAATACTATATTTTGCCAGTACTATATTGTTGGAAACATATTGCGCTCCCTCTCATTTTTGACCTCACAGGCTACAACTGCATAACTGTACAGTGTACATGGTCTAAGGTCTGTGATATGACAGCAGTGTATGACAGGTTATGTCGCAAATTGAACTATTTGTAGTTGCATAGAAAACGATCATGCGATGTTTTCTCACCTGATTTTTCTTTTTCCATTTGTTCCTCGTATTTATTTAGTCCCTTTTTCAATTTTCTTATTTTTTCTTCGGCTTTTCTTTTGCCCATCCTGAAGATTAAAGGTGAGAAGAAAAAACACTGTAAGCAACGCGTCGCACAGAAAACCGTAATGGAGATGTAGACAGAGTGGAGCAATGTGTAGGGACACCATAGATTTTGTTTCTACACGATTTAAACACTGTGGCAACATCAAGCAGAAGGCTTATCTATCAAGTAACTGATCTTGAGGAAAATACTCGAAATAAAATAGTTGTATTATTTGCATTTAGATCCTTAGATCCATCACAATTTTTCGTTTTGTTTTTAATGTTTATAATTATTAAATGAAAAAACACTCCTTTTTAACATGCCTGCGTATGATTCACATTTCGTCTCACTGTATGACGAAAATGCAAAAATCAGCCCATCAAATTTGAATTTCTAGTTTTTGAATCAAAAATTCAAAACTTTTTATCGTCTTTTAGCGACCAGTGAGAACTGAGACAAGCAAAATAAAAATGATCTCTTAATTCTTTTAAAAATATGGACTCTAACAAATTCCAGGTGAATTTCGAGTGAAACATTTTTAAGCTCTTACTTTGCTCTTTAAAACTGTGGTTTTTTAATTGCTCTACAATTTTTCTTTTCAAGTTATCAGCTGTCATAGCAAAAAAGACACTTTTATCTTTTAATGTTTTTTTACAGAAATTCTTAATTATAAAATAAGTAAATCGGAACGTAATTTGAAACACCAACAAGAGTGCAAAGACGTCACGCTATCGAAATTTTTTGACTGTTGCCTACTTCATTACGTGTCTGTAATTTTATTCCCGTTTTTTGGAGATTAAAGAAAATGTAAAAAAGCTTCACTGATTTGAAACTAGGATAAAAAATTTTAAGACATGACGTATTAATTTATTTATTTTTACCTAAAAATAATATAAGTCAGGTAGGGTTTTGCCAATGCGATTACAAGTACCGATAACAATATCAACCAGATATTTTACTTTCTTAATTAAATCAGTAAGCAAGCTCAAGAATCTTAAAAGAATAATAAAATCGAGCAAAAATTTTTATACTGAAATATTTGTAGAGAAATGATTGTACACTAATAATTATGTAATCAATTACTATTGTAAGTAATATTACTACTGAAACAAATTAGACGTTAACCGACACTTGAATTTGACAGAATATTAATTAAACAATGTACCACGGTTCATAAAGTGGTTCGTTTGATGGAGGCTTAACAGAAATGAGAAGCAGAAGAGAGTTGATATATAAAGTACGTTGGGATTGTAGAAAGAAATAAGTGGGCGTAGGATTGGGGTGTGGCCCAAACAGGAGCTGTCTCAAGTCAGATACGAACAAATGGGGATTTCTAAACTTCCGACATTTACTATACAAATACATATTATCTGCCTGCAATTAAAAGCTATACAACTTAACGCGGAAGGAAGTTAGGAATTTGTCAGATTTCAGTTACGATATTTTAGCACAAATAAATAAACCAAAAAAATGTATACGCTAGGAAAGTATCAATGACACGCAATTTTTGCGCCATCTCGTGTTTGATTTTTTAAAACCTGGTTCAGTCAAAACTTACAAACCCATGGCAACCAGCTTTATGGTTAATTATAAAAAAAATATTTTAAATCTTATTTTTGTTAGCAAAATAACAATTAGGTATGATGTTTTCCACGTATTTAATAATGATAGCAGACGTAAAATAAAATTTAATTGACGACGTACTGCAACAATCTATTTTTTTCCTCTCTAATTCATAAGAAAATCCAGGAAAACAGAGCAATTGTAATTCTGGATTTTATTCTTAATATTTGTTTATTGTAAAAAAATTAAGAAGAAAAATAAATATACTCAGAATAATTTTAATAATAGTCACAAGGAATACATAACAAATAATATAAGTACAAATATATTTTATCCTCACATATAAAAATGAATGAAGTGATATGATGAGCAAAATTGGTCTTTGTCTTGTAGTCGTAGTCTTAGACTTGCAAAAAATGCAAGACCAAGGCCAAATGAACAATAATATAATAAATATTCTTGATTTTGATTACCGTTGGTATAAGAAATAGACTTTTTTTATTAGTGAGAGGACTAGCCTTCGAAAGCATTAATTTCAAAACAAAATTGACTCTAATTAATTTTTTACTCCCCCGAAAGTGCGGCGATCAGGCCAGTTGTGACGTTTTTATAGCTCAATTAAGCTACCTTGCTGCGACGGCTAAGATATTTTAATAACTGATAAACCAGGGGTAATTACTATAAAGTTATGAAAGTTATGAATAATATACATATACTAGCGGCCCGGTCCGGCTTCGCCCGAATTTGTAGCTTGTCGACGTTTTTTCGTTGACTCGCGTTGCAAAATTGGTCTCACGAAAAGCGCTTTTATTTAAACGCGATAATATATAGTCAGTATCTATTCTGAAGGTCCATTCTAAATATTGGTGAAAAAAATTGTGAAATCGGATGAGTAGTTTCGGAGATTGCCTCCTATAGCCAAACTTACAAACTTTACCTCTTTATAATATTATAGCGGTCCGTTCCCGTTTCACATGTGTGCGATAGATATAATTCTGCAAAATGTATTTCGATTTAGTCCCGGCGTGTGAACTACTAGCTTTGAGCAAGTTCTAACAGATGTCGCTATTTGGTACTAAAACAGTTTAGGGTCGTTTGCTTGTGAGCTTGATGTGTGAGAGAGACAGGAGATCGGCTCCCTACTCCGTGGTGTTTGTTGGTGAGAGGTGACACAATATGTAGACGCCTGGCGGGGATAACTGATCGATTGATATTATAATTGATAAGTTAGCGACCACATTATAACAATCGCACTTTCTGTTTTCACTGGGTTAAATACATAAAAATTTACCGTTATATTGCTATCTTGCAACCCTATTGCGCATCTGTGGATGAAAGTAAAAATACTAATATCGCTCATATATAAATTAACCATAATAATCAATGAAATGTCCAATATTGGTGCTGTAACTAATGTAAAATACCTTGATGCACCCGTCGACTTAGCTCTCGATTGACTGAACTTTCATATCCTCATGATACCTGGTGTAAAACTCTACTCCCGAAGTATGTAAAATACTGTTGTAAAAATGCTTTATTAGAAAGTTGACTTGTATAAATTTGCCACTGTAGAATAAATAATAATTCAGCTGCAGCGAAAATGTCGAAGATTCTAGTTTTTGAGTCCTGACAGTAACATTGAATAATATTTTTTTTTATATTTAGTCAACAATGGGTGTTTCATAATATAGGAGCGTACTATAGCTATTTTGTTCTGTTTTACTTTTTTGACACTGCGTACATTTTTTTGATTGAAAATCACCATCGTCCTCATAATAATTTTCTAAGTCTGGGATATCTTAAGAGTGGACCACATATATTTTATATTTAATGTGTTCTTTTAAAGATTGCAATGCAAAAGTTTTCAGATTGTCAAGTCTCAGAGACTACTGAAGCTAAAAGAATATTATAACATAATTTCTTGAAAGGGGAATATATACTTCTAGTTTGTTTAATAGTTTATGACCAATCAAAATATATAACCAAACAAATTTGAGTTATTTAATTCATATACGTAATTAACTTTTTAAAATTATTATAACATGGCATTCGACCGGGTTAATAATAACTTACAAGTTGCGAGAATGCTGCCTTTTTTTTACCAGAATCTGTCCAGATTCCATCTTAAACGTGTTAGAACAATTACTGAAGTTACCGCATCTTGGCATGCAGGACTTAGCAATCGAATAAACATTTAAAGCCCATGGAGACCCAGTGGCATATACTGCACTGAGGAGTAGAGAATGCGATGATGGCACATCGGTGATGGCTGGTTGGCCGGTACCGCTCTGGTTCTGCACACAGCTGCGGCATCCATTTGACTAATGAGGTATCCCAATATAGTATAGCACAAACACACACACATCCATACAGGAATACAGTAGAGTACAAAGTTATTCTCTCTCAATTTCTCTCTCGCTCTCTTTCTTTTCATCCATATATACAGTATCCACATTAGGCCGCAGTCACAATTTATCATAGCGCACGGTAGGCGCCAGCCAAGTTCTTACAAAGCAAGTGATATATTTACATGAACCACTTCGAGATCTTTTCGACTCCCTTCTTTCTCCGAGGTTAGTTACGTTAAAGAAGCTGTATTCCAAATTTCATACGTTTAGCTGGAATAGTTTCCAAGATATGAGTATCCAAAAATCACGTTATCGGGTATTCACTGACTTATAGATCATCATAAATGTGTCGGGAACTGATAACTCACAGGTCGCCAAGTAACCCAATTGAAACTTTCAAGTGATCCACTTCATGAGTTCAGCAAATGAAGTTTAATTATAGAATATTTAAAAATAAATTCTAAAACGTAAACATGAAACAAATACCTTGAGAAAATATAAATGACAAAATTAACATTTTGTAATAATTTTCTCAATAAAATTTATCTTATTCACTAACGAATATTTTCAATGACTGGAGCTGCGTTCTTAATAGTATATACGTTTTGGTTGATTTTGAACCTCGGGAAAAAAGGCTGCCGACATCTAATTGAGCCGATGTTTTCGTTCTATACAATGAATCTAGACAATGAATACATACATATCTAGACAATGAATACATCCATGCATCACTCGATCGTCCGAAGATTATACTCGTGATATTATAATGAAGTGTGGTATATAACTATGGTATAAGGAAGTATGGTATATAATTAAGTGTACAGATAATATTTAAGTACAATAAGTAAGAATTTAATGCTACCAAAAGTACTGGAATCCCACCAAAACATATATGTGGAAAAAAGCCAAGTTCAATACCAACAAAAAGTGGTTTTGCTGCAAAAAAGATGTGAAACCTAACAGGGTGGCAAGTTTTTATAAATGACTCGTGTATGTAAACTTGTCACCTTTTTAGATCTCACTTATTTTTCAGTAAAGCCTGCACTTGTTCTTTGTACCGAACTTGATCCTTTTTTACATTTATGTTTTTGGTGGAATATTATTCACAAAATTGTTTTCACACTTATTTTAAAATATCGCATTGGCATAACTATATTTTGATTTTACAAATAACTAAACGCTGCAATAGTAGTGAAACCCTCAGTTCCACCGTATTGCAGTACCGCTTTAAATTACAATATTTATATACTTTACATTTTTTTGTGAGTAAGCGCACAGCAACTCACCAAACATTATTAAGAGCTAGTATTCTTCCCTGCAAATACCCCTTGCACCCTTCATCTCAAATATTTTCCCCTCGCCTAAAAACGGTTCGCGCTCTCCCGACGCTATTTTTAAAGCTAGAGGGTTCTGGTAAACGCCAAATGAAAGACAAAGAATCAGACTACAGATTCTTCAGGCGAATTTTTTGAAAACAAATTCCTGAAAAAACGTACAACCTTTTGAAAAAAATAATAAGTTACGTAATATTTCACACGTAGGCGAAACTGTTTTTCAAAAAATTCGCCTAAAGGATCTGTAGTCTGATTCTTCGTCTTTCATTTGGCGTTTACCAGAACCCTCTAGCTTTAAAAATAGCGTCGGGAGAGCGCGAGCCGTTTTTAGGCGAGGGGAAAAGATTTGAGATGAAGGGTGCAGGGGGTATTTGCAGGGACGAATACTCTTAAATGAATGATACTGTAACGCATAGGCCCCGAACCGACATGCATTCATTTTTTTATATTAGATACAAAGTTATTAATTAACTTAAGATGCAGTGTTGTGTGGGGAAGCCGATTGCACAAGATTGTGCAATTTATTTTAGTTATTTTCTGGTTTAGTTTTCAGTTTTGTTAATATTATTATTTCAATGACTTAAATGTTTTAGTTTGGCATACCAGTTTGGTGTCATGCAACTGATAAAGATAGAGTTTTTCTAATTCAAATAAAAATTAAGTTCAAAACCTAAAACCCGACTACTGAAAAGTGTGATACAAGAAAATATTCTCATCTGCGGATAGACGTGGTCGTACGCCACCTCATATATATGGTCATATGGCGCCCTCTAGATGTATAGCGTTATGCAATTTACCCTAAAGCTTATGATCGCTTTCTAATGTAAAAAATGTATTGTTTTGGTAAGGTGGGTGGCATACGACCACGGTTATCCTCAGATTAGCATATTTTCTTGTATCATACTTTTCAGTAGTCGGGTTTTAGTTTTTGAACTTAATTTTTATTTAAATTATTTTTTTTGAACTTACTTTTTATTTAAATTATTATTTTTTTTTTAATTGTTTTTTATTTGTTTCCAATTTGCTCACCCCTGGGACCAAAATTCAAAAATAAATATAGCCTATGTTACCCGGACCGTAGTCGGGTTTTAGTTTTTGAACTTATTTTTTATTTTAATTATTTTTTTTTAATTATTTTTTTTCCAATTTGCTCACCCCCGGAAACAAAATTCAAAAATAAATATAGCCTATGTTAGCCAAACCATAATAACGAAAAGATTGACACCTTATTTATCAAAATCGGATGAATAGTTTAGGCGCTATGGTGGAACATCCGTAAATACAGACTTTGATAGACTGCTATAGTTATAACCCTTCCTTTTTGGCTCGCCGCAGTCGAATAAAAAGAATCATTCGATTAATATTTAATCTTAAAAATAGGGGCTCATGTTAACAAATTTTTAAAAATAATCAACTTTTAACATACTTATTACGGTATTCATGCCTATAAAGTTTAAACTTTTCTATGTAAGAATTATGACTCATGACTCGTGGATTTACATATTTGGGTGTATTTAATTTGGTGCAGGTATGAATTGATTAATATTGAAAACAAGAAAAAAAATATTATTTTCAGGGCTGTATTAGGAGGTTTAATTTTCTATTTTGCCCAAAAACAAAAAAGTTAAGTTCACATAATAAAGCCACACTGCCTGTATAGCGAATACACTATATTATCGGCAGAGTTTGGCACCGCTACCCGAGTTTTAATTATTATTATTAAAAAAAATAAATATATTCATCAAGAACTTTTGTGTTATTATTACGGAAAACTTTGTTTCAAATATAATGAGTGGAGGTTCTTAGTCTTCTCATCGTCTTTCTCCGTAATTTTGACGGATGTGAATCAGATAACTATAAGAACAAACTGTTGTTTTCAGTGCCTGAAGACGGCGTCTGTAATAAAATAATGTAACTGTAGCCTTAATATGTACAGTGAGTACAATGTCCGTCCTTCTCCCGACGGGAAGAAGGCAATGGCTGCCGTTGCTTAGCCGCCGTCGCACCATCGCCGCAACACAACGTCTGTCCTTCGCACGTCTCATCACAGCCGCGTTTCACCAGCCAGTGCTGGATTTGACAATAATCTTAATCTCTAAGGAAAATACACATGCGACAACCACATTGCATTGATAACGTGTGCTCACGAAATTCACTAAACATCATAATATGATTTAAACAGTTTGCAGGCAATTCCGCGACTTTTCATCACCCGACAAAATATCGTACGGACAAAATATCCCCCGACAAAATATCCTATCAGTAAAATTGATCTAGAATTACTGTATTATTATCTCACTTTGTATACACGACTCCCTAATTGTTTTTTAAGGAACTTCCCCTACCCCCCCTTTCACTGCGCAAAAAGAAAACGCCATCGCATCGACATGATCCCGTAATTGTTTTTTAAAGAACTCCCCCTAAACGCCTTCCCCTTTTCACTGCGCAAAAAAATACACCATCGCATCGACACGACTCCGTAATCGTTTTTATGTCGGGGGATATTTTGCCGTAGGATATTTAGTCAAGATAATATTTTGTCGAAGAATTTTTTGTCGAGGGATCGAGACGCGCATTACCCTCTTTTTTAGTGAGAAATTATTGTTACAGATAAACTTGCAGCTAAGGCCCCTTCACACGATGCAGGATTTCCTGCTCGCTAGCTTGCTTGGAGTTTTGCAGGCAGCTTTGCACGCTACGCTGTTGGATGTGACGTCACTGATTGGTTCGCTGCTCGCTATCTTACTATATTTGGGTGATAGGTTCAGTGCTATTTTTCATGCAGCGCTGGCTGCTAGTTTGAGAATGTAACCAATTATGGAGTCATATTTTAACACGTGATATCGTTTGACATTCGTTAAATATGGTGTTGTTTGAAAAAGCTTCTAAGTCAACAGCGATAGGGCCAAAAGTTGTAAAATCAAAATGTAAATGGGCTCGACAGGAAATAAGTTTTTGCTTTGATTTTTCTCTTCTCTCCCGAAGCTTTTCAATCATTATTAAAAATATAGTAGCAATTCGTCTACGAATTATTTTTTGCACAACCATTACGTCCATATTTAAATTTCAAATATAACTGTCAAGTGTCAACCTAGCAAAACAGCGAGCAAACAAGCAAGCTGCGCATGAAGCGAAACTAGCAGTACTCCCTACCAATCACCAAGCAGAATACCATGCATGGCAGCCTGCAAGACTTCAAGCAAGCTAGCGAGCACGAAATCCAGCATCGTGTGAAGGGGCCTTTATCTACAAACAAGCTGAAGTTTTAAATAACCTACATGGTCGTCATAACATAGTTTTTTTCGGTTTCTATGAGAAACAGCTACAACAATATGCAAGCACAACTTGGCGGTGATTGTTGAATAAATAAATAAATTAATTAATTACAGATAATGTGTAGTTATCCCTTTTTTGTAGTCCAAAGAAAATAAAAAAAAATGAATCACTACAAAACTGTTTTTTTATTATTTTTATCAACTTCCTGTTTCCGCTTTTTAATTTATTTATTATTATATTATTATATATTTATTATTTGACTCTTTATACTTAGTTCAATATTTAATTAATATTTAATATTTTTAAAATGTCTATGTTATTTCCAAATTACCCTGTCACCGACAAATAACAATTTTACATCAAACCTACACCACTGTAACTAATGGTTCACAAACAATTCGTAACAATTTGTTAAGTTAATAAAGCGTTACATAATATAATGCTTCTATAGTGGTGCATCTCTTAAACAAATGTTTTACACTGAGTTTTTATTACTTACATATTATACTGACCAATTTTTAAGCTTTTACATAACTGCTTAACTTCATTCAGCATTTAAAAACTCAATTAGGGATATGACATATCCATCTATAAAAATTTGGTTTTAAAAGAAAATAAAAATTATTTTAGTTTTCTTAAAACATACAATATATTTCAATTGAGTGAGCGTCGGCGACAAATGTAGGACAATCAACATAATACATACCAAGTAACAAACATAGAGTTGCCTACATAATATTTATCAAGAGAGTACTGGTGTCACTTACTATAGTTAACATATAACCAAAAATTAATTATTTAGACATAAATCTAGAGTCATTGCAACTCTAGCAATCGTAAATTACCCATTTAACACTAGTGCGTAAAATAAAACAGAAATATGGAATTTAATCAATTCAACAGTAATTTCCGTAAACTGTCTATACCATGAGGTGTATATGACAATTTAAAATAGTGTAACCGAAAGAATTTTGTGATATTTCTTAAGATTCTAAAGGGGACAAATTTTGTGTTGAAAGGTCGAAAATAATTTTGCCTTGTACCCCGTATTTTAATAAAGTAATATAACTTCACACAAGATGTTTCAAGAAAATTAACATTAATATTAAAGTTTACTGGAACTATTGAACAATCTTTATGAAATTCGATATTTTACCATTCCAACTCAATAATAGTAGGGAATGGTACCTACTAATTTAGGATAAAATTCTTACAATATTTTTTTCGTTTTGAGGTCGTTCGAAACAAAAAACATATTTTTGGAGAAAGTATTTGTGTTTGTCTGTGAACACGATACAGTGTAACGTCGTTCAGTTACTTACTAGTTTTTTTTATATTAAATAAAATAAATTTCTTTATTATAATATGTCAAATGTAAATGAAGTTGGAATGGTTCTATCGTCCAATTGGCTGGAAATTTTAGATTTTCATAATACAAAACGTTCTATTTATATTTGCTAGGTATATATAGTAATTTCTAATGTATTTCCTTCCTTAATTGGTTCAAAAGTAATTGAATCATAAGTTCCCGCAAAACCATTCTTAAATATATTTTTTAATTTTCTTTAGTTTTGTATTTCTCGGAAGAAATATGATGATTAAACTGTTTTGACTTTTTTTTAATGAAAAGGCGCACAATACTTGAAGTCGTGAGTTTAGATTTCCTACAGGAATGTATTTAACATTCTCATGGGAATTCTTAAACCGTTTTCTTGACTATACCTGTGTGGAAAAATTCCTACAAACGATATTGGATGTAAAATACGTTTCCTATGGGAAAATTATTTTCATTAGTACGTTTTCTCATACAATCCAGAACATAAAATCCAATACTCAAATATCGACAGACCGTTTTATTAAATACGAACAAAATAGGACAAAATAGCCTATACAATAAATATCCGAACTCGCATAAAAAGATATTAAAAAAACCCTGAGAAACCCTCTACACATATGAAAGCGCCGTCGTCAAAATTTCACTTTTTCGGTATGCAGGGAAAATGAATCGTCAAAATCTAAATCAATCGAAATCTCGTAGACAATGTTTTCGCCACTACACGATTTTCTTTACTCGTATCGTCGTCTGAAAGAAAAAAAACAAAACATGAAAACGGTACAAGCATTCATCAGTCAAATTATCTTTCATATTTGTTAAAAAAAATAATAAAACATGAACGCCCCCATCAATGAAATATTTAGATTGGCAAGTCCGGTCCTTGATTATACTTTAGCGAGGCGCATTATATGAATTGGCATAGTGTCATTGATGTTGAAGTCCACATTAATGACTCGAACTCTTTTATATCGCGCGTCCTTTCTCCTTGCCTCGCTTCTCACCCTGGCCTTAGTTCGTGCGCCAGCCAGCGGCCTCCACCCACCACCAACAATAAACATAACGTACACGCGTACATTACCGCTAACACCCACCTTTCCCTTACTCTTCTATTTCCCTTCTATGTCATTATAACATACCTCTTTATCCCGAGAAGCGCTGGAATGTCACGGAGTAAATATAGGTACAGAATTTTTACTTGCTTTTAAATGAAATTGAAGTAATTTCAACAGAGGCTTACGTCATCAATAAATTAAATGTTATTTATAAACTGCCGTAAACCAACAAAACTGTTTTTATTGATATTCTAGCAGTCCGGTCTGGCTTCGCCTGGATTTACAGATAGCCAATTAAAGACATATTATGCTGCAGCGGATTTTCTTATAGAATATATTAGACTTTTAACCCCTTGTATAAGAGTAAATAAGACGACAATCGTAATAAGACGTAAGATTTTTTTTGGAAAAGATACATCAAAATTAGAATTCAAAACGTAAATTATATTTTTAAGCTCAAAGATCTTAAAAAAAAATTGGAAAATTTTAGGGCCGGCTTTGAAGTTCAACCATTTATCAGATTCATAATATCTCCCGAATTCCTTTGTCGGAAAAAGTAAAAAGAATTGAACCCCCGCCCCCTAAATCCACTTGCGTAATACTTGACCGCCCACTTACCACCTCTCGACTTATAATCTTAATTAATTTATAAACTAAAAAAGTTAAATAAAACAAAATTAATATAAGTATTTCATCAAAATCCATTCAAACATTCATCATTACATACAAACAAAGAATTATTTTATATAACAGTATACATAAACATTTTTAGTCAGACCTCCCTCCCCTAATTCTGTCATAGTGATTCGGTGGATATTAGAAAAATATCGCGGAAGCGACGTCTGACGCGAATAAGTCGATCATATCAATATTAAATTTCGATAATTTTCGGTCAGTTGTCAAATATTTTTGAGGTTATGAATGTTTTCACATCTCTTAAGAGAAGCGGAAGCTTACTATTTTCACTAGTATTCAATACTTTTGAATATTTTTATCATTTTATATCATTGCCTTATTAAAAGTAACTACATTAGGTTATATTTCCATTTTTTACTAAAAAGTTATAAATTTCTATAAACATTGAGAACTTTCTACCAACGGTTTTCCCAAATATATTTTTTGCCGAATACATTTAAGTATAATATACTAAAACTGTGTTACGATATTGTCGACATTTTTTTTATTGTTTTATAAAATAGCTGCTTGAAAAACAAATATTCTATTATAATGGTTATGCATATTTAATTAATAATTACTAAACTACTTTCCTTAATTACTTTATTAATTAAGTTCTTCAATTCTTAATTACCGTTTTCAAATTTCTTCATTTTTTTATTTGTGCTTTTAAGAATGATTTGTAATAGAGATGTAAATATTGAAAAATATCTACCCTTATAGATGTCTCTAATGTTTACTTATAACTGAACTCTTTTTTTGCACTTTTTTCTTTATGTAGGTACACTATCTGGTCAAGATTTAGTCTATGCTTGATAAAAATTGTATCCATAGTTTTCAAGTTAAAAGAAAATTTTTCTAAATGAATGCCTCCTATAAATTAAAAAGTTTCGACATAATTAACGAAGCTATTTTCTTAAAATTTTCAACGAAAACAATGATTTTGTCAGTACTAAAATTTATATACAGGGTGTATCACAGGAAACCGAACATAGAGAAAAGTGCACAGTACAAATTAGTTAAGATCAGAGATCGCTTTGCCATCTATTCAAAGGTCGTTACCATGGTTTACATAATGAAATCTATTCGAAACGGTGGCAAAATCTGGATGAACTTAAAGACAAAATCGCCGACGAATGTTTCAATGTGACTCCTGTAATGTTAGATAAAGTGAGACAAAGTTCTTATAACCGATTAGACCACTGCTCAAATTAAAATGAAGGTTTATTGCTTTATTTTTTTATTTTAACTGTTTGTTTCATTTAATTGTTAATTAAAAAAATATTTCTTAATAAAAAATTGTTTAATTTAATATTGAAGAATTTATTTTAACTCATTTTTCTAACTATTCATTATTAAAGTTGTTAAATAACAGTTAAGTCAGTGTTATCATGGTACTCATTCTGATATGTGGCCAATGTAATCGTTGATCCTAACTAATTTGCACAATGGAGTTTTCCCTATGTGCGGTTTTCTGTGATACACCCTGTATTGTTTGAACGACAATTGACGTTAAAAACTTTTTTAAAATAGGTATTAGTAAGTCATTATTACAGATTAAGAGTATTCGTCCCTGCAAACACCCCCTGCACCGTTCATCTCAAATCTTTTCCCCTCGCCTAAAAACGGTTCGCGCTCTCTCGACGCTATTTTTAAAGCTAGAAGGTTCTGGTAAACGCCAAATGAAAGACAAAGAATCAGACTACAGATCCTTCAGGCGAATTTTTTGAAAAACAGTTTCGCCTACGTGTGAAATATTACGTAACTTATTATTTTTTTCAAAAGGTTGTAAGTTTTTTCAGGAATTTTTTTTTTCAAAAAATTCGCCTGAAGGATCTGTAGTCTGATTCCTTGTCTTTCATTTGGCGTTTACCAGAACCCTCTAGCTTTAAAAACAGCGTCGGGAGAGCGCGAACCGTTTTTAGGCGAGGGGAAAAGATTTGAGATGAAAGGTGCAGGGGGTATTTGCAGGGACGAATACTCTTAATATGAAATCGGAATTCTTTATTATACTTATTTAGCCCACGAGATCAGGGTCGCGGGAAAAAGTGAGTGTTTTTAAAGAAAACCATTCGCGAATGTGTCCGAAAATTCTAATCTACATACCGATATTTCAGAAATTTTAAATGATAAAAAAATTCTAATTTATAGGACACGTCAGAATGAATTAATGAAGAAACATACTAAATCTACAATTTCTTAAAACACAGAATGTGAAACAGGTATTATAGTTGTTAAAAGAACGTTCTTGATAATTTGTTACAATAATATATTTATTATTTTTTTACATTTACCTGATTTTAATTTTAGTTTATACAGTAGAACCTCTGTAAGTCAAACTTCAAGGGAAGCGCAATTCGAAAAAAGCGCTTTTTTAAAGGAAATATTCGACTTCATGTATAGGTTAAGATTCATTGTAACTAATTTTGAGTTGCTACGTTCGATATACAGAACTTCAATTTATTTTTTCGAGTTATGGAAGGAAAAAAAATGGCATGTAGGGACACACTGATTATTTCGATCTATAGAGTGTTGAGATTTTGACTAATGGAGGTTTTGGGGCTTGAAGGGAAGGGAACAGAATATTTTTTCGAGTTTTGGAGGTTTTCGACTCATTGAGATTCGACTTATTGAAGAGGTTTTATTATATTTATTTTTTGTTATCTAAGGGTGCATTCCCTTTGGGTGCTTACGCGCTTTCAGCGCTTACGTTTATAAGCGCGATTTAGTGACATTCGTCTTGGCTTTTGAACGCTAACGGTACTCATTAAAATACCGTTCTTTTTGGGATCTATGCTTTGGGATAAGCGCGAGTAAACATCAGTTGGCATCATTATGGCGGATATAAATAATTTAGGAATTTTTCAAGCAATAATGGATCTTTTAAATTAATGGAGTATAATGTGGATAATGAATTTACCAATTTTTAAGGAAAAAATAATTTTAAGTTTTACTTGCTTTCAGTGTACACAAAAGCTAGGTTAGGATGCCTTAAACATGACACGAACAAATGCTCAAAACGCTTATACCGTGTTCGTTTTAGTAAGCACAATTTGGCGCTGACGCTTTTGCTGCACTAACTCGAGAGGTAAAGCGTTTGTGAGCGTTGTGCTATGGAGGGTTGAGGTAAGGAGGACTATCTTATATAGGAGGTAAGGTGATAAAGTGTGATAAATAACAGTTCAAAAATCGTCCGGAATAGCGCTACCACTGCATCGTGAAAGCGCCCAAAACGAATGCACCCTAAGTTAGGTTAAGAAAGGTATCAAAAACAACTAATGAAATTTAATCAAACGCAATGTAAGGTTAGTAAATATAAATAGTTAGTAAATTCAAATTTTCTTTGCAAGCACCTATTATTATCATTATTTGCACTTCGTATTTTCTGTTTGCATTAAAAGCGCGTTGCTAGTTTTTCCTATGGGCGTGTTTACATGCTTAAGGTAAAATGTGTATTTCAAGTTTTATATTGATATATTGCATCAATTTTTCTGCACTGACTTATTTTATGAAAATATTAATAAATTCTTTCCCTCACAATCACCATTAAACGAGGCAAGATGATTTCAACACTGGATTCAGAAACAGTAAAAAATATATGCTCTAGAATAGGTATACAAACGAAAACTAATAATAATATTAAACAATTTTTCCCAAATTATACATATTACAAAAGGTTGTGCGTTCTATTCTTGAAATTTTTTTAAACTCTCCAAACATATTTATTAGTTATAATTAAAAAATGGATTTTATTATTGAAAGTATTATTCAATAATTAAATCCAAATTTTAATTATAACTATCTAGGCATTTTAAACTTATATGCATGTATAAGCAATACATTTAATTAGTGTAGTTATCTAAGTGTGTTCTATAACATCGCATATGCAGGCTTTCAGTAAAATCAAAATAAAAAAACATGACTGCCGTCATTGTTTTTAATATATTTAAACTTTTTATTCATATGTTGTGCGAATTGTCTCAAGAATTTGCTTATTTTATCCAGATTTTAAAACGGTAAAGTTCTATTTTGGAATAAAAAATATTGCTATTTTTATAGGACAGAATGTAGTGTCTTATTACCAATTAGGTATTCGAATCTTTTTGAATGTTGTGACCAAAAACAAGCATTTTGAAGATTAGAAAAATAAATTAAAAATCGATTTTTATCTAGGATCATGTTTAGTTATTTTGATAGTACATGGAACCTATCACCTGTTAAATAGTGTACATAGGATCGAGTTGTTAATTGAATCTAAATGCGATCATAAGAAATTTGATAGTAATAAAAGAAAATTTAAAAAACTGAACCTCCTTCAAATAATAGCAATAAAAAGCGTTAAGTACCAGAGTTTTGAGATTGTTGTCAATTTAATTACTAACGTTTTATGTACCTGTGTACTTCTATTAAATTTGCGCCGGCTTCAAAACTATTTTACGTTTTAGTGCTGTTTTTGAAGAATGTAAATTTTTTAAAGTTTTTTCTTATTTTGCTTTTTAGTGGCTTTGTAATACATAATTTGCACGCTTATACTCCCCCTCTTTCCTAATGTTTTAATACCAAACTAAAAAAAAAAAAAAATTGCAACCAATTGGGCGACGAGACCATTCCAATTTCAAAATGTTGTCATTTAAAACAATATAATAAAGAAAAGAAAATTTCCGATATCGCGTGAGGTGTCGCGGGTAATGGCTAGTATTCAATATGACATTTGCTATTCGTTTCCATGGTTACTTAAATTATATGTTCTACGTCACGTAAAAATAAAAGTCGCCTGTTAAGAGCCCGTTTCCCCTGGTTTTCTCAATGCAATACAGTGGTGTGCGGTCCCGTATAAATCTGATCGTAAAACGAGAGATAAAATTATGAAAAATTATTTTTATGGAGATTAAGGATCAATCTATGTCCCTATTGTACCATTTTTTTTAATTTTTTTAGCAGAAAAATTTTTATAAAAATTTTAAAAGCCGTAAAAAGTGTCTTTTAAAAGCATTCGCCATTAATTAACAAAGTAAAAAATGAAAAATTTGTTACAATACGGACATAGATTGATCCTTAATATAACTAGAAAAAAATATGCCGTAGCCTGTTTTCCAAAATTACGACCCAGTTTATACGGGAAGCCGTAGCTCTGCAATGAAAAAATATCGTAATATGTTGAATTGACTGGTGCTGTAACTACGGAAAGAACGGGTGTTTTTGAAATTATCATCTGTGCTGGCATGTGCCGTTAAAATTTAGGGCTGGGTTGTATACTATATAGTGGTTTGATATATTCGTTGCAACGATTTTAATTTAAAGTTCGCTGCATACGAGGCTGGATTTGCCGCTAGATTTCAGTACTAGTTTTCTTAATTGCTATTATGTGCTCGCTTCACACAAGGGCGTAGATATTTTTTTTTCTGGGGGGCGGGGTATAAAGCTAAATAAATCAATATTTTTCAGTTTTATTAATAGGAACACCAAAACCAAACGACTAAACTAAAAAACTTTGTTTTGGGTAGAATTTGAAGAGCCAAAAAAAAGTCTTTTTCATATAGCCACACGGGTCTCGTAAAATTCACGTAATAATGCGGGACATTTCCTATAATACGGGACACGGAACTTTAATGCAGGACTGACCAGGGGTATGAAACTCAATGCTATTCGAGCTTCTCTTATTTGTCTGAAGGAATAATTTTAATGCCAACATGGTAGCATGAAAATTAATGAAAATGTACTTTTGACGAACTTTTTTCAGTCATTGGCATCGCTGAAATGGCGCCAGCTCACCAAAGTGCATCAAAGCGGGAGTTTCAAAATTGTCTACTTATGTTATGAACAATATTATTTAATAAAAAAGGATAAAAAACTGTTCAATTCTTACAAAATTACAATTATAAGAGGAAATGTATTTTAAACATCAACCATTTTGTTCGAAACGTGCTTGTTGTGACAACACCATTCCCAGGGCAGCTACGACACACACCATTTTACACAGTTGGTATTAAAATCATTCCTTGTCATTTAAGAGGTCACCTTGCCATCACACGAGACATCTTTACAAACACACACTATGTCATAATGTTTGTTTGTGGGCCTTTGTTCATGTCACCCACGTTACAAGATACCGTTTCCAGATTGCTTCTTGCTCAGAGCCAGCAGATGACCTTGAAAGAACAATAGCCCCTGTTCTTATTGTAATTTTGTGAGCTAGCAGGCGAGCCCACAGTGACTTCATTTCCAGCTTTGTACCAACAGAAGTCCAGCGTTTCAACATGGATTATCGCCTTGGAAAATAAACAAGATTACCTTTGTCAGCAGTACGTAAGAAAAAATGTAACATTGCCAAATATAATAGGTAAATATTTTATCTATAATACTTATTTTATTGATTTATATTGATATTTAACTTCCAATAGGAAGTTATTGTATTTAATAGTAAAAGAAAAATTATCTGAAAAGTCAAAACAGAAAAAAAATTTTGTCACAGCATAATTAAAATGGAAGAGATTAATTTTACATCTATACACATAGAATATATTGAGAATTTTAATTATGAAGAGATAATAAAATAAATATGAATTCAAATAAAATTATGTACCTACATAATAAAAATTCAGAATTAATGACAAAATAAGAATTTTGAATTAAAATGATGTAAATAATAAAACTGTTTTAATTACTATGGCACTAGTACAGGTAATAGAGAATTTTTTTCTGCATTATCCTACAACTTTTGTTTGTTTTCTTAAATAGGTTCAGTATCACGTACTGACCCTAAATGCACAAAATCCTTACAAATTAGGAGGGCGGAAGTGCCGCCATTTTGACAAAAACCGTTTCAGCCTATATCTCCCTAACCGTGCACTTGAGGCGAAAAAAGGTAATAACCTTTATTGTAGATAAATAAATTTACTATCTTTTTTGTTCAATACTTTTTTTTGTATCACTTACCGTTTACGACTTATTCAACTATTACGATTTGTTTATTGACTTTTGGATCCATATCTCTTCTAATAATTGTTTAAACAATAAAATGCTAATGACTTAAGTTTTAAATCTACAAATTTTCTACAGCTTTTAATTCAAACTTTTTTTCTAAAATTAATATTTTTAAAGTTATAACGCGCTAATGTCAAAAAACCTGTGCCTAGGCGCATGAGTGGACATAATAAAATAAGAATGAATTGTAATAAAATTATGTACATAATAAAAATTCAGAATTAAAAAATCAAAAAAATAAAAAGTGTGCATTCATTTTTTTAATTGATTTCTAGTAAATTAACTGATTTATTATTAACTTCCTGCTTAAAAAAAAAAATTTTTTTTTTCAAAAATCGGGAATTTATTGGTTTCACCCCGATTTTCGAAAATCGAGTTTTCGCCAGATATTGACGTTTTGAGGTCCTAGGAAGCTATTGAAACTATTTTGGCGATGATGTCCGTAGGGCTGTATGTGTGTGTGTGGGTGTGTGTGTGTGTATGTATGTAAACCTTTTATATCTTTTGAATGGAGTGTCCGACTGAAACGCATTTTGCGGCATCTGACGTGAACTTGGTGAACTTAGACTTCCTGAAAATTTGAAACGATTCGGCCCAAAAAAATTTGAGAAATCTTAAAAAAACAAGTTTCAAAAATTTTTTAAAATTTGCTTTTGTAAAATATTTTCTAAACTACTAAACCGATTAATTCCAAAATCTAATCAGCTCTTCTCCTTAACAAACTGCGTCGATTTCCGCAAACCGCATCAAAATCGGTTCATTTGTTCACGAGATACCGTGAACGAAAAAATCGTAAAAAAGTGTTTTTTTTTAAATTGCTCGTAAAATTCCTATGAGATCGATTTTTCTGTAATAAATTATTTTTTTAGGTTAAAAAATTGCGTCGACTACCGCAAATCGCATCAAAATCGGTTCATTTGTTCATGAGATATCGTGAACGAAAATTTCGTAACAAAGTGTTTTTTTTTTTGGGCTCGAAGAGCTAAAAAATAAACTTCTTGCTATATTTTATATATTTTTGAGCGTTTTGAACTCGAAAATAGCGGGAAGTTACAGGGATGGCCTGCAGGGTCAAACTTCTTTTCAAATTTTTATTTATGCAACTGTATTAGATTCCATAGCTCATAAGTTGGCTAATAGTTGTGTCACTGTGGTCTGTGGAGTAAAGAAACTCAGTCATAAATTAAATAATTAAATAAATAATATATAAAACAAATAATGAAAGTCCTATATTTTTGCAACTTTAAAAAAATACTTTTTTTTTCGAAAAAAAGGTGGCAACCCTAATTGTAACAAACAGTACCTACTGTATTATAGTTATTATTATGAATATACAATACATTTTTTTCCATATTTTTGTGACATTTAACATAATTCTATTTTTTGTAAACTATTTCTTTGCAGATAAATTATATGTTGTAAAGTTTTGTAATTCTGGATATAAAATGAATATAGCACATCCCTATTTGATATCTGCAGTCTATACGTGTCTGTGTTAGTATACTAACAGATGTAATAGTATGTATATCACTATAACGAGGCATATAATAATTCGATTCTCTTTGTCAATCCTTCTCACATGTGTGAAAGATAGAGAGAGAGCATTCAATTCTCATAGACCACAATAATTAGGTGTACTATTATGAATGGAATGTTTCAAAATGTTTCCTCACCACACGCCGCAAAATACAGCTTCCCCTCTGTGATCGGCAAACGGGCTCTTAAAAGATACTTTCCTAGCGTATGTCATACGCTAGGAAAGTATCTTTTAACAGGCGACTTTTGCGCCCTCTCGTGTGTGTTTTTTTTTTTTTTTTTAATCTAGTTCAGTCAAAACCTTAGTGTCACATACGTGCATTTTAATAAGGATTTATTGTCGAATAAAATGGGGAAAAAGCTATCAAAGTGCTGTGTTGTTGATTGTAAATTACACCAACTAATAGGTATATAATATATATTATATAAATGTTACAAAATTAAATGTAAAAATTTATTGTGAAAAGAACTCTACTGGACAAACTAAAAGAGCTCTTAAAACAAGAATAAAAGAGCACCAAAATAACTATAAATTTCTCCCTGATACACAGAATGTTATAACTAAACTTTGAACACGACCACAAAATGTATTGGGATAGTATAAAAATTTTACATAATGAAACAAATTTCTTTAAAAGAAGTATTTCGGAATGTTACATATAAAATCTAATAAAAATTCTCTGAATGCTCAATTAGATACGGAAAATTTAAGTAATATTTACGATATTATTTTGAAATAATACTTTGTTTTTTGTGAATTTTTTCTTTCTTTTTAGGTACTCAGACTACTTATTAAAAATTCTTTGTTATTAATTTTTCATTAATTTTCAAGAGTTATATAAAATATAGTCTTAATTCTATTGTAAAAGAAGTAGATACTAATTCATTTATATATTTTTTAGATTACATATTTCTGAAGAAGGTCCAAATCCGAACTGAAACGTCATTTATTGAGATATTGAATTATAATTTTATAATTTTTTGTCAATATACAGTCTGAAAAAATTGGCTGATAATTTTATTTATTTAAAGATTTCTATTCAGACGTTAATCTAAGATTTTAGTATACTGTAATTACAGCCTATATTTTTTTTTTTTTAAATTAAATCTTTTTGCCCATAGAACCGAACAATTACGAACACTATATACTAACATGTTTTCTTTGAATTTATCTTCCCAATGACAAAGACGTCAGTATACCAGATATTGTGATATTGATAGTTCTGAATAAAAAAATATAAAGTTGAGCATGTACACAATTTCTACTCCGAAAACTGTCAGTTAACGGTTGTAAATGACAAATAACCGTTATTAAGATTGTCGGAATACTACTTTTAGACAATTTTACATCAACTCTGAAGTTTAAACAGTCTTACAATGAATGTCATTCCTATCAATACTTTGAAAAAAAAATTATACAATTTCTTTGACCATTGATTTTCCAAAATTTTTCAGGATATAAAAAATTAAAATAGCGTCAGATTTAAAAATGGCGGCCAAATACAATACTGACTAAACGTACTTAGGTATTAGGCAAGACGACGAGGAGTTTTGGGTGTATTTTTCGCGCACAGGTGAGATTATTGTTGGATCGCTTCGTTTTAGGGTGTAGTTCAACCCCCTAAGTTTGCTTACAAATTGTTGGTGTGCTTGATTTTATAATTGACAATTAGTGACGAAAATAGTGCTTTTTTCTCTATTTCCTTTAATATCTCTGTTCCTCTTGACTTTTAGTATAGCATATGCATTGAGAAAGCTATTCCTTATGAAATTTCCTAAAAAATGAGCACTGACAGAGGTCGCTTAGTGCAATTGTTAACTTGCAAATAGCCCCGAAAATTAAAAAAACACGTTTTTATCACTTTTTTTTTACTAAAAAATGACCGCACATAGATGGCTGAAAATTTTCAAAAATTATGTCTATGTTGACCCAAATATACATGAATAATTTTAGCGTCATCGGTCAATTACTTCTCGAGTATAATTAACGATCACTTTTTTTTGTTTCCTTAATTGCAAATTGCACCATTTTTTTCACAAACGGGTTGCATATACTTTACTAAAAGTCAAGAGGAACGGAGATATTAAAGGAAATAGAGAAAAAAGCACTATTTTCGTCACTAATTGTTAACTATAAAATCAAGCACACCAATAATTTGTAAGCAAACTTAGGGGTTTGAACTACACACTAAAACGAAGCGTTGCCAACAATAATCTCGCCTGTGCCCGAATAATGCACTTTTTAATGTTTTTACCTCCTCGCCGTCTAGCCTATATATACTGGAGGTGATTTTGTAGCTGAAAAAAAAAGCTTAGACTAAGTTAATATTCATTACCTATACTATAGACTGAAAAACGCTTGTAAAATGTAATATAAAGATACAAGTATTAAAGTTTTGCACGGGTACACTAGTTGGAAATAATAATGTAAACTTTCAAAAACTCGCACCGCTTCGACGTTATTGAGAAAAGTGATCTGTTTGATGCTAATAAAGCTAGGTCAGAGTGCAATAACGTCTGTCTCAAAGGTCGCATAAAGTGGCAATACCAGAATATTTTCAATAAAATATATACATTACACATAAACAATACAATATGAAAAAATAGTACGGATAAATTATTTTTTTTAATAGGACTGACAGAAAAGGGAAGTAGTACAGAAAAAAATCAAACTCAAAAGATATAGAAACCATTAAAAAAAGGTTGAAAACAAGTGAGTTCCCGGATTGTTCGAGATGTGTGACCTGCGAATTAGAAGACAGCGAAATATAGCCTCAATACTTTTGCAGAGCAAGAAGTGTAGAATATAGCTGAGAGTAGAGATTTGCGTTCTTTTTGCAATGCATCATTTTTATCATATTTCAACGAGACACTATGTCAGAAATTTGAGGTTTGGGGGTTTCAGTAAAAATATTTACATACTAAAGACATTGGGCTAAAGTTAGACGACGAGAATACTAGTGATAGCTGTTTTTATTATTGCGTAATATTCACTTTTTTAGCCAAAGAAGTCCCTGTTTTTGTCTCTTGTATTTTTATTCCACTGTGGAGG
Organism: Xanthostigma xanthostigma; assembly: GCA_963575645.1. Taxonomy (NCBI): domain Eukaryota; kingdom Metazoa; phylum Arthropoda; class Insecta; order Raphidioptera; family Raphidiidae; genus Xanthostigma; species Xanthostigma xanthostigma. The sequence continues at coordinate 28,249,303 of OY754471.1, forward strand.
ATTTCTCTTCAACAAATTTGTAAGTCACTGAAGCGTTCGAATAGCTGGAGAGCTTTTTCTAAATGAGGTATTGATACATTCTTAATTATCTTCAAGTCACACTATAGGTATGTCACGTGACATAAAATTCAATATGGCGGACGTTATACGTCATATTGTTAACTGCAAATATCAACTCATCAAAAACAGCTGTGTGATCTATAAACGTTGTTTTTTAAAATGGTCATATAATTTTAAGTGTAATATAGTGAAGCTGAAGGTTTCACTACTGTTGCCACTGTTTGGCTGGCGTAGTCCCGTGAGGCAAGACTGTAATACGAAGTCGAAGGTTCCACTATTGTTGTTGCTGCCGTGTTTCAAAATATCTGATACCCCACTGAGACTAACATAAGCTTCCAATATGAAAAAGTAGTCGATAAAATAAAATGTTAATTTTAGTTTTACTGCAATTCTAAAACTAGAAAAATAATATATTTTTACTCAACTGTAGATACTTAGCAATGTAGTACTTTGATTTTGCACGTTGGATCCTTCCCTGTCGTTGCCAAGTTCGGCATAAAATAATAAACATTAACTATTAATAATAATGCGTTTAACGTCCGTTTCTAGACTTTATGTTATAGCAGACGTCATTCGCACTATTACTATTTTCCATCTATAAAACTTCTCGTTATTTTCTAAATTTTTAAACTTCCACTTAATTAATAGCAATGCGGGAATGAAGGAATTTTAGGACATTATTATAAGGTAGGCAGGAGTTCGACAGGTAATCAGCCATGGCCTTAAATAAGAAACCACCTCGATATTTACGTGGAATTATTGAGGGAAACCATGGAAAACCTCAACAAGATGGCCGGTACAGGAATTAACGTTTCTCGGCGAGTAGCAGCAGGAAAAGTCTCAACCACATCTGGCCCCACCGGGATTTGAACCCGGTACCTTTCGAATGAGTGTCTAGTGCTCTCACCACTACGCCAACTTGCTCGGTAATAAACATTAACTAAACTAATAACTAATGATTGCCGTGCCTCCCGATAGTGTAACTTGAAATTTGAGTTAAAATGTGTACCTATATAATATGTTTGTGTAAGTCGTACTAAGGTTTTTTTTTATAAATCATGTCTGCACTAATATAGCGATGTCAAAGTTTAGCAAATTCAATTTAATTTCTCTTCGTTTATTGGCTAAAAAAAGTTGACGATAAGTCTATGAAACTATTATCGTTTCGGATTTTATAAGTCTATTTTTTACGGTCACAAAATTTCAATTTAAATTTAGTGTAGGTAAGATTTGTTCACAAAATTATATCCGTGTGAAACAGGGTTAAAGGTTCATACAAACGCAAAACGTATAGCGGAGAAGAGCTTATAAGCCCATTAAATACTAAACAGAAGTGCTCGCGGCATCTGCTCATGGAAGGCGAAACAGTCGATCAAGAAGCGAACATAGGCTTTTTAAAATTAATTTACTTTTATTCGTAAAATTGATAGCTAAACCTTAATTCACCGTATCTACAAATCGATAAAAACTCTACTATACATTATACAGTTTTTAATTGTGTGTGTATTTTAAACTAGGTCACCAGGTACTTAAGTTACATATAATGAACCATTTTGTTAGAAAAATAAATGTTTAACTTTTTTAAAGACTGTAATGAGAGAGATTGTGAATTATAGACGCTCAACAGCTGAGCTCATCAGCGTCTATAAAGACTGTAATAGTAGATCGTGTTAATGCCGCGCATTGGGTTATATTTCGACGAGGTGTGATATCTTTAAAACAAGTGCCAATAACGAGTTTTGATAGTTACTAAACTAGCTGTTTCTCACTTCGTTTTCAAAAAATTACCCCAGTTAAAATAGTAGGTCGTATAAGCATAGATGTACCATGGAATTAGTCTAGCGCGACCAATTTTGTTTAACTCTACCATGCCACTTTCCACACTTGCATACTATACAGGCATGAAAAACATAAATTTACAAGACGTAGTGCAAGAAACATTTCTTGCAACCCCTTCTATAAAATAGTTGTTTTTCATGCCTGTATAGCAGTAAAAATATAATAAATTTAACATCAGTGCTATGAACTAAAACAAAAAAATGCTATCTTAGCAGCCAAAAGTAATTTTCAAATGCGATTTGTCAGTTATCATTAAAGACTATAAGAGGAATAGAAATAGCAAATCGGGCGTAGTTTTCGTAAACTATCCAAATAGAATGCAAATTTTTACATAGACTGCTGTCAATAATATTAAAAATATCCAGTTACTTTTATTTAAAATATTATGTAGATCATTAGTGAAATGCTGGATACGCGGGTTTTGTAAATTTGGTATAGCTATGAAAATCTTTGATTCATTACAAAAAACGTTTAATTTATATTTCCAGATAGAGTGAAAAAGAACATCATGACCAATGAAGCTTTAATTAAAAAGAAACTTTTTGAAGGAGGTTTAATTTTTTAAAGGTTCTTTAAAGTTAAAATTTCACTAGTCATGAATTGCATTAAATATTTCCATAGCTACCAAATATACAAAGCCCGCGTATACTGCATTTTATTTGAAATTCACAAATGGTTTCCATAGCAACCACATCAAAAACTCTTTGTCGGTGAAAATATTTATTTACAACAATAAAATGTTAACAGTACAAATATACTCAAAGAACACAGAACACAACTATTTACAAGGTATGTTTATGTGGATGATCTGTATTTATGTATAGAATCAATGGTATATCTCGTACTGTCATCACCGACCACCGTACTCGGTTACACTGTCTGCACTATTCGCGCTGCTTTATACATATATCTCTCCAGCGCCGATACTTCCAAAACTTTCGGCTAATTCTAGTGGCGTTCGTGGGCTCCGGAAAAAGTAAGAAACCAGTATTTTTCCAATTTCTTGAGCCATATTCTTTCATCTTAGGCTCGATTTTTATGATTATCAAATCGGGGAGTTGATCCAAAAAAATCAATTAGAATTTATTTAATTTAACAACATCGGTACGCGATTTAGCTAGGCAAGCCATTTGCGATTTATCAATGTATATATCATCTAGCATATAATCTTTGTCATCATCATATAAAAGATGAGAGTATATATTTCTAATACGGGATCTCGCATTATTATTATGATGAGAAAATTTTATAGAAAATACGTGCAAAAAATGAATATATATCTCGAACATAATGCTATTATGACTCGCGTGACTGTTAAAACTAATTTTTGTATAATTTCGCACATCATTTCGTACATAATAATAACTGCAACAACTTCTAAGTACATAAACTACTATTTCAGTTTTTATAAACTATTTTTCAATTTTGTCCGAGTTGTGTTCAATAAGAAAATTAGCGTTTTATATAGATTTAAGTATTTGATTATTGTAATTCCTGCAATTTTCCCTTCTTATTCAATAAAAATTGGTAAAAAATATTTGTGAGTAGCTTAAAGAACTGAAAATGAATTTTTCTCTTAAATCCTTTCAAATTGAGTAATTTTATCGTTACTATTCTAACCTTTCCACTCTCCCAAAAATGCTTTTATAAATAATTAATTAATTAATCAATATAAGGTGTGGCAAGATTATTTAGAGTACAGTAGAATTCCATCAAAGCAACGCCTACAGACCTGTTGGAGAATGCTGACGACGACAACCCCTTCTCTTTGATATCTTTCTAGTCCAAACCAAATATCTAACTTAAACTGATCATCACAAAACCCTATTATGTTAGCGAGCCATTCTGGCAAATCGCAAATTTAGATTAAGATTATTTCGTAAATATAGCTGACCAATTTATAGGTTTCTGCAACGAAATTACTTTAAATTATTGTGAATATTTTTATAACTAGATAGTAAATCACCTTGAACAGAATCTTTACAGGCCTAGTTTTTGGTACTTAAGGACACAAATGCACAACTTTTCGATTAAATCTCCTTAAACACGTGAAATGCAGCTGTGACAGCGTAAGAACGCATATTCTTTGCTGAAATCACGAACACGCCATTGTCGAAAACACTGCGCACAGTTACTTCGTTAGATCGAGTGAATTTGCGATAAAGTCTCCATGTCGTCACGCAATAGAACGAGAAAAAGAAGCTTAGTTATCTTCAAATCATGAGGCAGTGGTGATTCAATTGCTGAGTTGCACATTTTCGATGCAAAAAGTGGTATTTTTGCATTGAAGAAGCGGAGGCTCGTAACGATAGACGTTGCAGAAACAGATAGGCTAAAACTGTTGGCTAAATTAGAAATAACTTAAAGCGACGCTAATACAATTAAATATTAATTTGAAGCGCATTGTTAAATTAAAACATTTTTCCATGGTAAAATGCATTTTAACCTCATCCTGTATATCGTCCGTACATTTATTGGTGTATGTATTCTATGCACATAAGTATATGTTAGATGAACATTTGGTGTAAGTACAGGAATTGCATTGCAGAGGAAATTGGATCGAGTGCTTTTGACATTCGTATGATAGTCTCTCTTCTCGCCTAGTGTATGACTACTGCTAGTAAGCACTCACATACACAATATATATCTATATAGATACTTACAGACTGTTTTAAAAATATGTTTGTAACTATAAATTTTAAACGGGTCATTGGTTTTTGTTATAAACATGCGTGGCAAAGAAAATTGACACTCAAAAAAATCTTTACAGATTACAAAATAAGCTTTGACGTTTTTTTTCATATCTAGATATTATAAATTATAAAATCTAGATATATATTTATATATATTTCATATCTAGATATATATTATAAAATGCTCATTAGATAAATAAATTTCAGTTGATGTACGTAATGTTAGTATATTTTTATCAATAAATGTGCAATATTAATTAAAGAAGCGGAGCCTTTTTACAGCTAACAGGTTCTAAAGGTGCATAATAGCCGTTTTTCCCTGTGTTAAAGTAATACCGCTGGTTTTTATATATTATGTTTTACACAATATTGTTAAAAATCAGCATTCGTTACAGCCAGACACTTTCCATGAGATCTAACTTCCGCCAGACGCTTTAAAACTCGAGAACCAACCTACGTTATAATAATACTCAAGAATCATATATATTAATACGCTAAGGTTAAGATGTTGGCCTCACTTTTTAGAAAAAACCTCACAATTTCTCCACATAAATTATATATCATTTTACAGATAATGGCTTGCTCTACTGACATCGACAACTAAAAAGTGTATTATTGCTTTTGTTTTTGTAAATTAGTTAATTATTAAACTTATATATATATATAGATATACATTAAGACACAATACAGCAACGCTGAACAACGTCTGCCATCTGACGGCTTTAATTTTGAAACAACGTCAACACTTCGATCTGTCATCTGACCTTCATATTGTAATACAACAAAAAGAAAAACGTTATAAGCTGTGTGCAAAATTAGAAACGAATTGAATACCTGCAATAAATTTTGATTCATTAAATTGAGTTGAATGATTTATTTACACAATATTATATAACAAAAATATTAAGAGCACTGTGGTTTGAATCTAATAAAAAATAGAGAATAGTTACTTCTTACCACAACAAGTTTATTAGTGGATGTACATTTCGAGAGCTATGCTCTCATCTTCAGCAATACACTAAACTGTTTAGTGTATTGCTGAAGATGAGAGCATAGCTCTCGAAATGTACATCCACTAATAAACTTGTTGTGGTAAGAAGTAACTATTCTCTATTTTTTATTAATATTATATACATTAAGAGTTAAGACACAATACTGCATACTGCCATCTGACGGCTTTAATTTTGAAACAGCGAGCAACGCTGAACAACGTCACAGCAATGCTGCATGATTCCATCTGACGACTTAGCTTTGCGCTTTTGCTACTTGCGCCTCTATATGACAATTTTAGTAAAATATTTCTTCGATCTGTCATCTGAGCTTCATATTGTAATACAACAAAAAGAAGAACGTTATAAGCAGTGTGCAAAATTAGAAACGAATTGAATACTTGCAATCATATTTAAAAAATAATTTTGTAGTGATAATTATTATACTTATTTAGTGCGAATAATTCGCACAGGTCACTCTAGTTTTTTATATAATGTTATTCGGGGGACTATATTATGAACTTTTGTAAGCTACAAAACCAATCCGAAGAGCCTTATACTTACTTCCCCAGATACGATAAAAGGTCCGCTGTATGAGTGCAATGGTTTTATACTGGCATGTGAGTCCGAGTGAGAGCATTAGATGGGTTTTTTTGACAGGTTCATAAAATTTGAGTTGTTTATTTGTTTACACACTTACGCAGAGTAGTTCATGACCTTAAGGGAGAAAAATTCCATGGAAACAAATAAACTACCTACCTACAGTTCACGAAGCTGTCAAGAAAAGCCATCTAATGCTTTCTCTCGCACTCACATGCATAATACCGTCGCGCTCATACAACCGACCTTTTATCGTGTCTGGGGGAGTGTTAGGCCCTTCGGATTGGTCTGGTAGCTTACAAAAGTTTTTAAAATAGTCCCCCAAATAATATATATAAAAATCAGGACTTTATTATAATGTAGGTTCCCCTTGTTTTTCATGTTTTAAAGCGTCTGGCAGAAGTAAGGCCCCATGAAAAGTGTCTGGCAGTAATGAATGTTTGTTTTAAATTATATTGTATAAAAGATATTATATGAAAACCTAAAGTATATTACTTTGAAGTAGATATAAGCACGATTTTTATGTACTTTTGGTACCTGCTATCTGTAAAAGGGAGCCGCTTTCAAGCTAACAAAAAGGCATATTTCTTTAACTAAATATTGCACATTTATTGATAAAATCTTAGCAGTACTAACATTATGTAGGTCTGGCGGCTCTGGGATCTTGGTATCATAGTAATATGAGAGCAATTTTACGGTGTAGCTACAAATAATTCAAGAACACATAACTATAACACGAGATTTAATAATAATTGAAATAATTCAATAATAATCTTGCAGCCTTGATTCAACAAAGTGTTGAAATATAATGACGAGATGTCATCCAATGTTCGGTTTAATTCAGCGCATCACAAACGAAAATTTTTAAAATATCAATATTTTCAATCAAAAATAATAATTTTGCAATAAAAAATTCGATTTATTAAAATAAAAGTGCAATTGTCCAAGTGATCTTACATATTTTTAGTCATACCGTATACAACTATACGAAAGTACATGCATATCTGTAGGGTGCCGGTGGGAGTTGCAACCACACACACATCATATGCATGTAGCGGCACCATATACAACACCCTAGAGTCTCGTTTACACAGTCTGGATCATATTCTATAGTTGGTGTACATTTCAAAACAATTCATCTGTTAAAAGAAAACCAATATCTCTAAGTGAAACTACAAAAACCACTCTATAAATACATGGAATTTTTAAGTATATAAAGCATTCGTCAAGGCTATAAAGTGTAAATCAACACTAAAGTAGCAAAAAAAATATATAAATTTATGAAATATACAAAGGTAAAAATGTAACATACAATAAATAAGTTCGATAAACTTTAGGAGATGATTTTTTGTTGATTGTTAAGTATGGTGTAAGTATGGTGTAAGTGACTATGACTAGCTTAAAAAAATTGCTCTGATATTCATCTTAACTCAAGGTTTTGAAGTAATAAATAAAAATCGAGCTGTTCTCAAATCATGGTGCGGCTGGTTTATAAAAACATCCACAACAATCAAAATACTCAAAAGTCCACAAGAAAACAAAATTGCATACGGTGGCTTTGATACATATATATTATTTTAATAGTGACTTAATAATATAATCAATATCAATATTATGTTAAGAGGATAATGGATGAATAAAAAATGCTATTAAGCAATATTCAAATGCAACGTTTCGTTTTGTATTCAAAACTTCCTCATGCTCTTGAAAAGCAACTTAACATTAGTGGTAATATTGTGCATTGCTTTATAATATGTTATTTTTATAATACTAGTGTGACCTGTGCGAATTATTCGCACTAAATAAGTATAATAATTATCACTTTACAAAATTATTTTTTAAATATGATTGCAGGTATTCAATTCGTTTCTAATTTTGCACACTGCTTATAACGTTCTTCTTTTTGTTGTATTACAATATGAAACTCAGATGACAGACGGAAGAAATATTTTACTAAAATTGTCATATAGAGGCGCAAGTAGCAAAAGCGCAAAGCTAAGCCGTCAGATGGAATCATGCAGCATTGCTGTGACGTTGTTCAGCGTTGCTCGCTGTTTCAAAATTAAATCCGTCACCGTAAGATGGCAGACGTTATTTAGCGTTGCTGTATTTCAATTAATTTACAAACACAAAAGCAATAATAAATTTTTTAGTTGTCGATGTCAGTAGAGCAAGCAATTATCTATAAAATGATATATAATTTATGTGGAGAAATTGTGAGGTTTTATATAAAAAGTGAGGCAAACATCTTTAACCTTAGCGTATTAATATATATGATTCAGTCCTAATTTAAAATTGAATTGAAATTCATTTGAATTTTAAATTAGTACTGTTTGTCAACAATTATATTGGATCTGAAACACTAATATAATAATTAATCAATATTAATTTGAAAAAATATCAGTCTAAAGTTTGTACAGTTACTTCTATTACATTACACTTATATTTCACAACTTCTTTCAGCACCCAGTTATTGTAAAATATGGCCTTATTTATGTGTTTGTCGTTCATATTACTCTTCGTTCAGAATAATCTCGATTCATTTTATTGAATATTAAATACATATTTTTACATTGCAAATGGTAAAACCAATCTATGAACTATAGCGTTCACGTAGATCAACTGAAAATATTGAAATATTGCAACCGGAAAAAATAATATGCACACTTTTTAACCTTGTAACTGGACCGGGTTTGTTTAGGTCGTTAAAGTACACACTTTGTTTTGAAACAAATTCGATTGAAATAGTTTTTTTCTTATTCTCTTCGGCGTAGTCCAATTGTCTGTAATTCCAAATAGTACTGATCAAAAACGGTCATCGAACTGAGTGATAAAAACGTTATCACACTCTAACGTGATCTACCGCTTTTTAATAAATTAATGCTGGCGATATTCATTACGAATTAGCATTATTATAAAAATTGTTCACATTCGGTAAGAATGTCTTGATAGAAATTCTAAATATATTTGAGTTAAAAGTGATGTAAAAGTAATCTGTAACAAAAACTTCTAAATTATAAAAAAAAGCTAAAAATATTTTTATGAATCTAGTAAATAAAATGCTACTACCATTGACATGAAATACTCAAAAGATTAATCTGGCGACAGAAACATGTGAAAAAAATAAATTTAATCTTTTATATCTAGTCATAATATGTAAATTTCCACATAACAAAATTTTCTGTTAGTTGAATGAAAGTACACATCCAGTTTCGTCTTCCATTTAACACAAACAGAACATACTTCTTTATAATTTTACATAAAAAAGATAAGGTCGTTCTAAAGGAATTGGAAAATTTTAAAATTGTGAAAAATAATATTAGATTTAATACAAATAAGAAATTAAATTTAATTTTTAACAGTATAGAAAGCAACAATTAGTTATATAATGCAATATTAAAATATTTTAACTTAATATGTAATTAATATGCTCTGATAACCATGTTTATTGAAAATAGTGTTACATTAAATAACACATTTAAAAAATTTGGTTCTCCAGATGATAGTTTATAATGAAATTCATATCTACTTGTTGGATTGTATGATTAAACTAAAAAGTTGCTAAGTATCTGAAGAAGCTGTACCGTCCAAGCGCTAATACAATTATAATTTATTACAATATTTTGGACTTGATTTTCTTTCATAAATTAATTTTTACGTATAAATAATTATTAATTGAAATATATAATACTAATTGAAGGGAAATACAAATAAAAATTCTTGTTTATTTCAATGATAGCTGAATTACCATCTCCGACAGAACTGTGAATGCTGCACAAATGTTATGTTAAGAATCGATCTTAATACCTACATACATAACCATATTATAGACACATCTATTCCTATAGGAACATAACCACTCATGTTTCTGCTTCTGAGATCTCTAGCAAGTGCCAAGCATTACTGCACATATATACTATATTGTTCCTGTTATAAACATATATCATAGACTTGTTTTGTTGATGTCATCATTGTCTCAATATTCTGATACCAAGGTTCACCAAATATTTTGCTTTTACTCAGTTCTTTGAATTTTAAAATTATTTACAGCCCTTACTTTTTTAGTGTTAGTTCAAGCCTCCACCGTATAAAAGTCTACCGAACACCAACAGTAAAACTTTATTACTGGATTTAACAGATAATACTGTTGAAATACTAATTCCATTTTTTTTGTCATTTGGCAGAACTCTTCCTGCAAGTATGCAAAAAAAATGTGTAGGAAAGAGGACGATAATATTGTAAATAATTAATACTTCTATAGGGTGCGGCAAAAGTTTGGAAACGGTCCGATATTTCCGGAGGGTTAGGTTTGCGAAAAAAAAGTTTGGTACAAAAGTTGATTGGTTTTCAGTTTGCAATCGTTTGGTCACTGAATCATCCTCCAACCCCTCACCCCTCCGTGGGGGTGAGGGTGACTTTGAAATTTCAAATGGCGACCCCAATTTTTTTTCGCGGATTCGGGTTCAGAGAGCAAAATTAGGCAACTTTTGTTAGAAAAATTTTTTGAACCGGATCATCCCCCACCCTCCAGACAATTTGCTTTTATTCGCAATTTCATGCATTTTTCCCTCAAGAACGGTCTTGAATAAATTTCAAAAAAAAAATTTCGAACAAAAGTTGCCTAATTTTGCTCTCTGAACCCGAATTTGTACAAAACTTTTTTTTGAAATTCGTTCAAGACCGTTCTTGAGGGAAAAATGCATGAAATTGCGAATAAAAGCGAATTGTCTGGAGGGTGGGGGATGATCCGGTTAAAAAAATTTTTCGAACAAAAGTTGCCTAGTTTTGCTCTCTGAACCCGAATCCGCGAAAGAAATTTGGGGTCGCCATTTGAAATTTCAAAGTCACCCTCACCCCCACGTGGGGGGTGAGGGGTTGGGGGATGATTCAGTGACTAAACGATTGCAAACTGAAAACCAATCAACTTTTGTACCAAACTTTTTTTTCGCAAACCTAACCCTCCGGAAATATCGGACCGTTTCCAAAGTTTTGCCGCACCCCGTATAATATGTATAAAATTCATCAAGTAGTGTTGAGTCGTATTTGAGATACTGAGAAAAATTTGTTAAAAAAATGTTAATTAGTCTGCCACCGATTTTATGTTTTTCAACCCATTTCTGTTATATTTGTAAATAAAATTTTAGTAGTTTTGTCCAGTATATACTTTTTAGGCTAGACGGCGAGGAGGTAAAAACATTAAAAAGTGCATTATTCGGACACAAGCGAGATTATTGTTAGAATCGCTTCGTTTTAGGGTGTAGTTCAACCCCCTAAGTTTGTTTACAAATTGTTGGTGTGCTTGATTTTATAATTGACAATTAGTGACGAAAATAGTGCTTTTTTCTCTATTTCCTTTATCTTTGCTCCTCTTGACTTTTAGTATAGCATATGCATTGAGAAAGTTGTTCCTTATGAAATTTCCTAAAAAATGAGCACTGAAAGAGGTTGCTAAGTGCAATTGTTAACTTGCAAATAGCCCCGAAAGTTAAAAAAAACACGTTTTTTCACTATTTTTTTACTAAAAAATGACCGCACATAGATGTCTGAAAATTTAAAAAAATGATGTCTATGTTGACCCAAACATGCATGAATGATTTTAGCGTCATCGGTCAATTACTTTTCGAGTAATTAACGATCACTTTTTTTTAGTTTCCTTAATTGCAAATTGCGCCATTTTTTTCACAAACGGGTTTCGCTGGTCGGACCAAGCCAGAAAAAACACAAATCCATTCAACTTTAGTATCCCGTTGGAATTTTTGGAAAAAATTAATTCTAACCGATTTTATAACAATTTCTTTAGCGATACCAATTTTAGACAAACGTTTACAACCATATATTCAATTGTTATAAAATCGGTTAGAATTAATTTTTTCCAAAAATTCCAACGGGATACTAAAGTTGAATGGATTTGTGACTTTTCTGGCTTGGTCCGACCAGCAAAACCCGTTAGTGAAAAAAATGGCGCAATTTGCAATTAAGGAAACAAAAAAAAGTGATCGTTAATTACTCGAGAAGTAGTTTACCGATGACGCTAAAACTATTCCTGCATGTTTGGGTCAACATAGACATCATTTTTGAAAATTTTCTGCCATCTATGTGCAAGTTAACAATTGCACTTAGCAACCTCTGTCAGTGCTCATTTTTTAGTAAATTTCATTAGGATCAACTTTCACAATGCATATGCTATACTGACAGATAGAGGAACGTATTTTCGTCACTAATTGTCAATTATAAAATCAAGCACACCAACAATTTGTAAGCAAACTTAGGGGGTTGAACTACACCCTAAAACGAAGCGATTCCAACAATAATTTCGCCTGTATGCTCGAAAAATACACCCAAAACTCCTCGCCGTCTTGCCTATTTGTATGCTGAGAGCTTGGACTATGTGTATTGTATTTTCCTTCTACTTATTCATGAATGAAATATAAAGAAAGCGTTCTCATTAATTTGTTTTGTATTCTCATAATTAAAACACATTCTCCACGACGTTGGATATATAATATTCAGATAAGAGCTGAAACATTTTTTCTTGGAGGTTTTTTTTATGAAAACATTTTCAATACATTATACATAGTGACTAACTTTTGAATGAATTGATAAGAGTTTAGACAAAATCAAGATAAAGTTATTAGCACATAAATAATATCTTTTGAACATAAATATTCATCTGGAAATTTAATGATGGCGTCAGGGGCACTATCGACTCAATATTTTTAAATAGTATGGAGAGTCATACTGCATCCTGAATAGGGTATATGCATAATTATTGAAAATATTTAAAATCAATTATTTCCATAGTAAAAGTTATCAAACACATGAAATCATTAATTAAAACATTCTTATTGAATTAAAAAATAAATATTCTTTTTGGACAAGCTCTTTTGATTATTCAAACGCGCCATTTTTGCGCGGGATTTTTGTGACGTCATATAACATGTCGATAATTTTGTTTAAATAAGTTTGTAATGAAAAAAGGCAATAAATAAATGGCAACCATATGTTTACGTGTTTTTTGGCGTCACACTACGGTCCAATAAGTCTAATAAGTGAAAGTACTAGTACTTTAAATACTTTATAGATTGATTGTGATAGATGCCCTATTTGGGACAATTTTCAGAGCACACCTATTACGAACGGCAGACGTTCAGTTCTTCCATATTGGTAAATATCAAAACTTAGATATTTTATCACATGGAATGTGTAACTCATGCATACTTAACTTTCAAGAAGATCAATTGATCGGATTTAACTTTGATATAATAAAGAATTAATGTATTGAATGGTAAGATCAAAAGCCAGTTTTACATTTTTTTATTATTCAACATTATGGCTTTGAAGTTATATGAAACATTACACACATAAGATATAAAGGAAACAAATTAAATTCCTTTGACGATTAAAGTGTATCCGATTGATTCAACAGCAGATGCGAACAATTCATTAACACGTACGTAATGGAAACCTGATTAAAAAATAATTTTATTTGTCAAGCAGTACAAAAACTTCTTGATTATTGTTAGATAAATCGTAGGAAGTTGGAACTTCCAACGATTTATCTAACTATAATATTATACTATGGAAACGAATAATGAAACATTTCTTGATCGTTCGAAATATTTCTTCATCTGGATTTCAGACACCAGGATATTCTTGATGAATTAATAACTGGTATACTACAACATCTATGTTGGTTTACTGTTATGTGGAAGGATACAATTATTAATTATTGAAAGGGGGCGAGTCGTAATTTGCAGTGCTTTACTAAAAGGTAATAATTAGAGTGCCCGTGCAAAAATTTTACTGACACAATATACTCTCCCCAAACTTTGTATATGGCTTCATTAGGCCTAGTCTGACACCTATTTCCTCTATGACTTTTCTTGATTTTGGGGAGTTTTCCCTCTAAATTTTCCGAAAGATGTCGTTTTGACAAATGTAAAAATTTATAGATAGGTACTGTTTGTTTCCGACAGAAGGCAGACTTTCTATTTTCCAGGATTGTTCAGTATAGTTTTTAATTATTAAATACGTACATTATTTCGTTTGATAAAATGACGGACATATTATACACGATACTCAGTTTTTTAGATTTAAATTTAATCTGAGTGAGTCAACCTTTAATAAAAACTTTTTAATCCGTACGACAAAAATAAATAAATTTCTTTCAAATTCGATATTTCTCTTAACAATTCCACTGATACTGTAAAATATTTATGTCTTTAATCCAGTAGTAGTAGAAACGCATGTGAACAACTTTGTGTAAGTTGTTTGTTTTTAAAATGCGTCACATTCACCAAACTATATACAACATTCATCACAACTTGAAAGGAAATTCCGTATTACTGACTACAAACTAGACGTTAAATTACACTTGTAATAGATTCAGCAACATTTACACAGTAAACAAGCCTGCGCCTTCAACACATTCAATTATTCTGACTGGTTAAGTAATAGCTGGTAAGCATTTCCACACTTAATGCACTACCTTACAGTAGTTATTGTTTTGTTTCGATAAATTTATAGATTATTGGCTAGTTCTATATTAAAAATATTTTTAATAAAAATTTTGTCCTTAAAATGCATATTTCACAAGAAAAAAGACCTGAATAAGTAACCTTACAATATAATTCTGTAAGTTGCGAGGTAAATTCGCTTATTTGGAGGTTTACGAAATTAAATAAATTTTTATTTCATTATTGGGTTCTTATAACATCATTCTTTCTAAATAAAATTATCGACCAATTTTACCATTCCAACACCACAAGTGAGGAATTGTACTAACTTCGGTCAAAATTCACTTTTCAAAATTTTATAATATTTTTTTCGTTTTGAGGTCCTGCGAATCCAAAAAACTTTTTTTTGGAAAAAGTCTGTGCGTCTGTTTGTCTGTGAGCACGATACAGGCAAACGGTTGAGCGAATTGAAACAAAATTTTGGGAGGATATTTGATATGCAAATACGAAGAGCCCTATTGGTTTTGGGGGAAATCGGCGCATACACAGAGGAGATAATATATCCTATAACTTCGTTTTTTATATAATACATAATGACATAATTTTACGAACGGTTCATTATTCTATTTATTTTTACATAAAAGTTTTCTAAAAAAAATGTTTTTATAAACTTTATATTTCGGAAATATTTTGAAAATAAAATAAAGTTTTTCGTTTGTTCAAAGCATGCTTTGATTAATTTTTAATAACGTGATAACATATTATATACGTAACCATGCAAACGAATAGCAAAATATATGATATTATTTAATACTAGCCGTTACTCGCGTCACCCTAATAGAAATTTAATTTCTATATTATAATATTATGTCATATAATATGTCACTCTTTTTGGGGTTGAAATGGTCCCGTCGTCAATATGGATGAAATTTTTTTGTATATTATAATAACACTCTCAACTGCTAATGCTATGCGTGTAAGGCGTTTTGTTATATTGAAAATATGTTAACAGAGTTCAAAGTTTTGTTTAATGCAGTCCAGATTAGCACGGTTGGTAAATATAGACATCAGACAACATTGTCAGGTAAGTATTAGTGTACAGATCACTTTCATATTTTTATCGCATTTATAATTGTATATTTTATTTAGCTTTAGTCATTTTCATATTAATGCTTTTACTTTCGTTAATTCAAGAAATTTTAACACTTTTTTACATTATGTGGGAGTCGTTTAGGATTTCACTAATTATTATTAAAGGTAAGTCGACGCTAAATTATCTTTCAATGTTTTATTTGTTGCATGTTGTTTGTAAATGTTTAACACAATATACTATGTAGTTTATAAGTGGGACACATTGGTGGATCTTCCGGTATATTAGTCAGACTTTTGTACAAATGGATGAGTAATACCACCTATTTGTATGTGCAAATATCCTCAAAAAATTTGATTTATTTTTTTCACCATTACACTAGACTGTTTCGCTTAAAAGCTGATAATAATTAGATATACGTTTTTAAAACCAGATTCTAGTGGAAATGGAAACGTACCGTACGCCAGGGTTAAATTATTGTTTTTACGAATAACCTTGACAATATTGGGGATTACAATTAAATATTTACATGCAATACTGTGTGAAATTACAGTAAAATAATGTATCCCAAGACATTATTACGCGTAAATAAAAAGGGGGGGGTGCAAGTTACAAACGCTGGAAGGAGAAGCACGCAGACGCTTTTCCACACAGTAGCTCAGTGACTTCCACGTTCGACGCTAGGGCGCTGTGTACTTATTTTCATTATAATAGTTCAAAATTCTGTAACAAGCATGATTTTTGCACATATCAATCGTACACCATAGCGGATTTGAAGAAAGCGGCTGAATACTGAAGATTTGGAAAATTCTTTAAAAAAAAACGCCGCTGGGAAATGTAAAATAAAGAGGACGAAAATACTGAATGAACGTATAAAAACTTAAATTGTTTAAGTGTAACTAATGGATAATAAAAGTCACTAGTTTTAAAAGTTTGTTTATATTTGTAATTTTCTGCGTTAAATATATTATTAATACACTATTTAGTGTGCCTACGAACAAGTTTCTTAAGCATATCATGATAAATACAAACATGAAAAAAGTCCCATACATGGGGCTACATTGCCTCCAAATTGATTAACTTCCCATGGGGATTGATAACTGAAGAGCCATTCGATAGGCTGCAATAAAAATTAGACTAATATTTTGTTTCAGAGAAGCCTCGGTTTACTTGTTTGAGTGTTACAAAAAAGGCATAGCCTTTTACTCCGGCTACAGGCACACAATAAACGATACACAGTTTAAGGAATCTTGTTCTGAGGCGGCGCAGTAGACTCGCAGCTATATTATATTATGATTAGTTAAATTGTTTCGTTGGAAAATGTTTCAAATAGTTCAATGTCTTGTGAGAACATTCTCTACAATACATGTTCATAATATATGTGTAATATATCGCCGGGTTACAAATCAGTACAACGTAAATAAAAATGCAATATAAATATTTTTATACCATAAAAATTTGTCAATTTCAGTTTCTTTTAAATTAAAGAGGAATAAATGAAAGTGCACACACCTTGCCCAAGCAAATTAAAATGGCCGAAATCACAGTGGATACTATCGAGAGGTTCCGATAGTGCCTGATCTTCTAACTGCGTCATCAGATAGAAGGCATGAAAATATAGTGTCATCAGAAATGTGTACGTGTGCAAAGTTTAAAATTAATCACATATACTGTGAAAGTAAGTGAAAATTGGATTACAAGATGCGATCTTAACAAGTGAAGTTAAATAGTAATCGGACTTTTGTCTGCAATATAGTTTTATTACGGTTCGGTACCTAAATGAGAAAACGTGTAAATGTGTATTAAACTGTGAGTAAAGCCTAGTGATCTGTACTATCAATATTAATAACAATCCGAAATAAATAAAAATTAGACAAAGAATTTGGAATAATCTGGATCAAAATTATAGGTTTATTTATGATTTGTTTGCATTCACAGGCAACATTTCTTTGTTCCTATTAAAATTGTATATTAAATTATATAAATATTAAAACAACGTTTTTAACCAACAAAAAAGACAAAAACATCAACTTTACTTTAAATCAGGAAGAATAAGTCTCCATAGTAACTTATTTAAAACGACTTTCACGAAGTCGTACCGAGCAGCTATAAAATATAGGTACAGTATAACCTGTTTATAACGAATCTCAAGGGACCGAGCATTTTTTTTTTTCGTTATAAATAGTTTTCGTTATATGGAGGGAAGAAAGAAAAATAACGAAATTTCACTTAATTAATTTATTCCAAACACATACAGTCTGTTAACTTTGTCTGACGTTTTTTGCTATGCCAATATTTGTTTTGTATTTTATTAAGTATCTTATGCATGGCTTGGGATGTAGTTGAATCATCTTCATTACACAATAGGATTTTTTCGATAAGTTTGGCGGCATCAAGTGCTTACGGAATAGATGGTTCAGAATCGTCCTCTTTACGTCTGTAAATATTTTCTGACGCCTAAATATGAACATATTATTTCTACGTAATAGAGAATGGCTGTTGCGCTATTAAGAGGGCATTAATGTATGGGTTTTAAGGTAAACCAACCAAATCTTTGATTAACGTCTGATTAGAACTCTTCAATAAATAAAATTGGTAGATAATTTTATTTATTGAAGTAAACCAACCAAATTGTAAAAATTTCTACGTTATAGGGAGTTTTTCGATATAACGAAGGACGTTATAAAAGGTTACTTTGTAATATTTTACTCAAAAATAATAATAAAATTTACAGTCGGCTGAAACGGAACCGTTAGTTTTTTTATTTAATTTTAGAAAAAAAAACAACTGTCGACTACAAAACTGAAAAATTAATAAATGTAATATATTTATAATAGGTGGATATACATAGAATAGTATTACTCTCTTTTGGACCAGTCAATACATATAAATAATAAATAATTTCTACACGTAAATTATAGGTGCACGGTCTAAAATATTCCCTTTCATATACTTAATGCCTTAATGAAGGTCTGGAACTTTCTACCTTTTAAAATCACGTGTTTTAGAACGCTTGAACATAAAAATCGTATTTTGTCAAAATTAGTACAGCAAACGTAATAGCGATATTGTTTAATATTTTGACACATCAATATAATATGTCCTTGGCCTGGTCTTGTCAGTTTATACATTGATTATCCTCTTGTTATAAATGTTATTAATTCAATTAACTATTTTATATTATAATAATTTTATATAATATTCCCTTACCCACTGATACAAATGTTATTCGAATCAGACAAGACAGAAGAATTACAGGAATTATGCCATTTCAAGAAATAAAATACTCTATGTCGATACTTAGTATACGTTTCTGAAGTTCTTTTTTGCGAATATAAGTTGAACTGTATTGAAACAACAGAAGACAAATAAACCGAGTTTGTATGTTTTTTGTCATAAATTCACTACACGGAATTATTTTCATACTTTTTCAAACGCGAAATACGATTTATTTTTAAAATGTTATCGACTTATAAAACTGTAATTACAATTTTATTCAAATTTTTGAACAGTTAAATCATTTAAATCTATAGGTGTAGGTACGTAGAACATATTTTGTAATAAATAAAGTTATATGGCTTATACAATACAGTGTAACCTCTTTTTAAGGTTCTTCGTTATATCGAAAAACTCCCTATAACGTAGAAATTTTTACAATTTACTTGGTTTACCTTAAAACTCATTCATTGATACCCTGTTTATAGCGCAACAGCCATTCTCTATTACGAAGAAATATGCGTCAGCAAATTTTTACAGACAAAGAGGACGATTCTGAACCATCACCAACTATTCCACAAGCACTTGATGCCGCCAAACTTATCCAAAAATTCATATTGTTTAATAAAGATGATTCCACCACATTCCAAGAAATGCATAAGATACTTAATAAAATACAAAACAAATATTGGCATAGCTAAAAACGCCAGGCAAAGTTAACAGACTATATGTGTTTGGAATAAATTAGTTAGATGAAATTTAGATTATTTTTCTTTCTTCCCTCCAAATAACGAAAACTCTTTATAACGAAAGAGAATGCTCGGTTCCTTGAGATTCGTTATAAAGAGGTTACACTGTATATGCTTACAGTATTGTAATGTATTAGTTCGTCCCGTATGAATTACTATTGTTATGCTAGAGTTAGTATTTGAATCTAGCTTAATTTGACGTCAACATAATTTGTCAGTATTCCCTTAGAGAGTCGTCTATTAATTCACGTACTTATGCCCACACGTTAGGCGAAGATAATAATTTATACACTAAATGAAGTATTATATCATAAAATATATAGTAATAATTGTAATATTAATATTATGTTCTGGTAAAATAACACAATTTTTAATGTTATAGAGAAATAGTTTTATAATATATTACGGTTTTAATGGAAAAAAAGAGTTTTACTTAATATTCCAAAATTGATAACAATGGAACACTATTGAAATTACTTCGGTATTTGTCATAAGCATTTTTCCCAGAGACCGTTTGACACAGAAAGTTAAAAATTGGATGTGGAATGACAGACAAAAAATATTTTTTCATTGGGATATCAAACGAAAGTTAGTTAAAGCGCGAGTTCAAATTATATGTACATTATTTCTTTTTAATGTAAACTTTTGCAACATTTTTCGTCAAAATCTCTTAGAAGTTTGTAATTCCCTAAAATAATCTGAAAAATTAAAGAATATTGATAATAACATCTATGTACGAAAATTATCAGCATTGTTTTACATATGGGATATTAACAAAAACCGAAAAATCTTAATAATACGGACCATTAATAATGCAAGTTTGGGCTTTGACATGCATTTGACCAATTTTTAGACGTAAATATTGTTAGCTAAAGCACCTTATTATACACTCGCTTTTTTGTGTCACGCGTAAACCCAAACGCCTTAGCCGATTAAAAAAAAAATTTCTTTCCTTTGATTCATCTCGGCGTCACTTAGTTCGTAATGTCGGCCGATTTTTGAATTTTGGCCTCAGAGGGGTGAAAATTAAAAATAAAAAAAGTTTTTTGCTTATAATTCGCCCAATTTAAATCAAATCGTTTCGATACCTGGCTTAAGCGAAAGAGGGGAAATTTTAATTAAATTCGTATAGCAGAATGCGTTCAAATGGTTTTTTTGATACATATAAAAAGAGAAATAAACACTGTATGAACTCAATTTTGCCTAATAAATCGCGCACGTGGATCGGTTGTATTTGTCTGTTGCAGAGTGTGATATAGAAATTTAAAGATTGCGTATGTTCTGTCTAAAAATAAAAAGATTGCATTTGTTCAAAAACGGATACCATTTCAAGTAACAAATTCAAGCTTTCGTTTCTTTTTCGCGAAAACGTTGATCATTTCATCGATATCAACCTATCTACCTCAATTAGGGTTATGTGCAGGCCCACCGTGCCCACAGCTGGTGGATCCGCGTCTGGTTCTCTAGAGGCTACAAGTAAACAAAACTGGATTATTTTCATCAACTCTAGATGTGATGCCCTTTTGAGTTTTCCCCTTGTAACAAAAAAACAATAATCTAGTCCTGTTTGCATGAAAAGAATTTTCTGTATAGCTGTACAGTGATGCCATCTTCTGGCATCTGCTACTACCTTATTACTTTGTTTATCAAATGACAAGAGACATGGGTGATTCATTTTCTGTGAGTGCTCTTTTATTATGAAATAGGATGATTTGACTTGTTATAACTTGCAAATCTTATGTAAAACAGGATGAAACTTAATTTTATTAATGTGGATTACAAAGTTAAAATTATAACCTGTAGATTTTGTTTAAATGGTACAGAAATTGATTAATAAAAAAAAGTAAGGAAATGTGTCCTATAAAAAATTCACTGAAAAATTGCCTTTTTGACATTTAAAATATTCCAGAAAACTGGAAAATTTTCCTCCACATATCACTAGCTACAATTATGTAGTATTGATAAAATATCTGTCGAATATTGACACAGATAAATTTAGTCATTTAAGGGGACATTTTGGGAGGTTGCCTTTGTTTTCTTCAATAAGGAATTACCAAGTTCACTTGTTAATATTTTTAACCGCATCAATGCATATATATTAGCAAATTCGTTATCCTGTTTATATTATGTTTTTAAATTAATTAATCTAGACGTCTTTAAAGTTTAAACAACTATCTCTCTCTCCATTGAGCACAAGATTTTTTGTTACTAATACAATATGTATTATACCGAGCGGGGTGGCGTAGCGGTGAGAGCACTAGACTCGCATTCGGGAGGTACTGGTTTCGAATCTCTGCGGGGGTAGATGTGACTAGAACTTTTTCCTACTGCCTCTCGCCGAGAAATGGTAATTCCTGTACCCGCCATCTTGTTGAGGTTTTCCAAGGTTTCCTTCAATAATTCCAGATAAATATCAAGATGGTTCCTTATTCAAGACCATGTCAAACTCCTACGTTCAAAATTTGCCTACCTTATCCTTAATTTCCTAAAAATTCCTTCATTCGCCTATTGCTATTAATTAAGTGGAAGTTTAAAAATTGTAGAAAATAACGGGAAGTGTGGTAGAAAAAAAATAGTAA
Organism: Xanthostigma xanthostigma; assembly: GCA_963575645.1. Lineage (NCBI taxonomy): Eukaryota > Metazoa > Arthropoda > Insecta > Raphidioptera > Raphidiidae > Xanthostigma > Xanthostigma xanthostigma. The sequence goes on from OY754471.1 coordinate 28,271,574, forward strand.
TGGTGCGAATGGCGTCTGTTATGATATAAAGTCGAGAAACGGACGTTAAACGCATTATTCTATTCTATTCTATTCTATTTTATAATACAATATGTATTATACGATATAATACAATGTAATGCGATGCGATACGATACGATATGATTAAATACCATACAATGCAATACGACACATTACGATACAATATATTAAAATATAATATGATAATTATGATATGATATGATAACATACGATACGATACGATAAGATACGATACGGTACGATATGATAGGATACAGTACCATACAAATTACAATGGAACGCAATTTGATATAATATAATATCTTCTATACATATAATAAAACTGTAAATTTTGCGTCTCAGTACATTTAAAATAATTGGGAAAAAAATAATTATCGTGATGATGAGTAAGTGATAGTATACACTAAAATCATTCTTGGAATTTTTGTCGGTTTGTTTGTACCCGTATCACATAACAACTGCTTTTTAAAGACTCCCTTGAGCACACCGTTATTCAGAATTATAACAATACAAACAAAAAGTTACATTACGTACTGGAAAAATTTATTTATTAAACACCGCTGTAGATAAATTGAAAAATCAACCAACTCAAATTTGAGAATTTCAGGTTTGAATCCTGAGGTATTTAACAAATAAATTTTCTTGTTATAATTACGATTATTTGCGGGCTTAAGGGGATCATTAATAATAGAGATAAATCACACGCACTAGCTTCCATTAAAAAAATAAAAACTACTGACCTAATTCAGAGGGAGTTGTTTAAAAACACGAGGTTTAACTTGAAGTAACATTTATTTTTATATTTCATCGCAATTGACGCCCTCAAACAGAAAATATGCGATTTAATGCTTTCAAAAATTCATCAGTACAGCAACGAAAATCTTAGCTGTTCGATACCTAGCAAAGCTACTGGTGTTACACTTATATTATACAGTTTAGAAGTCACCAGGGCAGTAGTAATCGAAAAGCAGTGGCGTGATATCCATAACGAGTATTGAAGACCAACGAAAGCAACCAGGATTTTTACGTTCTTCTCCATTCTAAGCAGTGTAGATATCGCATTCCTTAGCTATAATATGTCAAAAATAACTCGCAGTAGTTCTAAATGCACCTATGAAGAGCCGCCAGTACATTAATAATGTGATATAAGAAGTTAAGAACATATTAAAATATTAGTGACAAAAAATGTTTTGTAAATAAACGTTATTGAACAAGATATTCAGGGCTATTCCGCTAATATTAACCACCGTGATTACCAAGTGTTTATCAAAATAAACACTTTGTGTAATCACTTTTGTGTTTCGTATTCTGCTAAGCAACGTGACTAGCACGAGTGTTTAAATTGATCACGTGACGTGTTTATAAGAGTGGAGAAATTGTAACTGGTAAATGTGTGTTGTTAGCTGTCACTATAGTAGTTTTTTGAAAAAAACGGATGGCGAAATATTTCACTCAATTATTTTGGATTTAAATGACAAAGAAAACAGTTTTTTGTTGTTCCAAAACTCAAATTGTAGCGCTCTAATTTTTCATTTTTTATTCACAATGATTGATTCTGTTGGTGATAGTTTTCCACACAACATATTTTTAATAGCGTCAATATAATCTAAGATCAATTTATATTGATAAACTGGCATTTTTTGTCTTCTTTTCGCAGTTTCAATTGCCATTTTAGAAATAGTTATTTTAGCACCTATAATAATACAAACGTACAGCGTGCTTGTCACTTGATAACAATAAATTGACATAGAAACAGGCATGTGACCACTATAACCATGGTAGCCACACAGAAATGAGTTTTTAGGTGCGTTTTTTTGAAAATCAGTCATAAAAAAGATTTGTAAACACTCGCCTAATCACTTGTCATTAATGCTTTACCTGAATACCATGTTAAACATAAGTGATTAGTGATTACAGACAGTGTTTATACATTTTATTAATACTGTGGTTACCTAAGCACAGTGATTATAACTCAAATAGCAGAATACGGCTAATTATCTATCTGTATTAATAAAACTAATTCATTAACAAAATCTGTTAATAAAAAGCAGTTAATTTATATATGTTACGGTAAATCTAAACTCTTGGGAAATGTACACTTTTACCGTAAAATGTGCCGGGAAATGTGTACATTTGTCGCAATATCTACATTTAATGTACACATTTCCCGGCACATTTTACGGTAAAAGTGTACTATCTATACCCGCCTTTCCACCATCTATACCCGCACTTCGACCATCTACGCCCGCACTTCCACCATTATCTACGCCTCTACTTAACCGTAACCGTACTTCCAGAATAATAAATATTTGTAAAATGTATATGTTACGGTAAATGTAAACTCTTGGGAATTGTACACTTTTACCGTAAAATGTGCCGGGAAATGTGTACATTTGTCGCAATATCTACATTTAATGTACACATTTCCCGGCACATTTTACGGTAAAAGTGTACATTTCCCAAGAGTTTACATTTACCGTAACATATACATTTTACAAATATTTATTATTCTGGAAGTACGGTTACGGTTAAGTAGAGGCGTAGATACAAATGGTGGAAGTGCGGGCGTAGATGGTCGAAGTGCGGGTATACATGGTGGAAAGGCGGGTATAGATAGTGAAGGTTTCACTGAAAAAAAAGAATATCATCTTATTTCTATTATATTTATTATATTATTTTATTATATTTATATACCTATATTTATTATTTTTTTCTTTTATAATAATTAGAATGTTTATTTAGTCATCATTTATTTTTAAAACATTAATTATTACAGTACTTAATATTTTTTGGACCAACTTTATAAAACTTTTTTATAAATGTTCCCGTTTTAACATTAAATAAAAAAAACAATGTTTGTGACCCGAAATAATATTACCTAATAAATAAAATTTACGACTAATTTTTCAGACAGATTTATAAAAGAAATAAATCAATTACCAATTGATTATTTTTTCATTATAAATTTAAATACAAATAATTTAATTCAAACATTTTTAACTTAAAAAATACTAATATATAAAATCTATTTTATTTTATATATTTTATATTCTAATCTTTGATTAACGTCTGAATAGAACTCTTCAAGTAAATAAAATTGTCGACCAATTTTTCTCAGAGAAAAATTGGTCGACAATTTTATTTATTTTATATTCTTTTATCTCAAGATTCAAATTCGGATTGAAACGTCAATTGATTAATTGATTATTTTTTTAATAAATCTGTCTGAAAAGCTAGTCGGAAATTTTATTTACTGTGTAATATAACAGACGTTAAAATAATATTATTACTGTACTTTTTTTTTTGGAATGTTGAAATATTTTCATAAACTAAAGTTCAAATTGCATTAAACTCAACTCATTCAAACTTTATTATGCTTCTATTGTTTGACAGAAGCTTTTAAATTTTTTATTACGAAGATAACACAACTTACAGCATTGCACAGACAATAAGTGTTATACAAAAATATGAAAAAGAACAGAACGTTGTAACGTCTTTCAACAGTCACTATATTACTGCATACTTTAATCCAGTTCTCGGTAAAGGGTATAAATTCACTGTGAACGCATACCTATATAAAATGTGGTTACACGGTAAAAACAATTTATTTCTAGTGTATGTGAGAGATGCACTCTGCAATATTCAAGTACCTCTCGCCATTCTCCATGCACCAGCAGAAGAGAAATGTTCGATTTATTTCTTTGTTACAATAACACATAAATCTACTAAAATGCTGAAGAAAAATGGTCCATTATAAATGTTAGCCAATAATTTATATCTTAAAGTCGGTCAACAAAACCAGTTAAATATTACTTACGTGATGTTCATAGACTTTCAGTTCATGAAAAAATTACAAGCTTGTAATTTTTTCATGAACTGAAACTCTATGCTTGTCAAAGCTTGAATCAGTGATAGATGACTTAGTCAATGGAGTCGATTGAGTCGATTCATGTTATTTCAATTCAACTACGCATCTCTTTAGTCTTTAAATTAGTGAAAGATTATAAAAAAGCGTATTTTATAATTCACTCGAATAGAGTTGATTTTTTAATTAAGGATATTTTAGGAATTGACTAAATTTACAGACAACGTAGAAATGATTATACAATAAAGGGAATAAAAGTTAGCTAATAAAATTAAATTATCTCGTGTTTAAAGTTAAAAAAAATCATGGTATAGCATATAAGTTATAAAAATTATGACATAATTGATATTTTTTGAATAATACAAAGTACCATCCATTTTGAATTCTGTCCATTCAAACTATTACTATAGGTAGAAAAATAATATCAGAAACGTTTAAAATCGACAAATAAATTTAACATATTATTTCAGGCAATTCGAAAACTGTTAGAAGTTTATGTTATACCTACGCCACAAGCGAAAAAGTTTCAAAAACATAAAAATTCTTTATGCATAGACCATAACACACCGAGAATTTTTATATGAAATAAACACATAAAGAATCTGTATTGTATACAAATAATACAAATCGTTTTACTTAAATATTTGCGTCTGTAAGCTGTACAGAATATGTGATGTTTATCGATAGAAAGAATTTATCCTTTTCTTTTAAAAAAATACTTTTCTGAAATATTATATAAAATGGTGGTTGATAGATGCATGCATTTTCTTATAAAAATATTCTTAATTTAATTTAAATTTTTGAAGAAAACATTGTTAGGTTGCAATACAGCTTTTCAATAGAAACATCTCGTTGTAACATTTTTAAACTTCAATTGCTTTCAGTGTTATCGCTTAACATCAAGAATGTTGGGAAACAACAATGAGTTTTAAAGGCATTCCAACGATTGTAATATAGAGTCAACTGTGTCCTGGGTTTAAATGAGCAATACATGGTCTTCGCAAAAAAAACAAAAGTAAAAAAAACCTACTTAATAAGTACTTATCGAGTGAAATCAATTTATTTGATTTAATATCAACGTTTCATCTGATTTATTACTCTCTTCATAGCACAAACACTAGTAATAAAAATTAATTTGTCATATTTTCACAAAAACATGTTTTAATAATATGAAAAAATATTACTTCATGTCGCTTTGGGTCTTGACGATAACTAGAAATTAGTTAAAACGTTGGCATTTAATCAATATCAAAAAAATGTTTTTTATCTCTGTATATTGGTACTAGTAGGTAAATAATTCAAGGTAAGCTATTACAACAGCCATAGTAGGGTTAGTTGATCGTCTATAATCTACAATCTAATCCCATCTAATAGCAGGATTAGGTTATAAGTAACATTATGAATGGATTTATTCGAAAAAATAAAGAAGGAAATTATTTTCAAATCAAAGTGCGATTAAATAAATCGGATATCCAATTTCAATATTATTACTAGCTATTGATTGTGGAAAAGGGTGGCTTTTTAAAGATTTAAAACATAACGACTTTTCTACATCTTCCTTCGATTCTATTTTTGCGCATTATTATCAGTTCAAATTGCAACAACCATTATCTGAAGCAATCTTTCGAACAGAATAGAACTGTATGCACCGCAGAGGACGCAGTCTTTACACATAGTTAAAGCACGTAACAGAAAGAGAGTCCTGCAGGATAGCAAGGATATCGGTCGACTCGAGGGAGATTCGCGGACCGCAGCATCGCGCATTCAAGCAGACATAAGGATTACCCGAAGCAATCAGGACGATGTACTCGCGCGCTAAACGCTCAGATAAATAAAACGGTGAAAGAAAACAGGAAAAGGGAGTTTGTGCAGTATAGGCGTCTGTGTCGGTCGAGAATGGTGGCAATTAGCTTGGCATCCGGTTGACTCTAACCGAGTTATGAGGGTCACAGAAGATATACCGCGATATACTGTATATCGCTCGTCGGCGTTGTCTCAGTAATGCCTTCTCCTTATAACGTGTGTTTGTGTCGGTGCAGTTCCAGGATAGTAATTCCCAATCAGTTCAACTTACGAATATCCGACATTGACATATTTTTTAATGCACACGACAGTACTGATATCAGTAACAAGGAAAGTTATAACTGCCTACCAAAGTCATTTAAATGTATTCTAAATTATTTCGAGAAAACCATATGTGGCACGTTATTTATTTTAAAATTTGCCGATTTGCACTAGTCTTTCAAATTTAAAGCGGTCTAAGCTCGAATTTCTAATCACAAAGTTGGTTAAACAGTGCAGGTAAGATTTTCTGAAATAATTATATATTGCTAATAACTTAAATTATCCCAAAAATTCCCAAAAAATCTTTGAACGTCATCTAAACTAAACGAAATACAGATTTTTTCTCTTAAATTAATAAAACTATTATGAATTTTTTTTTTTCAAGTATTTTCATTTTAAAGAAGTTTAAGGTAGTACGAGCACCAAGGCAATTTTAAATAAAAGCTTGATTTTTTTATATGAAGTTGGACTAAGTCTAAACCAGTTCTGAAAATTTACGGGGGGTTGCCCGATTATTTAAATAAATAAATGACTTCAAAAGTAGGCTTATTTAACATCGGCTTTATGGTAAACGGTAGATGGATGATATGTTTTCATTGATTTCTCCAAAACTAGAAGGTGGAAATTAAAAAAAACTATTTAAATTTTATTAAAGTTAAAACCTTAAAAAATTATTTAAAACAAAAAAAAAACGTTGTGCCCAACTAATTAAAAAAATATTTAATTAAAAAGATTAAATATCTTTTTAATTAGTCAGGGACAACGGTTTTTTTTTGTTTTCAATAGTTTATTAAGGTTTTAACTTTAATTTAAATAGTTTTTTTTTTTTAATTTTCACCGACTAGTTTTAGCGAAATCAATGGAAACATATCATCCATCTACCGAAATATAAAAACAAATCAAGCCTTTTATTTAAAGTTGCCTTGGTGCTCGTACTACCAAATCTCAGATCAGGGCCTGGAAAGAATATTAAGGTCATAAAAATGATTTTTTTGGTGTATGGCTGAATAATTCAGTTGTAGAAAATGAAATGATAAAGTTACTAACATTTATTTTGATCAATAATTTTCTACGTGAAACGATAACTGTTCCCAAGCCAACTTAATTTTGTACAGCTGTAAATGATAAGAAAAATGAAAATTTTGATTTTTTTGTGAAAAAATATTAAATAAAAAATTTAATATTTGTGAATATTTAAAAACAAACATATTATATGTATTACGAAATCTTTGGAGAAATGAAAAGTTATTTCCCTAGTCTTATACAGACAAGTATAAAAACACCGACCGACACACTAATACACATAAAAGATTTCTGAAGTGGCAGCGAAACTTAAGTAGATAAGGAGTTTGCATCGTTTTTTTATTAATGAAACTTTTATACTGTGGACCGGTATATTTTCACCGAGGTTCTAAGAAACAGCGATATGAGAAACTGTCATTGTAGCGAATTTTTTTTACAATTTAGGTTATAATTTATGTTAGTGATGAAACGCAAACCATTCATCTGAGAATTACCCTAGAGGTAATCATTTCTATAAAAATGACTACCCAAAAGGAAGACATAAGTCTAATTATGTTTATCTACAATTATAATTCCAGAAATAAGAGGTCAATTTTAAACTTCCCAATACATAAGGAAGTTACTGTAATGAATCCGAAAATTTTTAACATGTTTTTTTTGTCAAAAAATCATATTTAAAGAAATGTTGGTTTTCTTTCTTTTTCTGTACGATAAAAATTGAGAAAGATATGGCCGTTTCAAGTTTGCATATGTTCGCAAATAGTAACGTTTTCAAGCTCTTTCAGCTCAAACCTGTTAAAAAATAAGAGCTTAAAAAAATAGTTTACGTCAGCTCATAGCTCTTGATAAAACCTACAAAATGGTTTTTTGTTGAACTTGATAGCTCAAAAACTAAGCGAGTTATGGTAAAAATACTCAATCACAAATTTTACAGTAGTTATCAAAACATGTATAATACAACACTGATGAAGAAGATTCCTGTTGTAATATACGTGTTTTGATAACTCGAGTAAGTCGAAAAGTATTGACTTTCAGTAAAAACTTTGTAGAACAAAAGTTGCTTAGAATTAGTCAACCAATCCAGTCTCATATTTATTTTTAATAAAAAAAATTTCATCCTCGAGAAGGGGTGGCGTCCACCCCCAGGGTAAAAGCAACCCTCGGCACATTGACAACTTTGAAGTAGAGGGTAAGTAGAACCTACAGCCAAATTTTGGTGGTAATCGGTGCTGTTTGGTAGAATTGCGAGGGAAACTGTCCATTGACTGGGCTAAACATAGTTGACTGTAATTAAAAGATTTTGAGGTTAGACGTACTTATACGTCTTTTTTTCAAAATTTTAAAACTTACCACCTTAAATTATTTGAAAATAATTTTAACCGCACATAAAATAATAAAAAATATAAAATACTTTTTTAATATTCTCCTGAAAAATAAAATTTTAATCTAAAGTGTAATAATTATTGATCAAACAACGGGAAATGGAACTTCTTAATTTTCAGAGTACCTACATAACAGTACAAATGACATGACAGTTATTGTATACTTAGCATATTATGTATATTATATATTGTACGTACATTCACAAGGGATTTTATACATTACGCTAATGTTTTAAGCATGTAAATGTTGATGTACTAAAGTCCGCTATGTACTATAGAATCGAAGAAGTTCACTTACTTCAATCAACAGCTCTGTTAATGATTTTTTGCAATACTAAAATCACTAACAGCTGTTTAAACTTTGTCTCACAGTTTGTCATAATATAATCCAATATGAAAGTAGGTGTTCAATCTACTACTAAATACCCGTGTTAAAAATCAAATAAGCAGAAATATGCAGCAAAAACACACTCCATTCATTTATTAGTATTTTTAACTTTGTTTTTTTTTAACAATAAATGCATAAAATTTTAAAGCATGCGGGAGGACTTTAAAAAACTTTACCGTATTTGAATAAAAATAAAAAAAAATTATAAATACTCTTTATAGTTTACAAAGGTAGTTTGCTCAATAATTTACCTACTGGATTTTTTTAAATATTTTCGCATCTAATTCTTTTTTAATCAATATGATTGGCTACCCTAACAAATAGCTGAATAAACAAATATTTCAGTTATTATGGTAGCACCTATTAGAATAATAAACAATGAAGATTGCGTCAAATAAAAATATATATATAAACTAGTTACTTCAAATTATTAAAAACGTTACTAAAAGTTGCATCATATTTAAACTGTATTAGCGTAACTACGTGAGTACCCACGTAACTATAAGATTTTTTGTGTAGGTGCACGCAGACATTAATCTTTTTACTTCAATTCTAATACTTCTAATCATAAAAAACATGTTAGTTCGTCTCTGTAAAATAAGGAGACTAATAAAAATTATTTTTGTACATATATTGTTATTAACATGTTTAACATCAATATTTCGAGATTATTAAGTTGCTTGAAAATGTCTTTAGTTAAAGATATACATTATGACAACAGCTTTTAAAAGTTGGTGGCTGTTCATTAATTTTGAGTAATTGACGGTTAAAAATTGTATTTTTTTAATCAAATTATTTCAACGTCGGCCCATATGCGATATATTTTAAAACCATTATTAAAAATAATTCATACAGCAAAACTAAACGTGCCTCAAATAAGTTCAGTTTTAAACTTCGGACATTATATATTTCCCTTCTCACGCACTCACCTCGCGGCAACAAGTTTACAATAGCTATCAGTTATCGTACAGTAAAAATTACGTACCGATAATTTTCTTATCTTGAGCTATGATAATAATTGATTATTACATAATAACCGTACGGAAATGCTAGTTAACGTGTTAATGAGGCGGAGGGAGTGAGACAAAGATGCGAAGGTGTAAGAGGAAGAGAATGCGTGTGTAAAGGTAACGTGATGTAGATCTTTGGTTATTATCTTTCCTGTAGCGCGAGTTGTTCCCTAAATGTGAAAGACGAACTTAGATCTTCAGTCTTCTAAGTGATGTCGTAAAGCGCAAATTGCGTTAGATATATCTCTCTACCTCGGAATACGGTAAAACCTCGACTTTTATTTGTTCATTCAGCTTTCTCAAAACCACGAGTAGACAGACAGAACCGAAGGTTGCACGTTTAAGGTATATAGAAACATCAACAAATCATCTGTCCATGCGTCATGTTGTAGATGGGGTATTTTAATAAGATATGTTTTACTGTTATATGGTTATATTATTGTATGATTGGCACTTAGGTGGAGGTTCCCTTTTTAGGAGGTATGCATGGGTTCTTTGGGTATGTCCTATACGTATTCGAGTTATTGTAGTCTCGTGTTTCCTGTTATTTTGGAGCGATGTAGCCCACGGTTTGGTGTCAGTTTTTATTGTTCGGAGCATGTTGTTGGATGTTTCTTGCCATAGTTCTTCCCATTCTGCGTATGTGTCTTTTTTTAGCTGCCTAGAAATATCTTCAAACGGAATTTCATGTGTGTCGAAAGGGAAAAAACGCTCTAAGACATTCGTGTGATTGTTGTTTGGCATTCAAATTTGAATCGAATAAGAAAACTACTGTTTTAAATTAATAATATTTCTTATAGTATCATTATTAATTCCTCAAAATGCAAATGATTATAATAATAATTATAATTGTTAATAATAATGATTAAACACTAATCCGACTTGTAATTACATCAACCAAAATATATTGGAAATAATTAATAATAAAATGCCGGTAAATGTAATAAATACAGGTTTATTTATTTATATATACCTAAATTGATAAGGTTTTTCTCGAATTTTTTCTTATGTAGGTAACTTTATGAAAAATGTGTATGAATTTATAAAGAAAAATGGGGATTTTAAAAATATAGACAAAAAATTGGACGTTTGAAAAAAAATGCATGTACACTTTCGGTTGAGTTTGAAGTACAAAAAAATATACTTCAGCAGTTTGCGATAATGAATCTTGAATTGAACAAAAAAGTATTTAAAACGTTTTTGTATTTAGTAGAATACACGAATTATTCACTGTTACCACTTTCGACGTTATTCATAAATTATGAATAACGTCGAAAGTGGTAACAGTGAATAAAACGACTATAATTGTATTATAAATCATAATACAATTATAGTCGTTTTACTGTAGAGTGTTCACTCCAATGAAGAAATGTATATTTGCATGCAGATAATCCAAGTTCTACTGCATACAGTCTCGCAGGCATAACGGACCCGTTGTCCCTTATTCTGCTAGTTCTTCTGTGTCTTTTCATTTTAAACGGAATGGCTCTGTTACACGTTGATGCCTCTTTACCAGTGTTGTAAGCATATAGATGTTCTATGCAGTCATCCCTTAACTGGCTGCCATTACACCAAATGACTACAGTCTATGTAGCCTATAGGTAGACTGAAACTGGGTAAATCAGCCCACATCTATACAGGTATTACAATATATATATTTTGTACATATAAAATATATATGCAGCCAACAATCTCGTAACGACGCGTATTGGAGTTTTTAAAATAAAATATTTATGAATGCGGAATACCTATAGCCCAATTTTTGTATAATGGGTAAAGAAACGCCTTACAGTGAACTGAAAATAGGCACAAGGGTAGTCTGATAAATTTTAGGCCTCAGCATAAAGATGACGTTGCATTTCAAAAAGCATTACAATAAGTACTACAGTCATACAATATACACGGTGTACCAACGAAAACTTGTACCCCCATAAAACTCGGCAAAATAAGCGTTTTGACAAAAATCCAAAAACCCGTCGATTTTAATATCAAGGGGATTGATTTTTATGCAAAAATTATTCCTGCAACTCTATCTCTGTGTGGGGGTAGCAGCCCTCCCAAATTTTTTAATGAGACCGAGGATCAAATGATCTCTAATTTGGAAGGGTTTTTCATTACTTATACAACCGTATTTGTTTTTCTTTCAATTCGATTGATTAGTTAGAGAGAAATTGCTTCTTGAATTTTTGAGGTTAAAAAACTAATAAAAGCACAGAGCTAGAGTTGCAGGAATGATTTTTGCATAAAAATTGGTCCCCTTTGATATAAAAATCGAGGTGTTTTTGGATGTTTGTCCAAATGTTATTTTGTCAAGTTCTATGAGGATACAAGTTTTCGTTGGGACACCGTGTATACTTTGAAAGATACTTGTGAGAATTTCAGCCATTTCAGACGCTCAGTTGTTTAATAATCATTTTGGTCAGTCGATGTCAAAGTTTTTAGTTCCACCAAAACAACGTTCTTGCTTACAATTCGGTGGTCACCATGGACAAAATTTATGCAGTGAAGTTCTATTTAGTTTACTACTTATTGTATTCACTACAAATCTGGCCCCCCCGGTAACATTTTTAAGAGTTCATGAATTTTGACCAAGGTAATCGTAGACAACTGAGCAGGTGTTTGGATGAAGTAAAAAAAAACGTTCTAAGCTCAATTCGTCAAAGTTAAATTGCGGGAAATAAAAGGGATTAGTATGAAGAAATATTTAAAACCGCAGAGAGAAGTTTTGTAATGAAACATTGAAATAGTCAAACATTTCCCTGTCCGAAACTATCGTCTGCGAAAGACACCCTGTAGATATATTATAGGATAACTTACTGTACTCATACACATATGTGTGACATGTGCAGAGCTCCAGTCAGTCGTTAATTCAACGAACTAGTTCGATCACGCAGATCTACACCCACGCTTACTCCTTTATACAAAGCATTGTCGAACTTAACGAAACTAACCTACAAATACAATGTGGTTTGTTCCAGTGGCGGCTATTCAGGTGTAGTACGAAAAGTGCGCCTTCATCTATCTTTTAGATCCTTTTAAAATAAAAGTTCTTACGGGATAATAGGCCTGGTGTGAAAGATTTCTATAACATGATGGTGCAGGAGAGCTTGACGGACTCTTTAAAAGAAGGTCTTCACTTAGACTAATTTGTTACTTCACAGATTACAAATCAGTAAAACTGCATTTTCAGGGTTACTTTACGAAGTAACTGCTTTGACGTTTATATTTGTGTTTATTAACTCCTTAAAGGGGCGGCCAATTATCAAAAACATTGGTTGTCTGTAAAGTCGGTTTACGGACGATAGTTTTACGTGATAACGTCATAAAGAAACATTGATGAACTCTCTGACGTCACGCGAGAAGAGAGAGAAATGCGTACAAGCCGACGCTTGGGCCGATCGTGCCTCTCTATTGCTTATACCGCGCTCTCGCTTGCACGCTCAGGCTCAGGCGGAACGTGACACTTTTTCGTGCGTGCAGCCGGTGTTTCATCAATTTATAAGACGTTATCACGTCAAAAAAAATTATAAAATATTTTGTAAATAATGAAAATAAAGTAAAGTAGCAGTAAGTTCAAAGTATACCGCGAAATTAAATGCAATTTTATATCACAATATTACATCTCACAACGCAGCACGCATAGAACACAGTGACATACACACTACAATGAAGAGTTTTGCCAGGTGAGTGTAAAACATGCACTTATAACGTCCGTCGCTATGGCGGCCACGACGTCAGCACGGTCAGCTACCTAGTAAAACGCGTGGTTGGATTTCGAGTGTGCTATGGTACATGTTAAATACATTCAATTCTTTGTTACCGTAAATCAGATAATAGGTGAAAATGTTATTGCAAAATTTTCTTTAGAAAGATTTAATTATGATCACTGTTATTATTTTTTAATAATTAAATCTTTTCAAAGAAAATTTGCAATTGCATTTTTACATATTATTATCTAATTTTTAAATATATTTCTTCACAATATTTAAAATATACTTTATATATTTTTAGTATTAAAACATTTTGAAGATGACCCATACCCGGACTGACACGTCAACTAAATATTGTTAAAACAAAGTCTGAAAAAATTAGTCAAGAATTTTGATTTATTTATATAGTACATTTATTTAGAGTATTTAGACAGTTCTCAACTAATAGCTGCTTGCTTACTTCAACTAGGCCTATAAAATTTCAACAACAAATCCAATCAACGATGTTGCATGTAATGTAATTCAAATACTGATATCTCAATGGAAAGAAGACGATAAAAAAGATTTAAACTTAGAAAGAGACTTAAAAAAGCGGCAGGTCATATAATATAAAATTTAAAAAACCCTGATTTTCTAAATACACCACGTCGGTGTGCAGTATTCCAAATTTACAAAAAACTTTTTTGCTGGCCTTGCTTCTTCAAAAAATGATGTTTGGAATAAGGTAGGTTGTATAAGCCAGGATGTGTCGGAAAGTAGACCAGAGTTAAAAACACAATGCGATAAAATTAAGTATGTTTATCACCTTCCCCATTTAATATTTTTTTATTTCAGACCCTGCTCTAAAAAATGTTGCCTATGTCTATGAGTTTAAGAAGAAATCTGTTCCTAGCACTTCACCAACTATGGGGCCCTCAAGCCGTCACTGCACTGGTTTACTCTGTTCACTGAACCCATATTTATCAAGTTCAATTTTGCCAGATTTACTGTTTCCATTCTTAATCTACCGTTTTACATTTAAATCTTCAAGTTTACATACAATGAGATTACACAAGTTAAATTAATATTACCGGCAAAATATTTTTTTTGTCACAAATCCATTTGATATACTTTGTCGTACATTTGTGAATTTACACATTTTAAAATTAAACAAAACTTGTAATCAGGACCTCAAATTTTTATTTAACGAAAATAAAGCTTATTAAAATTTAATTTACTTGTAGAGCTTTGTGCTTGAATCAAAGTTTATGCAAAAAAAGGTGTTTTTTCAAGTTGAGTTTCAAATTTCACGAGTTTAAAAATATCAGAACTAAAGCCTTAACTCAAATCCATTTTGTTCCTGAAATGAAAGCTTTTTTGAAAAAATAAACTTTAACACGAATTTATCGGACACTCTATAAGTTCACGAAACTGGGTTTTTTATGTACGAATATGTTTCTCTGAGAGATGTTGATTATAAAACGAATAAATTGAAAATGGCGCACGCATTCGATTGTGTAGGGGGTTGTGTACACATAAGTACAAATTTACACGTTATGAAAATAAAGTAGTAATACAAACACAAAAGGCAATTTAAAAAATTATTTCTTTTGGTATATAAAAAAAACATATTTTAGTGTTTCTCCGCGATTTATTTGTTTTAAGCTAAAACTAGATCTTACAATGGCTAAGAATAATCATAACAGTTAAATTTCAGTATACACTGCATTAGTAAAAGCATAATATTAAACGATTATCGTCTTAATATTTTAGAAGGCTTATTTATATATAAGCAAAACTTTAATGTCACTGTCGGGACTAGAACCCGAAACAACCAATTTCGAGTTGGTTGAGTTACATTACTCTACAGTGCCCACGAAAGTTAATTTTTGATTTCTACTGTATATAGTCCATTATTGCACCGGAGAATCCACCTGCAAGAGCTAATATTTTAATAACAACACCAAAAGAACGTTGACTACCTCCATTTAGCTGGACTTGCTTAAGTGAAACTGATAAACCATGAGAAAGATTTTATTTACTGTATTATTATTACAATGGCTAATAATATAATAGCTAGTTAATCATTACGATTAAATTCCAGTTTACAGCTTATATATAAGCCTTCTAAAATATTACGACGATATATAATCGTTTAATATTATGCTTTCAGTAATTCGGTGAAAAAAATATGCTGTATACTGGAATTTAATCGTAACGATTATTTTTTTTTATATACATAAACGCGCAGCAGCGAGGCTATATGCGTTACTAAAAAAGAAAGAATAGGTTACATTGTTCTATAAGATATAACTGCTAATTGTGAATGTTGAAGGATGCTGATGTTGAAGAATGTGATGAAGATGAAGAAGAAGATGAAGCAGAAGATGGTGAAGAAGACAAACTGATGGTGAAGTCTATGGTGAGTTTAGGAAACTGCGACGGTAATGATGAAGAAGTTGGTGATGGTGTTAACCCGAGAAATTAAAAGCTGACGAGACAAGTTTTGGAAGTTCTTTATGGGACTTATTTATTATTTTAACACTAGCTCACATTGATTTATAACGAAGAAAGGTAATGTTTTATTTATTTACTTTGTTATTTTTTTATTATTTTAGTTAATTATTATTTGTTCACTTGATTTTAATTCAGTTTTGGCGTCCTTTATTATTAGATTTTATTTTTCAGGTCGGTGTTTGTCAGAAAAAGGAAAAGATTATTGATAGTGGCGAGGTCATCTTTTAAAATATCTTCAACTTTAGATGGTAAGTTATACACTATTCTTTCCTTTTGGTATTTGTAGCAGGTTTCGAGGATATGTCTTACTGTGAGTGGGAGATTACATGTCTCGCATATCGGAGGGTATTTTTTTTTCAAATAGGAATGAATGAGTCAAGGCCGTGTGTCCGATTCGGAGTCTTGTGAGTGCTGTTTCTAGTTTTCTTTGTTGTTGGAAGGATGTATGCCATTTCTTTATATCTGGTTTTATGTTTTTTAGTGTGTTATCTGTGATGTTTGTCCATTCATTTACCCATTCTCTTTTAATTTTGTTTTGGATGCAGTTTTTCAGGTCGTTGAATGTCATTTTATCAGTGGCGAAAGGAGATACCGACATAGCGGCCTCTCGAGCATCACCATCGACCAGTTCGTTACCAGAAATGCCACAGTGTCCGGGGATACAGAAAAGCAAAATTTCCTTGCCGTTACGGGTAATGTTCTCAATGGTGTTTAAAATTTTAACTATCAGAAGGTTTTCGAGTTTTTTAAGGCAGAGATTGCGCTGCGGGAATCTGTGCAGATTATGAATTTCTTTGGATACATTACTTTAATTTCTTCAAGGGCTGAAAAAATAGCGTACAACTCTGCAGAATAAACACTAAATTTACTCGGGAGTCGAAATTTTTTTGACGTTTTCTTGTACCTGATAGCGCAGCCTGTTTTGTCTTCTATTTTCGAGCCGTCTGTGTAAAAAATAGTGTGATCTGGATAGTTGCTAATGGTTTCTTCAAACCGCTGTCGATAAGAAGCTGGATGAGTTGTTTCTTTTGGAAGCGTGTGGAGGGTTTCGATAAAGTAAAGTTGTCCGTGTAACCAGTAGGGGGTTTCCAACTGTTCATTTTCCATTACGTTTATAGATTTTTCAAAAGTTTTGGTGAATTTATGAAATGCAGGAATTTTTTGTTGTTTACGGTGTCTGTACATTAGTCTGAATTGTGGATATCTGATTTTATTACCTGAAGGATGATCCTTGTTTGATAACATTTTTAGGAAGAAGTTTGCACTTATTTGTCTTCTTCGAATCCTCAGGGGGGGTCCACCAGCTTCAGCACAAAGATTTATTGCGGGACTAGAGCGAAAAGCGCCTGATGAGTGTCTTAGTCCTAGGTGATGGATGGGATCCAGTTTTTTTAAAGCTGTTGCTGAGGCGTCTTGATAAAATTGGCTTCCAAAATCGAGTACCGAAAGGATTTTGCTTTTGTAAATTTTTAATATCGAACTTCTGTCTGCTCCCCAGTTCGTAACAATTATTATTAGCCATTGTAATAACAATACAGTAAATAAAATCTTTTTCATGGTTTATTAGTAAAACTATCTTGTAAAAAATATTTCTATAGTAGTAATTTTAAAATTAGATTTCTGTTAAGACCAGTCATTGAAAAAATTGGAACTTTATGTTTAAAGGTTTGAATAGTTTGATGTATTGAAATGTTTTGAATCATTTTCAGTCGTTAAAGTATATAGGTATCTATATACAATATGTACATTGATTTTAGTTATAAATATTTTGTTTTTCTCATTGTGAATATTTGAACACTACCATTTTGACTGCGCAAAAACCACTTTGCTAGTATAAAGTTAATATTTTTATTATATCTCTTTCATTTGAAAAGAGATATTTTAGATGTTTATTATGCTTTTTCACGAACAGATTACGGTAACCAAAAGAACTTGTAGATTGCCTTTGTTACATTCAGTTACGGGAGTGGAGTTATGATTTTTTTATGATGGAGATAAAAATGTATTTTTTACCGAGTGATCAACATAGTCATGACACAATTAATTATATAGTTGAAACGAGAAGTTATAGGTACCAAACTGTATTATATTACATATTACATTAAATGTTTGACACTTTTTCCGAGATTATTAATTGCATTTATTTACTCGTAGGTATCTTATTTTTCCAAAAAACGAAAGGAGCCTAAAAGGCTCAGATCTGGTTTTCCAACAGGCCAGTTTAATAAAAAATATAGATTCAAACTTTATAGCTATTTCTAGACCTTACTACTGTAAAATGTGAATGTGATACTAAAATGCATAATTAATAATACGAGGAAAAATATAAGTGGTTAGGATTACAATTTATAAAATAAAAATAGTCTGTCAATTAATAAATCAACACATTTGTGCACTACTTTATTCAGTAAATTTGTATCTTCATTCTTTCAAACGGCTAATAGTGAATATACTGCGTATTTTCTCAACTTCGAATCACTTCTTGGTATACGTCACTTTACTTCTCACCTCTAGCAGCGCTCTGACATCTCACCCTTGCCTTGTTTAGTTCACTCTAACAGACTTTTTGACATTTCAAGGACGTGCCATTTGCAAATCAGAAGCTTTTGAAAGCGTGGTTTCGTTTCAATATTGTAAAAATAAAGCTTACAACACATTTGCAAATAATAAATGTTTCCGAAACAGTTTTTTCTTTTAATTTATAATATACCTGAGTATAATATTATAGTAAATAAAAAATCGCAGGATTGTGGACAAATATTAGATTTATTAATTGTACGACGTTTCGTCTATAAATTTAGACTTTTTCAATTATTAATAAATCTAATATTTGTCCACAATCCTGCGATTTTTTATTTATTATTATCTCGATGGACACGATATCTAATATATAATATTATTATAGTCTTATAATAATAAATTCGATTTAGAGTTTTTTTGCTGAACTTCCATAAAATAGATATATAAATTGAAAAATAACTTTTTTGATATGAAAAGTTCCCACTGAACAATGTAGGGTAGGAGGTTGTAAGAGATAGATTTTAAAAAATTAATAAAAGTAAAAATAAAATCTATACAACTAGACGCAAATTTAAATTTTTATACCTTTGAAAACTACACTATTTAAATATGCAGATATAGTTTAGGCGGTAGGGAGATTTTCTCTATGTTAATGTGGAAACATACTCTACCTCGCTGAATTTTTGCAAACGCTTTTAGGCCCCTCTCAGTGTCCCAAATACACAAAAGTCTACGTTACGGGGAGAGGCCTGAAAGGTGCAATATTTGTTTTCTAATTTTCTCGGGTTGTATTATAGCTATGAATAAAATAATTACACCAATTTAGAGTTCGCTTTGAACTACAAGTTTACCCCTCAAGACTTCCATCGTAACTGCAACGGTTACCGATTTATATCAGATATTTCGAACGATATTTTCTGATATTCTGAGAATAACAACATTAAATTTTTCTGCGTAACTAAGGATAACAATATTGCATAAGAGATATAGAGAGAGTTAATGTAACAATACTTGCTATAAGACTTTTGAATTCGTAGAACCGTTACAGTTACGATGAAAGTTATAAGAGGGAAACTTATAATGCTCGGAGCGCTCTCTACATTGGTATAATTATTTTTGTCGTAGCTATAATACAAGCCGAGAAAATTAGAAAACAAATTTTGCACCTTTCAGCCCCCCCCTGGCCCCGTAACGCAAAAATTGTAGACTTTTGTGCATTTGTGCATATGTTTCCACTAATACTGATTTTGTATAGGACTGATTCTAAATAGAAAAAGATACATGTCATGTGTATATTTTTTGTAGTGTTTAGAATGTGTAGGTATTTTTGGAAATATTTTCATTATATGAGGGTCTTACCTTAAGTGACTCACAAACAGCAAATAGTTTTGTTATCAGCAATCAGAGACTTAATTTACCTGAAAAAAACAATATTAGGCATTAATTATATGAAAAAATTAATAAAAACTTGAAAGAGACGCACTTGTTATAGTCTAT
This sequence comes from Xanthostigma xanthostigma, assembly GCA_963575645.1. Lineage (NCBI taxonomy): Eukaryota > Metazoa > Arthropoda > Insecta > Raphidioptera > Raphidiidae > Xanthostigma > Xanthostigma xanthostigma. The sequence goes on from OY754471.1 coordinate 28,291,550, forward strand.
TTGTATGAAAAGGAATGTATGGAAACAGATAACCATAAAGTAGGCAGGGACAGAATATGTGGCTCTCAAAGTTTTCTGCTCATGCTTTTACACAAATTAAGCTAAAATTTCATAACTTTTACACAAATTTGACGCCCGTGTGTGTGTGCATGCTGCATCTCCACTCTCTGTACCTTATAATCTACAGGAAAACTGTAAAGAAAATACCAGATCTTATAAATATCTCTAATTAATTTAAAAAAATGTATTATCATTTGAGGAGCACACATGCAGAGCTCAATAGATCCAAATTTTTTGAATTTGATATCAACTCTAGTTAAACACCACACATCGTTACAAGATATAGTACGAGTAAACCAAATTTGGATACAACGTATATCCAATGCGTGGTTGTTTTTTCCTATGTTATTTACAATAAAACTTGTAGAGTTCAGTGGGTGGCTGTCACTTTGAAAATCGGGATTCAAAGCTAATCGACGACACAATTTGTGATTGTTTTTAATATTTTGGAATAAAAATTTTGATTTAAAAATAATTGCAAAAAATAAGCAATGTTATTATCAATTAATTGTATACTATTAATTAGGAAGTTTTTTATTAGTTTTTTTTACTTTTAATCATAGCCTTAAATAGTGAAGATATAATTTTTCTCATATTTTTAAAATAACAAAGTTTACGCACCACTAGTGTCATTTTGAAGTAACTAATAATATAGCAAGTCATGAATGCAACCGACCGTTAATATTTGAATAGAAGTTAAAATTAATGTAGTAGTCTCAATTTCGAAGTTTCAAATATCTGAATATATATTAAATTCATGACTTACCATAGTTTTACTTATTAGTTACTATACCTACAAAAATGACACCGTGTCGCAGAGCGTCATATTGGCTGACCAGGTGTCAATCAGTCTCGTTTGCGATTCCACGTAAATTATTTTAGTATTTTTAAAGTTAATCTTATTACCATGATCTGACACTATCATTATTAGTGGTTTCAAGTTGAAACTCTCTTATAATTTTTGAAGTGAATACTTCTTTAAAACGGGTGTAAACCCGTTTCCCTATGTAACAGAATTTATCACGAAATTGTACTAATAGTAACCCTATATAAACAACGATCCTTTGTAAGCATTGGTAGCTCAGTGGTAGGATGCTGGAATACCACATGACCGGCCGGGGTTCGATTACCGTCAGGTGCGAGCAACAATTTGTGATTTTTATTTTTTTATTCTTTTTAAGTATTCCTATTACTATATATAAAATTTTCGACTAATTTATCTAATTTATGCATTACAGACATGAAATTTTCAGTTGCAAATCATACGATTGCATTTGGACAAGTGGAAAAAATGTGTAACGAGATAGTTTCACGTTCGAAATAATTGAACGTAAAACTATCTCGTAACATATCTTTTCCTCTTGCCCAAATGCAATTATATGATTTGCAACTAGAAGTTTCATTTCTGTAATGCGTTCTCTTAACACATTTTTATTTTTTTCGCAAGTTTACTGCAAATAATGTATAAGAAAACACAAGCAGAGAACAAAATTTTCGCAGGTTTACTACAAATATTGTTTTTTTTTTTCACTGTACATTTCAATAATAATACGATGTAACAATCGTTCATTTTTTTAAATTAAAACTTTTTTTAAGGCATCATAAACAGCAATGGATAAGATTCTGGCACTTGACAGATTTTTTTCTCAAAAATTTCATAAACTGAAGTAGGTACGCAAACCAGCCAAAGTTTTGGAATCAATGATTTACCATATTTGTCTATTTGCTTTTAAACACTATGCCGCCTCTGTATATTTTCAACTCAATTCCTTCGTTTCATTCAGCACGTTTTAGTTCTCAGAGTACGTATATACTTACTATATCACCAGTTAACGTTCTTCGCGAGTCAGATTCAACGTTTAATCGACATGTTTTATGTAAATACGACGAATGCCTTTTCACTCAATAACCTCCTCCTCATTCTACTCACGCCGCGTTACATCCCTGCCTTGTGTCTACTGACACATGCCGAGATCTGCTCTTTATCATTGTAGGTTACAAGCACTATGTGTGGTTTGTACATATTTTATAAAACACATAATACACATGATATATTAAATACACAACCTTATACGTTGGAAATTTAACAGAAATTAACTTATTGGTATCCGTCATTAAGAAATAAAAATATAGAATCCACGCACACTTTGATAATGGTAATAATCAATAATAATGTTTTGATTTTTACATTTTTTTCCAAGAAAGGAATCTAAAAAAAATAAGGAGTATGGCAGTCACACTAAATCAAAGAGAAACTCGATAATAAATAATAAATTATTGAAAAAATATGGGTATATTCTATATAGGTACCTACTTATAAGTATACAATACACGCAACCTTAGGTTCTTATCGTTTTCAAAATTCACACGGTTTTGGTAATCGCACGTCTGCTTATAGTGAGAAATTTTCAATGTGTTTGACCCTTAAATGCATGATTTTTTATTTAGGTATATTTGAAAAAGTATGTATGTATGTCTCAGGGTAAGGGGATTACCGGAAAAATAATTAAAAATATATTTTGATGTTTCAGTCCGTTTAATCCTCCATTTTGTCTCTGTAGGATGCAGCCTACACTATAGTTTCTTTTTTAAGGCAAAGGCGCATGATATTCAGCCATCAGAATATTATATAGCAGTGGTTCCCAGAAGGTGGTCCGCGGACCCCCACGGGTCCGCGGACAGTTTGCAAGGGGTCCGCGACTAGCCGGTAAAAAATAAAATAGTAAAAAAATTTTCAAAAAACATGCTTAGATACGCTAAAAACGTGCCAATTTAAGTGTAATTTTGCAAATTTTTCCGGACCCCCCCTGTACTTAGCTAGTTCACTTAGGGGTCTACGATTACCTGTTATTTGGGAACCACTGCTATATAGGCTGCAGCCGACAATATAAAGTTAAGGAATACAAATGAAAACGTAGCGACCGTGGAATTCACTTTTAAAAATTTTACAATATTTTTCGTTTTGAGGTCCCCCAAGTTCTAAAAGTGTTTTTTAAAGTTTGTGAGTCTGTTTGTCTGTGAACACAATACAGATCAAACGAATGAGTGGATTGAAACCAAATTTTGAGAGGATCTGTCTTAATGTTTTTGGAGAAAGACTGCGCATGCGCAGAATATGCTGTTCTTTATGTAATAATGATGTACTTTCCATAACGGTTTATTATTCTATTTACTTTTACAACAAACTTTTGTGAAAAAATATTTTTCTAAGCTTGAAAGTTTCGAAAATAGTTTGGAAAAAAACAGCTTTTTTGTTGTATTTACCTGTCAAAATGAAACTAGTTAGAACGTGATAACATATTACTTACATATGTAACCTTGCAAACCAATAGCAAATATCATAATATTTAATTGTAGCCGCAAGCTGCATCACCGGCCGCGTTGGCAGAAATTTAATTTTCTTTAGTACAATATTTTTGAAGTTGCAATGATCCTTTCGCCCAACTGGCTGATTTTTTTTAAGCATAAACTTTACGTCACTTTCATCATCAGGTCATCAGTTTCCGTTACTGAAAATTCTGCATTATGAGCTATGTAGCTTCCCTTCAAAAAATCATATATATTGGTTTTTCTAAAGTAATAACTTAATGTTTAAAGTAAATTTTATTTGTAACTCTAATCATATCTTAATTGTCACACAATTTTTAACAATAATATATTATTATAGTGAGAAATAAGGGTATCTCACATCCAGAATATCATTTAACTGATTGTCAAACTTTTGGACTTCTGCAGAGGTCAAATTATAATGAGTGAAATTCTATTATGACTATATTGTAGAATAATTATAATTTGAGTACTGAAGAAGTCAAAAAGTTTGACAAACGTTAACAATAAATTAAAAGATATTCTACAAATGAGCTGTCCTGATTTCTCGCTACCATCAATTTTTATATTGTGATAGTTCACAATACAATTTTTAACATTTCATTTAGAGACAATGTTTTAAAGTAGGTATCTCATGTTGAGAATCTTTGTAACAAACTAACTTCGCGTCGACAGTACCGATATTGTTACCATTAGTAAAAATATGGAAACAGGGGCGATAAGTATTTTTTTGAAGTTACATACGTAGGTAATTTCAATAGACACGGACAATCGTTACATTTAAGAAATCATATTATTATGATGCCATTGTCACCGCCTCTACAACACATGTTTATCTAAATACTTGGAAATTATTCATCCTTTTATTTTCACATTGTTAAAACAACTAAAAAAAATACGAAATAAAATTATGGAATCCCATTTACGCTAAATGTGTAACACTTTTGAAATCGCCTTGTAATTTACATGAAATTGGAAATTTTTCTGAAACAAACTACAATTTCAAAGCGTTACTAGACCGTGTAGCTTTATTATGAAAAAAATACAATTAGCTTTGAAACCCCAGCTTATGTGATTTTTACACGAACGTAGTTTCAGCAGAGAAATGTTAAAAAAATCAGAACAATAATAATAATTTAAAAAGAGGAAGATGCACTCAGTTTGCATATATCTCATTGCAAAAAAACATTTCATATAGTTGGTATGTAAACTGTTAAGCAAAGCTTATAGTTTATCTAAAAAATGTTTATATTTTCTAAAAATGAGAAATATTTTGCAAAATATATATATTATATATAAAAAAAAATAACTGGATGAAAAACGTCACTCAATTAGCTCTCAAATTAACCAGGAGTCTTTTTCCATTCGATGAACTGAATATATCAACATCTTTTTAGTAGACAGCAATAACAAAGATTATAACAAGATTTAGTCACTTTTTGAACTATATTATCAAGCGTTCATATTTTACTAATATAGAGTCTCGATGATTTCATAAATTAATTTATTGAAATTCTAATTAACTTGCATTCATTGTCTCGATGGACTATTTCATCAACTTAAAATACATAGCATGATAATAATTTCTCTGTCCCCACGTGACACAAAATTATTATTGTTATATAATAAATACATAGAAATACTGGCAATATAAATGAACGGTCTGCGAGTGAAACTCGTACAGGATACAAATTCCTTTTCAGTAACAAATGATTGATGATAGACATTGGGTCTGTGTTGCTGCCGACACAATATTACGACAAATCCCATCGCTCATTGCTAATGAAAAAAAGGCAATCGGCCTGCAAATAAACAAATCCATAACGCTACACCGCTTCCAATTCCTCTCTGTCTTCCTCTATCATTATTACTGTCCTTTTTAGGTTTGTTTTTGTTTATTCTTTATAATATATTGTTACATATTTATCGTTATTTCGTAATTGTTACATCCGTTCAATATTTCAACTTTTATGAAAAATATAATCAATACTGATATAGTTAGTTAATTTAGGTCTTAGGAGTAATAAAATGCATTTTAACGAGCCCTAGTTATACGTATATTATTGATTTTCAACACCTTGTTTAAAGTAAATTTACTTTCAGTAAAGAATTCTTTCGCTTTGAACCCCATTCTTTTCAACTAAACACGTGATTTAGAGCTTACGGGTGTTATGATTGAAGCGCAAAAGCTGTATATGCAAACAATATACACGATGAGTAAGACTGTTTTCTCGTTTTATGTGTAAATATTCTATACTTGTGTCTAATATTAAATTGTTCAATAAATATTACAATCAGTGTTCAATAATTATTTCACTGGGCACCATCTCTATCGTACACACGTACATACCTACATATTATTCCAAATTTGAATTTGAGATTCGAGAAATGGTTCTGTAATACAAAGTTGATATAAATTCAATTGACAGATACTTATATGACATCAATGGAACATTTACCTAAAACTAATGATAACAAAACACATAAAAAATTTGTTTCATCACAAAGAATCTGTTCCTATTTAATAATGTATGTAAATAACCGTTACAAAAGAATGTATTTCATAGGCCGATGCTTTCGTAGATATTTCGCTATTTCGTAGTTGAAATAACAGTAAAAAAATAAAATTAGTGCCAGAAAAACTATGAATATAGGTATTGGACTAATAGAAACAGCATAATATACTTTATATAGGTATCTAAATTAAATGATCAAATATTTATAACTGTAAAACTTAGAAAATGAATTTTCGAACTCATGCATGCCAGTCGTTACGGCATTATAAAAACAAAACTCAGAACTAGAAATGCATTAGAGCACTAAAATGGTCAGACTATCCAATAGTAGTGCCAAATTGTTCAGGAGGTCACGAAATGTCGACAAATTTTGGTACGATCCCTAATAGTCCGGGGCCCAGCGACCTATTTAGGTCGTCCATTTCCTCGCGGCTGAAAGACTCGCAAAATGCTCAGACAGTAGTACCATATAGCATGTTGGCCGTCAGCTGCGCCAGTATCGGTGGAATAGCTTCCCACGCACGGTTAAAAAGATAATATTTTTTATATCCAAATCTTTGACAAACGTCTGTTAGGTACATAGGTATCCATGACTACTTATTAAAAAACTGTTCGTTATTATTAAAATTCGATAATTCAAACTCCATTCTATTAGAAAGTAGATATTATACTAATTAATTTATATATTTTTTAGATTATTTCTAAAGAAGATCCAAATCCGGATCGAAACGTCATCTAGTGAAATATTAATTTATAATTTATTATTTTTTGTCAATATAGGTATAGTCTGAAAAAAATTGGTCGATAATTTTATTTATTTGAATAATTTTTTTTATCATTACCTATCGATTGAAAACTTGTCAAAAGATAGTTATTAATGATCTTTCATAAAAAAAAACGTCAGCTGGCTGTACGATGGTGGATGTTACGTCAGCTGATTATACGAACTTGACGAAATTAATATGAATTCAGTCATTCCGTATCACATGAAATTTTGTCAAAAGGTAGTTTTCATAATATTTAAAATAAATAAAATCGTCAGCTGCTTGTATATTGGGGGAAAGATTGTCAGCTGATACAAAAAAGGGTGTGGTAGAAGAGACAGTTGGGAACGTCGATATTTTGGCGGTAAAGCTGTAAAACGTCGATAGCAATCGCTATGATACAGTTGAAAATCATTAGGTTGTTCAGGAAGTATTACATCTCTTGCTGCTAACTTATTATTTTTCCGAATAGTGAGTATATTACGGCACTTGCACAAATTTTCTTCGTTGATTAATTTTAACGTTGAATTTTTCTTTTGACAAAATACACAAAAATTCCAGCCAATTGGGTGACGGGACCACTTCAAAAATGTTGACATTTTATTATATTAAAGAATTTCTGACATCGCGTGAGGTGACGCGGGTAATGGATCGTATTCAATATGATATTTGCTATTCGTTGCCATGGTTAGCTACATAATATTATGTTCCACGTCATGTAAAAATTAATCAAAGCATGCCGAACTAGTTTATTTCTGACAGATCTATAAAACAAAAGAGCGGCTGATTTCTTTATTTTCAAAATATTTCCGACGCTATAAAGCTACCTATTCCCCCGATAGTGCCGCAGCTGACGGCCACGATGCAACATAGTACAACTGTCTAAAGCTTTTTACGAGTCTTTGAGGCATAAGGAAATTGGTAACAAAAACCTATTACTGGCCCCCCGGACTATAAGTCCCACTATCCGACAGACGAGAGTAATGTACGTGGCATATAGCAAATACAAAAATAGTAAGTTGACAAAACATACTACCTTTGTCCATTTTCATAATATATTCGATCCGGGTTCCCAGTTTAAGCAGACAAAACTAATACAGAAATTATCGCTGAGTATATATTCAATATATTAATAAAAGATATTATTTTAAATTTAAATGAGTCACTAAAAATAAAAACAAAGTAACACCCAAAGCAAGAGAAATATTACCGGCACCTATGTACAAATCAAACGTCCGTTTTTCAAGAAAATTTCATCTGAACGATTTTAATGAAGTTGGCATGAATTCAGTATAAAAAGAAAAGTTTTTCATAACTCAATTACAGAAAAGTTTTTTTAAAAATAAGAAATAAAATTAAAATTTAGATGAATTCCGCATTGTAGTTAAGTTTCCGTCGCGTTTGAAAATTAATTTAAAAATCAAACCGTCACTCAAGTCTCCAACACAATCAAACGACATTCCTAAAATACCTATTTAGTTCGTATTCTGAACGACAAAGAACCGATGTTTTATGCTTGATTGAAAAGATATTTCAATTAAAAAAATTAGATCAGCACATCTTCGTTTTATGAACGACGAAGTTTGTTTTACAGTGAAACCTCTTTTACTAATTCGAATTTTAATATAAAATTCATTTTGTAATTATAAAGTCTACATATTACAGCTCTGCTTTTGAGAAAACAATAATTTTATATTAAAAAACTTTTTCAAAGTCTATTAGTTAAATTGAATACCTATAGCTTCAAATGAGACAACCGATTTCCATCAACTGATGATATTAAGTTTTTTGAACAATTCGAAGATGTTTTTTCTTTTATAGAAAGTTTTATTAACAATATATGAACTCCCATTGGGATATATGTCTGTAATTTAATTACCTTGCGATGTTTTAAAATATTTTCTGTAACACTTAGACGGAAAACTTGTTTTCACATTTTCTGTCTGTGTGTTTGTTTGTACCAGCATTAATTTAAAATTAATGGACTAAAGTTAACATGAAACATATCAAATGATAACCAAACTTGAAGTACAAGCTACTTCTTTCGGCTAGGATCTGATTAAAGAAACTGTTTCTGTCAAAAACGTTTAAGAAATTCGAAACCGCGAAATATACCTATAGATCCTTTATCTGAGTTCGTTAATCTTTGTTTATTTAAAATTCTCATCAAAATGATGGGATTGCACGCGTATGAGCAGTCTTAAGTTCATGAAAACAAAAGCTATCAATCAACTGTGCGTATGAGCGCCTATCAAATTAATAAAAAAATTTTAAAATAAAAAAACAACAAACACAGCCATTGACTGAAGTACCTAATAATAATATAACATTTCAGTCAGAAGCTGCAAGATGTCGGGGATAATTTCTAAGAGTCGTTTACTTAATGCTTAAGAAAGTTTAATGTCAAGATTCGATAAGCTATCGGACCTCGGTTGAATGACAGAATGTTATTATAACTTTTAAATATTATATTAAAATTAAATTTATCCCCCGTAAACTATTGACGTAGTCACAACATATTAGGAATCCGCCAACCCTTAATTAAAAAAAAAAAAAACAAAACAATTACAATATTTTATTTCATAGGGATGTGTTCCTAAAGAACATTTATCCACACGAAAACATCCCCAACATAAATATTCCCAGAACAATAATTCCCCATCGTATCAATATCTTCCCATGCACGTTTTTTGAGGAACTTCTCTCCTGCACACCTCACATTTCACTACGCACACACCATCACGCACACAATTCCCCAAGCACATTTTTTGGGGAACTCTCCCCTCTGCACACCAGCCTTTTCGTTTTATCTCCCTTGAGCGTTTTTGTATCGGGTTAAAATCTCCCGATATAATAATATTAATAATGCGTTCAACGTCTGTTTCTCAACTTTATGTCATAACAGACGTCATTCGCACCATTACTATTTTCCATCTATCACACTTCCCGTTTATATTCTACATTTTTAAACTTCCACTTAATTAATAGCAATGGGAGAATGAAGGAATTTTAGAACATTAGGATAAGGTAGGCCAATTTTAAGCATAGGAGTTTAATATTTATCTAGAATAATTTATTGAGAGAAACCATGGAATACCTCAACAAGATGACTTGTACAGAAAAATATCCCAGCCACATCTGATCCCGCTGGGATTCGAAACCGGTACCTCCCTCGCTCGGTAAATTTTCCGATATATATCCGAGATATTATTGTTGCGTTATTTTTGACCGGTTGTTTTGATTGCTTACCGTTTTTATGTCTGGTTCAATTTCCCCGAGATATTATTGTTAGGAGATTATTGTGTGTTTATCCTCTTATAGCAGAATGTTTACCATCTCCATGAATTTTTAAACGCATCAGATTGATTTTTAACTTGTATATGCGTAGAATGCCCAATTATTTCATTACTTTTTTTGCTAAGTTTGGCTTTAAAATCAACTGTAAAATTTTAATTTATTTTGTTTTATTATAATTTATTTATAAACATTGTTAACTGACTCATTCCACACTCTAAATCAGTTTTTGAGGAATAAAGAAGGAACGCTATTATTATTATTATGCATTAATACAGGCTATCAATTATCAGCCTACAAAATTCCTATTTTCTAGAACGTGACATTGAGTATCAAAAATACACAAATAAATTTATTTTACGTATACTAACATTCGGAGTGGCTAAAGGTTGCAGACGTGCAAGGTTGAAAAGCTGTTAGCATATAGAAATTTTTGTTACCAATCACATCTCAACAGCGCGACGGATTTCAATTGAATTTTGCATGCAGGTAACTTATGACCCATATAAACGCACATGCTACTTCCAATCCCTCTCAATTCAGTAGTTCCTGATGGAAAAGACAACGCATTATTACTTGTTTTTGATACTTTATTATAGCTAAAAAGGACAACCGATTTGAATGAAAAGTTACATGCTGAAAGTCTATGACAAGGAGTAAAACATAAACACTTATTTTTCCATCTGCCTCAAAATATTACATATTCCAATAGAAATGAATATTTAAACGATTTTCCTAAATTTGTATTTTATAGACGGCTGTGACTCAGAAGCTATTTATCGAGGAAAAACGGTCTCGTACGATGTTAGCTACATATTAAAACCACAAACATTTTTTACAAACAACCAAAAAGGATTGAATATGGCTCGCAGAAGAGCCTTGCGGTACTTTCAATACATCACGTCTGCAACATTTGACCGAGTCATTCTAGAAGAAATTTGAGGTGGAGATAGTTGTACATCAAAAAAGTCTCAGTGATGGTCAGATTCTATAACGGAAGGTTTTAATTTTAAACCCTTAGTAGAGAGGATAGAATACTCTTTGGTTTTATTTATTTGATTTTAGCCCATCTATCTTTAAGCATAAAGATTTGGATAAAACATTATATTTATCAAAAATAACATTCAGGTACCAAATACTGTTGAAAGCTTTGTTATTGGATAAAAAGACTTCGTCGTAAAGATGAGTGATATTTTTTACTCTATTAAATAAGCAAACCAACACAGACGAAGGGTGCAATATTTTTCAAACGGCAGGAAGCATTTTCTAGTTTTAATTATCACTTTTTAATGAATTCTCGTTTGGCGAAGAGTCTTTTGTGTCTACACTTTCTGATCGTTTACACATAACAAAGAAGGATCTCTCCCTCGTTCTATCGTTAGCTTAACAACACCACGCAACTCACGATCATACAACATCCCTGTTTTATATTCCGTGATTACGAACGACCTACAATACATTCTTTGCTGTTTATGCATTTACTGCGTCACAAGAAAAATTGATTGGCTGAAAAGTGAGATAGTCTAGCACGTGCGTACTGATACTACTAAAGAACCGTTCAGTAGACTTTTGTTAATTCAACGTCTAAAAGGCCGCTGTAGAAGAAAACAATGACGTATTTTTTCTTAATTCTTCGTAGTCCATATTAACGAGACTAGATATGAGATGCAACATAAATACAGTAATAACGGAATGCGAGATTTTTTAACAATCTGAATTTCCTACAATTAAGCATTATTGTCCACATAAAAAATAAGTTCAAAAACTAAAACCCGACTACTGAAAAGTATGATACAAGAAAATATTCTCATCTGAGGATAGCCGTGGTTATATGCCACCTACCCTAACAAAACATTTTAACAACAGTAAGCAATCATAAGCTCTACAGCAAAATGCATCACGCTATACATCTAGAGAAGCCTCATATATATATGAGATGGCATACAACCACGGCTATCCTTAGATGATAATATTTATTGTTTCATACTTTTCAGTAGTTGGGTTTTGGATTTTGAACTTATTTTTTATTTACGTTATTTTTTATTAACTTATTTTTTATTTGTTTTCTATTTGCCCCCTCTGGAACCAAAATTCAAAAATAAATGTAGCCTATGTTACCCATGCCATAATAACGAATCGATTGATACCTTATTTATCAAAATCGAATGAATAGTTTAGGCGCTATGGTGAAACATCCGTAAATACAAACATACATAACTCATAACCCTTCCTTTTGGCTTTACCTCAGTCGGCTAAAAAAAACAGAACCAAGAAATTTTTAAATAACTGTATCCAACCATACTTTTTTAGTGATCTTACATTGTCTTTTTTTCTTCGTAATTTCAAAGTTATAGCTAACAAAGTACATAGAGCAGAATGCGGATTGCCTCAACAAAAATACAAAGAAAAGCATCGCCGTGTAATAAGGAATGAAAAATGATTGTAAACATCTCAAGTCAAATTATAAAGTACCTTAATCTGAATGTATAATTGGCAGCCCTTCAAATCCTGCAAAGCAGAAGAATGACTTCTATCTCCTTTACTTACGTCTTCTCCGTTCACTTATTTGCAAGTCCCTTGAGTTGGAGTTTCAGCAGTACGGCGATTTATGTTCTGACGAACGTACTCCCAAACAAAAGAATACACGTACATATAATATGTTGTGTGAAGACGATGTGACATGATGTGCTGGAGTCACACTATTCACAACACCGCGCAGTGCTAAATCAATACAAACAAGAGCTTAGCAATACAGTTCAGTTCAGTTCAGTTTTTACTATTTCATCACCATAAGTGGGAAATGGTACTAATTTCATTCAAGTTTCAAAATTTTACAATATTTAGGGTAAGTATTTTTTTTTTCACTGTTCGCAAGTGTCTCTTGGGTATTTCAGTCAGCTATTGCAATTTAACATTTTATGTTAAAGTCGCTATCTTTGAAAAAAGTTCAATGTTAAATATTTCGCGAACTGTTGATGCTACGACAGAAACGATAAGAAGCCATTTTATGTAACGTAAAGATTCCCTATAACTTTCTTCACGTTTCTTCTCGTAGAATTAACAGTTTACGAGTTACAGGGTGTCATAGTTAAGCAAAATTTGTTGCAGGTTATGTTGCTTACACTTACATGACTTGCATTTTTCAAAAGAAGCTTGTGTTTTTTCTTCTATCTTGATATTTGCTGCACGAAATGATTTTCCACTAAACGATTATCTCTAAAAAAACGACTCCGTCAAGAAAGTTGTCAAAAATTTTTCATTATTTTGTCGTATATCATTAACGGCTTAAGGGATAATTTATTAAGCTTAGTGACTTTAGCATAAATTCTTAGAACTTTAGCGTTGACGTTCTATAGTTGTCTTAGAGAATCTATGAAAATTATGAAAAAGGAAGTAAATTTTATAGAATTCGTTATCAAAATGTATTATAATATGCGTTTGTTATTATTATAAGTGGATTTAAAATTCAAAAATAAAATAAAGTAACATAGATAAAACTACTCGCATTAACACTACAATACCTTAGGACTTCTAATAGACGAGAAAACAACATATTATATAAACAAGGGTCTTGCTACAAACTCGGCTATTCTCAAGCCGTGACCGAATTCTAAATAAAAAACACGACAGCTTAATCAATACATTCGTCTCTACAGTTTTCATTTTGTTGGAGACAAGAAATTTGATATTTTTGTACAATGAAATAGAAATATTTCATTTTTTTCAGTTCAACAGATAGCATATAAGCCATGATAATATTTGTGAAACTGAATTTCGCCAAAAACATAAATGCAACAAAGGAGCCAAGTTCTCTTCAAAACTGCATTTTGTTATCTTAAAAAAATTTAAATGTGGAAAATATGACAAGTTCCTTGTCTACACGTTTTTAGAAGTTTTTTGGTAAGCTCAGAAAATATTGTGTGAACTGACAAATTTACAGACCAAACTAGACAAGTGTCCAAGGGTTTAAATACTGTTCACTTCTTTAATTAACATTTGGCCTGTAAATTTATCAGTTCACGCAATATTATTTTGAGCCTTTCAAAACACTTTTAAAAGGTGTAGTAATGGAACATAATTTCTACATTCAATTGTTTTTTTTTTTTAAGATAACAAAACACACTTTTGATGAGAACTGGCTCCTTCTTTCACATTTATGTTACTGGTGGGATTTCAATAGGAAACGACGCTCCTCCCCGACCCGGCTAGACACTTGTAAATTATAAAATAGGTTATTTTAGCCGGTTTGCAACCTTTAATTCCAAGCAAAATTTTCAAGCCCGTGATTCCATATTTGTACCCCGTTTAGCCTTGTCCAGCTTCTAGACCAGTTCCTTCTAGTACTCCCTAGAGAACCCTACTAGATTATTCCCCTAAAACCAATCCATTAAACCACCCCTCAGACTGCACTCCTAGACCACCCCCTAAACTACCTTCCTAAACTATCCCTCTAAACCAGCTCCCTAGACCACCCCCTAAACTACCCTACACCGCACTTCTAGACCAGCCCCCAAAACCATCAGAGAAATAAGAATATAATAGAATATAATATATTTGTTCAAATACCACCATTATATGGCATAACATCGTCTAATACAATTAAAAAAAAAGTATAATACAATAATAAAAGAAATCTTCTATAGAATAATGGCCAGCCTCAATCAACCTCCTCCGCACAAGATTTTCGAACTGTTTTAGGGGAAGGTTTTGAACATCAAGCGGCAGTTTATTGAATAATCTAAATGATATGCAGACGAAACTGCTATTTGTTTTTTGTAGTCGGTGAGGTGGTAATCTCAGATTATGTTTATATCTTGCATTATAAGAGTGACAATCAGAGCTGCAATTCAAGATCATCATATTTTGAATAATGAATTAATATATTTTTTTCCGTAGTGCAAAAAGTCACCAAGTAGCTAACCAAATGTTCAATCTGAAAAGAATAATTATAAAATGCAGTCCAAAAAACAGACATACTATTCAAAGTAACTAAACTGTGTGATTTACAAAACTGGTGAAGTTATCAAAAGTGTATAAATGTCGGAATTTATGTTATTTATAATTAGCATAATGTTAAATATGTTAATTTTGAAATACAAAAATGTTTTGTCTACAGTTCGTTCATATAACAGAAATTATAATATTAAATTAGAACGTTGTCTTCCGCGGAGTGCTTTCATTTTGTACATCGATACGTCAGAAGTTATGACTAACTCATTTACATAGATACCGCAAACAGAACATACGAAATTTTATTCAGGGTGGATCAAAATAGAAAATGACAAGTGAAGCTTATGCTAATTCAGTAATATTCTAAAAAAAAAACAGGATTCTTTATGGTCACAAATTCATTTTTAGGGTTCCGTAACCACATTGTCTAAACGAAACCCTATTGTTGTGGCAACGATTTCTGTTGTCTGCCAGAGGGTTCTAACGTCTAAGCGGAATAATAAATCGACTTGAAATTCACACATAATGTATGTAAATCATTGACCCGAGGATGAAAATCATGCTTCAAATGTTAAAAATTCTATTCTAAAGGGACATTCATGCTTGTAAAAGGGAGGTTCCAAAAAACATTTTCTACCTTGGCATGTGGGCCACCGTTGTTTAGAACTCGTTAAGTAGAACACGACTGAATTTTTATTTTATTTTAGACGTTGAAGTTGCCTTTTTTGGGTCTTTTTTGTTAAAATTCTACCGTCTAAACGACAAAAGCAAAGAATACTAAAATTATGTATGACATATTCAAGAGTAAATACCTATTTGTGGTTACATATTGCACACAAGTACCACCGAAAGACATTTTTTATTCTTAGAATTTTTATAATGTTAGTATCTTGAAATTTTTAGTTCAAGAGCTTATTTAACAAAAAATTGATATTTACAAGTTTTTGATTTTTCTGTACAACTTACTGTCAAACAATTAGTAATCTTTTAATTTTATAACATCAACAGAACATTATTAAAATCATTAGTTCTTATTTTTAAACAGTTTGCATTAATTGTAATATTATTTTTTAAATATTATTAAGTAAAAACTCACGTTCATTTAACAATAAAAACATATAGGTATACTATTTTTTGGTTTCTAATTAATTCTTTTTAATTTTTCAGTTTCCGTAAACCAATGATGTGTAATATTTTTTCTTTAAAATAGGTGATTCGCATGCTTGTAATGTATACGTGAAATGTGACACATTACATACTTCTTGTGCGATTAAATAAAATTCCATAGAAATGTGTGTTTATGTTTATGTACAATAAATACACTGGAAAAATAACACTTTGCTTCATAAGTGAAATGTTCAAAATTTTGAAAATGCTGAAAAATAGCTATTTGATACCATAATCTATATCTCAGGCGCAATGATATTCAAACTTTTGTGGCTGTTAAAACTCACTAGAACTCGTTTTAGCACATCGTTACTCGTCAGTAGATATATTATAATCCTCTATTTTTTTCATCAATTCTGTAATTGTTTGTTAGAAATACTTTACCAATAATAAACTGTGCAGTTTTATGGACATAATTTGGAACTTTATTGATACTAATCAATGAGGGGTATCGCTGTATTTTTAGTTTTACAATTTCTCGGAAAGGTAATAATAATGTCTTAACTGATTTGAGTAAAAATACGATAGCTAGACAGTGAGGTTTTTTGGTGAATTTTTGACACATTAATAGAACAGTTAAATATTGTATCTAGTTTCTCTTTGAGACATTCTAGCTTCTGTTGTAGCGAAACACCAGTATGATTTTTGAAATAACTACCACAAAACTTTTTATAAAAAAATTTAACCTTCATCAAAAAAAAAAAAACAATAAAAGAGAAAAATAATAACACTTTGAGGTCGACGTCAATTTAGTATTTTTCAATTAAAAAATTTAATTATTTTTATTTTCAATTGCATTTTTTTAAAGCAGTTTAATTTCTTTAACTACTGAACCGATAAAAGTAAAAAAAAAATCTGCCAGCGAATTTTTATCTAAATTAGTAGCTACCATACTCTACTGGTGGAGTTGGAATGATAATTATAAGGAACCATTCCGTCATCAGCTTCCGGAACATAACGGAGTCAAAATTATTCATATCGGTTAACCTCGTGAGAAGTTAAGGTTTGACAAATATAAAAAAAATAAATATACGTCGCTTAAAAACTCAATTTTCCAAATATTCTACATTGACACTGATTATGCATAAAATAGAAATCGTCCCGGATTTTGAATGAAAAGAGTCCATATATTCCACCGCTAAAGTATGAAATTTTGTGTCACTCTCTACTAATACACAGCAGCAGAATATTGAGATGTTTGTTTTCTGTAATATTTATTTATTCATTTCATGCAATCGCAGTTGGTTTCCAGTTTGCGCCGCGCTACAGAGAGACAAGTGAAGCTTACGGTACGACTAAAACTGGTACAGTATAAAACTTCAGTCCCGTGAGTGTATATGAAATACGTTTATTGGTATCAATAAATTCTCCCCATTGCGCTAAGAATAAATTCCTTCTGTAGTAAAACAAAAATATGTATGAATGGAAAATGCAATTGTCGAACGTCGCTTTTGATCAATTAAACATAAAATGGGTTGTGAGATAGTATTCTCTATTGACATGCATTCATCTAGCAATAAACTTTACATGAATAATATAAGACGTAGGTATTCATTTTTATTAGAAACTATATTCTAAATTTCGGCTACTGCTTTTTTTCGCCTTAAAAAATTATGTACTGATCTATTTTGCTTTTTTCTTGTTTCAGCACAAGAAAATGAAGACTGTAGGTATTAGGTACTATTAAAAAAATGTAGTTTTTTCCTAGTATTCAGTCAGATATCTCATCAATATACGAAGTGTTTTGTTTCAAATTAAGTATGTAATATGTGCCCAAGGGCGTACGCAGTATTTTTTTCAGGGAAGGAGCAAACATGGGCGTCATAAGCAATAATTCAACTAAGTTCAATTTGGGAAATTTTAAAATGTCAAAATTAAAAAGCAGAATATAAGAATAATAAATATGAATGTAAGCTTAATGAATTTTGACAATTTATTCAATTTTTCTAGAGCCCGAGGGGAAGCAGTTACTCTTTCCTGCCCCTCTTGAGTTCGCAGGTCTGACTCAGAAGCGGAATCTCTGTATGTTCTTAAAAAGAAAACATAATTATTTAATTTGAGTTAAGATGATATCCTAAGAATAGTTTTATCCTAATAATTTTAAATTTAAATCCATACGCCAACAGTAAACAAAAATAGTAGATAACTAGCTTTATTCTTAAAAACACACAAACGTAAGGTCATTTTTTCTTAAAACATTTCAGATATCTAATTAAAACGTTTTTAAATATAAATAAAACATTAATATTTCAATATATAAAAAATGCGTAACTAATACAAATGCATCTAAACCTGTAACATTAGCAACACAGTTGTGTATCGCGAATAGTTTGCCAGGTTTCTCGCGAGAAATTTTATTGACATTTACTGTGCATAACACGAATTACTAGCCAATAACTTAGCTACTAAAACTACTACGGTGAAGTTAAATATCAAACGGAAATTCACATGAAATATGTCGATACGCGGCCATTCTTCAAATGTGTCACGACAAGCGGCAAGCTAATACCTATACTTCGAAACAGATTTTATTTTTAGGGTTCCGTAGCCGTAAAAATGAAACCCTTATGATTACGTTATGTTCGCCCGTTCATCGGCCTGTCTGTATGCATGTCATAGCCTTATAGCTCCGCTATATTTCCATCGATTCCGATGAATTTTTATAGGTGGATGTCTTATGTGAACTACTATACAATTGTGTAATTAAGGGGTCACTTATGTGGTGGCCGGTTTTTTAGACATTTTTTTAGAATTTTTTTGTCGGCCAATAAAAAGATAGAACTGTGAACTTTTATGATATTTTTATTGATATTTCAGTAGGTAGTGTATAAAAATGTTTTCAAGCATAAGGCCTAGTTTATATGAGAGGCGTTCAACGCGCGTTGGCCCAACGCGCGTTTACAATTTCTATACAATTGTATAGAACTGTTTATATGATAACGCGCGTTCAACGCGCCACCAACGCGCGTTATCATATAAACAGTTCTATACAATTGTATAGAAATTGGGCCAACGCGCGTTGAACGCCTCTCATATAAACTAGGCCTAAATCTCCACAAAAACATGAGGGATACAACTTCGAAGACACCATTTTGAGAAAAAGGTTGTTGACGGTCTCCATAATTCCGACTGATTGGATTTTCTCAAATAAAAAAATTAAACAGCATTTTATGGCAATAAGATGAACTAGAATTATTTGAAAATTGAATAATTGACATACTTTTGAAAATTAATTTGTAAATTTCATGATTTTTTTCGATAATTTTGCGTCGAAAAAAATAGAACCACTTGGAATTCCAAAAAGAATCTAGTTCTACTTGCGACTATGCATATGTCGAATCTACCATTAAAATTTCAAAGCAATCGATCAAACCGTTTTTGAGATATCGTAGAGACAAATTAGAAAAACACAATTTTGATAAAAACTCGTTTAAAGATTCAAGTACGAAACTATGAAATCTTAACTCACCATTAATCTACAAAAAGCCCACCAAAATTAACAAGAAGTGATATATAACTCAAAAACGAAAAAATAGATATATCGGGTTTTGTATGTTTACTCCTCATTTGTATGAGAAGGTCTTAAGTAACAAGCCGACACGTGACAATAGACTCGTCCTGCAACTGCTCAACTGAGCGCTCCGAATACCTCCTCTTCTGTATCTTTCCAATAACTTCGAATATTATAAAATCATCTTACCAACATATTTTAAACATGTTTAGGAATCAATTTATGCAAAAAATAATTCGATTTTCTCAGCCTATCACATGTGGTGACCCTCTTGAATTACAAAAAAAAAAATTGGCGCAGTTTTCCATAGGTACATAGAATAGAGACATGATAAATTTGTATTTTTGCGAACCCCCTTGTAATGGCGGTAGATAATGTGCTAATTATTATTAAAAGCACAGATCAAAACGGCGAAAATACCTATGTAGAAATAATGAAAAAGTTAAGAAGACAAATAGATACACAGGAGGTTAGAACTAATATACTCAGCGTTAAAAAAACAAAGAAGGAGGAATTAAGCTAAAGATAACTGAAAGAATGGAAGGGGCTGCAAACAAACTCGTGACGGAGATAAGAAACGCAATAGGAACCGAGAAAGTTACGAAAGGAACAGAAAAAAAGATGGCAATGCGAGATCTGGAAGATGCAATTGATAAAGAAGAAATCCAGGAAGCAATAGAAATAGCTTTAGAACAGGAAAACATCACAGGCCTAAAAGTTTTCGAACCGAGAACGCCTAGAGCAGGAAATGGACTAAACACAGCTCTGATTGTGATTCCTGCGAAGATAGGACAGGAACTTCTGAGAAAACGGAGGATTAAAGCTGGATGGAGCAGATGCAGATTAACCGAGAAAAGTACCCCACCTCGATGTTATAAGTGCCAATTATTTGGCCATAAGACATATCAATACAACGATAAAGAAGCGAAGAAACCAAAATTCCTCAAATGTGAAAAAGAAGAACACGTAGCAAGAGACTGTACAAACGACACGAAATGCTACGTTTGTGGATAATAAGAACACCGCGAACACAGCATGACATGCGCATAATATAAAGAAATTGTAGAGCGGCAAAGGATAGGGTAGCGCAAAAATCAAAATGAAAATACTGCAAACAAATCTAAACAGATGCAAAATTGCTCATGACCTTCTGGAGCAAGCCATAAAAGAGAAGAAGATAGTCGCGGAACCGAATAAGAAAATAATAGAAGACGGCGCATGAATCATAGACAGCGATAAGGACGTTGCAATTAAAATATGTAACCAAACGGCAGAAACAGAGATTCGTAGAACTGGAAGGGAAAGAGGATTAGCTTTGGCAGAGCTTAGCGAAGTCTACATACACTGTTGCTATATATATGCAACTGCTGACAGATACGCGGAATACCTGAAAAACATAGAAACAGCGACAAGAAACAAGATCAAACCACTCATACTAGGAGGAGATTTTAACTCAAAATCAACGACATGGGGATCTCAAATCACAGACCATAGAAGAGAACAGCTAGAAGATCTAATTATCAACAAATCAACTGGTAACAGCAAATATAGGTGATGAACCTACATTCCTGAGAGGAGAGCAGACCTCACATCTAGACATTACTGTGCACACTGAAAACTTGACGGGAAGATTAAAAAATTGGAAAGTTCTAGACGACGAAAACGTGAGCGACCATGGATACATCACATACGAACTACTGCCAAAAACCCAAGAAGAAAAAAACACACAATATGGAGGAAAATGGAAAACTAGCGAAAATAAAATGAAACAGCTACCTATTAACATACACACGGTGCTATGGAACAGGGGAAATAAAGAGCCTGACACACCGCAAGAGCTGGAAGCCATAATCACAGAAGCGTGTGATAATACCTTCCAAAAAACAAATAAGAATGGAAAATTCCCCCAAGCAAAATACTGAAGGAACGAGGAAATCTCGCAAAAAAAAAGACTGCATGGCACTAAGAAGAGTGATACTAAGAGAAAATAGAAAATTCTACAGAAGATCAACCGAGGAAACAAAGAAACGACTAACAGAACATAAAAAAATACCAAACAATTCTAAGAAGGAGCTAGGGAAGAACATAACAGACGCGAAGAATAAGAAATGAAAAGAATTAGTAAACGATATCGAAAATGACATGTGGGGAAGAGCGTGCCAAATCGTGACAAATAATGAAAATAAGAAAAAGAAATACCCTGAATACGAACGAACAAATAAAAATCACTAAAACTTTGTTTCCAAGCCATCCAGTAATTAAATGGGAAGCTAGCAAGGAAGACCTAACTGAGGAAGCATTCTCAATAGAGGAACTAAAACACGTGACAAAAGAACTAAAGAGCGGAAAAGCACCCGAAATAGATGGTATAACAAACGAAATGGTCAAGGTAGTCATAAAAGAAATTCCCGAGGCTGTACTAGCAGTAATGAACAACTGCCTTAAAACAGGAATATTCCCCGAAGAATGGAAAAGAGCAAAACTTGTTCTAATCCCAAAGCTACTCAAAAATAAAGGCCTTTGTGTATGCTCAACTCCCTGGGTAAGCTGTTAGAAAGACTTCTTGAAAGCAGGTTATGAGAAGTAGTAGAAAACAAAGAATAATGTCACCCTTACAGTTTGGTTTCAGAAAGCAGAGATCTACCATAGACGCACTTAGCAAAGTCGTGGAAATAGCGAATATGACACACCGTGGCAGTTACGGAAACAAGAAACTATGCGTGATGGTAGCTTTTGAAAAGTTGGAAATACCGAACTTTTTGCTCCGTATGACTAAAATCTACTTCGAATATAGGACCCTTGTCGTCGGGAGCGAAAGTAAGAAAATAGAAATAACAATGAGAGTCCCACAGGGTTCCATATTAGGGCCTCTGCTCTGGAATATCTTCTACGACGATGCACTAAGGATCGATTTGTCTTCTGGAGCTAACTTAGTCGGGTATGGAGACGACTTAGCGCTAGTCGCAATAAACAAAGAAAGGAGCATCCTGGTAAAAGTACTAAACTATGGAGTGGCCAAAATAGAAAGATGGATGGAAGAAAATTGTTTGGAACTTGCACCGGAAAAAACAGAGATGGTAATACTCTCGGGCAGGCAAAAATTGAATACAATCCAAATAATAGTAGGAAAAGTGGAAGTGGAAAGCAAGAAGACAAAAAAGTACTTAGGAGTATGGCTTGACAAAGACAAGAATGACGGAACACGTCAAGAAGACTGTGGAGAAAATAAATAAGACTACTGCTTCTCTGATTAGACTAATGCAAAGGGAAGGAAATGAACTTAAAACTAGAGCTCATAATCGCACCAGATGACAGTATATTATCAGCCCTATGTTTTAGGACTCATACTACTACCATATTTCAAGGATATTGTTGGATATGTCATGAAAAATGCAATTAAAGTTCTTAAATGACCTTTTTCCTTAGATGAATATTTTCCGACATATAAACTCATAAAATTATTAATAATGTTTATAACTTTGCAACCATGTGTTAAAAAAATCTGGAAAAAAATAAAGAAAGTGGTACTTTATAAACACATTCAAAAAATGTATTATGAACAAGGTCTATTAACAAGTTGTGGGAGTTCAACTTATCTTTTCTTGCAGCAGTTTTATATGGCTGTCATATTTCTATTATATAATATAGCGGAGACAACTTAAAAATAAAACCGTTTAAAAACCGCCCGATATCACTAGTGTACATGTCACTATTAATTGGAACCACTTGGCTTATGGAAGGCACCAAAGTGATTTTAACAGTTCAAATAATAACCAATATATAATCGACTTCCGTTTTACTAATAATCTGCAAAATGGTATGAACATATTTTTGCAATGTCGTATTTCTAGATTAGGGTATAATATTTGTCCTGCAACGATTGCGATCCATTAAGTAGTCTATAAATACATCATTCGAACACTACGGAACCATGTCAAGTATATGACCAACACGGGATTGGTTGAATTTTTTTAAATAAACGCACAGCAATCTAGCTAAAAAAATTAAAAATATATTTCCTTTATTTTAAACTAGCGGCCCTGTACGTGCTTCGCTACGTATAAAGTGAAATAATAAAACAATTTAATTGGAACATCTATCGATCTATCTATCTATTTTATTAATTGCTAGCTATTTTAAAATATACATGGGCGTATATGTGTGTATGTCGAGCACTCCGGCTGCGCCGTCGTGCTCGAAAAAAAAAATTGGTTGTCTGTAAAGTCGGTTTACGGACGATAGTTTTACGTGATAACGTATTCCGCTCGTATATCATATTTAATAATACATTACTGCGCTCTCGCTTGCACGCACAGGGTCAGGCGGAACGTTACGGAACGTTACACTTTTTCGTGCGTGCAGCTGGTGTTTCATCAATTTATAAGACGTTATCACGTCAAAAACTTAGTCCGCCATCTTTAGAAGTCCGCCATATTGGATTTAAACAAAAGTCACTTTATTTTTCGAGTTATTCTCAGCAAGCCCTTTCATTTGATACCCATATTGTAGGAAAGCATAATAAATTAGTCCGCCATCTTTAGAAGTCCGCCATATTGGATTTAGAGTGACGTCACTTTATTTTTCGAGTTATTCTCAGCAAGCCCTTTCATTTGATACCCATATTGTAGGAAAGCATAATAAAATTAGTCCGCCATCTTTAGAAATCCGCCATATTGGATTTAGAGTGACGTCACTTTATTTTTCGAGTTATTCTCAGCAAGCCCTTTTATTTGAGACCCATATTGTAGGAAAGCATAATAAAATTAGTCCGCCATCTTTAGAAGTCCGCCATGTTGGATTTAGAGTGATGTCACTTTATTTTTCGAGTTATTCTCAGCAAGCCCTTTCATTTGATACCCATATTGTAGGAAAGCATAATAAAATTAGTCCGCCATCTTTAGAAGTCCGCCATATTGAATTTAGATTGACGTCACTTTATTTTTCGAGCTATTCTCAGCAAGCCCTTTCATTTGATACCCATATTGTAGGAAAGCATAATAAAATTAGTCCGCCATCTTTAGAAGTCCACCATGTTGGATTTAGAGTGATGTCACTTTATTTTTCGAGTTATTCTCAGCAAGCCCTTTCATTTGATACCCATATTGTAGGAAAGCATAATAAAATTAGTCCGCCATCTTTAGAACTCCGCCATATTGGATTTAGAATGACGTCACACAGCTAACCATGCATTGTCATTCAAACTAAACGTGTATACAAATTTTCATCTCAATCGGTTGATGATATCTGCCGCTCGAATATCATATTTAAGTCAGGCGGAACGTGACACATTTCGGAACGGGACAGATTTCGGAACGTGACACTTTTTCGTACATGCAGCCGGTGTTTCATCAATTTATAAGATTGGTGTTTCATCAATTTATAAGACGTTATCACGTCAAAAATAGCGTAAAGTATTCGTGGATAACTGGTCTTTAAAACACTTGCTCTATTTCGAGCACTCCAGCTGCGCCGTCGTGCCGAGCACGACGGCTGCGCCATCGTGCCGAACAGTCCGGCTGCGCCGTCGTGCCGAGCTGTTTTCAAGCTATTTTTTAAGTGGCCCAGAAACCCCCTTATTCACCTACTGACTGTCAAGGAATAGACAAATAATAATTTGCAATAAAATAATATTGCGACTATAAATTGAAATGTAAGCTATCCTATCTTTCAAGCTGGGTCGAATTGCACACGGTGTGCAAATCAAATTTAAAATCGGTTCAGTAGTTTAGGAGTCCATCGCGGACAAAGACTATTTTTCAAGTGGCCCAGAAACCCCCTTATCCACCTACTGACTGTCAAGGAATAGACAAATAATAATTTGCAATAAAATAATATTGCGACTATAAATTGAAATGTAAGCTATCCTATCTTTCAAGCTGGGTCGAATTGCACACGGTGTGCAAATCAAATTAAAAATCGGTTCAGTAGTTTAGGAGTCCATCGCGGACAAAGATGTGACACGTACTTTTTATATATTAAGATTAACCTTTTGAAAGCCAGCATGTGCATTGAAGAAAAGGTATATTTACTATTTAATATATTAATATATATCTATTTTCAATCACTTATGCTATTTGGTCGTTTTTAGTTCACAAAGTTTCATCAACTTCGCAACCTAGTAATAAAGTAAGAAATATGGTTTCATACAGTTTCCGTATTTTGTCAGAAAAATAAATAAAATGGAATGTTATGTGCAGTGACGTACACTTACCTTTTTGAATATGCTAAAGTGAGCAGTTTAAAATTTTTAATTTAATATTCTCTTGCCCTAGGTCACTAGCACTAGTATCTCAAGTGACTAGGAAATCCTTTCTATGGTTTATAATGCTTTGTTTTAGTACTTAAAATAAAAAATAAAATTACTTAAATTAAAATAAAATTAAATATTTTAAATTTTGAATATATTATATTTTTATTACATACTAGCCGCTATCCGTGACTTTGCACGCGATTGAGATCAAACACGAAAACGACAATAGTAGTGCTTTGACTTCACCATATTACAGATTTTCCTTGCGAGGAATAACCCGGCTCGTCAACTACAACAGTACTGGAACCTTCGGCTTTACAGTACAGCACTGCCATTTTAAAACTCAGTGTTTTTACACTTTGAATTTTTTTTGCTAGGAACCTTCGCGGGCTGACTCACAACAACTCACTAAAGTTTCATCGTAATCAGATAATGGTATAGGAACGCATAGCTCCCGAACAGACAGTTGGTTATAGGCTATGTAACGTCATATTAAATTAAAAATGCGCCCTCTAGTGGACATAAAGTCATGAACTAAACAAAAAAATTAATGATGCCGACTACTGAAAAGTATGAAACAAGAAAATATTCTCATCTGAGGATAGCCGTGGTCTTATGCTACTTACCTCAACAAAATAGTAGGTATATTACACATCTAGGGAAGTAAAGTAAAAAATGTCTGAGATCACATATAATTGTTGGCCGAGGCGAATGCCGAGGTCAACAAAGATGTGATCTTAGGCTTTCTTACTTTACTTCCCGTGGTGTGTATACTATTTTTTTGCTCGACGTAGGCAGGAAGAGGCAACTTCGTTTAACGCAGCGGGACGAAAGTTGACGCTTTCTGCCCGTCGAGCAAAAAATACATTTTAACATTAGTAAGCGATCATAAGCCTTAGGGCAAAGTGCATCCGCTCTGCATGTAAAGGGCGCCATATGACCACATTAGTATACATTATACAAGTAGGGCGTTTATCGTGAGGCAAGCAAATATCTCGCTTGGACTCGAATGTTTCGAAAAAAGTTTCATACAAAAATTGTAGAGCACCAAGGAGGCCATTGAAAGGTCCATATTACGACTTCCGATCTAGACCGGGAGTGGTGTTTTTACACCGTAAGTCGATTTTTATTAATAGACACATCCATTTTTTACCACGGATTTTAATTGAAAAAAAAAAAAAACTTTTTGTCCTTATTATTTTTTCGATTTAACCCATATTTTGACCATAAAATGGCCATAAAAAACCAAAAAAACAAGGATCTTGTGACAACGGAGTTCCTTGTTAGGATCACTTTTTTGAAAAAAATGTTTCATACAAAAGTTGAAAAGGGGGATATCTTGACATAACCTTGAAAATAACCTTCACTTCAAGGTCTTTTAAATATGAAATTCAAAATTTTATATAGAACCCTCTTTTTTGACCTCGAAAATTACAAGAGCGGGAGTTTTACAATAAAATATGAACTTAACCTCAAGAACAAGATCAGACATCACGGTCATTTTAAGGTCAAAAAACGGTATAATTATTATTATGGCCATTTTATGGACAAAATATGGGTTAAATCGAAAAAATAATCAGAACAAAAAGTTTTTTTTTTGCTTTTAAATCGAAATTCTCGGTAAGAAATGGATGTTTCCATTTAAAAAAATCGACTTACGGTCTAAAAACACCATTTCCGGTCGAGATCGCAGGTCGTAATATGGACCTTTCAATGGTCTCCTTGGTGTTCTATAGTTTTTTTCTGAAACTTTTTTCGAAATAATCGAGTCCAACCGAGATATTCGCTTGTCTCAAGATAAACGCCCCAGCCTGTATATGAGGTGGCATACGACAACGGATACCTATCCTCAGATGAGAATATTTTTTTGTTTCATACTTTTCAGTAGTCGGTTTTTAATTTTTAAACTTAATTTTTATTGTAGGTAAATTAGATGATAGCTAATACGCTTAATAGCTATGCAATGTAGGTAAATACAATGAATAAATATCAAAAGTTTATTTATTTAATAACGGTGTGACAGAAGCAAATCTTATTTAAACGTTTAGATTATTTGGCTCTAGGCTTTAAGAAGCATCAAAATGACGATGTTCGTAGTTTTCACAGTTTTTTTTTTGTAACTATTTCCATTTACATCTTTAAATCTGTTCATCGAGCGTTGTGTATGGAAATAAAGACGTATTGAACGCGCTATTTTGCTTTGTTCTATGATGATGAATAAAATAACGTCCTTAACAGGCGGGTCTAGAACTTTAATTACTACGATTAACTCGATCAGTCTGTACAATCAAAAACAGTCTTAAATTATCTCAATTTAATTCTCCTGCATACGGGCCTGAATTTTAACGTGTCCGTGCTTGCACAGTTTACAGCAAAAAGCAATAAAAATCGTGAAGGTTCTGTAAGATGCAGTTTTACTGCAGGATATTTCAATCAGTAATATATCAGCCGTCGGTAATGAAATGCGCTCAAACGGAAATAAGATAGGAAATGAGTTTTACCTGTTAACTAAGTCTCGTTTCTTAAGAACACTGCCAAATCTCTCTTTTTCTTCGTCTTTCTATCACGCAAAATACAGACATACACACACAATCGCTTATAACTTTTAGATAATATTTATCGTTCTAAGCGGATAAAAATATTATTGATATTCCATCTTATAAGCCATTAATTTTTGGTGATCCTATCTCTAAAATAGTTTAGACAACGATCGAATATGTGGTGTGAATAATAATTATCAAATCTTTGTTTTGAATTATAGTACATAACTTATAAATTTCTAAATTTGAATATTTAATTGTATGTATAATTATAGATGTTACAGCTAAAGTGATTAACTAGAATTGAGCTAGGTAGAGAAAAATCGTTTACTTATCGTTTTAAATTTTAAAAAAACTTATTTGTGACAATTAAACTAACAAAAAAAAACAGTAATGCTTTCAGTGGTACTATTTTCAATAAGCTTTAACTCGTCGTGTTTGTCCCTCAGTCAATCAGTTTGGGTCAAATATTGTAGACGCCCCAAGATGGTCGATTACCTTTATTTTCACAACCCTCTTGACTTGGGTATTAAATGAAAGAGTTTGACGATAAGCTATGTATATTCGCGAAGATAATACGTGAGACATTCTTTTTTGGAATTAAATAATCAGTTAATTTTAGTTAATTAATGTTTTAATAGTAAAGTTTTTGAAAAACAAGAAGGGTCAAAATAAACTATTCGAAAAAAAGACTTTTAAAGACAAGCTTTTATTACAATTTACTAAAAAACACTTTTTAAAATTTTAGTTCCATAATTATAAAAGCGTGATTATGACTAATAAATAGTCATAGATAAATAAAATTATCGACCAATCGGTCGATAATTTTATTTATTGTAGAGTAATTAGGCGTTAAACAAATTTTTAAAAAATCATAGAGTTTATAGCCAACGCTTTTAAAATTTTGAATATAAATTATTTCAAAATATTTTTCCTTTCTGGTACACTTCAATAAAAACTGTAACGACGGGATGTATTATGAAAAAAGTCGCGCCTTGTAATTTCAAATACTTGTATTTTTTAATTTTAATAGCTCAACTTGCGTATGATGCCTTTTAATATTACCTACGCAAATGTCTCAATGATCTAAATTAAAATAAAGTCTTTTTATATCGTAGCATGTATTTTATATTACTTGGAAACTAAATTTACGTGTACTGGATTATGCGATCTTCTAGTTTTTCAGACACGCTGTTTGTTCATCTGTTCTATTATAATCAATATGTTAGGTACAAACTTTCTTCGTGATTCAGTTTTCTCGAAATAAACAAATAATGTATTTTACAATTGAGCTTAAACTCGAAGGGTTAAAAAGAGTTAAAGTCCCCGTGAAGAATTTCTTTTTCACGGTGCCAACTCGGTGCGGCATCGGCACGACAATAATAACGATGCTGGTAAACGCAAATCTCATATAAAATATTATCGGTACCGTGTCGTTTCAGGTGTCGACATGTCGGCGGGGAGCAGTCACTTCACTTGTGTCGTCGCCGATTTTCAAACCATTTTACTTATTTTCTTCTAAACGCAGCAGAGCTGACCTCACCAATTTTCTCTAGACAGAAGTGTGAAATCTAACAGAAATTCTTTTGATGACGGAAGGTTCGCAATCATCAAATACTGTTAGAGCAAATTTTATGAATTAGTACCTATTTTTGCTGAAAATTATAGTTTCAGTTCATTTTTTTAAAAATACCTAACTTTGTTGAACATTCGGCTTTCATATTAATAATGAACTTTTTGTCCTAAAACTGACTAGTCAGAGTGCCCATCGGCAAAAATTTTACTGACACATACTCTCCCCAAACTTTGTATATGGCTTCATTAGGCCTAGTCTGACACCTATTTCCTCTCTATGACTTTTCTTGATTTTGGGGCGTTTTCCCTCTAAATATTTCGAAAGATGTCGTTTTGACGACATGTAAAAATTTATAGATACTGTTTATTTTTTTTAATTGGAATGCTTAAAAACTTCAACTAAAACGCTAAATTAATGTTCTGTGACAAATAACATGAACCATTTAAAATGTCTGACACCTCGAATATGTCGAACATATTCGAGGTGTCAGACATTTTTAATAGTTCATGTTATTTGTCGAAAGCATTATTTTAGCGTTATAGAGGAAATAGGTGTCAGACTAGGCCTAATGAAGCCGTATACAAAGTTTGGGGAGAGTATGTTTAAGTAAAATTTTTGCCAACGGGCACTTTGACTAGACGGTTTCCCAGTTATTTCTAAATAACTGTTTTCTAGACATTTTGCAATCCTCTATAAAGTCTTGTACGCTACCTCGGAAAAAAGTTAAAGTCGTATTTCGTAATTATCTAGTTAGGACTTTAGACAAAAACAAATGTTTACAACAATTCACTGGAAATAGGTTCTACCTTTTTTTCTTATTTTTTCCTTTTTGACCATATAATATGCAGACTATTTTTCCAAAGCTTGCTCATAATAATATAGCCCTTTTAAATGACACGTCTTTTCAAGTAAATAAAATTGTCGACCAATTTTTCTCAGACCATATATTGACAAAAAATAATAAAAATACAAATCAATATAACACAAGATGACGTTTCGATCCGGATTTGGATCTTCTTCAGAAATATCTAAAAAATATAAAAATTGTTAGCGCCGTTAATATGCGAATAGAAATTTTGTTTAGTTTTTTTTTGCCATTTGATATTTGATTATTAGTGCCACTACTTGATAGATGGCATCAGTTGTCCTAAAATGGACATATAAAAATGCGTATTAATATAGAAAAGTAGTCACTTTGAGTAGTTGTAACACGAATTCTGAACGAGTAACATCAAAGGTGAACGAAATTGATATAAAAAAAACACGTGCTAAAGTGAACATAAATCAGGATAAAAGATTTGGTGATCCTGTGGAATCCTTCCCCAATTCTTTCCTTACACCTACCAAAATTAACAATTTAAAAAAAAAGGATAGTGCAACCACAAAATTCAAATTGGTAAGTCAATTCTAAATATACAGTCCACTAAGAATAGAAGTTATACCTAGATAGAAATAGCATAAAACATAACATTTTTTTTTGGTCCAAACGAGACGGATTGCATTTTGAAAAAATAATTGCGTTTGTTAAAATAGATTATTTCAATAAAAAAAGCAGTGGTTAAAACTTGTGTCAGTTTCGTTCAGATTGGTTTGTAGTTCGCAGTTAACATCGTTCGAATTCGTGTAATAGTGACATTTCATTGTGGTTAGAAAACGCATACAATACATAGTTGATTATTTCATGTTTGTTTATGTCAATACTGCAATAGTAGTGACAGTTCATTTTTCGTTTATTGGTTATATGATGCATATCTATCTTATAGAAAATTAATCATTAGAAAATTGCACTAAGATACAAGATGGCACAAAAGCAACAACAGCGATTAAATGTTTTAATTGCAAAAAAGGAAAAATATTTCGCATGTATCCAAAGGTTATATGATAATAGCAGAGATATTTCGACTACACAGCAAAAAGAGTACTTTCGCGTTAGATGTATAACTTTAGAAGATACAAAAACCAAATTTTTAGAAATCTTAGATGACATCAATTTATTACAATGTGAAATGAACGCTGATCATACTCCTGATTATGCGGTTCTGGACACATTTGATGAAATGATTTGCCATATACAAAATGTTGCCGCAGAGCTAATAGTTGATAAAACTGGTAATGATCGCGGATTTGATCATACTTCTAAATCTATTCGTAAATTACCGGAACTACCTCTTCCAAAGTTCAATGGGAATATAAAGGACTGGCCTTTATTCATAGAGTGTTACAACAATATGATTCACAATAACAAGGAATTAAATAATATAGATCGGGTTTATTATTTAATAGGGTGTTTAAGTGGTCCCGCATTAACTGTCTGTTCAGGAATCGCCCCAACAGGTGATAATTATCCCATTATATTGAAAGCGCTTACAGATAAATTCGAAGACAAACGCACTATAGCGAATACTTATTTTGAACAGTTATTAAGCTTCAAACAAGCTCAAGATGAAACAGCTGATAGTTTAAATTCATTTTTGGAACATTTTCACCCAGCTGTAACAGCATTGCTCAAATTAGATATTCCAAATTTAGTAGATTACATTTTTGCATACTTAGCTTTTCAAAAACTTAATCCCAAGACGCAGCGACTATTTGAAAATGCTAGGAGAAGCTCGGAAATGCCTTCGTACGATGATATTGTTAATTTCATAAAAGAACAAGCTAAAATCTGTACTAGAACGGATTGTAGCGTAGGTAATGGTAACAATGCGATTAGTAGAAGAACACAAAAACCTCTTGCGTTTGTGGTTGAAAATGATGCTAATCCCAGTCTCAAATGTGTCATATGTAAGGTAAATTCGCATACGGTTAATCATTGCAAAAACTTTTTATCTGTAACCCCTGAGGACCGTTATAAAATAGTGAAAAGCAACAATTTGTGTTTAAATTGTTTATCTTTGCATAAAGTTATCAATTGTAAGAGTGTAAACACTTGCAAAATTTGTCAGTTACGGCACCATACCTTGTTGCATTTTAAAAATCCCTCACAAAGCAATAGTAGTGGGACTCAACCAGAGTCTAAACCAACAGTAGGAAAATCCGAACAAAATTGTATAGTAGAATCGCGCGGTTCCACAACAGGAACTACACATTCAAACAATAGTAGTCAAGTCGCTAAACGAGAAGCATATCCAGTAGCTAGTTATTGTTCATTGACAAGTAGTTGCAAGCCTTCCAGTAATAGTACTGTATTGTTGTCAACTGCTAAAGTACATATTTTAGATAAATTTGGCAATTTACATGAATCTCGTTTTTTAGTTGATAGTTGTAGTCAAGCAAATTTTCTGTCTTTAGAATTCAGTCGTCGTTTGAAATTAAACGTGTCGAAAAACCATTCGTCAGTTTACGGAATTGGATCCAGTAGTAGCACAATACATGGATACGCTAATATAGCAATACTTTCACAATTTGATTCACACAAGCGTTATCCTATAGAAGTTTTCATAATAGATAGAATCACCGATAAGATGCCATCAGCGCAGATTGATATTAGCCTCCTATCGCACTTAAATTCATTGCCAATAGCAGACAATGAATTTTATCTCCCGCACAAAATTGACGGCATAATCGGAGCAAGTTTGTTTGCCAACATTCTGGGAAATCAAAGGGTAATCGGCCCACCAAACACACCTGTTGCCATTGAAACAACTTTGGGCTTTGTTTTAATGGGCTCAGCTCCCACTCTGACAACGTGCCAAAACAAACATAGTTTTTATATTAGTGTAGAACCATCCCTGGAAAATCTAGTCAAACGCTTTTGGGAAATTGAAGACATTCCTTCTCAGGAAATCATAAACCCTGAAGATGTAGAGTGTGAGAAAATCTTCCAATCAACATTTAATAGGGACAAAACAGGAAGGTATACTGTTACGTTACCTTTCAAAATGGATCAGTCATTTTTAGGGGACTCGTATTCAGTCGCGCTTAGTAGATTTTTCTCGCTAGAAAGAAAACTGAATAGCAATCCCGCTCTTCGAGATCAATATAGAGAGATCTTAAGAGACTATTTAGATCAAGGTCACATGAGCAAAGTTGTCGAAGACGATGCGTCATTGAAAACCCACTACATTCCTCATCATGCCGTTTTTAAGGAGGATTCTAGTTCGACTCCCATTCGTTTGGTATTTGATGCATCAAGTAAAAGTGATAGTTCTTATTCATTAAACGATCTTCTTTTAACAGGTCCAAAACTTCAAATAGATGTTTGTAAAATGTTTCTAAATTTTAGACTTTTTAAAGTGGCTTTAACCGCAGATATTAGACAAATGTATCGTCAAATAAACATTGTCAGTGACCACCGTAGGTTTCAAAGAATTCTTTGGAGGTTCTCATCGGACGAGCCTATAGAAAGCTTTCAATTAAACACTGTTTCATTTGGTGTAAAATCTTCTCCATTTCTAGCATTGCGAACGGTACATCAATTAGCTGAAGATGAAAAAGATTCGTTCCCTTTAGCCTCTTCAGTTATAAAGCAAGATATGTACGTGGATGATCTTGTGTCTAGTGTCCAGTCATCAGACGAAGCGACTGATTTGTATCACCAATTAGTAGAATTGTTTCGGCGAGGAGGCTTCCAACTTGTGAAATGGGCCACAAATTCCAAACAATTATTACAGAACATTCCAGTTGAAAATCGTTCAGCTAAAGTAGTGAATTTTGAAACCGATGCTTTAAAGATATTGGGTCTACAGTGGCATCCGCACTCAGATTCACTGTCATTTTCGTTTGAATTTGTAGATAAACCTTGCACGAAACGAAACATTTTATCTACAATCGCACGGTGCTACGACCCCAATGGGTACCTTGCACCGGTCATATTGATAGCAAAACTTCTCATAAAAGAATTGTGGATTCTCAAAATAGGTTGGGATGAAACACCGCCCTCTAGCATTGTTCTTCATTGGAGCCAATTCAAAACAGGCTTACCTCTCCTTTTAGATTTTAGTGTACCTCGTCATATAGATACTGAGTTAAATCAACCAGTTATTTTAGTTGGGTTTTCTGACGCGTGTCTGACCTCATTTGGCGCCGTCGTATACCTTCGCAGTATTGATTCAAACGGGAATGTACACGTACATCTTATTTGTGCCAAATCGAAAGTGTCGCCCGTCAAAGTAGTTTCAATTCCTCGATTAGAGTTATGCGCAGCACAGTTACTGGCAAGGCTCTTGCATTTCGTTGCTGACTGTTATCAATCCCGTTTAGATGTTAAAAGGGTGTATGCTTTGTCCGACTCCACTGTTGCGCTAAATTGGATTGCTACTGTTCCTACTCAACTGCAAACCTTTGTAAGTAACCGTGTTAGTCATATTCAGGAACTTACCGATCCTAGATCGTGGTTTCATATAAATGGAAAAAACAACATAAGTGATTGCCTTTCAAGAGGATTAAATCCCAGGCAATTTATAGACAATTCCTCGTGGAAAAATGGCCCTGAATGGTTAAAGAAAAATGAATCGGAATGGCCCATTCGTAGGGTCAAACCATTAGAAAGCATACCGGAGGCCAAAATAGTTTCGTTGATAGTAGCTGAGGAGCAGGAAAATTCCCTTCATAACATTGTTAATCGTCTGTCAAGTTGGTTAAGTGTATTGAGGTCAATTGTCTATGTTCTCCGCTTCTTGAAGAAACTAACGGTCAATTCGTATGTTTCCGCAACAGATTTGGACATAGCTGAGCATATTTTAATTAAAGTAGTTCAGCTACGACATTTCCATTCAGCTATTAAGTCACTAAAATTAGGTATTTGCCCACCTTCTTTACGACATTTACGTCCATTTTTGAAAGACGACGTTATTCGAGTAGGTGGTAGATTGTTAAATTCAAAGTTAGATTTTGATGGGCAGCATCCAATCTTACTGCCTAAACGCGATAGAATGGTAGATTTACTTATAGATCATTATCATAGAAAAAACCTTCATACAGGACCGCATTTAGTTCTTTCATTATTGAGACAACGCTGGAACACTGATAGTTTCCCCGTAAAAATCGGTACCATAGTGGTGTTGGAACAACCTAATAGTCCACCCCTACAGTGGCCTTTAGGGATAATTGATAAGGTCTATCCTGGCAAGGATGGCATAATAAGAGTGGTGGATGTGCGCACGAAGCACGGAACGTATAGAAGACCGGTAATTAAGGTCTGTCCTCTACCTTCGCAATAAGTGCAACGGTAGATCATTATTAGAATAGATTTTTTTTTTGAAATTCGTCCCCTTGTTCTTATGGTCATATTTGGTTCTTTATTATTGTGATTTTCTTTTGTCTTTATAATTCTGAACAATTGTTCAGGGGGGGAGGAATGTTAGCGCCGTTAATATGCGAATAGAAATTTTGTTTAGTTTTTTTTTTGCCATTTGATATTTGATTATTAGTGCCACTATTTGATAGATGGCATCAGTTGTCCTAAAATGGACATATAAAAATGCGTATTAATATAGAAAAGTAGTCACTTTGAGTAGTTGTAACACGAATTCTGAACGAGTAACATCAAAGGTGAACGAAATTGATATAAAAAAAACACGTGCTAAAGTGAACATAAATCAGGATAAAAGATTTGGTGATCCTGTGGAATCCTTCCCCAATTCTTTCCTTACACCTACCAAAATTAACAATTTAAAAAAAAAGGATAGTGCAACCACAAAATTCAAATTGGTAAGTCAATTCTAAATATACAGTCCACTAAGAATAGAAGTTATACCTAGATAGAAATAGCATAAAACATAACAAAAATTAATTAGTATTAAGTAATTTATTATCTAATAGTGCAATCTATTAGGTAATAAATTACTTATAGATTATATATATATAGATTATATATTATAGATTATATATTATATATAGATTATATATAGATTTAACTTTGAATGACTCAAATTTTTCATTATTTTTTTAATCATTCAAAGTTCAATCTTGCGTGCAATCTATTAGATAATAAATTACTTAATACTAATTAATTTTTATATTTTTTAGATATTTCTGAAGAAGACCAAATCCGGATCGAAACGTCATCTTGTGTTATATTGATTTGTATTTTTATTATTTTTTGTCAATATATGGTCTGAGAAAAATTGGTCGACAATTTTATTTACTTGAAGAGTTCTATTCAGACGTTAATCAAAGATTTGACACGTCTTTTGTTGAATTCGGTCTAGTAGTTTAGGAGGAGATAGCCGTACAAAAAACTGCATATCTATTAATATATAGATATAAATCCATTACAATTTTTGCATTTGGATGTTTTGACTCGTAAGTAATAATTGAAAATATCTGTTTGTTCCTCTGGTATACTCAAAGATTTAGATATGTTTATGTGTATCATGCGTTAACTACATATCAGCAACAGTTATTCAACAGTAATAATTAACGCTTTGTAAACAGCACTATGTTTGTGTATTCAGAGCATGCATGCGAAATAATGAGTCATTGACAGTAGTACACAATGGTGTGTCATACAATATGAAGAATCTCAAAGTCGTAGATTAGAGGTGGAATTACATAAAGATAAAAGCTATGCCTTTACAGTACCCGGCCGCTCATTAACTTTCTAGTGCAGTAGGTCAAAAAGCTCAAATTTCTGAAAAGTGGAACCTTTTTACTTTTTCATACCTATACGACCTACGAATAGGAGAAGTTTTATATTTATGCAAAAATTAGGTACAAGTTTTCAAGTCCTTTGAACAGTGATATTTTTAAATATCTGTCCGCGATTGCACTTAGAGCTTGAACAAGCTGATAAATTTCACTCGAATTATTGCTCTTTAGGACGATCATACCTTGAGACGAAATCGAACATTGCAATAGTCCTAGTTCAAAAATCGGTAAAAAAACTAAAGAAAAATGTTCTTGTCGATAACGATTCTGATTAAATTTCATACATGGATGACCTCTGAGTACCAGCACATGTTGGTAAACCTGGTTCCTGCCAAAAAATGTAGCGAAAGAGAGGCTGTGCCTGTGGGATGACAATGTATGTTAGTCCGAGTTTATTTTCACGCGCGAATACGTATAAAAGCCTAATAACATTACAAGTGTGCAATTGACCAAAGTCTACTAAAATGGTTATCTACATCTTTCTTGAACTCAGTTGATGAAAGTAAATACAAATGTAATCCAAAACTGCAAAGTAGATACCTATATAAAAAACTTAATTGCTATTGTTACCAAATATGACAAATGACAAAAATTTATGATCAAAAGACGCTATTACATTTTTATCACGCTTTTGTCGCTTCTTGCATAAGTTATGCCATAGTTGTTTGGGGTGCTTCTATAGAGCGAGATAGAGTTTTCATCATTCAAAAGAAAATTTTAAGAATAATCTTTAACAAAGGAAGTAGAGAGTTATGTCGTCAACTATTTAAAGAAAACAAAATATTAACATACTACGGGATTTATGCTCGTGAACTGCTTACGCAGATGCATAATCTACATTATGAAACGACAAACTTAATTTTTATTTCACACGACCTACTAAAACCATCTGCAAGCATTTTTTGAAAAAAGTCCTATATATTGGCTATAAAATCCTCTCAAATCTACCAGATGACATTAAATCTCGCATTATCTCCAATAATTATAAAAAACGTTTGAAAAAGTACCTTTTAGAATCTGTCCTGAAAAAGTTTTTCCGACTCACACAATCCACTAAAATAGAAAACGGGATGAATTGAGAATCAAACAGCGGTTCACGATGGCATCAAATCCAAAAATGTTTGGTACAAGAGTTGATCTCTTTGACCCAAAGAACAATAATCCTAGATAAAAAATACAGGGTCGTATTTAAGAAAGTGTAGATGACCTTGATATTTTGGAGACACCTCCACCAAACGAAAAAAAAAACTACATCACTGTTCTTCCCCCTTGATTCCCTGTAACTTTTGTCCGAAACTTTTTTTTCGAAAACCCTTCCCCTAAGAAATAAAAGGGTGTTCGGTTTTTAAAAAACCATACTGTATATAGGTATATAATTATACATATACAATATTACATATATTGGCAAAAATATAATCACTACCTACCATAATATATTATAGTAATATATCAATTTGATAAATTTGCTAATATATATTTCCTTTTGAGATTTCAGTACATTTGCTGATAAAAAGTCGAGGTTCTAAATCTGTTCTGTAGACGAACTTTTGATGACGTCATACAAATAACGCTTTTTTAAATATTTATATTTGATTATTATATTTAATAAGTAATAAGTATAATAGTATAAATATATAAATCGGTCACCATAACAATTTCAAACAGTAGTGTTGTACTGATTCTTTTAGAATTTCTTTGGCAATATAATTTCCTGTCATTTCACAACGGAACGGGATCCATTTTGAATTTATACTTGTATTTTGCAATGTTAACACTTGAAACGAGATTTTTTTTTGTGCAAATATGTCGCTAAAATTATGCCAACTCTAAACTAACAGTTAATTTTAGACATGGTTTAATTTGTAAACAACGTTTCTGCACAAAAACTTTTGCCTCGGGAATTACTCTGACATATATGAAAAAAAAAAATAAAAAAGATAATCGCATTGACTGGCGCCACATTTAGATACTTGATAAGTCAATATTTATTAACACGTTTGATTTTTTGTTCACTCATTTACACAATACAACAGCACATCATTGTTTTACATTAGCGTACAGGCAGTCTACCTATTGTATAAACATGTGTAAATAAAAACCTCTATGTGATTTGAACCGCATATCGGATTTAACAATCTACCCTTCAGATGATTAAAACAAGCATTCGCCGGGGGATCGTAATATAACTGACGGTAAATGACCATACACAGACGATTCCCCACAGTTCAATTATTACTACGCAGTGTTAGCAGTTCAAAACATTTTTGGTCTGAAGAAAAGTAACCACAAAGCACCAAAACACTTTTTTGCACTTGTCTCCTTTATAGTAAATCGCTTCGTATTTGGCCAAATTCACTTCTTAGCTTTTAGCTGTAACATAAAAGACGATTTTTTCAATAAACATTCGTATACTTGAGAACTTAGTAAATTCTATATTTTTAACTCAACAGATCGAAAATTGCAAACGTAATGTGTGGACATGTCTTTGTCTCGAAAAATTGAGTATCATTGAGAGGTAAAGCTACACAATCGTCGAGTCTAGTAAAAAGAAAAGTTGAAAATATCACTAATATATATAAATCACCGTTATAGCAGGTATCTCTTCTGCGCATGCGCCGATTTTCCCCAAAAACAATAGGGATCTTCATATTAATAAGAAAAATCGCGGGATTGTGGACAAAAATTATATTTATTAATGTACGATGGTTCGTCTATAGATTTAGACTTTTTCAAGTGGGTACAATAAAAAAAAAATTATTGTACTTGAAAAAGTCTAAATCTATAGACGAAACGTCGTACATTAATAAATATAATTTTTGTCCACAATCCTGCGATTTTTCTTATTAATATGAAGATCTCTATTGTTTTTGGGGAAAATCGGCGCATGCGCAGAAGAGACACATGCTATAACGGTGATTTTTATATGTTAGTGATATACTTTTCATAACGG
Source organism: Xanthostigma xanthostigma (assembly GCA_963575645.1). Lineage (NCBI taxonomy): Eukaryota > Metazoa > Arthropoda > Insecta > Raphidioptera > Raphidiidae > Xanthostigma > Xanthostigma xanthostigma. Next base: position 28,332,045 of record OY754471.1, read on the forward strand.
CTTATTATTCTATTTATTTTTTCAAGAAAGTTTCAGTAAAAACATTTTTTTCTAAACTTTATAGTTTCGGAAATATTTTGAAAATAAAAAAAATCAGCCACACTTTTGTTTTATGGATCTGTCAGAAATAAACTAGTTCGGCATGCTTTGATTAATTTTTGACGTGGAACATATTATGTAGGTAACCATGGCAACGAATAGCAATTAATATTATATTGAATTCTAGCCATTACGCGCGTCACCTCACACGATATCAGAAATTTTATTTTCTTTATTATAATCAAATGTCAAAACTTTTGAAGGGTGAATGGTACCGTCGCCCAATTGGCTGGAATTTTTTTACTCGACTAATCTATTTCAATTTTGCAATTAACGTTAGTCAAACTTGTAAACTTTTTGACCTACAATTTTTAACGTTTTACAAATTCCTCTAAATTTTAAAATTTTAACAATAGTTGCATTTTCTTAACAAATTAAAAGATAAATTAGTAGTGAGCATCACATTTTGGTATAGGGGTGAATTGACAAAAAGTCAATACAAGTTGTTGCACTATCTCTATATTATTATAATTCCAATTATAATAATTCCATGGAAATTTTGGATGATAACATGATGTTAACTTCAATTTAGTTTAAAAGACATGATTGCATTTTCTCTCTTTATCGCGCTACTGTTTTTGCTTGTCTTATTTTTTGCACTTAGTAATTTTCTATGTCTAGAATTGCTTTCGGACAACTTGTATAAATTCATTGATGCTTGACTTCTAATATACGAGCCCTATCGTATACACGAGATCACATAAGGTTATTCTACTAGTACTAACTTTGGCTTTATTTTACTCTGTCAAAGGCACCATCCAACTGCGCCGGGATGGCAGATCAATATTCTCTGTTAAGAAGGTGTACAAATCTTTGCCTACGTATTTTAGTTAGTGTTCAAATGGGTATATTAAATATGTTGCTAACTCCTAGGTTACCAATGTATACAATTTTATTTTACAATTCGGAACCCCAAGGAATAGTGAGACCTCTGATGAGAAATGCGTCGAACAGCCCTAAGGGGGGTTTTTGACAGGTAAACTATAGAGGTATAAGGTAAACATTGATTTAGAAAAGCATAATGGAGGCTACAGCTAGCCTCCATTAATGCTTTTCTAAATCAATGTTTACCTTATACCTCCATAGTTTACCTGTCAAAAACCCCCCTTAGGGCAGTTCGGCACATTTCTCACCAGAGGTCTCACCATTCCTTTGGGTTCCGAATTTCAAAAATTGTTTTTGAGACAATGCTTTATTGTAAAAGAACTTACAGTAAAATCAATAGTTGAGTGTGTAGTTTCAGAATAAAAAAGTAAAAATATATTAGTATAAGAAGCTGTCTAAGATTAAAAGGAATAGAATTACGTCACACTTTTCCTTAAAAGAATTGTTTGAATTTTTACAGCTTAATTGTCTAGTAGGTGCGTATATATTTTTCTTTGTAGAGAAAAAAGACTGCACTGCCGATTAAATTCCAAATTTCTTTACGTGAAGATAAAGTGTTTTGTATAAAATTACACATAGTCACTGTGGACATAACAATTGTAATATGTATATAATAGTAATATGTTCTTCGTACAAAAATTACAGTTGCTTTTTCCAAAATACTCTATTGAATTCACGACAACAAAAATAACACTAAGGGCAAACTTATAATGCAATGTGCAACAAAATTGCACCTAACTGAACTGATCTGTAATAGGTAGTATTAAATTTATTCGGCGTCGCGTTATCACACAACCTAATGAAATAATTAAGAGTTTTCATCAATTCACAATTAATGATACAAAACATCGGAAACAGCTGTATATAGATCAAATGCTGTTTCAATAAGCTAACACTGAATATACCGTTAAAGTTATGGAGGTCACAGACCATAATAATAACTAATCATGATGTCGCTTTTTATAAACTTCGATATTTATATTTCACTATACCTGCTGCTTATGAGAGTAAAAATATGTACAAAAAATAACTTTGATAAAACGTTTTTTATTTCATAAACGCAAATTATTAGAACGTAGAAAATTAAAAATATTTTTTAATTCAAAAATTCTTTGAATAAAATACTTTCATTCATATGTGGATCAATATCACGCTACTTACACTCAACTCGTTCAAAAATGTAATGCAAAAGTTATATTAGTATTTTATTCATCATAATGTCCGTGCTTTCGTGTTTTAGTCCAAGATATATCAAACATTTTTGGATAGGTATTTGAGGTAGCGTGAAAGTTTGTGTAACACTTCTTTTGCAATGTCTAAACACAAAATCGAAAACTTGGCTGAAGGGCAGTGGGGGACCAACCAAGCTGTGAATTTGTAACTTTGCAAAATTTTATTTGCAAAAATGGTTCTTGAGGCATTATGCAGTTTTAATACTTTCAAATTTAGTATTAAAAAAATAAGTCAGTTGAAGTGTGAGAAAGAGCGTATTATATTGGCGTATACTGCACCGCAGTACGATTCAACTCAGCCCACATACGCTCTCTTTCACACTGGCTTATTTATTATTTCATTAAAGTATTAAAATTTCATAATGCCTCAAGAACTTTTGTTGCATATATAATTTTGCAAAATTAAAAATGCACGGCTTGGCTAGGCCTCACTAATCTTCAGCCTTCAAAAATTGTATGTTTAGACATTACAAAAGAAGTGTTACAAAAATTTTCACACTGCCTTAAATACCTACCCAAAAATTTTTTATACCTCTCCTACTAACGGGTTCAGCAAATACTGAAGATACAAGGAAATATGTGCTTTGTGCATTAATTTACAACCAACTCCTGATAGTTCTAGGCTCGGGTTGTCACTAATTCTGTCTTTATCTAATGTGATATTGTTTAAATTATTTTTCTTAGCTATACGGAAAAATTGGAAAAATCCATCTAAGAAACCAAGAAAAATATCATTTTTGTAATACTTGATATGGCGCTGATGTTGCATTTTGCCAATGTTAGATCAGATTTACCCGTATTTAATAGTATTTGCTACCAGTTAGCAGTAATAAGAGTTTTTTTCCAATATGACATGCGTGACATTTTATCACGCAATCGAAAACTTTTTGATAGTGAACTGTAAATCATTTATATTTTAAATACGACTACCGCATTCATTACCAACGAAGAAAAAAGTTCATTACTTTTATAATTAATTTATAACTGATTTTCAATTCAGAATTATGTTCGTTGCTGTAGGTGTTTTGTAGATAAAACCTGTGGATTCTGCACATGTGTTTGAGGTAAACATCATAATTTGATTAATTCTATGTTTTAGTTCGTTAGCGATCGACCAAAAATGATGCCGCGATCAACCGGTACGTTACAACATATGGTTGTTTCTTACAATTCAAAATGGTAGTCCTTCAAAAACAGTAAATTTAGACGCTCTTTCTATTACAATATTGTAAGAACACATTAAATCTCTCTATTTTAATCATATATATTAATACGCTAAGGTTTAAGATATTTGTCTCCCTTTTTAGAAAAAACCACACAATTTCTCCACATAAATTATATATCATTTTACAGATAATTGCTTGCTCTACTGACATCGACAACTAAAAATTTATTATTGCTATTGTTTTTGTAAATTAATTAAATTAATTAAACTCTGAACAACGTCTGCCATCTGACGGCGTAACGTTAACACTTCGATCTGTCATCTGACCATCATATTGTAAATACTGCATACTGCCATCTGACGGGCAACGCTGAACAACGCTTTTGCTACTTATTTTAGTAAAATATTTCTTTTACAACAAAAAGAAGAACGTTATAAGCAGTATGCAAAATTAGAAACGAATTGAATACCTGCAATCATAAATAAAAAAATAATTTTGTAAAGTGATAATTATTATACTTATTTAGTGCGAATAATTCGCACAGGTCACGCTAGTAAATATATAATTAACCTCTTACTAAACAGCATAAGACTGCGTATAAAAAACTCCGGGTCGCAGTGCCAAACCCTGCCGACAATATAGTGTATTTGCTATTATAGACAGTGCGGCTCTATTGTATGAACTTACCTTTGTTTTTAAACAAAATAAAAAAATTACCCCTTAATACACCCCTTAAAACAACATTTTTTTACTTAATTTCCATACTACATATCAATTCAACATCTGTACCAAATTACATACACCCTTTAGTATGTAAATCCATATCAGTAAACTTGAGTTTTCATAAAATTTGTAAGTCCGGTCCTGTCGGGCCAAATTTTTTTTAATTTTAACAGCACATTTTAATAATTGCTAAAGGGTTAAATTTCAAATTTGAAACGATTCTGAGAATTTTTTCGGTATTTTTGAGCCCAAAAAAAATTTTCAACCCCTAAAATAGGCTTCGTGCGGTGGTGGATTTCAACATGTAGACCAAATTTCATTTAAATCGATTAAGTCTGTTGAGAGTTATCGTGCTAACACACACACACACACATATTATGTATATATACATTTGTTAAGTATTAGAAGTATTAGTCAACATTTCATTCGAATGACGAGTGTAATGATCGTTTGTGACTAGTGTTACATTTAATTTTATACAATCTTCATTATTGTTAATAATTTTATGTTTTTACGAGAAATATTGAAATTTCATATGTGTCATTTAAAAGATATTTTTTTTAAATACAATTTAAACAACAAACAATCAAAAACAATATGTGTACAATCCAAAATGAACAGTTTAATTAAATTAATAAATTGCCAACAAATATGGTTATAAAAAGTTACTGCAAATTATTTTTTTTAATGCGTAGATATTTCATTTTACGATTTCAAAAGCCGTTTACATGATGTTGATGCAAGATAAACTCATCGCTACATTTATTGCATATGATGCACTTTTATATGAAAATTTAAAATATCAATTCATTTAATTTTAGGTATATCTTCTTTGCAGTATTTCGACTGGTAAAAAAAAATTTTTTTTAGAGATAAATGAAATAGAATAGAAAGTTTAAGATATTTTGAAGTTGTCTTTTATGTTTATTATTTACATTTGACATTGTTTTATGTAATTTTATGTGCACAGTAAATTTAGAACGCAAATAATAATATATACCTACATGAGTTTTATTGATATGGTAGCTATGGAAATAATTAAGGCATCATATTTATAGAAGAACGTTTTACATAATATACATAGATCAGGCGCTCAAGAGAGTATGCATTTTAAGTGGAACGATTTTCTGTGATGCAATAATGATTTACATATCTTCCGTATCAAGAAAACTCATGTATATATTGCATCATAAATAAACGTCACTGTATAAACAGTTAAATAATCATAATGTCTGAATTATCCACCGTCGAGATTTTATAATTTACACTAGCAAAGGACCAATACATACTATCTTCGTTCACTTTTATCATAATTCATTCTTTTTTATTTTATGAAATATTTTCGATACTGTTCGAAAAAAATGTCTCATTCTTAGTGAAAGCTCATCAATTTTTTACAACATTCATTCTATACATTTTTAACTTCCCGCTTAAAAAAAAAAAAATTTTTTTTCAAAAATCGGGAAGTTATTGGTTTCACCCCGATTTTCGAAAATCGAATTTTCGCCAGATCTCGACGTTTTGAGGTCCTAGGAAGCTATTGAAACTATTTTGGCGATGATGTCCGTAGGGCTGTATGTGTGTGTGTGTGTATGTATGTATGTAAACCTTTTATATCTTTTGAACGCAGTGTCCGACTGAAACGCGGTTTGCGGCATCTGACGTGATCTTGGTGAACTTAGACTTCCTGAAAATTTGAAACGATTCGGCCAAAAAAATTTTAAAAAAATCTTAAAAAAACAAGTTTCAAAAATTTTTAAAAATTTGTTTTTGTCAAAAATTTTCTAAACTACTAAACCGATTATTTCCAAAATCTAATCAGCTCTTCTCCTTAACAAACTGCGTCGATTTCCGCAAACCGCATCAAAATCGGTTCATTTGTTCACGAGATACCGTGAACGAAAAAATCGTAAAAAAGTGTTTTTTTAAAATGACTCTTAAAATTGTTATCAGATCGATTTTTTTGTAATAAATTACTTTCTTAAGGTACGTCCAAGATGCAAGCTGGTAGGCAGGTAGTCAGACGCTGGTTTTCTGAGTCAGACAGTCGGCGTGCATAAAATCCTTTGTTGCTAAATCGGACTGGCCATAATGCACCAGCGCGCAGTTTTCCGGCGCACCGGCTCTCTGACTCAGATATTTACCAGTATGAATTGTACATTCTGGTTTCAGATAACCTGCGTCTGACAGTGTTGTTTTTAGGTGCTATAAAATATGGATATCGGCAAAATGGGGGTTTTGTGGAAATACGCCCAGTTCTTTGTAAGCCTGTGTTCAATTTTTGACAAAATAAAGTAAAAAGTATCTGGACTCATTCGGAAATATTCAAAAAATCGGTTTTCGTCGGCAAGTAATTGTGGAAAAAGGTGTTTGTACTCCCCGTAAATCGACCTTAATTTATTAATTGGATGTATTTCACTTTTAACAGGTTTTAATTTAGATGTAACATTGTCACCAAGCAGCAACAAAGCTGCAATCTGTACTGTTCGCTTTATAATTATTTAATATGAATGCTCTGTCTGCGCCGATAACCAGCTTTCATATTGGCCACACCCAACGCCGCTCGGAGTCAGACAGTCAGACGCCGAAAATCTGAATCTGACTACCAGCTTGCATCTTGGACGTACCCTTAGGCTAAAAAAACTGCGTCGATTGCCGCAAACCAGATCAAAATTGGTTCATTTGTTCATGAGATAACGTGAACGAAAAATTAGAAAAAAAGTAATTTTTTAAAATTACTCGTAAAATTCTTATCAAATCGATTTTTTTGTAATAATTTACTTTCTTAGGTTAAAAAAACTGCGTCGATTGCAGCAAACCGGATCAAAATCGGCTCATTTGTTCACGAGATATCGTGAACGAAAAATTTGTAAAAATGTGTTTTTTTTAATTTGCTCGTAAAATTCCTATGAGATCGTTTTTTCTGTATTAAATTACTTTTTTAGGTAAAAAAATTGCGTCTACTGCCGCAAATCGCATCAAAATCGGTTCATTTGTTCATGAGATATCGTGAACGAAAATTTCGTAACAAAGTGTTTTTTTTTTGAGCTCGAAGAGCTAAAAAAAAACTTTTGCTATATTTTATATATTTTTGAGCGTTTTGAACTCGAAAATAGCGTAAGTTACAGGGATGGCCTGCAGGGTCAAACTTCTTTTCAAATTTTTTTTTAAATTGTCAACCGTTTTGGGATACACGCTCCAGAAAAATGAAAGTTTTCGAAAAAAAGATTTTTATTCCAAGGAATAATTACCTGGAGAACAAATCCATGGAATAAATAACTAATTAATTATTTTTGGTGGATATTGGTCAATGTCCGGTATGCATTGCATTAACAAACTGTCTTCAGGAGGAGAGGAAGGTTAGGTTCTAACGGGTGAAAAAAAAAACACTTTTTTACGAATTTTGTTTAAAGATATCATTGAAGTGGATATATTTTAATGTTTCGCATGCTACAAAGCACCATTCGAACAACATTTTGTGATTTTTTTCAAGAAAAATATTGAGACATAAGCCGGTGACGAAGCATTTTCGAGGTCGCCTTTTAGAAAAGATAATTTGCGGTGTACATTATATCTCAGCGTAGAATTTTTTGAAACCAATAAATCAAAACAGTTTAATATTTGATTAACGTCTGATTAGAACTCTATTAAATAGAATTATCGACCAATTTTTCAGATATTAATATATTTGTCTGAAAAATTGGTCGATAATTTTATTTATCAAAACGCTTTAATTAAAATACATGTTTTTCTAGACCCCAACGGTTTTTTTTAGTTTTTTAAATTTATGTAGTTTTTTGAAATCAAAATTGCGCTTTTGCACGAAAAATCCGCCATTTTGTAGCTGTAAAACCCCCTCAATGTAACAAAAAAAGTGTTGGTGTCTGATATTTCATATATGTATATGTAGAAAATGTGTACAAAATTAAAAGAAGAAAGGGGCAGTAAAATGACGATGTACGCGGACTTTTAAAACGTGGTTTCTAGAAAAACGCATTTAAAGTTTAAAACTCAAAAAATATTTTTTTAACAACTTCAAAAAGTACATTCCGTGCAGCAACTTCGTTGTTCGGCTTCTTTTTTTAAATTCTACGTCTTATTCTAGGGACTACTGCGTTTATATACCCAAAACTTACATAAACTGCGTTTATATATTCTGCGCTGATTTACCAAGCGTCAAGCTCTTGCCGCTCTACGGTATTAGAAGAGGGGAGACTTAAAGGTCTATTACTGAGTTTTGCTCTGATTGATTTGAAATTTTGACACAGCATTCTTTAAATGCTTTCTTAAGAAAATGTAATAAAAAAATTAGAATTTTTAAAACCTTCTCCCCCCCCCCCTTAATGAAAAAAGATATTATGCATGAAGTTATGCATGAACTTTTCTTTTTGTTGTCCCACAATAATCCTTCGAGCCGAATAAATAATCACATCAAAAAATTAAACAGAAAGTAAAAATACTCAATTTAGCTATCAATAAAACTTTCAAACCAAAAAACATTCCAAGTTTTCTTCAATAAATAAAATTATCGACCAATTTTTTTCATTATTTTGACAATCATAATTAATTTTGAAAAATTCTATAAAAAGCGAATTATATTTTAAATATTAATTATTTTTGTATTTTTTAGATCAATTCTGAAGAAGGTCCAAATCCGGATTGAAACGTTAATGTATTAATTTTATATTGTTTGTTAATATTTTGTCTGAAAAATTGGTCGATAATTTTATTTATTGAAGAGATCTAATCAGACGTTAATCAAAAATTTGAACATTCCAAGTTTGCTTCGATAAAAAAAATCTTAACAGTGGATTATTTAATTTCAAATATATCATTATGAAAATATATGTACATATGTTTGTGTGTATATACAACGATATTTCCTTGCTTGAAGCCATGTAATATGGAGACATTAGTGTATGTTCGTCTGTCGGTAATACAGTGTCCGCACCGTCCGCGTCGTGCGTAAGAGAGCGAACGCAAGAGAGCCGTTTGCGTATGTTATTTGCAGCATCATGAGTTTACATTGTTGTCAGATAACGTCGCGTAATGGTTCCATGTACCAGTTATTGTTCAGACTCGCTCATAATCCACACGACCAGACCCATCAGACAAACTGTCCTTTATCGCCATCTCCGTTTGCACGTTCGTACGATCGTCCTCTCTGTCTAGTTGACTATTAAATTACACTGCGTCACTTTCATACAAAAACCCTATAGAGCTGCTGAAACCTAGGTCAAAATAATGCCAATCATAACAAAATTATTATTATTATTCTCGAGATGTTTAGTGCTCACATTGGTTGATTTATAAAATTAGAAGAAAAACCGACAGTCCCAAAGAAAAAATCCGAAAAGTATAACTGTTTCAATAATTTAACGATTGGATTACTGAAATTTGCATCAACGTAAATTTCTTTTACAATATGAAATGTTGAGGTAATTAGACAATATAATAGCGTGAAAAACATATCCGCTCTCCCGCTCGGAACCGGCACAATTTCTAGTTTTTGTACGCCACAAAATGAAATTTGATAAAATTAAAAAGTGTCAGAAGTGTCGTTTATTGGGACTTTCCCAGCATATTAAATGTTAAATATGTAATTTACAACTTACATTTGAGAAATATGTTTCAAGAAATTTTAAAATAAACAAAAAATGGCTGATCCGCTTTTGATAACAGTTCTCCTAGATTATACTGACGTTATTACGCATCGATTGGCACCAAAACAAAGTCGATATCGTTTTCTATTCGCGAGGTTTCCAGTACAATCCACTTTTTACAATCTTTTTGTTTAAACAAAAAAAAAAGGTATATGTAATACTTTCGCGCGTTATAAGTGAAATTTCTTAGGTTCTAGCATTTGTTGACGATTTTTCTTTAATTGATATAATATAATATCATAATATATAATGAGTATTTTCCGAAATATAACTCAGTATACTGGCCATTGCTAATGAATCCGACGTCATAATTGTACTGGTGTGCCACCATATTGTACAGGTGAGGCAGATGTAACCTAGCATAAATATTTAACTGCACGTGTGTGTATCAAACTTAATAGATTTTTTTATTTTATTATTTCTTATTTCCAATAATGTATTCTCAACAAAGTAAACAATAATTGCTTTTGATGGGCGAGGGAAATAATAACATGTCAACGCGCTGGGCAGTATATTTCGGAACGAGTCAACAGTATGGCATCGATTCATGACGTCATTAGCACTGGCTTATATTTCGGAACATCATATATATCATATTTAATACATAATGAATTAAAAAAAGTTAAAACTATATTTAGTTACTTAAATAGTTCCTCTTTTTATTTAAATAATTTACGTTTTATTATTATTAAAAAAAGTCATTATTTGACATCTAGTTTATAGTTTTTCTTTTTCAGAGTCTACTCACTATACCTCGTGTTTTTTTTTTAATTCTGGTTCAGTCAAAACCTTAGTGTCATAATATGTTATACACGTGCATAATTTTAGATAATAAGAATTAATTGTTGAATAAAATAGGAAAAAAAGCTATCAAATTGGAAGTGCATTGTTGTTAATTGTAAAGATACACCAACTAAAAATCCAGAATTACAATTCCACCGTTCTCCTGGATTTTTTATGAATTATAGAGGGAAAAAAATGAATTGCAGCAGTACGTCGTCAATCGTAATTAAATTTTATTTTACGTCTGTAATCATTATTAAATACATGAAAAATATCATAATTTATTGTTATTTTGTTAACAAAAATAAGATTTAAAAAATCTTAAAATAAAAATTATATATTACTAGCGGACCCGGCGAACTTCGTACCGCCTAACAGTATAATATATATATATATATATATATATATATATATATATATATATATATATATATATATATATATATATATATAGCGGCCCTGTACGTGCTTCGCTACGTATAAAGTGAAATAATAAAACAATTTAATTGGAACATCTATCTATCTATTTTATTTATTTTAAAATATACATGGACGTATATGTGTGTATGTCGAGCACTCCGGCTGCGCCGTCGTGCCCGGTGCAAAAGAACGAATGGGGAAGGAAGAAAAAAAATTTAGGGGTGGACTACCCCTAACATTTAGGGGGATGAAAAATAGATGTTGGTGAAGTGACACATGTAGACATCTGGCGGGGATAACTAATTAAATGACGATTGATCAGTTTTCGACCGGAGAGGAAAAATGATTAAATTACTAAAATGGCTATTAAAAAATAAGGGTTGATCGTAGAAGGGTGAAAATTGAGGATTGTATGTATTTTTGTATGTTGTATCATAAAAAAATAGAAATTAAAAATTTTGTCTAAAAAATAAAAAAAAAATTTAGGGGTGGACTACCCCTAACATTTAGGGGGATGAAAAATAGATGTTGGTCGATTCTCATAGATACCGGATAAGCACAAAAAATTTCATCAAAATCGGTCAAGCCGTTTCGGAGGAGTATGGCAACGAAAACTGTGACACGAGAATTTTATATAATATTAGATAATTTATGTAGTTTTTTCACTGACATTGTGCGTAAATATTTTTTTATGGTTAAGAATAAAGCTGGTTTCCATGTGTTTGTACTTAGATCTATTTTTTGTTTCACGAAATCCATTTTCAGTAAATTTTATCCATTATTTAGATCGTTAATCTAAAATGACGTTAGCATCTGTCAAAAAAAATTGGTTGTCTGTAAAGTCGGTTTACGGACGACAGTTTTACGTGATAACGTACTGCGCTCTCGCTTGCACGCACAGGGTCTGGCGGAACGTGACACATTTCGGAACGTGACACATTTCGGAACGTTACACTTTTTCGTGCATGCAGCCGGTGTTTCATCAATTTATAAGACGTTATCACGTCAAAATAATCTTCTAATTAATCGTTAACTCAGAAGACGATGCGTTTCTCAAAATATTAATGACAAAACATTTAATAATCCGGTTTTATTTTATGACAGAACATGCGCAATCTTCAAATTTTCATAATATCACACTGTGCAACAAAGACAACCGAAATAAGTGCGCAATCTATTTGGCAAAATCGGAATTATAGTATTTATTCTGTTTTTATGTGTATAAAAATGTGTTTGGCCGTTTTCTGTTATACGAAATTTATGTAAAAAAAAATCTCCTCGTTAGTTTAAGATAGATTTGGAACCGATCTGATATAAATTGAATGAATTATACGCGAAAAAACATCGTTTCGTTAATTACTCCCCTCTGGGACAAAAAATTAAAAATCGGGCAACCTTAGTAAATTTTTAAAATCGGTATAGCCGTTTGGGTTGTACGATGGATACGAAAACGTTTTACTTTTCGTCTGAAGTTTCCTTATATTAGAATCAAAATGATGGTGACGCTTCGATTGACACCTTAACGATTCGATATCATTTTTTGAGTAAAATTTTCTTATTTGAAGTTTTTATGGCTGAACTAAGAATCCCATTGTTGAGGTCTAAATAATGACGTATTGTTTCGCTACTGAGACTAATTACGTTATATAGAGTGTTTCTATATATATATGAGCAACAATGTAAATCAAACAAACATTTTTAGGAGTTTTTCGTTAAATAGAAGTTCGCTCTATAGAGTTTACACTGTATTTTTAATAATTTTTTCTTGTCAATAATTTAATCTATTTTATAAAGTTAATAATACAGGGTTATTATATAATATTTCAAAATGACTAAAAAAAAAAAAAGTTGTGGACGAAGTTATAGCCATCTTTATTGGACCCCATCTCCAAAGTAGTGGTTTAAGATGACCTTCATAACTTTGTACTCGTTCATATAAAATTAATCAAGCAAAGAAAAGTCTTTAGCTTAATAGTAAATCTAGTACCTACTTAATCAAAGTTTTTTTTTTGAAATGGCGGGTTATAAAAGCTTATCCCCAAATTTTCATGGAAAAAAGCAATAATTTATTGTTTAAAGAACATTAAAAAGTATTCAACAAAAACAAAATTTTTATGCTTTTAATAGGCTATATAAATTTCATTCAAATCCATCGAGTGCCTCTTGAATTATAGTAGACTTCTAAAACATAGTTTTGAGAAAAACCCGTTTAAAGTTTTTGTCTTGACGCAGTACCTATATAGTATATTATACAGTAGGTATATCTATCACTAATTGTCAGATATCTCGGAAACTATTCATTCAATTGACTTAAAATTTTCAGGGAGTATTATCGAAACATCATACTACAAGAAAATGTAAAAAAATAAATCTATTTTTTGAAAATTCTGAGTACTCCTAACCCCTTAAAAATAGTGCAGTAACTTTGAAACACACAAATTGTTTAAAAATTTTGATTTTGAGTTTCGGATCAATTACAATAACTCCCCAATGTACTGGGAAGTTAAAAAACCGACATAACAATCCTTTCAAAAGAAAAGAAGCAATCTGTCTTGTATCAGTGGATTCGTGTTTGTACCTTATTACTTAGCGCAAAGATAAGTGAGTTCGATTTAGCACCACAAAAAAGTAAACACTAGATTCCAGTGTCTACTTTTTCGAATGTTATAGCCTTCTTGCAAAATTTGGAATGGTATAGTTTTGTTAGTTAAAAATATTCGAATACGGAAAACCTGTGTGCCAATTTACTAATGAGCTGAATTTTTGGAGATGTTAAGCAAACATCCGTCTTCTGTGCAATGAGATTCAATCTAAACTAACAAACTTCACAAATTGCACTTCAACTAGTTTGCATAATTAGAGGTGGCGCCAATAACTAAATTAGTATAATTAAACATGAATTTAGGCGCGTCACAAGAGACCGATCAACACCTTGTATAGATGGTAGATAGAATGCAAACATACACGTGTACCAACCCGCAACGACAATCTAGTTGCAAAAACAAAGGAGGTTGGCATTATAATAATATAGAGATAGTGCAAAAACTTGTATTGACTTTTCATCAATTCACCCCTATACCAGAATGTGATGCTCACTACTAATTTATGTTTTAATTTATTAAAAAAATGCAATTATTGTTAAAATTTTAAAGTTTAGAGGAATTTGTAAAACGTTAAAAATTGTAGGTCAAAAAGTTTGCAAATATGACTAACGTTAATTGCAAAATTGTAATAGATTAGTCGAGTAAAAAAATTCCAGCCAATTGGGCGACGGGACCTTTCACCCTTCAAAAATTTTGACATTTGATTATAATAAAGAAAATATAATTTCTGATATCGTGTGAGGTGACGCGCGTATTAGCTAGTATTCAATATAATTTGCTATTCGTTGCCATGTTTACCTACATAATATGTTCCACGTCAAAAATTAATCAAAGCATGCCGAACTAGTTTATTTCTGACAGATCCATAAGACAAAAGAGCGGCTGATTTTTTTTATTTTCAAAATATTTCCGAAACTATAAAGTTTAGAAAAAATTTTTTTAACGAAACTTTCTTGAAAAAATAAATAGAATAATAAGCCGTTATGAAAAGTATACCATTATTATATAAAAACTCCATTATAGCATATATCTCTTCTGCGCATGCACCGATTTTCCCCAGAAACAATAGGGCTCTTCATATTTGCATACCAAACATCCTCCCAAAATTTGGTTTCAATCCGCTCATCCGTTTGACCTGTATCGTGTTCATACAAACAAACAGACTAACAGCCGCACAAAGTTTTTCCAAAAATATGTTTTTGGATTCGGGGAACCTCAAAACGGAAAGATACTGTAACATTTTTGAAAAGTGATTTTTGACCTAAACTAGTACCTACCATTCTTCACTTGTGGGTTGGAATGGTAAAAGGTTGAATTAAATCATGTCAGCAATACCTGGATTGTTAGCAACGAGGAGTATTAGACTATTCATAGCCGAGATATCGAAAAGATTTACTTCGAAAATCTGAATATTGAAATAAATCCTGTTTTTAATTAATATTTATGGACTTTTCCACAATTTCCCTAACTAAATAATTCTGACACTTTCAAGTCCGACGACGTTAGAAGTAGTGAAAACTTGACAGTGTTTCCTTTCTATAATGTTCCACATGCATTTTTGTTCATCACACAGTGACTATCCAAATAAAATAGTGGTTGCTGGATGTAATGAACTATTATATGTACGGAAGTTTAACAATTTGTAAAAAAATCTAGCTGCAGTCACTCTTAACAGTTACACGACTCTCAACGTCATTGCATCCAAGATCTATATACCTACTCTGCACAAAATAACTTGTTTTCACTTTATTTTTAGTACATTTAAAACATTTTTGACAGTTGAATTGTGTTACAAATTTTACTTTTAATAGTTTTTTTTTTTTGAGATTTAGGCTTCGGCAAATCTTCTATTAGTTTGTTTATGAAAATTACTATTCACGCCTATTGTTGTTTTTCGTATGCTTAGGTGGTGAATGAAAATTACTCTTGAATAGAAAAAATATTGATCTCGAGTGGCTTTTGTTTATTTAATATACAATAAACAAAGATATGTTTTAGAAAATTTGGATTTTTCTTGCCGTTTAATATGACTCTAAGGTCATTGAAACTCCATATTGCCTTATTTATCATATTAACTGTTAATTAAAATCATAACATTTTTTTTACAAACCTATTTGTTCATTCTTTGTGCACAAACAAATAGATATTTTGGAAATTTTTTAGATTTTTTTTGGCAGTTCATTCTGACTGTATGGTCATTTAAGCTTTAAAGTCTAAACCAAGTCTATACCAGTGTCGAACATAAAATTTCCATCTGTGAAGGCCTGTAGTCCTAAAAGTACCACACTTACAGAAAAAAAAGAAAGATTTTTTGTAGAGAATTAACTTTCCTACAAAATTATTGTGTTCAAAATTCTTCATAATTTTTTTCTATGTTAAACGAATGGGAAATTGGACTCTGCGCGCTAGCTCTGTAATTGAGATACAGATTTCTCCTTGCACGAGTATTTTTATTATGTCAAAATGTAACTCTTGAAATTATAAGCAAAACATTTTTAACCTAATATATGTATACATGTGTGTGCGTGTATGTATGGATTCGTGATCTCTAATCTATTGCGCTGTTTTTGAAGCAGTCACTTTTAATTCCAATCTCGTTGGCAGGAAGTGAGTTAAAGGAGACCTTCCGAAGGTACGTACGCAATACCAGAAAGAAAGGTATACGTAGAGAGGGAGAGAGAGAGAGCGATACAATGTGTTGATGCCTATGAGAAAACAGCGAAGAGTATGGGTTAATTAACATGTTCATTCCACAACAAAATGTGTTCTGTTAAAATGCAATACATATACAGAGAGAATATGAAGCCTACAACAGTATACACAGTCGAACCTGCAACTCCCTATCCCAGAAACCCTCCACAATGTATGTCGCGTATTTACTCATTTGTTAAAATGTTCGCCAAAACTAACAACGTATCTAAATAAATGTAAATAAAGACACATAAGCTTGCGTCAGTATACACAGTGTCACTTTATTCGTGCGTGGCATTGTGTGAACCAAAGCAGTGGGACACGCTACATTAATGTAGGGGCGATACAAATGCTCTTCAAAAAACTTAATATTCTTATAGTTAGTAAATTTAATTACTTAACATAGACTTTTCATCAGAGATAAGTTTAAGATGCATGATTTAGATTATTTTGTATATTAATTAATTATTCTAAATACTCAACACTAACAATAAATAAAATTATTGACCAATTTTTCAGACAAATATATTAACAAAAAATAATTATTATTGATTGGAGAGTTCTAATCAGACGTTAATCAAAGACTTGACTAAACACTAAACACAAGTTACAAAATTCAAATCTTTGATTAACGTCTGATTAAAACTCTTCAATAAATAAAATTATCGACCAATTTTTCAGACAATATTTTAACAAAAAATATCAATAATACATTAACGTTTCGATCCGGATTTGGATCTTCTTCAGAACGGATCTAAAAATATAAAAAAAAAAATTGGTTGTCTGTAAAGTCGGTTTACGGACGATAGTTTTACGTGATAACGTATTCCGCTCGAATATCATATTTAATAATACATTACTGCGCTCTCGCTTGCACGCACAGGGTCAGGCGAAACGTTACACTTTTTCGTGCGTGCAGCTGGTGTTTCAATTTATAAGACGTTATCACAAAACTTAGTCCGCCATTTTTAGAAGTCCGCCATATTGGATTTAGAGTGACGTCACTTTATTTTTCGAGTTATTCTCAGCAAGCCCTTTCATTTGATACCCATATTGTAGGAAAGCATAATAAAATTAGTCCGCCATCTTTAGAAGTCCGCCATATTGGATTTAGAGTGACGTCACTTTATTTTTCGAGTTATTCTCAGCAAGCCCTTTCATTTGATACCCATACTGTAGGAAAGCATAATAAAATTAGTCCGCCATCTTTAGAAGTCCGCCATATTGGATTTAGAGTGACGTCACTTTATTTTTCGAGTTATTCTCAGCAAGCCCTTTCATTTGATACCCATACTGTAGGAAAGCATAATAAAATTAGTCCGCCATCTTTAGAAGTCCGCCATATTGGATTTAGAGTGACGTCACTTTATTTTTCGAGTTATTCTCAGCAAGCCCTTTCATTTGATACCCATACTGTAGGAAAGCATAATAAAATTAGTCCGCCATCTTTAGAAGTCCGCCATATTGTATTTAGAGTGACGTCACACAGCTAACCATGCATTGTCATTCAAACTAAACGTGTATACAAATTTTCATCTCAATCGGTTGATGATATCTGCTTCAAAATTACCGTAGGCATTTCCGCCATCTTTAGAAATCCGCCATATTGTATTTAGAGTGACGTCACACAGCTAACCATGCAATTTCATTCAAACTAAACTTGTATACAAATTTTCATCTCAATCGGTTGATGATATCTGCTTCAAAATTACCAAAGGCATTCTAGTCGCTCACTTAGTAACGTTATGAACGTTAGGTACGTTACACTTTTTCGTGCATGCAGCCGGTGTTTCATCTTTTTATTTTGACGTGATTCATCAATTTATAAGACGTTATCACGTCAAAATAATTAATAATTAGTTTCTATTTGTTTTTAATATAATTCGTGAAAGATTTATTTAATATAGAAATATTGAAAAAATAATAACAAACAATGTTTTATTACGTAGTCATGGAAATAATTGTGAGCACCTTTAAAGAAAGAAAAATTATTAAAAACAAAATATTATTTCAAAATAATATTATATATATTACTTAAATTTTCCGTATCTAATTGAGCATTGAGAGAATTTTTATTTGATTTTATAATATGTAACATTTCCGAAATATTTCTTTTAAAAAAATTATTTTCATTATCTAAAATTTTTGTATCATCCCAATTAATTTTGTGGTCAAGTTCTAATTTGTGTTTAGTTATTACATTATGTTTGTCAGGGATTAATTTATGAACAACAGAATAATCATAAATTAATCCCTGACAAACATAATGTAATAACTAAACACAAATTAGAACTTGACCACAAAATTAATTGGGATGATATAAAAAATTTAGATAATGAAACTAATTTTTTTGCAAGAAATATTTCGGAAATGTTACATATAAAATCAAATAAAAATTCTGTCAACGCTAAATTAGATACGGAAAATTTAAGTAATATATATATAATATTATTTTGAAATAATATTGTTTTTAATAATTTTTCTTTCTTTATAGGTGCTCACAATTATTTCCATGACTACGTAATAAAACATTGTTTGTTATTATTTTTTCAATATTTCTATATTAAATAAATCTTTCACGAATTACATTAAAAACAAATAGAAACTAATTATTTTTTTATATTTTTAGATCCGTTCTGAAGAAGATCCAAATCCGGATCGAAACGTTAATGTATTATTGATATTTTTTGTTAAAATATTGTCTGAAAAATTGGTCGATAATTTTATTTATTGACAAGTTAAAAAATAACATGACGTTTTCTCGACGTTCGTTGCATTATTATAAGAAAATTTTAAACATTTGTGTTCTAATTATCTCCTAATGGTAACGTGGTTAGTGAATCGTGTGTTC
Source organism: Xanthostigma xanthostigma (assembly GCA_963575645.1). Taxonomy (NCBI): domain Eukaryota; kingdom Metazoa; phylum Arthropoda; class Insecta; order Raphidioptera; family Raphidiidae; genus Xanthostigma; species Xanthostigma xanthostigma. The sequence continues at coordinate 28,351,161 of OY754471.1, forward strand.
AGGAATATTTTACTTTAAATTTCACCCTTTTCCAGACGTCTGAATAAAATGAAATTTTGCACACGTATTAAGAATCCATGACAATACTATAATTATTATAAATAAGTACTTATAATTAATGTATAATTAGTTTATATAAACATAGTCGTTTAACTGTCTTAGCCGTTTTAACTGGTTTTCAGGGTTATAAACAAAATTTAATGTAATTAGAGTTTAAAAAAACAAAAAAAAAAAACACTCTCTTGTAGCAATGTGAACTAAAAAGTAAAAAATAATTTTCAAATTTAAAAAGTTTGTTCAACAGCGATAGGAAGTCCCCCTATATCGAGAATTACAGTCTAGAGCCCCGCTTGGCAGCGACTACAGTAGTGGTGTCTGTGTTTCTGCCGTTTACGGGCTTAGCTTCCCGATTGCCAGCAGTATTGGTCAGAGTGCCCGTCGGCAAAAATTTTACTGATACATACTCTCCCCAAACTTTGTATATGGCTTCATTAGGCCTAGTCTGACACATATTTCCTCTATGACTTTTCTTGATTTTGGGGCGTTTTCCCTCTAAATGTTCCGAAAGATGTCGTTTTGACGACATGAAAAAAATTTATAGATAGGTACTGTTTGTTTTTTAATTGGATAGCTTAAAAACTTCAACCAAAATGCTAAAATAATGTTCTCTGACAAATAACATGAACCATTTAAAATGTCTGACACCTCGAAAATGTTCGACATATTCGAGGTGTCAGACATTTTAAATGGTCGTATCCCGATGGTGACATTGTTTCAGAAATATTTTTTCTAATATAGCGATGTAACAATGTGTGTTTCTTAACAACGTAGCAAACAGTATGCTATATTTTGAAATCATTTTGTTAACAAAAATAAGATTTGAATTAAAAAAAATATCTATCATTTATGTAGTTTTCGAATTCAGAGTAAATTATTTTAATTTTAGGTTAATTCAGTATATTAAATGAAATAAAATCATTATTAAGTAATAATATTTTAATTTTTTAATAACAGGCGTGGTGGAAACCCATGGCACGCTGAAAAAAATTCAAGGATTTGCAATGCTCACTTTGTTGGCGGAGAAAAATCTAACAACTCACTCAATGAATCTTACAACCCAATTCTATATTTCCTCCTATATACAGAAAAAATACGCCGAGATTCATTCATATAATATGAATCTTTCCATACACACTTTATACATGAAAACTAGTGCATAATTTTGTACCATTTGAAATTTTTTTTTCTAAAAATAACTAATTGCACTTCTCGAAAACCGCTCATTAATTTTTGTACTGACATTTTGTGTACATAATTTTTTATAGTTAAAAATAAAGTTGTTTTTTCACATGACTATTCCATTTGTTTATAAGTTTTGACTGAACCAGAATTTAAAAAAAAACACAAGATGGCACAAAGATCGCGCGTCAAGGATATTTTACTAGCGTATATATCTTATTTTTTAAAATTTAAATATTTAATGGTATTTCGCCTTTTATCATTAACACTCATCTCATTTACAAATAGACTGAATACCCGTAACGTCCACCATTTCGACATGCACTTACACCACATAGTTTCATAGATCTGCTTTGGTTCGTAAAATATACTGACTGTCTTTTCAATTTGAACGTTTACTGATTATTTATATAAGACTAAATCAATTCAAAAGTCGAAAACAATTTTAATCAGAATAATTTTCAACATTTGTGAAAGAAAACCATTGGCCGGTCATAAAATGGTAATATTGCTGATCGCCCAATGGCTTTCTTTTTACAAATCTTGAAAATTATTCTGATCAAAATTATTTTTTGCAGACGAAAACTATTGTCATTAATGTTTTTTTTTAATTTTTATTTTTTTTTATTTTTTATTCTTAATATTTTTTTTTTATTCAAACAGTTTATATTTTTATATTTGTAACTTATAGTGCAGTCAAATAAGCCAAAAAAAAAGAGGACAAGCTCGGAATGAAACGGAATAAGCTGAATATTTGTATAAACCGTAACTTTGGCATTCTAAATGTTGTCTCAAAAGTCTCATAAGGTCACGTGTGAGCGTCTTTAAATATTCAAGGTCAAAAGTTGCAAAAATCAGTTTGTTTTGCAAATATCTCGCTACCTTTGCCGCAAATCGTATTTGTATTTATTATAAAAGTTGTAGAGTATAAAATTCTCTATAATTTTTATCTTAAACAATTTTTTATACGTTTAACCGTTGTAAAATATTTTCTTGATTTCTTTTCTGCTTAAAATACAATTATCCTCAATAAGAAAATTATTAAAATATATTTAAAATAATTCACTTAATTGCTTCATTACATATTTATATTAAGGGGTAAGTAATATTATATTTTATTTATAAGTAGATAATATTTATAAATGTGTATAATGTATTAAATAGTTATTTAACTAATCTTTATCGAATAGGTAATTAAGTCAAAAATCGTACAATGCACTGGGATTCGCGATTGACCTTGTGATATGGCATGTAAGGCTGAGCGCTCTATCTCAGATACGGTTAACTTTAAAAAAAATTGTTTAAGACAAAATTTGTAGATAATTTTATACTCTACAACTTTTATAATAAATACAAATAGGATTTCAAAAAGGATCATCATCACTCTAAATTATTAGAATTATTTTTCGCAATTATTCCATTTCATTACCATGTGAAACTCTGAGGTGACTGGACTATTATATTATTAATGATTAATCAGCATTTTTACATGTATAGGTCATTTGTTTTTTTTTTCCAAATCTTACTCAGTATATTACAATATTTTGAACGTAAAAACATAGATTTTTAAAATTATAAAATATGTAAGTTAACGAATTTTAATTTCATGGTTTTTCTGTTTACAGATATGAAAAATATTGAAAAATAAAATACATGCGTCCCCTGTGAGGCCGGTATTCACTACTCTGCGATTACAAGTATCATACTATACCGACTGAGCTAGCCTTTGCTAGCACAGTTCCATATTCCTATACATACATTGTCTTTCGGTATTGATACTCATAAGTGTACATAATTTCAGCTTAACCGGTTACTCGGAAATGGGTAAAATACCAAAAACTAAATTTTAATTTGAACCATTCAGACACGTTTTCATACTTAAGTAAACCATTGAAGAACAAGCTTTTTATGGAAGATTGGCTAAAATTCAGTACAATTTCAAGATTGACATGGTTAAAAAATTGTTGATAAACAATTATTAAAATCTTTGATTACCGTCTGATTGTATTACACAATTAATAAAATTTTCGACTAATTTTTCAGACACAATTGTCAAATTATTATTGTTTAACGCAAATTGTAACCAGATTAGATTCAGAAACATTAATTATGTGCCGCAATTGGTATAGCATTTAGTGTATGGTGGCCTTAAGAGAGTCTGTATGTGCGGTACACAACAGCAAGCCGCTACAAAGCCCGACTCTGATGGCGGCAGCGCGCAGCGGTGTAGTAGTACGTAAGCGAATACAGGAGGGTATACAGCAACGTCTTATCTCATCTGCGCTCTGTCTCCATAAATTACTGAAGAGCGACGCGCACCAAACACAAAACTCCACTGTGACTGGCTAGGCACAGACACCTATGTATTTTCCTACCGTTTGGACCATCAGGACCGTCAGAATATGTCCGAATTTAGTTTATATAATATCCTCAAAAAACATTTACAATGAAAACTTGAAATTTGTGAGTACAAACTAAATGAAAAAAAAACTGTTCTTAAGTTGTCAAGACATATCGAGAGTGTATACTGTATAGTAATATAAAACGAACTCATCGATAACGAAAAATAAAATCATTGTTTTATAAATAATTTATTATTCTTGACGACTTGATATGAGTCATTTTTGGCATTCAGTTTTTACTCACGAAATTCAAGTTTAGATTTTGAATGTATTTTTAAAGATATCACTCATTTTTCCGTTATTGGTGTAATACTATCTATTTATATATTACATAATGTTTACGTAATATAAAAAAATATGTAAAAAACTTTTAGGTTAAGCGATGTTATTCAAATCTTTGATTAACGTCTGATTATAATTCTTCTATAAATAAAATTATCGACCAATTTTTCAGACAAATATATTAACAAAAAATAATAATTAATACATTGACGTTTCGTTCCGAAACGTCAATGTATTGATTATTATTTTTTTTTAATATATTTGTCTGAAAAATTGGTCGATAATTTTATTTATTTAAGCGATGTTATTGTACAATCGGTAATGTACGGAAAACTAGAAAATAATTATGAGTCATCAATAAATAAAATTATCGACCAATTTTTCAGACAAAAAATACATAATTATATATTTTTTTGTAAATATATTGTCTGAAAAATTGGTCGATAATTTTATTTATTGAAGGGTTCTAATCAGACGTTACACAAAGATTTGAAATATGAGTCATCATAGGGAGCTTTTATTCAACTAAAATAAAATCATGGGGAGCATTACTATATAAATGCCTTCCATGATTTTATTTTATTTATCTTATACATTATGGTCGAAGAAGACAGTCGAAAGATAAATATGATTTCCAAACAAATGAAAGTTTTACAAAATGCGCCCCGTGATTTTATTTTTTTTTAATCAAAACTCTACGGTGACATAATTAATTATTTTCTAGTTTTTAGTACATTATCGATTGTACTGTAACTGGAGACGGAAGCAGTGCATTGTTGTCAGAGCCGCGTAGACAACAATGCTCGCATTATTGTCGGAAGTATTCACATTGGTATCGGGACCGCATAGACAACAATGATTGCATTGTTATGCGTATTATTACACTTATTGTCATCGGAACCATAGAAGCATGTTAAAGCTTGTAGAATGACGTGGAATGTTCCAGAATACGACAGAGGAACTTATATAATCAGCGCTAACGTGGAAGTCAGGACAGTCAGTGTTAGCGACAATGAACAGTGCGCAAAATAAATAAATATAGTGACGTAAGTACCCGTTACAGGATAAATAGACATATCTGTGAGACAAAAATATATATTCTGTGTACATAGTAGTTTAGTGTTGTCATTGTAGGTAATTTTTTAAATTCGTTATTTATGTTATTTTATTTTTGCATTACTATTAGAGAAGTACGTTTCAGTTTGTTTTATTAACGTTTCTTTTTGTATACATATAGTTTAACCATCAATCAAGATTAGTTTTGTAGAATTTTGTTACAGTACAAAACTACATATGTATGGAAAATTTCAACTCAATCGGATAACAGGAAGTAGTTAAAAAAGCTGTCGCAAGATTTGAAATAAAGTTATAAACAAACATATAAACAAATATACCGAGTCAAACTAAATAAGTCCGTTTAAAAACACATAGGAATATACCTTATATTTATACCCTTATAAAGCGGGCAGCGCCAAAATGACTTATGGCAAAATTATTGGCATGAGAATTAAGGGCTATATAAGGGCTAATTTAGTGCCTCATTTTCAATTTTAGGGTTCTTATCCTTTTAGGCAAAACCTGTGGCGCTGCTAGCTTTAGAAAAAGTCAGCAGCGCCACTGAGCCTAATAATGAAAAGAATGGTATGAGATTTAAGGGCTATTTAAAGGCTAATTAAGTGCTCTTTTTTAAATTTAAGGCTCTTGTTCTTTTAGGCAAAAACGTTTAGTTAACTTGAATACGGTGGAAGTACGGGTCACATATGGTGGATGGACGGGTCGAACTGGCAGCGCCACAATTAAAGTCTCCTTGACGATTGTATGAGATTTAAGGGCTAATTTAGTGCCCTATTTTTAAATATAAAGCTTTTTGTTTTTCGTTAAAATCTGTAATTATCTTCTATACAATTTTGAAATTGATTTTAGTATTTTGTATCTAGTATTTCAAATACCATTTCCAAAGTATCCTGTATCTGATATCTCAAATACTTTATTTCAAAGTATCTTGTAACTTGTATTTTAGGTACTTTTTATGAGGTATCTTGTACATCTCTGTGTATAACAGATATATTAGGGATATGACCGATATGTCATTTGAGAGCCCTAAAATAGTACTTACTTAGGACAATAATTTTGTTTTTAATTTTTCGCCGTAATGTTGTACTGACGTTTACACCATAAGTGACCCGCATCTCCACCATATAAAACTCGTACTACCACCGTATGGAAGATAATTGCAAATTTTAACGAAAAAACAAAAAGCTAAAAATTTAAAAATGGGGCATTAAATTAGCCCTTAAATAGCCCTTAAATCTAATGCAATCGTCAACGAGCCTTATCATTGGGGCGCTGCCAGTTCGACCCGCTCATTCACCATATGTGATCCGTAGTACCACCGTATAGAAGATAATTACAGATTTTAACGAAAAAACAAAAAGCCTTAAATTTAAAAAGAGGGCACTAAATTAACCCTTAAATATCCCTTAAATCTCATACAATCGTCAACGAGACTTTAATTGTGGCGCTGCCAGTTCGACCCGTCCATCCACCATATGTGACCCGTATTTCCACCGTATTCAAGTTAACTAAACGTTCTTGCCTAAAAAAACAAGAGCCCTAAATTTAAAAATAGAGCACTAAATTAGCCCTTAAATAGCCCTTAAATCTCATACCATTCTTTTCATTATTAGGCTCAGTGGCGCTGCTGACTTTTTCTAAAGCTAGCAGCGCCACAGGTTTTGCCTAAAAGGATAAGAGCCCTGAAATTAAAAATGGGACATTAAATTAGCCCTTAAATAGCCCTTAATTCTCATGCTAATAATTTTGCCAAAAGACATTTTGACGGTGCCAGCTTTATCGGGGTTATATTATTATTATTTACTGTTTATAGGTACATAAGAACTATATTTATCTACTTAAATAGTTCCCTCTTTTTTATTTTAATAATTTACGTTATATTAAAGAGTATAATGTCATAAATTGACATGTAGTTTGATTTTTTTGGTAATTTCACTAGGTATATAACCTAAACGCCAAAAAATTGTTTTTTAAAGTAATAAAATCGATAAAAAAACGAAGTTTTCTAGAGATTAGACCTACTAAGATCGATTTTTCAGTAGTAAATTTCATCCAAATCGTTAGAGCTGTTTTCGAGAAAAAATAAGCTTGTTTATGATCTATCGGTTGCCTTGATTATACTGTCTGTAAAAATTCTCGTGTATATTATATGGACCAAGTGATAAATAGTACATTATTAATTAATGTCCGGACAGTTTGAAAAATACCTAATATGCGAGAGCAATGTGACAAAAACTATTCAAAATATTAAATTGACCGGGCTTCATGAATAATGTCTTTTACCTATTGGACAGAATTAAAAATGGACATTTTTTTTAAATTATTTTAATGTTGACATACATTATTATTATAAAATCATTATGGTAGGTAAGTACGAATAGTACTTAGTAACAAATTAAAAATACAAAGCGAATATTAGTTTTTTCAGGATAATCAGTCATGATAAACAAAAAAGTAACTAAAAAGCAAGCTAAATTATTTTCTAAAAAATGTTTTCAGCCTTAAGATAAATCAAACTTATGAATTTATAACGTAAATTATTTTGATATAACATAATAAAATTCAATCTTGTCGAACGTTTTAAGAAAAAAAAATATTGGAAATATAATCACACCACGCACATCACAATTATAGAACAAATTACGAATATTAAAAGTATTTTAAGATTTGCATTTTGAATGTTTTCTTCGTTTATATTAGTATTTTTAAAAAAATGAGTAGATAAAATACTTTTTCCCTTTTTCTTCACACGCAAAAAATATCTTATTCAAACCATTGAATTTTTCTGTTTTTTCACAGTTTAGATAAGATGTGCATCGAAAATATAACAGTGAATCGTGTAACGTGTTTCCGTATTTTTATACATTTTTGATTTTTTGATGCAGTTTCAATGACTAATTTAGTAAGAAGATTTTCAAGTTATCTCACTATCATTGAAAAATCAATTTGTTCCAAAATAGTTCAGTTTAATTTAGTGAGCACTAGAGTCTTCGAACTTACGTTTTAGTTGATGAAAATTGACGTTTCCATATTTCTAGATAGGTATCAAAAACAAACGAATATAGCAATCAGCGTAAAAATGTCACTTCACATACGCGTAGGGTAAATACGATCCTGGCAACACACACATTCGGGCGTACGGTATTCTCACAGTTCGAAGGCGACCATAACTCAACAACAACGGCCATACATAACGTCTTATGTATCGCTACCAACACCGGCGCGGCGGCGCCTGCATGCTCTACCTGGTAGATCGTGAATAATTATTAGGCTAGCTACGACATAAAGTATTTGCTCACGCGTATGTTCGCGGACATGTGAACATCGCTTTAATTATCCAAAGAAATTAATATCAAAACGATAAAGATCACTTTCGCTGCAGTGTCTCTTTATAATATAAATATAAAATTATCAAATATCTAAGAAATATATATATAAAGTTGTAGCTTTTCGGTTTCATTAAAAACTAAAAAGTTAAAAATAAAAAACTTTTTTTTAATTAAACGTCCTTCAAAAAAGGGTCATTAAAAAGCGTAAAATAACAAAGTTTTGAGGTCTGCGCCTATTTAAATACTATCGCGTTTTATGTTCATCGGTGCCGACTTCAAAACTTTGTTATTTTACGCTTTTCAGTAACTCTTTTTTGAAGGAGGTTCAATTTAAAAAAAAAAAGTTTTTTATCAATAATTTCATTACTCACACATACTACATTCACTACATTCACCGCGATAGTGGAAGTTTCGAGTTTAAGTCCGACAGTGACACTGTTGGACAGTAAATTTTTCTTATATAACATTGTAACTGTAACAATGAATATAATATAACAATAGCAAATACTGTGCTATAAATTAATAATAATATTATTAAACCTTACATTCGTAATTGGCATTTGGTTTGAAATAATAATTTATATTGTTGACGTTTCTCTAATGTGATTTAAAGATAATTATAATATGTTTAAAATAATATTGCGCAAAATAACAAAAGTAGAAAATGGAATATAACTATACCTACTGATGCGAGTAGCGTCAATTATGATAATATAATGTTGAAAAAAAGGAGGTTAAATGCGTTTTTATTACTACACGAATTGATAAAATGTACGATCATCGAGTCGAATAGAAAAGATACTCGGAAAATATCAAATCGAGATTCTTTGGAACAAATGGGTCCCAGCTACGCCGCAATCCACAGCAGAATGTCAAATTATATGTTATATTCTAGAACAGAGATTCCCAAACTTTTTGTCTCGTAGACCACTTGCCATGTTTTTCGGTTTTGAGTAGACCCCTGCTTATCTGAAATTGATTTTTTGCAAATTCGTTAATTTCAAATGTATTTTTGACAACCGATATAGTACTACTCACTTTGAACGATTTAAATTTATAATGGTAGTGAAATGTAGTTGTAAATGTTTAGTTTTATACATTTATTAATTAGGTTCAAATTAAACGAATCAAATTAAAATTTACTTTCTGTTACATAAAATTACTAAGCAAAAAATAACTGCTTTTAGTGTGAGGGATGAATTTTCAACATTTGGCATCAATTTAGTTAGATTTAATCTTAAATCTCTTCGGTTAACGATGTCCAGTTTGTTTCCTTTTTTGTTTGAAGATTCACTATCGTTGACCCCCATATTCATTTCATGGACCCCCAATTTTTTTTCCCGCTGTCATGGACCCCTTGCAAGTTGTCGTCGACCCCTGGGGGTCGATATAGATCACTTTGGGAATCACTGTTCTAGAAGGTAATTTAATTCTCTACAATTTCATCTCAATGAATTTCATTCTTAGATGAATAGTTTAGATGGCATGAAGGAATGTTTGATAAAAAATGTGAGGTAAAAATCTTTCTTTTCTGGAGCCTGTAGCTCAAAAACGGTTGAAAATTTGAAAAAAGTTTATAGAACAAAATCTATATAAAATTTTATGAGCTTTCATTTGGCATAAGAAATTTTTTTCCTATGACGTATTGTGTTCGAGACATAAGCTTAAAACCCAAAAATGGTACCTTCTTTGTACCTCCTTCTTCCGGTTCACCTCCTAAATGTCAGGATTTTTGGTACGTTTCCTCCCTAAGCACACTGAATAAGTTTCGATTAGGTCCCTGTTCACGCACCCTACAATTTCTTTATTGACAGGACTAAATGATAATTTTTCATCAAAATATCAAGTTACCATCAGTATGCATTGCTGTAAGTTTTTATAACAAAATAATAAAGTATTCTACATATTTTCAATAATCCAATGCATATACATTATATATATGGATGTTCACAACATATTGAAACAAATATGTTAATAGTAGAGCTTCGATTCTCTTTTTTATAATTATTTTATAATTAAAAATATATTTCCTTTTTATTGTTGTTATGGCGGAATTCATTTTAATTATAATATAAATTTTCAAAATAAATTCCGCCAGTAAAAAAGTCATACTTTCCTTGCCTCACAAAAATGTTAAAATTCGCAATCTCTCAGTTATTGAAACACATTAATTTCGTTCCAAGCAGCCAGCAAACGGTAACGAACCGTCACTCGCATACGCAGTAGATGAAACGAAGCTTTTAGTGGCGATTTTAGCTACTGCGCATGCGGGTGACGGTTTCGAAACCGTTTGCTGGCTGCCTATTATTTAAATATCCACACACCGTAAATATAGTACAGATGTTTTCAAAACTGTCAAAATAACTGGAACGTCTCTCAGTTTGGGTCAAAACTTACAATAAAAATGTAGACTAGGTCTAATTAAGCTAGAGCTTTAAAATTTTGTACACGTGTATAAGTCAATGCATACGTTCAGTTAGTGGACATCCCAATATGGTGCATTATAACATGTCAATTTCCCATTGTAGCACATATTATAGTTTAGATCATTAGCGCAGAAAGAACACTAAGAGTACGCACTATATTTTATAAATTTACATAATATATTCAAAAAATAAGTGTTGCAAAAATATATTTTACAATAATTAGTATGTAGTTAGCACGTTTAAGATATTTACATCTTGTATCATTACTTCTCAATAAATAAAACTTCACACGAAGTAAAATAATTATTTGTTAGATAAGCGAGTAAATACTAGCGAATACGTGAAATTTTTCCTTTCATATCTCTTCCTGATATTGCAACATTAAATTCATTGTTTAGAATATTGCAGGAAATATAAACTGTAGAGTTAGAGTCGAGAATGCAACTGACCAGTGAACCGACCACAAGCTTTGCAAGTTATGTAGGTTATATCGAAATACTAATGCGGATAAAATACCAGAACCGTAAGATCGGTGCCCATTGTAGTCCCAGAGAAGATTTCAAAATACCTATACTAGACTTCACTCCAACCTTTAAAGAAATCTTTGGAGAATTTGGAATGTTTCTGAAATACAAATTGTATTTTCAGGAGGCAGAATAAAAATTACCGCACAAATGACGATTGTGAACAATCATAAATAAAATTAATGCATCTGTAGTCTAAAAAGAATTAAAATTAAAAAAATAGCTCAATACTGCGAGTTCGTTTGTAAATTTTAACTTCTAAATTAATTTAGGAACCATAATGATAAATTAAATAAATCTTAATATATACCTATATAAGCAAAATACCTGCATTCGCTGACTGACGAACAGACTCATTTATCTCGAAATCTCTGGAACTATTAAGCCAACACATTTGAAATTTGGACAGTTGGTTTCTTTTGTGATGTAAGCAGCCGGTAAGATGGGATTTTTCAAAAAACAACCCCTATTGAAAATAAGCAAATCCGTATTCGAACATTGGGATGAAATAAGTATGATAAAACAACAAAATGTAATAATTTCAGCTAGATATAGGTAGGTGTCTAACATGTTAGATCCAATTTATTCTATTGAGATAACCTTCAAAAAACCAAATGTGTATAAGATAATCAAAGATTTTTTAAAATATAACTCTTAAGAGTTCAAAAGGTTGTGTAAAGTTTTTCGAGAAAATATCCATATGCCACAAATCGTTAAAGTGTGGGTTATTGAATTCAACATACTAACATTCCATTAAAATTATCCGCATTCGAGCGTTTTTTTTTTTAAATTCAACCCCTAACGGAGCTGTAGGCTTTTTTACGAACTGTTCATTTCGTTAAAGTGAGAGGTATTAATTTCGACAAATCAACTCTTCTTCAAAAATAAGCAGAGATATTTGAGCTTTTTTTTTTAAATTTCAATCATGACTGCGGGATTTTTTTTACTAATCAACGTCGAGGTCAAACCGCTGAAGCTAGACACTTGAAACTGGGACATTAAGTTACTTTTATGATATATGCATCACTAACTCGATAATTTGTCGTAGTTATGTCCATTGTTGAATAAGAATTTCCTGTAATTTTTTCAATACTAACTAGAGACTTTTCGAAATTCAACCTCCAAAGTGGGCAAAGAAGGGTGTGGAGTTTTTGACAAAATGTTCATATCTCACAATTCGCTAAAATGAGATGTATTAAAGCCAACACACCAATCCTTCATTAAATATGAGCAAATACTTGATCAATCGTTCAATTTAGTCAATATTTGAGAGAGTGAAAAGCGGATTATAAAAATATTCTTCTTCCGAAACTTTTAAAGATAGAAACTTGAAATTTTAGTTTGAATATAATCAAAGATATCGAATTTTACAAATTAACTAAATTCGTATCACAAAGGGTGAAAACGGGGGTGAAAATCCTCATAAAGGTTACGCTGCAGTATCCTTAAAATTTCTTAAGCTGCAAACGTGAAACTCGGGAAAAAGTACTCTTCTTAGAAAATAAATGGTCTTTGGAGCAAACTATCTGGGTGGGTTTTATATAAATAATTATATTTAAATACGAACAAAAATGTATGAAGTTGATTTAAAATACATAAAAAACATTAAAAAAATTTAACTTTCTTCAAAAACAAGGCCGTTAAAATACGTAAAATAATAAATTTAGAGGGCGACGCCAATTAAATTGCAATACCTTTCAATACATTGGCGCCGATCTCAAACTTTTATTATTTTACACTTTTTTTAAGGAGGTTCAATTTTTTAAAGTTTTCTACTTTTCAGGGGCTTTGCAGTACGCAGTTTACGCGTTATTAACCGCCTTTTAATATACTTGTATAATGTCGAACGCAACTATAGACGAACCATCAAATCTCAGTACTAATGTACAACTGTCTATAATAAGTCCGGAAATCAAGAAAATTTGGAACAACTCCGGTAGTGAAGCCTACAAAATTTGGATACTAAACTCCATTCACAAGAAAACAACTGGTAGGAAAAAATCATTGCAAATTTATAATCCAAATGTCAAGAACAAATTTTGTTTTAGTTATAAATATGAAAAAAAGCCACTGTAGAATTTATTCAAGTTCTTGCTATCATATTTGTTTCCACCATGTTTCAGCAAAGAATCTGTTCAACTGAAGTGTTGTTTTGAAAAGTTTTTTAATGAATGGAATGTTTTATGATTTATGGTCATTGTTAACGGAGACTACACTGTGTACAACCCATCATGTGTTTTGATCCTGTATTGTTAGGAAGCAAAATGAAAAGTAAAATTTTTATACATTTATTTGTAAATGGGTGCCAATAGGAGCGAATATCTTTAAGAAATCCTCGATCCACTACTGTTCCAAGATGATACAGCTGAAGTATAGTTAGGAAATGCAATACATATATTTGGCGAGTTTCCCAAGTAGCTACGCTATTATTGTGTGCTTGCAATGGTTGGATTATCTGACTCTCTGCAATATTATACTGGTAGTTCTTTTACACAGGGCTCATAACTGTGTACTCTATATAATCATATTGCTACAGTTCGTGGCTTAAAAAAAGTTCCATCTGTTTTCGCGTATTAAATCTGCTACTTCTTGAAAACCAGCTGCGCATTATCACAGATTATCCGTATTTATTGGCATTAGCTATTACTACATATTTCTGTCGTTCGTACATAGATAAAAATATTAATGGCATTTTTCAATTTTTCAAAAGCGAAACAAACGTCTTTTGTCTACTCGACGTTATATTTTGGATGTTGCTTTTAATTTTGAACATATTTGTAATTTCAAGTGGATACATTTCAAGCATCGTATTTAACAGTTGTGTAAGATACTATACGTAAATGCAATTATATTACGAGCTGTGACATTATGTTACACAAGCGTCAGCGAGCTTAATAGACACATGAATTTTAAAAGCATTACGTACAAGATATATAGGTACTGTATATTTAGCACGTACCTTAATAGATAGCTAATTTTTATATCATTATAAGTATATTATTTTGTTATAGTTTTGAGAGTTCACGTTCGACAATAATGGTATTTATGTGTAGATCTCTCTGTAGCTCAGGTGGATTTAAATGGTAATTGGCCGAGATTGGCTATTGAACAGGTAAAATCGTATTTTTTGTTTTACTTTACGGACTATTAAAAAAATGTCATTTTACAACCTCTATACAGGCAAGAAAAGGAACTATTTTATAATGGCTCGTGCAAAAATACTGTTTTACCACACGTACGTTTAAAATGCAATTTTGAAGGCATGTTTTTCAGTTGTTAAAACACAAGTTGACCTTGGGTATTAGAGTACTGGGTATCCCACTCGTGGGGTAAAGATACTTTGCCGCACAGTTGTTCTTTTTTTATTTTGGCGCACAGGCCATAATGCGCAAATAAATCTCCAGTAGACCATACGTTTAGTATGTAATATTATGTTACGGTATTTTCGAAAAATTCGGTTGGTGTTAATAGTTATTACCGGAAGGTATTAATAATTATCCAAACATTTGATGAAAATGATTTATAGATCTGTAATTATTAGTATATTTTTTGAGATTTAATAATATTTTCCAATAAAGTTTGGTTCATATAATAAAAATCAGTTTGTGGTTTGGATTAATAATAATTAACATTTCAATGAATAAATAATAAAGCAACATAAAATTTTATTTATATAAAAGACTACTGGTCAGGGAGCTTGGTACATAATCAATTGAAGTAATTTAAAGCATTTTTTCTTCTATGATATATAGGCGGAATCTGGACCCATTTTAAGATAGGGGTGATAAAAAATTTCGAAGGGGGTAAAAAAAGGGTTAAAATTAAAAAAAATTCTGCCGCTTCGTTTATAGCTTCTGTTAGAGCCAAATGACCGGGAAATACCAGCGGCAGAAATTTTTGACCAATTGCACATAGCGACGTAAAGCAGTAGTGATCTGATCTGTCAGATGGCACAGTTAGGGTTTAAGGAGGCTCTGATGTAAGTGTCATGACAACGAAGGGTTGCTAGGTATCGAACAAATCGAAGGGTTGCAGAATACAGTTTGAAATGTACGTTCTTATGTTTCAGAATGACAATAAAGTATAAAATAAGTAAATGCCTTTCTAGGCGGCGAAATTTTTTTCTATACATTCAACACATTTATTTTTCCAATCTACAATGAAGAATATCTGATACTGATTATATATATAATATGTTTTTTGAACAATTAATATTCAGTAAAATATATGTACTTAAGTATTCTATTGTTTTTCTAATTAACATTTAACCGCGGTTATAACATAATTTTTAAAAAATTATATCAGTCAGTCATAAAATTTTACAATGCTTTTCTCCAAACTAGAATAATCCAGCATCAGCTAGTTAATAATCCAACAGTAATTTTAATAAGTAAACATTGCAGTAAGTCTAAAATTTTGAAACCATCAGTGAATAATGTTTATATTTCAGTTTTATTACAATTTTTAAAAACTCCGTAAAAACAAATATATAACAGTAGGTCGTAACTTCGTACGTAAATATCGTATTGAAATTCTAAAATTATGCGTAATGGTTAATATCTAATCTAACTAGCCTTCGAGTTATGCAAGTAAAATTTCGTAAAATCGAGTGACACTAAACATTAAACTAACTATTCCTTACTTTGTATGCAACGAGTCGCATAAGTTTAAACGGAGATAGCATTTATGGACATACGACATTTCCTCTCACTAATCAAGCTGATTTTACTAATAAAGTGTTTCACAATGCAACTACGGAATAAATGAAATTAATTAGTAACAGGAATGTCTCACAGAATTAAATAAGAAATAAACACTCTGTCTTCAAATGTTTTCTATTTCGAATAATATTGATTATTTATCAAATAAAAATCCGTCAGTGTTCTTACAATGTGCAGAGAGCAATATTGAACAATTTATTTTATACACAATTCAATTTTATATCATGTTTTGTTCACGTGATCGTTGATTTTTCCCGCACACATCCATTTGTCATTAATGTAATTTTTACCAATTGATAAAAGCAATGTCTGTTATAGTTCTACCTTATTAGTTAACATGACTACCTATATCTATACAAATAACTGTTTTATAGTCTATAAGATATCTACGATCTAAAGAAGAAAATCTAACTATTCAAGCGACTTTTATATAGGATGTAGCCATTCATTTTTGTACAATAACTGTGCAGTCAAGATGAAGTAAAAATTAATGACACACTGCCTATGTCTAAGAGAATCCAAGGCAGATCATTAGCGCTTCAAATGACTTCTTTGTCAAAAGAAAATACAACTTACAGTATAAAAAGAATATACTATATAATGATGAAAACACCCTAAAAACATTTAATATAATGATAATGACTTGCAATAACGACTTTAAATACGGTGTTCGTGATTTATTGCTTGCTCGGTTACGTAAAATATGAACTGAAGAATGACTGCGAAACATAGTGATAAAGAAACCAGCTTTAGCCATATAAAGAGCCACCGTAACAGTTGTCCGACATAACTAAGGAAAAACTTTAGTCTAGACAATCGACAGAAAAATATAGTTTTTCGACTGAAAAGGTCTCCATTGGAACCCAGCATACCCTGAAATACTTAGTGCGATGGACTTTTAAAAATACGTTATAATTCTAAGTCAACATTTTCACACAAAAAACTGATTTTCACTCAAATTTACTAAATGATGCCATTGAAAATATTAATCAATACCAAAATTAAAGTGTCTGCCTGTTATATCGATATTTAAATTTTCTTTCACACTTATTGAACTATTTGTATGATATTGAAGACATCTGAGATGTTTTTAGGATTTTTGTCTATCTGTTTATTCGTTTCTAATTAACAGAAATTCTGATAGATCTTTTTCTTCAAATAAAACTTGATAGCAAGGGGAATTTTTTTATTGTTTTCTGCGTTTTGTTTCATCGCGATACAACGTCAGAGAACTGCGCAATAACAATGCGCGGAAACCATTTCAACGATATCCATTTCTTATGTACCAAATCAAGATGATTGCGTCATTAGTATTCACTAGATCAATGACCATGCCTTTTATGTATATATTAACTAAAGGGTTATTTTGTTCAAAAAATGCTAAGTATTACGGCTGATTGTGTACAAGGTAGAAGATATATGTATTTTAGTTGTTCGTATATTTCGTTTACTTGGTTTTTTCTTTCTTTATTAAGTTTCGCAATTTTTACGTTAGCGAATTTAAACTAGTTAAATAATATTTATAAACTTTCAGAGTCACTTTATTTCCACATAAAGAATCACCTTAAAACGTATTTTCATATATCTATTATATTTCTATTTTAAGCAGTAAAAATTCGAAAATAAATGCCACTTAATCTACTGACGAGTAAAGTGATACAGGAAATACAAGAAATTATAATGAAGTTTCTTAATTTAACTTTTTAACTGAAAGTCATTATTAAGTCATAATGAATAACCGAGTATGCTTAAATAAATTAAAATTAATAAAGATTTTTTTTTTTAAATAAAATAATTAAATCAGTTCAATAATAAAGAAATTTTAATAATATTTCTAAACTTATAAACCTCAAAAACTTCACAAACAAACTTGTGAAAAGTTTAAATAAGCAGTTTAAATCTGTTTTAGTCCCATGTTTCTGACAATGGAGAATATACAAAGCGTCAACGAAAATAAATACAACTTTCAATTTTCGTTGAAGAAGTTGCCAACAAATTCTTTTTCTACAAACGGAGATCCAAATATAAAAACACAAGCAATGAATCTATTAAATTATTTAATTTATAATAAAAATATTTAAAGAAAATTTTGGAACAGAAAGCACTAGGGTAAAATGACCAACGATTGAACAAAATCTATGCAATTCATAGTTTAAACAAAATTATATCTCTATTTCAGTAACTACACTACCTTGGAAGGGTGGGGTAAAAAACATCTAGAGGTAGACCCATAAACTAAATTTGAATAAATTTCAAATCGGTCGAGCCATTTTCGAGTTTGTGCGAGTCTAACGCACGGTAATTGATTTCTGTATTATATATAGATGTAATGATAGTAATTTTTGACAAAACACCGCCATATTTCAGCCATATTTAGTATGAAATATTTACAAATTATATATACAAATCTTCCTCGTTTATCGCTTTTTATATTAGTGAAAGAAACAAAATCAGCGAGTTATTTTATACTATGTAATGATAATGATGAAGTCAGATATTGTGATTTTGACAGTTCTGAAAAAAAAATAAAAAACTGAGCCTATTAAATTTTCTGTTCTAAAAACTGTCAGTTAACGGTTGTTAATGACAACTAATCGTTAAAAAGTTTGCCGGGATACAACTTTTGGACAATTTTATGTCAACTGCGAAGTTGAAGTAGTTTTAGAACAAAGTTAACAATCGGTACTTTTAAAGGTTAAAAAATGATTGCTAAATGTGAAAACGGGTTCATGTTGACGAAATGTATTCGATCTTGTTAAAATTTGAATTCCAAACCTTAAAAAAAGTAAAAGTAAAAACTACTTTCGAACATGAATATAAAAAATATGATACAATTGAGACCCGAAGGCCCGCTCACCGATTTCTTGGACTAACATAAACTTAAATTGATAATATTTAGACCCTAAGGCCTGCACTTCTGATGAGTAAAGTTAATAAAAAGAGAAACCAGCCGTGAGTTGGGTCAATTATTGGGCCTCTACAAGTACGGGCCTTGAAGTCTACCGGACCAATGTGCCAGTGTGATCTATATTGGATATTAAAGATATTTAACAAATTTGATTTGAGAAATATTTTCAAAAAGTATTATTTTTGCAGTTTCTTTGTTTGAACAAAAACGGCTGAACCGATTTTGATAAAATTTCTTTCGGATCATACTGACGTCAGTAAACTTCGGTTGACGTTCAAACAAAGTCGATACCATTTTTTATTCTCGAAATTTAGTCTTAGAAATAAATGACCACGTACGTACATACGTACGTAAATACACATGGCTCTTTTGAAAAATAGTTTAAAAACAGTGTAGTTATAACCTTGAAACAAAAAAAATTGTTAAAATTATTTATTTTGATTTTCGGACCAATTACAATAACTTCCTAATGTATTGGAAAGTTAATAACTGTAAACAAAAACTACCGGAGACCTCTGTCAAAACATCTATTTTTGAAAATAATATAAAGATACAAGCAAAAAGTTCAACACGGGTACGTTAGGTTATTGTATAATTGCTTTTCGGTCCCATAATATTTCACGTATTATAAAAATGTATCAAAGAATGTTTACTAGCTAATTATTTTCTTTTTGACAGATAAATTACTTATGAATAATTAGGGAGTAGCTATTTTATATATTCAAAACACTTACGAAATCACTAGACTAAGAAAAAAAACAGAAAATTTCTAGTAAAAATTAATACAAAAATAAACCGTTATGAAAAGTATATCGTCAGTATAGAAAAACAACGTTATAGCATATAGGTATCTTTATTGCACATGCGCGGATTTTTTTCAAAAAGCGGATTCTTTCTATTTACATGTCATACACCTTACTAAAATTTGATTTCGATCCTCTAAGCCATTTCACCTGTATCGTGATCACAAAGTGACTAACAAACTAATAAACAGATGACCAGACAAACAGATAACAAAAATATGTTTACATATCAAAAAAATATTGTAATATTTTGAAAAGTGAATTTTTACCTACATTATTAATATTATCATAGCCCAAAAAATTAAAATGATAAAAATATGGACCGACGATACAATTTTTAAGTTTTTATGCATATTTGCATTTCTAGATTTTTCAGAAGAGCATTTTATCACTATTTTATGATAGAAACTGGTATATTAACGTCAAAATGTCGCAAATTTGCTTAAAATATAAATAGACATTTAATTCTGAATTATATCCACTTAAAATCACTCTTATAAAAAAAAAATTATTGGGAAGTTTTCGTTAAACATTTTTTCTGTTTCCTTATAAAAATAAAAATTGCTTTTCGTACCTGTACAGCGGTAGTAAATTGATATATGACCCACCACTGCTTTGGATTAATTGAAATACATGCAATCATAGCAACCCCACAGTAATTTTTGCATGTTGCATTTTCCATCTAAAAAAACTGAACTTTCACGATGGAAAAGACGGGATAGTTACAAATAATTCCATTATGTAGGACCTGATTATGTAAATTACTAGATTCTTACAAAATTACGGGTTAAAATTTAATCGGATTAGTGGATGTGGGTCAGAATTTGATTACAAGATTTGGCCAAATAAAAACTAGCTACTATAAAAAAAATAAAATTTAAACACGTCTTTCCAAACTGCCGGTAGAAAAAATATAATATAAATATATATATATAATCTATACATAAATAAATAATCTATATTTATATATATATTTTCTCAACAGAGTATATAGAAAATAAAAACAAGAGCAGCCAAATATAAGCAGGCTAATTAGTGAGATCTGAACCGATGCGTCAAAGAAGGATGGCTCTACATAGCTAACTGTTAGTCTGATATCCTGGTCGCTTACACAATACACTGAGTACAGTGGTGGTAGTAGAAACTGTGAATCCATTATGCTGTAGAATATAAACTTGCCTTCCTCGAGTCGGTGCAATACCACCCCTATAAACCCGAGTGCTATTCATAACCTTAAAAGAACTTTTACTCACATAATATTATATGCATTATTTATACTATATCGTTTATAAGGTTATTTTTAATTACAGAACTGGAACATTCATGACGTTATTTTTTATCAGTAACGTTCGGTGGCAGAAAAGGTATTAATTTTGAATTTAAATCGACATTATAAAACCAATTTCTTCGATTGAAATTGAGTTAAACAGAAAATAGTATTTAAATAGATTGAACTAGGGAAATTTTGTAATAAAAAACAGTATATATGTACCTATTATTCTCAAGTGATGTGTAAATATTCAGATTCTAATACGATGATTTCGATATTTAGTCCGAAATTATAAATGAAATTTCTAACATATGCATAAAACTTTCAAACTTTTATAAATTACATTGACTAAACGTCAAGTGATGGGAGAAATTATTATCATATTAAAGGCAAGCAGTTGTGATGAAACACGACGGTGTGTTGCGGTAGGAAAGAAAAAGACGAACAGTGTGTCGTCCGATCTGAGAGCATTTATTAGTGTTTGGGTGATGTCATGTCGCATACGGCAACATAAACTTTAGCAACCGAAGCAGGTCGTTTCGACGCCAACGGTTCGACGCCAACGGTTCGACGCCAACGTTTCGACGCGTGGTCAGTTCGACGCCGTACGTTTCGACGCGGGGTCGTTCGACGCCATATTCTTTTTTCGTGCTTTTTTTAATTTTTAGAATAACTTTGCATCATCATTCAAATAAATGCGATATGCCTGATATAATATAACATATATTTTATATCTATATATATAAAACAAAGTCGTGTTAGTTACACCATTTATAACTCAAGAACGGCTTAACTGATTTTAAAAAACTTTTTTTTGTTCGATTCGTCTCCAGGCAGAATAACACCTACGGTCGTTCGATTTTTGAATTTTACTGCCAGTATGGACATGACAACAAATTGTTGTGAAACGTTCCACGTAAAGTTCAACGGGAAATTTTAATAATAAAGTACAACGACAGGCTTTTCTTATCAACGAAGTAATTCCTGTTGAATTCTTTGTTATAGCTTTTTGGGTTTCACATTAACATTTATTATATATAATATCTATTATATCAGTCATATTACTTATTTATTTGAATCACGCTTCATATATATAACATATAAAATATATATTATATTATATCAGGCATATCGCATTTATTTGAATGATGATGCAAAGTTATTCTAAAAATAAAAAAAATACGAAAAAAAGTATGGCGTCAAACTGACCCCGCGTCGAAACGACCTCGCGTCGAACTGACCACGCGTCGAAACGTTGGCGTCGAACCGTTGGCGTCGAAACGTTGGCGTCGAACTGACCTGTACCGTTTAGCAACGGAGGTGACTTACTGACTCACGCTCGGGGTCGGACCAAAATTTTTTGACGTTTCATATCCTCTTTAACAATATAAAAGTGCTTTTAGGTATGCGGTGTTATTATATAAAATATTTTTCAAAATATATCAATTAAATTGCAGCACAATTGATATGTCAAATATTTAAACTATAATTTCAACAAATAATGATTACTAACGTCTTAACTGTATTACACAAGTTTAATAACATTAACAGCCAGTAGTTTTGTTATAATTTAAATCATAATATATGGTAATATTATGCCGGAATATATTTTCCACTATCAAACACTGGTAAATATAATGATATCCCAAATACATATTTATGTTTTAACAATTCAATTTTCATTGGTCTCCATCACACGCGCGTTATGCGAATTATTTACGCACAATGTGACGCAAATGTGGTGCAAAATGACATTTCATAATACTGGTGCATTTTGAACAACAAGAGGGTTCAGATGGTGGAACGGATGGTGGAAGTACGGAACGGTGAATACAAAACGATGGCATATCTGTTAAAAAAAATAAATAAAATAAAGAATAAATAAATGTGTATTTGAAAAATATTAAAAAATATAAGACTGTGAGTCCCAAGAGATGTGTAAACATTAAGATCCGGGACGATGACAGCTGTATCGTATATTAATTTTCGGCCTATACCACGGACCCTAATATTATCATGTTAAAATAAGAATGCTTTTCGTGAAGACCAGTTTTGCAACGTAAGTCGACGAAAAAACGCCATCTATAAATTTGGGCGAAGCCGGCTCGGGCCGCTATTTATTATAATAGTGAAATGTCAATATTGTTGAAGCTGGAATGGTCCCGACTCCCAAATGGTCGGAATTTTTGATTCTCATCAATTAAATGCCAAACCATATTATGCAGGATATTGGATCTGTAATTCTTTATGCAAACGACAGCACAAGATGTGTAAAAGATACAACAGTATAAATGTAAATGCAAATGAATCTAAGAGTGCCTATCCTATTGTCAGTTAAAAAAAATATTCTGATATTAATTATAAGTCCTGCACACTAGGAAATATTCGTTCAACTAGAATTATCAAAATACACCTGTAAAGTAGTATCGTTTTAATAAGAAAGTGGCAAGTGATAGAGAGAGAAATAGAGAGATTGTGTGTTGAGCGTCTACAATCTCCCTCTCTCTCTATTTCTGTCTTGCTAATCTCTTTATAAGACGATACTACTTTAGATACATGGTATTATTTATTAATATGTAATAATTGTACCCTGTATCTAGAGTAGTTTATATATCTAAGTAGTTTTATATAAATAATATTTTGATAATTTTAAAAATATCTAGTTTTGAAGAATGTTGCTATATTATGACGTTAATATCCAATAAACTACAGGAAGTAATTCTATTTCTTGGAACATGGACAAGAGTAAGGAAGTTGCATAGTTGCCAATATACCAATATATCAGTGTGGTGGATCTTCCTCAGCTGTTTATCGTCAATAATCTACAATTCGTTGGTGGGTCCTCCGTTTATGCAAGCAGTATTTTGTGTATGATTTTGGATTCAAACCTAACATTCAAGTAAAATCTTCATCAATAAATTTAATTATAAGTCAATTTTGTCTAAAATTCATAAAAATAAACAATTCATGAATTCGTTTGTCATGAATTAAACAAGTCGACGCCATAAACCTTAATCTTTATATCCTCACTCAACGGTAGTATTTCCGCTGTTCCGACCAACACAACGGTCAACGTCCCAACACAGCTCTATTATATAATCCATTCCAGCTAGTTGAAACACGCATCACCCAGTTCTTAGCTATGAAGAGATAGATATACAGCATATGTTCAATGTAAGACAGAAACAAATTGATGTAAATTTTAATTACGCGACAGTATAATACCATATTAACAGTGATAAATGGTACAACGATGCACTCTTACTCAAATAAAGTAAAATTTGTGTTTAAAGATACGAAATTAATGCTAAATATCTAATCTTTATTTAATATTTAGTTCTTTTTTTACATTATAAGACGCGAAATAAATATAATATAAAATTTGATGTTAGGTGGAACTAAATGTTGACTGACCTAAGACTCACATTTACCTTTTTTTAATAGTAGATACCTATTTTTCTCGTGAAATATTGATTTTATATTGTTTTCCGAGAATTTAATTGTATCATAACGAATATAAATTTGCAACATAACTTAAAATTATTCCCATTAAATATTTCATTTACTTCGTGTATTTTTCAAGCTTAAATACATGGACTTAATCCAAGCATTTTTCCTATCTCGTTTAAGCGACGTCTCGTAAATTTTAATTATAATTTGGCCGTAATTTTGAAATCTACCTCTATTGTTTTTATTAAATATTTACTACAAAACCGATTTTAAAAGAAATTAAATATATAAAATTACATTCGAATCGATTTTTTAAAAATAATTGCATTAAAATTTAATTCTTTATATTTGTTTTTGATCTATAATTAATAATTATGTATTTATTTCTTCAATTTACAGAGTCCTGATGATATTTACATTGTTAACGAAACGTAGGAAATAAAAGTAAAAATATTGCATGTTTTATTCACTTTCCAATAATTTACGAATTTTTTTAAATAATTTATGTTTTTTTTCAAATTAATGAATGAACGAGAAACTGGTACCTACATATATAGGAATACGGAACTGTAGTAGTAGGCCGTGCTAGTTCAGTCTCATAATCGCAAAGTCGTGTGTTCGAACTCTGCTTTGAGCGTATGTATTTCTTAATTAATAGTTTTCTGATTTGTAAATTGACAAAATATAATGGATTTTTACAATCATATGAAATAGCAATTAGAAAGAAATGCAAAGTGTGGAGACCAAATGAATATTAGTTGAGAATAGCTCAAAGATTAATAATACGGATTCTGCCGGTCCATTTTTTTATCCCTTTCCTCTTATTTATAAAAGAAATCGATGGAGTATATACTATGAAGTCATTTTAATGACGATTTCAGCCATAATTTATAGTTAATTCTAAGTTTTTCCTGGCTACTTTCTCCTAAATCCTAATGTGGAAATTTCCAAAGGTTCTCTCACCTAGACTTTAACTACGATTGACTTAAAACTGTCGAAAAATATTCTAGATATATGTGTTACGGTCAATGTCCGGAATCTGGGCAATGTCGTCATTGACCGATCAATGTCGACAATGCCCAAGCTACATCGTGCAATGTCCGAAATCGTACAAGGTTCAAAAATAGATTTTTTATAAACATGAAACGCTGACATTTGATTGTATCTTTATCAGGATAAGTTAATTATCATTAACCTTTTATGGAATTTTTATCACTGATAGCAAATATTAATGAATATATTTTTCAGCTCTCTATTACAATTAGTGATGATTGAAAACACGTATAATTTATTTATTGTTGATATGATATGAGCAATAAACAATATAATATCCAATGCATTGAATTTCAGAACTCACATTTATTCCAGCAATAAAAATGAAAATCAAAACTACTTTTAATTTATTTTCACACATTTTATTTATTTTAATAAATGAAAATATGTTTATTGCTCTCTTAAGCTGATCTACTCATAATCTTCTTATTACTCAAATACGAAAATATTTATTACAAAATTCGGCTTTATAAGATGTTGGTAAGTTCTAGCGCTGTCATTCTTTTTAGAATTCTCGTAAGAGTCGGTCGATTTTCAGTGAGTTTCAATTGTGTTTCATTCAGGTGCTTACAAAATATTTTGTTCAAATTTGAGTTATTCAAGACACTATTTGAAGTTATTCAAACTATTGGTGATCATGCAAAGTATGTCATTAAACTTTTAAAAATTCCTTTTATAAAAACAAATAACATTATCTTTTTGTATTTTTTTATTCATTAAAATAAATAAATTGTGTGGAAATAAATTATACGTGGTTTAATATATGGTTTCAATCATCAATAATTGTAATAGAAAGCTGAAAAATATATTTTTCAATAGTTGATATCAATGGTAAAAATTCAATAAAAGGGTAATGATAACTTATCATGATAAAGATACAATCAAATGTCAGCGTTTCCTGTTTATAAAAAATCTATTTTTTAAACCTTGTCCGATTTCGGACATTGCCCGATATGGTTTGGGCATTGTCGACATTGATCGGTCAATGTCGACATTGCCCGGGCATTGTCGACATTTCCCCACTTTCGAACATTGACCGTAACATAGGTATTACATATACTATTTAACTGTTTTCAGATTTTCTTTGAAAAACAGTAATTATGTATAATAATAATTACTGTAAAAGTCGAAAGCGCTAATATATAATAAAGAATTTAATATATAATTTTGGAATAGTTTTTCTTCACGAATTTCTAATTTATAATTAATATGAATCCATATTTCTTTAACATATACAACACTTCTTTAATATTATATGATAAAAAAATAAAATTGATCTTTTGACACTTTCAAACCCTTTTACGCACTACTCTTACTATAGAGCTTGGTGAGGAGAGTAGAAGGGACTATAGAGGAAACCACCGTAGCTGCCGGCAAGATCGGTTTTTTTTAATTTTTATTTATTTTTGCATACTTAACTACTTACAGCGCCTGCACTAAATGATTAAAACTAAAAAGTAAAAAATAAAACAAAGAAAAAAAAAATTAAAACAAAAGTAGAAAATAATTTTTATCAGAATAATTTTTAACATTTGTAAAAACATCATCATTAAGCGCTCACAAAACTTCAACACTAATATTTTATGACTACTCAATTGTTTCGTTTTCACAAATTATTCTGAAAAAAATTTCCTTCTACATTAGTGCAAAAGAAGACTAATGTTAATAAAAAGTTTTTTTTATATTTAATTTATTTTTTGTATAAGACACATTCTATTATACAAAAGCTATGTAAAAAATTTCTCCTTTTTCCACTAAGACAAGTTTCGAATTGAGCACTTCAATTGAGCAATATTATTTATAATCGAAAAACATCGTTATTTTACCTAAATTTTAAAATCAGGCTACATTAGGATGAAATAGACCCCAAGACGAATCGAACATTAAACAGTTTTTTTAAGCTGGTTAAGTCGTTTGTGCTGTACGGCTGATACAAAAAAAAACGTGCCAGACTCACAGTTTCGTAGCCATACGTACCAGACAAGGCACAGTTGTAACTACTCAGATGTAAATTAGGATTTAACATCTAAAATTAAAAAAAAAATGCAATTTAATTCTCGACTCGATAAACTAGCTACGTTTTGTCACGCTCCTTTATATTTCAATACACTGAGTATTATTATTATATTAACACGGTGGAAAAAATTGATTTTAAAATAGTTATTCCAGTTTCTCGACACCTTAAAAAACATCCTTTGAAACAACATTCTCTTCGACACCATTTTCAAAGATCGCTGATTCTTTTCCAGATTTTCATTTGTAAATGTGTATGACAGGGTGGCCAACTTTATTGCGACTGTAATCGGTTTTTTTTCTCGAAGTCTTGCAACCTACTTTACAAATTTAAATTTCATTCTCCAATTCTTTTTTCTCACATCTAAAATCTTGTGAATAGAACCTGTGAACTTTTGCATCGTTTAATATAAATAATACAGTTTGAATAACTTTACGAGTTTTAGTTCGCCAGCAATCGATCAAAAATATAGCTGCCATTGACCCTGATATATAACGGCTGATTATCTGACATAAATTCGAAACTGAGATGAAAAGAAAATATTTATTATTAAAGGCGTGCTTTATTATTGGAATAAATCTGGCTAACGATTCTTCTGCAAGTGAAAATGTCTGTAAATAATATGTTCTGTAAATGATTCGACCCACTAAGTCAGTCAACATAATTATAGTCAGATGAATACAGAATTAATCCGCATTATGTTATTATTACGGTGACAAAGGTAAATCTCTGCTATTATTATTATAATACCACCGCGGGTACAATGTCTGCAACAAATTGAATGCAAAATTACATAATATAATAAAAATGTATCTAAGGTTTCCATGGAGACAACACAGAACATAAATAAAATACACTTTCTCTTTTTAGTACCTATACAACTAAATAAAAGCTTGTTTCTTAGTTTTTAATCTATTTTTCTGTATATGGAGGTTTTGTTGAAATGGGTTCGAATATAGAAACATATTTTTATGTTTCAAGGTCTCTACGACATTTTTCTACCATTTTTGAAAAGAAGTAGGTATCTGTGTGTAATGTATACCTATGCATTGTAACCTCAACTGAGGAGAAGCCGCGGCTAGCGTAGTTCAGGCGGCGCGAGGGGCGTGGGCGAAGCCTGTAAGAGATGAGAAAAATCTTGATGGGAAATGCCAGAAAGGCTGTAAGTATCCAACCACCGACCACTTACACGAAATTAAATTATTAATGGTAAAAATAAAATAAATTAAAATTAAATCAAGAACGACACAAAACAACAACGGATGTTGTCACGTGACTGTGAAAACGAAGTAGTGTGGGCCCACCGACCAAAGGTGAAAAGGGCGCCAGGACACAAGGGCCACACTATAAGAGTATCCAGGGAGTCCACCCCTGGATTATCGTGCCACGCTGACAACACAAAAAAACACGCCCAAAAACCGTTTCCCAAAACGTTTGAAAAATAACAATCAACAACAACGACGATCCACTTAACATGATGGATCGCCACCACTAACGACAACAAAATCTAACGTCCACCAACTTAGCCCAAAACAAATAACCAAGCTTAATTCACAACAAACAACCAATTAAGCAACTCAACAGCCGCACGTAACAATTATTCAACAAATAACTCAACAACACTGACTAAATTCAGTGTCAACTTAATCTTCAACCTCGACGCGTACAACAATCAGTCGACAAACTCAAATTAAATCAAAGTTGTCGCATCGACTTCAATACAATGAGGCGGAGTGTCGCGCCAACCTCAAAACCAAATTAACAACACGACTAAGGCCCATAATAATCTCCAAACATCAACAACATTAAATGATTGGCTGCATCGGCGCATAATATTTGCATTTGACATTTACTGACGCAGTAATTCATAAGGCGTAGCTGATACGTGGCGACGTAACTACGACAACTCACAATTTCTGAACTGAATGATTTCAGAAATTCCAGGAATGAATCCTGATCCACCAAAAACTATCTCAACGCTAATCCTAAACAGCTGAAAAGCAGAAACTAACATCCAAAGGTGGGAAGGAACCTAAAATTTGGAACCGCTCTGCGCGGAACCAAATTCTCTGTGTTAAAAAAAGGATTCACGGAGGAATGCCCTAAATCGCCAACGAAACTAGAAGTTATCAAACACTAAAACCTAGTCACAAAATGCCTACGAAGATTCGCCACAAAAATAATAGTCAAACGCAATATAAAATGCACATCAAAATCTGTCTCAAACAATACGATGTTCGCGTGCCAAAGGCACGCCGGCCAATGAGCTCGAGACCAGTTCAAACCAAACAGACACTCTCGCACGCCGACTACAGCTCAAGTCCGAACAATCTTACGTCGCTATGTGTAGGCATGCATCGTGTCGTACTATTTTAACTCATGGCTTTTTCGCCTCTCTCGCTCGCACTCATTGTAACACTTTTTGCAATTTTAAATTACTTTTAATAATTCAAATATTATTTCTAAAAATATTTACTCAAGACAAAATGGCCTAAGGTTGTAAAACGTTACAGCATATATTATGTAATATGTACGTATGTACTTACGTATATGATCATTGATCATATCTTATTAAAATGAAATCTCACAAACAAAAAATGGTGTCGACTTCTTTTTAACGCCAATCGAAGCGTATTTACTTGAAAATAATTCGAAAGAAATTTTATAAAAAAATAGATCTACTTGTTTTTTTTTTGCATAAACAAAAATACTGCAAAACCTAAATTTTACAAGAAATATCGCTAAGAAAAAGTGATATCGAGTTTTTTTGGATTCCCATCAATCTATATTCCCGTCAGTATGACTAAAAAGAAATTTTATCAAAACTGGTCTAGTTATTTCTGTTTAAACAGAAAATAGAAAAAGTGAATTTTAGGATTACTTGAAAAATATTTATCGGGTCTAATTTGTTCTGTTGGAAAATTATACTTTTATAGAGTTTAATATAACAGTAATAATATATTAATTTCATCCAGACATTTTATACCTATAAGTTAATCATAATAACCAAATACATGTTTAATACTCAGTACTCATCATACTGGGAAGTTGGATGTATGGATCTAAAATGTTGTACTTGTAAAATTCAAATATATGATTCACCTCCCGCCTTGGTTTTAAAATTTTAATTATTAATATATAGTGACTCGAATATTTTATTCAGCTACGTCATCCTGAGAGAAAATGACAAAAAACTACTGGAGACACGTTCTTCCACCACCAGCACCGTAACGTCCACCGCATGTAATATTTTTTATTAATTTGTTTATTTTCTTTTGTTGTTTAAGTATTACGTTTTGGCCACTCACATGACAAGCCTGACTGAGTGGTCATTGGCAATTATTTGCTTCCAATGTTTGTCTCCCTCCACTCAAACGAAGCATCAGCATCATAGGCCGGCTATACACTGGCCCAACCGGACCTAATTTTCCCTGTCGAATATTCGCTTCCTGAACACTTGCCAAAGATACTCCCGCTTAGTTTATATCATAATTATTAATACTTTTCAATAATAATTTTATCAAATTCTCAACCATACAAATTTTGATTACAATTAATTACAATGAAACAAATGTACGGAACGTGAATACTGAATGCAAAATACGTATTCTCAAAATATGCTTATAGAAATAAAATACTTTTTGTATTATTACGCTGGTTATTTCTCTTATTTAACTGATTTTATTAAAATATTATATTCTATAAATGTGTTGTCAGACTCATCAAACAAGGCGATTCCTTTGACTCAGGTTGGCACATGGTCGATATTTGTCGTTCTCTTCGACCAGTCTCAAATATTTGGCGGCTGTTGTCATTGGTGAAGAAATCCCATAATCGTTATTGGACGATACTGGCCCAGGCTTGACACGTGTGTAGTCTCTTACTATAGTCAAAATAGCAGAATATTGAACTAAAGATGACTAAAATTTTAAGTCGACTTGGACAAGTGGAAATATCTTTACAAACAAGTGAAAAAGAAAGGTTTGTGAAAACGGTTTTAAAATAAAACGTACTAAGTCATATTATATATCTTTATATATCTATATAAGTATCTTAGATTAAAATGCATTAATTAATTTATTTTCACGTCAAAAATTTCATACTAAAATGAATCGAACGCTGCCACTATTGTAAAAGTTCTGCTGTCTTATAATAATTCTAGACGGTACGGTTCGACTTCGTCCGAACTTGTAGATTGGCATCGTTTTTTCGTCGATTTACGTTGAAAAATTGGTCTCAACAAAAAGCGCTTTTATTTTAACACGATAACATATATTATATAACCTATGCTCATCCTGAAAGTCCATTTTAAATATTAGTAAAACAAAATTGAAATCGGATGAGTAATTTCGAAGATTACCTCCTACATCCAAACTTTACCTCTTTATAATATTAGTCTAGATTTCATCGTGGGGTACGGTAGGCTTGATTGAAATCTATCAAAAGTTATTAAAAATAAAAAAATAATTTCTAAACACAACATATGCCTGCAAATATCGAATACTCAATTATCACAATAAAAATAACTAATACAATAATTATTTCATGTGCACACGTCATGACAGTTTGCCGTCTCTGCCAATAAAACAGTTTTCTGTCTTTTATTCATTTATCTGTGTGCTATTCGTTGATAAAATGGTTCATAAATGACGGTAAACTTGATTAAAATCTATCACACATTACTATTCACTTTATCTACTAATTGGTGGGCCGGTTCGGCTTCGCCTGAGTTTGCAAAGTTAGTCTCCATGAAAAGCGCTTTTATTTTAACGCGATAATATATAGCCAGTGTCCTATCTGAAGGTTCATTTTAAATACTGGTGAAATCAGTTTTCAAATAGGTGCAGTAGTTCCGGAGATTACCCTCCACATACACACAAACTCACAAAATTTGCACTCTTTTTTATAATATATAAATTTAACATGTTTTCGAAGTGCACTGACTATGTAAAAACGTTACTAGTTTGTAGAGCATAAGGCGACAAAAATAATTAATTAATCAATCCGTTGTAGTGATACATGCAACAATAGAGCTAGATATCAATATCGCATATATCTAATTAATAAATGTAATATTATTGTTGTTATTTATACTAACTAGATGCATATTATTATGTGTTTGTTATTAATGACACAAATGCGCATGTATTTCAACCGGGGCACTCTATAGATATAATATGACACAAACAGATAACGTTAATTATTGTTAAAAACTGCATCCAAATATCACATATTATGTTGTAAAATTATCTGTAATTATTATCTTATATTTACATTTAGTAGATGACATATTAACATATAAATTATTGAATAAACACATTTCATTTTATAATTTTTAATTGCCAACTTAATTTATGATGTCGGTGTGACAAATAATCTCGTAGCAAAAATCTACATCGCGATTATAGTGGGTGATCCGGGTAAACTTAATTTTAATTATTCGTTTATTTAATTTCAATAGAATATAACCCCAATTGCAATTGATAGAATAAAACTGTAAAATTCCTTTGGGAAGTTTTTATACGTTAATTCGATTTCTAACACAACATCCCATAGATATTATAAGAAACGCCATTAACGAAGTGTATAGCTTTTGCATAATGCTATAAACGTAGTTTTTACTATGTCTTTTTAACTTTTGTTCTTGTATATATAACACTACCTCACTAATTAGTGCATAAAACTGTCGGTGTAGTCGGTGCTTGTATAGTTTGCACATGTTCCCAGTACAGCGGTAATGTGTCAACCCAAAGCACAGTATCAAGCTTTAATGTTAAGCTTGAAACATATACCAAGTTATTCACAACTTTATCTATCGCATAACAGGGTAAGTAATTTAAAAAGCGGATGATTAAAAAATGTTACGTATAAAAAACGAACACAAAAAAATATATACTCATGTTCGTCATGTGGTAAATAAAAAACAATCATCTTAACTTTTTAATTTTTTGTCCTGTTCTAGTGATTTTTAGAAACATTAATACAATTATTGGTTTTAATTGATTATTTCATATTTTGAAGGAGATTTATTTGATTAAGGAACAATTGAAAAATAAGCTTTACCAGAGTATCGCTTGTGGCCATTGTTTTGAAAAATATATTTTCATTGTCAGGGCCTCAATCCAAGTTGAGATGGTAAATTGTGCAAATTATTAGTTTTACCATCTCATCTTGCATTTTCGGAACAAAACTTCTAGTAACAATTATTTCATATATTTTCCAAAAATAATCTAAATGGTTTCTTTTTGCCTAATTTCAAAATTCCTGTGGAATAACTGGATGGTAAAATTATTTCAAAATGCCAGTTTTCAACTCGTTTAACATAAAACATTTCAAATATCGTTGTATTAAATTGAAATTATTAATTTTACTTAAAATTTGTACAGACATGATAAATCTATAAGCAAAATCCTTTAAAAATCACTTTAATTTGACTAAAAATAAAAAAGTAGTCAAGCTTGCAGCTTTATTAAAATTGTAATACGATCTGTGTTTTTTTAACCGACTTCAAAAAAGGACGTGGTTCTCAATGCGACTGTATTTTCTTTCTGTCCGTCTCGTATAGTCATTTGGTGCCGACAAAAGAGGTTAGCTTCTTGGAGAGATTCCGGGAGTTTTGAAAATCGGTAATTTTATAGATTTCGATGTGCTCTTTTCGAATTTCTAATTTGCTACCTCGTATCTTTGTCTCTCGCGCCGCCATATTCGAAAAATGGCGCCTAAAAACCGTTTTTTTACAATATCTCCTTCCCGATTCATTTTACGATAAAAACATTTATACAATAAATTGAATTAGAGAAAATTTCCTATAATTTATGTAATGAACTGTTTTTTTTTTTTTTTTTTTGTAAAATTAATAGTTTTAGCATACGAGCGGCGGAAAGTCCATTCCAACCTGCATTTTGACCAAAAAACTCATTTCCACACCACCATGAGGTAGAGTAAGCTGCGCGTTTTTTTGTCGTAGTATCCCTAAAAGGCCTAATCTACATGCAATGCACTATTCCAAAATTTTCGTCGCTTCGCTGTTCATGATGAACCAGGTGTTGCGAGTTCATCGTATTCAGTAACAATCGAATCAAAGATAGAAATTTCTTTCACATCATCCGCGATGGGATTATCGGTTTCATTACAATCCTCTTCGTCCTCGATTTCATCACACGTTTGCTCGCAAACAGTTTTCGTTTGTTCCTTTTCTTTTCCATCCCTATTGCTCTGCATTTTGTACATTTCCATACCACTGCTGATCCTAGTGATAGATTCGGAACGAATGTTGTCGTGCTGCAGCTTCTGTTGGTGATAGCGATGCAATATTAAAGGTCTGGTGGGTCTGGTTCTTGGTCATGCTTCACAAAATCAGCATAATTATAAAAGTAAATTTAATATTGCATCGCTACCAACAGAAGCAGCAGCACGGCAACATTCGTTCCGAACCTATCACCAGGATTAGCAGTGATATGGGAATGAACAAAATACAGAGTAATGGGGATGGAAAAGAAACAAGGATGGGCTAATTCCTGTCACCACGCTTGAGCCCCCAGCTTCGGAAACAGTGTTAAAACTTATTTCTTTCAAATGCAAAAAGGGATTTGAGAGAACCTGTGGCTGCAAAAAGTCTGGATTAAAGTGCTCCGTTATATGCACGAATTGCAGTGGTACCTGTCATAATTCGCAAGTTCCATCACGAGATAGCGATGAAGAAGAAAAAGCGAAGACTGTTTTCGAACAAACGTACGATGAAATCGAGGACAAAGAGGATTGTAATGAAACCAATAATTCCATCGCAACACCTGATCTATCAAGAAGAGCGAAGCGACGGAAATTTTGGAATAGTACACTGTATGTGTATATTAGGCCTACTGAGGATACCACGATAAAAAACGCGCTACTTACTCTACCTCATGGTGGTGTGGAAATGAGTTTTTTGGTCAAAATGCATGTTGGAGTAGACTTTGCGGTGCTCGTACGCTGAAACTATTAATTAAAAAAAAGTTTAATAAATAAATTATAAAAAATTTTCTCTAGTTTAATTTATTGTACAAATGTTTTTATCGCAAAATGAGTCGAGAAGGCGATATTGTCAAAAAACTGATTTTAGGTGCCTTTTTCCAATATGGCGGCACGAGCGGGAAAGATACGAGGTGACAAAGTAGAAATTCGGAAAGAGCACATCAAAATCTATGAAATCACCAATTTTTCAAACGGCCGAAAAACTTTACAGGTAAAACTACTAAATGACTACTAGTCGATATCCTCGCCGGCTGTGATGATTCTCTTTTTATTCAATAGAGTATGTCTCAAATTTTAGCAAAATCGGCTCATCAACTTTTTAGAAAATTAACAAAAATCAAATAAATGTTGCAAAAGTTGTACAACTGTTAAAAAATTTAAAATAAAAACCTTTTCAAAAAAAGGGGCACTAAAAAGCGTAACAAACAAAGTTTAGAAGTCAGCACCAATTTAATTATTCTCACATTTTATGCACTTAGATATATTAAATTGGTGCCGACCTCAAAACTTTGTCATTCTACGGTTTTTGGTGACCCTTTTTTGAAGGAAGTTATTTTTTTTTTTAGTCTTTTTATATCATCTGAAAGCAGCAGCTTTTGAAAGAGTTAATTGTTTTTGTGTAAAGGTTCACAAATTATACTGGTCGAAATCTATTGAAAATGGGCAAATAAGAAAAAAAAATATTTTGTCAAACAAAAAAGCCGAATAAGATTTAAATACACTATATTGTCAGCAGGGTTTACCACTGCGACCCGAGTATTTTTACTAACATTTTGAGGGATCTCTTAGATCGAAAAGAAATTAAAATTTTGGAAGATCATATGAAGTGTCTATGGATATGTCTCGATGAGCCAATGTAATAAAAAATATCTTTTCAAAATAGTCACGTAACAGGGCCGCAAAAAAAACATTTTTGGTATGTCCTTTGGTCGAATTTGGAAACAACTTGATGAAGAAACATGAATTTTGGTAGAAATGTAGTCCCCACCATTTCAAAATACCACAAAAAAGTTTCATAAAAGTTGGTTCAGTGGTCTTGAAAATAAGCGTCTCAAAGTCTGGCTAGGTATATTAGTGCGTGTGTGAGTCGGAAAAAACCTCGAAAAATGTAAATATTTTGAGCCGAAGTGAGATTCCCCCCCACGTTTTCGAGGATGTTGAACACGGTGGTGATATTAAAATTTTCCTTTGGGGTTGCGCAACCCCCTAAAACGGCAAAAAACTACCCCCGAATGCGCATAACGTTATTCTCTTTCCGAAAATGTTTTTTCCCTGTTTTTGAGAATGGTGAGCACGGTGGTGATGTTAAAAAAATTGCCGCCGACTCTCAACAACAAATCCACCGTGCTCAGCATCCTCGAAAACAGGGAGATAACCTAATTTTGCTGGTGATATGAAAAAAAAAATCACCCGGAGGGGGGGTGAGATTTGGCCGGTGGAGTGGTTGGTGAGAGTCGGCGGAAATTTTTAACACCACCACCGTGCTCAGCATTCTCAAAAACAGAGAAAAAACATTTTTTTCGGAAAGAAAATAACGTAATGCGCGTTTGCGGGTTTAACCTTGTTCGGGGATGGTTTTTGATCGTTTTGGAGGGTTGCGCAACCCCAAAGAGAAGTTTTAATATCACCACCATGTTCAGCATTCTCTTGTTCCGGCTCAAAATATTTACATGTTCGTCCGACTCACACACGCCACTATGTTGTGTACAAACGGAGTCGCTACTTATATAAGCTTTATATAAAATATAGGTAGATTATTTTTAATCATAAAACAACTTTTTAAGGCATTTAAATTCAACGTATCAATTTACTCATTACGATCGGGGTCCAAAATTATTCCAATTAATTTATAATTACAATCAACTGTTGAAAAGTTCATATTCTCATGTCTAATCGGCGCACGGATGTAATTTTCTCTATCTTCACAAAGTTTGTGTTCTCGAATTAATAACAGAGGAGATAATAATTACTCTTGCATTGAGAGTATGTCAGATCCAACAACGTATCCAAATATATGACTAATTACAAGACATTGGATATAAGTACACAATTCCACCCAAATTCATCCGCTGTATGAAGAAAACTGAACTGATCAAAAAATATACAATTAAAAGATTAGTGATGGCCTGCGAAACGTATTGTCAGAAAATCTGGTTTGACAATGACCTTAGATTATGACTACATATTGTTATTTTTTTAGATGTACGTACAGACAATCAAATGTCATTGTTTTTGTTTATTTAGAACATTATTCTTTACTTACAGAAAAACAAATGATTGAAAACATAGAAAAAGAAGACTTTCCAGGTTAAATTTTGAATAGCTAGAAAAATATTTACAAGGAGAAATTCTACAAAAAAATATGCTAAATACACGTACTGCGCAATCAAAAAACGTTTCGATCGATCTGAATCAGAATTGATTTAAAATTCTATAGTGCTTTTTTTAAGAAGAGAGCAGTGTGGTCACAATCTAAGGTTGATATCATATCGAATTTTTTTACAATTCGGTCTGCAAGTACTTCTATGACATCGATTTTCGATAGATGTTGACGGTTCTGACGAATTAAAACCCCTTATTGTAGAATCTCGGTTACAACCTGATAGGTACATTTCAAGAGTCTCGTTACAATCAGACCGGTACGTAATCTTCGATAATATAAATTATACTTTGTTCTTATGGTGTGACATCTACAATATCCGGTCAAGCAGATAATATTTCAAGGTCATTGAAATTGCACGCTAAACAGTAAATGCATTTTTAGTAATGATATAAGTACGTAAATACACTTACTTATTCAATCATTATAATTAGTTTTAAAATATTGTAACGAGACTTCTTGGAGGCGGAGGCAGTGTATTGTTGATGGAACCGCATAGACAACAATTTGTTATTCGTATTGTTACATTCATTGTCGTCGGCACCATAGAAGAATGTTCCACGATGCGTCTGAAGAACTTATAATAATAATTAATAATAATAATAATAAAAAGCCTTTATTAAGAGTATTATTACATAGTAAGTACTAATACAAAAACTGCGTCCAGTTAGTAAGTTTACAAATATTCTTTTATACTGTAGAAATTATTTCCAAGTAAAAAATGTTTAACTTTTTTTTGAAATGCTTGTCATCTTTTATTTCCCTTATATTTTCTGGTAAATTGTTGTACACTCGAATCATGGCATTGTGTACTCCTTGACGTGCAGCGCTAGCGTAGAAGGCAGGCAGTCAGTTAGTCAATGAACAGTGTGCGACATAAATAAATAAATGTTCTAAATAAATATAGATATAAATAGACATCTGTGAGATATAAATATTCTGTGTACTGTAACGTTTTACAATCTTAAGCCCTTGTGTTACTATTAATTTTGTGTAGAAATAGTAAATAATATTTGAATATTATTCTGATATTTAAAGTGTACAGAAAACGTTATAATGAGTGGGAGCGAGAACTCTCACTGATAAATGGGCAGGCCGCGAGTTGAAAAAGAACAACACTCTGTCTGTGTCACAGGCAATAGATCGTGAAAGATACACACGGGATATGACCGTTGTGCGAGAGAGCGAGATTATCGCGCAGGACAGTGCGCTAGAGAAGGAACGTCGCGTACCTAGACACGGAGCTTGACTGGTCAGGTATCTAAAGGCATTAGCTGGCGTATTGTCGACGCGTGAACATCTTATTGTTTAGAGAGATTTTTGTGTGGATTTGATATTGCATTCTGATTACTTGTTTTTTGGCGAATCTTCGTAGGCGATTTTTGGCTAGGTCTTAGTGGTTGTAAGGTTCTAGTTTCGTTGGCGAGTTAGGGCACTCCTCCGTGAACCCCTTTTAAGCAGAAAATTTGGTTCCGCGCAGAGCGGTTCCAAATTACAGATTTATTTCCATCCTTAATTGTTGTCACCATTGTTCAAATAGAAATCAACCGTGAACTAACAGGTCTGTTGGCACTCTGGATATTAGTTTTGATTTTCTGTCGCTTAGGATCAGAGTTTGGTGTAGTTGTTGTGGATCAGGATTCATTCCTGGAATTTCTGGAATTTATCTTTGTTC
Organism: Xanthostigma xanthostigma; assembly: GCA_963575645.1. Taxonomy (NCBI): domain Eukaryota; kingdom Metazoa; phylum Arthropoda; class Insecta; order Raphidioptera; family Raphidiidae; genus Xanthostigma; species Xanthostigma xanthostigma. The sequence continues at coordinate 28,390,721 of OY754471.1, forward strand.
AGAAATTGTGAGTTTGTCGTTAACTACGTCGCCACGTATCTGTTACGCCATACTATTTACTGCGATCATTACACGCCGAATGCAATTATTTTCCGTCGATGCCAGTTAATCAAATAAATGTTTATTGATGTTTTTTTATTATTAATGCGAGCCCAATTTGTGTTAGAATTGGGGGCCTAAGGTTGGTGTGGACACTCCGTCTCACCGGTTGTGATGGTTGTGGCGTTTAGCGTCACATATAATTGGACAAGTTTTGTTGAAGGAACTGTTAAGTTCACAATTGTACGTAATTGTTGGAGTTTAATTTGTAAATATTTGGAGTTCGACCTTGTAGATAATTTACGAGCTTAGATATTGTAAATAAAAGTTTTGTACTGAATTGGCTCAGTGCTGTTGCTTGTATTTAAATAACCGCTAGTTGTGGATGTTTTAAAATGCGATTAATTTACATTTAGTTGTCATTTTAATTATTTGAGAAATTGTTGGGCTCACCATTTGGGCTGAATTTGTTTGGGCGTTTGTTTTTTTTATTTTTTGTGCGTCGATCCATTCTTCAGCGAGTGGATCGTTGGGTTGTTTTCCTTTTTTATTTTTACAGGTTGTGGAATGGTTTTGGGGCTTAGTTTTAGTTCTGCGTTGCCCGCGTGATACGACGGTCTAGGAGTGGATTCCCTAGACAGTTCCTTAGTGTGGCCCTTGTGTCCTGGCGCCCTCTCACCTCGGTCGGTGGGGCCCACACTAATTATTTTACCATCGTCGCGTGACAGCACAGTATTGTTTATTTATTTATTTAATTGTGGCGTCGTATACTCCGTGTTAATTTTAAGTCAAACATTCGCTATTTTAATTTGTGTAAGTGGTCGGTGGTTGGATTTTTACAGCCCCTTCTGGGCTTTTTCCCAGCAAGGGTAATTCTCTTCTTTACTTGGTTTCGCCCCACGCCCCTCGCGCCGCCTGAACTTAGCTAGCCGCGGCCTCCTCAAGTTGAGGTTACAGTACATAGTAGTTTAGTGTTATTATTGTTGTTTTAGAATTCATTTGTTTTTCATAATTTCATTTTTCTTTATTATTAGAGAAGTACTTTTTAGTTTGTTTTTGTTAACGTTTCTTTTTGTAAATATACATTCTTAACCACCAATAAAGAACAGTTTTGTCAGTTTTGTTACAATATTATTAGCGACTTTTTTCATGCTCGAATGGCTCGAATGTTATATTTGTATCACTACTTAAAAGTCTAATTTTTTTGAGGACTAATATCTAGATCAAAGATGGACTTTAATTATAAAAAGTATTAATATCTTCTTCTCTGGGTGTCAAAAATATCAAAAACACCCGGACCCTACTATAAATTGCTTCCCGATCCTTGATCTAAAATATATACATTATTCCAATACTATCAAAGTAAAATGAGCAAAGCGTGAAAATAGCGATTTGTGCCCGGGCAAACTCGGACTAGGCAACTTACTAGTATTGGATAAGACATTATCCAAATGAAATGTGTACTGTACTTTCAATATTAGCTGGCAGTTAGTAATAATTTATTTTATAAAATCTAGCTATTTGATCTTCAAAATTTTCTCTGTATGCACGGAGACAATATACATAATATAATACGTATTTTTTTTTAAAAAGATAACAAATTTATTAATTAAAATTCTGATTTTATTGAAATTTATTACTTTGTAAAAGTTTGTTTCTTTCATGGCATTGTCTTTTAGCCGTACAGGTTCACAAAACAACTTGATATTAAGTAATTCATAATTTGCATATTTAACGTTTTACGTTAATTTGTTAAAGGAAAATGCAATTTAAAAGCACAAATTCATTTTTTTTGTAAAGCTGATTTTAGTACCTATTTGTACAGTATTTTAAAGAAGTTACAAAGAAAGAATCTAAAAGCTACTCGATTATGACATTACTCTTATTCTCACACTAACACATTTAATCTTCTATTTCACCATTCACCCATTCAGTTTGTAAATTATTCTATTTATGTACACATTTCATAACATTATTTACGTTATATAATATTTGTCAAAATAAAGATGAGAACCACGATTACGTATGTCAAAAATGTAGCTTATGTGTGAGTTGTGACATTATGAAAAAATGAGATCTGCGAGTTTTAATAGTCACACGATCCATAAAAGCTTTATGTTCGAGTTACATACTACATTTTAGCATGTCCATTCTATAAAATACCCAACTTTCAATTCATAACAATAGTTATGCACTCGTTGATTTAAAAGACACCTTTACGTCGATCCGTAGCGTTCTATAACTGACCAACGTCTGACCAGCATCTGTACACTAAATTAAGCACTTTATATTATTGTATACGTTTAGTAATGAAATATTATTCAACGATCGATTGTTAAATAATGTTTCATTTCTGCACAAATGCAGTGCAGAAACATTTTTCGAGATGATATTTCATATTACTTCAGGTCGGACGCGAACCTACTGTACACGAGAGCAAATTGTAACAGCCCTCACTGTACAGTGTAGGTACACTATACAAAGCCTACTGGCGTAAACAATCTATTCTACTTATCAGAAGCTGACCATTTTTTTCTTTTTTACTGACCGATCGCTTATGGAAATTACTGTCGGATTTATTAATGACATGTACTTACTTTACGCACTAGTACGTCAAGGATAATTTTACTACCATTATACAGGCATAAAAATCAGCTATTTTATAGGGGGAGGGGGTGAACAAATAAGATTGTTTTTCAAAACTAAATGACTGTTTCCTGTCCATAAGTACCAAATTAAGCAACATGTACAGTATTAGTGTTTACACGATAAATCGCTTGCGCATGAACATTAATATTGCCTACACATTTGGTCGTTCAAAGAACAAAACCTCAGCGCAGTCGGGAAAAAAGTACTGTGTATTTTAAAGGACATTATGCATTTTATTAAGATATTTGGTTCAAACGTTGCTCAGAGTAAACATATCTAAGGGTGTATCTAAAAATCAAATATCCTGTCATAAAAAACCTCTTTTTCTGTTGTCATTAAATTAATTATAGCTCAGCTTATAGTTTTTACTATTATTGGAATATGAAAACCTTATTCCGGGACGATATTTAAATTGCAATCATTTTTATGCATGCGATATTATTAGAAATACATTGGAATAGAATTCACAAGATGGCAACATTGCGCCAAAAATGTGCAAGTTTCTTTAATAGTAGTGATTAGTAGTTGAAAAGTGTTATAGTTGTAAGGAGTATTTTGTGAAACATCACATATTAACTGAATTCCTTCAACGTACATTTATTTTTATATGTGCTATATACAAAAGCATAAAAACAGATTTTCTCTTTCTTCTATTAAACATAATTATCAAACACTTCACAATAAGAAAATAATATTTTACCTAAGTTTAACTTATCACTACTTTTCAATAGTCTTGAGTTTGCGGCGCTACGAATCACAACACATTACCGGCACATAGGTATAAGTGCACTGCCATATTCTAAATTTAAGTCTGAATTATGTAAAGAACATATTACAATATTGTTGTTTATACTCAGTTCACGATTTTGAATATTCATATAACTCTTTTTATCAAATTTTCTTTGTGTAAATTTTAATGTACTTGACGCTATAACATTCCATTGGAATTTTAAATAAAGATATATTTCTATTCTATTCTATTCTCTCATCGATTTGTGCACGCACATTAGCCTACTATGTAAATTTGGAGTGGTCCACTAACATAAAATAGCCCTTGGTAGGTATATGCCCGTTCGTCATGCCAATTCGATTCTTTTACACAAAAGTAAACAATAATTTGTCATGATATGCTGTTGCACTAATAACTATCTCATACTTGTCAACTCAATTATGTTTTAGGGCATATAACGAGCCGCTATATTAACAGACAGGTACCATTCTACTAAAAATTGATAAAATAAAATACTCATATATTCAATGATACACCTAAACTAAAAACAAGACAGTTAATTGTCTTAATTTATAGAACAGTCCGTATATCATATCCTGAGGCCTGAAAATCTATCAAGCAAAAGCTCGTCAGTGAGCGACACCGCGACACCGGTGGGACACAAAACCAGAGCGTTCCGCAGGGACCTTCCATATGATGCGCGGCCCGTAATACTACAGTATAATACGTGCATCCAGCAGGCCGTGACTTTGCGCTCCCACATACACCCATCCACACACATACAAATACAGGACGAAGAGCAATTAACGATCCGAGCACGCAACATATTAATTACTTTTCATATATTATAATTTCGCTTTTGTCGACAGAATTCAAAATTAATTGCTATATTTTGTGTTAATGCAGCAACTCTCTGAAATGCGTTGTGCTGCTTGTATAAATGTTTCTCGTAGATGCTCAACGAATAGAATACCTTCATATATTTATGCAATAAGTGTGTTCATATTGTATCATGACTTGGGGTTTCGTAGCCTAATGAAAAAAAGGAAGCTGTATCTGTCTGTCACAGCCTTATATCTCCGCCATGTTTCCATCGAATCAGATGAAATTTTATAGGCGGGTGTATTATGTGGATCGCTATATAATTATGTAATTAAATTTCAAAAATAATAATTTAGGGGTAGCTTTCCATACATGGAAGTGAGGAATGGAAATTTGTATTTTCGTCCACCCCATTGCATGGAGTATCGTTTGTCAGTTCTTTAAAAATGCAATAAAAGTTCTTAAGTGACTTTTTTCTTAGATAAATATTCTTCCCGCCCCCCTCTTACTTTGCAATTACATATGTGATTAAAAAATCTGAAAAAAATAAGAGAATAGTACCTACTTTATAAATACTTTCAGCTAAAATTGTTTTGAACAATATATTTCAACAAGTTGTAGGTATGTGCCCAACAGGTGCTCGGCCGGTTTTTGATACAATTGTTTAGTTAAGTAATTAAATAAATAGATCAGATATTAAATAATATTATTTGTCCGGAATGCTTTGTTGTCTGATCTGATTACTAACTTGATTGAGCTTACCTCTTATAAATTAAGCAGTCTTTATCCAGCAATGCGTTTCCAAGAAAATGTTTATAAAAAACAAGTTTAGTTTGAAAATCTAAAATACCAGAACGTGAACGACTAGGGAAAAGGTTAAACGTGTCTTAGCTTCAGTTGGAAGATTGTTAAAATTTTAAGCTACTTTTGAAGTAAATAATTAGTATTAAGTCGAAACCTACCGTAATTGGGGACCACTAATTATTTGCAGTTTTTATATTTCGTGTTGTTTCTCATTAAATAGAGGAACTTTAGTCATAATTAAATATCAATCGTTGCCTTGCGTTGTAAAACATTATGATCTGAACTTATTTGGCAGAAAGGCTAGTTAATCAAAACTGTCGGAAAATTGATCCTTTTTAATTGCGATAAAAGTTAATACAGGTCGCCGTTGAACGTTCTAGTTCATATGATTATTTGCTAATTTAAATAACAATTTATTTATTGCCATACCACGTTAAATATTATTGATTGTAATAATTGTACATATTAATAGTAGTAGTAGATTGTATATCTATCTAGTGTCGTAAACGATTAAATCACGGCTCGTGTCACTGTTAAAACTCTCCGTTTTCTCATGTTGAACGTAATACAACAACTCGCCGTAATATAACTCAATGAAATACTAGATATAGATACAATCTACTACTATTAAGTAATAAATATTCTTAAATTAATCCACATATTTTGCCGATTTAAGTAAAAAAAAAAAAACGATCAAGTGCGAGCCGAACTCGCGTAGAAAGGGTTCCGTACCATAACGTTTTCCGTGAAAACTTTAAGGCTTAGGATTTTCTTCCATATTTTCCTTTTAACTATGGGTGAGGCCCTATAGTCCTTGTTTTTTTTCGTTTCTTTTTTTTTCAAAATGTATGGCTCGGTAATTTTTGCAATTATAAAAATTTGTATACTGTATTTCTCATAACGCCCCCTTTCATTTGATGACATAATGCACTTGAAATTTTTTTTTCAATTTTCTAATTTATCCCAAAAAATTAACACCCAAAATCGGAATTCGTTTATTTACGTTATACCTCCGTAATTAGGCCATCTAACACTGTATACATATTTACCTTTCAACTTTTTTCGCCCAGTGGATTTGGAGAAAATAAGCTGTGACAGACACACAGAACACAGACACGAGTGTGATCTTATAAGAGTTTCGTTTTCTCAGTGAATGTATGGATTCCTAAGAACATCAGCTGTTAAAATCAAATACGAGAACTCTACATTTCAAATATTATAATATTATTCCACGTTAAATATACAAAAAGGTTATTTCTATGCTCTGCATAGTTTTGTGTATCGTAGCTTATAATTATTTCGTAAGATTAAAATAATTATCATTTAAATATACTTACTAAATACAGACGAACACAGTAGACACAAAATACGCGGAAATTTCAAACCAGAGAATGAGAGATGCTAAACGAACAACACGTACCTGTGAACAAAAAAAAATCGAATAACAAAAATACATGTATTTTCTGACTAATTATGTATCTTTTACAGCAAATCTTCCTACACATCACACGCATAATTTAAGAAAAGTAATTCATTCAAAACCATACCGAACGTGTACCTACTTTCGTCAAATAAATAGAAAATGTGAGTTGATAGTGTAAACAGAAACAGAAACTGATAATTGCAGAGAACTGAGGAGTCGTTTCGTTTCGTTAAAACCTACGCCGATCTTAGATTAAGTATTAATTGAGCAGGATACCAAAAAAAATATACTTTTTAGGGGGATAGAGTGGTAGATATCTAAAAAAGGAAAAAGTAATGATCAGAAATTGTAGTATGGGAAAAAATGTATTTTGGGTGTTAAAGTCGAGAGGAGAATAACGAACAAGCATAGCGATCAGCTATCATCATGTGTTAGCAAGATATCATGCCATATATATATATATATATATATATATATATATATATATATATATATATATATATATATATATATGCTAATGGTCATCCAGTGGCCGAAATTCGACAGTAATTCATTAAATTTTTAAGTTTGGACGTTCTTTTGTCATTATATGGATTTCTCCTGAATCGATTTTACCTGTGTTAATTCGTACACATCGTGATGAAACATATATTGTGCACTTCCCCTCACTAAAACGAAGAGAACCATGTATGTTTCTTCACAATGTGTGCGAATTAACTGACCCAAATCGGTACCAAACTATTTTTCCTTCATTTAAATATTATAGATTGGTAGCGTAGGCGTAATAGAGCTTACGTAAGAGATCAGCTAGCAATCTATTATCCTTTTTAAATAAAAGCAGAATGATAATAATTTTTGGTGTGAGATGTCGAAATCTTTAGCTGAGATACATTAAAACAATGTACTTTGAAAGTTCTGCTGTGTAGATGGGAAGGTCAATATAATATTTTCAGAACAGTTTTGGATCCAGGTGAAACCGAGACGAGCCGCTATTATTAAATAAAAACAAAACCTAAGTACAAAATTTATTTTACATTCATTTGTGGTACTCGACATCATCGACTGCAAAATACAATAGTTGGATTATTACAGATAGTAGTTTAAGAAAAATCTTAAACTGAAGTTATAATTATTATCAGAAATATATTTATGAATCGACTGCAAATCAAATTGAATTCTTTTATATTATGCCTGCCAAAAACGCAAGTACAGATCTTAATACATGTAAGTAGGTCATTCAAAACTGCCCATACAGTGTGACGGCTTAGCAAAATAATTGTCAACTTTTGTATAAAAGCATGACATTCGTAACGACTAACAAGTATACTACACTAAAGTTCTCTTCAATAAATTGGACCATAAATTGGACTTCAAAAATTTACCCAGAAGTTCTCAAAATCCAAGACGGCAGTCAAAATTTCTTCATTTTCAGTTTGTAAATTTATTTTCAGATGCTAACAATGAATTCGTGCTTAAAATTGGCATTTTACAATCGGATACCGCGAAAAGTGGATTGGTAGTCAAATATTTATATTTTCTTATTTACAGTCGATTCGAATTTGTGTACGTATATTGTGAGTTGATATTGTTGAGTCTAAATTAAATTATTTCCTTTATTGCAAAAATGAAAAATATTGTAAGTATTTACTTAAATGGCACCCATGCTTGATATAAATAAAATTGCGCTTCCTTAACACACAGTGGTCCAGTGTACGGAAGTCAAAAATTCAAAACTTTTTCTAATAATAAAACAATAAAACTCAAACAAACATAATTTTGACCTTAAAGTGTCATTCACCAGCCCAATTTATGTGTACAAACCGCAAACCCATCAATCCTGACAAGAAATAACATAGTTTGAATTTTTAAACGCCATATTGAATTTTAGAGTTTTTCGATTTCAGAATACTAATTTTAACCTTAAAAACGTATTTAAGCCCAAAAATACATGTATAAACTGAATTTCAATCAAATGAAGCAATTAAAATTACAGAACATTTTCTTGCAGTTTATGATTTTTTGGTAGGTATTTATTTAAGAAGTTATATTATATGATTAAAATAAATAGTTGATAGACATGTTTCAATAAAAGGTCACTTTCACCAAAAACTATTTCACACAAAAAATTCAGGAAGGCAAGGTCATTCTGACTTTACAATTCAAAACTTTGGCTCAAGAGCCAGTTCTTTATATTACGAATAACAGCAATTTCTTTCAGTAGATATTGTAGATTATCGACGCTGGACATAATTTATTCGGTGTGAATCGGGCTCGGCAAGTACGCACAATAATCACAACAGTGTTCACCTCATTTCGTGTTCAGTGCACAATCAGACATACACCTAAGGGAGATCTTTAGCGAGGTATGTATGAGTTCCCTGAGGAGTCAAATTGCGGTGATACCGTTAGAGGGAATGAGTTTTATCTTGTAGGTTTACTACAAACAGTAGATGTACATTTATATTGTATAATATCTGAGATTTTATTCACACCGCTATTCTGTAAACAATTTTCAAATGAAGTGAGAACATTAAAGCTATTATCAAAGAGGACATTTCTCTATTTATAACGAATATAAGATCTGACTTCTTAATGGTGTTAATTTCACCATATTAACAGGTAAATTATTCAAATCTTTAATGTATGCATTAACTCAAAACTCCATTATAGGGTCATATTAATTTGGTTAAAGTTTATTTCTATTTATAATTATTAGTGCATTTTTCATATGGCACATACACTATTGGCGTCGGTCGAATGCCGCGTCTTAGAGGTTCGACCGAAATTTCTCGTCGCTCATCAATAGATTTAATTTTAATAGATTTTAATTTCTAAAAATAGTCTTTTAGTTAAATTGCTCTCCATATGCAATATTCTCACATTTTCAAAAATGACCACACATTTAATTTTGAAAATGTGAGAATATTGCATATGGAGAGCAATTTAACAAAAGACTATTTTTAGAAATGTTTTATATTAAAACAAATAACAATGCAGTTAACAAAAAAACAGACATCGAAAAATGACAATATCCTAAAATAAAAGAACCAATCGTCGGTCTAATTTTAAAACCTCGTAAGTCAAAATTTTATGAAATTATGATTTTAGGCTATAGTGCTTTAGGATTTTAGTACCTACACTTCTGTAAAACCTCGTAAAAAATAACCAAAATTGACTTACGGGGTTTTAAAATTAGACCGACGCAATGTCGATTTTAATTTTAATTTTAGAATCTTAAAATTTTACAAAGTAAGGATATATATTTTTAAAACATTTTAAAATAGATCTTTTAAAGTTTTTATTATTTTTATTGAAGTTTAGTTTTTTAAAGTTTTTAAATGATGGACAATAATGTTTTTAAATTAATTTATGTTTTTAATTTGTGACTTTTAATAGACATTTTTAGGGTAAGCCGTAATAAATAATTATTTGATATAAGTGCAAAATTATAAATAAAAAAATCGCAGGATTGTGGACAAATATTAGATTTATTAATTGTACGACGTTTCGTCTATAAAATTTAGACGTTTTCAAGTACAAGTTGAAAATTATTAAAACAATAATTATGAAAATAAACATTAATTACTAACCATAGCAATTAACAAAAGTTAAGGTACATAAGACAAAAACATGGCAACAATATATAATATATAAGTACAAAATTTTATTAAAAAAAAAAAAATATAATTTTAAATGTTAAGTTTATTTGTTTAGATGTGTAGAGTTTTGTTTGTTTGATATAGGTCCTGAAGAAGGCAATAATTGCTTGCCGAAACGTTGACTATTAAATAAAGTGCTATTAAATAAAAATTGTTTCAAAATTTAGCCTTGTATCCCGTTAACTTCATCATGAAAAAAAAAATATATCGAGTTTGTTAGGGCACCAGTCGAATCTTTTAATATTATTGGCATTATGTCCGAAACAAGTTTTATTAAAATGTATTATTATTATTATGATTATTATTTATTAAAATCGGTTCAGAAGTCTTTTGTTTCAACAAAGAAACTGCAAAAAGTGTATTTTAGAAATTTATTGGAATATAATACATATATTATTCGTGTCTAATTTTTTAAATACACATTTAATATTCAACGTTGATCATACTGGGAAGTTGGTCATATGAACCTCAAGGATCGCACTTATAGAGTCCCAAAAATGATTCACTTCACTGCCTGTTGAAAATTATTATTAAATCACATTTTTAATTAATAGTAGGTATACCTACTATAATTATTATCATTTGATATATAATAGGTATGATAACTTTTTGGCATGTGGATTTGTACACACTGCCGGGCATCTATTATGACTCTGGTTCTGGCAACACAAGTAAATGTAGGTACGAATTTTGTGTTGTAGACTGTAGGATATTAATATTAAACTAGAGATTCCAACCATTAATTTGTATTATTCAGTTTGTTTACAAAATCATAATGTGGTGGAAGATCTTTTGGCAATCACGTCACTCCCACCATGTTATAATTCAATAGTAGGTATGTATTTTAAACGTTTAAGCCTTAAGGCATATCTCAGTTCACTACGCCGTTCCAGACCCCATAAATTTTATAGTCTAATATGAGGAAATGAGGATGAGTCTTGCAATAAAGATTTTTATTCACAAATCTGTGTCCATAATTTCTAATTTGAAATTTTTTAGCAAGACGATACTACAAAATTTTAAAAAATAAAAAAAAATTGCCTGTAGTGCATATCAACGTAATATATTTTTCTAAACAAAATAATAAAACCAATTTTCCACTTAGTATATTTGTCTGAAAAATTGATCGATAATTTTATTTATTGAGGAGTGCTAATCAGACGTTAATCAAAGATTTGAAATAATTGTATAATTAATAAAAATGGAAAAATATCAAGAAAAGAAAATATTGGAAGGGAAGACTAATGGCGGATGCAGTTTATAATAAAAAACTTTTTAACAAAAAAATTAAACCGCCGAAAAACTGAAAAGCAAAAAATAATAAATCTTTTTATTTAACTAAGTTCTATCTAAGTAGTTGAACGTATGTGACAGTCTAGTATATCTAAGTAATTTTGAGTCGGCGTCAACAATCCTTCGCCGGAAATCTCTGAGCGTTCACGACAGCGACAGAGCAACCCTAACGGGCACACCGAGGGCACACGTCTTTGCGAGTGGTTGTGTGGAGAGCGCATGTTTAGAATGTTAATGTTTATCGCTGGAGCTTTCACGTATCATTGTTAATTTGATTTGGTTATTTCTTTTAGTGATCTTTGTTGATTGTTTGACGCCGACTCAAAATTACTTAGATATACTAGACTGTCACATACGTTCAACTACTTAGATAGAACTTAGTTAAATAAAAAGATTTATTATTTTTTGCTTTCCAGTTTTTCGGCGGTTTAATTTTTTTGTTAAAAAGTTTTTACTTAATAATTTTTTGTGGCTATATAATTTATAATTGTAATATACACAACTCAGCATGAAAATCTGTGAGTGAACAATAAATCACCCCTATTTTCCCACCCTTAGGGTAGGAATTTTTTTTTCAAATTTATATGAGACGAACCTCGAGGTATACCCTATCCAATAAAAAAATAATTATCAAAATTGGACCACTCTGTAAAAAGTTATGTGTGGTCATACATTACAATCAGTGAGTGAACAATCAATCATCCCCTGTTTTCCTACCCTTAGGGTTGGAATTTTTCTACCAAATTTATATGGGACCAACTTCGGGGTATACCCTTTCAAACAAAAAAATAATTATTAAAATCGGACTACTCTGTAAAAAGTTATGCGTGGTCATGCATAAATAAAAAAAAAAAAATAAAATAAAAAAAAAATATACGCGTCGAATTGAGAACCTCCTCCGTTTTTGTTTTTCGTCGGTTAATGACTGAAGTACTGTTGCAACATTTTCACTACTTTTCGTCATGGACGACATCTGTTTTTGTCTTTAATTCATTAATAAAGTAGTAAAATAACTTGAAAAATGTAGAATTGGTACAATGGTAATATTTTGATAAAAGCTACAATATTTAAAAAAAATATCCATTTATTCTCGGGTATAAGACCGAAAAAAAATTATGTAGTGACTCAAGTTGAAATATTTTGGCAATAAATATTTTTAAGTTCTCGCAATCAATAATCGGTCAAGTTTTTGTCAGATCTCAACGTTTTGAGGTCCTAGGAAGCTATTCTGACTATTTTGGGGATGATGTCCGTAGGGTTGTATGTGTGTGTGTTTGTATGTATACCTCATATTAAATATGTTTTTTGGAATATTTTCTAAGCTACTAAACAATTAATTTCAAACAGCTCTTCTCAAAAAAACTGCGTTGATTGCCGTAAACCGCATCAAAATCGGTTCATTTGCTCAAGAGATATCGTGGACGATAAATTCGTAAGACAGTGTTTTCATTTTTTAAATTACGTACTCGTAAAATTTTTATCAGATCGATTTTTGTAATAAACTACTTTCTTAGGTTAAAAAACTGTGTCGATTGCCGAAAACCATACCAAAATTGGTTCAATTGTTCACGAGATATCGGCAACGAAAAATTCGTAAGAACGTGTTTTTTTTAGCTTGAAGAGCCAAAAAATAAACTTCTTGGTATATTTAATATATTTTTGAATGTTTTGAACTCGAAAATAACGGGAAGTTTCAGGGATGGCCTGCAGGGTCAAACTTCTTTTCAAATTTGTTTTATCCATCTTTCGATGATAAAAATTTCAAATTGTTGGTATAATTTTCAAAATCGATTTTGAAATTCCTTCTCGTATACAACCTTTTAACATTTTGATAATTTTAAAATGTAGACTTGTACAGATTTTGAAAATGGAAATACTTACACTACATGCATTAGTACATTTTAAAGTAATGCCGATTTTGAAAAACAAACTACTATTATTTTTAATTTACATTTTTTTGATAAGCATAAAAATGAAAATTCAAGTTAGATGCATAATATGCACTAGCTTTGGAATAATATATTTAACATTAAAATCTATAAAGGAAATTGCTACTCATGCATTCTTTTATAAAAATAAATTAAATAAGACGACATATTAACGATTTAATGAAATTGCTTTGATCCACTGTAGCTGTAAGAATTTTCTAAAGTAAGTTTTACACAATCTAATAGTTGCGTTTCAGCTCATATAATTTTTGCATTTTTGAAAATAATGAATAGAACTACTTTGCTTTTCTCATTTAACATGAAAAAATACTTACAATCGCAGTTTATGCAAGTTTATTCAAGAAAAGTCGAAAAACGGTGTAGTAGATAAATCAAAATGTCAAATAACAAGGACATAATTTTAAAAAAAAACTTTTCAAAAACGATGATTTTCTTATGCACTAAAAAGCAGAATATAATTTTATACAGAATGGTTTTCAACATTTGTAAATAAAAAATCATTGGACACATAAAACATTACTGTTGCTGTTTTTATGAATACCCAATGATTTTCGTTCCACAAACATTGAAAATGATTTTGATCAAAATTATGTTCTACTTTTTAATGCAAAGAAGTCATTGTTTTTTTTTAATAATTTATTTTATCATTAATTATTTTTATTTCACACTATTGAAAACATACTTTTTTTTTGCAATTTACAAATAAAAAAGCTATTTAAAAATACATTCGCCCAAATATGAGTCTCATGTTCAACTGACGCTAAAACGGCTTGCTACTACATTTTCGTACTTCTGTAAGCGTTACACGTCGTTTTATTTCGAAAAAAAAACATTATCTGTTTATTTACTAATACTTTTTTCCTAAAAACGATTGATCATCATCGTTATGGGGAATAAATATATGTACAAAATTTCAACTCAATCATTTAAATACAGGAATTCTAACTTTAGAAAACTATTAAAAAAACTATATCCTCGACAATCGTGACAACATACCTAAAGCAAACGAGGAAAAGAAAATATATTTTTTATATGATAAAGGTTTGTGTACAACTGAGAGTTTCTTTATATTCGTACGTTATAAAAATATAAACTAACACTTTAAAGTAATCCCCCACTTAGGATTCTTAATTAGTTCCATAAACATTGTGCGCCAAGGAAACAGCGGCAAGTAAATATCATATACCTATCGTCTATTCTGTGATTGTCTAATCTGTGACGTTTGGTCGGACGATAAGTATGTTCCCAAAAATAACGTTAATGCGGAACAGCGTTAAACGAACCGTGTCATACTGAAGGATTACCATAAGAAATTTTTAGCAATTCAATAATTTCTGAAGGTAACTTATAAAACTACCTATTTGATTTAAACACGGCTTTACATCTGGCTACGGATTATACGATTAATACGAGGAAAGAGTTTTCGAAGACAAAGCAGGGACACGTTTTTTTTGCAAATCATGTTATAATGAGTAGTTTTATATACTGGCGGTTTCATAAATATTGCGAGAGATAACAGAAAGTGATTCCTTAGATAATTCTAAGAAAAACAGTTCCCATAAACATGAGTCCGGAAATAGTTATTCGCTGAGCCAAAACGGGAAAAGATCAGCAATAGGCTACTGAATGTTTCTATTTCAAACTAAGAGTTCAAAAAATTAAAATTATTCACAAAAAATTGAAATTGACAGTAAATACTAATAATAAATAAGTTCAAAAACTAAAACCCGACTACTGATAAGTATGAAACAAGAAAATATTCCCATCTGAGGATAGCCGTAGTCGAAAATATTCCCATCTGAGGATAGCCGTAGTCGTATGCCACCTACCCTAACAAAACATTATATTTTAACAGTAGCAACCGATCATAAGCTTTAGAGCAAAGTGCATCACGCTATACATCTAAAGAGACCTCATATATATGAGATGGCATACGACCACGGCTATCCTCAGATAGGAATATTTTCTTGTTTCATACTTTTCAATAGTCGGGTTTTAGTTTTTGAACTTATTTTATATTTAAACTATTTTGTTTTGGGCTTATTTTTTATTTGTTTTCAATTTGATCACCCCTGGTACCAAAATTCAAAAATAAATGTGGTCTATGTTACCCGGGCCATAACAACGAATTGATTGACACCTTATTTATCAAAATCGGATGAATAGTTTAAGCGCTACGGCGGAACATCCGTAAATACAAACATACATAGACTGCTAAACTCATAACCATTCTTTTTGCCTTCGTCGCAGTCGGGTAAAAATATCGACCCCTCATGTTTACACTTCCGCTTCCGTTCTTCTTAAAATTGAATGACGGATGATCGTAGGCGCGACTGAAAGAAGAAAAAAATTAGCCGTCGTGGGACGGCCGGCATATATATGAAACATAAATTTAAATAAAATTATAGTAACTAAATTTCGCCCTGTAACTAAATTTCACGCTGCAACTAAATTTTGTCTTGTTATGTTAAAGAAATGTCATCCTGCAACTAATACAAAGTATAAGCGGTGAACGTGTCACGTAAACTATAGTTGCACACGCAGCACACAGCTCACACAGAGAAGAATCGAAGCATATTACAGTATATGCGGTGGCGGAGAGGGATAGAGCATCATGCCGTTTGCCGTGACGTTTTGATGCCAATATATTGTATCACATAAAAACCATTTTTTTAAATGGGGAACCTCTAGTCATTTGTTTACGTGGATGCCCCTTTTTCCATTGAAGAACTAAGGCAGCCCATAATTGTAGCATGTGATATTATTCGCGCCCGTCATTCCATGTTAAGAAGTAAGTAAACAAAAGAAGTGAACATTTTTGACAATTACTTTGATTTCCCAAAATGCTTGTAAATATTGTACTGTTTTGTATTTTTGGAACTCTTACTTCGAACTAAAAACATTTGGGAACCTATTGCTCAACTTGACATATTTTTATAAGGCTATAGCTCAGCGGGTAAAAGCATTTCTGGACCCGTGTTTATGAGAACTTTTTTCTCAGAATGATCTAAGGAATCACAGCTGAAATCTTTCGCAACATTTATAGAACATCTGAATAATGCGAAAAAAGTAAGAAAGGAGACAACGAATTTCTTGTGAGATGTAAAATCGAGAATACATTACACAAGAGCTTTGTCATGATGCTATCCGCAAAATGTCGTTTTCTTTTCAACTTATTGTTGTTCTCCAAGTGCTTGTTTTCTCGGCCTTAAATTTTCACTCATATGATATCACGCTACATCAAGGAGTCAACAATGTTTGCAATGTTTAGAGTGATTACAAAAAAAAATGGTTGTCTGTAAAGTCGGTTTACGGACGATAGTTTTACGTGATAACGTATTCCGTAATACATAACCTAAACCTCCCAAAATTTGGTTTCAATCCGCTTATCCTTGGAGTCGGAATGATAAGAAATGTCAAAAGTGACGTTTGCAACTTACAAAGTATTATGTTCTAATAATAATTAGTTATTCCAATACTTAACTTAGCAGGCTTTGCATTTCACAATATACTAATGTCAAAAAATTGAATTAAACATTAGAAATGCAGCTGTTTTCATGTTAAGACAAGACATACGTTTGCTTCTAATTTCCATGTACGGCACACAAAGACAACCGACCGCGTTGCGCCATGCATTACACAACATTGCATTTATACAGCTATTTTTCTATATAAATTTGTATAAAATATTTTTCTATATAAATTTGTATAAAAAAACTGTTTAGGCAAATTCTGTTATACGAAATCTATGTAAAATGTTCTCCTCTTTCGTTTAAGACTGGTTTCAAACCGATCTGATTTAAATTGAGCGAGAAATTAGCAAAAAGCACGCACAGGGTCAGGCGGAACGTTAGGAACGTTAGGAACGTTAGGAACGTTACGTTACACTTTTTCGAACATGCAGCCGGTGTTTTATCAATTTATAATATTGGTGATTCATCAATTTATAAGACGTTATCACGTCAAAAAAAAAACAAAATTTCATATTGTCGCAACAGAGACTCCAATATCGAACCATCCTCAATTACGGAACTGGTTTTGATATTGTTTTTAAGTCCGAAGTTCTGGAACTAGTTTCGATGTCAAGAAAGGTCTACGGTATGGAAGAAACACGATGTTCTTTCGTATAAAACGGAACTCTTCATTGTCCGTTCGTCTATTACAGGCAATTTTCTCTGAAATTGGTAATAGTAATATCGACCAATATGTAGATACAAGCTAGGCTAACTCTGCCGCTAGAGCGCGAAACTCATAATCGCAGCGTCGTGGATTCAAGCTTCATGTTGGGTGAAAATTTATTTTTATTTTTTTTTTATGTTCCGTGCAAAACGGAACATTTTCTGGAATCACTTCGATGTCCATCCGTCCAGCGATTTTCTTTGAAACTAAGTGACGTAAAAATTTGAAATTAAACACAGAGGTTTTTATATTTATTCTTTATTGCATTAAAAACTCTTTTAAGAAACAAAATATAACAGAGCCCAGAAGGCACAAAAAATTATCAGAAATGAAAAATTATAACGCAAATGTTTGTTTTTCTTTATAATTTTTTTTGGCCTTTGTTATTAAAAACAGTTAGCCACGACAACACACAATTGTCATAAATAATATAATTGTTTATTTATTTATAACTGCAGAACCAAAATTTGGCTACAGAACACACAATGAGCTGACAGCACGGAATACTAATTGAGCAAGTAGAGCTTACATTTAGCCGATTTTTTAAAATTGAAATACGTTTTTGCCCATAGAAAATATTGTTTGCAGCTTTTAGCTAGTGAGCTAAATAAATACTATGAAACATGACACCAGTCAACGTTGAGATCGCTTTAGCGTATCATTGGACTTTTGTGAAAAGAACTACAATAGTTTTGTATGAAAATAGGTACCTACGTAAAATCACGCGGTAGAAGTAAATTAAGCCTACTTAACCATAGACGGCACTGCCAATCAAATGCATTATGTAATTTATGATGAGTGCGTCAGTTGTTGATTGTGCTTTTTTCTCAATTTATCTATCATGCCACTTTTTTGTCTCATTGCCTCACTTTACCTTAACGATAGAAATTTCACCAAAATACTTTGTTTATATGATCTATCCACTTGTTGATTAAATTTTTGTCACTAAGCTCTCCTTGGCCATTATGAAACACAACAATCGGACGTAATATGATATCTTAGCTACAGAATCTACAAGCTGACATCCCCTAATTGATGTTTTTATCGCCGGGAAAAAAAGTGACACACATATTAGGAACTTCAACAAAAATGATCATGCTAATAGCACTGTATAAAAGTTAACAATCTACGCATTCGATGTAAATGCACTGGAGTATATATTATATGTTTATACAGGGTGTATCTCAGAAAACCGAACATAGGGTCACATTGAAACACCTACTTCGGCGATTTTGTCTTTAAGTTCATCCAGATTATGCCATCATCTCAAATAGATTTCGTTATGTAAACCATAGTAACAACTTCTTAATAGAGGGCAAAGCAATCTCTAATCTTAACTAATTTGTAATGTGTACATTTCTCCATGTACGGTTTCCTGTGATACACCCTGTATACATGATGTGGATCTGTTCATAGGATTTCGGATAAATAGTACGTCTCCACCGACTTTATCGCAGATTTTGTGAGGGGTGGGATTCAGGGTTAAAACATGTGGTGGGGTCAGGAACGAAAAGGTGGGGGGATCCAAGAGCCGAGTCTCTGGTAGAGTCTAGGGCTATTTATGAGGGTTTTCGTTTTCACGTCAACTTGTTGATGATCATCATTATCTGACAATCCCGGATAACAGATTATTCGGTACCTATACTATAGACTGAAAAAAGTTTACGAATAATGTGAAAAGAATTCATAGTATAAAGGTTCAAGTCTATTTTTACCCCTCGACGAAATTTTTAACATAGAGATACATACTACCCAGACCCAATAACTCCTATATATTTTACTCACATAGTTCACAATTTTAATAGTTGTTATATTTGAAATTTAAGGAATACTGAAAAATATGAAATAAAAAGATTATAAAACTATTCAAAATGTACGTAAAATTATTAACAAAATTGACACGAAGTAGCTACGAAATATTAAGCAAAAGTTGACGTATTTTTTATTTTCGAATTAAATAAAAAATTAATCTGATTTTAAATTCAAATGTCAGTTATTGTTGTACAGCTTGTATTTGCATATTTGCATACGTTCGAGTGGTTTAGACCGGTGAACGAGTAACCCTCTACATTGCACTGCGATTGCAAATTACAAAAAAATCAATACATTTGATTTAGTTTTTCAACGAATAGAAAAAAATGTAGAACGTTTGCAATCCGTTTTGTTTGTTTTTTTCATCAAATCTCATTGGTCTATTGGATACTTATGGCTTACATGTTGCTTCTTCAACAACGACTAGAATCAGCAGTCAGAGAAGTCTTCCCTAATTGATTATTTTCATACAAATGTAACGGACACATTCTATATCTACAGTGTTATTAATGAGTGTTCGATTTCTGACCATCTGCCAATTTTATTCAACTATGATGTAAATGAACATCTTTTAACCTCTAAACCACTATACCATACTAAGAGAGTCTTCAGTGGTTATTCCCATCTTCTTGCCAAACAAGACTTTACAAAATAATGTTTTTCTTTTTAGAAACTGCAAATAAGCTTTTAATGAATTTTATAATTCCGTTATATTTTGTTTTAACGTCGCGTTCTCCCCAACTCGTGTTTTGAAGTAAAAAAAATATAGTGGTAAATGGATCACTCCAAAACTAAGACAACTGAAAAATAAGATGTTGTCTATTTTTCATTTAGTTAAGAATAATAATACACGTAATTTCTGGCATAAATAAAACAGAAATACAATGAGGAATTAATTTTAGCCAAAAAAGCCCATTTCACCGAAGTATTGTCTACTACACACAATATTCCCAAAACATATCGCACACAGTATAGAACAGAATGGGTCAAAAGTTGAATTGACTGAATTATTTAATAATTATTTCATTGATGAAATTCAAAATCAACTAGTAATTTTTCATTTAAAAATGGCGAATATAATAAAACTCTAATTGAGTCTAGTAAACCCTTATAATATCTCTTTCCTGTTACCAGAGAGGAACTTACTAATCTTAAATATTCCCAAATATAGTAAAAAACACTCATCTTGCTATGATGAAATCCCCGGTACACTGTTAATTCTTATAGTTGATATCATTCTAGATCCATTAGTTCATATAGTTAAATTAACTTTTTCCACAGGTGTATTCCCTGACGCTTTAAAAATCTCTAAAATAATCCCAGTATACAAGAAAGGTTCAGCAAATGAAATGAATAATTATTATCGACCAATTGCATTACAGCCAATATTCTCTAAGTTGTTTGAACTTCTCATCAATACTAGATTCGCTTAATTTCTTAATGCCAATTATTTATTAAACAAAGCCCAACATGGATTCATAGCGCGTAAATCAACGACTACTGCTATTTTGAATTTTCTGACAAAAGTTTATGAAAGCATAGACTGCTACAAGAATATTTTATGATCTATCCAAAGCCTTCGACACCATCAATCATAGATTGTTGTTATTTAAATTAAATAAACTCGGCATAAATGGTCTGACTAATGATTTGATTGCATCTTATTTACACAATAGACAACAGTTTGTAGTAATTAGGTCAGCCTATTTTAAATAGTTGCGGTGTCCCACAAGGATCAATTCTGGGTTCACTATTATTTTTGTTATATATAAATGACTTGCCGTTAAACGTAATCGATGGCCATATGACACTCTACGCTGACGGTAGCAATCAACTTTTAAGTGCAGAAAATTTTAACGATTTGAAAGTAATCATTAATAGAGGACTTTTTGAAATGAAAGATTGGTGTAACAAAAATGGCCTTGTTTTAAACATAAGCAAAACCCTAATAATGATTTTCGCATACCTGGTAATGAACACGACATTCATTTAAACATACAAATGAATAGCAAACCAGTTGATTCACCGAACCCCATAAAATTTTTAGTAGTTCATCTTACAGCTGATTTAAATTTGGAAGAACTTGCCGCGTATGTTAGTGTTAAACTGAGCCGAGTATATAATCTACTCAAAATGTGCTGCTCAGTAGTTAATATGCAAATATTAAAAAATATTTATTTTGGATACCATAGCCACGTATGAAATCTTATACTGGGGTCACTCACAATTTCCCAAACGAATATTCCTAATTCAAAAAAGAGCAGTTACAATTATTGTGTCAAAAATTTTGAAAAATTTTTGCGCGATCACTCTAGATCAGGGGTGGGCAAATCTTTTGATCGTCGGACCACATTACGGATGAAAATTTGATCGTGGGCCAAACAATTTCTTTTTCTAATTTTAAGTATAGTTTTTTTGAAACAACAATTTTAAGTTTTTAAAAACTATTTACTATTTTTCTAAAATTCTTTTTATGCGCCAATTTATAATGGCAAACAGTAATATTTTTGCTTTTAATAATCATTTATAAAATGCTTCGCGAGCCGGAGAAAATTCTACTGCGGGCCGGATCTGGCCCGTGGGCCGCCATTTGCCCAGGCCTGCTCTAGATAGTTAAAGAGACGGTGACAGAAATGGTCTAAGAGCACTTGGTGGCAGAAATGCTCTCTTTCGTGTAGTCTGAGTCCCCCTCTACAAATCCGCTAAGTGGAGTAGGCAACTAGCGTGTTGCGATACGACGCTGGGGCACTTTAAAAAAAAACGGCAAAATTCAAAATTTTTTCACTAAATGGCAGAAAATGACTTGTCACATGGTCACTTGAACAAACACCCACAAACCAACATGGCGTCATTCTGCTCAGAGTCAGACAACAGACACGTTTTGCTCTGTGTTTATATTCGAAATGTCACAGCGCGTACACCAGATCTATCTATCTATCCACAAAACAAGCTTGAAAAATAGTCTCGTGTGAAACGAGCACTTAACAGCAATTAAGAAAACCAACGCTAGAAAACTAGTAGGCAAATCTAGAAAGGAAGCTAGCAGCGTCGATACCAATTGACCTAAATAACAAAAGTAAATAAGTATCGCAACGAAAATTTATTAAGACAAAATAAATTCATACAAAAACGAAATTATAAACAAAATTTTCAAAAAATCTCATTAAATATATGGTAAAAGTGTATTGTGCTCTAACTTTTCCAGCTAAAACAAAATGGGTACATGAAATAATAACGAAATATGTTTTAAAGCTTCCGGTATTTTTATACAAGCGCAATTTACTTTAAATCTCATCTTAAAAAAAAAAAACATAAACCTGTAAACTAGAAAAGTTTTTCAGATTGCACGTAAAATAATTGTAGTAAGCGGCAAAGCTATTATAAATAAAGTAAAATAGCTATAATAAATTTAAAGCGTATAAGGCGAAACGGTCGGTGAGCAAACGTGCGTAAGAATTTAGAGGTCTTAAAACGTACAGCTGCAAAGAATACTGTTTCGCCCGAGTCGACTAAAACTGAAGCTGTTGAATAAAGAGTTTGACTTTAACACTGGTGTGCAACTGTAACTTTTATTGTGGTAACCCTATGGGTCGGGTCAGCGCCTTCGACTATCCAAATATAAGGAAAGAGCTGTCTTTTTTAAACAGAAGTTCCGCCTATCCGTCATTTGACTCAGTAACTTGTATCTTCCATTTTATCAAAGAGTGTCATAAATTGTTTTTAGGAACTAAATAAGATAAGCAAATCTTTGATTAACGTCTGATTAGAACTCTTCAATAAATAAAATTATCGACCAATTTTTCAGACAAATATATTAACAAAAAATATAAAAATTAGTACAATGACGTTTCGGTATTAATTTTTAAATTTTTTGTTAGATATTTGTCTGAAAAATTGGTCGATAATTTTATTTATTACCTAAATAAGATAAGGCCAATGATGAATCAAATGCAACAGGTGAGGATTCTTAAGATATCAATGAGGAGACAGCTGATGCATATTTCTTAGAACAATTTACAGATATTCAGCAAGAAGAAGAAGAAGAAGAAGAAGAAAGCGAAGAAGACATTACTGCTGAAGCAGAATTTGAATATTATCAATCAGACTAAAATTTTCCCGAAATCAACAATAATTCGTTCCACTTTAACCATTACCATTAGTATATTTTTTTTAATTAAGAGAATATTGTCGAATAAAACTGAATCACTAAGATCCTGGAGTATGCTTATCAAGGAAACAACGTTAAAAAAATGCTCCAAGTACACTACCTCGCAGGTGGTGCAAAAATGTGTGCATATTATGTAGAATACGACTTTTTCAACTTTTGGAATCCGATATCTCAGGAATAGTGATTCTTAGGAAAAAAAGTATAGGAATAGTTTTTGTAGACAATTGCAGGATCTACAACTTTTGTCTGACCTATTTTTAGATAACATTTACCGTTTACGAAAAAAGTGTAAAAACTGATACTTTTGACCTTTGACCTTGAATAAATTTTGAATCAGATATAGAATCGGTGGGGAGTTTTGATATTTTATTTGTAATAGTTATACTCTTATCTCAATAAAAATCCTGCATAGGGTTTTTTTACTACGCTAAGAGTAAAAATTCCAGCCAATTGGGCGACGGAACAATTCCAACTTCAAAATGTTGACATTTGATATAGTATAATAAAGAATATAAAATTTCTGATATCTCGTGAGGTGAAGCGGATAATGGCTAGTATTCAATATGATATTTGCTATTCGTTGCCACGGTTACCTACATAATATGTTCCACGTCATGTAAAAATTACTCAAAGCATGCTTAACTAGTTTATTTCTTTATTATTAATGTTTAGAAAACATTTTTTTAACAGAACTTTCTTGAAAAAATAAATAGATTAATAAGCCGTTATGAAAAGTATACCATTATTACACGAAAAGTATACCATTATTACACAAAAAATACCGTTTTAGCATATATCTCTTCTGCGAATGCGCCGATTTTCCCCAAAAACAATAGGCCTCTTCATATTTGCATACCAAACATCCTCCCAAACTTTGGTCTCAATCCGTTTGGCCTTTATCGTGCTCACAGACAAACAGACTAATAGACGCACAGAGTTTTTCCAAAAATATGTTTATTTAATTCGGGGAACCTCAAAACTAAAAGACATAGCAACATTTCTGAAAAGTGATTTTTGACCTAAACTAGTACCTACCATTCCCCACTTATGGATTGGAATGGTAGAAAAATAAGAATTTACTTACTATATAATTTTTAATGTAAAGAAAATAGTATTATAATTAGTTGGTCCTATTTCAATGCTGATACTTTTCTGGCTCTGACATTAGGCTTTCGGAGACCATTATACATTAAAAATTGTACTATACTTTTAAATAATCAAAAGTTCCTTCCTTAACTCTATTTGCTCGAAAAATAACGTTGTGCAGAGAACTGCTTGACAAGACGTAAATAATGAGAAAATATTTTCTGTGCGTTGATGGAATATTTAATTACTTTAATTATTCTCCACGTAAAAGATAAACTTGGCCCATGAAAAACTCCACTTGCACTACTATGCTATAAATCATTTTTGTTAAATGTTTTATAATGCGGAAAGCTAAATATAAAATTAGCTACATTTCTCTCGGTTTTTAGGTCTGCATCATATATGTACAAACATTAGTATAGTGGATTTAAACTAAATTAACATACCTAAACAATAAGACAAGTTTTTACCATTCAACTAATTTAAGTCAAAATTCACTGTTTAAACTGTTTCAATATTTTTTCGTTTTGAGATCCTCTGAGTCCAAAAAACATTTTTGGAAAAAAAATTGTCTATTAGTCTGTGAGCACGATACAGGAAGATTCCTCTAGGGAAAATCGGTGCATATAGATATGCGCTCTAACGTTGTTTTTTTCATTTAGAGTGTTATACTTTTCATTACGTTTTAAAAATCACAAAATTTATGGCAAAAAAATTTGTAAAATATTTAAAAATTACAAAGTTATCCTACTTCAAAGCTTAAGTTTAACAGTTCTCCGCGCTATGACGTTCTTTGTGCGAATGACGTCATGCATTAATAGAAACTTATTTTAAATGTTATGTCAAATAATAGGTATAAGTATATTTAGAGATGAAATGGTCCTTTCGTCCAACTAGCTGGATTTTTTTGTTAAAACAGGATTAGGTGCTAAGAAGAAAAAAATATCTTAAATCAGGTTCGTAACATTTATAAAAGTATGCGGACCGTAAATTGCATGGAGGTTTATTACAGTCACAACCCACACTTTTATATGTTTGATAAATCTAAATTAAATGCAATTTTTCTATTTTAATAATTATACATATAATATTTAGCATAGACATAGTTATTATAATTGCCAGACATAATATGTCATTGGTCATTACAAACATGAATAAAATGTACTTAAAGGCGCATGCGTTGAATCAAGACGAATACATGCATGTGTCAATAATATGTTCAATAAATAAAATTATCGACAATTTTTCAGACAATATATTAACAAAAAAATATATATAATTAATACATTAACGTTTCAATCCGAATCTTTCAAAATTATTACTGATTTTCAAAATAGTGAAAAAATAATAACAAACAATATTTTATTAAGTAGTCATGGAAATAATTTTGAGTACCTAAAAAGAAAGAAGAATTATTAAAAACAAAATATTATTTTAAAATAATATTATATATAGTATTACTTAAATTTTCTGTATCTAATTGAGCATTGAGAGAATTTTTATTTGATTTTATACGTTAATCAAAGATGTCAATAATATGTATCTCAACGATTGATTAGCGTCTCGAAAGACACCGAATACCTCTCTTCTAATCTATAATACTACGAATTGGAAGCAAGTAAGCGTGGTGAGGATCTAGTCACCTAGTCACACACATAATATCCATACGTCATAGAGCAAATGTTTCGTCAGGTAGTTTCATTAGCCAATCAGTTTCGTTTTGCCAGGTCTTATCATTAGTCATCCACTCGAATTAATCCAATTCACTCTACTGAGTGTAAATAACATTCACTTAAAAAACTAGTCAACTACGAGTCGGACTCGCGCACCGAGGGTTCCGTACAAACTTGTATGTCTGAAGTACACATTCGCCGAAGGATACCGAAACTAAGCGAACTCGAATGTGTACTGGGAAAGCTCGCCTGATCTCGTAGCTCACTGTCTCTTCTCGCCAGCGCCCCGTATAAGGTCGGTTTTTCTACCACGAGTCAAAGGAACCGAGCGGCGAGTACGAGCGCAATCAGTACACACTCGTCGCCTCGTGCGAAGATAAATGTTGTCAGTTGTCATTTTTGTTGGTTAAAACGTAACTTTTAATAATAAAAAAATATGGCGGACTGGATCAATGACACAGTACCTAATTGATTTCTTAGAACATTACCAAAATGAGCCTTTGATCTGGGATCCCATGCTTTTCCAGCATAAGGATAAAAAAAAAAACAATGATGCGTGGCTCAGATTGAGTGAAATTTTGCAATTGCCAAGTTCAGAATTGAAAAAAAAAAGATTCTCTTATGATCCAGATCCATTTAACTTCGCCGTTTAAATGGACAGTGAAGCCGAGCCACGCCGTGTGTGTACACAGACACATTCGTAGACGCTCGCTTTACCTAATTTCTCGGCGAGACATCTCGGCGAGCGCGCTCGGCTAATGTGTACTGCAGGCTTTAGGTATGTAAATAATTCATCGTCCATCACAGAAATCGAGTCTCGAAAATTTTTTCCGCTTTACCGTTGGAAAACTGTTGTCGCCATACATCGACATAGGTCGCGGTCAATTTGCCAACTAAGTGCATAATTGCAATGACTTCAGATAGACTGGCCAAAGTGCACTGTATAACGTAGCTATATCTGATAGCCTGGCGGTCGTACCGTGCTGTATGCGCAAGTTCTCATAATTGTATTTTAATAAATGTTCGAGTCTACTGCTGTATAAACGCACCGTTATCGGAAGCTTGTTTTGTATTAGAACTGTTACTGTGTACGTGCGTAGCATGTTGTTGCGGTTTGTGTATGTATAGTATAGAACGTATTGTGTATTAAAAAAATTGGTTTTTCATTATTTATTGTTATAGCGGCAATAGAAATACACACTCTGTACAAATTTCAACTCTCTACCTATTACGGTTCATGAGATACAAGCCGATGACAGACAGACGGACGGCCGGACAGCGGAGGATAAGTAATGGGGTCCCACATGACACCCTTCGGATACAAGAACGACTAAAGACACGTTCTCCCACCACCAACACCGGGACTTCCACCACGCGTAGTTTTTTTTTTTCATTTTTAAAATTGTGAGCTAAATATAATTTTAGCAAAAATATCAGAATATTTTATCCTCATGGGGGCTACATACTACTTGCAAAAATTCAAAGTAGCTGGACAAGTAAAACTGGGTATAAAATGTGTTATAAGATTTCACCTGCACTTATGCTTATAAGTCGTCTTTGAACTCCAGTCACTACGTGTGTTCATATTAAATTACTATTGTAGATCTTGAAGAAAAAGCAATTTACATCAGAACGTTTAATAATAAACGCGCCGTCTTGTAACTATAAAATCAAGCCAATTTATTAATGCAACTTATAAAAAAAATGTTATTAAATAGGACGGCTTTGATAGCTCAATCTTTTCGATGTTGAATTTTCTACAGATTAAAGTGCCTTGCATTAAAAAATTTACATTATAAAAACACGCAATCATCAAGTGCTGTAAGAGCAAATTTGAGCCGATATTTATGAATTTATAATGATTTTAACTCAATTTGCACACAAAAGAACGTAAAAGCATAGCTTAGGCCTTCTAACTTGCTATGGATTTTTTTAATTCGGTATCTAAGCAAAAGTACGCGTGTCGAAAAGTGTAATTTTAAACTTCGATTCAGACTATAACTTCTAAATATTTTAAGATATTGATTTACCACAAAAAGCTTGTTTTAAGGACTTTTTGCTTTATGAAAATATACCTATACTTTCAATTTAAAAATCTATAAAGAGCATATTAAATACGTAAATCTGTTTGAATTTTAATCGGCTTTCAGATTGATAATAAACTTTTTTCCAGTTATTTCCGAATGACTTTTTTCTGAACATTTTGTAACCCTCTCCTCCCGGAGAAATTTGAAGCCGTGTTTCTCAATTATCAAGCAACGACATTAAGTAGAAAAATGTAATTCTAAACAGAATATTATATCGACTGAACTAATGTTATTGAACTTAATATGTGAAAACACTATACAAAAAATTGGAAATATAAAAAATTCTGAAATATTACTTAAATGACACCTCATTCGTCGAAATTGGTCCAGCGGTCTAGGAGCAGATAGACGAACAAAAAAGCTGCTGGCCTATTAATATATAGATATATATTCAAATTAAGGATGTAACGGAAATTTGAGGCAAAAACTTTTATCTCAATTAATATCCAAGGTCATCGTATAAATTATAAAACATTCAAGATTGGAGCTAGCTCAGCAAAATCAGACGT
Organism: Xanthostigma xanthostigma; assembly: GCA_963575645.1. Classification (NCBI taxonomy): domain Eukaryota; kingdom Metazoa; phylum Arthropoda; class Insecta; order Raphidioptera; family Raphidiidae; genus Xanthostigma; species Xanthostigma xanthostigma. The sequence continues at coordinate 28,419,603 of OY754471.1, forward strand.
AGTTTTAAATGTATTTTTCAATAAATAAAATTATCGACCAATTTTTTAGACAATATATTAACAAAAAAATATATAATTAATTCGATCTGGATTTGGATCTTCTTCAGAACTGATCTAAAAAATATAAAAAATAATTAATGATATTTAATTTCTAATTAGCTTTTTATAAAATTCTTTCAAATTATTTTGATATTAGTTAATAATTTTGAAAGAATTTTATAAAAAGCTAATTAGAAATTATTATTATTATTATTATTATTAATTGCTAAAAGAACTTATGTCATACAAAAAACTGTTGTTATATAAGTGGTAGTGTAATTACTTGTCTTATGCCCGCGTATTTGCTATTTTGTAAATTATCAAATACACGAGATAAGATCCGAAAATGGGTAAAGCAGTGCGATGTGCGTAATAGGTAGTACCTGCGTTATTTATTTGTTATATATATTTTTTTAAATCTTAGATTAACGTCTGAATAGAACTCTTCAAATAAATAAAATTGTCGACAATTTTTTTTATATTATATTAGGTATATGGTCTGAGAAAAAAATTGGTCGACAATTTTATTTATTTGAATATATTTTTTTAATTAACAAGAGAACATGTCTATATAATTTTTTTTTTTGATGAACAACATTAATTCTGAACAATAAATCTCACTTTTCTGTACATTATTTTGAAACCCAATACTGTTCTTTAATCCAGATTCGTTTTTATGCGTAGCAGAGAGAGTGTAGACAGTTAGGAAATAATGAGGAAGGAACAACAAAAGATCCGTCCCAGTCTTTAATCAAAACACAATTATATCTCTAGTAATTAGTTAAACTAATAGGATACAGAAAGTCAGGTGTACATTCGGGAAAGTTCATTACAAAATCAATATCCAACTACTATCATATATACTAGCTCAGTTTTCAATTTGACTTAATAATAGATGTAAATTCTGGTGAAAAACAGTTTTTTTTTAAACGAGTTAATTATTGAGACTATACATAATTATATCTAAAGCTATGGTTTTATTACAAGCTTTTACTCAGCTTCACATGTCTGTCAGTCAGTCACTTTGAGTCAAATCTTGCAAGTCGATTTTAAACCACTTCCACTCAATCTATTAATCTGTGAATCTGTAATCCCGCATTTTGTATCCAGCGTACCTCTTCTCCAGGTAACTTAGATCATAACGTCGCCCGATTTTTGAATTTTGGCCCCAGAGAGGAGCAATTAAAAAAAAGGAGTTTTTTGCTTATAAATCGTTCAATTTAAATCAGATTGGTTCGAAACCTGTCTTAAACGAAAGAAGTGAAAATTTTACATATTTTTCGTAACACAGAGTTTAACCAAACAGTTTTTTTATACATTTGTATACAGAAAAAATTTGAAAAGAAGTTTGACCCTGCAGGCCATTCCTGAAACTTCCCGCTATTTTCGAATTCAAAACGCTAAAAAATTTATGAAATATAGCTAAAAGTTAATTTTTTAGCTCTTTGAGCTCACAAAAAAAATACTTTCTTACTTTTCGATCACGATATCTCGTGAACAAATGAGTCGATTTTGATGCGGTTTGCGGCGATCCACGCATAGTTTTTTAACCTAAGAAAATAAATTATTACAAAAATCGATCTGATAAGAATTAACGAGTATTTAAAAAAAACAAACACGTTTTTACTAACTTCTCGTTCACAATATTTCGTGAACACATGAACCAATTTTGATGCAGTTTGCGGCGATCAACGCAGTTTTTGACGTGATAACGTCTTATAAATTGATGAATCACCAATATTATGATGAATCACCAATATTATAAATTGATAAAACACCGGCTGCATGTACGAAAAAGTGTAACGTAACGTTCCTAACGTTCGTAACGCGTAACGCATAACGCATAACGCGTAACGTTCCGCCTGACCCTGTGCGTGCTTTTTGCTAATTTCTCGCTCAATTTAAATCAGATCGGTTTGAAACCAGTCTTAAACGAAAGAGGAGAACATTTTACATAGATTTCGTATAACAGAATTTGCCTAAACAGTTTTTTTATACAAATTTATATAGAAAAATATTTTATACAAATTTATATAGAAAAATAGCTGTATAAATGCAATGTTGTGTAATGCATGGCGCGACGCGGTCGGTTGTCTTTGTTTGCCGTACATGGAAATTAGAAGCAAACGTATGTCTTGTCTTAACATGAAAACGGCTGCATTTCTAATGTTTAATTCAATTTTTTGACATTAGTATATTGTGAAATGCAACGCCTTCTAAGTTAAGTATTGGAATAACTAATTATTATTAGAACATAATACTTTGTAAGTTGCAAACGTCACTTTTGACATTTCTTATCATTCCGACACCAATGATAAGCGGATTGAAACCAAATTTTGGGAGGTTTAGGTTATGTATTACGGAATACGTTATCACGTAAAACTATCGTCCGTAAACCGAATTTAGAGACAACCAATTTTTTTTAACCTAAGAAAGTAATTTATTACAAAAAAATCGATCTGATAAGAATTTTAATTTAAAAAAAAAAAATTAGTTGTCTGTAAAGTCGGTTTACGGACGATAGTTTTACGTGATATCGTATTCCGTAATACATAACCTAAACCTCCCAAAATTTGGTTTCAATCCGCTTATCCTTGGTGTCGGAATCATAAGAAATGTCAAAAGTGACGTTTGCAACTTACAAAGTATTATGTTCTAATAATAATTAGTTATTCCAATACTTAACTTAGAAGGCGTTGCATTTCACAATATACTAATGTCAAAAAATTGAATTAAACATTAGAAATGCAGCCGTTTTCATGTTAAGACAAGACATACGTTTGCTTCTAATTTCCATGTACGGCAAACAAAGACAACCGACCGCGTCGCGCCATGCATTAGACAACATTGCATTTATACAGCTATTTTTCTATATAAATTTGTATAAAATATTTTTCTATATAAATTTGTATAAAAAAACTGTTTAGGCAAATTCTGTTATACGAAATCTATGTAAAATGTTCTCCTCTTTCGTTTAAGACTGGTTTCAAACCGATCTGATTTAAATTGAGCGAGAAATTAGCAAAAAGCACGCACAGGGTCAGGCGGAACGTTACGCGTTATGCGTTATGCGTTACGCGTTACACTTTTTCGTACATGCAGCCGGTGTTTTATCAATTTATAATATTGGTGATTCATCAATTTATAAGACGTTATCACGTCAAAAAAACTCTTTCTTACGAATTTTTCGCTCACGGTAGGTTCAGTAAGGTCACGTCATATGCCGTAAACCGCGTTTCAATCGGACTCTCCGTTTAAAAGATATAAGAGGTTTACATACATACATATACACACACATACATACAGCCCTACGGACGTCATCGCCAAAGTAGTTAGAATAGCTTCCTAGGACCTCAAAACGTCGAGATCTGGCGAAAACTCAATTTTTAAAAATCGGGGTGAAAACAATAACTGCCCGATTTTTTTGAAAAAACTTTTTGATTTTTTTTACAGCGGGAAATTAAAAAAACGCATGTACACTTCCGGTTGAGTTTGAAATACCTACAAAAAACTGTATTTGTATCTAGTAGGATACACGAATTATTCACTGTTACCACTTTCTGTGAATATAAATATTTCAAAAAAGAAGCCAAAGAGTTCAGCGTTATGTGAAACGTCGAGAAATTTTAATCAGACCCCTAGTGTATTTGCCGTATGGCAATAATGTACCTTTTATTTTTTTATACAGATCTTATGTAATATAAGTTCATAAAAAAAAGATTAATCACATTTTCAACAAATGTTTTCAAATTACAAGTTACGTTGCAGATTTCAAGAGCTCTGATGCAATTCTACCATTTCCATTGACTGCATAGAGACAATACAGATAGCTAAATAGAAAGAAAGTGAGACAAGTAGACATAAACAGAGAGGAAAATGTGGCTCATCAAAACATTGGCTTGTTGTGAAGGTCTTTTGTATTGTTTCAGTTTGGAATCTGGCCAGCTCATCTGTGTCCGGAATACTCCGGATAAACTTTTCATGAAGCCACAATAAAAACGGCGCTAATCACTGGCGACTCGTATTTAAATAGTTATGTATATAACAAAATATGTTAATTGTATGCAATTACTATGCATAATGTAATAACATACTATACACTATTTACCTATATCAGATTGATAATCTACAAAATTTCATTAAAATCTGTCTGATGCTAGTGTTAAGACACTAATAGACAAAAATTGTGGTAGCACGTTTTCCCATCTGGGTAAAAATTCCGTATAAAAATGAAAATATTGATAGAAAGCTCGTTACTATATTATACATATATATTTTTAGTGTCCGACCAAAATTTCGATTTCGGTTTCGGCCTAGTTTCGGCAAAAAAACTGGTTTCGGCTTAATTTCGGTTTCGGCTGCCCATCTGGCCGAAACCGAAACTACATTCGGAAGGTTTTGCGCTGAAATGCGGTGCAGCTGCGAGCGACGTAGTCTTTTATGCCTCCGTGTTTTTTTTTCTAGTTTGAGACACAATTTTTTTATTGATACTTTCGATTGAAGTATTATTTGCATTAAAAATATTTATTTAGTTGTATTATTAGGTAGGTACTTATTAATTTTAATTTTATTGTAGTTCGTTAACAAGAGTACCATACAAAGTGAGCAAAATTTAAAAGAAATAATTTTGTTCATAAGATGAAAGAGTGTTTTTTTTCGTTGTGTCTACTTATACATATTTATTAGGTAAATACTTTTTGCTGAAAGTAATTTTGTTTTGTAGCTTTTATTTTATTTCAAGATATTAAAAAAAAGTACCTATACATATTTATTTGTGCTTTTTGAAATAAAGAGGGTAATAATGTAATATAATATGATATGATTAGTTAAAATATCAGAAGCTGAATGATTAATATGTGATTAATTTAAAAATAAAAAATAAAGACTGCTTATAGTAATGTTTACTTTTTTTTCGAAAACATGAAGTTTCGGTTTCGGTTTCGGCCGAAACTGACACTAAAGCCGAAATTCGATTTCGGTTTCGATTTCAGCCGTAAAAACTAGTTTCAATCGGACACTATATTATATTTTATGTTTATTATTATTTTATATTTTATATTTGTATAGGTTGAACCTTTTCTTCTTTTCATACAACAAAGAAAAAATATTTTTTTCGGTTTTGAATGTGTAACACGAAAATAGCACAAAATGTTTTGGCATATTTTATAAAATAATACATAATATAAATAGTTGGCAAAACCAAAAGTACACATACCGCAAGTTTCCTACTGTAGGTACATATAATGAAAAAATTAAGAAAATAGATTAAAAAAAAAACAAAAAGAATTTAAAAAAAATTAGAAATAAAAAAAAATAAAATATATGAGAAATATATTATATATAATAATATAATATATAAAAATCAAGTGGAAATAAAATGGCGTAGGAAAAAATTTTCCAATGATGTTGGCGGGAATTGAACCCGACACCTTACCATTACTGGGTTTACCTCACAGTGTATAGCTTATTAATGTAATTTTTTTATATAAATTCTGTTTTATATGAAACCATCGATGTTTTTATTCTGCGTTTGGTATTTTTCAAATTATTTATTTTGTTTTGATTTCCAAAGAAAAATCGCATTTCTTTCAGAATAAAAAACAAAAAGTGAAATAGCTTTTGAACCGTCTACAATTGAATAGTCACATTTATGTCTTGTCTGATTGGAAATGACCTTCTCTATAACCTCACTTTGTTTGGAAATCGTATTTGAGACACATGTATAAAAACATTTTCAAAAATAGCGGTTAATTGATCAGGAGGGTATAAAACGTCGAGAAATTATGGTTCGACCGCTAGGTCCTGACATCCGACCGCCGCCAATAGTATACCATACCGTTAATACACTAATGCTGGGTTGTAGAAAAGATTGAACAAAAAATCTGATATGACAATGACCTTAGATTGTGACTATAAATATTTCTCCATAAGAAAAGCATTGTAGAATTTTAAATCGATCCTACTCGAAAAATAATTGATCGATTGAAACGATATTTTTTTTAAACCGTGCATACATGTATTTAGAATTGTTTTTTTTAGTTTCCATTTCGGAACAACGTTTTTCTACGCATTTTGATCAAAATTTAGCTTGAAAAATAATCTTTTTCTATGTAGAACAATTATTTGTTTTTGTGTGAGTACAATCTAATGTGCTAGATGACAGGGAGTTTGAATACGACATTAGACGGCTTCTGATGTATGGAAACTGTGATTATAAGATTACAATCTAAGGTCATTGTCAAATAAATGTTTTTTGATAATCCTTTCTGCAACCCACCATAATTCCAATTCACATGTGCCCTGACATGACGAGGCAGCAATGCAGTACCCGCTGTGCATTATACAAACTCCGTTCAAGTTACATAATATGACACACATTCCTACCTATAGTCGCTCGTTTGACTCCACTCTGTTTACTGTGTTATTGAGTTCATACTTTATTAGTTATAATACAAGGATTAGCTGAATGCGACAATTGTTTTTTGACAGAAACCTATATCAGCAGTCAAAACCACCATTTATTGTTGTATAGTGGTTTGGCGAACTATTTATTATATATGTTACCGGTCAAACCCGATTTCAGTACAAACTAGTTTTGCCTAGGCCAAACTAGTTCTACAAACCAATTTAGCCTAGGCTGAACTATTTTGTCCTAGTATGAATAGTAGGCCGAACTAGTTTGTCCTGAAATCGAGTTTGGCCGGTAACATATACAAAAGATATTTGATATAAATCTGTACTTCGATATTTATGCTATTTAACATAGGAATTTACTTGTTCGATGTACTTAATACTATGGTAGAATTCTATTAGTAAGGGAACTAGTTGTAACAGGCAGTGGTGACTATTCAGGTATTACTTACAGGGGCAAATATTAGCACAGATTTTTCATAATGACTTAATATTTTCAATACCAATTGTTCGTCATAGTGTGTTGCATTACCTGAGCACAATGGGCGTCCTATTGAACTTTAAACGGAGATAATATGATTCGAGTGTGTGCTGTTTTGTAAAAAAATACGTATACTTTGATTTCTTTAGTTATATTTTTTTTAACTTTTGTCCAAATTCATTATTTTTTTTATAAATCCATTAATTATCAAAATTGTGAAATGAGGCAAGTAATAACAACATTTCGGGGTAACTTAACTTCCACATCAGCTGGAGGCGAAGGTAGTACTTGCTGATTCAAACTTCAAGGTAAAGGTTTCTGTCTAGTATCAGCGTAATTAAAATAATGTCACAGTAGAAAATAATATAATAATATTTAACGAGCTAGGAACTTGAAGTTTTCCGGGAGCAATATCGCTTATGATATTTCTTTTCATGTGAAGCGCGTGATATAATTAGTAATTTGATTTGTGTGGAACTGGAATGTTATCTGTTTGTTTGTATGGATGGTGGAACATGTTCTGTGCTGCGGGAACGGCACGACGGATGCGAAAAAACACCCTGGGGATTTAATAACACGTGTTCAACATGGCTCCGGCACGGCTACACAGTGATGCCGTTATTCGGTGTGCGGCTCTACGCTGCGGCGACTGACAAGGGAACAGAAACACTCTAGATCTGCGAGTACACAATACACATCACACAAGCACCGCCGCGTCATGCTACATTGCTCCACTTAATAACCTATGTGTGCAGTTCAAAACGAAATTCTGCTATGATTTGACATTAAAATAAATAACTTTTTTTAAACTATGTTTCAAGTTAAGAAAATAAAAACAAGAAAATTCCGAGTTTCGTTTTGATGTATTTTTCAATTTACATAATTCCAATCAATTTATTCAGATTTGAAATAAAAGCACATATTAAGGGTTATTTGTTTTTCTCATAATTTTCTGTATTTGTGCATCAAATTTCGTTATTTTCCGCTGAGATAATAATAAAGAAATAAAATTGTGGACCAATTTTTTTCCAAAATATATATTGACAAAAAATAATATAAAAATATAAATCAATATAACAAAATATTAATAATAAAAAAAGACTGGATACACAGTCTTTTTTTATAAAATTAGTTTGCTTTTTTCCCAACGTAATGTTCGAGAATACAACCGTTGAATGAGGCCAACCTCATTTCGTTATTTTCCGCTGAGACGATTGTTGATGAAGATGAATATATTGGAAAAGTGGAAATGGAAGAGTTAGACAAGACGCTGAATTCCTCTTCTTTGTTTACATATTAAAAATATTATTTTGTCGGGGCCAGTCGTGTCTCAGTATTATATCCATTATGCAACGATACAACCGTTTTTGAGTTCAGCGATGGTGAAGCTGACCTAATTTCGTTATTTTCCGCTGAGATGATTGTTAATGAAAATGAAAATATTGAAGAAGTGAAAATAGAAGAGATAGACATAGACGAAGAAGATGAAATTAGCAAAGACGAACAATAATCAACAAAATTATAATATAACTTGTAATCCATAGATTAGGCCTACAGCAGATGAAAAAACATGCTTTGCATTCTATCTCAAAGGTGAGGCGGAAAAGAATACAGCGCAATGCTCGAGCTTCCTAAGTCCTATGTCTAAAAAACTATTGGTTCTACGTAAATTTTGTATAGAACTTTTTTATGCAAATTGACCTCGCGAACAATTTTTATAAATATCAAAATTAACGTATTTTGATATTTGATATTTGAGAAAAACTGATTTTCGTTACCTTTGACACTCTGTAATTTTTAATTTTTGTAGCCGTTCAGTTTATGACGTCTAAATAAAGAAAATTCCGTTGGAAAATCTTGGGGTGGATTCTTTTAGAGGTTTATGTGTAAAGTGGCGGCTATAATATACAGTGCAGACATAAATTATTCTACTGTGGACTTTAAATTTTGTCTGTAACTCTTTGAGGAAAATACTCAGACTCGTCGATTTTGTTTTTTTTTTGAAAAAGCTTAAAGTATTGTTGATAAATTTTACTTTCTGATCGTGTTTTGTTTTTGATTGAAACGTGAAATGTACCAGAAAATATGTTTTTTAAAAAACAAAATCAACGTGCCCGAGTTGTTTTCCCAGGAAGAGTCAAACTTAATTACCAAAGCTGAAGAATATAAAAAAAAACAAATCTGTTGAAACATTTGTTCATTTACGCATTAAATTATAATATCAACACAAGCCGCATAATGTGAAAAGATCATTTCAAAAGAATCATTCGAATATCAATTTTTCGATTACAAAATATTATGGTACGCCATGCGAAGTTATTTCGAATGAATCATCATTCGATAATAAAAATCATTTGAATAGCGACTATTCGATTGTTAACATCATTCAATTATTCTCAACTCTACTATTAATATCAAAACTGTACCCTAGCTGATAGTGATGTCAAAGATACGGCCCACGACCAGAATTTATCCAGTGAGGATTTTAGACACCTGCTATCAATTAACTTATCAAAAACAAGAGATCTCAGGTGTCTGGATCCTCAATTTCACGATAATTTACCCTTTTAATTACTTTTATATAAAAATTGATTTAAACTAAATTAATTTAATTTAATTTAGTATGTGTTTTAGATTTTAATTTAGAGTCTGGTCCACTAACACACCCTAAATCTTATAAATGGCCCTTTAGAAAAATCAATCTGACATCCCTCGGTCCTAGCACTATTGCTGTTCATATAGTTTATTTAAATCTATCAGAATGTTGTCAGTTTACATGAACACAAAACGAATATAACTAAGCTTATTGGTTAGTAAGTATGAAACTGTCGGACACGTCGGTTAAAAACTACATACGTTAGCTGGAAACGTAATATTCCCATAAGTGTACTTCACTTTCATATGCATACCGACTTCGATATCTGCATGCAGTAGGCACAGTTGTAAAATTGTACTCTTTTTATAAAGCGTTACCGTCACTTAACAACGTGACTCTTTAATGTTATTACCGTTACATCATTGCTGTTAATTTCGTTATAGTTAAAACTCAGTGATCTATAAGCTATGGAATGTTTGAAAATAAAACATTACATTCTTTAACAGTATAATTTTTTCCCGGTAAAATCACATCTTGTTAATTCGTGATTATTTTGCATTATATTATGTAGGTCGATAGCGCAATTAATTTACTGTTATCTCTTAACAGTATAATCTGTTAAAACGTCACGCAAAATTACAAATACCAGCTGCTAGTCTTCCGCTCACTAGCAACAAGAAGCCTTCAATAAGAATATTAGATCATCATCGATTGGTTTCGATATTTGGTTCTCCATTCCAGAATTTCGGAACTAATTCCGATATCAATAGAAAAAAGATCTGCAAAAATACTGCGTGCATAAAAAATATCTGTTTTTAAATCGAAATCTGTTGCGCCATCACTTTCGGTCGTGTGCTCAACGCTTGGGATTTCAATGAATGACTGGTCGCGCCAGACATGTGTGCCACGCTCAAATCTTAATATGAATATTTTTAGCATTCACAAAAAAACGTGTCAAAATGCCACGATTTTACCATTCCAACCCACAAGTGGGGAATGGTAGTAATTTAGGTCAAAAATCACTTTTCACAATTTTACAATATCTTTTCATTTTGAGCTCCACCAAATCCAAAAAACATATTTTTGAAAAAACTCTCTGCGTCAGTTAGTCGGTTAGTCTGTGAACACGATACAGGTCAAACGGATTGTAATCAAATTTTGAGAGGATATTTGGTATGTAAATATAAAGAGCCCTATTGTTTTTGGAGAAAATCGGGACATGCGCAAAAGAGATATACGCTATAACGTTGTTTTTTTTTATATATTAATGGGATACTTTTATAACGGTTCATTATTCTATTTATTTTTCCATGAAAGTCATCTTAAATTTTTTTTTCTAAACCTTATAGTTTTGGAAATATTTTGAAAATAAAAAAAATCAGTTGTTTTTTTGTTTCGTATATTTGTCAGAAATAAACTAGTTTTTGTCAATATAGTTGTCTGAAAAATGGGTCGATAATTTTATTTATTAATTTAGTTAAGCATGCTCTGATTAATTCAATAAATAAAATTATCGACTTTTTCAGACAATTAGGTATATTAACAAACCAGTGAGAGTATAATATGCGCAAGTAATTCAAGATTTACAAGACGCAAAATTTTACACAATATACACCGGCGTTATGTTGGAAAATCGGTGTATATTTTTAACGACACTTGGAACTTCATAATATAATTTATTTAACTTAATCTGAGAAAAAGTTAACAGTCGAAAATATTAAAACAACGAAAGGAAAAAAATAATTTTAATAATTTCATGGATCTCTATACTTATATAATATGTTATTACGTCATTAATTAAACAAAGAAAGCTTGCCAACTACCTAGCTAACATCTTAAAAAAGAGCCGATTTTTTTTATTTCATAATATTTACGATATTATAAGTTAAGAAAAACATTCTTGTTAAAACACAACTTGTAAACTACTAAACCGATTAATTCCAAATTATAATCAGCTCTCCTCCTTAACAAAATGCGTCGATTTTCGAAAACCGCATCAAAATTGGTTCATTTGTTCACGATATATCGTAAACGAAAAAATTGTAAAAAGGTGTTTTTTTATATAGGTACTCTTAAAATTCGTATCAGATCGATTTTTTTAATAAATACTTTATAAGGTTAAAAAAGTTGCGTTGACTACCTTAAACCGCATCAAAATCGGTTTATTTGTTCACGAGAAATCGGGAACGAGAAATTAGTAAAAACGTGTTTTTTTTTAATTACTCGTAAAATTCTTATCAGATCGATTTTTTTGTAATAAATTACTTTCTTAGGTAAAAAAAACTGCCTCAATCGCCACATACCGCATCAAAATCGGGTTCTTTGTCCACGAGATATACCTAGTGAACGAAAAATTCGTAAGAGAGTGTTTTTTTTTTTTTGAGCTCGAAGAGCTAAAAAATTAACTTCTAGCTATATTATATAATATATTTTTGAGCGTTTTTAATTCGAAAATAGCGGAAAGTTTCAGTTCTGAAAAAGGTCCAAATCCGGACCAAAACGTTAATGCATTGAATTTATATATTTTTTGTTAATATAATCTGAAAAATTGGTCGAAAATTTTATTTATTTTTTTTACTTAAATTACGTGCTCAGCAACTTTGGCAATATGCACGAAAAGTTGTTGAATACAACTAGTCATATACATAGGTAAGTATTAAATATTATAAAGTAGCTGACCATGCGAACTTCGTACCGCCTAACAGTCAATGAGTGTCGTGGTAACTTTTAGCTAAAATCACTTTAGGATTTTATTAACGCAATAAAATGAATAAAAAAAAATATTAAGTTCAATAGTTTACTAGTTTCACCCGGATGCGATAGCTAACGTATATTTTGTGTTATTGGAAAATTCTGCAAAATTTATGGTAAGAGTTTACTAAATTACCGCTTCCGATTTTAGCGAACTTTAAAACACAAAAAAACACTCCGTTATCGTTGTTTTATGGAACTCCCCCGAAACGCCCTTCTCTTTTCACTGCGCAAAAAAAAAACGCCATTGTATGGACACCACCCCGTTATAAGAAAGTCCCTCGAAACGCCAAAATCGGAAGTGTTAATTCAGTAAAATTTTACCAAATTTGTTACATTAAAACACCCAAAAAACTTTCTTGTAAAATAGAATAATAAATCATTATAAAAATTACTCATTACTATATAAAAAACAACGATGGCATAAATCCATTTTGCGCATGCGCAGATTTTTCCCAAAAAATTTACAAAGTTGATAGAATAACAAACCGTTATGAAAAGTGTTAGCAAGTTAAATAACTCAATGAATAACTCTAAGGTACGTATCAGATATTTATTATATGAATATATGTCACTTTATAATAATACAGATCTATGAGCAGAATTTCGCGTTTTCACTTTGTTGTGGTCACTTCTAGACTACTACCATAGTTACATTACTTATACTGTTTATAATAGTGGCTACTTCGTATCTCCAACAAAAAGTATACCATTATTATATACAAACAACTTTATGAAATAAGTCTCTTCTGCGCATGCATCGACTTTCCCCCAAAAAACTTTTTTAAAAACTTTCTTGTAAAATAGAATAAAAAACCATTATAAAAATACAACATTACTATATAAAAAACAACGATGGCTGATTTTCTCCAAAAAATTTACAACACTCTTCTAAAAATAGAATAATAAACTGTTATGAAAAGTATACCATTATTATATAAAAACAACTTTATAACTTATACCTCTTCTGCGCATGCGCCGACATTCCCTCAAAAACATTTTACAAAACTTTCTTGTAAAACAGAATAAGAAACCATTATTAAAAACACACCATTATTATATAACAAAAAACCACGATGGCAAATATCTCTTCTGCGCATTCGCCAATTTTTCCCAAAAAAAATTACAAAAATAGATATTATAATAAACCGGTATGAAAAGTATATCATTATAAAAGCTTTTTTTGTAATTTCTGAAGGCACCTAATGGCTGGAGGTCATAGAAAAGTTCAATTGTATAAAAAACAACCTTATAGTATATATATCTTCTACGCATGCGCTAATTTTCCCCAAAAACAATAGGGCTGTTTATATTTGCATATCAAACATCCTCTCAAAATTTGGTTTCAATCCGCTCATTCGTGGTGTTGGAATTGTAAAAAATGTCCAAAATGACGTTTGCATCTGCCAAAGTATTATGTTCTAATAATTACTTATTCAAATTATTGTTAACTTAGAAGGCGTTGTATTTCATGAAATACTAATGCCAAAAAATTGAATTACTATGTTAGAAATATCAGCCGTTTTCATTTTAAGATTAGACATAGGTACGCAATATTCAAATTTTCATTTCACATTTTGCGGCAGACAAAGACGACCGATTCCCGGTGCGGGATGTATTAGACAAAATTGAATTTATACAGCTATTTTTCTATATAAATGAGTATAAAAAAACTGTTTAGGCAAATTCTGTTGTACGAAATCTATGAAAAATTTTCTCCTCTTTCGTTAGACAGGTTTCGAACCTATCTCATTTAAATTGAGCGGGTTATAAGCGTTTTTTCTTTATTGCTCCCCTCTGGGGCCAAAATTCAAAAATAGAAAGACCGTAGTAGCCCAAGAGCTCACGTACTACTTTTCACGAAGTGTTTGATGCACGTAGAAATTTTGACCAGTGGTACAGATAAGATAGATGAACAAGAAAAAATATGTTTGCCTGACTTACCGTGATACTACAGGTACTGAAAATGACAATTGGTAAATCCACAGCAACTTCATCGTTTAAAGCAGTCGAACCTAGATTATGATTATTCCTGGGGAGAATCATGCGATGTACGAAAGCGGAAAACATTACAAACTATCTGAATGAACATTCGAAGTTGAACAAATCGAAACCAAAGGTCCCAACGCTTGTTTCAGAGTAGGCGCTAGAAGACAGCTAGAAGAACAATTATATAATGAAGATTTCTGGCCAGCAGGCACAGTAATAAAAATATATTTTTTTCGAAAATAGAAACAAACCAAATTTGAAAGAACGGGGTTTCGGAAGTCATCTGATGAAATCATGAAATACAATCGTTAAACATGTAATACAGGTAATAGAGATTTTTTTCTGCATTATTCTACAACTGTTTTTCGTTTTCTTAAATAGGTTCAGTATCACGTACTGACCCTAAATGCACAAAATCCTTACAAATTAGGCGGGCGGAAGTGCCGCCATTTTGACAAAAACCGTTTCAGCCTATATCTCCCAAATCGTGCACTTGAGGCCAAAAAAGGTAAAAACCTTTATTGTAGATAAATAAATTTACTATCTTTTTTGTACAATATTTTTTTTGGTATCACTTACCGTTTACGACTAATTCAACTATTACGATTTGTTTATTGACTTTTGGACCCATATCTGTTCTAATAATTGTTTAAACAATAAAATGCTAATGACTTAAGTTTTAAATCTACAAATTTTCTACAACTTTTACTTTAAACGTTTTTTTCTAAAATTAATATTTTTAAAGTTAAAACGCGCTAATGTCAAAAATCCTGTGCCTAGGCGGTCATATGCACTGATAGAACATTAACAAATGGTTCATATGTTCGAAAAAAAATGTCTGAAAATCAATATTTTCACTATTTTTTAATTAATTATATTGATTTTTGACTTCTAAAACGTTTTTGACTTACATGAAAAAAGATGGAAGAAGTACAAAAACGTTTTAGACACTAGGGCACTTCCGCCCGCCTAATTTGTAAGGATTATGTGCATTTAGGGTCATCAATATGTGATACTGAACCTATTTAAGAAAACGAGAAAAAGTTGTAGGATAATGCAGAAAAAAATTCTCTATTACCTGTACTATAATAATAGTACAGTCAATCTGGCAAAAAAAAAATCATTTCGTATCAAAACCACACAAAAAGGTGAAACTTGGTGAGTCGTCAGATAATGATGAAAAAAAGGTTACCTGTTCAAATAGTAAAAAAAAACTCAAAAATATTTTGAAATGCATTTTTCTCGAAAACTATGCATTTTACAGAAAAAATTTATTGAACAAAAAATGTAGAGGGCATCGTTATCTACAATTAATGTCATTGGTGCTATGTTGTACAACAAAAAATGTGCGCAGTAGGTGGCGCTAAAATGCCAAAAAAAGTGTTTTTCCACTTTTTGCGCTGAAATTTTCATTTTTCAGTTACGATTCAAATGGAAAAATTGTTCCTTTTTATTTTATAAACAACTTTTATCTTAACATTTTTTTCATACAACTAACCGTTTCAAAATGGAATTTTCACTTCAACAAGCTGCAGCTCCGAAACGGTAAGTTGTATGAAAAAAATGTTGAAATAAAAGTTGTTATAAAATAAAAAGGAACAATTTATTTTTCCATTTGAATCGTAACTGAAAAATGAAATCTTCAAGTAAATAAAATTGTCAACCAATTTTAAATAACTTTTCTTTATGGGTACTTTGATATCCATGACTACGTATTAAAAAATTGTTTGTTATTAATTTTTCATTATGTTGTTTGATTCTTTCAAACTTCCATCATTCGTGTAAATAAATAATTAATAATTTAATACTAATTAATTTTTATATTTTTAGATTTTTCTGAAGAAGATCCAAATCCGGATCGAAACGTCATCTTTTGTTATATTGATTTGTATTTTTATCATTTTTGTCAATATATCGTATGGTCTGAGATAAATTGGTTGACAATTTTATTTACTTGAAGAGTTCTATTCAGACGTTAATTAATGATTTGAAAAATGAAAATTTCAGGGCAAAAAAGTGGAAAAACACTTTTTTTGGCACTTTAGCGCCACCTACTACGCACATTTTTTGTTGTACAACCTAGCACCAATAACATTAATTGTAGATAAAGATGCCCTCTACATTTTTTGTTCAATAAATTTTTCTGTAAATGCATAGTTTTTGAGAAAAATGCATTTCAAAATATTTTGAGTTTTTTTTGACTATTTGAACAGGTATTTGAACAGGTACCAGGTGGCCATTGACAGGTAATATTTTTTTTCATCATTCTCTAACGACTCACCAAGTTTCACCTTTTTGTGTGGTTTTGTTGAGGTTTTTGCCAGATTGACTGTACTATAACGGTGTTCAGTATTAAACATTTGAATTACGCGCTTCACGTAGAAAGAGGAAAGAAGAAGAAAAAGAAGATGGTGGAGGAGGAGAAGAAGAAAAAGAAGAAGGAGAAGAAAAAGAGAAGCAGAGGAAGAAGCAGAAGAAGAAGATAGGAGGAAGACGAAGAAGAGAAAGCAGAAGAAGAAGAAAAGGAAGAAGAAGCGGAAGAAGAAGGAGAAGAAGAAGAAGAAGAAGGAGGAGAAGAAGAAGAAGAAGAAAAAGGACGAAAGAAGAAGAAGAATAAAAGGAAGAAGAAGAAGAAGCAGAAAAAGAGAAGAAAAAGAAAAATGAGAAGAAAAGAAGAAGCAGAGGAAGAAACAGAAGAAGAAGATAGGAGCACGAAGAAGTAGAAGAAAAGGAAGAAGAAGCGGAACAAGAAGAAGAGGAGGAGGAGAAAGAGGAAGAAGAAGAAAAAAGGACGAAAGAAGAAGAAGAATAAAAGGAAGAAGTAGGAGAAGAAGAAAAGAAAAAGAAGAATGAGAAGGAAAAAAAAGAAGCAGAGGAAGAAGCAGAAGAAGAAGATAGGAGGAAGAAGAAGAGAAAGCAGAAGAAGAAAAGGAAGAAGAAGCGGAAGAAGAAGACTGAAAAGAAGAAGCAGCAGAAGAAGAAGACAAAAGAAGAAAAGGACAAAGATGAAAGAGAAAAGGAAGAAGATGAATAGGGAAAAAAAAAGACAAAGAAGGAGGAGAGGAGGAAGAAGAAGAAGAAAAGGAAAGAGAAGGAGAAGAAGAAGAAGAAGAAGAGGGAAAAGAAGAAGAAGAAGAAGAAGAGGAGGAAGAAGAAGAAGAAGAAGAAGAAGAAGAAGAAGAAGAAGAAGAAGAAGAAGAAGAAGAAGAAGAAGAAGAAGAAGAAGAAGAAGAAGAAGAAGAAGAAGAAGAAGAAGAAGAAGAAGAAGAAGAAGAAGAAGAAGAAGAGGAAGAAGAAGAAGAAGAGGAAGAAGAAGAAGAAGAAGGAGGAGAAGGAGGAGGAGAAGAAGAAGAAGAAGAAGAAGGAGGAGGAGGAGGAGAAGGAGAAGAAGGAGGAGGAGAAGAAGAAAAAGCAGAAGAAGAGAAAAGGAAGATTTTTGTCTTCTAAAACGTTTTTGTACTTCTTCCATCTTTTTTCATGTAAGACAATAACGTTATTTAAATCTTTGATTAACGTCTGATTAGAACTCTTCATTAAATAAAATTATCGACCAATTTTTCAGACAATATATTAACAAAAAATATTAATCAAATCTTTGATTAACGTCTGAATAGAACTCTTCAAGTAAATAAAATTGTCGACCAATTTTTCTCAGACCATACGATATATTGACAAAAATGATAAAAATACAAATCAATATAACATAAAATGACGTTTTAATTTGTTTGATTCTTTCAAACTTCATCATTCGTTGTAAATAAATAATAATTAATAATTTAATACTAATTAATTTTTATATTTTTAGATTTTTCTGAAGAAGATCCAAATCCGGATCGAAACGTCATTTTATATTATATTGATTTGTATTTTTATCATTTTTGTCAATATATCGTATGGTCTGAGAAAAATTGGTCGACAATTTTATTTACTTGAAAAAATATTAATAATACATTAACGTTTCGGTCCGGATTTGGATCTTCTTCAGAACGGATCTAAAAATATAAAAAAAAATTAATAATTAGTTTCTATTTATTTTTAATGCAATTCGTGATAGATTTTTTTAAAATATAAATATTGAAAAAATAATAACAAACAATGTTTTATTACGTAGTCATGGAAATAATTTGAGCCCCTATAAAGAAAGAAAAATTATTAAAAACAAATTATTTCAAAATCTAATATATAAAATTCTCGTGTCACGGTTTTCGTTGCCATACTCCTCCGAAACGGCTTGACCGATTTTGATGAAATTTTTTGTGCTTATCCGGTATCTATGAGAATCGACCAACATCTATTTTTCATCCCCCTAAATGTTAGGGGTAGTCCACCCCTAAATTTTTTTTTTATTTTTTAGACAAAATTTTTAATTTCTATTTTTTTATGATACAACATACAAAAATACATACAATCCTCAATTTTCACCCTTCTACGATCAACCCTTATTTTTTAATAGCCATTTTAGTAATTTAATCATTTTTCCTCTCCGGTCGAAAACTGATCAATCGTCATTTAATTAGTTATCCCCGCCAGATGTCTACAGGTGTCACTTCGCCAACATCTATTTTTCATCCCCCTAAATGTTAGGGGTAGTCCACCCCTAAATTTTTTTTCTTCCTTCCCCATTCGTTCTTTTGCACCGGGCACGACGGCGCAGCCGGAGTGTTCGACATACACACATATACGTCGATGTATATTTTAAAATAAATAAAATAGATAGATAGATGTTCCAATTAAATTGTTTTATTATTTCACTTTATACGTAGCGAAGCACGTACAGGGCCGCTAGTAATATTATATATATTACTTAAATTTTCCGTATCTAATTGAGCATTGAGAGAATTTTTATTTGATTTTATATGTACCTAACATTTCCGAAATATTTCTTTTAAAAAAATTAGTTTCATTATCTAAAATTTTTATATCATCCCAATTAATTTTGTGGTCATGTTCTAATTTGTGTTTAGTTATTACATTATGTTTGTCAGGGATTAATTTATGATTAATTAGAACATGACCACAAAATTAATTGGGATGATATAAAAATTTTAGATAATGAAACTAATTTTTTTAAAAGAAATATTTTATTTCGGAAATGTTACATATAAAATCAAATAAACATTCTCTCAATGCTCAATTAGATACGGAAAATTTAAGTAATATATATAATATTATTTTAAAATAATTTGTTTTTAATAATTTTTCTTCCTTTATAGGTGCTCAAATTATTTCCATGACTACGTAATAAAACATTGTTTGTTATTATTTTTTCAATATTTATATTTTAAAAAAATCTATCACGAATTGCATTAAAAATAAATAGAAACTAATTATTAATTTTTTTTTATATTTATTAGATCCGTTCTGAAGAAGATCCAAATCCGGATCGAAACGTTAATGTATTATTAATATTTTTTGTTAATATATTGTCTGAAAAATTGGTCGATAATTTTATTTATTGAATAACGTTATTTATTGAAGAGTTCTAATCAGACGTTAATCAAAGATTTAAAAATCAATATAATTAATTAAAAAATAGTTAAAATATTGATTTTCAGACATTTTTTTTCGAACATATGAACCATTTGTTAATGTTCTATCAGTGCATATGACCGCCTAGGCACAGGATTTTTGACATTAGCGCGTTTTAACTTTAAAAATATTAATTTTAGAAAAAAACGTTTAAAGTAAAAGTTGTAGAAAATTTGTAGATTTAAAACTTAAGTCATTAGCATTTTATTGTTTAAACAATTATTAGAAGAGATATCGGTCCAAAAGTCAATAAACAAATTGTAATAGTCAAATAAGTCGTAAACGGTAAGTGATACAAAAAAAATTATTGAACAAAAAAGATAGTAAATTTATTTATCTACAATAAAGGTTATTACGTTTTTTGGCCTCAAGTAACGAAATGAATTTGTAAGTAACGATTCGTTACTTCGAGTCAGACGATGTACCCGTCACTCAGTAACGAATACATACGGTTTGTTACAGCTCTATTCCATAATCATCGACATTACTCTATTAAATTTCCATATTGTAGAGATTATAGATTTCTTCATGGACAAACCTATACTGTGTAAAAAAAATTTGCATTATGGTCATTATTGGTCATAGCTTATGTGACAGAATTTTATTTTAGTATTGTTTGATATTATTGAAGTGCTATTTTTTCTGTATTTTTTTTATTTATATACATCGCTAAAACATTTCATGAGTCACACTTTTATGATTAAAGTATTTATTTTGAATAAAATAAAAGAATATATAGATGCTCAAAACATATTATGAACATGGCTGGATAATTTAAATAAAGTTTAAAACACAGAACAAATCTGGCTCAAAAAGATATTCACTAACCACTAAACAATCAAAAGAATGTTTTTTTTACATTTCACTGTTAGCTTACGAACGACAAATAAAAAATGATAGGGTATTTGGTTACACTGCAAAGCTCCCAAGTATTAAATTATTTAACAAACTTGAAGGGAAAAAAGTGCGTTCGGAAGTTTTTTCGTACAAGCACATTATTCACTAAGTCCAGGTGAATAATTAAAGAAGATTTAAGTACGGCATTCATATTGTTGTTCTGTTATCAGTTAATCAGCGAAAACAGATAGCCAACATAATAAATAATCATGTCCAACCAGTGAGTCGAATGTAATCATCCGGTACAGATAGAAATAGTGAAAGCTCGTAAAGATAGTCTGTTCCAAAAGTTTCAATCAAACTTTAACCCGCACAGAAAGATTTTTTTTGTTTGAAAATGAACATTTATTTTCTTTTAAACAAAAATCATGTGAAAAATAATTCTCGAAATTTAACAATTTTCTCTCTAAAGAGACTAAAAATAAAACTGTAAGAAATCAGTCGTATATTTTCAGAAAAACGTGTTTCTAGAATTTGTGTCTGTTTGTACTAGGATCTCTCGAAAATCGCGCCTTACCTTTTTTATTGAAAGTTAATACGCTGCCCCAATTCAAAATATATAGCTGTACAAGAATTAAGATAATTCCCGACAAAACCAACAAACGAGATTTTACAGGCGAGATCCAAGTTCAGATGAGCAAAACCGTATACCAAAAATCAGTTGGCATTTTTTAACCAAAAACTGTTTTTATCACTAATCTGTTCAATTTTTTTGATACAGTTAGTTTGGTTGTTTCCAATGTTGTAGGTCTAGAATTTCTATATGGAAATTTAATATTTGATGAACACCTTTCTTTCAAAAAAAACTACGCATCAAGTGCTTCCATTTTAGTCAGTATCTTGAAAAAAGTGCTTCTATAATGAGGCCGCGAACATATATTCCAAATTTTTCACGCAGTTGGTAAACTTTTGGACAGGTCTATAATCCCTACCTGGAAATTTCATATTTGAACATAACCCATCTTACTAGAGAACGTCGCGTCAAGTGTTTCTATTTTTAGTCAAAAACGACTATCTACAAAAAGCTTCTTTAGGGTAGCGCTTTGATTTTTTCTAATTTTTTTGAGATACTTATATAGCCCATCAATAGGTAGTATATAACCCCGTTATGGGAATTCAATATTTCTTGAACACTTTTCATTCTAGAGCATTTGTCGTAAAGGGTTTATATAAAAAATTTCAAAATTCGTGCAAAAATGCTGAATGACAAAACTTACCTATACTCACCCCTTCCTATCGCTGAAACAATTGAGCGCAGTAAAAAAATGTGTCGGGTCATATTATGGAAAATTTAACGTGCTTTAATTTTGCATAGGGTAATATATTATGTTCTACGTTGGATGGTTTCCAAGACATTTGCGAAAAACTCAGAAAACATATGAATCTGACACTTTCCATCCTACCCCTCACCAAAATCCGACAGTTTTTCTACGAAAACTTTTTACCATGTTTAGAGTAAAGGGTATTCCATCAAAAACATAAATGTGAAAAAGGGACCCAAGTTCAATATTCAATACAAAAAGAATTGAGATATAAAAGGGTGGCAAATTTTCGTGTTTTATATTATAATTTATACCTAAAATTCATGCTTATATGTGTGGAAACTTGCCAAGTGAAAACTTGGCCCCCTTTTAGATCTCAATTCTTTTTGTATTGAATTTTGAACTTAGCTCCCTTTTTCACATTTGTTTTTAATGGGATATCATTACTTTTTGTAAAGAAATTATTATGGTTTATCATTCAAAAGTGATTTGTAAAATTAATCTTTTTTTTCGGTACCTATAGTTTTCTTTTTCGAAAGGCGCTAGATGTTAATAAAAACGATTGCTTGAAAAATATTTTAAATATTAAAAATTCACTGTTTTCTGATTTTTTCCTTTGTATACACACAATTACCTAGCTGGACGCCAAATTTAAACTTTCTCGGAAATGGGTTAGGTTTTTGATCTAGGTAGGTATATATCAGTAAGTCAGTCAGTGATAAAAATGTCGATTTTTAGACGTTAATATCTCAATAACCGTTTCAGCTGTATTTGTGAAACTTGGGGTTCTCGTTTATCTGAGAGGTTTTAATAAATAAACTAAACTTCATGTGTTTATGTTAAATAGATTTTGAGTTATTAAGGGATAAAAAGTGGCTCCAAATGGTTCGTGTTATATAACACACGGCTGCTGCTTCCTTTTTTTCGTTGTTGAACTTGACTTGACACGCCACCGCGTATCTAGATTAAACAATTTTGTGACACTCAAACATTTGTTTTTCGGGATTTACCCCTTGGAGCTAATTTAACTGTATCTTAAAAAGAATAAATATAACGTGGTTTCCTACTATTTTGGAATGTTACTCTAGTGACATACATTAAACTTACCTTAAAATTTAAACACGTCACATGGCTCTAGTCGCTGCGCACATTATTACTAATTAAAAGATAAAAAGAAATTATAACTGATAACTCGATGTAAAATTGAATATTTTTTTAAGCGTAGCTCCTTAGAAACCAAAACTAAACTATGTTGTGATAAAAGAATTAATGTTAACGCAAAAGGGCATAATATATTTCCAGAACACCTATGTATAATCAGTCGTACACTGTGCCTAATTTGCACTGTGCACCGAGGGAGAGGGTATAAGGGAGGGATATTGAACTGTGTGTGATGGCGTGTGCCTGCGTGGTATTTAACAACTTTATAAGTTGGCCACTGGTCTTGGCGGTCGCAATAAGCAAATGTACGCAGCGTGACGTTTAACTAGACTGGTTAAAAGCAATCCGCTCTCCTTTATGCATACCTACCCTACCTACGTAACATAAAATATTATGTATGCATGTATGTATATGTTTGGCTTGTAAAAGTTCTAAAACTTCACACAAACAATTTAGCGCTCTGTTATGCAAATGTTTAATGTTTTTAAGGAAACTAAAATACTACTCTTTCAAAGACAAACTGCGAGTCAGCCTTTTAAGGTATGGTGTCAAAGTATCACCTCGTTCGAAAAATTTAAATGACACTTGCAATCATATAAAATCCTGAAATATAAATGGCAATAGCAATTTCCCTCACGTGTACGCCGACTTTGTCCGCTTATTTGCACCTGCTAATACCGGATTTACCGAGAGCTCTAATTTTACCCAAATGTACCCTCTATATTAAAGCTGAACTATGATTGATTGCGCAAGCAGATGTCTTCATGTGCGGCACTCGCCTGTCTATAAGGTATCATTCAAGTTATCTGACAAAATTCGCAACAAAATTATTGAAGACAGGTTCCATTAGCAACTCATTTATATACTTCTTATAATTTTGCAAGTACTAAAGGGCGATAGTTTTTAGTGGCGAATTGTTTATAGTAACACATTCAGTTTCTTATTTACATATTTTCTTGACTGGACTATTGAAAACAGTGCATACCAATAAAAGAGTTTTTATTTTAATATCTGTAATTAAAATAAGTAATTCAGAACAATCAATAATATAAAAATAGACATAAAATAAAATGCTCAACTGTTGTCCATTGCCAGTTTAACAGTAAATCAGCGTGTTATAAAATTCCGTGTGTACATTTATAATTATTGCAGGTGTATATATAACTGAACAAGTGTTTACAATTTGTTATTTCTTTAATAAAATATTGAAAACACATCTTAATTTTCTGTCAAATTTAAGAGAAAACAAAGATTGTGTATAGTTAATTAGTTAACCCGACACAGAATCTTTTCAGCGTCACAGGCATGGAGACAACACAAGGGGCACGAACTGAAATCAGAGAATAGACAGAACATGCCCACCAAATCGTATATATTACGTTTTCTCTTTTCACCACTAGCGTCGCTAATTTCCTTTTTCTGCTGGCGTGAATTTAGTACCATAATACACGTGAAGTAAGTAAGCAAATATGTATATATAACTATTTTATTCCCTTTCATTGTTTTAGTTTTTGTAGTCTCCGTGATTTTGATACATATTCCTCCATCATTTCAGTACATACAGAACCTCAGTACTTTCTTATTTTGAGAGGTCGTGTGTGTACAATGTACATGGAATTGATCGTGCTCCTTGTGCAGTCTCCATGGTCACAGATCTCTGTGATTCATTAAAAAAACTTCTTTTTTCTATGTTCGGCACTATCGTTAACACAGTGTACCTACATTCGCAGAAAATGTTAGTTTTGACAAGAAATATCTAAATATATCTAAATATATCTAAATCGGCCCAACGCTTATTGGAGACACTAGTAGAAATTGGAATAATTCTAAAGACAAGTTCTCCTGTCTAGAGATTATACAAAATATTTAGAAGGCTCCAAAAAATTCCCAAAAATTCCAAACAAGTGTTTCGTCACGATTTTATTTATATGTAAAAAATATACCTATATAATATACTTTTAAAATATACTTTTGAAAACAACGCTTTTTTAAATATAGTAAAAAGAGTAAAATGCCCTTTTTTGAGCTTACAAGAAATTTATACAGATTATAAAAACTAAAATATCAAAAAGTTACGAATTTTAAAAAATGTATCAACATTATGTCTACATAAATTTCTTATAAGCTCTGAATAAACGTATTTTACTCTTTTTACATTTATAAAACTTTGATTTTAAAAGTTTTTCTTTATCTTATTTTATATAGGTAACACTATAAAGTTTTTATATCAAAGTCACCTAATTTATTGTAATTTACTTGATAAGCCCTTTTATTTGATGCTTACAATCCGCTCTCTTGAGGTGTCCACCTGATTGGATTTTTAATGACATTACATAGACTATGTCGCATTGTCACTTGACTTACATACGAATGAAAATTTTCAAAGCTCTAGTATGTATACCAAGAAGTTGTCGAAAAATTCATTGCAAAATTTTTCCCGGACAACAAGAACAAATAAATTAAGTTAATAAAAGCATCGCAATATTAAAAGAAACGTAGATTGCGCCTCAATGCACATTCCTGCGACCGTCACTGTTGGACATGAGCCCGCACAGATAGCTTCTGGAATCTATTCGAAAAACACGCATTCTTCAGTAGCGGTAGGTGAAATGCAAATGAACTCGATAGGGGGGCATCGGGGTGATGACGGTCAGTAGCTACCTCCGGTCACGCTCACGCATCCCCACACTACCATACCATCACTGTGTGCGAGAGATCTATATACGGCTATGCACACATATACAACACGCACATATCACTTCGCTTTACTTCAATAAATCCTTTTTTATATCGACAACCCTAATTGTAACATCATATTTTTAATTGCATGTTACACAAAATAGTAATAGAAAATATCCAAATACAGTGTTGTGAATGCATTTTATTAGAGAGCCCGTAAAACGAGAAACATCCGGTTTTAACCCATCCATTCAATACCCCCGTATTTTTCTGCACGTTAGTCCCGCGATTAGGTATGGCCAAATACGTGAACAAAATTTTAAGAAATTTTGAAGGTACATTCGTTTAACCTTTAATACGAATGACGATTTTTCGATCAAAATATAAAAATACTGCTTTTTTACGTGCCAATATAATTTATTATTTATTTTCCTCAACAAAATTTACAAGGAACACCACACATTTCTGGCCAGAAGGGAAAAAGGGAGGTTTTTTTTTGGATAAGCAGCTTCATTATAATTTTAAACGGAACCAAAGTAGATTTGTAGATACCTCCCCAAGCAGCGGTTCCGTAACTAAGCAAAGATTGACATAAAACATATCTATCTTAAATTCAAGAAGAGATATATTAGTTTTTGTAACCGTTTCGTCAGTGCTTGTACATGATTATTCATTTTTAATTTGGTATCTATGTATTTATAATTTATATTCCTAAGTACTTTATGCACTCAACTATATTAATTAGTGGTATAAAGTCACATATTTGTCTATTCTGTCTACAGGTGTGTATCGTTATTGTCGTATTTTCTGGTTGTCCATGGGCTGTCGGGCTGAAAGTAATATATTTAGACTTTTTAGCGTTTAATGCAGTTAGTTAATCAGTCATATAAGGTACCTTATTCATGCCAGATTCTTCTTTAGTGACAGTCTCGGTACAGGTTTCTCCAGTAAAATAACAGTATCATCATCAAAGGATACAACAGTACCAAAGGATATATTACAGAGATCGTTAATATAAGTTAGAAATAAGATTGGTCCCAAAACTGTACTCCGTGGAACATCAGTGAGAGCTTACTGATTTTTTATTTACTGAAGTGTTGATCGAACTATCATAATAGTCCACATAACAAATAGCCCAGTCAATGCACAGAAAAAACGGCCAATCCTGGCAATTCTACCAAACAGCACAGATTAGCACCAAAATTTGGCTGTAGATTCTACTTACCCTCTACTTCAAAGTTGTCAATGTGTCGAGGGTTGCTTTTACCCTGGGGGTGAACGCCACCCCTTCTCGAGGATGAAAAATGTTTTATTAAAAATAAGTATGGGAATGGATAGATTGACTAATTCTAAGCAATTTTTGTTCTATAAAGTTTTTACTTAAAGACAATACTTTTCGTTTTATACGAGAGTGGAAACGTCAATTTTTCAACAACAAAAACCACGTTTTCAGACGGTTTGCATGAATAACTCTGAAAATAAGTATTTTATGAAAAAAATCATTCGTTGTAAAAATGCAGCTTATAAAAAAAACAAAAAAATATACTGAATTTAAAATATCACTAGACCCAATAGTAACGGAGTAATAGCTTGTTAAAGGTTGGTTCTTCTTTGTCAAACGTCAAAATCGAAAGTTTTAACGTGAAATATTTAAAAAAAACAATGAATTTTTCGGGAAAAACTCATAGAACTTTTTTTGAAGTGCTTGAAAAAATATTTATTTAGTTATGACAAAAACAAAATTGGCCCCTATTTTTTTGGCGGCAAAAAAAGTGGAAATCACCCCCTAATTACCACCTCAATTGAAAATAATCGTTACCACTTTACAATGTACTTTATAATCGATCGAATTGAAAAAACAAATACGGTTATGTAAGGAATCAAAATTTTTCCAAATTATAAGGATCGTTTGACACCCCGTTCCATTAAAAAAATTGCTACTTTCGCACAGGGGTAGAGTTGCAAGAATGATTTCTGCATAAAAATTGGTCCTCTTTGATATAAAAATCGACATGTTTTTAGATTTTTGTCAAAACGTTTATTTTGTCGAGTTTTATGGGGGTACAAGTTTTCGTTGGAACATCGTGTATAATTGATGAAGCAGAATAAATTAGCCATTCTGAATAAAAGATTTTACTGTTGTAAATGACGTGTAACTGAATCTCCTTTTTTTTGACGTCTATGAACTGCAGAAATGAAAAAAATCGTTATGGGGCGATACACTCCTACAGAACGTGCGAAAATTGTAAAAATTTTTATGAAAATACCTCCCAGTAGAACTAAAACAAGGTAATTTTCTTTTTTGAGCAATCTAGTATTATCTGTATTTCATGTTATTTGACGGTACCTGTTTTATTTATATTTTTTGCAATTATTTAAAAGAATAGCGTCTATGTTAACGATCTCCAGACTTTAGGAGAATATCTGCCACGAAACAAACAACCTAAAGCTCAGAGTGTTTAACCAAGTATAGTTTAGTCAATGAGTGCTCATAAGGGGCATCTAGATGGAAAAGTCGAAAGCAGAACATTTGACTTAGGAACTTTGTTTGGACTAGTTAGGAGATAAACATACTAAAAGTCCTTGCCCCTCTGAGGTACGCCCGAAGGGGGGGAGCACAAAGAAGGTCCCGTTTTTTGGTTTTTTGCTTTCATCTCGAAAACGGTACGTCGTACGAAATTTTGTTGTAATACATAATGAAAGCTGATAAAATTCTCTACAACTTTAGCATTCACACTTTTTATCTATCTCCAATCTTTGCCTAGCTATGAGCTCCGAAAAATGGTCGATTTTCAAAAATGTGTTAAATTCTCTGTAGCACATTGTAACAATACGAATTTGTCAAAATCACTTCGTATCGCTCATCCACACTATTAAAAACACCCACACACTATTAAAAAATAACATAAGCTTTAACCTATTGAAGGCCCTGGGCACATTAGGATTATGGGGCCCCTATGACCTTAACAGAGCACTATTTTGTTAGAATAGACAAAGAAAATAGATAAACAAGGTTCTAGATTATAAGTCGAGGAATGTGATACAAAATGCATACCTATATTTAAAAGGATCACGTTCCCAATTTTAACATGAAGGACACAAAAAAAATAAGTACCTATATGAAAAATAGTTCACTAATGATTTTTGTTTAAAACAGTTTAGGTACTTAGTATACCATTAAACTAGGGGGTCCCTATCGATCGCGGGGCCCTGGGCACGTGCCAGAGTGCCCAGTGGGAAAGAGGACCCTGCGTGGAGGTACTCCAAGCTTATGTTATTTTTTAATAGTGTGTGGGTGTTTTTTTTTAATAGTGTGGATAAGCGATACAAAATGATTTTGACAAATTCGTATTGTTACAATGTGCTACAGAGAATTTAACACATTTTTGAAAATCGACCATTTTTCGGAGCTCATAGCTAGGCAAAGATTGGAGATAGATAAAAAGTGTGAAAGCTAAAGTTGTAGAGAATTTTATCAGCTTTCATTATGTATTCCAACAAAATTTCTTACGACGTACCGTTTTCGAGATGAAAGCAAAATACCAAAAAAAGGGACCTTCTTTGTGCTCCCCCCCTTCGGGCGTACCTCGGAGGGGTAAGGACTTTTAGTATGTTTATCTCCTAACTAGTCCAAACAAAGTTCTTAAGTCAAATGTTCTGCTTTCGACTTTTCCATCTAGAATTATTCGTTGCTTAAGCTAGTACTCTATAACAATTTACTATAGAATTTCATATACAGTAATGTATTATCTAAAGTTTAAGCAAGAGCACTTTTAAAAAAATGTTGCACATACCGCTAAACTAGTGGTATGTGCTCTATTATCGCTTTGCGCGTTAGAGCTGACCTTCGTTCATACAAGAAGTTATATCTAAGTAAATTTCACACAAAATTTTAGCTTTCTGAAAAGATGAGATTCTGAATCAGAACCATTTTTAGATCGATTGGAGTTCATAATTTTAACTAAAATTGTAATTGAAAATCACGAATAGCAGTTGTCGGTTGGTCTGAAGGTACGTATGTGTACGTACTTAAGTCCGCGCTCTACAGATCGCAATTTCGGTCCAATCGCCTTGGTTTATATTTTATTCACTTTGTTTACTATCAGAGTAAAACCCTATTTAAATTCAATGAAATGTGTTCAGTAGTTTAATTTTTATAAACAGTTTTATTCCATTATTTTTTTACAGCTAATAGTTTAAAAAAACAATATAATAATTACTGTGTAAATTACCATAGAATAAATGCTACACTTCTATACCATAATAACAGCGGAGCTACCAGAAGCTTGCTGGCACACTGGATAAGCCGTTGGGCCAACTATATTTAATCTTA
Source organism: Xanthostigma xanthostigma (assembly GCA_963575645.1). Lineage (NCBI taxonomy): Eukaryota > Metazoa > Arthropoda > Insecta > Raphidioptera > Raphidiidae > Xanthostigma > Xanthostigma xanthostigma. The sequence goes on from OY754471.1 coordinate 28,449,731, forward strand.
TGTTATTCAAATACCATCAGATTCATTTTACAATATCACTTTATTGTTAATCAGCTTTACATACCTATTACATTATGTCCCAGTCTAATGTCAACAGTCTACACATTTCACAAAATATATCTGGTCATTTTATGACGTTATGAAACGAATATTTAGATCAGATGGCTGCGACATGTCGATGATATGAAATGCATAGGGAAACTAAAAAAAATCAGTTTTGAGATGAGATAGGAATTAAATTTAAAATATTTACATCAACTCTACACAGTAGTAACCGGCGGAATTGATATTTAAACCACTATGTAGTATTTTATTTCACATTTTTTCTAGTTACTTAGACGAACCGTTTGATACTGAGCCATTGAAATAATATTTGTTATTAACATGGTGGTCTTAATCATAGTTTTAAGTAAGAAACCCTTTCCTGTATACTAAATATATTATCTATTGACACTGCTTACGTTATTTTTGTAGTAAATATAACAGTTCAAGCAATTTAATAAATTTGTTTTAAATTATATACTCTGGGTACTTCGTCTATCAATAACAAAGTTTCTTTAGATTGAATTACAGAATGAAAATGTCGTCTATTATACCGCTATATAGTACTATTAGTATCATAGAGAAAAAATAAATTGAAATAAAGTTTTATAGAAGTCACATATGTTTTTGATAAAATGAAAAATTTTGAGCGAAATGGATCATGCACCAATATATATTTTCGATTTATTATTAATAGAGTAAACTTTTTAGGTCACACTAATGCAGATTTCTCAATCACGGAAATTGACAAGTGGCGTCATTTTATGAAAAATCGATGTCTGTATAAAAAATAGAGGCTAGGGCGCGGTTAAATCAATTGATCAACTCGGTGCTGTCATTTGTTCATTACTGCAGAAGTAGAACTGAACTATGTAGTGATTTTGAAGTTAATTTTGCTTTTACATAGGATATTAATAAACTATATTATTAAAATTTGGTATATCTTCTTAAATTACTAATGATTATTATAGAAAGGGGGAGATACTAGTAAATTTTAAAGAGGTTTTACGAAAGGAAAAAAAACTTATATAATTTATCTTAAGATTACATTTGGATCTATAAATTTTAGTTCAAATTATGACAGATATGAAAACCAAACGATTAAAAATATTTTTTTATTAAATTCAATTCTTAACGCACATGGGACGAAACTGTCACTAGAGCTGAAATTGGCATGAGTAAAGTATACAAATGGCTGAACAGAAACTTGCTGACTCTTAATAAAAGAAAAACAAATTACATGTTATTCTCAGCAACTATTGTGGGACAACCAATCAACCCATTATTAAGGCTCCATACGTGTGACGGACACTTACCTCATTGTGACTGCACTAAACTAACTAAAGTTGATACTATAAAATACCTGGGACTATAGACTATAGACTAAAATGGACAGTACATATACAAAATTTGACCAGCAGACTACGAAAATTAATATACAGGGTGTTTGACACATGAACCGACACAATTTTTTGGGGGGTTCTCGTGGTCATTATGATCATTTTAACCCCAATAACTTTTGCCCTAAGTGTCATGGTTATCGAGATACGATTTTTTTAGTTATTTTCGAAAATTGGCCTAAAAATTGCCTTCAAAAAATCGTAACCTGTTTGTTTTTGGTACTAGAGACACGAAAATACATTTATTGAGTTCTGGAATGACTCCTTGTTCTAAATGAATCATAATTTTATGCAAATAGTGTCAGGAAAAAGACCCTATGGAGTTTTAAAGTGCCTGTATTAATAAAAACCAGTAGAAAAAAATAATTTAAAAATCATTTAAAAAAAAATTAACAGGCATCTAAAAATTAGTGATTGGGGTTAAAATGATCACAATGACCACGAGAACCCCCCAAAAAATTGTGTCGGTTCATGTGCCAAACACCCTGTATATATTTGATACATTACGACGAATGATGACAGAACGGACCTTAATAATGGTGTACTACGCTCTATGCCAGTCATTGTTCACGTACGGGATCGCCACATGGGGAGGTGCTTTTAAAACAAATCTTTATCCACTTCAAACCATCCAAAATATCCTACTCCGTATAATCCTAAAGAAACCTCGTCTGCACCCAACCGTTGAACTGTATCAAAATGCCAAGGTGTTAAATATAAACCATCTGTACCTACAGTCCATTCTTATCCTATATCATCAAAAACCTTCCTTACAAACACCTATTCCCCATTCCTATGACACCAGGCACAGAAAACTACAAAATATCTCAGTGCCGAAAATGACAAAAACATTTGGCCAGAACCACTTCAATTATCGTGCACCAAAAATATACAATATTATGCTTCCTCTGGAAATCAAAAACATTACACATATACACACATACAGGAAACAAATATCAAAGTGGCTACTCATACACCAAAATACAGATAATACCGAACGAACATAAATAACACACATACATAAGTACACATCTCCTCAATGAATGAATGAATTAATTTAATCGAAGACTAGGACATGTCCACCATATCACTGTTAATTGAACACTCGGTATATAAATACGCTACACACACACACACACACTAACTTCATCTCACACACATAGTACATATTCAAAAAGCACACATACACCCTCCCCCCATCACAAATTCACTCAATAATAAATAATAAAAATAAAATAAAGACAGAAGGAAGGATAAACAGAATTAGTGATAGTAATTACATGTCCTTACTATATTTTTGGACTCCTGCCCTAGCACTGGTATTCCAAGTTGGGCAGGAAATCCTCTAATTATGTATATATTAAATATGTATTTTATTTTATCTTTATTTGAGGAAATAAATTTTGAATTTGAATTCATAACTTAATATTGATAATACTGAATTGATACTCTATATCCAATACCTACTTAATAATATACTGTACTGTAAAATAGGTAAGTTCTGAATTTAATAAAAAAATATTTTTAATCGTGCTTTTTCATTTTTCATATTATTTTATAAATAACTAGCGTTCCCGCCCGGTTTCACCCGGTTGCAAGAGAATGAATGGGGGGGAGAGTCGTGAGTAGGCACGTTCATCTTCGTTTACCGAGATGATTGTTGTGTCCAAATTTCATGATGATCGGAGTTACCATTCAAAGGTTTTTGTCGGACGGACAAATGTTGAGTTATATTTCCAACATTTTCATTGATGCTCCGCTCCTATTAGTCGTAGCGTGATATTATATAACCTATAGCCTTCCTCGATAAATAGGCTACCCAACAAAAAAATGTTTTTCAATTCGAACCAGTAGTTCCTGAGATTAGCGCGTTCAACCAAACAAACTCTTCAGCTTTATACATATATTAGTATAGATATAGATTTAGTAAATATAAAAGATGATGCAGGCTACTACCGGAATGACAAAAATAGCAGGAAGAATTTATCTATAATGAAATAGGTTTCAATTTTTTATTTTATCTGCTAATTTTCTCATTATTCTTGTAACATAAATATTTTTTTTCTTTGGAGATTTTTTGACAATAACAGTAATTGTCATTCACGTTTATATTACCTGTGTCATGAAATTCAATGAATTGTTCAAGTCTAATGTAACTTAACTTATTTATATGGATAGCAATCTAGCAGCGTGTAGTGAAAAATGTTACAATTTTGACCCTAAATAGTATGGAGTGTAAACCATGCCACAGCTGTTGCAACAATTGAAATATGTTTTGGTAAAATAAATTTTCCCCTATGCAGTTTTCTGATCAATAAACTTGAATTATTAGAAACACTGCGTTCCACATATTTCTATAACTGAAGTCATGCAATGCACACTTTTTAAAAAGCAGTGCTTTACACACAATGTATACTTCTATAGAAGTCAAAATAAATACCACATCTACCGAGCGGGGTGGCGTAGCGGTGAGAGCACTAGACTCGCATTCGGGAGGTACCGGGTTCGAATCCCGACGGGGGCAGATGTGACTGGAACTTTTTCCTACTGCCTCTCGCCGAGAAACGGTAATTCCTGTACCGGCCATCTTGTTGAGGTTTTCCATGGTTTCCCTCAATAATTCCAGTTCAATATCGAGATGGTTCCTTATTCAAGGCCATGGCCGAATACCTATCAAACGCATATGCTCAAAATTTGCCTACCTTATCCTAATTTCCTAAAAATTCCTTCATTCGCCCATTGCTATTAATTAAGTTGAAGATTAAAAATTGTAGAAATTAACGGGGAGTGTGGTAAAAAAAATAGTAATGGTGCGAATGGCGTCTGTTATAGCATAAAGTTGAAAAACGGACGTTAAACGTATTATTATTATTAAATACCACATCTTCGGGTACGTTTTCAATATTAAACTCAGAATTTACTATTTTGTAATATTCAATAATATTTATTATAGCACTGTCAGTAGTTTGATTGTTCGACATCAACTAAATGGTTGTGTCTCTCAAATATCTAGGCAAATTTTGGAAAAATAAATAGAAAATCAACCTCTTTCAGCTTTATATTTTAATAGTCTAAGATCTGGCATTACAAAAATATACCCTCATCTGTTAATAGAATAAAATAGTGTTGTATAGGTTGATTACAATATAAAGAATTTCAAAATATAATGTCTGCCAGGATAGTCCAGTTGTCATTAGGCGCGCTAAGGGGCAAATTTGCCTGGATCAAAAATAAAACATTTTTGTATCTGTCGTAGTGCCGAAAAGGAATAACCGATTTAAAAAAAACTTTTTTGTTCGAATCGTCTCGGGCTAAATTTGATCCTAACGGCGCGTCGTCCGATTTCTTAGTTTTTATCTCAGAGAGCATTTAAAAAAAACGATGTTTCATGCTTATAATTCACTGAAATAAATCAGATCGATTTAAAACTGATGAAAAAGCTTCCTGTTGTAATATACGTGTTTTGATAATTCGAATAAATCGAAAGTATTGACTTACAGTAAAAACTTTATATAACAAAAGTTGCTTAGAATTAATCAATCTATCCAGTCCTATACTTATTTTTAATAAAAAAAATTTTATCATCTAGAACTGGTGGCGTCCACCACCAGGGTAAAAGCAACCCTCGGCACATTAACAACTTTGAAGTAGAGGATAAGTAGAACCTACAGCCAAATTTTGGTACTAATCGGTGCTGTTTGGTAGAATTGCGAGGGAAACTGTGCATTGACTGGGCTATATTTCTTTACATAGGATCGTCAAAAAATCTGCTATCGATGTTAAATTAATTATTAACTCAAATAATTCAAATTTTATAAATTACAGGAACTTGAAACCGTCTCATATTAATCAAATAAATAAAATTATTATATATTATTATTATTATATATTATTATTATTATATATTATTCAGACGTTAATCAAAGATTTTACTTCTCATATTATGTCTTATAATTTTCGAAAACTATTCTGTAATTCAATTTTTCTATTGAAACAATAAAACAAGTTGACGCACAATGTAGTAAAATATAGTTTTGTAATACCTATTAAACTAATTCATGTTAAATTGCTTTAGACGTCATTAGAACTATAGAATCAGTAAAAGAGAACTGAATGTAAGTGTGCAGCTTAAGCTGTTAGAATTATTATAACAAAATCAGTGAACCAACGAAAATTCAAATCAATACTAAAATAAAAAATCGTCATATAGCCTCTGTTTTGTTTCATTATAATTAAAAAATTAGGATTAGGATAGGTCTCTCGTCGAAACTGCAAGAGAAGCCAATGGTAAATAAATAGCAGTTATTATTGTAGAATTATATTACTAATTCGCAGGTACAGAAATTTTTCGATTATTTTTTAACTCTACATAAAATTATATTATCTTGTTTTTTACGTGACTAATGCTGGTTTTCTGAAAACATTGCAAAAAATTTGATTTGATAATGACCTCAGATTGTGGCCATATAATTACAGTTTTTATACATATAAATGTATAAAAACAGTCTAATTTTGCTGTAAAACTCTATTTCATGTAGAACATTAGATTATACTCACTCAAAAACAAATTATTGATCTACCTATATAGAAAAAGATCACTTTTCAAGCTTAAATTTGAAAATAGGTAGACAAAGTTGTTTCGAAGAGATTATACAAAAAACGATGTTAAATACATGTACACACAACTTAAGAAACATATCGTTTCAATAGATCAGTTATTTTTCGAGCAGGAACAGTTTAAAATTCTACAATGCTTTTCTTCTGAAGAAATACCTATGTGTGGTCAAAATCTAAAGTCATTGTCAAATTTAATTTTCGGATAATGCTTTCTGCAACCGAGCATAATTCTATCCAGCTGTAAAGTGTAAAATCATAAAAGAAGAATTATCACTTGAACAATATAATTTTTTTCTAAATATAGAACCATAGAAATATTCAAAGAGTATATTCAAGGAAGTTGTTTCGTATTATTAAAAATTGGATAAGTTTTATAACGGTTACAAACGACCATATTTTATGTTTAAATTCCAATTTGTTTTGAAAATTTGTCATATAACATGTTTGTTTTCAGCAAGAGCACCCGTTTGGAAAATGTACACATTTATTATTTATCAAAAAAGCTACAGAAATTGTTATTGGCAGTTGTGTACACTGTAGACTGATACAAACGTAACCGCTTATCTGAAAAAGTGATATTATTATATTACGAAAAAAGAAGAAACAAATAGATATGTACATTTCAGGTATAACAGTGGCCAGATTGGTATAAAGTGTTTTTAAGTAGGAAATGTATGTACTTAGCTCTTCCATGCTTTACTAATAAATCCACAATTAAAATTCTCGACTAAATCCGATTTTCTAAGAACTATGCTGCACCAATATTTTTAAAAGAGAATAAAAAATACAAACAAAAACAATATTGTGTTTAAAATCTGCGTAACTACAATTCCACATCATTTTAGAATTACATATCTAAAATGTGAGTACAAAAAATGAGCACATTTTTATTTGAATACACAATAAAAAATTTAAACAAAACCCAACCTTTTTTTCCAGCATCCAAATCCTGCTTTCCGTGAGCAGCGTCAAACACACCAGCTACAAATATCAGCAAAATAACAATCAACATTTTATTGGTATTTTCCATCGAAGCACAGTCACAACAAATTTTAAAATTGTTAAAATACCACATTATTTTTTAAAAGTTAAACAGCTACAAATATGTAATTTAAACATGTACTAAAGACTAAAACTTTAAAAACCATTAATGTGAGGATATGTTAAATATTAAGAACTTTTAACTTATATTATGGTTCTCTTAAAATCACATTTGTATTTTTTGTACACTCAGCTACCTACTACTATTATTTTCACCACAGTTTTTTACAGAAATGTTAACAATTTCTTTATTGAGACATTCCAAAAGGGAGTCATGAACATATAATATGTTCCTAAAATATAATAAATTTCGCACAAAAATAAGTCATTTGACGTTATTATACTATTTCTAAACACGTTTATAAACCGTTTTAATTCCACAAAAGTACCGTTCACACAACTCAAATATTACACAATCAATTTTATCCTTTCAATTTAAAATCCTTTGCAACACGTCATTCTTCAGCGTCAACGTCATTTTTTACATGTCTCTTCTTATCCCCGCATGCCCAAAAAAAAAAAACAAAAACAGATCGTAAGACTCATAAATTAAACTCTGACTCGGTTAGTATTATTTATGTATATAACAAATTTTCCGGTTAGTGAGTAATCGATTCAGTAATGATATAGCTGTTATTGTTTTAATTGAAAGTTACGGCATGCCTGAGTATTGCGTGTCATGCAGTTTGCAGCAGGAACAGTAGCACACGGCGCGATGCGTTACGTCAAACGTGGTACGTACTTAACAGTAAACTACCGATATGTCGACCGTAACGTTGCAAGCGTCGTACTAATGCAACGCCAGTTGGCAGTTGTCGTCAAGCCCCGTCGTTCTCTGTACCGTCGGAGCTAGAGCATCGGTCCGACGCCGAGCGCCGCTGCGTACACCAACGATGCGCAAGTGTACTCCTGCGATCCTATAATATGACTATTCTATCCGACTTTACTCTACTGCTGCAATTTGCCGTGTTTGGTTACTTTACTGCCAGTATCAGACAACGCGCACTCAAGAATTACATTAGCAAAGTCGTTAAAAATTACTTTTTGCACTACTCCCTATAAATAGCTGCTTTTCATGCATCTATGAAGGCATGTAAAGTGACCCATGGCGGATTAGTGCTGTAGTGAAAAGCAAAACATAGTCGCACTATACCAATTCCATAGTAAATCAACGTTTGTCTGCCTGTTGCACTAGAACCTGACCTACTAACAGAAGTGAAGTTTGCTGAAAAGAGAACTGGCAAAAAATTGAAAATATGCTGAAAATTAAGTGAAAAACAGCTATTTTATAAGGGGTATATGCAAAAAAAGTAGCATACATCTCGGACGGAATTAAATTATCACTCGTGTGAATGTTAAAACACGTTGGTACTCGTTTACCACAAAATATCATTTACTCGTGAGTAATATAATTCAATTAATCCTAGATATAGGTATAAACTACTGCTTTGAACTGCCCCCTATAAAATAGCTGCTTTACATGCATGTATGCGGGCATGTAAAGTAACTCATATAGACTAATAACGTACTAGCACTGTAATGATAAACAAATGTAGGAGCACTAACCAGAAGCTTAATTTTTGTACAGTAATGCTATAAGCATTAATTAATTACATAAGTAAGCAAAATAATCATTTTTTGTCTTAGAATAAAAAGTATCCAAAACAAAAACTGCAGATCATGAAAAAATCTACAACTTTTGTAGAGATTACTATATAACATGTTGTAATTATTGTTATTTTAACAATGAAAGACACGGCTTCTTAATATTTTATTTATTTTATTTGTACCAAATAGTAAGAACAACTTATTTATACCAGAACTAATATATTTTCAAAATATTTAGGTCACTTTTTTACTTTTTTTCATTTTCAACAACTACTACATTTGTATATTATCTCAAAGCAGACCTATAGCCTAGTAACATCGTGCAACTTGACTATAGCGGTAAATTCAAATATCGCTAACTTGTTACTTTAGAAGATCGTCAACAGCGTGCATCTTACGCTGTTGACGATCTTCTAAAGTAACAAGTCCTATATCCGTAATATATCTCTAATGTGGTATCTTTGATAATGCTTTTGTTAATATTATGTCCGTTATAATTTGATTCGTCGGAATATGTTCTAGAGAAGGCCCGGACAAAAGGCGGCCCGCGGTAGAATTCTCTCCGGCCCGAGAAGTCTTTTATAAATTATTATTAAAAGCAAAAATATTAGTTTGTCAATATGAATTGGCGCATATAAATAATTTTAGAAAAATAGTAAATAGTGTTTAAAAATTTGAAATTGTTGTTTCAAAAAAACTATACTTAAAATTGGAAAAAGAAATTGTTTGGCCCGCGATCAAATTTTCATCAGCAATGTGGCCCGACAATCAAAAGATTTGCCCACCCTTGTTCTAGAGTAACCAATCCTTTCTCTACAACTTCTCTAATTTGAAGTTCAGCCGGTGTCATCACTGGATTGCACTGGCTCATCCCATACTTTTCAAGTATATTTAGGATGTATCTTGTTTCAGTAACAGTGATGAAATTCTCCTCTTGGATTATTTCCAATTCCAAACAATACTTAATACATAATAAATACTTCGTATGTCCGAGATCTTTAATTTCAAACTCTTCAAGTGGTTTGGACTTGATCTCATCAATCCATTTAAGATTCGTTGAAGCTATTAAAATGTCATCTATATAAACTAGTGATGTGCCGGATCTTTAAAAATGCATATCCGCGGATACGGATCTGAATACGGATATCTGGTTTCAAGATCCGCGGATACGGATACGGATCTTAACTTTCTTAGAGTACGCAACGGTAAATATTGCACATCGACCTTTAGAAAGAGACTATCTGTTATGGGAAAAAGTTATTGACCTCTTTAAGAGTTAATTCTCATAAGAGATTGTCTCTTTCCAAAGATCGATGTGCTATATCTCATTATAAAGATAGTTTTTTAGTACCTTTGAGTTATGTACTATTGGTATGGTACTCACTACGATAAATGTTTGCAATATAAAGGTGCCAAATACGATTTTAAAAAATAAAAAATAATCTGAATGGAATTTAACAGTTTTTCATTATTACCTAATCACCTATATATGTAAAATTTAATCAATGAATTGAAAATTAATAAGGTAAAAGATCCGTAAAAGATCCGCCAAAAACTAACGGATACGGATACGGATACGGATACGGATCTTTCTTCTCCCTCGGAAATTCGCGAATACGGATACGGATATCCGGCACATCACTAATATAAACTATCAGTAACAACAGGCTTCCATTGCGTACTGCATGATACATACAAGACTCACCTTTTGTTGGTATAAGTCCTATGCTAGTTTATTTCTTGGTAAGACGAGTATTCCATTGTCGACCTGCTTGTTTCAGCCTATAAATAGCTTTTTGCAATCGACATGCGTCTCCACCATGTTTTAAATTTTTTAACATTTTATTTTAACTATGTTTTCCAGCATTTCTGGGAACATCTCCGGAATTTCCATGAATACTGTTTCGTCAAGATTTCCATTCAAGATGCTGTCACCACGTCAAATTGTCAAATTTTTATCCCAAATTCAGCTGCGAGAGCCTACATTAGACGTATTAACATTATAATCAATTCCAAATTTCTGACTACATCCTTTAGCTTTCAATTGATCCATCTGGTTTATACTTATTTATCAACACGATGCGACTACTAACAACATTTTGTCCTTGTGGTTTTTCAGCAATTTCCCAAGTGTTATTTTTAATTAGACTTTCAACTTCTGATTGAATAGCTCTCTTCCATTCGTCACTTTCAGTAGACATCATTGCTTCTTTTAGAGTCACTTCTACAATACCAGCACGTACTTCATCATCTTCGTCAGTGACTTCGGTCGTTGGAATCTCTTGTTCTTCTCGATCAGATTCTGATCTGATGCAAGTAGCTTCTTAGGTCGACCTCTAGATTCCGTACGGATTAACCTTGGTCTTCCTCTTCCTCTTTTATTCTCTTGTATAAGTTCAGTTTTCGATGCTAGTGTAGTCCGTTGGGGTTTTACTTGGTACTGGTGACTCATTATCAGATTAAATACATTTGATTTTCCTTCCAGTCTGTCTTTCAGCATAAGCTTGATTTAGTTTGAACGTCTCCAATACTCCACTTTTCTATTTCAATAAAAATACTTTACACCATCTTGAATTATCATCAACAAACGTGACAAAATACTTAGCTTACGTCCTAAATGGTCCGACAACATCCAAATGAATTATCAGCAGCATCTCATCACTTTGTCGTTCGCTCGTAGAGCAATAATTTTGCCTCTCATGCAAACATCGCATTACGACAAACATCCCACATCCTTAATAAAAGGACCTTCTAAAAGGTCTCTCGAGTTAATATGTCCTAAGCGTTGATTCCACTTCAACTTGACCATTCGTTTCTGCCATGCCAAACATGCTAATTTTCTCATTAATATAATAGTTCAATCAACGAAGACCAAATACTGCCAAATAGGGGAAATAATTCGTGTAAAAGCGATTTTTGGCATAGTTGTAGGGGATGGTGTCTGAAGCAACATACTCAAAGTACTGATGGATGGGGGTGGAGCTAAGGGGTGGGGGGTGGCGTTAAGGTCCCCTTTTAAAGTTTTTCTTATATATCTCCTAAACGGTGGCTCATAGCAAAAAAAATCCTTTTACTCAAGCAATGTACATAATATTCTCTACAAAAAAGGTCCTGTACACTTTTTCGCTGGGATCAATATTTAACGAGATATCAAAGAAGAAAAGTTAATTATGCTCAATTCTCGCATTTTTACGTATTGGGTCAAACTGCTGGCGCACACGGCACATTTCTGTAGCGTCGTCGGGCGCAAGGGACTGGCGCCGTAGAGGTGGTACAAACTGTTATTTTTTAATAACAGTTCCGTTCCGTTCCTGTTCCGCTTACGGAACAGTTCCAAAAACCTGTTACTTTTTAACAGTTCCAACGTTGGAACCTTGACATTCTCGGAATAGCTTGTAACATGCAACTTATAAAAATTTCAAATTATGAAATGTGTATGATTTGTATTTTTTCGTGAATTAATTTTATTCAAGTTTAATAATTTAAGGTACCTAATTATTAAAAATATACTTTTACAGAATGTAAGTAACAGTTGTTCTGCAGAATGCATATACTATGACAAAATCAAATAATATTATTTCACCACAGTTCAATATTATTCGCGTATGTAATATAAAATGAATAAGCCGTCCAGTTTTGTCTGAAACTTTGCGACGCATGTTAATGTGATGGTGTGATACTAAAATCGGCTTTACGTACAATGTACGCTAGGCGTAGATGAAGAACATAACTGTTGCAGTTTGCAAAGTAGGTACAATAATAATTGACAACGGGAACGGAGAATGTTTATTTTATGCAGAAGAACGCCCGTTATGTTATTCGGAACAGTCGAAGCATTGGAACAGCCCGGAACAGGTATTTTATTATACTGACAACTGTTCCAATCTGTTCCTCGTTCGAAACCGTTCCAAAATAACTGTTCCTAGTATTTTGTATCATCTCTCACTGGCGGCAAGGTCACCGCCAACCAATCACGACGCACACGTAGAGTATGAAATGGAACCCGTCCTCCAACGTTTCTACGATTTGCCATCAATACATTACCTACGTCCAGAAACATTACGGTCCAAACTGTATGGTGGTTTTTGATGGTTACAGTGATGTCAACAGCACTAAACGAGCAGAGCAGAAGCGACGAGGTCTGACTAAACGTCGGTTGATATTAACTGTAACAAAAATACGATCATCACTGTTAAACAGGAGCATTTCCTCGCCAACGAAAAAAATAAAACGAGGCTGATTCAGTTCCTCACCGAGAAAATGACAGCAGCAGGGATTGAAACAACTGTTGCAACAGGAGATGATGATGGTACTATTGTCAGATGCGGGTTGGATAAGGCTGCCATTCATCCAACTGTTGTAATAGTTGGGGAAAATGTCGACTTGATAGTCCTCCTCATGGGATTGGCTCCACCAAATATTAACGTGTTCTTTATGAAACCAGGGCGTGGAAAGGTGGAAACCAAATTGTTTTCAGTGCGACAACTTCAACAGTTTCCACTTGCCAAGACAATTCTCCTTCTCCACAGCTTCTCCGGATGCGACACCACCACTGCAATCCATGGAAAGAGCAAAGTGGGAATTGCTAAGCTGTTCACGGATAAACCAGACCTGACCCAAAAAATCTCAGACATTTTTAATGAGCCTTCAACATCACCTGAGAGTATTGAACAGGCCGGCGAGAAACTGTTTCTGGCAATTTACAAAGCGTCTAACCAGGAACAAAATCTAAATAAATTACGATACTCAGCTTTTTTGAGAGCATCAATGAATCCGAAATCAGATCAGGCCACTCTTCCTTCTACCAGAGAAGCTTCGAAGCAGCACTCGTTGAGAGTGTACCTACAGGTATCATTAACCACAGAAGTTGTCAAATATATATTAAATATATATTTGAGCTAAATACTTACGTTGATCTTATTACATCTTTTACAGATACAACAATGGCTCAGCAAGCCCCTACCACCTACTCAATGGGGCTGGGCCAGAGGAGACGATGGCATCCTAAAGTCGGTGACAACAAACGATCCTGTGGCACCTGACTCCATACTCAACAGCATATTTTGCCGATGTAGGACTGGGTGTGGGGTGCGATGCGGCTGCCGGAAAGCAGGAATTGCCCGCTCCAGTGTTTGCGGGGTATGCTCCGGCTCATGCACTAACGGAGCTCCAATCGAAAAACACCGTCGACGATGATGTTGATGATGATATTATGTTAGATTTAGAAGATAATTGGAATTTTTTTTAATACATGCCATACCTACTCAAAGAACTGTATCTTTATTTTATTATTGACCATCTTCTTTCCTTCACGTCTCATTAAATATTGATCCCAGCGAAAAAGTGTACAGGACCTTTTTTGTAGAGAATTTTATGTAGATTGCTTGAGTAAAAAAATTTTTTTGTTATGAGCCACCGTTTACGAGATATATAACAAAAACTTTAAAAGGGGACCTTAACGCCACCCCCCACCCCTTAGCTCCACCCCCATCCATCAGTACTTTGAGTATGTTGCTTCAGACACCATCCCCTACAACTATGCCAAAAATCGCTTTTACACGAATTATTTCCCCTATTTTTGCTTCTTTGAGTGAGCTATAATAAAAGTCACCTCAGCTGTCAACATTATTTGTCCTTGTTGGTCACAGACAATAACTGAATTTCCTGAATAATATATCGTGATCACTGTTAGTAATTTTTGCAACTGAAACTAAATTTGATCTTAGCTCTGGCACAAATAAAGTATCAATGAATTCTACAGACCTCATCTGCTTTCCAATTATTACTGACAGATCTACCGTACCTTTTCCTTTTATATCACTAGATGTATGACTAGCTAGATTGATTTTTCCCTGTGAAGTCTCATTGAAATATGTGAATGACTATCTCCACATAAATGCGGCGTACAACCGTTATCGAGGATCCATGGTCTAATTGTGGCTTCTCCATTGCTTAACACGTCTCGACTCTTACCATAATACGCTGCAAACGTATTATCTGTAGTTTTTGCTTTATGTTGTTCTTTTTCATCTTTCTTTGATGGACAATCCGGCGACTTGTGACCTTGCTTACCACACGTGTAACATTTTCCTTTAAATGTACTTACAGGTGTATTTTTGCTTTGCCTACCCTGTCAGGGTCGATGTCGATTTCCAGTATATCCAGCTGCAAGAGCTCCGGCTATCTCAACTACACTCAACTGCTTTCTGGCATCGCTCTCCTCTAAAATCTTAACTTTGAGAACATCAACAGACGTAGTTCATCTCGAGACTCAATTGCACATCTGAAGTTCTCGTAACTTGCTGGAAGACTATAAAGCAACATAATTGACAATAAATCTTTATGTACATGTACATCCTTTGCAGCCAATCAGTCTACTGCATCGAAGAATCTATTTATATGGTCTCTGACATTATTACCTTCACTCAATTTTTAAAGCATCAGTTGCTTGAGTAATGTAGCTTTCCAAGCAGATCCTTTTGATGCATAGATAGATTCAAGTCTCATCCAAACCTCACGAGACGTAATACAACCTCGCACGTGCTGCAATTCTGTTGGGTGTATAGACAAGATCAAATCTGATTTTGCTTTTTTATCCGCCTTGGTCCATTTTGTTCTTGTTCAAACACATGACACAACCGCTGTGTCATTATTTTCTATTACTTCATCCGGTATGGGGTTTTCTCCACTGACATATTCCCAGAGATCATTCTTTGTCAACAGTGCTTCAACTTGCATCTTCCAAGTTTCATAATTGTCCTTGGACAGAAATTCAATTCGAGCAGAATTTAATACACTCGTTGCCATTTTCTCATTCCCAGTTAGTTTAGAATATTCACAATATTGTGATAGTCAAAATCGACGAATTCAAAATACTCAGTATTAAAACCGTTCTGGGCCCATTACCTTTGTAATTGTTATTTTAACAATGAAAGATGTAATAACTTTACTTGAAATTGATATTATCATAAATAAAATACTGTTGCTATTCGTTTAAAATCTTTATTCAGAATGAATAATGGTATAGAAAACTTAAAATTAAATATTAGTAAATTACCTAATATCAAAAGTTACATAATAATAATAATTTGTACCGGGTGTATTACACTCCTTCCACACAAGTTTAAAAAAACAACAGAATTAAAAAACACAATTTTACAAATATTATTTAAGTATATACTAAACGATCTGGAGGTTTAACAACACGTTGTGGTCTTTTAGATGTCTTGTTATCCAAATCATCTGAAAGATCGCATTTGTTCTCTGGTTCATTTATTTCCTTATCATTATCAATTTTTGTATTATCAGTTTCTTTTGAGAAAATTAGATGTGGTGAATTTTCGATACCAAATGATTTTATTTGGTTTACATGCCGTTTCCAAATTAAATCGCAATCTAAGATTTGAACCAGATATATCTTTTTACCTAAACATTTAATTATTTTACCAACAGTCCAGCATGGTTTATTTTGACATCTGTAATCTTTTACGACAACAGATTGATTAATTTCAAATAGCCTATCTATCCCCCCATAATAACGTCGTTGATTATGTAATTTTTCTTGTACATTTTTTTGTGTTTTCTCTGAAATCGTAGGTTTTATGTTTAATTTAAAATTTATACTGTTTAATTTATTCCCAACATTTCTTCCAAAAAGTAACATTGTAGGTGTTTCACCTGTTGTCACATGTATAATGGTACGATAATGCGATAGACAATTGTGTAAAGCCCAATGTAAATTAACTTTAGGACCATTATTAACAACACGTAATAAGGCTTGTTTTACAATTTTTACTCCATTTTCTGCCGCCCCGTTCGTAGCAGGATGAAACGCCGGACTTTTAAAATGCTGAATTTTATTTTCTTGCATAAAATTTTCAAATTCTTTAGACGTGAACGTCGCTGCATTATCTGTTACAAGCTGATAAGGTACCCCAAATCTCGAAAAAATTTCTCTTAGAACACAGATTGTATTGTTAGTTTTGATATTGCTCATTTCAATTACCTCTAGCCATTTTGAATGAGAATCCAAAATAACTAAGTAATTTCTGTTTAAAAATGGTCCCAAAAAATCTAAATGTAACCTGTACCATGGTGTATCAGGCCAATTCCAAGATTTTAAAGTGCTTTTAGCAGGATCCGATTTATATTTAGAACAAGCAACACATTTTTTAATTTCAGATTCTATATCGTAATCGATTTTGGGCC
The DNA here is from genome assembly GCA_963575645.1 of Xanthostigma xanthostigma. Lineage (NCBI taxonomy): Eukaryota > Metazoa > Arthropoda > Insecta > Raphidioptera > Raphidiidae > Xanthostigma > Xanthostigma xanthostigma. The sequence goes on from OY754471.1 coordinate 28,466,647, forward strand.
ACCAAACGAAAGATATGCCACCAACACTATCATCATTTTGCACAATATTCTGAAGCGGTAAACGCGATAAACAGTCTGCTGCGTTTTGCTCTGATTTAATATATTCTACATCAAACGTATAAGCAGACAAGACAATAGCATACCGTTGCAGTCTGTTTGCCGCCATATGAGGTATACCAGCTTTAGGACCAAAGATCGTTATCAATGGACGATGGTCAGTTACTAATGTAAATTTGCGTCCATATATATAATTATGAAATTTCCTGATTCCAAAAATCCCCAGCTTCTAGCCTGGGAAAATTAAGAAATTCAGACCAAATAATTCATGTAGTTTTGAAAGTTGCTACAGTTATTCCTAAAGGTGTCCAGATGAATATACTCAAAGCCCCCGAGGGAGGGACACAAGCCGGCGGTGGGGGAGGGGGGAAAAGGTCTCTTTTTCAAGGTTTTTGCTTGTGACTCGAAAATTATTTATAATATCTCTTTAGTGACTTCTACATTAATTATCTACATTAAATTTCCTATAAATTATGTCTAAATATTTTTACTGTACGATCAATACTTTAGGAGATACACAGTATTAAAGGTGATAAAAATAAGAAACAACATCGTTTTACAAATTTTAATTCTGAAAAATTAAACAATTTTTTTTTGCACGAATATGCCGACTTATCAATCAAATTGTGTTTCATCTTCGTCATCTTTATCATTAACATCGATGGGGGCTCCATTAGTACAAGCTCCTAGGCAGCCGTTACAGATAAGACTACACTTAATGCCCGCTTTTCGGCAACTGCATTTTCCAGAACAACCACTTTCACATCGGCAAAAAATTGAACTTAACAACGCGTCAGGAGCAGGAGGATCCAAGGTCGTGATTGGTTCTAAGTTTCCATCGACTCCTCGCTTCCAACCCCATATTTCAGGAGGCAGTTGGTTCCCAAGCCACTTCTGTACTTGATGGAATACTCTGTAAGCTTGATATTTCGCTGACCCTTTGGTAGGGGGGAGGGAAGAAAGATCCGGTTTGGGCTTGGTGCAAGATTTCAAAAAAACTGTGAATCGATGTCTGTTAATCTCAGACTGAGTACAGGGCGTTCGGTATACTTCAAGAAACATTTTTTCTCCGGCTTCTGCTATAACATCCGGAGTTGATGTTGGGTCATAAAATACAGTTGCTATTTCCTTTAGTAATGGCTTTTGATCAAAAATCTTGATAATTGATGTTTTGCCCTTCCTGTAAATAGCTGAGGTTGTATCACACCCACTGAAACTATGCAGAAAGAGAATAGAACCACAAAATGAATGTTTTTGAAGTTCTTGGGAGGAAAATATTTTGGTTTCCACTTTTCCTCTTCCCGGTTTGACAAAAATATTTCAGGGCGGTAATGTGACACAGGAGGGGCTTAGCCTGCCAGTTGCTATGCGGCAAGGCAAACAGCGAATGGATCTTAGTGGCGCGACTTATCTATCATCTTAGTCAAAGTACCTTTAACAATGTTGTTTCTTATTTTTATCACCTATTTTATCTCCTAAAGTATTGATCGTACAGTAAAAATGTTTAGACATAATTTATAGGAAATTTAATGTAGATAATTAATGTAGAAGTCACTAAAGAGATATTATAAATAGTTTTCGAGTCACAAGCAAAAACCTTGAAAAAGAGACCTTTCACCCCCTCCCCCACCGCCGGCTTGTGTCCCTCCCTCGGGGGCTTTGAGTATATTCATCTGGACACCTTAAGAAATAATTGTACCAACTTTCAAAACTACAGGAATTATTTGGTCTGATCGACGATTCTGAAACTAATTTTCTTAGATTATATTCTTGCCCAATGATTTGATTCTTGCGACCCAATCCGCAATAGATTCATTTGCTTCTCTATTGGCATTGTAAAACTTGAAACGTTCTGCGAACACCGGCTTTGTTGGAGAAAAATGAGAATCCATAATTTTGATGATATCCGCAAACTTCTTAGATTCTGGCTCATCAGGCACACAGAGATCTAGTATTAATTTATATGCAGATTCGCTTACATTTGCCAGTAATAAAGAGACCTTTAGTTTATCTTCGGTAACTTCATTCGAATAAAAAAAATTATCCAACTGTTTTTTATAAATGGTCCAGGAATTTACTTCGGTATTAAACTCTTTTAAGTTGCCGATTTTTGCCATTGCAAAAACTTTTTATGTATATATATTTTTTTAATCCTCGTCGCCAACTGTAATAACTTTACTTGAAATTGATATTATCATAAATACAATACTGTTGCTATTCGTTTAAAATCTTTATTCAGAATGAATAATGGTACAGAAAACTTAAAATTAAATATTAGTAAATTACCTAATATCAAAAGTTACATAATAATAATAATTTGTACCGGGTGTATTACAAAAGACACGGTTTCTTAATACTTTATTTTAATTATACCAAATACTAAGAACAACTTATAAATACCATATATTTTCAAAATATTCAAAAGTCACTCTTTTACTTTTTTTATTTCCAACAACTACTACATTTGTATATCTCAAAGCATACTCTATAGTCTATAGGAGGGGTTCCCAAACTTCTAAAAATTGCGACCCACTTTTTTAAAACTCAATTTACAACGACTCAGTTCTTTCTCGGTTCACTGAATTCCTCAGAATTACTTGACTAGCGGGAAAAGATATCTCCAAAAAAAAATACTTTTTATCTTTTTATTTCATTTACTTTAAGTACATTTATTTTAACGGAACCGCTACGGACAACACACATTTTTTCCAAAAATATAAAATCAAGATATTGTCGCGACCCAGCCAAAATCGACTCGCGACTTACCAGTGGGTCACGATCCACAGTTTGGGAAACACTGCTCATAGAATAGTAACATCGTGCGACTTGACTATAGCGGTAAATTCAAATATCGCTAACATATTAATATGTACAATAAAAATTTATTATTATTATTATTATTATTATTATTATTATTATTATTATTATATCAACATAACCTCAAATGCAAAATTCCTTTTTTTTAAAGTATTTTTTACTTTTTAATTTTAATTTTTCAGCATGTTTTTGAATTGTGACTATAAATTTTCATTATTTTAGCTAATAGTTCGGTAGGTGGTTATATTTTACCATTCCAACCCACAAGTGGGGAATGGTACTAGTTTAGGTCAAAAATCACTTTTTAAAAATTTTACAATATCTTTCCGTTTTGAGTTCCCCCGAATCCAAAAAACATATTTTTGGAAAAACTCTATTGTTTTTAGGGAAAATCGGCGCATGCGCAGAGGAGATATATGCTATAACGGTGTTTATTATATAATAATGGTATACTTTTCATAACGGCTTATTATTCCATTTATTTTTTCAAGAAAGTTTTGTAAAAAAAATTTTTTTTTAAACTTTATAGTTTCGGAAATATTTTGAAAATAAAAAAAAATAATTCGCTGTTTTGTTTTATGGATCTGTCAGAAATAAACTAGTTAGGCATGCTTTGATAAATTTTTACATGACGTGGAACATACTATGTAGGTAACCATGGCAACGAATAGTTAATATCATATTGAATACTAGCCATTACCCGCGTCACCTCACGCGATATCAGAAATTTTATTTTCTTTATTACAATCAAATGTCAACATTTTTGAAGTTGGAATGGTCCCGTCGCCCAATTGACCGGAAATTTTTTTTGAAATATACTTTTAGTTAAAATAATGAAAATTTATAGTCACAATTCAAAAACATGCTTCAAAATTAAAACAAAAATAAAAAGTAAAAAATACTAAAAGAAGAGGATTTTTCGCATTTTGGTCGAAATTTTTGAGGTTATGATATATAGTAATCTCTACACAAGTTACAGATTTTTTTATGATCTACTACTTCTGTTTTGGATAATTCTTGATTCTAAGACAAAAAATGATTATTGTGCTTACTTATGTGAAGCTTTACTCTTGTAATTTAATGTTTATAGCATTACTGTAAAAAAATTAAGCTTCCGGTCAGCAATGAAATACTGCATCATTTGTATTTTTTCCGTACAATTCTAGGGTGTAATCAGTTTTTCAAATTTTTCGATTTGTGATTCGAATGCTTTCTGATTTTCTTCAACAATAAACGGACTTTTAGGCAACTAATTTTATAAAAATAATAAATGATGATAAATAATCGTGGTTGTGTGAATGTTTTAAAGTTAATAGTCTTATCTGTTTTCTGTATTTAATTTTTGAAGGTAAAGTTAACTGAACACAAAAGGGTGTTAGTGATTTGACGCATTTATTGATAAAGTAGAAAAGCATTCTTCGTCACAGATTCATTTGCAAATTGTTATGCAGTTAGTTGTAGGTACTCAGTTCAGTTGATATAAGACATCAAAGAATCCTACCTATCGATCAAAAATTGATATTCAATATATAGACCAGTGCAGTTAGCCCACAATCAAGTGAAAAAGGGACAAAACTAATAGAAAACGAATGATGAGGAAGGGAAGAAACTGCCGTCAGAAATACAGGAACCAAAAATTCAAATGCGCAAAGTGCAGGGGGCTGCGGGGGCGCGTTTTATGGGTCAAACGCAGTTTTTCGTTATTTCCGGCGAAAGTTGACCTCCAATCGAAAAATGTTGTATAGTAATTCGGGGTTCGTATCCCGATGGTGGCATTGTTTGAGAAATAAATTTTTCTAATATAGACATGTAACAATGGGTGTTTTAACAATGTAGCAACAGAAGCTATTCTTTAAAATTAAAAAAAAAAAGTTGTATAGTAATGTTGTAGGTATTAAAAGGATGTATAACTTTTATTAACATAATTTTTTCACATAACCTTAAAGATTCAGAGAAATATAAAAAAAACCGTGTTTTTCGTTTTCAATTTTTTTCTCCTGCAAAAATGATTTTTTTTTCATGAAATTTTCAAGAGACTTACCTTTCTATGTCCTAAGTAGCTGTAATTTTTTCGAATAAAAAAAATATTTTGCCAATGTAATAGTAACAAAAAACCGAAAAATTACCCCTAACTTCAACCTAAAAAATTCCAGCCAATTGGGCGACGGGACCATTCCAACTTCAAAAATGTTGACATTTGATTAAAATAAAGAAAATACAAATTATCTTATATCGCGTGAGGTGACGCGGGTAATGGCTAGTATTCAAATGTAAATGTAAATAATAATCAAAACATGCCGAATTTGTTTATTTCTGACAGATCCATAAAACAAAAGAGCGGCTTATTTTTTTATTTTCAAAATATTTCCGAAACTATAAAGTTTAGAAAAAAAATTTTTAACGAAACTTTCTTGAAAAAATAAATAAAATAATAAGCCGTTATGAAAAGTATATCATTATTATATAAAAAACACCGTTATAGCAAATATCTCTTCTGCGCATGCGCCGATTTTCCCCAAAAACAATAGGGCTCTTCAAATTTGCATACCAAACATCCTCCCAAAATTTGGTTTCGATCCGCTCGTCCGTTTGACCTGTATCGTGTTCACAGACAAACAGACGCACAGAAATTTTCCAAAAATATGTTTTTTGGATTCAGGGGACTTCAAAACGGAAAGATATTGTAAAATTTTTGAAAAGTGATTTTTGACCTAAACTTGTACCATTCCCTACTTGTGGGTTGAAATGATAAAAGTAATGTAAAATTTCAGATTTTCAAAAATCGTAGTATGGAGCTTTCTTCGTTAAAATGTGTACCTTCAGATGGTGTATGGATATATTTACATTGTTAATATAATAACAAAATAATTAATAATAATAATATCACTTTTTTGTAAGTACGACATCAAGGTAAGTACGATAATTTATTGTTTATCATTTAAGAGAGAAATATACTGCTATTTTTTGTACGAATAATATGACGAACGTTGTTTTGCAATCCATGTAGAGTTCTTCTCTGATTTCACGAGGATGGTATGGGAAAAATTGGCCTAACTCGTCCTACCTACTCGAATAATTATTAAAAAAAGAAAATTTGAAAATGGAAAATTCAGTTTTTCGCGTGTTTTGGCACTTTTTTGCAAAGCAATGTAAATATATCCATACACTCTCTGAAAGTAGACATCTTAACGAAGAAAACCCCATACTACGATTTTTGAAAATCTGAAATTTTTACATTACTTTTTAGGTTGAAGCTAGGGGTAAGTTTTCGGTTTTTTGTTAATATTACATTGGCAAATTAATTTTTTTATTCGAAATAATTACAGCTTATTTCGGATATAGGAAGGTAAGTCTCCTGAAAATTTCATGAAAAAAAGTCATTTTTGCAGGAGAAAAAAATTAAAAACGAAAAACACGATTTTTTGGATATTTGTCTAAAGCTTTAAGGTTATGTAAAAAAATTATATTCATAAAAGTTGTAGATCCTTTTAATACCTACAACATTGCCATTCAACATTTTTCGATTGGAGGTCAACTTTCGCCGGACATAACGAAAAACCACGTTTGACCCCTAAAATGCGCCCCCGCAGGCCCCCTGCTCTTTACGCATTTGAATTTTTGGTTTCTGTATTTCTGACGGCAGTTTATTTCCTTCCTCATTATTCGTTTTCTGCTATGAATTTTTTCCTTGTCAAAGTTCAAAACTTCACTGGTCTAATACGTATTTCGCGCATTACCACATTTTTTGACCACCAGCTGTCACTGGTTGACGATTCAAAAAAAACTCAGCAAATGTTGTCGATTTGACCAATTTTTTGGTTAGGTTAACAAAAAAATGGTCAAATTGACATCTGCTTAGTCAATTTTACTATTTCTTTTAAAGTGTTTGGGACAAAACTTTTGTATTTTTAGTTGAGGAGTCCGAATCAGCAATAAAAAATAGGGGTCCTCATTTAATATTTCAAAGTTCCCCCCTCCCCTCGAGGGAGTTAGGCAGGGGGTAGGGTAATTTTTGCACCAAAGTCTTCCCCCTATGGAATTATTTGACTTTGATCCGAGATATTTTTCGCCATAGTGCTTACTTCTCGAGATATTTGGATATTTGGTTAAAAAAATCACCCCGTATGTCTTGTGGATCATTTCAATATTTCGGTGAATATAGGTGTTAACAAGTTTTTTGAATCTAAAAAAAATTGGTTGTCTGTAAAGTCGGTTTACGGACGATAGTTTTACGTGATAACGTATTCCGATCGAATATCATATTTAATAATACATTACTGCGCTCTCGCTTGCACGCACAGGGTCTGGCGGAACGTTACGGAAAGTTACACTTTTTCGTGCGTGCAGCTGGTGTTTCATCATTTTATAAGACGTTATCACGTCAAAAACTTAGTTCGCCATCTTTAGAAGTCCGCCATATTGGTTTTAGAGTGACGTCACTTTATTTTTAGAGTTATTCTCGGCAAGCCCTTTCATTTGATACCTACCCATATTGTAGGAAAGCATAATAAAATTTGTCCGCCATCTTTAGAAGTCCGCCATATTGGTTTTAGAGTGACGTCACTTTATTTTTCGAGTTATTCTCAGCAAGCTCTTTCATTTGATACCCATATTGTAGGAAAGCATAATAAAATTAGTCCGCCATCTTTAGAAGTCCGCCATATTGGATTTAGAGTGACGTCACTTTATTTTTCGAGTTATTCTCAGCAAGCCCTTTCATTTGATACCCATATTGTAGGAAAGTATAATAAAATTAGTCCGCCATCTTTAGAAGTCCGCCATATTGGATTTAGAGTGACGTCACACAGCTAACCATGCATAGTCATTCAAACTAAACGTGTATACAAATTTTCATCTCAATCGGTTGATGATATCTGCTTCAAAATTACCGAAGGCATTTCCGCCATCTTTAGAAGTCCGCCATATTGGATTTAGAGTGACGTCAGACAGCTAACCATGCATTGTCATTCAAACTAAACGTGTATACAAATTTTCATCTCAATCGGTTGATGATATCTGCTTCAAAATTACCGAAGGCATTCTAGTCGCTCACTTAGTAACGTCAGGAACGTCAGGAACGTTAGGAACGTTAGGAACGTTACACTTTTTTGTGCATGCAGCCGGTGTTTCATCTTTTTTTTTTTTTTTTTATTTACATAGGTGGGTCGACAGCTAGGTCATTCATCTTTTTATATTGACGGGATTCATCAATTTATAAGACGTTATCACGTCAAAAAGTGATTTTTAAAATTGTCTCTGTCCTTCCTTTGAAACCTTGAACCCGAACAATTGGATTGGCATTGTTCAAATTTACCGGGCGTGTTCAAGACGATCACTCCTCGAACTCAAATTTTAGACAAGTGATCCCCTCCCCCAAGACATCTTAAGGGCCTCGAAAGCGTCTCTAAGGATTGTATGAGATAGAATGACTAATTCCTTCCAAAAAATGCAAGATGTGAGGCTATATAATATACTAAGGTGTTTATTTTTTTTTCGATCCTATTGGCTAATGTTTTAGAATTAGACCTAAGAAAATCTCCCAAAGTTTCAGCGTTCTAGATCAAACCTGTGAACGGCGCAAACCGAGTTGGTTTTGGGAAAATCGACGTCTTTACTCAAACATGCATAGTTAATAGAAAACATATCTTTGAAAATAATAAATTCACGGATTTAGTAGTAAGAACTTTTTTGTGGGAAATTTCATTCTCTACAAAATGCTGTTATCAAAAATTAAAAAAAAACACATTTTTTCTACCAGCTATCCATGTTTGAGTAAAAATGTCGTTTTTCCCATGTTTTTTAAGTGGGCATTTATTTATTTGAAAAATATAAACACAATACATAGAAATAAACACCATATTTTTTGCAATGGTATGTTTGCACACCAAAGTTAAATTCATACACTGTGATTTCAAGAGTTTTACATGACGTCAGCTTTCGGTCAGATCTGTTCATCTAAAATTTTCTGGCCTTCAAAACATGTCACCCTTGGCTCAAACTTACTTTGCGTGCTCGTAAATTATTCCCTGATTACATAATTTATTGACATATTTTGTTATTTTGCTCAAACTCTAGTAACAATAAATCCTGCATAAGGCAGAGCTTTGCATCTAATTTAAGTATTATTGCAGCAAGTTTAACTTTCTTGCATCTGGGAATTCGTTGTAATAAGTTCAAGACAAACTTGTGCTGCTTTGGACAAATGGCCTTATTTAGTGCATCGAGAAGTTGCCTTTGGAAAGCCCCATTTCAATTGCATATATTAGTGTTCAAATTATAATCGGAAGATAAGATTAGCGTAGTTTCTGATAGCAGTAACTTATACAACAAAAATGTCATAAGCCACTAAATTAATTTAGGGCAATAATTAAAAAGGACACTAAACACTTATACGTAATTTTATTCTTTCCGCAAATTGGATTGATGAGAGCTAATGTGATTTAGATATAGAAAAGACATTTTAATTTTAAAATCTTGTAACAAACTACCACCGAGAACGCGAGTATGTGATATTTTTTTGACCCTATGTACCAGTCTAAAATATAATAACACAAAAACTGGGGCACAGTGATTAATGAATTTGGAATGAAATGCGATTGTAGGCACTAAACTCTCAAAATGTTTTATCAACACAAACACAAAGGTTTTCAAATACGGAAAAAATTCCAAAAATTAATGTAATTTCAATTTCTAGAGACCAAACTGAGACGAGTTGGCATCAGTTAAACGATGCCGATTTTTCGTTATCAAATGAGTAAGAGACAGTATTTTGAAAAAAATTGTGTTGTCTCCTACAAAATCTAAATAAGTGCAATCAATCTGAAAAATCAGAAAAGTATTTGTGGTGTATAAATGGGTTAATTAATATTAATTGTATAATAATATGAATGATCGGTATGAATGTTGCATAATTATTTAATGGAATAAATTGTATTTGATTTTTGTTTTAATAAAAGAATATCAGTTAAGTTAGAAATGCGACTCGTTGAATACCTAAACATCTCAACTGGCGACAAGGATTAATGACTATTTTCACAAATTCTACAGTTTATTATTATTACAGAATATTATCTGCAATGGTTATCGGTTCAGTAAAAGAATTCAACGTAAAACGGGAAATTGGAGTTCATACGTCGATCGTGTTAAGCAGCTTATAAATGCAGAGAGTAGCGTTGCAACATTAATTACGCTGATCGGCGATGAAGCATATTATAAGGTTATTGTTGATTTATATCATACAAGTTCTCCAGATGAGTGCAGTTTTGAACACCTTATCGAGAGAATGGGAAATCATTTCTGCCCAGTCACATCAGAAATTTCTGAACGATATAAATTTAGAAAGAAAATACAAGAAGAGTCCGTATCGATCTCAAACTATTTGCAACAACTGAAGAAACTCGCAAGAACATGTAATTTTGCTTCAACGCTAGAGGAAAATCTCAGAGATCAACTGGTCTCAGGCCTTCGTAACGAGTGAATTCGTTCCAAATTATTTGGGGAAGAAAAGTTAACATACAAAAAAGCAGTGGAATTATCTTTAAATATGGAGGCTGCAGAGAAAAATGCGATAGAAGCTGGTCCAAGTGAGCTGTCCATCCAAGTAAACCAGGTGCTTAGAGGGGGACGCCAACAGAAAGGGGAGGCGAATGGGAGCTGTAAACATTGCGGCTATGCGACTCACCAGAGCGCCGACTGTCGTTTCAAAACATAACAATGCCACTGACAGGCCATTTTAAGAGAGTCTGTCGACAAACTACCGGTAATATTAATCAGGCGAATCGGAGGTTGAACTTTTTAATATTAATTCAAATTTAAGCGACAAACTAATTACATTAAAATTAAAAGTAGAAAATACTATAATTAACTTTCAAATAGATACAGGTTCTCCTATTTCAATCATTCCAAATAATATGTACATGAAATATTTCAATCATTTGAAAATTAATTTAGCCGATATTAAATTAAAAGCATTTAACGGCTCTGAAATTAAACCGAAAGAGTATCTTTTTGTTAACGTTCAGTATGAGAAAATTGTTCAAACACTTAAATTGTGTATAAATAACACTAATAGGCCAACCTTATTAGGGCGTAGTTGGACAAACGATTTGAATCTGAAATGGCAGCAAATCAGTTACATAGTTAATGATGATTGTCGTGAATCTGTTATAGAACAGTTTTGTAATAAATACCTTAAAGTTTTTAATCGCGAATTAGGATTGCTCGAAAGGTATAAATTGAAGTTAGATTTAAAACCCAATACGTACCAGTTTATAAACGTGCCAGACCATTACCGTTCGCTTTAAAGGACAAGGTAGATGCCGAATTAGATAGGTTGTTAGCAAACAAAATTATTAGTAAAAATAACCATTCTGAGTGGGGTACGAAAAAAGGAGCCTTACGGATCTGTGGCGACTATAAGGTCACTGTAAATCCTTATTTACGAATTGAGAAGTATCCACTACCGCGAATTGAAGAACTGTTCACACAACTGAGCGGTGGTCGACAGTTCTCAAAGATTGATTTAAGACAAGCATATTTACAAACAGAACTTGATAAGGAGTCCAAATGTTTGACGACAATAACCACGCCCCGGGGGCTATTTACGTATAATAGAGTGCCATTTGGGCTATCTCCGGTACCTGAAAAATTTCAGAAAATTATTGAACAGTTACTAAGTGATCTTAAATATCTAGTAGTATTCTTAGACGATATCTTAGTCACGGGGAGAAATAGGGAGGAGCACATTGAAAATTTAAGAGCAGTTTTTGATCGTTTAAATGAGGTGGGTTTAACTATTCAAACTGATAAATGTAAATTTTTTGAAAATAGAATTTCTTATTTAGGTTACGATATTGATCGCGAGGGTTTGCATATCTCTCAAGATAAGGTGTTGGCTATAACGAAATGTGCTGTCCCTAACAGTTAAGATCGTTCATAGGCCTTATAAATTATTATGGTAAATTTATATCAAACCTCTGTTATGTATTGAATCCATTTTATGAGCTATTGAGAAAGAAAACGATATGGAAATGATCAAGAGCATGTGCTAGGGCCTTCAATCATATTAAAAGTAATTTGTCTTCACCTAAAGTTTTAATTCATTATAATCTAGAATTGCCAATCATTTTAGCAACTGTTTCTTTAGATTACGGAATCTCGGCAATTCTTTCACATAAATTACCAGATGGTGATGAAAAAATGATTTGTTGCGTTTCACGAACACTTTTTGCCGCGGAAAAAAATTATAGTCAAATTCATAAAGAAGCACTGGGCTTAATATTTGGAGTAACAAAATTTCATCAATATTTGTACGGGCAAAAGTTTGTATTATATACAGATCATAAGCCACTGACTGCTATATTTGGACCGAAAGCGGGAATTCCTCAGATGACAGCCAGCCGTTTACAAAGATACGCTATAACATTAAATGGGTATAATTTCAAAATAAAATATAAAAAGTCAAGCGAAAATGCAAACGCTGATTGTTTGTCAAGGCTACCGTTGTCTAATACTGGGAATAAAAACGAAGGTTTAACGTATTTAAATTATGTAACCGATTCAATACTAATTGATTATCGAAATATAGCTGCTGATGCAAAACATGACAAATTTTTGAATAAAGTCTATAGATTTGTAAAGTATGGTTGGCCAATTAACGTTACTGAGGAGAATTTAAAGCCGTTTAATGGCAAGAAAAATGATTTATATATTGACCACGGTTGTTTAATGTGGGGATATCGGGTAGTAATTCCCTCTAAATTACAAGGATATTTGTTGACTGAATTGCATTCGGGTCACTTGGGTATTGTCAAAATGAAAATGTTAGCGCGATCTTACTTTTGGTGGCCAGGAATCGATAAAGATATCAAAAATGTATCTAAAGAAAGCTCTGCTTGTTTAAATGTACGTCCTGCCCAAGCTAAAATATGAATACCTGGAAATGGCCAGAAAATGTGTGGGAACGTATACACGCAGATTTTCTGGGTTCTTTTGAAGGACAAATGTTTTTAGTTTTAATTGACGCGCATTCTAAATGGTTGGAAGTGATCAGAGTGATTAATTATAATGCAGAGAAAATTAAAACTATTTTTAGAAGTAGTTTTAGTCGTTTCGGGCTATCTTATCAACTAATTACGAATAACCTTTTAGCTCTAAAGAATAATGGTACCAAACATACTTTCTCTCCACCCTTCCATCCAGCATCGAATGGCACTGCAGAAAACGCCGTAATGCTAGTAAAGAATACTCTAAAAAAAGCAATTAGTGAAAAACAAAATTTTGAATCGACATTATAGGTTTTTATTAGCGTATCGTAACAGAACACTACACAATAAGAAAATCTCCTGCGGAAGTTTTTCTGAAAAGGAAACTAAGAACGAGATTAGATTTCAGTCGACCAGAAACTGCCGAAATTGTGAAAAATAATCAGGAAAATAAAATTAAAGTCAGGGAAAGAAAGGATAGGATGGATAAAATTGGAGAACATGTCGTTGTAAAAGATTATAGAAATAAAAATAATAAATGGTGTAAAGGTATTGTTATTAAACGGATAGGCAATGTTATCTATCATGTAGATGTAGGACAAGGCTTAATTTGGAAAAGACATATTGAACAAATTCAGTCTATCAAAATGTAATCTTAATATGTTTAAACATTTTACGAATAATTGTGATAATACTGATCAAACTGAGAATGTTGACGAAACCGATAATATTGACGAAACTGGTAATACCGATAACACGCATGAAATGGAAAATAATGAACAGAGATATCATAATATAAGAGCAAGATATCCTGTTACAAAATTTAAGCCTTATTAATGTATAAAATAAAAATGATGAAATCTATTACAATAGGATTAAGTGTGAGGATGTGTGGTGTATGAATGGGTTAAATATTTGTATAATAGTATGAATGATCGATATGAATGTTGCATAATTATTTTATGGAATAAATTGTATTTGATTTTTGTTTTAATGAAAGAATATCAGTTAAGTTATAAATGCGACTCGTTGAATACCTAAACATTTCAGTATTGAAATCAAATTGATATATTGAGACAATCTGAGGTAATAAGATCACTTGTAAATAGAACACCTCGTTTTGAAAAGAAAGAGAAAATGTCAACGGTCAGTTGTAGGCTCATATCAAACTTTTTAAACTTAGTTTTCTTGTCGCGAAATGGTGCGAACCTACCGCGCAATTTATAGCTGCCACAAGACACTTTTTATGGTGTCACTGTCATGGCGACCGCTCTGTTCCGGTTCTCCACAGCCGTATTTGCAAAACTCTATACCGCTTTTTGGATCATATTGACCGTTGTTAAAATTTAATAAAGCGCTCCGCTTTGCATTATTTATTCGCCATCATACTTTACTTTGCCTAACTTGTTATACTTACAACAACGCACAAGTAGGTACGTGTGTCGTGTACACTATGAAGAAAATGTAGTTGAGCTTATACTGTGCACCCGAACCCTCAAGCTAGGTCGTTTTTAAAATATATGGTATCAAATTTTCAACAATTCATTTTTTTACTTCCCGCTATAAAAAAATCAACCTTTTTAAAAAAAAATCGGGAAGTTATTGTTTTCACCCCGATTTTTAAAAATCGAGTTTTCGTCAGATCTCAACGCTTTAAGATCCTAGGAAACTATTCTGACTATTTTGGCGATAATGTCCGTAGGGCTGTATTTATGTGGGTGTGTGTGTATATATATATATATGTGTATGTAAACATCTTATTACTTTTGAACGGAGTGTTCGATTGAAACGCAGTTTGCGGCCCCTGACGTGACTTTGTTGAACTTAGATTTCCTAAAAATTTTGAGTGATTCGGCCCAATATATTTTGAAATTGTTTAAAAATTTGTTTTCTTGGGATGTTTTCTAAACTACTAACCCTATAATTTATTCCAAAATCTTATTAGTTCTTCTCCTCAAAAAACTGAGTCGATTGTCGCAAACCGCACCAAAATCGGTTAATTTGTTCAAGAGATATCGTTTACGAAAAATTCGTAAGAAAGTGTTTTTTTTTTGTTAGGTATATATTTTTGAGTGTTTTGAGCTCAAAAATAGCGGGAAGTTTCAGGGATGGTCTGCATGGTTAAACTTCGTTTCAATTTTTTTTTTGAGTTGGTAATTAGATTTTGAACTGATAAGATTTCAACTTTCAATCGGTTTTGTTTTATTTAAACTGAACTACAAAAAAAAACCTATAATGAATTTTTACACCAAAAAATGAAATAAAAGGTCGTTACATAAAAAGTATAAATCAAAAGAATAATTGACATAATACACAGCATAGACATAAATACATTTTATATAGTTACAGTCAAAACGAGGAAAAAAAACAATATTTGCAATTTCAACACCCCTCCTCAAAGATATGCTATTCGCATATTTCAGTCATTTGTAGCCCAAGCTCTTGTGCAAAATTGATGTTTTTGTCCTGGTAGTCCTTTCGTTAACATATCTGCAGGCATATATTCCGTAGGTATGTATTTGATTTTTATTTTTCCCGTGTCGTAAGCTTCCTTCACAAAATGATGACTGATTTCAATATGCTTTAATTTAGAGTGAAATACTTGATTTTGCGATAACTTTATTGCCCCTTGATTATCAGTGTAGAGTGAGGGAGCGCCTTCATCAATACCAATCTCTTGCAGTAATTTTTGTAGGTAAGTGGCTTCTTTGGATGCCTCGGTGAGAGCTTTGTATTCTGATTCCGTGCTTGATAAGGCGACTGACCTCTGTTTTCTAGATTCCCAGCTAATTGCTGCCCTGTTTAGCACGAAAGCATATCCTGTTTGAGAACGTCGTTCTTCAGGATCTGAACCCCAGTCCGCATCTACCACCCCGAATAGTGGTTCTTTGTCATAAGAATATCGTAGTCCATAATGCTTCGTTCCTTGTGGATAACGGAGAACTCTTTTTTCTGCTTTCCAATGACTGTGTCCGTAGGCGTTGCAAAACTGGCTCAGGTTGCTCACCGTAAAAGCCAGATCTGGCCGTGTAGAAGTAGATAGGTACATCAACGATCCTATTAATTACCGATAAGGGTATAATTCAGTTGTCGACGTCCCACTTCCAGATTCTTCCTTCTTTAAGTATACTCCCGGTTCAATCGGTGTTTTTACAGGCTTGCAATCTTCCATCTTGAAGCGTTTTAGAATAGTTTCAACATATTTCTTTTGATTCACAGTGATTTCATTGGTGATCATGTCATGTTGAAAATCAATGCCCAAACAGTAGTTTATAAACCCTAAATCTTTCATTTCGAACGATTCGCTTAACTGTCTTTTTGTGTTTTTCATCCACTCGTCGCTATTCGTGGCAATCAGTATATCATCTACATACACTGCGATGATTCATCTAGTCTTTTCTACCATTGTTGGCCGGACTGCTTCAATCCGTACAAGGCCTTCTTTAGTAAGCATACTTTATTCTTCTTTCTTATTTCTGAAAGCCATTCCTTAGCTGTCTTACAAATCTTGTCGTCTGTACCCTCTTCCTGCATTATTTCCTCCAGGACATCTTCTAGGTGGTCTGGGATTTCCATGTATACCTTCTCTTCTAAATTTCCATTTAAATACGCCGTGACAACATCCATTTGGTGCACCTTGAGTTTAAGTCTAACAGCGAGAGACATAATTAGTCGTATGGAGCTGGACCTGACTACTGGCGCGTAAGTCTCATGGAAATTAACGCCTGGTTGCTGGGAGCAGCCTTTTGCGACCAATCTAACTTTCTTCTTTATTTCTCTTCCTTGTGCATCGAATTTGGTCTGCAGAACTAGTCTGTTACGTATTATTCTTCCGTTAGCAGGTCTATCTACTATTTCCCAGGTTTTATTTCGTACTTGAGTGACGTATTCTTGATGTAAAGCCTCCAACCATTTATCTGAATTTGTATCTTCGAGTGCATCTTTTAATGAGGCTGGTGATCTGAATTTGCATAGTTTGCAAAAACATCGTCTTCTAGATCACTCTCTACAGTAACTTCTAAATTGTCTCCTATGCTCGAGGCGCATGTACGAAATGCTTTTCTAGGCCTTTTTATAGTTTCATTGTTATGTGTTATATATTTTCCTGGGTCTGCCACTTCGGCCAGTTCGTAGGAGTTTAGGCCTACCTCTTTTTCTCTTAACCCCTCCTGCTCGAGCGCCAACTTGGTCGTTAACATTTACGTTGCTTATGGTTACTTCTACATAATCAGGTGTTTCTGACTCCATTATTTCAAGTTCGGGTGGATCCTTTGTCGTTGTCTCATCAGGCACTGTGATTGGAGGACGATGTTCCATGAATTTAACATCACGGCTGACAACGATTTTTCTTTTGTCTGGTAACCACACTCTGTATGCTTTAGAGACTGTGGAATATCCTACAAATATTCCCGATTTCGCATTCGAGTCGAGCTTTCCTTTAGTTGGATTTTTATCTAAAACAAAACATGTCGAGCCAAATGTTTCAAAATATTTTACATCGGGTACTTTTCCAGTCTATAGATGATGAGGTGTTTTTCCTGCAAGTACTATTGTCGAGCATCCGTTTCTTATATAATTTGCTGTGTTTAGTGCTTCTCCCCAGAATCCCATTGGTGTTTCATGTTGTTTTAGTAGGCATTTTGTCATTTCAACCAATGTTCTCATTTTTCTCTCAGCTACGCCGTTTTGTTGCGGTGTATGTGCAACCGTCAGCCTTCTTTTTATTCCTCGCTCTTTTAGAAATTTGTCGAATACTTTGTTGCAGTATTCTTTTCCGTTGTCGGATTGTAAGCAACGGATTTTCTTCCCAGTTTGGTTTTCTGTTGAAGACTTGAAAGTTTTAAATGCATTGAGAACTTCACTTTTGTGTCTTAGAAAGTATACTTCACACCAACGGGAGTAATGATCTATAAAAACGACGAAATATTTGGCACCACTTAAAGTTTTTGTTCGAAACGCCCACAGACATCGCTATGTATTATCTGGAGTAGATCATTTGTTCGTCTATGTTTGGTTTTTGGGAATGGGTTACTCGATTGTTTCTCTTGTATGCAAATGTGGCATGCAGATGACTTCTCTTTGGCATTAAATTTCATACCCGTAACTTTATTTTTAGCTAACATTCCTTTTAAGTCTCTAAAATTGACATGTCCCATGCGTATGTGCCATTTTTCAAGATCTGGAAGAGTAGAATGTTTCTGCTCGGCAATTTTTGCATTTTCATCAAATGACTTTAAGTAATATAAATCGCCTACTCTATTAGCGATAGCTACTGTGACGTCGCCTTTTATAATGCGCGCTTCTTCCCGTTTAAAAAGCATGTCATAGCCATTGTCTGTTATTTTTGAAACCGACAGTAGATTCTTTCGGAGGGTTGGCACGTGAAGTGTATTTTCTAGCTTAATATTCTTAATAGGTTTATAACTTCAATTCCTTGTATTTCTGCTTAGCCAGATTCAAAATCCTGCTCTGTTTTTTTTAATGAAGTGAAGGACTCCTCCGATGGACACATGTGTGAAGGGGATCCGCTGTCAATGCACCAGTCCTCGCATACGTTCGCCTCAGATGTGAACATGGTCTCTTCTTCGGTTTCCTCAGCGTCTACTGATTGTTCTGTCCCACTTAATAGCTCGCTGTCCTCATTAATGTGTTTAGCAATTTCACTTTTCACGGGTAGCCTTGCCCAGCATTCGGCAACTCGGTGACCCAATTTTTGACATCTGTGACATTTAAATTTAAAAGGATAGAAGGCATTTGGTATCTCGTTTTCTACTTTAGAGCTACGTGCCTCATACTCTTCCATCATCTTTATCTTTAGCGCATCCGGAGTTGGAAGTTCATCTCTGGTCTCGATTGCACATCAAAAATTTTCAAAATTTTCCGATAAATTATATCATAGTAGCATAATTGTTAATAATTCTTTATTGATCTTCAATTCCATTTCTTCAAGTTTGTCTACAGCATCAAAAAATTGAGTTAAATGCTCTTTAATGTTGTCACCTTCTTTCATTTTTGCAAGAGTTAACTTCTTGAGTAATGTCGCTTTTCGTGCGGGACCTTTAGATTGATAAATTCAATCTAAAGTAAGCCACACATCTCTTGAAGTAGTACAATGTTTAAATTGTTGGAGTTCAGAAGCATTAATGGACAAAATTAAATCTGACATAGCTTTCTTATCTGTTGTATCCCATTGCGTAATAGCAACTGTAGAACCAATAGCGTTTGTTGGTTCCGGTTTTGTGATGGTTCCATTTACATATCCCCATGCATCGTTCTTGATAAGTAATGCCTCCATCTGTATCTTCCAAGTATCATAATTTTCAAAACCCAATGGTTCAATTCTAACCGTTGATACTCATTATAAAAAAAAAATATTTCGTGATAATGAAAACTTTTCACCACGTGTTTCAATAGACTGCGTCTTTCCGCTTTTTCTAACATTAACTCCAGAACGTCTGGGCCCATAACCTGTTAAGATTTCAACTTTCAATCTTTTTTGTTTTATTTAAACTGAACTATAAAAAAAATCTATAATGGATTTTTACACCAAAAAATGAAATAAAAGGTCGTTACATAAAAAGTATAAATCAAAAGAATAATTGACATAATACACAGCATAAACATAAATACATTTTATATAGTTACAGTCAAAACGAGAAAAAAAAACAATATCTTTGCAATTTCAACATGAACTATGAACTACAAAATTTCGAATGGTAGTAAAATCAATAATAGATAGGGGTCATTGTAAATTTATTTCAAATCGATATCTCGTTGAAACCCTCAAAATCAAGCTAAACACAATTTAAAACGGAGCGTTATCTAGAAAACTTGTTAAAAAATACACAAATAAATGAGGAAATTATATTAACACCAAGAGTTACTATTGGATATAGGTACACATTATACGTTCAGAATTAATAAGAAAGTTCTTCTCTTGTTTAGGTATCATACAAAATATCAAAAATCCTATACACGATATACGATATATAAGTTGTCTATTATTGTTGAAGACAATCCCATCGAAGTCTATATTATATTCGTAAATGGGATTAAATTCTGTACAAGATAGACCAGAGAGGGAACAGTCAACTTTTAGAAGTGAAACTTGTTATGCGTCGTCTTGATAATTTGGGGGGGTAACATGAATGAAACGAAAAAAATGTGACACAATTAAGAGACGGCAAAGCCATGGAAACGTCATATAAATAACGGCACTTTTTAGGGTTCCGTACCCGAAGGGTGCTCAAACGGGACCCTATTACTAAGCCTCCGCTGTCCGTTCGTCTGTCTGTCTGTCTGTCTGTCAGCGGGCTGTATCTCAAGAACCGTAATAGGTAGAGAGTTGAAATTTTCACAGAGTATGTATTTCTATTGCCGCTAGAACAACAAATAATTAAAAACCCCCCAAAACTCCCAAAAGAGGAGCAAACTAAGTTTTTTGCTTATAATTCGCTCAATTTAAATCAGATCGGTACGAGACCTATCTTAAACGAAAGAGGAGAAAATTTTACATCGATTTTGTATAACAGAGTTCGTCGAAACACTTTTTTTATACAGCTTTATATAGAAATATAATGTATAAATTCAATTTTGTCTAATCCATAGCATACACGGGGATCGTCTGTCTTCGTTTGTTACATACTGTACTATGGGAATTCGAAAATTGCGTATGTTCTGTCTTAAAAAAAAATTGCATTTGTTCAAAAACGAATGTCATCTCAAATATTAGTCAGTCTTTTGACATTAGTATTTTGTGAAATGCAACGCCTTCTGAGTTAACGATTTGAATAACTAATTTTAATTATTAGAACATACCTATTGCTTTGACAGATGCAAACGTCATTTTTGACATTTTTTACCATTCCAACACCATGGATGAGCGGAATGAAACCAAATTTTGGGAGGATGTTTGATATGCAAATATGAAGAGGCCTATTGTTTTTGAGAGACGTCGGCGCAAGCGCAAAAGAAATATATATTATAATGTTGTTTTTATAAGATAATAGTATACTTTTCATAACGGCTTATTATTTTGTTTTACAGGAGTTTTGTAAAATAAATTTTTGAAAAAAATCGGTGCATGCGTAGAAGAAATATATACTATAAGGCTGTTTTTTTATAATAACGGCATACTTTTCATAACGGTTTATTATTCTATCTATGTTTACAAAAGTTTTGTAAATTTTTTAGGAAAAATTGGCGCATGCGCAAAAGAAATATATGCAATAACGTTGTTTTATATAATAATAGTATACTTATATTTCATAATGGCTTAAAAGAAAGTTTTGTAAAAAGTTTTAGGGGGAAAGGCGGCGCATGCGCAGAAGAGATATGTGCTATAACATTGTTTTTATATAATAATGGTATATTTTTCATAATGGTTTAATATTCTAAAGTTTTGTATTTTTTTTGGGGAAAGCGGCGCATGCGCAACAGAGATATTTGCCATAACGTTTTTATTTGATATAATGGTATATTTATCAAAACTTTATATTATTTTATTCTACAAGAAATTTTTGTAAAAAAAGTGTTTATAATATAACAACGCCGGGGTGTATTATGTAAAATTTCACGCCTTGAAATTCTTGAACTACTTGCATACTCCCACTGGTTACATATTGTTATAGCGCCTCTCCTGTTTCTTTTACAAAAGTATTTAAAAAGTACATAGTGTACGGAACCCTTCGTGTGCGAGTTCGACTCACACTTGACTGGTTTTTATTCCTTATAGTTTGAAATCTGTCTTAAGCGAGAAAGGAAAATTTTTTACATATATTTCGTTATAGTCTAAGAACTATCTTCGTGAAATACCTAAAATCTCAAACGGCTAAAAATTTGAGTGATCGTTCTTGGGGTTACAAGAAACTATTCTGTCTATGAAAAAGTCTGCTCCGATTTTCAGTTAGGGTAGAAACTAGAAACCGCCCCTTTAAATTTTTTTTTTCTAATTATCTCACAAACTATGAGATATATGAAAAAAGATTTCGACAAAAAATTGTAGATTTTTATATTTGCTATAAATAAGTGCTCCACCCTCTTACCCCTATCTACAATAGTTTACCCGTAAACCGCCCCTAAATGTGAAAAAAATGGAAAACATTTTATTAAAAAGAATTCGTATCCATGATTTTAAAATGTGAAATAGACTTAAAAAAAACATTACCACGACTAGGTACTCAAAATCATTTCTGAGAGTTCAGAAAATTTGAATTATTTTTGTTTTTTTTTATAGAAATTGATTTATACTGTTGTTTACGTGGCGTGTTTCTATGATTTTTTAAACAAAATTTTTGAAATAGCCTATGAAGTCACAGAAATGCCGCGCAAAAATTGTGCATATTAATAGCAGCCTAGTCGGCGAGGAAGTAAAAACATTAAAAAGTGCATTATTCGGGCACAGGCGAGATTATTGTTAAAATCGCTTCGTTTTAGGGTGTAGTTCAACCCCCTAAGTTTGCTTACAAATTGTTGGTGTGCTTGATTTTATAATTGACAATTAGTGACGAAAATAGTGCTTTTTTCTCTATTTCCTTTAATATCTCCATTCCTCTTGACTTTTAGTATAGCATATGCATTGAGAAAGATGTTCCTTATGAAATTTCCTAAAAAATGAGCACTGACAGAGGTCGCTAAGTGCAATTGTTAACTTGCAAATAGCCCCGAAAGTTAATAAAGCACGTTTTTTTCACTATTTTTTTACTAAGAAATGACCGCACATAGATGGCTAGACATTTTCAAAAAGGATGTCTATGTTGACCCAAACATGCATTAATAATATTAGCGTCATCGGTCAATTACTTCTCGAGTAATTAACTATCACCTTTTTTTTGTTTCCTTAATTGCAAATTGCGCCATTTTTTTCACAAACGGGTTTCGCTGGTCGGACCAAGCCAGAAAAATCACAAATCCATTCAATTTTAGTATCCCGTTGGAATTTTTGGAAAAAATTAATTCTAACCGATTTAGGAATTGACCCAATAATTTCAGATACATTTTTTCTTTTGTTGCTCATTCGAATGGGTCTTCGATGGAGACCTTAACCCTGAATTTGCGCATTCTCCAAATTGCCCCGTCCACCGCCATCTTGGATTTTGTTTTCTTTCTTCAATTGCTCATATCTCGCGTTATAATAATCCCACAGCAATCGTTCTAAGGTCGTTGGACTCGTTAGGATTTACTCTTTAATTGAATGTCTATCAAGTAAAACTCTCCAATGTACTGGAAAAAAGTTATTAGCGTCCAAAGTTTAAGTTCTTTGCCAAAAGTTGTTGCACCCGGTTTTTCCGCGAGCATCTCTTTCCAGTGCATCTGACACCCCCACCGACAATTTACCATTTAAAGTAGACTCAATTTCCAGTATTTTGAAAAAAAAAATTCATCCCGATTGGTTGATCCCACGCCCACCAATCCACGCTCGAAGTTGCGCTATTCATTTCGTACTATTTTGAAGCCTCTAATACTCGCACTTCGCGCTGCATTTCTCGCTTTTGTAACTAATATAGGTAATGCAAATTAATTAACACCAACAACATTTTCGTTAAATCTGTGCTAAGAACATGCGGCTTACATTAATTTTTTACTTAAATTTATAACTCAGATCAAGAGTAGAGTGTGTGAGTCGGGCGAACATGTAAATATTTTGAGCTGAATCGGGATTACCCCCCCCCCCATTTTTGAGGATGCAAAACACGGTTGTGATAATAAAATTTCAGTTTAGGGTTGAGCAACCCTTCAAAACGGCCAAAAACCACCCTCAAACGGGGTTAAACGCGCATTACGTTAATCCCTTTCCGAAAAAAATGTTTTATCCCTGTTTTTGAGGATGCTGAGCATGGTGCTAGTGTTGAAAATTGCTGTAGATTCTCACCAACCCCTTCACCTCTCATCCCCAAAACGGGTTATTTTTTTTCATATCACCATCAAAATTGGGTTATCACCCTGTTTCAGAGGATTCTGAGATTTGGCCGGCGGAGGGGTTTGTGAAAGTCGAATGCAATTTTCAACAACTCCACCGTGCTCATCATTCTCAAAAACAGGGAAAAAACATTTTTTTCGGAAAGGGAATAACGTCATGCGCGTTTAACCCCGTTCGGGGGTGGTTTTTGCCGTTTTGGGGGGTTGCGCAACCCTAAAGAGAAATTTTATTATCACCACCGTGTTCCGCATCCTCGAAAAGGGGGGGGGGGTAATCCCGTTCCGGCTCAAAATATTTACATGTTCGTCTGACTTACACACACCACTATTGATCTGAGTTATAAATTTAAGTAAAAATTTATGTAAAAGGCATTTTCTTAGCACAGATTTAACGAATATGTCATTGGTCTTAATTAATTTGCATTATATTAGTTACAAAAGCGAGAAATACAGCGCGAAGCACGAGTATTAGAGGCTTCAAAATAGCACTAAATGAATAGCGCAACTTCGAGCGTGGATTCGTGGGCGAGGGATCAACCGATCGGGATGATTTTTTTTTTAAATACTGGAAACTGAGTCTACTTTAAATAGTTAACTGTCGGTGGGGGTGTCAGATGCACTGGACAGAGATGCGCGCGGAAAAACCGGGCGCAAGAACTTTTGGCAAAGAACTTAAACTTTGGACTCTAATAACTTTTTTCCAGTACATTGGAGAGTTTTACTTGACAGACATTCAATTAAAGAGTAAATGCTAACGAGTCCAACGACCGAAGAACGATTGCTGTGAGATTATTAGAACGCGAAATATGAGCAATTGAAAAAAAAAAAAACAAAATCCAAGATGGCGGTGGACGGGGCAATTTGGCGAATGCGCAAATTCAGGGTTAAGGTCTCCATCAAAGACCCTTTCGAATGAGCAACAAAAGAAAAATGTATCTGAAATTTTTGGGTCACACCTATAAATATTTCTAAATGCACTGGACTATATAATTATGTTATGAAATTGTGCTAACATTCGAATATTTTTTATTTATTGTTAAAAATTTATAGTCAACATAAATTTGTTACCATGTTTTTTGTCTTATGTTAATTGCTATGGTTAGTAATTAATGTTGATTTCATAATTATTGTTTTTAATTTTCTGCATGTACCTACTTGAAAAAGTCTAAATCTATAGACGTCTACAGAAAATTAAAAACAATAATTATAAAAATCAACATTAATTACTAACCATAGCAATTAACATAAGACAAAAAACATGGTAACAAGTTTATGTTGAGTATAAATTTTTAACAATAAATAAAAAATAATAAAAATTCGAATGTTAGCACAATTTTATAACATAATAATATTGTTCTGACTACATTTTATACCCTAATATAGCACGCTGTTTTACTATTTAATCGTAAAATATTTTTACAAAATATATAAAAATAGGTATTTAACAACTTCAGTTTCAGAAAAAAATTTTGAGTGAATTTTTTTTATGTAGGTAGGTATACTGACAAGCAAAATACAATATTGTTTTGCCTGACATAAAATTAAATGCATATTATACATAGTAGCCTAGTACGTGGGAGTTTTTTGAATGCAAAAGGTGGGGTAGTAGTGATTTTTTAGTATGTTGTTAAGCTTGGGGCCCTAATGAAAAATCCAAGTTTTTGACCTCGAGGCGCATGCGCTAGAGTCGCCATCTTGGATTTTAGGTACAAAAATTTGGTTTTTTGATAATAACTCAAAAACGGTGGCTTTCACGGCAAAAGATGTTCTATACAAAGTTAAAGAGGACAAAATTTTCTACATTTGTTGTTAAATTTTTTTTTGTAGCACACATATGTTCGGAGTTACAGTTCCGTGAAGTTGCACTATTTGAAAAAAAAATGCGGAAACTTCATTTTGGTTGAGTTTTATTTTATTATTCTTATTATATGTATATCATTATATTTGTACATAATTATAAAAAAAAACTAAAAGGCACTTGAATATTATCATTTAACAGTATTATACTTATCGTAAACAAAGTTAAAGGCGAAAAGTATATCGCATTTTTTTTTAATTTAAGTTTAGTAAGTTATAATTTTAGAGCGTTACAAAAATTAATTTCTACTACATTTTGGTACCTACGTTTCGATGGTCCGGGTTGGTTATATTGTTGGTGTCCTGGTCGTAGTTTTGGTCCGTAGCCTGAAAAATGTCGTCATCCTCGGCCTCACTTTCAATGCGGGTTTCCGGAATATTTCCGCAAGATTCTCCGTTGCAGAAGCCACATACAACCGAACATTTAAGTCCAGCCTTTCGGCAGCTGCATCCCACCACATCCCTTTTTGCAGTTACAAGATACCGATTTTAATAAGGAATCGGGAGTTGGGTTTTCCGCCATTGTTATGGGAGTGAGCCCGTAAGCGCCATGCTTCCAACCCCAGTCTTCAGGATTTTTCTCTATGCCTCTCCATTTCTGAATTTGGTGGTACGTCCTAAAGGCGTGGAATTGCGCCGCGTCTTTTGTAGGTGGCAAAGAGGCAAGATCAAATTTGCTTTTCAGCGTAGATTTGGCGAAGCGTTGGAAACGATTCTCTTCCAAACTCTCTTTATCCATGTTGCCACCATATAAAGCTACACGAAAGCGTACTCCGGCCTCGGCAATCTCCTTTGACGTGGCATCTTCTTGGTTGAAAATTTCAATTATTTCATGAACCGCTCTGTTTTTTCTATCAGCGTACAAAATTTAGTTTTTCTCTGATTGAATAGGGATGACGTTGTATCACAACCACTGAAAGCATGCAAGAACAGAATGTGCTTGGTTGCTTCTTCGTATTTGAGGCTACTTGCTGAATATAATATCCTCTCAGCAGTATTTCCTCTTCCAGGTTTACGGAAGTAGATAGAACTTTTGGCTGGTGCTAAGGCTGTCACAAGTACTAAAAGGTCAACATCTCCGACCACAAAAACAGCATCAAATATTGATTCACTGCATAAAGAAATAGCAGTGTTGACAATTAGCACATCGGCATCATCTTCAGCTTGTTTAACTGTAAATTGCAGCCAGCTCAAATTTGTTCTTCAGTATCGATATGAGACGAACTTTATTTTTTTTTTCATTGTCTAAAAATCGCTCCTGCGAAACTTGCACCACCATTGTTTCATCAAAAAGGACATCAGCAGACACGTGCGTAAAATTAAAGTATAGTCTCTATAAAAATTATTTCAATATGACTGGCATTTGTTTAAATTATTTATTTTTATTATTAACAGCCAAATAACAAAATATAATACTTTTTTTTTTAAATAGTGCAACTTCACGGAGCTGTAACTCCTAATATATGTGTACTACAAAAAAAAAATTACAACAAATGTAGGAAATTTTTTCCTCTTTAACTTTGTATAGAACATCTTCTGTCGTGAAAGCTACCGTTTTTGAGTTATTATCAAAAAAATATTTTTTTGTACCTAAAATCCAAGATGGTAGCTCGAGCGCATGCGCCTCGAGGTCTAATACTTGGATTTTTTATTAGGGCCCCAAGCCTAACAACATACTAAAAAATCACTACTACCCCACCTTTTGCATTCAAACACCCCTTCTTGATACCCACGTACTGGACTACTATAGGAAGAAATACGAAAAACGAAACATAATAATTATGTTGCGGCATAATTATAATTATTTAGGATTCTTCTCTTGAAAAAATAAGAATATTTTTGTGTGACATAAAAATATTATGTAGGGGCATAATTTTATAATTTTTCGTCAGGATATTTTAAGTTAAAAATACTTTGAAAAAAAAAATCTGAAATTGAAAGTGTTAAATATTTTTTTACAGTATGTAAACGCGTAAGGTGCACATAGGGAAATTATCATTGGGGAAAAATACTTGGATCAGAGTTAGCCATGACTGCATTAATTGTTATTTCTATTGAATTATCATGGTAATCTTGAAGATTTCTATTTTTTTTTTTATTTATTTTTATTTTACTTGGATTTTTTAATAATGAAAAGCTCTTATAAATCATTACTTTAATTTTTTTGTACAAAAATAAAACAAAAAAACAACTCCATCTGTTTGGAAACATAACATTCAAAAATTGTCTGACTGGCATGACGTATGCGCGTTGGTAAATCAGTGACCCAATGTCTTTAGGTTCAACACGAATAGGCGGAGATATTTGATCTCGCACCATATTTAAGTATTTTTGGGAATTTAATGTCCTATTAATAAAAAAAGTCCAATTATATGTTGTAATCATTTGAATATTTTCTTTGGTAGTATACACATTCATTTTGCAAAAGAATATTATCTGTCAAATTGAAAAACAAGATTTCAAGGCTCACTCTGATCCAGTCATTTTTCCCAATGTTAATTTCCCTATGTGCACCTTACGTGTTTACATACTGTACTAGCAGCCCTGTACGTGCTTCGCTACGTATAAAGTGAAATAATAAAAAAAAATAATTGGAACATCTATCTATCTATCTATTTTATTAATTGCTAGCTATTTTAAAATATACATGTGCGTATATGTGTGCATATGTGTGTATGGAAATATATATGACTGCATACGTCAATAAAAAAATAGCGTAAAGTATTCGTGGATAACTGGTCTTTAAAACACTTGCTCTATTTCGAGCACTCCGGCTGCGCCGTCGTGCTCGAAAAGAAATAACGTAAAGTATTCGTGGATAACTGGTCACCCCGTTTCACTATTTAAATCGTAAAGTATTTTTACAAAATATTATCTATATATATAAAAATCAATGCCACTTTTCGTTGTAATTTTATAACTCAAGAACGGGCTCACCTATCCAAACAAAATTTTTAGGCTTTGTTCGAACTATTTAGTAGATGGTTTATGTGAAGTTTGCACAAAATCGGTCGAGCGGTTCTTTATTTATCAAATTTTTTATATATCTTGGCTTTGATTTGTATAGATATTTGTTACAAAAAATGTGATAAATAAAGAACCGCTCGACCGATTTTGTGCAAACTTCACATAAACCATCTACTAAGTAGTCCGAACAAAGCCTAAAAATTTGGTTTGGATAGGTGAGTCCGTTCTTGAGTTATAAAATTACAACGAAAAGTGGCATTGATTTTTATATATATGTTACCGGCCAAACCCGATTTCAGGACAAACTAGTTCAGCCTAGGCCAAACTAGTTTGGCCTAAGCTCGATAGGACAAACTAGTTTAGCCTAGGCCAAACTAGTCTGGCCTAAGCTCGATAGGACAAACTAGTTTAGCCTAGGCTGAACTAGTTTGTCCTAGGATAAACTAGTATGGCCTACTCCGGATTAATGTTGCCGAATCGAACAGGTATAGAAAGACAAAGATAGGAAGTGTTTTTGCAACAAAAGAAAGTTTTAAGGTTATACACCCGATAGAGCAATGTATAGAGTATACGCTGAAATTTTAATATGTTAATTATGGATATCTCATAATTCAACTGCATTTTTTAAAAAACATTGGCCGTCTAGTTTTCAAGTAATTAAATATTAAAAATGAAATTTTTAACACAATGATAAATGAGAAGACCTACCGGAAGTGTATATAAAAATAAGATTAAACCAAATTGCCTATAGAAAAATAAAAAAAAATGTTTATTCGAAAGTTTGACTCTTTTAGATAACGTAAAAATTAAAAAAAACTAAACTTTCTCGTGCAGTTTTGGAAAAATATTAATTAAAAATTTTCGAAACAACTCACAAAATCTCTATTTTCTAGATTTGAATTATATCACCATGAAAACCAGATAATATACACAAAAAGTTTTTCATAAAAATTTTGTTTTTATTAATAGTTTATTACATCACAAGGGCCGAAAGTTGAGTTTTCGGCTCGGGCTCCTGACGCGCAGGGCCGAGATTTCAACTTTTAAGGCCCGTGTGCTGTATACGATTTTTCTTCATATCCGCTCGAAAGTACGTACTTTCGTCAGCATGTACGAAAGATTGACATTTACTCCTAGTGAGAACGGTGGTAGGAAAAAATTTCTCATGCGTATTTGTACTCGTAACTAGGGTTACCGCTGTCATTTAATATAATAAATAACAGGGAGGAAATGTCAAACTTTCGTCCCTGCTATAAGGGACGAAAGTACGTATACTTTCGATCGAGGTATGAAGAAAATAATTTTTTGACGTTGCTTATAACTAAAACTTGAAAATTGGATATTATCTCATTTACCGTATAAATTAGAAACTGAATTTTTAATATCCAATAACTCAAAAACTATACGTCTAACAGCTCAAAGGTTTTTAAAAACAAAACCGTAAGATAAAATGTTTCATGCACATTGGGTTTAATTAAATATACTGCTAAAATCAAAACTTTATGGTATATGTCAAATTTGCCATGTCAATACATACCTATATAGCTGTTTAATGATTGTTAAAAATAATATGAACAATTTTAATGATCATACTGTGATTCATAGTCATGATACTAGAAAAAAGTTAAATCTCTGCCTACCATTACACAATTAATATGCTAAGACTACATACATACCAAATTTTTATGGTATACCTACAATGTTTTAATAAATTACCACTCAAAACAAGAATTTTAGAATCAAGAAATTTTAAAAGAAAGGTAAAGAAATTTTTATTAGAAAATTGTTTTTCCAGCATAAAAGAATTCTTTGACTGTCAACATGTACATTAATTATTGTACGAATGACAATAAACTTTATTATTATTATTTTAAAAAATCATGATTATTTTCCAGTATATTATTTACTTTACCTTGAAAATAGTTCAAACTAGCTAGGCTATACCAGTTTATCCTGGAGTTACATATTCATAATAGGACAAACTAGTTTAGCCTTGGCTAAACTAGTTTGTCCTATCGAGCTTAGGCCAGACTAGTTTGGCCTAGGCTAAACTAGTTTGTCCTATCGAGCTTAGGCCAAACTAGTTTGGCCTAGGCTGAACTAGTTTGTCCTGAAATCGGGTTTGGCCGGTAACATATATAGATAATATTTTGTAAAAATACTTTACGATTTAAATAGTGAAACGGGGTGCCATACCCCCTAACTTATATTAATTGCTATGGTTAGTAATTAATGTTGATTTTAATAATTATTGTTTTTAAATTTTGACAGCTGACGATGATATAGTGAGACAAGTTCCGACAATCGGGCTATCTCACTACAGTATCGTGCAAAGGGGTGTCGTTTTTTTGTAATTTCTATAATATCCATTTTTCGAAGAAAACGCCAAGAGTATTTTCTTCTTAAAATGTCACAAAAACTCGAATCTGCCGAAATAACAAATTATTTCAATTTTTTTCACATCTATGGGCGATTTACGGGTAAACTATTGTAGATAGGGGTAAGACGGTGGAGCACTTTTTTATAGCAATTATAAAAATCTACATATTTTTGTCGAAACCTTTTTTCATATATCTCATAGTTTGTGAGATAATTAGAAAACAAAATTTAAAGTGTCGGTTTCTACCCTAACTACAAATCGGAGCACACTTTTTCGGTAATTATACACTTTCGCGGTCACCTGGTTTTTTGGCTCTAGAAAATCGAAAAATCATCCGATTTCGATGATTTTTTTTTAAATCTTCGTTTTTATGGCGGATTTATGGAAAAAAATACGAAAATTGAAAAAATCAATATGTCTCACAGTTTCATGACTTTAAATGCAAAAAAAATTGACTTTCTACATATAATTCTTTATAACTGTTTCTGACGTCAATTCCGGGGTGAACGATAAACGGGTATGCGAATTGTAATTTCGGGGTGAACGATAAACGGGTATGCGAATTGTAATTCCGGGGTGAACGATAAAGGGGTATGCGAATTGTAATTCCGGGGTGAACGATAAAGGGGTATGCGAATTGTCTCGCAGTGAAACGGGAAGGGGCAAATGTGGAGTTTTTAAAAAAACAATTCCGGGGTGAACGATAAACGGGTATGCGAATTGTAATTCCGGGGTGAACTAATTTTTTTCATAAATCCGCCGTAAAATGGAACTTTTTGAGACCGAGATCATTGAAATCCATCTATTTTTCGATTTTCTAGAGCCAAAAAACCAGGTGACCGTGAAAGTGTATAATTACCCACTTTTTCTAGTGAGAATAGTTTCTTGTAACCCCAAGAACGATCACTCAAATTTTTAAGCGTTTGAAATTTTAGGTATTTCACGAAGATCATTCTTGGACTATTATAAGAATGTGTCAAAACAGTTTTTATACAGATTTAAGTATAAATAATTAAAACTATAAAAAATATAAATAAATAAAATCAAGAAAACGGAAAATCACATTAGTTACTATACGAGATTTTTCAAGAGATAACTAAGTAACAACAGGTAAAGAACCATTAATTTTTTACATCACAGTAATTTTTTAAGATTGATAAACCCTTCTTTTCACCTGTTCAGTCTTCTTCATAACTCGAAAGCTTATATAAGATCCGTTATTTTTTTTTTGCTCTAAATTATCTAGGGTTTTTATGAGCACATAATTATAATATATACCTCGTTATACAAAAATAACTGTGCGCATCGATTTAAAATCTAAAAAAAAATGTATCTACCTACTTTTAGTAAATACGGTAAGAGATATATAAATTTAAAAATTAATATCTATTTATGTATATGTGATTCCCACATAATCATGTATAATGTACCTATATTGAGATCCAAATATGTACATCTTGTAATATATTTTCTATAAACAATCTTTCAGACATGCAATAGAGCTCAGTTAAAATGTTAAAGCGTGACAAAACTCTTCAAAGTGCGTATACACTTGTATATTTCACGTATAGATATGTTTGATAATATGCAAACGGCTAACATACATACACACATACATTATTCAAACATACATACCTACACATACGAACAGGAATACGGAGTACATACCTATATTTTAGGATACAACGAAGGCACGTAAGAAAAGAGTCCACGAGCAATTTATGCATAGATAGGTTCGTACTTGACTGAGATCAGAAAGGCCGGGGTTTCGTACCCGACTGTCCCGGCCTGTGGCTACAATCAAAGATTCGACAGTTACATCCGCTATCAAATGCAGATTGAAAATCCCTGCGGTGTTTACTACGGACAGTCGTTATATGGTTTGTACTATACAGAATAATGTAGGTAGTGACTAAACTGTTGAACCATTGCGAAGCAAACAAACAGGTGTGAAATGATTAAAAAGTTTCTGACCCCAAAAAATTAATGATTTCAAGATCAGATTAATAAATACATAATAATAATTCAAACAAAATTAAACTTTGATAAGTGGATACTAGTAAAGAAACTTACATAAGTCCAAGTGTGAATGAAAGGTAAAATTTTAGTATTATTAATTTGACATGATATGTGTTTCAGATCTATTAGTTTTATAATATTAATTTTCAGAGGATTATAGATCAATAAAGATAATGCTATTAAGCTATATTTTTAATTGCAACGTTTCGTTTTACTTATTAAACTTCCTCAGGCTCTTAAAGAAAAACTTAGCATTGGTAATATTATGTATTTCATTTATAATATGTTATTTTTTATAATTTATTGTGGAGACATTCAGTTAGTTTAAATTTAAAATAAAATGACAAATGGAATGAATGTCTCCACAATAAATTATAAAAAATAACATATTATAAATGAAATACATAATATTACCAATGATAAGTTATTCTTTAAGAGCCTGAGGAAGTTTTAATAAGTAAAACGAAACGTTGCAATTAAAAATATAGCTTAATAGCATTATCTTTATTGATCTATAATCCTCTGAAAATTAATATTATATTATTAATTTGATGTAATTCATAATGTGTGAAATATACTGTTGCAAAAATACTTTATTATGAGAAAATTGATGTGTTTAGATGTGTCACATTAGAATAAATGAAAATTCAGCCACCGCGATAATCAAAGATTCGGGTTTGATTCCCGATGTGTGGTGGCTTTGTTTGAATATCTACTAACTTTTTTCTAATATTGCATTGTTGTCAACAATTGGTAGTAGCGTATTTAGAGGGGTTGAACAATCACCGTAATTTTTTTATATATGTAACGCACCTAAAATTTAATTCTGGAAAAATTATGTGATGAAAAAACGGTAATTCTCTAACTTCCGTGATATTTAAAAAAATATATAAAAATGATCATTTTATTATTTTTTATTACAACGCACCGAAAATTAATATCAAAAACGACAAAAACCTATACAAAAATGTTGGTACCTACTCTATCTGTACACGTCATATAATAACAATTACTAAAAGAAATCGAATAAAAATACTTACTTTTGACAGATGAAAAGTAATGTAGACCTCTGCTAGCGTCAATATCGCGCGATAGCTGAAGCAATACTGTGAAACACGTTCAACTGGGCACGCTGCTCGTCTCTGTCCTTTCCCCCTGACGCTATTCCTTACAGATTCGCTAATATGACGACTGTCACAACCGTCCCCTGGCACAACCGTAGCCAGTGTACCCTCAAGATTTAAAAAAAATCGATTTCTTTTTAAACGCTTTATATTAGTTTGGGTTGTAACTATGTATGTATGTCCGTAACGGAATCTTTGAGCATAATTTTCACCAATTTCCCGAAGTCTGATTAATTTGAAACTTTGCATACGTATCAAGGACCGATGACAATGCAATAATTTGATAACAGTTTCCCATTATCCTTATTAGGACCCCCAGGATTAATAAATTCTTTTATAGATCCTCAAACTAAAAAGTGAAAAATAAAATATAGTTTAAAAAAAACTAAAAAACACGCTTTATATCGGACTAAAAAGTAAAAAATAATTGTTTTAAAATAAGCTTAAAAAGCGTTGGGCGCTCGATGTACGAAAATGTGGAACAAAGCGCCCCACGCTTTTTAAGCTTATTTTAAAACAATTATTTTTTACTTTTTAGTCCGATATAAAGCGTGTTTTTTAGTTTTTTTTAAACTATATTTTTTTTTATTGCATTTTCTTGTAGTATGATGTTTTGAAACTATTCCCTGAAAATTTTTAGTGAATTGAATTAATAATTTCCGAGATAATTATTATATGGCCCAGGATTAGATGACTCAGTGTAGACAAGACTAAAACTTTAAACGCGTTTTTCTCGAAACTATGTTTTCGAAGTCTGTGACCATTGAAATTAAAGAACCACTTGATGGATTTAAATGATTCTTTACAGCTTATTGAAGGCATAAAAAACAAGGACTTGATCAAAGGATTTTTATTTTGGTTGAAAACTTCGGCTTTTATAAAAATCTGTCTTTGCAAATTCGGATGTAAGCTTTTAGATGCCGCATTTTATTAATTTTCAAAAAAAAATCTTCGATTAAGTCCTAGATTTACTATTGAACTAAAGACTTTTCTTTATTTTATCAATTTTGGATGAGCCAGAACAAAGTTATGTTGGTCACCGCAAAGCATTACCTACTTGTGAGAGGGGTCCAACAGATGGCTATAACTTTGTCCAAAATTATTTTTCTTTTGAAAATTTAGTGAAGTCAAGTTGAAATATTATTAGGTTTGTAAAATAAATTAAATTTGTCAAAAAATTTTTTTTTAATTTTTTCATGCCTCTGGACTACTCCTAGCCCCTTAAACAATATAAATAATTCGTTAGCCGCCCCAAAATGTTTCTGATTTTCAATAATATAAAAAAACTAAATAAAAAAAATCATCAAAATCGGAGCTGTTCTTGCGGAGTTCGAAGTTTTGCCCGTTTTATATATTCATTGACGGGACTAAAAGTGTACCTTACATAATAAAGACTACAGCGGCATAAGATCGAGTCAGCGGGCTTAGCGCCAACTGGGCTAATTTTTTTTTAACTACTACTCATATGAACAGTAATCTGCCAAATTGTCAGCCGTAATTATTAATCCTCATAGTGAAGATTAATCAAATATATTTGAAAAAAAATGCATTACTTTAGAACGACTATTCCGAATTAGCTGAAAATTGAACACAACGTAGAAACCATTAATGTCTTTTATTTAAAAAAGTGTCCGACTGCAAAGCTAAACACAACCTAGTAAAAAAAATCAATTATTTAAAAAATCGAGCTCAATTAGGTAGGTAGTGAATGTTTTTCCTCGATATAAATTAAACATTAGTAGTTAAATAGCAGTGATTACTCTGTACCTACATTATTTTATATTGTCATGGCGATTGTTTTTTTGCAAAAGAGTGCGCTGGGTACACAAGAAATTTTTTTTTACTTTTAGATGCCCAGAAGACGCTTGAGGAAGACCGAAAGATGGCAGTGTGACATTACAAAATATGAAGATGCGTATAAAGAGGTGAAACGCGGGACTTTTTTACGGAGAGCCGCGGAAATCGCATGTCTTTGTTATGATACATTCTTAAACATAATAGATCGGATCAAAATGTTAAGGCAGCAGATAAAGAAAAACTTTACTAATGAAGCAAACAAAGGAAAAAGAAAAAATAAAGCAAAGTAAAGGAAGACATCACCACCAACATCAGATGAAGAAGAGTGTTTCTGTCTGGTTATGAAGACTGTTAGATTAACTATAGATGCTACTATACCTTATTAGTGACAAGCGATTAAAGTGTTCCCAGGTTTTATTTATTTTGTTACGTAATGTAAAATTTTTTTGAAGAAGATTATTTTGGTTTTGATATTACTTGCAATGTTTTCGTACGATATTCATTATTAAAATTAAAATTATGGCCGATCAAGAGAAAATTTTCACAACAGTTTCCAGTCTACCCTACCCCTAACCCCTTAAACAATATTTATGCTATTTATGTAAAAAAAGAATGTTTTCGTATGATATTCATTCAAAACTTATAAATACATATTTTTTTACAAGATTTGGATGAATATCGGTAGTAAAATTTTTTTTACACAAATAGCATAGATATTATTTAAGGGGTTAGGGACAGTCAAGATTTTGAAAAGTCTGTGACCACTGAAATTAAAGAACTACTTGATGGATTTAAATGAAATTTTTACAGCTTATTGAACGCATAAATAACAAGGACTTGATCAAAGGATTTTTGTTTTGGTTGAAAACTTCGACTTTTACAACAATCTGTCCTTGCAAATTTGAGTGTAAGCTTTTAGATGCCGCCATTTTATTAATTTTCAAAAAAAAATCTTCGATTAAGTCCTAGATTTACTATTAAACTAAAAATTTTTCTTTGTTGTATCGATTTTGGATGAACCAGCACAAAGTTATGATGGTCACCGAAAAGCATTACCTTGTGAGAGGGGTCCAACAGATGGCTATAACTTTGTCCAAAATATTTTTGACGTGATAACGTCTTATAAATTGATGAATCACGTCAAAATAAAAAGATGAATGACCTAGCTGTCGACCCACCTATGTAAATAAAAAAAAAAAAGATGAAACACCGGCTGCATGCACGAAAAAGTGTAACGCCTAACGTTCCTGACGTTACTAAGTGAGTGACCAGAATGCCTTCGGTAATTTTGAAGCAGATATCATCAACCGATTGAGATGAAAATTTGTATACACGTTTAGTTTGAATGACAATGCATGGTTAGCTGTGTGACGTCACTCTAAATCCAATATGGCGGACTTCTAAAGATGCCGGACTAATTTTATTATGCTTTCCTACAATATGGGTATCAAATGAAAGGGCTTGCTGAGAATAACTCGAAAAATAAAGTGACGTCTCTCTAAATCCAATATGGCGGACTTCTAAAGATGGCGGACTAATTTTATTATGCTTTTCTACAATATGGGTATCAAATGAAAGGGCTTGTTGAGAATAACTCGAAAAATAAAGTGACGTCACTCTAAATTCAATATGGCAGACTTCTAAAGATGGCGGACTAATTTTATTATGCTTTCCTACAATATGGGTATCAAATGAAAGGTCTTGCTGAGAATAACTCGAAAAATAAAGTGACGTCACTCTAAAACCAATATGGCGGACTTCTAAAGATGGCGGACTAATTTTATTATGCTTTCCTACAATATGGGTATCAAATGAAAGGGCTTGCTGAGAATAACTCTAAAAATAAAGTGACGTCACTCTAAATCCAATATGGCGGACTTCTAAAGATGGCGGACTAAGTTTTTGACGTGATAACGTCTTATAAATTGATGAAACACCAGCTGCACGCACGAAAAAGTGTAACGTTCCGTAACGTTCCGCCTGACCCTGTGCGTGCAAGCGAGAGCGCAGTAATGTATTATTAAATATGATATTCGAGCGGAATACGTTATCACGTAAAACTATCGTCCGTAAACCGACTTTACAGACAACCAATTTTTTTGAATACCTAATTGCCAAAAATCTGAGGGGCCTTTTCTGTCTTTTCGTTTTTCATTTATAACAAATGCAATTTTTGTCGGCGAAAAAAAAAACGTCTATTTCTGAATATTTTTTCGAATCCAATAAGCTATTGCTTATATTTTTTGGATACTCCGATCTATTTTTCTCATGAATCTCACTTCTTGACTAGGCAAAGGCATTTAGCGTATAATATAGGTACTAAAGATTTCAATACATAATAACATTTTCAATTTCTTAATTTATTATGGAACAATCTATTTGTCGCCTTCAAATAAAAAAAAGTCACCACAAGTAGCTGGCGAAAATAAATTGTTAAATTGACGTCAACTGTCGAGCGTCTATAATCCACAATCTAATATTAAAGACAATACTTTAGTAACGAACTAGAGTAATTAGTAATTATAGTGGTAGAAACCGTACTTATGGTGGGAAGACGGGTATCCTAAATAGTATACCCGTCCTTCCACCACAAAACCGATTCTTCCACCATAATTACAAGTACATTTTTTTTTTGAAAATTTAGTGAAGTCAAGTTGAAATATTATTAGTTTTATAAGATAAATTAAATTTTGTCAAAACAATTTTTTTTTAATTTTTTCATGCCTCTGACTGCCCTTAGCCCCTTAAACAATATAAATAATTCGTTCCCCGCCCCAAAATGTTTCTGATTTTCAATAATATAAAAAAACTAAATTAAATAAAAAAATTATCAAAATCGGAGCTGTTTTTGCGAAGTTCGAAGTAAAAGGCTTCATTGACGTGACTATTTGGATATGGTTAAATTTTGTAGGAAATTTTATGTACTTTAATTTTGTACCTAAAGGTTTTTCGCTAGAATTCTCATAGGCTTTGAGATATTTAAAAAAAAAAAACTGAGTAGAACGATACATGATAATTGGAGTCAAGGCGTTTGATTTAAGATAAAGGATTATTTCAAAATTTCAACCTCTACAATATTTGTATAGACAATTTCTGATAGTCCTAAAATGTTTAGTGTTTACTTAGCCGATCTATATACTATTTTATTGACTCTAAGAGAAATCCAATTTCGTCATTCTAACAAATACCTGTTCTGTTCTGACTTCTGGAGCACTATCAGCGCCCTAAATACTTTCAGCTCCGCACATAATCCTATCCTAACCGAAATCCGGAATACAGTCGACTCTCTTCATAGCTCATCCTCAATATGCCATTATTTTAATCTGAATCCCGAGCCACTGTGGTATAATTGAGTACGAAAGAGTTGATAAATAGACAAAAAAATGCGACACTACAAGATGCTCCTCCTGTAATTTCGAACATTCACCTAGGCCAGAGGTTCCCAAACTTTTTTGTCTCGTAGACCACTTGCCATATTTTTCGGTTTTGGGTAGACCCCCTGCTTATCTGATATTGATTTTTTGCAAATTCATTAATTTTAAATGTATTTTTGGCAACCGGTATAGTGCTACTCACTTTGAACGATTTAAATTTATAACCGTAGTGAAATCTAGTGTGAAATGTTTCGTTTTATACATTTATTAATTAGATTCAAATTAAAACGAACCAAATTAAAATTTAATTTCTGTTACATAAAATAACTAAGCAAAAAATAAATGCTTTTAGTGTGAGGGATGAACCTGATGCTTTAATAATAAATTTTCAACATTTGGAATCAATTTAGTTAGATTTAATCTTAAATCTCTTCGGTTAACGATGTCCAGTTTGTTTCTTTTTTTGTTAGGAGATTCACTATCGTTGACCCCCACTTTCATTTCATGGACCCCCAATTTTTTTCCCCCTGACATGGACCCCTTGCAAGTTGTCGTCGACCCCTGGGGGTCGATGTAGACCAGTTTGGGAATCACTGACCTAGGCGATGCCAAAACTTTTTATGGAAAATATATAACAGAAGCCTGGAATAAGCTACGGTCAGGCACTACTTCAAATAAGCTTAGGCAAGTTAAGCAAAATACAAAAAAAAATGATCACCTCCTCTCATAAACTGAAGTCTAACCAGATTGAGAATTGGCCACACAAATTTAACCCACTCTTTTATACTAAAAAAGAAAGTCCCACCAATCTATGAAATATGCAAGATCCAACTCACCGCAGAACATATTCTTATATCATGCCCAATCTATATCAATGAAAGGATCAAAGCCGACTTACCTAACACAATCGAAGAAGCCCTCAAAGATGACGACACATGCGTTTCGAAAACACTACGGTTCCTGGAACTCACCAAATAGAAAATCTTATTGATTGTGCAATATTTTTAACCATAAAGTGATATAAAGTTCAAGTTGAAATTTCAAAATATCAAACTAACTTACTTACCATAATCATCCACGTGCATAGGTATATTATGTAGCCTAAGTTGATGAGCACGTTTTATTTATTAAAAAAATCTGATAGTGTTGATAATTTTTGAGATATTGTTATTTTAATAAAAAAAAAAAAAAACACGCACAAGTTAGAGCTCACCTAGGAAGGGAAAAACTTATTACCTATGTTCAATGTTCATTTCAGACCTAAAATGAAGGCATTAAAGCATTTTCAAGCTATCCCCTATTTAATTTCGTATTAAAATCTCTAACCATTGGGATATTTTTTTCATAATCTATAATATAATATATAAAAGAGTTCCGTGACTGACAGAAAACGCACCGGCCAAACCACTGAACGGATTGGGCTGAAATTTGGCACACATATAGTTATTACGACGTAGGCATCCGCTAAGAACGGATTTTTGAAAATTCAACCCCTAAAAGGATGTAACGGGGGTTCAAAATTTGCATGGAGAATCGACGCACAGCTCAAACCACTAGACGGATTGAGCTAAAATTTGGCTCACAGATAGTTATTATGACGTAGACATCTGCTAAGAACAGATTTTTGAAAATTCAACCCCTAAAAGGGTGTAATGGGGGTTTAAAATTTGCATGGACAAAATCATATAAGATACATAATATATCAATTCGAAAATGCGCAGTACTATTCCTTATCAACAAATAAAGAAGCACGTGTTTCGTGCTTTCTTAAAAACAACCCCTTCAGTAGATAGTCTAAAGATCAACATGTATGTCATTTTCAAGATTTTCCAGGACGTTGATCACGTGAATGTCATCAATTTTTAAATTTGTTAGAGGAGTTTACGTCGAGAAAGGAGTATCTATGCCAAATAATGGGAATGCATCCATGTT
The DNA here is from genome assembly GCA_963575645.1 of Xanthostigma xanthostigma. Lineage (NCBI taxonomy): Eukaryota > Metazoa > Arthropoda > Insecta > Raphidioptera > Raphidiidae > Xanthostigma > Xanthostigma xanthostigma. The sequence goes on from OY754471.1 coordinate 28,507,871, forward strand.
TCGTCTCAATCGCGTTCGAAGCCGCGGGTAACGGCTATCTAAATATATAAAGAGAAACCGTGACTGACTGACTGACTGATCTATCAACGGACAGCTCAAACCACTGGACGGATTGGGCTGAAATTTGGCACACAGATAGTCATTATGACATCCGGTAAGAACAGATTTTTGAAAATTCAGCCACTTAAAGGGTGTAACAGAAATCATATACATGCGTCAATTCGAAAATGTGCAGGATTGCTCCTGTCAACAAATAAATCAACGCGTCTTTCATGCTTTATCAGAAGCGAGGTAAATAGTCTAAAAATCAACATGGGTGTCATTTTCAAGGTTTGTCAGAACATTGATCACGTGAACGTAATTAATTTTGAAATTTATTAGGGGAGTCTACGTCGAGAAGGAAATAATGGGAATGCATCCGTGTTTCGTCTCAATCGTGTGCGAAGCCACGGGTAACAACTAGTGTCTAATAAAATACAATTAAGAGAAAATATCAATTTTTAGGCTTTACGTTAAAATGTAAAATGTACCACGATTTATTCACTTAAAAAGAAAAAAAGGACAAAAAAATGTATTTTCCCAAAGCTAGTCATTCTTTTTTTATCCTATGCTAATGCATAGGAGTTCCTCCACACTCATCGCTCCATAACGTACTGCCCAGTGGCGTAACTATACCGTTTAAGGATGGGGCCCTTCATTAATGAAAGGAAGCTCATCCGAACTTCATATATTTTTTTGTTTAATTTGCGGGTGTGTTTTAGTGGGTAACTTAAATTAATTGAATACAAAATTAATAAATTTTACTAAATATTGTAATAAAAATGTTAAGATCTTCCTGTCCTCAGGCCGGGGGCTTGAGGCATTTTGCACATCCTGCCACCATATTGTTACGCCACTGGTACTGCTCCAACCTACTTACTTCTTTCCCCTGAAAAATAAATAAGGGTTTTGTGTTCTATTATTCCGTAAAAATTATTAAGGATCTGCTTTTTCTATCATTCTATAGACCTACGTTTACAGGACTTACTCTGAATATAATTAAAGGATAATTTATTTAAGAATAAATAAATAAATCAGAGAAATTAAAAGAAAGTAAATAATAAAACCGACAGAATCATTTTGTGACTGTGTATTGCAATTATCATCGGCGTTCACTGAAATAGTTTATTGATATTGTTGTGCGAATGTTGAGTATCGTACTATTGTTGTTGCGATTCATGCTTGTAAATTTTAAACCTAAGATATTTTGAACTGAACGATGACGATTACATATTATCCTATATTTTCCATCTCCTGTCAAGAATTTGGGGCAGCCAGTGCCGTACCCGTATACTTAAAGCGGTGATAGAATTTAGCTCGGTTGCCAGTTATCTGACTGTTAAGATCGTATTTGTTATAATAAAATTACAAAGCGTTCAATAAAGAAAGAAAAAAATCATTCAATCAATAAATAACAATAGTTGATTTCGTATTGCTCGTTGGTCGCAAAATTTGTCACGAAGTTTTTCACGTGGTAGTTTCTCTGTTAATCAAAGTTTTTATTGTGTTGCCCCGGTTTGTTTAAATTATCCGGTTCTAATAAAATTTGAAAGTATTTGGGCCATATTGCATTTATAAGACACGACCGATTGTTGAAGGTAGATTTGGCTTGCGTATTGTAAGTGTTGTGAAGAATTTTAATACGATTTGTTTATTAAATTACTGATTTAAGAGTTTTTAGAATAAGAAAAATTCCGTTTTTTTTTTGGTGCCTGGTTTTGGATATTGAGAAACAGGAATCTATTATGTAATTTTAATATGATGCATAAATGTTTTTGGTTAGGGACTTGTATATTAGTCAGAGTGCCCGTCGGCAAAAATTTTACTGATACATACTCTCCCCAAACTTTGTATATGGCTTCATTAGGCCTAGTCTGACACCTATTTCCTCTATGACTTTTATGATTTTGGGTTTTCCCTCTAAATTTTACGAAAGATGTAGTTTTGAAGACATGAAAAATTTATAGGTACTGTTTGTTTTTTAATTGGATAGCTTAAAAACTTCCACCAAAACGCTAAAATAATGTTCTCTGACAAATAACATGAACCATTTAAATTGTCTGACACCTCGAATATGTCAACAATATTCGAAATGTCAGACATTTTTTCTCTTAAACATAGCAGTTTTCAATCATTAATAGTTGTTAGGCGCGAATAGCGTAAGCTAAAGCGCCTATATTATGTATTCGCTTTGTCTGTGAAACTGTATGTCACGCTTTTTGTGGATTGTGTACAGCTCAAACGCCTTAACCGATTTCAAAATACTTTTTTTTGTTCGACTCGTCTCTGAGTAACTAAAATCCTAATGTCGCCCGATTTTATAATTTTTGCTCCAGAGGGGAGCAATTTAGAAAAAAAGTTTTTCGCTTATAACTCGCTCAATGTAAATCAGATCGGTTCGAAACCTGTCTTAAACGAAAGAGGAGAAAATTTTACATAAATTTCGTACAACAGAATTTACCCAATCAATTTTTTTATACGCATTTATATAGAAATAAATTCAATCTGATATAACCGATAGCAAACATCTTTCGGTTATCTCACTCTGTCGCACGGAATAACATGGTAATTTAATTATTGCGTATGTTCTATCTTAAAATAAAATTGGTCGATAATTTTATTTATTACAATAATAAAACAAAACCAGTGGGAGTATATGCCCAAGTAATTCAAGAATTACAAGGCGCGAAATTTTACATCATATACCCCGGTGTTTTGTTTGAAAATTGGTGTATATATTTAACGACACTTGGAGCTTAATATAATATAATTTAATTTACTTAATCTAAGAAAAAAATAACAGTTGAAAATATTGAAACACAGAAAGGAAAAAATAATTTTAATAATTTCATGGTTCTCTATGTAATATGTTATTGTGTCATGCAAAAATTAAACAAAGAACTACCTAACTAATATCTTCAGAACAAAAGAACAACAGATTTTTTTTCAAAATATTTCTGAAATTATTAGTTTAGAAAAAAAATTCATAACATTCTTGTAAAAACAGATAGAAAAATAAACCGTTATGAAAAGTATACCATTGTTATATACAAACAACTTTATAACTTATACCTCTTCTGCGCATGCGCCAACTTTCCCTCAAAAAAACAATTTTACAAAACTTTCTTGTAAAGTAGAATAATAAAACATTATAAAAAGTACACCATCATTATATAAAGAACAACTATGGCATGTATCTCGATTGCGCATGCGCCGATTTTTCCCAATAATTATACAAAACTCTTGTAAAAATAGATCGAATAATAAACTGTTATGAAAAGTATACCATTGTTATATACAAACAACTTTCTAACTTATACCTCTTCTGCGCATGCGCCGACTTTCCCTCGAAAAAACATTTTACAAAACTTTCTTATAAAGTTGAATAATAAAACATTATAAAAAGTACACTATTATTATATAAAAAACCACTATGGCATGTATCTCTTTTGCGCATATGCCGATTTTTCCCAAAAATTATACAAAACTCTTGTAAAAATAGATCGAATAATAAACTGTTACGAAAAGTATACCATTGTTATATACAAACAACTTCATAACTTATACCTCTTCTGCGCATGCGCCGACTTTCCCTCAAAAAAAACATTTTCCAAATCTTTATTGTAAAATAGAATAAAAAACCATTATTAAAAGTACATTACTATTATATTAAAAAAAAAAACAAACACAGCATATATCTATTTTCGATTGCGCCGATTTTCCCCAAAGAATTTACAAACATTTCTAGTAAAAATAGATAGAATAAACTATATTATTATTATATAAAACAACATTATAAGAGATATATTTTTTACGCATGCGCCGATGTTCCCCAAAAACAATAGGCCACTTCATATTTGCATATCAAACATCCTCCCAAAACTTGGTTTCAATCCGCTCATCCGTGGTGTCGGAATAATAAGAAATGTCAAAAGTGACGTTTGCATCTGTCAAAGTATTAAGTTCTAATAATTAGTTATTCAAATTGTTAACTCAGAAGGCGTTGCGCATTTCACAAAATATATTTCAAATGGCATCCGTTTTTGAACAAATGCTATCTTTTTGTTTTATTATTGTAATAAATAAAATTATCGACAGAACATACACAATAATTAAATTACCATGTTATACCGTGCAACAGAGAGAGATAACCGAAAGATATTTTCTATCGGTTATATCAGATTGAATTTATTTCTATATAAATGTGTATAAAAAACTGATTGGGCAAATTCTGTTGTACGAAATATATGTAAAATTTTCTCCTCTTTCATTTAAGACAGGTTTCGAACCGATCTGATTTAAATTGAGCGAGTTATAAGCGAAAAACTTTTTTTCTAAATTGCTCCCCTCTGGAGCAAAAATTCTAAAATCGGGCGACGTTAGGATCTAAATTACCCGGAGACAAATCGAACAAAAAAGACAAAGCGAGTACATATAGGCGCTTTAGCTTACGCTATTCGCGCCTAAAGATAGCATTTGTTCAAAAACGGATGCCATTTGAAATATTTGTGAAATGCAACGCCTTCTGAGTTAACAATTTGAATAACTAATTATTAGAACATAATACTTTGACGGATACAAACGTCATTTTTGACATTTCTTACCATTCCGACACCAATATAATAATAATATAGTTTTTAAAACGATTAATTATTCTATCTATTTTTACTAGAAATTTTTGTAAACTTTTTGAGGAAAATCGGCGCATGCGCAAAAGAGATATAAGCTATGACGTTGTTTCTTATATAAGAATGGTTTACATTTCATAACGGATTATTATTTTATCTATTTTTACATGAAAGTTTTATAAATTTTTTGTGAAATGTCGGCGCATGCGCAGGAGATATATATTATAATATCGTTTTTTATATAATAATCGTGTACTTTTCATAACGGTTTATTATTCTATATGTTTTCAAGAAAGTTTTGTGATTTATTTTTGGGGAAAATCGGCACATGCGCAAGAGTTATTATGTGCTATAACGTTTTTTATGTAACAATGGTATACTTTTCATAGCGGCTTATTATTCTATCTGTTTTACAAGAAATTTTTGTATTTTATTTCGGGGAAAATCGGCGCATGCACATCAGAGATATATGTTATAACGTAATTTTTTTTGTGTAATGATGGTATAGGCACTTATCAAAACGGTTTATTATTATATTTTACAAGTTTTGTAAAAGCAATTTTTGGAGAAAAACAGCGCATGCGGAGAAAAGATATACCTACCATTTAATGTTGTTTTTTATATCATAACGGTTAATTAGTGTGTATATTTTTACAGGATAGTTATGAAAAAATGTGTTTTTCTAAATTTGTAGATTCAGAAATATTTTGAAAATAAAAAAATCTATTGTTCTTTTGTTCTGTAGATGTTAGGTAGGTATATGACAAGCATGCTTTGTTTAATTTTAGCATAACGTGATAACATATAGAAAACCATGAAAACGAATAGCAAATTTGATAATGTTTAGTGGTAGGTAACCGTTACCCGCGTTACTGCACGCGTTAATGGAAATTCTATTTTCTTTGTCATTATATGTCAATATTATAATTTATTAGTTGGAAAGGCCCCGTAGTCCAATTGCTGCAATTACAAATTAATGTCATAATACTTAAAATTTTGAAAGACTAAAAACAAGAAAAATAAAATACTAATAAAAAAAAGTTTTTATTGAAATGTACCAAAAAGGAAATATAATTATTTTAATAATTTAGGGTAATAATTATAAAAAAGTTGGTTGTGACTAATTAACGATTGTTCAGTAAAGAACAATGCGATGATTTTTAATAATTTTTTATTAAACAAAAAAGAATTCTTAACAAAAATAATATAACAAAAAAAAAATAATACTTGTATTTGATAAATGCGTTTTGCGATGCGGTGTGATTTGTTTCGATGCTTGATAATGAATCATTTAATTTTTGAGAAAGAATGCCAATGTACCAAGGAGTTACATAATTAGTTGAACGAAAATGTAATAACAAAATACAGTTGAAACAATTGGTTGTTTCAGTTTTGTAATAAATAAAATTTAAAATGATCGCTAGAAAACAAAAATGCATAAAACATGAACACACCGCCTGCCTTGAGAAATTTAATTTTCAACAATTACTAAATTGGTATAAGACATAATTTAGTGATCGGTCTCTTGAAGAGCCCTGAAGCTGTGCGGATGGTAACCACTCGAACGCGTCCATCAGCTCCGGGATGAAGTTCTGTGACTCTAGCTGGAATCCAATTCAGTGGTGGAACATTGTCTTCTCTTATTAAAACGAGTCAACCGATTTGAATATTTGGTTGCGATTGGTTCCATTTGTGTCGTTGTTGAAGTGTAGTCAAATATTCGCTTGACCAGCGGTTCCAAATATGTTGGCGTAATGCTTGTAGGCGTTGATATTTTAACAGGCGATTTTCAGGTACATTTGTTATGTCAGGTTCCGGTATGGCGGTGAGAGATTCTCCAATTAAAAAATGTACCGGTGATAAATATGATAGAGTATTTGGATCATCAGATAACGGAATGAGCGGCCGGGAATTCAAAATAGCTTCAATGTTTGTCAAAATAGTATAAAAATCTTCAAATGTAAGATGTGCCTTACCCACTATCCGACGCAGATGATACTTCGCTGATTTGATTCCAGGTTCCCACAGGCCTCCAAAGTGGGGTGCATTTGGTGGAATAAAACTCCACTTGACACCAATATTGGCAGCAGATTCAATGATGCGATTGGTGTTAGACTTGAACAGCGAATACAATAATATTCATGAAGTTCATTTTGAGCTCCTTTAAAGTTTGTAGCATTGTCTGAAATAATTGTTGCGCATTTACGTCTTCTTGAAACAAATCGCTGGAATGCGTTTAAAAAGCGTTCTGTTGAAAGGCTGCTTACGAGTTCAATATGAATGGCTTTGGTTGATAAGCATACGAATAACGCTATGTAGCCTTTAATGAGAGTCGAATCGCGCTTATTATTTTGTCGCAGAAACACAGGTCCACCGTAGTCTACACCACAATTGAGAAATGGTCGACTGGGTTGAACTCTTTTCTTCGGAAGATCTCCCATTTGCTGTTGAAGCGTGGATGCTCGAAATCGAAAACACGTTATGCATTTGTGTATTATTCCTTTTATTTCATTACGAGCGTTCATTGGCCAATATTTTAAACGAATGTTGCCAACATAGTTTGAGCATTTCCGTGAAGTAATCTCAAATGTTCCCGTTGCAGCAATAGGATGGTTATGACATGTTTCGGGGGTAAAATTATCGGATGCTGCTGAGAAAACGGAAGTTGCGAATTCTTCAGTCTCCCGCCTACTCTTATCAATCCATCTTCATCTAGGAATGGTGTGAGAGATATTATCTTGCTAGCAGTAGATATGTCTTGATTGGCTTGTAAATCTTGCAGCTCTGAACGGAACCCCTCTCGCTGAGCAGTTTTGAGTAGATACATCAAAGATATTTGAAGTTCGTCAACGCTTAGTGGTCCATAGTATTTAGATGCGTTTGGTTTAACATTGTGGATGAACCTGTAACAGTATGCAATAATTCGCTGCAATTTATTAAATGTCGAACAACTGTTAAGTATTGGCAATTCATATTCAACAACGTGACAGGTTGTCGTGATATTTGATTTTTTAAGCTCTGGAATATCTTCGCACTCAGTTGTTTTGAATCGTGGCCATTCAGATTCGGACTTGTCCAACCAATTAGGGCCGTGTCACCAAATGTTTGTCTCGATGAGCTTTGAGGGCGATAATCCACGAGATAGCACATCGGCAGGATTATCGGACGATTTTATATGATTCCATTGATATTTGGAGGTATATTCTTGAATTTCTGAGACTCGATGTGCGACAAATGTTTTCCAGCGTGTTGCCGGAGAATTTAACCATGCCAGCACAATTGTAGAGTCCGTATAAAGAAATATGCTGTCAACATTGACGTTCATGATAGGAAGCGCCTTGTGCAGCAGCCTTGCTAGCAGAAGAACTCCACACAGTTCCAGACTAGGCAGCGAAATTTGTTTAACCGGAGCTACTCGAGATTTTGAGCAGAGAAGTCGTGTACACACGTTGTTCTCCGTATCTATACTTCGAACATAAAGGCAGGCTCCATACGCTCGTTCGGATGCATCCGAGAAACCATGAATTTGAATATTGCTTGTGTTGGTTGAATGCATGACCTTGCGATGAATATAAAAGTGCTTTAAAAGTTTCAATTCGTCGCTAAACGCTAGCCAGGAAGTACTTAATTCGGAGTCTATTTCAAGACCCCATTCCAGTTTCTGTCGCCTCAGTTCTTGAATAAATATCTTGGCTCTTAAAACGACAGGTCCTAAAAATCCCAACGGGTCAAAAATCTTTGAGATTGTAGATAATATTGAACGTTTAGTGAGCGGAACTTTCTGTATTTCAGTTGGAATTACGACCATGAATTGATCTTCAACCGGATTCCAGGTTAATCCAAGCGTTTTAACTGTTTCTTTGTCGTCGGTTATCAATGTCGATTGGACTTCTTTCTTCGATTCTGAGACCAGTGTTAGTAAATTGGGATGATTTGCGCACCATTTGTGAAGTTCAAAACCTCCCAGTGCCAACAAGGCAGTTAATTCACGTTGTAGTTCTAGTGCCTCGGTTAGGTTGCTGGCTCCCGACAAAACATCATCTACTTAAAAGTCTCTTTGTAAAACCGTAGTCGCAAGTGGATAATTTTCACCATCGTCTAGCGCTAGTTGTTTGAGGCATCTAGTAGCTAAGTAGGGAGCGCTGGCAGTACCGTATGTCACTGTTTTTAAGCGATAACATGAAATCATTTTCTCTTTTGAGTCTCGCCATAAAATTCTTTGCATGTCCGTTTGAGAATCGTTGATTTTAACTTGTCCGTATATCTTTATAATGTCTGCAGAAAATACGATATTATGGAAACGAAAACGTAAAACAATTGAAAATAAATCTTGTTGGATTGTTGACCCCACCAATAGAATATCATTCAGAGATTTCCCATTGCTCGATTTCATAGAGGCGTCAAAGACGACCCTAAGCTTTGTGGTCGTGCTGGTGGCCTTAATCACCGCGTGATGTGGCAGATAATATACTGGAACTTGTGCAGATTGAAAATTTTGTAGCTTCTGCATGTGAACCAATTTGAGATATTCATGCAGGAATTCCTTGTACTGTTGAAACACATCTCGGTTTTTAGTGAATCATTTCTCTAGCATTTGAAAACGCAGATAGGTATGCTTCGTTGTAGCTGTTTCCGAGCATGAATTTGTCGCGTATTGGAAATGTAACGGTATGTCTCCCCGAAGGGTCTCTTGCAGTGTTTCTTGTGAAATGTTGCTCGCAGAATTGTTCATCCTGTGAAAGCACTGAAGTTTCATATAACTCTTCTACTTGCCAAAATTTAGCTAGTGAATCTTCTACCGCAGGCTGAATATTTGACAGAAATGAGTAAGTGTTACGCTGACTAGTTGTGTCGTTCCATAGTTTTCCAGATATTATCCAACCGAAACAGGTGTTCTGCATAATGGGAAGATTTTGACCTAGTTTATAGTGTCCTTCTTGAAGAATATGAAAGAATATTTCGGCACCAATCAATATATCAACTTCTTGCGGCTCATAAAATAGCGGATCGGCTAGCATTATGTTTTCAGGAAGCTTCCAATTAGCAACAGAAAATTTTTGAGTTGGCAGCAGTGACGTTATTTTGTCCAATGTTAGAAATTCCAATTGTCGGTTGAACTGGGACACTCTCGAAGCCAGTCTCACATTTACTGAGCGATTTGATTGCGTCGAAGTGCACTGAACTCCTTTGATTTGAATTTTATTCTGTGTGCTTTTTAACTTGAGACGACTGATTAGTGCAGTAGTAATGAAGTTTGATTGAGATGCGCTGTCCAGCGCATTTGTGATAATTTCCTCCAGCATCTTGAACCAAGACCACTGCAGTTGATAATAATACTTGTAGATTTTGATCGGCGTTATATAATGCGACGTTGCTTTCCGCAGTCATTGAAGGTTGGCTGCTTTGCTAACTATCTGTTTTGTTGTCTACATGAATCAAAGTGTGGTGTCTCTGATTACATGCCTTGCAGCTAATGGATTGACATTGTTTTACGCTATGCCCTTTGCGAAAACAATTAAAACAAAGCCCTTTTATTTCGCGACGTCAAGCCTTTCATTGACTGAGTACCCGATGAATTTTGAACACAAACAAATTACCTATGCCCTTCCTTGCAAATGATACATGAAGAGTTTGAGTCTCTGGAAGATGCGACGTGTGTGAACCTCTGCGATGTTCTCGACAATCTTGGTGTAGAGCGCTCTTGTTCAGAAATAAGTTCTAAGGCTTGACATCTTTGCTCCAGAAATGTGAAAAACGTTTTCAAATTCGGTAGCTCGCCAGTTTTCTTGCTTAGTTCCCATTCTCTTTGTGAATGTGTATCCAATTTTTTATTTAACCAGAATATTATTATTGCATCCCACGAGTTCACTGGTACTTTCAGTGTTTCCAGTGAATGAAGATGTTGCTTGGTATCAGTTGTTAATTTTCTCAATTGGACCACTGAATTCTTTTCAACGGTTGGTAATTCAAATAATGCCTTGAGATGACTGTTTATTATAAATTGTTTGTTGTCGTAGCGTTCACATAAAAGCTGCCAAGCTACCGTGTAGTTTTCTGTCGACGCAGTAATTGATTGAATAATCTGAAGCGGTTCGTCTTTCAATGAAGCCTTCAAATAGTACAGTTTTTGTATGACCGAAATTTGCTGATTTTGATGGATGACTGAAGTGAATATATCTCGAAAATTGCTCCATTCTTGATAATTGCCATTAAAGATTGGAATGTGTAATTGTGGCAGCATGACCTTTGACGTAATCGAATCATTCGGTTTTTTGTTAACGAACTTTTCTAGAACAGCTTTTATTTCGTAAAAAATGTTTTCAAATTCTATCCGGGAGTCTTCGTTCTCTTGATCGTCGATGTCTTGCGCTTCGTCTTCTATTTTGGCTTGAATGTCATTGTATCGTGACCAGTAGTCTTCTAGTTTACAGGTTTTGGCGATCAATTTACTTGTATTTCCGTCTTCAGTGAATTGTTCAGTGAATTCGTGAATCCGTTGTACGCTGGTTACAACAGTTTTTCTGGCTTTTCTTAGGCGATCAGCCATTTTTCTTCGTTCTTGTGATTGTAGTTTAATTTGACGATAAATGCTGTAGTGTGCGGCTCGAAGGATCAAAATGTTCAGTAAAGAACAATGCGATGATTTTTAATATTTTTTTATTAAACAAAAAAGAACTCTTAACAAAAATAATATAACAAAAAAAATAATACTTGTATTTGATAAATGCGTTTTGCGATGCGGTGCGATTTGTTTTGATGCTTGATAATGAATCATTTAATTTTTAAGAAAGAATGCCAATGTACCAAGGAGTTACATAATTAGTTGAACGAAAATGTAAAAACAAAATACAGTTGAAACAATTGGTTGTTTCAGTTTTGTAATAAATAAAATTTAAAATGATCGCTAGAAAACAAAAATGCATAAATTATGAACAACGATCATAGAGTTTATATTTATGAACCTAAATTATTATTAATAAATTATTAAAATAATTTTTTCCTTTCTTTGTTTCAATATTTTCAACAGTTATTTTTTTCTTAGATTAAGTTAATTAAATTATATTATTAAGCTCAAAGTGTCGTTAAAAATATACACCAATTTTCAAACATAACGCCGGTGTATATTATGTAAAATTTCGCGCCTTGTAATTCTTGAATTACTTGTGTCTTCAGACAATATATTTTTTATTTTGAATCTAAATTCTGCGCAAAACGTCCATTGGTTATGACCGTCACTAGTAAGTCAACAAGAGTACAAGAGCTGTGTGCAGCTATGTGACATATAGCATTATTTAAGATATTAATAAAATGGATTGTAAAACGTATCAACGGTGCGCGTGCCTCAATGTGGCAATACTTCTATAACCTTAACCTGAAATAATCGTGGCATATAAAACCGAAATACAAAGAAAGTGGTTCTAACTCCTCAAATATCAACAAATTCACCAAGTTTTTTATGAATATCATTTTGACGTAAGCATTACCTTGATAGATATTTTTTTAAGAAGTTGTGTTGAGTATTCTAAAAAACATTTATATTGTGTCTCTTTAGGGTTTCAATCAAAAATATTTTTTTATTATTTCAGCTTCCTAATAATATGGAAAATTATACATGCAATATCGACTTATGAGTTCAGTAAAAAAAAATAGAATAAAACCTGTATGTACCTATACCTTCAAAATTTGACTGTCAACCAGGTCAAATAAGATGTTTAGTAACCTCAACAAGCACTTTTCGATCAGCTGCAGCCAAGAGCCAAAGAAGAGAGTTAATCCAAGAAGCTGAAATTTATACACATGTGTGTAATTGAGAACTGTAGATACAAGATAGTTCTCCCAGCAGGTCAGAAAATATTACAGACCAACGTATATCAGAAATAAATTAATGTTATATGATTTGCAATACGTATTTCTTTTATTCATTTACAGAGATGTGACATGTTTGAAATATATGTATTAAAAATGCAAGTACATAAATTACATTTTTTTACTCATGCGGGAAAAGTGGTATGTTTACGCACGCTGTTACGGTGGAAAACTAGCTATTTTCATTTGCGTACGGAAACTTTATATTTTGTCGTTTGAATCAATTGTCAACTTTTTAATGATTTAATTTTAATTTACTAAAATTAAAATTTTGTCGAAACTATGAGAGTAATCGAATTTTATCAAGAGTACCTTTTTTGTAGTAAATGAGTCGCGTAATCCATATTTCATACTCAAACTGATTTTTTTCCATTGGCGTAGAAGTTTTAGATGTTTAATTATCGAAAAAATCAAGTTCTACGCCCATGGTATGATATTCATCATTATTATGATATGGGTTTTATTGCCCAATAAAGCTATGCCAACGTACCAAATTTGAGTAAAATCTCATGAGCCGTTTCAAAGTTATAAAGCAAAAACGATTTGAAAATTGTAACTTAAGAGCCGTCTAGCGCCCAAACTAAGCAACTTTGTACTGAGGTAAGTTTGCTTGTATCGAGTTTTTTTGGCCTGAAGAATATGTGGTAGGCTTTTGTAAAGACCTTTTAGGGACACCCTGTATATGCTTGCGAGGTATTTTAACAATCGAGAGAGAACCGAAGTCGTTTTCGATCATTCGCTACCGTAGTCTACGGTATCGAATGATCGAAATCGACTCTGATTCTCCGCGTAAATCAATCGACGATACATTTAACATGTTTCTCGGATCTTGACTGAAAAGTCGACATATTTTAATAAAATGTTATAAATAAGTGAGACAACGTACATAACGACACAAAAAATATTTTGTTTTAATCCTCATTTGCCATTATCATCGCTGCATATGATTTCATTTGAACTTTATGTTTTGAACACACTTTTCATTTAAGAGTGCATAGAGATTGGAGGCACGTCACAATTGCATATATCAAAACGCATCATCATCGTAAAACTGTTTTGATGATATGAAAAAGTCAAACGTAATTACTACTAAACTTTAATTAACACACAATTCAATAAAATAGGGTAACAATAATATAACCTCAATAAATTGTAAAAATAACCTACTAATATAAATAAAATTAAGGACAGCAACACATCACATTTTATATGAAATATGTACTTACACACAACTCTACATATTTCGAAACTCTGCTGCAATAAAATCTGTATTCGATGCGAAAAAAACTTGGTTGCTTGACAGTGTTGACATGACATTGTACTATCAGCTTTGGTAAACCCTCCATGCTACCAAAAAATTAAATTATGACATATAGAATATAATTAATGAGAAATAATAATTTAAATCTTTTTATTTCAACATACCTTTTAGAAATATTTAGATTTGCAAACAGCTTTACAAACTGATACATAATAGGAAGAGGGGGGTAGCTTCGAACAGAGGCAGCTTTGAACATTGCAGAAATAAAAGAAATAATCTGTGTAATGCTTTTAATAAAAGTGTTTTTAACGTGGCAAGACTGAGAGGTTCAACTGTCAAACGTCAGGTTGCCAATATATAATAAGAAACCTAAGTAATAAACGTTCGTTATTTTGGATGTGCTCCGCCGATATTTTGTTTTCTAACACGTAAGCAAATTTTAATTCATTCAAGAAATGTTTTTTTATTTATTTCCCGGGTAATGAATAAATTATATCTTTAGTCATCTAATAAACATAGTGATTTGATCGTTTTAAAAACTTTTAATACAAAATTATTGCAATTAGTATTGTGACTACTAACGGGGTAGCTTTGAACAAAACAACAGGGGCAGTTCTGAACATGTTCAAACCTGCCCCCATAACTTCAGTGCTAAATTCGGCATAGGGATTTGCCTTGGATATCTCTATTTTCTAGAATCTAGGCAATAGACCATTAGTCTAGACTCTAGACTAATGGTCATTATTCAAATAGAAGGTAAAAGTACTTAGGTATAGATTTTCCTGATAAAATCATTATTACTGTTACATACCTTAATAATAATAGCTAATCTGTAAACTCTTGCGAATTAATTTATGTATTGTTTATTGACAGAAGCGTTTAAAGAAATCTAAATTGAAAAAGAAAGTGATAAAGGGAGCATCAAAATCTAAAGCTAAGATTCAGTCATTAAGTTCAGACTTCAGTGAGTCCGAAAGAGAAATTTCTCTTCATGATGATAGTGATATGGATGTAAGCGATTATCATTCAGATGCTCAGGAAATCAGAATTAACCCTATCACCAATTCAAAAAAGAATTTTTGTCAAGACGATTACATTCTGGCGAATTGCTCAACACAAAATCACCAGTCTACATTGGCTTTTGTGGAGCGCATAGAAAAGAATGTTGGCAATTTGTACACAGTTTTCTGAAGAAAAAAGCAGGAGTTTATACGTTCTTCTTTCCTGAAAAAGAAGATTGCTAGCCTGTGAGCATTATTGACGTAATTTGTAAACTGCCAAGCCCAACTCAAGCAGCAAGCACTTCCCGCACTTCTGGACTTTTAATTTTTAAATTTGACTTTTCTGTTTATAAATTAGGTTAATAACGAATTTATAAGCGTACAAATATATTGAGTCAAATATCTCACTTATTACATGCCAAATAAATATATTATTTTAAAAAAAGACATCCAATTTCTTTCAATTATACTTAGTTTTCAAAACTGCTCCAGGCCTGTTCAAACCTTCCCCCACATGGGCCAGTTTTGAACATTTTCCCTCTTTAAAAAAATAAATTTTAATATATTTTCTGATTAATTATTTAGAATATTTGTGATTTGAAATTATAGGGCAATAACTACAGTATCGCATGCAATTAACAAAAACTTTAGGAATCACTTCTAATTTTATTTATAAAAAGTTGAATAAAAAGTGTTCGAATCTGCCCCCCTCTCCCTACATATAACACACCAATGCTTACTAACTAGTAACGTCACGCGCTGTGATTGGTGTTTGAAGCCACGTGAAACATAGGTGAAAAATCGTGATTTTATTTATTTTTTTAATTTTTTTTATTTAAATAAAACACGCTCAGCATCTAAGGCTATTGCGTGGATATATCGTTATCTACAGGTAAGATAAGTATTACAATAATAATTTATGATTACACTTGTTTATGATGTACATGTTATGGTAAGTATCATTTTTTAATTTAATTATCACACTTATTTAATAGAAATAATAAATCTAAATAATATTTTAGACCATAAACTTTCATTATAACACAGTTTTATTATTATTTTCAATCACTGTCAAATACCCTATTTACGCTCTCAGTTTGGATCATCTGAGCTATTGCTTCTTGCGGTCTTTGAGTTTAGACGCTGTTTTAATCTACAGTCGGACACGCAAGATGTTTTTCTGTCAAGATGAAATTATTCGCGTTCATATCCCGGTGTTAATTCAACATCGATTGTAGCTATTTTTTGTGTTCCGTCATTTATTTCGCGTACTGGGTGGTGAATTTTGATGCCCAAGTTAGAACATTAATTATTTTTTTATAATTGTTATATTTTATTTCATGTGGCAGGTGGTTGAATTTTTAAACTCCTTTGAGAAATTTTTGCTTAAAGAAGCTAAACGGAACCCACAACTTAGCGCCGCTAGCCGGAAGTTTCGTCATAGTACATACGTACGATCAACTTCCATTTTGACGGTTGAATCAGTTTTTGCAGAGATGGAAAAGTCGAGTATGCATGGATGAAAGAGTTTGTGGAAGTCGTTACGTACTACACAGTACGTATACCTACATTCAGTAGTGTACCTACTGTGTGACGTTGACTCAGCCGGGGCCGGTTGGTATACAGTTCCCTAGTGTATCGGTCTGTCTTCATCGTAGCTCTCCGAACAGCACCACTGTGTATATGTGTACCTCTCATTCACTCACTCAACCACCCATCTAAACGCCACCTGCTGCCTTACTCTGTTCTTTAAGAGTATGTCTCTTTCCTTGTATCTCGTCTTCTCTCACCCTTAAGCTGCTTGACCCGTTGATGTTTTTTTAGACCTGCTGTCTGATTTTAAACATCAGCGTCAGTCGACAAAAAAATTCGCTTTTGATATTTCAATCCCCGCCTGATTTAAAAAAGGAATCATAAAAGAGGCAGTTTTATAAAAACTATTCTCAATAGTGGTATCCTTTTAAAAACACGTACTTTAAACACGACATTAACCTCATTTCTCTAAAGGCCGGTCCACGCACTACGTTTTGCACAGCCTTTTGTCTGCGCAGTTCAACACGTTGCAGATAAAACGTTGCGTGTGAATCAGAAAACTGCGCTGTTTTGAGTACAGTCGCAGTTACAGTACAGTTGGAGCGATAATTGAGCAAATGAGCTTTGATATCCATGACCTGTGCGGACAAGTCGGTGAATGTAGACGCTTGCTCCGGTTCTATGACGTATTATCCGTGGATACTACATCCGCGACATTATATCCGCGACTTTAAATCCGCATGCAAATATATCTGCGACAATATATCTGCATGCAATTATATCCGCAAAAACTACCGACAACGAAATAGCTCACACAATTATTTTTTTAAAAACTCCACATTTGCCCCTTCCCGTTTCACTACGAGACAATTCGCATACCCTTTTATCGTTCACCCCGGAATTGTCTTTTTAAAAACTCCACATTTGGCCCTTCCCGTGTTACTGCGAGAAATTCGCATACCCCTTTATCGTTCACCTCAGAATTACAATTCGCATACCCCTTTATCGTTCACCCCGGAATTGTTTTTTTAAAAACTCTACATTTTCCCCTTCCCGTTTCCCTGCGAGACAATTCGCATACCCCTTTATCGTTCACCCCGGAATTACAATTCGCATACCCGTTTATCGTTCACCCTGGAATTGTTTTTTTAAAAACTCTACATTTGCCCCTTCCCGTTTCACTGCGAGACAATTCGTATACCCCGAAATTACAATTCGCATACCCGTTTATCGTTCACCCCGGTTTATTCGGATATATTGTCGTAGATATATTTGCAGGCAGATATACTGTCGCGGATCTAATGTCGCGGATACAATGTCCGCGGATCTTATGACGTGTTACCGCAACTACATATATGTAGGGTGATCAGGTTGACTACGGAGCTTGGAAACATAGGGAACAATGTTTTTTTCCGCCTGATATTAAGTGAAAGCTCTCCGCTTTAAGCAAGAGTGCTGACTACTGGGCTAGATCGAAAAGCCCCAGTAGATAGTCGAACTTCAGCGTGATGAACGGCATTTAACGTTCTTATGTACGACTCGCGCGCATAGTCGTACAAAATGCTACCGTAAACCAATTTGGAACGTACGAGTGCGCGATAAATTCGTAGCATAATCGAACCGCTAAGCGGACCGCTCCCCATGTGGTGCCAGATAAAATTTTTAAAAAATTAATTGAGGACATCGCCTTCCTCTTTAAAATACTAAAATAAGCTTTCCAATTCAACGATCGGTCGAAAGTCAGCCCCAGAAATCGGGCATTGTCTTGTACAGAAATGTAAGTGTCATACAAATGCAAAAATGGTTCCTGATAACATCTACGAGTTCGGCATAAGTGCACACTGGGTTTTTTCAACGGAAAATTTAAAACCATTCTTGGTTGTCTATCGCTGTATGCTATTAATGGCCAACTGCAGGTGACGTTGTGCAGTACGAACGTACTTTGACGAGCAGTAAATCGCCAAGTCATCAACGTAGAGAGATGACTCTGCAGTTGTTGGAATGCTCGCAATTATGCCATTAATAGCGATGGAAAATAAAGTGACACTTAGTACCGAACCCTGTGGAACACCGTTCTCCTGCAAAGACATTAGACAAAGTGTTGCCGACGCGTACCTGGAAGTAACGCTCAGATAGAAAATTATTTATAAATTTCCCAAGATGTTCTTTGATACCCCAATTGTGTAGCGTGCGGAGTATCCCATACCGCCATGTAGTGTCATAAGCCTTTTCAAGATCGAAAAAGACCGCTATCAAGTGCTGTTTATTCAGAAAAGCGTCCTGTATTGCGGACTCCAACCTTCCGAGATGATTCATTGTCGAACGGTGCTTACGAAAGCCACACTGGGCATTCGTGATCAAATGTCTGGATTCAAGGATCCAGACCAATCGTCGATTGATCATTCCTTCGAAGAGTTTAGACAAACAGCTAGTCAGAGAAACAGGACGATAATTTGATGCTTGTTTTCGGTCTTTTCCCGGTTTCAATAATGGCACTACAATAGAATTGAACCAAGCAGGTGGAAATGTATTACTAGACCAAATTAAATTGAACATCTTGAGAAGAAATGTGGATCCGGAGGGAGGTAGTCTTTTGAAAAATTGGTATTAATGAATGTCTTCAAGTCTCGGAGAAGTATCATGGCAGTCGCGCAAACTCGACTGTAGTTCCCACGAGGAGAAAGGTGCATTATAGCTCTCATCGTAAAGTGATGAGAAGTTCAATGCTACTCGTTCTTGTCGATTTTTCTGAACTCTCCATGTAATTTGCCGAACTTGAGACTTCTGCGTAGCACGAACCCATGTGATTTGCGACTTCTTCAGGCGACGTTCTAGCATCGTTTCCCATTGCCAATCCAGAAATATAATTATAACTCTGTTTACCAGAGATTCTCTGGATCTTCTCCCACACCTCACGAGAGGGAGTTGAATTCCTTACAGTAGATACGAACTCATTCCATGACTGCTTTTTAGGCGCGAATAGCGTAAGCTAAAGCGCCTATATGTACTCGCATTGTCTGAGAATCTGTGAATCTGTATGTCACGCTTTTTTGTGGATTGTGTACAGCTCAAACGCCTTAACCGATTTTAAAAAACTTTTTTTTGTTCGATTCGTCTGCGGGTAACTTAGATCCTAACGTCGCCCAATTTTTGAATTTTAGCTCCAGAGGGGAGCGATTTAGAAAAAACGAAGTTTTTCGCTTATAACTCGCTCAATTTAAATCTGATCGGTTCGAAACCTGTCTTAAACGAAAGAGGAGAAAATTTTACATTAGTATAACAGAATTTGCCCAATCAGTTTTTTTTATACACATTTATATAGAAATAAATTCAATCTGATATAATCGATATAGACCAGTAACAATAGCAGAGAAAATTGAAAAAAAAAATAAAAATTAGTTACAGCAATCCGACACCGGGATATTGTAGAATAAGATATTCTAAAAGAGGGAAAAATAAATCGAACAGTCTGCTGCTATCCGGGGTGGAATGGGGTGGCTTTTTAGGGGTTGAAATCAGTTTTTCAAGATTTCTGGCTAAACGATGCATTCTATCGAAAAAAGTTAAATGTAAAAGTTGTAGATAATAAAAAGATCTACAGCTTTTGTTTTAACCATTTTTACCCTAACCCCAAATTTTTCGAAAAAAATGCAAAAAACCGATTTTTTGGTTTTTAATTTTTTTTTCCGAAAACAAAAAATCAATTGAGCCCAAACTTTGTCAAAAGATACCTTTTGGTATTATAAAGATGTAGTAATTTTTTTGAAAGGAAATATTTTAAGGTTTTTTTAAAATCCCATTTTTTCGAAAAAAAATGAAATTTTCAACGAAAATCCTACCTAAAACTACGCAACCTACAGAGTTCAAATTTGGCACACTTACTCGTTGTTACGTCTACTTTCAATTAGTAGTGAAAAAAAGGTACACGCAATGGAAAAAATGGCGGGAAAATTGAAAAAACCGAAAAATGACTTTTTTTGTGGTTTTTGGCATATACATCGTCGAACAATCGTTATTAATTAATAAAATAATTATAATTTTCATGTTTAATTTTTGATTATTGTACAGCGCCACTTTTCATATGATTAAAAATTTACATACAATCATAATAATCATACAATAGGTAATGTAGTAGATCTACAATGATATATACGGATTTTGCAGATAAGAGTGGTTAAATCTGGAAAAGTGGTGAAACAGCTCCGATTTCAAAAATTCTTTTTTTCCTTGATTCCTCAGACCCTCAGGAACATTCATCACCACTAACCTCCGCCTCACTCCGAAAATTGGAAAAAGTAGGGTGGTTTTAACCCTCTCAAAAGCACCCGCCAGTGGAAAAACATTTTGAGAAATAAAAATTTTGTCTTAAGAATTGGCTCTCGGAAGTTTTCGAGGTCGCTGATTACGAATCCGAGGTCTGTAATCAAGTGAGTGAGCTGTTTCACCACTTTTCCAGATTTAACCACTCTTATCTGCAAAATCCGTATATATCATTGTAGATCTACTACATTACCTATTGTATGATTATTATGATTGTATGTAAATTTTTAATCATATGAAAAGTGGCGCTGTACAATAATCAAAAATTAAACATGAAAATTATAATTATTTTATTAATTAATAACGATTGTTCGACGATGTATATGCCAAAAACCACAAAAAAAGTCATTTTTCGGTTTTTTCAATTTTCCCGCCATTTTTTCCATTGCGTGTACCTTTTTTTCACTACTAATTGAAAGTAGACGTAACAACGAGTAAGTGTGCCAAATTTGAACTCTGTAGGTTGCGTAGTTTTAGGTAGGATTTTCGTTGAAAATTTCATTTTTTTTTCGAAAAAATGGGATTTTAAAAAAACCTTAAAATATTTCCTTTCAAAAAAATTACTACATCTTTATAATACCAAAAGGTATCTTTTGACAAAGTTTGGGCTCAATTGATTTTTTGTTTTCGGAAAAAAAAATTAAAAACCAAAAAATCGGTTTTTTGCATTTTTTTCGAAAAATTTGGGGTTAGGGTAAAAATGGTTAAAACAAAAGCTGTAGATCTTTTTATTATCTACAACTTTTATATTTAACTTTTTTCGATAGAATGCATCGTTTAGCCAGAAATCGTGAAAAACTGATTTCAACCCCTAAAAAGCCACCCCCTTCCACCCCGGATAGCAGCAGACTGTTCGATTTATTTTTCCCTCTTTTAGAATATCTTATTCTACAATATCCCGGTGTCGGATTGCTGTAACTAATTTTTTTGTTGTTCCAACTCTAATATGCTTGGCCTAATAGCAAACATCTTTGGGTTATCTCTCTCTGTTGCACGGTATAACATGGTAATTTAATTATTGCGTATGTTCTGTCGATAATTTTATTTATTACAATATTACAATATTACAATTATTCGAACATAATACTTTGACAGATGCAAACGTCACTTTGACATTTCTGACCATTCCGACACCACTGATGAGCGGATTGAAACCAAATTTTGGGAGGATGTTTGATATGCAAATATAAAGTGGCCTATTGTTTTTGGGGAACATCGGCGCATGCGTAAAAGAATATATCTCTTATAATTTTGTTTATTTAATAATAATATAGTTTTTAAAACGGTTTATTATTCTATTTTTACTAGAAATTTTTGTAAATTTTTTGGGGAAAATCGTCGCATGCGCAGAAGAGATATATGCCGTCGTTGTTTTTTTTTAAATATAATAGTGGTGTAGTTTTAATAATGGTTTTTTACTATTTTAGAAGAAAGTTTTGTAAAATGTTTTTTTTTGAGGGAAAGTCGGCGCTTGCGCAGAAGAGGTATACGTTATAAAGTTGTTTGTATATAAGAATGGTATACTTTTCATAACGGTTTTTTATTCGATCTATTTTTACAAGAGTTTTGTATAATTTTTAGAAAAATCGGCGCATGCGCTAAAGAGAAACATGCCGTAGTTGTTTTTTATATAATAGTGTACTTTTTATAATGTTCTATTATTCTACTTTACAAGATAGTTTTGTAAAATATTTTTTGAGGGAAAATCGGCGCATGCGCAGAAGAGGTATAAGTTATAAAGTTGTTTGTATATAACAATGGTATACTTTTTATAACAGTTTATTATTCGATCTATTTTTACAAGAGTTTTGTATAATTTTTGGGAAAAATCGGTGCGTGCGCAAAAGAGATACATGCCATAGTTGTTTTTTATATAATAATGGTGTACTTTTTATAATGTTCTATTATTCTACTTTACAAGATAGTTTTGTAAAATATTTTTTGAGGGAAAATCGGCGCATGCGCAGAAGAGGTATAAGTTATAAAGTTGTTTGTATATAACAATGGTATACTTTTTATAACAGTTTATTATTCGATCTATTTTTACAAGAGTTTTGTATAATTTTTGGGAAAAATCGGTGCGTGCGCAAAAGAGATACATGCCATAGTTGTTTTTTATATAATAATGGTGTACTTTTTATAATGTTTTATTATTCTATTTTAAAGAAAGTTTTGTAAACAATTCTTTGAGCTAAAGTCGGCGCATATTTGCTATAAAGTTGTTTTTATATAATATTTGGGAACTTTTCATAACGGTTATTTTTCTATCTGTTTTTATAAGAAAGTTATGAATTTTTTCTAAACTCATAATTTCAGAAATATTTTGAAAAAAAATCTGTTGTTCTTTTGTTCTGAAGATGTTAGTTAGGTAGTTCTTTGTTTAATTTTTGCATGACATAATAACTTATTACATAGAGAACCCTGAAATTAATAAAATTATTTTTTCCTTTCTGTGTTTCATTATTTTCAACTGTTATTTTTTTCTCCTATTAGGTAAATTAAGTTATATTATTAAGCTCCAAGTGTCGTTAATTAATATATACACAGATTTTCAAACAAAACACCGGGCTATATGATGTAAAATTTCGCGCCTTGTAATTCTTGAATTACTTGGGCATATACTTCCACTGGTTACTCTCTGCTATGATACGTCTGGCAACGGAGCGCTTTTGCATAAATATAATTCAATTTTGATCCGTCGTGTTGCTACTGAAACGATGGAGAGCCTTTCGGCGTTCACGGATGGCATCTCGACAAGCCTCGTTCCACCAGGGAACGGGTACACTCCGTGGTGTTGACGTGCGTGGAACTGCAGCCGAAGCTGCTTCAATGACCGCATCCGTGAAATACTCCACAGCCGCATCGACGTTGCCAAAATTCATTTCGCCGATATCAAGAACTCTCTGAAAATGTGACCAATCCGTCTGTTGTATTATCCACTATGGGAGCATCTTTCATCCAAATGGAATGGAAGAGCCCGACAAATGATCGGGAAATGGTCACTGCCACAAAGATCGTCGTTAACTTCCCAATTACAAGATGGAGCGATTGAAGAAGAGCAGAGAGTAAGATCGATAGCTGAAAATGTCCCATTTGCTGCCGAAAAATGTGTATTAGTACCTGTGTTCAATATAACCAGATTTTGATTTAGAGTCATCGTCTCCATCAACCTTCCACGAGCGTCCATGATTTGAACCCCAAGTAGGGTTATGGGCATTAAAGTCTCCCATGATGATAAATGGACGTGGAAGCTGTCGACCACAGATACGATATCTGCAAGTGTCGGTTGTTCTGTTGGAGGAATATATATTGAACACAAAATAACTGGTTTCGGCGCATAAAGTCTGGCTGCAATGACCTGTAAATCAGACTCTATTGCGACATGTTCGGAAAACACACTATTTCTGACTAAAACAGCCACTCCGCCGCTCGCACGTTCAGCAAGCGGTTTATCTTTACGATAAATAGTAAAGCCACTGACAGTCGGAGTGTTAATGTCTTTTAAGTGTGTCTTTTAACCGACTGGTGCGAGCTCGGAACCCTGGGAACGCTAATTCCCAAAAGGCATTGGAACGTAACTGCCATTGCAACTACATTCCAATGCCCTCCTGGGGGGACCTTCTTAAGAGTCCTTCTGTCGATATCATGAAACGAATTTATGACACTATTTTAGAGATCTTCAACATTATCATAATTGTTTATTCCGTAGACTTACGCCTTAAAGTCACCCCAAAGAAAAAAAAGTCTGGCGATTTTGGCGGCCAAGGAACGTTACTATGCGTTGCAATTACTTTGCCGGCAAACCTAATATTTAAGTATTGACTGACAACAGCAGCGTTGTGAGCCGGGGCACCATCCTGTTTGAACCAAATGCTAATGTTCTGGGCCAGAAAAAGATCATCCAACTTTCCAAGATGTCTTTTATGATTGTTGAAAGCATTTGCAGGTACCTTTGAGACGTTAGATTTTCCCTGAAAATTATTGGTGCGATTAATTTGTCTCCCAAAATCCCACACCAGACATTAAAGCCAAAACGGACTTGATTACGCCTCTGAACTTGTAAATGTGGATTGTCTTGAGTCCAAAAATGAGTTTTTTGCGGTTAAATAAGCCACAGTTCAAAAAATGTGATTTGTCAGACCACAAAATATTTGTATAATAATTTCTGCTTTCTTGAATTTTTGCAATGTACTATTCGCAGAAATCAATCCGACGATTGGAATCAGCAGGAAAACGAAGACTGATGAATGCTGTATTTGTATGGATGATACCCATGTTTTTTTTTTTAAATATTCGAGGCTGTCGATTTTTTTTACGCTGATTTCATTTTTAATTTATATGACTGACTTTTCTCCATCAATTTCAACGCTTACTAACTAAACCTAAATTCTTCTAGTTCTTCTTTCCGATGTCGAATGTTGCCTTTTTTCTTTGAAAATGACCCGTATACTTTTAAATTTCTATTTAAGTTTCTAAAAGTTTTTGAATTAGGCTGTTGTCTTTCTAGATAAAGGTTTAAATATACAACGTAGTATTTTTATTATGTAAAATGTTTGCCTAAAAACATATCGTATTTTTCCAAATTTGAAAATTCTTGAGCAATTTTAGAGTGTAAATTGAATCAAAACTAACTCGTAAAACCGTAGTGATCACTTGACAGATGATGAAACCGTCGGTATTTATTTGTTTCAACAAATTTTGTTTTACACGGCACACTGATCAGTATGGATAACGTCAAAAAGCTATTTTGATCATTTTTGTAACTTTGTTTTCGTTTAGATATAAGATATAATACATCAAATAATCAGAAAAGTAAGCAGAATTCGAATATCTAAAAGCCCAAAATAGCGTTCATATAAGAAATACCAAATGTCATGTCAATATCTCATTATGTAGGGGATATAAAAAAATTAAACCTATGCCACTGAAAAGACCTTTAAAAATTATCAAAAAATGCTTAAATAAATTTTCAGATACTTTCATAAATAAAAAAGTTATGCCCAGTTTTCAAAAAAGACAAATTTTACTATTTTCTAAATAAGCTCATGGGGTGTCAAAATTCAATTGTTTTTTCGACGGTATGTTAATAAGCTCAATTTTTTGCACTACTTTGCCCATTTGACCGAGTTTCTATCTCCACTAAAAACAAAGATACCCGTGTTACCCAACGTCAACTTGGACAATGTATATTACGTGTGAATTTTAAAATCATCCAAATCTTTGACTAACGTCTGAATAGAACTCTTCAAATAAATAAAATTGTCGACCAATTTTTCTCAGACCAATATATTGACAAAAAATAAAAAAATAACAAATCAATATAACATAAGATGACGTTTCGATCCGGATTTGGATCTTCTTCTGAAAAATCTAAAAAATATAAAAATTATTAGTAGGTATTAGTTATTTAATATTTAATATAGAATGCACGATGATTGAATATTTTTGAAAGAGTCAAAAGAATTAATGAAAAATTAATAACAAAAAAATGTTTCCTTTTTACAAAAATATTTCTACGAAAGTTAATTCATTTCTTAAAAATTTAAATATAAAAAACAGATTATAATGTTACTTTACCTTTTGGAATCCAAATTTTAAAAAAGGTTGGATATGTTTCGTTTTCCAACTGTGTCCAGTATAATTAGATGAGTATTTGCCCGTTATTATTTACTTTACATAAATACTAGATTAGATTAGATAGCTTTATTGTATAAAAGAAAATGTTTCTCATTACAAGGGGAGTGATATGATACATATGAAATCGAAATATAATAAATAAATCATTCACTCAAAATATTACAATTAGAAAATTACAAAATTATTACAAGGTTTACATGGGACATGCATTTATAATGTTTACATAATAATTTGTTATAAATTTATAATATAATTTCTTGTTTCTGCAAAAAAATTACCAAATTTTATAACATTGGTTCTGTTATCACCTGTTAATAATTATATTAGGTTTTGCTAATTATTTGTCTCCCTTAAAACAGTAGGTACCTAAAAAATGTTGGCGATAGATCCATAAATTCAACATTCCATAACAAAATGTATTAAACTTTCTTGAGAATTCATAGTACACATTGTACAAGTTAGCTCGGGATTCGTTTTATAACAATTAAATTTGTATATTAACCTGGACGTATATTTGCCAAATACACGGAGCTGTGCTAAAACACGTACCAGGTTAACAGGCAAATTTTAACTTAAATATGCTTGCGGTCTTTGATCGGGTTGAAATATACTTTTATAATACTCGCAACAGTTGGAGTTTTCGAGCATTATCATATCTTGATTTATTAATTTAGATTTCAAAATACCCAGCAATTCATTTTTTCCCTACTAAGTCAGTTACGTTGTTAATGTCAAGTTGGAATCCTGTCTTAGTGAATAAGTTACTTACTTGATTTATCCAATTGAATTTTAAGTTAGACCGTGAACTAATTTCTTGCAATCGAATAAAACAAATTTTTGGGAGCCTAATATTTTCCATACAATTCAATATCACCCACCAGCTTAGCAACAACTTCATTATTGTATATTCAAGCTTAATTATTCCCGTTTCTAAACGAACTACAGAGCTTGGTGTGTTATGTGGTAAATTTAAGGGTCTTTTAAAAAAGTTAACTTGTACTTTCTCGAGTAAATCGATATAACGTAGTGCCCAGACAAGCGAACAAAACATTAGGGTACTAATCACAACACTTTCGTGAAGTTTCATCGGAGAATCCCAAAAGCTTACTTTTGCTCTCGCAAGTTGCCCCAGCACTACTCCAGAAGCAGTATTTGCTTTGCTGATGATAGTTTTTGTTGTTTCTAAGAACAAACCTGAGCTGTTGAAAGGTACCTAGGTAGTTATATTTACTTTCGATTTCAATTTCATTGTCTAAATATAAAAATTTGTTCAAAAATTTGCTTTTACCACCCCGTTTAAAGTGTATAATTTTAGTTTTGTTGATGTTAACCGCAAGTGAATTTTGCAAGCAGTATTTTTCAATTTTTTGTTAATATCTATAGGTGTATGTCCGAATATAACCAAATCATCTGCATAGAGTAAAGAAAAAACATCATCCCTTCCATTTACATTTAAGCCAACAACGCCATGTTTCCTGAAATATAAATCGAGATCGTGAATAAACAACGCAAATAACAGTGGGCTGAGCGTTTCTCCCTGTAAAACTTGTTCGGTAACTTCAATTGGTCCAGTGTGTTTCATCCCAACTTTTACTTTCATATTAGCGTTATCATACATGTCTTTTATTACCCTTAGTACTTTTGTGGTAACGCCGAGTTCCACAACATACCATGACAAACAGAGTCGAATGCACGTTTAAAATCTATAAAAATTGCAAATACTGATCTGTGTTGTAATCTCAAATGCAACTGAATAACAGTACTCAAAATAAAAACATTGTCTTGGCAACTACGGCCTTTCCGAAAACTATTTTGACCTTCTGGCAGTATATACTGATCGTCGACCCAGTTAGTTAATCTTGCATTTAGAATGTATGTAAATATTTTTACTACCGAGTTAATCAATGCAATTCCTCTATAATAATTAGTTAGAAGGATTATCGATATTTCTTGTGAATCGTGATCATTTCTATGTTTGATCAATCTCTTGGCACTTTTTCTGAGTTTAATATTTCGTTAAACATTTGTATATAACTTGTATACAGGGTGAGGCACATAAAGTGTTACAGAGCAATAGCACTCAAACTATTGATCATACCCAAAAATGTTTCAGACAAAAGTTTTAGTGTTCGAGAAGGCCGTCATACTGGACCACCCTATTTTTTATCGGTGGAGGCACTGAAGCTACATCAAGGTCAACTTCACTTTTTTTAACGAAACCATGTATTTTTTTTCGATGACATTATTAGTGATTTTAAGACGAATTCAGCAACCTCTACAACACAAGGTCTGTAACACTTTATGTGCCTCACCCTGTATATAAAAGCCAATTTTGAGGTAAATTTTTATAATATTCATTGCAGATTGAATCGCTACCAGGTGATTTACCGTTTTTACAATTATTTATAGCTTGTTTAATCTCATCCATAGTTATATCATTGTCAAGAAAAGGATTCGTTGTTCGTAAAAATAATGCTTCGGTCACACATCTTTCTGGTATAATATTTTTGTAAAAAATTTCCCAGCTTGTACGTCCAATGTTATGTCTTGAATTTTGTTACTTTTAAATTTCTTTATCGTTTTCCAGAACGTAACAGAGTCTTTTACATTGGACAAATTTCCAAAATTAATTTGTCATAGTTCTTCCTTTTTTTCTTTAATGGTTGTTTTTTACATAAATATTTATAATACTAACGACCGGAATTTTCAGCTAGTTTCAAGATATAAGTAAAATATCCTTTATGCCAATTTTGTAGTATTACCAACCGTTTTCAAATGACAGATGAAGTTTATTTAGGTTTCCCCCAACAAAAATATTTTAGTAAACAATTTAGGAGAAGAAAAAATATTAAAATACGGAAAAACCATTAGGAAAATTGAACTCGCATTTTATTCTCTGTAAGTTCATCCATTTTTGTTTGAATCGAGTACATCAGTAATGCTAACGACTTCATTTTCATTAATTTTATTTGTCAAATCAACGGTATGTTCTTCATTATATTTTGTATTTAGTATTTCCAAATCTTCAGTGGAAAATTGTCCAAAAAGAGTATTATCATAATCATAACTTTGCCCATTTTCTGCAAACAATAGCTCTGCATTTTGGTCTGCAAAAACATTATCAGGACTATCGTCATCGAAGATACTGTTTTTTAGATACTCCGTTTTTAAAGTCAGGATACAACATTTCCATAAAAAAATGTTTTCCTTTCGTATCCGATGGACCAACGCATTTTGAAACTTTTTATTTTATGCAACGTATTTTCTGCGTTATTTTTTAAGATTTCGTATTTGTTTAGAAGTTGGTGAAATGTGCACGATATTGAAGATGAAGTATTATATTTTCTTGATTTTTTCTCCAAATAGTACAAAAATACATGTATCTTTTATATCAGTCTATTCGAAATTCATTTATTTACCTACCTTTAATTCTTTTGTTGCAATGTTTTGTTTGTCTGGATAATTGTCTTATACTCAGTCATAAATAATAATAATCTAAGTCAATCTTCATTGCTAAAATTTTTGCGGCGAATACGAATTTTACTCATTATTATCCTTTAACTTGACAATAATAATTTAACAGCTCAATATGTGTGAATATAACTTCAAGTACATTTCTATTTGTGTAAAATAATATTTCTATTTGTGCAAAATAATAATGGAGATAACAGTTAGAGATAGGTACTCATTATATTTTAAAGGCTGATATAATTTAAATAACAGTTAGTTTGATAATACCAACCCTAAGTATTTGTTGTTATAATAAATAAAATTATCGACCAATTTTTCAGACAATATATTAAGGTGACTGTGTACGCAGATTGTAAAATACGCACTCGGGAAATTTCAAATTGTGGCCACAAAATTCATTTTACTACTGTTTTTATTAGCTGTGATAGAGCATTAAAGTTCATAAAATTTGGCTTGCTGCTTAAAAATTTAAGAAAACACATTTTTTTGCACTAAAAATTTAATCAAAAAACGCCATATTCGTCAATATTTCTTTACAGTACGTCACGAGATTTCAAATTACGGGAAGGCAAATTAAAATTTTACAGTTTTTTCTTCGCAAACTGGTGTCAAAAATATTGACAAATTTGGCTTGCTCAATAATTTTTAACAAATTAATTTTTTTCTGTACAAAAATTTGTGTAAAAGTTATGCTAAATTCTCGTTTTTACCCGATTTTTATTCGCTTATTTAGGTCAAATAAACTGTAAAAACTTCGTTAAAAGTCATGTGGGAAGAATGGTGCATGTTTCTAGTTTATTTTGAAGCATTAACACCAAAGATTGAAAAAGATTTTCCATAGAAATTCTAGATTTTCTAAACTGATGTTTTTTGAGTTATGTTTACTAAAAATGATTCATAGATGGAACCACCAACACAAACTTTTACAGTGGAAGTAAATTGTTTTTCGTAAAATGTGTGATGTGCAGTAGCGGCTCGTATCATTTTTGATCAAAAACATTATATTATAGAATAGAATAAAATATCATCTTTATTGACATCCAAGAGGTATATAATAACGTCATATAATAATTTCAATTTACAAATTCGAAAAACGTGCGTGACTAAAATTATATAACTAAAATCGTATATGAGAATCATATGGACACATGTCCATCAACAATTTTTTTAATCTATTTTTGAAAGCAGGTAGGTATGGCTTGAATAGCTTTTATATTAGAAGGTAACATGTAATATTTTTTACCTTTGCAATTAAAATTAAACCGGTCAAGTGCCAGTCGAACTCGCACACGAAGGGCTCCCTACCATCGTACAAGATAAAACACTGTGTACTTTGTTGGGATTATGGATTCGGTGACGGTGTATTTATTAAATAATTGAAGAGTTTAATTATTAGAAGATTGTCTTTTATTCAAAATAGAGTATTGGAAGTATGTCTTGATAGTGTCACAGATCAGAGAGAACTAACTATTAACAACTGTCTTATAATGGTTGTCCTTTTACCTCTTGTAATATTTTGGGTCTATTCTACGGTGAAATTATACCTATGTTTTATGACTCGTAATTCGAGTACTAATTACCTTTACTTCTAAGAAAGAAAATAAATCCTTTTACAGGATTGATAATGCGTTTACCAAATGTTATCCGAAAAGAAAACTTTCACTTTTAAAATAAGATATCTTAAGAGAGGGATATTTGAACCCAATATTTCCACATACTTTTAAAACACTTTTGTAAAAGAAACAAGAGAAGTGCTATAACAATATGTAAAAATTTGGCAAGTAATTGTATAATTTAATTACATCTATTCGAAATTCGCCGTCGTGGTGCAGGGAAGTAATACGAATGCAAGGAGATAGCACAAAAACGATTACGCACAAAGACACTATAGGAGGTTTTTTTAATGTTTATGGCGGCCATTTTGAAATTTGCCATCTTGATTTATTTGTTGTTAGAGCGCCAATAGAAATACACACTGTGAAAATTTCAACTATCCTACTACGGTTTATGAGATATCACGTCAAAAACTTAGTCCGCCATCTTTAGAAGTCCGCCATATTGGATTTAGAATGACGTCACTTTATTTTTCGAGTTATTCTCAGCAAGCCCTTTCATTTGATACCCATATTGTAGGAAAGCATAATAAAATTAGTCCGCCATCTTTAGAAGTCCGCCATATTGGATTTAGAGTGACGTCACTTTATTTTTCGAATTATTCTCAGCAAGCCCTTTCATTTGATACCCATATTGTAGGAAAGCATAATAAAATTAGTCTGCCATCTTTAGAAGTCTGCCATATTGGATTTAGAGTGACGTCACACAGCTAACCATGCATTGTCATTCAAACTAAACGTGTATACAAATTTTCATCTCAATCGGTTGATGATATCTGCTTCAAAATTACTGAAGGCATTCTAGTCGCTCACTTAGTAACGTTAGGAACGTTACACTTTTTCGTGCATGCAGCCGGTGTTTCATCTTTTTATTTTGACGTGATTCATCAATTTATAAGACGTTATCACGTCAAAAAAGTCTGTAGGTATATTTGGAACATGTATTGACTTAGATATTTTAACATTAAATTAGCATATTATCGATCCAGAAAGTAATTGTGACCAACTTTTTCGATATTTTTCGAATTTTGTGTTAATTTAGAAACCGAATATTTCTTTAAATTTTCTCTTAAAATCATATTATAAACAACTTTTTTAATACCATTTTTCGATATATATTATACTAGCTTTTGCCCGCGACTTCGCTCGCGCCAAGTTTGATGTTGATAGATCAGTCAGTCACGGTTTCCTTTTATATATTTAGATAAATGTAATAAAATGTATGAGACACTTTTTATTTCGCATGTTTTTTATCTCTTGATATGCTTAGATGAACGCCCAAATAGTTATATTTATTATATTATTACACCTACGCCGCTGCAATAATGTGTTTGCAAACGAAACAGTAACACAAAAGATATAAATTCTTCGCAGATATTCGTATCAATAAAATTAGTGAAATCAAATTATCCGATAATGTACGAATCAATCTTCTTCCATAGTGCATTTTGCATTTATATGCTCGTAACATAGGCTTTTGCGGGTGCAGAGGGGCATGTAGAAATGAAATCTAAGTTGAACAGCTGGGCTCCAGCGACCTTAACAAAAAATATAATTAATACATTATAACGTTTCGATCCGGATTTGGATCTTCTTCAGAACGGATCTAAAAAATATAAAAAATAATTAATAATTAATTTCTAATTCGCTTTATGTAGCCCAGTCATATTTTACACTAAAAATCGCTAATCTCGCAAACTAACGTGTAGATCTGATTTTTTAATATATTGTTAGGACCAATACCAGTAGCGTATATCCAAGTTTGCAGCTTCGAAAGACCTGTGCTAACTTTGCAGCACTCAAAAAACTGCGAAATTTTCGCACTTTTTTTGGTATTCTCAATATAAGTGTTAAACTATGCATTTTTTTATAAAATATTTTTTATACGTTTTTAAGTAGACTAAAATTTCTACAATCTGAGACAAGAACCAACTCTGTAGGTTCAATACTTACCGAGATACAGCTTTCCAAAAATTGACCAGTTTTTTCAACAAAGTGAAATTTTAAGATTTGGTCAATTTTTGACTCCGATATCGGGGAAAATACTCATTTTAAGGGTAATATCATAGGAACATATATTGTAGCAAATGTAATTAGCTTTAATTTAAGCAGAGAACGACGTCTGTAGGCCATATAGTTTACTCACAAATTTTAAAAATCCAAAAAATGAGAAAACTGCATTTTCGCAAATTTAAATTTAATACCTAGTAATCATTATGTACCTAAATCCATTCAGTGATTTAATGTGGTTGAGTAACCAAATTGAGTAACATAGTACCATAAACGAGTAACATAATAAAAAAATAACATAATTGATAACTTTAAAAAATAGCTTCTGTTGCTCCATTGTTGAAACACCCATTGTTACATGTCTATATTAGAAAAATTTGTTTCTCAAACAATGTCACCATCGGGATACGAACCCCGAATCTTTCCACTATCGCGGCGAACTTTCATCGTTGATTCACCCACAGCTCTCACTTCTGTGAAGGTTCATATCTGACGTTATCTAAGATAAAAATTAGCTCTCGCATGATGTGAAATATACAGTTACAAATGGCTACATATTAGAATGATGAATTGACCCCACTGTGTCACTGTGGAGTAATGTAACTCAGTCCGCCGCGATAGCGGAAAGATTCGGTGTTCGTATCCCGATGGTGACATTGTTTGAGAAACAAATTTTTCTAATATAGACATGTAACAAAGGGTGTTTCAACAATGTAGCAACAGAAGCTATTCTTTAAAGTTATTAAATAGTAGTACGCACTATACCGTATTAAAATTCACATTTGTTATTAAAAAGGCCATTCAACTATATGAACATGAAAAGTTTTCGCTGTTATCTTTCCTAATGAAATAGAAATTGTCTTGATTTAGGAATCAGATTAATATAAGAAAACAACTTTCATCGTTGATTCACCCACAGCTCTCACTTCTGTGAAGGTTCATATCTGACGTTATCTAAGATAAAAATTAGCTCTCGCATGATGTGAAATATACAGTTACAAATGGCTATATATTAGAATGATGAATTGACCTTACTGTGTCACTGTGGAGTAATGTAACTCAGTCCGCCGCGATAATGGAAAGATTCGGGGTTCGTATCCCGATTGTGACATTGTTTGAGAAACAAATTTTTCTAATATAGACATGTAACAATGGGTGTTTCAACAATGTAGCAACAGAAGCTATTCTTTAAAGTTATTAAATAGTAGTACGCACTATACCGTATTAAAATTCACATTTGTTATAATTGATAACATTATAAAAAAATTATGCAGTTTTTGACAAAATACCGTCGTATTTCAGCCATTTTGTAAAAAATATTTACAAATTATATTCATAAACCTTCCTCGTTTATCGCTCTTTCTATTACCGAAAACAATTTCAAAATCCGGTGCTTGGTTTAGTAGAAAAGAGCGGAGAAAAACACAGAGACTTTGTTTTTAACCATGCAGTCTTTGACAAAATACCGTCGTATTTCAGTCATTTTGAAAAAATATTTACAAATTGTATACAGAAACCTTCTTCGTATATTGATCTTTCTATTAGCGAAAACTATTACAAAATCCGGTGCGTGGTATAGAAGAAATGAGCGGTGAAAAAGACAAAGACAGTCTGAGACTCTGATTTTAACTATGTAGACTTTGCTAAAATTCCGTCGTAGTTCAGTTATTTTGTAAAAAATATTTATAAATTATATACAGAAACCTTCCTCGTTTATTGCTCTTTCTACTACCGAAAACCATTTTTAGGTCCGGAGCATGGTTTAGAAGAAGTGAGCGGAGAAAAAGACAAAGACAGACAAAGACTGTTTTTAACTATGCAGTCTTTGACAAAACACCGTCGGTGTTCTTCTAAACTATGCGCCGGATCTTAAAATGGGTTTCGGTAATAGAAAGAGCGATAAGCAAGAAAGGTTTCTGTATATAATTTGTGAATAGTTTTTAGAAAATGCTTGAACTACGACAGTGTTTTAGCTCAGACTACATAGTTAAAAATAGAGCTTCTGTCTGTCTTTGTATTTTTCTCAGCTCACTTCTTCTAAGCCATGCACCGGATCTAAAAATGGTTTTCGGTAGTAGAAAGAGCAATAAAT
Source organism: Xanthostigma xanthostigma (assembly GCA_963575645.1). NCBI lineage: Eukaryota > Metazoa > Arthropoda > Insecta > Raphidioptera > Raphidiidae > Xanthostigma > Xanthostigma xanthostigma. The sequence goes on from OY754471.1 coordinate 28,543,342, forward strand.
GAGGAAGGTTTCTGTATATAATTTATAAATATTTTTTACAAAATACCTGAACTACGACGGAATTTTAGCAAAAACCACATAGTTAAAATCAGAGTCTCAGACTGTCTTTGTCTTTTTCACCGGTCATTTCTTCTACACTACGCACCGGATTTTGGAATGGTTTTCGCTAATAGAAAGATCAATATACGAGGAAGGTTTCTGTATACATATTTTTTGCATTATTCCTAAAGATAAAATAAACTATATGGTTTCTATATTTATTAATTTTCATCCTAAAATTAAATTCACACATGAAATTTAAAATAATAATCAAATTAGTTTTCTAGATACACTAATTATTAATAATAACGGTATTGTTGAATTTAACTGGTTTAATAAACCAACTAGTTCTGGCAGAGTTTTAAATTTTTATTCTAATCATCCAATAAATCAAAAGATAGCTATGGTTTATAATCTTATTGATAAATCTATTTTATTATCTAAACCAAAATTTCACTTAAGAGTATTCGTCCCTGCAAACACCCCCTGCACCCTTCATCTCAAATCTTTTCCCCTCGCCTAAAAACGGTTCGCGCTCTCCCGACGCTATTTTTAAAGCTAGAGGGTTCTGGTAAACGCCAAATGAAAGACAAAGAATCAGACTACAGATCCTTCAGGCGATTTTTTTGAAAAACAGTTTCGCCTACGTGTGAAATATTACGTAACTTATTATTTTTTTCAAAAGGGTGTAAGTTTTTTCTGGAATTTTTTTTCAAAAAATTCGCCTGAAGGATCTGTAGTCTGATTCTTTGTCTTTCATTTGGCGTTTACCAGAATCCTCTAGCTTTAAAATTAGCGTCGGGAGAGCGCGAACCGTTTTTAGGCGAGGGGAAAAGATTTGAGATGAAGGGTGCAGGGGGTATTTGTAGGGACGCATACTCTTAAATAATTTTAATTTAGTTCGTCAAATCCTACTTTCTAATTTTTATCCTCTCAAATTTATAAATAAATTTATCAAAATTAGAATTAATAAATTAACAAAAAGTCATAATTCACAAAACAATGTTAATAATGTTGATTGTCCTTTTACAGAATTCCGTTTTTCGAAAATATTTCACTAAAATTTAATTCATTTCTTAAAAATTTAAATATAAAAACAGTTTTTAATGTTAAAAATAAACTTGATAAAATTATTAAAAAGGGAAAAAATAAAATTAATAAATTACAAAAGCATAATGTTGTATATAAAATTAATTGTGAAAATTGTAAAACAAAAAGAGCTCTTAAAACAAGAATAAGAGAACATCAAAATAATCATAAATTAATCCCTGACAAACATAATGTAATAACTAAACACAAATTAGAACTTGACCACAAAATTAATTGGGATAATATAAAAATTTTAGATAATGAAACTAATTTTTTTAAAAGAAATATTTCGGAAATGTTACATATAAAATCAAATAAAAATTCTCTCAATGCTCCATTTAGATACGGAAAATTTAAGTAATATACCTATATTATAATATTATTTTGAAATAATATTTTGTTTTTAATAATTTTTCTTCCTTTTTAGGTTTCACAATAATATTTCCATGACTACTTAAGGATGTGTATAAGGTCAAATTGTGTAGTACATCTAATTAAATTTTCAAAATCATAAATATATACAAATTTTTATTTGCGAAGACTTTGTGTTAATTTTAATGATTTTTTATGATAGATTTTCTAAAAATTTTCCGATAATTAAAAACATTTAATTTGATTACTGTGACTTTAGTCAAAAACAATCAGGCAACATGGCTGTCCACGTGGTCTTCTGACACTCGGAAACATAACGTGGAGATAGAATTTCTGACCTCAAAAATTTGAATCTATGGATGCTATAAAAATAATTAATAAGAAAAAATTCGCAGGTTTGTGGACAATAGTTATATTTATAATTGTACGACGTTTCGTCTATAAATTTAGACTTTTTTAATAGCCCAAGAGCCCGTGGCAGCCAGACCTTCGTCATTTTATAAAAGCTGAAAGTTTTTCTATGGATGTCTCCAATACAGGTAAGAATGATCCCCACCCATGAAACCTGAGTAGTGGTGGCTTTGGCAGGTAACAGGTATTAAAGGTGTACAAAATTCCATCTCAAATTCGTCATTTTATAAAACTCAATTTTTTAATATTTCGTTCGCAACAATATTAAAAATCGCGTCGCTCATTGCCAGACACTTAGTATGGTTCCAACCCCTTGCCAGACACCGTTAAACTATCATAATTTGTATAATTATATTTACGTTATTTTATAAAAGCTGAATATTATATATTGTCACGTGGTGCCATAGCACCGCGACAATTTTTTAATATTAGCATAAAAATTATTATAATAAAATAAATAAATAAGGAAATCAAATCACTAAATTCGCGGATATTTGCATGCGCGGTACGATTTGGATCGCGTGGCTTGGATTTATAAACATAAGTGTGTCTATCGTGTGATCCAGTCGTCTGACTCTAAATACGCGGTATCTGTGATTTTCAAAAAGTGAAAAAGTGACAAACAATAGTTGTTAGGTGTGAAATAATTAAAATCAATATTGATTAGTTACGGAAAAATAACAAACATTAAGTTGTTTTCCGCGATTCGGTGTGGTTGCATGAAAAGGACGCTCATGGAATAAACCACAGAATCATCTTCAAGCTTCTTCTCCAAACCGAATTTAGACTTCATGGTACTACCATGAAGCGCCTAAATTCCCGTAGTCACTCACGAATTATGTAAAGTATTCCTAGAATAAGTATTGTTCAAGTGTAAGTAAGTACTCTTCAGAAAAAGGTATGACGCTCACGCCTAGTTTTCTTTTCCTCTTTCACGTTTTATTATTTTTTTTTTTTTTTAATTTAAGCAACCTTATTAAATGTACTTCCCTAGATAATTAAGTGATCACCTCGTCAGGGTTCTACCCCCAGTTTCTAATTGTCAATCATGATCAAATGATATTGTTAATATTAAGAATGTACTTGTAAATCAGATTTCCTTGTACTTTATCACCGACACGTTTTTGAAGTGATTATGAAATATAATTGTTATCGACCAACGGCATATTCTTTTCTTTGTTACATTTCTGCACAAATTTCTCAGAACAGTGGAAGAAGTGGAGCTGTACCCTCTCTGATCACTATGGGCCCAAAATAACACCGGTACAGCCCAAACAATCCACCGTTTTGAGAAATCTGTCCGTCTTTTTTTTCTTTTATTTATTCACAGGTGGGAATGGACCTACGTTACCAGAAATCCTTCCACTGCCGTGCTATAATTGGTAGCAAGGAGCGTAGTTAATTCCTGAGTCCTGTTCCTGTCCGATTCCACGTCTTCCAGTCGACCATGCCGCGCCATAAGTCCTGCCGCAGCCCAAAGTCTCCGCCGACACCCGGCCAAAGCAAATCTCCAGGTCCGCCTCCGACCACCGCTGAACTTCCAGACTCTCCGCCGGCGATGGACGATCCTCCAGTGCACTCACCGAGTAAGTCCGAGCCAATTCTTATTTCCGTTCCAAATCATACCGCTTCGCATGCAAATATGGGCGATATCAGGGACTTGTTGCGTAACGTACCTACCGCTACAGGTACAGATCTTGACATTTTGATACAATTCCTGTTAGAAATCGAGAACGTGAGTCAATTCGCTTTAGTTCCATTTCATATTTTGTTAAAGAGTTTAGGCACTAAGACTGACGGACCCCTCCGACAGTGGTGGAGACTTAATGTCTATTCTGAACTCGAATGGACACAGCTCAAAAATCTTATTCTAAACCATTTCACCACTTCTATAGATCGGGCTATGCTAATAGAACGCTATATCAGTAGGCGTCAGAACCTCTCTGAGAATTTTCCCGAATATGCTGAAGACGTCTTGAAATACGTCGAATTATTGGGTCCTAGCCTGTCTGAATCGGAGATAATTGCGCGCATTTGGCTTAACCAAAACGAATCCACATTTAATTATCTACAATTCAGAGATACCCCAACTTGTTTAGCTGAGCTTCACCAGCTTATAAAACATTTGAGAGTAGTTGAACGTCAACGTAAAACGTACACTCACCCCAATTCGACCGGACTTGTCGCTCCTAATTTTTCCCCTTGTTGCCGATATTGTAAACAACCAGGTCACTTTATAGCCCAGTGTCCGGTTCGTCCCCCACGTCCTTCTCCTTCTGAACCTAAGGCTATCCTGCCCTCTCAAGGGTGAGATAGCGTTGTCAAAATTTTTAGTAAACCGAAAGATGTAGAACAAATTAATGTCTTTCCCCGGTTAACCACATTAGTTAATAAGTCACCCCTTTCGAACCACCCCCCTCCAGCTAACTTGTCCTCTCCTGTAAATACGTCTATTCGATTGACTTCTCCCGTCCCGAATTATTCCTATAATTCCCCAAGTCAATCAAGTAGCTCTACGATCCCTCTAGTTTATCTCTACTTTCAACATATTCGAGCTTCGGCACTGCTTGATACCGGTTCTACCAAGAACTACATCAATTCCGAACTTGCTAATTATTTGTCATCGTTAAAAATAGGTACGATCACAAATTCGATTTCTTATGCCCAAGTAGCCAACAGTTCTATCGCGAGATCTAATTTCACGTTAACAGTAGTCATTACTATTAGTAAATTTACCTGGAAGATTGATTTCCTAGTTCTCGACGCTCTGTCGTATCCCGTCATAATAGGTTATGATTCTTTATGCAAAATGGGTGCGAACGTTAATTGTACCGAGAATAATCTTTCTTTCAAATTCGATTCCTCTCACGTCATTCCCTTTGTACCGTTACCCGCTTCGTCCAAAACCTTCTCCCTGGATCACGTTACCAGTATAGATTCAAATGCGGCCAACTTTAGTAGTTTGCTTGCAGAATTTCCAGAAGTTCTTACCGAAGAACTAGGTCAAGCTAAAAATTACAAATATTCAATTCATTTGTCTGACGATATTCCAGTCCGAAAGGCCCCGTATCCACTTTCCCCACCTCAAGCTAAAATAATGAGGGAACATATTAGTGATCTTTTGAATAAAGGCGTTATTTCACCTAGTAAATCCCCTTACGCTTCACCGGCTTTTCTTGTCAAGAAATCAAGTGGAGGTTATAGACTTTGTATTGATTATCGCCAGTTAAACAAAAAGGTTGTCATGGATAGTTTTCCTGTTCCGTCGATTGAGCATATTTTCCAGTGCTTAAAAAACGCCAAAGTTTTCACCACGTTGGATCTAAACAGCGCCTTTTACCAAGTTGAATTATCTGACAAATCAAAGAGTCTAACTTCGTTCGTCACTCCTGAAGGCCAGTGGAAATTTCATAAGGCTCCGTTCGGGCTATCTATTTCACCTAGTGCTCTAAACCGTCTGATGTTTGACATTTTTGCCGATTTAAGATACAAGTTTGTGATTGTATTTTTCGACGACTTATTAATATACAGTCCCGATATGGAATCTCATATGGTACACGTTCGAGAAACGTTAAGACGTCTAAAAGAAGCTAATCTTACCGTGAATCCGGATAAAATAAAATTCGCCCAAAGCGAACTCAACTTCCTGGGTCATCGTGTCTCAAGCAACGGTCTTTCCATGGATCCCGACAAAGTAGAAGCGATAAAGAATTTGCCAATCCCGAAGAATTTGAAACAGCTTCAAACATTTATTGGAATGGTTGGTTATTACGCTAAGTTTATCCCCGAATACGCTCAGATAATGTCGCCACTCAATGATCTACGGAAGAAAAATGTCAAATATAATTTAACGGAAACGCATATTCAGTCTTTTCACAAACTTCGTGAAGCTCTGTCAAGTTCACCAGTTCTACGTTTTCCCGATTTTCAACGCGAATTCATTCTGCAAACCGACGCCAGTCAAAATCATGTTGGTTGTGTTCTTTTACAATCCTTTGAAGATGGTCTTCACCCGATCCAGTACGCAAGCCGACGTTTGACATCCGCCGAGAAGAAATACAGTACGTACGAACAAGAAGCTTTAGCATGTATTTGGGCTATGGAAAAAATGAAATCTTACCTCTCGCATCAAACTTTTATTCTTCAGACAGATAGTTCCTGTCTCAAATGGTTAATTCAGCACCCCCGCAACTTAGGTCGTGTAGGTAGGTGGTTACTTCGCATCAGTCGTTTCAGTTTCAAAGTCGAACATATTCGCGGTAAAGTAAATTGTACTGCCGATTGTTTATCCCGTTTGGTAGCTGAATCCGAAACTTCTGAGAAAAATGCAATACAATCAAATTTTCTCAATCCCATTACGGAAATTAAAAATCCGTTTACCGAACTTAATATCCTGCAAGATCAAGATCCTGAGTTAAACCGCCTTAAAAGTCAAATTAATCAAGGTTTACCTCAGAAAAATTTCGCTATTCACAAGAATTTCCTGGTTCGACTCGTAGGCCGCAACCGTCGTCGACGTATTGTTGTTCCGTCCGCCTCCAAGAAAGAAATATTGGAACAGTTTCATAATTCACAAATCGCCAGTCATCCCGGAGTCACGAAGACGTATCGTTCAATATCACGAAGATTTTGGTGGCCGCGCATGTTTGTTGAGGTTCGTCAATTTATTAAAGATTGTATGCTCTGTGCAACGCATAAATCAGATCAACATCCTGATAAAGTAGTTATGTCGTCTAATCCTCCACAATCTGTGTGGGACAAAATTTACATTGACCTCATGGGACCGCTTGTCAAATCACATTCCGGGAATAAATATGTTCTTCTAATTCTGGATAGTTACAGCAAGTGGTTAATAACTTACGCGATTCCTGATTCCAGTTCCACGTCGATAATAAAATGTCTGCATCAAGTCTTTACCACGTATGGTCCACCAACTAAAATAGTTTCCGATAACGCGACTTCGTTTACGTCAAACAAGTTTAATGAATTCTGTACTTCCTGGGGTTCACGTGTCATTCACAGTTCGCCTTATCATCCTTCGTCCAATGCTGTAGAAAGAGTAATACGAAACGTTAGAGCTGCTCTGTCAATTTTACTTCAACAAAAGTTTGACGATCATCTCAGTTGGGACTTGTTATTAAATCACATAACCTTCGCCAATAATTCTTCATATCATGAAAGTATTAAAAATTTACCTTGTAAGATATTTTTGTCAAGAGAAATCAAATTTCCACTCGATTTACAATGGAATTTGTCATCTGTGTGGGAACAAGACGCTTTGCCTTCCGAAAATCAAGTTCGCCTAGCTCTGTCAAAATCACATGATCTACAAGCGAAATATTTCAATAAAAACCGTTCGTTGCAGTCGAAGTTTCAAGTCGGCGATTTTGTTGTACAAAGGTTACATTATAACAAAATGAAACCGAATTTTCACCTCAAACTTTGTCCTCGTTACAGTAATCCCCGTGTAATTTTAGAATTTACGAGTCCTGTTAGCTGCATCCTTCAAGATCCATCCTCCAAAAAGATGTTTAAATCTCATATTGAACATCTGAAGAAAATTCCGTCTGTTAACAATTGAAAAATTCACCCGAGGTCATTGCCCTCTAGTTTAATTTCAAGTTCAATGTCAGACAGCTGACATCTGTCAAACGTCAAGTGTTGTTAGGTTAGGTTATTACTAACAATAAAAGTTTAAGTTATTTTTCGTACCTGAGTTATGCTTTATTTTCCTAAATAAAGAATTCTCCCTGTGTTATTTCGTTATTCTCGTCCTTTGTTTTAGATTATAAGCTTGTCCTTGTTTACATTCCGGCGCTTTCCTAAGGCCCAATTTCGTCTAACGTTTAAGCTGTCTCCTTCAGCCAGTCAGGTTACGACCCCATAATTTCCGTATTATCGGTGGTTGTTTCATCTCGTTAGATCAATTTAGATTAGTTAAATTTAATTAGAGCTTATTTATGAAGAGCACACTTCAACTGCCATAGTATGGGATATGGTAGATTGTCAAGTGATTGTTGACTTAGTTACAACAAAGATAAATTCATTGTTGTGAATTTCTTGTTGTATGTACAGTTAGTAGTATAGCGGAGTACCTCCTAATCACTAAAGAGGGGGAGCCTGTCACGTGGTGCCATAGCACCGCGACAATTTTTTAATATTAGCATAAAAATTATTATAATAAAATAAATAAATAAGGAAATCAAATCACTAAATTCGCGGATATTTGCATGCGCGGTACGATTTGGATCGCGTGGCTTGGATTTATAAACATAAGTGTGTCTATCGTGTGATCCAGTCGTCTGACTCTAAATACGCGGTATCTGTGATTTTCAAAAAGTGAAAAAGTGACAAACAATAGTTGTTAGGTGTGAAATAATTAAAATCAATATTGATTAGTTACGGAAAAATAACAAACATTAAGTTGTTTTCCGCGATTCGGTGTGGTTGCATGAAAAGGACGCTCATGGAATAAACCACAGAATCATCTTCAAGCTTCTTCTCCAAACCGAATTTAGACTTCATGGTACTACCATGAAGCGCCTAAATTCCCGTAGTCACTCACGAATTATGTAAAGTATTCCTAGAATAAGTATTGTTCAAGTGTAAGTAAGTACTCTTCAGAAAAAGGTATGACGCTCACGCCTAGTTTTCTTTTCCTCTTTCACGTTTTATTATTTTTTTTTTTTTTTAATTTAAGCAACCTTATTAAATGTACTTCCCTAGATAATTAAGTGATCACCTCGTCAGGGTTCTACCCCCAGTTTCTAATTGTCAATCATGATCAAATGATATTGTTAATATTAAGAATGTACTTGTAAATCAGATTTCCTTGTACTTTATCACCGACACGTTTTTGAAGTGATTATGAAATATAATTGTTATCGACCAACGGCATATTCTTTTCTTTGTTACATTTCTGCACAAATTTCTCAGAACAGTGGAAGAAGTGGAGCTGTACCCTCTCTGATCACTATGGGCCCAAAATAACACCGGTACAGCCCAAACAATCCACCGTTTTGAGAAATCTGTCCGTCTTTTTTTTCTTTTATTTATTCACAGGTGGGAATGGACCTACGTTACCAGAAATCCTTCCACTGCCGTGCTATAATATATTGTTTGGAGAACTATTAAATAATGTTTCATTAGTAGCCAGACAGTTTCGAGGGTTCTATCATCCTAACAGGTTTTTCTTACCAATTTCCGCATGCCTCAAAGACTCGTAAAAAGCTTTAGACAGTTGGACTATGTAGCATCGTGGCCGTCAGCTGCGGCACTATCGGGGGAATAGGTAGCTTTATAGCTTCGGAAATATTTTGAAAATAAAGAAATCAGCCGCTCTTTTGTTTCATAAATCTGTCAGAAATAAACTAGTTCGGCATGCTTAGATTAATTTTTACATGACGTGGAACATAATATTATGTAGCTAACCATGGCAACGAATAGCAAATATCATATTGAATACGATCCATTACCCGCGCGATATCAGAAATTCTTTAATATAATAAAATGTCAACATTTTTCAAGTGGTCCCGTCACCCAATTGGCTGGAATTTTTGTGTATTTTGTCAAAAGAAAAGTTCAACGTTAAAATTAATCAACGAAGATTTGTGCAAGTGCCGTAATATACTCACTATTCGAAAAAATTATAATTTAGCAGCAAGAGATGTAATACTTCCTGAACAACCTAATGATTTTCAACTGTATCATAGCGATTGCTATCGACGCTTTACAGCTTTACCGCCAAAATATCGACGTTCCCAACTTTCTCTTCTACCACACCCTTTTTTGTATCAGCTGACAATCTTTCCCCCAATATACAAGCAGCTGACGATTTTATTTATTTTAAATATTATAAAAACTACCTTTTGACAAAGTTTCATGTGATAGGGAATGACTGAATTCATATTAATTTCGTCAAGTTCGTATGATCAGCTGACGTAACATCCACCATCGTACAGTCAGCTGACGTTTTTTTTTATGAAAGATCATTAATATTTATCTTTTGACAAGTTTTCAATCGATAGGTAATGATAAAAAATATTATTCAAATAAATAAAATTATCGACCAATTTTTTTTAGACTATACCTATATTGACAAAAAATAATAAATTATAAATCAATATTTCACTAGATGACGTTTCGAAATAATCTAAAAAATATATAAATTAATTAGTATAATATCTACTTTCTAATAGAATGGAGTTTGAATTATCGAATTTTAATGAAAAATTAATAACGAACAGTTTTTTGATAAGCAGTCATGGATACCTATGTACCTAACAGACGTTTGTCAAAGATTTGGATATAAAAAATATTATCTTTTTAACCGTGCGTGGGAGGCTATTCCACCGATACTGGCGCAGCTGACGGCCACTATGCTATATGGTACTACTGTCTGAGCATTTTGCGAGTTTTTCAGCCGCGCGGAAATGGACGACCTAAATAGGTCGCTGGCCCCCGGACCATAACCAGACGTTAATCAAAGATTTGAATGTTTGTTGTTATAAATTATTCAAAGAAAATGTATCTGAGATCTGTTTATCGTTGTCATGGTTACCCTGTAAGAGCTGTCAGAATTGATTTTCAAGAAATCTAACCTCATTTGATAATTTTACGATTTTCACTATTTTTTTACTGATCTGAGACCAAATTTTAGACTTGGTACAGTCGATGTAATATTTAAAATTTTAGAATTAAATTAACATAAACTTACACTTTCTTAAGTTATTTGGAAAAGAAAATAAAATTTTAATTGGGATCCGCGATATGAACTACTCTATCCGGCGGCGAAACTTACTAACTAACATGGAAGAAACAAGTATATGAATCGTACTGTCAATGAATACTGTTTATCGTGATTGTTTTATCATAATAATAAAAAACGTTGATAAATTAATAAATGACTTATTATGGAACCTGCGAAGTTTTCACCTCGTGCAAACACAAATAAAAAATTAGTAAAAGGTTGTAATAGTACCACGTCATTTCAAGGCAGATGATTAGTTATTTTATACGGAAGCCGGGTTGGCTCATTAGTGACTAGTGGAGTAGTGGTACCGCACACGGCCACTTCCAACATGTTAACGCGTGCACGCGTTAACATGTGTCCGTGTGCGGGATAAATGCAGATTTCTGCCTTATCCGTGTGCGGGATAAATGCAGATTTCTACCTTATCCTGGAACGGTAATCGAGCTATCTCTGTCTTTTAACTGTCAAATTCTGTGAGCAGCGTTACTTTTTGCATTGAGGTTAGGCGTAGCTGAAGTTTTGTTTATAGTGAAATAAAGTAATAAAGAATTTCAAAGTAAACATTAGAAATGAGTTTATTGTTCATCACAGGTAATTTTACGGTAACATTTTCATTTTTAATTTTAACGAAACTCATTTCTAATGTTTACTTTGAAAATCTTTATTACTTTATTTCACTATAAACAAAACTTCAGCTGCGCCTAACCTCAATGCAAAAAGTAACGCTGCTCACAGAATTTGACAGTTAAAAGACAGAGATAGCTCGATTACCGTTCCAGGATAAGGTAGAAATCTGCATTTATCCCGCACACGGACACATGTTAACGCGTGCACGCGTTAACATGTTGGAAGTGGCAGTGTGCGGTGCCACTACTCCACTAGTCACCAATGAGCCAACCCGGCTTCCGTAATTTTACCAAGTAAGTAGGTACTATACTTAGTCTTAGTATTGAAAACTGAATTTATTAATTGAATAGTTATTATTATTAAATAACATTAAGAATTTTGATAGAAAAAAATAAAGTTGAAAATACATTTTGACAGATGACTATTTTTAGGTTGGGAACTTACCTGTTGCAATAAAGTAATTGTTTCAATAAATGTTTGCAACGTTCATCAACACTGCATTGATATAATATCTCTATTTACCACTTTTATTTCTTGTGGATTACTCTTTAAATCGAAAGTTTGTAAACAGAAAACATATTATGCTGACACTTATCTTTTCATTGCACATAAAAAAATTCACAATTGCACTGTTTACTATATAGTCACCATAGTAACTATGGGAAAGATACTCCATCGTCGCCATATTTTTAAAGCTCCACCAATTCGACGAACCCCAATTACCAAATAATATTTTAAATATTTTAATAATGCAATTGTCAAAGCACACTTGTCAAACTGTTTGCATTATCTTCGACATACGTATATATTTGCATTTCTCTCACACTCATGTGTCGTGAACGTCGAACGATTTTCTTTGTTTACGTTCCACTTCACATCTCATCTTTTTTACTATTGTCACTTGATATTTATCCCTTTAAAGAAATTTCCCAAAAAAAAATAGTAATATCAGATCTGCGGACTAAAGGCTTCAGTTTAAAAAAAAGTTTTGTCAAATGATTGCTGGTAGATTGGCTAGAGACATAGGGCTTATGTTTTAAATATATTCAACTTGTTAACTCAGAAGGTGTTGCATTTCACAAAATATTAATGTCAAAAAAAAAAATTGGTTGTCTGTAAAGTCGGTTTACGGACGATAGTTTTACGTGATAACGTATTCCGTAATACATAACCTAAACCTCCCAAAATTTGGTTTCAATCCGCTTATCCTTGGTGTCTGAATGATAAGAAATGTCAAAAGTGACGTTTGCAACTTACAAAGTATTATGTTCTAATAATAATTAGTTATTCCAATACTTAACTTAGCAGGCTTTGCATTTCACAATATACTAATGTCAAAAAATTGAATTAAACATTAGAAATGCAGCTGTTTTCATGTTAAGACAAGACATACGTTTGCTTCTAATTTCCATGTACGGCAAACAAAGACAACCGACCGCGTCGCGTCATGCATTACACAACATTGCATTTATACAGCTATTTTTCTATATAAATTTGTATAAAATATTTTTCTATATAAATTTGTATAAAAAAACTGTTTAGGCAAATTCTGTTATACGAAATCTATGTAAAATGTTCTCCTCTTTCGTTTAAGACTGGTTTCAAACCGATCTGATTTAAATTGAGCGAGAAATTAGCAAAAAGCACGCACAGGGTCAGGCGGAACGTTACGCGTTAGGAACGTTACGCGTTAGGAACGTTAGGAACGTTAGGAACGTTACGTTACACTTTTTCGAACATGCAGCCGGTGTTTTATCAATTTATAATATTGGTGATTCATCAATTTATAAGACGTTATCACGTCAAAAACCGACTAATATTTGAAATGGCATCCGTTTTTAAACCAATTCTATCTTTTACCATTCCAACTCACAAGTGGGGAATGGTACTACTTAGTTTAGGTCAAAAATCACTTTTCAAAAATTTTACAATATCTTTCCGTTTTGAGGTCCCCCAAATCCAAAAAAACATATTTTTGGAAAAACTCTGCGCGTCTGTTAGTCTGTTTGTCTGTGAACACGATACAGGTCAAACGAATGAGCGAATTCAAACCAAATTTTGGAAAGATGTTTGGTATGCAAATATGAATAGCCCTATTGTTTTTGGGGAAAATCGACGCATGCGCAGAAGATATATATGCTATAACGGTGTTTTTTATATAATAATGGTATACGTTTGATAACGGCTTATTATTCTATATATTTTTTCAAAAAAGTTGTTAAAAAAGTTTTTTTCTAAACTTTATAATTTCGAAAATATTTTGAAAATAAAAAAAATTCAGCCGCTCTTTTGTTTTATGGATCTGTCAGAAATAAACTAGTTAGGCATGCTTTAATTAATTTTTACATGACGTGGAACATATTATGTAGGTAACCATGGCAACGAATAGCAAATATCATATTGAATACTAGCCATTACCCGCCTCACCTCACGCGATATCAGAAATTTTATGTTCTTCATTATAATCAAATGTCAACATTTTTGAAGTTGGAATTGTCCCGTCGCCCAATTGGCTGTAATTTTTATTTTAAGACAGAACATACACAGCCTTCTAATTTCCATTTCACACTGAGCAACAGACGAAGACAACCGAAAGGAGTTTGTCATCAATTAGATAAAATTGAATTATGCAACTTGTTTTTTATATAAATCTGTATAAAAAATATTTAGATGCATCCTGTTATACGAAATTTATGTAAAACTTTTTCCTCTTTCGTTTAAGATAGGTCTCGAACCGATCTGATTTAAATTGAGCGAGTTATAAGCGAAAACTTTTTATTTCTTAGTTTGCTCCCCTCTGGAGTTTTTCAGGTTTTTTTTTTCAAACAAAAGGTACCCTATGTCATTCCTCGGGATTCAATCTATCTTCTTGCCGAATTTTATCGAAATCTGTTTAGCCGTTTACGCGTGAAAGCGTAACAAACATACAAACAACAATCAAACTCTTCGCATTTATAATATTAGTAGGATTATATTATATGTGTAAATGCTGTATTTACTGGATGATGCAAGGGAACAACAGCCCCATGTTATGAGAGCATAATGAGATGTACCTAAATTAAAACCACCCTACACACTTTATCTCGGTATTCGTGGAAGTCAAAAAAAGTCTCCGGCTACAAGTACGTGTAGATTGCAGTCGGGAACATATCACACCCGCGCGGGAGAAGAGGGAATCCCGATTTGCTTTGAAAACAAGTTACGATTTTATATAGGTACTAGCGGCCCTGTACGTGCTTCGCTACGTATAAAGTGAAATAAAAAAAAAATTTAATTGGAACATCTATCTATCTATTTTATTAATTGCTAGCTATTTTAAAATATACATGTGCGTATATGTGTGTATGGAAATAAATATGACTACATACGTCAATAAAAAAATAGCGTAAAGTATTCGTGGATAACTGGTCTTTAAAACACTTGCTCTATTTCGAGCTCTCCGGCTGCGCCGTCGTGCTCGAAAGAAAATAGCGTAAAGTATTCGTGGATAACTGGTCTTTAAAACACTTGCTCTATTTCGAGCACTCCGGCTGCGCCGTCGTGCTCGAAAGAAAATAGCGTAAAGTATTCGTGGATAACTGGTCTTTAAAACACTTGCTCTATTTCGAGCACTCCGGCTGCGCCGTCGTGCTCGAAAAAAAATAGCGTAAAGTATTCGTGGATAATGCTGCGCCGTCGTGCTCGAAAGAAAATAGCGTAAAGTATTCGTGGATAACTGGTCTTTAAAACACTTGCTCTATTTCGAAGGTTCACTCCGGCTGCGCCGTCGTGCTCGAAAAAAAATAGCGTAAAGTATTCGTGCATAACTGGTCTTTAAAACGCTTGTTCTATTTCGAAGGTTCACTCCGGCTGCGCCGTCGTGCACGAAAAAAAATAGCATAAAGTATTCGTGGATAACTGGTCTTTAAAACACTTGCTCTATTTCGAGGGTTCACTCCGGCTGCGCCGTCGTGCTCGAAAAAAAAATAGCGTAAAGTATTCGTGGATAACTGGTCTTTCAAACACTTGCCGGTACTAGTAAAACTGATTCGCCGTCAACTTGATCTATGATATTGCATCTTTCGCTTCAAATTTAGGTTAAAAATTTATTTATTAAAATTACTCACCTATAATAATAATTGTTTTTAACTTTCTTTCAAATACGTATTTATTTTAAGTCTCACTTGGATAGTAATTAAAGATTAACTGTCATAATATTTTGAAAACAATTGTTTCATTGTTTGTATAAAATTCCAAAACCTACTTACAATATTTAAGTATTTACATACGTCAAAAAATTGATTTTTAAAAAATGCCACTTTGGTTGTAATTTTATAACTCAAGAACGGACTCACCTATCCAAACCAAATTTTTAGGCTTTGTTCGGACTATTTAGTAGATGGTTTATGTGAAGTTTGCACAAAATCGGTCGAGCGGTTCTTCATTTATCACATTTTTTATATATCTTGGCATTGATGTTTATAGATATTTGTTACAAAAAATGTGATAAATGAAGAACCGCTCGATCGATTTTGTGCAAACTTCACATAAACCATCTACTAAATAGTCCGAACAAAGCCTCAAAATTTGGTTTGGATAGGTGAGCCCGTTCTTGAGTTATAAAATTACAACGAAAAGTGGCATCTATATGTATAAAAATCAAAATGCCACTTTTCGTTGTAATTTTATAACTCAAGAACGGGCTCACCTATCCAAACCAAATTTTTAGGCTTTGTTCAGACTATTTAGTAGATGGTTTATGTGAAGTTTGCACAAAATCGGTTGAGCGGTTCTTCATTTATCACATTTTTTGTAACAAATATCTATAAAAATCAATGCCACTTTTCGTTGTAATTTTATAACTCAAGAACGGGTCCACCTATCCAAACCAAATTTTTAGGCTTTGTTCGAACTATTTAGTAGATGGTTTATGTGAAGTTTGCACAAAATCGGTCGAGCGGTTCTTCATTTATCACATTTTTTATATATCTTGGCATTGATTTTTATAGATATTTGTTACAAAAAATGAGATAAATGAAGAACCGCTCGACCGATTTTGTGCAAACTTCACATAAACCATCTACTAAATAGTCCGAACAAAGCCTCAAAATTTGGTTTGGATAGGTGAGCCCGTTCTTGAGTTATAAAATTACAACGAAAAGTGGCATTGATTTTTATATATATAGATTTGTATATGTCAAAAAATTAATTAAACCACATTACTTTTGCGATAAAATAGTGAAATCAAACATAGTCTACAGCACTTCTGGAATCATAAGAAACATTTCAAAAAAGTTTCCTTAAAATTAGTCAAATAGTTTGTAAGTTATTCGTTTATAAATAAACGAATAACTACAGTAATTATTCGTTTATAAATAAACGAATAACTTACAAACTATTTGACTAATTTTAAGGAAACTTTTTTGAAATGTTTCCGTAAATATCTAAAATAAACAATGTGGTACTATTTCAATGCTTTCTGTAAATCCGGTCTTTTTTGTAAGGTTTTAAACGCGTTTATTTTTCATTTTCTAAATAAAGCACTAGTGGTATAGTAACCATTAATGGCATGTAAAAATAGAATAACAACGGGTTTGAACTTAAAAACAATAATTTATTAGAGCCAACAAATACTTCGATAGGTACTTCCTGCACCAGATGAACTTCTTAACCCATTAAAGGTCCGTGTCTTCATACGAGGACACTTGTTCATTTTTTATTTTTTATATAAACCTGGCAGATTTTTAACTTCCCGCTATAAAAAAAAAATTTTTTTTTCAAAAATCGTTAAGTTATTGGTTTCACCCCGATTTTCGAAAATCGAGTTTTAGCCTGATCTCGACGTTTTGAGGTCCTAGGAATAGTCCAGTGCATTAAGAATTATTTTATAGGTGTGACCCAAAAATTTCAGATACATTTTTTCTTTTGTTGCTCATCCGAAAGGGTCTTTGATGGAGACATTAACCCTGAATTTGCGCATTCCTCAAATTGCCCCGTCCGCCGCCATCTTGGATTCTGTTTTTTATTTTCAATTGCTCATATCTCGCGTTCTAATAATCCCACAGTAATCGCTCTAGGGTCGTTGGACTCGTCAGGGTTTACATTTAATTGAATGTCTATCAACTAAAACTCACCAATGTACTGGAAAAAAGTTATTAGCGTCCAAAGTCACAAGTTTTTTGCTAAAAATTCTTGCGCCCGGTTTTTCCGCGCGCAGCTCTTTCCAGTGCATCTGAGACCCCCGCCGACAATTTACTATTTAAACTAGACTCAGTTTTCAGTATTTAAAAAAAATCATCGCGATCGGCTGATTCCTCGCCCGCCAATCCACGCTCGAAGCTGCGCTGTTCATTATCGTGCTATTTTGAAGCCTCTAAAACTCGCACTTCGCGCGGCATTTCTCGATTTTATAACTAATATAACGCAAGTTAATTAAGATCAACAACATATTTGTTAAATCTATGCTAAAACACGCGTTTTACATTAATTTTTTATTTAAATTTATAACTCCGATCAATAGTGACGTGTGTGAGTCGGACGAACATGTAAATATTTGGAGCCGGAACGAAATTACCTACACCCCGTTTTCGAGGATGCGGCATACGATGGAAAAATTAAAATTTTTCTTTGGGGTTTCGCAACCCCCCAAAACGGCTAAAAACCACCCCCGAACGGGATGACACGCGCATTACGTTATTCCCTTTCCGCAAAAAAATGTTTTTTCCCTCTTTTTGAGGATGCTGAGCACGGTGGTGATATTGAAAATTGCCTCCGACTCTCAGTAACCTTGAAACGGGTGAATTTTTTCATAGCATTAGCAAAATTGGGTTATCTCTCCGTTTCAGGGGATTCTGAGATTTAGCCGGTGGAGGGGTTAGTGAGAGTCGGTGGCAATTTTCAACACCACCATCGTACTCAGCATCTTCAAAATGAGGGAAAATTTTTTTTTTCGGAAAGGGAATAACGTAATGCGCGTTTAACACCGTTCGGGGGTAGTTTTTGGCCGTTTTGGGGTATTGCGCAACCCCAAAGAAAAATTTTAATTTTTCATCGTATGCCGCATCTTCGAAAACGGGGGGTAGGTAATTTCGTTCCGGCTCCAAATATTTACATGTTCGTCCGACTCAGACACATTTAGAAGGGGTACAAGCATTACTTACTCCTGCCGTACGCCACTGGTAGAGCGTACTGAACTAATTTTTTTATTGTTAGGTGCATTTTATGATATTTAACAAGTGTGCCGATTTGAGTAAAATTATACGGTGTATTAAAAAAATTATGGACATTAATAATTTTCCAGTTTTCAACTTCAACACCCTGTATTTCGGAAACGAGTAACATTTTATTTAAGCATATTTCGCTTAATCGTTTTGTTTTGAATTGGAGAATCTGCGGTTGTTCTATGTCCCATTCTTAATGGGACACCCTGTATATTATATATTTGTTAACAAACCGTATAATTTATCTGCTGTTATGAAATGCAGATATCTCCCAAGATTTGTTTTTGATACAAAATGTAGCTGCGTTTGTGTACAAACTATCAATTGTGTATTGATCAATTGATTCGTTGTGAATAATATCATATTTTATCCATAATGACGGCGATCAGTTATTTTTAAGAAAATAAAATGACATTTATTAATTATTATTAGCGCCATATTGCCATTATCGTGCGTTCAGTTATACTTTGGCTTGGATGAATCGGTAACAATTATTATGAAACAAAAAATATCCGTGCAAAAACGAACAAATAACGATGTATTATCTGAAAAATTGCTTTAAAAATTCGATAATTTATGACATTTTTATTAGATATCTTGATTTTAAGTCTTAATTTCCACGGTTTATAAAACAAAGGCCATCTATCAGATGTAGCTTTTGCTGGAATAGCCGAAAAAAATGTTGAACGCACACTACTCTCTGACGTCACGCGAGAAGAGTGAGAGATGCGTACAAGCCGACGCCGATCGTGCTTCTCTATCGCTTATACTGCGCTCTCGCTTGCACGCACAGGGTCAGGCGGAACGCGACACTTTTGGAACGTTACACTTTTTCGTGCGTGCAGCTGGTGTTTCATCAATTTATAAGACGTTATCACGTCAAAAAGTAAATAAAATAAAATAACATACCTATACCTCTATAAAAAAAACTGTGAAATTTATGGAAAACAAATAAACACTCAACGAGCACTATTTTAAATTGTGTTTTTTTTTATTATTATAAACAAGTGAAGATTCTTTGTGCGGCCCGTTTCCCCCTAGACCAGAGGTTCCCAAACTTTTTTGTCTCGTAGACCACTTGTCATGTTACATTAAATAACTAAGCAAAATATAAATGCTTTTAGTGTGAGGGATGAACCTTGTAGCATTTTGGCAGTGGGAGCAGTTTTTTTTTTAATTAATTATTATTAGTTTTAATTTTATTTAATGAGTAAAACAAGGTAAGTACTTTTTTTCTATTTTTATTATAAACACTATATAAATTTAAAACGTTTACAAATCACACTATTTATTAACTATTTTACAAAAATACATTTTACAATCTCACGAGAAAATTAACAATTAAAAAATAAATTACTATGACAATAAAAAGAATTACTAAAAATTACTTTTATTTAGGTGAAGCCTCTTTTAAAATTATCGGCCAACTGACCGGGTACAGCAACAGAGCACTTCCTTTTAAATCTGTGCGATTATACACCGGCATCCTGTATAATCGAGAGTGTCGAGGATCCTAGGCAGCAATATCGGGCCCACGTATCCCAACTAAAGCCCTATCATCAGCGCCGCGAAACCGTGTGAACGCGTCGTCCTTCTGATGGGATGATGCGCCGTTAAATTGTTTTACAAAAACAATTTGCGCTATGATGTTTGTACTGCTGTCCGCCTTATACAGGGTGTTTCATAAACATTGCGCCAAATTTATAGAGGTTATAGAAGGCATCAAAATAAGCAATTTTGGTCAATAAACCTCTGTCCGAAAATGTACCATTTTGGCTCTAAAGGAAATCAAAGATTTTTGGTTTCTTTTACACATCAACGGAGTTTGTATTTTGTTAAGTAGCGTATTTCAATCAAGAGCGCCTTGAAACAATTGACAAGATGTCAGTTGCATTAACAATTAAGTATAGTGAATCAATTTGCTATCGACATGGCCCAATTTTCTTATGCCGAACTCGCCGACATGCATTTTATTTACGGAAAAGCTGAGGGGAATGGAAAACGAGCCGAACGGTTGTATGCCGCGAGATTTCCAGCACGTCGCCATCCTGATCGTGGCATCTTTAGCAGGATTCATCTTCGTCTTTGCGAAAGTGGCAGCTTAAAACGTCAAGGGGGTTCTGGTCAACCATTTTCAGTGCGCAGCGTAGAGTTTGAGGAAGAGGTGCTGCAGCGTGTGGAGGAAAACCCGTATACCAGTGTTCGTGCTATTGCTTGCGCCATGGGGGCTGCAGCGCCCACTGTTTGGCGTGTTCTTCATGACCAACAACTTTACCCGTACCACCTGCAGAAGGTACAAGCTATGGGCCCGGAAGATTACCCTCATCGACTACGATTCTCCCGTTGGTGGTTGCAGCAGAATTTGAGGCAACCTGACTTCGGCCGATACGTGTTATTTACGGATGAGGCTTGTTTTACGCGGGATGGTTTTTTCAATAGCCGTAATAATCACATTTGGGATGATGAAAATCCCCATGCAATCGCGCTCAGACGAGATCAACACCAGTTCTCTGTAAATGTTTGGGCCGGCATTGTGGGAGAGAACATTATTGGGCCGTACCTGCTTCCACCACGCTTGAATGGACACATTTATGTTCAAGTCTTAGAACAAATTCTTCCCGAGTTTTTGGAGGATGTTCCACTTAACATTCGGAGAGGTATGTGGTTTCAGCACGACGGGGCTCCGGCACATTTTTCTCTGGAAGCGAGGCAGTATTTGAACGAAGTCTTTCGCAACCGCTGGATTGGGCGCGGAAGCCCTGTACATTGTCCCGCAAGGTGTCCGGACCTCACCGCACTTGACTTTTTCCTCTGGGGCCATGTTAAAAGTTTGGTGTATGAGACACCCATTCCCATCGCTGAAGAACTGCTGGGTAGGGTGATGGCCGCTTGCGCACATGTTCAAGATATGCCTGGGATATTTCACAGGGTTCGGACATCAATGAACAACCGTGCCCAGCTGTGCATGGAGCAAAATGGACGCCATATTGGGCCGTTGATGTTGTAGTTTGCATTAATAAATTAATAGAACCTTAAATTTATCATTTAACCTACCGCCAAAACGGCACATTTCCGGACAGGGGTTTATTGACCAAAATTGCTTATATTTCTGCCCTCTGAAACCTCTATAAGTTTGGCGCAATGTTTATGAAACACCCTGTATAAGGCGGACAGCAGTACAAACATCATAGCGCAAATTGTTTTTGTAAAACAATTTAACGGCGCATCATCCCATCAGAAGGACGACGCGTTCACACGGTTTCGCGGCGCTGATGATAGGGCTTTAGTTGGGATACGTGGGCCCGATATTGCTGCCTAGGATCCTCGACACTCTCGATTATACAGGATGCCGGTGTAGTAAAGCGGATAACCCGACGTGGAGCACTCCACCGGGGCACGAATTTCTGAGTCTCCTCTCCTCCTCCAGGTACGACGGTGTGAAGACGCTGGCTGACTACGTCTCCTGAGCGGAACTGATGGTGAGTACGTTTATTCAAGTCATACAATTCTTTCACTTTTCTATGAGCTTGTTCACAACTTCGGTTGATGGGGGCGGTGTCGGATCCACGTATCTTTCGATTTGCCACTGTCTATCGATGGGCTTCGGTAAGTCGCGTCCCAGGAATAGCTTCGCCGGAGTTTCTTGCGTGACCTCTGAAATATTACTGTTATGGGAGTAACAGAAAAATGGTAAGAATTTATCCCATTCCCTGTTGGATTCGGCACAGGCCCGGATCATTATGGACAGGGATGATTTTAAATCCCGCATGAATCGCTCCACCATGCTAGACGTTGGTTGATATGGGGTTGTAAATATATGTTTAATGCCCCACGCTAGAATCATGCGTTTCATGCAGTCACTTCGAAAGACCGTCGCGTTGTCGGAGACAAGCGCACCTGAGGGCCCATACTTGCACCATAAGTTGACTAGCTTCTTCGTAGTTACGGCTGCCGTAGCTCTGGAACATGGAATTGCTTCGATCCACTTTGAATACGCATCCAAAACCACCAGGACATAGCGACTCCCGGAGGATGAACGAAGTATTGGACCACAGAAGTCTATGTACACCTTTTCAAATGTCGCCGTAGGAGTTGTTGACGCCATAGGAACCGCCGTCCTGAGGTTATTCGACTTGCAGGCTTGGCAGTGATGGCAACTGCGTACATATTGGCGGACGTCTTTCGATGGCCCTGTAGGTCTTCGTGACTCCTGGATGTTGAGCATCTAAATCATGAAAGTAATTGTTGTATATTTAGGTATCAGTTTAGAATGATTTAAACGTATTCCACGATAGTTAGTTTATTAATAATTATTTTATCACTGTTTCGTACAATCATAGATTCAGTTACATAATAAGTACAATGATTATAATATTATCTAATACCCTATATAACATCTCTCCGCTAAAATTATGAGTAGGTACAACTTACAAAGATTAGTTAAGTACATATAATTAATATATTTAAACTTAAAACAAAATTGAACGAAAATTAAATTCATGTGTGGTACCTACATACCCCATATTTTTATTCTTCAGGAGCATATCTGACAACCGGCAATCGTTGCCTAGTTGGATAACGAGGCTTTGGAGATAAAGGTTCCTTTAGATTGTTTTCAGCCAATTTTAAATCATTTTTATCAATAATTACGTTTGTCTGATCGACATCACTTTGAACATTTTCATCATTGGAACTATTTATCTGCATTTGCCCATTGTCAGTTAACTCATCATTCTTAGAATTATTTATTACATTATCACTGCCCATGCTTACAGAATATCTTCTAATTTGATCTGAATGTCTTTTTTGTAAACGATTTTCTGAATTAACAATGAATGTGGATTTACCTAGTCTCTCCTTTACTACTCCTGGTGACCAAGTTTTTTCATTATTTTTAAATTGCTCAATCATGACCTTATCCCCAATGTCCACTGGATTTATCTTTCCCCCTTTATATTTAATTAATTTTTGCTGTTTAAAAGCAATAGTTTCAGACAATTCGGGTCTAATTAGATCAAGTTTTGAGCGCAACTGTCTGTTTAACATTAATTTTGCCGGTGAAACTCCTGTGGTATTATGTTCGGCATTTCGGTACATAAATAAAAATTTGTTTATAGCTAAATTAAAATCAGTATTTTCGATTAGAGCTTTTTTTAGAACTTTTTTAATTTGCTTCACAAAAATTTCTGCCGCTCCGTTAGAAGCCGGATGAAAGGCTGGGGAAGTTATGTGGTTAATTCCATTATTGGTCATAAAATCTTTAAATTCGCTTGAAAAAAATGGAGGACCGTTATCAGTAATTAATTGTACAGGCAATCCGAATCTAGCAAATACATTTCTAAAAACATTAATGACATTTTTAGCACTGGTTTGTTTGACTTCAAACACTTCAGGCCATTTTGAATGCGCATCATAAATAATCAAAAATAAATGACCCTTAAATGGTCCAGCAAAATCTGCATGAATTCGGAACCACGGTGTCTGAGGCCACGGCCAAGGAGTGAAAACATTTTTTACTGGTGCTGAACAGACAGTTAAGCAAGCTTGACATGATTTACCAATATTATTAATATCTAGATCGATATTAGGCCACCACATATATGAACGAGCGATACTTTTCATTTTGGTCACCCCTAAATGACCCTCATGTATTAAATTTAATAATTGTTTTCGAAAAATTTCAGGTATCACTACCTTATACCCCCACAAAATACAACCGTGATCAATTGTTAATTGATCGCGCTTGTTAAAGTATGCTCCTAATTCACTACTAACTTTAGTAGGCCAGCCGTACATTATAAATCGTAATATTTGACTTAATTGAGGATCAGACTGAGTAGCATGTTTAATTTCTTTATGATTAACACAAATGTGTTCTTCTATAAAATATATGTAATCAAAATGTTCACTATTTTTATTTTTACCAGTTGATTCTAAGGGAAGGCGTGACAAAAAATCTGCATTAGAATTTTGATGAGTTTTTATGTATTTAATATCAAAATTATATCCTGTCAATTCCACAGCATACCGTTGAAGACGGTTTGCGGCCATTTGAGGTAAGCCTTTCTTTGGCCCGAAAATTGAGATTAACGGTTTAGCATCACAAAGTAAGGTAAAGTGTCGTCCGTATAGGTACTGATGAAATTTGCGCACTCCGAAAATTATAGCTAAAGCTTCTTTAGAGATTTGGCTATAATTTTTCTCAGCATCTGTTAACGTACGACTTGCACAAGCAATAATTTTTTCTTTACCATCGGGTAATTTATGCGAAATAATAGCGCCAAGACCGTAAGAACTCGCATCACACGCTAATAAAAGAGGCAAACTTAGATTATAGTGAATTAGTACATCTGCTGAAGACATTAAATTTTTAATTTTATTAAACGATTCGTCACAATCTTTAGACCAATTAAAAGGAATATTCTTTTTCAATAAATTATATAGAGGAAACAAAATAGTACTTAAATTAGGAATAAATTTTCCATAGTAGTTTATCATTCCCAAAAAACTTTTTAATTCGGTCACATTATTAGGAATTCGACACTGTGTAATTGCTTTTATTTTATTTTTCGAAGTATGCAGCCCCTCTGAATCTATTATATAACCCAGATAAGATACGGATTTTTGAAATAATTTACATTTATTTGCACTTAATTTCAATCCAACATCTTGGAGTCTTTGCAATACCGCTTTCAAATTTTTATAGTGTTCTTGTCGGTTGCGTCCCGTGACAAGGATATCGTCTAGAAAGACAACGACATTTTTTACACCAACAAGAACCGTTTCCATAATCCTTTGAAACTGTTCAGGTATAGGTGCCAACCCATAAGGAACACGATTGTATACAAAGAGACCACGATGCGTAGAAATAGTGGTATATTTTTTTGATTCAATATCTAAAAGAATTTGCTGATAGGCTTGAGAGAGGTCCAATTTTGAAAACTCTTTACCTTCAGACAACTTAGAAAATAATTCTTCAATTTTTGGTAATGGGTATTTTTCAATTATTAAATGGGGATTAATTGTGACTTTATAGTCGCCACATAATCGTATAGAACTGTCTGCTTTGACAACAGGTACGATAGGTGAAGCCCATTCTGAGTGATCAACTTTAGTTATAATTCCCTTTTCAGTTAATTTATCCAATTCAGCGTCAACACGTTCCCGTATTGCAAATGGTAACGGTCTAGCCTTGCAAAAGATTGGAACATTGTCATTTTTAATTTTTAATTTTAAATAAAAATCTTTCAAAGTGCCTAATTTATTATCAAATATATCAGGAAATTGATTAATTAAACCTTTAATTTCGTGATCAATATTATTTGATACAAAATTAATTTCATTACAGTTTAAATTTAATTTGTACATCCATTCTCTACCAATTATAGGAGGACCACCGTTTTCAATGACGTACAATTTTGAAGTTATGTAATCGTTATTGTTAAAAGTTACTTTTACTGTGATATAACCCGCTGGTAAAAATTTATGCCCTGTGTACGATACAAGATTTAGAGTAGATTCATTTAATTTTAAGTTTGAAAAATATTTTTCATATACATGACTTGAAATTGCCGATATAGGCGAACCTGTATCTAATTGCATATTTAACGATTTATTTTCGATTTTTAAGGTATAAACGATTGGTTTATTTTGCAAAAATTTTGATTCGAAATTCAAATGGAATAAGGATTCTGAAGAATCAGGACTATCTGAAGTTACATCATTTTCCGAATTATCTGAAGTTACCTCATTTTCCGAGTTATGAGAATCAATATAATTTTGTTTAGAGTTATTTTTGCAATTATACCTCTTTTGAAAATTTTTGTTATTACATACACTAGCAATGTGACCTTTCTTTTGACAAGCGTTACAAATACTTTTCTTAAAATAACACCTACTACCTTGATGGTTTTTCAGACCACAATGTCGACATGAAGACTGGCTGGTTGTACCGGAGGAACTTGCGATATGCATCCTATTGACATGACTAATGCTGCTTGGCCCCGCTTCTAATGCATTTCTTTCAGCTTGCTCCAGAGACAAGGAGATCTCCACTGCTTTGCCGTAGGTCAACATCTTTTCTGTGAATAGTCGGGATCGAATTGCATCATTTCGCAGACCTGAGACTAGTTGGTCTCGTAAATTGGTCTCCAATTGGTTTCCGAAATTACAGGTTTTCGCCAAATGTTTTAAAACTTGAACGTAATCAGCTATACTCTCATCACTGGATTGATAACGTTGACGAAATTTATATCGTTCCGCTATCTCTGACGGAGCTGGATTTATATGATCTTTGACAGTTTTAACTATTTCATCCCATGTTTTGGTTTCTGGTTTGTCAGGATCGCATAGATCACAAATTAGTTCATAAGTTTCTTCTCCCACAACGGATAATAACGCTGCGATTTTTAATTCTGCTGCTATTTTATTTACAGCAATATATTGTTCTAGCCGCTGAATGTACAGCGACCATTTTCCAGATTTTAAATCAAATGCTTCGATCTTGCCAATTGACATGGTGGTTTTAATAATTGAATATTTATTTTATATTTAATTTAGTTTATTTAATTTAAATTTAATTAATTTAGTTGTAATTTTATTATTTACAGCACGTAGCTTAATTTATTTAATTTAGAAACGTAGTGTTCGATTAAAATAACCGACTGCGCCAATTTGTTGTATATTTAGGTATCAGTTTAGAATGATTTAAACGTATTCCACGATAGTTAGTTTATTAATAATTATTTTATCACTGTTTCGTACAATCATAGATTCAGTTACATAATAAGTACAATGATTATAATATTATCTAATACCCTATATAACAGTAATATAAGAGCATGTTTCTTACCGAGCGAGGCACCACGATTCTTTTCAGCTTATGTTTTCCACCACTCTTCATCAGCACCCCATCGCGTTTAACGTAACCTTTGACATCTTCACCTCGAGCTAGTCGCTGTAAGATGAGTTGCGTTTCTGCGTCAGTCTGCTGATGTTGTTTCAGAGTTAGAAAACTCTCCGGTACCTCGTGTAGAGCGTTTAACATGGGTTGTGAAGAAGATTCTTGAGTCACTTTAGGTTCCATATTGTACAACCGACTAAGAGTATCGCCACTGAATTTAACGTTCCTTTAATATGTTGAATTTCAAAGTTGTATCAGAACCCGTCTACCATCTTTTCCTAACTACTTAGGGTGGGATATCATCCACATTAAGGCTTCATTATCAACTTGAAGTATGAAGTGGGTTCCTAGTACATAATCTTGGAATTTTTCTATGGCAAATATGATACCTAAGGCTTCTCTCTCTAGAATTGGATATCTCTTTTCGGTGTCTGACAATTTACGTGATGCGTAAGAAATTGGGTGAAGCCCGTCTTAAAATTCTTGAAATAAAACCGCGCCTAAAGCGACATCTGATGAGTCACATCTGATTATGAAGTGTTGTTGAAAATTTGGAAATCTCAAAACCGGTGCTGTACTGAGCGCTGTTTTCAGTTGTTCAACCGCCTTTTTTTCTACGGGTCCCATCGCAAACTTTATTCTTTTCTTTTTTAGTTGATTCAAAGGGGCTGCTAACTGACTAAAATCTTTTATAAAACGAGCGAAGTACGCGACCATTCCGAGAAATGATTGCAGCTGATTCAATGTCTTCGGATACTCCAGTTGTTGAATAATCTGTATTTTGTCCGGATCCACCTGGCAACCCGCCGATGAGATCACATACCCTAAGCATTTCACGCGCTTCATACAAAACTGCGCCTTTTCTGAATTAACAGTGAGGCCGACCTTCTCCAGTCTCAATAGTACCTCATGTATATGCTGAAAATGTTCTTCTACTGACGGTGAATAAATAAAAATATCAAATCAAAAATAGGCGATTGCGAACTTGTAATGTAGGTCACCCAGAACTTCGGTCATTATTCGGTTAAGTGCCGCAGGACTAACAGCTAAGCCAAAGGGTAAAAATTTGCATTGGAAACTTCCTTGAGTTGTAATCGGCTTTGATTGTTCAGCTAATGGTAGTTGATGATACGCCATATTCATATCCAATTTGGTGAATACCGTAGCTCCACTTAAACATTGATATACCGACTCGGGTCGGGGAACCGGAAATGCAGCATAACGTATCTTCGTATTAACTCGCCGATAATCGACTACGAGTCTCATGTCACCTGATCTTTTCGGTATGAGAAAACATGGGCTTGCATAAGGTGAACGGCTTGGTTCTATTATATTAAGATCCAGCAGCCTCTGAATAATATGTTCTCTCATGATTACTGCTTTTGGTGGAGTTAACGAAAATGGAGATTGACGAACTGGCTCATAATCTTTCAGTTGAATAGTATACGTGTAACCTTTCGCTTTTCCGAGTTCCGTGGTTACAGTTTTCTTAAATCGATGTAACAATTCTTCAAGTCGGTGATCTTCAAAAGCGAATTCTACTGGAAGTTCTGTTGTTGACATGATGTCCATTGTTGAAATAAAGGATACATTTTTGAATGGAATAATGACTTTTGGGTGAAAAGAAAACTGAAGATATTTTTTGTATAGATTAATTGAAGCTCTCATTGCATGAAGAGATTTTACGCCCAGTATCATAGGAAAACACAAATCTGGAATTACTAGGAAAGGTAATCTCCAGGTAAATTTACTAATTTTGATAATAACTGTAATTTCTTCTTTTACATATTTCTGTTGACAGTCCGGCAAACGAATCTTCTTCAAAGTAGGATAACTACACGCTAAGTTCTGTTTACATAACATTTTTGCAGTATCTTCATTACAGAAATTAGCACCCGCCCCAGAATCTAACAGCGCTTCTATAAAAATGTTCTTGATTTGTACGTCGACTATAGGTTTTCTTGCATTTTCTATCTCAGAACTAGAAATGTGTAAGCATTCACGACCTGGTACAGACCGTTCGCTTAGTGGTTTTTTGAAAAATGCTGATCTTCAGATTTCGTGTTTACATTGGCCTTTCGACGCTGACAAGCTGCTACCATATGACCTTGCATATTACAATAATAACAACGGCGTTGTACGGACCCAGCTTCATTAATAATATTTCTGTGTGTCGTCTGACTGTTTTCGCGTTGTTTAGCTAGATTTAATAGCATTTCAGTTTCTTCTACCTGTCTTGCTAGTAGTTGAAAATCTTGAATTGACGTCGGTATGGATCTGTCTTTCAGTTTAAGCAATGTTTCGTAACTCGCGTTTGTCAAAATATGCAAAATAACGTCCTGTTCGGTAATATTTGCTTCAAGTATTTCGGCTCTACTCACAACATCAGAAATAAAATGCGACAAAGATTCTTGTGTTTGTTGGGATCGACGTACTTGGGCATTTATCAAATGTCGTCTCATAACTGGAGATAGAAACGTATTAAGTAATTGAGTTTTGGTGACTTTCCACGTACCAAGTCGAGGAACTACATCGGCCCACCAACGTCTCAGCTCGCCATCTACGTAGTTAATTAGCGATGAAAGTACTGCAGAATCGGCTGCCAGTTTTAGTTCGCATATTTCATTAACTTGAAGCATAAATTCAACTAAAATGTTTGGATCCATACCATTGCATCTAGGAACTTTGACCAATAAACTTTTAACATCCGGTTTGAAGTCTTCAGATTGTTTTATGATATGTTTGCTTATATCTAGAGTGAGACGTTTCAATTCAACGATTTGATCTACTAAAATCGATGTTACATTCATATGAACTGCCGTGGCTCTAGCTAATGGTGACTATTTGAACTTAATTGTCCTTCCTGACCCAATGTCGACGTATTTTGAGTGTTCCTAACATTTTCGTCCCTAAATGTTGATCTGAACTTTTTTCTTCATTTCCAGGAGAAAAATACTCTTCGCTGGAGTTCGTTGAGGCCGCTGCTCCTCGAGACCGAGTATGAGGCATTTTTAATAACAAATAACTTTAAAATTCGCCGTATCAGTAAGTATTAAAATTTTATTTTAAAAATTTTATTTTAGAAATTCTTTTAGATTCGATTTTAACCCGTTTAACCTTAGTATATTTTCTTTTTAAGTATTACGTAATATCACTCTAATTTAATGAACAATTAATTAATTATTTTTTTTTCTTTTTAGAAACAACGCTCTGTTACCATTTGTAGCATTGTGGCAGTGGAAGCAGTTTTTTTTTTAATTAATTATTATTAGTTTTAATTTTATTTAATGAGTAAAACAAGGTAGGTACTTTTTTTCTATTTTTATTATAAACACTATATAAATTTAAAACGTTTACAAATCACACTATTTATTAACTATTTTACAAAAATACATTTTACAATCTCGCGAGAAAATTAACAATTAAAAAATAAATTATTATGACAATAAAAAGAATTACTAACAATTACTTTTATTTAGGTGAAGCCTCTTTTAAAATTATCGACCAACTGACCGGGTACAGCAACAGCACTGCCTTTTAAATCTGTGCGATTATATAAGGCGGACAGCAGTACAAACATCATAGCGCAAATTGTTTTTGTAAAACAATTTAACGGCGCAAACTGATGCTTTAATAATAAATTTTCAACATTTAGCATCAATTCAGTTAGCTTTAATCTTAAATCTCTTCGGTCAACGATTTCCAGTTTGTTTCCTTTTTTGTTTGGAGATTCACTATCGTTGACCCCCATTTTCATTTCATGGACCCCCAATTTTTTTCCCGCTGACATGGACCCCTTGCAAGTTGTCGTCGACCCCTGGGGGTCGATATAGACCACTTTGGGAATCACTGCCTTAGACAAAGGACAAGCTGTATGAGAGATATATATATTTTTTTAGAACGGGATCGTTACAATGGGAACCATACTTTTTTATTTCATATTCGGATTCTGCGGAAAATTTACGTACGAATTAGTATTTAACAATAATTGTAAATTATAATTTTGCTGCGTAGCTAAGGAAAAGTAATATTGACGACATAACATAAGAGGGAGACAGTTTATGTAACAATACTTTATTTTGCCCACCAGCATTTGAGTTTGAGAGACATTTTTTTTTTCACTTGTCAGATAAAAGTAGATAAAAAAACGAAAAAAATGGCGTCTGGTTAGGGCGATACGTCAATTAGAACCAAAGTTATGGGAGATTTAAAAAAAATAGTTTTCCCCCTTTCCTGCCGGTTTTAATTGACCCACCGCGTCCAGCTTCCGGTGCAAAGAAGGGGTCTTTAGTACCTTTGCTATAAAAAAATTAAACTCCTAGCTGCAATGGTTATTTAAAAAATGGCATTCAATTTTTCCAAATGGCGATATCTCGCGAACGGGTTGTCTGATCAGACCCGGTCTGGAACGAGCTTACGCAGATTCTTTTTCTCTACAACTTTTTTTGGAACATTTTTCCCCAGATAATATTGGCCGAGTTATAGGGCAAAAACGGGTTTTCCGGAACTTTAAAGCGACATATCCCCCGCCGCCCTCTCCGACATGCGGTCACAAACTTCACCAAAATTTCAGGGAAGCTCGACTATACAGTTTTTAAGAAACCATTTTTCGACTCAAGACACACCGGATTCAAGGATTTTTTTTCCCAAATCACTCCACTATATGTATTTCCAAGCAAATCAGATGTTTTGTAAAATCATCATTATTTTCGTTACAACTCTGTATACTACTGCAAAAAATATATTAGAATCTGTCAAAAAAATATAATCAAAAATTTTCATAAAAATAGGCAGTACCGTCTCTTAACATTACATGACTTGAAGTATTCGGTTGCGCATATTTTCACATTTGATACATTTTGTCCGTCTATACAGCTTTGAATTGAATACCTATCCATATTCACGGTGACTCAATTTATTTAATAAGAACTTGTGAAAGCATTTATTTAGATAGATTGTAGTTTAATGATATTTTATTTAATCGTATAGATGTAGACATCAAGCAATCGCTCGATAGACATTATCGTTTATGAATCGCAACGAATCAGCCCTAAGGTGAGCTATATGTATATGGTTTCTTTATGCCATCGGTCGTAAAGTTCCTCAGAGTGCTTGAAGTGGCGTCTGTCCCCGCAGTGCAACGGCACTATATATGCCGACTGAGTTGACTACGGCGAGAGCCAAGCACATTTCCTCACCATTATAGTATCCATTCTAAAATGCGATTCTCGTGAGTTATAAAAAGGTAGAAAAATGTCTTTTTCCTTTTTGCTCGACACTGGACAATCTTTAAGACTGTCACATTGCCGATTGTTCCACTTTTTCGTTACCGATCACGACAGTTAATACTTCTTAGAAAATTTCACAGAATAAATGTTAGTACATCGTATAACTTCGCCACTGACCTCTGTAATATAGTTAAAACATATTTCTTTGAAATAATATTTAACGTCAATAGAAAAATGCATTTTGTAAAACTTATCAGCTTCTGTAAATTTGATCTTATAAAGGTTTTGCTATTTATTGCAAAAATTTATTTTTTAACATTTAAATACAACTGTTATCTTCATCATAAAATCGTATTCATGAACCAAAAAATAATTTATAAAACATTGGCGAATTAATAATAAATTTTCTTGGCAAATTTACCATTACAAAATAACGATTAAAATGATCAAACACATTAAAATACAAT
This sequence comes from Xanthostigma xanthostigma, assembly GCA_963575645.1. Classification (NCBI taxonomy): domain Eukaryota; kingdom Metazoa; phylum Arthropoda; class Insecta; order Raphidioptera; family Raphidiidae; genus Xanthostigma; species Xanthostigma xanthostigma. The sequence goes on from OY754471.1 coordinate 28,576,428, forward strand.
TATTATCTGGAACAGCCATAGTTCGTAAAACACTTTAATGTATTTTCAAGTAAAACTAAGCACTTCATAAACTAATTTAAATTTCAGCTTTCTTTTAAAAGTTTAAAATCTGAATGGTCGCGGTGATGTAAATCGTTGTTCCAATTAAACGTATGACATCCGATGGAGTCTTTGGTCACAAAGCCGTGTAACATACGACATTGAAACAATATGACCTCGTCAGAACAGAGATGGAGCTTGTTTGCAAATTAATTCGCCCAATTACATTGGAAACACATGCGTGTAAGCGCACGGTACAAATAAATCGCTCTGTCCACTGTTATATTGATTACCGATAGGCTATCAGTGCTCCATACAGAGTGTTTAGTCTGTCAGAAAATATTATTATTTAAAAAAATACGCAAGATTCGTCGTTAGTCGCTCGGTAAATCAACGTATACAAATAAAATTGTGCCGAGTCTTTTGTTTGCAGTTTTGTAGAGATGTGCAAAGTTTAAAAAAAATCAATGTGGGCATGTATTGGAAAGGCCGTCGATTTGTGTATCACTACAATGTTAATGTGTAACCTAGCTGAGAAATCACTTTTCTAAATTTTTTATCCGTTGGTCGGTTTCTACATGCATCACTCGTAAATTGCTTAACCAAGTTTGATTAATGGTAGTACACTTACAGTAGCTTTTCAGTAAGTCGTTGTTCGTTACCTCAGCGCTTCCAGGCCTTACTCTTCTCCGTCTTATTGCTTTCAACCATTTCAAATACCCAATTCTGACAACACAATTTCTTGTAAGTATGCAGACCCTGTGTAAGGTTAATGCATAACTATTGCGGGGCTTTCACTATTGCCACTTTCAACAAAATTTTCAACACACATTTTTATTAACTGCAACAAATAAAGTAGATTATTTAAAAAATGCACACAAAATACCTATTTTTCCAACGAAAAAAAGGCGCGAAAAAGCCCCAATAATTATCATTTTTGTTGAATAAATTTTGTTGCAATAATTATGCATCAAACTAATATTTACTTACTAGAAATATTTATAAAAAAAAATTAATCGTCTTTAAAGAAGAAGTTAGTTGAAAAGAACAAAATAGTTTTCTCTCGTTGCAATTATCTTCCCTAACCTATAGTCAATTAGAACTCCGAGGAGTTATTCCTCTATTATGATGTAGAAAAATACAGAAGAAAATATTTTAAATTACTCTAATTATAATTATATTATCATAGTGATTTACTCAATTCGATTTCTACATAATTGAATGTTGCTCAGGAGGTGATTATAAAACCAAGGTTAAATTATATTATCCTTTTCAGAGACATTCTGATTTTCTTGTTGAAGTCGGTTCAATTATTGCAAAATTTTTTGATACTCACTTTCCAGGTTTTTGGTAACGGAGCAATGGATTATCCGTCCCACTAATCTACGGTGCCTTGAAATGAAATTACGTTTTTAGGCGCGAATAGCGTAAGCTAAAGCGCCTATATGTACTCGCTTTGTCTGTGAATCTGTGAATCTGCGAATCTGCGAATCTGTGAATCTGTATGTCACGCTTTTTTGTGGATTGTGTACAGCTCAAACGCCTTAACCGATTTTAAAAACTTTTTTTGTTCGATTCATCTCCGAGTGACTTAGATTTTAACGTCGCCCGATTTTTGAATTTTAGCTCCAGAGGGGAGCGATTTAGAAAAAACGAAGTTTTTCGCTTATAACTCGCTCAATTTAAATCTGATCGGTTCGAAACCTGTCTTAAACTAAAGAGGAGAAAATTTTACATAAATTTAGTATAACAGAATTTGCCCAATCAGTTTTTTTAAAAGCATTTATATAGAAATAAATTCAATCTGATATAATCGATAGCAAACATCTTTCGGTTATCTCTCTCTGTTGCACGGTATAACATGGTAATTTAATTATTGCGTATATTCTGTCTTAAAATAAAATTGGTCCATAATTTTATTTATTACAATAATAAAACAAAAAGATAGCATTTGTTCAATAACGGATGCTATTTGAAATATTTGTGAAATTGTGAAATGCAACGCCTTCTGAGTTAACAATTTGAATAACTAATTATTATTAGAACATAATACTTTGACAGATGCAAACGTCACTTTTGACATTTATGACCATTCCGACACCACGGATGAGAGGATTGAAACCAATTTTTGGGAGGAGTTTGATATGCAAATATAAAGTGGCCTATTGTTTTTGGGGAACATCGGCGCATGCGTAAAAGAATATATCTCTTATAATGTTGTTTTATATAATAATAATATAGTTTTTAAAACGGTTTATTATTCTGTTTTTACTAGAAATTTTTGAAATTTTTTTGGGAAAATCGGCACATGCGCAAAAGAGATATAGACTATGACGTTGTTTCCTATATAATAATGGTTTACATTTTATAACGGTTTATTATTTTATCAATTTTTACATGACAGTTTTGTAAATTAATTGGGGAAAATCGGCGCATGCGCAAAAGAGATATGGGTTATGACGTAGTTTCTTATATAATAATGGTTTACATTTTATAACGTCTAATTTTACACGAAAGTTTTGTAATTTTTTTCGTAAAATCGGCGCATGCGCAAAAGATATTATAAACTATGATGTTTTATTATATAATAATGGTATTATTTTCATAATGGTTTATTATTTTCTTTTACAAGAAAATTTTTTTAAAAGTTTTTTTGTGGAAAGACGGCGCATGCGCAGGAGATATATATTATAACATCGTTTTTTAATTAATGATATACTTTTCATAGCGGCTTATTATTCTATCTGTTTTAAATAATTTTTGTATTTTATTTTGATGACAATCGGGGCATGCGCATAAGAGATATATGTTATAACGTAGTTATTTATGTAATGATAGTATAGGCACTTATTAAACCGGTTTATTATTCTATTTTTCAAATTTTGTAAAAAAATTTTTGAAGAAAATCAGCGCATGCGGAGAAAAGATATACTTACCATTTAATGTTGTTTTTTTATATCATAACGGTTTATTAGTGTGTATAATTTAACAAGATAGTTATGAAAAAAATGTGTTTTTCTAAATTTGTAGTTTCAGAAATATTTCGAAAATAAAAAAATCTATTGTTCTTTTGTTCTGTAGATGTTAGGTATTTGACAAGCATGCTTTGTTTAATTTTAACATAACGTGATAACATTTAGAAAACCATGAAAACGAATAGCAAATATAGTGTTTAGTGGTAACCGTTACCCGAGTTATTGCATGCGTTAACGGAAATTTTATTTTCTTTTTTATTATATGTCAAATGTCAATATTATTATTTATTGATTGGAAAAGCCCCGTCGTCAAATTTGATATAATTTTTTCGACTAGATCTAATTACTAAAACTTTGAAATTTCACACACATGTATATAAGTCTGGTGACAATGAATATATCCAATATGGCAGATGCCCTAAGATGACGGAATACATTTTCCTTCACTACCATCTTGAATAAAATCATCAAATAATTTTTAGAAATAATGTCATAATAGTTAAAATTTTGAAAAACTAAAAACAAGAAAATTAAAATACTAATAAAAAGAAAGTTTTTATTGAAATGTAACAAAAAGGAAATTATTTTAATAATTTAGGATAATAATTATAAAAAGTTGGTTGTGACTAATAAACGATCATAGAGATTATATTTATGACCCTAAATTATTAATAAATTATTAAAATGATTTTTTCCTTTCTGTGCTTCAATATTTTCAACTGTTATTTTTTCTTAGATTAAGGTAATAAATTATATTATTAAGCTCAATGTCGTTAAAAATATACACAAATTTTCAAACATACGCCGGGGTATATTTTGTAAAATTTCGCGCCTTGTAATTCTTGAATTACTTGTGTCTTCAGACAATATTTTTTAGAGTTAACTTTAATTGTGTTTTTCTCGAAACCACGTTTCAAAAGTCCTTGTACATCATCACTTCAAAACTATTACACCGATTTTTTACAAATTTTGTAGGTACACACTTTCTACATATAAAATACCAACCCCAAAGTTTTTTTTTTTGCTATCATTTAGAAGGTTTTACAACTATAAAAATATATCGTAAAAAAAAATATATCGTAAAAAAAAATATATCGTAAAAAATTGCAATTTTGACTTGAAACAACCATCTAAAGTTTGAAAATGAAAAAAAATTGAATAAAACCGGTCAAGTGTGTGTTGGACTCGCACACGAAGGGTTCCGTACACTATGTACTGTTTAAATACTTTTGTAAAAGCAACAAGAGAGGCGCTATAACAATATGTGACCAGTGTATGCAAGTAATTCAAGAATTTCAAGGCGTGAAATTTTACATAATACACCCCGGAGTTTTTATATTATAAACACTTTTTTTACAAAAATTTCTTGTAGAATAAATTTATATCAAATTTTGATAAATATACCATTTATATCAAATAACAACGTTATGGCAAACATCTCTGTTGCGCATGCGCCGATTTCCCCAAAAAAATTACAAAACTTTAGAATAATAAACTATTATGAAAAATATACTATTATTATACAAAAACAATGTTATAGCACAAAGTTTTGTATATAGCAGAAAGTTTTGTAAAAAGTTTTAAGAGGAAAGGCGGCGCATGCGCAGAAGAGATCTTCTGCGCATGCGCCGCCTTTCCTCCTAAAACTTTTTACAAAACTTTCTTTTAAAACAGAATAATAAACCATTATGAAATATATACTATTATTATATAAAACAACGTTATTGCATTTATTTATTTTGCGCATGCGCCAATTTTTCCCAAAAAATTTACAAAACTTTTGTAAACATAGATAGAATAATAAACCGTTATGAAAAGTATACCGTTGTTATATAAAAAACAGCCTTATAGTATATATTTCTTCTACGCTTGCGCCGATTTTTTTTTTAAATTTATTTATCAAAACTCTTGTAAAACAAAATAATAAACCGTTATGAAAAGTATACTATTTTTCTTATAAAAACAACATTATAATATATATTTCTTTTGCGCTTGCACCGACGTATCTCAAAAACAATAGGCCTCTTCATATTTGCATATCAAACATCCTCCTAAAATTTGGTTTCATTCCGCTCATCCATGGTGTTGGAATGGTAAAAAATGTAAAAAATCACGTTTGCATCTGTCAAAGTAATATGTTCTAATAATTAATTAATTAGTTATTCAAATCGTTAACTCAGAAGGCGTTGCATTTCACAAAAAACTAATGTCAAAAGACTGACTAATATTTGAAATGACATTCGTTTTTGAACAAATGCAATATTTTTATTTTAATACAGAACATATATTCAAAGCAATGGCACGTCAATCCGGTGTCGGAGAGGCAACCGGATGGCGAGTGGTAATCTGGGCCTATGAGTGGTACAGAACCCCCTGGTAGCGGCCAAAGTGACCCCAAATGGACGGGGGCGGCGATATGGGGTGGGGCAAAATCGAAAAATGTTTGAAAAGGCAACCGGATAAAAATGCGGTTGCATTGAAGGAAATACCCTAATTATATAATGAATTTTTTTTGCCATCCGAAACACGCGGGCCGTTTTTGCACTAGCGAATAAAAAAAAAAAATAAAAAAAAACTGAAAAGGCAACCGCTTCAAAATTAGTGAGCATACTTATTGACACCACCAAACGTTGGAAAAAAATTGCCATCCGATCTTGATGGGCAGTTTCGGAGAAACAGCCCCTCAAAGTCGCCGAAAAACCCTTTTTTTCGATTTTTTCAACAATAAATAAAAAAACACTAAAAATTGTTCAAATCGGATGGCATTCGAAATTTATACTGTCCTAAGTACAAATAATAGTGTGTATCAATGCCATCCGATTTTGATTAAATTTACCCCTATTTAGTCAACCCCCAAAACTCAATAACAATAAAAATAATGCCATACGCTGCATAAAATTGTTATTTTCATGAGTTTTGGGGGGTGGCTAAATAGGGGTAAATTTAATCGAAATGGGATGGCATTGATACACACTATTATTTGTACTTAGAACAGTATAAATTTCGAATGCCATCCGATTTGAACAATTTTTAGTGTGTTTTTTTTACTTATTGTTGAAAAAATCGAAAAAAAGGGTTTTTCGGCGACTTTGAGGGGCTGTTTCTCCGAAACTGCCCATCAAGATCGGATGGCAATTTTTTTCCAACGTTTGGTGGTGTCAATAAGTATGCTCACTAATTTTGAAGCGGTTGCCTTTTCAGTTTTTTTTTTTATTTTTTTTTTTTATTCGCTAGTGCAAAAACGGCCCGCGTGTTTCGGATGGCAAAAAAAATTCATTATATAATTAGGGTATTTCCTTCAATGCAACCGCATTTTTATCCGGCTGCCTTTTCAAACATTTTTCGATTTTGCCCCACCCCCATATCGCCGCCCCCGTCCATTTGGGGTCACTTTGGCCGCTACCAGAGGGTTCTGTACCACTCATAGGCCCAGATTACCACTCGCCATCCGGTTGCCTCTCCGACACCGGATTGACGTGCCATTGCTTTGAATAATACGCTATTTTTAAATTCCCATCATTATGTAACAAACGAAGACAGACGATTCATGTATGCTATGTATTAGACAAAATTCAATTTTTACAGCTCGTTTTCTATATATACCTGTATAAATAAGTGTTTCGACGAATTTATTATACAAAATCTATGTAAAATTTTCTCCTATTTCGTTTAAGACAGGTCTCGAAACAATCTGATTTAAATTGAGCGAATTATAAGCAAAAAACTTAGTTTGCTCCTCTTTTGGGAGTTTTGGGGGGTTTTTAGTTATTTGTTGTTCTAGCGGCAATAGAAATACACACTCTGTGAAAATTTCAACTCTCTACATATTACGGTTCTTGAGACACAGCCTCATGAGAGACAGACGGACGGACAGCGGAGGCTTAGTAATAGGGTCCCTTTGAGCACCCTTAAAACCCTAAAAAGAACGTTAGGGTCTAGAAAAACATCTGTAATAACTAAACTGTTTTGTTTTTTTGATTTCAAATAGTTCTACTTACGCAAATCATCTTTTCTAAAAGGCGTCCTCGAAAATGCTTTGTCACCGGCTTATTTCTCAATATTTTTCTAGAAAAAAATTACAAAATGTTGTTCGAATGATGCTTTGTAACATGCAAAACATAAAAATATATCCACTTCAACGATATCTCTAAAAAAAATTGTAAAAAAGTGTTTTTTTTTTCACCGTTAGATCCTCCCCCCCCCCCCCCCCCGAAGTGTTACAGAGCAATAGCTCTTAAACTATTGATGATATCCAAAAATGTTTCGGATGAAAGTTATATAGTTCTAGAACGTCGTCACACTGGATAATCCTATTTTTTTTTCGGTGGAGGCGCTGAAGCTACATCACTTTTTTGACTAGAAACCCATATTTTTTGTCTTGGATTATAATCCGATCGAAAAATGTTTGGATCAAAAGTTATTTTCTTTGTCCCAAAAAACAATAATATGGGTTTCTAGTCAAAAAAATAAAGGTTACCTTGATGTAGCTTCAGAGCCTCAACCGAAAAAAAAATAGGATAATCCAGTATGACGCCCTTAAAGAACAATATAACTTTCATCTGAAACATTTTTGAATATCATCAATAGTTTAAGGGCTATTGCTCTGTAACACTTTAAATGCCCCACCCTGTATATACATGTAAAAAAAATATTAACGTGCAGTTTCAAAGATATTCACCAAAGCTACTACCTGCATAGGGTGATTGTTTTGATTTGTAAATGTTAAGTTAGTTTTAGATGAATAAAAAAAAAAACATTAAAACGTATAATATGTAAGACAAAATAAATAATTGTAACTTTTAACAATTTACTGAAAAAAAACTTTGATGGCATTCTTAAAAGGTTTATCTAAAATACTTCTTTAACCAAAAAATTAGAAAAATGTATTTTCGGAAAATAGCCGTTTTCCGGTGCAGGCATGCTCTTTGATTGTCAATATCGCAACTTCAAAATGTGATAGTGACACTTTATTTAGTAGTAATTTTTTGAAGCTTAAGATATGTATCTTAAGCTTGAAAATTACTACTAAAGTGTCACTATCACATTTTGAAGTTGCGATATTGACAATCAAAGAGCATGCCTGCACCGGAAAACGGCTATTTTCCGAAAATACATTTTTCTAATTTTTTAATTAAAGAAGTATTTTAGATAAACCTTTTAAGAATGCCATCAAAGTTTTTTTCAGTAAATTGTTTATGTTTCATCGAATTTTGTCAAATAATTGAAAACCTACTAGTCCAGCAGCCACCGCCTGTTTTTTTCAGTGATTAATAACAGGCTAAATCTTCGTAAGTTCGTTCGGTTTGACGAGACGCCCAAGTTTTTCCTCTGTGCACATTCTTAAAGAGGTAGGTAATGTAGTGCGCATGTAGTGCACATGTCGATATAGTAGGGTGTCGAAATAAATTGTCAGACTAACAGTAAATTTTTTATTTAAATTTTAATATAATATGATAATAAACTCGGAAAAACAATTGTCCTACAAAATCGATGGTTTGAGTTGGAGCGTCCTCCACGCTGAATATGTCGAAATAACGAGGTCATACAAATTATTAATAACTAACTGATTTTCTGTATGCAGCTTAGTTAATATTAGTATAATTGAATGGCCACAAAGTCCTACAAATGTAGCGGTACGTTTTCCTAGTCCTACGCTTGGGAGTTGTCGATTCCACGGTAACACTTTTTTCATTAATAACCGTAGGACAAAAAAAACACATGTTCAGTTAGTGCATTCTTTGCCTAAATCAAACAGTGTCCTACCAAAAAATGGGTATGTATCGCTAGTCCTACAGGAATATTGAAAATAATAATTTTTCGTAGTTGTAGTTTTGGTAACTTGGGACAAATATATTTGTAAGCAGAATCAATATTTTTTTTGAAATAGTACCTACAACTCGAGTTGTATGAACTGTAGTTATATATGATCTGCCAAAGTGAAACTAAAAAATACAATTATAAATATAATTAAATACAATCTTAATCTCCGTCGGATTCCGACGTCGACGTTTCATCAGTTTCGCTTTGACTATCGTCTTCATCTTCGTCGCAATCGTCAGAATAAATGTCATCTGATTCTGTAAGAAAATAATTAAGCAAATTAACAAATTGGAGTATAATTAATACGTAAGAAAAATAAGAATGGAGTACCTTGAACATCAGCAGACAATTCTCCAAGAGATGGACTGTGGGGGCCATCAAACCAATAATAATGGTACTTGTTATCATTTAATGCCCATCCGCAATTTTCTGGACTCGTTTCGGTGGGGCTGCGCATATGTGCATTACACCATATACTGCAGATGTATGATGTTCGTTTAATCTGCTGCAGTAGCTCTTGTTTGGTTGGCGGTAGAACTGAGGGATCGTATCCAACAATTTTTTTTTACAATCGTCTCGTCTTGATGGTTGCATTTGTAGCTTTTTTCAAACAACTCGTACCATCCTTTATTTACGTCGTTTTTGGTTTTTAATGTATACAATCTGCACACGTACTCTTCAAGAACGCGAAATACCTCACTCGATGTTGTTAACTCGGCACGCTCGCTGTGCAGTTGTATAAAAACCTCTTGAAATTTCGTATTTTTTTTTAGAATATCAAAAGGTCTCTTCTTTCCTTTCCGGTAGAAAGCCGGGTTGTAATCGTTACCCGTAAAAATGTGGCATATAGCAAGCGACCGCGATAACTGTTCGCCAAGCTTGGCATAAATTTCGTTGATGTCGAGGTACAATTTTTTCTTTCCCGTGCTCAGATCAACTATTATGTGAATGTTTTCTTTCAGGTATTTGAAATTTGCCAACACTGTTAACGCTTGTAACCGACTGCCTTGGGAAGGGAACCCAAAATTCATGGAATTGTTGCCACTATTGAGCCTATACACTCCAGTGTATACGCTCCATTGTTGCCACATGGCCGGCACGGCTTCCCCTCACACCTCTCTCAGTTTCGTCCGAAAAATGTCTTCAAGGCCCCCACTCGGCTACTTCCTATAGCGTGAACATTTATACTTCCTAACTCTGTATCGAAATATAAAGTTAAATATGTGGACAAAATATATCAATTCCTGGAAATACATACCACTTTTGGTGTAGGACAGTGGTAAAATTGTGTTCTACACTTTATTCCCGATAGGACAAAATCAAACCTAGGTTGTTATTAATGAAAAAAGTGTTACCGTGGAATCGACAACTCCCAAGCGTAGGACTAGGAAAACGTACCGCTACATTTGTAGGACTTTGTGGCCATTCAATTATACTAATATTAACTAAGCTGCATACAGAAAATCAGTTAGTTATTAATAATTTGTATGACCTCGTTATTTCGACATATCAGCGTGGAGGACGCTCCAACTCAAACCATCGATTTTGTAGGACAATTGTTTTTCCGAGTTTATTATCATATTATATTAAAATTTAAATAAAAAAATTTACTGTTAGTCTGACAATTTCGACACCCTACTATATCGACATGTGCACTACATGCGCACTACATTACCTACCTCTTTAAGAATGTGCACAGAGGAAAAACTTGGGCGTCTCGTCAAACCGAACGAACTTACGAAGATTTAGCCTGTTATTAATCACTGAAAAAAACAGGCGGTGGCTGCTGGACTATACGCAGTGCTCTGATTTAGAACTACATATATAATTATTAAGGTACTTAGAAAATGTTGGAAACAAACGTAATACTTCAAGAAAATGATACTTTTTCATATGCAATTGGTTTCATATTATTTGCTTGTCCCAGTCAAAAGTTACAGCCATTTCCGTACAACGCGCGCGCTCCCACAAGCCTATTGCAATCTGAGGAGGCGATCGCCGCGTGTCAATTCGTCACCTTAGTTAACAAATTTCTACTCGCACGAATTTTATGTTAAAAATAAATGTTACACATATCTCCTTCGTAAAATTTTCCGTTCCTTCCAATGGCGCTCTTCTATTTTTCCAATATGGCGGCGCGAGCGGCAAAGATACGAGGTAGCAAAATGGAAATTCGGAAAAAGCACATGAAATCTATAAAATCACCAATTTTCAAAACTCTCGGAAAACTTTACAGGTAAAACTACCAAATGACTGTACTAGCACTGAAAGGGACAGAAATAATTTTTAATAATTTATTATGAATTTAGATTCATAATTATAAAAACTATAATCATTTATTAGTTACAACCCATCCTTTTATAATTATGAACCTAAATTATCAAAAAAATATTTTTTTTTATTTTTTAAACGAAAGCATGCCTGAAAAATTTTTTTTTACAAATAGGTATGTTATTTTATTTTTTTTTTCAAAAATGTTAGTATTAAAATATAAAAATAAAAGATATAAAATTAATATTTGATATTTAAAATCTATAAACAATAAAATCATGGATTGTTATCGGGAATACATACATATTTGTACAAAATTTCAAATCGGTTATATATATTGCGTCCGCCATATGAGGTTTACAATGACGTCACATAGCTTGTCGTATTCTACTCGTCAAACTCTTTCATTTGATACCCATGTCAAGGATTTTGTGAAGGGAATGCTAATCCGCCATCTTGAGGCGTCCGTTATGTTGGGCATACATTGACGTCACATACCTTACCGTATCCAACTCATCAAAAAAGTCTATTTGATACTCATATTAAGAGGGTTGTAAATAAAAAGGTAATCCGTCTTCTTGGGGCGTCCGCCATATTGAGTTTTAAACGACGTCACATACCCTATCGTATCCGACACGTCAAACTCTTTATTTGATATCCATGGCAAGAGAGTTGTAAAGAAAAAGATAAACCGCCATATAAGATTTACCTTACACGTTGTCACCGAACTTACACACGTGTGCAAAATTTCAAAGCTTTAGCTTAGTTAGATTTAGTCGACAAAAAGATAGCATGTTTAAATAATTAAGGTAGTACGAGCACAAAGGCAATTTTAAATAAAAGGCTTGATTTTTTTTATATGAAGTTGGACTAAGTCTAAACCAATTCTGAAAATTTTAGGGGGGGTTGCCCGATTATTTAAATAAATAAATGACTTCAAAAGTAGGCATATTAATTAAGACTGGCTTTATGGTAAAATGGTAAATGGTTGATATGTTTCATTGATTTCTCCAAAACTAGTCGGTGGAAATTAAAAAAAAAAACTATTTAAATTAAAGTTAAAACCTTAATAAATTATTGAAAATAAAAAAAACCCGTTGTGCCCGACTAATTAAAAAGATATTTAATTAAAGAGATTAAAAAAATATTTTTTACGTGCTTTCACGCTTTTTGATTCCATGCATCTTTTAAGAGATTTTTCGGGGTTCCGGGACTTTTCTAACATTCTGTATAGGCGTTTCCAGCTAACGCTTGGGTTGCGCCAAACAAGCATAGATACCAAAAACATCTTAATACTCAGCGATTCAATGAGCGCATTACAAGCCGTAACTGAAACATACACAAACCATTCGTATACAATAAACATCCACGAAAGCATAACCGAAATTGAAAAAAACAACAGGAAAATAGTTTTTGTTTGGATTCCATCTCACGCAGGCATCGAAGGCAACGAATTGGCAGACCAAGCAGCAAAAGAAGCCGTCACCTCCAACGAACCCCCAACAGAAAAGTTCTGATTTCAAAAACTACCAAACAGACAAAATCACGAAACAACTGAGAACAAACTAAGAAAGGTTAAAAAAACAATCGCAAAATGGGAACCAGAACAAAAACTATCAAACGGGAATTAATTGCATTAACAAGGCTAAGAACCGGACACACCAAAATAACCAATAGACACCACCCGTATGTGATTTATGCCAGACCCCTATAACCGTACAACATTTAATTTTACCTGCATTAAATATCGTAATACTCGACATCAACTTGACCGTCCCAAAAAAAATAACTTACGTATATTTAAATATTATTTCAAGTAATTCGCTGAAAATAATTACTTCTTTGTAATATAATATTTGATTATGTGTTAGTATTTTACTTTGTAATTTAACCATTATTTTCGATAACTGAAAAGCCAACTCTCACTTGACATATACCTATGTGCAATTTGTTTATCCAAAGTCTACTCATAATCATACTAATATTATAAAGAGGAAAGATTTGTATTTTGTATTTTTGTGTGTATGTAATGAATAAACTCAAAAACTACTGTGCCGATTTAAAAAATTCTTTCACCATTAGAAAGCTACATTCACCCTGAGTAATATGGGCTATATTTATTGCTAGAAAATATTAGGGATCCTTACTAAAACTTTAGTAACGTGTAAAAAAAGCTCTACAAAAAATGCCATAAAACATCTTTCGTCTCATGCGCTGCAAACATAACAGGCCATGGAATGAATAGTTGCCTTGGTCACGTATATAAACAATGTACCTAGTAAAATGTGAAAAACAAATTACAAAATGTCAAAATACTGACAGATCTTTAATAGGTGCTAACTATGAACGTAAATTATATAAATAAAATAAAAAGAACAAATAATTGAGTAAATTATAACTTTAACGAATATCTAAATAATAATAACAATATAGGTATATTTAAGCGAAGCAGGACTTTTTGGTACGGCCGTTTTGGTACAGCCGTTTTGGTCCCGCCGTTTTGGTCCCGGCCGTTTTGGTCCCGGCCGTTTTGGTACCGGCCGTTTTGGTCCCGGCCGTTTTGGTCCCAGCCGTTTTGGTCCCTGTTATTAGGTTATTACAAATAAAATTACTGACCAATTTTCCAGACAATATATTGACAACAAAATTAAATAATATAGTTCAAACAATTAACGTTTCTATCCAGATTTGGAACTTCTTCGGAATTGAGCTTAAAAATAAAAATATAATAAATTAAAATAAAAAACTTTTTTAAAAACAAGCTTTTATTTAAATGCGCTAAAAAGAATAAATAAACTTCTCCTTTAAAGCATTTACTTTCAACTTATAACGACATTACACAATTTATATAATATAAAAGCCTGTCGCGCGATTGAAGTACTCGTATTTACTCAGTTTGAAAATTTTAAAAATTAAAATCAGATCAAGTTATTTAATTTACTTGTTTATCTACACAGGTAAATCTTGCTACAAGCTTTTATATCATATAAATTGTGTATTGTCGTTATAAGTTGATAGTAAAGTTTATTTTATTCTTTTTACGCATTTAAATAAGCTTGCTTTTAAAATTTTTTTTACTTTTAATTTATTTTTTACTTTTCAGTTTAACTCGCATTCGTATTCTCAGCAAGCCCTTTCATTTGATACCCATATTGTAGGAAAGCATAAAAAAATTAGTTCGCCATCTTTAGAAGTCTGCCATATTGGATTTAGGGTGACGTCACTTTATTTTCCAAAAATCATTCAATTAAAAAATTAATTAGTAATTAGTTATTATTTTTCATTAATATTTTCATATTGAAAAAAAACACAGCATAAATTTATTATATAAAATAGGTACTTACTAAATTAATTTTTATATTTTTTATTTTTTAGCTCAATTCCGAAGAAGATCCAAATCCACATCAAAATGTTAATTTTTGTCAATATATTGTTTGAAAAATTAGTCGGTAATTTTATTTGTCATAATCGCATAACAGGGACCAAAACGGCTGGGACCAAAACGCCCGGGACCAAAACGGCCGGTACCAAAACGGCCGGGACCAAAACGGCGGGACCAAAACAGCGGGACCAAAACGGCCGTACCAAAACGTCATGTACCGTATTGAAGAGTTCTAATCAGACGTTAATCAAAGATTTGAATAATATCAATATATCTATAAAGTATGTTATTTTTATCATACTATATATTATAAAGAGGAAAGATTTGTATTTTTGTGTGTGTGTATGTTTGGAATGAATAAAATCAAAAACTACTGTGCTGCTTTAAAAAATTCTTTCACCATTAGAGAGCTACATTCACCCTGAGTAACATAGGCTATATTTATTGCTAGAAAATATTAGGGATCCTTACTAAAACTTTAGTAACGTAACCCAAGATGTAAAAAAAATGCCATAAAACATCTTTCGTCGCATGCGCTGCGGAAACTATTGATGATAGAACAAAAGTATGATTCTACAATATTAAAGAGCATATCAATAACTACAAAAAACTTCGCGATACTATATGTCCAACTATTATCGTTATGTCACAATAACCACTTTTTACATTTTAAAAATTGATAGAAATACCGACCAAAATGTAAATATATAAAAAACTTATGAAATTTAATTAGGTAGGATCAGATAAAAATGTAAAATGTTGTAAAAATGTAAATAAAAAAAAAATTGGTTGTCTGTAAAGTCGGTTTACGGACGATAGTTTTACGTGATAACGTATTCCGTAATACATAACCTAAACCTCCCAAAATTTGGTTTCAATCCGCTTATCCTTGGTGTCGGAATGATAAGAAATGTCAAAAGTGACGTTTGCAACTGTCAAAGTATTATGTTCTAATAATAATTAGTTATTCCAATACTTAACTTAGAAGGCGTTGCATTTCACAAAATACTAATGTCAAAAAATTGAATTAAACATTAGAAATGCAGCCGTTTTCATGTTAAGACAAGACATACGTTATTTTCTAATTTCCATGTACGGCAAACAAAGACGACCGACCGCGTCGCGCCATGCATTAGACAACATTGCATTTATACAGCTATTTTTCTATATAAATTTGTATAAAAAAACTGTTTAGGCAAATTCTGTTATACGAAATCTATGTAAAATGTTCTCCTCTTTCGTTTAAGACTGGTTTCAAACCGATCTGATTTAAATTGAGCGAGAAATTAGCAAAAAGCACGCACAGGGTCAGGCGGAACGTTACGCGTTACGAACGTTAGGAACGTTACGCGTTAGGAACGTTACACTTTTTGGTGCATGCAGCCGGTGTTTTATCAATTTATGAGATTGGTGATTCATCAATTTATAAGACGTTATCACGTCAAAAGATATAGAAATGAAACATCAAAAAAATATAAATAAAAGGTAAAAATATAAAAAAATCATGTCCACCCGTGTATCAATGAAATTTGATATGGAGATAGCTTGAAGTCTGGTCTACTTTTTAGGGTTTCGTGTACTTTTTAGGGTTCAGCGGGAAAACCAAAAAATTGCAGGCAAAAATTCTTATTAACGCGGGCGAAGCCGCGGGCACAGCTATAATACATATTATGATACTTATTACTTATTACACTCGAATATGAAATGAAGAAAATATAAAATTAAAAATCTCATGTTGGATCGTGCTTAATTACCAATCTCGGAAAGCTCTTCGCAAATTAAATTTAACTCTTAACGCACATTACTTAATCCTGTAGGCTTTTCGATCGGAAAAAAACTTTCTTCCTTTTTATTATTGAACAATCATTTGACTGAATTAAGTGATTTAGTATAATAGTACTTAATTTAACGTTATATAAGTGAGCTACAGCAACGCATGGCAGGGTCTGCTATCGTTCAATTAATTCGAGTGTCCCACGCTTTCAAATGTTATCTATACTAATATTATAGAGACGTAAAGTTTGTAAATTTAGATGTAGGAAGTAACCTCCGAAACTACAAATTTTCCATCAATATTTAAAATGGTTCTTTAGGATGGACATAGGCCATATATTATCGCGTTAAAATAAAAGCGCTTTTCAAGGAGACCAATTTTGAAACGTAAATCAACGAATAAATGGTAACAATCCGCAAATTCGGGCGAAGCCGAACCGGGCCGCTAGTATTATATATCATATATTTTGTTAGGTTAAAAATCGATTTTTTGATATTTTAATGAAAATTTATAAATGTGTTTTGATTGGTCCAACTTACCCTATAGGATGGTTATTTTATTAAATACGGTGTTTTGTGAAAAAGAAACTGTTTTAGTATCATGTAGCGACATCTGATAAAATTTACTCAAAGCTATTAGTTCGATAGCAAACAAAAAAAATGGTTTAGTACTAAGTAGCGACATCTGATAGAATTCGCTCAAAGCTATTACTTTAGAAGCAAATCTGGTTGAATTTTCTCAAAACTACTAGTCCAGTCGCCGGGCTACACACGAAATATATTTTGCAGAATTATAGGTACCTATCCGACCCGGGTGTACCGGGCTGGGCCGCTATCTAATATAAATTGTTTTTCCAGAGCCTGCTCATATTATATCATCTATTTTGTTAAGTTAAAAATCGATTTTCAGTCTTTAAAACCCCCGTATCGCAATTCTGACACCCTATTGCACATCTCCCATCAAACACTTTCAAATGAAATATCGATCGTCCAGTAGTTTAAGAGGAGATAGTCATACAAAAAAACTACTTGCCTATCTTTATCGATACAATACCGGTGCGCGTGCGTTCATAATTTTTCTCCTCCTGAACGGCTTAGCCGATTTTGATGAAATTCTTTTTGTACTTATGCGGTTACCTGGATGGTTCATAGCTATAGTTGAATCCGGTAGGTGGCGCTGTTGTCGAAATCCAGAATTTTAATTTTCCGACCAAATTTTTTTGAATATTTTTTTTTTTATTTCTCATGTAAAAACATATTATCCTAAATGTCCAGCCTCCCAGCACCTCTCACACCAATGCTAAAGAGGTAGAAGGATGTCTGCCTGTTTTTAACGAAAATTTCTTGACAAAATAAATAAAATAATAAACCTTTATGAAAAGTATACCATTATTATATAAAAAACAACGTTATAGCATATATCTCTTCTGCGCATGCGCCGATTTTCCCCAAAAACAATAAGGCTTTTCATATTTGCAGACCAAACATCCTCCCAAAATTTGGTTTCAATTCGATCATCCGTTTGACCTGTATCGTGTTTACAGACAAACAGACTAACATACTAACAGACTAACAGACAAAAAGACTAACAGACAAACAGACTAACAGACGCACAGAGTTTTTTCAAAAATATGTTTTTTGGATTCGGGGGACCTCAAAACGGAAAGATATTGTAAAATTTTTGAAAAGTGATTTTTGATCTAAGCAAGTACCATCATTCCTTACTTGTGGGTTGGAATGGTAATTTACCCCCTTAATATATCCCTTAAAATTAATAGTTAGAGGATGGCGACAGAAATGGTCAAGGAGCTCTTGGTGGCAGAAACATTCTCTTTAAGGCAGTCTAAGCCGCCGCCCCCCACAAATTCGCTAGGTGGAGTAGAGGTCTAGCGAGTTGGAAAAAAATGACAAAACAGCATCTGGGGGGACCTCCTAGTTGCAGAAAAATTATTTTTTCTGCAATTACCCCAGATGCTGTTCAGTCATTTTGTACCATTTCGTAGAGGACTTTTGAATTTTCCCGTTTTTTTAAGCGCCTCAGCGGCGTATCGCAACGCGCTAGACTCCTACTCCACCAAGCGGATTTGTAGAGGGGTGTTTAGATTACCCGAAAGACAGCGTTTCTACCACCGACTGCTCCTTGATCATTTCTGGCGCCATCCTCTAACTATTAAAGAGCTCGGACTATTAATTTTATTCTTTCTTCAGTCTCGGTTTTTTTTAACAACTTGATATTATGGCTATAATAATAATCATTACGATTAGATTTCAAATACAGCATATTTTTTCACTGAATTAGTGAAAGCATAATAATATTAAACGATTATCGTCATAATATTTTTTTATAAGGCTTATATACAGCGTGTCCCATTTTAATGTCCCACCCCGGATAACTTTTGTCAGTGACCTTGAATGAAAAATTGTTTGGTACAAAAGTTGTACAACTTGGAGGGGGACATTCGATGGCACTAATACTTTTGACCTTGGGTATAAGGTTCAAGGTTATTCAAGGTCAACTTTGCTTTTTTTAATGGAACGTCCTATTTTTGACATCGGCAATCGATTGCGCGTGAAAAAATATGAGACTTTTGTCTGAAACTTTTTTCGAGAACGGGCAAAACTCTGTGCGTCTGTTAGTCTGTTAGTCGGTTATTCGGTTAGTCTGTGAACACTATACAGGTCAAACGGATGAACGGATTGAAACAAAATTTTGGGAGGATGTTTGGTATGCAAATATGAAAAGCCCTATTGTTTTTGAAGAAAATGTCACCATTCTCGAGTTGAAAATTCAAAAATTTTCAATTTTGAAGGCTAAATTAATTGACAAAATTTGCCCGTTCTCGAAAAAAGTTTCAGACAAAAGTCTCATATTTTTTCACGCGCAATCGATTGCCGATGTCAAAAATAGGACGTTCCATTAAAAAAACCAAAGTTGACCTCGAATGACCTTGAACCTTATACCCAAGGTCAAAGGTATTAGTGCCATCAAATGTCCCCCTCCAAGTTGTACAACTTTTGTACCAAACAATTTTTCATTCAAGGTCACTGACAAAAGTTATCCGGGGTGGGACATTAAAATGGGACACGCTGTATATGAAAAATTTAAATGTCACTGTCGGGACTTGAACCCGAAACAACCAATTTCGCGTTGGCTGAGTTACATTACTCTACAGTGCCCACGACAGTTAGTTTTTGATTTCTCTCATATATAGCACAATGCACTGCAGAATCGACTACCTGCGAGAGCTATTTTAATAACAACACTACAAGAATGTTGACTTTCTCAATTTAGCCGGACTTGCTTAAGTTAAACTAATAAACCAAGAACGATAATCGTGCAATATTATTATGCTTTCACTAATTCAGTGAAAAAATATGCTGTCTTTGGAATCTAATCGTAATGATTATTATTATAGCCATTGTAATAATACAGTAAATAAAAATCTTTCTGTTGGTTTATTAGTTTAACTTAAGCAAGTCCGGCTAAATTGAGAAAGTCAACATTCTTGTAGTGTAAGTGTTGTTATTAAAATAGCTCTCGCAGGTAGTCAATTTTGCAGTGCATTGTGCTATATATGAGAGAAATCAAAAACTAACTGTCGTGGGCACTGTAGAGTAATGTAACTCAGCCAACGCGAAATTGGTTGTTTCGGGTTCAAGTCCCGACAGTGACATTTAAATTTTTCTTATATATAAGCCTTCTAAAAAATATTATGACGATAATCGTTTAATATTATTATGCTTTCACTAATTCAGTGAAAAAATATGCTGTATTTGGAATATAATCGTAATGATTATTATTATAGCCATTGTAATAATACAGTAAATAAAAATCTTTCTCTTGGTTTATTAGTTTAACTTGATATTAATTATTTTTGTCATTCAATTTGCACTAACGAACGTCAAGTTTA
Organism: Xanthostigma xanthostigma; assembly: GCA_963575645.1. Lineage (NCBI taxonomy): Eukaryota > Metazoa > Arthropoda > Insecta > Raphidioptera > Raphidiidae > Xanthostigma > Xanthostigma xanthostigma. The sequence goes on from OY754471.1 coordinate 28,596,599, forward strand.
CATTGCAATTTAATGTTTTTTTGACAATTAAACATTAATGGAGACGATAGTTTGAAGATCTACATTTATGTGTAAGGAGGCGGAGTTACAAAATCGATGCGAGCGTTTGTGGTGAGCACTAGGGGAAACTTCAAACTCAAATTTTCCGTATGTTTATTAAATGTTTATTAAAAGTTTTTTTAATTACAAAGAAAACATGGGCAAAAGTAGGCGATCTGGAAATGCTGGTTGTGTTCCGGGCTGTTGCGCTATAACAAATTAATTATTTATACATTGTACGTCATAATTGATGAATAAATCATTCTCACGTATCTTTTATGTTATGCTATTTATATAATGGTTTACAATCTGAATTTTAGACAGACAAATTGTGAACTAAACATGCAGTGAGCGATTTATCGATTTTTTGCATAATTATTAAAGTTCATTTCAGTACAGCTTGTATATATGTTTTAAATAGCATATGTTGTGTCAGTCGCACTGAATGCGCTTGTCGAAATTAGTGAAAATTTAATTGTATCGGAGAAGCGAGCTATAGTGTATCCCTGTGCAACGCCCTCTATGGTTTCAAATAGAGGTGTCCACCCTCTCTGGTTTCAAATAGAGGTGTCCACCTTCTCTTCCCTCGTTACTTCATAGCCTTTACGAACCAGCATTATGTAACATTATTTGAATTCCTTTAAGCTAGGCGTTTCAATGCACTAATTGATAATACAATTTAATTTATTTTTTTATTGTCTACTACAGCGTTGAGAAAAAAGTCTAAATTAGTAAGAGAATACTTCAAGTTTTTTATAATTTTCGTTCTAAACATTTATATAATATGATATACAAATGTTTATGAGGTAGTTATATGTGTGTAAGCTTCCTGATGTTAAGTTTTGTAGATATTTTTGAGTTATTTTTTTAACAGTAATTATCAGCTGATAAACTTAGAGACCACCTTTATAATATATTATTATACCGGCGCGCTGTTTTAAAGTGATATTGATAAACTTCGGGAGGTGATTTCGTAGTTGATTTTAAGAAACAAAGTTCCTATGAATGGGGTCCGAAAAGTGAAGACGCTTTATTACGGAGTTACAGCTCAAATTAAAATTTTTCATGTGTCAACTGTGCAAAGAAATAGGTAGTAGAAATTTCTCAAAATTCACTTTGTGTTTTTAAAATTGGAAAAAATTTTTCTAAAATAACTTTAAACAAAAACATTTAGACGAAAAGGATCAATTTGTCTTGACATAATTTGGTTCTTTTCGTCTAAAATTTTTTGTATAAAGTTATTTTAGAAAAATTTTTACCACCTACTTCAATGATGAGATGACACACGAAAAATCCAATTTTTAGAAGGATGTAACTCCGTATAGCAAGTGTTGTAGGACATCCATCCACAGAAACTCATTTTCTTAAAATCTATTATCACCTTCCAATGTTTGTTGATATCATATTTATAGATAGATAGATAGATAGATATTTTTTTATTCACAGAAAGCCTAGTACAAGGATGTGACAAGTCGAAAAAATATAAAATATAAAAATATAAAAAAATTACATAAAATGATAACATTATATTAGTATATTAAAAAAATCATCTAATGAATAAAACGCATTGATGGCTAGAAAGTCTTTAAGTTTGTGTTTAAATTTGTTTATGTTGTTTATAGTTTTTATTTCGGATGGTAAAGAGTTATAAATTGCCGTACCTGCATGAATGGGAGATTTGGTAGCAAATGTATGATTGTGAAAATCTTGGTGAAGCATATTAAATACTAAATGTACAATTTATTGAACCTACAACTTCGGTTCATGAGATTTTTTTTATACTTTGTAAGTAGATTACGACGGTAAAAATAGAAAAATTATTATAGAGTTTTTAAGTTATTTGCAAAACCATTTTTTTTTTTAGATTGTTCAAAAGAAACAAAAATCTGGACAAAAAAGAGTTAATTAATTATTCTAAAGTTGAAAATAATGTCAATTAAATCAAAACTAGTTTCCTAATATAATGTTACTACATATGGGAAAATATTATTTAAACAATAGAAAAATGTATTGGGGACGAAAAAATTAAGTATAATGAGTTAGCAATAAATGTAACCAAAATTTCTTTAAGCAATAATACAGCTCTTAACTTGCTCTACAATTTCGAGTTAATATGAGCAAAGATAATTATGACCTAATGAAGTACCTATGCGTATTTTGCACCGATCGCGATAGTGAGTTTCACCCGACTGACGATCCCGGATATCATAAGGTAACTCTAGCGCTCCCTCTTCGTCGTAATAATTACTACCTTCCCTGAAAATTTCATTCTGTCAGGAATGGATTTGCAATTTTTACCTATTATAATTTATGATGACACATTCATAAATCGTATAGTCAGAGTGCCCGTAGGCAAAAATTTTATTGATACATACTCTCCCCAAACTTTGTATATGGCTTCATTAGGCCTAGTCTGACACCTATTTCCTCTATGACTTTTCTTGATTTTGGGGCGTTTTCCCTATAAAGTTTCCTAAACATGTCGTTTTGACGATATGTAAAAATTTATACATACTGTTTGGTTTTTTAATTGGATCGCTTAAAAACTTCAACCAAAACGCTAAAATAATGTTCTCTGACAAATAACATGAGCCATTTAAAATGTCTGACACCTCGAATATGTCGAAAAAGAAAATTTATGAATAACCAGCTGATTTTCTCAGTATCTTATATTTGAACACTACAAAATAAAATTTTCATATTGTCTGACGGGGATAGTTTTCCTATTTTCCAGTCTGACGCGTCAAAGTTGTCGATTTCATGACTCTAAAAAAAATATCAATAACCAGGTTATTCATAATTTTTTTTATAGTCATGAAATCGATAACTCTGACGCGTCAGACTGGAAAATAGGAAAACTATCCCCGTCAGACAATATGAAAATTTGATTTTGCAGCGTTCAAATATAAGTATAAAAAGTATAAATTTTCTTATAGTCGTTTTTTCGACATATTCGAGGTGTCAGACATTTTAAATGGCTCATGTTATTTGTCAGAGAACATTATTTTAGCGTTTTGGTTGAAGTTTTTAAGCTATCCAATTAAAAAACCAAACAGTATGTTTAAATTTTTACATGTCGTCAAAACGACATGTTTAGGAAACTTTATAGGGAAAACGCCCCAAAATCAAGAAAAGTCATAGAGGAAATAGGTGTCAGACTAGACCTAATGAAGCCATATACAAAGTTTGGGGAGAGTATGTATCAATAAAATTTTTGCCGACGGGCACTCTGACTAGTAGTTAAACCTATAAAATATATAAAAAATTGAAATAAAAGTATTTAGGTAATTTAAAGTTTGAAAATTTTTTTCGTTTTTTCGCATGAAATGTTGACCTATAAACAAGTTTTATAACAATAATTTACCAAACAAGTAGGTTCAACTACGAATAAAAGTTCTTTGTTATATCTGGTAAAAATTTCAGCCCAAAATCTGTAATAGTTTTTGAGATATTACGCCCACAAACTTCGAAAATGATGTTATGAGAAAAACGCGTTTAAAAAATCAGGTTTGATTGTTAACAAATTTCATTAACTCGGCGTTAGTGAGGTCGGCTATGTCATACCCGAGAAGTTTTTAAAGTTATTGTTGCCATATATTAGATATCGTGTCCATCGAGATAATTATTTTTTATTTTTTTATTTATAGTTATTGTTGCCATGATAATCTAGTTGTCACAGTAGCTGGTGCTGGTGGTAAGAGAGTGGTGGGCGAGATGCAGTGTTGAGTTTAGTGTCGTACCGGCGTCAGTAGGAGATACACCTGCGCAAAAGTGGATGGGGTACATCATACCCGACCTCGTGATCAGTGTTACATTTTTGAGTTGATAGTAAGTTTATGATTTATAATTGTTTACAGTATTTTTTTTATTCTTAGGTTTCTTAAGATATCTTATGAAAAAATGAATGTCGGCTACAAGACTTATTAGAAAACTGTTCCAGTGCTAGTTTTTGGATCCAAGCGCGAAGAAGAGATTGACAACATTTCTCAAAGAAGTGAGGAGAGTGATTTAGAAAATGAGGTTATTTTGGATGATTTGGAAGAGTTCATGATAAAAATATAGACGAATCGACAGGTGACAAAAGAAAACCGAAAATGATTACTTATTATAACAAAACCAAAGCTGGCGTCGATGTCGCAGATGAATTGAGTGCCACTTATGATGTTTCGCGCAACAGCAAACGTTGGTCTATGACGATTTTTTACGGTATACTCAATATCGCTGCCATAAATGGTATCATAATCTGCAGAAAAAGTGAGATACACATGAAACGCCGAGACTTCATTCGTAATAATTTTAGGTTTGAACCTGATAAATGATAGCCTTCGCATTAGACAACACAACGTACATCTTCTAAGGGAAACTCGAGAGAGGCTTGCTGATCACCTGGAAAAACCTTCATCAACAGTTTCTAAAAAAATGACTCGTAGATATGTCAAATGTGGTGTGACTGTACTGAAAAAAAGATAGAAAAACAAAACACTGCTGTTATAAATGTGAGAAGCCAATATGTAAGGAGAACGCGATTTTATGTGCGGAGATTGTGCTGATTTACAGGTAAAAAGTTACTGTGCTACTTGATCTCAAAAGACTTTTTAGTTATTTTTTATAATTATTATTCTAACAATTAGAAGATACTACAGTTATGTTGATTTAACAAAGAAGTTGGAATTTTGTTAGAATTTTATACGAAAAAATGTTAAACTACCAAAACTTGTAGTTTTTTTAAAGAAAGTATAGACACAATGTTATTTTAATAAAAAAACGCTTTTAAATCTTTTAAACATAGTTTTTATTTACTCATCTTGTTGAATGGATACTTCATTAATATCCCAAGTAAAGAAAACAATTAATGCACAATAATTATAGTATAAAAAATTCGGGATCGCAGTTTCGGGTATCTCCTATCCGTTTCATAGCTGGTGTAACAATTTCTCACCTCGTTTACACCGGGCTGAAATCCATTAACTCCTTAGACAGTTATTGTCCGTACCTATAATATATCTAAATATATAATAAAATAAAAAATAAAATTTAAAATTTTGAAAAAAACCCACCATGAATGTAAACGTTGTAATAGAAAAAGGATTAAATAAAATTTAATAAACCCCCCGACTAAAATGAGGTAAGTAACCAAAGAAATCAACGGGGGCTGCCATTCGCTGCCTTGAAATAAGAATAGGAAAATATCAATTGAAGACTACAATTATTTACGTACCCAACGTGATTATAGTAAGTCGCATACCTACTCTAAAATTGCAATATTTTAGTTCATTTCAAGGTAGCGAATGGCAGCCCCCGACGGATTTTCTTTAATTACTTACCTTCTTCTAGTCGAAGGGTTTTAAAATTTTATTTAATCCTTTTTCAATTACAGCGTTTACTTCCGTCGTGGGTTTTTTCAAAATTTTTAATTTTGTGTTTTTTTTTATTTTAAACTTTTTCGATATATCTTGTGCTAAAAACTATCGCAGATGAATTACAAACCCTTTACAGAAAACCGCATCTGAATTGCTCAAACCGTTTTCGAGATTAATGGCAACATCAAGTGCACAAACAAACACACAAACAAACAATCTCTTACCTTAAAAGCATATACCTTCTCCGTTCCGTCGTGGGTAAAAAAAACATTTTGTGTTATTAATATGCAGTGTTCAAAATTAATTTTGTATCTTCATAACTGAACCGTATACTTTAAGTAAGTAGCGCAGTGATGTGAGCCATATTCGGGGGCCACCGGGCTCTAATTTTGACGGGGGTGACAAAGACTTCTTCCTACTGCGTCTCGCTGAGAAACAGTATTGTTCATATACCGGACCTCTTATTGATGTTTTTCGTTGTTTTCTTCAATATTTCCAGATAAATATCCAGATGAATTCTTACATAAGGTTCATAGCTGATTACTTGTTAACTCCTATACTCACAATATTGCTTACCTTATCCAAATTTTTAAAGATCATAATCTGTATAAGTATATAAAACGAAACCGTGACTGACTAACTGTGTTTAGAATAATACTTTTTAATCTAAATTTTTATTGAATTGCTTGGTGCGTAATCAAATCTTTGATCAGCAAAAGTTTTTCTGAGTAGAGGTTCATTTAGTTCACTGTTGAAGATTGTGCAAATACTCATTTCTCCATCGGGACCAAAAGATTTCATTCTGTCGCTGAATAAAATGCCAACGCGACAATCTAGTATGATTCACTTCCAAAACTGATCTTGTCGGTACCGCATTAGGAGATCTTCCAATCAAGAAGTGACCCTGAGTCAAAACACAAAGTTCGCTAAGGTCATCAGGTAAAACTCCAATAGGTCGTGAGTTAAGATTACACTTGATTTTATAGAGAAAAGTAGTTCATTCTTCGAAGGTTGGAGTAAAGTCATTCAAAATGCGTTTTAAGTGACGCACGATAATGGCAATATGGCGCTAATAATAATTAATAAATGTCATTTTATTTTCTTAAAAATAACTGATCGCCGTCATTATGGATAAAATATGATATTATTCACAACGAATGGAAATGTATTGATCTATTGATAGTTTGTACACAAACGCAGCTACATTTTGTATCAAAAACAAATCTTGGGAGATATCTGCGTTTTATAACAGCAGATAAATTATACGGTTTGTTAACAAATATATAATATATATACATTCTTTTAAATGTCTTTTATATTGCTTAAAAATATGTATTTTGCTTTGGTTGATCAAATTATTAGTCGGTAAAAATATAGTTTGACAGCTACTAAAATTAAGGTTATGTATTATTATATATGATATTCGAGCGGAATACGTTATCACGTAAAACTATCGTCCGTAAACCGACTTTACAGACAACCAATTTTTTTTTGTTTTTTTTTTTATGCTAAGGCGTATTCTAGTAATCAGGAATTAATTCTAAGCTTCCTAGTCTAGACAATCTGGGTGTGTCTGCTTGCGATCTAAAGTCTTGGCGCCCTTTTTTCCCCAGTCGGTGGATCCGTAAGTTTTGATTTAATCTTGAACTGATCTTGGTTACTATTTGCTTTAGCATCTTGTGGTAGGTGGTAGGGTTTTGAGCTTCTTGTTAGAGTATCTTCGTACAGATCGTTTCTAGTTATTTGGTTATGGGAAATTGACCTTTGTTCTTTATGTCGAGTGGTAGATGGTAGGGTTTTTTTATTAGCCTTTTAGGGCTTTTCTAGTTGAACTATTATTTTACTGATTACTGTATTTAATGTTAACAATTTTTAATTGGATCCACGACCCCGCAGCCAACTGACCCAGCCGAGTATGAGAAAATTTATTAGAAACTTATGAGAAATTTTTGCTTACGGTATATTGTTTATAGCAATGAATATTATTCATTCTCATTAAAACGGTTTTGGATCACCAAATATCTACAATATTTCGAAAATAAAACTATCAATAGGGGTTGTAATGGAAAACTGGTAGAAATACAAAATACAAAAGGTCTTCATGCCGTAACCAAAATAATAAATAGGCATTTATTATGGACGAAAGAAAAAATGAAGATGCGTATTGCCACGAAAACTTTGTGTTGAAAAAAAGTTGCATTTATAAATTTGCTCGATTTTAGAGCAACAGAACGGCAAGTATTTTTTCTAATAACTAAAGAAATTCTTCAGTAACTTAAAATATACCATCACAATTATCCATAGTAGTAAAACCACTGCTAGTGCAATACCTATAATATTATATGGGTGTTATCTAAATTAATTACGTTGCTAGTATTAGCAGCTTTAACTTTACAATGTACAATAAATCTTTTGTAGGCAGCTTCAAACTGCCAAATGTGGAATTATTGTTGCAGCTGCCTCTACTCCGTAGAGCCCTAAAAAAGAATTTTAAAATATGTAGGGACAGTTTGTAACTTAGAATATATTTCAGCACTTGTTCGCAAAACTTTTGTTTAAAATCAAATTTCACTGATAAAGACAGTTCGCAATTCACCAAAAAATACCTAATTATTGACAACAAAATCGCAATACACTTTATTATAAAATGTAGTATGGCTGTCACAGTGTGACAGATTGCAATGATCAGATTGTCAAGTGGTCGGTCCATAGAGAAAGAGGTATTTATAAAAAATATGCACATTTTCGTGTTTACATTAAATACATAGAATAATGTCAGTAATGCTAAAATTCCAGCAGCTTTTGTTAAGTCCGTTCATCTATAGCCGGGTACACAAAATGGGCGTCAAATTTAACAAAACGTCGTCTTAATACATTATATTTTATAATGCCTATATCAACGTACATAATATTATGTATTCTAGGCTTTATATAGTGTATTCACATACCCTATTACGGCAATTGTCGCCTTTGTCGCAACAAGCTCGGCCAGCAGTATAATAATACACAGTACACAGCGACGCTTCTCGCTTGTTTTACACCCGCCCATATTTCACTCATAATCCAAGACTCGTCCTCCTGACATATACATTTATAATTCATTTGTTTCATGCTTGTCCTCGAGTCGACGTTCGTTTGTTCATACATGAAATAAAAACAAAAACTTGTGTACGTACCATGATAACACCAAGGCGTGGTTCTGAACTGTTTAGAAAAAAGTCTCCATAAGATCATATAGGTAAATTTGATACCCATATTGTAGGAAAGCATAATAAAATTAGTCCGCCATCTTTAGAAGTCCGCCCTATCATTTTTATAGAGTGACGTCACTTTATTTTTCGAGTTATTCTCAACAAGCCCTTTCATTTGATACCCATATTGTAGGAAAAAATAATAAAATTAGTTCGCCATCTTTAGAAGTCCGCAATATTGGATTTAGAGTGACGTCACTTTATTTTTCGAGTTATTTTCAGCAAGCCCTTTCATTTGATACCCATATTGTAGGAAATCATAAAAAACTTAGTCCGCCATCTTTAGAAGTCCGCCATATTGGTTTTAGAGTGACGTCACTTTATTTTTCGAGTTATTCTCAGCAAGCCCTTTAATTTGATACCCATATTGTAGGAAAGCATAATAAAATTAGTCCGCCATCTTTAGAAGTCCGCCCTATCATTTTTATAGAGTGACGTCACTTTATTTTTCGAGCTATTCTCAGCAAGCCCTTTCATTTGATACCCATATTGTAGGAAAGCATAATAAAATTAGTCCGCCATATTTAGAAGTCCGCCAAATTGGATTTAGAGTGACGTGACACAGCTAACCATGCATTGTCATCCAAAAAAACGTGTATACAAATTTTCATCTCAATCGGTTGAAGATATCTGCTTCAAAATTACCGAAGGCATTCTAGTCGCTCACTTAGTAATTCAGTCGCTCACTTATTAATTTAGTCACCCAACTATTATTTTAATATCTCAAGTTATTAAAACAGTATCTCATCATCAGTCACCAAGTTTTTTTTTATTCAACCGTTTTATAATTCCCCTATTATTATTATATAAAGCAACATTATAAGAGATATGTTCTTTTACGCATGCGCCGATGTTCCCCAAAAACAATAGGCCATTTCATATTTGCATATCAAACATCCTCCCAAAATTTGGATTCAATCCGCTCATCCGTGGTGTCGGAATGGTAAGAAATGTCAAAAATAACGTTTGCATCTGTCAAAGTATTATGTTCTAATAATTAGTTATTCAAATTGTTAACTCAGAAGGCGTTGCATTTCACAAATATTCGAAACGGCATCCGTTTTTGAACAAATGCTACCTTTTTATTTCATTATTGTAATAAATAATATTATCGACCAATTTTATTTTAAGACAGAACATACGCAATTTTTAAATTGCTATGTTAAACCGTGCAACAGAGAGAGATAACCGAAAGATGTTTGCCATCGGTTATATCAAATTGAATTTATTTCTATATAAATGTGTATAAAACAACTGTTTGGGCATTTTCTGTTGTACGAATCTTATGTAAAATTTTCTCCTCTTTCGTTTAAGACAGGTTTCAAACCGATCTGATTTAAATTGAGCGAGTTATAAGCGAAAAACTTCGTTTTTTCCTTATTGCTCCCCTCTAGGGTCAAAATTCAAAAATCGGCCGACGTTACAAGCTAAGTTACGCGGAGACGAATCGAACAAAAAAAAGTTTTTTAAAATCGGTTAAGGCGTTTGGGCTGTACGCGTGACACAAAAAAACGTGACACACAGATTCACAGACAAAGCGAGTACATATAAGCGCTTTAGCTTACGCTATTCGCGCCTAAAAATCTGACATTTTATTCATATTACATAGCATAATATGATAGTATCTTCGCGCGAATAAATGACTTATTTGTGAGGCAGTTGTAAAACTAAATACTAATTTCTCATTCAATGCTTAATAAAAGTAGATAACAAGTTTCTTGAGATTTTTAAAACAAAAATAAAAAATTAAGATACTTAAGTATCTACTGGTAGATACTTAAGTACTTTAATTTTTTATTTACCTATTTTTATTAAGCATTAAATGAGAAATTAGTATTTAGTTCTATTATTTGGCCGATAAGCCTATATCCAACATTTATATCGGCCGATACCGATAATCGGCCAAACGGCCGTTTTTGGCCTATAACCGATATGATATCGGTATCGGTAGATCCCTACTTGTAGCTGGTTGTCTCACGTTCAATAGGTTTGTGATAAATTGTCATATTATATAATCTTTGTTCTGGTTTGAAAACATGTAAAGGGTCCCCGAAATAGATAATATTCAATTTCGAAAACGCAGTTTCACAAAATAAAAAATATTTATAAAACAATGATTTTATTTTTTGTTGATTATAAGTGTTGGAAATCGCGACATATCTGTGTTGTTAGTTAGCCATGAAAAATAAAAACAGAACAATAAAAAGTAAAAATTCAATTACTGTCAAAATAATAGTAACATGTAATATTAGACCAGTACAATTAGCCCAAAATCAAGTGAAAAAGGGATAAAATTAATAACAGAAAACGAATGATGAGGAAGGGAAGAAACTGCCGTCAGAAATACAGAAACCAACAATTCAAATGCATAAAAGCCCGGAGGGCTGTGGGGTGCGCGTTTTAGGGGTCAAACGCGGTTTTTCATTATTTCCGGCGAAAGTTGACCTCCAATCTAAAAATGTTGTATAGCAATGTGGTAGGTATTAAAAGGATCTACAACTTTTATGAATATAATTTTTTCACATAACCTTAAAGATTCAGAGAAATATCGAAAAAACCGTGTTTTTCGTTTTAATTTTTTTCTCCTGCAAAAATGATTTTTTTATTCATGAAATTTTCAGGAGACTTGCCTTTCTATGTCTTTAATAAGCTGTAATTTTTTCGAATAAAAAAATTAATTTGCCAATGCAATATTAACAAAAAACTGAAAAATGACCCCTAACTTCAACCTAAAAAAGTAATGTAAAAATTTCAGATTTTCAAAAATCGTAGTATGGGGTTTTCTTTGTTAAAATGTCTACTTTCAGATAGTGTATTACATTTGTTAATGTAACATTGAATTCCTCTTTTATGAATGATTTTAACTGTACATTTTCATATATAATAATATATATATATATATATATATATATATATATATATATATATATATATATAATAATAAGCATGGGTAAGATGCCCCCGCACGGATTGAGTTAGTTTTTTTTTCATTTATAGCGATTGATAAATGATTAAGATTTGGAAAATTTCAGCCCTAAAAAATCAACCCCTGGGGAGTGAGAAAAATTTTCGAAAAATCATAAAAAAATCATAACTTATGAATAGCTGAACTGATTTTGATGAAAATTTAATATGATTTAGATATTACTACAGCGCACCATAAGAAAAATTATCAGCTCGAAAAAAATATATATAACCTAAAAAAAAAATAATTTAAGTTTTTAATTTTTTTTTTAATTATTTGCGATTTTGGTACAACCACCAAAATTTTTGTAAAAATTTCTGAAACTACTCTACGTAACATATAATTTTTTCATAACGAGTTTAGGGTGCATCATGGTCAAAAAAATAAAAAAGTTTGAAAATATTTTATTTTTATAGGTTATGATCATGGTACACTTACAACAATTTTTTTGTAGGTTCGGGAATCTGTTTAACATAACATATAATTTTTTTCGGAATTTAAAAACACTAAAATGACTAATAGCAGTTAATTCGCCTCTTTTACTTTTTTTTTTCTTCAACTCATTCGTTGTTTCAGTTCTGTTCTTTATTAGACCTGAAGCGAATAAGAATAGAATAATCACTAGTATCAGAAAGAGGTAATAAGAAAGTTTTTGTACATAACGTTATCAGTTCATGCATGTTAAAAAGAAGCTATAAAAAAAAATATTTTCAAACATTTTTATTTTTTTGACCATGACACACCCGGAAACTCGTTATGAAAAAATTATATGTTATGTTAAACAGATTCCCGAACCTACAAAAAAAATGTTGTAATTGTACCATGATCATAACCTATAAAAAAAAATATTTTCAAACTTTTTTATTTTTTTGACCATGACGCACCCGGAAACTCGTTATGAAAAAATTATGTCATGTTAAACAGATTCCCGAACCTACAAAAAAATTGTTGTAATTGTACCATGATCATAACCTATAAAAAAAAATATTTTTAAACTTTTTTATTTTTTTGACCATGACGCACCCTGAAACTCGTTATGAAAAAATTATATGTTACGTAGAGTAGTTTCAGAAATTTTTACAAAAATTTTGGTGGTTGTACCAAAATCGCAAATAATTAAAAAAAAAATTAAAAAATTAAATTATTTTTTTTTGAGGTTATATATTTTTTTTGAGCTGATAATTTTTCTTATGATGCGCTGTAGTAATATCTAAATCATATTAAATTTTCATCAAAATCAGTTCAGCTATTCAAAAGTTATGATTTTTTTATGATTTTTCGAAAATTAATTCTCACTCCCCAGGGGTTGATTTTTTAGGGCTGAAATTTTCCAAATCTTAATCATTTATCAATCGCTATAAATGAAAAAAAAACTAACTCAATCCGTGCGGGGGCATCTTACCCATCTTACCCAAAGGCAATTATATAATATGAAAATCTACAGTTAAAATCATTCATAAAAGGGGAATTCAATGTTACATAAACAAATGTAAAACACCATCTGAAAGTAGACATTTTAACGAAGAAAACCCCATACTACGATTTTTGAAAATCTGAAATTTTTTAATTACTTTTTAGGCGCTAATAGCGTAAGCTAAAGCGCCTATATTATGTACTCGCTTTGTCTGTGAATCTGTGTGTCACGTTTTTTTGTGTCACGCGTACAGCCCAAACGCCTTAACCGATTTTTAAAAACTTTTTTTTGTTCGATTCGTCTCCGCGTAACTTAGCTCGCAACGTCGGCCGATTTTTGAATTTGGCCCCAGAGGGGAGCAATAAGGAAAAAACGAAGTTTTTCGCTTATAACTCGCTCAATTTAAATCAGATCGGTTCGAAACCTGTCTTAAACGAAAGAGGAGAAAATTTTACATAAGATTCGTACAACAGAAAATGCCCAAACAGTTTTTGACGTGATAACGTCTTATAAATTGATGAATCTCCAATCTTATAAATTGATAAAACACCGGCTGCATGTTCGAAAATTGTAACGCGTAACGTTCCTAACGTTCCTAACGCGTAACGTTCCGCCTGACCCTGTGCGTGCTTTTTGCTAATTTCTCGCTCAATTTAAATCAGATCGGTTTGAAACCAGTCTTAAACGAAAGAGGAGAACATTTTACATAGATTTCGTATAACAGAATTTGCCTAAACAGTTTTTTTATACAAATTTATATAGAAAAATAGCTGTATAAATGCAACATGAAAACGGCTGAATTTCTAATGTTTAATTCAATTTTTTGACATTAGTATTCTGTGAAATGCAAAGCCTTCTAAGTTAACTATTGGAATAACTAATTATTATTGGAACATAATACTTTGTAAGTTGCAAACGTCACTTTTGACATTTCTTATCATTCCGACACCAAGGATAAGCGGATTGAAACCAAATTTTGGGAGGTTTAGGTTATGTATTACGGAATACGTTATCACGTAAAACTATCGTCCGTAAACCGACTTTACAGACAACCAATTTTTTTTTATACACATTTATATAGAAATAAATTCAATTTAATATAACCGATGGCAAACATCTTTCGGTTATCTCTCTCTGTTGCACGGTCTAACACGGCAATTTAAAAATTGCGTATGTTCTGTCTTAAAATAAAATTGGTCGATAATATTATTTATTATAATAATGAAATAAAAAGGTAGCATTTGTTCAAAAACGGATGCCGTTTCAATATTTGTGAAATGCAACGCCTTCTGAGTTAACAATTTGAATAACTAATTATTAGAACATAATACTTTGACAGATGCAAACGTTATTTTTGACATCTCTTACCATTCCGACACCACGGATGAGCGGATTGAAACCAAATTTTAGGAGGATGTTTGATATGCAAATATGAAGTGGCCTATTGTTTTTGAGGAACATCGGCGCATGCGTAAAAGAATATATCTCTTATAATGTTGTTTTATATAATAATAATAGGGGAATTATAAAACGGTCGAATAAAAAAAAAACTTGGTGATTAGTTTGGATGACAATGCATGGTTAGCTGTGTGACGTCACTCTAAATCCAATATGGCGGACTTCTAAATATGGCGGACTAATTTTATTATGCTTTCCTACAATATGGGTATCAAATGAAAGGGCTTGCTGTAAATAACTCGAAAAATAAAGTGACGTCAGTCTAAATCTAATATGGCGGACTTCTAAAGATGGCGGACTAAGTTTATTATGCTTTCCTACAATATGGGTATCAAATGAAAGGGCTTGCTGAGTATAACTCGAAAAATAAAGTGACGTCACTCTAAATCCAATATGGCGGACTTTTAAAGATGGCGGACTAATTTTATTATGCTTTCCTACAATATGGATATCAAATGAAAAGGCTTGCTGAGAATAACTCGAAAAATAAAGTGACGTCACTCTAAATTTAATATGGCGGACTTCTAAAGAAGGCGGACTAAGCTTTTTTTGATAAAGGGGTATGCCAATTGTCTCGCAGTAAAACGCGATGGGGCAGAGGTGGAGTTTTTAAAAAAATAATTTTGGGGTCAACGATAAACGGGTATGCGAATTGTAATTCCGGGGTGAACGATAAAGGGGTATGCGAATTGTCTCACAGTGAAAGGGGAAGGGGCAAATGTGAAGTTTTTAAAAAAACAATTCCGGGCTGAACGTTAAATATACACCGATTTTCAAACAAAACACCGGGGTATATGATGTAAAATTTCGCGCCTTGTAATTCTTGAATTACTTGGACATATACTCCCACTGGTTTAGGTTGAAGTTAGGGGTAATTTTTCAGTTTTTTGTTAATATTGCATTGGCAAATTATTTTTTTATTCGAAAAAATTACAGCTTATTAAGGACATAGAAAGGCAAGTCTCCTGAATATTTTATGAATAAAAAATCTTTTTTGCAGGAGAAAAAAATTAAAAACGAAAAACACGGTTTTTTCGATATTTCTCTGAATCTTTAAGGTTATGTGAATAAATTATATTCATAAAAGTTGTAAATCCTTTTAATACCTACCACATTGCTATACATCATTTTTAGATTGGAGGTCAACTTTCGCCGGAAATAACGAAAAACCGCGTTTGACCCCTAAAACGCGCCCCCCACAGCCCTCCGGGCTTTTATGCATTTGTGTTTTTGGTTTCTGTATTTCTGACGGCAGTTTCTTCCCTTCCTCATCATTAGTTTTCTGTTATTAATTTTGTCCTTGTCAAAAGCTAACTTCACTGGTCTATATTGTTTATGTACACCTACAAAATTAATTAAATTCAGATTAAAGCATTTCTGAACATGGTCCATTCGAACCGGATACAACTTAGTGTATAATTTGCTAATTTGCTAAAGTCAAACAATGAATATAAAAATTGTGTATTACGGCTAATGTAAACACAAACGATAGAGCGAAAAACCGCGTTGCTATCTGAAACAAGTAAAACACACTTGTTATCAACCATTTTAAGTCATCTTTTATTGGTTTTATAGTAATTGGTATAATAAAACTGCGAAATATTGGAACATTGCTGAGCATCCTGAACGTTGTGCTGCTTAAGTAATCAGGTGACTGTAAATATTAAAGTTATCATTAACTTCAACAAAATGTCTACTGAATATCCACCGTTCACAATCGAAGCGTCACTCATCGACGCCGATGATACTTTCGACGAAATTTTACAGCTTTTACAAAGAAAAATAAAGCTTGCTGATGGGATATATGATTCGTACGTTAAACGACCACCACAAGAAAGAACAGTGCCTAGAACAAAAGCTCTTTTTCAACAGCTCGACATCATTGCACAAGAACAAAGAATTTTGGATCGAAGAATGTACCGACTTGCGAGTGAGGAAGACCTTGAGAATCGTTTCATTACAGGGGGTTCGTATCTTGCGGCATACAATCGTTACATTGAAATGCGCGCCAATTTAACTGAATTGATTGACAAGTTAACCCCAGACACTTCGACTATCACTATACATAATGAAGCAACCACTTCTTCAAACAATTCTTGGTTCAAACTTGAAAAACTCAAACCACCAAAATTCGACGGTGACTTCACCAAATGGAATAATTATAAAGAACTGTATGTGTTACCGTAAAAACCCGTTTTTAGTTAGAACGCGTATTTACTAGTTAAAACTAGTTTTCACTAAACGCCCTCGTTAAAACTAGAATTTACTGTTGGTAAAAATTAATATCAGTTAAAACTAGTTTTAACTAGTCAAAACATTCCACTTAAAATGCCACGATATTTTGCTCTGAAATTACAAGTAAAGACCAATAAAACTGTAATTAAAATTGCCAATATGGCTGTTTGATCTTCATAAGGAAAAATGTTCTTTTACTGTGTTATGTTACTAACTTTAAATATTAAATTTGTTTGGGATGTTTCAATTCGTAAATAGTTAAATAAATATTGTATTAAATAATATGTTGTCATATAATGTTTCTTTTTCAAATGAGTAAGAGGAGTACTAATTGTTTTTGTTCGCTATTAATGTCTTTGTTAAATGTGTAAGACTTTAATAAAACTTTAATAAAAGTTGCCAATATGGATATTTGATCTCCATAAGAAAGCTGGAAGAATGATATTTTTATATTACTAATTATTAATATCAACGTTGTTCAGATGTTACTATTCACAAATGTTCTCAATAAATATTTTAATAAATAATATGTAATAATGTTTAATTCTATTAAATAAATCCTCTGAAACGCAATTTTCTAGTTACTACTAGTTTTGTCTAACGCTCACAGTTAAAACTAGTTTTAACTAGTAAATACGCGTTCTAACTAAAAACGGGTTTTAACGGTAACATATGTATCTCTTATACACAATGAACAAATGCCAACTGTTCAAAAATTCCATTTCTTGCGTTCGAGTTTAGAAGGAGAAGCATTCGCACTGATTGAAAACCTTCAAATTACTGAGATTAACTACAACACCGCTTAGCAGATGCTGCAAGATCGATACGAAGACGAACGTGGACTCGTATGGGCTCATTTGAAGACACTCTTCAGTGTGAAACGGATGAAAAACGAGTCTCATGAAGAAGTTCGAAGATTGTTCGACCAAACAGCACGAGCCTTGCGAGCGCCTAAAGTCAAGGTCAATGTATCTATTACGGGAGTTGGTGGCGAGAAAACTGCATACTGCAAGTCCACGATCTCATGTCCTATTGAGTCTTGTGAAAAAACTGAACATTCATTACCGATTATTGCTCACATATTGCCGAAATTAACGTCATATACTCGGCCGGCCCAAACCGTAGCCACTGGTTGGAAACATTTACGTGGACTTAAATTTGCTGACACTGCTGTTGATGATAACCAAAAAATCGATCTAATCATCGGTGCTGATCTTTATTCGGCCATAGTTCTCGAAGGTGTACGAAAAGGTTCAATTAACACACCCATGGTGCAAGAAACAATATTTGGATGGGTAGTTTCTGGACCGCAGAACCTTACAATAACAAAGGACGGAAAAACAAAAACATCAGTTCATCACTGTGTCACTCGAGTACCGATCGACACGTTATTACAACGGTTTTGGGAACTTGAAGACATCACGCCTTGTGTCAAGTCAACTCCGCAAAATGAAATTTGTGAGAAACAATTTCGCGAGACTCACTACCGTGAAGAAGACGGCAAATAATAATAATAATAATAATAATAATAATAATAATAATAATAATAATAATAATAATAATAATAATAAACAAGAACATCGATACATGTGGTTTATCAAAGGATCTGACGTTTGCCTTCTTGCGGTCAGCTGGGCTGAAGTCTGAAACTGAGGGATTTGTTTTGGCGTGTCAAGACGGCGTTATAAACACTCTTGTGTACCGCCGTTTAATTATGGATGCGGAAGTAATAGATACTTCTTGCAGAGCATGTCGATCGCATCCAGAGACGCTCATGCATCTCTTATCGGCATGCAGTTATTATGCAAGCTGTGCCTACATCCATCGCCACAATGCTGCTCTAAGAGTCTTATACTATCACCTAAGGCATCATTACGGTATTGATAAAACTCCCGTTCTGCCTTATGTTCCTGGAGATATTGAGTCCGTTGTAGAGAATGAATCATGTAAAATTTTCTGGAACTATTCATTCAGTACTACCAGGCAACTTTCAGCTACAAAGCCTGATATAGTTCTCCTTGATAAATCTGCGCGATCTATGTATGTCATCGAGTTCTCAGCTCCTGCTGAAACGAACATAGCCGCGAAGGAGACTGACAAACGGACAAAATATCAAGACCTACTTTTTGAGCTCAGGAAGCAGTACCCAGAGTATTCTGTCAAATTAATTGTCCTTATAATTGGTGTCCTTGGAGGAGCCAAACCGTCACTGTTGGCAAGTATGAAAGCTATTCCGGCATGTCAGCGCAATGCTGAATCACTAGTCTGCCGCATGCAGAAGGCTGTGCTTATTGGGTCGCTCCGTGTACTCCGTGCGCACGACCCAAACTCACTGTAATCGCCCATTTCATGGTTTGAGACGCGGTTATGGTTTCAACTTGCTCCGCAAGTATCCCTTGTGTGACGGTGACGAACCCGAAGTTTAGGGGGCTTGTGGATGCAAAATTCTTTAAGGAATTTATCCTTCACATAATAATAATAATAATAATAATAATAATAATAATAATAATAATAATAATATTTATTGGTTAAAAGACCAAAAGGCATAAGTTCAGCTATAGAAGCTGTTTTACAACTTAACCTACATCTCCCATTTAAAAATCCACTGCCATTAAATATAGGAAATTCATACTCAATCGCAAAAAAATGCCTGGACCGACAAGTAAATCGATTTAAAACCAACCCTCTATATCAGCAGGAGTATGATAAGTTCCTTCAAGAATATCTGGATCTGGAACATATTATGACATTATTTCCAAGAATGGAAGAAGCAAATCAAAAACTTGTTTATCTACCACACCATGCTGTGCTTCGCGAAGACAGTAGCACTTCGCCACTAAATGAACCTCTTCTCAGAAAAATCTTCGCGTCAATGAAATTGTGCTGATCAAAGATTTGATAACCGTACCAAGCAAGTGGCCTTTGGCTCGTGTTACAGAAGTTCATTACGGTGACGATGGTAATACACGAGCTGTCACCGTAAAACAGCAACATCGACATACTTGAGACCAATTGTCAAAATTATTCGTCTCGGACTACCAGACGCCATGGCGGGCGGCCATTAGGCTCTCGAGCAATCGTGACTTTTGTATCGTTCTAATTATAAAAGAACGAGACGGGCGGTATGTTGGAAATCGCGACATATCTGTGTTGTTAGTTAGGCATGAAAAATAAAAACAGAACAATAAAAAGTAAAAATTCAATTACTGTCAAAATAATAGTAACATGTAATATTGTTTATGTACATCTACAAAATTAAATAAATTCAGATTAAAAGCATTTCTGAACAATAAATAATAATGTTTGTAAACTGTTTTTAAGATGTATTCATAAATAAGGCGTTTAAAACTAATAATTAGTCAACTGAAAACAGACGAGGATACCGTTTTTGTCTCGCCGCTCTCGGTCATTCTCGGATCCACGATGCTGATTTGTTTTTAACATCGTCGGTCCAATGCCAAAGTCACGAATGTGCATAATTGATGTTTTGAGAAAAACGCGTTTTAAACATTGAAGAAATTGCTAAAAATAAAGATTTCATTTTGTGGTACTTAACCACTATTGAAAGATTTACTTTTGTAAAGCAAAAAATGATGTCAGTTGAAAATTTTAAATTTTTGTAATGTTTTTCAAAAAAATGTTAAAAACATAACTCAACGTGGCACATTCGTTAATTTGAATCTAAATTGTAAAATAATTTGCAACGGCAAAAGCACGAACGTGGTACAGTCGTGCTTTTGCCGTTGCAAATTATTTTACAATTTAGATTTAAAAACAACGAATGTGGCACATTCGTTAATTTGGATCTAAATTGTAAAATAATTTGCAACGGCAAAAGCACGAATGTGGTATAGTACATTCGCGTTTTCGGTATAGCAGCAAATCTCCGACAGTGTTAATAAAATTTATACAATATGGAAAGGTAAAAAGACTTAAGCGAAGTTTTGTTTGTTATAAATTACTATTGGCATAATTTTTTTTATAGCCCATCATTTCAAGATCTCAGATGCAATCATTGCAATATTAATTTTTCCCGTAAATTTAATTCAAAACGTCACCTAAAGACAATGACGAAGAACATAAAGAAATCATAATTCAACATGCTTCCAATTACATGAGCCAGATGTTCAATCTGGATAATGATTCATTTAAAGGCAAGTTGGTTTTGGGAATTAACTACTGTTGTTACTTATTACATGTCTATACTCAAAGTCTAATATTTCTGTCAGGGACTCATCCAGTATCGAAAACACTAATGAGTTAGCGTGCACCTAAATTATAATAATATGTATTATTCTAATAAATTATAATTATTATATTTCATTTTCAGTTTTTGCAAAGAATTTTGAATCTTTTGTTAATAAAAATAATAAGGATTTAAACATAATTTCAACAAAGCGCAAATTCACAAAGCAGTCATATTTCCCAGATGGCAGAAAAAGAAAAAGGGACATTTAGATTTTTTTCAAAATTTGTTTTTTTGTCTGCAATTATATTATTATATTGTATTTATTTTTAAATAAAGACAGTCCAGTGAATAAAGAAGTTGTAGAATGCGTCAGCAGGCCCCTAAGCGATTTCTTCAGAAACTTGTTCAGGGTCCTTAGGGAGTAAACATACCAAAAGTCCTGACGTTTAGGAGGTGAGCTGGAGGGAGGGGAGCCGGAGGGTGGGGAGCACCAAGAATGTACCACTTTTGGGGTTTCAGCTTAGGACTCAAAAACGGTACGTCGCATGGGAAAAAATTCTTATGTCAAAATAAAGCTCGTAAAATTTTATACAGCTTTTGTTCTATACACTTTTTTCAAATACTCAGCCGCGCTTGAGCTACACGCCCCAGAAAAGAGAAAGTTTTGGAAAAAAAATTAAATGAAGACTATTTATTATTATATTTTTATCACATTATTATTGGTTGATATTACCGGAATAACGTGTTGTGGCGTCAAAAATGTACAATGCTTTTTCTTTACTTCGTATGCTATACCTTACTAAAATGATATTTTCAAAGCAATGGCACGTTAATCCGGTGCCAGAGAGGCAACTGGATGGCGAGTGGTAATCTGGGGCTTTGAATGGTACAGAGCCCCCTGGTAGCAGCCAAAGTGACCCCAAATGGACAGGGGCGGCGATATGGGGGTGGGGCAAAATCGAAAAATTTCTGAAAAGGCAACCGGATAAAAATGCGGTTGCATTGAAGGAAATACCCTAATTATATAATAAAATTTTTTTGCCAGCCGAAACACGCGTGCCGTTTTTGCACTAGCGAATAAAAAAAAAAACTGAAAAGGTAACCGCTTCAAAATTAGTAAGCATACTTATTGACACCACCAAACGTTGGGAAAAAATTGCCATCCGATCCTGAGGGGCAGTTTCGGAGAAACAACCCCTCAAAGTCGCCGAAAAGCCTTTTTTTTCGATTTTTTCAACAATAAGTAAAAAAAACACACTATAAATTTCTCAAATCGGATGGCATTCGCAATTTATACTGTCCTAAGTACAAATAATAGTGTGTATCAATGCCATCCGATTTCGATTAAATTTACCCCTATTTAGCCACCCCCTAAAACTTAATAACAATAACAATAGTGCCATACGCTGCATAAAATTGTTATTTTCATGAGTTTTGGGGGTGGCTAAATAGGGGTAAATTTAATCGAAATCGGATGGCATTGATACACACTATTATTTGTACTTAGGACAGTATAAATTTCGAATGCCATCCGATTTGAACAATTTTTAGTGTTTTTTTACTTATTGTTGAAAAAATCGAAAAAAAGGGTTTTTCGGCGACTTTGAGGGGTTGTTTCTCCGAAACTGCCCATCAGCATCGGATGGCAATTTTTTCCCAACGTTTGGTGGTGTCAATAAGTATCCCAAATTTAGTTTCAATCCGCTCATCCATGGTGTCGGAATGGTAAGAAATGTCAAAAATGACGTTTGCATTTGTCAAAGTATTATGTTCTAATAATTAGTTATTCTAACTGTTAACTCATAAGGCGTTTCATTTCACATATATTTGAAATGGCATCCGTTTTTGAACAAATGCAAATTTTTTACACGCTTTATATTAACTTCACTTGTAAGTTTGTATGTATGTATGTTTGTAACCTCCCTTTGGACTACATCAAGTGGTTTATTACTGTAGTGTAATATGCCAGTACTGTAACTATAGTGGGTAGTCGTGCGGTCTGTCGTCAACTCTCGGAATCACGGGTCGTCGGTTCTAGTCCCGTCCATTTTTTTTTCGGCAAATTTTTGACAATAAAAACTAAAAAGTGAAAAATAAATATACAATTTTATTCACTTGAAGAGTTCTATTCAGACGTTAATCAAAGATTTAAAAATAAATATAGTTTAAAACAAACTAAAGAACACGCTTTATATCGAACTAAAAAGTAAAAAATATATTTTTTTTAAAAAAGCTTAAAAAGCGTGGGGCGCTCGATGTACGAAAATGTGGAACAAAGCGACCCACGCTTTTTAAGCTTATTTTTTAAAAAAATATTATTTTACCATTCCAACCCACAAATGGGGTATGGTACTAGTTTAGGTCAGTTTTCAAAAATTTTACAATATCTTTCCGTTTTGAGGTCTCCCGAATCCAAAAAACATATTTTTAATAAAACGATGTGCGTTTGTTTGTTTGTCTGTTAGTCTGTTAATCTGTTTGTCTACACGATACAGGTCAAACGGATGAGCGGATTGAAACCAAATTTTGGGAGGATGTTTGGTATGCAAATATGTGCAGAAGAGATACATGCTATAACGGTGCTTTTTATATAATAATGGTATACTTTTCATAACGGCTTATTATTCTATTTATTTTTTCAAGAAAGTTTTTTTTTAATTTTTTTTCTAAGCTTTATAGTTTCAGAAATATTTTGAAAATAAAAAAAGTCAGCCGCTCTTTTGTTTTATGGATCTGTCAGAAATAAACTAGTTCAGCGTGCTTTGTTTAATTTTTACATGACGTGGAACATATTATGTAGGTAACCATGGCAACGAATAGCAAATATCATATTGAATACTAGCCATTACCCGCGTCACCTCACACGATATCAGAATGTTTATTTTCTTTATTATAATCAAATGTCAACATTTTTGAAGTTGGAATGGTCCCATCTCCCAATTGGCTGGATTTTTTTTCTTAGATTAAGTTAATTAAATTATATTATTAAGCTCAAAGTGTCATTAAAAATATACACTAATTTTCAAACATAACGCCGGGGTTATATTATGTAAAATTTCGCGTCTTGTAATTCTTGAATTACTTGCGCATATACTCCCACTGGTTATATTTAATTTTTTTCTCCGAAAAAAAAAAATAACATACAGCAATGAGAAATAAATATTTTGTAGGGTATTGAACGCTCTCTATGAAAAAGATCTCTTATGACTTTTCGATAAATTCACTCCGTCATATTGTCATTCAAGATTAAAGTTTAAATGAAAAAAAATAAATAAAATGAAAATAATTTTTTTGAGAACGTTTTTGAAATGTGTTACCTACGCACCAAATTTTTTCAGAAAATACCTTTTATACTCCTCTATAAAAAACTATTTTTTTTTCTATAGCATTTAAAAGTTCCTGAGTATAGAGGAGTATAAAAGGTATTTTCTGACAAAATTTGCTATATGTTTTTCGGACAAAAAAAAAAATTAAATGTAAAAAGTGAAAAAACCCCATGTTATTTAAATGGGAAATGTTTAATATATCATGCATTTCGGCACGGTTTAATATAAAAATATAAAGCGGTTTTTTGATCTGATACTTTTTTTAGGAAAAAAAACAAAAAAAAAACAACTTGAGAAATAACGGACACACTTCTTAATACGAATTGAAGAGATCACGGGTGGGAGATCCTGATTCTTCTTCCCTTTACCATTTAATGGAACAAAGTTTGGATTGGACGTGATCTCTTCGAACGAAACAATTGATATAATTACGATCGAGCTTCGCCCGCGTTCGGTGAGCTTGCTTGATCTTACATATATTTCATGTTTCGCTCTGAAGATCACATATGGAAAAAAAAACAATGTTTGACAAATATCAAAACAGGGCTATTAATCAACAAAAGACAAATTGTAAAAACATTTTTTAAATTGTAGACACTTGACAACAAGATCGGTAGTGTCTAATTACATCCAAAGACATAAACTTAATCCATCGAGGTGAGACTCAGACTCACGACAGTGGATCCAAAGGCCAACACGCTAGCCGTAACACCAATCTGATCGCCATGAATACAAGTAAACCACTTTTTGATACTACATATATCTTTTCGCTTAAAGGTAAGGTGTCCTAATTGTTGTTACAAACATATTGTTTACGTTACCTGTCAAGGCAGATATGTCTTCCAAATGTCTCTTAACAAATTGGTACATAAAGGTTGGATCTTTCGTTGAGTATGGGTATCAACGACCCTGGCTAGTGAACACCGGTCCTAGAAGATTTAATTGTGTCAACCTCCTTGACTTCGATTTATTAAAAAAAATAGTAGTAGCACAATCGTCTTGTATGTAAATTATTGCAAAAAAATTATCCGGTTCACAATGGACTCGTATCATCAATTATATTACTTAACTTAAGAGAACTCTCTTAATTCTTCATTAGCTTCATGTCTTTGAAAGCAATCTCTATGTCAGCTTGTTTGCTGGTGACTATTGCATCTTCATGCCCGGTATGTCAGGAGAAAAAACAAATTAGCCGAGGGTTCTAAGATCAACTGAGGTGAAAAAACCACAAAAAATCAGTGGTGCGCAATCTAAAAAGAGCTCTTACCCCAAGAGGGGGAAGTAAGGATTTCTGAAGAGATTGAAACGATCCTTAGATCATTCATCTCCAAAAATTTATTCAGATATCACTCTTTATTTATTTGTTTTGTTCTATTTTCTTTAAGATATCTTTTTTATAGAAAAAAACGTCTTCTACAACGTGGTATTTTTATTTCCTCCTATCTTTTTTACATTTCAAAATATCAAAGAATTTTGAAAATCAAAATTATTTTCAATTTTTTTCTTTGACTTTGGGAAATCGATAGACGAATGAACTTTTTTTATTTCAATTAGTACACTTTAAACTACTTATAAAAACAATTCAGCCTGTTTGCGAATTTCTGGAGCTTTTTCCCTCCACCGACTGGACTACTCCAGTATTGTGCAAAGGGGGTAGATACCGTCTTTTTGTAATTTCTATAATATCTATTTTTAGAAGAAAATGCCAAGAGTATTTTCTTCTTTAAATGTCACAAAAAACCCGAATCTGCCGAAAAAAACAAATGATCTCCAATTTTTTTACATTTAGGGGCGGTTTACGGGTAAACTATTGTAGATAGAGTTGAGAGGGTGGAGCACTTTTTTTATAGCAAATATAAAAATCTACAATTTTTTGTCGAAACCTTTTTTCATATATCTTATAGTTTGTGAGATAATTAGAAAACAAAATTTAAAGCGGTTTCTACCCTAACTGCAAATCGGAGCACACTTTTTCTAGTCAGAATAGTTTCTTGTAACACCAAGAACGATTACTCAAATTTTTAGCCGTTTGAGATTTTAGGTATTTCACGAAGATCGTTCTTGGACTATACGAAGTAATCAATAAATAAAATTATCGACCAATCTGAAAAATTGGTCGATAATTTTATTTATTGAAGAGTTCTAATCAGACGTTAATCGAAGATTTGTATACGAAGTAATACCAATGTTTGAATCAAAGTTTTTTTTTAACTTATTTTAAACCAAAAGTGTTGGTATTTTTTAAACATTTTAAAACACTCTTCAATTTCAAATGATTCCAGTGTTCATAAGAATAATTATTTTGAAACTGACTAAAGTATGTAATACAATAGATTAAATCTGGTCTTGAACCTAACATTATGTACATAAGACATCCTACAAGCTCGCGATATGGCAAAATGTTATCTTTAACATCATTACTTTCACAGATATTTATATTTAGCTTCGGTTGCATAGGAATTTCTGATGTTTTGACATGTTTTTTAATGTGTTTAGTCATTCCTGTGTTGCATTCTTCCATCCACTATCTTTTACAGATTCTTCATCTAATGATGGCACTATCATTTGATTTTCTTCAAATTCCAGATCGTAATCTTTTAGATACATATTTTGCTATATTTTGTTTGTTCCGAGAATTTCTTTTATTTTTATGATTCTCTATTTTCCTCTTGATCATTTAATTTTCCGTTTCTTTGGTGTCTTCTTTTTGTTCTTCTGGTTCATCAATTTCATTCTGATCATTTATATCTTATTCTGTTTGTTTTTCCTCTATTGAGTCATTTTTCCTTTTTCGTTGAACATTATATTTCTTCCATGTATCACTTTGTTTTCTTGTAGGTCCCACGTACAGTCTGTATCCATTGTCTGAATAACCGATCATTAGCATTTTCTTACTTCTAACATCCAATTTTGATTTTCTGTCTTCTTTTGAAATTATATTGAACGTTCACATCCAAAATGTTTTATTTTATTTAATTCTGGTTTGTAACCATATCAAAGTTCAACTGGGGTTAGGTAATTTGGTAGGATACAAGTTTCTGTTCTGTTTATAAAATAAACCACACAACGGACCGCTTCTCTCCTAAACGTTTTGTCTAGATTTGAATCAATTATTAGACATCTTGCAGTGTTCATTATTTTTTTATAAAATTCTTAGCAATGCCGTTTTGTTGTGGATTCCTAGGAACTGTATATTGGATTTGAATTCCATGTTGTTTACATAAATCTTTAAAACTTTTGGACGTATATTCTCCTCCATTATCACAGCGGATTCTTTCTATTCTACTTTCAAACTTCGAATATGTCATATCTATAAATTCCTTTCAATTTTCTTTCGCCTGATTCTTATGAGTTATTATATATATTACCCAAAAATGTGACAAATTATATATGCAATTTACATAATAGTTCTTTCCATCATGGGTAACAGGATCTATTGGTCCGCACACATCGCTTGAGATGACTTCCAGAATTCTTGTTGGTTTTCTGTATTCTGAGATTCTATAATAGGGTTTCTTAACTTGTTTTCCTTTAACGAACGTCTCACATATTCCAGGACAAGGAAATTTTGACAAGTATCCCATTTTTCTATGCATCAAAGTTGTGACAACTCCGGCAGTACATATTGTGTTATTTTCTGGATATTTCATAGTGACTGTATATAGAGATTTCCACTTAATTTCCTTTTAAAATTCTTTAATTCCTTTTCTGATTACAACTTCGTTATTGACGTGATAACGTCTTATAAATTGATGAATCACCAATCTTATAAATTGATAAAACACCGGCTGCATGTTCGAAAAAGTGTAACGTTCGTAACGCGTAACGCGTAACGTTCCTAACGTTCCTAACGCGTAACGTTTTTTGCTAATTTCTCGCTCAATTTAAATCAGATCGGTTTGAAACCAGTCTTAAACGAAAGAGGAGAACATTTTACATAGATTTCGTATAACAGAATTTGCCTAAACAGTTTTTTTATACAAATTTATATAGAAAAATAGCTGTATAAATGCAATGTTGTCTAATGCATGACGCGACGCGGTCGGTCGTCTTTGTTTGCCGTACATGGAAATTAGAAAATAACGTATGTCTTGTCTTAACATGAAAACGGCTGCATTTCTAATGTTTAATTCAATTTTTTGACATTAGTATTTTCTGAAATGCAACGCCTTCTAAGTTAACTATTTGAATAACTAATTATTATTAGAACATAATACTTTGACAGTTGCAAACGTCACTTTTGACATTTCTTATCATTCCGACACCAAGGATAAGCGGATTGAAACCAAATTTTGGGAGGATGTTTGATATGCAAATATGAAGTGGCCTATTGTTTTTGAGGAACATCGGCGCATGCGTAAAAGAATATATCTCTTATAATGATGTTTTATATAATAATAATATAGTTTTTAAAACGGTTTTTACTCTATCTATTTTTATTAGAAATTTTTGCAATTTTTTTGGGGAAAATCGGCGCATGCGCAAAAGAGATACATGCCATAGTTGTTTTTTATATAATAATAGTGTACTTTTTATAGTGTTTTATTATTCTACTTAATAAAATTTACCTAAATTTGAAGCGAAAGATGCAATACCATAGATTCGAATTATTGTAATTATTATATAAATTTAGGTTATGTATTACGGAATACGTTATCACGTAAAACTATCGTCCGTAAACCGACTTTACAGACAACCAATTTTTTTTTTAAATAGAATTTCAAGCCACGCTTCTTCTAGTTTTCCAACTGACAACAAATTACAAAATAATCTTCACAGACCCAAACATTTTTTATTATGACATTTTGGTTATCAATTGGTTTAACGCAAATACTTCCTCTTTATGAACTTACATTTTAGATCGATTTGGTTAGATTTTTACTATAGTTTATCTTTTCTGAGTCAGTTACAAGTTCTTCATAATCTTTTTATTAAGTTTTGCGTCGCTCCACTATCTATTACGAATTTTATGTTTAAATTATGTGTAGCACTTACATGCTTAGTGGTTGTTACAAATGCTATTGGGTTTTCATCTTGGTTTCCACTGTCGTTTCTTTCTCCTGCAATATGTGCCGTTCTTCTTTGCCATCTTGAATTTTGACCATAACCTCCACCACTCTGTCTACAATCTGCACGTCTATGTCCTCTTTTACCACAAATTATTGTGGCAGTTGAATGGGAAGCTATTTGTTGTAATATGATTTTCATTGTTTGAATTCTGATTAAAATTACCAAAATTAATTCTATTTCTATGATTATTCATTCTATTTCTTATATTTTCATAGTTTCCTCTGTTTCCTATATTTTCATAGTTTCCTCTGTTTCTTATATTTCCATAGTTTCTTCTACTTCTGTATCTTGCAAAAACTGCATCATTATTTGTTTGTTGTTCCTCTTTGGATTTTATTTGACAAGCTTCCTTCATTAAGAGTTTGTTTTTAACAAATTCAAGTGTAACTTTGGCTTGAATAAAAATAACATCTATATTCTATAACAATGACAATTCCTTAGTACGATTCAGGTATGGATGGAAGTAATTGAGATATTATTTCACCCTGTTCCAGTTTACCACCTGCAGCTCTTAGTTCAAATTCTGTTGAGAAAGCATTTAATGAGGTTCCTTCAACTAATTTCAGCGACCTTAATTTTCTTTTCAGTCGCACTTGAGTTGCAATTCCACTTTTTAAATATGTTCCTCTAAGAA
Organism: Xanthostigma xanthostigma; assembly: GCA_963575645.1. Taxonomy (NCBI): domain Eukaryota; kingdom Metazoa; phylum Arthropoda; class Insecta; order Raphidioptera; family Raphidiidae; genus Xanthostigma; species Xanthostigma xanthostigma. The sequence continues at coordinate 28,626,540 of OY754471.1, forward strand.
TGTCAATTATTCCTTTTGCTGACGTTCTATCTTTAATTAATTCCAAGATATTGTCTACAAGGTATTGGACAAGAATTCTTTAATATAATTTTTCATAAATGCAGTATAATATGATTATTCATTATCTGTTTAGAGTTCCGTTGGCACGCTGCTTAAGATAAAAAAACTTTTCCTTATAAAGTTATTTTGTAAAATGACTTTTTACAGTAGTACTGGCACTTACAAAAATATTTGAAAATTCCAAAATTTTTTGAAAAATCAAAATCTGTGTAGAGTTCCGTTGGCACGCGGTCTACATAAAGAACTTTTTCTTATAAAGTTATTTTGTAAAATGATTTTTTCCAGTAGTACCTACTGGCGCATACAAACGTTTTTGAAAATTCCAGTTTTCACCCACGAATTCTAAGAAACAGCTCTAATTTTAATGAAACTTTAGCAGTAAGTAGGGGGTACCTCAAGGAACTAAAGTTACATAGTTCCAATGTGTGCTTTTACCCTGGGGGTGAATGCCACCTCTTCTTAAGGGTAGACATATTTTTGGCAAAAGTAATTTTAAGGAGAAAGTATCCTATGAAGTTATTTATTTGGATCGATATTTATCGATTTGCGATTGAAAATCTCGATTTTTCATTGAAATATAGACATGTTCAAGCGGTATTTCACGAATAACTTAAAAACTATGCGCTCTATCAAAATACTGAAAATAACAAAAATAAAGCTTCTCAAATAACAAATCTATTCTGTTTTTTTCCTTTTCGTTTAAACATGAAAGTTTGTTCGCTAACAAAAATATTCATTCCTTTCAACGTCGTTTACAGGGAGACAACAGCGTTTTTGGTAAAAAATATCGAATAGCTTTTTTATGCAGCTTGAAAAACCCTTCTTAGGAACATTTTCGGAGCATGCACATGGCATTACTCTCGGCGCGTTTAGTGCCCCCATAAGTACATCTAAATTCATACATACTCATCAACATGCATGTAGGTATCCTCAAACCCTCAAAGTTGGTACCTTTCTATAATATAGCATGTGGGGTGTGCTTCAGCTTGAATTGTCCACCGATTATTTAGCACGAGGGGGAGGAAGAGCTTGGCAGTGACGATGAATTTTCTACAAATCAGTAAATTTTACATAATATAAGTATGTAAAATATTTTGTGAAACTATATATAATGCTGTTTGAATATTTCAACCCTCTACTCTTTTTTTTTCGTACAGGGTTGTGACTGTAGGGGGTGGTTTTAAGTAACAATTGCTGAATGCTGTTTAAATATAAATGAGCAATTGGAAATTTCAAAAAAATAATTTTGTATGCTGCATAACGGAGTTTTACCTACTAGAGGTTGCTTTTAGAGGTGGCAACATTGTTTAAATTTTTACGTAGCATTTTAAAGAATAGGTAAATGTGTATTAAACTTAAATATAATATGTGTAACGTTTCAATCAGTGGTTTCGCAAATTTTTCGGATAAATTTAGTTTTCACCCTCTAAAAACAAAAAGCACACATTGGGACTATATAACTTTTGAAGAGTAATAATAATAATAATAATAATAATAATAATAATAGTACTGTATTTAACAAAGATTGTTATTACAGGAGGGTTGGACATGTGTACAATAATAGTTATCACATCTATATCCAAATACATAATAATATTCAATAAGTAAATTATATGTGCCAGAACATAAGAAACAAAAAAAGAAAAATAATGTAAGGAAAATATAGGACAAAAACTATAGTGTATGGTTCTATTCGAATAGCATAAATGATCTAATTTTAAGGGCGTTAGTTATGTAGTTAAATACATCATTTATTTTTTGCACTGTATCAAAATTTAGTATAAACGTGTGATAGTTGTGAATGGAGCACTGACCCGTTATATATTTGTTTAAAATCTGCAACTGTTATAATGAGGACATTCCATTAGGAAGTGAAACATGCTTTCTTGTTTATTCATATTGCACACTGTGCATATAGAATTGGTTTTAAATTGGTAGCTACTCCCTTTATAGTACAAGCGAATGTGTTCTTTTCCTGCTACTCTGAGTTGACTTATAATTCTTAACTTGCATATATTAACATTCAGTAGAAGATAATTTGCTGTAGAGTTAACCGGCATTAGTTAGGGACCTCGTTTTCGTTCGCGTTTCGTTTCCGAGGACGTATGGGCTGCAGCTACTTCACTTTTGAAGAGTAGAGTGTGATGAGTTTATCTGCCAAGTTTCAACAAAATTGGTGCTGTTTCTTAGAATTCGTGGGTTGATACTGATTTTTACCGCTGGAGACTGGACTATTAAGAAACTTTTAATTTCACCGTTTAAAGAACACTCATATCAAGTTTTGTATTTCTAACTCGTGCAATTTTGGATATATCCTCTTTTTTCAAACCACATTTTCACCTCCTTAGGATTGACTTTGCGAAAAGGGTATCATTGCTTGCTAAGTTTTAAATTGCTTGAAGTATCACTTTTTTGAAGAAATGGATACTACTATTCATTTTCAAACCATTTCAACAGTAAAAGTGTCAAAACAAATCCTCTAAGAAAACACAACGAACCGTTTAAAACGTTTTCTTGAACTTATGAAAGAGAGAGAGGGAGAGAGAGAAGAAGAAGGGGGAAACCCGTGCAATGGTGGTATATGGTGGACGTTGTCAGCAAAATGTCCACCACTCATCTTTATTGGGTCGTGTATCTTCTACGTGTTTCACTCATCTAGGGCTAGGCTAGAAGACCCGCAGTGCACTGTCAAATAACCGCATCATACTATGTTGTCGTCGTTTTACGCAATGTCCATTCCGTTTGTCGTTTAAGTTTGTTTTAAAGCTCTAAAGCGAAACGCACAACGCAATGACATTATGTCAGATGATCTTATGTTCTCATTAAAATTGAAACCGCTTACTCATTATTCTAATCAAGCTCGGCAAACTACAATTTGTATATTGTGTATGTTTGTCAGAACTATTTTGAACTACTTTCTATTCATCTATAACTCTAAAGCTATTTGATCTGCACACTTGTAATTTGGTTAGCTATTTAACCACTCACTCAAAATTATCCAAAATTCTAAATTTTATTTATAAAAAATACTTCCTGAGATATTGACGTACGATTATCACTAACTCATCAAAAACCTAGCTTACTTTTGATTTTACAATTGTAGTGTGCTGTCGCCTCTCACATATTACCAATATTGTAAACTCATAAACAGGATATAGAAGAAGCAGCGTGTACTATGTATCTCACTCTTTCTACTCTATTGTAAATTTTGTTATGGTTTAATGTAGAAGGTAGTTACAATTTCTGTGATTAATAAAATTGTTAAAGCACCATGCAAGTGTTGAGTATTAAACTGATTATTTGTACTAAACTCCCATATTATTTACTACATAATATAATAATTTAGTTCCGAGGTGTTGTAGAAACACATTCATTTCCTTATTTGTGCACATTTTGTTAGGTGTCATTATGACGAGTTAATATTTTTGTGCGCATGCATGAGGATCAGTCATTTTTTTCATACTGTTTTTTTGTAAACAAGCGTACAAGTTTACAGGTAATCAAAACCAGTGGGAGTATATGCCAGTAATCCAAGAATTACAAGGCGCTAAATTTTACATAATATACCCCGGCGTTATGTTTAAAAAACGGTTTATATTTTTAATGACATTTTGATTTTAATAATATAATTTAATTAATTTTATCTGAAAAAAAAATAACACTTAAAAATATTGAAACATAGAAATGAAAAAAATCATTTTAATAATAATTTTTAAGTTCATAATTATTATAAAAGCGTTAGCTGTAAACTCTATTATCGTTTTAGTCACAACAAACGTTTTTAGGCGCGAATAGCGTAACCTAAAGCGCCTATATGTACTCGCTTTGTCTGTACGTCTGTGAATCTGTACGTCCCACTGGTTTGCGTCACGCGTACAGTCCAAACGCCTTAACCGATTTTAAAAAACTTTTTTTGATCGATTCGTCTCCGGGTAACTTAGATCCTAAAGTCGCCCAATTTTTGAATTTTTGCTCCAAATTTAGAATTTAGAAAAAACGTTGTATTTCGCTTTTAACTCGCTCAACTTAAATCAGATCGATTCGAAACCTCTATTAAACGTACGAGGAGAAAATTTTACATAAATTTCGTACAACAGAATTTGCCCAATCAGTTTTTTTACACACATTTATATAGAAATAAATTCAATCTGATATAACTGATAGCAAAAATCTTTGGGTTATCTCTCTCTGTTGCACAGTATAACATGGTAAATTAAAGATTGCGTATGTTCTGTCTTAAAATAAAATTGGTCGATAATTTTATTTATTACAATAATAAAACAAAAAGATAGCATTTGTTCAAAAACGGATGCCATTTGAAATATTTGTGAGATGCAACGCCTTCTGAGTTATCAATTTGAATAACTAATTATTAGAACATAATACTTCAGATGCAAACGTCACTTTTGACATTTTTTACCATTCCGACACCACGGATGAGCGGATTGTAACCAAATTTTGAGAGGATGTTTGATATGCAAATATGAAGTAGCCTATTGTTTTTGGAGAACATCGGCCATGAGTAAAAGAGTATAAATCTTATAATGTTGTTTTATATAATAATAATATAGTTTTTAAAACGGTTTATTATTCTATCTATTTTTACTAGAAATTTTTGTAAATTTTTTCGGGGAAAATCGGCGCATGCGTAAAAGAGATATAGACTATGACGTTGTTTCTTATATAATAACGGTTTACATTTCATAACGGATTATTATTTTATCTATTTTTACATGAAAGTTTTGTAATTTTTTTGTGGAAAGTCGGTGCATGCGCAGGAGATATATATTATAATATCATTTTGACGTGATAACGTCTTATAAATTGATGAATCACCAATCTTATAAATTGATAAAACACCGGCTGCATGCACGAAAAAGTGTAACGTTCCTAACGTAACGTTCCTAACGTTCGTAACGCGTAACGTTCCGCCTGACCCTGTGCGTGCTTTTCTCGAAAACGGCCCTAACGATTTGGATGAAATTTACTGAAAAGGGATTTTGGGGGGCAAAAAATCGTTTTAGCTAGATCTCATCTCTCGAAAAAATCGTTTTCTTACAAATTTTATCATTATAAAAATCAATTTTTTGACGTATGAAAATACTTAAATATTGTAAGTAGGTTTTGGAATTTTATATACTTAAACAATAAAACAATTGTTTTCTAAATATTATGAAAGTTAATCTTTGAGACTTAAATAAATATGGAAGAAAGAAAGTTAATAAAAAAAATTATTTTTATAGGTGGTGAGTAATTTAATAAATAAAATTAACCTAAATTTGAAGCGAAAGATGCAATATCATAGATTCGAATTATTATAATTATTATATGTAGAATTTAGGTTATGTATTACGGAATACGTATCACGTAAAACTATCGTCCGTAAACCGACTTTACAGACAACCAATTTTTTTTATATAATAATCGTATACTTTTCATAACGGTTAATTCTTCTATATGTTTTCAAGAAAGTTTCGTGATTTATTTTTGCTATGTGCTATAACGTTTTTTATATAACAACGGTATACTTTTCATTATTATTCTATCTGTTTTACAAGAAATTTTTGTATTTTATTTCGGGGAAAATCGGCGCATGCGCATCAGAGATATATGTTATAACGTAGTTTTTTTATGTAATGATGGTATAGGCACTTATCAAAACGGTTTATTTTCTATTTAGAAGTTTTGTAAAAACAATTTTTGGAGAAAATCAGCGCATGCGGAAAAAAAGGCATACCTACGATTTAATGTTGTTTTTTATATCATAACGGTTAATTAGTGTGTATATTTTTACAGGATAGTTATGATAAAAATGTGTTTTTCAAAATTTGTAGATTCAGAAATATTTTGAAAATAAAAAAATCTATTGTTCTTTTGTTCTGTAGATGTTAGTTAGGTATTTGACAAGCATGCTTTATTTAATTTTAACATAACGTGATAACATATAGAAAACTATAAAAACGAATAGCAAATTTGATAATGTTTAGTGGTAACCGTTACCCGCGTGACTGCACGCGTTAACGGAAATTCTATTTTCTGTGTTATTAGATGTCAAATGTCAATATTATAATTTATTAGTTGGAAAGGCCCCGTAGTCCAATTGCTGCAATTGCAAATTAATAGCATAATAGTTAAAATTTTGAAAGACTAAAAACAAGAAAAATAAAATACTACTAAAAAAAATGTTTTTATTGAAAAGTACCAAAAAGGAAATATAATTATTTTAATAATTTAGGATAATAATTATAAAAAAGTTGGTTGTGACTAATTAACAATCATAGAGTTTATATTTATGAACCTAAATTATTAATAAATTATTAAAATGATTTTTTCCTTTGTGTGTTTCAATATTTTCAACTGTTATTTTTGTCTTAGATTAAGTTATAGTATAAGAGCCAGTGATCGGCTACCAGTATGTATTTGACCAGACCTGATTTTTTACACAGTGAGTCTCCTATACCTACCATACATGGAGTGGGGACTCACTAAGTCCGGAGTGGCCGCCGCGGCCCGTACTCAGGTGCGACAGGTACAAAATTTGACTAATTTTCATAGTATTTGACCACGTCTGCCATTTGGAAATTTAATAATATATTATTATTGCTATTGAAAAATACAATGGCAGACCATTATCGCGCGACAATCATCGTGGCAGACAATTTTTTAAGTACTAAAAAATATGAAATTTTGAAAGGTATATTTTTCATCGTGGATTATTATTCTATTTATTATTTCAAGCAAGTTTCGTAAATAATTTTTTTTTCTAAACTTTATAGTTCCGGAAATATTTAGAAAATTTAAAAAAAATCAGCTGCTCTTTTGTCTTGTAGATCTGTCAGAAATAAACTAGTTAAGCATGCTTTGATTAATTTTTACATGACGTGGAACATATTATGTAGGTGACCAAGACGACGAATAGCAAATATCATATTGAATACTAGCCATTACCCGCGTCACCTCACGCGATATCAGAAATGTTATTTTCTTTATTTTACTATATCAAATGTCAATATTTTTGAAGTTGGAATGGTCCCGTCGCCCAATTGGTTGGAATTTTTTATTTGTTCCAAAACAAAATTAACCAGTGGGAGTATATGCCCAAGTAATTCAAGAATTACAAGGCGCGAAATTTTACATCATATACCCTGGTGTTTTGTTTGAAAATTGGTGTATATTTATCGTTCAGCCCGGATTTTTTTTTTAAAAACTCCACATTTGCCGCTTCCCGTTTCACTGCGAGACAATTCGCATACCCGTTTATCTTTCAACCCGGAATTATTTTTTTAAAACCCCACATTTGCCCCTTCCCGTTTCACTGAGAGACAATTCGTATACCCCTTTATCGTTCACCCCGGAATTACAATTCGCATACCCGTTTATCGTTAACCCCGAAATTATTTTTTTAAAAACTCCACCTCTGCCCCATCGCGTTTCACTGCGAGACAATTCGCATACCCCTTTATCAAAAAAAGCTTAGTCCGCCATATTGAATTTTTCGAGTTATTCTCAGCAAGCCCTTTCATTTGATACCCATATTGTAGGAAAGCATAAAAAACTTAAGCCGCCATTATTAGAAGTCCGCCATATTAGATTTAGGATGACGTCACTTTAATTTTCGAGTTATTCTCAGCAAGCCCTTTCATTTGATACCCATATTGTAGGAAAGCATAAAAAACTTAAGCCGCCATTATTAGAAGTCCGCCATATTAGATTTAGGATGACGTCACTTTATTTTTCGAGTTATTCTCAGCAAGCCCTCTCATTTGATACCCATATTGTAGGAAAGCATAATAAAATTAGTCCGCCATCTTTAGAAGTCCGTCATATTGGATTTAGAGTGACCTCACTTTATTTTTCGAGTTATTTACAGCAAGCCCTTTCATTTGATACCCATATTGTAGGAAAGCAAAATAAAATTAGTCCGCCATTTTAGAAGTCCGCCATATTGGATTTAGAGTGACGTCACTTTATTTTTCGAGTTATTCTCAGCAAGCCCTTTCATTTGATACCCATATTGTAGGAAAGCATAATAAAATTAGTCCGCCATTTTTAGAAATCCGCCATATTGGATTTAGAGTACGTCACTTTATTTTTCGACTTATTTTCAGCAAGCCCTTTCATTTGATACCTATATTGTAGGAAAGCATAAAAAACTTAGTCTGCCATTTTTAGAAGTCCGCCATATTGGATTTAGAGTAACGTCACTTTATTTTTCGAGTTATTCTCAGCAAGCCCTTTCATTTGATACCCATATTGTAGGAAAGCATAATAAACTTGGTCCGCCATCTTTAGAAGTCCGCCATATTGGATTTAGAGTGACCTCACTTTATTTTTCGAGTTATTTACAGCAAGCCCTTTCATTTGATACCCATATTGTAGGAAAGCATAAAAAACTTAGTCCGCCATCTTTAGAATTTCGCCATATTGGTTTTAGAGTGACGTCACTTTATTTTTCGAGTTATTCTCAGCAAGCCCTTTCATTTGATACCCATATTGTAGGAAAACATAAAAAACTTAGTCCGCCATTTTTAGAAGTCCGCCATATTGGATTTAGAGTAACGTCACTTTATTTTTCGAGTTATTCTCAGCAAGCCCTTTCATTTGATACCCATATTGTAGGAAAGCATAATAATATTAGTCCGCCATCTTTAGAAGTCTGCCATATTGGATTTCAGTGACGTCACTTTATTTTTCGAGTTATTTACAGCAAGCCCTTTCATTTGATACCCATATTGTAGGAAAGCATAATAAAATTAGTCCGCCATCTTTAGAAGTCCGCCATATTGGATTTAGAGTGACGTCACTTTATTTTTCGAGTTATTCTCAGCAAGCCCTTTCATTTGATACCCATATTGTAGGAAAGCATAATAATATTAGTCCGCCATCTTTAGAAGTCCGCCATATTGGATTTCAGTGACGTCACTTTATTTTTCGAGTTATTTACAGCAAGCCCTTTCATTTGATACCCATATTGTAGGAAAACATAAAAAACTTAGTCCGCCATTTTTAGAAGTCCGCCGTATTGGATTTAGAGTAACGTCACTTTATTTTTCGAGTTATTCTCAGCAAGCCCTTTCATTTGATACCCATATTGTAGGAAAGCATAATAATATTAGTCCGCCATCTTTAGAAGTCCGCCATATTGGATTTCAGTGACGTCACTTTATTTTTCGAGTTATTTACAGCAAGCCCTTTCATTTGATACCCATATTGTAGGAAAGCATAATAAAATTAGTCCGCCATCTTTAGAAGTCCGCCATATTGGATTTAGAGTAACGTCACTTTATTTTTCGAGTTATTCTCAGCAAGCCCTTTCATTTGATACCCATATTGTAGGAAAGCATAATAATATTAGTCCGCCATCTTTAGAAGTCCGCCATATTGGATTTCAGTGACGTCACTTTATTTTTCGAGTTATTTACAGCAAGCCCTTTCATTTGATACCCATATTGTAGGAAAGCATAATAAAATTAGTCCGCCATATTGGATTTAGAGTGACGTCACTTTATGTTTTGAGTTATTTACAGCAAGCCCTTTCATTTGATACCCATATTGTAGGAAAGCATAAAAAACTTAGTCCGCCATCATTAGAAGTCTGCCATATTGGATTTAGAGTAACGTCACTTTATTTTTCGAGTTATTCTCAGCAAGCCCTTTCATTTGATACCCATATTGTAGGAAAGCATAATAAAATTAGTACGCCATTTTTAGAAGTCCGCCATATTGGATTTAGAGTGACGTCACTTTATTTTTCGAGTTATTCTCAGCAAGCCCTTTCATTTGATACCCATATTGTAGGAAAGCATAATAAAATTAGTACGCCATTTTTAGAAGTCCGCCATATTGGATTTAGAGTGACGTCACTTTATTTTTCGAGTTATTCTCGGCAAGCCCTTTCATTTGATACCCATATTGTAGGAAAGCATAATAAAATTAGTACGCCATTTTTAGAAGTCCGCCATATTGGATTTAAAGTGACGTCACTTTATTTTTCGAGTTATTCTCAGCAAGCCCTTTCATTTGATACCCATATTGTAGGAAAGCATAATAAAATTAGTCCGCCATATTTAGAAGTTCGCCATATTGGATTTAGAGTGACGTCACATAGCTAACCATGCATTGTTATCCAAACTTAACGTGTATACAAATTTTCATCTCAATCGGTTGAAGATATTTGCTTCAAAATTACCGAAGGCATTCTTGTCGCTCACTTAGTAATTCAGTCGCTCACTTAGTAATTTAGTCGCTCACCTATTAATTTAGTCACACAACTGTTATTTTAATATTCAAGTTATTAAAACAGTATCTCATCACCAAGTTTTTTTTTTTTATTCGACCGTTTTATAATTCCCCAATTATTATTATATAAAACAACATTATAAGAGATATATTCTTTTACGCATGCGCCGATGTTCCCAAAAAACAATAGGCCACTTCATATTTGCATATCAAACATCCTCCCAAAATTTGGTTTTAATCCGCTCGTCCGTGGTGTCGGAATAGTAAGAAATGTCAAAAGTGACGTTTGCATCTGTCACAGTATTATGTTCTAATAATTAGTTATTCAAATTGTTAACCCAGAAGGCGTTGCATTTTACAAATATTCGAAACGGCATCCGTTTTTGAACAAATGCTATCTTTTAATTTCATTATTGTAATAAATAATATTATCGACCAATTTTATTTGAAGACAGAACATACGTAATTTTTAAATTGCCATGTTAAACCGTGCAACAGAGAGAGATAACCGAAAGATGTTTGCCATCGGTTATATCAGATTGAATTTATTTCTATATAAATGTGTATAAAAAAACTGATTGGGCAAATTCTGTTGTACGAAATTTATGTAAAATTTTCTCCTCTTTCGTTTAAGACAGGTTTCGAACCGATCTGATTTAAATTGAGCGAGTTATAAGCGAAAAACTTCGTTTTTTCTAAATTGCTCCCCTCTGGAGCAAAAATTCAAAAATCGGGCGACGTTAGGATCTAAGTTACCCGGAGACGAATCGAACAAAAAAAGTTTTTTAAAATCGGTTAAGGCGTTTGAGCTGTACACAATCCACAAAAAAGCGTGACATACAGATTCACAGATTCACAGATTCACAGATTCACAGATTCACAGACAAAGCGAGTACATATAGGCGCTTTAGCTTACGCTATTCGCGCCTAAAAAGTGTCAATTGAGAATAAAAATATTGTTTATAGGTATAGGCATAAATAATTTTTTATATTCTCTTGACATTTTTTATTTTTGTTTTGAAACAAATAAAAAATTCCAACCAATTGGGCGACGGTATCATTCCAACTTCAAAAATATTGACATTTGATATAGTAAAATAAAGAAAATAACATTTCTGATATCGCGTGAGGTGACGCGGGTAATGGCTAGTATTCAATATGATATTTGCTATTCGTCATCTTGGTCACCTACATAATATGTTCCACGTCATGTAAAAATTAATCAAAGCATGCTTAACTAGTTTATTTCTGACAGATCTACAAGACAAAAGAGCAGCTGATTTTTTTTTTAATTTTCTAAATATTTCCGGAACTATAAAGTTTAGTTTTAATTTCCAAATGGCAGACGTGGTCAAATACTTTGAAAATTAGTCAAATTTTGTACCTGTCGCACCTGAGTACGGGCCGCGGCGGCCACTCCGGGCTTAGTGAGTCCCCACTCCATGTATGGTAGGTATAGGAGACTCACTGTGTAAAAATTCAGGTCTGGTCAAATACATACATACTGGTAGCCGATCACTGGCTCTTATACTTAATTAAATTATATTATTAAGCTCAAAGTGTCTAAAAATATACACCAAATTTCAAACATAACGCCGGGGTATATTATGTAAAATTTCACGTCTTGTAATTCTTGAATTACTTGTGCCTTTAGACAGTATTTTTTTCTATTACAGCATTTACATTCGTCGTGAATTTTTTCAAAATTTTTAATTTTGTTTTATTATTTTTTTAGAGTTGCAAATCACACGATTAATTTTTCTTTAATAATCATATTATATTAGGTATAAATAAAATTTTCGAATAATTTATCAGACAAATTAGTAAAAAAATTATATGATATCTACATAATAAATAGCGAAAAGAACTTCGTTCCAACCGGGTGGTCCACGACACCTCTCGTCTTTTTAGGCGCGAATAGCGTAAGCTAAAGCGCCTATATGTATTTAATAATAATAATTCTCAAGCGATCAAACACCAGCTTTGTAGTTATTTTTTCAGTAAAGAAATTATTTACAAATTGCTTATAAACTTTCTCAAAAGGGGTTGGGGCGGCAGAGGTAAATTTTTTTATAAGGGGGGCGTTAGTGCACAAAGTTTGGAAACTGCTGATGTACAGCAATGAGCAATACACATTTTTCTAGGAAATTAAATCCTGTACAAAGAGGTCTTATTATTATTATTTTTTAACCACGTTTTTTAAATGTGTCACTCACCAAATTTTGTCAGAAAATTTGGTGAGTGACACATTTCAAAAAGGTGGTTAAAAAATATTTTAATTTTATTTCTTTTTTTTTAAATTTAAGAAAAGATTTTAATTTTGATGAGTTAATATTTTGTTTAAAAAAAAAATAAGGAGTAGTAAAATATAAAAAAGTTATAACAGTTTAAAATAATTGTCTTAATATTTTTTTTTATGGAACTCAATATTATTTTTATTGATAAGATCACACATCACATGCAGCGGCGAAATTGCCAAGCGTACGGTTTTCATTTAATTTCCTAAAAATTTTTAATTTTTACCTTGAATAACTTTTGCCGAAGTGATTTTATCGAGGCCTTTTTTGTAGAGCGTTCAATTCCCTACAAAATATGTACTGATCATAGCTGTACATTCATTTATTTCGGAGAAAAAAAATTAAATGTAAAAAGTGAAAAAATCCCATGCTGTTCAAATAGTAAATGAATCATGATTTCGGCACGGTGTAAATTAAAATTACTTAAGCGCTTTTTTAGTCTGATATTTTTTTTAGGGCAAAAGCTAAAAATTCAGGGGGCGAGCGTAAAAAAGAACCAACGGTCACCCTAATATAGAGGTGATGTTCGACCGTAACTAGTTTTTACAACCGAAACCGAATTTCGATTTCTGTTTCAGGTTCGACCGAAATTGAAACTTTCTTCGAGGGTAATTCTAATGTATATTTTTTAAGCTTTTGTTTATTTATATAAATAATGTGTTTGTATTTATAGAAGCAATAACGCACGACAGTGGACAGTTAACACGGGCGCGAGGGGAAGCCGACAATGACCCGCCGCCGTTCAACTACACTGATCGCTCCCGAACGCCACACGGAACTTACGAACCTAGTTTCGGTTTCGGTAGATTTTCTTCTGACATCGAAACTAAACCGTGCCTCCAAAAATCCCAAAATCGAAAGTTCCGTCGGGCGTCGGACATTATATGGAAGTTGAAAGTAACACGAAATGGTTTAGGAAAAATATAAGACATTCACTGTTTGTCGAACTTAGCTATACTCTTTTGCATATCCCCTAAACTGCAAAGCTAAAAGTATTCATTCTGTTCTCTAAAGACAGTACACACACCACACGGCTGTAACGTATTTCTGTAATCTGGGTATATTTCAAGGATTGAACCCAGTGGTAGTGTTTTTCGATGTACACTGACATCTGACGTAACTATACAAAAGCTTAAACTACATCAAATGTAAATTATTCGCCATGGGAACTGATTCTAGAGATTCCTGGTGGCAGAAAATGAAAGCTGTATATGCTTTAATAAAATTTAAAGTAAACGTCACATAATTTATTTATAATGGATAATAAATTCGAAATAAATATTAGGTACTGGTATTATTAAGTATTTCGGTAATTCCAAAAGACATCCAGTAAAAGGAGGACGGGTGTTTAAAGCGAATCACATTATAGTCAGGCAGCAAGTACATTTTTGGAACTTTGATTTTTCTTCATCCGTTAGTTCTTTTCTTTTCTGTTTATATACCTACATCAATTTATTTTTTATTTTTTTCCTTAAATAAAAAAGTTTTTTTTTCCATATTCCACAATAATGAAAATTTGTTAACTGTCATTATGAAATCCCTTTTAACCTAACTAAACCCTAAATTTCTATCCTTTTTTAAATTTATTTGTAGCAATGATATAAATGCATTAGAAACCATACATGCACAGATCTCAGAAAAGAATAAATTATTTTTTTTATTGGTGCCCTATTTTACCTATTTAAAGCACGCCTCAGAGTGTTTAAATCAAACTTTCAAAAACGCGCGTTTTTTAAAGTTACCATGGAAACATCAACAACTCGAGAATTTTTTGATTATTGATTTGACAGGAGTAGCGTGTAATGTCAAATAAAATATTACTAACAAATGCAAAACCTTTATTCAAACATTATTAAACAATTAAACTTTAATGACAAATTGCAAATTAATTTCTGTTTTTCTCATTTCCATGACAACGAAAGATATACTGATGTCACATCACGAATTCAACCATTTTACATTATTAGTTTTTATTTCCATTTTTTTGTAGTAATAATACCAGTATTTATGATTTCTAAGTGCACCAATAAAAAAAATAGCCTAAAGTATTCGTGGATAACTGTTCTTTAAAACACTTGCTCTATTTCGAGCACTCCGGCTGCGCCGTCGTGCTCGAAAAATCACGCGTGTTTTAAAGACCTTTTTATCTACTTATACTTTAATATACCTAGGTACTATTTCTTAAGTTCACTCATTACAATAAATTGTCGTCTGTCAGTGATTAAAGCATATACAACTTTAAATTTTCTGCCACCAGAGACCACTAGAATCAATTCCCATGGCGAATAGCGGTACTCAGTCCACACGTTTGTTTCGTACTACTTAAATGACCACTAGATAGCAGTAATAGTAATATTATTATAGCTGTACCACAGGGCAGTCCTGTTGTACTAGATCCATTACTTTTAACACACAATAAATTACATATACACAAAACCTGAGACATTCTATGTCTGAAAATTTACTCAAAAAGAAATAAAACTTTCTATTATATTTTATTTTTATTATTATGTCAGTATTCGGTAAGTAAACACAACACGCTCTTTTAAAATGGACTGAAGCGCCATCCCTTAGACTTTGCGCGTAGTAAAGCATTTTATTTATTACAGTTTTCTGGCAATCTATTACATACAATATTTTCCAGAGAAATCTGATTCCTCCATACGAGAACACTATCTATAGGTTTAAGGTTAGGCTCGCTTCTCAAACGTGTCAAATTAGTAGCATGGTATTGAAATAAAAACTACTAAATTAGTTAACAGTAAATTGTTTGTACAGAATGGCTTCAATGGCAATTAAAAAAAATAAATTATTATTTCCTCTTACTGATAAATTGGTGTGTATTGACTTGAAGAACGAAGAAAAAACATTTATTGATGTTCCAAATGCGAACTCTAACCTCAATAAACAGATTTCTGAAGAAGAAAATAATTACTCGGAAAAAGGAATTTGCGACATTATAACTGAAAATATTCGGATAACGTCGGTATGTGTGTCGAATTGTGAAAATTTTCTTGCTATAAGTACAAATAAAAAGCAGTTAATAGTTTATGACAATTATTTCAAAATTGTGAATAATTGGACATTACAACGTAGCAGTAGTAAAATTAGATTCACAAATGATGCGTCTGCACTTGTTGTAGCCGATAAAACGGGCGATGCGTATTTATACAAGCTTGGTCAGTCCAATGGTAATTTATTTTTAGGACATTTGAGTATGTTACTTGATATCCTAGTAACAGCGCAATGTAATTATGTAGTAACGTGTGATCGAGACGAAAAAATTCGAGTGTCTTGTTTCCCGAATGCCTATAATATTGTTAGTTATTGTTTGGGTCACAAAGAATTCATAACTAACATAGAATTATTGAATGATAAGTATTTAATGTCTGCTTCGGGAGATGGCACTGTTCGATTTTGGGAATTTTTAAAAGGGAAGTTATTACATACACTTCATTGTAATGATTATCTAACAGATAAAGAAATCCTAACTAATTTTACAAGTAAAATGGATAGTGAAAGAGTTGAAATTAACGCTTTACCGATTACAAATATCTGTGTACACAAAATGGATTCGGATGTTGTCAATATTTGTGTAATGCTGTACGAATTTAGAGGTTTACAAATTCATAAAGTTATTGTAAACAACAATGTTGTACAAACCGAATTTTTACAAGTAGTTGATTTAGAGACTAATAATATATTTTCGATAATTTCTGATAAAAAAGGTTTTTATGTTTTAAATAATAACGGTATTGAATTTTTGTATTTTAGTAAAAATGAAAATCGGTATTGTAAAAAGCATTTAGAATTTATCCAAAGGTTTTTTAAAGAAAATGAACATTTGATTAATTTTGAACATGTGTATAACATACCAGTTTTATACAAACGAAAGTTTGATAATCTACAAGACTATCAAGAACGTAAAAAAATGCGTTTAGAAACTAGAAAATAAAATTAAAAAACATTGTATAAAGCAAGAATGAAATCTACATGCACACTAAATACCTAATTTATTTGTGTAGGTAGTAACTATTTTGTTGTAATGTAGACTTTGAATTTTATCAAATACAAATTTAAATAATAAAGTCGTATGTATTTATTGTAGACTTTTAACAAATTAATAATATTATTGATAACCTGACTGATGAGTAACCTGACTTTTCTGTAGTGTGAAAAAAGCTTTGTAAGATGGTATATCGCGTAAGTTTTACTTTTAATCACTAAAAACAACTGTCGACTAAAATTGAAAACGTCAAAATGTAAAATTGTGAAAGAAGTATTAAAAGTATCATAACTTTGAGTTTTTTAATTATTATATCTGCTAGATATCTCTATCTGCAAGACAACTGTCTGGAGTTATGAAGAAATCGGTGATTAGAGTTACACATTGCTTTTAATCAGTGACAACTGACAATTGGATATATTATATCCCATCAAAAACAAATGTCAATAAGGGAGGCAAGTTCAATATTAAGAATATTATTTTCACACTGTGCAAAATGGGACTATACACCTCAATACTTACAAAAAGAATTGAGATCTAAAAGGATGCCAAATTTTCATTTGGCAAGTTTTCGTGTTTTATGTTATGATTTGTACCTAAACTCCATGTTTATATTATGTGTACCAAAATTTCCGTGAAAAACGCGAAAAGTGTTGTAACGACCCGAACAGGGTTAAATAAAATCGTTATCAGGAAAGTGAACAATCGGCAATAGTAATGCTTAGTAATATAAAAAAGAAACGGATGCATAAGTAAGGAAGAGGACCGGCTAAGGCAGTAGGCTGATAGCATCCATTTGAGAAACATCACGCCTGCTCAGAAAAAGAATAGAAGTGCACAATATTTTTTGTTAAATTGATTTTACATTTGCTTTAAAAGTTTTTTATGTGCTACTCTTTCTTAAATACGTTAATAAATATTATATTACGTTTTTGTTGAATTTTATATTGATTTTTTTTATTTTGTACCCGTCAACACATTATTAAAGTCTTGGTGGTGTTGCAGTGTGAAAGAACGTTTTTTTTAAGCAAATTTCTTTATGGGACGTTATATGGAGAGGACTAGAAAAAAAAACGTAAGAAAAAAGCGTAAACAAAAAATTGTAAAAAAATCTATTGTATGTCTGTCCGTAGACAGAAAGTTGGCAGACTTATAATATAGGACATAGCACAGATCCTAACGGAGTCGGATTTTTGAATTTTGAAAACAAAAAAGTTTGGAATGGCTGCAACGTATTTGTTGTTCCGTACTCCCTTGCTGAACGTAAATTACCACTTCACATCGAACTAAAAAGTGAAAAATAAATATAGTTTAAAAAAAACTAAAAAACACGCTTTTATAGCCCATTGAACTAAAAAGTGAAAAATAATTCTTAATATAAGCCGAAAATAATAATGAACAAAAATATTAGTATTATTGTAAAAAAAGCGTGAGGCGCTTTGTGCCATATTTTTCATATATTGAGCGCCTTACGCTTTTTTCACAATAATAGGTACTAATATTTTTTGTTCATTATTTTCTGCTTAAGAATTTTTTTTCACTTTTTAGTTTGATGTGTTATAAAAGCGTTTTTTTTAGTTTTTTTAAACTATATTTTAACTATTGGCTGTCAAAAATAACGAATAAAAAACTTTTTATAAAAATTTAACTACTGAACGCATTGGGTTCTGGTCTGATAGTAAACAAAATGGAAAAAAATATAAACCAAGTCGATCCAACCAAAATTGCGATCTGTAGAGCTCGGACGTACAAACGTACGTACAGACTAGGGATGTTACGGAGCTTCGAACTTCCGATTGATCTTACACCTCCGGTTCCGGCTTCGGTTCCGATCCGATTGATCTTACACCTCTGGTTCCGATTTCGGTTCCGATACTTTGAAATCGGAGGTTTTAATCAGAGGTCGAAGCATGCGGCTGCGGTCAACGTGTATGAACAGGTTTATACATGTATTGTTCCCACATGCACATTGCACGCATTCTGTCATCGATTAATAATAATAATAATCTTCTGCCACTATCTCCGATTCCGACTCCGGTTCCGATTCTGGTTCCGATTCCGGTTCCGACTCCGAAAAACCAAATTTAAAAACTCCGACTTCGGTTCCGATATAACCACCTCCGTAACATCCCTAGTACAGACCAACCGACAACAGCTGTTTGTAATTTTGAATTAGGTACAAATTATGAACTCGAACCGATCTAAAAATGGTTCTGTTTTATAGAACAGAATCTCCTCTATTCAAAAAGCTACAATTTGAATAGATTTCGTGCGAAATTAACCTAGATATAACTTCTTTTATGAATAAAAGTCAGCTCTGATGCACAAAGCGATAATAGAGTACATACCGCAGTTCAGCGGTATGTGCAATAATAGTCCTTATTTAATAACACGCTCAAAAATTTAAAAAATACAAAAAATACTTTTGCAACAATGAATATTTCAGTACCTAATTGTTCATAATTTGCTTGTATTTTTAAGTTTAAACTGATTACACCATTCAATTCGGAACCCAAAGGAATAGTGAGACATCTGGTGAGAAATGCGCCGAACTGTCCTAAGGGGTTTTTTGACAGGTAAACATTGATTTAGAAAAGCTTGATGGAGGCTAGGTTAGCCTCAATCATGCTTTTCTAAATCAATGTTTACCTGTCAAAAACCCTCTTAGGACAGTTCAGCGCATTTCTCACCAGAGGTCTCACCACTCCTTTGGGTTCCGAATTGTACGAAAAAAAATACAAATTCATTGTTTGACCCGAAACTTATTTTTTTTACAGTAATGCTATAAACATTAAATTAGAAATAAAGTTTCACATAAGTAAGCATAATAATTTGCTTGTATTTTTAAGTTTAAACTGATTACACCATTCAATTCGGAACCCAAAGGAATAGTGAGACATCTGGTGAGAAATGCGCCGAACTGTCCTAAGGGGTTTTTTGACAGGTAAACTATGGAGGCATAAGGTAAACATTGATTTAGAAAAGCGTGATGGAGGCTAGGTTAGCCTCAATCATGCTTTTCTAAATCAATGTTTACCTGTCAAAAACCCCCGTAGGACAGTTCAGCGCATTTCTCACCAGAGGTCTCACCACTCCTTTGGGTTCCGAATTGTACGAAAAAAAATACAAATTCATTGTTTGACCCGAAACTTATTTTTTTTACAGTAATGCTATAAACATAAAATTAGAAATAAAGTTTCACATAAGTAAGCATAATAATCGTTTTTTGTCTTAGAATCAAAAAGTATCCAAAACTAAACTTGTAGATCATGAAAAAATCTTAGATCGTAGAGGTTACTATATAACATAACCTCAAAGCTTCCGAGAAAATTGCGAAACATCCTTTTTATTTAGTATTTTATACTTTTAATTTTTGAGCATGTTTTTGAATTGTGACTATAAGTTTTCATTGTTTTAGCCAAAATTATATGTCGAAACGAAAAAATAACCACCAGTCGAATCGTGTACCTACAGTGAAAAAACATTGTACACGGTTCGGCAGATGGTTATTTTTTCGTTGTAAAGTTCTGTCTACAATTAATAAACATTCATCTAATTTGTCTCCACTAAGTATGAAAATAATATTCCTAATATTGAACATGACTCCCTTTTTCACATTAATTGGAGTGATTCGGCCCAATAATTTTGAGAAATCTCAAAAATACAAGTTTTTTTCAAGAGTTTTTAAAAATTTTTCTTGGAATATTTTCTAAACTATTAAACTGATTAATTCTAAAATCTAATCCGCTCTTCTCCTTTAAAAACTGCGTCGATTACCGCAAACCGCATCAAAATCGCTTCATTTGTTATCATGAACGAAAAATTGTTTTTTTTTTTTGAGTTCGAAGAGCTATATAATAAACTACTTGCTATATTTTATATATTTTTGAGCGTTTCGAACTCGAAAATAGCGGGAAGTTTCAGGGATGGCCTGCAGGGTCAAACTTTTTTTCAAATTTTTTTATAATATTAAATAACAATGTAAAAATTTGAATAAATCATGGTGTCATCTGACACTTCAAAGAATAAAGTTCGTTGAAAAGATTTTTTTAAATTTATTTTTAAAAGAGTGATTGTTAACTAAATAAATTTTCCGAAACAAAGTCTGCATTAACAACAAAAAATGTTTAAATACCTTTAAAAATTGTTTATTTGGTTTATTAATATTTTTTTAAAGTTAACAAAAATTGATAGATTTGTCATTTTTTGTGAACTTTAAAAAACAATCTATTAATGAAAAGTTGAGACCAAATAAAAAACTGCAGTACCCGACTAAATTCAAAGATTATTGAATTATAATTTTATAATATTTTGTCAATATACAGTCTGAAAAAATTGGTCGATAATTTTATTTATTTGAAGAGTTTTATTCAGACGTTAATCTAAGTTTTAAAAAAGATTAACTTTTCAGGAAAATTCGCTTGCGTTTGGTCTTCTGCGTCTGCAGTAGGGATGTTACGGAGGTGGTTTTATCGGAATCGAAGTCGGAGTCGGAGTTTTTAAATTTGGTTTTTCGGAGTCGGAACCGGAATCGGAGTCGAAACCGGGATTGGAACCGGAGTTGGAGATGGTGGCAGAAGATTATTATTATTATTAATCGATGACAGAACCCGTGCAATGTGCATGTGGGAACAGCACGCATGCACATGCATAAACCTGTTCATACACGTTGACCGCAGCCGCATGCTTCGACCTCTCATTAAAACCTCCGATTTAAAAGTATCGGAAGCGAAATCGGAACCGGAAGTGTAAGATCAATCGGATCGGAACCGAAGTCAGAACCGGAGGTGTAAGATCAATCGAAAGTTCCGACATATCGGAGTTGGAGTCGAAGCTCCGTAACATCCCTGGTCTGCAGTATTGCCGGTTTGTTTCAGAGATAATAAACGCAAGCTAATTTTCCTGAAAAGTTGATCTTTTTTATTAATTATCTTTTAATCTAGTCGGGCATCATGGTTTTTTATTTTTTAATTTCTTTATTAATGTCTTAACTTTTAATTAGATATTTTTTTTCATTTTCTTCGACAAATTTGGGTGAAAATTATTAAAACATGTCGCGGATCCGTCTCGCTTTGCCATAAGACCAATGTTAAATATGCTTACTTTTGAAGTCACTTATTTATTTAAATAATCGGGTAACCTTTCTCAAATTTTCAGATTTTGTTTAGGCGTATTTAAAATTCATACAAAAAAAATAATCGAGTCTTTTTTTGGTACCGTGCTCGTACTTCCTTAACAGAATGAAAAACTGACTTTATATATTTATATTTATTCCTAGGTTCTAAATTCTAATCCAAGAACTGAAAAAAGTCACTTGGATTTTCAATTTAATAAAAAATAATATCAAAATGGAAATACTTGCCGTACGCTTATCTAATAAATAATGCTTTTGTCAAAATACAGAAATAAATAATTATGTCTACACTCAATAGAATACTGAATAGTAGTTTATTTATCTCGTTCGTAAATGATTCCATTTATACGAGGAAATGACATTATGTAGAAACGTGTTTTAACAGTCACCCTAGTAATAATAGGTATCATTACGCATAAGAGAGATTTTACATTTTTTGCACCCACCTCTTTATCCGCCACTTCAGCCTTTGGATTGTTTACGAAGACAAAGTCTACTTTTTTCTTGTCGCTTATATTGACTTAAATGGCAGTTGACAGAGATATAACTCTAGGATTGGTAAAATCACATGACTTGTTTTAGTTTACGCTTTGGTGCGAAAAGGGGTCAATTTACTAATGCTATGCAGGCATGAAAAGGATCTATTTTATAGAGGGTCGTGCAAAAAATATTTCTGCAATTTTTATGATTACTTGTGTTTCAGTGTATAATTAATTTTTTTTTAATTCGTCGCAACAATCAGGCATATTATTAGACATATGATTATAATAATTAATTAATAGCTTACAATATAGTTTTGACACAATATTTTCAAAAAAAAATCAAATTTATTTTACCTGTTTATTTACATTAGCAATTTTAAATTTAAAGAACAAAGTGTATCGGAAATGCGTACCTATATATTTTTACCACCCACGAACTGAAAAAAAAAAACAATTTGTGAATAGCGCATGCCTCTATATATACCTACATAATATAATATTTTTGTAAAAATATTGTAAATTTCTTTTTTTTCTTGTTTTATAAATATTATAATAATAGTATATTGTGCGACTAGTGAGAGAAGGAGAAGATTCCATGAGCGTGAAATTTGCCGTACGAGCGCAGTGAGTGCGGTAAAACGCACGCGAGTGGAGTATTCTCCTTCGATCAATGGTCGCACATAATACTTTATTCAACTAGCAGGAGTAATATGTAATCGGGGCCCTGATAAAAGAGGGAAAAATAATAAATCACTTCATTGATTGACGTACCCACCGTCAGTGTATACACACAAGATTGCCATGACTTTCGCTGAATTGCGATGCTGTTTTCATATATACAATACCGCCTACCACGTTCCTATTGGTCCAGAAGCTGCGTGCAGTTTTTTTTTCATTATTTCACGCTTGGGCTTGCTACTGAGTTTCTATTGGTCCAGAAAATTCATTATCACACTGTACGGCTTATTATTAGCACTCTACGTGTCAACATGAAGTAATTTATTATTTCTCCCGAGTTTAGAAGGGCCCCGAAATTACATATTACTCACGCGTGTTGAATAAAAATGTTTTTTTCTGTTAAATTATAATACTTTTGGGTTGAAATGATATATGTACCTATTACTTATGACGTTATACCCTTTTAACCGAATTAAATAAAAATTATAGTTTTAAACAACTAAAAAAATACGCTTTTATAGCAATCTTCACTAAAAACTAAAAGAAAATATTGAATATAATTAAAAAAAAATTAAATATAATGATTTTGTTCAACAGCGATAGAAAGTACCCTCGATATAATTAAATTTGAATAAGCTTAAAATGAGAATGGGTTATTAAAAAAACTTATTATATCTCTGTTGTATGTACAAAATCATCTCTTGGTGGCGGACATCTGTTTTCAGAAAAAAAAAGTTTAATGAAATAGAAACTTCAAATCTTTGATTAACGTCTGAATAGAACTCTTCAAATAAATAAAATTGTCGACAATTTTAAAATAAAAACTTCTTCGAGAAATGTAACTTTATTTAATATGAATTAGTCAACAAATTATAAAATCGAAATTAATCATCAAAAATACAACTTCTGCATAAACAATAAACATGTTTAGGAACCTTAATTCACTTTTGGTAAGAAAAATTGCAATCTTTGTCACTGGCTCCTAGTACCGGACAAAGTTAACTTTGGATCCCGAGCGCCGGACATCATAATAAAAATGCTTCCCAGCAGCTTGCTATTCATGATTAAAACGAGGGGGATCTTCATAGCTTCAGCCAAGTGGAGACCTTACTTCAGAAACTCCTTTTGCACCAGCAACAAACATCTATTAGATAAAACGTCTTTTACGTGGGCCACTAAAATTTGTTCGTACTCGGGTGACAAGGTATAAAGGTACCCATTCACGCACAGTCGGCCGGCAGTCTCAGGACTGTACGATCTAAACTGAAGATCGGAACTGTCGTGCGCCATACACGATTCAGTTTATCTAAACGATGAGATCTTCAGTTCTTGGACTGACAGTTTTGGACTGCCGGCGATGGCAAATTTCACCATTCACGTACATATCTGACAAGAGTTTGTCAGTTTCCGGACGTCCACAGTGGCAAAAACATGTTGAATAACAACGCTAAAAACCAACAATTTAGCCGCAGTTCTTGTAATTCTTTTGTTACAAGAACGAAAAAAAGGACAATAATTTGAATAAGCTTTACTTTTAATTTTTATAGACATGGAAACTGTCGATATAAATCGAAAACTCGGGTCGCAGTGCCAAACCCTGCCGACAATTAGTGTATTTGCCTCTATAGGCAATGTGGCTCTATTATATGAACTTAATTTTGTTTTTGGGCAAAATAAAAAAAATACCCCTCAATACCTACACCCCTTAAAACAAGATTTTATTACTTATTTTCAATATTAATATCAATTCAATATCTGTACCAAATTATATAGGTACGCCCTTCAGTATGTAAATCCTTTTTAGTAAACTAGTGTTTTCAAAAAATTTGTAAGTCCGGTTCTGACAAGCCGATTTTATTAAAACTTTAGCAGAACATTTTAATAATTACAAAAGGGTTAAATTTAAAACTTGAAACGATTCCGAGAATTTTTTCGGTATTTTTGGGCCTGAAAACTTTTTGCAACCCCTAAATACCACCCTTAACATGCCCCGATTAGGCACATTTTAAATAGACTTCGTGCGGTGATAGATTCCCATATGTGGACCAAATTTCGTTTAAATCGATTAACTCTATACTTATATAAATAGACTTTTCCAAAAATGGTGCCAAACTCCTTAGGAGGCTATGAAACGTCGAGAAATTTTTGTCCGACCCCCAGCTCCCGCCATAAGTGCCTTATGGCAAATACACTAATAAATTCCGTTATAAATGACGTTTTGCTGCTTGGATCTGCCATGTTCAAAACTGACGATCTATGAAATTTTCAAACTAGTTTGAAGTTCGGGACTGTAGGATCGGACTGCAGTCCGCGCACCATACACGTCAGTTATTATAATTGACAATTAGTGACGAAAATAGTGCTTTTTTCTCTATTTCCTTTAATATCTCCGTTCCTCTTGACTTTTAGACAAAGTTGTTATTCATGAAGCAGAATTGTCAAATATATAACTATTGACTCGTCAAGATTTGTGTCATTATTATAAATTGTAAGTTGTTCAGTGGATAACAGGTAAAATGAAATATTAAAATTATCGACCAATTTTTCAGACAATATATTAACAAAAAAATAATATAATTAATACATTAACGTTTCAATCCGGATTTGGACCTTTAGAACTGATCTAAAAAATATAAAAAATAATTAATATTTAAATTCTAATTAGCTTTTTATAAAATCTTTAGAAATTATTAATGATTATCAAAATAATGAAGAGTTCTAATCAGACGACAGACGTTAATTAAAGTTTTAAAATGAAATATCCCTAAATATTTTATCTTTTCTACGCTGATGAAAACACAACAATACTCAAATCTTTGTTAACATCAGTAATTTATATTATATAATAAATAAGATTTCTGATTAATTTTTCCGATAATCTTTGTTAAAATCATTAATCAATTTATGTTTCAGTCCGGATTTAAACTAAAAAATATACCTATTTAAAAAAATAATTTCATATACCTAGGTAGGTATAGTAAGTATTAAATTGAAAATTAAATTTTAAACATGGTGACCATTCTTATCGTAACATAATGCAGGAAGATGAGTGTTCATTTCGTACTAACCATGGACATAGGATTCCTATGTCCATGGTACTAACCAAATTAACATGTGATCTATGGAGGGTAGAGATTCCTCCATGATGAATAATACTTACACAGCAGCCATATTATGTCCGGGAGGTGGTGTCAAAATTTATCAGTGATTTATCTCCGACTCAAATGTAATTGAATGAAGAGTTTAACCATTACTCTGTTCGAAATCGAAAGTCAGTCAGCGTTCCCACGGTGTGTGTGGACGTGGGAGGCTGTGAAACTCGTCGGAAAAACTATGAAAACAAGTGATAAATCTGCTGATGAAAATTTCTTAGATTGTAAATAATTGATGATTAAACGTGAATATATTCGTCAGTCACTTTCCCGACGGGGGAAACATCGTCAGTCATGAATGATTTCCTTTAAAAGAATATCAATTGCTCAGTATTTGAATTTAAAATCGATATTTTCAGAACGAATAGTAGGAATAGAATGTTTCAGTTCCTACTATTCGTTCTGAAAATATCGATTTTAAATTCAAACACTGAGCAATTGATATTCTTTTAAAGGAAATCATTCATGACTGCAAATTGAAGCACACTTTTTCATAGTCAGAATAGTTTCTTGTAACCCCAAGAACGATCACTGAAATTTTTAGCCGTTTGAGATTTTAGGTATTTCACGAAGATCGTTCTTGGACTAAATAGCACTTGCAGGAAAAACACCTCATCATCTATGGACTGGAAAAGTACCCGGTGTAAAATTTTTGAAACATTTGGCGCGACATGTTTTGTTTTAGATAAAAATCCAACTAAAGGAAAGCTCGACTTGAATTCGAAATCGGGAATATTTGTAGGATATTCCAGTCTCTAAAGCATACAGAGTGGGGTTAACAGATAAAAGAAAAATCGCCTGGAACATCGTCCTCCAATTACAGTGCCTGAAGAGACAACGACAAAGGAACCACCCGAACTTGAAATAATGGAGTCAGAAACACCTGATTATGTAGAAGTAACCATAAGCAACGTAAATGTTAACGACCAAGTTGGCGTTCGAGCAGGAGGGGTTAAGAGAAAAAGAGGTAGGCCTAAACTCCTACGAACTGGCCGAAGTGGAAGATCCAGGAAAATATATAACAAATACACCTCAGTTGTAGAACAATGAACTATAAAAAGGCCTTGAAAAGCATTTCGTACATGCGCCTTGAGCATAGGAGATAATTTAGAAGTTAATGTAGAGAGTGATCTAGAAGATGATGTTTTTGCAAACTATGCAAATCCAGATCAACCAGCCTCATTAAACGATGCACTCGAAGATACAGATTCAGACAAATGGTTAGAGGCTTTACATCAAGAATACGTCGCTCAAGTACGAAATAAAACCTGGGAAACCAGCTAACCGAAGAATAATACGTAACAGACCAAATTCGACGCACAAGGAAGAGAAATAAAGAAGAAAGTAAGATTGGTCGCAAAAGGGTGCTCCCAGCAATCAAGCGTTGATTTCCATGAGACTTACGCGCCAGTACTCAGGTCCAGCTCCATACGATTAATTATGTCTCTCGCCGTCAGACTAAAACTAAAGGTGCACCAAATGGATGTTGTCACGGCGTATTTAAATGGAAATTTAGAAGAGAAGGATACATGGAAATTCCAGACCACTTAGAAGATGTCCTGGAGGAAATACGCAGGAAGAGGATACAGACGATACGATTCGTAAGACAGCTAAGAAATGGATTTCAGAAATAAGAAAGAAGAATAAAGTATACTTACTAAAGAAGGCCTTGTACGGATTGAAGCAGTCCGGCAAACAATGGTATAAAAGACTAGATGAAAAGGACTACCAGGACAAAAACTGAAAAACATCAATTTTGCACAAAAGAGCTTGGGCTACAAATTACTTAAATATGCGAATAGCATATCTTTGAGGAGGGCTGTTAAAATTACAAAGATATTGTTTTTCGTAACTGTGTAATAATAAAGGATCCAACATCGCAGTCGCTTGTGATGGCACCCTGAATATTAGAAAGTTTACATACCGAGCACTTTCTAATATTCAGGGTGCCATCACAAGCGACTGCGATGTTAGGTCCTTTATTATTACACAGTTACTTACCTCGGATCTCTCTGTCACACACTTCCACGCGCGTCAAAATTAAAATCTTTAAAATTCGCAAACCCCTAATAGGACCGAATTTTTCGCAGACAACATGTTCGCAATAAAACAGCGCTTATGATGATATAAATTTTTTTCTATTATCCAATCAAGTGAAAGTAACTTGCATCGACATACCTGTTTATACCTGACAACCCAGTAGTTCGCCCAGGTAAATAATAGACAACCCAACGGCTGCACATTCTATACGTTATATACTTCAAGTCAGGACAAAATTTTCATATTATCTTGATGTTGCAACATTTAATAAAAAATCATTTTAAAATCATTTATATTTTGTAAATTTTCCGTGGAAAATTTTCCTCCCCACATCACTAGTTGAGACGACCAAAAACAAAAAAAATATTCAAATCGATTGAGCCATTTTCGAGACAGGCACGGCAATTGATTTTTATAGATTTTGAAATAATTATTATTTTTGTCTTATAAAAAAATCTTGGTTATTATACACTTTCGCGGTCACCTGGTTTTTTGGCTCTAGAAAATCGAAAAATCATCCGATTTCGATGATTTTTTTTTTAAATCTTCGTTTTTATGGCGGATTTATGGAAAAAAAATACGAAAATTGAAAAAATCAATATTTCTCACAGTTTCATGACTTTAAATGCAAAAAAAAATTGACTTTCTACATATAATTCTTTATAACTGTTTCTGACGTCAATTCCGGGGTGAACGATAAACGGGTATGCGAATTGTAATTTCGGGGTGAACGATAAACGGGTATGCGAATTGTAATTTCGGAGTGAACGATAAAGGGGTATGCGAATTGTCTCGCAGTGAAACGGGAAGGGGCAAATGTGGAGTTTTTAAAAAAACAATTCCGGGGTGAACGATAAACGGGTATGCGAATTGTAATTCCGGGGTGAACGATAAAGGGGTATGCGAATTGTAATTCCGGGGTGAACGATAAAGGGGTATGCGAATTGTAATTCCGGGGTGAACGATAAAGGGGTATGCGAATTGTCTCGCAGTGAAACGGGAAGGGGCAAATGTGGAGTTTTTAAAAAAACAATTCCGGGGTGAACGATAAACGGGTATGCGAATTGTAATTCCGGGGTGAACTAATTTTTTTCATAAATCCGCCGTAAAATGGAACTTTTTGAGACCGAGATCATTGAAATCCATCTATTTTTCGGTTTTCTAGAGCCAAAAAACCAGGTGACCGTGAAAGTGTATAATTACCAAAATCTTCTGCATACATAACTATATGATTACATAAAAAAAAATTATTATTATTTTTATTTTTTATATATTTTTGTATGTTTTATTCAAACATATTTTTTTATTGTTGAATAATTTTTAAATTTAAATTTCTCTTGATTATTACTTAAAATATTTTATTATTTATTTTTAGCTCAAAATTCGGATTGAAACGTCAATTGGTAAGTGATTATTTTTTTTTAATAAATCTGTCTGAATAATTAGTCGGAAATTTTTTTTTTTGCGTAGTTACTTTACAAATCAATTTTAATATGAGAAATGAGAATATTGATTGTTCTGATTTGTTATTATAGACTAACTGATTAAGTAATCCACCGCGATAGTGGAATTTTCGGGTTCAAGTCCTGACAGTGGCAATTTGGACAATAAATTTTTCTTAGATAGCTTTGTACCTGTAACAATGACTGGTTCATACAACACTAATAACAAACACTGTGCTATAAATTTAATATTGTTTTTTATAAATTGCACTTCTTGGTTGAAGTAGATGTAAACTTTCGAGCTATCTCGCACCGTAGCTATGAAGTGTGTCGTTGCTTCAAAAGTTTTATATAAAACGATTTTATTTACATCAACTAATAATATAGCGGCGTCAATGAAGCCTTTTATTTCGAACTCCGCGAGAACAGCTCCGATTTTGATGATTTTTTTAAAATCTTGTTTTTTTATATTATTGAAAATCACAAACATTTTGGGGCGGGGAACGAATTATTTATATTGTCTAAGGGGCTAGGGGTAGTCAGAGGCATGAAAATTTTTTTAATAATTTTTTTTCTACAAAATTTATTTATAAGCTAATAATATTTCAAATCTTTGATTAACGTCTGATTAGAACTTTTCAATAAATAAAATTATCGACCAATTTTTCAGACAATATATTAACAAACAATATATATTGTTTGTTAATATATTGTCTGAAAAATTGGTCGATAATTTTATTTATTAATAATATTTCAACTTGACTTCACTAAATTTTCAAAAAAAAAAAAAAATTTCGACGAAGTTATAGTCATCTGTTGGATTCCTCTCACAAGTAGGTAATGCTTTGCGGTGACCATCATAACTTTGTGGTGGCTCATCCGAAATCAAAAAAACAAAAAAAATTCTTTAGTTTAATTGTAAATCTAGGACTTAGTCGAAGATTTTCTTTTTTTTTTTGGAAAATTAATAAAATGGCGGCTTCTAAAAGCTTACACCCGAATTTGCAAGGACAGATTGTTATAAAAGTCGAAGTTTTCGACAAAAACAAAAATCCTTCAATCAAGTCCTATTTTTTTATGCTTTCAATAAGCTATAAAAATTTCATTTAAATCTACCGAGTGGTTCTTGAATTTCAGTGGTCACCAACTTCGAAAACAGTTTCGAGAAAAACGCGTTAAACGTTTTAGTCTTGCCTACACCGTCCAAGAATATTTTTTTTTTCGAAAATTTAGTCATGTTGAAATATTATTAGCTTTATAAAATAAATTAAATTTTGTCGAAAAAAGTCATTTAAAATTTTTTCATGCCTTGACTACCCCTAGCCCCTTAAACAATATAAATAATTCGTCCCCTGCCCCAAAAAGTTTCTGATTTTCAATAATATAAAAAAACTAAGTTTAAAAAAGAATCATCAAAATCTAAGTTGTTCTTGCGGACTTCGAAGTTTTGCCTGTTTTATGTATTCATTGACGCGACTAATACAATTTAAAAATATAAAAATGCTAATATAAAAGAGGTGTATTCTCTCGTATCCAGCGGGCGTATTTTTGAATGTTTGTATAAACACTCGGAATTCCTTCAGCTTCACATTTTTCCGCTCCAAAAGATAACATCCCGACCTACAAGGAAAAAATATGCTTTATAATTAATGAATTAACATTACTTTTAATAAAAATGTTTTTCTAGTTCGTAGTCTCAAAATATACAGAAATTATATTAAGGATTGAGCAGTGATATAGCAGAGATAATAGAAAAAATCCAACCAATAGAGAATATGCATGTGGTTTAAATTTACATGATTTTTTTTCCAAGAATCTTTATTGTCCGGACATTATGCCTAAACAATTATTTTACTATTTAGTTCGCTTTTAATTGTAAAAAATATTAATTAAAAAGTGCAAAATAAGCGAGGGAAATTCAATTTTGCGAAACACATCACTATTGGTCGAAACAAAACGTGACGTCACATGGCACGTCACGTCATCTGATTTCTCGGCGTCGCTAATAGTGTTTGAGTGACAAATAGTTTTTATTTGTATTCCTGTAGTGTTTTAAATTAGCTAGTGCAATTTTAGTGTTTTGGTGAAATTAGGAATCATCTAGGACGATGACTGAAAGTGGTTTTGTCAAAGCACAATCGGACAATCTAAAGAAAATAGATGCATTCATGATGACAGAATATTTTGCCACAAATCCATCTCTTCTTATTACTTTACACCATAGTTTTCGTGTTTTCGCATCTCTTGGAACCGAAAAAAACATTTTATCGGGTGTACTTCTAATAGTATTTATGCACTTTGGTACAAGGCAATACCTATAAAATGGTTTTTTACCTTTTTCCATCGTCTGAATGGCTATTAAAACTGAAAATTGTTATAAAATAACTGTAAAACTATAGTAACAAACACTGAACTGACAGAACGTGCCATGTGACGTAACACAAGGCCCGCGAAACATGGCAGCGTTTAAACAAGTCGAATTTTATCGATGTTTTAAAATTTATTTTAATAATTAATTTGAACATTTCCAAGAGTGTTTATATTTTTTATGGTGTTATAATGATGTAAAAAGTGAATTAAAAATATAAAAAAAATGCATGCATATATAGTTAGGTACGCGGTGACAAAAGTGCCTTGCAACTCCCAAACGGATGATAAGCACGTTTTTGTATAGTTCGAGTGTCGTTCTCGAAATCCGTGTTGTCGAGTAGGGGTCTGGCGTCCGGCGTTGAGCGGCTATAGTATTTTTTCCGAATTTTGCCCAGCGGTTCCAAAAATCATTTCCCAAACGGATGAAAATTACTGGAGGGCATCTACGCAAACCCCCAATTACCGGAAAAATATTTTCATCCGATTTGATATTTGCAAAGAGCTCTTCCAGAAGCTCTAAAAAAAATGGAAAAAAGGGGGGGGAAAAATTTCCTCATTTGAATTTGAAATTTGGCAGGGAGATATAGTTCGTGTCTGAGAATATGTAAAAAAATGTTTTTTGCTCTATGTATCGCGATCGCTTTGTAACAATTTTCCAAAATTTAAATGGGCCAAATTTGATAAAGTAATTCCCAAATGGATGAAAATTTGCCCACAGGTGCTTTGACACCTACAGAACATCGAAAAATTATTTTCATCCAAATTTGTTGCGGTCAAGTCCAGATCATCCATAATAATGCTCCGATATATTCATTATCACGGGAAACTGCAGGATCTGAATGTTCAATCTTTAATGTGGAAAGGCCGATTACAATCAAATTGTGTATTATTGTCCTAAACATTGATGAGACTATTTTCCTCTGATTTGACGATTATGAAGGGAACACTCCGAGTTTTGGACCGTGTGAACGCTCCAAGCGCATACTTCATCCACAAATTAGCTAGTATCTCTTTACTAGCGTTTGACTCGCTTTGCTCGTGAATTAAATTTGGTTATTATATAGGCCGATTGATACCAAAGTATATATGTATAGCCACATATCAGAAAATTTACGGAGAACTCCGGGATCAAAATCACGCGCGCTGGCGGGGTTTTTTGTTATTTGGCATAGTTTAGCCAGGCGCATTTTGGATGAAAACTTTTTTTTCTAATAACATAAATAATAACCATTCATATCAGTCCGGTTGCATGCATGCGGCTGATGATTTTTTTCATTTCGGAGTCTGGGTCCATTTAATTGTACTGCAGGCTACGGCAAGGATCAAATCGGATGAAAATATTTTTCCGGTAATTGGGGGTTTGCGTAGATGCCCTCCAGTAATTTTTATCCGTTTGGGAAATGATTTTTGGAACCGCTGGGCAAAATTCGGAAAAAATACTATAGCCGCTCAACGCCGGACGCCAGACCCCTACTCGACAACACGGATTTCGAGAACGACACTCGAACTATACAAAAACGTGCCTATCATCCGTTTGGGAGTTGCAAGGCACTTTTGTCACCGCGTACCTCACTAATACCCTATTGAGCGACGAGACCGTTCCAACTTCAAAAATATTGACATTTGATATAGGTAGTACCTAGGTATAACAAAAAAAAATTATTTCTGGTATTGCGTGCGGTGACGCGGATGATGGCTTTTATTAAATATGACATATTTTGCTATTCATTGCCCTGGTTACCTACATAATGCTCAACGTTACGTAAAAAATAATCAAAGCATGCTTAACTAAATTCCTTCTGACAGATTTATAGAACAAAAAAACTGCTGATTTTTTTTATTTTCAGAGTATTTCTGAAACTAAAAAGTTTAGAGTCAATCAGCATTTCTAGACATGCATTTTTCTAGTGTACAAATTAGGTTTGTCGAAGTAATTTAAGGCGACAGATCCCCAGCTGTTTAGCTTTATTTTTATTTCTACATGACCTGCTAGCACCCGCGAAGGTCTGTATTACGAGCATTTAAATGCAAAATGAACTATGGAAGAAGATTGATATGCATTATCGGATAATTTGATTTGGTTGATTATATTGCAACGAATATCTGCGACGAATTTATATTTTTCGTGTTACTGTTTCGTTTACAAAGACAATATTCCAGCGGCGTAGGTATAATAATATTATAAATAATATATTATAATAAAATTTTTTGCAAACTACGCATTGTCGGGAAGTTAAGTGGGCAATTTTATATCTAAACTAGCTGACCCGGCGAACTTCGTACCACAACAGTCAATGAATGTTGTGTTAACTTTTAGCTAAACTTACTTTAGGATTTTATTAACGTAATAAAATGAATAAAAAAAATCGGATGCGATCGATATATTGCACATACCGCTAACCTATGTGCTTTATTATCGCTTTGCGCGTCAGCTGACTATCGTTCATATAAGAAGTTATATCTAAGTTAATTTCACACGAAATCCATTCAAATTGAAGCTTTTTGAAAAGAGGAGATCCTGATCTATAAAACAGAACCATTTTTAAATCCATTAGAGTTCATAAATACTACTAAATTGTAATTGAAAATCACAACCAGCAGTTGTCGGTTGGGCTGTACGTATAAGTACGTATTTTGGTCGGATTGCCTTGGGTTATATTTTATTCACTTTGTTTACAATCAGACCAGAACTCTTTTTAAATTCACTAAAATGTGTTAAGTAGTTTAATTTTTATAAACAGTTTTATTTTATTATTTCAATTTAGTCTAAAACATAGCGTACACGAATCGTCTGTTGCACGCATATAGGTATATTGTTCTGTCTTAAAATAAAAAGATTGCATTTGTTAACAAACGAATGTAAGTTTAAATATTAGTCAGTGTTTTGACATTAATATTTGAAATGCAACGCCTTCTGAGTTAACGATTTGAATAACTAACTATATCTTGACAGATGCAAACGTCATTTTTGACATTTTTTACCATTTCAACACCACGGATGAGCGGAATGAAACGAAATTTTGGGAGGATGTGTGATATGCAAATATTAAGAGGCCTGTTGTTTTTGAGAGACGTCGGCGCAAGCGCAAAAGAAATATATATATATATATATATATATATATATATATATATATATATATATATATATATATATATATATATATATATATATATATATATATATATATATATATATATATATATTATAATGTTGTTGTTATAAGATAATAGTATACTTTTACAAAAGTTTTGTAATTTTTTTGGGAAAAATTGGCGCATGCGCAAAAGAAATATACGCAATAACGTTGTTTTATATAATAATGGTATATTTTTCATAATGGTTTATTATTCTATTTTAAAAGAAAGTTTTGTAAAAAGTTTTTAGGGGGAAATGCGGCGCATGCGCAGAAGAGATATGTGCTATAACATTGTTTTTATATTATAATAATGATATATTTTTCATAATGGTTTATTATTCTAAAATCTAAAGTTTTGTAATTTTTTTTGAGAAATCGGCGCATGCGCAACAGAGATATTTGCTATAACGTTGTTTTTTGATATAATGGTATATTTTTCAAAATTTTTTATTATTTTTATTTTATTCTACAAGAAATTTTTGTAAGAAAAGTGTTTATAATATAAAATCTCCAGTGTGTATTCTGTAAAATTTCACGCTTTGAAATTCTTGAATTACTTGCATAGGTACTCCCACTGGTTACATATTGTTATAGCGCCTCTCTTGTTTCTTTTACAAAAGTATTTAAAAAGTACATACTGTACGGAACCCTTCGTGTGCGAGTCCGACTCACACTTGACCGGTGTTTTAATTTTTTTAAGTCCTGAGAAAGGTATTGTGGCCGAAAAGTTGATCATTAGATATGTTTACTTAATGAATAAATATTGTTTTTAATTTAGCCTTGTACTTATTCTGTATTAGGTATTGTAATATTATAAACAAGGTGTCTTATTTCATTTGAACGTCATTTCCGCGCATACGCTGATTGGTTAGACGGAACGAGGCAGCCTTATGCACTACGATCTTATCGTGCAGTCACACCAAAATGTAAAATAAGCAGAATTTTTGTTTATAACTATAGAGATTACCTGATGGTACGTTCCATATGCTTTATGTTTGGCTATTAGAGGTGCACCTCCAAAACCAGCGCAAGCGTCTTGTCCTTCAGTCGTCCCACCAACACACAATTGTTCATTTTCTTGTCCCAGTGGCACAGTGGTTCCGTAAACACTTTGACATTTACTCATTGGTACCACAGGTAATGTCAAAGATTGCTGTACTGGTGGTGTAGCTTTTGTACACAATAAAATATGTTGTTAATAATTAATTGTTCATAGGTAGGTAATGAAAAAATGGATTTATATATTTTTTTTATTTACCTTGTTGACCTGCTAATTTTCCCCAACCAACTAAAGTAGCATGTTGTCCGATTAAAACTCCTTCGTTTTCGTATATACATAAAGGTTGAGCGGTTACTACAAAAGATGCACAAGTAAAAAAATTTACAAAAAATGACATTAAAAATACCCATTCCTTTGTGACAACATGTAACTGAACATGATTTCTATAATTATTGCAAAAATATTTCGTGATAAATAATAATTTTAAATGAATTGTTAAATAGTGGAAAAGTGAACTTAATGTTATTTGTTATAATTTTTTAACTATAAAAAAGCTATAAAAAAATTTAAAAAGAAGTTTGACCCTGTAGGTCATCCCTGAAACTTCCCGCTAGTTTCGAGTTCAAACGCTTAAAAATATATAAAATATATAAATAAGATAATTTTTAATGCTCTTTGAGCTTAAAAAAAAACACTTTCTTACT
The DNA here is from genome assembly GCA_963575645.1 of Xanthostigma xanthostigma. Classification (NCBI taxonomy): domain Eukaryota; kingdom Metazoa; phylum Arthropoda; class Insecta; order Raphidioptera; family Raphidiidae; genus Xanthostigma; species Xanthostigma xanthostigma. The sequence goes on from OY754471.1 coordinate 28,663,281, forward strand.
TATTTTTCGTTCACGACATCTCGTAAATATATTACCGATTTTGATGCGGTTTGCGGCAATCGACGCAGTTTTTATAACCTAAGAAAGTAATTTATTACAAAAAAATCGATTTGATAAGAATTTTACGAGTAATTTTAAAAAAACACTTTTTTACGAATTTTTTGTTCAAGATATCTCGTGAAAAAATAAAACAATTTTGAGTCGGTTTGCGGCGATCGACGCAGTTTTTTAGGCGCGACCCAAGCTTCAGATGGAAGCGCTTATATGTACTCGCTTTGTCTGTGAATCTGTGAGTCACGCTTTTTGTATCTAGCGTACAGTTAAGAGTATTCGTCCCTGCAAATACCCCCTGCACCCTTCATCTCAAATCTTTTCCCCTCGCCTAAAAACGGTTCGCGCTCTCCCGACGCTATTTTTAAAGCTAGAGGGTTCTGGTAAACGCCAAATGAAAGACAAAGAATCAGACTACAGATCCTTCAGGCGAATTTTTTGAAAAACAGTTTCGCTTGCGTGTGAAATATTACCTACGTAACTTATTATTTTTTTCAAAAGGTTGTAAGTTTTATATTAGAAATCGTGTCCATCGAGACAATTATTAATAAGTTTATAGAGGACCAAAATCACCCGAATAACACGTTGGATACTGTGGCTGAAAGAACTAACTATACCGAGATGTATGTTAGATTTCCATTCGTCAAGAACTTATCCTACAAGATCAACAGACTATTTTCTAACACAAATATCAAGTTAGTGTTTTATAACTTAAATAAATTAGACAGGTTGTTCACAAGTCTTAAAGATAAAACACCTATTTTACATCAATCTAATATCATTTATAAAATACCTTGTGAATGTAATAAGTGCTATGTGGGGCAAACAAAACAATTACTAAAACATAGAATTTACCAACACAGAATGGACTGTAGAAATATAAATTTATTAAGTGATAATAAGACTGCGTTGTCTTCTCATCATTTCGACACTGGTCATAAATTTCTATTTGATGAAGTTCAAATATTAGGTAAAGAGTCAAATTGGAAGAAACGCAATGTCAGTGAAATGTGTTTTATTAGAAAAAACAATTCTTTCGTATTTTTATTTATTTTTATTGTTTAAAATGTATACATAAACTTGTTGCCATGTTTTTGTCTTATGTACCTTAACTTTTGTTAATTGCTATGGTTAAATTTTCATATTAATTGTACTTGAAAAAGTCTAAATTTATAGACGAAACGTCGTACACTGAATAAAGAACTTTTTGTCCACAATCCTGCGATTCTTATTAATAGTTGTAAGTTTTTTCAGGATTTTTTTTTCTGCCAGGATAAACCCTGGCACACCGGGCCTATGTTGTACCTATGATTAAATATTTTTCATTCCTATGCTACATTTCAGAATCCGTATAAGTGCAGTTTTACTGTTACCGGCTCCCCGCCTACCACGGACATCATCGCCAAAATAGTCAGAATAGCTTTGTAGGACTCAAAACGTCAAGATCTGACGAAAACTCGATCTTCGAAAATCGGGGTGATAACAATAGCTTCCCGATTTTTTCTACTTTTTTTATAGCGGGAAATGAATTTTTTTTTTCTTAAAAGTAAGTATCTAAAAAGTTATTGTTTTCACCCAGATCTTCGAAAATCGAGTTTTCGTCAGATATCGACGTTTTGAGGTCCTAGGAAGCTATTCTGACTATTTTGGCGATTATGTCCGTAGGGCTGTATATGAATGTGTATGAATGTGTGTGTGTGTGTGTATGTATGTAAACCTTTTATATCTTTTGAACGGAGTGTCCGACTGAAACGCGGTTTGCGGCATCTGACGTGATCTTGGTGAACTTAGACTTCCTGAAAATTTGAAACGATTCGGCCCAAAAAATTTTGAGAAATCTTAAAAAAACAAGTTTCAAAAATTTTTAAAAATTTGTTTTTGTAAAATATTTTCTAAACTACTAAACCGAATAATTCCAAAAACTAATCAGCTCTTCTTCTTAACAAACTGCGTCGATTTCCGCAAACCGCATCAAAATCGGTTCATTTGTTCACGAGATACCGTGAACGAAAAAGTCGTAGAAAAGTGTTTTTGCTAAAATGATTCTTAAAATTGTTATCAGATCGATTTTTTTGTAATAAATTACTTTCTTAGGCTAAAAAAACTGCATCGATCGCCGCAAATCAGATCAAAATTGGTTCATTTGTTCATGAGATAACGTGAACGAAAAATTAGGAGAAAAGTAATTTTTTATAATTACTCGTAAAATTCTTATCAAATCGATTTTTTTGTAATAATTTACTTTCTTAGGTTAAAAAAACTGCGTCGATCGCCGCAAATCAGATCAAAATTGGTTCATTTGTTCATGAGATAACGTGAACGAAAAATTAGGAAAAAAGTAATTTTTTATAATTACTCGTAAAATTCTTATCAAATCGATTTTTTTGTAATAATTTACTTTCTTAGGTTAAAAAAACTGTGTCGATCGACGCAAACCGCATCAAAATCGGCTCATTTGTTCACGAGATATCGTGAACGAAAAATTTGTAAAAAAGTGTTTTTTTTAAATTGCTTGTAAAATTCCTATGAGATCGATTTTTCTGTAAAAAATTACTTTTTTAGGTTAAAAAATTGAGTCGACTGCCGCAAATCGCATCAAAATCGGTTCATTTGTTCATGAGATATAGTGAACGAAAATTGCGTAACAGTGTTCTTTTTTTTTTGAGCTCGAAGAGCTAAAAAATAAACTTCTTGCTATATTTTATATATTTTTGAGCGTTTTGAACTCGAAAATAGCGGGAAGTTACAGGGATGGCCTGCAGGGTCAAACTTCTTTTCAAATTTTTTTTGTCGAACCCACCCTCAGCGCCGACGAGCTACGGCGGGCATGGGATTTATTTTGGTCATGCCGGAAATATAGGCGTGACATCTTTAAATAATAAAATAAAAAAAACGTTGTTTCTTACGTAGAGCAACACATGTGTTTTATTTGATTTGTCGACTTCGAATAAATTATTAAGAGATAGAAAGACTTATACATGTTTAATTACTGATTAAATATTTGTGCAGCGATTATGGTTTGGGAAAATTTCTCATTAGGGGATTTTATAATAAAAAATTCAATATTTTCAACTTCTGCCACACGAGTAAATAAAAAATGTATGTCACCACTTCTCTAGGTATAAACAACAATTTGGAAATAGCTTAAGCAACGAATAATTCTAGATGGAAAAGTCGAAAGCAGCATTTGACTTAGGGACTTTGTTTGGACTAGTTAGGAGATAAAAATACTAAAAGTCCTTACCCCTCCGAGGTACGCCCGAAGGGGGGGAGCACAAAGAAGGTCCCGTTTTTTGGTATTTTGCTTTCATCTCGAAAACGGTACGTCGTACGAAATTTTGTTGGAATACATAATGAAAGCTGATAAAATTCTCTACAACTTTAGCTTTCACACTTTTTATCTATCTCCAATCTTTGCCTAGCTATGAACTCCGAAAAATGGTCGATTTTCAAAAATGTGTTAAATTCTCTGTAGCACATTGTAACAATACGAATTTGTCAAAATCATTTCGTATTGCTCATTTACACTATTAAAAACACCCACACACTATTAAAAAATAACATAAGCTAGGAGTACCTCCACGCAGGGTCCTCTTTCCCACTGGGCACTCTGGCACGTACCCAGGGCCCCGCGATCGATAGGGACCCCCTAGTTTAATGGTATACTAAGTACCTAAACTGTTTAAAACAAAAATCATCAGTGAACTAGTTTTTCATATACTTATTTTTTTTTGTCCTTCATGTTAAAATTGGGAACGTGATGTAACAGTACGGCTTTCCCGCCGATGTTTAAAATGTATATGTTGTGTGAGTATATGAGTGAAGTAGGGTTTATTCCTTTACCCATTACCTAAAAGGCGAACAAGAAGAAGAAAAAGAGAGGGGAGAATGACGCGGCGCTATAGAAGAAACCGCGCAATCCCTGAGCAGTTGCCAACCAGGACTCAAAGTAGATACATCGCTCTAAGTTGAGAGGCGAGGGGGGGCTGACTGCAGGGATGTAACAGGTACTGACTGGTGGCAAAGTAAAATGTATGTGTTGTAAAGTATAAAGAAGATAAAAACGTGTATATTTAAAGGTATAGAAATGATGAAAGTATTGTAAAGTGAAGTGTATGCGACAAAGTTTCGCGAAGTATAAATAATATTGAGTAGGAAGATAGAAAGTGCGACAAAGTAATCGCGGAGTAAGTAATAGTAAAGAAGATAAAAGTGCGGCAAAGTGATCGCGGAGTTAAAGGTGGAAAAGGGTCAGAAAAGTGCCCATAATAATAAATAAGTGAAGTTTATGGTAAATTACCGTGGTGATACGCAGAAAAGTTGCGCACCCGGAAAAGTTATTAATGTACGCAAGAAACAGTGCAAACAGCACCAACAAGGAAGCATTTACAGCATACGCCAGCACCGAGTCACTTCGTAAGTCCTTTTGCGACCTGTTTTCCTCTCCCCCCAGTCTCGAGACAGCTTAGAAGTAATTATCATTAACTAACTTTCGTCATCCAGGAACTATTCAAATTGTATTACATTGTTACAGCATTTCATAATCAATAATAAACGTCTATTATAGACAATTACTTTGTGTAAAAATATTTGTTATTGTTGAATTTTTTCATTGTTCATAACTTTTCCAATTTTAGTAAAAATTGGTGGCGACCCTAAAGAAAATCTATCAAAGTAAAATTTACAGGAAATCATTGCGGAGATCAACGGCGTTTTCCCACGGGTCAGCGAACAGCAGCTTGCGCGTGTCTGCGAAAAGTCAGATAACCGTTGCGTAAATCAGAGCCATAATCATAAACATTTTACATTTGTAACTTTATTTGCGTGTCGGTACGGCCGCGTTACAATTTGGCGACCTTGCCAGGATTTCAGTTCATGTAATTATTATAAAGTATCACATTTGTAACTTCTTTTGCGGCCCCCCAGCGTGAGGCGCGCGTTACAATTTGGCGACCCTGCCAGGATTTCAGTTCATGTAATTACTATAAAAAATTCTACATTTGTAACTTCTTTTGCGGCCCCCTAGCGTGAGGCGCGCGTTACAATTTGGCGACCCTGCCAGGATTTCAGTTCATGTAATTATTATAAAATATCACATTTGTAACTTCTTTTGCGGCCCCCCAGCGTGAGGCGCGCGTTACAATTTGGCGACCTTGCCAGGATTTTAGTTCATGTAATTATTATAAAAATTTTACATTTGTAACTTCTTTTGCGGCCCCTGACGGCGAGGCGCGCGTTACAATTTGGCGATCCTGCCAGGATTTCAGTTCATGTAATTATTATAAAATTTTACATTTGTAACTTCTTTTGCGGCCCCCCAGCGTGAGGCGCGCGTTACAATTTGGCGACCCTGCCAGGATTTCAGTTCATGTAATTACTATAAAAAATTCTACATTTGTAACTTCTTTTGCGGCCCCCTAGCGTGAGGCGCGCGTTACAATTTGGCGACCCTGCCAGGATTTCAGTTCATGTAATTATTATAAAATATCACATTTGTAACTTCTTTTGCGGCCCCCCAGCGTGAGGCGCGCGTTACAGTGATCCTTTTAAATATATACATTTTATATCACATTCCTCAACTTAGAATCTAGAACCTTGTTTATCTATTTTCTTTGTCTATTCTAACAAAATAGTGCTCTGTTAAGGTCATAGGGGCCCCATAATCCTAATGTGCCCAGGGTCTCCAATAGGTTAAAGCTTATGTTATTTTTTAATAGTGTGTGGGTGTTTTTAATAGTGTGGATGAGCGATACGAAATGATTTTGACAAATTCGTATTGTTACAATGTGCTACAGAGAATTTAACACATTTTTGAAAATCGACCATTTTTCGGAGCTCATAGCTAGGCAAAGATTGGAGATAGATAAAAAGTGTGAAAGCTAAAGTTGTAGAGAATTTTATCAGCTTTCATTATGTATTACAACAAAATTTCGTACGACGTACCGTTTTCGAGATGAAAGCAAAAAACCAAAAAACGGGACCTTCTTTGTGCTCCCCCCTTCGGGCGTACCTCAGAGGGGCAAGGACTTTTAGTATGTTTATCTCCTAACTAGTCCAAACAAAGTTCTTAAGTCAAATGTTCTGCTTTCGACTTTTCCATCTAGATGCCCCTTATGAGCACTCATTGACCAAACTAAAAAGAGACTTTTTATGAAAACGAATAACTAATTGTTTGTTTTATTCTGTTAAGACAACTTATTTATTTTAAGAGAACGGAATACAACATAGAGGAATTATACCAATATTTTTTTACCACAAATCTTCTTAGTTTCTGGACTTGTAGGCTGTGGTTCATTGGTATTTCTACCTGAAGTTTCGTCTATAACTGCGATAGACATTATCAAAGACAGTGTAGCAACGGGCGAAGTGTATTTCTTGGCGGCTTACGGATAAGTGTATCGATGACTGGTGTTCTCCCGTCTTTTTGCTCAGCGTGTTAGTGTTCTTTGCTCGGTCGAAGTTCATTTTACTGTGCCTTTGATTATGTCAACCGCAGTTGTAGACGAAACGTCAGGTAGGACCACGCCCTACAAATCCTACCGTGAAAGCCTACACACCTGAATATTTATTTGCTAAATTCTTTACAAGCCAACGTGCCAACGTTTTAACACCAATATTAGGTAATCTTCAGAAGTAAATATTAAAATTAAAATTAGTAAATATTTTTTTTAAATGAAGCTCCATTAGGCGCGGCTGAGCAAATTGATCAGGATCAGACGGAAAGTGAAACGCTTCCTCTTCTACTACTTCAACCGGCAGTTGGAAGGAACGAGTGGAAGAATCGTTTTCTCTCTCTCTCTGTCAAAGTGTCATATGCACTCAACACGCATGCGCAATGCGTACTGTATGTATAGTGTATACGTAGCATTTTCTCTAGCCACGATAACAATTTCCACATAACCATTTCTTAATTAAAAATAATAAAATCGTCAACAAATGCTTGAACCTAAGAAGTTTCACGTCTAAAGTTCGAAAGTTTCACGCAAAATGTTTTTTATACTATTCATTGTCCAATTTCGTATTCAATAATATCATTTATTGTATATTAGAAACTATTTGCTGAAGAAGATACAATTAGTGTCCAAACATTAACCATTAAAAAATTCAACAAAAAAGTATTGTTATTTTTTTTCTTATACTTATTCCATTCTCTTAAAGTAAAACGAGAAAAAGAGACAACAACAATAAATAGCTTTAAATACCTACTTACCCGTGAAGTTGATATTTTCTCGGAGTACAATCAATGCCAAATCGTTTCTATAAGTGTTATCTGAAGCATAACCAGGGTGGACTACCACATGACTGATTGGCATTTGCTGTGGTGGTAATGAACAAAATTCACTATCGCAATCAATATCTGTGTTTGATGACCATTCGCCTACTAATACAGTACTTCTGAAACAAGCAGTTTAAAATCGAGATAAATCAACATGGCAAGATAAAAAAATTGGCCCTGTACAATAAATATCTACATTTGAAATGATTGACTTACTTTTACCTAAAATAGTCAATTTGAGGAGAAATTTCACTAATTAGTCGCGTCAATGAATACATAAAACAGGCAAAACTTCGAACTCCGCAGAAACAGCTCCGATTCTGATGATTTTTTTTTTAATTTAGTTTTTTTATATTATTGAAAATCAGAAACATTTTGGGGCGGGGAACGAATTATTTATATTGCTTAAGAGGCTAGGGGCAGTCACAGGCATGAACAAATTAAAAAAAAATTTTTCGACAAAATTTAATTTATTTTATAAAGCTAATAATATTTCAACTTGACTTCACTAAATTTTCAAAAAAAAAATAATTTTGGTCAAAGTTATAGCCATCTATTGGACTCCTCTCACAAGTAGGTAATGCTTTGCGTTGACCACCATAACTTGTGCTGGTTCATCCAAAATCGATAAAACAAAAAAAATCTTTAGTTTAATAGTAAATCTAGGACTTAGTCGAAGATTTTTTTTTTGAAAATTAATAAAATGGCGGCATCTAAAAGCTTACACCCGAATTTGCAAGGACAGATTATTATAAAAGCCGAAGTTTTCAACCAAAACAAAAATCCTTTTATCAAGTCCTTGTTTTTTATGCCTTCAATAAGCTGTAAAAATTTCATTTAAATCCATCAAGTGGTTCCTGAATTTCAGTGGTCACAGACTTCGAAAACATAGTTTCGAGAAAAACGCAAGTCATCTAATTTCCTGGGCCATATAATTTCTTTTTTTTTTGCATTTTCTTGTAGTATGATGTTTCGAAAATACTTCCTGAAAATTTCAAGTGAATTGAATGAATAGTTTCCGAGATAATTATTATATGGCCCAGGGAATTAGAAGACTCGCGTTTTTCTCGAAACTATGTTTTCGAAGTCTGTGACCACTGAAATTCAGGAACCACTTGATATAATAATCTGTCCTTGCAAATTCGGGTGTAAGCTTTTAGATGCCGCCATTTTATTAATTTTCAAAAAAAAAATCTTCGAATAAGTCCTAGATTTACTATTAAACTAAAGATTTTTCTTTGTTTTATCGATTTTGGATGAACCAGCACAAAGTTATGATGATCAACGCAAAGCATTACCTACTTGTGAGAGGAGTCCAATAGATGGCTATAACTTTGACCAAAATTATTTTTTTTTTTTGAAAATTTAGTGAAGGCAAGTTGAAACATTATTAGCTTTACAAAATAAATTAAATTTTGTTTTTTTTTTTTTTTTTAATTTGTTCATGCCTGTGACTACCCCTAGCCCCTTAAACAATATAAATAATTCGTTCCCCGCCCCAAAATGTTTCTGATTTTCAATAATATAAAAAAACTAAATTAAAAAAAAAATAATCAAAATCGGAGCTGTTTCTGCGGAGTTTGAAGTTTTGCCTGTTTTATGTATTCATTGACGCCCCTTTGTAAGGCTCCTAAAAAGATCTAAAAGAGTTCTGAGTTGAATAAATCTTAATTTGAATTCGGTTACTTAATATTATCTTAAATACTTTTTTCGGAATGAAATTTTACAAATTAGTCCTTAATAGGGCAGAGAGCCCTAGGGCCCAATTTAGAACTTTGTAAATTTTCATACCGAAAAAAGTATTTAAGATAATATTAAGTAACCGAATTCCAATTAAGATTTATTCAACTGTGAACCCTTTTAGACCTTCTTAGAGGCCCTACAAAGAGACCTTTAGCTTCAAAATCGGCACGAATTTTTTTAGAATTTTCTAGGAATTTGCAAACAATCGCTGAGTTTTCTAAAAAGTTTGTGCCAATTTCTTGCAAAAATCTAAACATTTTGCCACCATTCCCCAGTAAAAAATCCACAAAATTAAAAAAATGCAATTTTGTAAGGTAAATTAGTCGATTAGGTTGGTATTTTAAAAAAAAATGTTTCGGAATGCATGTTTTTTTACGTGCAATCGATTGCTCATGTGAAAATAGGGGTGTCCATTTAAAAAAACAAAGTTGACCTCCAATGACCTTGAACCCTTCATCCAAGGTGATTTACAGTGTTAATCGTAATTATTTTGACTTTATAATATACATTGTTTTCCAGGGCCTGTTCGTAATACATCATTTATTTTGTTAGGTTCCCCCTTTGCATACCTGAGCCCAGGCAATGCTCACTTTGTATACCTTCCATTAGAATTTCTAATAGGTCACATTCATGTATTTTTTTTATATTTTTAATAGATTATTTAGTCAACAATAATACGGGAAAAAATTAATAATCATTTAAAAATGTAATATTATCATAAGAAAAAAATATTAAATTTCACATTCAAAAATAGACAGTTTAAACAATCGGCCATGTTGGCGGACTTATGTGACGTCATGATATACGATGCATGACAGCCTTGATGTCAAATTGTCAATGTTCTAAATGAAGTTTGTTTGTTGTTTTCTCTAAATATACTGACATAATCTTACTGTCGTCATGGAAACTGTTGTTGATATATACTCTGTCGTCACGCTGCGTTTTAAAACTTCGAAAATAGCGCGTATTTTCTACATTTCTTTTTTATTATTTGTATTTTTTTCAGTGATTAGATTAATAAAATAACCATTACAATATGATCAGGAACTAAAATATATTTCGAAATAAAAATTTAAACCAATTTGGAGTCTCATGCATATGACCTATTTAACTCTTCCTTAGGACATGGCAAGGCGCGTCGATCGATTTTTTATTGACGTGATAACGTCTTATAAATTGATGAATCACCAATATTATAAATTGATAAAACACCGGCTGCATGTTCGAAAAAGTGTAACGTAACGTTCCTAACGTTCCTAACGCGTAACGTTCCGCCTGACCCTGTGCGTGCTTTTTGCTAATTTCTCGCTCAATTTAAATCAGATCGGTTTGAAACCAGTCTTAAACGAAAGAGGAGAACATTTTACATAGATTTCGTATAACAGAATTTGCCTAAACAGTTTTTTTATACAAATTTATATAGAAAAATATTTTATACAAATTTATATAGAAAAATAGCTGTATAAATGCAATGTTGTGTAATGCATGGCGCGACGCGGTCGGTTGTCTTTGTTTGCCGTACATGGAAATTAGAAGCAAACGTATGTCTTGTCTTAACATGAAAACAGCTGCATTTCTAATGTTTAATTCAATTTTTTGACATTAGTATATTGTGAAATGCAAAGCCTGCTAAGTTAAGTATTGGAATAACTAATTATTATTAGAACATAATACTTTGTAAGTTGCAAACGTCACTTTTGACATTTCTTATCATTCCGACACCAAGGATAAGCGGATTGAAACCAAATTTTGGGAGGTTTAGGTTATGTATTACGGAATACGTTATCACATAAAACTATCGTCCGTAAACCGACTTTACAGACAACCAATTTTTTTTAATTTTAATTATAGGTAAATGATCCAGAGTTCACTGACTGTCATTTCAAAAATTCATTTTTATTTTCCTGTCATTTTTTCTTCCATAGATAACGATTTTGTGTTCAAGCGATCAATGTTAACAAAATTTATTATTTTTATAGTAATTTTTATAGTTAATAATAATATTTACTACTGAAAAGTGTTTTGGATTGTCTGTGGAAAAACCTAAAGTGAGATTCTACACTTTTTTTCTGGTAATCACAAGGTAAGAAATCTGTTTTTATTAATTTAATATCCCCTTCAATAAATATCCAAACAACAATATTCTCATGTAATATTCCGAGTATTTTATATAAATATAATATCCAAAAAATACGCATTTAATATTTTTAGATACATTTCTTAAAAATTCTTGTTGACTTGAAACCAAATTATTATAATTTTGTCCAATATGCAACCCATTTTAATACAAGTTTTTCTCAGTATTCGCTTTAATCTTCTGATATTCTAATATTCATAACGTGAAACTGACGTTATGAATATTAGAATATGCAGCAGCTGTAGATGGAACTAATTCACAGGCCCCGGTTCGAATTTATATGTCTGCGAAATTTAAATCACTGGATAATAATTTTTTTCGTGTTTGAGATCAAATATTTCTTTTTTATAAATGGACTTCCATAGCTAATATTTTAAAAAAGATGAAATATTTACCATAAATAAAGTTAACAATTTATTTGTAATTTAATATTCAATTAATAATGAAACTGTAAATAAGAAATTAGTCTAAATAAATCATCATTTTGAAGAGAAGTAAGAATTTATATTATTCTAAACCTACAAATATTATCCTTTCAGGTGTCTATTCAATTTATTTTTTTATAATGAATTGAAAATCCAATTGATAATTTTAATAATTATCAGGTTAGTACCTGGGAATAGGGGGCTTGTAATAGTCTAATAGAGGTGCCATGGAAACGCTAGTAGCATCAGTAACGCCATTAGCATCAGTGACCTAAGGAAGAACTAAAAACTAAATTTGACCTTGAACGTCAAGTGAACTATCTATAAAACTATGTAATCTATGCCTGAGCCTCTCCCTCGTTGACATCTCCGGCACCGCCGATCGCTACCAGAATTATTTTATCAAATAATGTTCTAAATTAAATATTTGAAATAATAAACTATATTTAAATATAGATTAACACTATATCGGTTAAAACAACTTTTTAAATAGTTTATTATTTTTTATCAAATTTTAAAGATAAAAATGGTTTTTATGAGTTATCCTTAGAAGATAGATATATGCTGCCAGGGACTTTTTTTTTTAGAACTTTTCGAGAGGAACAATTCAACCATACATTATTATCGTGTAACTTTAACTATTTCCGCAGCAGACGCCGTGAAAGCTCTCAAGAGGCTTGACTTTTTCCGACTTAGTTGACGAGTATCATCATAACTTTAGCTAATTTGCACATCATATACATAATATAAAGCCTATGTTGGTCAGGAGTAATGTACCTTTCAAACGACGAAATATTTTTTTATATATTCCGGAGATTACTCTCAACATACACACAAACTCACAAAATTTGCTCTCTCTCTTTATAATATTAGTACCTATAGATTTAAGTGATATTTGGTGTTATTTTTAAAAAAGTCAGCTTCTCGAAATTTAAGAAAAGACAGTATAGTCTCTAATTGGCAGTTATTCATTACAGATTGTAGGAAGTAAACTTTCGTCTAATAGACAGGTTTTAAGTGTACTGTCTTTAGGGTTCCGTACCCGAAGGGTGCCCAACGAGACCCTATTACTAAGCCCCCGCTGTCCGTCCGTCTGTCTGTTTTTCTGTCTGTCAGCGGGCTGTATCTCAAGAACCGTAATAGGTAGAGAGTTGAAATTTTCACAGAGTGTGTATTTCTATTGTCGCTAGAACAACAAAAAACTCGGGTCGCAGTGCGAAACCCTGCCGACAATATAGTGTATTTGCTATTATAGGCAGTGTGGCTCCCTTATATAAACTTAACTTTATTTTTGAACAAAATAAAAAAATTAACTCCTTAATACACCCCTTAAAATAATATTTTTTCTTAATTTTAATATTGTTATCAATACAACAAATTAAATTCACCCTTCACTAAATAAATCCATGTCTACAAACTATAACGTTTTCATAAAATTTTTAAGTCCGGTCCTGTCGGGCCGATTTTAATGAAATTTTGGTGGCACATTTTAATCATTACTAAAGGGTTAAATTTCAATTTTGAAATGATTCGGAGAAATTTTTAGGCTTTTTTGGGCCCAAAAATATTTTTCAACCCCTAAAACCCACCCTTAAAGTGGCCCGATTGGGCCCATTTTAAATAGGCTTCGTGCGGTGATGGATTTCAACATGTGGTCCAAATTTCGTTAAAATCAATTAACTCCTTCGAAAGTTATAGCCCGCACACATATATATATATATATATATAAATATATAAATATATAAATATATATATATATATATACATATATAAACATACTTTTCCAAAAATGGTGCCAAACTTCTTAGAAAGTTATGAAACGTCGAGAAATTTTGGTCCGACCCCTAGGTCCCGCCATCCGACCGACGCCAATAGTGTAAGTGCCTTATGGCAAATACACTAATAATTAACCCCCAAAAGTGGAACAAACTAAGTTTTTTGCTTATAATTCGCTCAATTGAAATCAGATCGTTTCGAGACCTATCTTAAACAAAAGAGGAGAAAATTTTACGTAGATTTTGTATAATAGAATTCGTCGAAACACTTTTAAACAAGCTGTATAAATTCAATTTTGTATAATACATAGAATACACGAATCGCCTGTCTTCGTTTGTTGCATATTGTACCATGGGGATTTAAAAATAGCGTATGTTCTGTCTTAAAATAAAGACTGCATTTGTTCAAAAACGAATGTCATTTTAAATATTAGTCAGTCTTTTGACATTAGTATTTTGTGAAATGCAACGCCTTCTGAGTTAACGATTTGAATAACTAATAAATTATTAGAACATATTACTTTGACAGATGCAAACGTCATTTTTGACATTTTTTACTATTCCAACACCATGGATGAGCGGAATGAAACCAAATTTTGGGAGGATGTTTGTTATGCAAATATTAAGAGGCCTACTGTTTTTGAGAGACGTCGGCGTAAGCGTAAAAGAAATATATATTATAATGTTGTTTTTATAAGATAATAGTATACTTTTCATAACGGTTTATTATTTTGTTTTACAGTTTTGTAAAATAAATTTTTGAAAACAATCGGCGCATGCGCAAAAGAAATATATGCAATAACGTTGTTTTATATAATAATAATACATATTTCATAATGGTTTACTATATTAAAAAAAAGTTTTGTAAAAAGTTTTAGGGGGAAAAGCGGCGCATGCGCAGTGAGAGATATGTGCTATAATATTGTTTTTATATAATAATAGTATATTTTTCATAATGGTTTATTATTCTAAAGTTTTGTAATTTTTTTTTTTGGGAAATCGGCGTATGCGCAACAGAGATATTTGCCATAACGTTGTTATTTAATATAATATTATATTTATCAAAACTTTATATTATTTTATTCTACAAGAAATTTTTGTAAAAAAAGTGTTCATAATATAAAAATGCCGGGGTGTATTATGTAAAATTTCACGCCTTATATTCTTGAACTACTTGCACACTCCCACTGATTACATATTGTTATAGCGCCTCTCTTGTTTCTTTTACAAAAGTATTTAAAAAGTACATAATGTACGAAACCCTTCGTGTGCGAGTCCGACTCACACTTGACCGGTTTTTTATTTAATTTACGCGAAGTAAAATTAAGTTTACAGTAAAGCGCCAAATTAGTTATAAACGAAGTTATTGTGTTTTGGAACAAATTCCGACACGAAAGGCGTAACATTTTGTAAAAAATTGGAAGGTCTTTATGAGGATTTAAGGTCCCTACAAAAAGTTCTTATAAAAAGTGATACCATAAATCAGAAAGAAGAATCTTTTCTGGATAATTTAGATGATTTATTTGATATTGCACACGAGAACGCTCTTGAACTGATTAAAATAAATGACGATAAAGAATTTATTACTTAATTAAAGGAAAAAAGGTCGTCCGGGTTTTATGTATGGCTTTTGATGTAAAAATGCCTTCTTTTAGTGATCCTAACGTTCCGTTATGTAAACGTTTTAAAGAAGTTTTGTCAAAAATTAACCAATTTATTATAAATCTGCATTATAAGATTAAAATACAAATTCAATATTACAATGTGAAAATTTTGATGAGGATGCTATTCTTAATTTTGTTGAAAACGCGTTAGATAGTCAACAGCCTATACGAAATTTTTATATTTAACTATTTTTTTAAGAGAAAAAGATGCAAAATTTCAAATTCGTGCCACTGGGGCGTTTCATCATATCCGTTGGATGGCAAAAGCTATTTATTGCATAAAAATATTTCTTTTTAGACACGAATTTGAATTAACTGCAATGGAACAAAAGAACATTGCTGACGTGTATTTTTATTACAAAAGTTTATAATATTAAGGCCTGGTTGTCCGCTCCTTTTCCACATAAAGATCCATACCATGATCTTCAATTTACCAAAAATTTTATCAATTATAAAGAAATTTATTCCAATTTATTTCAAGTCACAGTTTTCAAAATAAAAAATCACTTATGGTATCTTACTCACAAGACTTGTGCATTAGCTTTCTTTGATGATAATATTTCTGTTAATGTAAAAAAAAACACAAGAGGACTCACCAGAAAAAACGTAAGGTTTAAACTAATAGACGAATATAACAAAATATTAACTAAAAACGAGGAACAACACCAGTATTTATATACTTCAAACTGTAAGTGAATATCGGAAAATTTTATATATTTATTTTTTCTAGGTAGTTGTATTTATATTATTAACTAGCTATTACCTGGATGGCAGTATGCAGTATTTACAATATGAAGGTCAGATGACAGATCGAAGTAATGACGTTGTTTCAAAATTAACGCCGTCAGATAGCAGACGTTGTTCAGCGTTGCTGTTAATTAATTAATTTACCAAAAACAAAAGCAATAATAAATTTTTTAGTTGTTGATGTCAGTAGAGCAAGCAATTATAATTAATTATTGTATGGTTTTTTCTAAAAAGGGAGGCAAACATCTTAACCTTAACGTATTAATATATATGATAAGCGAAATTCAAGTCTAGAAGTACAGCTCTAAAGGTGCCCATACATTAGCGTACATGTACATCGTGCATGTATGACATGCAAGTGTGACGTACATGTATGACAAAAGCGCTTTGCCACACACCTACACACTAGCTTGTCATACAAGTCAGTTTGAAAGAGCACGATGAGCAGTGAGGACGATTTCTTTCTATTCATTGTAAGTACTCAAATTGTATGAGAATTAACGTGATACTTGTCCATACACCGAAATGCTTGTATGCAAGTTCATGTTTGCGCGTTCATGTATTCCGGCTAAACCAGAAAACTTGTGCGACGCACATGTTCGCGATTTTCGGCCACACACGGGCAAATATCAACGCGCAAGCATGAATGACATACATGTATGATGCACATGTACGCTAATGTATGGGCAGTGGGCACCTTTAGGCACAATGAATTGTAACTATTAAAGGAAAGATATCCCCCCCTCTCACGGCGTATTTTAGCTTTTTACTGTTGAAATAAATATCAAAGATTCGGACTTGTATGCATGACAGGTTCAATAAAAGATTATAATATACTAGCTGACCCGGCGAACTTCGTACCGCATAATAGTCTAACAGTCAATGAATGTCGTGTTAACTTTTATAGCTAAACTTACTTTAGGATTTTATTAACGTATAAAACGAAAAAAAAAAATTATTAAGTTCAATAGTTTATTAGTTTCACCCGGATGCTATAGATAACGTATATTTTGTGTTATTGGCAAATTCTGCAAAATTGATGGTAACAGTTTACTAAATTAACGCTTTGCTTTTGGCGAATTTTAAAACGCAAAAACCACCCCGTTATCGTTGTTTTAAGGAACTCCCCCGAAACGCCCTCCCCTTTTCACTGCGCAAAAAAAACGCCATCGTATCGACACCACCCCGTTAAGTCCCCCGGAACGCCAAAATCGGAAGCGTTAATTCAGTAAAATTTTACCAAATTTATTACATAAGAACACCCAAAAACTTTCTTGTAAAACAATAATAAATCATTATAAAACGTTCTCATTATTTTATATAAAAAACAACAATGACATAAATACCTTTTGCGCATGCACAGATTTTCTCCAAAAAATTTACAAAACTCTTGTAAAAGTAGATAGAATAATTAACCGTTATGAAAAGTATACCATTATTAATTATTATATACAAACAACTTTATGAAATATGTCTGTTCTGCGCATGCGTCGACTTTCATCAAAAGCTTTTTCGAAAACTTTCTTGTAAAATAGAATAATAAACCATTATAAAAAAATACACCATTATTATATAAAAAACAACGAAGGCATAAATGTCTCTTGCGCATGCCTCGATTTTCCCCAAAAAATTTACAAAACTCTTGTAAATGTAGACAGAATAATAAACTGTTATGAAAAGTGTACCATTATTATATAAAAACAATTTTTAAAATATACATCTTCTGCGCCGACGCCGACTTTCTCTTAAAAAACATTTTACAAAACTTTCTTGTAAAATAGAATAAGAAACCATTATTAGTACATCATTATTATATAAAAAAATCCACGATAGCAAATATCTCTTCTGCGCATGCGCCAATCTTTCCCAAAAAAAATTCAAAACTCGCAAAAATAGATAGTATAATAAACCGTAATGAAAACTATACCATTATTAGATGAAAAACAACCTTATAATATATATATATTCTACGCATGCGCTAATTTTCCCCAAAAACAATAAGGTAAAACTCATCATGACTATCAATCCAAAGTTATATATGCACATAAGAAATGAAACCAAAGTCAAAGATTTGTGGAAAAAACTCCAAAAGGTATTTGATGACAGCAGGTTTACAAGTAAATCGGTTTACATAGAACATTGATTTCGACTTGATAACTGTGAATCAATGACACGTTACGTAAGTCAGATAGTGAAAACTCCGCAAAGACTTTAAGATAAATGAAGAATGGATCGGGTCATTGTTATTTGCGGTGCTTCCAGAAAAATTTGCACCGACGATAATGGCGATAGAACATTCCGGATCGTCATTAGTTCTGACGTCATAAAAACGAAGTTGCTTGATATGAGTTCTGAGATAGCAGTGCTTTATAGGCGGGAAGCAGGTGACAGTAAAACTGCACTTATACGGATTCTGAAATGTAGCATAGGAATGAAAAGTATTTAATCATAGGTACAACATAGGCCCGGTGTGCCAGGGTTTATTCTGGCAGAAATATTTTTTATAAATTTTTATTTTTGACGTGATAACGTCTTATAAATTGATGAATCACCAATATTATAAATTGATAAAACACCGGCTGCATGTTCGAAAAAGTGTAACGTAACGTTCCTAACGTTCAAACGTTCCTAACGTTCCTAACGTTCCTAACGCGTAACGTTCCTAACGCGTAACGTTCCGCCTGACCCTGTGCGTGCTTTTTGCTAATTTCTCGCTTAATTTAAATCAGATCGGTTTGAAACCAGTCTTAAACGAAAGAGGAGAACATTTTACATAGATTTCGTATAACAGAATTTGCCTAAACAGTTTTTTTATACAAATTTATATAGAAAAATATTTTATACAAATTTATATAGAACCAGTAGGAGTATATGCCCAAGTAATTCAAGAATTACAAGGCGCGAAATTTTACGTCATATACCCCGGTGTTTTGTTTGAAAATCGGTGTATATATAATTATATTTAACGACACTTGGAGAATAATATAGTATAACTTAATTTATACTAAGAAAAAAATAACAGTTGAAAATAATGAAACACAGAAAGGAAAATATAATTTTAATAATTTCATGGTTCTCTATGTAATATGTTATTGTGTCATGCAAAAATTAAACCTAACTAACATCTTCAGAACAAAAGAACAACAGATTTTTTTTCAAAATATTTCTGAAATTATGAGTTTAGAAAAAAAATTTCATAACTTTCTTGTAAAAACAGATAGAAAAATAAACCGTTATGAAAAGTACCCAATTATTATATAAAAACAACTTTATAACATATACCTATGTGCCGACTTTAGCTCAAAGAATTTTTTACAAAACTTTCTTTAAAATAAAATAATAAAACATTATAAAAAGTACACCATTATTATATAAAAAACAACGATGGCATGTATCTCTTTTGCGCATGCGCCGATTTTTCCCAAAAATTATACAAAACTCTTGTAAAAATAGATCGAATAATAAACAGTTATGAAAAGTATACCATTGTTATATACAAACAACTTTATAACTTATACCTCTTCTGCGCATGCGCCGACTTTCCCTCAAAATACATTTTACAAAACTTTCTTGTAAAGTAGAATAATAAAACATTATAAAAAGTACACCATTATTATATAAAAAAATTGGATGTCTGTAAAGTCGGTTTACGGACGATAGTTTTACGTGATAACGTATTCCGCTCGAATATCATATTTAATAATACATTACTGCGCTCTCGTTGCGCGCACAGGGTCAGGCGGAACGTTACACTTTTTCGTGCGTGCAGCTGGTGTTTCATCAATTTATAAGACGTTATCACGTCAAAAACTTAGTCCACCATCTTTAGAAGTCCGCCATATTGGATTTAGAGTGACGTCACTTTATTTTTCGAGTTATTCTCAGCAAGCCCTTTCATTTGATACCCATATTGTAGGAAAGCATAATAAATTAGTCCGCCATCTTTAGAAGTCCGCCATATTGGATTTAGAGTGACGTCACTTTATTTTTCGAGTTATTCTCAGCAAGCCCTTTCATTTGATACCCATATTGTAGGAAAGCATAACAAAATAAGTCCGCCATCTTTAGAAGTCCGCCATATTGGATTTAAAGTGACGTTACTTTATTTTTCGAGTTATTCTCAGCAAGCCCTTTCATTTGATACCCATATTGTAGGAAAGCATAATAAAATTAGTCCACCATCTTTAGAAGTCCGCCATATTGGATTTAGAGTGACGTCATTTTATGTTTCGAGTTATTCTCAGTAAGCCCTTTCATTTGATACCCATATTGTAGGAAAGCATAATAAAATTAGTCCGCCATCTTTAGAAGTCCGCCATATTGGATTTATAGTGACGTAACTTTATTTTTCGAGTTATTCTCAGCAAGCCCTTTCATTTGATACCCATATTGTAGGAAAGCATAATAAAATTAGTCCGCCATCTTTAGAAGTTCGCCATATTGGATTTAGAGTGACGTCACTTTATGATTCGAGTTATTCTCAGCAAGCCCTTTCATTTGATACCCATATTGTAGGAAAGCATAATAACATTAGTCCGCCATCTTTAGAAGTCCGCCATATTGGATTTAGAGTGACGTCACTTTATTTTTCGAGTTATTCTCAGCAAGCTCTTTCATTTGATACCCATATTGTAGGAATGCATAATAAAATTAGTCCGCCATCTTTAGAAGTCCGTCATATTGGATTTAGAGTGACGTCACTTTATTTTTCGAGTTATTCTCAGCAAGCTCTTTCATTTGGTACCCATATTGTAGGAAAGCATAATAAAATTAGTCCGCCATCTTTAGAAGTCCGCCATATTGGATTTAGAGTGACGTCACCGATTTTCCCCAAAAAAATTACAAAAATTTCTAGTAAAAATAGATAGAGTAAAAACCGTCTTAAAAACTATATTATTATTATATAAAACAACATTATAAAAGATATATTCTTTTACGCATGCGCCGATGTTCCCCAAAAACAATAGGCCACTTCATATTTGCATATCAAACATCCTCCCAAAATTTGGTTTCAATCCGCTCATCCTTGGTGTCGGAATGATAAGAAATGTCAAAAGTGACGTTTGCATCTGTCAAAGTATTAAGTTCTAATAATTAGTTATTCAAATTGTTAACTTAGAAGGCGTTGCATTTCAGAAATATTCGAAACGGCATCCGTTTTTGAACAAATGCTATCTTTTAATTTCATTATTGTCATAAATAAAATTATCGACCAATTTTATTTTAAGACTGAACATACGCAATAATTATATTACCATGTTATACCGTGCAACAGAGAGAGATAACCGAAAGATGTTTGCTATCGGTTATATCAGATTGAATTTATTTCTATATAAATGTGTATAAAAAAACTGATTGGGCGAATTCTGTTGTACGAAATTTATGTAAAATTTTCTCCTCTTTCGTTTAAGACAGGTTTCGAACCGATCTGATTTAAATTGAGCGAGTTATAAGCGAAAAACTTCGTTTTTTCTAAATTGCTCCCCTCTGGAGCAAAAATTCAAAAATCGGGCGACGTTAGGATCTAAGTTACCCGGAGACAAATCGAACAAAAAAAAGTTTTTTAAAATCGGTTAAGTCGTTTGGGCTGTACGCTGGATACAAAAAGCGTGACTCACAGATTCACAGATTCACAGACAAAGCGAGTACATATAGGCGCTTTAGCTTACGCTATTCGCGCCTAAAAATAGCTGTATAAATGCAATGTTGTGTAATGCATGACGCGACGCGGTCGGTTGTCTTTGTTTGCCGTACATGGAAATTAGAAGCAAACGTATGTCTTGTCTTAACATGAAAACAGCTGCATTTCTAATGTTTAATTCAATTTTTTGACATTAGTATATTGTGAAATGCAAAGCCTGCTAAGTTAAGTATTGGAATAACTAATTATTATTAGAACATAATACTTTGTAAGTTGCAAACGTCACTTTTGACATTTCTTATCATTCCGACATCAAGGATAAGCGGATTGAAACCAAATTTTGGGAGGTTTAGGTTATGTATTACGGAATACGTTATCACGTAAAACTATCGTCCGTAAACCGACTTTACAGACAACCATTTTTTTTAATAATCATAAGTAATTTGCACTTTTAAGAAAATTAATTTCTCAATGACCATTTTATTGCAAATTTTATGTATTTAAAAAAAATGGTGTGCCAAGGTTTATCCTAGCAGAAAAGTCTGTCACACCACTTTATATATTATAGTTTCAACCCTTCCAAATTAAAAAAATGGAGTATTTTGAAATTTCTTTCTGTCCTGTTTTTTATTTTCGACACAATGTACAGTCTATGTCATCTATGATTCGTTCTCTTTTTATCTTCAATAACTTTTGAATCGAGCTATCCTTACTATGTATAATATACAATACCTGAGTTGCCCTCAAAATCTTGTAAATGCTTAGCTCTAGTTGTCCCTTCAGTCAGTTGCTTTGAAGCCCTGTTGGACGTTACAACGTTTTGCGTGTGCTTGTTCATTTATTATTTTAAAAATATCTGTTGTTTGAACGATTTCGAGCGTTGTTGCATTTTTTATCATTATTACAACGTTATTTTAATTATTACTTCAACATTTCTATCACTGAAGTTTGCTTATTATTTTGAAAATATTTGTTGTTTGAACGATTTCAAACGTTATTGCATCGTTTATCATTATTTCGAGATGAAGTGCTTCGTTTGTGGTAAATCTTGTTCAGTGAATGAAAAAATTCTTCCATTTGAAAATTAGAAAAATTAGGTTCTTCACTTTGCCGAGCTTTGCCAGGTTTTCATGCCTTCACAGGGAGTGACTACACTGCAGCGTTCGTACGTAAAAGAAAAATAAAGGCGTATAATCTTTTAACTCAAAGTGAAGAATACCAACATGTTTTTCAACATCTCACAGATCCAGACGATATTTATAATAAAGAAAAGACAGATATACTACAAAAATTTACTAATGAACTTTATAAAGTCAATAATAACAGTGTTAATAAGGCGAGATTCGAATTAATTATAAAATTTTTCGCTAGTGCCAGCAACAATGATAGATTTTATCAGGGTATGATAAACTTTAATTCCATCAATATTCCTCCCTGTTGGAAATCATTATCACAAAAAATTTTAAGAACAACGTTTATAAATGCAATGTGGCAAAATGCAACCGAACAATCGTGCATTACATTAGACCCGACAGCGTGTGGTTGGCAACTTAGTGAGAAAAATAAACTAGAACCATTATGGTATATTGTCCAGGCAGCTCCTCTTACTGTTGAAGAAATTGTTCAAAATTGTCAGGATGAAGAGAAAAATGAGGAGGAAGATCTAGAATCTCAAAGAAATAAATATTATGGGTGTGATGATATAGATGATTTTGACTAATTGTAATAATTATTATATGATGTTTGTATGTAGCTTAATCGTATGATCTTTATTTTTTATTTCTCTTGTTCCTGCATTTATTAAATAACTAATGTATAGAAATTGACAAAATTATGAATAAATGGAATGCTGCATTTTATAAATAAATAATGTTTTCCAGCAATACATTTAAATCAATGACCTTTACTTTCCTTCCTGGTATTAGTTTTTAGGGTTGAAGCTATAATATGTAAAGTGGTGTGACAGACTTTTCTGCCAGCAAAAACCTTGGCACACCAATTTTTTTTGAAAATACATAAAATTTGCAATAAAATGGTCTTTGAGAAATTAATTTCCTTAAAAGTGCAAATTACTTATGATTATTAAAAAAATAAAAAATTATAAAAAATATTTCTGCCAGGATAAACCTTGGCACACCGGGCCTATGTTGTACCTATGATTAAATACTTTTCATTCCTATAATACATTTCAGAATCCGTATAAGTGCAGTTTTACTGTCACCGGCCCCCGGACTGGTCAAAGTAAGAAAGTAAATTTGGTCATACTGGAAAAAATGCAACGCAAATGTCAAATAACACGTCAAATGTCTAAAAGACAATAAAATGCTACCTGTACGTACATGTGTGTGTGTGTGTGTGTGTGTGTGTAGAAAGTGACATTTTGAACCGGAAGTGAGCTCTCCCGCCGTCGATTTCTGATTTCAAGAGGCACCCCTGCTGTTTCCACTTTGTTAAAATATGCTACCTTCCTTTCAGGAATTGGTTAGTTTATTTACGTCTGCCGCTTAGACTATTATTGTCCTCAATATCGACTTATAAATAACAATTAAATTACAAACATATTACTAACGTGCTTATTTTGTTGTTGAATCATGCATTGCGTGAGCTACGAAACTCGACATAGTACCTATATTATTACAATGATTACCTTGCAAATAACGGAAGTACCTAATTGAAATGCGGCCTTAAACTTCGATTTTTAAACTAAACAAAACAATGTGAAACAAACATACCTACTCATACAAAAAATCGGACATGATAAAAAATGCTCTTCCCGTGAAATCATAATTTGTTAAGTGCATTCAAATGCATTGTTATATTTATTCCATTGACAAAAAAGTCGAGTTAAAAAAAACTACAAGGTTTTCATTAAACAACAACGTGCAATTGTTAAACTGTTTGACATATTTTGTTTTCTCATTTTCCATCTTTTCCATAACACTCAAGGCAATTAAGCTAACAAGATTTTGTTTTTAGTCACTTCCTCACATTATTGATATACCTACTCAAAAAATATAAATGTAATCCAATTAAAAAAATTCCAGCCAATTGGGCGACAGAACCATTCCAGCTTCTAAAATATTGACATTTGCCGTATTATAAATAAAGCAAAAAAAGTCTGTTGTCGCATGCAGCGACGCGGATAACGGCTAGTATTGAATATTACGATATTTACTATTCGTTTGTATGGTCACGTAATATGGTACCTATCACATGTAAAAATTAACCAAAACATGATTGTCAGCTACATAACTAATTTCTTTTTGATAGATCTTCAGTATGTACCTACACAAGAACAGCTGATTTTGATTTATTTCAAAATATTTCATGAACTATAAAGTTTAGAAAAAAAATTTTTTACAAAACTTTTTGGGAACATTTATTAGAATAATTAACAATTATGAAAAGTATACTCTTATTACAGAAAAAAGAACATATTATGGCGCATACCTCTACTGCGTCTTCGTTGATTTTCCCTAAAACACTAGGGCTCTCATATTTAAATTCAAACATCTCATTAAAATTTGGTTGCGATCAGCTCAGCCGCTTGACTTATATCGTGTTCACAGACTAATAAACTAACAGAGTATCTACATAGAGGCGAAAATACTTTTTCCAAAAATATGTTTTTTAGATTCGGGGGAGCTTAAAACGATATAAGATTGTAACATTTTGAAAAGTGAATTTTGACCCAAAATAATTATTCGGCTTTTAGTACATCATCGGATTGTGCGGTAAGACCATTTAATTTTATGAAGGTTTTTTATCTATTTTAGTGTGCATTGTTAAAAGTGCGGTTTGATTAGTCAGCTAACTAGCAAATTTACATCATAATTTCATCGAAGAGTACGGTAGATCTGAATGAAATCTATCGAAAATTATTTAGCATAAAAAAATATTAATTTTAAATCGACGACATAATATATCTACAAAAGGTAGAGTATTCACGTTTTTTCACTAATAATAACAAATTTGACAATAATAATTAATGTGCATACATCATGACATATTTCACGCGCCCAGTCATGTCTATCAAATAGTTGTCGAATGCTGTTTTATTTATTTAAGTCCTTGATAAACTGATTCGTAGATGTGAAACACTCTATATAGGTACCTATATATTGTAACAGAGACCCCCCAGCACGCAACAACAAATAGTTTGGTAAATGAGTGCTCATAAGGGGAATGTAGATGGAAAAGTCGAAAGCAGAACGTTTGACTTAGGAACTTTGTTTGGACTAGTTAGGAGATAAACATACTAAAAGTCCTTACCCCTCCGAGGTACGCCCGAAGGGAGGGAGCACAAAGAAGGTCCCGTTTTTTGGTTTTTTGCTTTCATCTCGAAAACGGTACGTCGTACGAAATTTTGTTGTAATACATATTGAAAGATGATAAAATTCTCTACAACTTAAGCTTTCACACTTTTTGTCTATTTCCAATCTTTGCCTAGCTATGAGCACCGAAAAATTAAGTATATGAAAAACTAGTTCAATGATGATTTTTGTTTTAAACAATTTAGGTACGTAGTATACCATTAAATTGCAGTTTTATATATTTAAATTTACCTAAACATGCTGAAATCGAAAAGCCTGATTTTCGGGCGAGAATAGAGTAGCGTCGCGCATACAAAAGCTATTAAGCAAATAGGTGTTCTAGTCAGTCATTCGAAATAAATATGTTTTTCGGTAATGAATATCGATTATCGTTTGGTGATCTGGCTGGAACTAGGGAGTGCCTATTGATCGCGGGGCCCTGGGCACGTGCCCATAGTGCCCAGTGGGAAAGAGGGCCCTGCGTGGAGGTACTCCCAGCTTATGTTATTTTTTAATAGTGTGTGAGTGTTTTTAATAGTGTTGATGAGCAATACGAAATGATTTTGACAAATTCGTATTGTTACAATGTGCTAAAGAGAATTTAACACATTTTTGAAAATTGACCATTTTTCGGAGCTCATAGCTAGGCAAAGATTGGAAATAAATAAAAAGTGTGAAAGCTAAAGTTGTGGAGAATTTTATCAGCTTTCATTATGTATTACAACAAAATTTCGTACGACGTACCGTTTTCAAGATGAAATCAAAAAACCAAAAAACGGGACCTTCTTTGTGCTCCCCCCCTTCGGGCGTACCTCGGTAAGGACTAGTATGTTTATCTCCTAACTAGTACAAACAAAGTTCCTAAGTCAAATGTTCTGCTTTCAACTTTTCCATCTAGAAATTATTCGTTGCTTAAGCTAAAAGAACTTCATGAGACAACAATCAGCTTGTCATTCTAACAATGACACACAGATTGTTGTGGGACAACATTCGGCTTGTTGTTCTCAAAATGATAGACAGATTGTTATGGAGCAACAATCGGCTTGTTATTCTAACAATGACACACGGATTGTTGTGGGACAATAATCGGCTTGATTGTTCAAACATTAACAATATGCGTAGGTAAAAAAGGCTTTTGCCAAATTCCAGACAACAATGAATGCAAGAAAAAGAACTATCCAGTGCATATATATATATATGTGACGGTCTATACCTGAATTCGGTCAATGAGCGAAATAAATGTGCAAAACTAGTTTTGACCAACGAATATTGCCCAAACCTGAAATCTTACATTTAAACTGGTATTGAGTGTTATAAAATGAGCAAAACTAGTTTTGCGCATTTTCAATTGTTCAAAACTAGTTCTGTCCATTTCTGAACGGACGGTACTAGTTCTGCTTGTTTCATTCAGCAAACGTCGGAACTATGAAGGCTAGAGGGTAAGGAGTCATACACAGAGACAATTCTCCTTACCCTATACCCTCCATAGTCCGAACCCGAAGAAAAGTAAGGTTATGATTTTGTTTATGTACCTATCTAGTATCTATTGAATTGTTCTCCTGAATGTTATAATTAATTCAATTGCGAGATATTCTGTGTACTAATTAAGTAAAAATGCAAAATAAATTCGAGTCTCAACTAGTTCGCTTATTGGAGGTTTCCGATACACAAAAACATGATGAAAAATGATTATTAACGGGTCCTATAAGACAGATCATATTGAACACCACATTTTGTTTATTTTAATACTTATAAATTATAAAAATACAAGCCTTAAGCCACATCTGACCGATTTTCAATTATTATTATATAATGCCATAATTAATTGCACAATAATTGTTCCAAAGATGAAATATTTTAATTTTAACCTATTTCAGAAAAGGAGGAAGTTCTCTATTCGATTGTATTTTTTTTTTTTTTGTATGTCTGTCCGTCGATATCCGCCGGCTGGGAACCGATTTCGATTATTAATCTTTTATTCAATAAAGTGTTTCTTAAAGTTTGTCCCATATAAATTGTAGCAAAATCGGTTAACGCCTTTATGGGCAATTAACAAAAATCAAAAAATATTGCAAAAGGTGGAGTTGTAGGCGTGAACGTTGCTTTTCGGTTTCATTAGACACTTAAAAAAAACGCTAACAATTTTTTTTTAATTGAACCTTTTTCAAAAAAGGGTCACTAAAAAGCGTGAAATAACAGTTTTGAGGTCGGAATCAATTTAATTACTATCATGTTTTATGTACTTAGGCATATTAAATTGGTGCCGACCTCAAAACTGTTATTTTACGCTTTTTAGTGACTCTTTTTTGAAAGAGGTTCAATTTAAAAAAAAAGTGTTTTTATTTTAAATTTTTAGTGTGTTTTTTTAGTACCTAATGAAACCGAAAAACAACGTTGATTGAATGAAACAAGCAGAACTAGCACCGTCCATTCAGAAATGGACAGAACTTGTTTTGTCTAACTGAAAATGAACAAAACTAGTTTTGCTCACTTTATAACAATCAATACCCGTTTAAATGTAAGATTTCGGGTTTGGGCAATATTCGTTGGTCAAAACTAGTTTTGCGCATTTATTTCGGTCATTGTCCGAAATCGGGTATAGACCGTAACATATATACCACCGTGATAGCTCAGTGAACAGTCAGTCATACATTGTACTTCATCGAAATCGACAAATAGTTGACAGTCAGTACCGTAAACAGTACTGAGGTAACTGCTGAGATAAATAGATAAATGAACTGAGTAAATAAACAGTGCGCGAAATAAACAGTGCGCGAAATAAATAGTGCGGAGTGGTTATTAGATCATTGATTTCAATTATATAAATCTAGTTTAACATAAATAATCTCTTGTACGAGTATATAGTCATATAGTGTTTAGTGTACATAAATAGTAACTTCGTTTCTTTATTATACTACGCGCGGCGAAAGATGAAGCCACCGCGTCATAGTGACGTAAATGCATTGCGCCCGCCTTCTAGCTTGATATTGACTGTTTCGCAGATCCATGTGCGTCGAGTGTTTATTTTTATTCTACCGCTATATCTACCGCTATAAATGGATATGTCGAATTTATTCCACACGCCACTGTCTGCGGGCAAGTAGGCGTTCACTAGTATATTATTTATGACGTGCTTGGCTTCATCTCTCACCGCGGGCACTATACTTATTCTTTTATTTTATTAGTTAGAATTTGTTGTTTTGTTTCTGTTACGTTATAAAAAAGTGGTTTGAGTTTGTTTATTTGTTTTGTTATCGTTTCACTATTGTAAATATAAATATTTTCCACCACGAACTAGAACAATTTTGTTACAATATTATATTATATTTTGTTATATAATTATACTAACCCCTGCTCACGCATTGCATTATTTGCATTATAATATTATACCGGGTGTCCCATTTTAAAGGAACACCTTGAATTACTTTTACAGTTTTCATTATATGGAAAAATGTCCCGAATAAAAGTTGTTTGGTTTGGAGGGGGACATCGTATAAAGACAAATACCACCCCCTACTCTCATCCTCTACGCAGGGATGAGGGTGACCTTGACTTTTTTAATAGGAATACCTATTTTTTATCATTAATTAAGATTTTTCTAGAAAAAATATGCAACATTTGTCTGAAACATTTTTTTACCCGATGCCTTCCTCAATTCTTAAAATGCATGTCAAAAATCGGTTTCCCGAAACTCCATTAAATATGTAAACAACGACGTTGCGCAAAAAATTATTAGAGGTAAGTGTTGTTTGTTTTGGGAACAGTCATTGATTAAACATAAAAAAAACCACCGCCCCCTTTAAACATTAAAAAATTCAGTCACCCCCACCCCCGCGCAGGTGGCGGTGTTTTTTTTGTATGTTTAATCGATGACCCTTCCTAAAACAAACAACACTTACCTCTCATATTTTTTTGCGCAACGTCGTTGTTTAGATATAAACATTTAATGGAGTTTCGGGAAATCGATTTTTGACATGCGTTTTAAGGGTTGAGGGAGGCATCGGGTAAAAAAATGTTTCAGACAAATGTTGCATATTTTTTCTAGAAAAATCTTAATTTATGATAAAAAATAGGTATTCCTATTAAAAAAGTAAAAGTCACCCTCATCCCTGCGTAGAGGATGAGAGTAGGGGGTGGTATTTGTCTCTATACGATGTCCCCCTCCAAACCAAACAACTTTTATTCGGGACATTTTTCCATATAATGAAAACTGTAAAAGTTATTCAAGGTGTTCCTTTAAAATGGGACACCCGGTATTGCATCGGAATAACACACGTGTGCAAAATTTAATCGGTCAACGGGATGCACACCTGGACGAAGCTTGTCCGGTTAGTTATTTACCATAATATTCCATCGTCATCCTAACTACAAATGTATGCAAAACTTTAACTCAATCGGATATCGAGAAAATTTGAAACAAATACAAATAAAAAAATATATAAATGTACGGAACGTGAAGTAAAATAATAACTATAGATTTTTTTCAGTAAGATATCAACCTATCAAGCATGGAAACATTTTTCTCCTGTTTTCTACAATCTTTGAATCCTCTCCTGGAAAGGAACACCTCAGAGGCCGCATATTCAGAATGTCTATCTTAAAACTGTTAACTGATATGACTTGAAAGTAAACACAATACTAAGTATCTATTCGCTTTGACAAAAGAATCTTTAATAGTTTCCCTATGATTGATTTTTATACGCCGTCAATAGTCCTAGTAATAATACTTCACAGTTATTTAGATATAATATACAATCTGTAGATACTTACAGTTTATAGTTATCTGTTTTGGCGAGGGCACAATGAGCTGCTGTTAGTATTACTCTATTACTCAAGATCGATCCGCCACATGGATATTTTGTTTCTCTAGTTTGAATATCTGAAACTCAGAATATTTAGAAATAAATTAATGTTCTAAATGGTAAAATAATAATATATATTCGGACACATTATTTTGTCATCAGGTAATCAGAAAATATGTTTTAAAGCAATAATACTCCACAAAATTTGAATCAAATCAATTTAGAATGATATGATATGGTAGTTTTGTTGACAAAAACAGTGGTATAATTACATATAATTAGAGATATTAATTATTATTTATTGTTAAAAATTTCTATACAAACAAAAAAGCAATCTTACTGAAGCTACATCAAGGTCACCTCCACTTTTTTAACTAGAAACCCATATTTTTTGTCTCGGATTATTGTTCTTTGGGTCAAAGAAATTAACTTTTGTTTCAAACATTTTTTGATTTGATCCAATCCTGGACCGCTTTTGGTTCTCCATTCATCTCATGTTTGTGCGGTCAACATGCAAAAATTTTGCTATATCAATGGCCTTGTTTTAAACAATTCGAAGTCAGACTTTCTTCAATTTAGCACTAGAGAGTTGGATCAAAATGTTTTATTGAAGTTTAATGGCAAGTCTATTAAACAGTCATTAGATGAAAAGTTCTTAGGTATATATCTAGATTCTAAACTGAATTGGCATAAACGGTTTAATGTTATTTCTGATAAGATGGCCTCATACTGCTATATCATCCGTCATCTACGTAAATCCGTAAATATTGATACATTAAAAACATATTACTTCGGTTGTATTCAATCCACGCTCGGAAAGCATGGTTTTGTCTGGGTAAAGTTGCTCTAGGAACAACTGCTGGTACTATTTCTGAATATTTAAAGAACAAGTTTCCAGATTCTGATATTACAGTCGAATTATTGCCAAAACGAGATGAAGCTGTCAGCTTGGCATTTAAAGTTGGCATTGATTTTGATCTGAAAGATCAGATTGAAGTTTGTAAAATATGGCCAAAAGGAGTGACTATTACGAGGTTTCATTTTTTTCGAAAATCAGCACCTAAAGCTAGAACATTCGATTGAGAAATTTTCCAGCAGAATTCAGCAACAAAATGAGAGAAAGGTATATTTAAACGTAATTCATCAAAATATGCAGTGTCTAAAAAACAAAGCATTAGAAGTGGAACTTTTTCTTAATGAATATAAACCGGACATCTTATGCATATCAGAACATTGGTGTAAGGAATATGAATTAGAAACACTTTGTTTTAATAATTATAAATTATGTGGTAAATATTGCCGCACTGATTTCTTGCATGGTGGTGTATGTATCTTTAGCAAATGCAACTTTAACGTTACTTCGTTAAATAAATTACAGCAACTGAATATTGATAAAGTTTTCGAATGTGCGAGTATTAAACTAAATTTAAATAATCGGACTGTTATTATTATATGTCTTTATAGATCACCTGACAGCGATTTTAATGAATTTTTAATAAAATTAGATGAACTATTAAATAAAACCTGTCAAAACAAATGCCAACTATTTATACTTGGTGATTTTAATATTAACTTTTTAGATACTAATGATGTTAAAGTTATAAGGCTAAATGAACTGATATCATGTTATAATTTAAATATCACAATCGATGAACCGACACGTGTGACACCTAATTCAGCGACAGCAATTGACAATATACTTACTAACTCAATGCTGAATATAGAAACAAGAATAATTGACTCTGCGCTATCAGATCATTATGCGCAATCTGTAACATTTTGTGATGACAAGGTGCCCACAAATGATGTTACCTATACTTATTGTCGAGATTATAGTTGGAATAACATTCAGTATTTTTGCCATTTACTGTGTCAAAATCACTGGGATTACGTTTTTATTGATGATAAATCTTTTAACGCTATTTTTTCTCATTTCTACTCGGATTACTGTATTCTATTTGATATGGCTTTTCCTATCCAGAGGACTAAACGACATAATGAAAAACGGACTAATTATTGGATTACTAGAGGAATTCTTGTTTCGCGCAATAAACTCAAATTTTTACATCAACTTAAAAAAGTGTGCAGTGATACCCAGTTTCTGCGCTATTTTAATAACTACAAAACAATATACCGTAGAGTTATTAAATCGGCAAAATCAATGTATTATTCAACTCGTATTAGTAACTCTGTAAATAAGCCAAAAACTGCCTGGAACATTATAAAGGATAATTTACAGCCTAACAAAAGTGATACAGCACCAAAAGAACTTGTGAGCAACAACAAAAGTATAACTGATATTGAGCAAATTACAAATTGTTTTAATAGATATTTTACCTCGGTTTTTAATAATAGTACGTCTAGTAATCCTAACTGTGACTTTGGAATTAACAATATAAACTCAATGTTTTTAGTACCAACAGATCATTGGGAAGTTTCAAACACAATTAATAATATGAAATCTAGTTGGTCCAGTGGGTTAGACAGTATACCAGTTAATGTCTTTAAACAGTCTTTTATGTGACTAACTTAATTAATTTATCTTTTAGCAGTGGTGTATTTCCTAATGAATTAAAAACAGCAAAAGTGGTTCCTATTTTTAAAAAAAGTGAAAAATACGACTGTGAAAACTACAGACCCATATCTATATTATCTGTATTTTCAAAATTATTTGAGAATATTTTTAGTCGTCGATTGATGTCATTCCTAAAGACCAACCACATTCTTCGCAGTAACCAACATGGTTTTATAGCAGGCAAAAGCACCGAAACTGCGATGATAGATCTAGTGGATTATGTGTTAACTGCGATCAACAATGGTTCAAATGTCTCAGCTATTTTTTTAGATTTCAGCAAGGCGTTTGACTTAGTAAACCATCAAGTACTTTTAAACGTACTTTATCAGTATGGTATAACGAGGAAATAGCTTGAACTGGATTGAATCCTTTTTGAGTCAACGTTTTCAATCTGTCGTAATTGACAATCATAGATCGTGTCAACTTCCAGTGAATAGTGGTGTACCTCAAGGTTACAATTTGGGACCCTTATTATTTGTCATATATGGAAACAGCTTAGTTACTTACTTACGATAGCCCAGAAGGTCATCATGTACGCAGACGACACTGCATTAATCTGCCGTGATAACTGTTTAAATAACCTAACGTTTGCTCTCAATCAATCTATCATAGATATCTGTGAGTGGTGTGACACTAGCGGCCTTAAACTAAATATAGCCAAAACAAAACATATGTATTTCGACACTAAACAGTCGTATAATATCAATAACGCACCTACTATTTTTATGCAGATGCACCGCATTGACAATGTTCAGGTTTTCAATTACCTTGGCGTCTACATAGATAACAATCTACAATGGAGTTATCATGTGGATGTTCTAGCCAAAAAATTACAAAAAAGTATATTCTTACTACGTCAGATGAAGGGATTGATGGAAAATCAATACTTACTGTCACTTTACTATGCGTTCGTTCATTCTTACATCAGCTATGGTGTTCTCTATGGGAAATTCAAGAGACAGCAAACGTATATTTTATTTGCAGAAAAGAGCTATACGAACAATTTTTGGTTTAAAACCGCGTGACTCTTGTCGTAATGTTTTCAAAGAAAATAATATTTTAACTTTGGCAGCGGTTTACATCTATAAAGCTGCAGTGTATATTCACACAAATATGGAAAATTATGGTTCAAGAGGTCACGATTACAGTACGCGACATAAAGATTTACTTTTACTGTCTAAACCGAACTTGACAATGTTCATTAAATGCACATGTTACAATTGTGCACGGATCTACAATCTGCCAAATAATATAAAAAGTATTAATAATATTGATAAGTTTAAAGGAACACTTAAAAAATTTCTGTATAATGGCTGTTTTTATTCACAAGATGATTTTTTTAATACTGTGTGATTTTTGTACTGACGTTTCCAATAACCGTAACAGGTTCTTAATGGAATAAATATATTTTATTATTATTATTATTATTATTATTATTATTATTATTATTATTATGTGAAGGATAAATTCCTTAAAGAATTTTGCATCCACAAGCCCCCTAAACTTCGGGTTCGTCACCGTCACACAAGGGATACTTGCGGAGCAAGTTGAAACCATAACCGCGTCTCAAACCATGAAATGGGCGATTACAGTGAGTTTGGGTCGTGCGCACGGAGTACACGGAGCGACCCAATAAGCACAGCCTTCTGCATGCGGCAGACTAGTGATTCAGCATTGCGCTGACATGCCGGAATAGCTTTCAAACTTGCCAACAGTGACGGTTTGGCTCCTCCAAGGACACCAATTATAAGGACAATTAATTTGACAGAATACTCTGGGTACTGCTTCCTGAGCTCAAAAAGTAGGTCTTGATATTTTGTCCGTTTGTCAGTCTCCTTCGCGGCTATGTTCGTTTCAGCAGGAGCTGAGAACTCGATGACATACATAGATCGCGCAGATTTATCAAGGAGAACTATATCAGGCTTTGTAGCTGAAAGTTGCCTGGTAGTACTGAATGAATAGTTCCAGAAAATTTTACATGATTCATTCTCTACAACGGACTCAATATCTCCAGGAACATAAGGCAGAACGGGAGTTTTATCAATACCGTAATGATGCCTTAGGTGATAGTATAAGACTCTTAGAGCAGCATTGTGGCGATGGATGTAGGCACAGCTTGCATAATAACTGCATGCCGATAAGAGATGCATGAGCGTCTCTGGATGCGATCGACATGCTCTGCAAGAAGTATCTATTACTTCCGCATCCATAATTAAACGGCGGTACACAAGAGTGTTTATAACGCCGTCTTGACACGCCAAAACAAATCCCTCAGTTTCAGACTTCAGCCCAGCTGACCGCAAGAAGGCAAACGTCAGATCCTTTGATAAACCACATGTATCGATGTTCTTGTAATAAATTCCATGCATCGGTTTATCGGTATGTTGTTTGAGCAGGAATTTTTGCTCTGCCTTCTTTATTGTATGCCTTGCCTGATCTGGCGTTAGAGATGCAAACGATGCATCTTGACGTTTTCTAGCGGAACTGAAGTCAAAATCAAGGCTGAGTTCATTTGCTGCTCTGTTTGCTGCTTGAAACAGAAACGCCCCAACACCCGCATATTCGTGATCACGCACGAGCTGTAAAAGCGGGTCTGAACTGTTACAAGCCGCAATAGCAGTACCCAGTACAATTCTATTATGAAGACACTCCAAGCTGAGTAATCCTCTCCCTCCGAGATGACGCGGGAGGTACAAACGAGGAACGGACGATTTGGGGTGAAGACTCCTATAGATGGTCATCATTTTTCTGGTGCCCCTATCAAGCTGTTGCAGCTCGTTAACCGTCCATTTGAATGCCCCAAAAGTGTAGAGCAGGACTGGAACAGCAAGCATGTTCGTAGCAGCGACTTTGTTCTTCCCCGACAACTCTGAACTCCAGATTTGCCGCAGGATCCGTCGATACTTGCTGCGGAGAGCCTCTTTGACGACTTTTACGTCCTGAACGTGACTCTCACTCACACCCAGATACGTGTAGGACTCTCCGGCGTCAAGATGGTGAACGACGCTTCCATCAACAAGTTGCACGTCTTCCCCGTAGTCCCCATTTCGTCCTTTTTTAATATGCAGAACCGCACACTTATCTAATCCGAATGTCATGCCGATATCCTCACTGTATACTTGTACGATGTTGAGCGCGAGCGTTAGATCTGTGGCGCTCGAGGCGTAAAGTTTTAAGTCATCCATATAAAATAAATGGGTGACTTTATGCCTACGATTGGATGGGACACCGCACATATACCCACGGCCACGCCTCAACGAGATGGAGATAGGCAATATTATTATTATTATTATTATTATTATTATTATTATTATTGTATGTTGGGGTAACTTCACTCGTATTGGCGATATACCTACTTATTATGCAAAAAATAATAATTAGACTGATGTCGTTTTCAAATTATAGAGACTCTTGCCGCCCTCTGTTTAAAAAATAACAAATTTTAACAGTCATTTCCTTATATATTTATAATTGCTTAACGTATGTTAAAATAAATATTAACACATTTTCTAAAGTTAGCGACACTTGTTATTTTCTAAAAAATAATGATCGACTAACAATTTTGAAGCACCATTTAAATCTGTTTGCTAAAGGCCCAAATTCTATGCCTATAAAACTATATAATCAATTACCGGCTAATGTTAAATCTATTAAAAGCCTATCTTGTTTCAAACGGACCATCAAGCGTCTCTTAATTAAGCACACTTTCTATTCCATTCAGAAATTTTTTTCTATCTCATTGTAATTTCTATGTTTGACTTGTTCCACACGTTTATGTCAACGGAATAAATAAACTTTATTATTATTATCTCACATGTTTCCTATTGCACATACCGCTAAACTACTAGCGGTATGTGTTTTATTATCGCTTTGTGCGTCAGAGCTGACTTTCGTTCATATAAGAAGTTATATCTAAGTTAATTTCACACGAAATCCATTCAAATTGAAGCTTTTTGAAAAGAGGAGATTCTAATCTATAAAATAGAACCATTTTTAAATCAATTTGAGTTCATAAATACTATTAAAATTGTAATTGAAAATCACAAACAGCAGTTGTCGGTTGGTCTGTACGTATGTACGTACGTATGTACGTACGTACGTCACGACTCTACAGATCGCAATTTTGGTCGGATTGCCTTGGGTTATATTTTATTCACTTTGTTTACTATCAGACCAGAACCCTATTTAAATTCACTAAAATGTGTTCAGTAGTTTAATTTTTATAAACAGTTTTATTTTTTATTATTTTTGACAGCTAAGTAATAGTTTAAAAACAATATAATAACTGCTGTGTAAATATTATAGTGTAATCCATAAAACAAGTGCTACACTTGTATACCGTGATAACACCACTGCACGTATTAGGCAGCCGTGGCGTAATGGTTATGCCGTTGGATTCCCGAGGGCAAGGTCCTGGGTTCGATTCCTTACGATATCATTGATTTTTTTCTTTTTTTTTTCTTTTTATTTTGTTTTATTTTATTCCACTTGATATTAATTATATATTATATTATGTATAGTTCTTAATTTTTTTTATTTTTGCAAACTTAAAAAAAAATATTTTTTCAATTTTTAATTATTTATTTCTTTAAATTTTTAAATCTTTTTAAATTTATTAAAAATATTTTTTAATTGTTATTTTTTTATCATACAGTGGAAAACTTGCGGGATGTGCACTTTTGGTTTTGCCAACTATTTTAAGGGATTGTCTGATGCAATTAGTCTTCGAGGATACTGAACAAACACACACACATACACGCATAAACACGCCTGTACACACGCACACAAACACAATGCGACAGTTCAGCCCAAGCGAGGCAGAAACAAGAAACATTCATAAATTGAGAACCAAACAGCTTCAGCGCCTTCACCGAAAACAAATATAGGATGCTCTAGTATGACGGCATTTCTAGAACAATATAACTTTCACCCGAAATATTTTTGGATTTCATCAATAGTTGAAGGGCTGTTGCTCTGTAACACTTTAAATTCCCTACTGTGATGTATACAGGATGTCCCAGTCGACGTTGGCTAGCATAGGTAACTTTGTTGTGTAGATAGAAAGTCGGTTAAATGGCCAAAGTAGTGCAGAAAATTGTGCTCATTAACGTCCCGTCAAAAAAACAATTGAATTTTGACACCCTATGAACTTATTTAGAAAATAGTGAAAATTGCCGTTTTTGAAAACTGACCATAACTTTTTTATTTACCTATGAAGATAGAAAATTTTTTGATAACTTTTTAAGGTTTTTTCAGTGGCGTAGATTTAATTTTTTTATATCTACTACATAATGAGATATTGACATAAACTTTGGTTTTTCTTATGGATGCCATTTTGAATTTTTAGATATTCGAATTCTGTTTATTTTTCTGATTACTTTGATATTTTATATAATATTATATCCTATATCTTAATGAAAACAAAGTTACAAAACTGAGCAAAATCGCTTTTTGACGGTATCTATACCGTGCACAACAAAATTTGTTGAAACAAATGAATACCGACAGCTTAACAATCTGTCAAGCGATCGCTGCGGTTTCGGTAGTTAGTTTTGTTTAATTTACACTCTAAAATGGATCAAGCATTTTCAAATTTGGAAAAATACGATATGTTTTGCGCACACATTATACATAATAAAAATACCACGTTGGCTCAAGCGGAATACCTGGTTAATTTCTCACCTTGAATTTCGACGCTTGCTAAAACTAAATGACCTAAAATCATAAATAAAAAAGTTATGGCCAGTTTTCAAAAACGGCAAATTTCACTATTTTCTAAATAAGTTCATAGGGTGTTAAAATTCAATATACAAATAAATATTGTATTACTACAATATTTATTTGCACATTGGACAGAACAATTTTATTAAAAAACTGTTTTATGATATTTTTAAATTTAAAAAATTGTCGAAATTCATAATAAGTTGATCATGTATATTAAAATTATTTTCACAATTTACCATCTTAACTTGCATTGAGGCCCTGATGATGAAAATATATTTTTCGAAACGTTGGCCACAAGCGATACTCTGGTAAAGCTTATTTCAAACTTGTTCCTCAACCAAACAAATCTCCTTCAATACATATTTTTGAAACAAAACTTCTACTAACTATGTATGTTTTTATTTACGGATATTCCACCCTAGCGCCTGAACTATTCATCCGATTTTGATAAATAAGGTGTCAATCGATTTGTTATTATATCCCAGGTAACATAGGACACATTTATTTTTGAATTTTGGTCCCAGAGAGGAGCAAATTGAAAACAAAAAATCCATTTACTTATAACTTGCCCAATTTTAATTAGATCGGTTCAAAACCTGTCTTAAACGAAAGATGAAAACATTTTACATATATTTTATACTTAGGAAAGGGAACAAGCCTCTTGACAACCCTGCAGCATACCGCGCGATCTGTCTATTAGACACGGAAGGTGTGCTGCTAAGCAGACTCAAAATTGAAATAGAGCGCACAGGTGGTCTGTCAGACCAGCAATATGGCTTCCGGAAAGGTCGGCAAACTGTAGATGCCATCAACGAAGTGTTAAGACTCGCCCGTAAAGCTGAAACAGACTACTATGGTTCACATAGGATACTGTGTGCCGTTATAACCTTCGACGTTAGGAACGCCTTCAATAGCGCATCGTGGCAGGAGATTTTGAAGGAGTTAAGACGGAGGGTAATAGATGAGAGCCTAATAAGCATTATGGCTGCTTACCTGTCCGGAAGAGAAATACTCTTGGAAACGAAGGAAGCCTTTAGAGTGCGACAAATAAATAGCGGCGTTTCTCAGGGGTCGGTTCTTGGATCGAAATTTGGAATGTGAAAGCCGAAAAGACATTAGGAGCACTGGCTAACATTATGCCAAATATTGACGGACCTAGGACCTCCAAGAGAAAAATAATGTCGTCCGTGGTGCATTCCCAGATGCTGTATGCGGCTCCTACGTGGGTCACAGTAATAAATAATAGGAAGCTCATAAGCAAACTATCCAGATACAACGGAAAATAAACATCAGAAACTGTTTTGCATACAGAACGACATCAACAGAGGCATCAGGAGTCATAGCGGGTGTTCCTCCAATTGGACTCCAAATACTAGAGAGAAGTAAGTCTAGGGGTGGATGGGAAAAAGGCACGTGCAGATGTCATGACCCGGTGGCAAGATAAATGAGACAACTGTGCAAATGGGCGATGGACATACCACTTAATACCAAATATACGGTTGGTGGTTGGAGAGGGCCTATGGGGAAGTAGATTACTTCCTGACACAAGCACTCACTGGGAATAGCAGCTATAGGAAGTACTTGTTTCGCTATAAGAGGTCGGAAACAGCCGACTGTGTGTATTGAGGAGTCGAAGACGAAGCAGAGCACAATTGTTTGCCTGTCCACGGTGAGATAAAATTAGAGGGCAATACCTCGAAGCCACAGGTTTTCCCTTCAATGAAGTAAACTTCATGAGTGACCTCTTAGGAACAGAGAAAACGCGAAACCGTTCCTATACTATAGTTAGAACAATAATGGAGACCAAGAGTAGAGACGAGATGAGGTCAGAGAAGAAATAGAAAAATAGACAGCCCTTGCACCGAAGTAATACGTAAGTGGTTCCGGTGTAAGAGTGCGAAGAAGTAGGAGTCTGATACTACTCGTTGGAGCTCCAACGGGTGTCCATGATGGATTTCCTCACCTTGAAATTAACAAAATTACGGTACCGAGTCCAGCAGACCCATACACACCTTTTACGTCCGCAGCACCCACACGCAGCGCGCTAACTGACGACTAAGATCGTCATCTGTCATGCTACACTATCTTTTAAAGGTACTAAGAGCGGCAACGTCGCAAACATCAACATTTAAAAGTTACTAAACAAAATACGAAGAACTGGGTTCGTTAGACTCAGTAGCGAGTCCTTAAGTGTTAACACTGCACCAAAAATATTCCGAGAATCATTTATATCCATCAATTCATACACATTTGATACATGAAAACTAGTGCATAATTTTGTACCTTTCGAAATACTTTTTTTTAATATCTAATTGCACTTCTCGAACGCAACTTTTACTGAAATTGTTTGTAAATATTTTTTTATAGTTAAGAATAAACATGAATAAAAAAAATAACACGAGGTGGCGCAAAGGTCACGCGTTAAAGATAGTGCGTAGCTAGGCAAGACGGCGAGGAGTTTTGGGTGTATTTTTCGGGCACAGGCGAGATTGTTGTTGGAAACGCTTCGTTTTAGGGTGTAGTTCAACCCCCTAAGTTTGCTTACAAATTGTTGGTGTGCTTGATTTTATAATTGACAATTAGTGACGAAAATAGTGCTTTTTTCTCTATTTCCTTTAATATCTCCGTTCCTCTTGACTTTTAGTATAGCATATGCATTAAGAAAGTTGTTCCTTATGAAATTTCCTAAAAAATGAGCACTGACAGAGGTCGCTAAGTGCAATTGTTAACTGGCAAGCCCCGAAAGTTACTAAGAAATGACCGCACATAGATGGCTGAAAATTATCAAAAATTATGTCTATGTTGACCCAAACATGCATGAATAATTTTAGCGTCATCGGTCAATTACTTCTCGAGTAATTAACGATCACTTTTTTTTGTTTCCTTAATTGCAAATTGCGCCATTTTTTTCATAAACGGGTTTCGCGGGTCGGACCAATCCAGAAAAATCACAAATCCATTCAACTTTAGTATCCCGTTGGAATTTTTGGAACAAATTAATTCTAACCGATTTTATAACGATTGAATATTGGAAAAGTTATATGGTTTTATACGTTTGTCTAAAATAGGTATCGCTAAAGAAATCGTTATAAAATCGGATAGAATTAATTTTTTCCAAAAATTCCAACGGGATACTAAAGTTGAATGGATTTGTGATTTTTCTGGCTTGGTCCGACCAGCGAAACCCGTTTGTGAAAAAAAATGGCGCAATTTGCAATTAAGGAAACAAAAAAAAGTGATCGTTAATTACTCGAGAAGTAATTGACCGATGACGCTAAAATTATTCATGCATATTTGGGTAAACATAGACATCATTTTTGATAATTTTCAGCCATCTATGTGCTGTCATTGTTTAGTAAAAAAATAGTGAAAAAAATGTGTTTTTTAACTTTCGGGGCTTTTTGCCAGTTAACAATTGCACTTAGCGACCTCTGGCAGTGCTCATTTTTTAGGAAATTTCATAAGGAACAACTTTTTCAATGCATTTGCTATACAAAAAGTTAAGAGGAAAAGAGATATTAAAGGAAATAGAGAAAAAGCACTATTTTCGTGACTAATTGTCAATTATAAAATTAAGCACACCAACAATTTGTAAACTTAGGGGGTTTTTACCTCCTCGCCGTCTAGCCTAAGCGTATATGTATATGTTACTTAAGGGACTATTTCAAACATATATGAACACTGCAAATATTACAAGCTTTTATTTAGTTTCACCTGTCCCTCTGTCTGTCTGTCTGTCTGAAATCAAATCTTGCTAATTAAATTTGACCCACTTCCCGGTTACGATTGAGCTGAAATTTTGCATACGTATGTAGTTTCGATGACAATACAATATTATAATAACTAACTGAATCTTCCGGCTTTCTTCCGGTTTCAA
Source organism: Xanthostigma xanthostigma (assembly GCA_963575645.1). Taxonomy (NCBI): domain Eukaryota; kingdom Metazoa; phylum Arthropoda; class Insecta; order Raphidioptera; family Raphidiidae; genus Xanthostigma; species Xanthostigma xanthostigma. The sequence goes on from OY754471.1 coordinate 28,706,031, forward strand.
ATCGCACTTTTAACTACTTCCCGTTATCTGATTGACTTGAAATTTTGCATGTGTATGTAGTTCCGATGGCAATACAATATTATAATAACTAACTAATCGGTCCGGCTTTCGTTGCCAATCACACTTTTAATAACGCACATTAATACTTAAAAATAAATAAACTACTTTTTTTAAACAAGCTTTTATTAGTTGTTAATAAAAAAGAGCTAAAAAGTTAAAAACAAATTTATTCTGATTAAAAATAAGCCGTTATATACGTACCTGCTTATCACAGTCTCAAGTTTTCAAATAAAAGCGTGTTACACATAGCAAGAGAGAAAAACAGAGGGTGTAACACGCTTTTATTTGAAAAATTTAGACTATGATAAGTACGTACAAAACGGATTTTTTCTAATCGGAATACAATTTTTTTTAATTTTTTAGTTCTTTTTTATTAACAATTATTAGTAAAAGCTTGTTCTTTTTTTTAAATTGTTTAGTTTATTTTTTTTTTATTTGACTCACAAAACACGCGTTATAACCGGATTAACAGTTTTATTGTCAGCGAACTGTGAGTTTAAGAAGGGGAAATCATTTCCGATTTGTCTTGGTAACTTGATAATATTTATTTTGGTCATTCAGTTTTCGTTGACGAACTTCAAGTTTACATTGTAAATGTTTTTTGAGGTTAGGTAAAATCGAATTTATTCAGTTTTTATTCTGTTTTTGTAACTATAAAAAAATTATTACACGAAATAAGAAAACAATACTCTCTTTTGTTTTAGATAGCTTTAGAACCAATTTGATTTTAATCAAAGGGAATTATCAAAATTATCAAAATTAGTTTGCTCCCCTCTGGCCCCACTATACAAGTTATTTTCAAAAATTACAAATTTTTATAAATTGCATACCGACAACTGAGTGCAATTTTATGGTTTTCTCAAAATTGTTTGTTATTAAAAAAGTGTCTCTTCGTTAGGAAGGTACGTAGATGCTACTTCAACTTTTTTTTCGTATTATATGGTGTTTTTTTATATCATTTATCCGGGGTAGGTAAATACAACATTATCGGAATTATAAAAAAAATTCCTTGCACTTTCCTTTTCGGTTATTCAACCCTGAAGGTTTTTGTAGTCACATCCAATTAATATATTTGCTAGGAGCTCAAGAAATATTTTCTTTATAATTCTGATATAATATATATATTATAACGAGACGCCACTGGAGACGCCGGCAGTACATTGTTGTCGGAGCCGCGTAGACAACAATACGCGAATTGTTATCGGATCACATCGCATAATGCCGAAGCTTCTGGAATGCCAAAGAATGTTCCAGAATGCGGCTGAAGAACCTATATAAAAGCGCTAGTCAGTTACGACTCAGTGTCAGTGACAATGAACAGTGCACGAACGACATAAATATAGTGACATAAATAACCGTTCCAAGATAAATAGACATCTGTGAGATATAAATATTCCGTGTATGTAGTAGTTTAGTGTTATTATTGTTGTTTTAGAATTCGTTTGTTTTTCGTTATTTATTTCATTATTTTCATTTTTGCATTATTATAGAGAAGTACTTTTAGTTTGTTTTTGTTAACGTTTATTTTTGTAAATAGATATTTTAACCATCAACAAAGAGTTTCGTTATAATATATTTACAGCCTATAATACGAAAAAAAGTTGGAATAGTATCTATGTACCTTCCTTATGAAGAGACAATTTGTTTAGTTTTTTTTAATAACAGTTTTGAGAAAATCTTAAAATTGTACTCGATGGTAGGTATGAAAATTATAATAATATGTATTTCACTAAACTTTGACACAGTTCCCTGGAGGGGAGGCAGATTAATTGGAAATATCGTCGTTGTTCTGATAATATCATGGTTTTCAGAATTAATCTGCTTTTAGTCGATAATAATTTGTTATTAAATATTTGACAATCATTTATACGGGTGTAAAACAGAGAAAATATTTTTTTTTAAATAAATTATTGTCAAATGATTATTATTTCTATTTTAAGACACGTAACTTATTGTCTAATACCAGCTTTAAAATATTAATAAGTATTGTACAATTTCGTTGATTTATGTTGTAGCAACATGTATTGTATATAATTACCACCTTTGTAATGATTTTTTCAGTAAAGATATAATTTACAAATTGTATAGGTATAATTTTTTTCAAGGGTAAAATTTTTTATAAAGAGGGCGTTAGTGCACAAAGTTTGAAAACCGCTGCTGTACAGGATAGCTGATAGATACTGGCTATTTATGAAACAAAGTTCATTACACCCTCAATAATTATGGATCAACAAGTTTTGAAAATACCGTCATTTCGAAAATCTAGTTTTAAGTACTACCTTGTATGGCGGGGTTCCAATGTGCGACGTTAGGTTTCAATAAATCCCGAAACAAATAAAACGAAATAAAGTTTTTCAAAATCGATAAACCCGTTTGGGCTGTACGCATGATACAAAAAAGCGTAACAGATTTACAAGTTTCACTCACAAAGCGACTCACCGTGGTGTTCTACTTAAAATCGTCGTAATTTCATTTATACAATATAACATTAATAAAATTATTGTACTTGTAGTTTGGAATTATTCAAAGCAATGGCGCGTCAATCCGGTGTCGGAGAGGCAACCGGATGGCGAGTGGTAATCTGGGCCTATGAGTGGTGCAGAACCCCCTGGTAGCGGCCAATGTGACCCCAAATGGACGGGGGCGGCGATATGGGGGTGGAGCAAAATCGAAAAATGTTTGAAAAGGCAACCGGATAAAAATGCGGTTGCATTGAAGGAAATACCCTAATTATATAATAATTTTTTTTGCCATCCGAAACACGCTGGTCGTTTTTGCACTAGCGAATAAAAAAAAAAATAAAAAAAAACTGAAAAGGCAACCGCTTCAAAATTAGTGAGCATACTTATTGACACCACCAAACGTTGGAAAAAAATTGCCATCCGATCCTGATGGGCAGTTTCGGAGAAACAACCCCTCAAAGTCGCCGAAAAACCCTTTTTTTTGATTTTTTCAACAATAAGTAAAAAAAACACTAAAAATTGTTCAAATCGGATGGCATTCGAAATTTATACTGTCCTAAATACAAATAATAGTGTGTATCAATGCCATCCGATTTTGATTAAATTTACCCCTATTTAGCCAACCCCCAAAACTCAATAACAATAAAAATAATGTCATACGCTGCATAAAATTGTTATTTTCATAAGTTTTGGGGGGTGGCTAAATAGGGATAAATTTAATCAAAATCGGATGGCATTGATACACACTATTATTTGTACTTAGGGCAGTATAAATTTCGAATGCCATCCGATTTGAACAATTTTTAGTGTGTTTTTTTTACTTATTGTTGAAAAAATCGAAAAAAAGGGTTTTTCGGCGACTTTGAGGGGTTGTTTCTCCGAAACTGCCCATCAGGATCAGATGGCAATTTTTTTCCAACGTTTGGTGGTGTCAATAAGTATGCTCACTAATTTTGAAGCGGTTGCTTTTTCAGTTTTTTAATTTTTTTTTATTCGCTAGTGCAAAAACGACCCGCGTGTTTCGGATGGCAAAAAAAAATAATTATATAATTAGGGTATTTCCTTCAATGCAACCGCATTTTTATCCGGTTGCCTTTTCAAACATTTTTCGATTTTGCCCCACCCCCATATCGCCGCCCCCGTCCATTTGGGGTCACTTTGACCGCTACCAGGGGGTTCTGCACCACTCATAGGCCCAGATTACCACTCGCCATCCGGTTGCCTCTCCGACACCGGATTGACGTGCCGTTGCTTTGAATAAATTACAATATTAGTTACAGTGAGTTAAATTACATTTTGTCACTTTTTACATTTTCACAAAGTTAAATTAAATGTGATATGACAGAACCCGCGATTTCGTCTAGCGTCAAGTTTTGATTTTTTTAAGAATATTTTAAAAAATCAATAAAGGTAAATTAATTTATATTAATGCTTAACTTTTTTTTAATATTGACATGAATTTTATTGGCAATGCTATATAAACAATAAACATAGACTTGAAATATCATAGAACGAACTATGCACAAGTTTTCTTATTTTATTACATCGAACGTGATATTTGGAAATAGTTTTGACTCCACCCACTGGCACATAACCCATAGTCGTTTCCAGCTAACGTTTAGATCGCGCCTGAAATATAACCTACCGTCTTTATCATAGCGCATGGAATGCGTCGGCCAAGTTCTCGCAAAGTACTGTGCTACATTATATTTTACGAGAACCCTTTCCAGCCCTTTACAACCCCTCTCTATCTTCGAGGCTAGTTATGTTACAGAACTGATTTTTTTCAGGGGGGTTAAGGTTATTATAAAGAAGCAGTATTCCTTATTTTATACACCTAAGTAGAATAGTTTTCAAGATATGAGTGTTCAAAAATCACGATTTTGGGCATTCACTTACTGACTGACTGACATAGATGATCATAAAGTACAAAGATTAATTTGGTCGTTTCTGCAACGTCCACCTCCAAGCGAAGTTTTCAAACTTAAAATCGTGAAGACTAGAGATTGAATCAGGGGTTGGAGCTAAGGAAAGATTACGTGTGACGTCAGTGATGGGGGGTAAAAACGTGGAGTTCAGGCTTGAAAATTCAGCTTGGAGTTGGAGACTGCAGATCGACTAAAATTACCGAATTGATAATTTACGAGCGTTTAGCCGAGTTTGGGAAGAGTATCAATCCTGAATGCATCAACGGGTCATCCGAAGACACTCGCGTCTAGTCGTCGCTGGGATATAGCGTATGATATAATGAACTCTGATATATGTATAACTATAATTTAGTGAACTATGGTATATAACTATAATATTTTGTGTCTAGATAATAATATCTAAATAGAATGAATAAAAATATGACTTTACAAAAAGTATTAAAATCTCACCAAAAAGTTAAATGTGAAAAAAGTTTCATACAAAGAGCACATGGTTTTGCCGAATAAAAGAAGTGAGATCTGAAAAGGCAAGAAGTTTTCACTTGGCAAGTTTATACAGTGTGTCCCCGGATTGAGTTCACAATAGGTGAGATTGACCAAAAATTTTCGAATTGGAATTTCATATTTTGGGATTCCGCCCTGCATGGTCTGAAACTTATTCTTAATTTACTTTCGATTTTTTTTACATCAAGTAGGTAGGCCTTTAAAGTTGAGCAAAACCTTTTTTCGTTTCAGGTAAAGTACTTTTTCCGTTCATAGTACGCAAAAGTGTCACTAAGAAAAGTTGTTCACAATGAAAAATTATGGCGTTATGCAAATTTTCAGAATGATCGGCCTACTTTGGTAAAATCCGCTTTTGTTTTGTTCTGTTTGAAAAACAATCGCGTGGAGGAAGCCAAATAGAGTAATTGGAGTTTAATTTATTTTTTTGATAAACTGTAAAAATTTGAACTTTAATTTGAACATTTCTAATCACCCTGTTTTCTCATCTAAGATTTATCATGTAATCATTAATAATACATATTTTTCTCCTATTTTCTACTTCTATTATCAAAGTAGGCCGATCATTCTGAAAATTGGCATAACGCCATAATTTTTCATTGTGAATAACTTTTCGTAGTGACACTTTTGCGTACTATGAACGGAAAAGGTACTTTACCTGAAACGAAAAGAGGTTTTGCTCAGCTGTAAAGGCGTACTTGATTTAAAAAAATCGAAAGTAAACTAAAAATAAGTTTCAGACCAAGCGGGGCGGAATCCCAAAATATGAAATTCCAATTCTAAAATTTTTGGTCAATCTCACCTATTGTGAACTCAATCCGGGGACACACTGTATAAATGATTCATGTATGTCAACTTGACAAGTAAAAATTTGGCACCTTCTTAGATCTTAATTCTTCTTTGGGCAAATCCAATTGTTCTTTAGATCGAACTTGGCCCTTTTTTCACATTTAAGTCTTTTGTAGGATCCATGAGATTTCTTCAGGCTATTAATAATACTTTGCTATGTTTATAATTATATTCTAAACAAAGTCATTATAAAATTTAAAACATTATTCAAAATTGTTAAAAATTGTAGTACCTATATATTATATTGTATAGATTACTTTTTTTTATTCCCATTTTGATAGTTAAAACATACTCACTTTGAAATCCAATTCGAGCCACCCACGGTTGTGAACCAAGCCCATTATAACCTGATAAACCTCGGATTTTTTGAGCCCCGCAAACTTTATTTTCATCGGTTTTCAAATCGTTGTTGTACTGATATTCTCTTTTATCCAATGGCACAATTGAATTTAAACCTCCGACTGGACAACACAACATAGGTTCAGAACCGACATAGCCGCATGTTAACGAGCGAAATCTTTAAGTACAACATTTTTGTTATTTTCGCACATGTTTTTTTAGCAGTAATGTAATTATTTAAAATATTATGAATAACGAGGCTTATGTGCTTGGTATAACGTATTTATTAATAGTTTTTAGAACTACAGAAATAACGCAGTTTAGTCAATAATTTTTGTCAACGTTTCGGTTAGATTTATAGCTATAATCATGGCCCAAGTGAAGAAAAAACAAAAATATGAATGTTTAAAATACTGTTCTCATCTATGTGAATTAATAATTAATATATGATCGATTTACAGTGCACACAGCTGATATGTATTATTATTATTATTATTATTGTATACTATGTACTTGTATTGTGTGATCAAACACCTGTGGCATGACATTGTATTGTATGTAGAAAAATCTGAATGAATAATTACGTTCTATAGTACCTACTTTATTGAGATCATGATTATGGCAACAAATTTCGCCGAAAATCGAGAAAAAAACATTGATTAATAGTGCAGGGAATAGACATTTCACCGTGGAAAAATTAGGTTAAGCTAGATTTTTGCATGAACCTTCCTTTCGTGGCTCTAAACAATATACCAAACGTCCCCACGGTTACATATGCCGCTAAAAATGTTACGCGGGATGAGAGGCAAACAAAAAACGGGTTTTCGCTAAAATCTCACTAACGGTGACTTTTGTAAAAAAATAGGGGTTATCAAATTTGTAGCTTAGAAAATTGCCTGTAAAAAACATAGTATTACTTTTTTTATAAGAATTTTATAAGAATTTTTGTCTGCAATTTTTTTGTTTTCCCGTAGAACCCTAAAAAGTACACGGAACCCTAAAAAGTAGACCAGACTTCAAGCTATCTCCATATCAAATTTCATTGAAAATCGGTTAAGTAGTTAAGGCGTGAAAGCGTAACTCACTTTCGCCTATATAATATAATAGCGGTTCGTCCCGGCTTCGCACGGGTGGACATGATTTTCGTGCTGCTACCTATTTCATAGATGTGACCGCCCCTCTCCCGCGCCGCTGCAATGCTTGGCTAGCCACGACACGGCGCGGCGGTGCCTTTTCTGTATCTATGACTTTTTAAATTCGTAATATCTTTTGAATGGATAATACGATTTGAAAAATTCAAAAAGTAATCTACAGGTATTGAAACAATTTTGAATACAAAATAATTTATTTGGATAAGGATTAATAAAAAGGTATGAATAACATGCACAACACGACAGCGTTAATTTTTTCTATTTCTGACTTTTTAAATTCGTAATATCTATTGAATGGTATAACCGATTTGAACAATTCAAAAAGTAATATACATGAATTGAAACAGTCTTGAAATCAATATGATTTATTTGGATAAGGATTTAAACAGAAGTATAAATAACATGGTCTAACTTAGGTCGGTATTTCTATCAACTTTTAAATGTAAAAAGTGGTTATTGTGACATAACGCTAATAGTTGGACATATAGTGTCGCGAAGTTTTTTGTAGCTATTGATATGTTCTTTAATATTGTAGAACATACTTTTGTTCTATCATCAATAGTTTCCGCAGCGCATGCGACGAAAGATGTTTTATGGCATTTTTTTACACCTTGGGTTACGTTACTAAAATTTTAGTAAGAGTCCCTAATATTTTCTAGCAATAAATATAGTGGCGAACTTAAAAAACCGTAAAATATTTTTACTATATTGCCGCTCAAATAAGGTTTGTCCTAATCATATAAAAAATAGTATAAAATGTATACAAGACCTACAGCTAGATATTCATCCTTTCAAAAATGAAACAGATAGCATTTTACTCCATTTCAAACGCAAAATATTAAATTTAGAAATAAAAATTACAATTTGGAAGCTTAACAAATTGGAGTCGAAGGTAAAAGATTTAACAAATGATTTAAAAATTATTCTAAGTCCTAATATCTTTAATGAGTGCATGAACACTAACAAGTTTCGTTTTGAAAGACTTTTTAACCAAACAAAAAAAGTTAATATGAAAAAATTAGAAGCAATAATAAACAAACAAGCCATAGTTTTGACCACAAATCATCAAGATACCTGTATTTTTAATTATACAACAACAACAATACCTACTGAAGTAACAAGAATTTTATGTTTAGAGCCAAATTTCGGAATACCACCAAGAACCAACAACATACCAAGTCATATTTTAATTAAAGATATAGAGTATGGCATTAATTCAATTGAGGTTGAAGGTGCAAATTTGAAAGATATAGAAACAATCAAGAATACAATACGCAATAAAGTTGTAAACAGTATTTCAAATTTCTACAACAAAGGGGACACAAGTGATTTTTTTCCAAAATACGTTAAATAAGGATATTTACCTGACCAAGCAGTTCTTCAAAAAGAATGATCATTTGATACTCATGAGATCAGATAAAGGGAACGGCACAGTAATCATGGATAGAAAAGAGTACCTCGACACCATGCAGGCCATGTTAGAAGATAAAAATACTTACACATTGATAAAAAAAGACCCCACCTTGGCTTATCAAAGATCAGCTGTTACCACCCAGAAATAGACGCACTATCCTGGGAAGCATTTTTGTAAGATAAAGTTACAAACCATAAAAACAGTTCCCACACAATATTGTTTACTTTATCTAAGAATTTAGGACAATCTGCAAATTTTATGGGATTTTTATTACTTTAGTTTCCTTTAAGATACATAAAGTAAACAATATATCAGGAAACTGTCAAAACCTTACTTAAATGCAACCTGTCAATAGCTGATAAATTGCGACACTTAAATTTAATATTCTCACTAAAACTGTGGGAACGAACAGATATTGCGAAGATCCTTTGCCACCCTGAATATTTCAAGAGGGGGAGCAAAGGTATAAATATAATTAAGATACCCAGCGCGGGAGGAATCAGTCAGTTGTTGAAAATCAATCAGTTGTTGAAAAGGAATCAGTCAGTTGTTGAAAATGAGTTAGTCGGGATCAATTAGTTGTTGAAGATGAATCAGTCAGTAAAAGTCGATCAGTGGGTGAAGATGAATCAGTGGGTTAAGATCAATTAGTGAGTGATGTAATCGCGACTTAAAAACGAGTGTCTGTACTGAAGGGAGGGTAAGTCAACATGTTTACTGTGTAATTTCGATGTATTAGTATAAGCCAAACAGATGTATCTTTATTGTTTTTTCTTTGTTTACTATTAAAACATTTTGTTAAATATTATAAAATGCTTTTACTCTATATAACCTATGACTCAATCAATTAACCTGAAGTCTCTCAGATAAAAGAACTCACAAACGTTCGTGGTGGGGGTGTAATACCACAGTTCTGATTATACAACAATGGTGAATACCATGCTGATAACAAGCAGTGGTATCTGTGGAAAATGCACTCTCTTCCACGACGTATGATCTTTGTCGCCAGTGGTAATAATTTACACCACTGACGACGGGGGCGTAACAATGGTGGCAGCGGTGGGATCTGAGTTTGTTATCTAACAATTTTAGTAACAATTAATTGACTGACGGTATGTTGAGTTATAGGTTTGCAGATGGTACACTTAATCATAAAGCTGAGGGAATAGAAGTGTCAGGCTTTCAAGGCTATGGAAATGGTCCTCGAGCCGGGGGATCGGTCTAACACTTCTAAAGTACCGGAAGTTCAGCGTTAGTTGCAAGGGGTGGATTGAGCATTGCAAATAGCAATATTTAAATTCATTTCTGTTGCTAATGAGCGCTGAATTTTGTTTATGAGTATGAGATAGAGAGTATTTTATAATTTTTTTTTTTTTTTGAGTAAATATATATTCTAAAGTTAATCATGCCTAACGACGAAATTAACCCGTCCACAAGTGGGACCAGACAGTCCACAGATGGAATTAGCCCCACTGTAGTAACCCTCGAGTATCCAAGACCGGGATTGGGACAGTTTGCGAACGCAATAGAAACATTTTCGGGGAAAGAAAATATTAGAGAATTTTTTAAAAGGGCTGAGCAACGGGCTGATTTAGATAGCATTCCTCTCTCATCCCTATTAAAAGTTATTAAATGTAAGCTAACAGGGTCCGCTTATACCTACTTTGAAAGTACTCCTTTTCTGTCGGACGCAACAACCACATATGAGCAATTTAAAAACTCTTTAATCAATCAATTTTCTCCGCGACGAAGCACAGGATCGTCAAGATTTAGATTAACGCAGGTTTATCAAAGAAATGGAGAATCAGTTAGGGATTACGCGCTGAGATTAAAATCCGTTGGTATGGAAACCTTAGCAGAAAAGTTGGAAAATGCGACCGAAAATCAACGTGCGGGTATAATTAAAACAAACACCGATGATGTGCTGGCACAATTTAGAATGGGGTTAAGAAGCGACATAGCTAGAGCAATTGGTACCATAATGGCGTTACAGGATGGTTTAGATATTGACAGAGCCATCGATATCGCCGAGGAAGAAGAAATTAACCAGGGGATGTTAAACCCTACTAGAGGCACGGTACATGCGGTAGTAAGGCCAGATCAAAGACAACAATTTGAAAGGAACCAATCAACAGTAATAAAATGTTACAATTGTTGTCGCGAGGGACACTTTGCTCGGGACTGCAAAAGTCCAGTGACGTGTTTACAATGTGGTAAAGAGGGTCATAGAAGAAATAATTGCCATATGGCTATGCAGAGAAACCATATGCAGAGAAGCCACATGCAGAGAAATTCTCAATGGAATAATAAAAGAAGCGATGACCGATATAATAGAGACGTAAGTACCTGGGAAAAGAGAAACCAAGCAGACAGAAGAGAGACAGCGCAACCTAATAGACGTGAGAATTTAAACGCCGTTGGCACCTCGAAGGAAGTTCTCCGCTTCGGGGGAAGCCGAAAGTAAAGTTTATGATACCAGTAATTAGCACAGAGACCCCGGAAGCACCGTACATTTTAAAAGCGAAAATCGGGAGCAAAAATGTAAGTTTACTTATAGATACGGGATCTCCAGTTTCCATTATCAAGGATACGTTCATACGAGATTTTGAATACTTCGGTACAAGATTTCCACAGGAGTTATCGAGTATAACAGGTCACAAAATTTACAGTACAGGAGCTGCACGAGTAAATTTAAATGTAAGAAATTTCGATTTCCCTGTTAATTTTGTTGTTTGCAAGCAAGTACCAATGCAAGTCGAAGGCCTTTTGGGGCGCGATTTCTTGCAGCAACAACAGGCTCTTATTGACTTCAGTAGAGGTATACTGATAATAGGAGAACTAACAGTGCAATTAGCGACAGAGGAAGAAATAAACTTTGATGAAGTTTTAGGAGACGCAACGTGTGGTAATATTGTTGGAAACGAGATGAAGTTGAGACGAAACTTTAGAGAAAAAAATTCAGAGGAAGAAATAAACTTTGAAGATGAAGTTTTAGGAGACGCAACGTGTGGTAATATTGTTGGAAACGAGATGGAGTTGAGACGAAACATTAGAGAAAAAAATTCAGAGGAAGAATTAATAAACATAAACGAGATAAAAGAATGCAAAAAACCGAGGTATAATAAAAATGAAGTTAAAACCAGTAGGCGACTTGTTAGAGAAAAGGACAATGCCACTGATAATAAAATATGTTGGGACGAACACATGTTGAGAAGAGGTAGACAACAGTCAAAAGATGCACAATTGACTAGGGTCGGTCAAAAATCCGAGAGTTCAATAAAAAAGGTTGTACCTGCAGCGCAAGAGAACCAACGACAAATATGTCAGGATGACACGACGCCGGCTTCACTGCGGCAACAGTGGAATAACGGTGTCGGACATGTAGATTGCCGTCTACCTGTCACGTTACAAAAGGAAATTTTAATTCCTGCCCGGCATGAATGCGTTTGTTCTGCTATATTAAAGGGGGTAAAAAGACCAAATACTTCGGTATTAATTGAACCGGAGACGATCTTAATTCGAGGTGTGATGTCAGCAAGAGTATTGAGCAAGATACATGGCGAAAATTCGGTAATTGTACGTCTGATCAACGTCACCGAAACACCTCTGAAGATAAGTGCAAAAACTGTTGTTGGTCATGCAGAGATTATTAATAGTGACCAAGAAGTGGAAAAATTGAATAAAAGTATTTGTACAGCAAATGTGTTACAGTCGAGGGTAAACCTGAAGAGAAGTAAGGGGAACCAAATCAAGGCAGATATACGAGAATATATAGAGATGGATCATTTGAATGAAAAAAATAGAGAATTATTAATGACGTTAATTAATGAGTATGAAGATATATTTTTGATAGAAGGTGTTAAACTAGGTGTGGCCAAAGGAGTTCAACACCGAATTATTACTGAGGACGTACCTCCCATTGCGCAGGCTCCGTACAGAGTACCACACGCTCAGAGAAAAATATTAAAAGACGAAATTGATGGATTATTAAAAGAAGGAATTATCAAACCATTACTATCCCCGTGGAGTGCACCGGTTGTCATGGTGCCAAAGAAATCAGAGAGTGGAGAAGGAAAAATTAGAGTATGCATTGACTATAGGAAATTGAATGCAGTGACGAAGAGAGATTTTTACCCTTTACCTAATATTCACGAGACGTTTGATTTAATGAATAAGGCGAATTTATTCACTACATTAGATTTGGCTAGTGGATATCACCAAATAGAGGTAGCGCAAAGAGATCAAGAAAAAACAGCCTTTAGTACATTCCAGAGGCTTATGAATACAATTCTTGCAAAATTGAATGGAGATATTTGTTTGATATATTTGGACGACGTCATTATTTTCAACTCTACCGGAATTAATGACCACTTATCGAGATTGAGACAAGTTTTTCAATGTTTGCGTCAGGCTAACCTGAAACTACAGCCTGGAAAATGCAAATTTATACAAGATGAAGCCAAGTATTTAGGCCATATTATTTCAAGAGAGGGTATAAAACCCGATCCAATAAAAATCGAAGTTATAAAAAATTATCCGAGACCTAAAACTGTTAAAGAGATAAGGGCTTTTATCGGCCTTGTTGGTTTCTACAGACGTTTTATTTCGCAATTTTCTGCAATTGCAAAGCCATTAACAGAACTTACAAAGAAAAACGTAGAGTTCAATTGGAGCACAGAGAAACAGAACGCGTTCGAATCACTCAGGAATGCATTGTGCGGCGAAGCCGTCTTAGCATGCCCGGATTTCTCAAAAACTTTTATTTTGACTACCGACGCATCAGGGTTTGCGTTAGGAGCCGTGTTGGCTCAAGAGGACAAAGAACATGAGAGACCAATTGCATTTGCTAGTAGACAACTTAATAAAGCCGAGAAAAATTATTCAACAACAGAAAAGGAATGTTTGGCAGTAATATGGGCTATCAAGCACTTCAGATGTTATCTATATGGCAGAAAATTTATTATATATACTGATCACAGACCCTTGAGATGGTTACTTTCTATTAAAGACCCGAGTTCACGATTAGCGAGATGGGCATTGACACTTGGAGAATACGAATTTGAAGTTAAGTATCGTCCAGGAAAGAAACAGTGTAACGCAGACGCATTATCACGTCTAAATATTAATCTTATAAATACAGACGATTCAGTATATGAACCATTGTGGGACCGCGACTATATTTACAGTTACCAACAACAAGACTCAAACGTACAGGCGATCATAGAGAAAATAAATGCAGACAAGGATTATGACAGCTATTACGTAGATACAGATGGACTTTTGTTTAAAGCACGTAGTGAACCAGGACGCCACGATCTATTGGTTGTTCCAAAAAAATTAGTTAAACGTATTATACATGATTTCCACGATTTACCATTTATGGGTCACCAGGGTTATGAGAGAACACTTTCATTCATCAGAACCAGATTTTTCTGGGTAAACATGGCAGCTGATGTCAAGGACTACTGCTATAAATGCGAACTTTGTGCGAAAAGAAAATCTAGAAAATCCGCACCAGCGCCGTTACAAAAATTACCAGAGGTTACAGTACCGTTTGAACGAACTGCGATGGATATAGTAGGACCCTTAGTTTGTACGTTATCCGGAAATAAATATATATTGACATTTCAGGACTACTTTACGAAATATTTGGAAGCTATTCCATTACCAGACCAAAAAGCAACAACGATTGCAAAAGCATTTGTAACACAAATTATAACTCGTCATGGAACACCACGTATGTTGATCACTGACCAAGGAACTAACTTTTTGTCAGCAGTCATGAAAGAAGTGTGCAAAATACTTAAAATTGAAAAACTACAAACCACACCATATCATCCGCAAGGAAACGGAATGGTTGAGAGAACGCACCGAGTAATTAAGGATATGTTGTCACATTACATTAATTTAGAGCAAACAGACTGGGATGAGTGGATTCCATATGTGTTGATGGCTTATCGGAACAATAAACACTCTGCGACTGGAGAGTCACCATATTTTCTTCTGCACGGACGTGACATGGAATTACCTTATGACGATATATTACGACCTAAAAGACTCACATATGACTGTGCCGAGAATTATTCAGCCGAATTAGTACAAAGATTGCATCAAGCATTCGTAAAGGTGCGAGATAATTTACGAGAAGCTACAGATCGACAGGTTATACAATATAATAAGAAAACCAAACCCACAACAATCCAAGTAGGCGATAGAGTACTATTGCATGATCCAAGCTCTAAACTGAAACAGTCGAAGAAATTAGCAAGATCATGGGTAGGACCATACAGGGTGATTGAAAAGAAGGGACCTGTAACTTTCAAAATACAGCTAATTGGAGCCAGAAGAACGCAGATAGTACACGTGAATCGGTTAAAAATATATAAAGACACAGACGAAGAAGAAAACCTGCTGGAAAGTGAAAATGAAAAGAATACTCCGGAAAGAGAGACAACAGAGGTAGGTTGTATCATTAGAGAGATGAATGGCGATTTATTCACTGCACCCGAGACGTATTCGCTTGCTCACTGTGTGGCACAGGATTTGAAAATGAGCAGGGGAATTGCAGTAAAATTTAGAGAAAAATTTAATCATATTAACCAGTTAAAGAGGCAGAAACCTAAAGTAGGTGACATGATATATTTGAAGGATAACGAAAGATTTATCTATTATCTAGTCACCAAAGAGCGCAGTTATGAAAAACCAACGTACGAGAGTATAAGAAAATCGTTGCAGTGCATGAAAAATCACATGTGGGAAAATCAAATTAATAAGTTGGCGATTCCAAAACTCGCCTCTGGATTAGATGGTATGGAGTGGAGTAAAATAAGAAGAATTTTGGAGGAGGTGTTTATCAATACCGGAATAGAAATAACTGTTTATAAATTGTACGAAGAAATAGATGTGATCCATCCTGTAGTAAAATTAGAGTTTAACCACAGGAATGAAACCGGCCAAGGTCACATGGGTGACATTAAAATTTTAACAAAAAGAAATGACCTACAAAAAACAGATGTGCAAGCAAATGCACATGAAACAGTTGAGGGGGATGATGCCGAAATAAATATAGTGGAACCTTTTATTGAGGATGCGAACGATGACGAACAAAAAAGAGACAAAACTCCAAGCAAAACTAGATTATGGGAAACATGGAGGCAATCTCCTAATATACCCTCAGACTCCAGCACTGACGACGACGACAGTCCTAACACACAATCCGTGACTCATCCTCACCATAATCCTGAAACACCAAAATATCACACGCGAAGTAGGGGCCCGGTAAAAGATCATCCGTGGATTCTTAAGAAACGACTTTAAAAAATTTATTATGTTTCAGAAAAAAAAATATCACGTGATCTGGAGAATTTTATCACATTAGTATGTTATATGAGAATACGATCACTGAATATTATTGTCATTAATTTTATTGTAGTAAATTGTTTAAGTGTTTATGAGATATTGTGTGTATTGACTAGTAAAAGTACTGTACTGTTGTAAGTGTGACAGTAATATTGTTTTCAACAAGGTTTACTGTAGCAGGTAGTGTTGTAAAGACCTAAGTGCATTTAGAGAACTGAAGGGCGGTCATAAAAAAAAATAAAAAGAAGTGATAATTTGACAGTTGACCAAAACATAAAAAATGTGGTACCTCAAGTTAGTATGTGTATAGGTAGTTATGGTTCAATGTAGCAACGTGCAGCCACTTATAGCATTGGACTGCAACCAAAGTAGATCCAATATAACGACGGTATCATGCCGGAAATAGAAGAATGCCGACAAGACATTAAGCATCTAAGAGAGACGGAAGAGTACATTCAATTGCAAATTAGAACGACAAGTACTGAAAAACTTGTTAAATTTGGCGATTGTAGCACCGGAATAATTTGCGTACAATTTCAAACAAGGACCCGGTTACACGGCTATAACAATGGGAGAAGTAGTGCACATAATACAGTGCATACCTGTCGACGTTCAAGTAAGAAAAACTCACGAATGTTTTAACGAGTTACCGATAACATATATGAATAAATCCCTATTTGTGACACCCCGCAGTCGAATACTGCAGACGCACGGGACACAAATAGACTGTAATCCTCTAACCTCTTAGATGTATCAATTATATGGATCCTGGTACCAAATGAATCCTAATATTCTTGAAACAACTACACCCAACACATTAACTCCTTCAAAAAAATTCCCAATGGGTTTACAAGAATGCCGGAGAACTGGCAATAACCGGTATCTACTCAATCGACGAGTTGACGAAGTTAGCAGAGCAGATTATGTTCCCATCTGAGCGGCAAGCAATCACCAACACACTTGCTCGAAGCATCGCTGGGAGAGAAACAAATCTGCAAGGATTGAATCTACACTACGCATTCAGCACTGAGACGTTAGACGAAACATACACCAAGTATGCAAGAAAAATTTGGGGATGGTTTTACGAACTCGGAAATATTACTTCCGGATTCGTTGGTTTGTGGATTGGAGTTAAAATAATTAAATTCGTCATTGACACCGTAATTCACGGGTGGTCACTATACCGAATGTTCGGATTTGGCTTCCATCTATTGGGCTCATTTTGGAGCACCATCACAAATGTAATGTTGCACGTGCTAAAACCAAAAGATGATATTGAAACTGATAATGAAGCACAGACGTTACCATCGACGGCAAGGTCAACGAACGCAGATATTAGTGAAAAACAGATGTCATCAGCACCACCCGCTGAGAGCACAACCCCAACACCGACGAAACCATACCATAACTTACATATACAACTGAGACCACCTACTGAGTATTGATACACAAACAGAAGTGTTGTGATTATTAGTGGTTAGAAATTGACAAAGTGACTAATTTGTAGTGTTTTTTTTTTCTTTTTTTTTGAGAATTTCATAAGAACATATGTTGAGTTAATAATTTCAAGGAAGCATTAAACGACATAGGCAACGAGTATGTTAGAGCCGTCGTTTCATTCTTCTGACTCTAGTATAAAAATGTAGGCTATATTTAATAGTAAGACACTGAATTTTTATGGTGGTTGTATTCTCGCCGAACTGGCATATCAATCAGATGACAAGGAAGATTTGGTAACTGGCGGTTATCAAAATGATGAATGTAGAAAATATATTAAATCAGAGCATAAAATGGAGTATTGAGGATTTTGTTAATAATGAAAACAAATGTGAAGTTTCATTATTATTTTTACTAGTTATGTTTACTATAGTAAGATAGAGATATGTTTTACTTTGTAGGCTGCTTATTGAGAAGAAGTAGAGAAGCATTATATTATTCAGTATTATTTTTTTTAAGTCAGGTGGTTCATCATTTATATATTGTACTCACGGCTCACGCCGGAGATTTGTGTTGTTAGCGTATATATATTTTAAGATGAAGTGGAAGTCCAGTCAAGTAGTGGCTATTACACATTAGTAATATCGGTATCAACATTAAAAGACGTAATAAAAACTTGACTTGACTTCCCGCTATGATATTTGTCTAAGAAAATATTCTATAGTGTTATATTTATTAAACATGTTGGACTCACCAACCCTGAGGTTTCTTATTGGAAAGGTCATTTCCATAATATGTAAAGACCTTTTTACTAAGGGGGGAGGGATGTTACCACCCAGAAATAGACGCACTATCCTGGGAAGCATTTTTGTAAGATAAAGTTACAAACCATAAAAACAGTTCCCACACAATATTGTTTACTTTATCTAAGAATTTAGGACAATCTGCAAATTTTATGGGATTTTTATTACTTTAGTTTCCTTTAAGATACATAAAGTAAACAATATATCAGGAAACTGTCAAAACCTTACTTAAATGCAACCTGTCAATAGCTGATAAATTGCGACACTTAAATTTAATATTCTCACTAAAACTGTGGGAACGAACAGATATTGCGAAGATCCTTTGCCACCCTGAATATTTCAAGAGGGGGAGCAAAGGTATAAATATAATTAAGATACCCAGCGCGGGAGGAATCAGTCAGTTGTTGAAAATCAATCAGTTGTTGAAAAGGAATCAGTCAGTTGTTGAAAATGAGTTAGTCGGGATCAATTAGTTGTTGAAGATGAATCAGTCAGTAAAAGTCGATCAGTGGGTGAAGATGAATCAGTGGGTTAAGATCAATTAGTGAGTGATGTAATCGCGACTTAAAAACGAGTGTCTGTACTGAAGGGAGGGTAAGTCAACATGTTTACTGTGTAATTTCGATGTATTAGTATAAGCCAAACAGATGTATCTTTATTGTTTTTTCTTTGTTTACTATTAAAACATTTTGTTAAATATTATAAAATGCTTTTACTCTATATAACCTATGACTCAATCAATTAACCTGAAGTCTCTCAGATAAAAGAACTCACAAACGTTCGTGGTGGGGGTGTAATACCACAGTTCTGATTATACAACAATGGTGAATACCATGCTGATAACAAGCAGTGGTATCTGTGGAAAATGCACTCTCTTCCACGACGTATGATCTTTGTCGCCAGTGGTAATAATTTACACCACTGACGACGGGGGCGTAACACAGCTAATGAATTAGTGATGTTTTTAAGAAATACCAACGTGATTGATGCAGACATGGAAAAGTCACTAAAAATTTACAATGCAATCCCCCCACGATTATATGGACTACGGAAAACCCATAAATTAGGTTGCAAATTAAGACCAGTTGTCAGTTCAATTGGCTCACCATGTTACAGGTTAGCTAAATACTTACATACTCTATTAAATCCTCTTTTGAATGTTTTCAAATTCAATGTGAAAAACTCTTTTGAGTTTGTTGATTTCGTAAACAATATTACTATTAACAACAAACATAAACTAGTGTCATTAGACGTCATCTCATTGTTCACTAACATCCCACAAGACCTAGTAATCACAATAATAGAAGAAAATTGGGACAGTTGGACTAGATTAATAAAAGCCCCGCTGAGTACAATAACTAAACTAATAAATTTATGTTTTCAAACAAGTTATTTAAAATTTAATAATAAATTTTACAAACAACGTGAGGGAAGCGCTATGGGAAGCCCAGCAAGCCCGATTTTAGCTAACATAGTAATGGAGTTTGTGATAGAAAAAGTGTTGCAGAATTTGCCGTTCAATGTACAATTTATTAAAATCTATGTGGATGACATCATTATATCAACACCAGAAGACACATTAAATGAACTTTTACAACATTTCAACAACTTCCACCACAGGATCCAATTCACTATGGAAATTGAAGAAAACAATCAAATCACTTTCCTGGATACTACAATAAATAGGCTCGATTCTGGGGTACTGAAAACAAATTGGCACATGAAAGCAACCCACACAGGGAGGATTCTCAACTATTTTTCAAACCATCCTACAAACCAAAAACTGGGGGTGATCAAAGGTATGGTACATAGAATAAAAAAACTAAGTCATCCGGATTACTACTATCTGAACCTAGACAATTTGCAATCATTACTTGCACGTAACAATTACCCACGTAAAGTTATAAAACAATGCTTCAAAGAAATGAGCTATAACAACGAAAAAGTCACATATAACAACCAAGTGGAAAAGAAATTTATAAGATTTCCGTTCATCAATAAATTATCACACCGATTAAATCACCATTTCAAAGACACCAATATTCAGCTCGCATTTTATAACTTACAACAAGTACATCAAATCTACACTAAATTAAAAGACAAAATTCCTACTCTGGACCAGCCAAATGTAGTCTACAAAATCCCATGCAAATGTGGAGCTTGCTATATCGGACAAACAAAGCAATTATTACATAACAGACTTAAACAACATATAAAAGATTGCAAGGACATAGATAATTCAAAAATGGAAGGCAATGCACCGATAGATGAGAACACCATACGACAAAAAACAGCCCTAGCAAACCACCACTTTCTAACAGGACATGTTTTTAATTTTGATAATGTTACGGTACTAGATAATGAACAAAACTGGAAAAAACGATTGATAAGTGAAATGATTTTTATAAAAAAACATAGTAACTGCATAAACCTAAGAAGTGACACCCAAAATTTGAGTACGTTGTACAACCAAATCATAAAACGATAACAATAACACATAAAATTTCAAATTTCGCGCCAAACACTACAAGTTGGCATTACAGTTTTCGGTATTAGTAACCTTTCATTTCAAATGTATATCTACGTACAGGTCACATGTGACATACAGGACAAGTTTTATTTTAACAATTTAAACAATTATATCCAGCAAATTATACAAAAACCGGCATTTTAATGATCATAAAACGTTTCTTCTACCATATCAAGTTGGACTCATTTATAAAATTTGACTTAACATCAATATAAAAAGGTACGCAAATTGTAACATTTTTGTTGAGAACTTAATGTAACTAATAATCTTTGTATCAAATTTTCAGTATCTGAAGATGCTGTAATATAACAGCGAAACGTTATACTTTATAAAGAAAGGTGTTATCTTATCTTTAACCTGTCCACTTCCCTGTGATTTTCCAATTATCATTCAACAAATGGACATGACTACTACAAATAAATATAGCCTATGTTACTCAGGGTGAATGTAGCTTTCTAATGGTGAAAGAATTTTTTAAATCGGCACAGTAGTTTTTCAGTTTATTTATTACAAACATACACACACACAAAAATACAAATCTTTCCTCTTTATAATATTAGTATGATCGAAGAATCTCTTTTCTGTGCTAAATGCCAACGAATCTCTAACGTACTCTTATACATTGATTTTGCCTGTCTCCCATATAACGCCGTGTATATGGGGCCAGTTTCCAAGTTTTATAGTTCTGTGACCACGTGATTTTCGTATTAGCCATATATACTTCTGTACCACCATAACAATCAACTACTGTGAATGTCCCCGTGGCCGAGCGGTTACGACGTTAGGCTAGTAATAACAGGGTCACGGGTTCGATTCCCGCCAGCATCATTGGAAATTTTTTTTTTCTACTCCATTTTATTTCCACTTGATATTTATATACATATAATCATATATTTTTATATTTATTTTTATATTTATTTTTATTAATTTTTAATCTATATATATAAAAATCAATGCCACTTTTCGTTGTAATTTTATAACTCAAGAACGGGCTCACCTATCCAAACCAAATTTTAAGGCTTTGTTCGGACTATTTAGTAGATGGTTTATGTGAAGTTTGCACAAAATCGGTCGAGCGGTTCTTCATTTATCTCATTTTTTATAACAAATATCTATAAAAATCAATGCCAAGATATATAAAAAATGTGATAAATGAAGAACCGCTCGACCGATTTTGTGCAAACTTCACATAAACCATCTACTAAATAGTCCGAACAAAGCCTAAAAATTTGGTTTGGATAGGTTGGCCCGTTCTTGAGTTATAAAATTACAACGAAAAGTGGCATTGATTTTTATAGATATTTGTTACAAAAAATGTGATAAATGAAGAACCGCTCAACCGATTTTGTGCAAACTTCACATAAACCATCTACTAAATAGTTTGAACAAAGCCTAAAAATTTGGTTTGGATAGGTGAGCCCGTTCTTGAGTTATAAAATTACAACGAAAAGTGGCATTTTGATTTTTATACATATAGATGCCACTTTTCGTTGTAATTTTATAACTCAAGAACGGGCTCACCTATCCAAACCAAATTTTTAGGCTTTGTTCGGACTATTTAGTAGATGGTATATGTGAAGTTTGCACAAAATCGATCGAGCGGTTCTTCATTTATCACATTTTTTGTAACAAATATCTATAAAAATCAATGCCAAGATTATAAAAAATGTGATAAATGAAGAACCGCTCGACCGATTTTGTGCAAACTTCGCATAAACCATCTACTAAATAGTCCGAACAAAGCCTAAAAATTTGGTTTGGATAGATGAGTCCGTTCTTGAGTTATAAAATTACAACGAAAGTGGCATTTTTTAAAAATCAATTTTTTGACGTATGTAAATACTTAAATATTGTAAGCTGTAGGTTTTGGAATTTTATACAAACAATGAAACAATTGTTTTCAAAATATTATGACAGTTAATCTTTAATTACTATCCAAGTGAGACTTAAAATAAATACGTATTTAAAAGAAAGTTAAAAACAATTATTATTATAGGTGAGTAATTTTAATAAATAAATTTAATAAATAAATTTTTAACCTAAATTTGAAGCGAAAGATGCAATATCATAGATCAAGATGACGGCGAATCAGTTTTACAAGTACCGGCAAGTGTTTTAAAGACCAGTTATCCACGAATACTTTACGCTATTTTTTTTCGAGCACGTTGCGCAGCCGGAGTGAACCCTCGAAATAGAGCAAGTTTTTTAAAGACCAGTTATCTACGAATACTTTACGCTATTTTTTTTCGAGCACGACGGCGCAGCCGGAGTGCTCGAAATAGAACAAGTGTTTTAAAGATCAGTTATCCACGAATACTTTACACTAATTTTTTTCGAGCACGACGGCGCAGCCGGAGTGAACCCTCGAAATAGAGCAAGTGTTTTAAAGACCAGTTATCCACGAATACTTTACGCTATTTTTTTATTGACGTATGCAGTCATATATATTTCCATACACACATATACGCACATGTATATTTTAAAATAGCTAGCAATTAATAAAATAGATAGATAGATGTTCCAATAAATTTTTTTTATAATTTCAGTTTATACGTAGCGAAGCACGTACAGGGCCGCTAGTTTTTTTATAATTTTAATTGTTTTTTTTTTTATTTTTAATTTATTTTCTCAATTTTTTCTCATATATTTTTATTTCTTTTTTAATTTTTAATTTTTTTTATTTTCTTAATTGTTTTTTGAAAAATTCACTTTCGTCAAATCTTTTATTAAAAACTAACAAAATATATGCTTGAAGTTAGATTTAAATAAACTAATTTATTAAAAAAAATATTTATCATAAAAAGTGCAACAAAAATTAAAAAGTGGAAAGTTTTCGAAGTGAAACTTCTTTTTTTAATGCAAAATAAGTATTTTACAAATGATATGAAAAAATTTTGTATTTTTTAATGGTTGGCCTTGTTTATTGATTTTTTAACTTCCCGCTTAAAAAAAAAAAAAAAAATTTTTTTTTTTTTGTCAAAAATCGGGAAGTTATTGGTTTCACCCCGATTTTCGAAAATCGAGTTTTCGCCAGATCTCGACGTTTTGAGGTCCTAGGAAGTTATTGAAACTATTTTGGCGATGATGTCCGTAGGGCTGTATGTATGTGTGTGTGTGTGTGTGTGTGTGTATGTATGTATGTAAACCTTTTATATCTTTTGAACGGAGTGTCCGACTGAAACGCGGTTTGCGGCATCTGACGTGATCTTGGTGAACTTAGACTTCCTGAAAATTTGAAACGATTTGTTTTTGTAAAAAATTTTCTAAACTACTAAACCGATTAATTCCAAAAACTAATCAGCTCTTCTCCTTAACAAACTGCGTCGATTTCCGCAAACCGCATCAAAATCGGTTCATTTGTTCACGAGAAACCGTGAACGAAAAAATCGTAAAAAAGTGTTTTTTTAAAATGATTCTTAAAATTGTTATCAGATTGATTTTTTTGTAATAAATTACTTTCTTAAGCTAAAAAAACTGCGTCGATCGCCGCAAACCATATCAAAATTGGTTCATTTGTTCATGAGATAACGTGAACGAAAAATTAGGAAAAAAGTAATTTTTTAAAATTACTCGTAAAATTCTTATCAAATCGATTTTTTTGTAATAATTTACTTTCTTAGGTTAAAAAAACTGCGTCGATTGCAGCAAACCGCATCAAAATCGGCTCATTTGTTCACGAGATATCGTGAACGAAAAGTTTTTAAAAAGTGTTTTTTTTTAAATTGCTCGTAAAATTCTTATAAGATCGATTTTTCTGTATTAAATTACTTTTTAAGGATAAAAAATTGCGTCGACTGCCGCAAATCGCAACAAAATCGGTTCATTTGTTCATGAGATATCGTGAACGAAAATTTCGTAACAAAGTGTTTTTTTTTTTGAGCTCGAAGAGCTAAAAAATAAACTTCTTGCTATATTTGATATATTTTTGAGCGTTTTGAACTCGAAAATAGCGGGAAGTTACAGGGATGGCCTGCAGGGTCAAACTACTTTTCAAATTTTTTTTCATGCCTTCAAAATTGGCCGTTTTTTAGATCGTATAGTTGTAACCTGTACGTTATTATAGACGTGTAAATGTAAGTTACATCGATAAAAAAAAACCTATTAGTTCGCAATTTCAACAATATACAGGGTGTCCCATAAGTCGACGTCCAAAGGAAGAGAGGTGATGGAGGAGGTCATTTCCTATCAAAATAACCATAAATGTGGTTATCCAATTGTTTACGGTTCGAAAGTTATTTCAATTTTTGTATTTTTCTCTGAAATCGTGTAGTGCTTATAATAAAAAAATAATTTAAAAAAATCTATGAGTTTGTTTGGTTGATTTTTTTTAATAGGATCCTGAAGGGTCTGCCTTTCCAAAAAAAATAATTTTCATGAGCTCTGTTATCATCTGTGAAATAAAAAAAATGGTTTTGTAAACACTTTTCGGTGGCAAGAAAAATACATTTGATTTTAAATTCACGTTGACAGAAAAAAGTGTTATAAAAAAATTGGCCAATTATCAGAAAAACTTGTCCATTTAATAGAGATTCTAACGCGGTATAATACAACCCGTTATTCAGGACAGTTTTTTTTATAACAATTTTTTTACATGCAAGTCGTGTTTGTTAAGAAATACATTTTCGAAAATTTCAATATCTAAGTTGGCTGGAACGACTTAAACAAATTAATACGTTCTTCTGTCATTCGCTTCTTCTAATGTATGATCTCTATTCGTTTTATTACTAGTAAGCCTCCGACTTGACTTTTCATTTTGTACTTTGTTATTTGGACCTGCGCTTGGTAATTTGAACTTCGATTCTGTTTGTGATTTGGACTCTCTTCAAGTTGGACGCATCAAAATGGTTTATTCCCATCGGGAGTATGCAGAAATGCACTATGTCTACGGGTTTTGTGACGGGAATGCTCGGGCTGCTGCAAGAGAATATCGGGCACGATATCCCAACCGACCACAGGGTGTTCCAAAATATACATCGGCGGTACATAGAAGGTAAAATCCCTGGGAATGAGCAAAGAGCTGGAAGACCTAGACTTGACATCGACGAAGATGAAATAATTGGAATGGTGACAGAGGACCCATCTACAAGTGTTCGTCGTTTGTCAAGACGTTCGGGAGTCTCGAGGTCCACAGTGCACCGTATTTTAAAAAGGGATCAGTTTATGTTACGCGCGGCAGTAACATAGAAACAGGTCTCGTAATTTGACTGTTGGCTGACAAAGTGAGAGCGTTGCGCCGGCCGGTGCGCTAGAGAAGGAACGACTGGGAGACTTATTCATTCGTTGCACGGCATGAACTGAATCAGTTGACGACGTACAGCTGTAGAGTCAAGATCGTGGTATTTTGATACGGATTTTGAGATTGATTTTCACATTGTATTCTGATTACTTTTATTTGGCGAATTTTCGTAGGTGATTTGTGGCTAGGTCTTAGTGGTTGTAAGGTTCTAGCTTTCGTTGGCAAATAGGGCAGTCCTCCGTGAACCCCTTTTGAGAAGTAATTTTGGTTCCGTGAATGGCGGTTCCAAATTACAGAATTATTTCCACCTTTTGATTGTTGTCACCATTGTTCAGATAGAATTAACCGTGAACTAACAGGCCTGTTGGCACTCTGGATATTAGTTTGACTTTCTGTCGTTTAGGTTGGAGTATTCCGTAATTTGTTGTGGATCAGGATTAATTCTGGAATTAATCTGGAATTATTTGGAATTATCTTAGTCAGGATTTGCGGAATGTTAAGTGACAACGTACGCCAATGCAATTTCTACGATTTATTAATGCCGATGTCGTCAACTCAAATGAATGATGATTTATGATTTTATTTTAATGCAAGCTCGATATTGTGTCTGAATTTGTGGGCCTAAAGTTATGATGCGGACACTCCGTCTCGCGAATTGATTAAATTTTGAAGATTTGCAGTATTGGCGTGACGATTAACGTCGCGTACAGTTTGGGCGATATTTTGAGTGAACTGTAATAGTTCGTTATTTTGAGGGAACTGTAATAGTTAGTTATTTTGAGGGAACTGTAATAGTTCGTTATTTTGAGGGAACTGTAATAGTTCGTTATTTTGAGGGAACTGTAATAGTTCGTTATTTTGAGTGAACTTTTGGCTCACTATTGGGGACTTGAGATTTCTTGGCGATTGTTTTTTTATTTTCTTGTTGTGGTTACATTCTCTTTGAGTGGATTTGGGTTGTGATCGCCCTTCTGTGTTATTTTATAAGTTGTGGCGTGGTTTTGGGCTGCGTGTTGTTGGGGGCCTTTTGGCTGTTAGTTTTAGATTCTCTGTGTTGTCTACGTTGCACCATCGTCTAGGGGTGGACTCCCTAGACAACTCTTGTGTGGCCCTTTGTGTCCTGGCGCCCTTTTCATCTCGGTCGGTAGGGCCACACTACTTATTTTATCAGCGCGGTGTGACGACACAGTATTTATTTATTTAAATTATTTTGTGGTGTCGTATATTATTCGTTAATTTTAAGTATGAACAATCGCAATTTTAATTTGGTATAAAGTGGTCGGTGGTCGGATTTTTTATAGCCCATTCTGGGCTTTTTCCTCAACAAGGGGAACTCTTTAAATTTTTGTGTCGTCCCACGCCCCTCGCGCCGTCTGAATCTTAGCTAGCCGCGGCCTCCTCGGAGTAGTGTAAAAGTGAGGTTACAAGCTATAAGAAACAACCATTTTCAACATCAGTTTGGGGTCAACATGTGGGCGGGAATTGTTGAAGGTAAAATGATTGGGCCCCTTGAGCTACCCAGAAGGATCAGGGGCGATGAATATCTTTATTTTTTGCAAAATGATTTGGGCGGCTTACTGGAATACGTGTCGCTAGAAACACGCCGAAACATGTGGTTGCAGCACGATGGGGCTCCTTGTCACTATGCTCTAGTAGTGAGACGATACCTCAACACCGAATATACAAATCGCTGGATTGGAAGGGAAGGAACCATCCAGTGGCCACCGCGGTCACCTGACCTAAACACCCTAGACTTCTTTTTATGGGGTTATTTCAAAGAACTGGTCTACGCGACAGAAAACCAAAACGAACATCAGCTGCGGCAAAAATAAGAATTGCGACCAATACAATACAAAATAACGAACGGGCGTTTCGACTATTAAAAGAAATTTTATCCGACGATGCCAATTATGTATTAGGGCATGTGATAGAAATTTCGAACATTTGTTGTAACTTTAAATAAAAATTGGTTCATTTGTGTTAGACCAGCCAACTTAGATTTTGAAATTTTCGAAAATGTATTTTTTAACAAACACGACTTGCATGTAAAAAAGTTGTTATAAAAAAACTGTACTGAATAACGGGTTGTATTATACCGCGTTAGAATCTCTATTAAATGGACAAGTTTTTCTGATAATTGGCTAATTTTTTTATAACACTTTTCTTCTGTCAACGTGAATTTAAAATCAAATGTATTTTTCTTGCCACCGAAAAGTGTTTACAAAACCATTTTTTGTATTTCACAGATGATAACAGAGCTCATGAAAATTATTTTTTTTGGAAAGGCAGACCCTTCAGGATCCTATTAAAAAAAAATCAACCAAACAACTCATAGATTTTTTTAAATTAATTTTTTAGTATAAGCACTACACTATTTCAGAGAAAAATACAAAAATTGAAATAACTTTCGAACCGTAAACAATTGGATAACCACATTTATGGTTATTTTGATAGGAAATGACCTTCTCCATCACCTCTCTTCGTTTGGACGTCGACTTATGGGACACCCTGTATATTTATATAAAAATAATGTCTCACACTTTGGAAAAAGACGTGAAATCTTAAAAAACTTCGGAGATACTTTGGTCAATGAGTGCTCATAAGGGGAATGTAGATGGAAGAGTCGAAAGCAGAACGTTTGACTTAGAAACTTTGTTTGGACTAGTTAGGAGATAAATATACTAAAAGTCCTTACCCCTCCGAGGTACGCCCGAAGGGGGGGAGCACAAAGAAGGTCCCGCTTTTTGGTTTTTTTGCTTTCATCTCAAAAACGGTACGTCGTACGAAATTTTGTTGTAATACATAATGAAAGCTGATAAAATTCTCTACAACTTTAGATTTCACACTTTTTATCTATCTCCAATCTTTTCCTAGTTATGAGCTCCGAAAAATGGTCGATTTTCAAAAATGTGTTAAATCCTCTGTAGTACATTGTAACAATACGAATTTGTCAAAATAATTTCGTATTGCTCATCCACACTATTAAAAACACCCACACACTATTAAAAAATAACATAAGCTGGGAGTACCTTCATACATTTAACAATTATTATTTACAATGAATTATTTAATCACTCGCCGCCTCTTTGGGCGTGACGGGCCTGGTTGTGGTTCCTCAGCATTAGCCTCTTCTTCTTCTCATCTGTCGAGTCATTATCAGATGATGGACCGCAGGCTACTATTTCTGCTACATCATCCCCACCGTCGTCGTCATCGTCGTTGTCCTCCAACATGCGAATGCAATTTGTGCAACTTCCGTTGCAATTGTGGCAAATGGTAGAGCACAGCATAGAGGCCTTCCTACACCCACATCTAGCACTACTACAATCAGTGGTGCACCGGCAAAATATCAGCTTCAGTATTTCTTCCGGTACAGCTGGTTCTTTGGTTTGAACAGGAACCAAGAGGTCGCTTTCATTCCGTTTCCATCCCCATAGTTCAGGGGAAAGGTCTTGTCCAAGCCAAGCCTGGACTTGATGGTAAGTACGGAAAGAGTGCTCCATCGCTGCTCCCTCAGTTGGTGGAAGGGAGGAAATGTCTGGTTTGACGTTTGATGCTGACTGGATAAAACGCTGGTAGCGATAGTTATTAAGAGCGGTCTTCTTTTGTTTCGCTCCATACCATCTTAAAAACAAGGTTCTAGATTCTAAATCGAGGAATGTGATATAAAATGCATATATTTAAAAGGATCACGTTCCCAATTTTAACATGAAGGACACAAAAAAAATTAAGTACCTATATGAAAAACTAGTTCACTGATGATTTTTGTTTTAAACAGTTTAGGTAGTACTTAGTATACCATTAAATAGCAGTTTTATATTAATTAAATTTACCTAAACATGCTGAAATCGAAAAGCCTGACTTTCGGGCGAGAATAGAGTAGCTTCGCGCATACAAAAGCTAATAAGCAAATAGGTGTTCTTGTCAGTCATTATCGTTTGATTTTTTAGAAATAAATATGTTTTTCGGTAATGAATATCGATTATCGTTTGGTGATCTGGCAGGAACTAGGGGGTCCCTATCGATCGCGGGGCCCTGGGCACGTGCTCAGAGTGCCCAGTGGGAAAGAGGGCCCTGCGTGGAGGTACTCCCAGCTTATGTTATTTTTTAATAGTGTGTGGGTGTTTTTAATAGTGTGGATGAACAATACGAAATGATTTTGACAAATCCGTATTGTTACAATGTGCTACAGAGAATTTAACACATTTTTGAAAATCGACCATTTTTCGAACCTCATAGCTAGGAAAAGATTGGAGATAGATAAAAAGTGTGAAAGCTAAAGTTGTAGACAATTTTATCAGCTTTCATTATGTATTACAATAAAATTTCGTACGACGTACCGTTTTCTAGATGAAAGCAAAAAACCAAAAAACGGGACCTTCCTTGTGCTCCCCCCCCCCCTTCGGGCGTACCTCGGAGGGGTAAGGACTTTTATAATGTTTATCTCCTAACTAGTCCAAACAAAGTTCCTAAGTCAAATGTTCTGCTTTCGACTTTTCCATCTACAAATTATTCGTTGCTTAAGCTAAGAAGTAAAAACTTCGTTCTGTGCAAAATTCAAAAACTTGAGGCGACTGGATCTCAAGATTATAACTTAAAAAAAAAAGAATTTCGAGGCAGACAAGAAATTAAAATCAAGCTCGAAATTCTGTGTCTAAGACGTCGAAAAAAAATGAATTTCGAGGCAAACAAGAATTGACATCCAACCTCGAAATTCTGTGCTTATAAAAGCTACAAGAGCAACAGCAAAAAAAAGTGCACAGACGACGTTTTTTTAGTGGTAACTAAAAGAGTTATGCGAACGCCGTCTGTGCACTTTTTTTTTCCTTTTATAAGCACAGAATTTCTAGGTTGGATTTCAATTCTTGTCTACCTCGAAATTAATTTTTTTTTGACGTCTTAGGCACAGAATTTCGAGCTTGATTTAAATTGCTTGTCTGCCTCGAAATTCTTTTTTTTTAAGTTATAATCTTGAGATCCAGTCGCCTCAAGTTTTTGAATTTAGCACAGAATGAAGTTTTTACTTCTCCGAAGTTTTTTTTTTAATTTATAAAATGTACCAATGTAGAAATTTCTTCTCTTCTTTAGAAAATGCTTGAATGGATCTGACTAACTGAGTGAGCTATAAGCAAAAAACACTTTTATTTTAAGTGCTGTGTCTGGGACCGAAATTATATGCTAGATCGATTTTTCGCTCCGGAAAATCTCGTTTCTGTAAATTCATCACTATCATTAGAGCCTTTTGTCAATAAAGTTTTACGTATACCTATTGTGCATTATTTACATTAGTGAAAATTACATAATGCTAGGTACACATATAATATAAAAATAACATACCTTATTAGGCCAAGCTATAGAGATTTAAAACAGCGGTCTTTTTTTTAAATTATTATCGGACTTACGGTAACGCATACAGGCCTGCCGGAAAAAAGCGCACTGCAAACTTTCAATCGCGATTTCGCGAAAATTAATAATCCGACAGCACCCACCTTTGGCACATATAAAGAACATTATAATCCCTACTTTCTCTCAAAATTTTAGCGCTCCAGCTCAAAAAATGACGGAGCTATAAATTTTCAAAAAAACGCCCAATTTTCTGGTTTTTCCTAAATTTTTCAGGACCTAATTATCCGATTAAGACATTCGACCTCTCATTCTGTAGATATTTCAATTCTCTACAAACCATTTCATTGGGACATTCCGATTGCTTCATTAGTTTCAAAGTTACAAGCAAAAAAAGAAAAAAATCGCGTTTTTTTGCAATATACTATTGATAACTAACTAATGGACTGGAAACTCGAGTGAAAAACATATACCTATTCATCTGCTTATTATCTTTTATATCATCGCACAATCGGTTTGCTACTAGTCTTTATGTCATGCAAAAATGCTCTACAGCTTGGCCTATATAGATATATTGTTATTATTTAGATATTCGTTAAAGTTATAATTTACTCAATTATTTGTTCTTTTTATATTATTTATATAATTTACGTTTCATATTTAGAACCTATTAAAGATCTGTCAGTATTTTGACATTTTATTTTTTTATTCATTCCATGGCCTGTTATGTTCGCAGCGCATGCGACGAAAGATGTTTTATGGCATTTTTTTACACCTTGGGTTACGTTACTAAAGTTTTAGTAAGGATCCCTAATATTTTCTAGCAATAAATATAGCCTATGTTAGTCAGGGTGAATATAGCTTTCTAATGGTGAAAGAATTTTTTAAATCGGCACAGTAGTTTTTGAGTTTATTCATTACAAACATACACACAAAAATACAAATTTTTCCTCTTTATAATATTAGTATGATTTAGGTTCATAAATATAAAAGCGTTAGCTGTAAACTCTATGATTGTTTATTAGTCACAACGAACTTTTTTATAATTATGACCCTAAATTATTAAAAATTATATTTCCTTTTTAGTACATTTCAATAAAAACTTTCTTTTTATTAGTATTTTATTTTTCTTGTTTTTAGTCTTTGAAAATTTTAACCATTATGACATTAATTCATAAAAATTATTTGATTATTTTATTCAAGATTTTATTCAAGGTTGTGAAGGAAAAGGTATTCCGTCCTCTTGGGGCATCCGCCTTATTGGATATATGCATTGTCACCAGCCTTATGCATGCGTGTGTGAAATTTCAAAGCTTTAGTTAATTAGATCTAGTCGAAAAAATTGCAGCAATTGGACTACGGGGTCTTTCCAACTAATAAAAAATAATATTGACATTTGACATATAATTACAAAGAAAATATAATTTCCGTTAACGCTTGCAGTAACGCGGGTAACGGTTACCACTAAACATTATAAAATTTGCTATTTGTTTTCATGGTTTTCTATATGTTATCACGTTATGTTAAAATTAAACAAAGCATGCTTGTCAAATACCTAACTAACATCTACAGAACAAAAGAACATTAGATTTTTTTTATTTTCAAAGTATTTCTGTAACTAAAAATTTAGAAAAACACATTTTTTCATAACTATCTTGTAAAAATATACAGACTAATAAACCGTTATGAAATGTATATCATAATTATATAAAAAACAACATTAAATGGTATATATATCTTTTTCCGCATAGTCCGATTTTCTCCAAAAATTGTTTTTACAAAACTTGTAAAATAGAATAATAAACCGTTTTGAAAAGTACCTATACCATCATTATATAAAAAAACTACGTTATAACATATATCTGTTGTGCATGCGCCTATTTTCCGGTTTCCCCAAAAGTAAATTACTAAACTTTCTTGTAAAACAGATAGAATAATAAACCGTTATGGAAAGTATACTATTATTATATAAAAAACAATATTATAATATATATCTCCTGCGCAGCGTCAACTTTCCCCAAAAAAACTTTTTACAAATTTTTTTTGTAAAATAAAATAAACCATTATGAAAAGTATACCATTATTATATAAAAAAACGTCATAGCATATAATATCTCTTGCGCATGCGCCGATTATTCCTTAGAAAATTTACAAAAATTTCTAGTAAAAATAGAATAATAAACCGTTATAAAAACTATATTATTATATAAAACAACATTATAAGAGATATACTTTTTTACGCATGCGCCGATGTTCCCCAAAAACAATAGGCCTCTTCATATTTGCATATCAAACATCCTCCGAAAATTTGGTTTCAATCCGCTCATCCGTGGTGTCGGAATGGTAAGAAATGTCAAAAATGACGTTTGCAACTGTCAGAGTATTATGTTCTAATAATTAGTTATTCAAATTGTTAGCTCAGAAGACCTTGCATTTCACACATATTTCAAATGCCATCCGTTTTTGAACAAATGCTATCTTTTTGTTTTATTATTGTAATAAATAAAATTATCGACCAATTTTATTTTAAGACAGAACATACGCAATTTTTAAACCAGTGGGAATATATGCCCAAGTAATTAAAGAATTTCAAGGCGCGAAATTTTACGTCATATACCCCGGTGTTTTGTTTGAAAATCGGTGTATATGTCGCCGGGATATTGTCAAATCCGTGATTTTGTAATTTCACTAGTGAAATTACAATATCACGATTGACAAAGATTCGTGAAATTATGATATCACGGGTTTGACAATATCCCGGCGACATATATATTTAACGACACTTGGAACTTAATATAGTATAACTTCATTTACTTATTCTAAGAAAAAAATAACAGTTGAAAATAATGAAACACAGAAAGGAAAATATAATTTTAATAATTTCACGGTTCTCTCTGTAATATGTTATTGTGTCATGCAAAAATTAAACAAAGAGCTACCTAACTAACATCTTCAGGAACAAAAGAACAACAGATTTTTTTTCAAAATATTTCTGGAATTATGAGTTTAGAAAAAAAAAATTTAAAACTTTCTTGTAAAAACAGATAGAAAAATAAACCGTTATGAAAAGTACCCAATTATTATATAAAAACAACTTTATAGCATATATGCGCCGACTTTAGCTCAGGAATTTTTTACAAAACTTTCTTTAAAATAGAATAATAAAACATTATAAAAAGTACACCATTATTATATAAAAAACAACGATGGCATGTATCTCTTTTGCGCATGCGCCGATTTTTCCCAAAAATTATACAAAACTCTTGTAAAAATAGATCGAATAATAAACTGTTATGAAAAGTATACCATCGTTATATACAAACAACTTTATAACTTATACTTCTTCTGCGCATGCACCGACTTTCCCTCAAAAAAACATTTTACAAAACTTTCTTGTAAAGTAGAATAATAAAACATTATAAAAAATACACCATTATTAGAAAAAAACAACAATGGCATGTACTTCTTTTGCGCATCCGCCGATTTTTCCCAAAAATTATACAAAACTCTTGTAAAAATAGATCGAATAATAAACTGTTATGAAAAGTATACAATTGTTATATACAAACAACTTTATAACTTATACCTCTTCTGCGCATGCGCCGACTTTCCCTCAAAAAACATTTTACAAAACTTTCTTGTAAAGTAGAATAATAAAACACTTTAAAAAGTACACTATTATTATATAAAAAAACAACTATGGCATGTATCTCTTTTGCGCATGCGCCGATTTTCCCCAAAAAATTTACAAAAATTTCTAGTAAAAATCGACGCATGCGCAAAAAAGATATATACCATCGTTGTTTTTTTATATAATAATGGTATATTTTTATAATAATTTATTATTCTATTTTACAAGAAAGTTTTGAAAAAAGTTTTTTGGGGGAATGTCGGCACATGCGCAGAAGAGATATTTATTATAAAGTTGTTTTTATATAATAATGGTATACTATATCTATTTTTACAGGAGTTTTGGACATTTTTTTGGGAAAAATCGGCGCTTGCGCAAAAGAGATATATAGCATCGTTGTTTTTTATATAATAATGGTGTACTTTACATAATGATTTATTATTCCATTTTATAAGAAGTGATATATGCTATAAAGTTGTTTTTATATAATATTGGTATACTTTTCATAACGGTTATTTATTCTATCGGTTTTTACAAGAAAGTTATGGAATGTTTTTTTCTAAACTTATAGTTTCGAAAATATTTTGAAAATAAAAAATTATGTTGTTTTTGTTCTATATATTATGTAAGTTAGGTAGTTGACAAGCATTCTTTATTTAATTTTTACATGACGTGATAACATATATAGAGAACATGAAAACGAATAGCAAATTTTATAATGTTTGGTACTAACCGTTACCCGCGTCACCGCACGCGTTAAAGAAATTTTATGTTCTTTGTTATTATATGTCAAAAGTCAATATTATTATTTTTTATTAGTTGGAATGGCCCCGTCGCCCAATTGGCTGGATTTTTTTCGACGAGGTCTAATTAAGCTAAAGCTTTGAAATTTCGCACATGTGTCTGACTAGCATATATCCAATATGGCAGACGCCACAAGGTGACAGATTATCTTTTTCTTCACAACGCTTTTGAATAAAATAATCAATAAATTTCTATAAATGTTTAATAGTTAAAATTTTGACAGACTGAAAGTAAGCAAAATGAAATACTAATAAAAACAAAGCTTTTTTTGAAATGCACTAAAAATGAAAAAAAAAATAATAATTATGGGTCATAATAGTCCAGTGCATTTAGAAATATTTTATAGGTGTGACCCAAAAATTTTAGATACATTTTTTCTTTTGCTGCTCATTCGAAAGGGTCTTCGATGGAGACCTTAACCCTAAATTTGCGCATTCCTCATATTGCCCCGTCCGCCGCCATCTTGGATTCTGTTTTTTATTTTCAATTGCTCATATCTCGCGTTCTAATAATCCCACAGTAATCGCTCTAGGGTCGTTGAACTCGTCAGGATTTACTCTTTAATTGAATGTCTATTAAGTAAAACTCTCCATTATACTGAAAAAAAGTTATTAGCGTCCAAAGTTAAAGTTTTTTTGCTAAAAGTTCCTGCGCCCGGTTTTTCCGCGCGCAGCTCTTTCCAGTGCATCTGAGACCCCGCTGACAGTTTACTATTTAAACTAGACTCAATTTCCAGTATTTCAAAAAAAAAATCATCCCGATCGGTTGATTCCTCGCCCGCTAATCCTCGCTCGATGCTGCGCTGTTCATTATCGTGCTATTTTGAAGCCTCTAAAACTCGCACTACGCGCTGCATTTCTCGCTTTTATAACTGACTAGCGGTCCCGTCCGGTTTCACCCGGGTGCAAAAAACCGAATGGGGAAGAAAGGGACATGAGTACGTACATTCATCTTAGTTTACCGAGATGAATGTTGGGTCCAAATGTTTTGCAGTTTTCGGCAGTTCCCTGCTTTATTACTTATTTTAAACTCAAACCTCCATTTTTGATGAAAATATTTTTTTTAAGTAATAATTATTTCTTTTAAATCAATATATACTGTAAAATTAATAAAATATAATAAATATTTAATTGAAAACACTGTAGGAAAATTATTTTTATATATAGGTACTGTAATAGTTCTCAAATAAGCTATTATTTAGATTTATTTAATTTTAATTAGTTGTAAATAAAACTAAAATAAATTTAAATGATAGCCTTAGAAAAAGGCAATGTAGAAAATAAAAAAAAAAAACATTAAAAACATATTCGTCCAAGGTGGGGCCTGAACCCACGACCCTGAGATTAAGAGTCGAGCGCGCTACCGACTTAGCTAACCGAGATTCGGTAGGTGCACTGCTAATATTGGGCTAATATAAGTATATGGTGAAAAATGTTGACTGACATTCTGCAACATTTTTCATTGATTTTCCGCTCCTATTAGTCGTAACGTGATATTATATAGCCTATAGCCTTCCTCGATAAATGGGCTATCCAACAAAAAAATGTTTTTCAATTCGAACCAGTAGTTCCTGAGATTAGCGCGTTCAAACAAACAAACAAACAAACAAGCAAACTCTTCTGCTTTATATATTAGTATAGATATAGATATAACGCAAATTAATTAAGATCAACAACATATTTGTTAAATCTATGCAAAAACACGCGTTTTACATTAATTTTTTATTTAAATTTATGACTCCGATCAATAGTGACGAACATGTAAATATTTTGAGCCGGAACGAAATTACCTACCCCCCCCCCGTTTTCGAAGATGAGGCATACGATGGAAATATTAAAATTTCCCTTTGGGGTTGCGCAACCCCCAAAACGGCCAAAAACCACCCCCGAACGGTGTGACACGCGCATTACGTTATTCCCTTTCCGCAAAAAAATGTTTTTTCCCTGTTTTTGAGGATGCTGAGCACGGTGGTGATATTGAAAATTGCCGTCGACTCTCAGCAACCTCGAAACGGGTGAATTTTTTCATAGCACCAGCAAAATTGGGTTATCTCTCCGTTTCAGGGGATTCTGAGATTTGGCCGGTGGAGGGGTTGGTGAGAGTCGGTGGCAATTTTCAACACCACCATCGTACTCAGCATCTTCAAAATCAGGGAAAAATTTTTTTTCGGAAAAGGAATAACGTAATGCACGTTTAACACCGTTCGGGGGTAGTTTTTAGCCTTTTTTGGAGGTTTCGCAACCCCAAAGAGAAATTTTAATATATCCACCGTATGCCGCATCCTCGAAAACAGAGGGTAGGTAATTTCGTTCCGGCTCCAAATATTTACATGTTCGTCCGACTCACACACGTCACTATTGATCGGAGTTATAAATTTAAATATAAAATTAATGTAAAACGCGTGTTCTTACCATAGATTTAATAAATAATATTTCGTTGATCTTAATTAATTTGCGTTATATCAGTTACAAAAGCGAGAAATGCAGCGCGCAGTGCGAGTTTTAGAGGCTTCAATATAGTACGATAATGAACAGCGCTACTTCGAGCGTGGATTGGCGGGCGAGGAATCAACCGATCGGGATGATTTTTTTTTGAAATATTGGAAATTGAGTCTAGTTTAAATAGTAAACTGTCGGCGGGGGTCTCAGATGCACTGGAAAGAGCTGCACGCGGAAAAACCGGGCGCAGGAACTTTTAGCAAAAAATTTTAACTATGGACGCTAATAACTTTTTTTCAGTATAATGGAGAGTTTTACTTAATAGACATTCAATTAAAGAGTAAATCCTGACGAGTTCAACGACCCTAGAGCGATTACTGTGGGATTATTAGAACGCGAGATATGAGCAATTGAAAATAAAAAACAGAATCCAAGATGGCGGCGGACGGGGCAATATGAGGAATGCGCAAATTTAGGGTTAAGGTCTCCATCGAAGACCCTTTCGAATGAGCAGCAAAAGAAAAAATGTATCTGAAATTTTTGGGTCAATTCCTAAATGCACCGGACTATAATTATTATAAAAACTTTTGTTGTGACTAAAACGATCATAGAGTTTACAGCTAACGCTTTTTAAATTATGCATCTGTTTCAATATATTCAACTGTTATTTTTTTTCTCAGATTAAGTTAATTAAATTATATTATTAAGCTCAAAGTGTCGTTAAAAATATACACCGATTTTAAAACATAACGCTGGGGTATATTATGTAAAATTTCGCGCCTTGTAATTCTCGAATTACTTGCGCATATTCCCACTGGTTTGTTTATATTTTGTATATTTGTCTGAAAAATTGATCGATAATTTTATTTATTGAAGAGTTCTAATCAGACGTTAATCAAAGATTTGAATTATCATCATTACATAGTATAAAATAAAGTCGCCTTTTACCTCTCTCTGTTTCTCCACAAACTTCTTCTAAACCACGCGACAGACTTTGAAACGGTTCTCACTAACAGCAAGATGGATTAACGAGGAAGGTTTGTATATATAATTTGTAAATATTTTGTACAAAATATGGCTGAACTATGACGGTGTTTTGTCAAAAATCATTATCACTACGTCTATATAATATATAGGTCTATAAAAACCAACTGCCGACCGATTAGAATATTTTTTTTATTTTGTTCGCCTTCAAGGGTTGCTTAGTAAAAATAAATTAATGAAAATACAAAGGAACAGTTGAAAAACCGAAGAAATCTAAATTTTTTGTATATGTTCATGATAGTCCGAATAAGATTTTTGGAGAAAGAAAAACTGGAAAAGTGACTAGGAATATGGTGGAGCCGAAGGCTTCACTTCTTTTGCTGCTGCCAAGCGGGGCGTAGCCTCGTGAGGCACAACTGTAATATGGTAATTTTAGTCTTACGGAAAAAAGTAATACTATATTTTTGTAGGCAATTTTCTAGGCTATAAAAATGATAACCACTATAAAGGTCACCGTTAACGAGATTTTCGCAAAAATCCGTTTTTTTGTAACTTTTGATCCGCGTAACATTTTTAGCGGCACATGTATCGGTGGGAACTTTTGGGATATTGTTTAGAAATTCAGGTTTCCCCTGATTTATCCGAAGTTTGACTTATTTTTTGTCTTTATTCCCTAAACTATAAGCTGTTCTTTTGTAATTATAATTTCAGGTTTTATGCCCTATTGCAAAAAAAATTATAAAAAAATTCAATTTTATTTCTAGAAAGCCAGATATTTAAAAGAACATTTAACAAATAAGCACGAAGCAATTGTATTCGTTCAAAGAAATAAAAAAAAATGTTTCTTACCTTTCAGCTCCGATGCAAGATCTATGAATTAAATCATACAATAACGCACACTCGGATAGTCTGAGACAGCGAGAAGCACCGTGACATAATCCTTGGGCTTGTAAAAAAAGTTAAATTATAATTTTTTTCAAATACATATTTATAAAAACATATCTGCCCTCACCATTGGTAAATATATTTTGCGAAAATGTAAGAAACACCGTTTCACATACAATTATTAAAAAAGCGAAATTTTTCATTTTTCAGAAAATATGTTGATTATCAAAATCAACAAACAAATAGTATAATTTTTATTTTAAGTAAACCAGTTTCATGTCAATTTATTTCAGTTTGTTCTTCGGCGATGCTAAAACAGACAATAAAATGATTAAACAAATACTAACCATCAGGTTGAATGATATTTTGTTTATTGTGATCTGTATGGAGAGGGGAGTCTCATCATTTCTGTTGACCTTCATAATAATTATCATTATTGCTAATCTACCTGTTCGTTATACTTAATGTTCACAAACTATTTGTAGCTTATTTCACCAACCCTATTGTAACTTTTATATAACATACGTCATGAAAAAGGTTGACAAAATATTATGCTCATTTGTGTAATCAACACTGATAGGTATATGTATTATAAATCTCCGTGTGTGAACTTACCAATTAGCGCAGCAAAGTTGGAAAATTAAAAAACAAATAAGTGTACCCGCAGCATGCCAAATTGTACTAGCGTACTTACTCAATTTTAAAAATTTTACCGTAAATTTAAGCCACAAAAAACAAAAATAAAAAATGCTGTGCAAAGTTCACAATTTCAATATTTCAGAACCTCGCACAAGCGAAGCACCAACTTCATCTAAAAATTTTGAAAATTCAAAAATTTTGAAAGAAGTCAAAATTTTCTTACTGTACCACTGGTACGCAGCCTAGATAAACAACTTTTACTCATAAAGTTATTTTGTAAAATGGTTTATAACAGTACTACGGACACTTAGTTTTTTTTTTAATTTAAAAATTCGTATTTAAGTCATAATTTTCTTATTTTACCGTTGGCACGCGGCCTAGATAAAGAACTCTTACTCATAAAATTATTTTGAAAAATGATTATTTACAGTAGTACGAGCACTAAAAACAATTTGAAAATTCAAAAATTTCGTTGAAAATAGAGTTTCGCGCGGCCGTTACAGCTCGAGCGCACAGCCCTGATGAGAGAGTACAACACTAATAGTTCCTTAATAGTATTAAATATAATTTAATAAACTTATAAGATTGTGACGATGAGTTTGGATGATTGTAATGAAATAGTCAGTTGATAAAACAATTCCAATTTTTTAATATTTCTTTTATAACAATTGTTTGAGCGCTTTCGGGAATAGGTGTCCCATCATCAGAATCTACAATAATTTTTAATCTATGATAAAGATCAGTTATCAAATTAAATTTTATAATTAATACTTACGAAATTAAAATACAATTCTTGTCAATTCCTCATGCATCCATTTTAGTTTTAATGACGAAAATTATCGACTTATTAAATATGATATCAAATTTTTATATTTAGATATTCTAATATTTGGTTTCATGATTGTTAAAGCCACTTATTTACTTTATTGTAAATTAAATTTAATTAATAATACTTTTTACTTTCTGTGAAATGTCTGCTATGTGACAAGTATGAACTGATAAGAATTTGTGAATGATTTTTATGTGAGAGCATATAAAAGGATAGAAATTATACAACTGTTGCAGTTAATCAGATTAATTTCCATAAGACAACCATCTGATCATAAGTCAAAGTTTAAAATAATGTCTTTATAGAAATTATTCTGATCAATTGTATTAAAGGTTAAATTTAAATTTTTACGAGGTTCTAATTTAATGCTATTTTTTAATATTTCGAATTTTTCCAATTCATTCAGATCTGTGTTTTCATTTTTGATGTGTAAAATTTCAATAAAATTCATATGGTCATATTCATGCGAATTATAATTTAAATGTAAAGCAAAACTAGATTTGTGATTATTGACATTTTTCAAATCCTTTATATGTTCGTCTATTCTGGTTTTAAAACTTCTCCCCGTCTGCCCAACATATTTAGCACCAGATATGCATTGTAAACTGTAAACGCCGCTATTGTTTAGTTTAGGAGTGGAATCTTTATTTTTAACTAGTTAAATTATAATGACAGTCGTTCCCTCTGTAGATTTTACATAGGCCGTCATTTTGAAATCTACCGCCATTATTTCAGATTCTTTAAAAATTATAGATTCGGATGTAACTTTGTTCACCCATTGTCATTTCTATATCCGGCACTAATTTTTAAACATTAGTCCCGAATATCCATTTTATTGATGTATCAATAAAAAATTCGGGTCGCAGTGCCAAACCATATAGTGCATTTGCTAATACAGGCAGTGTGACTTTATTATGTGAACTTAACAAATTATTTTGTTTTTAGTCAAAATAGAAAATATAATCCCTAATACATCCCCTAAAATAATATTTGTTTTCTTAATTATTTCAATATTAATATCAATTTACCAAATTAAATTCACCCTTAACTAAGTAAATCCATATTATCTACGAACTAACGTTCTCATAAAATTTTTAAGTCCGGTCCTGTCGGGCCGATTTAAAATAAATTTTGGCAGCACATTTTTATTTTTACTATTGGGTTAAATTTCAGTTTTGAAATGATTCTGATAATTTTTTCGGTATTTTTAGGTCCAAAAATATGTTTCCACCTACCCTTTAAGGTAGTACGAGCACCAAGGCAACTTTAAATAAAGGGCTTGATTTTTTTTTATATTTCGGTAGATGAATGATAAGTTTTCATTGATTTCTCCAAAACTTTTTGGTGTTGTAAAGTTCTAGATTTCGTTGGTGGATAGGGCATTCCTCCGTGTACCCCTTAGTGAAGTAATTTCGGATCCGTGAGCCGCGAGTTCCGAATTATAGAATTATTCCCCCTTTTAGATTGTTGTTTCAATTGTTGTCATAGCAGCTAACCGTGAATATACAAGCCTGTTGGCACTCTGGAGCTAGGTTAGAT
Source organism: Xanthostigma xanthostigma (assembly GCA_963575645.1). NCBI lineage: Eukaryota > Metazoa > Arthropoda > Insecta > Raphidioptera > Raphidiidae > Xanthostigma > Xanthostigma xanthostigma. The sequence continues at coordinate 28,749,192 of OY754471.1, forward strand.
CTTTTGTTGTATAGGATTGGATTGTTCTGGAATTGTTGTCGAACTGGAATAGTTTTGGGAATATTCTGGAATTATTTTGAAATATTTCGATTCCCGATTTTCGGATTTTTTTTGTAACAGCGTCGCCACGTATCAGTTCTACGTACAATTTAACAGCGATTATTACGTACGCCAATGCCAACATTTGCGAATTATTAAAGCAAATATTTATGCCGACTCTAATCAATTAATAAATTGATTATTTTAAAATTTTTGCGAGCTAACAACCCTCAATTACTGAGTTCATTGCAGATTTCGTGAACACAAGTGGATCTACTGCATTGTTTAAACTTGAAAACAATATTGAAGTTACTTGCAAACCGTGTGAAGTTCGACATTTTTGTTTTAGAATTTGTGGGCCTTAAATTTGATTAAGCGGACACTCCGTCTCGCGCTATTTCAAATTTGATTTATTTGTAGTAGAAGCGTGACAATTTTACGTCACGCATTTTTGTGATCTGAATTTTAGGAATCAGAGTGGAATTTTGATTTCGCTAACGTCGTGAGGATTTAGAATTTCCTTTACTCACTCGATTCGTACTGTGCTGAACTATCGAGTTTATTAGTGAATTTTGTAAATATTTTGGTGTTTCGGCCTACAGTTGTTTTTGTTTAATTTGGTTTGCATCGATTATAATCCGCTGATTATAATCGCATTTTGGCGATTGATTTTAGTTGTATTAATTATTTATTGATTTTGTGTAGTATTTTACCCATTCGTTCCCGAGTGGATTATTGGTTGTGGTGCCCCTCTGTGTTGCTTTTATTGGTTGTGGCGTGGTTTGGGCTGCGTGTTGTTTTTGGCTAGGTTAGCTTAATTATTTTAGTTTTTCCCTGTTGCCTACCGTGGTCGTTTAAGGTCCTGGGGTGGACTCCCTGGACAACCTTGTGTGGCCCCTTTTGTCCTAGCGCCCTTTTATCGTAGTCAGTAGAGACCACACGTTCAGTGTTTCACCAAACGCCGATGGTAACAGTTTTGTTACTTATTTAATTTATTAACTGTGACGTCGTGTGTTCTTGTTGTTAAGTTAAATTTAGAAGGCAATCGCCAAATTTTATTATTGGTATTAAGTGGTCGTTGGTCGGATTTTTACGCCCCATAGTGGGCTTTTCCCAAACAACGGGAGTGCTTACTGTTCTCACCCTACGCCCCTCGCGCCGTCTGAGCAAAGCTAGCCGTGGCCTCCTCACTAAGCAGTGAGATTAACAGTGAACGCTAAGGTGACGTTACAACACACACACACATATATATATTGTAGGAAGCTAAAAACCGCCCCAAAAGCGACGCCCTATACGTCACATTACATTCCGCACGTCCAAAAATAAAGAAAAATTTTTATAACTAATTCGAACTTATTTTGGTCACCCCTTGCAAAATGACATTTTTGACACCCCTGTGTCGTTCGGTTACTACGTTCTGTGACCTGTCCGTGCGAGGAAATGATGAAACGCAGTTTTAACTGGAATGTTAGATTTTTGAAAAAATGGTCGAGAGACGAGGCCTGGCCTTCGAGCCAGAAGGTCGACGAAAGAACGACGACCGCCGTGATAGCTTGCGGATCAAATAGAACCGACTTATTGTGAACTAGTGAGTTTTACGAACGTTTTATTTTTTTGTGAGTTAGCGAAAGCTCTCGTTATTGTGAAAAGTTTACTTTTCGGAAATCGTGTTTCGTGGCGTCTAAGCGACGTGTATTTCTACGCTGTAAAGTATGCGTACTGAATGAGTTGGAGCCACGTGCTTGTGTGAATTGCTAAAACGTAAAACGGCTTAACGAAGTTAACTTAATCTGGTTAACGCGTGATTTTGGATTGTCCTACAAAGACATCGTACGCTTCCCGAAGTGGATCACCGCCTGTACGGCGGATTATTTGTGAAAATTATTTTGTGACCGAGTCCGTCATTTTGATTGCACTAGTGGTGCCCTTTGTCAAGGACACCGGCTTCGTTTTCTTGTGTTCGAAATTGTGTAACACAGACTGTCATTCGACCCTGCAGTGAATTCTTTGATGAAAAATCTGAAAAATATTCGCTCTCCATCCGGCGCCCCAGTCAAGTTTCCCGTGCGCCACTGTCCAAATTCTTCAGGTTTCGGCCCGTACACTGACTGCTGGCGACGACATCTGGGTAATCGAAAAGAGTTTTTTCTTTTTGCGTTGATACACCTAACTTCACTACAGGTAATGTGAAACTTTTATTTCTTGCTAAGTGAATCTTACAAGTGCGAAGCTATAGAATTTTTGTATACTTTTGTGCATCGTAATTACGCATAATTTCGGAAACGGTTGTTCTATTTTTATTAACTTTTAATTTGTTGAATTTCGAAAGTGCTAGCGCGATTCCGTGTAAACTCATTCTTGAATCGTTAACTAACGTACTTGGTGGATTTTGTCACCGATACTTTAAATTTAATGTCGCGTGTTTTTTTTATTAGCGTATCTCTTATTTTTTATCGAAATCTAAACCATTGTTGAACTTTTGTGAATATTAAAGCTGTATAAACGGATTTGTAATATATTGTATTTTTTTGTAAACGATTCTTCTAAGCTAGTAAACGTTATTTCGTACAGTGTGGGAAAATAATATTTTGTCATTAGCTTAAATTTTCCCACGCTTATTTTGTGTGCTTTTGTGTGCGTAAGATATCGATTCCTAATTGCAACGTTTAACGTGTAAAGTTTTATTTCATGAAATCGTGAATTCCCGGTGCTTTGTCACGCGTCCTACTGTAGTTACGTAATTTGGTTACTTTTCGGAATTGTATTTTTGTGCACCGTCAGCTTTAAATCTAAATCTTACGCATGTTCTTTTTTAACGTGTAGGTTAACGTAGTGAATATAATTTATTTGCCGGCAAAGCTCTTAACTATAATTTTCTTACTGTTACGCATTATTAAGATTTCTTATTGTTACGCTACTGTATTATCGATTGTATGTATCTTTGTATTTTGTTACATTTTAAATTATCAGTTCACATTCAGACAGGATATTTTCAGTAACATTTTGATATTCAACAAATTAAAAGTTAATAATAATAGAACAACCGTTTCCGAAATTATGCGTAATTACGATGCACAAAAATTCTATAGCTTCGCACTTGCAAAATTCACTTAGCAAGAAATAAAAGTTTCACTTTACCTGTAGTAAAGTTAGGTGTATCACAGAAAAAAAGAAAAACTTTTTTTGATTACCCAGATGTTGTCATCAGCAGTTAGTGTACGGGCCGAAACCTGAAGAATTTGGACAGTGGCGCACGGGAAACTTGACTGGGGCGCCGTATGGAAAGCGAATATGTTTGCAGATTTTTCACCAATAGCTTCACTGGCAGGGTCGAATGACAGTCTGTGTTACACAAATTCGAACACAAGAAAACGAAGCAGGTGTCCTTGACAAGGGCACCACTAGTGCAATCAAAATGGCGGACTCGGTCACAAAATAATTTTCACAAATAATCCGCCGTACAGGCGGTGATCCACTTTCGGAAGCGAACGATGTCTTTGTATGACAATCCACAATCACCCGTAAACCAGATTCCGTTAACTTCGTTTAGCCTTTTTACGTTTTAAAAATTTAAACACACACGTGGCTCTACTCATTCAGAACGCATACTTTACAGCGTAGAAAAACACTTCGCGTAGACACCACGCAACAGAACGATAGATCGAAAAGTAAAACTTTTCACAATAACGAAAGCTTCCGCTAACTCACAAAAAAACGTTGCAGTACGCACTCGTACCCCAAGAGCTCTTTACAAATTCTCCTGCTCACTTCCACGCCTCGGCCGTTCTGCCGTCAATCTTCTCAAAAATCTCAGTTCACGTTGTAACGCATTGAATAATTTCTCGCGCGGACAAGTCACTATAATAGTTACAGAGCGAGACAGGGTTGTCAAAAACGTCATTTTGCAAGGGGTGACCAAAATAAGTTCGAATTAGTTATAAACATTTTTCTTTATTTTTTGGACATGCGGAATGTAATGTGACGTATGGGGGGTCGCTTTTGGGGCGGTGTTAGCCTCCTACACACCCCCCTTTCCTTCAAAAAGAAAATTTTGCAGGAATTTTCTTTGATACAAGAAACTTAAAGAGAACTTCACTAGCCCACCAAGCTCAACAAGATCTCTGTCACCAATGTCACCATAAAAATCCTCAGAAATAGAGAGAAGCAATCATAAGCAACTTCGAAGCTCATTTCACAAAGAGCACCAGCAAATCCTTTCGCGGAATTTTCATCAAAAAGAAAATCTGAAACGAAGACATCACTAGGCCAACCAAGGTCCATAAAATCTCAATAACCCATGTCACTATAAAATCCTACGAAAATGTAGAGAAGTAACCAGAGCATCTTCGACCTCATTTTCCTCTTCGGTACCAGCAATGCCTAACAATTACCAAATTCGAAAAATGTAGACGGTAAATGGAGATATTAAGGAAAACGCAAAAAGAAAATTCATCTAACTGACGGATTATACGAAACTGACAATGCAATAACGGTAGGTATTAGATAGTATTCACAAAACGAGTTTGGCTGAAATGACGACAGAAAGATTTTTAAAAGATATCACAAAATTTAAATTCGCAGCAATATTCGGTAGAGAAACAACGTATCGACGAGAAAAAAAAATCGCACTTGAACGGAACGCAACAATGGTAAAGCTGCATATTCGACAATATCACAACCGAGACTCAAAAAAAAAACAAAAAAGAAAAGACGACAATGCACTAGGCATCCAATAACTGCGACCCTGCAACATTCTCGACAGGCTTCAGGCACTCGGTTGATCGCACGGTCGCTACAATACGCGGGAATATCGAACTCCCAAACGATACGCGAAAAAACTATTTGTCAAAAAAATAACAAATCCAGCACACGGTTGAATTCTATCGAACTTCATCTCATTACAGCTTCACCAAAAATTTGGAAAAATCGATCTATTCAAGACAAGAATATCTAACAAGAAGTTGAGAAGAAAAATCCCTTGCGGACTCAACAACCTCAATTCGTAGACAAGTTCGTCGCGAGTTAATCCAAGGATCGACATTATAAAAGTTTAATAAGTTTAAGTTAACGCGAAGAGAAAAAAAAATTATTTAGTCAAGAGTAATTAGACAACCGAAAATTTCACCAGTGGTGGAATTTTCCAAACATAAACAAAAGCCTACGCTTTCCAATGTAACCGAAAGTCAAAACTTTCCAAACGTAGACGAAATTTAAAATTTCCAAGCGTAGACGAAATTTAAAATTTACAAACGTAGCAAAAGCCAAGTTTTCCAAAGTAACCGAAAGTAAACTCTCCAAACGTAACAAAAGCCGAGCAGTCTTGAAATGCGAATACGGAAAATAGTTAATAGGTTAGCACAATTAAATCTATAACTGAATCATTGATGTTACACTATTACGATTTCGCGAACAGCCGACAAAGATTGTCAACACTAGCATAGTACCGTGAAAAAAAAGCACTCCAAAGTTAATAATAAAATTATTTAACAATACCTTGATGTTCGTTGAAATTCGATGTTCGGAAGTCTCCGTAATTTCTTACCGGAAATCAACTCAGTGAGAGAACAATACCGTAGGACGTGACGTCACAACTGAACTGCATAAAATAATGGCTGCCAGAATTTCAATCGAACGGATGGCGACAAATCTTGCAACAATTGACAGATCGTAGACTGGAGGAGCGAAATATAGATTCAAAACTATTTCGTATATATCGGGACGCTGTATTCACTCAGCAACGCACTTCCAAAAACTCTAATGGACGAGATTACGAACATGTGTTTCACCTAATAAAAAATAGAATAGTTACTTCTTACCACAACAAGTTTATTAGTGGATGTACATTTCGAGAGCTATGCTCTCATCTTCAGCAATACACTAAACTCGGACGAGAAGGACGATCACAACCAATAATCCACTCGAAGAGAATGGATGGACAATAAAAAAACAATCTCCAAGAAATTAAAAGTCCCAAAATAGTGAACCGAGAAGTTCACTCAAAATATTTACAATAATATCGCACTATTGCAGTTCACTCAAAATATTTCCAATAATATCGAACTATCGCAGTTCACCCCAAAATATTTACAATAATATCGAACTATTTGCAGTTCACTCAAAATATTTACAATAATATCGAACTCTGACAGTTCACTCAATTAAATCGCAAAACTGTGCGCGACGTTAATCGTCACGCCTGTACTGCAATGCTTCAAAATTTATTCAAATGGCGAGACGGAGTGTCCGCACCATAAATTTAGGCCCACCAATTTCGACGCAATAAGTAGTTTGCAAAAATTAAAATCACAAAAAATCAATTGATTAGAGTAGACGACGTCAGCATTAATAAACGTCAGATCATTGCATTGGCGCGCGTAATGATCGCTGTAGAAAGTAAAGCGTATCTGATACGTGGCGACGTTGTTAACAAAAAAAAATTCCGCAAATCCTGAACTGAGATAATTCCAAATAATTCCAGAAATTGTTCCTAATCGACAACAAATTACAGAAACATCCAATCCTAAACGACAGAAAGTGAAACTAACTACAGAGTGCCAACAGGCTTGTTAATTCACGGTTAAATTCTATCCAACAATAGTGACAACAATCAGAAAGGGGAAATAATTATGTAATTTGGAACCGCAGCTCACGGAACCGAAATTACTTCACAAAAGGGGTTCACGGAGGACTGCCCTATTCGCCAACGAAAACTAGAACCTTACAACCACCAAGACCTAGCCACAAATCGCCTCAGAAAATTCGCCAAATAAATGTAATCAGATCTACAATGCTGTATCAAATCTCAAAACCGTATTAAAATACGCCGATATGGACATCAGTCTTGTTCGTCGTCCACTGAGCCACGAAATCTTGCAATACAATGAATAAACTCGTCGTCTAGTCGTTCTCTCTCTAGCGTACCGGCCGGCCTAACGCTTTCTCCTTGTCGGATAACATTCAATTTACTAGGCCTATTTTGTATCACTCCGCGTGTAACACTAGATCAGTTGTTCTTTATTAACTACCGGCCCTCTTATCACCGCTGAGCTTCTCTCTCCCACTTATTGTGTCGTTTTAAAGTGTATTTTATTTTCAATATTATTTATACGATAATATTCAAATATTATTTTAGCATACATGATACCCCAAAGGGCCTAAAATTGTAAAACGTTACACTATATATAAATATTTCAAAAAATAGTGCCAAACTTCTTAGAAAATTATAAAACATCGAGAAATTTTGGTCCGACCCTAGGTCCCGCCATCCGACCGACGCCAATAGTGTAAGTGCCTTATGGCAAATACAATAATAAAATACTAATAAAAAGAAAGTTTTTATTGAAATGTACCAAAAAGGAAATATAATTTTTAATAATTTGGGGTCATAATTATATTATTGATTGTGACTAATAAACGATCTTGGAGTTTACAGCTAACGCTTTTATATTTATGTAAATAAATTGTTAATAAATTATTAAAATGATTTTTTCCTTTCTGTGTTTCAATATTGTCAACTGTTATTTTTTTCTTAGATTAAGTTAATTAAATCCCACCAAAAACATTCTGTAAAAAACTAGCCAAGTCTTGATTGAGCTGCTTGTTTATCTCTAAAAAGTAATGAAATCTAGACAAAGTCGTGCCAAGTCTAAGGTTCCTTACTGCGATTTCTTTATTATTATAGTTAATGTTGTGTGACATGGCCGTTGAAGGGTACACAAGGGTACAAAACCAGGTGCTCCATGACACCATTGCACCAATCTGTCGCCAGAACCGCTACCCATTGACCATGGAAAAAAGCTGCGTATTTCAATAATACTTAACATAGGTAGTTACAACAGATATAACATTACGTGTAAACAAAATTGACTTGTACCCACTAACGTATAAAGAATGTTCAACGGCCAAGTCACATAACATTAACTATAATAATAAAAAAATCGCAGTAAGGAACCTTAGACTTGGCACGACTTTGTCTAGATTTCATTACTTTTTAGAGATAAACAAGCAGCTCCATCTAAATTTGGCTAGTTTTTAAACGCTTTATATTAGTTTGGGTTGTAACTATGTATGTATGTCCGTAACGGAATCTTTGAGCATAATTTTCACCAATTTCCCGAAGTCTGATTAATTTGAAACTTTGCATACGTATCAAGGACCGATGACAATGCAATAATTTGATAACAGTTTCCCATTATCCTTATTAGGACCCCCAGGATTAATAAATTCTTTTATAGATCCTCAAACTAAAAAGTGAAAAATAAATATAGTTTAAAAAAAACTAAAAAACACGCTTTATATCGGACTAAAAAGTAAAAAATAATTGTTTTAAAATAAGCTTAAAAAGCGTTGGGCGCTCGATGTACGAAAATGTGGAACAAAGCGCCCCACGCTTTTTAAGCTTATTTACAGAATGCTTTTGGTGGGATTTCACTTCTTTTTGTAGAAACGTGGGCATTTTATTTTATTAGATTTTCTTATTTGATACAGTTTTTTTCTTTTTAGTTCGATCTTTAATAGTTTGGTTGGGCTCTTGTGTTTTCTAATCAGGGTCATCAGGTACTCCAGATCTTCGATTATCTTAGTTTTTATAGTTTTCCCTTTATGTGGCCATTAAACCCTAACTCTGTACCAAATTTCAGCTCTCTGAGTTTATGGGAAGTACTAGTTCTATTCTTATGATCATGAGTGAGAAGTGAGTGTCATAAATGCGAAACTTTGCTTTCGCTTAACTTCGGAACTAAATGACCTACAGACTTGAAATTTTGGATTTTAAGTATGTGATTATAGCTTACTGGATGACGAAAATTTCTGCGTTCTGGTCTTATCCAGAGGTTCTCAAATAGGGGCCTGAAAATGCGGCGAAATGGTTCCAGTAAAAGATGGTACGGCGGTGTTTGCTTCGCGCTCGATTGGCGGGGGCACTGCCGTGCCCTTAGATTATATTATTAAGCTCAAAGTGTCGTTAAAAATATACACCAATTTTCAAACATAACGTCGGGGTATATTATGTAAAATTTCGCGCCTTGTAATTCTCGAATTACTTGTGTCTTCAGACAATATTTTTTTTAAATATACCTATTTTATATAAATTTTTCGATTAATTTATCAGAATAATACTTGAGCTAAAAAATAATATTTGAAGTAAACCTGCGGAAATTTTGTTGTCTGCTTGTGTTTTCTTATTTAATATTGGCAGTAAACCTGTGAAAAAATTAAAAATGTGTTACGAGAACACATTACAGAAGTGAAACTTCTAGTTGGACAAGTGGAAAAAATGTGTTAACGATTGCATTAAGACAAGTGGAAAAAATGTGTTACGAGATAGTTTCACGTTCAGATTAATAGTACTAACAGACGGTCGAACTTGGTTCGAACCGGACAGCGGATCTGGTCCGCTCCGTACCAAATCTGTTCGTCTGTACAGTAGTCTGCGTGTCCGCCCGGTTCGATGGGAACAGATTCGGTCGTCTGTTGCAAGATCCGCCGTACCATGTCCGTTGTCGGACCGGACCAAGTTCGACCGTGTGTTAGCACTATAACTTGAACAGACGAAATATAATTATGTAACGTGAAACTATCTCATAACACATTTTTTCCATTTGTCCAATAGTATGATTTGCAACTAGAAGTTACACTTCTGTAATGCGTTCTACTAACACATTTTTCATTTTTTAAATACTGTAAGTTAATGCTCTGAAAGTATAAGACTGTTTATAATAAATTTGATATTGTGTGACTATTAATTAATATTAAATATAACTACTTCATTCTACAGTCTGCACTGTAGAGTGTATAGTATAATTAAAAACATGGCCCCTAAAATGAATGTACCTACATATCGGCAATGAAGAAATGTAACCAAGCGAGACTACATCCTTATCTTAAATCAAAATGCATATTAAAGAAGACAATTTACAGTTGTTTAACCGAGCAGCTTGTTTATTTAATTTAATTAAGAATCACTAATAAACAAACAAAGGTTGTTAGAGACTTTATTTCTTTGTCTTGATATTCCATGTTGTTTAGTTTAAAATAAATAATCAACGTTTATAATTTGACTATTATATTAATTATTATGTATCTTATATTAGTTTTTAGGCGCGAATAGCGTAAGCTAAAGCGCCTATATGTACTCGCTTTGTCTGTGAATCTGTGAATCTGTGAATCTGTGAATCTGTGAATCTGTGAATCTGTGAATCTGTGAGTCACGCTTTTTGTATCCAGCGTACAGCCCAAACGCCTTAACCGATTTTAAAAAACTTTTTTTTGTTCGATTCGTCTCCGGGTAACTTAAATCCTAACGTCGCCCGATTTTTGAATTTTTGTCCCAGAGGGGAGAAAATTAGGAAAAAAAAAGTTTTTTGCTTATTTCTCGCTCAATTTAAATCAGATCGGTTTGAAACCAGTCTTAAACGAAAGAGGAGAACATTTTACATATATTTCGTGTAACAGAATTTGCCCAAACAGTTTTTTTATCCCGATTTATATAGAAATAAATTCATTTTATACATAATTATATAGAAATGAATTCAATTTAATTGTTGCACGGTTTTAACATGACAATTTAAAGTACGAGCACCAAGGTAATTTGAAATAGAAAGGATTGATTTTTTTTTAAGTTGGACTAAGTCTAAACCAATTCTGAAAATTTTAGGGGGGGTTGCCCGATTATTTATATAAATAAATGACTTCAAAAGTAGGCATATTTAACATTGGCTTTATGGTAAAACGGTAGATGGATGATATGTTTTTATTGATTTCTCCAAAACTAGTCGGTGGAAATTAAAAAAAAACTATTTAAATTAAAATTAAAACATTAATAAATTATTGAAAACAAAAAAACCCGTTGTGCCCGACTAATTAAAAAGATATTTAATTAAATAAATATCTTTTTAATTATAAATAAATATTAAAAAAAGGCAAGCCTTTCATTTAAAATTGCCTTGGTAGTACTAAAATTAAAAGTTTGCATTTGTTCAAAAACGAATGCCATTATAAATATTGGTAAAATGCAACGCCTTCTGAGTTAACAATTTGAATAACTAATTTAGAACATAAAACTTTGACAGTTGCAAACGTCATTTTTGACATTTCTTACCATTCCGACACAACGGATGATCGGATTGTAACCAAATTTTGGGAGGATGTTTGATATGCAAATATAAAGTGATTTATTGTTTTTTGGGGAACATCGGCGCATGCGCAAAAGAGTATATCTTTTATAATGTTGTTTTATAAAATAATAATATAGTTTTTGACGTGATAACGTCTTATAAATTGATGAAACACCAATCTTATAAATTGATAAAACACCGGCTGCATGTACGAAAAAGTGTCACGTTCCGAAATCTGTCCCGTTCCGAAATCTGTACCGTTCCAAAATCTGTCCCGTTCCGAAATGTGTCACCTTCCGCCTGACTTAAATATGATATTCGAGCGGCAGATATCATCAACCGATTGAGATGAAAATTTGTATACACGTTTAGTTTGAATGACAATGCATGGTTAGCTGTATGACGTCACTCTAAATCCAATATAGCGGACTTCTAAAGATGGCGGAAATGCCTTCGGTAATTTTGAAGCAGATATCATCAACCGATTGAGATGAAAATTTGTATACAGGTTTAGTTTGAATGACAATGCATGGTTAGCTGTGTGACGTCACTCTAAATCAAATATGGCGGACTTCTAAAGATGGCGGACTAATTTTATTATGCTTTCCTACAATATGGGTATCAAATGAAAGGGCTTGCTGAGAATAACTCGAAAAATAAAGTGACGTCACTCTAAATCCAATATGGCGGACTTCTAAAGATGGCGGACTAATTTTATTATGCTTTCCTACAATATGGGTATCAAATGAAAGGGCTTGCTGAGAATAACTCGAAAAATATAGTGACGTCACTCTAAATCCAATATGGCGGACTTCTAAAGATGGCGGACTAATTTTATTATGCTTTCCTACAATATGGGTATCAAATGAAAGGGCTTGCTGAGAATAACTCGAAAAATATAGTGACGTCACTCTAAATCCAATATGGCGGACTTCTAAAGATGGCGGACTAATTTTATTATGCTTTCCTACAATATGGGTATCAAATGAAAGGGCTTGCTGAGAATAACTCGAAAAATAAAGTGACGTCACTCTAAATCCAATATGGCGGACTTCTAAAGATGGCGGACTAATTTTATTATGCTTTCCTACAATATGGGTATCAAATGAAAGGGCTTGCTGAGAATAGCCCGAAAAATAAAGTGACGTCACTCTAAATCCAATATGGCGGACTTTTAAAGATGGCGGACTAATTTTATTATGCTTTCCTACAATATGGGTATCAAATGAAAGGGCTTGCTGAGAATAACTCGAAAAATAAAGTGACGTCACACTAAATCCAATATGGCGGACTTCTAAAGATGGCGGACTAATTTTATTATGCTTTCTTACAATATGGGTATCAAATGAAAGGGCTTGCTGGGAATAACTCGAAAAATATAGTGACGTCACTCTAATTCCAATATGGCGGACTTCTAAAGATGGCGGACTAATTTTATTATGCTTTCCTATAATATGGGTATCAAATGAAAGGGCTTGCTGAGAATAACTCGATAAATAAAGTGACGGCACTCTAAATCCAATATGGCGGAATTCTAAAGATGGCGGACTAATTTTATTATGCTTTCCTACAATATGGGTATCAAATGAAAGGGCTTGCTGAGAATAACTCGAAAAATAAAGTGATGTCACTCTTAATCCAATATGGCGGACTTCTAAAGATGGCGGACTAATTTTATTATACTTTCCTACAATATGGGTATCAAATGAAAGGGCTTGCTGAGAATAACTCGAAAAATAAAGTGACTTTAGTTTAAATCCAATATGGCGGACTTCTAAAGATGGCGGACTAAGTTTTTGGCGTCAAGAGGGGTTTAAAAAAAAAAGTTTTTGACGTGATAACGTCTTATAAATTGATGAAACACCAGCTGCACGGACGAAAAAGTGTAACGTTCCGTAACATTCCGCCTGACCCTGTGCGTGCAAGCGAGAGCGCAGTAATGTATTATTAAATATGATATTGAGCGGAATACGTTATCACGTAAAACTATCGTCCGTAAACCGACTTTACAGACAACCAATTTTTTATAACGGCTTATTATTCTGCATATTTTACTAGAAATTTTTGTAATTTTTTTTGGGGATAATCGGCGCATGCGCAAAAGATATTATATGCTATGATGTTTTTTATATAATAATAGTAAACTTTTCATAAATGATTATTATTCTATATGTTTTACAACAAAGTTTTGTAATTTATTTTTCGGGAAAATCGACGCATGCGCAACAGAGAAAGAAGTACCTACCTTTCAATGTTGTTTTTTTATAATTATGATATACTTACATGTCATAACAGTTTATTAGCCTGTATATTTTTACAAGATAGTCATGAAAAAATGTGTTTTTCTAAATTTGTACTTAGTTTCAGAAATATTTTGAAAATAAAAAAAATCTAATGTTAGTTTGTTCCGTAGATGTTAGTTAGGTATTTGACAAGCATTCTTTGTTTATTTTTAACATCATAACGTGATAACATATAGAAAACCATGAACACGAACAGCAAATTTTATAATGTTTAGTGGTAACTATACGCGTTACTATACGCGTTAACGGAAATTTTATTTTCTTTGTTATTATATGTCAAATGTCAATATTATAATTTATTAGTTGGAAAGGCCCCATAATCTAATTGCTGCAATTTGTTCAACTAGATTAAATTAACTAAAGCTTTGAAATTTCACACACATGCAAGTCTGGTGACAATATATATATATCCAATATGGCGGATGCCCCAAGATGACGGAATACCTTTTCCTTCTCAACCATCTTGAATAAAATAATCAAATAATTTTTATAATTTATTGTCATAATAGTTAAAATTTTGAAAGACTATAAAAACAAGAAAAATAAAATACTAATAAAAAGAAAGTTTTTATTGAAATGTACCAAAAAGAAAATATAATTTTTATAATTTAGGGTCACAATTATATTATTGATTGTGACTAATAAACGATCATAGAGTTTACAGCTAACGCTTTTATATTTATGAACCTAAATTAATTATTAATAAATTATTAAAATGATTTTTTCCTTTCTGTGTTTCAATACTTTCAACTGTTATTTTTTTATTAGATTAAGTTAATTAAATTATATTATTAAGCTCAAAGTGTCGTTAAAAATATACATCAATTTTCGAACATAACGTTGGGGTATATTATGTAAAATTCGCGCCTTGTAATTCTTGAATTACTTGTGTCTTCAGACAATATTTTTTTAATTGTAAATGTATAAAAAAGTGTGTATCAAAATTTAGTAGGATTAATTATTAAATAAAATGTTATCACTTATGAAAAACTGATATACTTAGGTATAATAATAAACATACTTATTAAAAAAACTGATAATGCCAATTTGATAGCTTGAAAGCGGGGGTATTTTGGATATAACTGCTTCTAAAGGTACATAAAACACGTGCTTTACCTACATGCGCAATGGTATTATATATGTATTGTGACGTAAACCTAGGCTGCTCAAGGTCGGTTGCAGGGGTGGGCTATCCGTAATTTAAAAAAATGTACCACATGTGACATTACTGTTACAAACAACAAAAAAAAAACAAAATAGTAAACAACCACTGTGCTACTGCCGACGTTAGAATTTTGTCACAGCGCTTATTAATTATTAGGGACAATACGAACCTGGGTCCCGAGAACGGTGGAAGTATTAGGCGCCAGAAGTCACGCTGGACAGTCGTGAAGCAAATGCCGTCGACTTCAAACAAACCTGGAGGAGACAGCGCACAGGGATGGACGGGCAAAACCAGTAAAACACGCATGAACTATTGAATTAAATTATATTATCTATATTGTTATATAGAGAAAAACATAAATGTAAAAAAGGGGCCAAGTTCTCGAAAACACTGTGTTTTGTTATCTTAAAAAAAATAACTGAAATCTAGAAAATATGCCAAGTTCCTTGATACACGTTTTTAACAGTGTTTTGATAAGCGGATAAAATATTGTGGCAAGGGATAAATTTACAGACAAACTTGGCAAGTTTTCATTAAAGAAGTGTACATGAGACATTGAAAACTTGCCAAGTTTGTCTGTAAATTTATCCCTTCCCACAATATTTTTTCCGCTTATCAAAACACTGTTAAAAACGTATATCAAGGAACTTGGCATATTTTCTACATTTCAGTTATTTTTTTTAAGATAACAAAATACAGTTTTTTCGAGAACTTGGCCCCTTTTTTTACATTTATGTTTTTGATGGGATTTCATAACTTTTTGTTCAGATTTATGTTAAAATTTCTATTACGCTTCCAACTCCCACAAGAAATTCTTCCATTGCAATAAAAAAAAATTGGAAAATGAAGTAAATAAGTATCAAATCGAATATGAAATACTTAGTTGTCACAAATAAAAAAAAATTGAAAAGATTTGGCCTATGTTATCTTTTTTTATTTAATGAATTATTTTGTGCTTTTTAGTAATGGTTTAATTAATTAAAAAAAACAAACATCATAAAAATATTTCTCAACTTGCCCGGGATTTGAACTCGGATCGCGAGCTTGTAAGTCGTCTACGTTAACCATTACACCAAGCGAATGCTGTCGATGCGCGCGCCTTATAACAGTATACACCATACGAATGCTACAGTATTGTAGCTGTCACCTTTTACGTGTACTAGATGTGACCAACTCTTTTTCATCGTAATAATCGCATGGTATAGGAACGCGTAGGTGCCGAACCGAACAGAGAGACGACAAACGAATGAACTTTTATTTTCATTTATTATTAGATATAATTATACTTCATTTGCGGAACTCAGGAAGTCAATCACTTAAAACTATCAAATAGATAATTTGGTGACCCGTTGAACATATGTGTTGCTCACGCCTTTTTGATGATCTATGAATCAGTCAATCTATCCCCAAAATCGTGATTTTTGGACACACGTATCTTGGAAACTATTCCACTTAGACATCTGAAATTTGGAATACACCTTCTTTTTGGTAACCTTAACTCACCTGCAAAAATTCAGTTCTGTAACGTGACTAGTCTCGGAGATATAGGGGGGTCGAAAACGGCTTGAAATGGTTCATGTAAATATAGGCTTGAGTGCGAGAACTTGGCCGGGCGCACTCTGTGCGCTATGATAATATAATTTATCCTACTTCTGATAATTGATACAGAATCAATTCTATCTCCACCTCTGATAATTATTAAAATTATTAAAATATTCCTCCATGGAATTTCACAACAATAACAAACAATTGGCAACGATGGCAAATTTCTCCCAGAAATTTCCACCGCATACACCACAACGAAAGTTCATCCCAGGAACCTCACAACAATAAGGCCAGGCGCACATTGAGACGCAGGAAAAACTACGTCACCCATATGAGCGCATATTAACACGCAGTTTCGTGTCACTGTTCAGAGCGTGAACATAGTCATGAGTGATATATGGTAAAGACTCTCTAAAATATAAAGCACTAAAGGAAGTGAGCGACTTATCTGAAGAAAAAGTTATCGAGTGCTGTGCTATAAAGTGCCTAAATTACAATTGCATAGTTGTTAGTATTTACAGAAATCCGGATAAACAAGTAGATTTCAATCAATTTTTGAGTAAATTTGAAAATTTGTTATTTGTTGTGTCTAAATTTAACGCCAAAGTATTTATATGTGGAGACTTAAACGTCAACTGGTTTAATACCGCTGACAAAAATTTTAAAATGTTAAATTATTTACTTACGGCCTATAACCTGTCAAATTGTGTTAATGGTGCCACACGAGTGACAAATCGTTCTATGACTTTAATTGATTGTATTTTAACAAATATGAATCCTGATATGTGTTCAACTGT
The DNA here is from genome assembly GCA_963575645.1 of Xanthostigma xanthostigma. Classification (NCBI taxonomy): domain Eukaryota; kingdom Metazoa; phylum Arthropoda; class Insecta; order Raphidioptera; family Raphidiidae; genus Xanthostigma; species Xanthostigma xanthostigma. The sequence continues at coordinate 28,766,155 of OY754471.1, forward strand.
GAATATTAATAACGCTCTTTCAGATCATCTTGCATTACAATGTACTCTTAATATAGTTTCCGACGGTGACAATATCACTAAAATGTACAAAGAAATAACCTCGTTGACAGATGATAAACTTTTCGACTTTCATAATCTTCTCTCAAGAGAAAACTGGGATTCAGTTCTAAATGAAAGTGATGTTGATATCAGTTATCGCCACTTCTTTGACATAATCTTATATAATTTCCAAATATCGTTTCCTCCGAGAGTAGTCAATATCACAAAAAAAAATGAGAACGGCGTAAAATTGTGGATAACTCCTGAAATGAAATATTTAACTGAACATAAAAGAAATATTTACCTTTTATTACGAGATTTTGATGGAACCGATGTCAATTATGTTCACATTAATTTTTATTATAAAAATGTCTGCAAACATTTAAAAAGAGCAGTATCCGAAGCCAAAAAATTATATTACGGTAAAACTATTGAAAATTGAAATAATAAAACGAAAGCTGCTTGGAAAATTATTAATGAATTTTAATGGGGAGCATGACAACAAAAACACTTTAACTAAAACTAAAACTGACAATTCTGCACGAACTCCGAACACCCCGAAAACACGACAACGTCAATTAGCTGAGGCATACGAGCTCGTGCGAATAAATATGGCACGCGCTTTTCAACGTCAAGCAAAACATTATAATCTACGTCGTCGCCCGTGGAAACCTGCACTGGGAGACAGAGTATGGAAAAAAGAATACCCCTTATCACAGAAAGCAACCGTATTCAATGCTAAACTGGCACCGAAATACGTTGGACCACTAACTGTAAAACGAATAGTTTCTCCAGTCATCGTCGATCTACGAGCTGAAAATGGTGGAAACATGTTCATGTTCAGGATCTCAAGTCCCATCCTGACATCCCTCTCCACTACCAGTCAAACACCTATAAAACTAGCAACCAAGAAAAAAATTCCTTCAGTTGATCCATCGCTAGCAATGAATCAACAAAGTTCCCGAGTGAAACCACTCTCCGCTCTGCGCCGAAAATGCGTAAGTTTTCGCCGCCGTCCAGTGCCACTTCACCAGCGCCTGCCGCCATCGGACCAGCCTGTGCCCGTTACCAAACCACGAGGGCATATGCTGGCCGGACCCAGCTCAGCGAAACGACTACGTCCGCCACCGGACACCACGTCCACCACCGTCTCAACGACCGTCGCGCCGCAACCGGCTCCGCGACGGCACGTACCGACCCGAGCCGTCACACCGCCGGTCGCCGCTCCCCGGTTAAAATCAGCAACCGCTCCCACACCAACTGCGAGGTCTCGACCAAGGCCACCACCAACCAGCGGGAGCGCTTCGAAGGTTACGCCACTATCACTTCCCTAGCAGCCAGCCGGGAAATTCAAGAAGCCGACCTGTCCGCCCTCCTGCAAGCCGACCGCCGCCGGAGGCCCGCGTCGTCCAACACAACCTGTAGTGATCGCCGCCATCCGGCACCAGAAACGGCCATCATTAGAGTCGACATCCCCGCAGCCGCCCGTTAAACGGGCTACGCCAACTCCAGACCGGCATCCGCCGGCCCAACCGTTAACTCCAGACCGGCATCCGCCGGCCCGACCGCCAACTCCAGACCGGCTTTCGCCGACCCAACCGCCAGCTCCAGACCGGCATACGCCGGCCCGACCACCAACGCCAGACCGACGTCCACCGACCCGCCCGCCAGCGCCAGACCAGCGTCCGCCCGTCTCAGTTGTCAGCCCCTATGCCGGTCCACATCAGCCTCGGCCAACCATCCTTGAGGTCTCCTCCGGGGTTTTCGCCACCGTTCCCTACCAGGGGCGGCATATTCATCGCCGCTGGATTGATGTGGCATCCGATGGTCGCACTTGGCGGCTTAAATTCAGCCACCATGGTGTTGTGCCGGGCTGTTCCCCTCTTCACCGCTAAGGGGGGGTGGTGTAACGATGCCGTTACGAACGGTATAAAAAAAGTGTGTGTTGTGAATAGTGCAAAGTATCTAGCGTCTTCTGTGCGAGGTAAATTTTACGTGTTAAGTGACACCTATGAATAAACTAAGTTAAAACATTTTTTATCAACCAGTTTATAGTCAGTAGCGATATCCGATGCCTACATGATGAACTATCCTTAAAATTAAGTAATTTGTAAGAAAGAAAAATCGAAATTTATAATAAATAAATTCCACTCTCGCACAGAAGACGGCTCGAATATTTCATGACCCCGGACATGAGACTGTTATGAAGGTGTCAAATTATAACTATTTACCGTTCTAAATGCTCTAACTAGAGTATTTAGACTACAAGTAATTTGCTTTCTTGCTAATAACGCCCTTATGGCCTTCAGCCGGCGTGTGTTCCACCTGTACCCTCCTGTCTCCGTATATACTCCGGCAGTATTGGTGCAATAAGTGCTGAACCAGCGATAGTTTGTCGCTACCGCTCCCTGATCCCGAAGGACTGGTGTTGGTTCCGTAGTTTGCGGTCCCCACGGTAGTTTGCCGCCACCAGTCCATCCTACCTGAACCACCTGTTCGATCCGACACCTCCTGGAGTGACACTACTTGCCCGCGGCAGGGCCCCGTCCGGTCACTCCAAGCACCGTTATTCTCCCGGCCGTTTAATTTTGGGGATACCGCCCCAACAATATTTTGTATACCGGTAAAGGTCGTTTTGTAGTATTTGATTTCATTTGTATTATTTCGCATTTCATTGATGTATTTCATTATTGCTTTTATCACGTAAATTTGTTTTGTTTTTTGTATCAAATTGTTACCTTTAAGTTTAAGAGAACAAAATAAACTAGTGGAACATACGATTGGTGTTTGATTTCTTTAAACAATAAAAAAAATAAAAAAAAATAGTATTACTGCTAAATTATTTTGAACCCTGGAGATCCGGCGAGCCGTTCCGTGGCCGACGAGACAACAGTGACCGTTTGCAAGACGCCTGTTCGCTGATAACTACACCTATAGCGAGCGAGGAACGTTGCAAATTGAAAACTGCATATACAGCATTATTTTAATGAAATGAACCTAAAACCGGGTCACTTAATCCAAATAAGTGTATCCTTCGAAAATAAGCATTCATTTGTGCAAACAAACTTATTTCGTAGCATAACTCACCAGTTGTAAAAAACATTTATTTTTTAACGTGAGAGCAGTTTTTTTATGCTACACGACAATTAGACGCAATTGTGTTCTTATAGACAAAATAGCTTAATTTTACAAAGGTATATCTATTTACACCATTACATTCAGGTTTGGATCATTCTCTCGTATGAAATTGCAGTCTGCATATATAGCATTATTTTAACGAAATGAACCTAAAACCGGGTCACTTATGCCAAAAATCTGTATCCTTCGAAAATACGCATTATTTGTACAAACATACTTATTTTGTAGCAAAACTCACTAGTTGTAAAAATAATTTATTTTCACGCAGAGAGCTGTTTTTTCATGCTACACAACAATTAGACGCAAAATTGTGTTCTTATAGGCAAAAGAGCTTTACTTTACATAGGTAAGTCTATTTACACTATAACAATCTGGTTTGGATCATTATCTCGTAAGAAATTGCAAACTGGATAACATATATAGCATTATTTTACCGAAATGATCCTAAAACCGGGTCATTTATGCCAAAATAGTGTATCTTTTGAAAATAAGCATTCATTTGTGCAAAGAAACTTTTTTCGTAGCAAAACTCACCAGTCGTCAAAAATTTATTTTCACGCAGACAAGCAGTTTTTTCATGCTACACAATAATTAGACGCAAATGTGTTCTTATAGGCAATATAGCTTTACTTGGTAAGACTATTTACACTACAACATTTTGGCTTGGATCATAGACCAGTCATTCTATTTGTAACGTAATGTTAATTTTTCGTAACCGATATACAGTAAAACAAAACATGTAAAAAATCAAAAATTTTCCGTAGAATTGAATGCTGTATTTTTAAAACAACTGACAGTATTGTGTCTTACCGAATATTGGGGCCAAGTTGGTCAAAAATAGTTTTTTGCGTTAAAAAAAATATATTTTGGATTGAGAAAAGTTTAATACAAAAGCTATACAATTAATTTTTACGGTTCGATCTAGCTTGGTCCGATGTTAAAAAATTCGAAAATGAAGTGGCAATTATTAAAAAACCGTTAAAAATTGCTGTTTTTTGAAACGCCTGTATCTCTTTGAAAATAAATAATCTTCAAGCGATATCTGGTGAAAGCTTAGCCCTTTGCAGTCCAAACAAAAGATTTTTTGAAAATTTGAAAAATAATGTACAGTTTTTGCAAAAACCGCTTTTTTTCGAAAACAAAGCTTTTTTTTTTTAAATGCCAACAACTCATAAACCCGTGATTTTTTATTAACGTTTTGGGGCTTAAAATTTTCTTTAATAGTTGCCACTTGCCGTTATGTTTGCAATTACTGCGCGCTTTTCTAATTGATCGGTAATGTTGCGAAAAATCGGTATTTTTTTTCTATAAAAAAAATTAAATATCTTCAAAAATTGAAATTTTCTACAATCGTCATTATTGCCATTTAATAGCTGGTATTTTTCTGTAAATTTAAAAAAAAATCAACCCTTCGACTTTCTGGAGCCGAAATATTTTTTTTTTTAATTTCTGTGGCATCATTTTACATTTTTAAGGGATGAAATTTACATGAGTTACAGTTTAATACGTACAGATTAAATAAAAAATTACCAGATCCAAATCGGTCATCACTGAGCACTGCAAAGCTAGTAACATGAGCTGATCAGCACCGTAGTATGAGAATATGAGATATTTAAACATTTTAATCCATGCTTTCTGCAGGTGCTGTTTTGGTTTTGCATCCAGTCCCACATCGACAGGCTATTGTTTTTAAAATATTAACATTGTATCACGCATTGTTTAAGGTTTTTTTTTTTAGATAAATACATGAATTAGAAAAAATACTTTGTTATTTCCTTTACAATTCTGAATAACCCAAGCACTATTATCAATTAATTTGCCGCTGAAATACTCACGAAAAACTGATAAAAACACAAGCATTATGATTAAGTGAAAGTCAGTGGGAGTTTGTTCTCATCCACTCCTCCCATAGTGCTAATGTTCTCATGCCACGGTGCTGATCAACTCATGTTACTAACTTTACAGTGCTCAGTGATGACCGATTTGGATCTGGTAATTTTTTATTTTATCTGTAAGTATTAAACTGTAACTCATGTAAATTTCAGCTCTTCATATTGTAAAATGACGCCACAGGAATATAAAAAAAAATTTATTTCGGCTCAAGAAAGTCGGAGGGTTGATTTTTAACTTCCTGCTTTAAAAAAAAATTTTTTTTTCCAAAAATCGGAAAGTTATTGTTTTCACCCCGATTTTCGAAAATCGAGTTTTCGCCAGATCTCGACGTTTTGAGGTCCTAGGAAGCTATTGAAACTATTTTGGCGATGATGTCCGTAGGGCTGTATGTGTGTGTGTGTGTATGTATGTATGTATGTATGTAAACCTTTTATATCTTTTGAACGGAGTGTCCGACTGAAACGCGGTTTGCGGCATCTGACGTGATCTTGGTGAACTTAGACTTCCTGAAAATTTGAAACGATTCGGCCCAAAAAATTGTGAGAAATCTTAAAAAAACAAGTTTCAAAAATTTTTAAAAATTTGTTTTTGTAAAATATTTTCTAAACTACTAAACCGATTAATTCCAAAATCTAATCAGCTCTTCTCTTTAACAAACTAGTCGATTTCCGCAAACCGCATCAAAATCGGTTCATTTGTTCACGAGATACCGTGAACGAAAAAATCGTAAAAAAGTGTTTTTTTAAAATGACTCTTGAAATTGTTATCAAATCGATTTTTTTTGTAATAAATTACTTTCTTATGCTAAAAAAACTGTGTCGATCGCCGCAAACCAGATCAAAATTGGTTCATTTGTTTATGAGATAACGTGAACGAAAAATTAGGAAAAAAGTTATTTTTTATAATTACTCGTAAAATTCTTATCAAATCTATTTTTTTGTAATAATTTACTTTCTTAGGTTAAAAAAACTGCGTCGATCGCCGCAAACCGCATCAAAATCGGCTCATTTGTTCATGAGATATCGTGAACGAAAATTTCGTAACAAAGTGTTTTTTTTTTGAGCTCGAAGAGCAAAAAAATGAACTTCTTGCTATATTTTATATATTTTTGAGCGTTTCGAACTCGAAAATAGCGGGAAGTTACAGGGATGGCCTGCAGGGTCAAACTTCTTTTCAAATTTTATTTCTTAAATCACACAAAAATACCAGCTAATAAATGGCAATAATGACGATTGTAGAAAATTTCAATTTTCGAAGATATAATCAATTTTTTTATAGAAAAAATACCGATTTTTCGACCGATTTTGCAACCGATTTTTCACACATTACCGATTAATTAAAAAGGCGCGCAGTAATTACGGCAACTATTAAAAAAAAATTTAAGCCCCAAAACGTTTATAAAAAAAAATTGGTTGTCTGTAAAGTCGGTTTACGGACGATAGTTTTACGTGATAACGTATTCCGTAATACATAACCTAAACCTCCCAAAATTTGGTTTCAATCCGCTTATCCTTGGTGTCGGAATGATAAGAAATGTCAAAAGTGACGTTTGCAACTTACAAAGTATTATGTTCTAATAATAATTAGTTATTCCAATACTTAACTTAGAAGGCGTTGCAATTCTCAAAATACTAAAATGTCAAAAAATTGAATTAAACATTAGAAATGCAGCCGTTTTCATGTTAAGACAAGACATACGTTTGCTTCTAATTTCCATGTACGGCAAACAAAGACAACCGACCGCGTCGCGCCATGCATTAGACAACATTGCATTTATACAGCTATTTTTCTATATAAATTTGTATAAAAAAACTGTTTAGGCAAATTCTGTTATACGAAATCTATGTAAAATGTTCTCCTCTTTCGTTTAAGACTGGTTTCAAACCGATCTGATTTAAATTGAGCGAGAAATTAGCAAAAAGCACGCACAGGGTCAGGCGGAACGTTACGCGTTAGGAACGTTACGTTACACTTTTTCGTACATGCAGTCGGTGTTTTATCAATTTATAAGATTGGTGATTCATCAATTTATAAGACGTTATCACGTCAAAACTCACTGGATTATGAGTTATTGGCATTTTAAAAAAAAACCCTTTTTTCGAAAAAATCGGTTTTTGCAAAAACTTTTCATTACTTTTAAAATTTTCAACAAAGGTTTTGTTTGGATTGCAAAGGGCTAAACTTTCACCAAGTATCGCTGGAAGATTATTTTTTTTCAAAGAGATACAAACGTTTAAAAAAACAGCGATATTTAACGGTTTTGTAATAATTGCCACTTCATTTTCGAATTTTTCAACATCGGACAAAGCTAGATCGATCCGTAATATTTAATTCTATAACTTTTGTATTAAACTTCTCTCAATCGAAAGAATATTTTTTGACGTGATAACGTCTTATAAATTGATGAATCACCAATCTTATAAATTGATAAAACACCGGCTGCATGCACGAAAAAGTGTAACGTTCCTAACGCGTAACGTTCCTAACGTTCGTAACGCGTAACGTTCCGCCTGACCCTGTGCGTGCTTTTCTCGAAAACGGCCCTAACGATTTGGATGAAATTTACTGAAAAGGGATTTTGGGGGGCAAAAAATCGTTTTAGCTAGGTCTCATCTCTCGAAAAAATCGTTTTCTTACAAATTTTATCATTATAAAAATCAATTTTTTGACGTATGAAAGTACTTAAATATTGTAAGTAGGTTTTGGAATTTTATATTATAAACAGTGAAACAATTGTTTTATAACCGCTGGTATAGTATCATACCGCTGGTATAAAATAGATTAACTGCACCTGAAGGAATGTGCCGCATCAACAGAAAAGTGATACAGGATGTGAAAGAAGCCGCGCGTGGAAGTCACCGAGGTGACTTTTTAGCGGGCAATTTTCGAGGAGACACGCGGCAGATGTTGAAGTGTGAAGACGTGTCCCCCTGGGTACAGTCCTGAAACCATAGCGTTTCCTTTTTCCAAATTATTGTTCGGCATTATTATTTCAAATTATGTTTATGTAATTTCAAGCTGCCCAGGTGAAGTAGTTTTTATTTTATTAATATGTGGTTATTGAATTTAACGTAGATTCAGTGTTTGTGGCATAATTGAAGCGATGATCTGTTGACGCGGCACAAGCAGGCGGTAAAGCAGCACCGGTGAGTCCTCGGGGAACCCGAGATATATATTATCTATATAAAATATATTTGTAACAATGGGTCAGAAGTAATATTTTTCCAATAAAGTAATTTTTTTCATTCTTATATCAATATATAAGGTAGTCAATTATTCTGTCGTATGTATACCCTCACCAGCCATTACAGCAAGGGCCCACGACCCTCTTAAACGTGGTGGTGGCACGCTACCCCTTTTTGGCGCGGTTTCGGCCCCGCCAAATCGGTTCAGAGTCCACGGACACCCGTGGTCGCGACAAATGGTGTCGAGCGGTGGGATTTTGTAAAATTATGTGGGATATTGTAAAATTAGATGAGATCAATCAAAATTAGTTGGCATTTATTAAAATAATTTGTATGAATCAAAATTATGTGGGATGAATCAAAACTATGTGGAAATAAATTAACATGAGTAGAATTATCTGCTTTAAATTAATTAACGGAATAAAGAATTGTTATAGAGAAACTGAAATTTACAGTAATGAAATATTAGTATAATGTCTTTGCAGTAAACTTTTCTTTTATTTGTGAATTTTAAATAACTTTTAATTTGTTTTATTAAGACGTAATTTAATTGTCGAAAAATTTTTTGTCTAAATTTACCATAGTTTTCTGTAAATTATTGCGATTTGTAAAATGGCGACAATGAAAAATTATCAGATCATATTACTAAGCGGATTCTACGTATGCACATTGCACGCGACGTAGCGCTTCGACGTCGATTATATAGGATGGTTCAAAATTGTAGCTGAATGGTGCGGTGAGGAGTAGAAATATTTCTTTTGTTGTTTGCTTTATTTCACTTTTATATGTTTTAATTGGAAGGGATAATGATTTTATTTGTTATTTGGTGTGATTATAAAATATGTATGTAAACTGAAGATATGTTGTTATACCTACCATATGTTGCCAATAATCTGTTGTGTACCACCCGTTATTATTACTTCATATCATCTTATGATTAATAAAATACAGTAGTGGAAAAATAAATATAATATTAATTTTGTGATTATTAATGTAGTTTTTGTTGAAATTAAATCAATACGTAGTCGTAAAGTTGTAGATCAATATTTTCTTAATATTTTTTTTACTTTGTTGTTACTTTGTTACTATTTTGTTGATTGAAAGTAAATTCACTTATTAACGTTAGCGTTGTGATTTAAAGAATGGTGTTAGAATGAAAATACATATTTTTTTTGCATAAATACAGTTTGATTCGATTATTTACTTTTAAATTTTGTTTTGGTATTACATAGTATTGATTATTTTGTTGATTTGTAGAATCTGTAACGCAATAATAAATTTTTAGTCAAATTTTTAAAGAACTAACTGCTATCGGGTCTCTTAAATCGCCCTCCTCCCTCGAATTTTGTAGGTTAGAGTTGTAGAAAATTTTTAACTTTCCCCTCCGTGAATATTTGGTGACAACAACTATGGCAACCGCCAACACGGCGACTACAACGTCCACTCCGACGGTCGTTGTACCGACATCAGCAACGATGACAACAATGAGAACCGGCGCAGGTAGTATGTCGTTTACTACTGTTGGAATATAATATACGTTTATATTCAAATGCATCGATTATTATTTGCGCATCATTACGACGTGTATACTGTGCACACAAAAAGGAATACTTTTTAGTTTTGTAATTAATCTTATTATGCAATGTATCTTATTTCTGTATTTATAAAGCTATTGTAATTTTTACTTTCTTGTTCACTTGAAATCTAACAGTACAGTACATTATAATAAATCTATAAGTTAAAATATACCTATTTATTCTTTTTTCAATATCCAAAAGGTTATGGGCCCAGAGAGGTTTTAATATAAATACAGCAAAATTAAAGTAATAGTAAAGTACACCTGAAATACTTTTTTGTGATTAATCATGGCAGAATCATTACGGTCTTGTGTAACAAAATTGAATAATGAAAATTATCAAGTATGGAAGTTCAAAATGGAGATGTTACTAATTAAGGAAGATTTGTGGAGTCAAATCAATACAGAGCGACCAACAACGGATATGGCAGCATGGGACAAAAAAGATAATAAAGCACGTGCAACAATCGGATTACTCGTTGAAGATTCTCAGCTTATTCATATACGTAAAGCGACTACAGCAAAGCAGGTTTGGGAATCTCTCAAGAATTACCATGAAAAGTCAACCCTTACCAGTAAAGTTTACCTGTTAAGGCAAATCTGCAATCTAAAGCTGACAGAGACAGGGAATATGGAGGATCACGTAACTACAATGCAGGATCTTGTGGACAAGTTAACAGCACTTGGTGAAGAAATTAAGGACCAACTGTTTGTAGCTATGTTGCTCAGTAGCTTACCTGAATCATACAGTACATTGATCACAGCACTCGAGAGCAGACCAGAGACAGAATTAACGTTAAATATGGTTAAAGGCAAATTAATCGACGAGTACAAACGGCGTAAAGGTGTACCTGACTCAGATGAATCAAGTACTACAGCATTAAGGGCATCACAGAAGAACAGTACAAATGCAGACAATAATAAATCGTGCTTCTTCTGTCATAAACCGGGACACTTTAAACAGGACTGTTTCAAGTATAAGAAGTGGAAGGCAAATAAAGATAAGGGGCCGAAGGCTAACACGGTTGAAGACAGTGATGAGCAAAGGAGTTCCATTTGTTTCAGTGTTCATCAAGCTAAAAGTCACCAGGATACGTGGTACATTGACTCAGGAGCTACTAGTCACATGACCAATGATCAGGATTTTTTTGACCTTTTAGAACGAAAAACAATGAGAGATGTCACTCTGGCAAACGGTGAAGGGGCTAAAGTTCTCGGAATAGGATCTGGAAAATTACAATGTCATGATGAGAAAAATAAAGTTGTTGAAGTTGATGTCACAGACGTCCTATATGTACCAGATTTGACAGAAAGTTTATTGTCAGTGAAGAGGCTTACAGAAATGGGTTTTACAGTGGAGTTCAAGGGACAGAAATGTTCAATTGCTAAGAATGATGTTGTGGTGGCTACAGCAATTTTGTCATCCAATATGTATGCAATGAAGGTAAAACACAAGGCGTTAACAACTAAAGGAAATGAGCATACATCCAATTGTCAACATACTTGGCATAGGAGATTTGGACATAGATACCCTGAGGATATAAAGAAACTTAAAGATAAAGAGCTAGTGGTTGGATTAAATTTGCAAGACTGTGGACTCAAAGAGATATGTGAATGCTGCATTAAGGGAAAGTTGCCAAGAAATCCGATTCCGAAGCAAGCTACAACCAGAGCAGCATCAGTACTAGAGTTGGTGCATACTGATCTCTGTGGACCAATGCAGAATGCAACGCCAAGCGGAAAAAGGTATTCTATGACCATCATAGATGACTATAGTAGATATACAGAGATATATTTCTTATGCTACAAATCTGAGGCTGGAAAGTACATCATGGATTACATCAAGTTTACTGAGAACAAATTTGACAAGAAAGTCAAGATTATTAGTGTAGCGATACGGAATGTACGCTACAGTAATTTTGTTAAATATTATTTTTTTTATTTTAAAAGAGCAGATATCTATTTTAGTTTTGTAATTATTTAAAAAAAAGAAAATTATGTAATGCCATTCTTTAACTTTTTTTAATTATTAGGTAATAATTGATGAGATATAAAAGTGTTCTGTGCCGGATGAGAGAGGCAGTCATCGTTAGCATTTTGAAGCGCAATCATATTTTTGTTTTGGAATTTTTTTTAAGTGTTTTCTTTAATTAATTTTTTACTCAAATTTCTTTTATTTTGTGTTATTATAGTGCCTGGTTTGTATTTTTACACACACACACATACGCATACAGTTACTCGTCTTGTCGACAGTAACTTATCCTGAATACTTTACCAATACCTGCAACGACAGTTTCTCTACGGAATTGATCCTAGAGGCTGTCGTCTCCCGTTTTTCCGTCTAAACTTCGGATTCTTTCGAGTTTAGACTTCCCATTCCCCGACACACACACACAAAACCTGTTTTCTTTATTTTTATTTTTTTTAATGTCTGATACATTAATTTTGTTTTTTTTTGATTCCATACTATTTTGTAAAATAAAAAATAAACTGTGAAATTTGATAAAAATTAAATAAACGCTCAACGAGCAATATTTCAAATTGTGTTCTTTTTTATAATCACAAACAAGTGAAGATTCTTTGTGCGGCCCGTTTCCCCCTAGACAAACGACGAGCTACGTATATAGATTTTTTTTCTGGAACGGGATCGTTACAATTGGGGGCTCAACCGGGATCATTTTGGACCAAATACCTATTATATAATACGAAATGTCCGAGGGTGGCAAAAATATGGATGACGACAGCACATTTTTCGAAAATAAAGTAGAAAATAATACTAATGAAGAAGAAATAAAGGAAACGGCTTCTACTCCGCTGAAAAATGACGACACGACAAATAAATCGATGGATTTGAACAGTACCTTACTGCGAGCATTAGAAGATATTCAAACAAATATAGGTAGAATTTCAGGAGATTTGCGTTTAGAATTATTAAACATTCGGGAAGATTTAGATAAAGGCTTCAAAAATTTATCCAGCAGGATGAATAAAATGGAGGAACGCATGGACAAACAATACGACGAATTAAAATCAGACGTGGAAACACTGGAAAAAAATTTACTAACCACAAAGACGGATATCGCAAGAGATCTAGAAAAAATAAATGATGATATTTCGACAATAAATAGTATGACAATAGATAATAAAAATCAACACGACACACTAGCTCACTATACAGAAACAAATATTCGGCATTGCACAGAGCAAATCGAAAGGTATGATGAAAAAATAAATAGCTTACAGTCCCAAATAAAATGTAAAATCGAGGATACTTGCGCGAATTATTTAAAAAACAATGAAATGTCTATAAATTATTTACCAAAAATAGAGTTGAAACCATATCGTGGAGATGAGCACCCGGTATCATTTTTAGAAAAGTTAGAAGGAGTTTTAGAAAGTACAAGATGTCGCACGGATAAAGAAAAGATATTAATGGCAAAAAATTATTTACTAAGCAGTGATAATGACTGTCTTGCTTCAATTATAGATGAAGTGAAGACCTACGAAGATTTCAAAATATGGTTTTTGCAGATTTACTGGTCTAATGAAAGTCAAATGAAAATCAGAAAATTAATATACACTAGCAATTTTTATAAAAAAGAAAATGGACATCCACGAGCAGAACATTTTAAATATTGGTACAGTAAAGGCAAATTTTTAAAACCGGAAATACCGACGACTGAAATGATACGTCTAATTTTCGAACATTTTGAAACTGAAGTTCAACAATTTTTACTAGGTTCAGAAGTTCAAACATTTATGCAAGCTTACGAGAAACTAAAGGTAGCGGATAGATTGTTTAACAATAATTGCAACAATAACCACCAGTATAATCAAAGAAGAAATAACGAAAATAACAATAATAATTACCGATGGCAAAACAATTATTCTCAAAATTCAAGAAATAATGGATACCGAACAAATGGTAATTATTCAACCGAAAACAATAATCAAAGGGACGAAAATAATCAGACAGGTCAGGGAAACTAGCTCGACATTTGTTAACAGCTCCAAAGACAAATGACGGAGAAGATAGGAGCAGTAATCACAAACAAGTAAAAAGCTTATTAAAAATAGATGAGACCGGATTATTAGAAGACATGGAACAGACAAATGAAAATGAATGCTTGACTCGAAATGCACCTACAATTGATTTGGAAATTGACGGAAATGTTTGCAAAGCTTTAATTGATACAGGATCGGATATATGCGTCATTGATGAAAAGTTTTTTGAAAAATTGGATACAAAAAAATATCCTATTCTACCCTTTAAAGGAATACAAATAAAAACGGCTGATGGTAAAATGATTAAAAATATAAAGTTTCAAATTGTGTTAAATTTTAAATTAAATGAATCGGAAATGAGTTATATTTTTGTAGTGATACCAAATTTAAATGTAGATATTATATTGGGAAGCGATTTTTTAAGTGAAGTTAAAGCTAAATTGGATTTAGAATATAAAAAAATGTATTTTTATTCAAATAAAGAGATCAGTGAAATTTCTTTGGGTAAAACGAACAAATATGTATCAAGCTTAAGTTGTAATCATTTTTTAAAATTTGCGACGACTGATTCAATGATTAAAACAAATAGACATAGTTCGGATACTACCAACTATGCGGTAAATGCTGAGTTAGAAAATTTAATAGAAAGGTACACAGATGTTTTTCAAGATAAACCGGGGTTAATGAAGAATTATAAATGTAAGCTTAATGTAAGGAAAAATGTCGAATTTCGTCGGAAAACATATCCTGTACCATTTACAAAAAGACCTGCGGTACAAAATGAAATTGATGTAATGATAAGGAATGGAATAATCGAAAGATCGGACTCGCCGTATTTAAACCCTTTAGTAGTAGTGACGAAGAAGGATGGATCGATCAGACTATGCCTAGATGCGCGAGAAATAAATAAAATTATAATACCAGATAATGAAAGTCCTATCGGAGTACATGAAATGTTTCATAAATTTTATGGAGTGAAATTTATATCAAGTATTGATTTGATTTCCGGTTATTGGCAAGTGGAATTAGACGAGAATTCGAGAAAATTTACTGCTTTTACATTTAATGGAAGAAACTATCATTTTAAAGTATTACCTTTTGGTCTAAATGTAAGTGTGTCCCAATTTAATAAAGCTTTAGAACAAAGCTTAGGGCAAGATGTAAGAGATTTCACTTTAATTTACGTAGATGACATAATAGTTGTTTCAAAAAGTTATGATGAACATTTGCGACATTTAAAAATAATTTTTGATAAATTTAGAGAAAGTAATATAACCATTAATGCGAAAAAATCTAGTTTCATGAAAGGAGAAGTAAAATTTTTAGGACATGTTATCTCGGAAGACGGAATCCGACCGGATCCATTGAAGATAAAAGCAATAGAAGATTTTCCGACCCCAAAATGTAAAAAAGATCTGCAATCATTTTTAGGATTATGCAATTTTTATCGCAAGTTCATAAACGAATTCGCTTCAGATTTATTGCCCTTGTCTGAATTGCTAAAAAATGACATAAAATGGAAATGGACGATTGAACAGGAAGAATGTTTTAAAGGGGTGAAGAAAAAATTTCTGAAAAAAATTACGTTAGATCACCCGGATTTTAACAAACCGTTTTTCGTTATGTGTGATGGATCATATACAGGCTTAGGTGCTGTTCTGTGTCAAAGGGATGAAAATGGATACATTTCTACAGTGGAATTTGCCAGTAGAAAATTACAAGGCGCTGAACATCGATATACAGTCACCGAGCTGGAAATGTTGGCTCTTGTGTTTGCTTGCAAAAAATTTTACAATTATATATGGGGAAAACCAGTTACGGTACTAAGTGATCATAAAGCATTAAAATTTTTTAATAACAGCAAATCTTTAACGGGAAGATTATTAAGGTGGACAATCGCTTTGCAAGAATTACAGCTAAACATCGAATATATTAAAGGTGAAGACAATATCATTGCCGATGTTTTGTCAAGGTATGTGCCTGACTCTGAAACATCTGATGCTAAAGCGCCTGATGAATTATTTATAAACAAACTAGTAACCTGGAGTAAAACTCTAAGAAAGCAAATAAAAAATATAAGTGTTCTACAACAGCAAGATAACTATTACGGGAAAATTTTGAACTTAATAAGAAGTACAGACAATTCTATATCAACACTTAGAGAACATTACATAGAGAATCAAAATATTTTGTTTTATAAATCCAAGGTCGATAACAGTTTCAAATTATGTATACCGGATGTTTTAGTTTTAGATTTGATTCAAATTTATCATTTAGAATATGGACATATGGGAATAAACAAGTGTTATAAAACAATGTTGGAGTCATGTATATTTATAAATATGATTAGAAGGATACGGCAGAGAATAAGAACGTGTGATGTATGCCAGAAGAGCAAAATATATACTCAAGGTAATGAAGGACCTTATAAAGGAGTTGAAGTAAATCAGCCATTGGAGGTTATAAGTATAGATTTGTTTGGACCTCTACCTAAAGGAAGGTTTGGTAATAATCATATTTTAGTCATACAAGATATTTTTAGTAAGTATACTAAACTATATCCTATGAAGAATCCAAATGCTAAGAATATTGCGAAAAAGATAGTTGTTGATATGGTTAAAGATGTTGGGAAGCCTAAATATGTCTTATCAGATCACGGTCCACAATTCGCATCAAAATTTTATAAAGAATCAATGGAAGAAAATGACATCAAGATAAAGTTTGCTTCAGTATATTGTCCCACGTCCAACCAAGTGGAAAGGGTCAATAAAGAATTGGGAAGGTATTTCAGAACCTTTTGCCATACTAAACATTCAAAATGGTATGATTATTTGAAAGACATAGAGATTTGTATAAATCACACAGTACATGGTACAACGCAATACTGTCCATACGAATTAATGTTTGGAAGAAAGACTCCCCGCACTTTGGATACCATGGTGAATTTTCCAAAAACTCCAGGACTGGACAAGAAAATAACATTGCAAATGGCGAAGGATAACATGATGAAGAGTATGCAAAAAAGGAAAAGAAGACACGATGAGAAAAAAAATTTGAGAACATATCAAGAAGGAGATCTAGTACTGATAAAAACTCATTATCGCTCATGTGCTTTAGATAAGGAAATTAAAAAATTTTTCTTATTATATGAAGGACCTTTTAAAATTGATAAAATTATAAGTGAAAATGCATACTTACTGGTAAACCCTACCAACAATTTACCCCGAGGAGTGTACAATAGTCGAATGATAAAACCTTATTATGAAAACGAAGAAACAAAATAAAAAAAAAATAAGAAAAAAATCCGGACAAAAAAAATGTGAAAAATTTGTGGTAGTAGAATTAGATAAACATTTTGCTAATATAAAACGATTAAGGGCTAATTTTGAGTTTGTTTTATGTTTATGTTATATGTTATTTCTCTTTATAATGATTTTTTTTTCTCTCAGGAGGTATATAGTTATTTTCTTGTCATGACTGATTTCATATGGCTTGACGAAATGGTTGTTTTTGAGCCGTCAACACCGCCTAGAACTGTAAACAGACAGCCTGATTGTTCCGAGTCACCTCCTACTATAAGTATTCCGACACCACCACATTGGCCGCCGGTGATCAAGCTGGCGTTGAGACCGGCATAGCGAGCGTTAACGACAAGACTCCTCGACTCTCTATCACTGAGTGCTTAGAAATTTTCCAGAACAAACGGCCCGGTGAATACGTGGAGGTGGATGACCCACAATTGCTGTCCTGGTTGGTGCAGAAGAAGGACCACGGTAAAGGTCGGGTCCGTTATTTAGTGAAATGTGGCGGTGGCAAGGCATTGACTGTCAGAGTGGCGGACAAAAAAGTGTTTATAAAATTTAAAAATAAAAATAACATTCTAATTTTTTTATCTTAAATGAAGTTTTTTTTTTTCTTTTTTTTTGAGGGTTGTAACTGTAGCGATACGGAATGTACGCTACAGTAATTTTGTTAAATATTATTTTTTTTATTTTAAAAGAGCAGATATCTATTTTAGTTTTGTAATTATTTAAAAAAAAGAAAATTATGTAATGCCATTCTTTAACTTTTTTTAATTATTAGGTAATAATTGATGAGATATAAAAGTGTTCTGTGCCGGATGAGAGAGGCAGTCATCGTTAGCATTTTGAAGCGCAATCATATTTTTGTTTTGGAATTTTTTTTAAGTGTTTTCTTTAATTAATTTTTTACTCAAATTTCTTTTATTTTGTGTTATTATAGTGCCTGGTTTGTATTTTTACACACACACACATACGCATACAGTTACTCGTCTTGTCGACAGTAACTTATCCTGAATACTTTACCAATACCTGCAACGACAGTTTCTCTACGGAATTGATCCTAGAGGCTGTCGTCTCCCGTTTTTCCGTCTAAACTTCGGATTCTTTCGAGTTTAGACTTCCCATTCCCCGACACACACACACAAAACCTGTTTTCTTTATTTTTATTTTTTTTAATGTCTGATACATTAATTTTGTTTTTTTTTGATTCCATACTATTTTGTAAAATAAAAAATAAACTGTGAAATTTGATAAAAATTAAATAAACGCTCAACGAGCAATATTTCAAATTGTGTTCTTTTTTATAATCACAAACAAGTGAAGATTCTTTGTGCGGCCCGTTTCCCCCTAGACAAACGACGAGCTACGTATATAGATTTTTTTTCTGGAACGGGATCGTTACATTAGGTCTGATAATGGACGGGAATATATTAGCAAAGAATTAAGAGAAACGCTAACTCAGCAAGGAATACAAGTTCAATATACAGCACCCTACTCACCATTTCAGAATGGGGTGGCTGAACGTAAAAATCGAACATTAATGGAGTCAGCAAGATGTATGTTGATAGATGCTGATATGGAGAAGAAATATTGGGCAGAAGCAGTCAATACAGCGTGTTATTTACAAAACATTTTGCCAACCAAGGCAATAAATTTGACACCGTTTGAGCTGTGGAATAAGAGGAAGGCTAACGTTCAGCACTTACGCATTTTTGGATGTAAAGGATACGCTCATGTACCAAAGGAGAAGCGAAGAAAGCTAGACGATAAGGCAATATTACTCACATTTGTAGGATATTCAGCGGAGTCAAAAGCGTACAGAATGTTAGATACAAAAACCAATAAAATCATTATCAGTCGCGATGTAAGATTCATTGAACATAAAATAAAAAATGAAGAGAATAACGATCTACAAGAAAAGAACAAACAAAAACAAAAGAATCAGAAAAAGGTTTCAGCGCTAGAGACAATAAAGGACAACATTCAAATAAAAATTAGTGAAACTCAATCAATTTTTGAGGACGAACAAGAACAAGATTTAGATGAATCATTAGAAAACTCTATTGAAGCTGAAGAGGATGATTCAATCTTAGAACAAACATTAGCTGAAGGCGACAGTACATATATTTATCCAGGACACATTGAAGATCTTGAAATTCAAGAAATGAGACGCTCAGAGAGGCAAACAAGAGGACAACCACCTCAAAGACTTGAATATCAAGCGAGAGTTGCAACTGAATTTGAAGAACCAAGAAATCAAGCTGAAGCACTAAACGGAATATATAAAGAAGAATGGAAAAGGGCCATGGATGAAGAGATTAAATCAATGATTAACAATCATACTTGGGACCTAACTGAATTGCCAAAGAACAGAAAAGCGATTGGGTGCAAATGGGTGTTCAAAAGTAAAAGGAATACCATCACCGGATCAATAAAATATAAGGCTAGATTGGTTGCACAAGGCTTCAGTCAAAAGTATGGAACTGACTATGACGAAGTGTTTGCACCAGTAGTCAGAGCAACCACCTTGCGTTTATTGCTCACTGTAGCAACGCAGAAAAATCTTAAAATTTATCACTTCGATGCGAAGACAGCATTTCTGAATGGTGATCTAATGGAAACGATCTATATGAAACAGCCAGAGGGCTATATTAACGTGAAGAAAAAGGATTTTGTTTGTAAACTTAACAAAAGCATATACGGCTTAAAACAAGCAGCAAAAGCGTGGAATGAGAAACTGCATGAAACAATTGTCAGCTTAAAATTTAAACAAAGTACAGCAGATCCATGCTTATATTCAAAGAGATCTCTAAAGGGCGTTCAGTACATAGCAGTGTATGTAGATGATCTTCTCATCGCCGATGAAGATCAAGAACAAATTCAACACACAGCTGATGACCTCGAAAAAATGTTTGAACTTACTAGACTTGGGGAACTGAAGAATTATCTCGGCATCAACATTGAAAGGGACTCAGAAGGGATCTATTACATGGACCAAGCGCAGTATATACAGAAGATAATTGACAAATTTGGATTACAAGACGCAAAATTCTCAAAAATACCAATGGATACCGGATACCTGAAGATAGCGCCCTATGGAAAGACTATGAACAACAATGATAATTTTCAAAAACTTATCGGAGCTTTGCTGTATGTATCAACTCATACAAGACCAGATATAGCCGCTAGTGTTTCTATATTAAGTCAAAAAATCAAACAACCAACTGAAACTGATTGGAAGGAAGCTAAAAGGATCGTCAAATACCTGAAAGGCACAAAATATTTAAAATTGAAACTAACATGCAACAATAGAGGTCTTGAAGTTTACGCTGATGCTGATTGGGCAGAAGATAGAACGGATAGCAAATCACATAGTGGATTTCTATTCCAATATCATGGAGGTACGATAGCTTGGGCCTGCAGAAAACAATCGTGCACTGCATGGTCAAGTTGTGAAGCGGAATACATTGCAATGGCAGAAGCATGTAGAGAACTACTCTGGATTAGAAGTCTACTAGAAGATTTTGGCGATGTACAGAGCAAACCAATTATAATGCACGAGGACAACCAAAGTGCAATTAAAATGGTGAAAAATGGCGACTCGAGAAATAAAACCAAACACGTGAACGTAAAATATCATTTCATAACGGATTTAGTCAAAAAGGAAGTTATAAAGATAGAATATTGCCCAACTGAAGAAATGATAGCTGATATGATGACAAAACCATTATCCGCTAAAAAATTGAAAAAACATCGAGATGCGTGTCAGCTAGTAGAAAACCAAGGAAACATATATTAAAGAAAAAATAATCGTTGAAGGGGGGTGTGTTGGAATATAATATACGTTTATATTCAAATGCATCGATTATTATTTGCGCATCATTACGACGTGTATACTGTGCACACAAAAAGGAATACTTTTTAGTTTTGTAATTAATCTTATTATGCAATGTATCTTATTTCTGTATTTATAAAGCTATTGTAATTTTTACTTTCTTGTTCACTTGAAATCTAACAGTACAGTACATTATAATAAATCTATAAGTTAAAATATATTTATTCTTTTTTCAATATCCAAAAACTACCAACCAACCAGAAAATCGCGTCGTCACCGTCAACAAGGTAAATTTGGGTGCATTTGCGAGCAATATAGACACGTTCTCAGGTAGGGAGAACGCTGCGGAATATTTCTACAGGGTAGAGCTGAGAGCCTCATTAGAAGAAATCAGCGAAACACAACTCGCGGCGGTAATTAAGTGTAGATTGGTAGGAGAGGCCTACCAATTTTTTCAATCAGAACCGGAGTTAAAATCGGACAGAATCGAATACAGAGAGCTAAAACGCGTGCTACTAAACAAATTCGCCGAGACACAGATTCCTGGAGCGGCTCAATTTAAGCTCCATCAAGCATGGCAACGAAATAATGAAACAGTGAGTCAATATGTCACTCGACTGAAATTGTTGGGCCAGAAGGTATTAGAAGAGGATTTAAGGACGGCATCATCAGCAGAAGTGGAAGGATTGAAGAAAAAACAGAAAGATCTGCTTCTAAATCAACTGCAGCTGGGTTTGAAGAAGGAAATCATGAGAGGTGTGGGTACACTCATGATGCTGGAGACTAACCTCACATTAGAAAAAGCGATACTTTTGGCGGAACGTGAAGAACTACACTTATCACTCATGGGAAATACAAGAAGAATGGATGTCCTACGGATTGAAGAAGAGCCAGAACGATCAAGATATCGACCTGGGTATCAGCGGAATGCGAGACCAGACTATAGAGCTGTGGAGAGACAGCCACCAACGTATCAAGCCGCAGCACCTACGAATAGATACAATCCAGGAAGACCACAGGAAGCCAACAATAAATGTTTTAACTGCTTGAAGATCGGGCACTTCGCCGCCCAATGCAGAAGCCAGATGGCTTGCAGAAGATGCCTAACACCAGGGCACCGTGAAGCTCAATGTAGAAGACAAATGCCGCCGATGGGAGAACCTCGCCGAGAACAAAGAAACGAAGGAAGAAGAAGCCATACCCATCAGCAGCAGCGGGACAGACGACAATCATCTTTAAACTCCCAGCCCACCTCAGATGCGCTCCGATCCGAGGCACAGGGTACCACAAGACGCCGAGATTAATAATACCGCAGGTATGGAATGCTGAGATCCAAGAGGTGCCGGACACTATAACCATGAAGTTGGGCCGAAGAATTTTGAAGCTGATAATTGATACTGGATCAGCCGTCTCGATTGTCAAACGGAGAAGTATTGGCAATCACGAAGTAAACCCCGAACGAAGAATGACGCTAATCGGCGTAACGGGGAATACTGTCGAATATGAGGGAACGGCTGTATTAAATCTGCAGATTAATGATCGGAAGATACCCCTCGAGTTGGTTGTTTGTAAAGAACTATCAATGCGAGCTGACGGTCTACTCGGAAGAGATTTTTTGAAATCTACAGAGGCCATTATCGATTATGAGACCAATACGCTGGAGATAGCGGGAGTTAGCATTCCATTACTTAAAGAAGAGGAGGCATATGGAGCATCACAGGAGTTGACGTCAATGACACTCACCAGGAGGCAAGAAACCGAAGTCAAGAAAATAGAAGTGTCCAAGATTAAAGAAGTTAAAGGCGACTTATTTACAGAGCCAGTTGAGTATGCCTTAGCGCATTGCGTCGCGGAAGATTTTTACATGGGAAGAGACATCGCAGTAGAATTTCGAAGAAGATACGCACGTGTTCCAGAACTTCGGGCACAACATGCTCAAGTTGGAGGACTTGCATATTTGAAAATAGGTGAAGAACATATTTACTATTTGGTGACAAAACGAAGAAGCCATGAGAAGCCGACGCTAGATTCACTGCGAAAATCACTAATAACCCTGAAGAATCATATGAAGAAGAGTCGAATATTTAAGCTCGCCATACCACGATTAGGTAGCGGCTTAGATCAATTAAAATGGTCGAAAGTGAGAAAGCTAATTGAAACAATATTTGCTTCTACGGACGTGGATATTGTCATCTACGAACTTTCAGACGAGGAGAAAACACTAGCTGGTCAAGAGAATAGTAAGCACCGCTCTCAAGAAGAATTACTACAGGACAAGTCCAATCTTTCCGGAAGAGTGGATGCAACTCTTGCAGCACGTGATACCTCGCCGACCAAAGCAGTCAGACGCAGTAAGAAGAAAAACATTGTAGAAAATACAGTAGAGAAGCTTAATTCAAGTAAATTGAAAGTTGAAGAACGCCAGAGTCAGAAGGCGAAGAAGTTGTTGAAAGTAGAAACTAACGGAAGGAAGATTAAAGTTGCTGAGAAATCTGTTTCATGGGCAAAATCGTTGGAGGACCGAGCAGAAAATGATAAATCTTCGTTGCATCCACCGCGGCCACGGCTGGAGTGCAACACAGGTGCGGAAGTTGGCCGACTTCCTGTCCTGATCATCGAAGATTTGGAGATTCCTGCGAAGTCTGAGTGCGTGTGCACGGGCACTCATAAACGACTCGAACCCGGAAGAACAGTATTAATCGAGCCTACGGAGATCTTAACCCACGGAGTTATGGCAGCTAGAGTGCTAGCCCAAGTTTCTAAGAAGAAAGAAGTTGTAGTACAATTAATAAACGTCACAGAGAAGACGTTAGTAGTTAAAGCGAAGACCACTGTAGGATTCACAGAAGTACATATGGACGAATCCGAAGATCAACCTTCAACACCGGTGAACATGAAAAAGGGGGTTCTGACGACATTCCATACACAAGTTGTGAAGCCAATAGATGACGAAATTGACACGAAGCATTTGAAGACCGAAGTACGAAGTAAATTATTAAAATTGTTAGATGAATTTCGCGACATATTCTATGCCGAAGGAGACAAATTTGCAGTAGCCAAAGGTGTACAGCATCGCATTATTACGGACGACGTACACCCAATTGCCAAAGCTCCATATCGTGTACCACACGCGCAGCGAGAGATTCTGCGAGAAAATATCAACCAGATGCTGGCAGATGAAGTGATTTCATATTCGCAATCACCGTGGTCAGCTCCGGTCGTGATGGTACCGAAGAAGAGCGAAAATGGAGAAACGAAGATAAGGGTGTGTATCGATTACCGAAACTTAAATGCCGTTACAAAAAGAGATTTCTACCCACTTCCAAATTTAAACGAAACCTTCGATGTGTTGGGCCAAGCCACTCTTTTCACTACTCTAGATTTGGCATCTGGATATTGGAAAGTCGAAGTAGCTCCCGAAGATCGAGAGAAGACCGCCTTCAGTACACCCGATGGACACTATCAGTGCAACCGAATGCCGTTTGGTCTGATCAACGCACCAAGCACATTCCAACGCCTGATGAACACTGTACTGACGGGCCTAACTAAGGATCGTTGTTTGGTTTATTTAGACGATGTAATCGTCTATAATTCACGGGGAGTCGATGATCATCTCTTACAATTGAGGCAAATTTTCCAACGTTTGCGAGATTCAAATCTGAAGCTAAAACCGTCGAAATGCAAATTTTTGTGCAGAGAAACAAAATACTTGGGACACATAATATCTGCCGAAGGAATAAAACCGGATTTAGATAAAATACGAGTCGTAAAGAATTATCCATTACCGAAGAACGTTCGAGACATCCGAGCTTTTCTGGGGTTGGCAGGTTTTTATCGGAGATTCATACCGCAGTTTTCTCACCTAGCCAAGCCACTAACGGAATTCACCAAGAAAAACGCTAAATTCATCTGGAACGACGAGGCACATAAATCATTTGAAGAGCTGAAGAATAAATTATGCTGTAAACCTGTTCTACAGTGTCCGAACTTTGAGAAGACTTTTATTTTAACAACGGACGCTTCAGGGACCGCTATTGGAGCAATATTGAGTCAGGATTACGATGGTCACGAGAAACCGATTGCGTACGCAAGTCGACAATTAAACAAAGCCGAAGGAAACTACTCCACAACCGAGCGGGAATGCCTAGCCGTAGTTTGGGGAATCAAACATTTCCGCTGTTATCTGTACGGAAAGAAGTTTAAAATCATCACCGATCACAGGCCACTTAGATGGTTACTGTCAGTAAAAGACCCAAATTCTCGATTGGCTAGATGGGCTTTGACGCTTTCGGAGTATGATTTCGACATTGTTCATCGTGCGGGAAGAAAGCATGGTAATGCTGATGCTCTATCGCGAATACCAATAGCACTCGTGGGGAAGGATGATAATTATTACGAACCAGTCTGGGACAGAACCACGATCAAGATGCAGCAGACCAAGGATCCTGAGTTGCGGGAGATATTTGCCAGAATAGAAGAAGATCCGGAGTTCGGTCAATATTATCTCGATGAAGATGGTCTCCTTTTCAAAGCAAGAGACGAAGTTGGACGTAATGATCCATTGGTTGTACCTAAGTCAATGATCACACAAGTTTCCGAAGTTATCACGACCTTCCATATGCAGGTCACATGGGGTGTGCGAAGACACTATCCATGATTAGAAGTCGATTTTACTGGAGTCACATGTCAACAGATGTCAAGAAGTATTGCGAGAGGTGCGTATCTTGCGCTCAACGGAAGAATCCTCCAAAGAAACCAGCTCCTCTACAACGTTTACCAGCGGTAAACGCTCCGTTTGAGCGAGTTGCGATGGACATTGTTGGACCACTAACCACTACGTTGAACGGGAACAAGTACCTCCTCACATTTCAAGATTATTTCACCCGCTATCTTGAAATAATCCCCCTCAGGGATCAAAAAGCTGAAACCGTCGCCAAGGCATTTGTAACCCAAATCGTTTCAAGACATGGCGCGCCCAGAATGCTGATCACGAACCAAGGGACCAATTTCCTATCAGCCTTAATGAAGGAAGTTTGTAGACTGTTGAACATCACCAAAATCCAGACGACTCCGTATCACCCTCAGTGCAATGGCATGATTGAACGCACCCACCGCGTCATTAAAGACCTGTTGTCACACTTCGTGGATGAAACTCAGCGCGATTGGGACGAGTGGATTCCCTATGTTGTGATGGCGTACAGAGGTCATGTCCATAGCTCCACTGGAGAAACTCCATTCTTTTTACTGCACGGCAGAGATATGGAACTTCCATATGATTCAATCACGAAACCAAGGTGTATGGCATATGATGTGGATCAAAATTACGCTGCAGAACTTATCTTGAGATTGCAACGAGCTTACGAGATGGTAAGTCAACATTTGGCAGAAACCACTGACAAGCAAGTTAAAGTATTCAATCGAAAGTCGAAACCTGTAGAATTTGAAGTTGGCGACCGGGTCTATCTCCATGACCCCAGCACAAAATTAAATAGATCCAAGAAATTAGCAAAATCGTGGGTTGGACCGTATCGCATTCTCGAAAAGAAGGGGCCAGTTACGTTTAAGATAAAAGAAATTCAAGGAAGAAAAGAACAAGTCGTCCATGCCAACCGGTTGAAGTTTTCGAAAGGAGAAGACGAAGAAGTGAAAGAAGAATCAGACAGTGAAAACGGGGAAATTCAATTTCCCGAATTGAATGCAAGAGAACGGTATGAACCAGATGAAGTGGTGAATGTCGCTACATTTCCTCCGATCCATGGGGGAAATGATGGTCCCAATAACCAAGAGGACACGGGAATTAAAGTAGAAATTGGAGAAGTTCTACCTCCAGCGGAGGTAGAAGATGAAGAAAATGAAGGGGAAAATCCCCACACTCTACTTGAAGAACAAGAACAAGCCGAAGAAGTCGAACAAATTAATGAGTTCGAACAAAATGAAGTGGTGCCAGTTGAAAATCAAGAGCAACATTTACTAAATCACGAAGTAGAAGCACAAGAAGAAGATCCACCAGAGCATAACCAGGCCATTGAAGATCAAATCAATGACCAAGGGGAAGCAGCTGTGAACGACGCACCCGGTGAGCAAGCGGCCGAACACCAGTACCGTACCAGAGCCCGCGGTCGCGTATCAGATCACCCCTGGGTCCTTGATAGAAGGATTTAATGAAAAACACAGCCACGTGACTAAAAACAAAAACGCACTATTTCAGCAATGCACTGTTACTAACAATTGTGGGTTCGCGAATAATTGTTACATTCGAATATGACTTTAAATAAGCATATGTTGTTACAGATACTTTAACTGTTCGTACGATTTTATTGAACAATTCTAATAAACTGGTGTGATCGCAAGCAGAAGCAGCACGAGATACATCAACACGGACGAAAGTGTAAGTGTCTAAATTAGTGTAGAGTGTAAACCAATAAAATTCTAAGTTGTTTAACAATATTATGGTGTTTTAACTGTCGTCAAATAAGTGGCTAAAATTTTGTGTTTATGGGCAATATTGTGCGTGTGTAAATCGAGTGATTTAGAGCAACTTTTTATTTTTTCATTTCAACTGATTTAATTATATATATATATTTTTTTTTTAAATTATTTTGTGGTGTATTAAAACTTTATGATAACAATATGTATCGTAAATATTTCCATTTTATGTTTATTTTTATCGTAGTGTGTCATTTAAATCGGTTCAGCTATGCTAATGAAGTATATAATATAACAAAATTAGATTATCAACCGGGAATTTATTTTGAGTCTTTAGGACCATTATTGATCTCAAGTAGTGAATGGAAACTTGTAACTTTTGTCGATTTAAATAATTTACATCGTAAATATATAATGTTAAACGAATTTCATAACAAAAATGTAGATTTTTGCAATTTGTTAGAGAGCGACCGACTGATCAACGGTGTGGGCGTTGACATTCGAGTAGATTGTCGACAGTTTTTGCAAACGACTAAGTCGACCATGACAATCTTTCGAAAGCAACAAGATGATTTATTTTATTTTTTGGGACACGAGCCTGAAAAACAAAATCGAGTTAAACGGGGACTAGCAAATATTGTTGGAAAGGCTAGCAAATATTTATTTGGCACATTAGATGCAGATGATGGGGATTATTACGAAGAGAAAATTTCGAAACTTTCAAACGATAATAAAGAAATGGTGAAGTTAATAAGCAAGCAAACGCATGTTGATCAGAAGACTTTAGTAATTATAAATGACACATTACAAACTATTCAGACAAATGAATTTAATTTTAATAAAAATTTAAGATTGTTGAAAGAATACGCTGATAAAACGTCGAATTCACTCAATTCCGAAATACTCGCGGGGGCATTAGCAAGACACATGTCTCAGTATAATGCAGTTTTGAGTCAATTGTTGTTCGAATTAGAAACTTTAGTAAATGCGGTAACGAGTGCCCAAAACGGAATCGTGCATCCGAGCGTTATATCACCGTTGAATCTGTATAATGAGCTTGTAAGGGTTCAGAGACTCATCCCTAAAGGGGTGACGTTTCCAATTGCGTTAACATTAGAAAACATACATGACTATTATCAGATTTTAGATTTAAAGATTTTTTTCAAAAATGGGAAACTTATATATATTTTGGGGATACCATTAGTACTAGGCTATGAATTTACGTTGTACAATGCTTTACCGATGCCTAAGCATCTTAAAGATTTTAAATATTTGTTTATACAACCAAGCTATCAATATTTGGGAGTAGATAAATCGAAGCAATATTATACCACTTTTACTGAGCACCAGATATCTAGTTGTAAACGTAGTAGTAATTTGAAAGTTTGTAAAATGTTTCAACCTTTATATACATACCACAGTACCGAACTATGTGAGTTGAAGTTATTCCGAAACCCAGAATCTTTACCGAAAGAATGTAATACAAAAATTATTAGTTTAACCAGTGGGAGTATATGCCCAAGTAATTCAAGAATTACAAGGCGCGAAATTTTACAGCATATACCCCGGTGTATATATTAAACGACACTTGGAGCTTAATAATATAACTTAATTTACTTAATTTACGCAAAAAAAAAGAGTTGAAAATAATGAAACACAGAAAGGAAAAAAATAATTTTAATAATTTCATGGTTCTCTATGTAATATGTTATTATGTCATGCAAAAATTAAACAAAGAACTACCTAACTAACATCTTCAGAACAAAAGAACAACAGATTTTTTTTTCAAAATATTTCTGAAATTATGAGTTTAGAAAAAAAAATTCATAACTTTCTTGTAAAAACAGAAATAAACCGTTATGAAAACTACCCAATTATTATATAAAAACAACTTTATAGCATAAATATATGCAGTGAAACGCGATGGGGCAGAGGTGGAGTTTTTAAAAAAATAATTCCGGGGTGAACGATAAACGGGTATGCGAATTGTAATTCCGGGGTAAACGATAAAGGGGTATGCGAAATGTCTCGCAGTTAAACGGGAAGGGGCAATGTGGAGTTTTTAAAAAAACAATTCCGGGGTGAACGATAAACGGGTATGCGAATTGTCTCGCAGTGAAACGGGAAGGGGCAACTGTGGAGTTTTTAAAAACACAATTCCGGGCTGAACGATAAAGGGGTATGCGAATTGTCTCGCAGTGAAACGGGAAGGGGCAAATGTGGAGTTTTTTAAAAACAATTCCGGGGTAAAAAACTAAGTCCACCATCTTTAGAAGTCCGCCATATTGAATTTAGAATGACGTCACTGTATTTTTCAAGTTGTTCTCAGCAAGCCCTTTCATTTGATACCCATATTGTAGGAAAGCATAAAAAACTTAGTCCGCCATATTGAATTTAGAATGACGTCACTGTATTTTTCGAGTTATTCTCAGCAAGCCCTTTCATTTGATACCCATACTGTAGGAAAGCATAATAAACTTAATCCGCCATCTTTATAAGTTCGCCATATTGGATTTAGAGTGACGTCTCTTTATTTTTCGAGTTATTCTCAGCAAGCCCTTTTATTTGATACCCATATTGTAGGAAAGCATAATAAACTAAATCCGCCATATTTAGAAGTCCGCCATATTGGATTTAGACTGACGTCACTTTAGTTTTCGAGTTATTCTCAGCAAGCCCTTTCATTTATACCCATATTGTAGGAAATCATAATAAACTTAGTCCGCCGTCTTTAGAAGTCCGCTATTTTGGATTTAGACTGACGTCACTTTATTTTTCGAGTTATTCTCAGCAAGCCCTTTCATTTATACCCATATTGTAGAAAAGCATAATAAACTTAGTCCGCCATCTTTAGAAGTCCGCCATATTGGATTTAGAGTGACGTCACTGTATTTTTTGAGTTATTCTCAGCAAGCCCTTTCATTTGATAGCCATATTGTAGGAAATCATAATAAACTTAGTTCGCCATCTTTAGAAGTCCGCCATATTGGATTTAGAGTGACGTCACTTTATTTTTCGAGTTATTATCAGCAAGCCCTTTCATTTGATACCCATATTGTAGGAAAGCATAATAAAATTAGTCCGCCATATTTAGAAGTCCGCCATATTTAGAAGTCCGCCATATTGGATTTAGAGTGACGTCACACAGCTAACCATGCATTGTCATCCAAACTAAACGTGTATACAAATTTTCATCTCAATCGGTTGAAGATATCTGCTTCAAAATTACCGAAGGCATTCTAGTCAGTCACTTAGCAATTCAGTCGCTCACTTATTAATTTAGTCACCCAACTATTATTTTAATATCTCAAGTTACTAAAACAGTCTCTCATCATCAGTCACCAAGTTTTTTTTTTATTTGATCGTTTTATAATTCCTCTATAAAAAAACAACTATGGCATGTATCTCTTTTACGCATGCGCCCATTTTTCCCAAAAGTTATACAAAACTCTTGTAAAAATAGATCGAATAAAAAACCGTTATGAAAAGTATACCATTCTTATGTACAAACAACTTTATAACTTATACCTCTTCTGCGCATGCGCCGACTTTCCCTCAAAAAACATTTTACAAAACTTTCTTGTAAAGTAGAATAATAAAACACTATAAAAAGTACACTATTATTATATAAAAAACAACTATGGCATGTATCTCTTTTGCGCATGCGCCGATTTTCCCCAAAAAATTTACAAAAATTTCTAGTAAAAATAGATAGAGTAAAAACCGTTTTAAAAACTATATTATTATTATATAAAACAACATTATAAGAGATATATTCTTTTACGCATGCGCCGATGTTCCCCAAAAACAATAGGCCACTTCATATTTGCATATCAAACATCCTCCCAAAATTTCGTTTCAATCCGATCATCCGTGGTGTCAAAATGGTAAGAAATGTCAAAAGTGACGTTTGCATCTGTCAAAGTATTAAGTTCTAATAATTAGTTATTCAAATTGTTAACTCAGAAGGCGTTGCATTTCACAAATATTCGAAACGGCATCCGTTTTTGAACAAATGCTATCTTTTAATTTCATTATTGTAATAAATAATATTATCGACAATTTTATTTGAAGACAAAACATACGCAATTTTTAAATTGCCATGTTAAGCCGTGCAACAGAGAGAGATAACCGAAAGATGTTTGCCATCGGTTATATCAAATTGAATTTATTTCTATATAAATGTGTATAAAAAAACTGTTTGGGCATTTTCTGTTGTACGAAACTTATGTAAAATTTTCTCCTCTTTCGTTTAAGACAGGTTTCGAGCCGATCCGATTTAAAATGAGCGAGCTATAAGCAAAAAACTTCGTTTTTCCTAAATTTCTCCCCTCTGGGGCCAAAATTCAAAAATCGGGCGACGTTAGGATCTAAGTTACCCGGAGACGAATTGATCAAAAAAAAGTTTTTTAAAATCGGTTAAGGCGTTTGGGCTGTACGCGTGACACAAAAAAGTGGGACGTACAGATTCACAGATTCACAGACGTACAGACAAAGCGAGTACATATAGGCGCTTTAGCTTACGCTATTCGCGCCTAAAAAGCAGTGTTTGGCATAAATTGACGTATCAAAATAGATGGCTATTCGCAGTGGGCGAACCTGAAAATATTATTATAAATTGCGAGCAATCAGACCAGTCGATCAGTACTAAAATTAGTGGAGTCGGAATATTTTCAATCTCGTCTGAGTGTAAAGCTTATACCTCCAATAGTGTGTTGTTCCCTATGGGACTTTTCAAAAGTAAATGGTTTGTAGATTACATTCCAAATTTCGATTTAATACAAACCAATAGGTCATTCTTGACGGATCTTCATTTAAATAGAGCTCTAAATATGACAGTTAAATTTAATAAAGATGTTATACCTAAACGATTACAGGATCTAAAGTTTATAGCAAAGGACCTTGATGAGTTGCGAGAGCTGGGTGAGTCTGAACAAAATCAGATCGCCGCTGAACAGCGTCATTCCCAAACATTCTACTTAGTAATATTGGTTGGTGTTGTACTAATTATATTAATTTTTTGTTATGTTATTAAAATAGTAAGGATAGTGAAAAGAAGGTGGATAGATCCTTGTCAGTCGATCAAGGAAGAAGTAAAGGTTGAGGAAATAATTGTAGAGGAAGTTATACCTGTAGGGTAGACAATTTTGTTGGTGTAATGAGATTTAATATGTAAAGCTGATGTAACATATAATACATAGAAGTTTTTCTTTGAAGTTTCACTGTAGTTTAAGTCATGTTCATATTTGGTTGTATTTTATAAGAAAGGATGCTAGTCTGACATTACCAGACTAAATAATTATTTTGTAGCGTAATATGGATGTATTAAGCCATGGAGACGAATATAAATATACCAGGTTAGGCAAAAGTCCCGGAACGGTTGAATATCTCGCATACTACGCATCATATCAAAAAAAAAAATACGTGTCAAATATTTTTCGCAAAACTATTTTTTGATACCACACATAACTCCCCACCCCCCACCCAGTTGGTGGGGGGAGGGGCAGCTTTAAAATATTAAATAGGAACCCCTATTTTTTATTGCAGATTCGGATTCTACGGGAAAAATTACATCAATTATATGTAATTTTTTTTTATTTTAATATTACTATCAATACAACAAATTAAATTCACCCTTCACTAAATAAATACATATCTACAAACTAACGTTTTCATAAAATTTTTAAGTCTGGTCCTGTCGGGCCGATTTTAGTAAAAATTTGGTAGCACATTTTAATCATTATTAAAGGGTTAAATTTCAATTTTGAAACGATTCGGAGAAATTTTTCGGTATTTTCGGGCCCAAAAATATTTTTCAACCCCTAAAACCCACGGGAAAAATTACATCAATTGTATGTAATTTTTCTCGTAGAATCCGAATCTGCAATAAAAAATAGGGGTTCCTATTTAAAATTTTAAAGTTGCCCCTCCCCCCACCAACTGGGTGGGGGGTGGGGAGTCATGTGTGGTATCAAAAAATAGTTTTTCGAAAAATATTTGACACGTATTTTTTTTTTTTTGATATGATGCGTAGTATGCGAGATATTCAACCGTTCCGGGACTTTTGCCTCACCCAGTATGTATTTTTTTTGTTTTAGGTTGTTTGATGGTAGGTTAAGCAATTTTGTAGTTGTTACCCGAGGAACGCGGTACGTTAGCAGTTAATCTATTCTATGGGCGTATTAACTAATTTTTTTTAAATTGTAAAAAGTGCATTGCCGGATGGGCAATCGACTTTTTAATAAGGGGGGGGAATTGTTACGAACCGCTGGTATAGTATCATACCGCTGGTATAAAATAGATTAACTGCACCTGAAGGAATGTGCCGCATCAACAGAAAAGTGATACAGGATGTGAAAGAAGCCGCGCGTGGAAGTCACCGAGGTGACTTTTTAGCGGGCAATTTTCGAGGAGACACGCGGCAGATGTTGAAGTGTGAAGACGTGTCCCCCTGGGTACAGTCCTGAAACCATAGCGTTTCCTTTTTCCAAATTATTGTTCGGCATTATTATTTCAAATTATGTTTATGTAATTTCAAGCTGCCCAGGTGAAGTAGTTTTTATTTTATTAATATGTGGTTATTGAATTTAACGTAGATTCAGTGTTTGTGGCATAATTGAAGCGATGATCTGTTGACGCGGCACAAGCAGGCGGTAAAGCAGCACCGGTGAGTCCTCGGGGAACCCGAGATATATATTATCTATATAAAATATATTTGTAACAATGGGTCAGAAGTAATATTTTTCCAATAAAGTAATTTTTTTCATTCTTATATCAATATATAAAGTAGTCAATTATTCTGTCGTATGTATACCCTCACCAGCCATTACAGCAAGGGCCCACGACCCTCTTAAACGTGGTGGTGGCACGCTACCCCTTTTTGGCGCGGTTTCGGCCTCGCCAAATCGGTTCAGAGTCCACGGACACCCGTGGTCGCGACATAATCTTTGAGACTTAAAATAAATACGAAAGAAAGTTAAAAAAAACAATTATATTATATGGTGAGTAATTTAAATAAAAAAAATTAACCTAAATTTGAAGCGAAAGATGCAATATCATAGATTCGAATTATTATAATTATTATATAAATTTAGGTTATGTATTACGGAATACGTTATCACGTAAAACTATCGTCCGTAAACCGACTTTACAGACAACCAATTTTTTTTTTTTTTTTCAAAACGCAAAAAACTGTTTTTGGCAGACTTTGGCCCCAATTTTCGATAAGACCCAATACTATCAGTTGTTTTAAAAATACAGCATTGAATTCTACGGAAAATTTACATATTACATATTTTGGTTTACTGTATATCGGTAAACAGCTGAAAAGTTTAGAATGACGGGTCTATCATTTTCTCATAAGAAATTGCAAACTGCATTAATAGCATTATTTTAACGAAATGAACCTAAAACCGGGTCACTTATGCCAAATAAGTGTATCCTTCGAAAAACAGCATTCATTTGTGCAAACACATTTTGAAGCATAACTCATCAGTTGTAAAAAAAAAATTATTTTCACGCAGAATGATGAATGTTTTTTCATGCCACACGACAATTAGACGCAAATGTGTTCTTATAGACAAAATATCTTTACTTCACAAAGATAAGACTATTTCCACTATTAGCCTGGGAAAATTAAGAAATTCAGACCAAATAATTCGTGTAGTTTTGAAAGTTGGTACAGTTATTCCTAAAGGTGTCCAGATGAATATACTAAAAGCCCCCGAGGGAGGGACACGAGCCGGCGGTGGGGGAGGGGGGGAAAGGTCACTTTTTTTGGTATTCTCAATATAGGTCTTAAACTATGCATTTTTTTATAAAATATTTTTTATACGTTTTTAAGTAGACTAAAATTGCTACAATCTGAGACAAGAACCAGCTCTGTAGGTTCAATACTTACCGAGATACAGCTTTCCAAAAATTGACCAGTTTTTTCAACAAAGTGAAATTTTAAGATTTGGTCAATTTTTGACCCCGATATCGGGGAAAATACTCATTTTAAGGGAAATATCATAGGAACATATATTGTAGCAAATGTAATTAGCTTTAATTTAATCAGAGAACGACGTATGTAGGCCATATAGTTTACTCACAAATTTTAAAAATCCAAAAAATGAGAAAACTGCATTTTCGCAAATTTAAATTTAATACCTAATAATCGTTATGTAAATCCATTCAGTGATTTTAATGTGGTTGAGTAACCAAATTGAGTAGCATAGTAGCATAAACGAGTAACATAATAAAAAAAATAACATAATTGATAACATCATAAAAAAATTATGCAGTTTTTGAAAAAATACCGTCGTATTTCAGCCATTTAGTAAAAAATATTTACAAATTATATTCATGAACCTTCCTCGTTTATCGCTCTTTCTATTACCGAAAACAATTTCAAAATCCGGTGCGTGGTTTGGTAGAAGAGAGCGGAGAAAAAGACAGAGACTTTGTTTTTAACTGTGCAGTCTTTGACAAAATACCGTCGTATTTCAGCCATTTTGAAAAAATATTTACAAATTGTATACAGAAACCTTCCTCGTATATTGATCTTTCTATTAGCGAAAACCATTTCAAAATCCGGTGCGTGGTTTAGAAGAAATGACCGGTGAAAAAGACAAAGACAGTCTGAGACTCTGATTTTAACTATGTAGTCTTTGCTAAAATTCCGTCGTAGTTCAGGTATTTTGTAAAAAATATTTATAAATTATATACAGAAACCTTCCTCGTTTATTGCTCTTTCGACTACCGAAAACCATTTTTAGGTTCGGCGCATGGTTTAGAAGAAGTGAGCGGAGAAAAAGACAAAGACAGACAGAGACTGTTTTTAACTATGCAGTCTTTGACAAAACAACGTCGGTGTTCTTCTAAACTATACGCCGGATCGTAAAATGGTTTTCGGTAATAGAAAGAGCGATAAGCATGGAAGGTTTCTGTATATAATTTGTAAATAGTTTTTACAAAATGCCTGAACTACGACAGTGTTTTAGCTCAGACTGCATAGTTAAAAATAGAGCTTCTGTCTGTCTTTGTCTTTTTCTCTGCTCACTTCTTCTAAGCCATGCGCCGGATCTAAAAATGGTTTTCGGTAGTCGAAAGAGCAATAAACGAGGAAGGTTTCTGTATATAATTTATAAATATTTTTTACAAAATACCTGAACTACGACGGAATTTTAGCAAAGACTACATAGTTAAAATCAGAGTCTCAGACTGTCTTTGTCTTTTTCACCGGTCATTTCTTCTAAACCACGCACCGGATTTTGAAATGGTTTTCGCTAATAGAAAGATCAATATACGAGGAAGGTTTCTGTATACAATTTGTAAATATTTTTTCAAAATGGCTGAAATACGACGGTATTTTGTCAAAGACTGCACAGTTAAAAACAAAGTCTCTGTCTTTTTCTCCGCTCTCTTCTACCAAACCACGCACCGGATTTTGAAATTGTTTTCGGTAATAGAAAGAGCGATAAACGAGGAAGGTTCATGAATATAATTTGTAAATATTTTTTACTAAATGGCTGAAATACGACGGTATTTTTTCAAAAACTGCATAATTTTTTTATGATGTTATCAATTATGTTATTTTTTTTATTATGTTACTCGTTTATGCTACTATGCTACTCAATTTGGTTACTCAACCACATTAAAATCACTGAATGGATTTACATAACGATTATTAGGTATTAAATTTAAATTTGCGAAAATGCAGTTTTCTCATTTTTTGGATTTTTAAAATTTGTGAGTAAACTATATGGCCTACATACGTCGTTCTCTGATTAAATTAAAGCTAATTACATTTGCTACAATATATGTTCCTATGATATTTCCCTTAAAATGAGTATTTTCCCCGATATCGGGGTCAAAAATTGACCAAATCTTAAAATTTCACTTTGTTGAAAAAACTGGTCAATTTTTGGAAAGCTGTATCTCGGTAAGTATTGAACCTACAGAGCTGGTTCTTGTCTCAGATTGTAGCAATTTTAGTCTACTTAAAAACGTATAAAAAATATTTTATAAAAAAATGCATAGTTTAAGACCTATATTGAGAATACCAAAAAAAGTGACCTTTCCCCCCCTCCCCCACCGCCGGCTCGTGTCCCTCCCTCGGGGGCTTTTAGTATATTCATCTGGACACCTTTAGGAATAACTATACCAACTTTCAAAACTACACGAATTATTCGGTCTGATCGACGATTCTGAAACTAATTTTCTTAGACTATATTACATTCAGGTTTGGATCATTCTCGCATAGGAAAATGCAAACTGCATTTAATATATCGTTATTTTTACGCAGACAAGCAGTTTTTACATGCTACACGGCAATTAGAGGCAAACGTTTTCTTATAAGCAAAATGTTTTTTATCACAAAGGTTAGTCTATTTACACTATAACTTTCAGTTTTGGATCTTTCTCTCATAAGAAAATGCAAACTGCATATATAAAATTATTTTTACGCAGACATGCAGTTTTTATATGTTACACGGCAATTAGAGGCAAATGTTTTCCTATAATCAGAAAAGCATTATTTCACAAAGGAACGTCTATTTGCACTGTCACATTCAGGTTTGGATCAATCTCTCATAAGAAAATGCAACCTGCATATATGGCATTGTTGCACGCTGAAAAGCAGTTTTAACATGCTACACGACAATTAGGTGCAAATGAGTTCTTATAGACAGAATTGCTTTACTTCACAATGGTAAGTCTATTTACACTATACCATTCAGGTTTGGATATTCTCTCATAATAGAATGAAAACTGCATAAATAGCATCATTTTCACGCAGACGAGCTGTATTTACATCCCACACGGTATTTAAAGGCAAAAGTTTTCTTAAAAGCACAATAGCTTTATTTCACAAAGGTAAGTCTGTTTACACTATGACAGTCAAGTATAGATCATTCTTTCATTCCGGCACTACCATTGAGGTGTCCACGAGGATTTCCCCTCCTCAAACCAAAAAAAAGATCATTCTTTCTTAGAAAATGCAAACTGTTTTAAAACATTATTTTCACGGAGACAAGCACATTTTACATGGTACACAGCAATTAGGGGCAATAGTTTTCTTATAAGCAAAATAGCTTTATTTCACAAAGGTACGTCTATTTACACTATAACATTCAGGTTTGGATCATTCTCTCATAAGAAAATGCAAACTGCACATAAAGCATTATTTTCACGCAGAGAAGATGTTTTTACATGCTACACGACAATTAGGTGCAAATGAGTTCATAGTTCCAAAATCGCTTTATTTCACAAACGTTGTCTTTTAACAGTATAACATTCGTACTTTTGCCGTTGCAAATTATTTTACAATTTAGATCCAAATTAACGAATGTGCCACATTCGTTGTTTTTAAATTTAAATTGTAAAATAACTTGCAACGGCAAAAGCACGAACGTGGTTATTCATGCTTTTGCCTTAGCAAATTATTTTACAATTTAAATTTAAAATCAACGAATGTGGCACATTCGTTAATTTGGATCTAAATTGTAAAATAATTTGCAACGGCAAAAGCACGAATGTGGTACATTCGTGTTTTCGGTATAGCAGCAAATCGCCGACTGACGCTCCCGGCTAGAAGGAAGAGAGGGGATAAGCAAATACTTTCGAGCTTTTGGCATTGAATACTATGAATAAAATTGCACATGCTGCTGCACATAAGCGAAAATGGGCAAATTGGCACATTCGTGACTTTGGGGTTGGACCGACGATAAGAAAATGCAAACTGCATATTTACCATTATTTTTACGCAGACAAGCAGTTTTTACATGCTACACGACAATTAGGTGCAAATGAGTTCTTATAAGCTAAATTGCTTTATTTTACAAAGGCCAGTCTACATACACTATTACTTGCAGGTTTAGATCATTCTCTCATAAGAAAATAAATGTAACCTCACTTTGTGTACACTACTACTCCTCACCGCTTAGAGGAGGCCACGGCTAGCAGATTTCAGACGGCGCGAGGGGCGTAGGGCGAGAAATAGGAGAACTCCCCCTTTGGGAAAAAGCCCAGAATGGGCAATAAAAATCCGACCACCGACCACTTAATACCAGAAATAAAATTGGCGATTGCCCTCAAATTTAAATTAACACAAAAATAACACACGACGTCACAGTTAATAAATTAAATAAATACAAATCTGTTGCCACAAAGCGTTGATGAAAATTAAGTCGTGTGGGCCCTACCGACTATGATGAAAGGGGCACCAGGACACAAGGGGCCACACAGAGTTGTCTAGGGAGTCCACCCCTAGACCTTGAACACGCAGTAGACAATTAGATGCAAATGACTTTTTATAGACAAATTTGCTTTATTTCACAAAGGTAAGTCTACTTACACTATAAAATTCAGTACCTATTGGATCATTTTCACATATGAAAAAGTAAACTGCATAGGTATAGGTATATTATATTTATTGTTACGCAGACAAACAGTTTTTACATGCTTCACGACAATTAGATGCAAATGACTTTTTATAGACAAATTTGCTTTATTTCACAAAGGTAAGTCTACTTACACTTAAAAATTCAGTATTGGATCATTTTCTCATATGAAAATGCAAACTGCATATATATCATTATTTTTAGATTGACAAGCTGTTCTTTCAGCCTTCACGACTATTAGGTGCAAATGAGTTTCTTATAGACAAACTTGCATTATTTCACTAAGGTTAGTCTACTTACACTATAACATTCAGGTTTGGATCATTCTCTCATAAGAAAATGCAAACTGCATATTAACCATCATTTTAACGCAGACAAGCAGTTTTTACATGCTTCACGACAAGTCAGTGCAAATGAGTCCTTATAGGCAAAATTGCTTAATTTCGTGAAGGTAATTCTACTAACACTATACTATTCAGGTTTGGATCATTCTCTCATAAGAAAATGCAAACTGCATATTAACCATTATTTTAACGCAGACATGCAGTTTTTACATGCTTCACGACAATAAGGTGCAAATGAGTCCTTATAGGCAAAATGGCTTTATTTCATAAAGATAAGTCTACTTACACTATAACATTCAGGCTTGGATCATTCTCTCAAAAGAAAATGCAAACTGCATATTAACCATTATTTGAACGCAGACAAGCAGTTTTACATGCTTCACGACAATTTGGTGCAAATGAGTCCTTATAGGCGAAATTGCTTTATTTCATAAAGGTAAGTCTACTTACACTATACTATTCAGGTTTGGATCATTCTCTCATAAGAAAATGCAAACTGCATATTAACCATTATTTTAACGCTGACATGCAGTTTTTACATGCTTCACGACAATTAGGTACAAATGAGTCCTTATTGGCAAAATTGCTTTATTTCACAAAGGTAAGTCTACTTACACTATAACATTCAGGTTTGGAACATCTCTCATAAGAAAATGCAAACTGCACATTTTCTATTATTTTCAATCAGACAAACAGTTTTAACATGCTTCACGACAATTAGGTGCAAATGATTCCTTATAGGCAAAGTTGCTTTATTTCACAAAGGTATGTCTACTTACACTATAGCATTCAGGTTTGGATCATTCTCTCATAAGAAAATGCAAACTGCATATTAACCATTATTTTAACGCATACAAGCAGTTTTTACATGCTGACAATCAGGTGCCAATGAGTCCTTATAGGCAAAATTGCTTTATTTCATGAAGGTAAGTCTACCTACACTGTAACATTCAGGTTTGGATCATTCTCTCATAAGAAAATGCAAACTGCATATTAATAATTATTTTAACGCATACAAGCAGTTTTTACATGCTTTATGACAATTAGGTGCAAATGAGTCCTTATAGGCAAAATTGCTTTATTTCATAAGGGTAAGTCTACTTACACTATAACATTCAGGTTTGGATCATTCTCTCATAAGAAAATGCAAACTGCATATTAACCATTATTTTAAAGCATACAAGCAGTTTTTACATGCTTTATGACAATTAGGTGCAAATGAGTCCTTATAGGCAAAATTGCTTTTTTTTACAAAGGTAAGTCTACTTACACTATAACATTCAGGTTTGGATTATTCTCTCATAAGAAAATGCAAACTGCATATTTACTATCATTTTCACGCAGACAAGCAGTTTTTACATGCTTCACGACAATTAGGTGCAAATGAGTTCTTATAAGCAAAATTGCTTTATTTCACAAAGGTAAGTCTATTTACACTATAACATTCAGGTTTGGATCATTTTCTCAAAAGATAGTGCAAACTGATCATTTCCTATTATTTTCACGCAGACAAGCAGTATTTACATGCTTTATGACAAGTAGGTGCAAATGTGTCCTTATAGGCAAAATTGCTTTATTTCACAAAGGTAAGTCTACTTACACTATAACATTCAGGTTTGGATCATTCTCTCATAAGAAAATGCAAACTGCATATTAACCATTATTTTAACGCAGACAAGCAGTTTTTACATGCTTCACGACAATTAGGTGCAAATGAGTCCTTATAGGCAAAATCGCTTTATTTCACAAAGGTAAGACTACTTACACTATAACATTCAGGTTTGGATTATTTTACTCATAAGAAAATGCAAACTGCATATTAATAATTATTTTAACGCATACAATCAGTTTTTACATGCTTTATGACAATTAGGAGCAAATGAGTCCTTATAGGCAAAATTGATTTATTTCATAAAGGTAAGTCTACTTACACTATATAATTCAGGTTTGGATCATTCTCTCATAAGAAAATGCAAACTGCATATTAACCATTATTTTAACGCAGACAAGCAGTTTTTGCATGCTTCACGACAATTAGGTGCAAATGAGTCCTTATAGGCAAAATTGCTTTACTTCACAAAGCCAAGTCTACTTAAACTATAACATTCAGGTTTGGATCATTCTCTCATAATAAAATGCAAACTGCATATTTACTATCACTTTCACGCAGACAAGCAGTATTTACATGCTTCACGACAATTAAATGCAAATTAGTCCTTATAGGCAAAATTGCTTTATTTTACAAAGGTTAATCTATTTACACTATAACATTAAGGTTTGGATCATTTTCTCAAAAGATAATGCAAACTGATCATTTCCTATTATTTTCACACAGACAAGCAGTATTTACATGCTTTATGACAATTAGGTGCAAATGTGTCCTTATAGGCAAAATTGCTTTATTTCATGAAGGTAAGTCTACTTACACTATAACATTCAGGTTTGGATCATTCTCTCATAAGAAAATGCAAACTGCATATTAACCATTATTTTAACGCAGACAAGCAGTTTTTACATGCTTCACGACAATTAGGTGCAAATGATTCCTTATAGGCAAAATTGCTTTATTTCACAAAGGTAAGTCTACTTACACTATAGCATTCAGGTTTGGATCATTCTCTCATAAAAAAATGCAAACTGCATATTAACCATTATTTTAACGCCTACAAGCAGTTTTTACATGCTTT
The DNA here is from genome assembly GCA_963575645.1 of Xanthostigma xanthostigma. Taxonomy (NCBI): domain Eukaryota; kingdom Metazoa; phylum Arthropoda; class Insecta; order Raphidioptera; family Raphidiidae; genus Xanthostigma; species Xanthostigma xanthostigma. The sequence continues at coordinate 28,808,968 of OY754471.1, forward strand.
ATGACAATCAGGTGCAAATGAGTCCTTATAGGCAAAATTGCTTCATTTCATGAAGGTAAGTCTACTTACACTGTAACATTCAGGTTTGGATCATTCTCTCATAAGAAAATGCAAACTGCATATTAATAATTATTTTAACGCATACAAGCAGTTTTTACATGCTTTATGACAATTAGGTGCAAATGAGTCCTTATAGGCAAAATTGCTTTATTTCATGAAGGTAAGTCTACTTACACTATAACATTCAGGTTTGGATCATTCTCTCATAAGAAAATGCAAACTGCATATTAACCATTATTTTAAAGCATACAAGCAGTTTTTACATGCTTTATGACAATTAGGTGTAAATGAGTCCTTATAGGCAAAATTGCTTCTTTTTACAAAGGTAAGTCTACTTACACTATAACATTCAGGTTTGGATCATTCTCTCATAAGAAAATGCAAACTGCATATTTACTATCATTTTCACGCAGACAAGCAGTTTTTACATGCTTCACGACAATTAGGTGCAAATGAGTTCTTATAGGCTAAATTGCTTTATTTCACAAAGGTAAGTCTATTTACACTATAACATTCAGGTTTGGATCATTTTCTCAAAAGATAGTGCAAACTGATCATTTCCTATTATTTTCACGCAGACAAGCAGTATTTACATGCTTTATGACAATTAGGTGCAAATGTGTCCTTATAGGCAAAATCGCTTTATTTCACAAAGGTAAGTCTACTTACACTATAACATTCAGGTTTGGATCATTCTCTCATAAGAAAATGCAAACTGCATATTAATAATAACTTATTTTAACGCATACAAGCAATTTTTACATGCTTTATGACAATTAGGTGCAAATGAGTCCTTATAGGCAAAATGGCTTTATTTCATAAAGATAAGTCTACTAACACTATACCATTCAGGCTTGGATCATTCTCTCAAAAGAAAATGCAAACTGCATATTAACCATTATTTTAACGCAGACAAGCAGTTTTACATGCTTCACGACAATTTGGTGCAAATGAGTCCTTATAGGCAAAATTGCTTTATTTTATGAAGGTAAGTCTATTTACACTATAACATTCAGGTTTGGATCATTCTCTCATAAGAAAATGCAAACTGCATATTAACCATTATTTTAACGCAGACAAGCAGTATTTACATGCTTTATGACAATTAGGTGCAAATGAGTTCTTATAGGCAAAATTGTTTTATTTCACAAATGTAAGGCTACTTTTACTATAACATTCAGGTTTAGATCATTCTCTCATAAGAAAATGCAAACTGCATATTAACCATTATTTTAACGCAGACAAGCAGGTTTTACATGCTTTACGACAATTAGGTGCAAATGAGTCCTTATAGGCAAAATTGTTTTATTTCAGAAATGTAAGTCTACTTTTACTATACAATTCAGGTTTAGATCATTCTCTCATAAGAAAATGCAAACTGCATATTAACCATTATTTTAACGCATACATGCAGTTTTTACATGCTTTATGACAATTAGGTGCAAGTGAGTCCTTATAGGCAAAATTGCTTTATTTTACAAGGGTAAGTCTACTTACACTATGACATTCAGGTTTGGATCATTCTCTCATAAGAAAATGCAAACTACATTTTAACCATTATTTTAACGCAGACAAGCAGTTTTTACATGCTTCACGACAATTAGGTGAAAATGAGTCCTTATAGGCAAAATTGCTTTATTTTACAAAGGTTAATCTACTTACACTATAACATTCAGGTTTGGATCATTCTCTCATAAGAAAATGCAAACTACATTTTAACCATTATTTTCACGCAGACAAGCAGTTTTTACATGCTTCACGACAATTAGGTGCAAATGTGTCCTTATAGGCAAAATTGCTTTATTTCATAGAGGTAAGTCTACTTACACTATAACATTCAGGTTTGGATCATTCTCTCATAAGAAAATGCAAACTGCATATTAACCATTATTTTAACGCAGACATGCTTTATGACAATTAGGTGCAAATGAGTCCTTATAGGCAAAATTGCTTTATTTTATGAAGGTAAGTCTATTTACACTATAACATTCAGGTTTGGATCATTCTCTCATAAGAAAATGCAAACTGCATATTAACCATTATTTTAACGCAGACAAGCAGTATTTACATGCTTTATGACAATTAGGTGCAAATGAGTCCTTATAGGCAAAATTGTTTTATTTCACAAATGTAAGGCTACTTTTACTATAACATTCAGGTTTAGATCATTCTCTCATAAGAAAATGCAAACTGCATATTAACCATTATTTTAACGCAGACAAGCAGGTTTTACATGCTTTACGACAATTAGGTGCAAATGAGTCCTTATAGGCAAAATTGTTTTATTTCAGAAATGTAAGTCTACTTTTACTATACAATTCAGGTTTAGATCATTCTCTCATAAGAAAATGCAAACTGCATATTAACCATTATTTTAACGCATACATGCAGTTTTTACATGCTTTATGACAATTAGGTGCAAATGAGTCCTTGTAGGCAAAATTGCTTTATTTTATGAAGGTAAGTCTACTTACACTGTAACATTTAGGTTTGGATCATTCTCTCATAAGAAAATGCAAACTGCGAATTAACCATTATTTTAACGCAGACAAGCAGGTTTTACATGCTTTACGACAATTAGATGCAAATGAGTCCTTATAGGCAAGATTGCTTTATTTTATGAAGGTAAGTCTACTTACATTATAACATTCAGGTTTGGATCATTCTCTCAAAAGATAATGACAACTGATAATTTCCTATTATTTTCACGCAGACAAGCAGTTTTTACATTTTTTACGACAATTAGGTGCAAATAAGTCCTTATAGGCAAAATTGTTTTATTTCACAAATGTAAGTCTACTTTTACTATACCATTCAGGTTAGGATCATTCTCTCATAAGAAAATGCAAACTGCATATTAACCATTATTTGAACGCATACATGCAGTTTTTACATGCTTTATGACAATTAGGTGCAAATGAGTCCTTGTAGGCAAAATTGCTTTATTTTATGAAGGTAAGTCTACTTACACTGTAACATTTAGGTTTGGATCATTCTCTCATAAGAAAATGCAAACTGCATATTAATATATATTTTAACGCATACACGCAGTTTTTACATGCTTTATGACAATTAGGTGCAAATGAGTCCTTATAGGCAAAATTGCTTTTTTTTACAAAGGTAAGTCTACTTACACTATAACATTCAGCTTTGGATCATTCTCTCATAAGAAAATGCAAACTGCATATTTACTATCATTTTCACGCAGACAAGCAGTTTTTACATGCTTCACGACAATTAGGTGCAAATGAGTTCTTATAGGCTAAATTGCTTTATTTTACAAAGGTAAGTCTATTTACACTATAACATTCAGGTTTGGATCATTCTCTCATAAGAAAATGCAAACTGCATATTAACCATTATTTTAACGCATACAAGCAGTTTTTACATGCTTTATGACAATCAGGTGCAAATGAGTCCTTATAGGCAAAATTGCTTCATTTCATGAAGGTAAGTCTACTTACACTGTAACATTCAGGTTTGGATCATTCTCTCATAAGAAAATGCAAACTGCATATTAACCATTATAATTTAAAGCATACAAGCAGTTTTTACATGCTTTATGACAATTAGGTGTAAATGAGTCCTTATAGGCAAAATTGCTTTTTTTTACAAAGGTAAGTCTACTTACACTATAACATTCAGGTTTGGATCATTCTCTCATAAGAAAATGCAAACTGCATATTTACTATCATTTTCACGCAGACAAGCAGTTTTTACATGCTTCACGACAATTAGGTCCAAATGAGTTCTTATAGGCTAAATTGCTTTATTTCACAAAGGTAAGTCTATTTACACTATACAATTCAGGTTTGGATCATTTTCTCAAAAGATAGTGCAAACTGATCATTTCCTATTATTTTCACGCAGACAAGCAGTATTTACATGCTTTATGACAATTAGGTGCAAATGTGTCCTTATAGGCAAAATCGCTTTATTTCACAAAGGTAAGTCTACTTACACTATAACATTCAGGTTTGGATCATTCTCTCATAAGAAAATGCAAACTGCATATTAATAATAACTTATTTTAACGCATACAAGCAGTTTTTACATGCTTTATGACAATTAGGTGCGAATGAGTCCTTATAGGCAGAATGGCTTTATTTCATAAAGATAAGTCTACTAACACTATACCATTCAGGCTTGGATCATTCTCTCAAAAGAAAATGCAAACTGCATATTAACCATTATTTTAACGCAGACAAGCAGTTTTACATGCTTCACGACAATTTGGTGCAAATGAGTCCTTATAGGCAAAATTGCTTTATTTCATAAAGGTAAGTCTACTTACACTATACTATTCAGGTTTGGATCATTCTCTCATAAGAAAATGCAAACTGCATATTAACCACTATTTTAACGCAGACAAGCAGTTTTTACATGCTTTACGACAATTAGGTGCAAATGAGTACTTATAAGCAAAATTGCCTTATTTTACAAAGGTTAGTCTATTTACACTATAACATTCAGGTTTGGATCATTTTTCCAAAGGATAATGCAAACTGATCATTTCCTATTATTTTCACGCAGACAAGCAGTATTTACATGCTTTATGACAATTAGGTGCAAATGTGTCCTTATAGGCAAAATTGCTTTATTTTACAAAGGCAAGTCTATTTACACTATAACATTCAGGTTTGGATCATTCTCTCATAAGAAAATGCAAACTGCATATCAACCATTATTTTAACGCAGACAATCAGTTTTTACATGCTTCACGACAATTGCGTGCAAATGAGTCCTTTTAGGCAAAATTGCTTTATTTTACAAATGTAAGTCTATTTATACCATAACATTCAGGATTGGATCATTTTCTCAAAAGATAATGCAAACTGATCATTTCCTATTATTTTCACGCAGACTAGAAGAATTTACATGCTTTATGACAATTAGGTGCAAATGTGTCCTTATAGGCATAATTGCTTTATTTCAAAAAGGAAAGTCTACTTACACTATACATTCAGGTTTGGATCATTTTCTCATAAAAAAATGCAAACTGCATATTAACCATTATTTTGACGCAGACAAGCAGTTTTTACATGCTTCACGACAATTGCGTGCAAATGAGTCCTAATAGGCAGAATTGCTTTATTTCACAAAGGTTAGTCTATTTACACTATACCATTCAGGTTTGGATCATTCTCTCAAAAGATAATGCAAACTAATCATTTCCTATTATTTTCACGCAGACAAGTAGTATTTACATGCTTTATGACAATTAGGTGCAAATAAGTCCTTATAGGCAAAATTGCTTTATTTTACAAAGGCAAGTCTATTTACACTATAACATTCAGGTTTGGATCATTCTTTCATAAGAAAATGCAAACTGCACATTTACTATCATTATAAGGCAGACAAGCAGTTTTTACATGCTTTACGACAATTAGGTGCAAATTAGTCCTTATAGGCAAAATTTATTTATTTCACAAAGGTAAGTCTATTTACACTATAACATTTAGGTTTGGATCATTCTCTCATTAGAAAATGCAAACTGCATATTTACTATCATATTCACGCAGACAAGTAGTTTTTACATGCTTCACGACAATTAGGTGCAAATGAGTCCTTATAGGCAAAATTGCTTTATTTCATGAGGGTCAGTCTATTTACACTATAACATTCAGGTTTGGATCATTCTCTCATAAGAAAATGCAAACTGCATATTAACCATTATTTTAACGCATACAAGCAGTTTTTACATGCTTTATGACAATTAGGGGCAAATGAGTCTTTATAGGCAACATTGCTTTATTTTACAGAGGTAAGTCTATTTACACTATAACATTCAGGTTTGGATCATTTTTCCAAAGGATAATGCAAACTGATCATTTCCTATTATTTTCACGCAGACAAGCAGTTTTTACATGCTTCACGACAATTGCGTGCAAATGAGTCCTTATAGGCAAAATTGCTTTATTTTACAAATGTAAGTCTATTTATACCATAACATTCGGGATTGGATCATTTTCTCAAAAGATAATGCAAACTGATCATTTCCTATTATTTTCACGCAAACAAGAAAAATTTACATGCTTTATGACAATTAGGTGCAAATGTGTCCTTATAGGCAAAATTGCTTTATTTCACAAAGGTAAGTCTACTTACACTATAACTTTCAGGTTTGGATCTTTCTCTCATAAGAAAATGCAAACTGCGTATTTACTATCATTTTCACTCAGACAAGCAGTTTTTACATGCTTCACGACAATTAAGTGCAATTGAGTCCTTATAGGCAAAATTGCTTTATTTCACAAAGGTAAGTCTACTCACACTATAACATTCAGGTTTGGATCATTCTCTCATAAGAAAATGCAAACTGCATATTTACTATCATTATCACGCAGACAAGCAGTTTTTACATGCTTTACGACAATTAGGTGCAAATGAGTCCTTATAAGCAAAATTGCTTTATTTTACAAAGGTAAGTCTATTTACACCATAACATTCAGGTTTGGATCATTTTCTCAAAAGAAAATGCAAACTGATCATTTTCTATTATTTTCACGCAGACAAGCAGTATTTACATGCTTTATGACAATTAGGTGCAAATGTGTCCTTATAAGCAAAATTGCTTTATTTCATGAAGGTAAGGTCTACTTACACGATACATTCAGGTTTGGATCATTCTCTCATAAGAAAATTCAAACTGCATATTAACCATTATTTTAACGCATACAAGCAGTTTTTACATGCTTTATGACAATTAGGTGCAAATGAGTCCTTATAGGCAAAATTGCTTTATTTCATAGAAGTAAGTCTACTTACACTATAACATTCAGGTTTGGATCATTCTCTCATAAGAAAATGCAAACTGCATATTAACCATTATTTTAACGCAGACATGCTTTATGACAATTAGGTGCAAATGAGTCCTTATAGGCAAAAATGCTTTATTTTATGAAGGTAAGTCTATTTACACTATAACATTCAGGTTTGGATCATTCTCTCATAAGAAAATGCAAACTGCATATTAACCATTATTTTAACGCAGACAAGCAGTATTTACATGCTTTATGACAATTAGGTGCAAATGAGTCCTTATAGGCAAAATTGTTTTATTTCACAAATGTAAGGCTACTTTTACTATAACATTCAGGTTTAGATCATTCTCTCATAAGAAAATGCAAACTGCATATTAACCATTATTTTAACGCAGACAAGCAGGTTTTACATGCTTTACGACAATTAGGTGCAAATGAGTCCTTATAGGCAAAATTGCTTTATTTTACGAAGGTTAATCTATTTACACTATAACATTCAGGTTTGGATCATTCTCTCATAAGAAAATGCGAACTGCATATTTACTATCATTTTCACGCAGACAAGCAGTTTTTACATGCTACACGACAATTAGGTGCAAATGTGTCCTTATAGGCAAAATTGCTTTATTTCATAGAGGTAAGTCTACATACACTATAACATTCAGGTTTGGATCATTCTCTCATAAGAAAATGCAAACTGCATATTAACCATTATTTTAACGCAGACATGCTTTATGACAATTAGGTGCAAATGAGTCCTTATAGGCAAAAATGCTTTATTTTATGAAGGTAAGTCTATTTACACTATAACATTCAGGTTTGGATCATTCTCTCATAAGAAAATGCAAACTGCATATTAACCATTATTTTAACGCAGACAAGCAGTATTTACATGCTTTATGACAATTAGGTGCAAATGAGTCCTTATAGGCAAAATTGTTTTATTTCACAAATGTAAGGCTACTTTTACTATAACATTCAGGTTTAGATCATTCTCTCATAAGAAAATGCAAACTGCATATTAACCATTATTTTAACGCAGACAAGCAGGTTTTACATGCTTTACGACAATTAGGTGCAAATGAGTCCTTATAGGCAAAATTGTTTTATTTCAGAAATGTAAGTCTACATTTACTATACAATTCAGGTTTAGATCATTCTCTCATAAGAAAATGCAAACTGCATATTAACCATTATTTTAACGCATACATGCAGTTTTTACATGTTTTACGACAATTAGGTGCAAATAAGTCCTTATAGGCAAAATTGTTTTATTTCACAAATGTAAGTCTACTTTTACTATAACATTCAGGTTAGGATCATTCTCTCATAAGAATATGCAAACTGCATATTTACTATCATTTTCACGCAGACAAGCAGTTTTTACATGCTTCACGACAATTAGGTGCAAATGAGTCCTTATAGGCAGAATTGCTTTAGTTTACAAAGGTAAAAATATTTACACTATAACATTCAGGTTTGGATCATTTTCTCAAAAGATAATGCAAACTGATCATTTACTATTATTTTCACGCAGACAAGCAGTATTTACATGCTTTATAACAATTTGGTGCAAATGAGTCCTTATAGGCAAAATTGCTTTATTTTACAAAGGTTAGTCTACTTATACTATAACATTCAGGTTTGGATCATTCTCTCATAAGAAAATGCAAACTGCGTATTTACTATCATTTTCATTTAGACAAGCAGTTTTTACATGCTTTACGACATATAGGTGCAAATGTGTCCTTATAAGCAAAATTGCTTTATTTTACAAAGGTAAGTCTATTAACACTATAACATTCAGGTTTGGATCATTCTCTCATAAGAAAATGCAAACTGCATATTAATAATTATTTTAACGCATACAAGCAGTTTTTACATGCTTTATGACAATTAGGTGCAAATGAGTCCTTATAGGCAAAATTGCTTTATTTCATGAAGGTAAGTCTACTTACACTATAACATTCAGGTTTGGATCATTCTCTCATAAGAAAATGCAAACTGCATATTAACCATTATTTTAAAGCATACAAGCAGTTTTTACATGCTTTATGACAATTAGGTGTAAATGAGTCCTTATAGGCAAAATTGCTTTTTTTTACAAAGGTAAGTCTACTTACACTATAACATTCAGGTTTGGATCATTCTCTCATAAGAAAATGCAAACTGCATATTTACTATCATTTTCACGCAGACAAGCAGTTTTTACATGCTTCACGACAATTAGGTGCAAATGAGTTCTTATAGGCTAAATTGCTTTATTTCACAAAGGTAAGTCTATTTACACTATAACATTCAGGTTTGGATCATTTTCTCAAAAGATAGTGCAAACTGATCATTTCCTATTACTTTCACGCCGACAAGCAGTATTTACATGCTTTATGACAATTAGGTGCAAATGTGTCCTTATAGGCAAAATCGCTTTATTTCACAAAGGTAAGTCTACTTACACTATAACATTCAGGTTTGGATCATTCTCTCATAAGAAAATGCAAACTGCATATTAATAGTAACTTATTTTAACGCATACAAGCAATTTTTACATGCTTTATGACAATTAGGTGCAAATGAGTCCTTATAGGCAAAATGGCTTTATTTCATAAAGATAAGTCTACTAACACTATACCATTCAGGCTTGGATCATTCTCTCAAAAGAAAATGCAAACTGCATATTAACCATTATTTTAACGCAGACAAGCAGTTTTACATGCTTCACGACAATTTGGTGCAAATGAGTCCTTATAGGCAAAATTGCTTTATTTCATAAAGGTAAGTCTACTTACACTATACTATTCAGGTTTGGATCATTCTCTCATAAGAAAATGCAAACTGCATATTAACCACTATTTTAACGCAGACAAGCAGTTTTTACATGCTTTACGACAATTAGGTGCAAATGAGTACTTATAAGCAAAATTGCTTTATTTTACAAAGGTTAGGCTATTTACACTATAACATTCAGGTTTGGATCATTTTCTCAAAAGATAATGCAAACTGATCATTTCCTATTATTTTCACGCAGACAAGCAGTATTTACATGCTTTATGACAATTAGGTGCAAATGTGTCCTTATAGGCAAAATTGCTTTATTTCACAAAGGTTAGTCTACTTACACTATAACTTTCAGGTTTGGATCATTCTCTCATAAGAAAATGCAAACTGCGTATTTACTATCATTTTCACTCAGACAAGCAGTTTTTACATGCTTCACGACAATTAAGTGCAATTGAGTCCTTATAGGCAAAATTGCTTTATTTCACAAAGGTAAGTCTACTTACACTATAACATTCAGGTTTGGATCATTCTCTCATAAGAAAATGCAAACTGCATATTTACTATCATTTTCACGCAGACAAGCAGTTTTTACATGCTTTACGACAATTAGGTGCAAATGAGTCCTTATAGGCAAAATTGCTTTATTTTACAAAGGTAAGTCTATTTACACCATAACATTCAGGTTTGGATCATTTTCTCAAAAGAAAATGCAAACTGATCATTTTCTATTATTTTCACGCAGACAAGCAGTATTTACATGCTTTATGACAATTAGGTGCAAATGTGTCCTTATAAGCAAAATTGCTTTATTTCATGAAGGTAAGGTCTACTTACACGATACATTCAGGTTTGGATCATTCTCTCATAAGAAAATTCAAACTGCATATTAACCATTATTTTAACGCATACAAGCAGTTTTTACATGCTTTATGACAATTAGGTGCAAGTGAGTCCTTCTGGGCAAAATTGCTTTTTTTTACAAGGGTAAGTCTACTTACACTATAACATTCAGGTTTGGATCATTCTCTCATAAGAAAATGCAAACTACATTTTAACCATTATTTTATTGCAGACAAGCAGTTTTTACATGCTTCACGACAATTAGGTGCAAATGAGTCCTTATAGGCAAAATTGCTTTATTTTACAAAGGTTAATCTACTTACACTATAACATTCAGGTTTGGATCATTCTCTCATAAGAAAATGCAAACTGCATATTAACCATTATTTTAACGCAGACATGCTTTATGACAATTAGGTGCAAATGAGTCCTTATAGGCAAAATTGCTTTATTTTATGAAGGTAAGTCTATTTACACTATAACATTCAGGTTTGGATCATTCTCTCATAAGAAAATGCAAACTGCATATTAACCATTATTTTAACGCAGACAAGCAGTATTTACATGCTTTATGACAATTAGGTGCAAATGAGTTCTTATAGGCAAAATTGTTTTATTTCACAAATGTAAGGCTACTTTTACTATAACATTCAGGTTTAGATCATTCTCTCATAAGAAAATGCAAACTGCATATTAACCATTATTTTAACGCAGACAAGCAGGTTTTACATGCTTTACGACAATTAGGTGCAAATGAGTCCTTATAGGCAAAATTGTTTTATTTCAGAAATGTAAGTCTACTTTTACTATACAATTCAGGTTTAGATCATTCTCTCATAAGAAAATGCAAACTGCATATTAACCATTATTTTAACGCATACATGCAGTTTTTACATGCTTTATGACAATTAGGTGCAAGTGAGTCCTTATAGGCAAAATTGCTTTATTTTACAAGGGTAAGTCTACTTACACTATAACATTCAGGTTTGGATCATTCTCTCATAAGAAAATGCAAACTACATTTTAACCATTATTTTAACGCAGACAAGCAGTTTTTACATGCTTCACGACAATTAGGTGCAAATGAGTCCTTATATGCAAAATTGCTTTATTTTACAAAGGTTAATCTACTTACACTATAACATTCAGGTTTGGATCATTCTCTCATAAGAAAATGCAAACTACATTTTAACCATTATTTTCACGCAGACAAGCAGTTTTTACATGCTTCACGACAATTAGGTGCAAATGTGTCCTTATAGGCAAAATTGCTTTATTTCATAGAGGTAAGTCTACTTACACTATAACATTCAGGTTTGGATCATTCTCTCATAAGAAAATGCAAACTGCATATTAACCATTATTTTAACGCAGACATGCTTTATGACAATTAGATGCAAATGAGTCCTTATAGGCAAAAATGCTTTATTTTATGAAGGTAAGTCTATTTACACTATAACATTCAGGTTTGGATCATTCTCTCATAAGAAAATGCAAACTGCATATTAACCATTATTTTAACGCAGACAAGCAGTATTTACATGCTTTATGACAATTAGGTGCAAATGAGTCCTTATAGGCAAAATTGTTTTATTTCACAAATGTAAGGCTACTTTTACTATAACATTCAGGTTTAGATCATTCTCTCATAAGAAAATGCAAACTGCATATTAACCATTATTTTAACGCAGACAAGCAGGTTTTACATGCTTTACGACAATTAGGTGCAAATGAGTCCTTATAGGCAAAATTGCTTTATTTTACGAAGGTTAATCTATTTACACTATAACATTCAGGTTTGGATCATTCTCTCATAAGAAAATGCGAACTGCATATTTACTATCATTTTCACGCAGACAAGCAGTTTTTACATGCTTCACGACAATTAGGTGCAAATGTGTCCTTATAGGCAAAATTGCTTTATTTCATAGAGGTAAGTCTACTTACACTATAACATTCAGGTTTGGATCATTCTCTCATAAGAAAATGCAAACTGCATATTAACCATTATTTTAACGCAGACATGCTTTATGACAATTAGGTGCAAATGAGTCCTTATAGGCAAAAATGCTTTATTTTATGAAGGTAAGTCTATTTACACTATAACATTCAGGTTTGGATCATTCTCTCATAAGAAAATGCAAACTGCATATTAACCATTATTTTAACGCAGACAAGCAGTATTTACATGCTTTATGACAATTAGGTGCAAATGAGTCCTTATAGGCAAAATTGTTTTATTTCACAAATATAAGGCTACTTTTACTATAACATTCAGGTTTAGATCATTCTCTCATAAGAAAATGCAAACTGCATATTAACCATTATTTTAACGCAGACAAGCAGGTTTATCATGCTTTACGACAATTAGGTGCAAATGAGTCCTTATAGGCAAAATTGTTTTATTTCAGAAATGTAAGTCTACATTTACTATACAATTCAGGTTTAGATCATTCTCTCATAAGAAAATGCAAACTGCATATTAACCATTATTTTAACGCATACATGCAGTTTTTACATGTTTTACGACAATTAGGTGCAAATAAGTCCTTATAGGCAAAATTGCTTTTTTTTACAAAGGTTAATCTACTTACACTATAACATTCAGGTTTGGATCATTCTCTCATAAGAAAATGCAAACTGCATATTAACCATTATTTTAACGCAGACATGCTTTATGACAATTAGGTGCAAATGAGTCCTTATAGGCAAAATTGCTTTATTTTATGAAGGTAAGTCTATTTACACTATAACATTCAGGGTTGGATCATTCTCTCATAAGAAAATGCAAACTGCATATTAACCATTATTTTAACGCAGACAAGCAGTATTTACATGCTTTATGACAATTAGGTGCAAATGAGTTCTTATAGGCAAAATTGTTTTATTTCACAAATGTAAGGCTACTTTTACTATAACATTCAGGTTTAGATCATTCTCTCATAAGAAAATGCAAACTGCATATTAACCATTATTTTAACGCAGACAAGCAGGTTTTACATGCTTTACGACAATTAGGTGCAAATGAGTCCTTATAGGCAAAATTGTTTTATTTCAGAAATGTAAGTCTACTTTTACTATACAATTCAGGTTTAGATCATTCTCTCATAAGAAAATGCAAACTGCATATTAACCATTATTTTAACGCATACATGCAGTTTTTACATGCTTTATGACAATTAGGTGCAAGTGAGTCCTTATAGGCAAAATTGCTTTATTTTACAAGGGTAAGTCTACTTACACTATAACATTCAGGTTTGGATCATTCTCTCATAAGAAAATGCAAACTACATTTTAACCATTATTTTAACGCAGACAAGCAGTTTTTACATGCTTCACGACAATTAGGTGCAAATGAGTCCTTATATGCAAAATTGCTTTATTTTACAAAGGTTAATCTACTTACACTATAACATTCAGGTTTGGATCATTCTCTCATAAGAAAATGCAAACTACATTTTAACCATTATTTTCACGCAGACAAGCAGTTTTTACATGCTTCACGACAATTAGGTGCAAATGTGTCCTTATAGGCAAAATTGCTTTATTTCATAGAGGTAAGTCTACTTACACTATAACATTCAGGTTTGGATCATTCTCTCATAAGAAAATGCAAACTGCATATTAACCATTATTTTAACGCAGACATGCTTTATGACAATTAGATGCAAATGAGTCCTTATAGGCAAAAATGCTTTATTTTATGAAGGTAAGTCTATTTACACTATAACATTCAGGTTTGGATCATTCTCTCATAAGAAAATGCAAACTGCATATTAACCATTATTTTAACGCAGACAAGCAGTATTTACATGCTTTATGACAATTAGGTGCAAATGAGTCCTTATAGGCAAAATTGTTTTATTTCACAAATGTAAGGCTACTTTTACTATAACATTCAGGTTTAGATCATTCTCTCATAAGAAAATGCAAACTGCATATTAACCATTATTTTAACGCAGACAAGCAGGTTTTACATGCTTAACGACAATTAGGTGCAAATGAGTCCTTATAGGCAAAATTGCTTTATTTTACGAAGGTTAATCTATTTACACTATAACATTCAGGTTTGGATCATTCTCTCATAAGAAAATGCGAACTGCATATTTACTATCATTTTCACGCAGACAAGCAGTTTTTACATGCTTCACGACAATTAGGTGCAAATGTGTCCTTATAGGCAAAATTGCTTTATTTCATAGAGGTAAGTCTACTTACACTATAACATTCAGGTTTGGATCATTCTCTCATAAGAAAATGCAAACTGCATATTAACCATTATTTTAACGCAGACATGCTTTATGACAATTAGGTGCAAATGAGTCCTTATAGGCAAAAATGCTTTATTTTATGAAGGTAAGTCTATTTACACTATAACATTCAGGTTTGGATCATTCTCTCATAAGAAAATGCAAACTGCATATTAACCATTATTTTAACGCAGACAAGCAGTATTTACATGCTTTATGACAATTAGGTGCAAATGAGTCCTTATAGGCAAAATTGTTTTATTTCACAAATGTAAGGCTACTTTTACTATAACATTCAGGTTTAGATCATTCTCTCATAAGAAAATGCAAACTGCATATTAACCATTATTTTAACGCAGACAAGCAGGTTTTACATGCTTTACGACAATTAGGTGCAAATGAGTCCTTATAGGCAAAATTGTTTTATTTCAGAAATGTAAGTCTACATTTACTATACAATTCAGGTTTAGATCATTCTCTCATAAGAAAATGCAAACTGCATATTAACCATTATTTTAACGCATACATGCAGTTTTTACATGTTTTACGACAATTAGGTGCAAATAAGTCCTTATAGGCAAAATTGTTTTATTTCACAAATGTAAGTCTACTTTTACTATAACATTCAGGTTAGGATCATTCTCTCATAAGAATATGCAAACTGCATATTTACTATCATTTTCACGCAGACAAGCAGTTTTTACATGCTTCACGACAATTAGGTGCAAATGAGTCCTTATAGGCAGAATTGCTTTAGTTTACAAAGGTAAAAATATTTACACTATAACATTCAGGTTTGGATCATTTTCTCAAAAGATAATGCAAACTGATCATTTACTATTATTTTCACGCAGACAAGCAGTATTTACATGCTTTATAACAATTTGGTGCAAATAAGTCCTTATAGGCAAAATTGCTTTATTTTACAAAGGTTAGTCTACTTATACTATAACATTCAGGTTTGGATCATTCTCTCATAAGAAAATGCAAACTGCGTATTTACTATCATTTTCACTCAGACAAGCAGTTTTTACATGCTTTACGACATATAGGTGCAAATGTGTCCTTATAAGCAAAATTGCTTTATTTTACAAAGGTAAGTCTATTAACACTATAACATTCAGGTTTGGATCATTCTCTCATAAGAAACTGCAAACTGCATATTAATAATTATTTTAACGCATACAAGCAGTTTTTACATGCTTTATGACAATTAGGTGCAAATGAGTCCTTATAGGCAAAATTGCTTTATTTCATAGAGGTAAGTCTACTTACACTATAACATTCAGGTTTGGATCATTCTCTCATAAGAAAATGCAAACTGCATATTAACCATTATTTTAACGCAGACATGCTTTATGACAATTAGGTGCAAATGAGTCCTTATAGGCAAGATTGCTTTATTTTATGAAGGTAAGTCTATTTACACTATAACATTCAGGTTTGGATCATTCTCTCATAAGAAAATGCAAACTGCATATTAACCATTATTTTAACGCAGACAAGCAGTATTTACATGCTTTATGACAATTAGGTGCAAATGAGTCCTTATAGGCAAAATTGTTTTATTTCACAAATGTAAGGCTACTTTTACTATATACATTCAGGTTTAGATCATTCTCTCATAAGAAAATGCAAACTGCATATTAACCATTATTTTAACGCAGACAAGCAGGTTTTACATGCTTTACGACAATTAGGTGCAAATGAGTCCTTATAGGCAAAATTGTTTTATTTCTGAAATGTAAGTCTACTTTTACTATACAATTCAGGTTAAGATCATTCTCTCATAAGAAAATGCAAACTGCATATTAACCATTATTTTAACGCATACATGCAGTTTTTACATGCTTTATGACAATTAGGTGCAAATGAGTCCTTGTAGGCAAAATTGCTTTATTTTATGAAGGTAAGTCTACTTACACTGTAACATTTAGGTTTGGATCATTCTCTCATAAGAAAATGCAAACTGCGAATTAACCATTATTTTAACGCAGACAAGCAGGTTTTACATGCTTTACGACAATTAGATGCAAATGAGTCCTTATAGGCAAGATTGCTTTATTTTATGAAGGTAAGTCTACTTACACTATAACATTCAGGTTTGGATCATTCTCTCAAAAGATAATGACAACTGATCATTTCCTATTATTTTCACGCAGACAAGCAGTTTTTACATGTTTTACGACAATTAGGTGCAAATAAGTCCTTATAGGCAAAATTGTTTTATTTCACAAATGTAAGTCTACTTTTACTATACCATTCAGGTTAGGATCATTCTCTCATAAGAATATGCAAACTGCATATTTACTATCATTTTCACGCAGACAAGCAGTTTTAACATGCTTCACGACAATTAGGTGCAAATGAGTCCTTATAGGCAGAATTGCTTTAGTTTACAAAGGTAAAAATATTTACACTATAACATTCAGGTTTGGATCATTCTCTCAAAAGATAATGCAAACTGATCATTTACTATTATTTTCACGCAGACAAGCAGTATTTACATGCTTTATAACAATTTGGTCCAAATGAGTCCTTATAGGCAAAATTGATTTATTTTACAAAGGTAAGTCTACTTATACTATAACATTCAGGTTTGGATCATTCTCTCATAAGAAAATGCAAACTGCGTATTTACTATCATTTTCACTCAGACAAGCAGTTTTTACATGCTTTACGACATATAGGTGCAAATGTGTCCTTATAAGCAAAATTGCTTTATTTTACAAAGGTAAGTCTATTTACACTATAACATTCAGGTTTGGATCATTCTCTCATAAGAAAATGCAAACTGCATATTAACCATTATTTTAACGCAGACAAGCAGTTTTTACATGCTTCACGACAATTAGGTGCAAATGATTCCTTATAGGCAAAATTGCTTTATTTCACAAAGGTAAGTCTACTTACACTATAGCATTCAGGTTTGGATCATTCTCTCATAAAAAAATGCACACTGCATATTAACCATTATTTTAACGCATACAAGCAGTTTTTACATGCTTTATGACAATCAGGTGCAAATGAGTCCTTATAGGCAAAATTGCTTCATTTCATGAAAGTAAGTCTACTTACACTGTAACATTCAGGTTTGGATCATTCTCTCATAAGAAAATGCAAACTGCATATTAATAATTATTTTAACGCATACAAGCAGTTTTTACATGCTTTATGACAATTAGGTGCAAATGAGTCCTTATAGGCAAAATTGCTTTTTTTTACAAACGTAAGTCTACTTACACTATAACATTCAGCTTTGGATCATTCTCTCATAAGAAAATGCAAACTGCATATTTACTATCATTTTCACGCAGACAAGCAGTTTTTACATGCTTCACGACAATTAGGTGCAAATGAGTTCTTATAGGCTAAATTGCTTTATTTTACAAAGGTAAGTCTATTTACACTATAACATTCAGGTTTGGATCATTCTCTCATAAGAAAATGCAAACTGCATATTAACCATTATTTTAACGCATACAAGCAGTTTTTACATGCTTTATGACAATCAGGTGCAAATGAGTCCTTATAGGCAAAATTGCTTCATTTCATGAAGGTAAGTCTACTTACACTGTAACATTCAGGTTTGGATCATTCTCTCATAAGAAAATGCAAACTGCATATTAACCATTATTTTAAAGCATACAAGCAGTTTTTACATGCTTTATGACAATTAGGTGTAAATGAGTCCTTATAGGCAAAATTGCGTTTTTTTACAAAGGTAAGTCTACTTACACTATAACATTCAGGTTTGGATCATTCTCTCATAAGAAAATGCAAACTGCATATTTACTATCATTTTCACGCAGACAAGCAGTTTTTACATGCTTCACGACAATTAGGTGCAAATGAGTTCTTATAGGCTAAATTGCTTTATTTCACAAAGGTAAGTCTATTTACACTATACAATTCAGGTTTGGATCATTTTCTCAAAAGATAGTGCAAACTGATCATTTCCTATTATTTTCACGCAGACAAGCAGTATTTACATGCTTTATGACAATTAGGTGCAAATGTGTCCTTATAGGCAAAATCGCTTTATTTCACAAAGGTAAGTCTACTTACACTATAACATTCAGGTTTGGATCATTCTCTCATAAGAAAATGCAAACTGCATATTAACCATTATTTTAACGCAGACAAGCAGTTTTACATGCTTCACGACAATTTGGTGCAAATGAGTCCTTATAGGCAAAATTGCTTTATTTCATAAAGGTAAGTCTACTTACACTATACTATTCAGGTTTGGATCATTCTCTCATAAGAAAATGCAAACTGCATATTAACCACTATTTTAACGCTGACAAGCAGTTTTTACATGCTTTACGACAATTAGGTGCAAATGAGTACTTATAAGCAAAATTGCCTTATTTTACAAAGGTTAGTCTATTTACACTATAACATTCAGGTTTGGATCATTTTTCCTAAGGATAATGCAAACTGATCATTTCCTATTATTTTCACGCAGACAAGCAGTATTTACATGCTTTATGACAATTAGGTGCAAATGTGTCCTTATAGGCAAAATTGCTTTATTTTACAAAGGCAAGTCTATTTACACTATAACATTCAGGTTTGGATCATTCTCTCATAAGAAAATGCAAACTGCATATTAACCATTATTTTAACGCATACATGCAGTTTTTACATGCTTTATGACAATTAGGTGCAAATGAGTCCTTGTAGGCAAAATTGCTTTATTTTATGAAGGTAAGTCTACTTACACTGTAACATTCAGGTTTGGATCATTCTCTCAAAAGATAATGACAACTGATCATTTCCTATTATTTTCACGCAGACAAGCAGTTTTTACATGTTTTACGACAATTAGGTGCAAATAAGTCCTTATAGGCAAAATTGTTTTATTTCACAAATGTAAGTCTACTTTTACTATACCATTCAGGTTAGGATCATTCTCTCATAAGAATATGCAAACTGCATATTTACTTTCATTTTCACGCAGACAAGCAGTTTTTACATGCTTCACGACAATTAGGTGCAAATGAGTCCTTATAGGCAGAATTGCTTTAGTTTGCAAAGGTAAAAATATTTACACTATAACATTCAGGTTTGGATCATTCTCTCAAAAGATAATGCAAACTGATCATTTACTATTATTTTCACGCAGACAAGCAGTATTTACATGCTTTATAACAATTTGGTCCAAATGAGTCCTTATAGGCAAAATTGATTTATTTTACAAAGGTAAGTCTACTTATACTATAACATTCAGGTTTGGATCATTCTCTCATAAGAAAATGCAAACTGCGTATTTACTATCATTTTCACTCAGACAAGCAGTTTTTACATGCTTTACGACATATAGGTGCAAATGTGTCCTTATAAGCAAAATTGCTTTATTTTACAAAGGTAAGTCTATTTTCACTATAACATTCAGGTTTGGATCATTCTCTCATAAGAAAATGCAAACTGCATATTAACCATTATTTTAACGCAGACAAGCAGTTTCTACATGCTTCACGACAATTAGGTGCAAATGATTCCTTATAGGCAAAATTGCTTTATTTCACAAAGGTAAGTCTACTTACACTATAGCATTCAGGTTTGGATCATTCTCTCATAAAAAAATGCACACTGCATATTAACCATTATTTTAACGCATACAAGCAGTTTTTACATGCTTTATGACAATTAGGTGCAAATGAGTCCTTATAGGCAAAATTGCTTTATTTCACAAAGGTAAGTCTACTTACACTATAACATTCAGCTTTGGATCATTCTCTCATAAGAAAATGCAAACTGCATATTTACTATCATTTTCACGCAGACAAGCAGTTTTTACATGCTTCACGACAATTAGGTGCAAATGAGTTCTTATAGGCTAAATTGCTTTATTTTACAAAGGTAAGTCTATTTACACTATAACATTCAGGTTTGGATCATTCTCTCATAAGAAAATGCAAACTGCATATTAACCATTATTTTAACGCATACAAGCAGTTTTTACATGCTTTATGACAATCAGGTGCAAATGAGTCCTTATAGGCAAAATTGCTTCATTTCATGAAGGTAAGTCTACTTACACTGTAACATTCAGGTTTGGATCATTTTCTCATAAGAAAATGCAAACTGCATATTAACCATTATTTTAAAGCATACAAGCAGTTTTTACATGCTTTATGACAATTAGGTGTAAATGAGTCCTTATAGGCAAAATTGCTTTTTTTTACAAAGGTAAGTCTACTTACACTATAACATTTAGGTTTGGATCATTCTCTCATAAGAAAATGCAAACTGCATATTTACTATCATTTTCACGCAGACAAGCAGTTTTTACATGCTTCACGACAATTAGGTGCAAATGAGTTCTTATAGGCTAAATTGCTTTATTTCACAAAGGTAAGTCTATTTACACTATACAATTCAGGTTTGGATCATTTTCTCAAAAGATAGTGCAAACTGATCATTTCCTATTATTTTCACGCAGACAAGCAGTATTTACATGCTTTATGACAATTAGGTGCAAATGTGTCCTTATAGGCAAAATCGCTTTATTTCACAAAGGTAAGTCTACTTACACTATAACATTCAGGTTTGGATCATTCTCTCATAAGAAAATGCAAACTGCATATTAATAATAACTTATTTTAACGCATACAAGCAGTTTTTACATGCTTTATGACAATTAGGTGCGAATGAGTCCTTATAGGCAGAATGGCTTTATTTCATAAAGATCAGTCTACTAACACTATACCATTCAGGCTTGGATCATTCTCTCAAAAGAAAATGCAAACTGCATATTAACCATTATTTTAACGCAGACAAGCAGTTTTACATGCTTCACGACAATTTGGTGCAAATGAGTCCTTATAGACAAAATTGCTTTATTTCATAAAGGTAAGTCTACTTACACTATACTATTCAGGTTTGGATCATTCTCTCATAAGAAAATGCAAACTGCATATTAACCACTATTTTAACGCAGACAAGCAGTTTTTACATGCTTTACGACAATTAGGTGCAAATGAGTACTTATAAGCAAAATTGCCTTATTTTACAAAGGTTAGTCTATTTACACTATAACATTCAGGTTTGGATCATTTTTCCAAAGGATAATGCAAACTGATCATTTCCTATTATTTTCACGCAGACAAGCAGTATTTACATGCTTTATGACAATTAGGTGCAAATGTGTCCTTATAGGCAAAATTGCTTTATTTTACAAAGGCAAGTCTATTTACACTATAACATTCAGGTTTGGATCATTCTCTCATAAGAAAATGCAAACTGCACATTTACTTTCATTTTAACGCAGAGAAGCAGTTTTTGCATGTTTTACGACAATTAGGTGCAAATAAGTCCTTAAAGGCAAAATTGTTTTATTTCACAAAGGTAAGTCTACTTTCACTATAACATTCAGGTTTGGATCATTCTCTCATAAGAAAATGCAAACTGCATATCAACCATTATTTTAACGCAGACAATCAGTTTTTACATGCTTCACGACAATTGCGTGCAAATGAGTCCTTTTAGGCAAAATTGCTTTATTTTACAAATGTAAGTCTATTTATACCATAACATTCAGGATTGGATCATTTTCTCAAAAGATAATGCAAACTGATCATTTCCTATTATTTTCACGCAGACTAGAAGAATTTACATGCTTTATGACAATTAGGTGCAAATGTGTCCTTATAGGCATAATTGCTTTATTTCAAAAAGGAAAGTCTACTTACACTATACATTCAGGTTTGGATCATTCTCTCATAAAAAAATGCAAACTGCATATTAACCATTATTTTGACGCAGACAAGCAGTTTTTACATGCTTCACGACAATTGCGTGCAAATGAGTCCTAATAGGCAGAATTGCTTTATTTCACAAAGGTTAGTCTATTTACACTATACCATTCAGGTTTGGATCATTCTCTCAAAAGATAATGCAAACTAATCATTTCCTATTATTTTCACGCAGACAAGTAGTATTTACATGCTTTATGACAATTAGGTGCAAATAAGTCCTTATAGGCAAAATTGCTTTATTTTACAAAGGCAAGTCTATTTACACAATAACATTCAGGTTTGGATCATTCTCTCATAAGAAAATGCAAACTGCACATTTACTATCATTTTAACGCAGACAAGCAGTTTTTACATGCTTTACGACAATTAGGTGCAAATTAGTCCTTATAGGCAAAATTTATTTATTTCACAAAGGTAAGTCTACTTACACTATAACATTTAGGTTTGGATCATTCTCTCATTAGAAAATGCAAACTGCATATTTACTATCATTTTCACGCAGACAAGTAGTTTTTACATGCTTCACGACAATTAGGTGCAAATGAGTCCTTATAGGCAAAATTGCTTTATTTCATGAGGGTCAGTCTATTTACACTATAACATTCAGGTTTGGATCATTCTCTCATAAGAAAATGCAAACTGCATATTAACCATTATTTTAACGCATACAAGCAATTTTTACATGCTTTATGACAATTAGGGGCAAATGAGTCTTTATAGGCAACATTGCTTTATTTTACAGAGGTAAGTCTATTTACACTATAACATTCAGGTTTGGATCATTTTTCCAAAGGATAATGCAAACTGATCATTTCCTATTATTTTCACGCAGACAAGCAGTATTTACATGCTTTATGACAATTAGGTGCAAATGTGTCCTTATAGGCAAAATTGCTTTATTTTACAAAGGCAAGTCTATTTACACAATAACATTCAGGTTTGGATCATTCTCTCATAAGAAAATGCAAACTGCACATTTACTATCATTTTAACGCAGACAAGCAGTTTTTACATGTTTTACGACAATTAGGTGCAAATAAGTCCTTAAAGGCAAAATTGTTTTATTTCACAAAGGTAAGTCTACTTTCACTATAACATTCAGGTTTGGATCATTCTCTCATAAGAAAATGCAAACTGCATATTAACCATTATTTTAACGCAGACAAGCAGTTTTTACATGCTTCACGACAATTGCGTGCAAATGAGTCCTTATAGGCAAAATTGCTTTATTTTACAAATGTAAGTCTATTTATACCATAACATTCGGGATTGGATCATTTTCTCAAAAGATAATGCTAACTGATCATTTCCTATTATTTTCACGCAGACAAGAAAAATTTACATGCTTTATGACAATTAGGTGCAAATGTGTCCTTATAGGCAAAATTGCTTTATTTCACAAAGGTAAGTCTACTTACACTATAACTTTCAGGTTTGGATCATTCTCTCATAAGAAAATGCAAACTGCGTATTTACTATCATTTTCACTCAGACAAGCAGTTTTTATATGCTTCACGACAATTAAGTGCAATTGAGTCCTTATAGGCAAAATTGCTTTATTTCACAAAGGTAAGTCTACTCACACTATAACATTCAGGTTTGGATCATTCTCTCATAAGAAAATGCAAACTGCATATTTACTATCATTATCACGCAGACAAGCAGTTTTTACATGCTTTACGACAATTAGGTGCAAATGAGTCCTTATAAGCAAAATTGCTTTATTTTACAAAGGTAAGTCTATTTACACCATAACATTCAGGTTTGGATCATTTTCTCAAAAGAAAATGCAAACTGATCATTTTCTATTATTTTCACGCAGACAAGCAGTATTTACATGCTTTATGACAATTAGGTGCAAATGTGTCCTTATAAGCAAAATTGCTTTATTTCATGAAGGTAAGGTCTACTTACACGATACATTCAGGTTTCGATCATTCTCTCATAAGAAAATTCAAACTGCATATTAACCATTATTTTAACGCATACAAGTTATTTTTACATGCTTTATGACAATTAGGTGCAAGTGAGTCCTTATAGGCAAAATTGCTTTATTTTACAAGGGTAAGTCTACTTACACTATTACATTCAGGTTTGGATCATTCCCTCATAAGAAAATGCAAACTACATTTTAACCATTATTTTAACGCAGACAAGCAGTTTTTACATGCTTCACGACAATTAGGTGCAAATGAGTCCTTATAGGCAAAATTGCTTTATTTTACAAAGGTTAATCTATTTACACTATAACATTCAGGTTTGGATCATTCTCTCATAAGAAAATGCGAACTGCATATTTACTATCATTTTCACGCAGACAAGCAGTTTTTACATGCTTCACGACAATTAGGTGCAAATGTGTCCTTATAGGCAAAATTGCTTTATTTCATAGAGGTAAGTCTACTTACACTATAACATTCAGGTTTGGATCATTCTCTCATAAGAAAATGCAAACTGCATATTAACCTTTATTTTAACGCAGACAAGCAGTATTTACATGCTTTATGACAATTAGGTGCAAATGAGTCCTTATAGGCAAAATTGTTTTATTTCACAAATGTAAGGCTACTTTTACTATAACATTCAGGTTTAGATCATTCTCTCATAAGAAAATGCAAACTGCATATTAACCATTATTTTAACGCAGACAAGCAGGTTTTACATGCTTTACGACAATTAGGTGCAAATGAGTCCTTATAGGCAAAATTGTTTTATTTCAGAAATGTAAGTCTACATTTACTATACAATTCAGGTTTAGATCATTCTCTCATAAGAAAATGCAAACTGCATATTAACCATTATTTTAACGCATACATGCAGTTTTTACATGCTTTATGACAATTAGGTGCAAATGAGTCCTTGTAGGCAAAATTGCTTTATTTTATGAAGGTAAGTCTACTTACACTGTAACATTTAGGTTTGGATCATTCTCTCATAAGAAAATGCAAACTGCGAATTAACCATTATTTTAACGCAGACAAGCAGGTTTTACATGCTTTACGACAATTAGATGCAAATGAGTCCTTATAGGCAAGATTGCTTTATTTTATGAAGGTAAGTCTACTTACACTATAACATTCAGGTTTGGATTATTCTCTCAAAAGATAATGACAACTGATCATTTCCTATTATTTTCACGCAGACAAGCAGTTTTTACATGTTTTACGACAATTAGGTGCAAATAAGTCCTTATAGGCAAAATTGTTTTATTTCACAAATGTAAGTCTACTTTTACTATAACATTCAGGTTAGGATCATTCTCTCATAAGAATATGCAAACTGCATATTTACTATCATTTTCACCCAGACAAGCAGTTTTTACATGCTTCACGACAATTAGGTGCAAATGAGTCCTTATAGGCAGAATTGCTTTAGTTTACAAAGGTAAAAATATTTACACTATAACATTCAGGTTTGGATCATTCTCTCAAAAGATAATGCAAACTGATCATTTACTATTATTTTCACGCAGACAAGCAGTATTTACATGCTTTATAATAATTTGGTGCAAATGAGTCCTTATAGGCAAAATTGCTTTATTTTACAAAGGTAAGTCTACTTATACTATAACATTCAGGTTTGGATCATTCTCTCATAAGAAAATGCAAACTGCGTATTTACTATCATTTTCACTCAGACAAGCAGTTTTTACATGCTTTACGACATATAGGTGCAAATGTGTCCTTATAAGCAAAATTGCTTTATTTTACAAAGGTAAGTCTATTAACACTATAACATTCAGGTTTGGATCATTCTCTCATAAGAAAATGCAAACTGCGTATTTACTATCATTTTCACTCAGACAAGCAGTTTTTACATGCTTCACGACAATTAGGTGCAAATGAGTCCTTATAGGCAAAATTGCTTTATTTCACAAAGATAAGTTGACTTACACTATAACATTCATGTTTGGATCATTCTCTCATAAGAAAATGCAAACTGCATATTAATAATTATTTTAACGCATACAAGCAGTTTTTACATGCTTTATGACAATTAGGTGCAAATGAGTCCTTATAGGCATAATTGCTTTATTTCATGAAGGTAAGTCTACTTACACTATAACATTCAGGTTTGGATCATTCTCTCATAAGAAAATGCAAACTGCATATTAACCATTATTTTAAAGCATACAAGCAGTTTTTACATGCTTTATGACAATTAGGTGTAAATGAGTCCTTATAGGCAAAATTGCTTTTTTTTACAAAGGTAAGTCTACTTACACTATAACATTCAGGTTTGGATCATTCTCTCATAAGAAAATGCAAACTGCATATTTACTATCATTTTCACGCAGACAAGCAGTTTTTACATGCTTCACGACAATTAGGTGCAAATGAGTTCTTATAGGCTAAATTGCTTTCTTTCACAAAGGTAAGTCTATTTACACTATAACATTCAGGTTTGGATCATTTTCTCAAAAGATAGTGCAAACTGATCATTTCCTATTACTTTCACGCAGACAAGCAGTATTTACATGCTTTATGACAATTAGGTGCAAATGTGTCCTTATAGGCAAAATCGCTTTATTTCACAAAGGTTAGTCTACTTACACTATAACATTCAGGTTTGGATCATTCTCTCATAAGAAAATGCAAACTGCATATTAATAATAACTTATTTTAACGCATACAAGCAATTTTTACATGCTTTATGACAATTAGGTGCAAATGAGTCCTTATAGGCAAAATGGCTTTATTTCATAAAGATAAGTCTACTAACACTATACCATTCAGGCTTGGATCATTCCCTCAAAAGAAAATGCAAACTGCATATTAACCATTATTTTAACGCAGACAAGCAGTTTTACATGCTTCACGACAATTTGGTGCAAATGAGTCCTTATAGGCAAAATTGCTTTATTTCATAAAGGTAAGTCTACTTACACTATACTATTCAGGTTTGGATCATTCTCTCATAAGAAAATGCAAATTGCATATTAACCACTATTTTAACGCAGACAAGCAGTTTTTACATGCTTTACGACAATTAGGTGCAAATGAGTACTTATAAGCAAAATTGCTTTATTTTACAAAGGTTAGGCTATTTACACTATAACATTCAGGTTTGGATCATTTTCTCAAAAGATAATGCAAACTGATCATTTCCTATTATTTTCACGCAGACAAGCAGTATTTACATGCTTAATGACAATTAGGTGCAAATGTGTCCTTATAGGCAAAATTGCTTTATTTCACAAAGGTAAGTCTACTTACACTATAACTTTCAGGTTTGGATCATTCTCTCATAAGAAAATGCAAACTGCGTATTTACTATCATTTTCACTCAGACAAGCAGTTTTTACATGCTTCACGACAATTAAGTGCAATTGAGTCCTTATAGGCAAAATTGCTTTATTTCACAAAGGTAAGTCTACTTACACTATAACATTCAGGTTTGGATCATTCTCTCATAAGAAAATGCAAACTGCATATTTACTATCATTTTCACGCAGACAAGCAGTTTTTACATGCTTTACGACAATTAGGTGCAAATGAGTCCTTATAGGCAAAATTGCTTTATTTTACAAAGGTAAGTCTATTTACACCATAACATTCAGGTTTGGATTATTTTCTCAAAAGAAAATGCAAACTGATCATTTTCTATTATTTTCACGCAGACAAGCAGTATTTACATGCTTTATGACAATTAGGTGCAAATGTGTCCTTATAAGCAAAATTGCTTTATTTCATGAAGGTAAGGTCTACTTACACGATACATTCAGGTTTGGATCATTCTCTCATAAGAAAATTCAAACTGCATATTAACCATTATTTTAACGCATACAAGCAGTTTTTACATGCTTTATGACAATTAGGTGCAAGTGAGTCCTTATAGGCAAAATTGCTTTATTTTACAAGGGTAAGTCTACTTACACTATAACATTCAGGTTTGGATCATTCTCTCATAAGAAAATGCAAACTACATTTTAACCATTATTTTATTGCAGACAAGCAGTTTTTACATGCTTCACGACAATTAGGTGCAAATGAGTCCTTATAGGCAAAATTGCTTTATTTTACAAAGGTTAATCTACTTACACTATAACATTCAGGTTTGGATCATTCTCTCATAAGAAAATGCAAACTACATTTTAACCATTATTTTCACGCAGACAAGCAGTTTTTACATGCTTCACGACAATTAGGTGCAAATGTGTACTTATAAGCAAAATTGCTTTATTTCATAGAGGTAAGTCTACTTACACTATAACATTCAGGTTTGGATCATTCTCTCATAAGAAAATGCAAACTGCATATTAACCATTATTTTAACGCAGACATGCTTTATGACACTTAGGTGCAAATGAGTCCTTGTAGGCAAAATTGCTTTATTTTATGAAGGTACGTCTACTTACACTGTAACATTTAGGTTTGGATCATTCTCTCATAAGAAAATGCAAACTGCGAATTAACCAATATTTTAACGCAGACAAGCAGGTTTTACATGCTTTACGACAATTAGATGCAAATGAGTCCTTATAGGCAAGATTGCTTTATTTTATGAAGGTAAGTCTACTTACACTATAACATTCAGGTTTGGATCATTCTCTCAAAAGATAATGACAACTGATCATTTCCTGTTATTTTCACGCAGACAAGCAGTTTTTACATGTTTTACGACAATTAGGTGCAAATAAGTCCTTATAGGCAAAATTGTTTTATTTCACAAATGTAAGTCTACTTTTACTATAACATTCAGGTTAGGATCATTCTCTCATAAGAATATGCAAAGTGCATATTTACTATCATTTTCACGCAGACAAGCAGTTTTTACATGCTTCACGACAATTAGGTGCAAATGAGTCCTTATAGGCAGAGTTGCTTTAGTTTACAAAGGTAACCAGTGGGAGTATATGCCCAAGTAATTCAAGAATTACAAGGCGCGAAATTTTACATCATATACCCTGGTGTTTTGTTTGAAAATTGGTGTATATTTATCGCTCAGCCCGGTTTTTTTTTTTTTAAAACTCCACATTTGCCGCTTCCCGTTTCACTGAGAGACAATTCGCATACCCCTTTATCGTTCACCCCGGAATTACAATTCGCATACCCGTTTATCGTTAACCCCGAAATTATTTTTTTAAAAACTCCACCTCTGCCCCATCGCGTTTTACTGCGAGACAATTCGCATACCCCTTTATCAAAAAAGCTTAGTCCGCCATATTGAATTTAGAGTAACGTCACTTTATTTTTCGAGTTATTCTCAGCAAGCCCTTCCATTTGATACCCATATTGTAGGAAAGCATAAAAAACTTAAGCCGCCATTATTAGAAGTCCGCCATATTAGATTTAGGATGACGTCACTTTATTTTTCGAGTTATTCTCAGCAAGCCCTTTCATTTGATACTTATATTGTAGGAAAACATAATAAACTTAGTCCGCCATCTTTAGAAATCCGCCATATTGGATTTAGAGTGATGTCACTTTATTTTTCGAGGTATTTTCAGCAAGCCCTTTCATTTGATACCCATATTGTAGGAAAGCAAAATAAAATTAGTCCGCCATTTTAGAAGTCCGCCACATTGGATTTAGAGTGACGTCACTTAATTTTTCGAGGTATTTTCAGCAAGCCCTTTCATTTGATACCCATATTGTAGGAAAGCAAAATAAAATTAGTCCGCCATTTTAGAAGTCCGCCATATTGGATTTAGAGTGACGTCACTTTATTTTTCGAGTTATTCTCAGCAAACCCTTTCATTTGATACCCATATTGTAGGAAAGCATAAAAAACTTAGTCCACCATCATTAGAAATCCGCCATATTAGATTTAAAGTAACGTCACTTTATTTTTCGAGTTATTCTCAGCAAGCCCTTTCATTTGATACCCATATTGTAGGAAAGCATAATAAAATTAGTCCGCCATTTTTAGAAATCCGCCATATTGGATTTAGAGTACGTCACTTTATTTTTCGAGTTATTCTCAGCAAGCCCTTTCATTTGATACCCATATTGTAGGAAAGCAAAATAAAATTAGTGCGCCATTTTAGAAGTCCGCCATATTGGATTTAGAGTGACGTCACTTTATTTATCGAGTTATTTTCAGCAAGCCCTTTCATTTGATACCCATATTGTAGGAAAGCATAAAAAACTTAGTCCACCATCATTAGAAATCCGCCATATTAGATTTAGACTGACGTCACTTTATTTTTCGAGTTACTCTCAGCAAGCCCATTTGATACCCATATTGTAGGAAAGCATAATAAACTTAGTCCGCCATCTTTAGAAGTCCGCCATATTGGATTTAGAGTGATGTCACTTTATTTTTCGAGTTATTCTCAGCAAGCCCTTTCATTTGATACCCATATTGTAGAAAAGCAGAATAAAATTAGTCCGCCATTTTTAGAAGTCCGCCATATTAGATTTAAAGTAACGTCACTTTATTTTTCGAGTTATTCTCAGCAAGCCCTTTCATTTGATACCCATATTGTAGGAAAGCATAATAAAATTAGTCCGCCATTTTTAGAAATCCGCCATATTGGATTTAGAGTACGTCACTTTATTTTTCGACTTATTTTCAGCAAGCCCTTTCATTTGATACCTATATTGTAGGAAAGCATAAAAAACTTAGTCTGCCATCTTTAGAAGTACGCCATGTTGGATTCAGAGTTACGTCACTTTATTTTTCGAGTTATTCTCAGCAAGCCCTTTCATTTGATACCCATATTGTAGGAAAGCATAATTAAATTAGTACGCCATTTTTAGAAGTCCGCCATATTGGATTTAGAGTGACGTCACTTTATTTTTCGAGTTATTCTCAGCAAGCCCTTTCATTTGATACCCATATTGTAGGAAAGCATAATAAACTTGGTCCGCCATCTTTAGAAGTCCGCCATATTGGATTTAGAGTGACCTCACTTTATTTTTCGAGTTATTTACAGCAAGCCCTTTCATTTGATACCCATATTGTAGGAAAGCATAAAAAACTTAGTCCGCCATTTTTAGAAGTCCGCCATATTGGATTTAGAGTAACGTCACTTTATTTTTCGAGTTATTCTCAGCAAGCCCTTTCATTTTATACCCATATTGTAGGAAAGCATAATAAACTTCGTCCGCCATCTTTAGAAGTCCGCCATATTGGATTTAGAGTGACCTCACTTTATTTTTCGAGTTATTTACAGCAAGCCCTTTCATTTGATACCCATATTGTAGGAAAGCATAAAAAACTTAGTCCGCCATCTTTAGAATTTCGCCATATTGGTTTTAGAGTGACGTCACTTTATTTTTCGAGTTATTCTCAGCAAGCCCTTTCATTTGATACCCATATTGTAGGAAAACATAAAAAACTTAGTCCGCCATTTTTAGAAGTCCGCCATATTGGATTTAGAGTAACGTCACTTTATTTTTCGAGTTATTCTCAGCAAGCCCTTTCATTTGATACCCATATTGTAGGAAAGCATAATAATATTAGTCCGCCATCTTTAGAAGTCCGCCATATTGGATTTCAGTGACGTCACTTTATTTTTCGAGTTATTTACAGCAAGCCCTTTCATTTGATACCCATATTGTAGGAAAGCATAATAAAATTAGTGCGCCATCTTTAGAAGTCCGCCATATTGGATTTCGAGTGACGTCACTTTATGTTCCGAGTTATTTACAGCAAGCCCTTTCATTTCATACCCATATTGTAGGAAAGCATAAAAAACTTAGTCCGCCATCATTAGAAGTCTGCCATATTGGATTTAGAGTAACGTCACTTTATTTTTCGAGTTATTCTCAGCAAGCCCTTTCATTTGATACCCATATTGTAGGAAAGCATAATAAAATTAGTACGCCATTTTTAGAAGTCCGCCATATTGGATTTAGAGTGACGTCACTTTATTTTTCGAGTTATTCTCACAAGCCCTTTCATTTGATACCCATATTGTAGGAAAGCATAATAAAATTAGTCCGCCATATTTAGAAGTTCGCCATATTGGATTTAGAGTGACGTCACATAGCTAACCATGCATTGTTATCCAAACTTAACGTGTATACCAATTTTCATCTCAATCGGTTGAAGATATTTGCTTCAAAATTACCGAAGGCATTCTTGTCGCTCACTTAGTAATTCAGTCGCTCACTTAGTAATTTAGTCGCTCACTTATTAATTTAGTCACACAACTGTTATTTTAATATTCAAGTTATTAAAACAGTATCTCATCACCAAGTTTTTTTTTATTCGACCGTTTTATAATTCCCCAATTATTATTATATAAAACAACATTATAAGAGATATATTCTTTTACGCATGCGCCGATGTTCCCTAAAAACTATAGGCCACTTCATATTTGCATATCAAACATCCTCCCAAAATTTGGTTTCAATCCGCTCGTCCGTGGTGTCGGAATAGTAAGAAATGTCAAAAGTGACGTTTGCATCTGTCACAATATTATGTTCTAATAATAATTAGTTATTCAAATTGTTAACCCAGAAGGCGTTGCATTTTACAAATATTCGAAACGGCATCCGTTTTTGAACAAATGCTATCTTTTAATTTCATTATTGTAATAAATAATATTATCGACCAATTTTATTTGAAGACAGAACATACGTAATTTTTAAATTGCCATGTTAAACCGTGCAACAGAGAGAGATAACCGAAAAATGTTTGCCATCGGTTATATCAGATTGAATTTATTTCTATATAAATGTGTATAAAAAAACTGATTGGGCAAATTCTGTTGTACGAAATTTATGTAAAATTTTCTCCTCTTTCGTTCAAGACAGGTTTCGAACCGATCTGATTTAAATTGAGCGAGTTATAAGCGAAAAACTTGGTTTTTTCTAAATTGCTCCCCTCTGGAGCAAAAATTCAAAAATCGGGCGACGTTAGGATCTAAGTTACCCGGAGACGAATCGAACAAAAAAAAGTTTTTTAAAATCGGTTAAGGCGTTTGAGCTGTACACAATCCACAAAAAAGCGTGACATACAGATTCACAGATTCACAGATTCACAGACAAAGCGAGTACATATAGGCGCTTTAGCTTACGCTATTCGCGCCTAAAAATATTTACACTATAACATTCAGGTTTGGATCATTCTCTCAAAAGATAATGCAAACTGATCATTTACTATTATTTTCACGCAGACAAGCAGTATTTACATGCTTTATAACAATTTGGTGCAAATGAGTCCTTATAGGCAAAATTGCTTTATTTTACAAAGGTAAGTCTACTTATACTATAACATTCAGGTTTGGATCATTCTCTCATAAGAAAATGTAAACTGCGTATTTACTATCATTTTCACTCAGACAAGCAGTTTTTACATGCTTTACGACATATAGGTGCAAATGTGTCCTTATAAGCAAAATTGCTTTATTTTACAAAGGTAAGTCTATTAACACTATAACATTCAGGTTTGGATCATTCTCTCATAAGAAAATGCAAACTGCGTATTTACTATCATTTTCACTCAGACAAGCAGTTTTTACATGCTTCACGACAATTAGGTGCAAATGAGTCCTTATAGGCAAAATTGCTTTATTTCACAAAGATAAGTTGACTTACACTATAACATTCATGTTTGGATCATTCTCTCATAAGAAAATGCAAACTGCATATTAACCATTATTTTAACGCATAAAAGCAGTTTTTACATGCTTTATGACAATTAGGTGCAAATGAGTCCTTTTAGGCAAAATAGCTTTAATCCATGAGGGTAAGTCTATTTACACTATATATTTCAGGTTTGGATCATTCTCTCATAAGAAAATGCTAACTGCATATTTACTATCATTTTCACGCAGACAAGCAGTTTTTACATGCTTCACCACAATTGCGTGCAAATGAGTCGTTATAGGCAAAATTGCTTTATTTTACAAAGGGAAGTCTATTTACACTGTAACATTTAGGTTTGGATCATTTTCTCAAAAGATAATGCAAACTGATCATTTCCTATTATTTTCACGCAGACAAGCAGTTTTTACATGCTTTACGACAATTAGGTGCAAATGAGTTCTTATAGGCAAAATTGCTTTATTTCACAAAGTAAGTCTACTTACACTATAACATTCAGGTTTGGATCTTTCTTTCATAAGAAAATGCTAACTGCATACTTGCTATCATTTTCACGCAGACAAGCTGTTTTTACATGCTTTATGACAATTAGGTGCGAATGAGTCCTTATAAGCAAAATTGCTTTATTTTATGAAGGTAAATCTATTTACACTATAACATTTAGGTTTGGATCATTCTCTCATAAGAAAATGCAAACTGCATATTACCATTATTTTAACGCATACGAGCTGGTTTTACATGCTTTAAGACAATTAGGTGCAAATGAGACCTTATAGGCAAAATTGCTTTACTTCACAAAGCCAAGTCTACTTACACTATAACATTCAGGTTTGGATCATTCTCTCATAATAAAATGCAAACTGCATATTTACTATCACTTTCACGCAGACAAGCAGTTTTTACATGCTTCACGACAATTAAATGCAAATTAGTCCTTATAGGCAAAATTGCTTTATTTTACAAAGGTAAATCTATTTACACTATAACATTAAGGTTTGGATCATTTTCTCAAAAGATAATGCAAACTGATCATTTCCTATTATTTTCACACAGACAAGCAGTATTTACATGCTTTATGACAATTAGGTGCAAATGTGTCCTTATAGGCAAAATTGCTTTATTTCATGAAGGTAAGTCTACTTACACTATAACATTCAGGTTTGGATCATTCTCTCATAAAAAAATGCAAACTGCATATTAACCATTATTTTAACGCAGACAAGCAGTTTTTACATGCTTCACGACAATTAGGTGCAAATGATTCCTTATAGGCAAAATTGCTTTATTTCACAAAGGTAAGTCTACTTACACTATAGCATTCAGGTTTGGATCATTCTCTCATAAAAAAATGCAAACTGCATATTAACCATTATTTTAACGCATACAAGCAGTTTTTACATGCTTTATGACAATCAGGTGCAAATGAGTCCTTATAGGCAAAATTGCTTCATTTCATGAAGGTAAGTCTACTTACACTGGAACATTCAGGTTTGGATCATTCTCTCATAAGAAAATGCAAACTGCATATTAATAATTATTTTAACGCATACAAGCAGTTTTTACATGCTTTATGACAATTAGGTGCAAATGAGTCCTTATAGGCAAAATTGCTTTATTTCATGAAGGTAAGTCTACTTACACTATAACATTCAGGTTTGGATCATTCTCTCATAAGAAAATGCAAACTGCATATAAACCATTATTTTAAAGCATACAAGCAGTTTTTACATGCTTTATGACAATTAGGTGTAAATGAGTCCTTATAGGCAAAATTGCTTTTTTTTACAAAGGTAAGTCTACTTACACTATAACATTCAGGTTTGGATCATTCTCTCATAAGAAAATGCAAACTGCATATTTACTATCATTTTCACGCAGACAAGCAGTTTTTACATGCTTCACGACAATTAGGTGCAAATGAGTACTTATAAGCAAAATTGCTTTATTTTACAAAGGTTAGGCTATTTACACTATAACATTCAGGTTTGGATCATTTTCTCAAAAGATAATGCAAGCTGATCATTTCCTATTATTTTCACGCAGACAAGCAGTATTTACATGCTTTATGACAATTAGGTGCAAATGTGTCCTTATAAGCAAAATTGCTTTATTTCACAAAGGTAAGTCTACTTACACTATAACTCTCAGGTTTGGATCATTCTCTCATAAGAAAATGCAAACTGCGTATTTACTATCATTTTCACTCAGACAAGCAGTTTTTACATGCTTCACGACAATTAAGTGCAATTGAGTCCTTATAGGCAAAATTGCTTTATTTCACAAAGGTAAGTCTACTTACACTATAACATTCAGGTTTGGATCATTCTCTCATAAGAAAATGCAAACTGCATATTTACTATCATTTTCACGCAGACAAGCAGTTTTTACATGCTTTACGACAATTAGGTGCAAATGAGTTCTTATAGGCAAAATTGCTTTATTTCACAAAGTAAGTCTACTTACACTATAACATTCAGGTTTGGATCTTTCTTTCATAAGAAAATGCTAACTGCATACTTGCTATCATTTTCACGCAGACAAGCTGTTTTTACATGCTTTATGACAATTAGGTGCGAATGAGTCCTTATAAGCAAAATTGCTTTATTTTATGAAGGTAAATCTATTTACACTATAACATTTAGGTTTGGATCATTCTCTCATAAGAAAATGCAAACTGCATATTACCATTATTTTAACGCATACGAGCTGGTTTTACATGCTTTAAGACAATTAGGTGCAAATGAGACCTTATAGGCAAAATTGCTTTACTTCACAAAGCCAAGTCTACTTACACTATAACATTCAGGTTTGGATCATTCTCTCATAATAAAATGCAAACTGCATATTTACTATCACTTTCACGCAGACAAGCAGTTTTTACATGCTTCACGACAATTAAATGCAAATTAGTCCTTATAGGCAAAATTGCTTTATTTTACAAAGGTAAATCTATTTACACTATAACATTAAGGTTTGGATCATTTTCTCAAAAGATAATGCAAACTGATCATTTCCTATTATTTTCACGCAGACAAGCAGTATTTACATGCTTTATGACAATTAGGTGCAAATGTGTCCTTATAAGCAAAATTGCTTTATTTCACAAAGGTAAGTCTACTTACACTATAACTCTCAGGTTTGGATCATTCTCTCATAAGAAAATGCAAACTGCGTATTTACTATCATTTTCACTCAGACAAGCAGTTTTTACATGCTTCACGACAATTAAGTGCAATTGAGTCCTTATAGGCAAAATTGCTTTATTTCACAAAGGTAAGTCTACTTACACTATAACATTCAGGTTTGGATCATTCTCTCATAAGAAAATGCAAACTGCATATTTACTATCATTTTCACGCAGACAAGCAGTTTTTACATGCTTTACGACAATTAGGTGCAAATGAGTCCTTATAGGCAAAATTGCTATATTTTACAAAGGTAAGTCTATTTACACCATAACATTCAGGTTTGGATCATTTTCTCAAAAGAAAATGCAAACTGATCATTTTCTATTATTTTCACGCAGACAAGCAGTATTTACATGCTTTATGACAATTAGGTGCAAATGTGTCCTTATAAGCAAAATTGCTTTATTTCATGAAGGTAAGGTCTACTTACACGATACATTCAGGTTTGGATCATTCTCTCATAAGAAAATTCAAACTGCATATTAACCATTATTTTAACGCATACAAGCAGTTTTTACATGCTTTATGACAATTAGGTGCAAGTGAGTCCTTATAGGCAAAATTGCTTTATTTTACAAAGGTTAATCTACTTACACTATAACATTCAGGTTTGGATCATTCTCTCATAAGAAAATGCAAACTACATTTTAACCATTATTTTCACGCAGACAAGCAGTTTTTACATGCTTCACGACAATTAGGTGCAAATGTGTCCTTATAGGCAAAATTGCTTTATTTCATAGAGGTAAGTCTACTTACACTATAACATTCAGGTTTGGATCATTCTCTCATAAGAAAATGCAAACTGCATATTAACCATTATTTTAACGCAGACATGCTTTATGACAATTAGGTGCAAATGAGTCCTTATAGGCAAAATTGTTTTATTTCACAAATGTAAGGCTACTTTTACTATAACATTCAGGTTTAGATCATTCTCTCATAAGAAAATGCAAACTGCATATTAACCATTATTTTAACGCAGACAAGCAGGTTTTACATGCTTTACGACAATTAGGTGCAAATGAGTCCTTATAGGCAAAATTGTTTTATTTCAGTAATGTAAGTCTACTTTTACTATACAATTCAGGTTTAGATCATTTTCTCATAAGAAAATGCAAACTGCATATTAACCATTATTTTAACGCATACATGCAGTTTTTACATGCTTTATGACAATTAGGTGCAAATGAGTCCTTGTAGGCAAAATTGCTTTATTTTATGAAGGTAAGTCTACTTACACTGTAACATTTAGGATTGGATCATTCTCTCATAAGAAAATGCAAACTGCGAATTAACCATTATTTTAACGCAGACAAGCAGGTTTTACATGCTTTACGACAATTAGATGCAAATGATTCCTTATAGGCAAAATTGCTTTATTTCACAAAGGTAAGTCTACTTACACTA
The DNA here is from genome assembly GCA_963575645.1 of Xanthostigma xanthostigma. Classification (NCBI taxonomy): domain Eukaryota; kingdom Metazoa; phylum Arthropoda; class Insecta; order Raphidioptera; family Raphidiidae; genus Xanthostigma; species Xanthostigma xanthostigma. Next base: position 28,847,525 of record OY754471.1, read on the forward strand.
TAGCATTCAGGTTTGGATCATTCTCTCATAAAAAAATGCACACTGCATATTAACCATTATTTTAACGCATACAAGCAGTTTTTGCATGCTTTATGACAATCAGGTGCAAATGAGTCCTTATAGGCAAAATTGCTTCATTTCATGAAGGTAAGTCTACTTACACTGTAACATTCAGGTTTGGATCATTCTCTCATAAGAAAATGCAAACTGCATATTAATAATTATTTTAACGCATACAAGCAGTTTTTACATTATTTATGACAATTAGGTGCAAATGAGTCCTTATAGGCAAAATTGCTTTTTTTTACAAAGGTAAGTCTACTTACACTATAACATTCAGCTTTGGATCTGTCTCTCATAAGAAAATGCAAACTGCATATTTACTATCATTTTCACGCAGACAAGCAGTTTTTACATGCTTCACGACAATTAGGTGCAAATGAGTCCTTATAGGCTAAATTGCTTTATTTTACAAAGGTAAGTCTATTTACACTATAACATTCAGGTTTGGATCATTCTCTCATAAGAAAATGCAAACTGCATATTAATAATTATTTTAACGCATACAAGCAGTTTTTACATGCTTTATGACAATTAGGTGCAAATGAGTCCTTATAGGCAAAATTGCTTTTTTTTACAAAGGTAAGTCTACTTACACTATAACATTCAGCTTTGAATCTGTCTCTCATAAGAAAATGCAAACTGCATATTTACTATCATTTTCACGCAGACAAGCAGTTTTTACATGCTTCACGACAATTAGGTGCAAATGAGTCCTTATAGGCTAAATTGCTTTATTTTACAAAGGTAAGTCTATTTACACTATAACATTCAGGTTTGGATCATTCTCTCATAAGAAAATGCAAACTGCATATTAACCATTATTTTAACGCATACAAGCAGTTTTTACATGCTTTATGACAATCAGGTGCAAATGAGTCCTTATAGGCAAAATTGCTTCATTTCATGAAGGTAAGTCTACTTACACTGTAACATTCAGGTTTGGATCATTCTCTCATAAGAAAATGCAAACTGCATATTAACCATGATTTTAAAGCATACAAGCAGTTTTTACATGCTTTATGACAATTAGGTGTAAATGAGTCCTTATAGGCAAAATTGCTTTTTTTTACAAAGGTAAGTCTACTTACACTATAACATTCAGGTTTGGATCATTCTCTCATAAGAAAATGCAAACTGCATATTTACTATCATTTTCACGCAGACAAGCAGTTTTTACATGCTTCACGACAATTTGGTGCAAATGAGTCCTTATAGGCAAAATTGCTTTATTTCATAAAGGTAAGTCTACTTACACTATACTATTCAGGTTTGGATCATTCTCTCATAAGAAAATGCAAACTGCATATTAACCACTATTTTAACGCAGACAAGCAGTTTTTACATGCTTTACGACAATTAGGTGCAAATGAGTACTTATAAGCAAAATTGCCTTATTTTATAAAGGTTAGTCTATTTACACTATAACATTCAGGTTTGGATCATTTTTCCAAAGGATAATGCAAACTGATCATTTCCTATTATTTTCACGCAGACAAGCAGTATTTACATGCTTTATGACAATTAGGTGCAAATGTGTCCTTATAGGCAAAATTGCTTTATTTTACAAAGGCAAGTCTATTTACACTATAACATTCAGGTTTGGATCATTCTCTCATAAGAAAATGCAAACTGCATATCAACCATTATTTTAACGCAGACAAGCAGTTTTTACATGCTTCACGACAATTGCGTGCAAATGAGTCCTTATAGGCAAAATTGCTTTATTTTACAAATGTAAGTCTATTTATACCATAACATTCAGGATTGGATCATTTTCTCAAAAGATAATGCAAACTGATCATTTCCTATTATTTTCACGCAGACTAGAAGAATTTACATGCTTTATGACAATTAGGTGCAAATGTGTCCTTATAGGCATAATTGCTTTATTTCATAAAGGAAAGTCTACTTACACTATACATTCAGGTTTGGATCATTCTCTCATAAAAAAATGCAAACTGCATATTAACCATTATTTTGACGCAGACAAGCAGTTTTTACATGCTTCACGACAATTGCGTGCAAATGAGTCCTAATAGGCAATATTGCTTTATTTCACAAAGGTTAGTCTATTTACACTATACCATTCAGGTTTGGATCATTCTCTCAAAAGATAATGCAAACTAATCATTTCCTATTATTTTCACGCAGACAAGTAGTATTTACATGCTTTATGACAATTAGGTGCAAATAAGTCCTTATAGGCAAAATTGCTTTATTTTACAAAGGCAAGTCTATTTACACTATAACATTCAGGTTTGGATCATTCTTTCATAAGAAAATGCAAACTGCACATTTACTATCATTATAACGCAGACAAGCAGTTTTTACATGCTTTACGACAATTAGGTGCAAATTAGTCCTTATAGGCAAAATTTATTTATTTCACAAAGGTAAGTCTACTTACACTATAACATTTAGGTTTGGATCATTCTCTCATTAGAAAATGCAAACTGCATATTTACTATCATTTTCACGCAGACAAGTAGTTTTTACATGCTTCACGACAATTAGGTGCAAATGAGTCCTTATAGGCAAAATTGCTTTATTTCATGAGGGTAAGTCTATTTACACTATAACATTTAGGTTTGGATCATTCTCTCATAAGAAAATGCAAACTGCATATTAACCATTATTTTAACGCATACAAGCAGTTTTAACATGCTTAATGACAATTAGGGGCAAATGAGTCTTTATAGGCAACATTGCTTTATTTTACAGAGGTAAGTCTATTTACACTATAACATTCAGGTTTGGATCATTTTTCCAAAGGATAATGCAAACTGATCATTTCCTATTATTTTCACGCAGACAAGCAGTTTTTACATGCTTTATGACAATTAGGTGCAAATGTGTCCTTATAGGCAAAATTGCTTTATTTTACAAAGGCAAGTCTATTTACACAATAACATTCAGGTTTGGATCATTCTCTCATAAGAAAATGCAAACTGCACATTTACTATCATTTTAACGCAGACAAGCAGTTTTTACATGTTTTACGACAATTAGGTGCAAATAAGTCCTTAAAGGCAAAATTGTTTTATTTCACAAAGGTAAGTCTACTTTCACTTTAACATTCAGGTTTGGATCATTCTATCATAAGAAAATGCAAACTGCATATTAACCATTATTTTAACGCAGACAAGCAGTTTTTACATGCTTCACGACAATTGCGTGCAAATGAGTCCTTATAGGCAAAATTGCTTTATTTTACAAATGTAAGTCTATTTATACCATAACATTCGGGATTGGATCATTTTCTCAAAAGATAATGCAAACTGATCATTTCCTATTATTTTCACGCAGACAAGAAAAATTTACATGCTTTATGACAATTAGGTGCAAATGTGTCCTTATAGGCAAAATTGCTTTATTTCACAAAGGTAAGTCTACTTACACTATAACTTTCAGGTTTGGATCATTCTCTCATAAGAAAATGCAAACTGCGTATTTACTATCATTTTCACTCAGACAAGCAGTTTTTACATGCTTCACGACAATTAAGTGCAATTGAGTCCTTATAGGCAAAATTGCTTTATTTCACAAAGGTAAGTCTACTCACACTATAACATTCAGGTTTGGATCATTCTCTCATAAGAAAATGCGAACTGCATATTTACTATCATTATCACGCAGACAAGCAGTTTTTACATGCTTTACGACAATTAGGTGCAAATGAGTCCTTATAGGCAAAATTGCTTTATTTTACAAAGGTAAGTCTATTTACACCATAACATTCAGGTTTGGATCATTTTCTCAAAAGAAAATGCAAACTGATCATTTTCTATTATTTTCACGCAGCAAGCAGTATTTACATGCTTTATGACAATTAGGTGCAAATGTGTCCTTATAAGCAAAATTGCTTTATTTCATGAAGGTAAGGTCTACTTACACGATACATTCAGGTTTGGATCATTCTCTCATAAGAAAATTCAAACTGCATATTAACCATTATTTTAACGCATACAAGCAGTTTTTACATGCTTTATGACAATTAGGTGCAAGTGAGTCCTTATAGGCAAAATTGCTTTATTTTACAAGGGTAAGTCTACTTACACTATAACATTCAGGTTTGGATCATTCTCTCATAAGAAAATGCAAACTACATTTTAACCATTATTTTAACGCAGACAAGCAGTTTTTACATGCTTCACGACAATTAGGTGCAAATGAGTCCTTATAGGCAAAATTGCTTTATTTTACAAAGGTTAATCTATTTACACTATAACATTCAGGTTTGGATCATTCTCTCATAAGAAAATGCAAACTGCATATTTACTATCATTTTCACGCAGACAAGCAGTTTTTACATGCTTCACGACAATTAGGTGCAAATGTGTCCTTATAGGCAAAATTGCTTTATTTCATAGAGGTAAGTCTACTTACACTATAACATTCAGGTTTGGATCATTCTCTCATAAGAAAATGCAAACTGCATATTAACCATTATTTTAACGCAGACATGCTTTATGACAATTAGGTGCAAATGAGTCCTTATAGGCAAAAATGCTTTATTTTATGAAGGTAAGTCTATTTACACTATAACATTCAGGTTTGGATCATTCTCTTATAAGAAAATGCAAACTGCATATTAACCATTATTTTAACGCAGACAAGCAGTATTTACATGCTTTATGACAATTAGGTGCAAATGAGTCCTTATAGGCAAAATTGTTTTATTTCACAAATGTAAGGCTACTTTTACTATAACATTCAGGTTTTGATCATTCTCTCATAAGAAAATGCAAACTGCATATTAACCATTATTTTAACGCAGACAAGCAGGTTTTACATGCTTTACGACAATTAGGTGCAAATGAGTCCTTATAGGCAAAATTGTTTTATTTCAGAAATGTAAGTCTACATTTACTATACAATTCAGGTTTAGATCATTCTCTCATAAGAAAATGCAAACTGCATATTAACCATTATTTTAACGCATACATGCAGTTTTTACATGCTTTATGACAATTAGGTGCAAATGAGTCCTTGTAGGCAAAATTGCTTTATTTTATGAAGGTAAGTCTACTTACACTGTAACATTTAGGTTTGGATCATTCTCTCATAAGAAAATGCAAACTGCGAATTAACCATTATTTTAACGCAGACAAGCAGGTTTTACATGCTTTACGACAATTAGATGCAAATGAGTCCTTATAGGCAAGATTGCTTTATTTTATGAAGGTAAGTCTACTTACACTATAACATTCAGGTTTGGATCATTCTCTCATAAGAAAATGCAAACTGCATATTAACCATTATTCTAACGCAGACAAGCAGTTTTTACATGCTTTACGACAATTAGGTGCAAATGAGACCTTATAGGCAAAATTGCTTTATTTCACAAAGGCAAGTTTACTTACACTATAACATTCAGGTTTGGATCATTCTCTCATAAGAAAATGCAAACTGCGTATTTACTATCATTTTCACTCAGACAAGCAGTTTTTACATGCTTTACGACATATAGGTGCAAATGTGTCCTTATAAGCAAAATTGCTTTATTTTACAAAGGTAAGTCTATTAACACTATAACATTCAGGTTTGGATCATTCTCTCAGAAGATAATGACAACTGATCATTTCCTATTATTTTCACGCAGACAAGCAGTTTTTACATGTTTTACGACAATTAGGTGCAAATAAGTCCTTATAGGCAAAATTGTTTTATTTCACAAATGTAAGTCTACTTTTACTATAACATTCAGGTTAGGATCATTCTCTCATAAGAATATGCAATCTGCATATTTACTATCATTTTCACGCAGACAAGCAGTTTTTACATGCTTCACGACAATTAGGTGCAAATGAGTCCTTATAGGCAGAATTGCCTTAGTTTACAAAGGTAAAAATATTTACACTATAACATTCAGGTTTGGATCATTCTCTCAAAAGATAATGCAAACTGATCATTTACTATTATTTTTAAGCAGACAAGCAGTATTTACATGCTTTATAACAATTTGGTGCAAATGAGTCCTTATAGGCAAAATTGCTTTATTTTACAAAGGTAAGTCTACTTATACTATAACATTCAGGTTTGGATCATTCTCTCATAAGAAAATGCAAACTGCGTATTTACTATCATTTACACTCAGACAAGCAGTTTTTACATGCTTTACGACATATAGGTGCAAATGTGTCCTTATAAGCAAAATTGCTTTATTTTACAAATGTAAGTCTATTAACACTATAACATTCAGGTTTGGATCATTCTCTCATAAGAAAATGCAAACTGCGTATTTACTATCATTTTCACTCAAACAAGCAGTTTTTACATGCTTCACGACAATTAGGTGCAAATGAGTCCTTATAGGCAAAATTGCTTTAATTCACAAAGATAAGTTGACTTACACTATAACATTCATGTTTGGATCATTCTCTCATAAGAAAATGCAAACTGCATATTAACCATTATTTTAACGCATACAAGCAGTTTTTACATGCTTTATGACAATTAGGTGCAAATAAGTCCTTTTAGGCAAAATAGCTTTATTTTATGAAGGTTAGTCTATTTACACTATAACATTCAGGTTTGGATCATTCTCTCATAAGAAAATGCAAAATGCATATTTACTATAATTTTTACGCAGACAAGCAGTTTTTACATGCTTTATGACAATTAGGGGCAAATGAGTCCTTATAGGCAAAATTGATTTATTTCATGAAGGTAAGTCTTTTTACACTATAACATTCAGGTTTGGATCATTCTCTCATAAGAAAATGCAAACTGCCCATTAACCATTATTTAAACGCAGACAAACAGTTTTTACATGCTTTACGACAATTAGGTGCAAATGAGTCCTTATAGGCAAAATTGCTTTAATCCATGAGGGTAAGTCTATTTAGACTATATATTTCAGGTTTGGATCATTCTCTCATAAGAAAATGCTAACTGCATATTTACTATCATTTTCACGCAGACAAGCAGTTTTTACATGCTTCACCACAATTGCGTGCAAATGAGTCGTTATAGGCAAAATTGCTTTATTTTACAAAGGGAAGTCTATTTACACTGTAACATTCAGGTTTGGATCATTTTCTCAAAAGATAATGCAAACTGATCATTTCCTATTATTTTCACGCAGACAAGCAGTTTTTACATGCTTTACGACAATTAGGTGCAAATGAGTTCTTATAGGCAAAATTGCTTTATTTCACAAAGTAAGTCTACTTACACTATAACATTCAGGTTTGGATCTTTCTTTCATAAGAAAATGCTAACTGCATACTTACTATCATTTTCACGCAGACAAGCTGTTTTTACATGCTTTATGACAATTAGGTGCGAATGAGTCCTTATAGGCAAAATTGCTTTATTTTATGAAGGTAAATCTATTTACACTATAACATTCAGGTTTGGATCATTCTCTCATAAGAAAATGCAAACTGCATATTACCATTATTTTAACGCATACGAGCTGGTTTTACATGCTTTAAGACAATTAGGTGCAAATGAGACCTTATAGGCAAAATTGCTTTACTTCACAAAGCCAAGTCTTCTTACACTATAATATTCAGGTTTGGATCATTCTCTCATAATAAAATGCAAACTGCATATTTACTATCACTTTCACGCAGACAAGCAGTTTTTACATGCTTCACGACAATTAAATGCAAATTAGTCCTTATAGGCAAAATTGCTTTATTTTACAAAGGTTAATCTATTTACACTATAACATTAAGGTTTGGATCATTTTCTCAAAAGATAATGCAAACTGATCATTTCCTATTATTTTCACACAGACAAGCAGTATTTACATGCTTTATGACAATTAGGTGCAAATGTGTCCTTATAGGCAAAATTGCTTTATTTCATGAAGGTAAGTCTACTTACACTATAACATTCAGGTTTGGATCATTCTCTCATAAGAAAATGCAAACTGCATATTAACCATTATTTTAACGCAGACAAGCAGTTTTTACATGCTTTACGACAATTAGGTGCAAATGAGTCCTTACAGGCAAAATTGCTTTATTTCACAAAGGTAAGTCTACTTACACTATAGCATTCAGGTTTGGATCATTCTCTCATAAAAAAATGCAAACTGCATATTAACCATTATTTTAACTCATACAAGCAGTTTTTACATGCTTTATGACAATCAGGTGCAAATGAGTCCTTATAGGCAAAATTGCTTCATTTCATGAAGGTAAGTCTACTTACACTGTAACATTCAGGTTTGGATCATTCTCTCATAAGAAAATGCAAACTGCATATTAATAATTATTTTAACGCATACAAGCAGTTTTTACATGCTTTATGACAATTAGGTGCAAATGAGTCCTTATAGGCAAAATTGCTTTATTTCATGAAGGTAAGTCTACTTACACTATAACATTCAGGTTTGGATCATTCTCTCATAAGAAAATGCAAACTGCATATTAACCATTATTTTAAAGCAGTTTTTACATGCTTTATGACAATTAGGTGTAAATGAGTCCTTATAGGCAAAATTGCTTTTTTTTACAAAGGTAAGTCTACTTACACTATAACATTCAGGTTTGGATCATTCTCTCATAAGAAAATGCAAACTGCATATTTACTATCATTTTCACGCAGACAAGCAGTTTTTACATGCTTCACGACAATTAGGTGCAAATGAGTTCTTATAGGCTAAATTGCTTTATTTCACAAAGGTAAGTCTATTTACACTATAAGATTCCAGTTTGGATCATTTTCTCAAAAGATAGTGCAAACTGATCATTTCCTATTATTTTCACGCAGACAAGCAGTATTTACATGCTTTATGACAATTAGGTGCAAATGTGTCCTTATAGGCAAAATCGCTTTATTTCACAAAGGTAAGTCTACTTACACTATAACATTCAGGTTTGGATCATTCTCTCATAAGAAAATGCAAACTGCATATTAATAATAACTTATTTTAACGCATACAAGCAATTTTTACATGCTTTATGACAATTAGGTGCAAATGAGTCCTTATAGGCAAAATGGCTTTATTTCATAAAGATAAGTCTACTAACACTATACCATTCAGGCTTGGATCATTCTCTCAAAAGAAAATGCAAACTGCATATTAACGATTATTTTAACGCAGACAAGCAGTTTTACATGCTTCACGACAATTTGGTGCAAATGAGTCCTTATAGGCAAAATTGCTTTATTTCATAAAGGTAAGTCTACTTACACTATACTATTCAGGTTTGGATCATTCTCTCATAAGAAAATGCAAACTGCATATTAACCACTATTTTAACGCAGACAAGCAGTTTTTACATGCTTTACGACAATTAGGTGCAAATGAGTACTTATAAGCAAAATTGCTTTATTTTACAAAGGTTAGGCTATTTACACTATAACATTCAGGTTTGGATCATTCTCTCAAAAGATAAAGCAAACTGATCATTTCCTATTATTTTCACGCAGACAAGCAGTATTTACATGCTTTATGACAATTAGGTGCTAATGTGTCCTTATAGGCAAAATTGCTTTATTTCACAAAGGTAAGTCTACTTACTTTCCAACTTTCAGGTTTGGATCATTCTCTCATAAGAAAATGCAAACTGCGTATTTACTATCATTTTCACTCAGACAAGCAGTTTTTACATGCTTCACGACAATTAAGTGCAATTGAGTCCTTATAGGCAAAATTGCTTTATTTCACAAAGGTAAGTCTACTTACACTATAACATTCAGGTTTGGATCATTCTCTCATAAGAAAATGCAAACTGCATATTTACTATCATTTTCACGCAGACAAGCAGTTTTTACATGCTTTACGACAATTAGGTGCAAATGAGTCCTTATAGGCAAAATTGCTTTATTTTACAAAGGTAAGTCTATTTACACCATAACATTCAGGTTTGGATCATTTTCTCAAAAGAAAATGCAAACTGATCATTTTCTATTATTTTCACGCAGACAGGCAGTATTTACATGCTTTATGACAATTAGGTGCAAATGTGTCCTTATAAGCAAAATTGCTTTATTTCATGAAGGTAAGGTCTACTTACACGATACATTCAGGTTTGGATCATTCTCTCATAAGAAAATTCAAACTGCATATTAACCATTATTTTAACGCATACAAGCAGTTTTTACATGCTTTATGACAATTAGGTGCAAGTGAGTCCTTATAGGCAAAATTGCTTTATTTTACAAGGGTAAGTCTACTTACACTATAACATTCAGGTTTGGATCATTCTCTCATAAGAAAATGCAAACTACATTTTAACCATTATTTTAACGCAGACAAGCAGTTTTTACATGCTTCACGACAATTAGGTGCAAATGAGTCCTTATAGGCAAAATTGCTTTATTTTACAAAGGTTAATCTACTTACACTATAACATTCAGGTTTGGATCATTCTCTCATAAGAAAATGCAAACTACATTTTAACCATTATTTTCACGCAGACAAGCAGTTTTTACATGCTTCACGACAATTAGGTGCAAATGTGTCCTTATAGGCAAAATTGCTTTATTTCATAGAGGTAAGTCTACTTACACTATAACATTCAGGTTTGGATCATTCTCTCATAAGAAAATGCAAACTGCATATTAACCATTATTTTAACGCAGACATGCTTTATGACAATTAGGTGCAAATGAGTCCTTATAGGCAAAATTGCTTTTTTTTTATGAAGGTAAGTCTATTTACACTATAACATTCAGGTTTGGATCATTCTCTTATAAGAAAATGCAAACTGCATATTAACCATTATTTTAACGCAGACAAGCAGTATTTACATGCTTTATGACAATTAGGTGCAAATGAGTCCTTATAGGCAAAATTGTTTTATTTCACAAATGTAAGGATACTTTTACTATAACATTCAGGTTTAGATCATTCTCTCATAAGAAAATGCAAACTGCATATTAACCATTATTTTAACGCAGACAAGCAGGTTTTACATGCTTTACGACAATTAGGTGCAAATGAGTCCTTATAGGCAAAATTGTTTTATTTCAGAAATGTAAGTCTACTTTTACTATACAATTCAGGTTTAGATCATTCTCTCATAAGAAAATGCAAACTGCATATTAACCATTATTTTAACGCATACATGCAGTTTTTACATGCTTTATGACAATTAGGTGCAAATGAGTCCTTGTAGGCAAAATTGCTTTATTTTATGAAGGTAAGTCTACTTACACTATAACATTCAGGTTTGGATCATTCTCTCAAAAGATAATGACAACTGATCATTTCCTATTATTTTCACGCAGACAAGCAGTTTTTACATGTTTTACGACAATTAGGTGCAAATAAGTCCTTATAGGCAAAATTGTTTTATTTCACAAATGTAAGTCTACTTTTACTATACCATTCAGGTTAGGATCATTCTCTCATAAGAATATGCAAACTGCATATTTACTATCATTTTCACGATGACAAGCAGTTTTTAGATGCTTCACGACAATTAGGTGCAAATGAGTCCTTATAGGCAGAATTGCTTTAGCTTACAAAGGTAAAAATATTTACACTACCAGTGGGAGTATATACCCAAGTAATTCAAGAATTACAAGGCGCGAAATTTTACGTCATATACACCCCGGTGTTTTGCTTGAAAATCGGTGTATATATTTAACGACACTTGGAGAATAATATAGTATAACTTAATTTACTTATTCTAAGTAAAAATAACAGTTGAAAATAATGAAACACAGAAAGGAAAATATAATTTTAATAAATTCATGGTTCTCTATGTAATATGTTATTGTGTCATGCAAAAATTAAACATAACTAACATCTTCAGAACAAAAGAATAACAGATTTGTTTTCAAAATATTTCTGAAATTATGAGTTTAGAAAAAAAAATTCATAACTTTCTTGTAAAAACAGATAGAAAAATAAACCGTTATGAAAAGTACCCAATTATTATATAAAAACAACTTTATAACATATATGTGCCGACTTTAGCTCAAAGAATTTTTTACAAAACTTTCTTTAAAATAGAATAATAAAACATTATATAAAGTACACCATTATTATATAAAAAACAACGATGGCATGTATCTCTTTTGCGCATGCGCCGATTTTTCCCAAAAATTATACAAAACTCTTGTAAAAATAGATCGAATAATAAACTGTTATGAGAAGTATACCATTGTTATATACAAACAACTTTATAACTTATACCTCTTCTGCGCATGCGCCGACTTTCCCTCAAAAAACATTTTACAAAACTTTCTTGTAAAGTAGAATAATAAAACATTATAAAAAGTACACCATTATTATATAAAAAACAACTATGGCTTGTATCTCTTTTGCGCATGCGCCGATTTTTCCCAAAAATTATACAAAACTCTTGTAAAAATAAATCGAATAATAAACTGTTATGAAAAGTATACCGTTGTTATATACAAACAACTTTATAACTTATACCTCTTCTGCGCATGCGCCGACTTTCCCTCAAAAAACATTTTAGAAAACTTTCTTGTAAAGTAGAATAATAAAACATTATAAAAAGTACACCATTATTATATAAAAAAAAAATTGGTTGTCTGTAAAGTCGGTTTACGGACGATAGTTTTACGTGATAACGTATTCCGCTCGAATATCATATTTAATAATACATTACTGCGCTCTCGCTTACACGCACAGGGTCAGGCGGAACGTTATGGAACGTTACACTTTTTCGTGCGTGCAGCTGGTGTTTCATCAATTTATAAGACGTTATCACGTCAAAAACTTAGTCACCATCTTTAGAAGTCCGCCATATTGGATTTAGAGTGACGTCACTTTATTTTTCGAGTTATTCTCAGCAAGCCCTTTCATTTGATACCCATATTGTAAAAAAGCATAGTAAAATTAGTCCGCCATCTTTAGAACTCCGACATATTGGATTTAGAGTGACGTCACTTTATGTTTCGAGTTATTTTCAGCAAGCCCTTTCATTTGATACCCATATTGTAGGAAAGCATAATAAAATTAGTCCGCCATCTTTAGAAGTCCGCCATATTGGATTTAGAGTGACGTAACTTTATGTTTCGAGTTATTCTCAGCAAGCCCTTTCATTTGATACCCATATTGTAGGAAAGCATAATAAAATTAGTCCGCCATCTTTAGAAGTCCGCCATATTGGATTTAGAGTGACGTCACTTTATGTTTCGAGTTACTCTCAGCAAGCCCTTTCATTTGATACCCATATTGTTGGAAAGCATAATAAAATTAGTCCGCCATCTTTAGAAGTCCGCCATATTGGATTTAGAGTAATGTCACTTTATTTTTCGAGTTATTCTCAGCAAGCCCTTTCATTTGATACCCATATTGTAGGCAAACATAATAAAATTAGTCCGCCATCTTTAGAAGTCCGCCATATTGGATGTAGAGTGACGTCACTTTATTTTTCGAGTTATTCTCAGCAAGCCCTTTCATTTGATACCCATATTGTAGGAAAACATAATAAAATTAGTCCGCCATCTTTAGAAGTCCGCCATATTGGATTTAGAGTAATGTCACTTTATTTTTCGAGTTATTCTCAGCAAGCCCTTTCATTTGATACCCATATTGTAGGAAAACATAATAAAATTAGTCCGCCATCTTTAGAAGTCCGCCATATTGGATGTAGAGTGACGTCACTTTATTTTTCGAGTTATTCTCAGCAAGCCCTTTCATTTGATACCCATATTGTAGGAAAGCATAATAAAATTAGTCCGCCATCTTTAGAAGTCCGCCATATTGGATTTAGAGTGACGTCACTTTATTTTTCGAGTTATTCTCAGCAAGCCCTTTCATTTGATACCCATATTGTAAGAAAACATAATAAAATTAGTCCGCCATCTTTAGAAGTCCGCCATATTGGATTTAGAGTGACGTCACTTTATTTTTCCAGTTATTCTCAGCAAGCCCTTTCATTTGATACCCATATTGTAGGAAAGCATAATAAAATTAGTCCGCCATCTTTAGAAGTCCGCCATATTAGATTTATAGTGACGTCACTTTATTTTTCGAGTTATTCTCAGCAAGCCCTTTCATTTGATACCCATATTGTTGGAAAGCATAATAAAATTATTCCGCCATCTTTAGAAGTCCGCCATTTTGGATTTAGAGTAATGTCACTTTATTTTTCGAGTTATTCTCAGCAAGCCCTTTCATTTGATACCCATATTGTAGGAAAACATAATAAAATTAGTCCGCCATCTTTAGAAGTCCGCCATATTGGATTTAGAGTAATGTCACTTTATTTTTCGAGTTATTCTCAGCAAGCCCTTTCATTTGATACCCATATTGTAGGAAAACATAATAAAATTAGTCCGCCATCTTTAGAAGTCCGCCATATTGGATTTAGAGTAATGTCACTTTATTTTTCGAGTTATTCTCAGCAAGCCCTTTCATTTGATACCCATATTGTAGGAAAGCATAATAAAATTAGTCCGCCATCTTCAGAAGTCCGCCATATTGGATTTAGAGTGACGTCACTTTATTTTTCGAGTTATTCTCAGCAAGCCCTTTCATTTGATACCCATATTGTTGGAAAGCATAATAAAATTAGTCCACCATCTTTAGAAGTCCGCCATATTGGATTTAGAGTAATATCACTTTATTTTTTGAGTCATTCTCAGCAAGCCCTTTCATTTGATACCCATATTGTAGGAAAACATAATAAAATTAGTCCGCCATCTTTAGTAGTCCGCCATCTTTAGAAGTCCGCCATATTGGAGTGACGTCACTTTATTTTTCGAGTTATTCTCAGCAAGCCCTTTCAATTGATACCCATATTGTTAGAAAGCATAATAAAATTAGTCCGCCATCTTTAGAAGTCCGCCATATTGGATTTAGAGTAATGTCACTTTATTTTTCGAGTTATGCTCAGCAAGCCCTTTCATTTGATACCCATATTGTAGGAAAACATAATAAAATTAGTCCGCCATCTTTAGAAGTCCGCCATATTGGATGTAGAGTGACGTCACTTTATTTTTCGAGTTATTCTCAGCAAGCCCTTTCATTTGATACCCATATTGTAGGAAAGCATAATAAAATTAGTCCGCCATCTTTAGTAGTCCGCCATATTGGATTTAGAGTGACGTCACTTTATTTTTCGAGTTATTCTCAGCAAGCCCTTTCAATTGATACCCATATTGTTGGAAAGCATAATAAAATTAGTCCGCCATCTTTAGAAGTCCGCCATATTGGATTTAGAGTAATGTCACTTTATTTTTCGAGTTATTCTCAGCAAGCCCTTTCATTTGATGCCCATATTGTAGGAAAACAATAAAATTAGTCCGCCATCTTTAGAAGTCCGCCATATTGTATGTAGAGTGACGTCACTTTATTTTTCGAGTTATTCTCAGCAAGCCCTTTCATTTGATACCCATATTGTAGGAAAGCATAATAAAATTAGTCCGCCATCTTTAGAAGTCCGCCATATTGGATTTAGAGTGACGTCACTTTATTTTTCGAGTTATTCTCAGCAAGCCCTTTCAATTGATACCCATATTGTTGGAAAGCATAATAAAATTAGTCCGCCATCTTTAGAAGTCCGCCATATTGGATTTAGAGTAATGTCACTTTATTTTTCGAGTTATTCTCAGCAAGCCCTTTCATTTGATGCCCATATTGTAGGAAAACATAATAAAATTAGTCCGCCATCTTTAGAAGTC
Organism: Xanthostigma xanthostigma; assembly: GCA_963575645.1. Classification (NCBI taxonomy): domain Eukaryota; kingdom Metazoa; phylum Arthropoda; class Insecta; order Raphidioptera; family Raphidiidae; genus Xanthostigma; species Xanthostigma xanthostigma. The sequence continues at coordinate 28,863,158 of OY754471.1, forward strand.
CGCCATATTGTATGTAGAGTGACGTCACTTTATTTTTCGAGTTATTCTCAGCAAGCCCTTTCATTTGATACCCATATTGTAGGAAAGCATAATAAAATTAGTCCGCCATCTTTAGAAGTCCGCCATATTGGATTTAGAGTGACGTCACCGATTTTCCCCAAAAAATTTACAAAAACTTCTAGTAAAAATAGATAGAGTAAAAACCGTTTTAAAAATATTGTCTGAAGACACAAGTAATTCAAGAATTACAAGGCGCGAATTTTACATAATATACCCCAACGTTATGTTCGAAAATTGATGTATATTTTTAACGACACTTTGAGCTTAATAATATATTCAAAGCAATGGCACGTCAATCCGGTGTCGGAGAGGCAACCGGATGGCGAGTGGTAATCTGGGCCTATGAGTGGTACAGAACCCCCTGGTAGCGGCCAAAGTGACCCCAAATGGACGGGGGCGGCGATATGGGGGTGGGGCAAAATCGAAAAATGTTTGAAAAGGCAACCGGATAAAAATGCGGTTGCATTGAAGGAAATACCCTAATTATATAATAAATTTTTTTTTCCATCCGAACCACGCGGGCCGTTTTTGCACTAGCGAATAAAAAAAAAATAAAAAAAAAACTGAAAAGGCAACCGCTTCAAAATTAGTGAGCATGCTTATTGACACCACCAAACGTTGGGAAAAAATTGCCATCCGATCCTGATGGGCAGTTTCGGAGAAACAACCCCTCAAAGTCGCCGAAAAACCCTTTTTTTCGATTTTTTCAACAATAAGTAAAAAAAACACACTAAACATTGTTCAAATCGGATGGCATTCGAAATTTATACTGTCCTAAGTACAAATAATAGTGTGTATCAATGCCATCCGATTTTGATTATTTTTACCCCTATTAAGCCAACCCCCAAAACTCAATAACAATAAAAATAATGCCATACGCTGCATAAAATTGTTATTTTCATGAGTTTTGGGGGTGGCTAAATAGGGGTAAATTCAATCGAAATCGGATGGCATTGATACACACTATTATTTGTACTTAGGACAGTATAAATTTCGAATGCCATCCGATTTGAACAATATTTAGTGTGTTTTTTTTACTTATTGTTGAAAAAATCGAAAAAAAGGGTTTTTCGGCGGCTTTGAGGGGTTGTTTCTCCGAAACTGCCCATCAGGATCGGATGGCAATTTTTTCCCAACGTTTGGTGGTGTCAATAAGCATGCTCACTAATTTTGAAGCGGTTGCCTTTTCAGTTTTTTTTTTATTTTTTTTTTATTCGCTAGTGCAAAAACGGCCCGCGTGGTTCGGATGGCAAAAAAAATTAGGGTATTTCCTTCAATGCAACCGCATTTTTATCCGGTTGCCTTTTCAAACATTTTTCGATTTTGCCCCACCCCCATATCGCCGCCCCCGTCCATTTGGGGTCACTTTGGCCGCTACCAGGGGGTTCTGTACCACTCATAGGCCCAGATTACCACTCGCCATCCGGTTGCCTCTCCGACACCGGATTGACGTGCCATTGCTTTGAATAATATAATTTAATTAACTTAATCTAATAAAAAAATAACAGTTGAAAGTATTGAAACACAGAAAGGAAAAAATCATTTTAATAATTTATTAATAATTAATTTAGGTTCATAAATATAAAAGCGTTAGCTGTAAACTCTATGATCGTTTATTAGTCACAATTAATAATATAATTGTGACCCTAAATTATAAAAATTATATTTTCTTTTTGGTACATTTCAATAAAAACTTTCTTTTTATTAGTATTTTATTTTTCTTGTTTTTATAGTCTTTCAAAATTTTAACTATTATGACAATAAATTATAAAAATTATTTGATTATTTTATTCAAGATGGTTGAGAAGGAAAAGGTATTCCGTCATCTTGGGGCATCCGCCATATTGGATATATACATTGTCACCAGACTTGCATGTGTGTGAAATTTCAAAGCTTTAGTTAATTTAATCTAGTCGAACAAATTGCAGCAATTAGATTATGGGGCCTTTCCAACTAATAAATTATAATATTGACATTTGACATATAATAACAAAGAAAATAAAATTTCCGTTAACGCGTATAGTAACGCGTATAGTTACCACTAAACATTATAAAATTTGCTGTTCGTGTTCATGGTTTTCTATATGTTATCACGTTATGATGTTAAAAATAAACAAAGAATGCTTGTCAAATACCTAACTAACATCTACGGAACAAACTAACATTAGATTTTTTTTATTTTCAAAATATTTCTGAAACTAAGTACAAATTTAGAAAAACACATTTTTTCATGACTATCTTGTAAAAATATACAGGCTAATAAACTGTTATGACATGTAAGTATATCATAATTATAAAAAAACAACATTGAAAGGTAGGTACTTCTTTCTCTGTTGCGCATGCGCCGATTTTCCCGAAAAATAAATTACAAAACTTTCTTGTAAAACATATAGAATAATAATCATTTATGAAAAGTTTACTATTATTATATAAAAAACATCATAGCATATAATATCTTTTGCGCATGCGCCGATTATCCCCAACAAAAATTACAAAAATTTCTAGTAAAATATGCAGAATAATAAGCCGTTATAAAAAATTGGTTGTCTGTAAAGTCGGTTTACGGACGATAGTTTTACGTGATAACGTATTCCGCTCAATATCATATTTAATAATACATTACTGCGCTCTCGCTTGCACGCACAGGGTCAGGCGGAATGTTACGGAACGTTACACTTTTTCGTGCGTGCAGCTGGTGTTCCACTAATTTATAAGACGTTATCACGTCAAAAACTTTTTTTTTTAAACCCCTCTTGACGTCAAAAACTTAGTCCGCCATCTTTAGAAGTTCGCCATATTGGATTTAAACTAAAGTCACTTTATTTTTCGAGTTATTCTCAGCAAGCCCTTTCATTTGATACCCATATTGTAGGAAAGTATAATAAAATTAGTCCGCCATCTTTAGAAGTCCGCCATATTGGATTAAGAGTGACGTCACTTTATTTTTCGAGTTATTCTCAGCAAGCCCTTTCATTTGATACCCATATTGTAGGAAAGCATAATAAAATTAGTCCGCCATCTTTAGAATTCCGCCATATTGGATTTAGAGTGCCGTCACTTTATTTTTCGAGTTATTCTCAGCAAGCCCTTTCATTTGATACCCATATTATAGGAAAGCATAATAAAATTAGTCCGCCATCTTTAGAAGTCCGCCATATTGGAATTAGAGTGACGTCACTATATTTTTCGAGTTATTCCCAGCAAGCCCTTTCATTTGATACCCATATTGTAAGAAAGCATAATAAAATTAGTCCGCCATCTTTAGAAGTCCGCCATATTGGATTTAGAGTGACGTCACTTTATTTTTCGGGCTATTCTCAGCAAGCCCTTTCATTTGATACCCATATTGTAGGAAAGCATAATAAAATTAGTCCGCCATCTTTAGAAGTCCGCCATATTGGATTTAGAGTGACGTCACTATATTTTTCGAGTTATTCTCAGCAAGCCCTTTCATTTGATACCCATATTGTAGGAAAGCATAATAAAATTAGTCCGCCATCTTTAGAAGTCCGCCATATTGGATTTAGAGTGACGTCACTATATTTTTCGAGTTATTCTCAGCAAGCCCTTTCATTTGATACCCATATTGTAGGAAAGCATAATAAAATTAGTCCGCCATCTTTAGAAGTCCGCCATATTGGATTTAGAGTGACGTCACTTTATTTTTCGAGTTATTCTCAGCAAGCCCTTTCATTTGATACCCATATTGTAGGAAAGCATAATAAAATTAGTCCGCCATCTTTAGAAGTTCGCCATATTTGATTTAGAGTGACGTCACACAGCTAACCATGCATTGTCCTTCAAACTAAACCTGTATACAAATTTTCATCTCAATCGGTTGATGATATCTGCTTCAAAATTACCGAAGGCATTTCCGCCATCTTTAGATGTCCGCCATATTGGATTTAGAGTGACGTCATACAGCTAACCATGCATTGTCATTCAAACTAAACGTGTATACAAATTTTCATCTCAATCGGTTGATGATATCTGCCGCTCGAATATCATATTTAAGTCAGGCGGAACGTGACACATTTCGGAACGGGACAGATTTCGGAACGTGACACTTTTTCGTACATGCAGCCGGTGTTTTATCAATTTATAAGATTGGTGTTTCATCAATTTATAAGACGTTATCACGTCAAAAACTATATTATTATTTTATTAAACAACATTATAAAAGATATACTCTTTTGCGCATGCGCCGATGTTCCCCAAAAAACAATAAATCACTTTATATTTGCATATCAAACATCCTCCCAAAATTTGGTTACAATCCGATCATCCGTTGTGTCGGAATGGTAAGAAATGTCAAAAATGACGTTTGCAACTGTCAAAGTTTTATGTTCTAAATTAGTTATTCAAATTGTTAACTCAGAAGGCGTTGCATTTTACCAATATTTATAATGGCATTCGTTTTTGAACAAATGCAAACTTTTTATTTTAGTACTACCAAGGCAATTTTAAATGAAAGGCTTGCCTTTTTTTAATATTTATTTATAATTAAAAAGATATTTATTTAATTAAATATCTTTTTAATTAGTCGGGCACAACGGGTTTTTTTGTTTTCAATAATTTATTAATGTTTTAATTTTAATTTAAATAGTTTTTTTTTAATTTCCACCGACTAGTTTTGGAGAAATCAATGAAAACATATCATCCATCTACCGTTTTACCATAAAGCCAATGTTAAATATGCCTACTTTTGAAGTCATTTATTTATATAAATAATCGGGCAACCCCCCCTAAAATTTTCAGAATTGGTTTAGACTTAGTCCAACTTAAAAAAAATCAATCCTTTCTATTTCAAATTACCTTGGTGCTCGTATTTTAAATTGTCATGTTAAACCGTGCAACAATTAAATTGAATTCATTTCTATATAATTATGTATAAAATGAATTTATTTCTATATAAATCGGGATAAAAAAACTGTTTGGGCAAATTCTGTTACACGAAATATATGTAAAATGTTCTCCTCTTTCGTTTAAGACTGGTTTCAAACCGATCTGATTTAAATTGAGCGAGAAATAAGCAAAAAACTTTTTTTTTCCTAATTTTCTCCCCTCTGGGACAAAAATTCAAAAATCGGGCGACGTTAGGATTTAAGTTACCCGGAGACGAATCGAACAAAAAAAAGTTTTTTAAAATCGGTTAAGGCGTTTGGGCTGTACGCTGGATACAAAAAGCGTGACTCACAGATTCACAGATTCACAGATTCACAGATTCACAGATTCACAGATTCACAGACAAAGCGAGTACATATAGGCGCTTTAGCTTACGCTATTCGCGCCTAAAAACTATATTATTATTATATAAAACAACATTATAAGAGATATATTCTTTTACGCATGCGCCGATGTTCCCCAAAAACAATAGGCCACTTCATATTTGCATATCAAACATCCTCCCAAAATTTGGTTTCAATCCGCTCTTCCTTGATGTCGGAATGATAAGAAATGTCAAAAGTGACGTTTGCATCTGTCAAAGTAGGTATTAAGTTCTAATAATTAGTTATTCAAATTGTTAACTTAGAAGGCGTTGCTTTTCATAAATATTTCAAATGGCATCCGTTTTTGAACAAATGCTATCTCCTTTGTTTTATTATTGTCATAAATAAAATTATCGACCAATGTTATTTTAAGACAGAACATACGCAATAATTAAATTACCATGTTATACCGTGCAACAGAGAGAGATAACCGAAAGATGTTTGCTATCGGTTATATCAGATTGAATTTATTTCTATATAAATGTGTATAAGAAAAGTGATTGGGCGAATTCTGTTGTACGAAATTTATGTAAAATTTTCTCCTCTTTCGTTTAAGACAGGTTTCGAACCGATCTGATTTAAATTGAGCGAGTTATAAGCGAAAAACTTCGTTTTTTCTAAATTGCTCCCCTCTGGAGCAAAAATTCAAAAATCGGGCGACGTTAGGATTTAAGTTACCCGGAGACAAATCGAACAAAAAAAAGTTTTTTAAAATCGGTTAAGTCGTTTGGCTGTACGCTGGATACAAAAAGCGTGACTCACAGATTCACAGATTCACAGACAAAGCGAGTACATATAGGCGCTTTAGCTTACGCTATTCGCGCCTAAATAACATTCAGGTTTGGATCATTCTCTCAAAAGATAATGCAAACTGATCATTTACTATTATTTTCACGCAGACAAGCAGTATTTACATGCTTTATAACAATTTGGTCCAAATGAGTCCTTATAGGCAAAATTGCTTTATTTTACAAAGGTAAGTCTACTTATACTATAACATTCAGGTTTGGATCATTCTCTCATAAGAAAATGCAAACTGCGTATTTACTATCATTTTCACTCAGACAAGCAGTTTTTACATGCTTTACGACATATAGGTGCAAATGTGTCCTTATAAGCAAAATTGCTTTATTTTACAAAGGGAAGTCTATTTACACTATAACATTCAGGTTTGGATCATTCTCTCATAAGAAAATGCAAACTGCATATTAACCATTATTTTAACGCAGAGAAGCAGTTTTTACATGCTTCACGACAATTAGGTGCAAAAGATTCCTTATAGGCAAAACTGCTTTATTTCACAAAGGTAAGTCTACTTACACTATAGCATTCAGGTTTGGATCATTCTCTCATAAAAAAATGCACACTGCATATTAACCATTATTTTAACGCATAGAAGCAGTTTTTACATGCTTTATGACAATCAGGTGCAAATGAGTCCTTATAGGCAAAATTGCTTCATTTCATGAAGGTAAGTCTACTTACACTGTAACATTCAGTTTTGGATCATTCTCTCATAAGAAAATGCAAACTGCAAATTAATAATTATTTTAACGCATACAAGCAGTTTTTACATGCTTTATGACAATTAGGTGCAAATGAGTCCTTATAGGCAAAATTGCTTTTTTTTACAAAGGTAAGTCTACTTACACTATAACATTCAGCTTTGGATCATTCTCTCATAAGAAAATGCAAACTGCATATTTACTATCATTTTCACGCAGACAAGCAGTTTTTACATGCTTCACGACAATTAGGTGCAAATGAGTTCTTATAGGCTAAATTGCTTTATTTTACAAAGGTAAGTCTATTTACACTATAACATTCAGGTTTGGATCATTCTCTCATAAGAAAATGCAAACTGCATATTAACCATTATTTTAACGCATACAAGCAGTTTTTACATGCTTTATGACAATCAGGTGCAAATGAGTCCTTATAGGCAAAATTGCTTCATTTCATGAAGGTAAGTCTACTTACACTGTAACATTCAGGTTTGGATCAATTTCTCATAAGAAAATGCAAACTGCATATTAACCATTATTTTAAAGCATACAAGCAGTTTTTACATGCTTTATGACAATAAGGTGTAAATGAGTCCTTATAGGCAAAATTGCTTTTTTTTACAAAGGTAAGTCTACTTACACTATAACATTCAGGTTTGGATCATTCTCTCATAAAAAAATGCAAACTGCATATTTACTATCATTTTCACGCAGACAAGCAGTTTTTACATGCTTCACGACAATTAGGTGCAAATGAGTTCTTATAGGCTAAATGGCTTTATTTCACAAAGGTAAGTCTATTTACACTATAACTTTCAGGTTTGGATCATTTTCTTAAAAGATAGTGCAAACTGATCATTTCCTATTATTTTCACGCAGACAAGCAGTATTTACATGCTTTATGACAATTAGGTGCAAATGTGTCCTTATAGGCAAAATCGCTTTATTTCACAAAGGTAAGTCTACTTACACTATAACATTCAGGTTTGGATGATTCTCTCATAAGAAAATGCAAACTGCATATTAATAATAACCTATTTTAACGCATACAAGCAGTTTTTACATGCTTTATGACAATTAGGTGCGAATGAGTCCTTATAGGCAGAATGGCTTTATTTCATAAAGATAAGTCTACTAACACTATACCATTCAGGCTTGGATCATTCTCTCAAAAGAAAATGCAAACTGCATATTAACCATTATTTTAACGCAGACAAGCAGTTTTACATGCTTCACGACAATTTGGTGCAAATGAGTCCTTATAGGCAAAATTGCTTTATTTCATAAAGGTAAGTCTACTTACACTATACTATTCAGGTTTGGATCATTCTCTCATAAGAAAATGCAAACTGCATATTAACCACTATTTTAACGCAGACAAGCAGTTTTTACATGCTTTACGACAATTAGGTGCAAATGAGTACTTATAAGCAAAATTGCCTTATTTTACAAAGGTTAGTCTATTTACACTATAACATTCAGGTTTGGATCATTTTTCCAAAGGATGATGCAAACTGATCATTTCCTATTATTTTCACGCAGACAAGCAGTATTTACATGCTTTATGACAATTAGGTGCAATGGTGTCCTTATAGGCAAAATTGCTCTATTTTACAAAGGCAAGTCTATTTACACTATAACATTCAGGTTTGGATCATTCTCTCATAAGAAAATGAAAACTGCACATTTACTTTCATTTTAACGCAGAGAAGCAGTTTTTGCATGTTTTACGACAATTAGGTGCAAATAAGTCCTTAAAGGCAAAATTGTTTTATTTCACAAAGGTAAGTCTACTTTCACTATAACATTCAGGTTTGGATCATTCTCTCATAAGAAAATGCAAACTGCATATCAACCATTATTTTAACGCAGACAAGCAGTTTTTACATGCTTCACGACAATTGCGTGCAAATGAGTCCTTATAGGCAAAATTGCTTTATTTTACAAATGTAAGTCTATTTATACCATAACATTCAGGATTGGATCATTTTCTCAAAAGATAATGCAAACTGATCATTTCCTATTATTTTCACGCAGACTAGAAGAATTTACATGCTTTATGACAATTAGGTGCAAATGTGTCCTTATAGGCATAATTGCTTTATTTCATAAAGGAAAGTCTACTTACACTATACATTCAGGTTTGGATCATTCTCTCATAAAAAAATGCAAACTGCATATTAACCATTATTTTGACGCAGACAAGCAGTTTTTACATGCTTCACGACAATTGCGTGCAAAGGAGTCCTAATAGGCAGAATTGCTTTATTTCACAAAGGTTAGTCTATTTACACTATACCATTCAGGTTTGGATCATTCTCTCAAAAGATAATGCAAACTAATCATTTCCTATTATTTTCACGCAGACAAGTAGTATTTACATGCTTTATGACAATTAGGTGCAAATAAGTCCTTATAGGCAAAATTGCTTTATTTTACAAAGGCAAGTCTATTTACACTATAACATTCAGGTTTGGATCATTCTTTCATAAAAAAATGCAAACTGCACATTTACTATCATTATAACGCAGACAAGCAGTTTTTACATGCTTTACGACAATTAGGTGCAAATTAGTCCTTATAGGCAAAATTTATTTATTTCACAAAGGTAAGTCTACTTACACTATAACATTTAGGTTTGGATCATTCTCTCATTAGAAAATGCAAACTGCATATTTACTATCATTTTCACGCAGACAAGTAGTTTTTACATGCTTCACGACAATTAGGTGCAAATGAGTCCTTATAGGCAAAATTGCTTTATTTCATGAGGGTAAGTCTATTTACACTATAACATTCAGGTTTGGATCATTCTCTCATAAGAAAATGCAAACTGCATATTAACCATTATTTTAACGCATACAAGCAGTTTTTACATGCTTTATGACAATTAGGGGCAAATGAGTCTTTAGAGGCAACCATGCTTTATTTTACAGAGGTAAGTCTATTTACACTATAACATTCAGGTTTGGATCATTTTTCCAAAGGATAATGCAAACTGATCATTTCCTATTATTTTCACGCAGACAAGCAGTATTTACATGCTTTATGACAATTAGGTGCAAATGTGTCCTTATAGGCAAAATTGCTTTATTTTACAAAGGCAAGTCTATTTACACAATAACATTCAGGTTTGGATCATTCTCTCATAAGAAAATGCAAACTGCACATTTACTATCATTTTAACGCAGACAAGCAGTTTTTACATGTTTTACGACATTAGGTGCAAATAAGTCCTTAAAGGCAAAATTGTTTTATTTCACAAAGGTAAGTCTACTTTCACTATAACATTCAGGTTTGGATCATTCTCTCATAAGAAAATGCAAACTGCATATTAACCATTATTTTAACGCAGACAAGCAGTTTTTACATGCTTCACGACAATTGCGTGCATATGAGTCCTTATAGGCAAAATTGCTTTATTTTACAAATGTAAGTCTATTTATACCATAACATTCGGGATTAGATCATTTTCTCAAAAGATAATGCAAACTGATCATTTCCTATTATTTTCACGCAGACAAGAAAAATTTACATGCTTTATGACAATTAGGTGCAAATGTGTCCTTATAGGCAAAATTGCTTTATTTCACAAAGGTAAGTCTACTTACACTATAACTCTCAGGTTTGGATCATTCTCTCATAAGAAAATGCAAACTGCGTATTTACTATCATTTTCACTCAGACAAGCAGTTTTTACATGCTTCACGACAATTAAGTGCAATTGAGTCCTTATAGGCAAAATTGCTTTATTTCACAAAGGTAAGTCTACTTACACTATAACTCTCAGGTTTGGATCATTCCCTCATAAGAAAATGCAAACTGCATATTTACTATCATTATCACGCAGACAAGCAGTTTTTACATGCTTTACCACAATTAGGTGCAAATGAGTCCTTATAGGCAAAATTGCTTTATTTTACAAAGGTAAGTCTATTTACACCATAACATTCAGGTTTGGATCATTTTCTCAAAAGAAAATGCAAACTGATCATTTTCTATTATTTTCACGCAGACAAGCAGTATTTACATGCTTTATGACATTTAGGTGCAAATGTGTCCTTATAAGCAAAATTGCTTTATTTCATGAAGGTAAGGTCTACTTACACGATACATTCAGGTTTGGATCATTCTCTCATAAGAAAATTCAAACTGCATATTAACCATTATTTTAACGCAGACAAGCAGTTTTTACATGCTTCACGACAATTGCGTGCATATGAGTCCTTATAGGCAAAATTGCTTTATTTTACAAATGTAAGTCTATTTATACCATAACATTCGGGATTGGATCATTTTCTCAAAAGATAATGCAAACTGATCATTTCCTATTATTTTCACGCAGACAAGAAAAATTTACATGCTTTATGACAATTAGGTGCAAATGTGTCCTTATAGGCAAAATTGCTTTATTTCACAAAGGTAAGTCTACTTACACTATAACATTCAGGTTTGGATCATTCACTCATAAGAAAATGCAAACTACATTTTAACCATTATTTTAACGCAGACAAGCAGTTTTTACATGCTTCACGACAATTAGGTGCAAATGAGTCCTTATAGGCAAAATTGCTTTATTTCACAAAGGTAAGTTTACTTACACTAAAACATTCAGGTTTGGATCATTCTCTCATAAGAAAATGCAAACTGCATATTAACTATTATTTTAACGCATACAAGCAGTTTTTACATGCTTTACGACAATTAGGTGCAAATTTGTCCTTATAGGCAAATTTGCTTTATTTTATGAAGGTAAGTCTACTTACACTATAACATTCAGGTTTGGATCATTATCTCATAAGAAAATGCAAACTACACATTTACTATCATTTTAACGCAGACAAGCAGTTTTTACATGCTTTACGACAATTAGGTGCAAATTAGTCCTTATAGGCAAAATTGCTTTATTTCATGAAGGTAAGTCTACTTACACTATAACATTTAGGTTTGGATCATTCTCTCATAAGAAAAGGCAAACTGCATATTAACCATTATTTTAACGCATACAAGCAGTTTTTACATGCTTTATGACAATTAGGGGAAAAAGAGTCCTTATAGGCAAAATTGCTTTATTTCATGAAGGTAAGTTTACTTACACTATAACATTCAGGTTTGGATCATTCTCTCATTAGAAAATGCAAACTGCATATTAACTATTATTTTAACGCATACAAGCAGTTTATACATGCTTTGTGACAATTAGGGGCAAATTAGTCCTTATAGGCAAAATTGCTTTATTTCATGAAGGTAAGTTTACTTACACTATAACATTCAGGTTTGGATCATTCTCTCATAAGAAAATGCAAACTGCATATTAACTATTATTTTAACGCATACAAGCAGTTTATACATGCTTTGTGACAATTAGGGGCAAATTAGTCCTTATAGGCAAAATTGCTTTATTTCATGAAGGTAAGTCTACTTACACTATAACATTCAGGTTTGGATCATTCTCTCATTAGAAAATGCAAACTGCATATTAACCATTATTTTAACGCATACAAGCAGCTTTTACATGCTTTATGACAATTAGGAGCCAATGAGTCCTTATAGGCAAAATTGCTTTATTTCATGAAGGTAAGTCTATTTACACTATAACATTCAGGTTTGGATCATTCTCTCATAAGAAAATGCAAACTGCATATTAACCATTATTTTAACGCATACAAGCAGTTTTTACATGCTTTATGACAATTAGGGGCAAATGAGTCCTTATAGGCAAAATTGCTTTAATTCATGAAGGTAAGTCTATTTACACTATAACATTCAGGTTTGGATCATTCTCTCATAAGAAAATGCAAACTGCATATTAACCATTATTTAAACGCAGACAAGCAGTTTTTACATGCTTTACGACAATTAGGTGCAAATGAGTCCTTATAGGCAAAATTGCTTTATTTCACAAAGGTAAGTTTACTTACACTATAACATTCAGGTTTGGATCATTCTCTCATAAGAAAATGCAAACTGCATATTAACTATTATTTTAACGCATACAAGCAGTTTTTACATGCTTTACGACAATTAGGGGCAAATGAGTCCTTATAGGCAAAATTGCTTTATTTCATGAAGGTTAGTCTATTTACACTATAACATTCAGGTTTGGATCATTCTCTCATAAGAAATTGCAAACTGCATATTAACTATTGTTTTAACGCATACAAGCAGTTTTTACATGCTTTATGACAATTAGGTGCAAATGAGTCCTTATAGGCAAAATTGCTTTATTTCATGAGAGTAAGTCTATTTACACTATAACATTCAGGTTTGGATCATTTTCAGAAAAGATAATGCAAACTGATTATTTCGAATTATTTTCACGCAGACAAGAAGTATTTACATGCTTTATGACAATTAGGTGCAAATGTGTCCTTATAGGCAAAATTGCTTTATTTCATGAAGGTAAGTCTACTTACACTATAACATTCAGGTTTGGATCATTCTCTCATAAGAAAATGCAAACTGCATATTAACCATTATTTTGACGCAGAAAAGCAGTTTTTACTTGCTTCACTACAATTGCGTGCAAATAAGTCCTGATAGGCAGAATTGCTTTATTTCACAAAGGTAAGTCTATTTACGTTATAACATTCAGGTTTGGATCATTCTCTCAAAAGATAATGCAAACTGATCATTTCCTATTATTTTCACGCAGACAAGCAGTATTTACATGCTTTATGACAATTAGGTGCAAATGAGTCCTTATAGGCAAAATTGCTTTATTTCACAAAGGTAAGTCTACTTTCACTATAACATTTAGGTTTGGATCATTCCCTCATTAGAAAATGCAAACTGCATATTAACCATTATTTTAAGGCAGACAAGCAGTTTTTACATGTTTTACGACAATTAGGTGCAAATAAGTCCTTAAAGGCAAAATTGTTTTATTTCACAAAGGTAAGTCTACTTTCACTATAACATTCAGGTTTGGATCATTCTCTCATAAGAAAATGCAAACTGCATATTAACCATTATTTTAACGCATACAAGCAGTTTTTACATGCTTTATGACAATTAGGGGCAAATGAGTACTTATAGGCAAAATTGCTTTATTTCATGAAGGTAAGTTTACTTACACTATAACATTCAGGTTTGGATCATTCTCTCATAAGAAAATGCAAACTGCATATTTACTATCATTTTCACGCAGACAAACAGTTTTTACATGCTTTACGACAATTAGGTGCAAATAAGTCCTTAAAGGCAAAATTGTTTTATTTCACAAAGGTAAGTCTACTTTCACTATAACATTCAGGTTTGGATCATTCTCTCATAAGAAAATGCAAACTGCATATTAACCATTATTTTATCGCACACAAGCAGTTTTTACATGCTTTATGACAATTAGGGGCAAATAAGTCCTTATAGGCAAAATTGTTTTATTTTACAAAGGCAAGTCTATTTACACTATAACATTCAGGTTTGGATCATTCTCTCATAAGAAAATGCAAACTGCACATTTACTATCATTATAACGCAGACAAGCAGTTTTTACATGCTTCACAATTAGGTGCAACTTAGTCCTTATAGGCAAAATTGCTTTATTTTATGAGGGTGTCTATTTACACTATAACATTCAGGTTTGGATCATTTTCTCATAAGAAAATGCAAACTGCATATTTATTATCATTTTCACGCAGACAAGCAGTTTTTACATGCTTTACGACAATTAGGTGCAAATGAGTCCTTGTAGGCAAAATTGCTTTAATACATGAGGGTAAGTCTATTTACACTATATATTTCAGTTTTGGATCATTCTCTCATAACAAAATGCTAACTGCATATTTGCTATCATTTTCATGCAGACAAGCAGTTTTTACATGCTTGACGACAATTGCGTGCAAATGGGTCCTTATAAGCAAAATTGCTTTATTTTATAAGGGTAAGTCTATTTACACTATACAATTTAGGTTTGGATCATTCTCTCATAAGAAAATGCAAACTGCATATTAACCATTATTTTAACGCATACTAGCAGTTTTTACATGCTTTATGACAATTAGGGGCAAATGAGTCCTAATAGGCAAAATTGCTTTATTTCATGAAGGTAAGTCTAATTACACTATAACATTCAGGTTTGGATCATTCTCTCATAAGAAAATGCAAACTGCCTATTAACCATTATTTAAACGCAGACAAACAGTTTTTACATGCTTTACGACAATTAGGTGCAAATGAGTCCTTGTAGGCAAAATTGCTTTATTTTATGAGGGTAAGTCTATTTACACTATACAATTCAGGTTTGGATCATTCTCTCATAAAAAAATGCAAACTGCATATTTACTATCATTTTCACGCAGACAAGCAGTTTTTACATCTTTTACCACAATAAGGTGCAAATAAGTCCTTAAAAGCAAAATTGTTTTATTTCACAAAGGTAAGTCTACTTACACTATAACATTCAGGTTTGGATCATTCTCTCATAAGAAAATCCAAACTGCATATTTACCATTATTTTGACGCAGACAAGCAGTTTTTACATGCTTCACGACAATTGCGTGCAAATAAGTCCTAATAGGCAGAATTGCTTTATTTCACAAAGATAAGTCTATTTACACTATAACATTCAGGGTTGGATCATTCTCTCATAAGAAAATGCAAACTGCACATTTACTATCATTTTAACGCAGACAAGCAGTTTTTACATGCTTTACGACAATTAGGTGCAAATTAGTCTTTATTGGAAAAATTGCTTTATTTCATGAACGTAAGTCTATTTACACTATACAATTCAAGTTTGGATCATTCTCTCATAAGAAAATGTAAACTGCATATTAACCATTATTTTAACGCATACAAGCAGTTTTTACATGCTTTATGACAATTAGGTGCAAATGAGTCCTTATAGGCAAAATTGCTTTATTTCATGAGGGTAAGTCTATTTACACTATAACATTCAGGTTTGGATCATTCTCTCATAAGAAAATGCAAACTTGTGACAATTAGGGGCAAATTAGTCCTTATAGGCAAAATTGCTTTATTTCATGAAGGTAAGTCTACTTACACTATAACATTCAGGTTTGGATCATTCTCTCATAAGAAAATGCAAACTGCATATTAACCATTATTTTAACGCATACAAGCAGTTTTTACATGCTTTATGACAATTAGGAGCCAATGAGTCCTTATAGGCAAAATTGCTTTATTTCATGAAGGTAAGTCTATTTACACTATAACATTCAGGTTTGGATCATTCTCTCATAAGAAAATGCAAACTGCATATTAACCATTATTCTAACGCAGACAAGCAGTTTTTACATGCTTTACGACAATTAGGTGCAAATGAGACCTTATAGGCAAAATTGCTTTATTTCACAAAGGCAAGTTTACTTACACTATAACATTCAGGTTTGGATCATTCTCTCATAAGAAAATGCAAACTGCATATTAACTATTGTTTTAACGCATACAAGCAGTTTTTACATGCTTTATGACAATTAGGTGCAAATGAGTCCTTATAGGCAAAATTGCTTTATTTCACAAAGGTAAGTTTACTTACACTATAACATTCAGGTTTGGATCATTCTCTCATAAGAAAATGCAAACTGCATATTAACTATTATTTTAACGCATACAAGCAGTTTTTACATGCTTTACGACAATTAGGGGCAAATGAGTCCTTATAGGCAAAATTGCTTTATTTCATGAAGGTTAGTCTATTTACACTATAACATTCAGGTTTGGATCATTCTCTCATAAGAAATTGCAAACTGCATATTAACTATTGTTTTAACGCATACAAGCAGTTTTTACATGCTTTATGACAATTAGGTGCAAATGAGTCCTTATAGGCAAAATTGCTTTATTTCATGAGAGTAAGTCTATTTACACTATAACATTCAGGTTTGGATCATTTTCTCAAAAGATAATGCAAACTGATTATTTCGAATTATTTTCACGCAGACAAGAAGTATTTACATGCTTTATGACAATTAGGTGCAAATGTGTCCTTAGAGGCAAAATTGCTTTATTTCATGAAGGTAAGTCTACTTACACTATAACATTCAGGTTTGGATCATTCTCTCATAAGAAAATGCAAACTGCATATTAACCATTATTTTGAAGCAGAAAAGCAGTTTTTACTTGCTTCACTACAATTGCGTGCAAATAAGTCCTGATAGGCAGAATTGCTTTATTTCACAAAGGTAAGTCTATTTACGTTATAACATTCAGGTTTGGATCATTCTCTCAAAAGATAATGCAAACTGATCATTTCCTATTATTTTCACGCAGACAAGCAGTATTTACATGCTTTATGACAATTAGGTGCAAATGAGTCCTTATAGGCAAAATTGCTTTATTTCACAAAGGTAAGTCTACTTTCACTATAACATTTAGGTTTGGATCATTCCCTCATTAGAAAATGCAAACTGCATATTAACCATTATTTTAAGGCAGACAAGCAGTTTTTACATGTTTTACGACAATTAGGTGCAAATAAGTCCTTAAAGGCAAAATTGTTTTATTTCACAAAGGTAAGTCTACTTTCACTATAACATTCAGGTTTGGATCATTATCTCATAAGAAAATGCAAACTGCATATTAACCATTATTTTAACGCATACAAGCAGTTTTTACATGCTTTATGACAATTAGGGGCAAATGAGTACTTATAGGCAAAATTGCTTTATTTCATGAAGGTAAGTTTACTTACACTATAACATTCAGGTTTGGATCATTCTCTCATAAGAAAATGCAAACTGCATATTTACTATCATTTTCACGCAGACAAACAGTTTTTACATGTTTTACGACAATTAGGTGCAAATAAGTCCTTAAAGGCAAAATTGTTTTATTTCACAAAGGTAAGTCTACTTTCACTTTAACATTCAGGTTTGGATCATTCTCTCATAAGAAAATGCAAACTGCATATTAACCATTATTTTATCGCACACAAGCAGTTTTTACATGCTTTATGACAATTAGGGGCAAATAAGTCCTTATAGGCAAAATTGTTTTATTTTACAAAGGCAAGTCTATTTACACTATAACATTCAGGTTTGGATCATTCTCTCATAAGAAAATGCAAACTGCACATTTACTATCATTATAACGCAGACAAGCAGTTTTTACATGCTTCACAATTAGGTGCAACTTAGTCCTTATAGGCAAAATTGCTTTATTTTATGAGGGTGTCTATTTACACTATAACATTCAGGTTTGGATCATTTTCTCATAAGAAAATGCAAACTGCATATTTATTATCATTTTCACGCAGACAAGCAGTTTTTACATGCTTTACGACAATTAGGTGCAAATGAGTCCTTGTAGGCAAAATTGCTTTAATACATGAGGGTAAGTCTATTTACACTATATATTTCAGTTTTGGATCATTCTCTCATAACAAAATGCTAACTGCATATTTGCTATCATTTTCATGCAGACAAGCAGTTTTTACATGCTTGACGACAATTGCGTGCAAATGGGTCCTTATAAGCAAAATTGCTTTATTTTATAAGGGTAAGTCTATTTACACTATACAATTTAGGTTTGGATCATTCTCTCATAAGAAAATGCAAACTGCATATTAACCATTATTTTAACGCATACTAGCAGTTTTTACATGCTTTATGACAATTAGGGGCAAATGAGTCCTAATAGGCAAAATTGCTTTATTTCATGAAGGTAAGTCTAATTACACTATAACATTCAGGTTTGGATCATTCTCTCATAAGAAAATGCAAACTGCCTATTAACCATTATTTAAACGCAGACAAACAGTTTTTACATGCTTTACGACAATTAGGTGCAAATGAGTCCTTGTAGGCAAAATTGCTTTATTTTATGAGGGTAAGTCTATTTACACTATACAATTCAGGTTTGGATCATTCTCTCATAAAAAAATGCAAACTGCATATTTACTATCATTTTCACGCAGACAAGCAGTTTTTACATCTTTTACCACAATAAGGTGCAAATAAGTCCTTAAAAGCAAAATTGTTTTATTTTACAAAGGTAAGTCTACTTTCACTATAACATTCAGGTTTGGATCATTCTCTCATAAGAAAATGCAAACTGCATATTAACCATTATTTTAACGCAGACAAGCAGTTGTTACATGCTTCACGACAATTGGGTGCAAATTAGTCCTTATAGGCAAAATTGCTTTATTTTACAAAGGTAAGTCTATTTACACTATAACATTCAGGTTTGGATTATTTTCTCAAAAGATAATGCAAACTGATCATTTCCTATTATTTTCACGCAGACAAGCAGTTTTAACATGCTTTACGACAATTAGGTGCAAATGAGTCCTTATAGGCAAAATTGCTTTATTTCACAAAGGTAAGTCTACTTACACTATAACATTCAGGTTTGGATCATTCTCTCATAAGAAAATCCAAACTGCATATTTACCATTATTTTGACGCAGACAAGCAGTTTTTACATGCTTCACGACAATTGCGTGCAAATAAGTCCTAATAGGCAGAATTGCTTTATTTCACAAAGATAAGTCTATTTACACTATAACATTCAGGGTTGGATCATTCTCTCATAAGAAAATGCAAACTGCACATTTACTATCATTTTAACGCAGACAAGCAGTTTTTACATGCTTTACGACAATTAGGTGCAAATTAGTCTTTATTGGAAAAATTGCTTTATTTCATGAACGTAAGTCTATTTACACTATACAATTCAAGTTTGGATCATTCTCTCATAAGAAAATGTAAACTGCATATTAACCATTATTTTAACGCATACAAGCAGTTTTTACATGCTTTATGACAATTAGGTGCAAATGAGTCCTTATAGGCAAAATTGCTTTATTTCATGAGGGTAAGTCTATTTACACTATAACATTCAGGTTTGGATCATTCTCTCATAAGAAAATGCAAACTGCGTATATACTATCATTTTCACGCAGAAAAGCAGTTTTTACATGTTTTACGACAATTAGGTGCAAATAAGTCCTTAAAGGCAAAATTGTTTTATTTCACAACGGTAAGTCTACTTTCACTATAACATTCAGGTTTGGATCATTCTCTCAGAAGAAAATGCAAACTGCATATTAACCATTATTTTAACGCAGACAAGCAGTTTTTACATGCTTTACGACAATTGCGTGCAAATGAGTCCTTATAGGCAGAATTGCTTTTATTTTACAAAGGTAAGTCTATTTACACTATAACATTCAGGTTTGGATCATTTTCTCAAAAGATAATGCAAACTGATCATTTCCTATTCTTTTCACGCAGACAAGCAGTATTTACATGCTTTATGACAATTAAGTGCAAATGTGTCCTTATCGGCAAGATTGCTTTATTTTACAATGGCAAGTTTACTTACACATAACATTCAGGTTTGGATCATTCTCTCATAAGAAAATGCAAACTGCACATTTACTATCATTTTAACGCAGACAAGCAGTTTTTACATGCTTTACGACAATTAGGTGCAAATTAGTCTTTATAGGCAAAATTGCTTTATTTTACAAAGGCAAGTCTATTTACACTATAACATTCAGGGTTGGATCATTCTCTCATAAGAAAATGCAAACTGCACATTTACTATCATTTTAACGCAGACAAACAGTTTTTACATGCTTTACGACATTAGGTGCAAATTATTCCTTATAGCAAAATTGCTTTATTTAATGGAGGTAAGTCTATTTACACTATACCATTCAGGTTTGGATCATTCTCTCATAAGGAAATGCAAACTGCATATTAACTAATATTTTCACGCAGACAAGCAGTTTTACATGCTTTACAATTAGGTGCAAATGAGTCCTTATAGGCAAAATTGCTATATTTCACAAAGGTAAGTTTACTTACACTATAACATTCAGGTTTGGATCATTCACTCATAAAAAAATGCAAACTGCATATTAACTATTATTTTAACGTATACAAGCAGTTTTTACATGCTTTATGACAATTAGGTGCAAATGAGTCCTTATAGGCAAAATTGCTTTGTTTCATGAGCGTAAGTCTATTTACCCTATAACATTCAGGTTTGGATCATTTTCTCAAAAGATAATGCAAACTGATCATTTCCTATTATTTTCACGCAGACAAGCAGTTTTAACATGCTTTACGACAATTAGGTGCAAATGAGTCCTTATAGGCAAAATTGCTTTATTTCACAAAGGTAAGTCTACTTACACTATAACATTCAGGTTTGGATCATTCTCTCATAAGAAAATCCAAACTGCATATTTACCATTATTTTGACGCAGACAAGCAGTTTTTACATGCTTCACGACAATTGCATGCAAATAAGTCCTAATTGGCTGAATTGCTTTATTTCACAAAGGTAAGTCTATTTACACTATAACATTCAGGGTTGGATCATTCTCTCATAAGAAAATGCAAACTGCACATTTACTATCATTTTAACGCAGACAAGCAGTTTTTACATGCTTTACGACAATTAGGTGCAAATTAGTCTTTATTGGAAAAATTGCTTTATTTCATGAACGTAAGTCTATTTACACTATACAATTCAGGTTTGGATCATTCTCTCATAAGAAAATGTAAACTGCATATTAACCATTATTTTAACGCATAAAAGCAGTTTTTACATGCTTTATGACAATTAGGTGCAAATGAGTCCTTATAGGCAAAATTGCTTTATTTCATGAGGGTAAGTCTATTTACACTATAACATTCAGGTTTGGATCATTCTCTCATAAGAAAATGCAAACTGCGTATATACTATCATTTTCACGCAGACAAGCAGTTTTTATATGTTTTACGACAATTAGGTGCAAATAAGTCCTTAAAGGCAAAAGTGTTTTATTTTACAACGGTAAGTCTACTTTCACTATAACATTCAGGTTTGGATCATTCTCTCATAAGAAAATGCAAACTGCTTATTAACCATTATTTTAACGCAGACAAGCAGTTTTTACATGCTTTACGACAATTGCGTGCAAATGAGTCCTTATAGGCAGAATTGCTTTTATTTTACAAAGGTATGTCTATTTACACTATAACATTCAGGTTTGGATCATTTTCTCAAAAGATAATGCAAACTGATCATTTCCTATTATTTTCACGCAGACAAGCAGTATTTACATGCTTTATGACAATTAAGTGCAAATGTGTCCTTATCGGCAAGATTGCTTTATTTTACAATGGCAAGTTTACTTACACATAACATTCAGGTTTGGATCATTCTCTCATAAGAAAATGCAAACTGCACATTTACTATCATTTTAACGCAGACAAGCAGTTTTTACATGCTTTACGACAATTAGGTGCAAATTAGTCCTTATAGGCAAAATTGCTTTATTTAACAAAGGCAAGTCTATTTACACTATAACATTCAGGGTTGGATCATTCTCTCATAAGAAAATGCAAACTGCACATTTACTATCATTTTAACGCAAACAAACAGTTTTTACATGCTTTACGACATTAGGTGCAAATTATTCCTTATAGCAAAATTGCTTAATTTAATGAAGGTAAGTCTACTTACACTATAACATTCAGGTTTGGATCATTCTCTCATAAGAAAATGCAAACTGCATCTTAACCATTATTTTAACGCATACAAGCAGCTTTTACATGCTTTATGACAATTAGGGGCAAATGAGTCCTTATAGGCAAAATTGCTTTATTTTACAAAGGCAAGTCTATTTACACTATAATATTCAGGTTTGAATCATTCTCTCATAAGAAAATGCAAACTGCGTATTAACCATTATTTTAACGCATACAAGCAGTTTTTACATGTATTATGACAACTAGGAACAAATGAGTCCTTATAGGCAAAATTGCCTTTTTTCATGAAGGTAAGTCTATTTACACTATAACATTCAGGTTTGGATCATTCTCTCATAAGAAAATGCAAACTGCATATTAACCATTATTTTAACGCAGACAAGCAGTTTTTACATGCTTTACGACAATTAGGTGCAAATGAGTCCTTATAGGCAAAATTGCTTTATTTCACAAAGGTAAGTTTACTTACACTATAACATTCAGGTTTGGATCATTCTCTCATAAGAAAATGCAAACTGCATATTAACTATTATTTTAACGCATACAAGCCGTTTTTACATGCTTTACGACAATTAGGTGCAAATTTGTCCTTATAGGCAAATTTGCTTTATTTTATGAAGGTAAGTCTACTTACACTATAACATTCAGGTTTGGATCATTATCTCATAAGAAAATGATAAACTACACATTTACTATCATTTTAACGCAGACAAGCAGTTTTTACATGCTTTACGACAATTAGGTGCAAATTAGTCCTTATAGGCAAAATTGCTTTATTTCATGAAGGTAAGTCTACTTACACTATAACATTTAGGTTTGGATCATTCTCTCATAAGAAAAGGCAAACTGCATATTAACCATTATTTTAACGCATACAAGCAGTTTTTACATGCTTTATGACAATTAGGGGGAAAAGAGTCCTTATAGGCAAAATTGCTTTATTTCATGAAGGTAAGTTTACTTACACTATAACATTCAGGTTTGGATCATTCTCTCATAAGAAAATGCAAACTGCATATTAACCATTATTTTAACGCAGACAAGCAGTTTTTACATGCTTCACGACAATTGCGTGCAAATAAGTCCTTATAGGCAAAATTGCTTTATTTTACAAAGGTAAGTCTATTTACATTATAACATTCAGGTTTGGATCATTCTCTCATAAGAAAATGCAAACTGCATATTAACCATTATTTTAACGCATACCAGCAGTTTTTACATGCTTTAAGACAATTAGGGGGAAAAGAGTCCTTATAGGCAAAATTGCTTTATTTCATGAAGGTAAGTTTACTTACACTATAACATTCAGGTTTGGATCATTCTCTCATAAGAAAATGCAAACTGCATATTAACTATTATTTTAACGCATACAAGCAGTTTATACATGCTTTGTGACAATTAGGGGCAAATTAGTCCTTATAGGCAAAATTGCTTTATTTCATGAAGGTAAGTCTACTTACACTATAACATTCAGGTTTGGATCATTCTCTCATAAGAAAATGCAAACTGCATATTAACCATTATTTTAACGCATACAAGCAGTTTTTACATGCTTTATGACAATTAGGAGCCAATGAGTCCTTATAGGCAAAATTGCTTTATTTCATGAAGGTAAGTCTATTTACACTATAACATTCAGGTTTGGATCATTCTCTCATAAGAAAATGCAAACTGCATATTAACCATTATTCTAACGCAGACAAGCAGTTTTTACATGCTTTACGACAATTAGGTGCAAATGAGACCTTATAGGCAAAACTGCTTTATTTCACAAAGGCAAGTTTACTTACACTATAACATTCAGGTTTGGATCATTCTCTCATAAGAAAATGCAAACTGCATATTAACTATTGTTTTAACGCATACAAGCAGTTTTTACATGCTTTATGACAATTAGGTGCAAATGAGTCCTTATAGGCAAAATTGCTTTATTTCATGAGAGTAAGTCTATTTACACTATAACATTCAGGTTTGAATCATTCTCTCATAAGAAAATGAAAACTGCATATTTACTATCATTTTCACGCAGACAAGCAGTTTTTACATGCTTTACGACAATTAGGTGCAAATGAGTCCTTATAGGCAAAATTGCTTTATTTCATGAGGGTAAATCTATTTACTCTATATAATTCAGGTTTGGATCATTCTCTCATAAGAAAATGCAAACTGCATATTAACCATTATTTAAACGCAGACAAGCAGTTTTTACATGCTTTAGGACAATTAGGTGCAAATGAGTCCTTATAGGCAAAATTGCTTTATTTCACAAAGGTAAGTTTACTAACACTATAACTTTCATGTTTGGATCATTCTCTCATAAGAAAATGCAAACTGCATATTATTAACTATTATTTTAACGCATACAAGCAGTTTTTACATGCTTTACGACAATTAGGGGCAGATGAGTCCTTATAGGCAAAATTGCTTTATTTCATGAAGGTAAGTCTATTTATACTATAACATTCAGGTTTGGATCATTCTCTCATAAGAAAATGCAAACTGCATATTAACCATTATTTTAAGGCAGACAAGCAGTTTTTACATGCTTCACGACAATTAGGTGCAAATGTCTCCTAATAGGCAAAATTGCTTTATTTCACAAAGATAAGTTTACATACACTATAACATTCAGGTTTGGATCATTCTCTCATAAGAATGTGCAAACTGCGTATATACTATCATTTTCACGCAGAAAAGCAGTTTTTACATGTTTTACGACAATTAGGTGCAAATAAGTCCTTAAAGGCAAAATTGTTTTATTTCACAACGGTAAGTCTACTTTCACTATAACATTCAGGTTTGGATCATTCTCTCATAAGAAAATGCAAACTGCATATTAACTATTATTTTAACGCATACAAGCAGTTTTTACATGCTTTACGACAATTAGGGGCAAATGAGTCCTTATAGGCAAAATTGCTTTATTTCATGAAGGTAAGTCTATTTACACTATAACATTTAGGTTTGGATCATTCTCTCATAAGAAAATGCAAACTGCATATTAACCATTATTTTAAGGCAGACAAGCAGTTTTTACATGCTTTACGACAATTAGGTGCAAATGTCTCCTAATAGGCAAAATTGCTTTATTTCACAAAGATAAGTTTACATACACTATAACATTCAGGTTTGGATCATTCTCTCATAAGAAAATGCAAACTGCATATTAACCATTATTTTAACGCTGACAAGCAGTTTTTACATGCTTTACGACAATTAGGTGCAAATGGGTCTTTATAGGCAAAATTGCTTTATTTCACAAAGGTAAGTTTACTTACACTATAACATTCAGGTTTGGATCATTCTCTCATAAGAAAATGCAAACTGCATATTAACTATTGTTTTAACGCATACAAGCAGTTTTTACATGCTTTATGACAATTAGGTGCAAATGAGTCCTTATAGGCAAAATTGCTTTATTTTATGAGAGTAAGTCTATTTACACTATAACATTCAGGTTTGGATCATTCTCTCATAAGAAAATGCAAACTGCATATTAACCATTATTTTGACGCAGAAAAGCAGTTTTTACATGCTTCACGACAATTGCGTGCAAATGAGTGCTGATAGGCAGAATTGCTTTATTTCACAAAGGTAAGTCTATTTACGTTATAACATTCAGGTTTGGATCATTCTCTCAAAAGATAATGAAAACTGATCATTTCCTATAATTTTCACGCAGACAAGCAGTATTTACATGCTTTATGACAATTAGGTGCAAATGAGTCCTTATAGGCAAAATTGCTTTATTTCACAAAGGTAAGTTTACTTACACTATAACATTCAGGTTTGGATCATTCTCTCATAAGAAAATGCAAACTGCATATTTACTATTATTTTCACGCAGACAAACAGTTTTTACATGTTTTACGACAATTAGGTGCAAATAAGTCCTTAAAGGCAAAATTGTTTTATTTCACAAAGGTTAGTCTACTTTCACTATAACATTCAGGTTTGGATCATTCTCTCATAAGAAAATGCAAACTGCATATTAACCATTATTTTAACGCAGACAAGCAGTTTTTACATGCTTCACGACAATTGCGTGCAAATGAATCCTTATAGGCAAAATTACTTTATTTTACAAAGGTAAGTCTATTTACACTATAACATTCAGGTTTGGATCATTTTCTCAAAAGATAATGTAAACTGATCATTTCCTATTTTTTTCACGCAGAGAAGAAGTATTAACATGTGTTATATTGATTTGTAATTTTAAGTATTTACATGCTTTATGACAATTAGGTGCAAGTGTGTCCTTATAGGCAAAATTGCATTATTTCATGAAGGTAAGTCTACTAACACTATAACATTCAGGTTTGGATCATTCTTTTATAAGAAAATGCAAACTGCATACCATTATTTTGACGCAGACAAGCAGTTTTTACATGCTTTACGACAATTGCGTGCAAATGACTCCTAATAGGCAGAATTGCTTTATTTCACAAAGGTAAGTCTATTTACACTATAACATTTAGGTTTGGATCATTCTCTCAAAAGATAATGCAAACTGATCATTTCCTATTATTTTCACGCATACGAGCAGTTTTTACATGCTTTATGACAATTAGGTGCAAATAAGTCCTTATAGGCAAAATTGCTTTATTTCACAAAGGTAAGTCTACTTTCACTATAACATTTAGGTTTGGATCATTCTCTCATAAGAAAATGCAAACTGCATATTAACCATTATTTTAACGCAGACAAGCAGTTTTTACATGCTTCACGATAATTTTGTGCAAATGAGTCCTTATAGGCAAAATTGCTTTATTTTACAAAGGCAAGTCTATTTACACTATAACATTCAGGTTTGGATCATTCTCTCATAAGAAAATGCAAACTGCACATTTACTATCATTTTAACGCAGACAAGCAGTTTTTACATGTTTTACGACAATTAGGTGCAAATTAGTCCTTATAGGCAAAATTGCTTTATTTCATGAATATAAGTCTACTTACACTATAACAATCAGGTTTGGATCATTCTCTCATAAGAAAATGCAAACTGCATATTAACCATTATTTTAACGCATACAAGCAGTTTTTACATGCTTTACGACAATTAGGTGCAAATTAGTCCTTATAAGCAAAATTGCTATATTTCATGAAGGTAAGTCTACTTACACTATCACATTCAGGTTTGGATCATTCTCTCATAAGAAAATGCAAACTGCATATTAACCATTATTTTAACGCATACAAGCAGTTTTTACATGTTTTACGACAATTAGGTGCAAATAAGTCCTTAAAGGCAAAATTGTTTTAATTCACAAAGGAAGGTCTACTTTCACTATAACAATCAGGTTTGGATCATTCTCTCATAAGAAAATGCAAACTGCATATTAACCATTATTTTAACGCAGAGAAGCAGTTTTTACATGCTTCACCACAATTGCGTGCAAATGAATCCTTATAGGCAAAATTGCTTTATTTTACAAAGGTAAGTCTATTTACACTATAACATTCAGGTTTGGATCATTTTCTCAAAAGATAATGCAAACTGATCATTTCCTATCTTTTTCACGCAGACAAGAAGTATTTACATGCTTTATGACAATTAGGTGCAAATGTGTCCTTATAGGCAAAATTGCATTATTTCATGAAGGTAAGTCTACTTACACTATAACATTCAGGTTTGGATCATTCTCTTATAAGAAAATGCAAACTGCATACCATTATTTTGACGCAGACAAGCAGTTTTTACATGCTTCACGACAATTGCGTGCAAATATGTCTTAATAGGCAGAATTGCTTTATTTCACAAAGGTAAGTTTATTTACACTAAACATTTAGGTTTGGATCATTCTCTCAAAAGATAATGCAAACTGATCATTTCCTATTATTTTCACGCAGACAAGCAGTATTTACATGCTTTATGACAATTAGGTGCAAATGAGTCCTTATAGGCAAAATTGATTTATTTTACAAGGGCAAGTCTATTTACACTATAAAATTCAGGTTTGGATCATTCTCTCATAAGAAAATGCAAAACTGCACATTTACTATCATTTTAACTCAGACAAGCAGTTTTTACCTCCTTTACGACAATTAGGTGCAAATTAGTCCTTATAGGCAAAATTGCTTTATTTCATGAAGGTAAGTCTACTTACACTATAACATTCAGGTTTGGATCATTCTCTCATAAGAAAATGCAAACTGCATATTAACCATTATTTTAACGCATACAAGCAGTTTTTACTTACTTTATGACAATTAGGTGCAAATGAGTCCTTATAGGCAAAATTGCTTTATTTCATGAAGGTCAGTCTACTTACACTATAACATTCAGGTTTGGATCATTCTCTCATAAGAAAATGCAAACTGCATATTAACCATTATTTTAACGCGGACAAGCAGTTTTTACATGCTTTACGACAATTGCGTGCAAATGAGTCCTTATAGGCAAAATTGCTTTATTTTACAAAGGTAAGTCTATTTACACTATACCATTCAGGTTTGGATCATTCTCTTATAGGAAAATGCAAACTGCATATTAACCATTATTTAAACGCAGACAAGCAGTTTTTACATGCTTTTCGACAATTAGGTGCAAATGAGTCCTTATAGGCAAAATTGCTTTATTTCATGAGGGTAAGTCTATTTACACTGTAACATTCAGGTTTGGATCATTCTCTCATAAGATAATGCAAACTGATCATTTCCTATCTTTTTCACGCAGACAAGAAGTATTTACATGCTTTATGACAATTAGGTGCAAATGTGTCCTTATAGGCAAAATTGCATTATTTCATGAAGGTAAGTCTACTTACACTATAACATTCAGGTTTGGATCATTCTCTTATAAGAAAATGCATACTGTATACCATTATTTTGACGCAGACAAGCAGTTTTTACATGCTTCACGACAATTGCGTGCAAATGAGTCCTTATAGGCAAAATTGCTTTATTTTACAAAGGTAAGTCTATTTACACTATAACATTCAGGTTTGGATCATTTTTCCAAAGGATAATGCAAACTGATTATTTCTTATTATTTTCACGCATGCAAGCAGTATTTACATGCTTTATGACAATTAGGTGCAAATGAGTCCTTATAGGCAAAATTGCTTTATTTCATGAAGGTCAGTCTACTTACACTATAACATTCAGGTTTGGAT
Source organism: Xanthostigma xanthostigma (assembly GCA_963575645.1). Lineage (NCBI taxonomy): Eukaryota > Metazoa > Arthropoda > Insecta > Raphidioptera > Raphidiidae > Xanthostigma > Xanthostigma xanthostigma. Next base: position 28,892,563 of record OY754471.1, read on the forward strand.
CATTCTCTCATAAGAAAATGCAAACTGCATATTAACCATTATTTTAACGCAGACAAGCAGTTTTTACATGCTTCACGACAATTGCGTGCAAATGAGTCCTTATAGGCAAAATTGCTTTATTTCATGAGGGTAAGTCTATTTACACTCTAACATTCAGGTTTGGATCATTCTCTCATAAGAAAATGAAAACTGCATATTTACTATCATTTTCACGCAGACAAGCAGTTTTTTCATGTTTTACGACAATAAGGTGCAAATAAGTCCTTAAAGGCAAAATTGTTTTATTTCACAAAGGTAAGTCTACTTTCACTATTTCATTCAGGTATGGATCATTCTCTCATAAGAAAATGAAAACTGCATATTAACCATTATTTTAACGCAGACAAGCAGTTTTTACATGCTTTATGACAATTAAGGGCAAATGAGTCCTTATAGGCAAAATTGCTTTTTTTCATAAAGGTAAGTTTACTTACACTATAACATTTAGGTTTGGATCATTCTCTCATAAGAAAATGCAAACTGCATATTAACTATTATTTTAACGCATACAAGCAGTTTTTACATGCTTTATGACAATTAGGGGCAAATGAGTCCTAATAGGCAAAATTGCTATACTTCATGAAGGTAAGTCTACTTACACTATAACATTCAGGTGTGGATCATTCTCTCATAAGAAAATGCAAACTGCATATTAACCATTATTTTAACGCAGACAAGCAGTTTTTACATGCTTCACGACAATTGCGTGCAAATGAGTCCTTATAGGCAAAATTGCTTTATTTTACAAAGGTAAGTCTATTTACACTATAACATTCAGGTTTGGATCATTCTCTCATAAGAAAATGCAAACTGCATATTAACCATTATTTTAACGCATACAAGCAGTTTTTACATGCTATATGACAATTAGGGGCAAATGAGTCCTTACAGGCAAAATTGCTTTATTTCATGAAGGTAAGTCTATTTTCACTATAACATTCAGGTTTGGATCATTCTCTCATAAGAAAATGCAAACTGCCTCTTAACCATTATTTAAACGCAGACAAGCAGTTTTTACATGCTCTACGACAATTAGGTGCAAATGAGTCCTTATAGGCAAAATTGCTTTATTTCACAAAGGTAAGTTTACTTACACTATAACATTCAGGTTTAGATCATTCTCTCATAAGAAAATGCAAACTGCATATTAACTATTATTTTAACGCATACAAGCAGTTTTTACATGCTTTACGACAATTAGGTGCAAATGAGTTCTTATAGGCAAAATTGCTTTATTTCATGAGGGTAAGTCTATTTACACTATACACACAGGTTTGGATCATTCTCTCATAAGAAAATGCAAACTGCATATTAACAATTATTTAAACGCAGACAAGCAGTTTTTACATGCTTTAGGACAATTAGGTGCAAATGAGTCCTTATAGGCAAAATTGCTTTATTTCACAAAGGTAAGTTTACTTACACTATAACATTCAGGTTTGGATCATTCTCTCATAAGAAAATGCAAACTGCATATTCACTATTATTTGAACGCATACAAGCAGTTTATACATGCTTTACGACAATTAGGGGCAAATGAGTCCTTATAGGCAAAATTGCTTTATTTCATGAAGGTTAGTCTATTTACACTATAACATTCAGGTTTGGATCATTCTCTCATAAGAAAATGCAAACTGCATATTAACCATTATTTTAACGCATACAAGCAGTTTTTACATGCTTTATGACAATTAGGGGCAAATGAGTCTTTATAGGCAAAATTGCTTTATTTTACAAAGGTAAGTCTATTTACACTATACCATTCAGGTTTGGATCATTTTTCCAAAGGATAATGCAAACTGATCATTTCCTATTATTTTCACGCAGACAAGCAGTATTTACATGCTTTATGACAATTAGGTGCAAATGTGTCCTTATAGGCAAAATTGCTTTATTTTACAAAGGCGAGTCTATTTACACTATAACATTCAGGTTTGGATCATTCTCTCATAAGAAAATGCAAACTGCACATTTACTATCATTATAACGCAGACAAGCAGTTTTTACATGTTTTACGACAATTAGGTGCAAATAAGTCCTTAAAGGCAAAATTCTTTTATTTCATAAAGGTAAGTCTACTTTCACTATAACATTCAGGTTTGGATCATTCTCTCATAAGAAAATGCAAACTGCATATTAACCATTATTTTAACGCAGACAAGCAGTTTTTACATGCTTCACGACAATTGCGTGCAAATGAGTCCTTATAGGCAAAATTGCTTTATTTTACAAATGTAAGTCTATTTATACCATAACATTCGGGATTGGATCATTTTCTCAAAAGATAATGCAAACTGATCATTTCCTATTATTTTCACGCAGACAAGAAGAATTTACATGCTTTATGACAATTAGGTGCAAATGTGTCCTTATAGACATAATTGCTTTATTTCATAAAGGAAAGTCTACTTACACTATACATTCAGGTTTGGATCATTCTCTCATAAAAAAATGCAAACTGCATATTAACCATTATTTTGACGCAGACAAGCAGTTTTTACATGCTTCACGACAATTGCGTGCAAATGAGTCCTAATAGGCAGAATTGCTTTATTTCACAAAGGTTAGTCTATTTACACTATACCATTCAGGTTTGGATCATTCTCTCAAAAGATAATGCAAACTAATCATTTCCTATTATTTTCACGCAGACAAGTAGTATTTACATGCTTTATGACAATTAGGTGCAAATAAGTCCTTATAGGCAAAATTGCTTTATTTTACAAAGGCAAGTCTATTTACACTATAACATTCAGGTTTGGATCATTCTTTCATAAGAAAATGCAAACTGCACATTTACTATCATTATAACGCAGACAAGCAGTTTTTACATGCTTTACGACAATTAGGTGCAAATTAGTCCTTATAGGCAAAATTTCTTTATTTCACAAAGGTAAGTCTACTTACACTATAACATTAAGTTTTGGATCATTCTCTCATTAGAAAATGCAAACTGCATATTTACTATCATTTTCACGCAGACAAGTAGTTTTTACATGCTTCACGACAATTAGATGCAAATTAGTCCTTATAGGCAAAATTTCTTTATTTCATGTAGGTAAGTCTACTTACACTATAACATTCAGGTTTGGATCATTCTCTCATAAGAAAATGCAAACTGCATAATAACCATTATTTTAACGCATACAAGCAGTTTTTACATGCTTTATGACAATTAGGGGCAAATGAGTCCTTATAGGCAAAATTGCTTTATTTCATGAAGGTAAGTCTACTTACACTATAACATTCAGGTTTGGATCATTCTCTCATAAGAAAATGCAAACTGCATATTAACCATTATTTTAACGCATACAAGCAGTTTTTACATGCTTTACGACAATTAGGTGCAAATTAGTCCTTATAAGCAAAATTGCTTTATTTCATGAAGGTAAGTCTACTTACACTATCACATTCAGGTTTGGATCATTCTCTCATAAGAAAATGCAAACTGCATATTAACCATTATTTTAACGCATACAAGCAGTTTTTACATGTTTTACGACAATTAGGTGCAAATAAGTCCTTAAAGGCAAAATTGTTTTAATTCACAAAGGAAGGTCTACTTTCACTATAACAATCAGGTTTGGATCATTCTCTCATAAGAAAATGCAAACTGCATATTAACCATTATTTTAACGCAGACAAGCAATTTTTACATGCTTCACGACAATTGCGTGCAAATATGTCCTAATAGGCAGAATTGCTTTATTTCACAAAGGTAAGTCTATTTACACTATAACATTTAGGTTTGGATCATTCTCTCAAAAGATAATGCAAACTGATCATTTCCTATTATTTTCACGCAGACAAGCAGTATTTACATGCTTTATGACAATTAGGTGCAAATGAGTCCTTATAGGCAAAATTGCTTTATTTTACAAGGGCAAGTCTATTTACACTATAACATTCAGGTTTGGACCATTCTCTCATAAGAAAATGCAAACTGCACATTTACTATCATTTTAACTCAGACAAGCAGTTTTTGTCTCCTTTACGACAATTAGGTACATATTAGTCCTTATAGGCAAAATTGCTTTATTTCATGAAGGTAAGTCTACTTACACTATAACATTCAGGTTTGGATCATTCTCTCATAAGAAAATGCAAACTGCATATTAACCATTATTTTAGCGCATACAAGCAGTTTTTACATGCTTTATAACAATTAGGGGCAAATAAGTCCTTATAGGCAAAATTGCTTTATTTCATGAAGGTAAGTTTACTTACACTATAACATTCAGGTTTGGATCATTCTCTCATAAGAAAATGCAAACTGCATATTAACTATTATTTTAACGCATACAGCAGTGTATACATGCTTTATGACAATTAAGGGCAAATTAGTCCTTATAGGCAAAATTGCTTTATTTCATGAAGGTAAGTCTATTTACACTATAACATTCAGGTTTGGATCATTTTCTCAAAAGATAATGCAAACTGATCGTTTCCTATTATTTTCACGCAGACAAGCAGTATTTACACGCTTTATGACAATTAGGTGCAAATGTGTCCTTATAGGCAAAATTGGTTTATTTTACAAAGGCAAGTCTATTTACACTATAACATCCAGGTTTGGATCATTCTCTCATAAGAAAATGCAAACTGCACATTTACTATCATTTTCGCGCAGGCAAGCAGTTTTTACATGTTTTACGACAATCAGGTGCAAATAAGTCCTTAAAGGCAAAATTGTTTAATTTCACAAAGGTAAGTCTACTTTCACTATAACATTCAGGTTTGGATCATTCTCTCATAAGAAAATGCAAACTGCATATAAACCATTATTTTAACGCGGACAAGCAGTTTTTACATGCTTTACGACAATTGCGTGCAAATGAGTCCTTATAGGCAAAATTGCTTTATTTTACAAAGGTAAGTCTATTTACACTATAACATTCAGGTTTGGATCATTCTCTTATAAGAAAATGCAAACTGCATATTAACCATTATTTAAACGCAGACAAGCAGTTTTTACATGCTTTACGACAATTAGGTGCAAATGAGTCCTTATAGGCAAAATTGCTTTATTTCATGAGGGTAAGTCTACTTACACTATAACATTCAGGTTTGGATCATTCTCTCATAAGATAATGCAAACTGATCATTTCCTATCTTTTTCACGCAGACAAGAAGTATTTACATGCTTTATGACAATTAGGTGCAAATGTGTCCTTATAGGCAAAATTGCATTATTTCATAAAGGTAAATCTATTTACACTATAACATTCAGGTTTGGATCATTTTTCCAAAGGATAATGCAAACTGATCATTTCTTATTATTTTCACGCATGCAAGCAGTACTTACATGCTTTATGACAATTAGGTGCAAATGAGTCCTTATAGGCAAAATTGCTTTATTTCATGAAGGTCAGTCTACTTACACTATAACATTCAGGTTTGGATCATTCTCTCATAAGAAAATGCAAACTGCATATTAACCATTATTTTAACGCAGACAAACAGTTTTTACATGCTTCACGACAATTGCGTGCTTATGAGTCCTTATAGGCAAAATTGCTTTATTTTACAAAAATAAGTCTATTTACACTATAACATTCAGGTTTGGATCATTCTCTCATAAGAAAATGCAAACTGCATATTAACCATTATTTTAACGCATACAAGCAGTTTTTACATGCTTTATGACAATTAGGGGCAAATGAGTCCTTATAGGCAAAATTGCTTTATTTCATGAAGGTAAGTCTATTTACACTATAACATTCAGGTTTGGATCATTCTCTCATAAGAAAATGCAAACTGCATATTAACCATTATTTAAACGCAGACAAGTAGTTTTTACATGCTTTACGACAATTAGGTGCAAATGAGTCCTTATAGGCAAAATTGCTTTATTTCACAAAGGTAAGTTTACTTAACTATAACATTCAGGTTTGGATCATTCTCTCATAGGAAAATGCAAACTGCATATTAGCTATTATTTTAACGCATACAAGCAGTTTTTACATGCTTTACGACAATTATGTGCAAATGAGTCCTTATAGGCAAAATTGCTTTATTTCATGAGGGTAAGTCTATTTACACTATATAATTCAGGTTTGGATCATTCTCTCATAAGAAAATGCAAACTGCATATTAACCATTATTTAAACGCAGACAAGCAGTTTTTACATGCTTTAGGACAATTAGGTGCAAATGAGTCCTTATAGGCAAAATTGCTTTATTTCACAAAGGTAAGTTTACTTACACTATAACATTCAGGTTTGGATCATTCTCTCATAAGAAAATGCAAACTGCATATTAACTATTATTTTAACGCATACAAGCAGTTTTTACATGCTTTACGACAATTAGGAGCAAATGAGTCCTTATAGGCAAAATTGCTTTATTTCATGAAGGTAAGTCTACATACACTATAACATTCAGGTTTGGATCATTCTCTCATAAGAAAATACAAACTGCATATTTACTATCATTTTCACGCAGACAAGCAGTTTTCACATGTTTTACGACAATTAGGTGCAAATAAGTCCTTAAGGGCAAAATTTGTTTGTTTCACAAAGGCAAGTCTACTTTCACTATAACATTCAGGTTTGGACCATTCTCTCATAAGAAAATGCAAACTGCATATTAACCATTATTTTAACGCAGACAAGCAGTTTTTACATGCTTCACGACAATTGCGTGCAAATGAGTCCTTATAGGCAAAATTGCTTTATTTTACAAAGGTAAGTCTATTTACACTACAACATTCAGGTTTGGATCATTTTCTCAAAAGATAATGCAAACTGATCATTTCCAATTATTTTCACGCAGACAAGAAGTATTTACATGCTTTATGACAATTAGGTGCAAATGTGTCCTTATAGGCAAAATTGCTTTATTTCATGAAGGTAAGTCTACTTACACTATAACATTCAGGTTTGGATCATTCTCTCATAAGAAAATGCAAACTGCATATTAACCATTATTTTGACGCAGAAATTCAGTTTTTACTTGCTTCACGACAATTGCGTGCAAATGAGTCCTGATAGGCAGAATTGCTTTATTTCACAAAGGTAAGTCTTACTACGTTATAACATTCAGGTTTGGATCATTCTCTCAAAAGATAATGCAAACTGATCATTTCCTATTATTTTCACGCAGTGCAACGGATTCTATTTAATAATGAACGAAATATTGACCCTTTACGCGGTAGGTCACTGTTTTTAGTCGATTTCAGGGGAACAGAACAAACCCCTCTTCGGACCTGTGACTCAATTTATAAACGAAAACACAAAAAGTAGTATTATGACTTATTAAATTTACTTAACAACTAATTTTTTATTAACTATAACTAACTGCGCAGTTTAGAAATCCCCCGTATGACAATTACACATATAAAAATACCCAATATAAAAAATATATACTTAAAATGATTAATTTGCGGAAAATATGGAACGAACTCACCCAAAATCTGCTCGCGACCGCCCCACCAGCTCACTGATGATACGAAGTAAACTCTCACGGCACTTACAAATTTATCGTGAGCTCAAATACCACAAAAAATATATTTTTATTAGAAAAATATCAAAAACAAAATATTTTAATCTTACACAGTATCATGCTAAAAATCAACTGCCGTCGTATCACCTGCGTTCACGCGTTCAAACCTAGAGTTGCAAATTGATTCCGACGACAGGGCCGGAATCGTTACATAATAACCCCCCCAGCGGTTCGAACGGCTAAACAGACGAGAAAACCGCTAGACACAAAGACAGTATCAAATAGGTATTTTCCTAAGGTTCGCAATATTGTGCACCCCTATGTCCAATCCACTCTCGACATCCTCCAAACGATAAGCATTAGGAGCAACGACCGCACGAATCCTGAACGGACCCTTATATAACAATGCCAGTTTTTTCGTTTCTCGGTCGGCCGCGGAAGATATAGGATTGGTACGAAGAAGCACCATTTCCCCTACTCCGAAACGTGTGTATATATTATGTTCCTCATGGCGACGTTTTCTCTTGTCAGCTGCCTTAATCATCCTATCACGGGCAGCCTCTTGCAGACCGTCATAGGCATTAGGATTCTGCTCCCCGCCTACATCAGGTATTATTGCTGTAATCGGATTGTAAGATCGAAAACGAAATTGTACCTCATGAGGTGTGCAGCCGATGGCATCGTGAACATTATGATTCATCCAGACCTCCGCAACCGGAAGCCACTTTGCCCAAGTGGTGTGCCGCTCGTAGACATAAGCCCGAAGGATACGCCCCAGTTCGCGCATTACTCGCTCGGAAGGGTTACTTTGCGGATGACGTATGGAAGAATATATAACCTGCACTCCTTCATTTTTAAGGCCGTCAACCCAAATATGCGAAGTAAATTGACTTCCGTGATCTGATAGCACTCGCTTAGGTTTGCACACTTGTATGAAATAATAATCCTTGACGCGGCGGAATACTGTTCGCGCTGTCGCCTTTTTCAACGCGTAGAGCTTAACATATTTTGTGAAAACGTTTAGAACAACCAAAACGTTAGTTACGCCACCAATTGAACGAGGTAAGGGACCAAAAATGTCAACGGCAATCAAATCATTCGGAGAGTCAGGAATAATGGCCGTGAGAGGTCCATGGAGGTAAGCATTGGGGTATTTACTCTTTAAACAAAGCATACATTTGGACACAACATTTCTTACGTCTTTAGCAAGAAGTGGATACGAAAACACCGCGTTAAGAAGGGAGAAAGTCTTACTAATACCTATGTGACCATACGCTTCATGCACGGCTACAATAACTTCTTTAAGGAGACATCCTGGGAGACATATTCGTAAATTGCCTTGTCGTCGACTAAATAACACCCCGTTTTTTACACAAAAATTAGCTTCCTCGTCATTACTCAACACTGATCCGCTGAAAAAGTTACTTAATAGGGCGTCCTCGCGTTGATATCGAGAAATGTTTCTTAACTTTCTATTCACGTTTTTCGGCAGCTGAAGCGCTCGCTCTACGATTTTGTTTACCCAAAACAAATTTTCTTTTCCGGAAATTTTAGTTTGCTCACCGGACGCGTCAACTGGTCTAGATAGGGTGTCCGCTACCTGATTAGATTTACCCGAAATGTATTTAATAGAGAGCTGGTACTCCTGCAAAGTGAGCACCCAACGTAAGATACGAGCATTGTAGGTGGGACAACGAGCTAAGAAAGAAAGGGCTTCGTGATCTGTTTCCACCGTTACCGGAACTCCTAATAAATAAACTCTCCAACGCTGGAGCGCCCAAACCACTGCAAGGGCCTCCCGTTCTGTTGCGGAATAATTGCACTCTGCAGGACGCAATAGCCTACTGGCAAAAGCTAAAACACAACGCTCACCACCGTCATTGTATTGATACAAAACGGCCCCAATTGCTTTATCGGAACTGTCCGTATTAACGAAATAAGGTTTATCGGCAATAGGATGAGTCAGTTGATTAAGCTGCAAAAAAGCCAGCTTAACGGCATCAAACGCTTGCTGCTCAGTTTGAGACCAAGACCACTTACGCTTTTTTTAAGAAGCTCCATTAAGGGCTGCGTAATACTTGCGTAATCGCGACAGAACCGTCGGTCAAAATTGCACAAGCCAAGGAACGATTGTAATTGTTTCACGTTTCGCGGAACCACGAATTTTTGAACCGCCTCAATTCGTTTCGGATCAGGAGATATTCCGTGAGTCGATAGAATATATCCTAAAAACTTTACTTCATTGCGGCAAAAGCAAGATTTTTTAAAGTTCAAAGTCATTCCCGCCTCGCGAATTCTGCGAAACATTTGTTTGAGGTGACTAATATGGTCAGCGAATGAACCAGAAATAACCAAAAGGTCGTCTACATACGCCACGGTGAATGAACCGACTCCAGGACCCAGAACAAGATCCATACATCGAGTAAAACCGGCTACAGCCGTGTTGAGACCGAAAGGAATAACTTTAAAATGATAGGTTTTAGAGTCGAACAAAAACCCAGTATATTTGCGATCTTCTGGTCTTAAAGGTACTTGCCAATACGATTGCACCAAGTCAATCGTCGAAATATGCGTTAAGCGCTCGTATCTTTGAAGAATTTCTTCAGGCAAAGGAACTCTTTCATAATCCACCGTCACGCGCTTATTGAGCTCTCGAGCATCCAAACAAATTCTTACATTACCATCTTTTTTCAACACAGTAACTAAAGAATTTACATAACAGGTATTCGAACGCTCTATGATACCCCACTCCAACATTTTATTAATCTGTTCCCGAACCTTTTGCCGGTAAGCAAAGGGTACGGGGTATATTTTACCCTTAAATGGGGAATGATCGTTAATTTCGATAGTGTGCACATATTTATCGGTAAGCCCAGGTTTCTCAGAGAAAATATCTCTATTGACATAGAGAAGCTCAATAAGTTCGTCCTTTTCGACTTCAGACAGCGTACCGATGGACTGCACTGTTTTTCTGATTTCGATACGCGATAAGTTTCCAACTTGACCGCTATCACTGACTGAATATTCTAACTCAGTGCGATTTACTTGATGATCAGGCTGGACGCGGTGAAGAATAGATTTTGACGTACACTGGTCAGTCTTATTTATTTTTAAATTTTGACAAGTGGTATTTCGATCATAAAAAACCCGTGATTGAGCCAAAAGTTTTTGTATAAAATGAGGATCATGAAAGACCTGATATGGCGCCAGCTTCATATTATCATCACCACTTGCATTTTCTTTTTTATCGCGAACTCCACTCCAGAAGGGTAGAGAAACTCGATTAATCGGATCCCAAGAAAGCGCCCAGTAAAAAGGAGAGCTCAGGAGGTGATCCAAATTCTGAAGTTTGAATAGGAGACGGAGTCTGTATCTCGCAGACCCGTGACAAATATTTTGTCGTGCATCGGACACTATCTTACGGCTATCTATACTAACCCCCGTCCTCGTCACTGAATGACCAATGCGGTGAGCAAGGGTAGTAGAAAGCGCATTTGTGTCGTCGCAACTCTTTAAATTTAGCCTTAGTGGGTCCGATATATCATACGCGATATGCTGGATCATCCACCAACGACCAAACTTGCCATTCCATTCCATACAAGGATTAGGATTAGTATTACCACAATCGGATGTTCGCGCAGCCCTGGGATGACTATCATTATTCTCAACCGTACTGGACTGGATCAAGCAAGCCAGGCTAGTTTCACGAGGCTGTATTTTACACGATCGTTCGGAACCTAGCACGATATTCGCTCTTTCATGTGAAATATTAATATTTGCACTTAAATAATTCTCCTCATCGACTATTGAGTTGTCACCCTCAACGTCGTCAGATGTCAAAGTATTTTTATTGCCCACCATGTGAATAAGTGTTTCATGATCGACAGACCCCGTTTCATTGTGAAAATATACTTTGGCGTTGACTAAATCTAAAGTTAATCGATTCTGCACCACCCAGTCAATTCCCAAAAGCACATCGCAACTTAAATTTGGTACAACAAATAACATACTATTAAACATTTTGCCGTCAAGTTCGAAAGTCACGCGAACACACTCTTTAATCGGCTTACTACATATTTGAGTAGCCCCAACAATTCTTGTTCGCGATGTAGACAAAGTCGGATATTTATTTTTATTTGGAATAGATGACCAGAAATTCGCAGACATACAGGAAATTTCAGAACCCGTATCAAGTAGCGCGTTTTTGCTAAATTCTCCAATATTTATTACAATATATGGCAGATTATAACGCCCAAAACGATTTTTCTCGTGAAAAAGAAAACTTTCGGCAACGCGAACTAGATCTCTGTCCGGAAAAACGGAATGAACGTGGTAATCTGTGTCCTCAAAGTCGGAATCTCGCCACCGCGGACACTTCGGTGGCCCCTCAATTAGTTTTCCGAATTCGAATTAGCTGTAAATTCGGCTTGTTCGTCTAATTCTACGAGATTAGCATTTAAGTTACGATTTTCTCTCGTATTCTGAGTGACCGCATCTAAGCTGGCTTTATTGCGCTTAAAATGAATAGGTGATTGAGAATTACTGGGAACCGCGTAGCGTTGGAAATGACTATTTCTACGATGGTCAATTCTTTCGAAAGTTTGGAGTAGGGAATATAGATCAAGTACCGTTCGGCAATGAGCTGAAGTGATATCGCGAGCAATATGTGGTGGAAAGTGAAATAGTATATCTGACAAAAAATCTGACTCCCCCATGGGTGGTTGGAGCTGTTGTGATTTATCATACATTTGTAACAGATAATCTGACATAGACACGTCTGACGATGCTTTGTATTGCCCAGATACAATTTCAAGTTTAATTTCGCGTTGTACTTCAGGACCCCAGAACTGTCGAAAAAATTCAAGTTTTATTTGATCATAATTCGCGCACCTATTAACCATCATACGACACCAAAGCTGAGCTCTATCGGTTAACACTTCGCAGAACTTTTCAAGTTTATAGTGTGTTGGGGTACCGCGTTGTGCGAAACATTTTTCAAATTTTGAAATGAAATCCATAGGATTCTCTCCTACTTTGCCTGAAAAATTGGGGTATGGAGTAATATCGGCTTGAATCCAGGGAAGAACCTGCCCTGCAAATGGTATGGCGTTATAGCTCGGACCAGCTGTACCAGCTACTTGTTCAGTTACAATATGCGCATGGTTACTACGTGAAGATGGAATATTTTGATCATTCCTATTTGAAACCGGTACTGAGTTCACAAAGTGTTGACCTTCTGGCATATTGTTGCCCGCTATGGGCAGTTGAGGTCCATTAAAATGAACGTTACGCTCTATCTGGTCGCGGCGATAATCAAAATCATTTTGAATACCCTGTGGGAAAGGACACGACGCGTTTAAATCGTGTCTTAATACGGGTCTGTTTTGAAATACTGGTTGGTTATTGGATAAATTATGACGGCGAAATATTCTTCCCGACCTGGTATAACTAGACGCGGACCCATCCGCTGACGACGGTCTTTCCTCACCACGACCCTGTGTTCTAGGCGGTGAATGATCAACCGGCATTTTATGTACAGAAAATATAATATAATTTTAATCTAATTGAAGAAAAAACAAACACACGTGGAAATATAAATGAACGTAGTCACAGGGTCCCTGTTCGGGCGCCAAATGCAACGGATTCTATTTAATAATGAACGAAATATTGACCCTTTACGCGGTAGGTCACTGTTTTTAGTCGATTTCAGGGGAACAGAACAAACCCCTCTTCGGACCTGTGACTCAATTTATAAACGAAAACACAAAAAGTAGTATTATGACTTATTAAATTTACTTAACAACTAATTTTTTATTAACTATAACTAACTGCGCAGTTTAGAAATCCCCCGTATGACAATTACACATATAAAAATACCCAATATAAAAAATATATACTTAAAATGATTAATTTGCGGAAAATATGGAACGAACTCACCCAAAATCTGCTCGCGACCGCCCCACCAGCACACTGATGATACGAAGTAAACTCTCACGGCACTTACAAATTTATCGTGAGCTCAAATACCACAAAAAATATATTTTTATTAGAAAAATATCAAAAACAAAATATTTTAATCTTACACAGTATCATGCTAAAAATCAACTGCCGTCGTATCACCTGCGTTCACGCGTTCAAACCTAGAGTTGCAAATTGATTCCGACGACAGGGCCGGAATCGTTACAGCAGACAAGCAGTATTTACATGCTTTATGACAATTAGATGCAAATGAGTCCTTATAGGCAAAATTGCTTTATTTCACAAAGGTAAGTCTACTTTCACTATAACATTCAGGTTTGGATCATTCTCTCATAAGAAAATGCAAACTGCATATTAACCATTATTTTAACGCAGACAAGCAGTTTTTACATGTTTTACGACAATTAGGTGCAAATAAGTCAGTAAAGGCAAAATTGTTTTATTTCACAAAGGTAAGTCTACTTTCACTATAACATTCAGGTTTGGATCATTCTCTCATAAGAAAATGCAAACTGCATATTAACCATTATTTTAACGCATACAAGCAGTTTTTACATGCTTTATGACAATTAGGGGCAAATGAGTACTTATAGGCAAAATTGCTTTATTTCATGAAGGTAAGTTTACTTACACTATAACATTCAGGTTTGGATCATTCTCTCATAAGAAAATGCAAACTGCATATTTACTATCATTTTCACGCAGACAAGCAGTTTTTACATGTTTTACAACAATTAGGTGCAAACAAGTCCTTAAAGGCAAAATTGTTTTATTTCACAAAGGTAAGTCTACTTTCACTATAACATTCAGGTTTGGATCATTCTCTCATAAGAAAATGCAAACTGCATATTAACCATTATTTTAACGCACACAAGCAGTTTTTACATGCTTTATGACAATTAGGGGCAAATAAGTCCTTATAGGAAAAATTGTTTTATTTTACAAAGGCAAGTCTATTTACACTATAAAATTCAGGTTTGGATCATTCTCTCATAAGAAAATGCAAACTGCACATTTACTATCATTATAACGCAGACAAGCAGTTTTTACATGCTTTACGACATTTAGGTGCAAATTAGTCCTTATAGGCAAAATTGCTTTATTTTATGAGGGTAAGTCTATTTACACTATAACATTCAGGTTTGGATCATTTTCTCATAAGAAAATGCAAACTGCATATTTACTATTATTTTCACGCAGACAAGCAGGTTTTACATGCTTTACGACAATTAGGTGCAAATGAGTCCTTGTAGGCAAAATTGCTTTAATACATGAGAGTAAGTCTATTTACACTATATATTTCAGGTTTGGATCATTATCTCATAAGAAAATGCAAACTGCATATTAACCATTATTTTAACGCATACTAGCAGTTTTTACATGCTTTATGACAATTAGGGGCAAATGAGTCCTAATAGGCAAAATTGCTTTATTTCATGAAGGTAAGTCTAATTACACTATAACATTCAGGTTTGGATCATTCTCTCATAAGAAAATGCAAACTGCATATTTACTATCATTTTCACGCAGACAAGCAGGTTTTAAATGCTTCACGACAATTGCGTGCAAATGAGTCCTTATAAGCAAAATTGCTTTATTTTACAAAGGTAAGTCTATTTACACTATAACATTCAGGTTTGGATCATTTTTAAAAGATAATGCAAACTGATCATTTCCTATTATTTTCACGCAGACAAGCAGTTTTAACATGCTTTACGACAATTAGGTGCAAATGAGTCCTTATAGGCAAAATTGCTTTATTTCACAAAGGTAAGTCTACTTACACTATAACATTCAGGTTTGGATCATTCTCTCATAAGAAAATGCAAACTGCATATTAACCATTATTTTAACGCATACAAGCAGTTTTTACATGCTTTATGACAATTAGGGGCAAATGAGTACTTATAGGCAAAATTGCTTTATTTCATGAAGGTAAGTTTACTTACACTATAACATTCAGGTTTGGATCATTCTCTCATAAGAAAATGCAAACTGCATATTAACCATTATTTTAACGCATACAAGCAGTTTTTACATGCTTTATGACAATTAGGGGCAAATGAGTACTTATAGGCAAAATTGCTTTATTTCATGAAGGTAAGTTTACTTACACTATAACATTCAGGTTTGGATCATTCTCTCATAAGAAAATGCAAACTGCATATTAACTATCATTTTCACGCAGACAAGCAGTTTTTACATGTTTTACGACAATTAGGTGCAAACAAGTCCTTAAAGGCAAAATTGCTTTATTTCATGAAGGTAAGTTTACTTACACTATAACATTCAGGTTTGGATCATTCTCTCATAAGAAAATGCAAACTGCATATCATTTTCACGCAGACAAGCAGTTTTTACATGTTTTACGACAATTAGGTGCAAACAAGTCCTTAAAGGCAAAATTGTTTTATTTCACAAAGGTAAGTCTACTTTCACTATAACATTCAGGTTTGGATCACTCTCTCATAAGAAAATGCAAACTGCATATTAACCATTATTTTAACGCACACAAGCAGTTTTTACATGCTTTATGACAATTAGGGGCAAATAAGTCCTTATAGGCAAAATTGTTTTATTTTACAAAGGCAAGTCTATTTACACTATAACATTCAGGTTTGGATCATTCTCTCATAAGAAAATGCAAACTGCACATTTACTATCATTATAACGCAGACAAGCAGTTTTTACATGCTTTACGACAATTAGGTGCAAATTAGTCCTTATAGGCAAAATTGCTTTATTTTATGAGGGTAAGTCTATTTACACTATAACATTCAGGTTTGGATCATTTTCTCATAAGAAAATGCAAACTGCATATTTACTATCATTTTCACGCAGACAAGCAGGTTTTACATGCTTTACGACAATTAGGTGCAAATGAGTCCTTGTAGGCAAAATTGCTTTAATACATGAGGGTAAGTCTATTTACGCTATATATTTCAGGTTTGGATCATTCTCTCATAAGAAAATGCAAACTGCACATTTACTATCATTATAACGCAGACAAGCAGTTTTTACATGCTTTACGACAATTAGGTGCAAATTAGTCCTTATAGGCAAAATTGCTTTATTTTATGAGGGTAAGTCTATTTACACTATAACATTCAGGTTTGGATCATTTTCTCATAAGAAAAGGCAAACTGCATATTTACTATCATTTTCACGCAGACAAGCAGGTTTTACATGCTTCACGACAATTGCGTGCAAATGAGTCCTTATAAGCAAAATTGCTTTATTTTACAAAGGTAAGTCTATTTACACTATAACATTCAGGTTTGGATCATTCTCTCATAAGAAAATGCAAACTGCATATTAACCATTATTTTAACGCATACAAGCAGTTTTTACATGCTTTATGACAATTAGGGGCAAATGAGTACTTATAGGCAAAATTGCTTTATTTCACAAAGGTAAGTCTACTTTCACTATAACATTCAGGTTTGGATCACTCTCTCATAAGAAAATGCAAACTGCATATTAACCATTATTTTAACGCATACAAGCAGTTTTTAAATGCTTCACGACAATTGCGTGCAAATGAGTCCTTATAGGCAAAATTGCTTTATTTTACAAAGGTAAGTCTATTTACACTATAACATTCAGGTTTGGATCATTTTCTCAAAAGATAATGCAAACTGATCATTTCCAATTATTTTCACGCAGACAAGAAGTATTTACATGCTTTATGACAATTAGGTGCAAATGTGTCCTTATAGGCAAAATTGCTTTATTTCATGAAGGTAAGTCTACTTACACTATAACATTCAGGTTTGGATCATTCTCTCATAAGAAAATGCAAACTGCATATTAACCATTATTTTGACGCAGAAAATCAGTTTTTACTTGCTTCACGACAATTGCGTGCAAATGAGTCCTGATAGGCAGAATTGCTTTATTTCACAAAGGTAAGTCTTATTACGTTATAACATTCAGGTTTGGATCATTCTCTCAAAAGATAATGCAAACTGATCATTTCCTATTATTTTCATGCAGACAAGCAGTATTTACATGCTTTATGACAATTAGATGCAAATGAGTCCTTATAGGCAAAATTGCTTTATTTCACAAAGGTAAGTCTACTTTCACTATAACATTCAGGTTTGGATCATTCTCTCATAAGAAAATGCAAACTGCATATTAACCATTATTTTAACGCAGACAAGCAGTTTTTACATGTTTTACGACAATTAGGTGCAAATAAGTCCTTAAAGGCAAAATTGTTTTATTTCACAAAGGTAAGTCTACTTTCACTATAACATTCAGGTTTGGATCATTCTCTCATAAGAAAATGCAAACTGCATATTAACCATTATTTTAACGCATACAAGCAGTTTTTACATGCTTTATGACAATTAGGGGCAAATGAGTACTTATAGGCAAAATTGCTTTATTTCATGAAGGTAAGTTTACTTACACTATAACATTCAGGTTTGGATCATTCTCTCATAAGAAAATGCAAACTGCATATCATTTTCACGCAGACAAGCAGTTTTTACATGTTTTACGACAATTAGGTGCAAACAAGTCCTTAAAGGCAAAATTGTTTTATTTCACAAAGGTAAGTCTACTTTCACTATAACATTCAGGTTTGGATCACTCTCTCATAAGAAAATGCAAACTGCATATTAACCATTATTTTAACGCACACAAGCAGTTTTTACATGCTTTATGACAATTAGGGGCAAATAAGTCCTTATAGGCAAAATTGTTTTATTTTACAAAGGCAAGTCTATTTACACTATAACATTCAGGTTTGGATCATTCTCTCATAAGAAAATGCAAACTGCACATTTACTATCATTATAACGCAGACAAGCAGTTTTTACATGCTTTACGACATTTAGGTGCAAATTAGTCCTTATAGGCAAAATTGCTTTATTTTATGAGGGTAAGTCTATTTACACTATAACATTCAGGTTTGGATCATTTTCTCATAAGAAAATGCAAACTGCATATTTACTATCATTTTCACGCAGACAAGCAGGTTTTACATGCTTTACGACAATTAGGTGCAAATGAGTCCTTGTAGGCAAAATTGCTTTAATACATGAGGGTAAGTCTATTTACGCTATATATTTCAGGTTTGGATCATTCTCTCATAAGAAAATGCTAACTGCATATTTACTATCATTTTCATGCAGACAAGCAGTTTTTACATGCTTGACGACAATTGCGTGCAAATGGGTCCTTATAGGCAAAATTGTATTATTTTACAAAGGTAAGTCTCTTTCCACTATATCATTCAGGTTTGGATCATTCTCTCATAAGAAAATGCAAACTGCATATTAACCATTATTTTAACGCATACTAGCAGTTTTTACATGCTTTATGACAATTAGGGGCAAATGAGTCCTAATAGGCAAAATTGCTTTATTTCATAAAGGTAAGTCTAATTACACTATAACATTCAGGTTTGGATCATTCTCTCATAAAAAATGCAAACTGCATATTTACCATTATTTTGACGCAGACAAGCAGTTTTTACATGCTTCACGACAATTGCGTGCAAATAAGTCCTAATAGGCAGAATTGCTTTATTTCACAAAGGTAAGTCTATTTACATTATAACATTCAGGGTTGGATCATTCTCTCATAAGAAAATGCAAACTGCACATTTACTATCATTTTAACGCAGACAAGCAGTTTTTACATGCTTTACGACAATTAGGTGCAAATTAGTCTTTATTGGAAAAATTGCTTTATTTCATGAACGTAAGTCTATTTACACTATACAATTCAGGTTTGGATCATTCTCTCATAAGAAAATGTAAACTGCATATTAACCATTATTTTAACGCATACAAGCAGTTTTTACATGCTTTATGACAATTAGGTGCAAATGAGTCCTTGTAGGCAAAATTGCTTTATTTCATGAGGGTAAGTCTATTTACACTATAACATTCAGGTTTGGATCATTCTCTCATAAGAAAATGCAAACTGCGTATATACTATCATTTTCACGCAGACAAGCAGTTTTTACATGTTTTACGAGAATTAGGTGCAAATAAGTCCATAAAGGCAAAATTGTTTTATTTCACAACGGTAAGTCTACTTTCACTATAACATTCAGGTTTGGATCATTCTCTCATAAGAAAATGCAAACTGCATATTAACCATTATTTTAACGCAGACAAGCAGTTTTTACATGCTTTACGACAATTGCGTGCAAATGAGTCCTTATAGGCAGAATTGCCTTATTTTACAAAGGTAAGTCTATTTACACTATAACATTCAGGTTTGGATCATTTTCTCAAAAGATAATGCAAACTGATCATTTCCTATTATTTTCACGCAGACAAGCAGTATTTACATGCTTTATGACAATTAAGTGCAAACGTGTCCTTATAGGCAAGATTGCTTTATTTTACAATGGCAAGTTTACTTACACTATACCATTCAGGTTTGGATCATTCTTTCATAAGAAAATGCAAACTGCACATTTACTATCATTTTAACGCAGACAAGCAGTTTTTACATGCTTTACGACAATTAGGTGCAAATGAGTCCTTATAGGCAAAATTGCTTTATTTTACAAAGGCAAGTCTATTTACACTATAACATTCAGGTTTGGATCATTCTCTCATAAGAAAATGCAAACTGCACATTTACTATCATTTTAACGCAGACAAGCAGTTTTTACATGCTTTACGACAATTAGGTGCAAATTAGTCCTTATAGGCAAAATTGCTTTATTTCATGAAGGTTAGTCTACTTACACTATAACATTCAGGTTTGGTTCATTCTCTCTTAAGAAAATGCAAACTGCACATTTACTATCATTTTAACGCAGACAAGCAGTTTTTACATGCTTTACGACATTAGGTGCAAATTATTCCTTATAGCAAAATTGCTTAATTTAATGAAGGTAAGTCTACTTACACTATAACATTCAGGTTTGGATCATTCTCTCATAAGAAAATGCAAACTGCATCTTAACCATTATTTTAACGCATACAAGCAGCTTTTACATGCTTTATGACAATTAGGGGCAAATGAGTCCTTATAGGCAAAATTGCTTTATTTCATGAGGGTTAGTCTATTTACACTATAACATTCAGGTTTGGATCATTCTCTCATAAGAAAATGCCAACTGCATATTAACCATTATTTTAACGCAGACAAGCAGTTTTTACATGCTTCACGACAATTGCGTGCAAATGAGTCCTTATAAGCAAAATTGCTTTATTTTACAAAGGTAAGTCTATTTACACTATAACATTCAGGTTTAGATCATTCTCTCATAAGAAAATGCAAACTGCATATTTACTATCATTTTCACGCAGACAAGCAGTTTTCACATGTTTTAATACAATCAGGTGGAAATAAGTCCTTAAAGGCAAAATTGTTTTATTTCACAAAGGTAAGTCTACTTTCACTATAACATTCAGGTTTGGATCATTCTCTCATAAGAAAATGCAAACTGCATATTAACCATTATTTAAACGCAGACAAGCAGTTTTTTCATGCTTCACGACAATTAGGTGCAAATGAGTCTTTATAGGCAAAATTGATTTATTTCATGAGGGTCAGTCTATTTACACTATACAATTCAGGTTTGGATCATTCTCTCATAAGAAAATGAAAACTGCATATTAACCATTATTTTAACGCAGACAAACAGTTTTTATATGCTTCACGACAATTGCGTGCAAATGAGTCCTTATAAGCAAAATTGCTTTATTTTACAAAGGTAAGTCTATTTACACTATAACATTCAGGTTTGGATCATTCTCTCATAAGAAATTGCAAACTGCATATTAACCAATATTTTAACACAGACAAGCAGTTTTTACATGTTTCACGACAATTGCGTGCAAATGAGTCCTTATAAGCAAAATTGCTTTATTTTACAAAGGTAAGTCTATTTACACTATAACATTCAGGTTTGGATCGTTCTCTCATAAGAAAATACTAACTGCATATTAACCATTATTTTAACGCATACAAGCAGTTTTTACATGCTTTATGACAATTAGGTGCAAATGAGTCCTTATAGGCAAAATTGCTTTATTTCATAAGGGTTAATCTATTTACACTATAACATTCAGGTTTGGATCATTCTCTCATAAGAAAATGCAAACTGCATATTAACCATTATTTAAACGCAGACAAGCAGTTTTTACATGCTTTACGACAATTAGGGGCAAATGAGTCTTTATAGGCAAAATTGCTTTATTTCATGAGGGTAACTCTACTTTCACTATAACATTCAGGTTTGGATCATTCTCTCATAAGAAATTGCAAACTGCATATTAACCATTATTTTACGCAGACAAGCAGTTTTTACATGCTTTATGACAATTAGGTGCAAATGAGTCCTTATAGGCAAAATTGCTTTATTTCATGAGGGTTAGTCTATTTACACTATAACATGCAGGTTTGGATCATTCTCTCATAAGAAAATGCCAACTGCATATTAACCATTATTTTAACGCAGACAAGCAGTTTTTACATGCTTCACGACAATTGCGTGCAAATGAGTCCTTATACGCAAAATTGCTTTATTTTACAAAGGTAAGTCTATTTACACTATAACATTCAGGTTTGGATCATTCTCTCATAAGAAAATGCAAACTGCATATTAACCATTATTTTAACGCATACAAGCAGTTTTTACATGCTTTATGACATTTAGGGGCAAATGAGTCCTTATAGGCAAAATTGCTTTATTTCATGAAGGTAAGTCTACTTTCACTTTAACATTCAGGTTTGGATCATTCTCTCATAAGAAAATGCAAACTGCATATTAACCATTATTTTAACGCATACAAGCAGTTTTTACAAGCTTTATGACAATTAGGTGCAAATGAGTCCTTATAGGCAAAATTGCTTTATTTCATGAGGGTTAGTCTATTTACACTATAACATTCAGGTTTGGATCTTTCTCTCATAAGAAAAAGCAAACTGCATATTAACCATTATTTAAACGCAGAGAAGCAGTTTTTTCATGCTTTACGACAATTAGGTGCAAATGAGTCTTTATAGGCAAAATTGCTTTATTTCATGAGGGTCAGTCTGTTTACACTATACAATTCAGGTTTGGATCATTCTCTCATTAGAAAATGCAAACTGCATATTAACCATTATTTTAACGCAGACAAGCAGTTTTTACATGCTTCACGACAATTGCGTGCAAATGAGTCCTTATAAGCAAAATTGCTTTATTTTACAAAGGTAAGTCTATTTACACTGTAACATTCAGGTTTGGATCATTCTCTCATAAGAAAATGCAAACTGCATATCTACTATCATTTTCACGCAGACAAGCAGTTTTCACATGTTTTACGACAATTAGGTGGAAATAAGTCCTTAAAGGCAAAATTGTTTTATTTCACAAAGGTAAGTCTACTTTCCTTATAACATTCAGGTTTAGATCATTCTCTCATAAGAAAATGCAAACTGCATATTTACTATCATTTTCACGCAGACAAGCAGTTTTTACATGCTTTATGACAATTAGGTGCAAATGAGTCTTTATAGGCAAAATTGCTTTATTTCATGAGGGTCAGTCTATTTACACTATACAATTCAGGTTTGGATCGTTCTCTCATAAGAAAATGCAAACTGCATATTAACCATTATTTTAACGCAGACAAGTAGTTTTTACATGCTTCACGACAATTGCGTGAAAATGAGTCCTTATAAGCAAAATTGCTTTATTTTACAAAGGTAAGTCTATTTACACTATATCATTCAGGTTTGGATCATTCTCTCATAAGAAAATTCAAACTGCATATTTACTATCATTTTCACGCAGACAAGCAGTTTTCACATGTTTTACGACAATTAGGTGGAAATAAGTCCTTAAAGGCAAAATTGTTTTATTTCACAAAGGTAAGTCTACTTTCACTATAACATTCAGGTTTGGATCATTCTCTCATAAGAAAATGCAAACTGCATATTAACCATTATTTTAACGCATACAAGCAGTTTTTACATGCCTTTTGACAATTAGGTGCAAATGAGTCCTTATAGGCAAAATTGCTTTATTTTATGAGGGTTAGTCTATTTACACTATAACATTCAGGTTTGGATCATTCTCTCATAAGAAATTGCAAACTGCATATTAACCATTATTTTAACGCAGACAAGCAGTTTTTACATGTTTCACGACAATTGCGTGCAAATGAGTCCTTATAAGCAAAATTGCTTTATTTTACAAAGGTAAGTCTATTTACACTATAACATTCAGGTTTGGATTATTCTCTCATAAGAAAATGCAAACTGCATATTTACTATCATTTTCACGCAGACAAGCAGTCTTCACATGTTTTTCGACAATTAGGTGGAAATAAGTCCTTAAAGGCAAAATTGTTTTTTTTCACAAAGGTAAGTCTACTTTCACTATAACATTCAGGTTTAGATCATTCTCTCATAAGAAAATGCAAACTGCATATTAACCATTATTTTAACGCAGACAAGCAGTTTTTACATGCTTCACGACAATTGCGTGCAAATGAGTCCTTATAGGCAAAATTGCTTTATTTTACATAGGTAAGTCTATTTACACTATAACATTCAGGTTTGGATCATTCTCTCATAAGAAAATGCAAACTGCATATTAACCATTATTTTAACGCAGACAAGCAGTTTTTACATGCTTTATGACAATTAGGGGCAAATGAGTCCTTATAGGCAAAATTGCTTTATTTCACAAAGGTAAGTCTACTTTCACTATAACATTCAGGTTTGGATCATTCGCCCATAAGAAAATGCAAACTGCATATTAACCATTATTTTAACGCAGACATGCAGTTTTTACATGCTTCACGACAATTGCGTGCAAATGAGTCCTTATAGGCAAAAATTGCTTTATTTTAGAAAGGTAAGTCTATTTACACTATAACATTCAGGTTTGGATCATTCTCTCATAAGAAAATGCAAACTGCATATTAACCATTTTTTTAACGCAGACAAGCAGTTGTTACATGCTTTATGACAATTAGGGGCAAATGAGTCCTTATAGGCAAAATTGCTTTATTTCACAAAGGTAAGTCTACTTTCACTATAACATTCAGGTTTGGATCATTCTCTCATAAGAAATTGCAAACTGCATATTAACCATTATTTTAAAGCAGACAAGCAGTTTTTACATGCTTCACGACAATTGCGTGCAAATGAGTCCTTATAAGAAAAATTGCTTTATTTTACAAAGGTATGTCTATTTACACTATAACATTCACGTTTGGATCATTCTTTCATAAGAAAATGCAAACTGCATATTAACTATTATTTTAACGCATACAAGCAGTTTTTACAAGCTTTATGACAATTAGGTGCAAATGAGTCCTTATAGGCAAAATTGCTTTATTTCATGAGGGTAAGTCTATTTACACTATAACATTCAGTTTTGGATCATTCTCTCATAAGAAAATGCAAACTGCATATTAACTATTATTTAAACGCAGTCAAGCAGTTTTTTCATGCTTTACGACAATTGCGTGCAAATGAGTCCTTATAAGCAAAATTGCTTTATTTTACAAAGGTAAGTCTATTTACACTATAACATTTAGGTTTGGATCATTCTCTCATTAGAAAATGCAAACTGCATATTAACCATTATTTAAACGCAGGAAAGCAGTTTTTACATGCTTTACGACAAATAGGTGCAAATGAGTCTTTATAGGCAAAATTGCTTTATTTCATGAGGGTAAGTCTATTTAAACTATAACATTCAGGTTTGGATCATTCTCTCATAAGAAAATGCAAACTGCATATTTACTATTATTTTCACGCAGACAAGCAGTTCTTACATGCTTCACGACAATTGCGTGCAAATGAGTCTTTATAGGCAAAATTGCTTTATTTTACAAAGGTAAGTCTATTTACATTATAACATTCAGGTTTGGATTATTCTCTCATAAGAAAATGCAAACTGCATATTAACCATTATTTTAACGCTAACAAGCAGTTTTTACATGCTTTATGACAATTAGGTTCAACTGAGTCCTTATAGGCAAAATTGCTTTGGTTCATGAGGGTTAGTCTATTTACACTATAACATTCAGGTTTGGATCATTCTCTCATAAGAAAATGCAAACTGCATATTAACCATTATTTAAACGCAGACAAGCAGTTTTTTCATGCTTTACGACAATTAGGTGCAAATGAGTCTTTATAGGCAAAATTGCTTTATTTCATGAGGGTCAGTCTGTTTACACTATACAATTCAGGTTTGGATCATTCTCTCATAAGAAAATGCAAACGGCATATTAACCATTATTTTAACGCAGACAAGCAGTTTTTACATGCTTTATGACAATTAGGGGCAAATGAGTCCTTATAGGCAAAATTGCTTTATTTCACAAAGGTAAGTCTACTTTCACTATAACATTCAGGTTTGGATCATTCTCTCATAAGAAATTGCAAACTGCATATTAACCATTATTTTAACGCAGACAAGCAGTTTTTACATGCTTCACGACAATTGCGTGCAAATGAGTCCTTATAAGCAAAATTGCTTTATTTTACAAAGGTAAGTCTATTTACACTATTACATTCAGGTTTAGATCATTCTCTCATAAGAAAATGCAAACTGCATATTTACTATCATTTTCACGCAGACAAGCAGTTTTCACATGTTTTAATACAATTAGGTGGAAATAAGTCCTTAAAGGCAAAATTGTTTTATTTCACAAAGGTAAGTCTACTTTCACTATAACATTCAGGTTTGGATCATTCTCTCATAAGAAAATGCAAACTGCATATTAACCATTACTTAAACGCAGACAAGCAGTTTTTTCATGCTTTACGACTATTAGGTGCAAATGAGTCTTTATAGGCAAAATTGCTTTATTTCATGAGGGTCAGTCTATTTACACTATACAATTCAGGTTTGGATCATTCTCTCATAAGAAAATGAAAACTGCATATTAACCATTATTTTAACGCAGACAAGCAGTTTTTACATGCTTCACGACAATTGCGTGCAAATGAGTCCTTATAAGCAAAATTGCTTTATTTTGCAAAGGTAAGTATATTTACACTATAACATTCAGGTTTGGATCATTCTCTCATAAGAAAATGCAAACTGCATATTAACCATTATTTTAACGCATACAAGCCGTTTTTACATGCTTTATGACATTTAGGGGCAAATGAGTCCTTATAGGCAAAATTGCTTTATTTCATGAAGGTAAGTCTATTTACACTATAACATTCAGGTTTGGATCTTTCTCTCATAAGAAAATGCAAACTGCATATTAACCATTATTTAAACGCAGACAAGCAGTTTTTACATGCTTTACGACAATTATGGGCAAATGAGTCTTTATAGGCAAAATTGCTTTATTTCATGAGGGTAAGTCTATTTACACTATAACATTCAGGTTTGGATCATTCTCTCATAAGAAAATGCAAACTGCATATTTACTATCATTTTCACGCAGACAAGCAGTTTTCACATGTTTTAATACAATTAGGTGGAAATAAGTCCTTAAAGGCAAAATTGTTTTATTTCACAAAGGTAAGTCTACTTTCCTTATAACATTCAGGTTTGGATCATTCTCTCATAAGAAAATGCAAACTGCATATTTACTATCATTTTCACGCAGACAAGCAGTTTTTACATGCTTTATGACAATTAGGTGCAAATGAGTCTTTATAGGCAAAATTGCTTTCTTTCATGAGGGTCAGTCTATTTACACTTTACAATTCAGGTTTGGATCGTTCTCTCATAAGAAAATGCAAACTGCATATTAACCATTATTTTAACGCAGACAAGTAGTTTTTACATGCTTCACGACAATTGCGTGAAAATGAGTCCTTATAAGCAAAATTGCTTTATATTACAAAGGTAAGTCTATTTACACTATATCATTTAGGTTTGGATCATTCTCTCATAAGAAAATGCAAACTGCATATTTTCTATCATTTTCACGCAGACAAGCAGTTTTCACATGTTTTACGACAATTAGGTGGAAATAAGTCCTTAAAGGCAAAATTGTTTTATTTCACAAAGGTAAGTCTACTTTCACTATATTATTCAGGTTTGGATCATTCTCTCATAAGAAATTGCAAACTGCATATTAACCATTATTTTAACGCAG
Organism: Xanthostigma xanthostigma; assembly: GCA_963575645.1. NCBI lineage: Eukaryota > Metazoa > Arthropoda > Insecta > Raphidioptera > Raphidiidae > Xanthostigma > Xanthostigma xanthostigma. Next base: position 28,920,075 of record OY754471.1, read on the forward strand.
ACAAGCAGTTTTTACATGCTTCACGACAATTATGTGCAAATGAGTCCTTATAAGCAAAATTGCTTTATTTTACAAAGGTAGATCTATTTACACTATAACATTCAGGTTTAGAACATTCTCTCATAAGAAAATGCAAACTGCATATTAACTATCATTTTCACGCAGACAAGCAGTTTTTACATGCTTTATGACAATTAGGTGCAAATTAGTCCTTAAAGGCAAAATTGTTTTATTTCACAAAGGTAAGTCTACTTTCCTTATAACATTCAGGTTTGGATCATTCTCTCATAAGAAAATGCAAACTGCATATTTACTATCATTTTCACGCAGACAAGCAGTTTTTACATGCTTTATGACAATTAGGTGCAAATGAGTCTTTATAGGCAAAATTGCTTTATTTCATGAGGGTCAGTCTATTTACACTATACAATTCAGGTTTGGATCGTTCTCTCATAAGAAAATGCAAACTGCATATTAACCATTATTTTAACGCAGACAAGTAGTTTTTACATGCTTCACGACAATTGCGTGAAAATGAGTCCTTATAAGCAAAATTGCTTTATTTTACAAAGGTAAGTCTATTTACACTATATCATTCAGGTTTGGATCATTCTCTCATAAGAAAATGCAAACTGCATATTTTCTATCATTTTCACGCAGACAAGCAGTTTTCACATGTTTTACGACAATTAGGTGGAAATAAGTCCTTAAAGGCAAAATTGTTTTATTTCACAAAGGTAAGTCTACTTTCACTATATTATTCAGGTTTGGATCATTCTCTCATAAGAAATTGCAAACTGCATATTAACCATTATTTTAACGCAGACAAGCAGTTTTTACATGCTTCACGACAATTATGTGCAAATGAGTCCTTATAAGCAAAATTGCTTTATTTTACAAAGGTAGATCTATTTACACTATAACATTCAGGTTTAGATCATTCTCTCATAAGAAAATGCAAACTGCATATTTACTATCATTTTCACGCAGACAAGCAGTTTTCACATGTTTTAATACAATTAGGTGGAAATAAGTCCTTAAAGGCAAAATTGTTTTAATTCACAAAGGTAAGTCTACTTTCACTATAAGATTCAGGTTTGGATCATTCTCTCATAAGAAAATGCAAACTGCATATTAACTATCATTTTCACGCAGACAAGCAGTTTTTACATGCTTTATGACAATTAGGTGCAAATTAGTCCTTATAGGCAAAATTGCTTTATTTCATGAGGGTTAGTCTATTTACACTATATCATTCAGGTTTGGATCATTCTCTCATAAGAAAATGCAAACTGCATATTTTCTATCATTTTCACGCAGACAAGCAGTTTTCACATGTTTTACGACAATTAGGTGGAAATAAGTCCTTAAAGGCAAAATTGTTTTATTTCACAAAGGTAAGTCTACTTTCACTATATTATTCAGGTTTGGATCATTCTCTCATAAGAAATTGCAAACTGCATATTAACCATTATTTTAACGCAGACAAGCAGTTTTTACATGCTTCACGACAATTATGTGCAAATGAGTCCTTATAAGCAAAATTGCTTTATTTTACAAAGGTAGATCTATTTACACTATAACATTCAGGTTTAGATCATTCTCTCATAAGAAAATGCAAACTGCATATTTACTATCATTTTCACGCAGACAAGCAGTTTTCACATGTTTTAATACAATTAGGTGGAAATAAGTCCTTAAAGGCAAAATTGTTTTATTTCACAAAGGTAAGTCTACTTTCACTATAAGATTCAGGTTTGGATCATTCTCTCATAAGAAAATGCAAACTGCATATTAACTATCATTTTCACGCAGACAAGCAGTTTTTACATGCTTTATGACAATTAGGTGCAAATTAGTCCTTATAGGCAAAATTGCTTTATTTCATGAGGGTAAGTCTATTTACACTAAAACATTCAGGTTTGGATCATTCTCTCATAAGAAAATGCAAACTGCATATTAACCTTTATTTTAACGCAGACAAGCAGTTTTTACATGCTTCACGACAATTGCGTGCAAATGAGTCCTTATAGGCAAAATTGCGTTATTTTACAAAGGTTAGTCTATTTTCACTATAACATTCAGGTTTGGATCATTCGCCCATAAGAAAATGCAAACTGCATATTAACCATTATTTTAACGCAGACATGCAGTTTTTACATGCTTCACGACAATTGCGTGCAAATGAGTCTTTATAGGCAAAATTGCTTTATTTTACAAAGGTATGTCTTTTTACACTATAACATTCAGGTTTGGATCATTCTCTCATAAGAAAATGCAAACTGCATATTAACCATTTTTTTAACGCAGACAAGCAGTTTTTACATGCTTTATGACATGTAGGGGCAAATGAGTCCTTATAGGCAAAATTGCTTTATTTCACAAAGGTAAGTCTACTTTCACTATAACATTCAGGTTTGGATCATTCTCTCATAAGAAATTGCAAACTGCATATTAACCATTATTTTAACGCAGACAAGCAGTTTTTACATGCTTCACGACAATTGCGTGCAAATGAGTCCTTATAAGAAAAATTGCTTTATTTTACAAAGGTAAGTCTATTTACACTATAACATTCAGGTTTGGATCATTCTCTCATAAGAAAATGCAAACTGCATATTTACTATTATTTTAACGCATACAAGCAGTTTTTACAAGCTTTATGACAATTAGGTGCAAATGAGTCCTTATAGGCAAAATTGCTTTATTTCATGAGGGTAAGTCTATTTACACTATAACATTCAGTTTTGGATCATTCTCTCATAAGAAAATGCAAACTGCATATTAACCATTATTTAAACGCAGTCAAGCAGTTTTTTCATGCTTTACGACAATTGCGTGCAAATGAGTCCTTATAAGCAAAATTGCTTTATTTTACAAAGGTTAGTCTATTTACACTATAACATTCAGGTTTGGATCATTCTCTCATAAGAAAATGCAAACTGCATATTAACCATTATTTAAACGCAGGAAAGCAGTTTTTACATGCTTCACGACAATTAGGTGCAAATGAGTCTTTATAGGCAAAATTGCTTTATTTCATGAGGGTAAGTCTATTTAAACTATAACACTCAGGTTTGGATCATTCTCTAATAAGAAAATGCAAACTGCATATTTACTATCATTTTCACGCAGACAAGCAGTTCTTACATGCTTCACGACAATTGCGTGCAAATGAGTCTTTATAGGCAAAATTGCTTTATTTTACAAAGGTAAGTCTATTTACATTATAACATTCAGATTTGGATCATTCTCTCATAAGAAAATACAAACTGCATATTAACCAATATTTTAACGCATACAAGCAGTTTTTACATGGTTTATGACAATTAGGTGCAAATGAGTCCTTATAGGCAAAATTGCTTTATTTCATGAGGGTTAGTCTATTTACACTATAACATTCAGGTTTGGATCATTCTCTCATAAGAAAATGCAAACTGCATATTAACCATTATTTAAACGCAGACAAGCAGTTTTTTCATGCTTTACGACAATTAGGTGCAAATGAGTCTTTATAGGCAAAATTGCTTTATTTCATGAGGTTCAGTCTGTTTACACTATACAATTCAGGTTTGGATCATTCTCTCATAAGAAAATGCAAACGGCAAATTAACCATTATTTTAACGCAGACAAGCAGTTTTTACATGCTTTATGACAATTAGGGGCAAATGAGTCCTTATAGGCAAAATTGCTTTATTTCACAAAGGTAAGTCTACTTTCACTATAACATTCAGGTTTGGATCATTCTCTCATAAGAAATTGCAAACTGCATATTAACCATTATTTTAACGCAGACAAGCAGTTTTTACATGCTTCACGACAATTGCGTGCAAATGAGTCCTTATAAGCAAAATTGCTTTATTTTACAAAGGTAAGTCTATTTACACTATACATTCAGGTTTAGATCATTCTCTCATAAGAAAATGCAAACTGCATATTTACTATCATTTTCACGCAGACAAGCAGTTTTCACATGTTTTAATACAATTAGGTGGAAATAAGTCCTTAAAGGCAAAATTGTTTTATTTCACAAAGGTAAGTCTACTTTCACTATAACATTTAGGTTTGGATCATTCTCTCATAAGAAAATGCAAACTGCATATTTACTATCATTTTCACGCAGACAAGCAGTTTTCACATGTTTTAATACAATTAGGTGGAAATAAGTCCTTAAAGGCAAAATTGTTTTATTTCACAAAGGTAAGTCTACTTTCACTATAACATTCAGGTTTGGATCATTCTCTCATAAGAAATTGCAAATTGCATATTAACTATTATTTTACGCAGACAAGCAGTTTTTACATGCTTTATGACAATTAGGTGCAAATGAGTCCTTATAGGCAAAATTGCTTTATTTCATGAGGGTTAGTCTACTTACACTATAACATTTAGGTTTGGATCATTCTCTCATAAGAAAATGCAAACGGCAAATTAACCATTATTTTAACGCAGACAAGCAGTTTTTACATGCTTTATGACAATTAGGGGCAAATGAGTCCTTATAGGCAAAATTGCTTTATTTCACAAAGGTAAGTCTACTTTCACTATAACATTCAGGTTTGGATCATTCTCTCATAAGAAATTGCAAACTGCATATTAACCATTATTTTAACGCAGACAAGCAGTTTTTACATGCTTCACGACAATTGCGTGCAAATGAGTCCTTATAAGCAAAATTGCTTTATTTTACAAAGGTAAGTCTATTTACACTAAACATTCAGGTTTAGATCATCCTCTCATAAGAAAATGCAAACTGCATATTTACTATCATTTTCACGCTGACAAGCAGTTTTCACATGTTTTAATACAATTAGGTGGAAATAAGTCCTTAAAGGCAAAATTGTTTTATTTCACAAAGGTAAGTCTACTTTCACTACAACATTTAGGTTTGGATCATTCTCTCATAAGAAAATGCAAACTGCATATTTACTATCATTTTCACGCAGACAAGCAGTTTTCACATGTTTTAATACAATTAGGTGGAAATAAGTCCTTAAAGGCAAAATTGTTTTATTTCACAAAGGTAAGTCTACTTTCACTATAACATTCAGGTTTGGATCATTCTCTCATAAGAAATTGCAAATTGCATATTAACCATTATTTTACGCAGACAAGCAGTTTTTACATGCTTTATGACAATTAGGTGCAAATGAGTCCTTATAGGCAAAATTGCTTTATTTCATCAGGGTTAGTCTATTTAAACTATAACATTTAGGTTTGGATCATTCTCTCATAAGAAAATGCCAACTGCATATTAACCATTATTTTAACGCAGACAAGCAGTTTTTACATGCTTCACGACAATTGCGTGCAAATGAGTCCTTATAAGCAAAATTGCTTTATTTCACAAAGGTAAGTCTATTTACACTATAACATTCAGGTTTAGATCATTCTCTCATAAGAAAATGCAAACTGCATATTTACTATCATTTTCACGCAGACAAGCAGTTTTCACATGTTTTAATACAATTAGGTGGAAATAAGTCCTTAAAGGCAAAATTGTTTTATTTCACAAAGGTAAGTCTACTTTCACTATAACATTCAGGTTTGGATCATTCTCTCATAAGAAAATGCAAACTGCATATTAACCATTACTTAAACGCAGAAAAGCAGTTTTTTCATGCTTTACGACTATTAGGTGCAAATGAGTCTTTATAGGCAAAATTGCTTTATTTCATGAGGGTCAGTCTATTTACACTATACAATTCAGGTTTGGATCATTCTCTCATAAGAAAATGAAAACTGCATATTAACCATTATTTTAACGCAGACAAGCAGTTTTTACATGCTTTATGACATTTAGGTGCAAATGAGTCCTTATAAGCAAAATTGCTTTATTTTACAAAGGTTAGTCTATTTACACTATAACATTCAGGTTTGGATCATTCTCTCATAAGAAAATGCAAACTGCATATTAACCATTATTTTAACGCATACAAGCAGTTTTTACATGCTTTATGACATTTAGGTGCAAATGAGTCCTTATAGGCAAAATTGCTTTATTTCATGAAGGTAAGTCTATTTACACTATAACATTCAGGTTTGGATCTTTCTCTCATAAGAAAATGCAAACTGCATATTAACCATTATTTAAACGCAGACAAGCAGTTTTTACATGCTTTACGACAATTAGGGGCAAATGAGTCTTTATAGGCAAAATTGATTTATTTCATGAGGGTAAGTCTATTTACACTATAACATTTAGGTTTGGATCATTCTTTCATTAGAAAATGCAAACTGCATATTAACCATTATTTTAACGCATACAAGCAGTTTTTACATGCCTTATGACAATTAGGTGCAAATGAGTCCTTATAGGCAAAATATCTTTATTTCATGAGGGTTAGTCTATTTACACTATAACATTCAGGTTTGGATCATTCTCTCATAAGAAAATGCAAACTGCATATTAACCATTATTTAAACGCAGACAAGCAGTTTTTTCATGCTTTACGACAATTAGGTGCAAATGAGTCTTTATAGGCAAAATTGATTTATTTCATGAGGGTCAGTCTATTTACACTATACAATTCAGGTTTGGATCATTCTCTCATAAGCAAATGAAAACTGCATATTAACCATTATTTTAACGCAGACAAGCAGTTTTTATATGCTTCACGACAATTGCGTGCAAATGAGTCCTTATAAGCAAAATTGCTTTATTTTACAAAGGTTAGTCTATTTACACTATAACATTAAGGTTTGGATCATTCTCTCATAAGAAATTTCAAACTGCATATTAACCATTATTTAGACGCAGACAAGCAGTTTTTACATGTTTCACGACAATTGCGTGCAAATGAGTCCTTATAAGCAAAATTGCTTTATTTTACAAAGGTAAGTCTATTTACACTATAACATTCAGGTTTGGATCATTCTCTCATAAGAAAATGCAAACTGCATATTTACTATCATTTTCACGCAGACAAGCAGTCTAAACATGTTTTTCGACAATTAGGTGAAAATAAGTCCTTAAAGGCAAAATTGTTTTATTTCACAAAGGTAAGTCTACTTTCACTATAACATTCAGGTTTGGATCATTCTCTCATAAGAAAATGTAAACTGCATATTAACCATTATTTTAACGCAGACAAGCAGTTTTTACATGCTTCACGACAATTGCGTGCAAATGAGTCCTTATTGGCAAAATTGCTTTATTTTACATAGGTAAGTCTATTTACACTATAACATTCAGGTTTGGATCATTCTCTCATAAGAAAATGCAAACTGCATATTAACCATTATTTTAACGCAGACAAGCAGTTTTTATATGCTTCACGACAATTGCGTGCAAATGAGTCCTTATAAGCAAAATTGCTTTATTTTACAAAGGTAAGTCTATTTACACTATAACATTCAGGTTTGGATCATTCTCTCATAAGAAATTGCAAACTGCATATTAACCATTATTTTAACGCAGACAAGCAGTTTTTACATGTTTCACGACAATTGCGTGCAAATGAGTCCTTATAAGCAAAATTGCTTTATTTTACAAAGGTAAGTCTATTTACACTATAACATTGAGGTTTGGATCATTCTCTCATATGAAAATGCAAACTGCATATTTACTATCATTTTCACGCAGACAAGCAGTCTTCACATGTTTTTCGACAATTAGGTGGAAATAAGTCCTTAAAGGCAAAATTGTTTTATTTCACAAAGGTAAGTCTACTTTCACTATAACATTCAGGTTTGGATCATTCTCTCATAAGAAAATGCAAACGGCATATTAACCATTATTTTAACGCAGACAAGCAGTTTTTACATGCTTTATGACAATTAGGGGCAAATGAGTCCTTATAGGCAAAATTGCTTTTTTTCACAAAGGTAAGTCTACTTTCACTATAACATTCAGGTTTGGATCATTCTCTCATAAGAAATTGCAAACTGCATATTAACCATTATTTTAACGCAGACAAGCAGTTTTTACATGCTTCACGACAATTATGTGCAAATGAGTCCTTATAAGCAAAATTGCTTTATTTTACAAAGGTAGATCTAATAACACTATAACATTCAGGTTTAGATCATTCTCTCATAAGAAAATGCAAACTGCATATTTACTATCATTTTCACGCAGACAAGCAGTTTTCACATGTTTTAATACAATTAGGTGGAAATAAGTCCTTAAAGGCAAAATTGTTTTATTTCACAAAGGTAAGTCTACTTTCACTATAACATTCAGGTTTGGATCATTCTCTCATAAGAAAATGCAAACTGCATATTAACCATTATTTTAACGCAGACAAGCAGTTTTTACATGCTTTACGACAATTAGGTGCAAATGAGTCCTTATAGGCAAAATTACTTTATTTCACAAAGGTAAGTTTACATACGCTATAACATTCAGGTTTGGATCATTCTCTCACAAGAAAATGCAAACTGCATATTAACTATTATTTTAACGCATACAAGCAGTTTTTACATACTTTATGACAATTAGGTGCAAATGAGTCCTTATAGGCAAAATTGCTTTATTTCATGAGGGTAAGTCTATTTACACTATAACATTCAGGTTTGGATCATTGTCTCGTAAGAAAATGCAAACTGAATATTGACTATCATTTTCACGCAGACAAGCAGTTTTTACATGGTTTACGGCAAATAGGTGCAAATAAGTCCTTAAAGGCAAAATTGTTTTATTTCACAAAGGTAAGTCTACTTTCACTATAACATTCAGGTTTGGATCATTCTCTCATAAGAAAATGCAAACTGCATATTAACCATTATTTTAACGCAGACAAGCAGTTTATACATGCTTCACGACAATTGCGTGCAAACGAGTCCTTATAGGCAAAATTGCTTTATTTTACAAAGGTAAGTCTATTTACACTATAACATTCAGGTTTGGATCATTCTCTCATAAGAAAATGCAATCTGCATATTAACCATTATTTTAACGCATACAAGCAGTTTTTACATTTTATATGACAAATAGGGGCAAATGAGTCCTTATATGCAAAATTGCTTTATTTCATTAAGGTAAGTCTATTTACACTTAAACATTCAGGTTTGGATCATTCTCTCATAAGAAAATGCAAACTGCATATTAACCATTATTTAAACGCAGACAAGCAGTTTTTACATGCTTTACGACAATTAGGTGCAAATGAGTCTTTATAGGCAAAATTGCTTTATTTCATGAGGGTAAGTCTATTTACACTATAACATTCAGGCTTGGATCATTCTCTCATATGAAAATGCAAACTGCATATTTACTATCATTTTCACGCAGACAAGCAGTTTTTACATGCTTCACGACAATTGCGTGCAAATGAGTCCTTATAGGCACAATTGCTTTAGTTTGCAAAGGTAAGTCTATTTACACTATAACATTCAGGTTTGGATCATTCTCTCATAAGAAAATGCAAACTGCATATTAACCATTATTTTAACGCATACAAGCAGTTTTTACATGCTTTATGACAATTAGGGGCAAATGAGTCTATATAGGCAAAATTGCTTTATTTTACACAGGTAAGTTTACTTAAACTATAACATTCAGGTTTAGATCATTCTCTCATAAGAAAATGCAAACTGCATATTAACTATTATTTTAACGCATACAAGCAGTTTTTACTTGCTTCACGACAATTCCGTGCAAATGAGTCCTTATAGGCAAAATTGCTTTATTTCATGAGGGTTAGTCTATTTACACTATAACATTCAGTTTTGGATCATTCTCTCATAAGAAAATGCAAACTGCATATTTACTATCATTTTAACGCATACAAGCAGTTTTTACATGCTTTATGACAATTAGGTGCAAATGAGTCTTTATAGGCAAAATTGCTTTATTTCATGAGGGTAAGTCTATTTACACTAAAACATTCAGGTTTGGATCATTCTCTCATAAGAAAATGCAATCTGCATATTAACCATTATTTTAACGCATACAAACAGTTTTTACATGCTATATGACAATTAGAGGCAAATGAGTCCTTATATGCAAAATTGCTTTATTTCATGAAGGTAAGTCTATTTACACTATAACATTCAGGTTTGGATCATTCTCTCATAAGAAAATGCAAACTGCATATTAACCATTATTTTAACGCATACAAGCAGTTTTTACATGCTTTATGACAATTAGGGGCAAATGAGTCTATATAGGCAAAATTGCTTTATTTTACACAGGTAAGTTTACTTAAACTATAACATTCAGGTTTAGATCATTCTCTCATAAGAAAATGCAAACTGCATATTAACTATTATTTTAACGCATACAAGCAGTTTTTACTTGCTTCACGACAATTCCGTGCAAATGAGTCCTTATAGGCAAAATTGCTTTATTTCATGAGGGTTAGTCTATTTACACTATAACATTCAGTTTTGGATCATTCTCTCATAAGAAAATGCAAACTGCATATTTACTATCATTTTAACGCATACAAGCAGTTTTTACATGCTTTATGACAATTAGGTGCAAATGAGTCTTTATAGGCAAAATTGCTTTATTTCATGAGGGTAAGTCTATTTACACTAAAACATTCAGGTTTGGATCATTCTCTCATAAGAAAATGCAATCTGCATATTAACCATTATTTTAACGCATACAAACAGTTTTTACATGCTATATGACAATTAGAGGCAAATGAGTCCTTATATGCAAAATTGCTTTATTTCATGAAGGTAAGTCTATTTACACTATAACATTCAGGTTTGGATCATTCTCTCATAAGAAAATGCAAACTGCATATTAACCATTATTTTAACGCATACAAGCAGTTTTTACATGCTTTATGACAATTAGGTGCAAATGAGTCTCTATAGGCAAAATTGCTTTATTTCATGAGGGTTAGTCTATTTACACTACAACATTCAGGTTTGGATCATTGTCTCATAAGAAAATGCAAACTGCATATTAACCATTATTTAAACGCAGACAAGCAGTTTTTTCATGCTTTACGACAATTAGGTGCAAATGAGTCTTTATAGGCAAAATTGCTTTATTTCACAAAGGTAAGTCTACTTTCACTATAACATTCAGGTTTGGATCATTCTCTCATAAGAAAATGCAAACGGCATATTAACCATTATTTTAACGCAGACAAGCAGTTTTTACATGCTTTATGACAATTAGGGGCAAATGAGTCCTTATAGGCAAAATTGCTTTTTTTCACAAAGGTAAGTCTACTTTCACTATAACATTCAGGTTTGGATCATTCTCTCATAAGAAATTGCAAACTGCATATTAACCATTATTTTAACGCAGACAAGCAGTTTTTACATGCTTCACGACAATTATGTGCAAATGAGTCCTTATAAGCAAAATTGCTTTATTTTACAAAGGTAGATCTAATAACACTATAACATTCAGGTTTAGATCATTCTCTCATAAGAAAATGCAAACTGCATATTTACTATCATTTTCACGCAGACAAGCAGTTTTCACATGTTTTAATACAATTAGGTGGAAATAAGTCCTTAAAGGCAAAATTGTTTTATTTCACAAAGGTTAGTCTACTTTCACTATAACATTCAGGTTTGGATCATTCTCTCATAAGAAAATGCAAACTGCATATTAACCATTATTTTAACGCAGACAAGCAGTTTTTACATGCTTTACGACAATTAGGTGCAAATGAGTCCTTATAGGCAAAATTACTTTATTTCACAAAGGTAAGTTTACATACGCTATAACATTCAGGTTTGGATCATTCTCTCACAAGAAAATGCAAACTGCATATTAACTATTATTTTAACGCATACAAGCAGTTTTTACATACTTTATGACAATTAGGTGCAAATGAGTCCTTATAGGCAAAATTGCTTTATTTCATGAGGGTAAGTCTATTTACACTATAACATTCAGGTTTGGATCATTGTCTCGTAAGAAAATGCAAACTGAATATTGACTATCATTTTCACGCAGACAAGCAGTTTTTACATGGTTTACGGCAAATAGGTGCAAATAAGTCCTTAAAGGCAAAATTGTTTTATTTCACAAAGGTAAGTCTACTTTCACTATAACATTCAGGTTTGGATCATTCTCTCATAAGAAAATGCAAACTGCATATTAACCATTATTTTAACGCAGACAAGCAGTTTATACATGCTTCACGACAATTGCGTGCAAACGAGTCCTTATAGGCAAAATTGCTTTATTTTACAAAGGTAAGTCTATTTACACTATAACATTCAGGTTTGGATCATTCTCTCATAAGAAAATGCAATCTGCATATTAACCATTATTTTAACGCATACAAGCAGTTTTTACATTTTATATGACAATTAGGGGCAAATGAGTCCTTATATGCAAAATTGCTTTATTTCATTAAGGTAAGTCTATTTACACTTAAACATTCAGGTTTGGATCATTCTCTCATAAGAAAATGCAAACTGCATATTAACCATTATTTAAACGCAGACAAGCAGTTTTTACATGCTTTACGACAATTAGGTGCAAATGAGTCTTTATAGGCAAAATTGCTTTATTTCATGAGGGTAAGTCTATTTACACTATAACATTCAGGCTTGGATCATTCTCTCATATGAAAATGCAAACTGCATATTTACTATCATTTTCACGCAGACAAGCAGTTTTTACATGCTTCACGACAATTGCGTGCAAATGAGTCCTTATAGGCACAATTGCTTTAGTTTGCAAAGGTAAGTCTATTTACACTATAACATTCAGGTTTGGATCATTCTCTCATAAGAAAATGCAAACTGCATATTAACCATTATTTTAACGCATACAAGCAGTTTTTACATGCTTTATGACAATTAGGGGCAAATGAGTCTATATAGGCAAAATTGCTTTATTTTACACAGGTAAGTTTACTTAAACTATAACATTCAGGTTTAGATCATTCTCTCATAAGAAAATGCAAACTGCATATTAACTATTATTTTAACGCATACAAGCAGTTTTTACTTGCTTCACGACAATTCCGTGCAAATGAGTCCTTATAGGCAAAATTGCTTTATTTCATGAGGGTTAGTCTATTTACACTATAACATTCAGTTTTGGATCATTCTCTCATAAGAAAATGCAAACTGCATATTTACTATCATTTTAACGCATACAAGCAGTTTTTACATGCTTTATGACAATTAGGTGCAAATGAGTCTTTATAGGCAAAATTGCTTTATTTCATGAGGGTAAGTCTATTTACACTAAAACATTCAGGTTTGGATCATTCTCTCATAAGAAAATGCAATCTGCATATTAACCATTATTTTAACGCATACAAACAGTTTTTACATGCTATATGACAATTAGAGGCAAATGAGTCCTTATATGCAAAATTGCTTTATTTCATGAAGGTAAGTCTATTTACACTATAACATTCAGGTTTGGATCATTCTCTCATAAGAAAATGCAAACTGCATATTAACCATTATTTTAACGCATACAAGCAGTTTTTACATGCTTTATGACAATTAGGGGCAAATGAGTCTATATAGGCAAAATTGCTTTATTTTACACAGGTAAGTTTACTTAAACTATAACATTCAGGTTTAGATCATTCTCTCATAAGAAAATGCAAACTGCATATTAACTATTATTTTAACGCATACAAGCAGTTTTTACAAGCTTTATGACAATTAGGTGCAAATGAGTCCTTATAGGCAAAATTGCTTTATTTCATGAGGGTAAGTCTATTTACTTTATAACATTCAGTTTTGGATCATTCTCTCATAAGAAAATGCAAACTGCTTATTAACCATTATTTAAACGCAGTCAAGCAGTTTTTTCATGCTTTACGACAATTGCGTGCAAATGAGTCTTTATAGGCAAAATTGCTTTATTTCATGAGGGTAAGTCTATTTAAACTATAACATTCAGGTTTGGATCATTCTCTCATAAGAAAATGCAAACTGCATATTTACTATCATTTTCACGCAGACAAGCAGTTCTTACATGCTTCACGACAATTGCGTGCAAATGAATCTTTATAGGCAAAATTGCTTTATTTTACAAAGGTAAGTGTCTATTTACATTATAACATTCAGGTTTGGATCATTCTCTCATAAGAAAATGCAAACTGCATATTAACCATTATTTTAACGCATACAAGCAGTTTTTACATGCTTTATGACAATTAGGTGCAAATGAGTCCTTATAGGCAAAATTGCTTTATTTCATGAGGGTTAGTCTATTTACACTACAACATTCAGGTTTGGATCATTGTCTCATAAGAAAATGCAAACTGCATATTAACCATTATTTAAACGCAGACAAGCAGTTTTTTCATGCTTTACGACAATTAGGTGCAAATGAGTCTTTATAGGCAAAATTGCTTTATTTCATGAGGGTCAGTCTGTTTACACTATACAATTCAGGTTTGGATCATTCTCTCATAAGAAAATGCAAACGGCATATTAACCATTATTTTAACGCAGACAAGCAGTTTTTACATGCTTTATGACAATTAGGGGCAAATGAGTCCTTATAGGCAAAATTGCTTTATTTCACAAAGGTAAGTCTACTTTCACTATAACATTCAGGTTTCGATCATTCTCTCATAAGAAATTGCAAACTGCATATTAACCATTATTTTAACGCAGACAAGCAGTTTTTACATGCTTCACGACAATTGCGTGCAAATGAGTCCTTATAAGCAAAATTGCTTTATTTTACAAAGGTAAGTCTATTTACACTATAACATTCAGGTTTGGATCATTCTCTCATAAGAAAATGCAAACTGCATATTTACTATCATTTTCACGCAGACAAGCAGTTTTTACATGCTTTATGACAATTAGGTGCAAATGAGTCTTTATAGGCAAAATTGCTTTATTTAATGAGGGTCAGTCTATTTACACTATAACATTCAGGTTTGGATCATTCTCTCATAAGAAAATGCAAACTGCATATTAACCATTATTTTAACGCATACAAGCAGTTTTTACATGCTTTATGACATTTAGGTGCAAATGAGTCCTTATAGGCAAAATTGCTTTATTTCATGAAGGTAAGTCTATTTACACTATAACATTCAGGTTTGGATCTTTCTCTCATAAGAAAATGCAAACTGCATATTAACCATTATTTAAACGCAGACAAGCAGTTTTTACATGCTTTACGACAATTAGGGGCAAATGAGTCTTTATAGGCAAAATTGATTTATTTCATGAGGGTTAGTCTATTTACACTATAACATTTAGGTTTGGATCATTCTTTCATTAGAAAATGCAAACTGCATATTAACCATTATTTTAACGCATACAAGCAGTTTTTACATGCCTTATGACAATTAGGTGCAAATGAGTCCTTATAGGCAAAATTGCTTTATTTCATGAGGGTTAGTCTATTTACACTATAACATTCAGGTTTGGATCATTCTCTCATAAGAAAATGCAAACTGCATATTAACCATTATTTAAACGCAGACAAGCAGTTTTTTCATGCTTTACGACAATTAGGTGCAAATGAGTCTTTATAGGCAAAATTGATTTATTTCATGAGGGTCAGTCTATTTACACTATACAATTCAGGTTTGGATCATTCTCTCATAAGCAAATGAAAACTGCATATTAACCATTATTTTAACGCAGACAAGCAGTTTTTATATGCTTCACGACACTTGCGTGCAAATGAGTCCTTATAAGCAAAATTGCTTTATTTTACAAAGGTTAGTCTATTTACACTATAACATTAAGGTTTGGATCATTCTCTCATAAGAAATTTCAAACTGCATATTAACCATTATTTAGACGCAGACAAGCAGTTTTTACATGTTTCACGACAATTGCGTGCAAATGAGTCCTTATAAGCAAAATTGCTTTATTTTACAAAGGTAAGTCTATTTACACTATAACATTCAGGTTTGGATCATTCTCTCATAAGAAAATGCAAACTGCATATTTACTATCATTTTCACGCAGACAAGCAGTCTAAACATGTTTTTCGACAATTAGGTGAAAATAAGTCCTTAAAGGCAAAATTGTTTTATTTCACAAAGGTAAGTCTACTTTCACTATAACATTCAGGTTTGGATCATTCTCTCATAAGAAAATGTAAACTGCATATTAACCATTATTTTAACGCAGACAAGCAGTTTTTACATGCTTCACGACAATTGCGTGCAAATGAGTCCTTATTGGCAAAATTGCTTTATTTTACATAGGTAAGTCTATTTACACTATAACATTCAGGTTTGGATCATTCTCTCATAAGAAAATGCAAACTGCATATTAACCATTATTTTAACGCAGACAAGCAGTTTTTATATGCTTCACGACAATTGCGTGCAAATGAGTCCTTATAAGCAAAATTGCTTTATTTTACAAAGGTAAGTCTATTTACACTATAACATTCAGGTTTGGATCATTCTCTCATAAGAAATTGCAAACTGCATATTAACCATTATTTTAACGCAGACAAGCAGTTTTTACATGTTTCACGACAATTGCGTGCAAATGAGTCCTTATAAGCAAAATTGCTTTATTTTACAAAGGTAAGTCTATTTACACTATAACATTGAGGTTTGGATCATTCTCTCATATGAAAATGCAAACTGCATATTTACTATCATTTTCACGCAGACAAGCAGTCTTCACATGTTTTTCGACAATTAGGTGGAAATAAGTCCTTAAAGGCAAAATTGTTTTATTTCACAAAGGTAAGTCTACTTTCACTATAACATTCAGGTTTGGATCATTCTCTCATAAGAAAATGCAAACGGCATATTAACCATTATTTTAACGCAGACAAGCAGTTTTTACATGCTTTATGACAATTAGGGGCAAATGAGTCCTTATAGGCAAAATTGCTTTTTTTCACAAAGGTAAGTCTACTTTCACTATAACATTCAGGTTTG
Organism: Xanthostigma xanthostigma; assembly: GCA_963575645.1. Lineage (NCBI taxonomy): Eukaryota > Metazoa > Arthropoda > Insecta > Raphidioptera > Raphidiidae > Xanthostigma > Xanthostigma xanthostigma. Next base: position 28,936,848 of record OY754471.1, read on the forward strand.
GATCATTCTCTCATAAGAAATTGCAAACTGCATATTAACCATTATTTTAACGCAGACAAGCAGTTTTTACATGCTTCACGACAATTATGTGCAAATGAGTCCTTATAAGCAAAATTGCTTTATTTTACAAAGGTAGATCTAATAACACTATAACATTCAGGTTTAGATCATTCTCTCATAAGAAAATGCAAACTGCATATTTACTATCATTTTCACGCAGACAAGCAGTTTTCACATGTTTTAATACAATTAGGTGGAAATAAGTCCTTAAAGGCAAAATTGTTTTATTTCACAAAGGTTAGTCTACTTTCACTATAACATTCAGGTTTGGATCATTCTCTCATAAGAAAATGCAAACTGCATATTAACCATTATTTTAACGCAGACAAGCAGTTTTTACATGCTTTACGACAATTAGGTGCAAATGAGTCCTTATAGGCAAAATTACTTTATTTCACAAAGGTAAGTTTACATACGCTATAACATTCAGGTTTGGATCATTCTCTCACAAGAAAATGCAAACTGCATATTAACTATTATTTTAACGCATACAAGCAGTTTTTACATACTTTATGACAATTAGGTGCAAATGAGTCCTTATAGGCAAAATTGCTTTATTTCATGAGGGTAAGTCTATTTACACTATAACATTCAGGTTTGGATCATTGTCTCGTAAGAAAATGCAAACTGAATATTGACTATCATTTTCACGCAGACAAGCAGTTTTTACATGGTTTACGGCAAATAGGTGCAAATAAGTCCTTAAAGGCAAAATTGTTTTATTTCACAAAGGTAAGTCTACTTTCACTATAACATTCAGGTTTGGATCATTCTCTCATAAGAAAATGCAAACTGCATATTAACCATAATTTTAACGCAGACAAGCAGTTTATACATGCTTCACGACAATTGCGTGCAAACGAGTCCTTATAGGCAAAATTGCTTTATTTTACAAAGGTAAGTCTATTTACACTATAACATTCAGGTTTGGATCATTCTCTCATAAGAAAATGCAATCTGCATATTAACCATTATTTTAACGCATACAAGCAGTTTTTACATTTTATATGACAATTAGGGGCAAATGAGTCCTTATATGCAAAATTGCTTTATTTCATTAAGGTAAGTCTATTTACACTTAAACATTCAGGTTTGGATCATTCTCTCATAAGAAAATGCAAACTGCATATTAACCATTATTTAAACGCAGACAAGCAGTTTTTACATGCTTTACGACAATTAGGTGCAAATGAGTCTTTATAGGCAAAATTGCTTTATTTCATGAGGGTAAGTCTATTTACACTATAACATTCAGGCTTGGATCATTCTCTCATATGAAAATGCAAACTGCATATTTACTATCATTTTCACGCAGACAAGCAGTTTTTACATGCTTCACGACAATTGCGTGCAAATGAGTCCTTATAGGCACAATTGCTTTAGTTTGCAAAGGTAAGTCTATTTACACTATAACATTCAGGTTTGGATCATTCTCTCATAAGAAAATGCAAACTGCATATTAACCATTATTTTAACGCATACAAGCAGTTTTTACATGCTTTATGACAATTAGGGGCAAATGAGTCTATATAGGCAAAATTGCTTTATTTTACACAGGTAAGTTTACTTAAACTATAACATTCAGGTTTAGATCATTCTCTCATAAGAAAATGCAAACTGCATATTAACTATTATTTTAACGCATACAAGCAGTTTTTACTTGCTTCACGACAATTCCGTGCAAATGAGTCCTTATAGGCAAAATTGCTTTATTTCATGAGGGTTAGTCTATTTACACTATAACATTCAGTTTTGGATCATTCTCTCATAAGAAAATGCAAACTGCATATTTACTATCATTTTAACGCATACAAGCAGTTTTTACATGCTTTATGACAATTAGGTGCAAATGAGTCTTTATAGGCAAAATTGCTTTATTTCATGAGGGTAAGTCTATTTACACTAAAACATTCAGGTTTGGATCATTCTCTCATAAGAAAATGCAATCTGCATATTAACCATTATTTTAACGCATACAAACAGTTTTTACATGCTATATGACAATTAGAGGCAAATGAGTCCTTATATGCAAAATTGCTTTATTTCATGAAGGTAAGTCTATTTACACTATAACATTCAGGTTTGGATCATTTTCTCATAAGAAAATGCAAACTGCATATTAACCATTATTTTAACGCATACAAGCAGTTTTTACATGCTTTATGACAATTAGGGGCAAATGAGTCTATATAGGCAAAATTGCTTTATTTTACACAGGTAAGTTTACTTAAACTATAACATTCAGGTTTAGATCATTCTCTCATAAGAAAATGCAAACTGCATATTAACTATTATTTTAACGCATACAAGCAGTTTTTACAAGCTTTATGACAATTAGGTGCAAATGAGTCCTTATAGGCAAAATTGCTTTATTTCATGAGGGTAAGTCTATTTACACTATAACATTCAGTTTTGGATCATTCTCTCATAAGAAAATGCAAACTGCTTATTAACCATTATTTAAACGCAGTCAAGCAGTTTTTTCATGCTTTACGACAATTGCGTGCAAATGAGTCTTTATAGGCAAAATTGCTTTATTTCATGAGGGTAAGTCTATTTAAACTATAACATTCAGGTTTGGATCATTCTCTCATAAGAAAATGCAAACTGCATATTTACTATCATTTTCACGCAGACAAGCAGTTCTTACATGCTTCACGACAATTGCGTGCAAATGAATCTTTATAGGCAAAATTGCTTTATTTTACAAAGGTAAGTGTCTATTTACATTATAACATTCAGGTTTGGATCATTCTCTCATAAGAAAATGCAAACTGCATATTAACCATTATTTTAACGCATACAAGCAGTTTTTACATGCTTTATGACAATTAGGTGCAAATGAGTCCTTATAGGCAAAATTGCTTTATTTCATGAGGGTTAGTCTATTTACACTACAACATTCAGGTTTGGATCATTGTCTCATAAGAAAATGCAAACTGCATATTAACCATTATTTAAACGCAGACAAGCAGTTTTTTCATGCTTTACGACAATTAGGTGCAAATGAGTCTTTATAGGCAAAATTGCTTTATTTCATGAGGGTCAGTCTGTTTACACTATACAATTCAGGTTTGGATCATTCTCTCATAAGAAAATGCAAACGGCATATTAACCATTATTTTAACGCAGACAAGCAGTTTTTACATGCTTTATGACAATTAGGGGCAAATGAGTCCTTATAGGCAAAATTGCTTTATTTCACAAAGGTAAGTCTACTTTCACTATAACATTCAGGTTTCGATCATTCTCTCATAAGAAATTGCAAACTGCATATTAACCATTATTTTAACGCAGACAAGCAGTTTTTACATGCTTCACGACAATTGCGTGCAAATGAGTCCTTATAAGCAAAATTGCTTTATTTTACAAAGGTAAGTCTATTTACACTATAACATTCAGGTTTAGATCATTCTCTTATAAGAAAATGCAAACTGCATATTTACTATCATTTTCACGCAGACAAGCAGTTTTCACATGTTTTAATACAATTAGGTGGAAATAAGTCCTTAAAGGCAAAATTGTTTTATTTTACAAAGGTAAGTCTACTTTCACTATAACATTCAGGTTTGGATCATTCTCTCATAAGAAAATGAAAACTGCATATTAACCATTATTTTAACGCAGACAATCAGTTTTTACATGCTTCACGACAATTGCGTGCAAATGAGTCCTTATAAGCAAAATTGCTTTATTTTACAAAGGTAAGTATATTTACACTATAACATTCAGGTTTGGATCATTCTCTCATAAGAAAATGCAAACTGCATATTAACCATTATTTTAACGCATACAAGCAGTTTTTACATGCTTTATGACATTTAGGGGCAAATGAGTCCTTATAGGCAAAATTGCTTTATTTCATGAAGGTAAGTCTATTTACACTATAACATTCAGGTTTGGATCTTTCTCTCATAAGAAAATGCAAACTGCATATTAACCATTATTTAAACGCAGACAAGCAGTTTTTACATGCTTTACGACAATTAGGGGAAATGAGTCTTTATAGGCAAAATTGCTTTATTTCATGAGGGTAAGTCTATTTACACTATAACATTCAGGTTTGGATCATTCTCTCATAAGAAAATGCAAACTGCATATTAACCATTATTTTAACGCATACAAGCAGTTTTTACATGCTTTATGACAATTAGGTGCAAATGAGTCCTTATAGGCAAAATTGCTTTATTTCATGAGGGTTAGTCTATTTACTTTATAACATTCAGGTTTGGATCATTCTCTCATAAGAAAATGCAAACTGCATATTAACCATTATTTAAACGCAGACAAGCAGTTTTTTCATGCTTTACGACAATTAGGTGCAAATGAGTCTTTATAGGCAAAATTGCTTTATTTCATGAGGGTCAGTCTGTTTACACTATACAATTCAGGTTTGGATCATTCTCTCATAAGAAAATGCAAACGGCATATTAACCATTATTTTAACGCAGACAAGCAGTTTTTACATGCTTTATGACAATTAGGGGCAAATGAGTCCTTATAGGCAAAATTGCTTTTTTTCACAAAGGTAAGTCTACTTTCACTATACCATTCAGGTTTGGATCATTCTCTCATAAGAAATTGCAAACTGCATATTAACCATTATTTTAACGCAGACAAGCAGTTTTTACATGCTTCACGACAATTGCGTGCAAATGAGTCCTTATAAGCAAAATTGCTTTATTTTACAAAGGTAAGTCTATTTACACTATAACATTCAGGTTTGGATCATTCTCTCATAAGAAAATGCAAACTGCATATCTACTATCATATTCACGCAGTCAAGCAGTTTTTTCATGCTTTACGACAATTGCGTGCAAATGAGTCCTTATAAGCAAAATTGCTTTATTTTACAAAGGTAAGTCTATTTACACTATAACATTCAGGTTTGGATCATTCTCTCATAAGAAAATGCAAACTGCATATTTACTATCATTTTCACGCAGACAAGCAGTTTTTACATGCTTTATGACAATTAGGTGCAAATGAGTCTTTATAGGCAAAATTGCTTTATTTAATGAGGGTCAGTCTATTTACAATATACAATTCAGGTTTGGATCGTTCTCTTATAAGAAAATGCAAACTGCATATTAACCATTATTTTAACGCAGACAAGCAGTTTTTACATGCTTTACGACAATTAGGGGAAATGAGTCTTTATAGGCAAAATTGCTTTATTTCATGAGGGTCAGTCTACTTACACTATACAATTCAGGTTTGGATCATTCTCTCATAAGAAAATGAAAACTGCATATTAACCATTATTTTAACGCAGACAAGCAGTTTTTACATGCTTCACGACAATTGCGTGAAAATGAGTCCTTATAAGCAAAAATGCTTTATTTTACAAAGGTAAGTCTATTTACACTATATCATTCAGGTTTGGATCATTCTCTCATAAGAAAATGCAAACTGCATATTAACCATTTTTTTAACGCAGACAAGCAGTTTTTACATGCTTTATGACAATTAGGGGCAAATGAGTCCTTATAGGCAAAATTGCTTTATTTCACAAAGGTAAGTCTACTTTCACTATAACATTCAGGTTTGGATCATTCTCTCATAAGAAATTGCAAACTGCATATTAACCATTATTTTAACGCAGACAAGCAGTTTTTACATGCTTCACGACAATTGCGTGCAAATGAGTCCTTATATAAAAAATTGCTTTATTTTACAAAGGTAAGTCTATTTACACTATAACATTCAGGTTTGGATCATTCTCTCATAAGAAAATGCAAACTGCATATTAACTATTATTTTAACGCATACAAGCAGTTTTTACAAGCTTTATGACAATTAGGTGCAAATGAGTCCTTATAGGCAAAATTGCTTAATTTATGAGGGTAAGTCTATTTACACTATAACATTCAGTTTTGGATCATTCTTTCATAAGAAAATGCAAACTGCATATTAACCATTATTTAAACGCAGTCAAGCAGTTTTTTCATGCTTTACGACAATTGCGTGCAAATGAGTCCTTATAAGCAAAATTGCTTTATTTTACAAAGGTAAGTCTATTTACACTATAACATTCAGGTTTGGATCATTCTCTCATAAGAAAATGCAAACGGCAAATCAACCATTATTTTAACGCAGACAAGTAGTTTTTACATGCTTCACGACAATTGCGTGAAAATGAGTCCTTATAAGCAAAATTGCTTTATTTTACAAAGGTAAGTCTATTTACACTATATCATTCAGGTTTGGATCATTCTCTCATAAGAAAATGCAAACTGCATATTTACTATCATTTTCACGCAGACAAGCAGTTTTCACATGTTTTACGACAATTAGGTGGAGATAAGTCCTTAAAGGCAAAATTGTTTTATTTCACAAAGGTAAGTCTACTTTCACTATAACATTCAGGTTTGGATCATTCTCTCATAAGAAATTGCAAACTGCATATTAACCATTATTTTAACGCAGACAAGCAGTTTTTACATGCTTCACGACAATTGCGTGCAAATGAGTCCTTATAAGCAAAATTGCTTTATTTTACAAAGGTAAGTCTATTTACACTATAACATTCAGGTTTAGATCATTCTCTCATAAGAAAATGCAAACTGCATATTTACTATCATTTTCACGCAGACAAGCAGTTTTCACATGTTTTAATACAATTAGGTGGAAATAAGTCCTTAAAGGCAAAATTGTTTTATTTCACAAAGGTAAGTCTACTTTCACTATAACATTCAGGTTTGGATCATTCTCTCATAAGAAAATGCAAACTGCATATTAACCATTATTTTAACGCATACAAGCAGTTTTTACATGCTTTATGACATTTAGGGGCAAATGAGTCCTTATAGGCAAAATTGCTTTATTTCATGAAGGTAAGTCTATTTACACTATAACATTCAGGTTTGGATCTTTCTCTCATAAGAAAATGCAAACTGCATATTAACCATTATTTAAACGCAGACAAGCAGTTTTTACATGCTTTACGACAATTAGGGGCAAATGAGTCTTTATAGGCAAAATTGCTTTATTTCATGAGGGTAAGTCTATTTACACTATAACATTCAGGTTTGGATCATTCTTTCATTAGAAAATGCAAACTGCATATTAACCATTATTTTAACGCATACAAGCAGTTTTTACATGCTTTATGACAATTAGGTGCAAATGAGTCCTTATAGGCAAAATTGCTTTATTTCATGAGGGTTAGTCTATTTACACTATAACATTCAGGTTTGGATCATTCTCTCATAAGAAAATGCAAACTGCATATTAACCATTCTTTAAACGTAGACAAGCAGTTTTTTCATGCTTTACGACAATTAGGTGCAAATGAGTCTTTATAGGCAAAATTGATTTATTTCATGAGGGTCAGTCTATTTACACTATACAATTCAGGTTTGGATCATTCTCTCATAAGAAAATGAAAACTGCATATTAACCAATATTTTAACGCAGACAAGCAGTTTTTATATGCTTCACGACAATTGCGTGCAAATGAGTCCTTATAAGCAAAATTGCTTTATTTTACAAAGGTAAGTCTATTTACACTATAACATTCAGGTTTGGATCATTCTCTCATAAGAAATTGCAAACTGCATATTAACCATTATTTTAACGCAGACAAGCAGTTTTTACATGTTTCACGACAATTGCGTGCAAATGAGTCCTTATAAGCAAAATTGCTTTATTTTACAAAGGTAAGTCTATTTACACTATAACATTCAGGTTGGATCATTCTCTCATAAGAAAATGCAAACTGCATATTTACTATCATTTTCACGCAGACAAGCAGTCTAAACATGTTTTTCGACAATTAGGTTAAAATAAGTCCTTAAAGGCAAAATTGTTTTATTTCACAAAGGTAAGTCTACTTTCACTATAACATTCAGGTTTGGATCATTCTCTCATAAGAAAATGCAAACTGCATATTAACCATTATTTTAACGCAGGCAAGCAGTTTTTACATGCTTCACGACAATTGCGTGCAAATGAGTCCTTATAGGCAAAATTGCTTTATTTTACATAGGTAAGTCTATTTACACTATAACATTCAGGTTTGGATCATTCTCTCATAAGAAAATGCAAACTGCATATTAACCATTATTTTAACGCAGACAAGCAGTTTTTACATGCTTTATGACAATTAGGGGCAAATGAGTCCTTATAGGCAAAATTGCTTTTTTTCACAAAGGTAAGTCTACTTTCACTATAACATTCAGGTTTGGATCATTCTCTCATAAGAAATTGCAAACTGCATATTAACCATTTTTTTAACGCAGACAAGCAGTTTTTACATGCTTCACGACAATTATGTGCAAATGAGTCCTTATAAGCAAAATTGCTTTATTTTACAAAGGTAGATCTATTTACACTATAACATTCAGGTTTAGATCATTCTCTCATAAGAAAATGCAAACTGCATATTTACTATTATTTTCACGCAGACAAGCAGTTTTCACATGTTTTAATACAATTAGGTGGAAATAAGTCCTTAAAGGCAAAATTGTTTTATTTCACAAAGGTAAGTCTACTTTCACTATAACATTCAGGTTTGGATCATTCTCTCATAAGAAAATGCAAACTGCATATAAACCATTATTTTAACGCAGACAAGCAGTTTTTACATGCTTTCCGACAATTAGAGGCAAATGAGTCCTTATATGCAAAATTGCTTTATTTCATGAAGGTTAGTCTATTTACAGTATAACATTCAGGTTTAGATCATTCTCTCATAAGAAAATGCAAACTGCATATTAACCATTATTTAAACGCAGACAATCAGTTTTTACATGCTTTACGACAATTAGGTGCAAATGAGTCCTTATAGGCAAAATTACTTTATTTCACAAAGGTAAGTTTACATACGCTATAACATTCAGGTTTGGATCATTCTCTCACAAGAAAATGCAAACTGCATATTAACTATTATTTTAACGCATACAAGCAGTTTTTACATACTTTATGACAATTAGGTGCAAATGAGTCTTTATAGGCAAAATTGCTTTATTTCATGAGGGTAAGTCTATTTACACTATAACATTCAGGTTTGGATCATTCTCTCATAAGAAAATGCAAACTGCATATTTACTATCATTTTCACGCAGACAAGCAGTTTTTACATGCTTCACGACAATTGCGTGCAAATGAGTCCTTATAGGCACAATTGCTTTAGTTTGCAAAGGTAAGTCTATTTACACTATAACATTCAGGTTTGGATCATTCTCTCATAAGAAAATGCAAACTGCATATTAACCATTATTTTAACGCATACAAGCAGTTTTTAAATGCTTTATGACAATTAGGGGCAAATGAGTCTATATAGGCAAAATTGCTTTATTTTACACAGGTAAGTTTACTTAAACTATAACATTCAGGTTTAGATCATTCTCTCATAAGAAAATGCAAACTGCATATTAACCATTATTTAAACGCAGACAAGCAGTTTTTACATGCTTTACGACAATTAGGTGCAAATGAGTCTTTATAGGCAAAATTGCTTTATTTCATGAGGGTAAGTCTATTTACACTATAACATTCAGGTTTGGATCATTCTCTCATAAGAAAATGCAAACTGCATATTTACTATCATTTTCACGCAGACAAGCAGTTTTTACATGCTTCACGACAATTGCGTGCAAATGAGTCCTTATAGGCACAATTGCTTTAGTTTGCAAAGGTAAGTCTATTTACACTATAACATTCAGGTTTGGATCATTCTCTCATAAGAAAATGCAAACTGCATATTAACCATTATTTTAACGCATACAAGCAGTTTTTACATGCTTTATGACAATTAGGTGCAAATGAGTCTTTATAGGAAAAATTGCTTTATTTCATGAGGGTAAGTCTATTTACACTAAAACATTCAGGTTTGGATCATTCTCTCATAAGAAAATGCAATCTGCATATTAACCATTATTTTAACGCATACAAACAGTTTTTACATGCTATATGACAATTAGAGGCAAATGAGTCCTTATATGCAAAATTGCTTTATTTCATGAAGGTAAGTCTATTTACACTATAACATTCAGGTTTGGATCATTCTCTCATAAGAAAATGCAAACTGCATATTAACCATTATTTTAACGCATACAAGCAGTTTTCACATGCTTTATGACAATTAGGGGCAAATGAGTCTATATAGGCAAAATTGCTTTATTTTACACATGTAAGTTTACTTAAACTATAACATTCAGGTTTAGATCATTCTCTCATAAGAGAATGCAAACTGCATATTAACTATTATTTTAACGCATACTATCAGTTTTTACAAGCTTTATGACAATTAGGTGCAAATGAGTCCTTATAGGCAAAATTGCTTTATTTCATGAGGGTAAGTCTATTTACACTATAACATTCAGTTTTGGATCATTCTCTCATAAGAAAATGCAAACTGCATATTAACCATTATTTAATCGCAGTCAAGCAGTTTTTTCATGCTTTACGACAATTGCGTGCAAATAAGTCCTTATAAGCAAAATTGCTTTATTTTACAAAGGTAAATCTATTAACACTATAACATTCAGGTTTGGATCATTCTCTCATAAGAAAATGCAAACTGCATATTAACCATTATTTAAACGCAGGAAAGCAGTTTTTACATGCTTTACGACAATTAGGTGCAAATGAGTCTTTATAGGCAAAATTGCTTTATTTCATGAGGGTAAGTCTATTTAAACTATAACATTCAGGTTTGGATCATTCTCTCATAAGAAAATGCAAACTGCATATTCACTATCATTTTCACGCAGACAAGCAGTTCTTACATGCTTCACGACAATTGCGTGCAAATGAGTCTTTATAGGCAAAATTGCTTTATTTTACAAAGGTAAGTGTCTATTTACATTATAACATTCAGGTTTGGATCATTCTCTCATAAGAAAATGCAAACTGCATATTAACCATTATTTTAACGCATACAAGCAGTTTTTACATGCTTTATGACAATTAGGTGCAAATGAGTCCTTATAGGCAAAATTGCTTTATTTCATGAGGGTTAGTCTATTTACACTATAACATTCAGGTTTGGATCATTCTCTCATAAGAAAATGCAAACTGCATATTAACCATTATTTAAACGCAGACAAGCAGTTTTTTCATGCTTTACGACAATTAGGTGCAAATGAGTCTTTATAGGCAAAATTGCTTTATTTCATGAGGGTCAGTCTGTTTACACTATACAATTCAGGTTTGGATCATTCTCTCATAAGAAAATGCAAACGGCATATTAACCATTATTTTAACGCAGACAAGCAGTTTTTACATGCTTTATGACAATTAGGGGCAAATGAGTCCTTATAGGCAAAATTGCTTTTTTTCACAAAGGTAAGTCTACTTTCACTATACCATTCAGGTTTGGATCATTCTCTCATAAGAAATTGCAAACTGCATATTAACCATTATTTTAACGCAGACAAGCAGTTTTTACATGCTTCACGACAATTGCGTGCAAATGAGTCCTTATAGGCAAAATTGCTTTATTTCATGAGGGTTAGTCTATTTACACTATAACATTCAGTTTTGGATCATTCTCTCATAAGAAAATGCAAACTGCATATTTACTATCATTTTAACGCATACAAGCAGTTTTTACATGCTTTATGACAATTAGGTGCAAATGAGTCTTTATAGGAAAAATTGCTTTATTTCATGAGGGTAAGTCTATTTACACTAAAACATTCAGGTTTGGATCATTCTCTCATAAGAAAATGCAATCTGCATATTAACCATTATTTTAACGCATACAAACAGTTTTTACATGCTATATGACAATTAGAGGCAAATGAGTCCTTATATGCAAAATTGCTTTATTTCATGAAGGTAAGTCTATTTACACTATAACATTCAGGTTTGGATCATTCTCTCATAAGAAAATGCAAACTGCATATTAACCATTATTTTAACGCATACAAGCAGTTTTCACATGCTTTATGACAATTAGGGGCAAATGAGTCTACATAGGCAAAATTGCTTTATTTTACACATGTAAGTTTACTTAAACTATAACATTCAGGTTTAGATCATTCTCTCATAAGAAAATGCAAACTGCATATTAACTATTATTTTAACGCATACTATCAGTTTTTACAAGCTTTATGACAATTAGGTGCAAATGAGTCCTTATAGGCAAAATTGCTTTATTTCATGAGGGTAAGTCTATTTACACTATAACATTCAGTTTTGGATCATTCTCTCATAAGAAAATGCAAACTGCATATTAACCATTATTTAATCGCAGTCAAGCAGTTTTTTCATGCTTTACGACAATTGCGTGCAAATAAGTCCTTATAAGCAAAATTGCTTTATTTTACAAAGGTAAATCTATTTACACTATAACATTCAGGTTTGGATCATTCTCTCATAAGAAAATGCAAACTGCATATTAACCATTATTTAAACGCAGGAAAGCAGTTTTTACATGCTTTACGACAATTAGGTGCAAATGAGTCTTTATAGGCAAAATTGCTTTATTTCATGAGGGTAAGTCTATTTAAACTATAACATTCAGGTTTGGATCATTCTCTCATAAGAAAATGCAAACTGCATATTAACCATTATTTAAACGCAGACAAGCAGTTTTTTCATGCTTTACGACAATTAGGTGCAAATGAGTCTTTATAGGCAAAATTGCTTTATTTCATGAGGGTCAGTCTGTTTACACTATACAATTCAGGTTTGGATCATTCTCTCATAAGAAAATGCAAACGGCATATTAACCATTATTTTAACGCAGACAAGCAGTTTTTACATGCTTTATGACAATTAGGGGCAAATGAGTCCTTATAGGCAAAATTGCTTTTTTTCACAAAGGTAAGTCTACTTTCACTATACCATTCAGGTTTGGATCATTCTCTCATAAGAAATTGCAAACTGCATATTAACCATTATTTTAACGCAGACAAGCAGTTTTTACATGCTTCACGACAATTGCGTGCAAATGAGTCCTTATAAGCAAAATTGCTTTATTTTACAAAGGTAAGTCTATTTACACTATAACATTCAGGTTTGGATCATTCTCTCATAAGAAAATGCAAACTGCATATCTACTATCATTTTCACGCAGTCAAGCAGTTTTTTCATGCTTTACGACAATTGCGTGCAAATGAGTCCTTATAAGCAAAATTGCTTTATTTTACAAAGGTAAGTCTATTTACACTATACATTCAGGTTTGGATCATTCTCTCATAAGAAAATGCAAACTGCATATTTACTATCATTTTCACGCAGACAAGCAGTTTTTACATGCTTTATGACAATTAGGTGCAAATGAGTCTTTATAGGCAAAATTGCTTTATTTCATGAAGGTCAGTCTATTTTCAATATACAATTCAGGTTTGGATCGTGTCTTATAAGAAAATGCAAACTGCATATTAACCATTTTTTTAACGCAGACAAGTAGTTTTTACATTATTATACCCCCAATCTTTTCGCACTCCCAAAGTGTCCAAATAGGCCCGCCGTAGCTCGTCGGCGTTGAGGGGGGGGTTCGATCAAAATCGTAAACTAAACTGCATTGATCTTAATTTATCACGCACTTACTTATATTGTCGTTCGTTCAGCAGTAGAAATCAAGCAACCCTTTTACGGGGATGTTAAGCTTGTGAAAGTATCTTGATTGAGCGCCAAGTCCGAATTTCACTTGCTGATCGACGTCTGCAAATGCGGACTTCACTTGTAGACGTTGTCTTGTAGATGTTAAACAAAATAATAATATACGAAATGACGTTTTCACAATAAATTTTAATAGACAGTCCAAAATATCGAAAGAAAAAAACTATTGTTACACTCGTTACTCTAGTTACTACAGTACACAAACAATATTCTTTTGGTGACGTAAAACGTTAATGTTGCTTACTTTAATATAGTTATTACTTTACACTTTTATTATACTACAGGGAACCAGTATCTTCCCTGATCGCTGACTATTGTTTATCACAACCAAATTGATGCACTTTTTTTTTCTTTTAAAAACTTTGTACACTGTTCTGTTCACTGCTCTAAATTCTTTTCCACCACAAACTACCAAGCCGATCCTTCCAAAAACCAACAACTACTGACCCACTCTTTTTTTTTTTCCTAACAAACTCTACCTAATGCTTGACTACCACAATTTTGAATTCAATTATTATTAAATTTTATCACATGTGCCGTGAGTTTATAAATGTTGTCATTAATTTCGTAACAACATGCTTCACGACAATTGCGTGAAAATGAGTCCTTATAAGCAAAATTGCTTTATTTTACAAAGGTAAGTCTATTTACACTATATCATTCAGGTTTGGATCATTCTCTCATAAGAAAATGCAAACTGCATATTTACTATCATTTTCACGCAGACAAGCAGTTTTCACATGTTTTACGACAATTAGGTGGAAATAAGTCCTTAAAGGCAAAATTGTTTTATTTCACAAAGGTAAGTCTACTTTCACTATAACATTCAGGTTTGGATCATTCTCTCATAAGAAATTGCAAACTGCATATTAACCATTATTTTAACGCAGACAAGCAGTTTTTACATGCTTCACGACAATTGCGTGCAAATGAGTCCTTATAAGCAAAATTGCTTTATTTTACAAAGGTAAGTCTATTTACACTATATCATTCAGGTTTGGATCATTCTCTCATAAGAAAACGCAAACTGCGTATTTACTATCATTTTCACGCAGACAAGCAGTTTTTACATGCTTTATGACAATTAGGTGCAAATGAGTCCTTATAGGCAAAATTGCTTTATTTCATGAGGGTTAGTCTATTTACACTATAACATTCAGTTTTGGATCATTTTCTCATAAGAAAATGCAAACTGCATATTTAGGTACTATCATTTTAACGATTACAAACAGTTTTTACATGCTTTATGACAATTAGGTGCAAATGAGTCTTTATAGGCAAAATTGCTTTATTTCATGAGGGTAAGTCTATTTACACTAAAACATTCAGGTTTGGATCATTCTCTCATAAGAAAATGCAAACTGCATATTAACCTTTATTTTAACGCAGACAAGCAGTTTTTACATGCTTCACGACAATTGCGTGCAAATGAGTCCTTATAGGCAAAATTGCGTTATTTTACAAAGGTAAGTCTATTTTCACTATAACATTCAGGTTTAAATCATTCGCCCATAAGAAAATGCAAACTGCATATTAACCATTATTTTAACGCAGACATGCAGTTTTTACATGCTTCACGACAATTGCGTGCAAATGAGTCCTTATAGGCAAAATTGCTTTATTTTACAAAGGTAAGTCTTTTTACACTATAACATTCAGGTTTGGATCATTCTCTCATAAGAAAATGCAAACTGCATATTAACCATTTTTTTAACGCAGACAAGCAGTTTTTACATGCTTTATGACAATTAGGGGCAAATGAGTCCTTATAGGCAAAATTGCTTTATTTCACAAAGGTAAGTCTACTTTCACTATAACATTCAGGTTTGGATCATTCTCTCATAAGAAATTGCAAACTGCATATTAACCATTATTTTACGCAGACAAGCAGTTTTTACATGCTTCACGACAATTGCGTGCAAATGAGTCCTTATATAAAAAATTGCTTTATTTTACAAAGGTAAGTCTATTTACACTATAACATTCAGGTTTGGATCATTCTCTCATAAGAAAATGCAAACTGCATATTAACTATTATTTTAACGCATACAAGCAGTTTTTACATGCATTATGACAATTAGGTGCAAATGAGTCCTTATAGGCAAAATTGCTTTATTTCATGAGGGTAAGTCTATTTACACCATAACATTCAGTTTTGGATCATTCTTTCATAAGAAAATGCAAACTGCATATTAACCATTATTTAAACGCAGTCAAGCAGTTTTTTCATGCTTTACGACAATTGCGTGGAAATGAGTCCTTATAAACAAAATTGCTTTATTTTACAAAGGTAAGTCTATTTACACTATAACTTTCAGGTTTGGATCATTCTCTCATAAGAAAATGCAAACTGCATATTAACCATTATTTAAACGCAGGAAAGCAGTTTTTACATGCTTTACGACAATTAGGTGCAAATGAGTCTTTATAGGCAAAATTGCTTTATTTCATGAGGGTAAGTCTATTTAAACTATAACATTCAGGTTTGGATCATTCTCTCATAAGAAAATACAAACTGCATATTAACCATTATTTTAACGCATAAAAGCAGTTTTTACATGCTTTATGACAATTAGGTGCAAATGAGTCCTTATAGGCAAAATTGCTTTATTTCATGAGGGTTAGTCTATTTACACTATAACATTCAGGTTTGGATCATTCTCTCATAAGAAAATGCAAACTGCATATTAACCATTATTTAAACGCAGACAAGCAGTTTTTTTATGCTTTACGACAATTAGGTGCAAATGAGTCTTTATAGGCAAAATTGCTTTATTTCATGAGGTTCAGTCTGTTTAACTATACAATTCAGGTTTGGATCATTCTCTCATAAGAAAATGCAAACAGCATATTAACCATTATTTTAACGCAGACAAGCAGTTTTTACATGCTTTATGACAATTAGGGGCAAATGAGTCCTTATAGGCAAAATTGCTTTATTTCACAAAGGTAAGTCTACTTTCACTATAACATTCAAGTTTGGATCATTCCCTCATAAGAAATTGCAAACTGCATATTAACCATTATTTTAACGCAGACAAGCAGTTTTTACATGCTTCACGACAATTGCGTGCAAATGAGTCCTTATAAGCAAAATTGCTTTATTTTACAAAGGTAAGTCTATTTACACTATAACATTCAGGTTTAGATCATTCTCTCATAAGAAAATGCAAACTGCATATTTACTATCACTTTCACGCAGACAAGCAGTTTTCACATGTTTTAATACAATTAGGTGGAAATAAGTCCTTAAAGGCAAAATTGTTTTATTTCACAAAGGTAAGTCTACTTTCACTATAACATTCAGGTTTGGATCATTCTCTCATAAGAAAATGCAAACTGCATATTTACTATCATTTTCACGCAGACAAGCAGTTTTTACATGCTTTTTGACAATTAGGTGCAAATGAGTCCTTATAGGCAAAATTGCTTTATTTCATGAGGGTTAGTCTATTTACACTATAACATTCAGGTTTGGATCATTCTCTCATAAGAAAATGCAAACTGCATATTAACCATTATTTAAACGCAGACAAGCAGTTTTTTTATGCTTACGACAATTAGGTGCAAATGAGTCTTTATAGGCAAAATTGCTTTATTTCATGAGGGTCAGTCTGTTTACACTATACAATTCAGGTTTGGATCATTCTCTCATAAGAAAATGCAAACGGCATATTAACCATTATTTTAACGCAGACAAGCAGTTTTTACATGCTTTATGACAATTAGGGGCAAATGAGTCCTTATAGGCAAAATTGCTTTATTTCATGAGGGTTAGTCTATTTACACTATAACATTCAGGTTTGGATCATTCTCTCATAAGAAAATGCAAACTGCATATTAACCATTATTTAAACGCAGACAAGCAGTTTTTTTATGCTTTATGACAATTAGGTGCAAATGAGTCCTTATAGGCAAAATTGCTTTATTTCATGAGGGTTAGTCTATTTACACTATAACATTCAGGTTTGGATCATTCTCTCATAAGAAAATGCCAACTGCATATTAACCATTATTTTAACGCAGA
Organism: Xanthostigma xanthostigma; assembly: GCA_963575645.1. Lineage (NCBI taxonomy): Eukaryota > Metazoa > Arthropoda > Insecta > Raphidioptera > Raphidiidae > Xanthostigma > Xanthostigma xanthostigma. The sequence goes on from OY754471.1 coordinate 28,954,513, forward strand.
CAAGCAGTTTTTACATGCTTCACGACAATTGCGTGCAAATGAGTCCTTATAAGCAAAATTGCTTTATTTTACAAAGGTAAGTCTATTTACACTATAACATTCAGGTTTAGATCATTCTCTCATAAGAAAATGCAAACTGCATATTTACTATCATTTTCACGCAGACAAGCAGTTTTCACATGTTTTAATACAATTAGGTGGAAATAAGTCCTTAATGGCAAAATTGTTTTATTTCACAAAGGTAAGTCTACTTTCACTATGACATTCAGGTTTGGATCATTCTCTCATAAGAAAATGCAAACTGCATATTAACCATTACTTAAACGCAGACAAGCAGTTTTTTCATGCTTTACGACTATTAGGTGCAAATGAGTCTTTATAGGCAAAATTGCTTTATTTCATGAGGGTCAGTCTATTTACACTATAAAATTCAGGTTTGGATCATTCTCTCATAAGAAAATGCAAACTGCATATTAACCATTATTTAAACGCAGACAAGCAGTTTTTACATGCTTTACGACAAATAGGGGCAAATGAGTCTTTATAGGCAAAATTGCTTTATTTTACAAAGGTAAGTCTATTTACACTATAACATTCAGGTTTGGATCATTCTCTCATAAGAAAATGCAAACTGCATATTAACCATTATTTTAACGCATACAAGCAGTTTTTACATGCTTTATGACATTTAGGGGCAAATGAGTCCTTATAGGCAAAATTGCTTTATTTCATGAAGGTAAGTCTATTTACACTATAACATTCAGGTTTGGATCTTTCTCTCATAAGAAAATGCAAACTGCATATTAACCATTATTTAAACGCAGACAAGCAGTTTTTACATGCTTTACGACAATTAGGGGCAAATGTGTCTTTATAGGCAAAATTGCTTTACTTCATGAGGGTAAGTCTATTTACACTATAACATTCAGGTTTGGATCATTCTCTCATAAGAAAATGCAAACTGCATATTAACCATTATTTTAACGCATACAAGCAGTTTTTACATGCTTTATGACAATTAGGTGCAAATGAGTCCTTATAGGCAAAATTGCTTTATTTCATGAGGGTTAGTCTATTTACACTATAACATTCAGGTTTGGATCATTCTCTCATAAGAAAATGCAAACTGCATATTAACCATTATTTTAACGCAGACAAGCAGTTTTTACATGCTTTATGACAATTAGGGGCAAATGAGTCCTTATAGGCAAAATTGCTTTTTTTCACAAAGGTAAGTCTACTTTCACTATACCATTCAGGTTTGGATCATTCTATCATAAGAAATTGCAAACTGCATATTAACCATTATTTTAACGCAGACAAGCAGTTTTTACATGCTTCACGACAATTGCGTGCAAATGAGTCCTTATAAGCAAAATTGCTTTATTTTACAAAGGTAAGTCTATTTACACTATAACATTCAGGTTTGCATCATTCTCTCATAAGAAAATGCAAACTGCATATCTACTATCATTTTCACGCAGACAAGCAGTTTTCACATGTTTTACGACAATTAGGTGGAAATAAGTCCTTAAAGGCAAAATTGTTTTATTTCACAAAGGTAAGTCTACTTTCCTTATAACATTCAGGTTTGGATCATTCTCTCATAAGAAAATGCAAACTGCATATTTACTATCATTTTCACGCAGACAAGCAGTTTTTACATGCTTTATGACAATTAGGTGCAAATGAGTCTTTATAGGCAAAATTGCTTTATTTCATGAGGGTCAGTCTATTTACACTATACAATTCAGGTTTGGATCGTTCTCTCATAAGAAAATGCAAACTGCATATTAACCATTATTTTAACGCAGACAAGTAGTTTTTACATGCTTCACGACAATTGCGTGAAATGGAGTCCTTATAAGCAAAATTGCTTTATTTTACAAAGGTAAGTCTATTTACACTATATCATTCAGGTTTGGATCATTCTCTCATAAGAAAATGCAAACTGCATATTTACTATCATTTTCACGCAGACAAGCAGTTTTCACCTGTTTTACGACAATTAGGTGGAAATAAGTCCTTAAAGGCAAAATTGTTTTATTTCACAAAGGTAAGTCTACTTTCACTATAACACTCAGGTTTGGATCATTCTCTCATAAGAAAATGCAAACTGCATATTAACCATTATTTTAACGCATACAAGCAGTTTTTACATGCTTTTTGACAATTAGGTGCAAATGAGTCCTTATAGGCAAAATTGCTTTATTTTATGAGGGTTAGTCTATTTACACTATAACATTCAGGTTTGGATCATTCTCTTATAAGAAAATGCAAACTGCATATTAACCATTATTTAAACGCAGACAAGCAGTTTTTTCATGCTTTACGACAATTAGGTGCAAATGAGTCTTTATAGGCAAAATTGATTTATTTCATGAGGGTCAGTCTATTTACACTATACAATTCAGGTTTGGATCATTCTCTCACAAGAAAATGAAAACTGCATATTAACCATTATTTTAACGCAGACAAGCAGTTTTTATATGCTTCACGACAATTGCGTGCAAATGAGTCCTTATAAGCATAATTGCTTTATTTTACAAAGGTTAGTCTATTTACACTATAACATTCAGGTTTGGATCATTCTCTCATAAGAAATTGCAAACTGCATATTAACCATTATTTTAACGCAGACAAGCAGTTTTTACATGTTTCACGACAATTGCGTGCAAATGAGTCCTTATAAGCAAAATTGCTTTATTTTACAAAGGTAAGTCTATTTACACTATAACATTCAGGTTTGGATCATTCTCTCATAAGAAAATGCAAACTGCATATTTACTATCATTTTCACGCAGACAAGCAGTCTTCACATGTTTTTCGACAATTAGGTGAAAATAAGTCCTTAAAGGCAAAATTGTTTTATTTCACAAAGGTAAGTCTACTTTCACTATAACATTCAGGTTTGGATCATTCTCTCATAAGAAAATGCAAACTGCATATTAACCATTATTTTAACGCAGACAAGCAGTTTTTACATGCTTCACGACAATTGCGTGCAAATGAGTCCTTATAGGCAAAATTGCTTTATTTTACATAGGTAAGTCTACTTACACTATAACATTCAGGTTTGGATCATTCTCTTATAAGAAAATGCAAACTGCATATTAACCATTATTTTAACGCAGACAAGCAGTTTTTACATGCTTTATGACAATTAGGGGCAAATGAGTCCTTATAGGCAAAATTGCTTTATTTCACAAAGGTTAAGTCTACTTTCACTATAACATTCAGGTTTGGATCATTCTCTTATAAGAAATTGCAAACTGCATATTAACCATTATTTTAACGCAGACAAGCAGTTTTTACATGTTTCACGACAATTGCGTGCAAATGAGTCCTTAAAGGCAAAATTGTCTTATTTCACAAAGGTAAGTCTACTTTCACTATAACATTCAGGTTTGGATCATTCTCTCATAAGAAAATGCAAACTGCATATTTACTATCATTTTCACGCAGACAAGCAGTCTTCACATGTTTGTCGACAATTAGGTGGAAATAAGTCCTTAAAGGCAAAATTGTTTTATTTCACAAAGGTAAGTCTACTTTCACTATAACATTCAGGTTTGGATCATTCTCTCATAAGAAAATGCAAACTGCATATTACCACTATTTTAACGCTGACAAGCAGTTTTTACATGGTTTAAGACAATTAGGTGCAAATAAGTCCTTAAAGGCAAAATTGTCTTGTTTCACAAAGGTAAGTCTACTTTCACTATAACATTCAGGTTTGGATCATTCTCTCATAAGAAAATGCAAACTGCATATTAACCATTATTTTAACGCAGACAAGCAGTTTTTACATGCTTTACGACAATTAGAGGCAAATGAGTCCTTATATGCAAAATTGCTTTATTTCATGAAGGTTAGTCTATTTACAGTATAACATTCAGGTTTGGATCATTCTCTCATAAGAAAATGCAAACTGCATATTAACCATTATTTAAACGCAGACAAGCAGTTTTTTCATGCTTTACGACAATTAGGTGCAAATGAGTCCTTATAGGCAAAATTACTTTATTTCACAAAGGTAAGTTTACATACGCTATAACATTCAGGTTTGGATCATTCTCTCACAAGAAAATGCAAACTGCATATTAACTATTATTTTAACGCATACAAGCAGTTTTTACATACTTTATGACAATTAGGTGCAAATGAGTCCTTATAAGCAAAATTGCTTTATTTTATGAGGGTAAGTCTATTTACACTATAACATTCAGGTTTGGATCATTCTCTCATAAGAAAATGCAAACTGAATATTGACTATCATTTTCACGCAGACAAGCAGTTTTTACATGGTTTACGGCAATTAGGTGCAAATAAGTCCTTAAAGGCAAAATTGTTTTATTTCACAAAGGTAAGTCTACTTTCACTATAACATTCAGGTTTGGATCATTCTCTGATAAGAAAATGCAATCTGCATATTAACCATTATTTTAACGCATACAAGCAGTTTTTACATTTTATATGACAATTAGGGGCAAATGAGTCCTTATATGCAAAATTGCTTTATTTCATGAAGGTAAGTCTATTTACACTATAACATTCAGGTTTGGATCATTCTCTCATAAGAAAATGCAAACTGCATATTAACCATTATTTAAACGCAGACAAGCAGTTTTTACATGCTTTACGACAATTAGGTGCAAATGAGTCTTTATAGGCAAAATTGCTTTATTTCATGAGGGTAAGTCTATTTACACTATAACATTCAGGTTTGGATCATTCTTTCATAAGAAAATGCAAACTGCATATTTACTATCATTTTCACGCAGACAAGCAGTTCTTACATGCTTCACGACAATTGCGTGCAAAAGAGTCCTTATAGGCAAAATTGCTTTATTTTAAAAAGGTTAGTCTATTTACACTATAACATTCAGGTTTGGATCATTCTCTCATAAGAAAATGCAAACTTCATATTAACCATTATTTTAACGCATACAAGCAGTTTTTACATGCTTTTAAACAATTAGGTGCAAATGAGTCCTTATAGGCAAAATTGCTTTATTTCATGAGGGTAAGTCTATTTACACTATAACATTCAGGTTTGGATCATTCTCTCATAAGAAAATGCAAACTGCATATTAACCATTATTTTAACGCATACAAGCAGTTTTTACATGCTTTATGACAATTAGGGGCAAATGGGTCCTTATAGGCAAAATTGCTTTATTTCATGAAGGTTAGTCTATTTACACTATAACATTCAGGTTTGGATCATTCTCTCATAAGAAAATGCAAACTGAATATTGACTATCATTTTCACGCAGACAAGCAGTTTTTACATGGTTTACGACAATTAGGTGCAAATAAGTCCTTAAAGGCAAAATTGTTTTATTTTACAAAGGTAAGTCTACTTTCACTATAACATTCAGGTTTGGATCATTCTCTCATAAGAAAATGCAAACTGCATATTAACCTTTATTTTAACGCAGACAAGCAGTTTTTACATGCTTCACGACAAATGCGTGCAAATAAGTCCTTATAGGCAAAATTGCGTTATTTAACAAAGGTAAGTCTATTTTCACTATAACATTCAGGTTTGGATCATTCTCTCATAAGAAAATGCAAACTGCATATTAACCATTATTTTAACGCAGACAAGCAGTTTTTACATGCTTCACGACAATTGCGTGCAAATGAGTCCTTATAGGCAAAATGGCCTGATTTTACAAAGGTAAGTCTATTTACACTATAACATTCAGGTTTGGATCATTCTCTCATAAGAAAATGCAAACTGCATATTAACCATTTTTTTAAAGCAGACAAGCAGTTTTTACATGCTTTATGACAATTAGGGGCAAATGAGTCCTTATAGGCAAAATAGCTTTATTTCATGAGGGTTAGTCTATTTACACTATAACATTCAGGTTTGGATCATTCTCTCATAAGAAAATGCAAACTGCATATTAACCATTATTTAAACGCAGACAAGCAGTTTTTACATGCTTTACGACAATTAGAGGCAAATGAGTTCTTATATGCAAAATTGCTTTATTTCATGAAGGTTAGTCTATTTACACTATACAATTCAGGTTTGGATCATTCTCTCATAAGAAAATGAAAACTGCATATTAACCATTATTTAAACGCAGACAAGCAGTTTTTACATGCTTTACGACAATTAGGTGCAAATGAGTCCTTATAGGCAAAATTGCTTTATTTTACAAAGGTAAGTCTATTTACACTATAACATTCAGGTTTGGATCATTCTCTCATAAGAAAATGCAAACTGCATATTAACTATTATTTTAACGCATACAAGCAGTTTTTACAAGCTTTATGACAATTAGGTGCAAATGAGTCCTAATAGGCAAAATTGTTTTATTTCATGAGGGTAAGTCTATTTACACTATAACATTCAGGTTTGGATCATTCTCTCATAAGAAAATGCAAACTGCATATTAACCATTTTTTTAACGCATACAAGCAGTTTTTACATGCGTTATGACATTTAGGTGCAAATGAGTCCTTATAGGCAAAATTGCTTTATTTCAAGAGGGTAAGTCTATTTAAACTATAACATCAGGATTGGATCATTCTCTCAAAAGAAAATGCAAACTGCATATTTACTATCATTTTCACGCAGACAAGCAGTTTTTACATGGTTTAAGACAATTAGGTGCAAATAAGTCCTTAAAGGCAAAATTGTCTTATTTCACAAAGGTAAGTTTACTTTCACTATAACATTCAGGTTTGGATCATTCTCTCATAAGAAAATGCAAACTGCATATTAACCATTATTTTAACGCAGACAAGCAGTTTTTACATGCTTTACGACAATTAGAGGCAAATGAGTCCTTATATGCAAAATTGCTTTATTTCATGAAGGTTAGTCTATTTACAGTATAACATTCAGGTTTGGATCATTCTCTCATAAGAAAATGCAAACTGCATATTAACCATCATTTAAACGCAGACAAGCAGTTTTTACATGCTTTACGACAATTAGGTGCAAATGAGTCCTTATAGGCAAAATTGCTTTATTTCATGAGGGTAAGTCTATTTACACTATAACATTCAGGTTTGGAGCATTCTCTCATAAGAAAATGCAAACTGAATATTGACTATCATTTTCACGCAGACAAGCAGTTTTTACATGGTTTACGGCAATTAGGTGCAAATAAGTCCTTAAAGGCAAAATTGTTTTATTTCACAAAGGTAAGTCTACTTTCACTATAACATTCAGGTTTGGATCATTCTCTCATAAGAAAATGCAAACTGCATATTAACCATTATTTAAACGCAGACAAGCAGTTTTTACAAGCTTTACGACAATTAGGTGCAAATGAGTCTTTATAGGCAAAATTGCTTTATTTCATGAGGGTAAGTCTATTTACACTATAACATTCAGGTTTAGATCATTCTCTCATAAGAAAATGCAAACTGCATATTTACTATCTTTTTCACGCAGACAAGCAGTTTTTACATGCTTCACGACAATTGCGTGCAAATGAGTGCTTAAAGGCACAATTGCTTTAGTTTGCAAAGGTAAGTCTATTTACACTGTCACATTCAGGTTTGGATCATTCTCTCATAAGAAAATGCAAACTGCATATTAACCATTATTTTAACGCATACAAGCAGTTTTTACATGCTTTATGACAATTAGGGGCAAATGAGTCTATATAGGCAAAATTGCTTTATTTTACACAGGTAAGTTTACTTAAACTATAACATTCAGGTTTAGATCATTCTCTCATAAGAAAATGCAAACTGCATATTTACTATTATTTTAACGCTAACAAGCAGTTTTTACATGCTTCACGACAATTGCGTGCAAATGAGTCCTTATAGGCAAAATTGCTTTATTTCATGAGGGTTAGTCTATTTACACTATAACATTCAGTTTTGGATCATTCTCTCATAAGAAAATGCAAACTGCATATTTACTATCATTTTAACGCATACAAGCAGTTTTTACATGCTTTATGACAATTAGGTGCAAATGAGTCTTTATAGGTAAAATTGCTTTATTTCATGAGGGTAAGTTTATTTACACTAAAACATTCAGGTTTGGATCATTCTCTCATAAGAAAATGCAATCTGCATATTAACCATTATTTTAACGCATACAAACAGTTTTTACATGCTATATGACAATTAGAGGCAAATGAGTCCTTATATGCAAAATTGCTTTATTTCATGAAGGTAAGTCTATTTACACTATAACATTCAGTTTTGGATCATTCTCTCATAAGAAAATGCAAACTGCATATTTACTATCATTTTAACGCATACAAGCAGTTTTTACATGCTTTATGACAATTAGGTGCAAATGAGTCTTTATAGGCAAAATTGCTTTATTTCATGAGGGTAAGTCTATTTACACTAAAACATTTAGGTTTGGATCATTCTCTCATAAGAAAATGCAAACTGCATATTAACAATTATTTTAACGCATACAAGCAGTTTTTACATGCTTCACACCATTTGCGTGCAAATGAGTCCTTATAGGCAAAATTGCTTTATTTCATGAGGGTTAGTCTATTTACACTATAACATTCAGTTTTGGATCATTCTCTCATAAGAAAATGCAAACTGCATATTTACTATCATTTTAACGCATACAAGCAGTTTTTACATGCTTTATGACAATTAGAGGCAAATGAGTCCTTATATGCAAAATTGCTTTATTTCATGAAGGTAAGTCTATTTACACTATAACATTCAGTTTTGGATCATTCTCTCATAAGAAAATGCAAACTGCATATTTACTATCATTTTAACGCATACAAGCAGTTTTTACATGCTTTATGACAATTAAGGGCAAATGAGTCCTTATAGGCAAAATTGCTTTATTTCACAAAGGTAAGTCTACTTTCACTATAACATTCAGGTTTGGATCATTCACTCATAAGAAATTGCAAACTGCATATTTTACAATTATTTTAACGCAGACAAGCAGTTTTTACATGCCTCACGACAATTGCGTGCAAATGAGTCCTTATAAGCAAAATTGCTTTATTTTACAAAGGTAAGTCTATTTACACTATAACATTCAGGTTTGGATCATTCTCTCATATGAAAATGCAAACTGCATATTAACTATTATTTTAACGCATACAAGCAGTTTTTACAAGCTTTATGACAATTAGGTGCAAATGAGTCCTTATAGGCAAAATTGCTTTATCTCATGAGGGTAAGTCTACTAACACTATAACATTCAGGTTTGGATCATTCTCTCATAAGAAAATGCAAACTGCATATTAACCATTATTTAAACGCAGACAAGCAGTTTTTTCATGCTTTACGACAATTAGGTGCAAATGAGTCTTTATAGGCAAAATTGCTTTATTTCATGAGGGTCAGTCTATTTACACTATACAATTCAGGTTTGGATCATTCTCTCATAAGAAAATGAAAACTGCATATTAACCATTATTTTAACGCAGACAAGCAGTTTTTACATGCTTCATGACAATTGCGTGCAAATGAGTCCTTATAAGCAAAATTGCTTTATTTTACAAAGGTAAGTCTATTTACACTATAACATTCAGGTTTGGATCATTCTCTCATAAGAAAATGAAAACTGCATATTAACTATTATTTTAACGCATACAAGCAGTTTTTACATGCTTTATGACAATTAGGGGCAAATGAGTCCTTATAGGCAAAATTGCTTTATTTCATGAAGGTAAGTCTATTTACACTATAACATTCAGGTTTAGATCTTTCTCTCATAAGAAAATGCAAACTGCATATTAACCATTATTTAAACGCAGACAAGCAGTTTTTACATGCTTTACGACAATTAGGGGCAAATGAGTCTTTATAGGCAAAATTGCTCTATTTCATGAGAGTAAGTCTATTTACACTATAACATTCAGGTTTGGATCATTCTCTCATAAGAAAATGCAAACTGCATATTTACTATTATTTTCACGCAGACAAGCAGTTCTTACATGCTTCACGACAATTGCGTGCAAAGAGTCCTTATAGGCAAAATTGCTTTATTTTAAAAAGGTTAGTCTATTTACACTATAACATTCAGGTTTGGATCATTCTCTCATAAGAAAATGCAAACTGCATATTAACCATTATTTTAACGCATACAAGCAGTTTTTACATGCTTTATGACATTTAGGTGCAAATGAGTCCTTATAGGCAAAATTGCTTTATTTCATGAGGGTAAGTCTATTTACACTATAACATTCAGGTTTGGATCATTCTCTCATAAGAAAATACAAACTGCATATTAACCATTATTTTAACGCATAAAAGCAGTTTTTACATGCTTTATGACAATTAGGGGCAAATGGGTCCTTATAGGCAAAATTGCTTTATTTCATGAAGGTTAGTCTATTTACACTATAACATTCAGGTTTGGATCATTCTCTCATAAGAAAATGCAAACTGAATATTGACTATCATTTTCACGCAGACAAGCAGTTTTTACATGGTTTACGACAATTAGGTGCAAATAAGTCCTTAAAGGCAAAATTGTTTTATTTCACAAAGGTAAGTCTACTTTCACCATAACATTCAGGTTTGGATCATTCTCTCATAAGAAAATGCAAACTGCATATTAACCTTTATTTTAACGCAGACAAGCAGTTTTTACATGCTTCACGACAATTGCGTGCAAATTAGTCCTTATAGGCAAAATTGCGTTATTTAGCAAAGGTAAGTCTATTTTCACTATAACATTCAGGTTTGGATCATTCTCTCATAAGAAAATGCAAACTGCATATTAACCATTATTTTAACGCAGACAAGCAGTTTTTACATGCTTCACGACAATTGCGTGCAAATGAGTCCTTATAGGCAAAATTGCCTTATTTTACAAAGGTAAGTCTATTTACACTATAACATTCAGGTTTGGATCATTCTCTCATAAGAAAATGCAAACTGCATATTAACCATTATTTTAACGCATACAAGCAGTTTTTACATGCTTTATGACAATTAGGTGTTAATGAGTCCTTATAGGAAAATTGCTTTATTTCATAGGGGTTAGTCTATTTACACTATTACATTCAGGTTTGGATCATTCTCTCATAAGAAAATGCAAACTGCATATTAACCATTATTTAAACGCAGACAAGCAGTTTTTTCATACTTTACGACAATTAGGTGCAAATGAGTCTTTATAGGCAAAATTGCTTTATTTCATGAGGGTCAGTCTATTTACACTATACAATTCAGGTTTGGATCATTCTCTCATAAGAAAATGAAAACTGTATATTAACCATTATTTTTACGCAGACAAGCAGTTTTTACATGCTTCACGACAATTGCGTGCAAATGAGTCCTTATAAGCAAAATTGCTTTATTTTACAAAGGTAAGTCTATTTACACTATAACATTCAGGTTTGGATCATTCTCTCATAAGAAAATGCAAACTGCATATTAACCATTATTTTAACGCATACAAGCAGTTTTTACATGCTTTATGACAATTAGGGGCAAATGGGTCCTTATAGGCAAAATTGCTTTATTTCATGAAGGTTAGTCTATTTACACTATAACATTCAGGTTTGGATTATTCTCTCATAAGAAAATGCAAACTGAATATTGTCTATCATTTTCACGCAGACAAGCAGTTTTTACATGGTTTACGACAATTAGGTGCAAATAAGTCCTTAAAGGCAAAATTGTTTTATTTCACAAAGGTAAGTCTACTTTCACTATAACATTCAGGTTTGGATCATTCTCTCATAAGAAAATGCAAACTGCATATTAACAATTATTTTAACGCAGACAAGCAGTTTTTACATGCTTCACGACAATTGCGTGCAAATGAGTCCTTATAGGCAAAATTGCTTTATTTTACATAGGTAAGTCTATTTACACTATAACATTAAGGTTTGGATCATTCTCTCAGAAGAAAATGCAATCTGCATATTAGCCATTATTTTAACGCATACAAGCAGTTTTTACATGCTAGATGACAATTAGGGGCAAATGAGTCCTTATAGGCAAAATTGCTTTATTTCATGAAGGTAAGTCTATTTACACTATAACATTCAGGTTTGGATCTTTCTCTCATAAGAAAATGCAAACTGCATATTAACCATTATTTAAACGCAGACAAGCAGTTTTTACATGCTTTACGACAATTAGGGGCAAATGAGTCTTTATAGGCAAAATTGCTTTATTTCATGAGGGTAAGTGTATTTACACTATAACATTCAGGTTTGGATCATTCTCTCATAAGAAAATGCAAACTGCATATTTACTATCATTTTCACGCAGACAAGCAGTTCTTACATGCTTCACGACAATTGCGTGCAAATGAGTCCTTATAGGCAAAATTGCTTTATTTTACATAGATAAGTCTATTTACACTATATCATTCAGGTTTGGATCATTCTCTCATAAGAAAATGCAAACTGCATATTAACCATTATTTTAACGCATACAAGCAGTTTTTACATGCTTTATGACAAATAGGTGCAAATGAGTCCTTATAGGCAAAATTGCTTTATTTCATGAGGGTAAGTCTATTTACACTATAACATTCAGGTTTGGATCATTCTCTCATAAGAAAATGCAAACTGCATATTAACCATTATTTTAACGCAGAAAAGCTGTTTTTACATGCTTCACGACAATTGCGTGCAAATGAGTGCTTATAGGCAAAATTGCTTCATTTTACTAAGGTAAGTCTATTTACACTATAACATTCAGGTTTGGATCATTCTCTCATAAGAAAATGCAAACTGCATATTAACAATTATTTTAACGCAGACAAGCAGTTTTTACATGTTTTACGACAATTAGGTGGAAATATGTCCTTCAAGGCAAAATTGTTTTATTTCACAAAGGTAAGTCTACTTTCACTATAACATTTAGGTTTGGATCATTCTCTCATAAGAAAATGCAAACTGCATATTAACCATTATTTTAATGCAGACAAGCAGTTTTTACATGCTTTACGACAACTGCGTGCAAATGAATCCTTATAAGCAAAATTGCTTTATTTTACAAAGGTAAGTCTATTTACACTATAACATTCAGGTTTGGATCTTTCTCTCATAAGAAAATGCAAACTGCATATTAACCATTATTTTAACGCAGACAAGCAGTTTTTACATGCTTCACGACAATTGCGTGCAAATGAGTCCTTATAAGCAAAATTGCTTTATTTTACAAAGGTAAGTCTATTTACACTATAACATTCAGGATTGGATCATTCACTCATAAGAAAATGCAAACTGCATATTTACTATCATTTTCAAGCAGACAAGCAATTTTCACATGTTTTACGACAATTAGGTGGAAATAAGTCCTTAAAGGCAAAATTGTTTTATTTCACAAAGGTAAGTCTACTTTCACTAAAACATTCAGGTTTGGATCATTCTCTCATAAGAAAATGCAAACTGCATATTAACCATTATTTTAACGCATACAAGCAGTTTTTACATGCTTTATGACAATTAAGGGCAAATGAGTCCTTATAGGCAAAATTGCTTTATTTCATGAAGGTAAGTCTATTTACCCTATAACATTCAGGTTTGGATCTTTCTATCATAAGAAAATGCAAACTGCATATTAACCATTATTTAAACGCAGACAAGCAGTTTTTACATGCTTTACGACAATTAGGGGCAAATGAGTCTTTATAGGCAAAATTGCTTTATTTTATGAGGGTAAGTCTATTTACACTATAACATTCAGGTTTGGATCATTCTCTCATAAGAAAATGCAAACTGCATATTAACCATTATTTTAACGCATACAAGCAGTTTTTACATGCTTTATGACAATTAGGTGCAAATGAGTCCTTATAGGCAACATTGCTTTATTTCGTGAGGGTTAGTCTATTTACACTATAACATTCAGGTTTAGATCATTCTCTCATAAGAAAATGCAAACTGCATATTAACCATTATTTAAACGCAGACAAGCAGTTTTTTCATGCTTTACGACAATTAGGTGCAAATGAGTCTTTATAGGAAAAATTGCTTTATTTCATGAGGGTCAGTCAGTTTACACTATACAATTCAGGTTTGGATCATTCTCTCATAAGAAAATGCAAACGGCATATTAACCATTATTTTAACGCAGACAAGCAGTTTTTACATGCTTTATGACAATTAGGGGCAAATGAGTCCTTATAGGCAAAATTGCTTTTTTTCACAAAGGTAAGTCTACTTTCACTATAACATTCAGGTCATTCTCTCATAAGAAATTGCAAACTGCATATTAACCATTATTTTAACGCAGACAAGCAGTTTTTACATGCTTTACGACAATTGCGTGCAAATGAGTCCTTATAAGCAAAAGTGCCTTATTTTACAAAGGTAAGTCTATTTACACTATAACATTCAGGTTTGGATCATTCTCTCATAAGAAAATTCAAACTGCATATTTACTATCATTTTCACGCAGACAAGCAGTTTTCACATGTTTTACGACAATTAGGTGGAAATAAGTCCTTAAAGGCAAAATTGTTTTATTTCACAAAGGTAAGTCTACTTTCACTATAACATTCAGGTTTGGATCATTCTCTCATAAGAAAATGCAAACTGCATATTTACTATCATTTTAACGCAGACAAGCAGTTTTTATATGCTTTATGACAATTAGGTGCAAATGAGTCTTTATAGGCAAAATTGCTTTATTTCATGAGGGTCAGTCTATTTACACTATACAATTCAGGTTTGGATCATTCTCTCATAAGAAAATGCAAACTGCATATTAACCATTATTTTAACGCAGACAAGCAGTTTTTACATGCTTCACGACAATTGCGTGAAAATGAGTCCTTATAAGCAAAATTGCTTTATTTTACAAAGGTAAGTCTATTTACAATATAACATTCAGGTTTGGATCATTCTCTCATAAGAAAATGCAAACTGCATATTTACTATCATTTTCACGCAGACAAGCAGTTTTCACATGTTTTACGACAATTAGGTGGAAATAAGTCCTTAAAGGCAAAATTGTTTTATTTCACAAAGGTAAGTCTACTTTCACTATAACATTCAGGTTTGGATCATTCTCTCATAAGAAAATGCAAACTGCATATTAACCATTATTTTAACGCATACAAGCAGTATTTACATGCTTTATGACAATTAGGTGCAAATGAGTCTTTATAGGCAAAATTGCTTTATTTCATGAGGGTCAGTCTTTTTACACTATACAATTCAGGTTTGGATCATTCTCTCATAAGAAAATGAAAACTGCATATTAACCATTATTTTAACGCAGACAAGCAGTTTTTACATGCTTCACGACAATTGCGTGCAAATGAGTCCTTATAAGCAAAATTGCTTTATTTTACAAAGGTAAGTATATTTACACTATAACATTCAGGTTTGGATCATTCTCTCATAAGAAAATGCAAACTGCATATTAACCATTATTTTAACGCATACAAGCAGTTTTTACATGCTTTATGACATTTAGGGGCAAATGAGTCCTTATAGGCAAAATTGCTTTATTTCATGAAGGTAAGTCTATTTACACTATAACATTCAGGTTTGGATCTTTCTCTCATAAGAAAATGCAAACTGCATATTAACCATTATTTAAACGCAGACAAGCAGTTTTTACATGCTTTACGACAATTAGGGGAAATGAGTCTTTATAGGCAAAATTGCTTTATTTCATGAGGGTAAGTCTATTTACACTATAACATTCAGGTTTGGATCATTCTCTCATAAGAAAATGCAAACTGCATATTAACCATTATTTTAACGCATACAAGCAGTTTTTACATGCATTATGACAATTAGGGGCAAATGAGTCCTTATAGGCAAAATTGCTTTTTTTCACAAAGGTAAGTCTACTTTCACTATACCATTCAGGTTTGGATCATTCTCTCATAAGAAATTGCAAACTGCATATTAACCATTATTTTAACGCAGACAAGCAGTTTTTACATGCTTCACGACAATTGCGTGCAAATGAGTCCTTATACCTAAGCAAAATTGCTTAATTTTACAAAGGTAAGTCTATTTACACTATAACATTCAGGTTTGGATCATTCTCTCATAAGAAAATGCAAACTGCATATCTACTATCATTTTCACGCAGTCAAGCAGTTTTTTCATGCTTTACGACAATTGCGTGCAAATGAGTCCTTATAGGCAAAATTGCTTTATTTTACAAAGGTAAGTCTATTTACACTATAACATTCAGGTTTGGATCATTCTCTCATAAGAAAATGCAAACTGCATATTTACTATCATTTTCACGCAGACAAGCAGTTTTCACATGTTTTAATACAATTAGGTGGAAATAAGTCCTTAATGGCAAAATTGTTTTATTTCACAAAGGTAAGTCTACTTTCACTATAACATTCAGGTTTGGATCATTCTCTCATAAGAAATTGCAAACTGCATATTAACCATTATTTTAACGCAGACAAGCAGTTTTTACATGTTTCACGACAATTGCGTGCAAATGAGTCCTTATAAGCAAAATTGCTTTATTTTACAAAGGTAAGTCTATTTACACTATAACATTTAGGTTTGGATCATTCTCTCATAAGAAAATGCAAACTGCATATTTACTATCATTTTCACGCAGACAAGCAGTCTTCACATGTTTTTCGACAATTAGGTGAAAATAAGTCCTTAAAGGCAAAATTGTTTTATTTCACAAAGGTAAGTCTACTTTCACTATAACATTCAGGTTTGGATCATTCTCTCATAAGAAAATGCAAACTGCATATTAACCATTATTTTAACGCAGACAAGCAGTTTTTACATGCTTCACGACAATTGCGTGCAAATGAGTCCTTATAAGCAAAATTGCTTTATTTTACAAAGTAAAGTCTATTTACACTATATCATTCAGGTTTGGATCATTCTCTCATAAGAAAATGCAAACTGCATATTTACTATCATTTTCACGCAGACAAGCAGTTTTTACATGCTTTATGACAATTAGGTGCAAATGAGTCCTTATAAACAAAATTGCTTTATTTCATGAGGGTTAGTCTATTTACACTATAACATTCAGTTTTGGATCATTTTCTCATAAGAAAATGCAAACTGCATATTTAGGTACTATCATTTTAACGATTACAAACAGTTTTTACATGCTTTATGACAATTAGGTGCAAATCAGTCCTTATAAGCAAAATTGCTTTATTTTACAAAGGTTAGTCTATTTACACTAAAACATTCAGGTTTGGATCATTCTCTCATAAGAAAATGCAAACTGCATATTAACCTTTATTTTAACGCAGACAAGCAGTTTTTACATGCTTCACGACAATTGCGTGCAAATGAGTCCTTATAGGCAAAATTGCGTTATTTTACAAAGGTAAGTCTATTTTCACTATAACATTCAGGTTTGGATCATTCGCCCATAAGAAAATGCAAACTGCATATTAACCATTATTTTAACGCAGACATGCAGTTTTTACATGCTTCACGACAATTGCGTGCAAATGAGTCCTTATATAAAAAATTGCTTTATTTTACATAGGTAAGTCTATTTACACTATAACATTCAGGTTTGGATCATTCTCTCATAAGAAAATGCAAACTGCATATTAACCATTATTTTAACGCATACAAGCAGTTTTTACATGCTTTATGACATTTAGGGGCAAATGAGTCCTTATAGGCAAAATTGCTTTATTTCATGAAGGTAAGTCTATTTACACTATAACATTCAGGTTTGGATCTTTCTCTCATAAGAAAATGCAAACTGCATATTAACCATTATTTTAACGCAGACATGCAGTTTTTACATGCTTCACGACAATTGCGTGCAAATGAGTCCTTATATAAAAAATTGCTTTATTTTACAAAGGTAAGTCTATTTACACTATAACATTCAGGTTTGGATCATTCTCTCATAAGAAATTGCAAACTGCATATTAACCATTATTTTAACGCAGACAAGCAGTTTTTACATGCTTCACGACAATTGCGTGCAAATGAGTCCTTATAAGCAAAATTGCTTTATTTTACAATGTAAAGTCTATTTACACTATATCATTCAGGTTTGGATCATTCTCTCATAAGAAAATGCAAACTGCATATTTACTATCATTTTCACGCAGACAAGCAGTTTTTACATGCTTTATGACAATTAGGTGCAAATGAGTCCTTTTAAACAAAATTGCTTTATTTCATGAGGGTAAGTCTATTTACACTATAACATTCAGGTTTGGATCATTCTCTCATAAGAAAATGCAAACTGCATATTAACCATTATTTTAACGCATACAAGCAGTTTTTACATGCTTTATGACAATTAGGTGCAAATGAGTCCTTATAGGCAAAATTGCTTTATTTCATGAGGGTTAATCTATTTACACTATAACATTCAGGTTTGGATCATTCTCTCATAAGAAAATGCAAACTGCATATTAACCATTATTTAAACGCAGACAAGCAGTTTTTTCATGCTTTACGACAATTAGGTGCAAATGAGTCTTTATAGGCAAAATTGCTTTATTTCATAAGGGTCAGTCTGTTTGCACTATACAATTCAGGTTTGGATCATTCTCTCATTAGAAAATGCAAACGGCATATTAACCATTATTTTAAAGCAGACAAGCAGTTTTTACATGCTTTATGACAATTAGGGGCAAATGAGTCCTTATAGGCAAAATTGCTTTTTTTCACAAAGGTAAGTCTACTTTCACTATACCATTCAGGTCATTCTCTCATAAGAAATTGCAAACTGCATATTAACCATTATTTTAACGCAGACAAGCAGTTTTTACATGCTTTACGACAATTGCGTGCAAATGAGTCCTTATAAGCAAAAGTGCCTTATTTTACAAAGGTAAGTCTATTTACACTATAACATTCAGGTTTGGATCATTCTCTCATAAGAAAATTCAAACTGCATATTTACTATCATTTTCACGCAGACAAGCAGTTTTCACATGTTTTACGACAATTAGGTGGAAATAAGTCCTTAAAGGCAAAATTGTTTTATTTCACAAAGGTAAGTCTACTTTCACTATAACATTCAGGTTTGGATCATTCTCTCATAAGAAAATGCAAACTGCATATTTACTATCATTTTAACGCAGACAAGCAGTTTTTATATGCTTTATGACAATTAGGTGCAAATGAGTCTTTATAGGCAAAATTGCTTTATTTCATGAGGGTCAGTCTATTTACACTATACAATTCAGGTTTGGATCATTCTCTCATAAGAAAATGCAAACTGCATATTAACCATTATTTTAACGCAGACAAGCAGTTTTTACATGCTTCACGACAATTGCGTGAAAATGAGTCCTTATAAGCAAAATTGCTTTATTTTACAAAGGTAAGTCTATTTACAATATAACATTCAGGTTTGGATCATTCTCTCATAAGAAAATGCAAACTGCATATTTACTATCATTTTCACGCAGACAAGCAGTTTTCACATGTTTTACGACAATTAGGTGGAAATAAGTCCTTAAAGGCAAAATTGTTTTATTTCACAAAGGTAAGTCTACTTTCACTATAACATTCAGGTTTGGATCATTCTCTCATAAGAAAATGCAAACTGCATATTAACCATTATTTTAACGCATACAAGCAGTATTTACATGCTTTATGACAATTAGGTGCAAATGAGTCTTTATAGGCAAAATTGCTTTATTTCATGAGGGTCAGTCTTTTTACACTATACAATTCAGGTTTGGATCATTCTCTCATAAGAAAATGAAAACTGCATATTAACCATTATTTTAACGCAGACAAGCAGTTTTTACATGCTTCACGACAATTGCGTGCAAATGAGTCCTTATAAGCAAAATTGCTTTATTTTACAAAGGTAAGTATATTTACACTATAACATTCAGGTTTGGATCATTCTCTCATAAGAAAATGCAAACTGCATATTAACCATTATTTTAACGCATACAAGCAGTTTTTACATGCTTTATGACATTTAGGGGCAAATGAGTCCTTATAGGCAAAATTGCTTTATTTCATGAAGGTAAGTCTATTTACACTATAACATTCAGGTTTGGATCTTTCTCTCATAAGAAAATGCAAACTGCATATTAACCATTATTTAAACGCAGACAAGCAGTTTTTACATGCTTTACCACAATTAGGGGAAATGAGTCTTTATAGGCAAAATTGCTTTATTTCATGAGGGTAAGTCTATTTACACTATAACATTAAGGTTTGGATCATTCTCTCATAAGAAAATGCAAACTGCATATTAACCATTATTTTAACGCATACAAGCAGTTTTTACATGCTTTATGACAATTAGGGGCAAATGAGTCCTTATAGGCAAAATTGCTTTTTTTCACAAAGGTAAGTCTACTTTCACTATACCATTCAGGTTTGGATCATTCTCTCATAAGAAATTGCAAACTGCATATTAACCATTATTTTAACGCAGACAAGCAGTTTTTACATGCTTCACGACAATTGCGTGCAAATGAGTCCTTATACCTAAGCAAAATTGCTTTATTTTACAAAGGTAAGTCTATTTACACTATAACATTCAGGTTTGGATCATTCTCTCATAAGAAAATGCAAACTGCATATCTACTATCATTTTCACGCAGTCAAGCAGTTTTTTCATGCTTTACGACAATTGCGTGCAAATGAGTCCTTATAGGCAAAATTGCTTTATTTTACAAAGGTAAGTCTATTTACACTATAACATTCAGGTTTGGATCATTCTCTCATAAGAAAATGCAAACTGCATATTTACTATCATTTTCACGCAGACAAGCAGTTTTCACATGTTTTAATACAATTAGGTGGAAATAAGTCCTTAATGGCAAAATTGTTTTATTTCACAAAGGTAAGTCTACTTTCACTATAACATTCAGGTTTGGATCATTCTCTCATAAGAAATTGCAAACTGCATATTAACCATTATTTTAACGCAGACAAGCAGTTTTTACATGTTTCACGACAATTGCGTGCAAATGAGTCCTTATAAGCAAAATTGCTTTATTTTACAAAGGTAAGTCTATTTACACTATAACATTTAGGTTTGGATCATTCTCTCATAAGAAAATGCAAACTGCATATTTACTATCATTTTCACGCAGACAAGCAGTCTTCACATGTTTTTCGACAATTAGGTGAAAATAAGTCCTTAAAGGCAAAATTGTTTTATTTCACAAAGGTAAGTCTACTTTCACTATAACATTCAGGTTTGGATCATTCTCTCATAAGAAAATGCAAACTGCATATTAACCATTATTTTAACGCAGACAAGCAGTTTTTACATGCTTCACGACAATTGCGTGCAAATGAGTCCTTATAAGCAAAATTGCTTTATTTTACAAAGTAAAGTCTATTTACACTATATCATTCAGGTTTGGATCATTCTCTCATAAGAAAATGCAAACTGCATATTTACTATCATTTTCACGCAGACAAGCAGTTTTTACATGCTTTATGACAATTAGGTGCAAATGAGTCCTTATAAACAAAATTGCTTTATTTCATGAGGGTTAGTCTATTTACACTATAACATTCAGTTTTGGATCATTTTCTCTTAAGAAAATGCAAACTGCATATTTAGGTACTATCATTTTAACGATTACAAACAGTTTTTACATGCTTTATGACAATTAGGTGCAAATCAGTCCTTATAAGCAAAATTGCTTTATTTTACAAAGGTTAGTCTATTTACACTAAAACATTCAGGTTTGGATCATTCTCTCATAAGAAAATGCAAACTGCATATTAACCTTTATTTTAACGCAGACAAGCAGTTTTTACATGCTTCACGACAATTGCGTGCAAATGAGTCCTTATAGGCAAAATTGCGTTATTTTACAAAGGTAAGTCTATTTTCACTATAACATTCAGGTTTGGATCATTCGCCCATAAGAAAATGCAAACTGCATATTAACCATTATTTTAACGCAGACATGCAGTTTTTACATGCTTCACGACAATTGCGTGCAAATGAGTCCTTATATAAAAAATTGCTTTATTTTACAAAGGTAAGTCTATTTACACTATAACATTCAGGTTTGGATCATTCTCTCATAAGAAAATGCAAACTGCATATTAACCATTATTTTAACGCATACAAGCAGTTTTTACATGCTTTATGACATTTAGGGGCAAATGAGTCCTTATAGGCAAAATTGCTTTATTTCATGAAGGTAAGTCTATTTACACTATAACATTCAGGTTTGGATCTTTCTCTCATAAGAAAATGCAAACTGCATATTAACCATTATTTTAACGCAGACATGCAGTTTTTACATGCTTCACGACAATTGCGTGCAAATGAGTCCTTATATAAAAAATTGCTTTATTTTACAAAGGTAAGTCTATTTACACTATAACATTCAGGTTTGGATCATTCTCTCATAAGAAATTGCAAACTGCATATTAACCATTATTTTAACGCAGACAAGCAGTTTTTACATGCTTCACGACAATTGCGTGCAAATGAGTCCTTATAAGCAAAATTGCTTTATTTTACAATGTAAAGTCTATTTACACTATATCATTCAGGTTTGGATCATTCTCTCATAAGAAAATGCAAACTGCATATTTACTATCATTTTCACGCAGACAAGCAGTTTTTACATGCTTTATGACAATTAGGTGCAAATGAGTCCTTTTAAACAAAATTGCTTTATTTCATGAGGGTAAGTCTATTTACACTATAACATTCAGGTTTGGATCATTCTCTCATAAGAAAATGCAAACTGCATATTAACCATTATTTTAACGCATACAAGCAGTTTTTACATGCTTTATGACAATTAGGTGCAAATGAGTCCTTATAGGCAAAATTGCTTTATTTCATGAGGGTTAATCTATTTACACTATAACATTCAGGTTTGGATCATTCTCTCATAAGAAAATGCAAACTGCATATTAACCATTATTTAAACGCAGACAAGCAGTTTTTTCATGCTTTACGACAATTAGGTGCAAATGAGTCTTTATAGGCAAAATTGCTTTATTTCATAAGGGTCAGTCTGTTTACACTATACAATTCAGGTTTGGATCATTCTCTCATTAGAAAATGCAAACGGCATATTAACCATTATTTTAAAGCAGACAAGCAGTTTTTACATGCTTTATGACAATTAGGGGCAAATGAGTCCTTATAGGCAAAATTGCTTTTTTTCACAAAGGTAAGTCTACTTTCACTATACCATTCAGGTTTGGATCATTCTCTCATAAGAAATTGCAAACTGCATATTAACCATTATTTTAACGCAGACAAGCAGTTTTTACATGCTTCACGACAATTGCGTGCAAATGAGTCCTTATAAGCAAAATTGCTTTATTTTACAAAGGTAAGTCTATTTACACTATAACATTCAGGTTTAGATCATTCTCTCATAAGAAAATGCAAACTGCATATTTATTATCACTTTCACGCAGACAAGCAGTTTTCACATGTTTTAATACAATTAGGTGGAAATAAGTCCTTAAAGGCAAAATTGTTTTATTTCACAAAGGTAAGTCTACTTTCACTATAACATTCAGGTTTGGATCATTCTCTCATAAGAAAATGCAAACTGCATATTTACTATCATTTTCACGCAGACAAGCAGTTTTTACATGCTTTATGACAATTAGGTGCAAATGAGTCCTTATAGGCAAAATTGCTTTATTTCATGAGGGTTAGTCTATTTACACTATAACATTCAGGTTTGGATCATTCTCTCATAAGAAAATGCAAACTGCATATTAACCATTATTTAAACGCTGACAAGCAGTTTTTTTATGCTTTACGACAATTAGGTGCAAATGAGTCTTTATAGGCAAAATTGCTTTATTTCATGAGGGTCAGTCTGTTTACACTATACAATTCAGGTTTGGATCATTCTCTCATAAGAAAATGCAAACGGCATATTAACCATTATTTTAACGCAGACAAGCAGTTTTTACATGCTTTATGACAATTAGGGGCAAATGAGTCCTTATAGGCAAAATTGCTTTTTTTCACAAAGGTAACTCTACTTTCACTATAACATTCAGGTTTGGATCATTCTCTCATAAGAAATTGCAAACTGCATATTAACCATTATTTTACGCAGACAAGCAGTTTTTACATGCTTATGACAATTAGGTGCAAATGAGTCCTTATAGGCAAAATTGCTTTATTTCATGAGGGTTAGTCTATTTACACTATAACATTTAGGTTTGGATCATTCTCTCATAAGAAAATGCCAACAGCATATTAACCATTATTTTAACGCAGACAAGCAGTTTTTACATGCTTCACGACAATTGCGTGCAAATGAGTCCTTATAAGCAAAATTGCTTTATTTTACAAAGGTAAGTCTATTTACACTATAACATTCAGGTTTAGATCATTCTCTCATAAGAAAATGCAAACTGCATATTTACTATCATTTTCACGCAGACAAGCAGTTTTCACATGTTTTAATACAATTAGGTGGAAATAAGTCCTTAATGGCAAAATTGTTTTATTTCACAAAGGTAAGTCTACTTTCACTATAACATTCAGGTTTGGATCATTCTCTCATAAGAAATTGCAAACTGCATATTAACCATTATTTTAACGCAGACAAGCAGTTTTTACATGTTTCACGACAATTGCGTGCAAATGAGTCCTTATAAGCAAAATTGCTTTATTTTACAAAGGTAAGTCTATTTACACTATAACATTCAGGTTTGGATCATTCTCTCATAAGAAAATGCAAACTGCATATTTACTATCATTTTCACGCAGACAAGCAGTCTTCACATGTTTTTCGACAATTAGGTGAAAATAAGTCCTTAAAGGCAAAATTGTTTTATTTCACAAAGGTAAGTCTACTTTCACTATAACATTCAGGTTTGGATCATTCTCTCATAAGAAAATGCAAACTGCATATTAACCATTATTTTAACGCAGACAAGCAGTTTTTACATGCTTCACGACAATTGCGTGCAAATGAGTCCTTATAGGCAAAATTGCTTTATTTTACATAAATAAGTCTATTTACACTATAACATTCAGGTTTGGATCATTCTCTTATAAGAAAATGCAAACTGCATATTAACCATTATTTTAACGCAGACAAGCAGTTTTTACATGCTTTATGACAATTAGGGGCAAATGAGTCCTTATAGGCAAAATTGCTTTATTTCACAAAGGTAAGTCTACTTTCACTATAACATTCAGGTTTGGATCATTCTCTCATAAGAAATTGCAAACTGCATATTAACCATTATTTTAACGCAGACAAGCAGTTTTTACATGTTTCACGACAATTGCGTGCAAATGAGTCCTTAAAGGCAAAATTGTCTTATTTCACAAAGGTAAGTCTACTTTCACTATAACATTCAGGTTTGGATCATTCTCTCATAAGAAAATGCAAACTGCATATTAACCATTATTTTAACGCAGACAAGCAGTTTTTACATGCTTTACGACAATTAGGTGCAAATGAGTCCTTATAGGCAAAATTACTTTATTTCACAAAGGTAAGTTTACATACGCTATAACATTCAGGTTTGGATCATTCTCTCACAAGAAAATGCAAACTGCATATTAACTATTATTTTAACGCATACAAGCAGTTTTTACATACTTCATGACAATTAGGTGCAAATGAGTCCTTATAGGCAAAATTGCTTTATTTCATGATGGTAAGTCTATTTACAATATAACATTCAGGTTTGGATCATTCTCTCATAAGAAAATGCAAACTGAATATTGACTATCATTTTCACGCAGACAAGCAGTTTTTACATGGTTTACGGCAATTAGGTGCAAATAAGTCCTTAAAGGCAAAATTGTTTTATTTCACAAAGGTAAGTCTACTTTCACTATAACATTCAGGTTTGGATCATTCTCTCATAAGAAAATGCAATCTGCATATTAACCATTATTTTAACGCATACAAGCAGTTTTTACATTTTATATGACAATTAGGGGCAAATGAGTCCTTATATGCAAAATTGCTTTATTTCATGAAGGTAAGTCTATTTACACTATAACATTCAGGTTTGGATCATTCTCTCATAAGAAAATGCAAACTGCATATTAACCATTATTTAAACGCAGACAAGCAGTTTTTACATGCTTTACGACAATTAGGTGCAAATGAGTCTTTATAGGCAACATTGCTTAATTTCATGAGGGTAAGTCTATTTACACTATAACATTCAGGTTTGGATCATTCTCTCATAAAAAAATGCAAACTGCATATTTACTATCATTTTCACGCAGACAAGCAGTTTTTACATGCTTCACGACAATTGCGTGCAAATGAGTGCTTATAGGCACAATTGCTTTAGTTTGCAAAGGTAAGTCTATTTACACTATAACATTCAGGTTTGGATCATTCTCTCATAAGAAAATGCAAACTGCATATTAACCATTATTTTAACGCATACAAGCAGTTTTTACATGCTTTATGACAATTAGGGGCAAATGAGTCTATATAGGCAAAATTGCTTTATTTTACACAGGTAAGTTTACTTAAACTATAACATTCAGGTTTAGATCATTCTCTCATAAGAAACTGCAAACTGCATATTAACTATTATTTTAACGCATACAAGCAGTTTTTACATGCTTCACGACAATTGCGTGCAAATGAGTCCTTATAGGCAAAATTGCTTTATTTCATGAGGGTTAGTCTATTTACACTATAACATTCAGTTTTGGATCATTCTCTCATAAGAAAATGCAAACTGCATATTTACTATCATTTTAACGCATACAAGCAGTTTTTACATGCTTTATGACAATTAGGTGCAAATGAGTCTTTATAGGCAAAATTGCTTTATTTCATGAGGGTAAGTCTATTTACACTATAACATTCAGGTTTGAATCATTCTCTCATAAGAAAATGCAATCTGCATATTAACCAATATTTTAACGCATACAAACAGTTTTTACATGCTATATGACAATTAGAGGCAAATGAGTCCTTATATGCAAAATTGCTTTATTTCATGAAGGTAAGTCTATTTACACTATAACATTCAGTTTTGGATCATTCTCTCATAAGAAAATGCAAACTGCATATTTACTATCATTTTAACGCATACAAGCAGTTTTTACATGCTTTATGACAATTAGGTGCAAATGAGTCTTTATAGGCAAAATTGCTTTATTTAATGAGGGTTGGTCTATTTACACTAAAACATTCAGGTTTGGATCATTCTCTCATAAGAAAATGCAAACTGCATATTAGCCTTTATTTTAACGCAGACAAGCAGTTTTTACATGCTTCACGACAATTGCGTGCAAATGAGTCCTTATAGGCCAAATTGCGTTATTTTACAAAGGTAAGTCTATTTTCACTATAACATTCAGGTTTGGATCATTCGCTCATAAGAAAATTCAAACTGCATATTAACCATTTTTTAAAGCAGACAAGCAGTTTTTACATGCTTTATGACAATTAGGGGCAAATGAGTCCTTATAGGCAAAATTGCTTTATTTCACAAAGGTAAGTCTACTTTCACTATAACATTCAGGTTTGGATCATAAGAAATTGCAAACTGCATATTAACCATTATTTTAACGCAGACAAGCAGTTTTTACATGCCTCACGACAATTGCGTGCAAATGAGTCCTTATAAGCAAAATTGCTTTATTTTACAAAGATATGTCTATTTACACTATAACATTCAGGTTTGGATCATTCTCTCATAAGAAAATGCAAACTGCATATTAACTATTATTTTAACGCAGACAAGCAGTTTTTTCATGCTTTACGACAATTAGGTGCAAATGAGTCTTTATAGGCAAAATTGCTTTATTTCATGAGGGTCAGTCTATTTACACTATACAATTCAGGTTTGGATCATTCTCTCATAAGAAAATGAAAACTGCATATTAATCATTATTTAAACGCAGACAAGCAGTTTTTTCATGCTTTACGACAATTAGGTGCAAATGAGTCTTTATAGGCAAAATTGCTTTATTTCATGAGGGTCAGTCTATTTACACTATACAATTCAGGTTTGGATCATTCTCTCATAAGAAAATGAAAACTGCATATTAACCATTATTTTAACGCAGACAAGCAGTTTTTACATGCTTCATGACAATTGCGTGCAAATGAGTCCTTATAAGCAAAATTGCTTTATTTTACAAAGGTAAGTCTATTTACACTATAACATTCAGGTTTGGATCATTCTCTCATAAGAAAATGAAAACTGCATATTAACTATTATTTTAACGCATACAAGCAGTTTTTACATGCTTTATGACAATTAGGGGCAAATGAGTCCTTATAAGCAAAATTGATTTATTTCATGAAGGTAAGTCTATTTACACTATAACATTCAGGTTTGGATCTTTCTCTCATAAGAAAATGCAAACTGCATATTAACCATTATTTAAACGCAGACAAGCAGTTTTTACATGCTTTACGACAATTAGGGGCAAATGAGTCTTTATAGGCAAAATTGCTCTATTTCATGAGAGTAAGTCTATTTACACTATAACATTCAGGTTTGGATCATTCTCTCATAAGAAAATGCAAACTGCATATTTACTATTATTTTCACGCAGACAAGCAGTTCTTACATGCTTCACGACAATTGCGTGCAAAAGAGTCCTTATAGGCAAAATTGCTTTATTTTAAAAAGGTTAGTCTATTTACACTATAACATTCAGGTTTGGATCATTCTCTCATAAGAAAATGCAAACTGCATATTAACCATTATTTTAACGCATACAAGCAGTTTGTACATGCTTTATGACAATTAGGTGCAAATGAGTCCTTATAGGCAAAATTGCTTTATTTCATGAGGGTAAGTCTATTTACACTATAACATTCAGGTTTGGATCATTCTCTCATAAGAAAATGCAAACTGCATATTAACCATTATTTTAACGCATACAAGCAGTTTTTACATGCTTTATGACAATTAGGGGCAAATGGGTCCTTATAGGCAAAATTGCTTTATTTCATGAAGGTTAGTCTATTTACACTATAACATTCAGGTTTGGATCATTCTCTCATAAGAAAATGGAAACTGAATATTGACTATCATTTTCACGCAGACAAGCAGTTTTTACATGGTTTACGACAATTAGGTGCAAATAAGTCCTTAAAGGCAAAATTGTTTTATTTCACAAAGGTAAGTCTACTTTCACTATAACATTCAGGTTTGGATCATTCTCTCATAAGAAAATGCAAACTGCATATTAACCTTTATTTTAACGCAGACAAGCAGTTTTTACATGCTTCACGACAATTGCGTGCAAATAAGTCCTTATAGGCAAAATTGCGTTATTTAACAAAGGTAAGTCTATTTTCACTATAACATTCAGGTTTGGATCATTCTCTCATAAGAAAATGCAAACTGCATATTAACCATTATTTTAACGCAGACAAGCTGTTTTTACATGCTTCACGACAATTGCGTGCAAATGAGTCCTTATAGGCAAAATTGCCTTATTTTACAAAGGTAAGTCTATTTACACTATAACATTCAGGTTTGGATCATTCTCTCATAAGAAAATGCAAACTGCATATTAACCATTATTTTAACGCATACAAGCAGTTTTTACATGCTTTATGACAATTAGGGGCAAATGAGTCCTTATAGGCAAAATAGCTTTATTTCATGAGGGTTAGTCTATTTACACTATAACATTCAGGTTTGGATCATTCTCTCATAAGAAAATGCAAACTGCATATTTACTATTATTTTCACGCAGACAAGCAGTTCTTACATGCTTCACGACAATTGCGTGCAAAAGAGTCCTTATAGGCAAAATTGCTTTATTTTAAAAAGGTTAGTCTATTTACACTATAACATTCAGGTTTGGATCATTCTCTCATAAGAAAATGCAAACGGCATATTAACCATTATTTTAACGCAGACAAGCAGTTTTTACATGTTTTACGACAATTAAGTGGAAATAAGTCCTTAAAGGCAAAATTGTTTTATTTCAGAAAGGTAAGTCTACTTTCACTATAACATTCAGGTTTGGATCATTCTCTCATAAGAAAATGCAAACTGCATATTAACCATTATTTTAACGCATACAAGCAGTTTTCACATGCTTTATGACAATTAGGTGCAAATGAGTCCTTATAGGCAAAATTGCTTTATTTCATGAGGGTTTGTCTATTTACACTATAACATTCAGGTTTGGATCATTCTCTCATAAGAAAATGCAAACTGCATTTTAACCATTATTTTAACGCATACAAGCAGTTTTTACATGCTTTATGACAATTAGGGGCAAATGGGTCCTTATAGGCAAAATTGCTTTATTTCATGAAGGTTAGTCTATTTACACTATAACATTCAGGTTTGGATCATTCTCTCATAAGAAAATGGAAACTGAATATTGACTATCATTTTCACGCAGACAAGCAGTTTTTACATGGTTTACGACAATTAGGTGCAAATAAGTCCTTAAAGGCAAAATTGTTTTATTTCACAAAGGTAAGTCTACTTTCACTATAACATTCAGGTTTGGATCATTCTCTCATAAGAAAATGCAAACTGCATATTAACCTTTATTTTAACGCAGACAAGCAGTTTTTACATGCTTCACGACAATTGCGTGCAAATAAGTCCTTATAGGCAAAATTGCGTTATTTAACAAAGGTAAGTCTATTTTCACTATAACATTCAGGTTTGGATCATTCTCTCATAAGAAAATGCAAACTGCATATTAACCATTATTTTAACGCAGACAAGCAGTTTTTACATGCTTCACGACAATTGCGTGCAAATAAGTCCTTATAGGCAAAATTGCGTTATTTAACAAAGGTAAGTCTATTTTCACTATAACATTCAGGTTTGGATCATTCTCTCATAAGAAAATGCAAACTGCATATTAACCATTATTTTAACGCATACAAGCAGTTTTTACATGCTTTATGACAATTAGGGGCAAATGAGTCCTTATAGGCAAAATAGCTTTATTTCATGAGGGTTAGTCTAATTACACTATAACATTCAGGTTTGGATCATTCTCTCATAAGAAAATGCAAACTGCATATTAACCATTATTTAAACGCAGAAAAGCAGTTTTTTCATGCTTTACGACAATTAGGTGCAAATGAGTCTTTATAGGCAAAATTGCTTTATTTCATGAGGGTCAGTCTATTTACACAATACAATTCAGGTTTGGATCATTCTCTCATAAGAAAATAAAAACTGCATATTAACCATTATTTTTACGCAGACAAGCAGTTTTTACATGCTTTACGACAATTGCGTGCAAATGAGTCCTTATAAGCAAAATTGCTTTATTTTACAAAGGTAAGTCTATTTACACTATAACATTCAGGTTTGGATCATTCTCTCATAAGAAAATGCAAACTGCATATTAACTATTATTTTAACGCATACAAGCAGTTTTTACAAGCTTTATGACAATTAGGTGCAAATGAGTCCTAATTGGCAAAATTGCTTTATTTCATGAGGGTAAGTCTATTTACACTATAACATTCAGGTTTGGATCATTCTCTCATAAGAAAATGCAAACTGCATATTAACCATTTTTTTAACGCATACAAGCAGTTTTTACATGCTTTATGACATTTAGGTGCAAATGAGTCTTTATAGGCAAAATTGCTTTATTTCAAGAGGGTAAGTCTATTTACACTATAACATTCAGGTTTGGATCATTCTCTCATAAGAAAATGCAAACTGGATATTAACCATTATTTTAACGCATACAAGCAGTTTTTACATGCTTTATGACAATTAGGGACAAATGGGTCCTTATAGGCAAAATTGCTTTATTTCATGAGGGTAAGTCTATTTAAACTATAACATCAGGATTGGATCATTCTCTCATAAGA
The DNA here is from genome assembly GCA_963575645.1 of Xanthostigma xanthostigma. Taxonomy (NCBI): domain Eukaryota; kingdom Metazoa; phylum Arthropoda; class Insecta; order Raphidioptera; family Raphidiidae; genus Xanthostigma; species Xanthostigma xanthostigma. The sequence continues at coordinate 28,986,143 of OY754471.1, forward strand.
AAATGCAAACTGCATATTTACTATCATTTTCACGCAGACAAGCAGTTTTTACATGCTTCACGACAATTGCGTGCAAATGAGTCCTTATAGGCAAAATTGCTTTATTTTACAAAGTTAAGTCTATTTACATTATAACATTCAGGTTTGGATCATTGTCTCATAAGAAAATGCAAACTGCATATTAACCATTATTTTAACGCATACAAGCAGTTTTTACATGCTTTATGACAATTAGGTGTTAATGAGTCCTTATAGGCAAAATTGCTTTATTTCATGGGGGTTAGTCTATTTACACTATTACATTCAGGTTTGGATCATTCTCTCATAAGAAAATGCAAACTGCATATTAACCATTAATTAAACGCAGACAAGCAGTTTTTTCATGCTTTACGACAATTAGGTGCAAATGAGTCTTTATAGGCAAAATTGCTTTATTTCATGAGGGTCAGTCTATTTACACTATACAATTCAGGTTTGGATCATTCTCTCATAAGAAAATGAAAACTGCATATTAACCATTATTTTTACGCAGACAAGCAGTTTTTACATGCTTCACGACAATTGCGTGCAAATGAGTCCCTATAAGCAAAATTGCTTTATTTTACAAAGGTAAGTCTATTTACACTATAACATTCAGGTTTAGATCATTCTCTCATAAGAAAATGCAAACTGCATATTAACCATTTTTTTAACGCATACAAGCAGTTTTTACATGCTTTATGACATTTAGGTGCAAATGAGTCCTTATAGGCAAAATTGCTTTATTTCAAGAGGGTAAGTCCATTTACACTATAACATTCAGGTTTGGATCATTCTCTCATAAGAAAATGCAAACTGCATATTAACCATTATTTTAACGCATACAAGCAGTTTTTACATGCTATATGACAATTAGGGGCAATTGGGTCCTTATAGGCAAAATTGCTTTATTTCCTGAAGGTTAGTCTATTTACACTATAACATTCAGGTTTGGATTATTCTCTCATAAGAAAATGCAAACTGAATATTGTCTATCATTTTTACGCAGACAAGCAGTTTTTACATGGTTTACGACAATTAGGTGCAAATAAGTCCTTAAAGGCAAAATTGTTTTATTTCACAAAGGTAAGTCTACTTTCACTATAACATTCAGGTTTGGATCATTCTCTCATAAGAAAATGCAAACTGCATATTAACAATTATTTTAACGCAGACAAGCAGTTTTTACATGCTTCACGACAATTGCGTGCAAATGAGTCCTTATAGGCAAAATTGCTTTATTTTACATAGGTAAGTCTATTTACACTATAACATTCAGGTTTGGATCATTCTCTCATAAGAAAATGCAATCTGCATATTAACCATTATTTTAACGCATACAAGCAGTTTTTACATGCTAGATGACAATTAGGGGCAAATGAGTCCTTATAGGCAAAATTGCTTTATTTCATGAAGGTAAGTCTATTTACACTATAACATTCAGGTTTGGATCTTTCTCTCATAAGAAAATGCAAACTGCATATTAACCATTATTTAAACACAGACAAGCAGTTTTTACATGCTTTACGACAATTAGGGGCAAATGAGTCTTTATAGGCAAAATTGCTTTATTTCATGAGGGTAAGTCTATTTACACTATAACATTCAGGTTTGGATCATTCTCTCATAAGAAAATGCAAACTGCATATTTACTATCATTTTCACGCAGACAAGCAGTTCTTACATGCTTCACGACAATTGCGTGCAAATGAGTCCTTATAGGCAAAATTGCTTTATTTTACATAGATAAGTCTATTTACACTAAAACATTCAGGTTTGGATTATTCTCTCATAAGAAAATGCAAACTGCATATTAACCATTATTTTAACGCATACAAGCAGTTTTTACATGCTTTATGACAATTAGGTGCAAATGAGTCCTTATAGGCAAAATTGCTTTATTTCATGAGGGTAAATCTATTTACACTATAACATTCAGGTTTGGATCATTCTCTCATAAGAAAATGCAAACTGCATATAAACCATTATTTTAACGCAGACAAGCAGTTTTTACATGCTTTACGACAACTGCGTGCAAATGAATCCTTATAAGCAAAATTGCTTTATTTTACAAAGGTAAGTCTATTTACACTATAACATTCAGGTTTGGATCTTTCTCTCATAAGAAAATGCAAACTGCATATTAACCATTATTTTAACGCAGACAAGCAGTTTTTACATGCTTCACGACAATTGCGTGCAAATGAGTCCTTATAAGCAAAATTGCTTTATTTTACAAAGGTAAGTCTATTTACACTATAACATTCAGGTTTGGATCATTCTCTCATAAGAAAATGCAAACTGCATATTTACTATCATTTTCATGCAGACAAGCAATTTTCACATGTTTTACGACAATTAGGTGGAAATAAGTCCTTAAAGGCAAAATTGTTTTATTTCACAAAGGTAAGTCTACTTTCACTAAAACATTCAGGTTTGGATCATTCTCTCATAAGAAAATGCAAACTGCATATTAACCATTATTTTAACGCATACAAGCAGTTTTTACATGCTTTATGACAATTAAGGGCAAATGAGTCCTTATAGGCAAAATTGCTTTATTTCATGAAGGTAAGTCTATTTACCCTATATCATTCAGGTTTGGATCTTTCTATCATAAGAAAATGCAAACTGCATATTAACCATTATTTAAACGCAGACAAGCAGTTTTTACATGCTTTACGACAATTAGGGGCAAATGAGTCTTTATAGGCAAAATTGCTTTATTTCATGAGGGTAAGTCTATTTACACTATAACATTCAGGTTTGGATCATTCTCTCATAAGAAAATGCAAACTGCATATTAACCATTATTTTAACGCATACAAGCAGTTTTTACATGCTTTATGACAATTAGGTGCAAATGAGTCCTTATAGGCAAAATTGCTTTATTTCGTGAGGGTTAGTCTATTTACACTATAACATTCAGGTTTAGATCATTCTCTCATAAGAAAATGCAAACTGCATATTAACCATTATTTAAACGCAGACAAGCAGTTTTTTCATGCTTTACGACAATTAGGTGCAAATGAGTCTTTATAGGCAAAATTGCTTTATTTCATGAGGGTCAGTCAGTTTACACTATACAATTCAGGTTTGGATCATTCTCTCATAAGAAAATGCAAACGGCATATTAACCATTATTTTAACGCAGACAAGCAGTTTTTACATGCTTTATGACAATTAGGGGCAAATGAGTCCTTATAGGCAAAATTGCTTTTTGTCACAAAGGTAAGTCTACTTTCACTATAACATTCAGGTCATTCTCTCATAAGAAATTGCAAACTGCATAATAACCATTATTTTAACGCAGACAAGCAGTTTTTACATGCTTCACGACAATTGCGTGCAAATGAGTCCTTATAAGCAAAAGTGCTTTATTTTACAAGCTAAGTCTATTTACACTATAACATTCAGGTTTGGATCATTCTCTCATAAGAAAACGCAAACTGCATATTTACTATCATTTTCACGCAGACAAGCAGTTTTCACATGTTTTACGACAATTAGGTGGAAATAAGTCCTTAAAGGCAAAATTGTTTTATTTCACAAAGGTAAGTCTACTTTCACTATAACATTCAGGTTTGGATCATTCTCTCATAAGAAAATGCAAACTGCATATTTACTATCATTTTCACGCAGGCAAGCAGTTTTTATATGCTTTATGACAATTAGGTGCAAATGAGTTTTTATAGGCAAAATTGCTTTATTTCATGAGGGTCAGTCTATTTACACTATACAATTCAGGTTTGGATCATTCTCTCATAAGAAAATGCAAACTGCATATTAACCATTATTTTAACGCAGACAAGCAATTTTTACATGCTTCACGACAATTGCGTGAAAATGAGTCCTTATAAGCAAAATTGCTTTATTTTACAAAGGTAAGTCTATTTACAATATAACATTCAGGTTTGGATCATTCTCTCATAAGAAAATGCAAACTGCATATTTACTATCATTTTCACGCAGACAAGCAGTTTTCACATGTTTTACGACAATTAGGTGGAAATAAGTCCTTAAAGGCAAAATTGTTTTATTTCACAAAGGTAAGTCTACTTTCACTATAACATTCAGGTTTGGATCATTCTCTCATAAGAAAATGCAAACTGCATATTAACCATTATTTAAACGCAGAAAAGCAGTTTTTTCATGCTTTACGACAATTAAGTGCAAATGAGTCTTTATAGGCAAAATTGCTTTATTTCATGAGGGTCAGTCTATTTACACTCTACAATTCAGGTTTGGATCATTCTCACATAAGAAAATGAAAACTGCATATTAACCATTATTTTAACGCAGACAAGCAGTTTTTAGATGCTTCACGACAATTGCGTGCAAATGAGTCCTTCTAAACAAAATTGCTTTATTTTACAAAGGTAAGTCTATTTACACCATAACAATCAGGTTTGGATCATTATCTCATAAGAAAATGCAAACTGCATATTAACCATTTTTTTAACGCATACAAGCAGTTTTTACATGCTTTATGACATTTAGGTGCAAATGAGTCCTTATAGGCAAAATTGCTTTATTTCAAGAGGGTAAGTCTATTTACACTATAACATTCAGGTTTGGATCATTATCTCATAAGAAAATGCAAACTGAATATTGACTATCATTTTCACGCAGACAAGCATGGTTTACGACAATTAGGTGCAAATAAGTCCTTAAAGGCAAAATTGTTTTATTTCACAAAAGTAAGTCTACTTTCACTATAACATTCAGGTTTGGATCATTCTCTCATAAGAAAATGCAAACTGCATATTAACAATTATTTTAACGCAGACAAGCAGTTTTTACATGCTTCACGACAATTGCGTGCAAATGAGTCCTTATAGGCAAAATTGAGTTATTTTACATAGGTAAGTCTATTTACACTATAACATTCAGGTTTAGATCATTCTCTCATAAGAAAATGCAAACTGCATATTTACTATCATTTTCACGCAGACAAGCAGTTTTCACATGTTTTACGACAATTAGGTGGAAATAAGTCCTTAAAGGCAAAATAATTTTATTTCACAAAGGTCAGTCTACTTTCACTATAACATTCAGGTTTGGATCATTCTCTCATAAGAAATTGCAAACTGCTTATTTACTATCATTTTCACGCAGACAAGCAGTTTTTTATGCTTTATGACAATTAGGTGCAAATGAGTCTTTATAAGCAAAATTGCTTTATTTCATGAGGGTCAGTCTATTTACACTATACAATTCTGGTTTGGATCATTCTCTCATAAGAAAATGCAAACTGCATATTAACCATTATTTTAACGCAGACAAGCAGTTTTTACATGCTTCACGACAATTGCGTGTAATGAGTCCTTATAAGCAAAATTGCTTTATTTAACAAAGGTAAGTCTATTTACACTATAACATTCAGGTTTGGATCATTCTCTCATAAGAAAATGCAAACTGCATATTTACTATCATTTTCACGCAGACAAGCAGTTTTCACATGTTTTACGACAATTAGGTGGAAATAAGTCCTTAAAGGCAAAATTGTTTTATTTCACAAAGGTTAGTCTACTTTAACTATAACATTCAGGTTTGGATCATTCTCTCATAAGAAAATGCAAACTGCATATTTACTATCATTTTCACGCAGACAAGCAGTTTTTATATGCTTTATGACAATTAGGTGCAAATGAGTCCATATAGGCAAAATTGCTTTATTTCATGAGGGTTAGTCTATTTACACTATAACATTCAGGTTTGGATCATTCTCTCATAAGAAAATGCAAACTGCATATTAACCATTATTTAAACGCAGACAAGCAGTTTTTTCATGCTTTACGACAATTAGGTGCAAATGAGTCTTTATAGGCAAAACTGATTTATTTCATGAGGGTCAGTCTATTTACACTATACAATTTAGGTTTGGATCATTCTCTTATAAGAAAATGAAAACTGCATATTAACCATTATTTTAACGCAGACAAGCAGTTTTTACATGCTTCACGACAATTGCGTGCAAATGAGTTCTTATAAGCAAAATTGCTTTATTTTACAAAGGTAAGTCTATTTACACTATAACATTCAGGTTTGGATCATTCTCTCATAAGAAAATGCAAACTGCATATTTACTATCATTTTCACGCAGACAAGCAGTTTTCACATGTTTTTCGACAATTAGGTGGAAATAAGTCCTTAAAGGCAAAATAATTTTATTTCACAAAGGTAAGTCTACTTTCACTATAACATTCAGGTTTGGATCATTCTCTCAAAAGAAAATCCAAACTGCATATTTACTATCATTTTCACGCAGACAAGCAGTTTTTATATGCTTTATGACAATTAGGTGCAAATGAGTCTTTATAGGCAAAATTGCTTTATTTCATGAGGGTCAGTCTATTTACACTATACAATTCTGGTTTGGATCATTCTCTCATAAGAAAATGCAAACTGCATATTAACCATTATTTTAACGCAGACAAGCAGTTTTTACATGCTTCACGACAATTGCGTGTAATGAGTCCTTATAAGCAAAATTGCTTTATTTAACAAAGGTAAGTCTATTTACACTATAACATTCAGGTTTGGATCATTCTCTCATAAGAAAATGCAATCTGCATATTAACCATTATTTTAACGCATACAAGCAGTTTTTACATGCTTTATGACAATTAGGGGCAAATGAGTCTTTATAGGCAAAATTGCTTTATTTCATCAGGGTAAGTTTATTTAAACTACAACATTCAGGATTGGATCATTCTCTCATAAGAAAATGCAAACTGCATATTTACTATCATTTTCACGCAGACAAGCAGTTTTCACATGTTTTACGACAATTAGGTGGAAATAAGTCCTTAAAGGCAAAATAATTTTATTTCACAAAGGTAAGTCTACTTTCACTATAACATTCAGGTTTGGATCATTCTCTCAAAAGAAAATCCAAACTGCATATTTACTATCATTTTCACGCAGACAAGCAGTTTTTATATGCTTTATGACAATTAGGTGCAAATGAGTCTTTATAGGCAAAATTGCTTTATTTCATGAGGGTCAGTCTATTTACACTATACAATTCAGGTTTGGATCATTCTCTCATAAGAAAATGCAAACTGCATATTAACCATTATTTTAACGCAGACAAGCAGTTTTTACATGCTTCACGACAATTGCGTGAAAATGAGTCCTTATAAGCAAAATTGCTTTATTTAACAAAGGTAAGTCTGTTTACACTATAACATTCAGGTTTGGATCATTCTCTCATAAGAAAATGCAAACTGCATATTTACTATCATTTTCACGCAGACAAGCAGTTTTCACATGTTTTACGACAATTAGGTGGAAATAAGTCCTTAAAGGCAAAATAATTTTATTTCACAAAGGTAAGTCTACTTTCACTATAACATTCAGGTTTGGATCATTCTCTCAAAAGAAAATCCAAACTGCATATTTACTATCATTTTCACGCAGACAAGCAGTTTTTATATGCTTTATGACAATTAGGTGCAAATGAGTCTTTATAGGCAAAATTGCTTTATTTCATGAGGGTCAGTCTATTTACACTATACAATTCAGGTTTGGATCATTCTCTCATAAGAAAATGCAAACTGCATATTAACCATTATTTTAACGCAGACAAGCAGTTTTTACATGCTTCACGACAATTGCGTGAAAATGAGTCCTTATAAGCAAAATTGCTTTATTTAACAAAGGTAAGTCTGTTTACACTATAACATTCAGGTTTGGATCATTCTCTCATAAGAAAATGCAAACTGCATATTTACTATCATTTTCACGCAGACAAGCAGTTTTCACATGTTTTACGACAATTAGGTGGAAATAAGTCCTTAAAGGCAAAATAATTTTATTTCACAAAGGTCAGTCTACTTTCACTATAACATTCAGGTTTGGATCATTCTCTCATAAGAAATTGCAAACTGCATATTTACTATCATTTTCACGCAGACAAGCAGTTTTTATATGCTTTATGACAATTAGGTGCAAATGAGTCTTTATAGGCAAAATTGCTTTATTTCATGAGGGTCAGTCTATTTACACTATACAATTCTGGTTTGGATCATTCTCTCATAAGAAAATGCAAACTGCATATTAACCATTATTTTAACGCAGACAAGCAGTTTTTACATGCTTCACGACAATTGCGTGAAAATGAGTCCTTATAAGCAAAATTGCTTTATTTAACAAAGGTAAGTCTGTTTACACTATAACATTCAGGTTTGGATCATTCTCTCATAAGAAAATGCAAACTGCATATTTACTATCATTTTCACGCAGACAAGCAGTTTTCACATGTTTTACGACAATTAGGTGGAAATAAGTCCTTAAAGGCAAAATAATTTTATTTCACAAAGGTCAGTCTACTTTCACTATAACATTCAGGTTTGGATCATTCTCTCATAAGAAATTGCAAACTGCATATTTACTATCATTTTCACGCAGACAAGCAGTTTTTATATGCTTTATGACAATTAGGTGCAAATGAGTCTTTATAGGCAAAATTGCTTTATTTCATGAGGGTCAGTCTATTTACACTATACAATTCAGGTTTGGATCATTCTCTCATAAGAAAATGCAAACTGCATATTAACCATTATTTTAACGCAGACAAGCAGTTTTTACATGCTTCACGACAATTGCGTGAAAATGAGTCCTTATAAGCAAAATTGCTTTATTTAACAAAGGTAAGTCTGTTTACACTATAACATTCAGGTTTGGATCATTCTCTCATAAGAAAATGCAAACTGCATATTTACTATCATTTTCACGCAGACAAGCAGTTTTCACATGTTTTACGACAATTAGGTAGAAATAAGTCCTTAAAGGCAAAATAATTTTATTTCACAAAGGTCAGTCTACTTTCACTATAACATTCAGGTTTGGATCATTCTCTCATAAGAAATTGCAAACTGCATATTTACTATCATTTTCACGCAGACAAGCAGTTTTTATATGCTTTATGACAATTAGGTGCAAATGAGTCTTTATAGGCAAAATTGCTTTATTTCATGAGGGTCAGTCTATTTAAACTATACAATTCTGGTTTGGATCATTCTCTCATAAGAAAATGCAAACTGCATATTAACCATTATTTTAACGCAGACAAGCAGTTTTTACATGCTTCACGACAATTGCGTGTAATGAGTCCTTATAAGCAAAATTGCTTTATTTAACAAAGGTAAGTCTATTTACACTATAACATTCAGGTTTGGATCATTCTCTCATAAGAAAATGCAATCTGCATATTAACCATTATTTTAACGCATACAAGCAGTTTTTACATGCTTTATGACAATTAGGGGCAAATGAGTCTTTATAGGCAAAATTGCTTTATTTCATCAGGGTAAGTTTATTTAAACTACAACATTCAGAATTGGATCATTCTCTCATAAGAAAATGCAAACTGCATATTTACTATCATTTTCACGCAGACAAGCAGTTTTTACATGCTTCTTGTCGTGAAGCATGTAAAAACTGCTTGTCTGCGTGAAAATGAGTCCTTATAAGCAAAATTGCTTTATTTAACAAAGGTAAGTCTGTTAACACTATAACATTCAGGTTTGGATCATTCTCTCATAAGAAAATGCAAACTGCATATTTACTATCATTTTCACGCAGACAAGCAGTTTTCACATGTTTTACGACAGTTAGGTGGAAATAAGTCCTTAAAGGCAAAATAATTTTATTTCACAAAGGTAAGTCTACTTTCACTATAACATTCAGGTTTGGATCATTCTCTCAAAAGAAAATCCAAACTGCATATTTACTATCATTTTCACGCAGTTTTTATATGCTTTATGACAATTAGGTGCAAATGAGTCTTTATAGGCAAAAATGCTTTATTTCATGAGGGTCAGTCTATTTACACTATACAATTCAGGTTTGGATCATTCTCTCATAAGAAAATGCAAACTGCATATTAACCATTATTTTCACGCAGACAAGCAGTTTTTATATGCTTTATGACAATTAGGTGCAAATGAGTGTTTATAGGCAAAATTGCTTTATTTCATGAGGGTCAGTCTATTTACACTATACAATTCAGGTTTGGATCATTCTCTCATAAGAAAATGCAAACTGCATATTAACCATTATTTTAACGCAGACAAGCTGTTTTTACATGCTTCACGACAATTGCGTGAAAATGAGTCCTTATAAGCAAAATTGCTTTATTTAACAAAGGTAAGTCTGTTTACACTATAACATTCAGGTTTGGATCATTCTCTCATAAGAAAATGCAAACTGCATATTTACTATCATTTTCACGCAGACAAGCAGTTTTCACATGTTTTACGACAATTAGGTGGAAATAAGTCCTTAAAGGCAAAATAATTTTATTTCACAAAGGTAAGTCTACTTTCACTATAACATTCAGGTTTGGATCATTCTCTCAAAAGAAAATCCAAACTGCATATTTACTATCATTTTCACGCAGACAAGCAGTTTTTATATGCTTTATGACAATTAGGTGCAAATGAGACTTTATAGGCAAAATTGCTTTATTTCATGAGGGTCAGTCTATTTACACTATACAATTCAGGTTTGGATCATTCTCTCATAAGAAAATGCAAACTGCATATTAACCATTATTTTAACGCAGACAAGCAGTTTTTACATGCTTCACGACAATTGCGTGAAAATGAGTCCTTATAAGCAAAATTGCTTTATTTAACAAAGGTAAGTCTGTTTACACTATAACATTGAGGTTTGGATCATTCTCTCATAAGAAAATGCAAACTGCATATTTACTATCATTTTCACGCAGACAAGCAGTTTGCACATGTTTTACGACAATTAGGTGGAAATAAGTCCTTAAAGGCAAAATAATTTTATTTCACAAAGGTCAGTCTACTTTCACTATAACATTCAGGTTTGGATCATTCTCTCATAAGAAATTGCAAACTGCATATTTACTATCATTTTCACGCAGACAAGCAGTTTTTATATGCTTTATGACAATTAGGTGCAAATGAGTCTTTATAGGCAAAATTGCTTTATTTCATGAGGGTCAGTCTATTTACACTATACAATTCTGGTTTGGATCATTCTCTCATAAGAAAATGCAAACTGCATATTAACCATTATTTTAACGCAGACAAGCAGTTTTTACATGCTTCACGACAATTGCGTGAAAATGAGTCCTTATAAGCAAAATTGCTTTATTTAACAAAGGTAAGTCTGTTTACACTATAACATTCAGGTTTGGATCATTCTCTCATAAGAAAATGCAAACTGCATATTTACTATCATTTTCACGCAGACAAGCAGTTTTCACATGTTTTACGACAATTAGGTGGAAATAAGTCCTTAAAGGCAAAATAATTTTATTTCACAAAGGTCAGTCTACTTTCACTATAACATTCAGGTTTGGATCATTCTCCCATAAGAAATTGCAAACTGCATATTTACTATCATTTTCACGCAGACAAGCAGTTTTTATATGCTTTATGACAATTAGGTGCAAATGAGTCTTTATAGGCAAAATTGCTTTATTTCATGAGGGTCAGTCTATTTACACTATACAATTCAGGTTTGGATCATTCTCTCATAAGAAAATGCAAACTGCATATTAACCATTATTTTAACGCAGACAAGCAGTTTTTACATGCTTCACGACAATTGCGTGCAAATGAGTCCTTATAGGCAAAATTGCTTTATTTTACAAAGTATAGTCTATTTACATTATAACATTCAGGTTTGGATAATTCTCTCATAAGAAAATGCAAACTGCATATTAACCATTATTTTAACGCATACAAGCAGTTTTTACATGCTTTATGACAATTAGGTGCAAATGAGTCCTTATAGGCAAAATAGCTTTATTTCATGAGGGTTAGTCTATTTACACTATAACATTCAGGTTTGGATCATTCTCTCATAAGAAAATGCAAACTGCATATTAACCATTATTTAAACGCAGAAAAGCAGTTTTTTCATGCTTTACGACAATTAGGTGCAAATGAGTCTTTATAGGCAAAATTGCTTTATTTCATGAGGGTCAGTCTATTTACACTATACAATTCAGGTTTGGATCATTCTCTCATAAGAAATTGCAAACTGCATATTAACCATTATTTTAACGCATACAAGCAGTTTTTACATGCTTTATGACAATTAGGGGAAAATGAGTCCTTATAGGCCAAATTGCTTTATTTCATGAAGGTAAGTCTATTTACACTATAACATTCAGGTTTGGATCCTTCTCTCATAAGAAAATTCAAACTGCATATTAACCATTATTTAAACGCAGGCAAGCAGTTTTTACATGCTTTACGACAATTAGGGGCAAATAAGTCTTTATAGGCAAAATTTCTTTATTTCATAAGGGTAAGTCTATTTACACTATAACATTCAGGTTTGGATCATTCTCTCATAAGAAAATGCAAACTGCATATTTACTATCATTTTCACGCAGACAAGCAGTTCTTACATGCTTCACGACAATTGCGTGCAAATGAGTCCTTATAGGCAAAATTGCTTTATTTTACAAAGGTAAGTCTATTTACACTATAACATTCAGGTTTGGATCATTCTCTCATAAGAAAATGCAAACTGCATATTAACTATTATTTTAACGCATACGAGCAGTTTTTACATGCTTTATGACAATTAGGTGCAAATGAGTCCTTATAGGCAAAATTGCTTTATTTCATGAGGGTAAGTCTATTTACACTATAACATTCAGGTTTGGATCATTCTCTCATAAGAAAATGCAAACTGCATATTAACCATTATTTTAACGCATACAAGCAGTTTTTACATGCTTTATGACAATTAGGGGCAAATGGGTCCTTATAGGCAAAATTGCTTTATTTTATGAAGGTTAGTCTATTTACACTAGAACATTCAGGTTTGGATTATTCTCTCATAAGAAAATGCAAACTGAATATTGACTATCATTTTCACGCAGACAAGCAGTTTTTACATGGTTTTCGACAATTAGGTGCAAATAAGTCCTTAAAGGCAAAATTGTTTTATTTCACAAAGGTAAGTCTACTTTCACTATAACATTCAGGTTTGGATCATTCTCTCATAAGAAAATGCAAACTGCATATTAACCATTATTTTAACGTAGACAAGCAGTTTTTACATGCTTCACGACAATTGCGTGCAAATGAGTCCTTATAGGCAAAATTGCTTTATTTTACATAGGTAAGTCTATTTACACTATAACATTCAGGTTTGGATCATTCTCTCATAAGAAAATGCAATCTGCATATTAACCATTATTTTAACGCATACAAGCAGTTTTTACATGCTTTATGACAATTAGGGGCAAATGAGTCCTTATATGCAAAATTGCTTTATTTCATGAAGGTTAGTCTATTTACACTATAACATTCAGGTTTGGATCATTCTCTCATAAGAAAATGCAAACTGCATATTAACCATTATTTAAACGCAGACAAGCAGTTTTTACATGCTTTACGACAATTAGGTGCAAATGAGTACTTATAGGCAAAATTGCTTTACTTCACAAAGGTAAGTTTACTTAAGCTATAACATTCAGGTTTGGATCATTCTCTCACAAGAAAATGCAAACTGCATATTAACTATTATTTTAACGCATAAAAGCAGTTTTTACGTACTTTATGACAATTAGGTGCAAATGAGTCCTTATAGGCAAAATTGCTTTATTTCATGAAGGTAAGTCTATTTACACTATAACATTCAGGTTTGGATCATTCTCTCATAAGAAAATGCAAACTGAATATTAACCATTATTTAAACGCAGACAAGCAGTTTTTACATGCTTCACGACAATTGCGTGCAAATGAGTCCTTATAGGCACAATTGCTTTAGTTTGCAAAGGTAAGTCTATTTACACTATAACATTCAGGTTTAGATCATTCTCTCATAAGAAAATGCAAACTGCATATTAACTATTATTTTAACGCATACAAGCAGTTTTTACATGCTTCACGACAATTGCGTGCAAATGAGTCCTTATAGGCAAAATTGCTTTATTTCATGAGGGTTAGTCTATTTACACTATAACATTCAGTTTTGGATCATTCTCTCATAAGAAAATGCAAACTGCATGTTTACTATCATTTTAACGCATACATGCAGTTTTTACATGCTTTATGACAATTAGGTGCAAATGAGTCTTTATAGGCAAAATTGCTTTATTTCACAAAGGTAAGTCTACTTTCACTAAAACATTCAGGTTTGGATCATTCTCTCATAAGAAAATGCAATCTGCATATTAACCATTATTTTAACGCATACAAGCAGTTTTTACATGCTATATGACAATTAGGGGCAAATGAGTCCTTACATGCAAAATTGCTTTATTTCATGAAGGTAAGTCTATTTACACTATAACATTCAGTTTTGGATCATTCTCTCATAAGAAAATGCAAACTGCATATTTACTATCATTTTAACGCATACAAGCAGTTTTTACATGCTTTATGACAATCAGGTGCAAATGAGTCTTTATAGGCAAAATTGCTTTATTTCATGAGGGTAAGCCTATTTACACTAAAACATTCAGGTTTGGATCATTCTCTCATAAGAAAATGCAAACTGCATATTAACCTTTATTTTAACGCAGACAAGCAGTTTTTACATGCTTCACGACAATTGCGTGCAAATGAGTCCTTATTGGCAAAATTGCGTTATTTTACAAAGGTAAGTCTATTTTCACTATAACATTCAGGTTTGGATCATTCGCTCATAAGAAAATTCAAACTGCATATTAACCATTTTTTTAACGCAGACAAGCAGTTTTTACATGCTTTATGACAATTAGGGGCAAATGAGTCCTTATAGGCAAAATTGCTTTATTTCACAAAGGTAAGTCTACTTTCACTATAACATTCAGGTTTGGATCATTCTCTCATAAGAAATTGCAAACTGCATATTAACCATTATTTTAACGCAGACAAGCAGTTTTTACATGCCTCACGACAATTGCGTGCAAATGAGTCCTTATAAGCAAAATTGCTTTATTTTACAAAGGTAAGTCTATTTACACTATAACATTCTGGTTTGGATCATTCTCTCATAAGAAAATGCAAACTGCATATTTACTATCATTTTCACGCAGACAAGCAGTTTTCACATGTTTTACGACAATTAGGTGGAAATAAGTCCTTAAAGGCAAAAGAATTTTATTTCACAAAGGTAAGTCAACTTTCACTATAACATTCAGGTTTGGATCATTCTCTCATAAGAAATTGCAAACTGCATATTTACTATCATTTTCACGCAGACAAGCAGTTTTTATATGCTTTATGACAATTAGGTGCAAATGAGTCTTTATAGGCAAAATTGCTTTATTTCATGAGGGTCAGTCTATTTACACTATACAATTCAGGTTTGGATCATTCTCTCATAAGAAAATGCAAACTGCAATTAAACCATTATTTTAACGCAGACAAGCAGTTTTTACATGCTTCACGACAATTGCGTGTAATGAGTCCTTATAAGCAAAATTGCTTTATTTAACAAAGGTAAGTCTATTTACACTATAACATTCAGGTTTGGATCATTCTCTCATAAGAAAATGCAAACTGCATATTTACTATCATTTTCACGCAGACAAGCAGTTTTCACATGTTTTACGACAATTAGGTGGAAATAAGTCCTTAAAGGCAAAATTGTTTTATTTCACAAAGGTAAGTCTACTTTCACTATAACATTCAGGTTTGGATCATTCTCTCATAAGAAAATGCAAACTGCATATTTACTATCATTTTCACTCAGACAAGCAGTTTTTATATGCTTTATGACAATTAGGTGCAAATGAGTCCATATAGGCAAAATTGCTTTATTTCATGAGGGTTAGTCTATTTACACTATAACATTCAGGTTTGGATCATTCTCTCATAAGAAAATGCAAACTGCATATTAACCATTATTTAAACGCAGACAAGCAGTTTTTTCATGCTTTACGACAATTAGGTGCAAATGAGTCTTTATAGGCAAAATTGATTTATTTCATGAGGGTCAGTCTATTTACACTATACAATTTAGGTTTGGATCATTCTCTCATAAGAAAATGAAAACTGCATATTAACCATTATTTTAACGCAGACAAGCAGTTTTTACATGCTTCACGACAATTGCGTGCAAATGAGTCCTTATAAGCAAAATTGCTTTATTTTACAAAGGTAAGTCTATTTACACTATAACATTCAGGTTTGGATCATTCTCTCATAAGAAAATGCAATCTGCATATTAACCATTATTTTAACGCATACAAGCAGTTTTTACATGCTTTATGACAATTAGGGGCAAATGAGTCCTTATATGCAAAATTGCTTTATTTCATGAAGGTTAGTCTATTTACACTATAACATTCAGGTTTGGATCATTCTCTCATAAGAAAATGCAAACTGAATATTGACTATCATTTTCACGCAGACACGCCGTTTTTACATGGTTTACGGCAATTAGGTGCAAATAAGTCCTTAAAGGCAAAATTGTTTTATTTCACAAAGGTAAGTCTACTTTCACTATAACATTCAGGTTTGGATCATTCTCTCATAAGAAAATGCAAACTGCATATTAACCATTATTTTAACGCAGACAAGCAGTTTTTACATGCTACACGACAATTGCATGCAAACGAGTCCTTATAGGCAAAATTGCTTTATTTTACAAAGGTAAGTCTATTTACACTATAACATTCAGGTTTGGATCATTCTCTCATAAGAAAATGCAATCTGCATATTAACCATTATTTTAACGCATACAAGCAGTTTTTACATTTTATATGAAATTAGGGGCAAATGAGTCCTTATATGCAAAATTGCTTTATTTCATGAAGGCAAGTCTATTTACACTATAACATTCAGGTTTGGATCATTCTCTCATAAGAAAATGCAAACTGCATATTAACCATTATTTAAACGCAGACAAGCAGTTTTTACATGCTTTACGACAATTAGGTGCAAATGAGTCCTTATAGGCAAAATTGCTTTATTTCACAAAGGTAAGTTTACTTAAGCTATAACATTCAGGTTTGGATCATTCTCTCACAAGAAAATGCAAACTGCATATTAACTATTATTTTAACGCATACAAGCAGTTTTTACGTACTTTATGACAATTAGGTGCAAATGAATCCTTATAGGCAAAATTGCTTTATTTCATGAAGGTAAGTCTATTTACACTATAACATTCAGGTTTGGATCATTCTCTCGTAAGAAAATGCAAACTGAATATTGACTATCATTTTCACGCAGACACGCCGTTTTTACATGGTTTACGGCAATTAGGTGCAAATATGTCCTTAAAGGCAAAATTGTTTTATTTCACAAAGGTAAGTCTACTTTCACTATAACATTCAGGTTTGGATCATTCTCTCATAAGAAAATGCAAACTGCATATTAACCATTATTTTAACGCAGACAAGCAGTTTTTACATGCTACACGACAATTGCGTGCAAACGAGTCCTTATAGGCAAAATTGCTTTATTTTACAAAGGTAAGTCTATTTACACTATAACATTCAGGTTCTCTCATAAGAAAATGCAAACTGCATATTTACTATCATTTTAACGCATACATGCAGTTTTTACATGCTTTATGACAATTAGGTGCAAATGAGTCTTTATAGGCAAAATTGCTTTATTTCACAAAGGTAAGTCTACTTTCACTAAAACATTCAGGTTTGGATCATTCTCTCATAAGAAAATGCAATCTGCATATTAACCATTATTTTAACGCATACAAGCAGTTTTTACATGCTATATGACAATTAGGGGCAAATGAGTCCTTATATGCAAAATTGCTTTATTTCATGAAGGTAAGTCTACTTTCACTAAAACATTCAGGTTTGGATCATTCTCTCATAAGAAAATGCAATCTGCATATTAACCATTATTTTAACGCAGACAAGCAGTTTTTACATGCTTTACGACAATTAGGTGCAAATGAGTCTTTATAGGCAAAATTGCTATATTTCATGAGGGTAAGTCTATTTACACTATAACATTCAGGTTTGGATCATTCTCTCATAAGAAAATGCAAACTGCATATTTACTATCATTTTCACGCAGACAAGCAGTTTTTACATGCTTCACGACAATTGCGTGCAAATGAGTCCTTATAGGCACAATTGCTTTAGTTTGCAAAGGTAAGTCTATTTACACTATAACATTCAGGTTTGGATCATTCTCTCATAAGAAAATGCAAACAGCATATTAACCATTATTTTAACGCATACAGGCAGTTTTTACATGCTTCACGACAATTGCGTGCAAATGAGTCCTTATAGGCAAAATTGCTTTATTTCATGAGGGTTAGTCTATTTACACTATAACATTCAGTTTTGGATCATTCTCTCATAAGAAAATGCAAACTGCATATTTACTATCATTTTAACGCATACATGCAGTTTTTACATGCTTTATGACAATTAGGTGCAAATGAGTCTTTATAGGCAAAATTGCTTTATTTCACAAAGGTAAGTCTACTTTCACTAAAACATTCAGGTTTGGATCATTCTCTCATAAGAAAATGCAATCTGCATATTAACCATTATTTTAACGCATACAAGCAGTTTTTACATGCTATATGACAATTAGGGGCAAATGAGTCCTTATATGCAAAATTGCTTTATTTCATGAAGGTAAGTCTACTTTCACTAAAACATTCAGGTTTGGATCATTCTCTCATAAGAAAATGCAATCTGCATATTAACCATTATTTAAACGCATACAAGCAGTTTTTACATGCTTTATGACAATTGGGGGCAAATGAGTCCTTATAGGCCAAATTGCTTTATTTCATGAAGGTAAGTCTATTTACACTATAACATTCAGGTTTGGATCTTTCTCTCATAAGAAAATTCAAACTGCATATTAACCATTATTTAAACGCAGGCAAGCAGTTTTTACATGCTTTACGACAATTAGGGGCAAATAAGTCTTTATAGGCGAAATTTCTTTATTTCATAAGGGTAAGTCTATTTACACTATAACATTCAGGTTTGGATCATTCTCTCATAAGAAAATGCAAACTGCATATTTACTATCATTTTCACGCAGACAAGCAGTTCTTACATGCTTCACGACAATTGCGTGCAAATGAGTCCTTATAGGCAAAATTGCTTTATTTTACAAAGGTAAGTCTATTTACACTATAACATTCAGGTTTGGATCATTCTCTCATAAGAAAATGCAAACTGCATATTAACTATAATTTTAACGCATACGAGCAGTTTTTACATGCTTTATGACAATTAGGTGCAAATGAGTCCTTATAGGCAAAATTGCTTTATTTCATGAGGGTAAGTCTATTTACACTATAACATTCAGGTTTGGATCATTCTCTCATAAGAAAATGCAAACTGCATATTAACTATTATTTTAACGCATACAAGCAGTTTTTACATGCTTTATGACAATTAGGGGCAAATGGGTCCTTATAGGCAAAATTGCTTTATTTCATGAAGGTTAGTCTATTTACACTAGAACATTCAGGTTTGGATTATTCTCTCATAAGAAAATGCAAACTGAATATTGACTATCATTTTCACGCAGACAAGCAGTTTTTACATGCTTTACGACAATTAGGTGCAAATGAGTCTTTATAGGCAAAATTGCTATATTTCATGAGGGTAAGTCTATTTACACTATAACATTCAGGTTTGGATCATTCTCTCATAAGAAAATGCAAACTGCATATTTACTATCATTTTCACGCAGACAAGCAGTTTTTACATGCTTCACGACAATTGCGTGCAAATGAGTCCTTATAGGCACAATTGCTTTAGTTTGCAAAGGTAAGTCTATTTACACTATAACATTCAGGTTTGGATCATTCTCTCATAAGAAAATGCAAACAGCATATTAACCATTATTTTAACGCATACAGGCAGTTTTTACATGCTTCACGACAATTGCGTGCAAATGAGTCCTTATAGGCAAAATTGCTTTATTTCATGAGGGTTAGTCTATTTACACTATAACATTCAGTTTTGGATCATTCTCTCATAAGAAAATGCAAACTGCATATTAACCATTATTTTAACGCAGACAAGCAGTTTTTACATGCTACACGACAATTGCGTGCAAACGAGTCCTTATAGGCAAAATTGCTTTATTTTACAAAGGTAAGTCTATTTACACTATAACATTCAGGTTTGGATCATTCTCTCATAAGAAAATGCAATCTGCATATTAACCATTATTTTAACGCAGACAAGCAGTTTTTACATTTTATATGACAATTAGGGGCAAATGAGTCCTTATATGCAAAATTGCTTTATTTCATGAAGGCAAGTCTATTTACACTATAACATTCAGGTTTGGATCATTCTCTCATAAGAAAATGCAAACTGCATATTTACTATCATTTTCACGCAGACAAGCAGTTTTTACATGCTTCACGACAATTGCGTGCAAATGAGTCCTTATAGGCACAATTGCTTTAGTTGGCAAAGGTAAGTCTATTTACACTATAACATTCAGGTTTGGATCATTCTCTCATAAGAAAATGCAAACTGCATATTAACCATTATTTTAACGCATACAGGCAGTTTTTACATGCTTCACGACAATTGCGTGCAAATGAGTCCTTATAGGCAAAATTGCTTTATTTCATGAGGGTTAGTCTATTTACACTATAACATTCAGTTTTGGATCATTCTCTCATAAGAAAATGCAAACTGCATATTTACTATCATTTTAACGCATACATGCAGTTTTTACATGCTTTATGACAATTAGGTGCAAATGAGTCTTTATAGGCAAAATTGCTTTATTTCACAAAGGTAAGTCTACTTTCACTAAAACATTCAGGTTTGGATCATTCTCTCATAAGAAAATGCAATCTGCATATTAACCATTATTTTAACGCATACAAGCAGTTTTTTACATGCTATATGTCAATTAGGGGCAAATGAGTCCTTATATGCAAAATTGCTTTATTTCATGAAGGTAAGTCTACTTTCACTAAAACATTCAGGTTTGGATCATTCTCTCATAAGAAAATGCAATCTGCATATTAACCATTATTTTAACGCATACAAGCAGTTTTTACATGCTTTATGACAATTAGGGGCAAATGAGTCCTTATAGGCCAAATTGCTTTATTTCATGAAGGTAAGTCTATTTACACTATAACATTCAGGTTTGGATCTTTCTCTCATAAGAAAATTCAAACTGCATATTAACCATTATTTAAACGCAGGCAAGCAGTTTTTACATGCTTTACGACAATTAGGGGCAAATAAGTCTTTATAGGCGAAATTTCTTTATTTCATAAGGGTAAGTCTATTTACACTATAACATTCAGGTTTGGATCATTCTCTCATAAGAAAATGCAAACTGCATATTTACTATCATTTTCACGCAGACAAGCAGTTCTTACATGCTTCACGACAATTGCGTGCAAATGAGTCCTTATAGGCAAAATTGCTTTATTTTACAAAGGTAAGTCTATTTACACTATAACATTCAGGTTTGGATCATTCTCTCATAAGAAAATGCAAACTGCATATTAACTATAATTTTAACGCATACGAGCAGTTTTTACATGCTTTATGACAATTAGGTGCAAATGAGTCCTTATAGGCAAAATTGCTTTATTTCATGAGGGTAAGTCTATTTACACTATAACATTCAGGTTTGGATCATTCTCTCATAAGAAAATGCAAACTGCATATTAACTATTATTTTAACGCATACAAGCAGTTTTTACATGCTTTATGACAATTAGGGGCAAATGGGTCCTTATAGGCAAAATTGCTTTATTTCATGAAGGTTAGTCTATTTACACTAGAACATTCAGGTTTGGATTATTCTCTCATAAGAAAATGCAAACTGAATATTGACTATCATTTTCACGCAGACAAGCAGTTTTTACATGGTTTACGACAATTAGGTGCAAATAAGTCCTTAAAGGCAAAATTGTTTTATTTCACAAAGGTAAGTCTACTTTCACTATAACATTCAGGTTTGGATCATTCTCTCATAAGAAAATGCAAACTGCATATTAACCATTATTTTAACGCAGACAAGCAGTTTTTACATGCTTCACGACAATTGCGTGCAAATGAGTCCTTATAGGCAAAATTGCTATATTTTACATAGGTAAGTCTATTTACACTATAACATTCAGGTTTGGATCATTCTCTCATAAGAAAATGCAATCTGCATATTAACCATTATTTTAACGCATACAAGCAGTTTTTACATGCTTTATGACAATTAGGGGCAAATGAGTCCTTATATGCAAAATTGCTTTATTTCATGAAGGTTGGTCTATTTACACTATAACATTCAGGTTTGGATCATTCTCTCATAAGAAAATGCAAACTGCATATTAACCATTATTTAAACGCAGACAAGCAGTTTTTACATGCTTTACGACAATTAGGTGCAAATGAGTCCTTATAGGCAAAATTGCTTTATTTCATGAAGGTTAGTCTATTTACACTAGAACATTCAGGTTTGGATCATTCTCTCATAAGAAAATGCAAACTGAATATTGACTATCATTTTCACGCAGACACGCCGTTTTTACATGGTTTACGGCAATTAGGTGCAAATAAGTCCTTAAAGGCAAAATTGTTTTATTTCACAAAGGTAAGTCTACTTTCACTATAACATTTAGGTTTGGATCATTCTCTCATAAGAAAATGCAAACTGCATATTAACCATTATTTTAACGCAGACAAGCAGTTTTTACATGCTACACGACAATTGCGTGCAAACGAGTCCTTATAGGCAAAATTGCTTTATTTTACAAAGGTAAGTCTATTTACACTATAACATTCAGGTTTGGATCATTCTCTCATAAGAAAATGCAATCTGCATATTAACCATTATTTTAACGCATACAAGCAGTTTTTACATTTTATATGACAATTAGGGGCAAATGAGTCCTTATATGCAAAAATGCTTTATTTCATGAAGGCAAGTCTATTTACACTATAACATTCAGGTTTGGATCATTCTCTCATAAGAAAATGCAAACTGCATATTAACCATTATTTAAACGCAGACAAGCAGTTTTTACATGCTTTACGACAATTAGGTGCAAATGAGTCCTTATAGGCAAAATTGCTTTATTTCACAAAGGTAAGTTTACTTAAGCTATAACATTCAGGTTTGGATCATTCTCTCACAAGAAAATGCAAACTGCATATTAACTATTATTTTAACGCATACAAGCAGTTTTTACGTACTTTATGACAATTAGGTGCAAATGAGTCCTTATAGGCAAAATTGCTTTATATCATGAAGGTAAGTCTATTTACACTATAACATTCAGGTTTGGATCATTCTCTCATAAGAAAATGCAAACTGAATATTGACTATCATTTTCACGCAGACACGCCGTTTTTACATGGTTTACGGCAATTAGGTGCAAATAAGTCCTTAAAGGCAAAATTGTTTTATTTCACAAAGGTAAGTCTACTTTCACTATAACATTCAGGTTTGGATCATTCTCTCATAAGAAAATGCAAACTGCATATTAACCATTATTTTAACGCAGACAAGCAGTTTTTACATGCTACACGACAATTGCGTGCAAACGAGTCCTTATAGGCAAAATTGCTTTATTTTACAAAGGTAAGTCTATTTACACTATAACATTCAGGTTTGGATCATTCTCTCATAAGAAAATGCAATCTGCATATTAACCATTATTTTAACGCATACAAGCAGTTTTTACATTTTATATGACAATTAGGGGCAAATGAGTCCTTATATGCAAAATTGCTTTATTTCATGAAGGCAAGTCTATTTACACTATAACATTCAGGTTTGGATCATTCTCTCATAAGAAAATGCAAACTGCATATTAACCATTATTTAAACGCAGACAAGCAGTTTTTACATGCTTTACGACAATTAGGTGCAAATGAGTCTTTATAGGCAAAATTGCTTTATTTTATGAGGGTAAGTCTATTTACACTATAACATTCAGGTTTGGATCATTCTCTCATAAGAAAATGCAAACTGCATATTAACTATAATTTTAACGCATACGAGCAGTTTTTACATGCTTTATGACAATTAGGTGCAAATGAGTCCTTATAGGCAAAATTGCTTTATTTCATGAGGGTAAGTCTATTTACACTATAACATTCAGGTTTGGATCATTCTCTCATAAGAAAATGCAAACTGCATATTAACTATTATTTTAACGCATACAAGCAGTTTTTACATGCTTTATGACAATTAGGGGCAAATGGGTCCTTATAGGCAAAATTGCTTTATTTCATGAAGGTTAGTCTATTTACACTAGAACATTCAGGTTTGGATTATTCTCTCATAAGAAAATGCAAACTGAATATTGACTATCATTTTCACGCAGACAAGCAGTTTTTACATGCTTTACGACAATTAGGTGCAAATGAGTCTTTATAGGCAAAATTGCTATATTTCATGAGGGTAAGTCTATTTACACTATAACATTCAGGTTTGGATCATTCTCTCATAAGAAAATGCAAACTGCATATTTACTATCATTTTCACGCAGACAAGCAGTTTTTACATGCTTCACGACAATTGCGTGCAAATGAGTCCTTATAGGCCAAATTGCTTTATTTCATGAAGGTAAGTCTATTTACACTATAACATTCAGGTTTGGATCTTTCTCTCATAAGAAAATTCAAACTGCATATTAACCATTATTTAAACGCAGGCAAGCAGTTTTTACATGCTTTACGACAATTAGGGGCAAATAAGTCTTTATAGGCGAAATTTCTTTATTTCATAAGGGTAAGTCTATTTACACTATAACATTCAGGTTTGGATCATTCTCTCATAAGAAAATGCAAACTGCATATTTACTATCATTTTCACGCAGACAAGCAGTTCTTACATGCTACACGACAATTGCGTGCAAACGAGTCCTTATAGGCAAAATTGCTTTATTTTACAAAGGTAAGTCTATTTACACTATAACATTCAGGTTTGGATCATTCTCTCATAAGAAAATGCAATCTGCATATTAACCATTATTTTAACGCATACAAGCAGTTTTTACATTTTATATGACAATTAGGGGCAAATGAGTCCTTATATGCAAAATTGCTTTATTTCATGAAGGCAAGTCTATTTACACTATAACATTCAGGTTTGGATCATTCTCTCATAAGAAAATGCAAACTGCATATTTACTATCATTTTCACGCAGACAAGCAGTTTTTACATGCTTCACGACAATTGCGTGCAAATGAGTCCTTATAGGCACAATTGCTTTAGTTTGCAAAGGTAAGTCTATTTACACTATAACATTCAGGTTTGGATCATTCTCTCATAAGAAAATGCAAACTGCATATTAACCATTATTTTAACGCATACAGGCAGTTTTTACATGCTTCACGACAATTGCGTGCAAATGAGTCCTTATAGGCAAAATTGCTTTATTTCATGAGGGTTAGTCTATTTACACTATAACATTCAGTTTTGGATCATTCTCTCATAAGAAAATGCAAACTGCATATTTACTATCATTTTAACGCATACATGCAGTTTTTACATGCTTTATGACAATTAGGTGCAAATGAGTCTTTATAGGCAAAATTGCTTTATTTCACAAAGGTAAGTCTACTTTCACTAAAACATTCAGGTTTGGATCATTCTCTCATAAGAAAATGCAATCTGCATATTAACCATTATTTTAACGCATACAAGCAGTTTTTACATGCTATATGACAATTAGGGGCAAATGAGTCCTTATATGCAAAATTGCTTTATTTCATGAAGGTAAGTCTACTTTCACTAAAACATTCAGGTTTGGATCATTCTCTCATAAGAAAATGCAATCTGCATATTAACCATTATTTTAACGCATACAAGCAGTTTTTACATGCTTTATGACAATTAGGGGCAAATGAGTCCTTATAGGCCAAATTGCTTTATTTCATGAAGGTAAGTCTATTTACACTATAACATTCAGGTTTGGATCTTTCTCTCATAAGAAAATTCAAACTGCATATTAACCATTATTTAAACGCAGGCAAGCAGTTTTTACATGCTTTACGACAATTAGGGGCAAATAAGTCTTTATAGGCGAAATTTCTTTATTTCATAAGGGTAAGTCTATTTACACTATAACATTCAGGTTTGGATCATTCTCTCATAAGAAAATGCAAACTGCATATTTACTATCATTTTCACGCAGACAAGCAGTTCTTACATGCTTCACGACAATTGCGTGCAAATGAGTCCTTATAGGCAAAATTGCTTTATTTTACAAAGGTAAGTCTATTTACACTATAACATTCAGGTTTGGATCATTCTCTCATAAGAAAATGCAAACTGCATATTAACTATAATTTTAACGCATACGAGCAGTTTTTACATGCTTTATGACAATTAGGTGCAAATGAGTCCTTATAGGCAAAATTGCTTTATTTCATGAGGGTAAGTCTATTTACACTATAACATTCAGGTTTGGATCATTCTCTCATAAGAAAATGCAAACTGCATATTAACTATTATTTTAACGCATACAAGCAGTTTTTACATGCTTTATGACAATTAGGGGCAAATGGGTCCTTATAGGCAAAATTGCTTTATTTCATGAAGGTTAGTCTATTTACACTAGAACATTCAGGTTTGGATTATTCTCTCATAAGAAAATGCAAACTGAATATTGACTATCATTTTCACGCAGACAAGCAGTTTTTACATGGTTTACGACAATTAGGTGCAAATAAGTCCTTAAAGGCAAAATTGTTTTATTTCACAAAGGTAAGTCTACTTTCACTATAACATTCAGGTTTGGATCATTCTCTCATAAGAAAATGCAAACTGCATATTAACCATTATTTTAACGCAGACAAGCAGTTTTTACATGCTTCACGACAATTGCGTGCAAATGAGTCCTTATAGGCAAAATTGCTATATTTTACATAGGTAAGTCTATTTACACTATAACATTCAGGTTTGGATCATTCTCTCATAAGAAAATGCAATCTGCATATTAACCATTATTTTAACGCATACAAGCAGTTTTTACATGCTTTATGACAATTAGGGGCAAATGAGTCCTTATATGCAAAATTGCTTTATTTCATGAAGGTTAGTCTATTTACACTATAACATTCAGGTTTGGATCATTCTCTCATAAGAAAATGCAAACTGCATATTAACCATTATTTAAACGCAGACAAGCAGTTTTTACATGCTTTACGACAATTAGGTGCAAATGAGTCCTTATAGGCAAAATTGCTTTATTTCACAAAGGTAAGTTTACTTAAGCTATAACATTCAGGTTTGGATCATTCTCTCACAAGAAAATGCAAACTGCATATTAACTATTATTTTAACGCATACAAGCAGTTTTTACGTACTTTATGACAATTAGGTGCAAATGAGTCCTTATAGGCAAAATTGCTTTATTTCATGAAGGTAAGTCTATTTTCACTATAACATTCAGGTTTGGATCATTCTCTCATAAGAAAATGCAAACTGAATATTGACTATCATTTTCACGCAGACACGCCGTTTTTACATGGTTTACGGCAATTAGGTGCAAATAAGTCCTTAAAGGCAAAATTGTTTTATTTCACAAAGGTAAGTCTACTTTCACTATAACATTCAGGTTTGGATCATTCTCTCATAAGAAAATGCAAACTGCATATTAACCATTATTTTAACGCAGACAAGCAGTTTTTACATGCTACACGACAATTGCGTGCAAACGAGTCCTTATAGGCAAAATTGCTTTATTTTACAAAGGTAAGTCTATTTACACTATAACATTCAGGTTTGGATCATTCTCTCATAAGAAAATGCAATCTGCATATTAACCATTATTTTAACGCATACAAGCAGTTTTTACATTTTATATGACAATTAGGGGCAAATGAGTCCTTATATGCAAAAATGCTTTATTTCATGAAGGCAAGTCTATTTACACTATAACATTCAGGTTTGGATCATTATCTCATAAGAAAATGCAAACTGCATATTAACCATTATTTAAACGCAGACAAGCAGTTTTTACATGCTTTACGACAATTAGGTGCAAATGAGTCCTTATAGGCAAAATTGCTTTATTTCACAAAGGTAAGTTTACTTAAGCTATAACATTCAGGTTTGGATCATTCTCTCACAAGAAAATGCAAACTGCATATTAACTATTATTTTAACGCATACAAGCAGTTTTTACGTACTTTATGACAATTAGGTGCAAATGAGTCCTTATAGGCAAAATTGCTTTATTTCATGAAGGTAAGTCTATTTACACTATAACATTCAGGTTTGGATCATTCTCTCATAAGAAAATGCAAACTGAATATTGACTATCATTTTCACGCAGACACGCCGTTTTTACATGGTTTACGGCAATTAGGTGCAAATAAGTCCTTAAAGGCAAAATTGTTTTATTTCACAAAGGTAAGTCTACTTTCACTATAACATTCAGGTTTGGATCATTCTCTCATAAGAAAATGCAAACTGCATATTAACCATTATTTAAACGCAGACAAGCAGTTTTTACATGCTTTACGACAATTAGGTGCAAATGAGTCCTTATAGGCAAAATTGCTTTATTTCACAAAGGTAAGTTTACTTAAGCTATAACATTCAGGTTTGGATCATTCTCTCACAAGAAAATGCAAACTGCATATTAACTATTATTTTAACGCATACAAGCAGTTTTTACGTACTTTATGACAATTAGGTGCAAATGAGTCCTTATAGGCAAAATTGCTTTATTTCATGAAGGTAAGTCTATTTACACTATAACATTCAGGTTTGGATCATTCTCTCATAAGAAAATGCAAACTGCATATTTACTATCATTTTCACGCAGACAAGCAGTTTTTACATGCTTCACGACAATTGCGTGCAAATGAGTCCTTATAGGCACAATTGCTTTAGTTTGCAAAGGTAAGTCTATTTACACTATAACATTGGTAACCGGACTCCATATCCGCGGACAAAATATCCCCGACAAAATATCCTTGTTAAAATATACTTGGACAAAATATCCTTGAGACAAAATATCCATGAGACAAAATGTCCTTTGTCAGAATAAAATGCCCTCGTGACAAAAGATCCCCGACAATTTATCCTCGTATGCGAATTGTCTCGCAGTGAAACGGAAAGGGGCAAATGTGGAGTTTTTAAAAAAACAATTCCGGGGAGAACGATAAGGGGGTATGCGAATTGTCTCGCAGTGAAACGGGAAGGGGCAAATGTGGAGTTTTTAAAAAAACAATTCCGGGGAGAACGATAAGGGGGTATGCGAATTGTTTCGCAGTGAAACGGGAAGGGGCAAATGTGGATTTTTTAAAAAAACAATTCCGAGGAGAACGATAAACGGGTATGCGAATTGTCTCGCAGTGAAACGGGAAGGGGCAAATGTGGAGTTTTTAAAAAAACAATTCCGGGGAGAACGATAAAGGGGTATGCGAATTGTCTCGCAGTGAAACGGGAAGGGGCAAATGTGGAGTTTTAAAAAAACACTTTCGAGGAGAACGATAAACGGGTATGCGAATTGTCTCGCAGTGAAACGGGAAGGGGCAAATGTGGAGTTTTTAAAAAAACAATTCCGTTGAGAATGATAAACGGGTATGCGAATTGTCTCGCAGTGAAACGGGAAGGGGCAAATGTGGAGTTTTTAAAAAAACAATTCCGTGGAGAACGATAAACGGGTATGCGAATTGTCTCGCAGTGAAACGGGAAGGGGCAAATGTGGAGTTTTTAAAAAAACAATTCCGGGGAGAACGATAAAGGGGTATGCAAATTGTCTCGCAGTGAAACGGGGAGTTTTAAAAAAACACTTTCGAGGAGAACGATAAACGGGTATGCGAATTGTCTCGCAGTGAAACGGATTTTCCGTCCGTGGATATTATGTCCGAAGGATTTTTTGTCTTGAGGATATTTTGTCTGAGGATATTTTGTCCGGGATATTTTGTCCAGGATATTTTGTCCGAGGATATAGAGTCATAGAACCATAACATTCAGGTTTGGATCATTCTCTCATAAGATAATGCAAACTGCATATTAACCATTATTTTAACGCATACAGGCAGTTTTTACATGCTTCACGACAATTGCGTGCAAATGAGTCCTTATAGGCAAAATTGCTTTATTTCATGAGGGTTAGTCTATTTACACTATAACATTCAGTTTTGGATCATTCTCTCATAAGAAAATGCAAACTGCATATTAACCATTATTTTAACGCAGACAAGCAGTTTTTACATGCTACACGACAATTGCGTGCAAACGAGTCCTTATAGGCAAAATTGCTTTATTTTACAAAGGTAAGTCTATTTACACTATAACATTCAGGTTTGGATCATTCTCTCATAAGAAAATGCAATCTGCATATTAACCATTATTTTAACGCATACAAGCAGTTTTTACATTTTATATGACAATTAGGGGCAAATGAGTCCTTATATGCAAAATTGCTTTATTTCATGAAGGCAAGTCTATTTACACTATAACATTTAGGTTTGGATCATTCTCTCATAAGAAAATGCAAACTGCATATTTACTATCATTTTCACGCAGACAAGCAGTTTTTACATGCTTCACGACAATTGCGTGCAAATGAGTCCTTATAGGCACAATTGCTTTAGTTTGCAAAGGTAAGTCTATTTACACTATAACATTCAGGTTTGGATCATTCTCTCATAAGAAAATGCAAACTGCATATTAACCATTATTTTAACGCATACAGGCAGTTTTTACATGCTTCACGACAATTGCGTGCAAATGAGTCCTTATAGGCAAAATTGCTTTATTTCATGAGGGTTAGTCTATTTACACTATAACATTCAGTTTTGGATCATTCTCTCATAAGAAAATGCAAACTGCATATTTACTATCATTTTAACGCATACATGCAGTTTTTACATGCTTTATGACAATTAGGTGCAAATGAGTCTTTATAGGCAAAATTCCTTTATTTCACAAAGGTAAGTCTACTTTCACTAAAACATTCAGGTTTGGATCATTCTCTCATAAGAAAATGCAATCTGCATATTAACCATTATTTTAACGCATACAAGCAGTTTTTACATGCTATATGACAATTAGGGGCAAATGAGTCCTTATATGCAAAATTGCTTTATTTCATGAAGGTAAGTCTACTTTCACTAAAACATTCAGGTTTGGATCATTCTCTCATAAGAAAATGCAATCTGCATATTAACCATTATTTTAACGCATACA
Source organism: Xanthostigma xanthostigma (assembly GCA_963575645.1). Lineage (NCBI taxonomy): Eukaryota > Metazoa > Arthropoda > Insecta > Raphidioptera > Raphidiidae > Xanthostigma > Xanthostigma xanthostigma. Next base: position 29,017,249 of record OY754471.1, read on the forward strand.
AGCAGTTTTTACATGCTTTATGACAATTAGGTGCAAATGAGTCTTTATAGGCAAAATTGCTTTATTTCATGAGGGTAAGCCTATTTACACTAAAACATTCAGGTTTGGATCATTCTCTCATAAGAAAATGCAAACTGCATATTAACCTTTATTTTAACGCAGACAAGCAGTTTTTACATGCTTCACGACAATTGCGTGCAAATGAGTCCTTATAAGCAAAATTGCTTTGATTTACAAAGGTAAGTCTATTTACACTATTAACATTCAGGTTTAGATCATTCTCTCATAAGAAAATGCAAACTGCATATTAACTATTATTTTAACGCATACAAGCAGTTTTTTCATGCTTTACGACAATTAGGTGCAAATGAGTCTTTATAGACAAAATTGCTTGATTTCATGAGGGTCAGTCTATTTACACTATACAATTCAGGTTTGGATCATTCTCTCATAAGAAAATGCAAACTGCATATTAACCATTATTTTAACACAGACAAGCAGTTTTTACATGCTTCACGACAATTGCGTGCAAATGAGTCCTTATAAGCAAAATTGCTTTATTTTACAAAGGTAAGTCTATTTACACTATAACATTCAGGTTTGGATCATTCTCTCATAAGAAAATGCAAACTGCATATTTACTATCATTTTCACGCAGACAAGCAGTTTTCACATGTTTTACGACAATTAGGTGAAAAAAAGTCCTTAAAGGCAAAATTGTTTTATTTCACAAAGGAAAGTCTACTTTCACTATAACATTCAGGTTCGGATCATTCTCTCATAAGAAAATGCAAACTGCATATTAACCATTATTTTAACGCATACAAGCAGTTTTTACATGCTTTATGACAATTAGGTGCAAATGAGTCCTTATAGGCAAAATTGCGTTATTTTACAAAGGTAAGTCTATTTTCACTATAACATTCAGGTTTGGATCATTCTCTCATAAGAAAATGCAAACTGCATATTAACCATTATTTTAACGCATACAAGCAGTTTTTACATGCTTTATGACAATTAGGGGCAAATGAGTCCTTATATGCAAAATTGCTTTATTTCATGAAGGTTAGTCTATTTACACTATAACATTCAGGTTTGAATCATTCTCTCATAAGAAAATGCAAACTGCATATTAACCTATATTTTAACGCATACAAGCAGTTTTTACATGCTTTATGACAATTAAAGGCAAATGGGTCCTTATAGGCAAAATTGCTTTATTTCATGAGGGTAAGTCTATTTACACTATAACATTCAGGTTTGAATCATTCTCTCATAAGAAAATGCAAACTGCATATTAACCATTATTTTAACGCATACAAGCAGTTTTTACATGCTTTATGACAATTAAAGGCAAATGGGTCCTTATAGGCAAAATTGCTTTATTTCATGAAGGTTAGTCTATTTACACTATAACATTCAGGTTTGGATCATTCTCTCATAAGAAAATGCAAACTGAATATTGACTATCATTTTCACGCAGACAAGCAGTTTTTACATGGTTTACGACAATTAGGTGCAAATACGTCCTTAAAGGCAAAATTGTTTTATTTCACAAAGGTAAGTCTACTTTCACTATAACATTAAGGTTTGGATCATTCTCTCATAAGAAAATGCAAACTGCATATTAACCTTTATTTTAACGCAGACAAGCAGTTTTTACATGCTTCACGACAATTGCGTGCAAATGAGTCCTTATAGGCAAAATTGCGTTATTTTACAAAGGTAAGTCTATTTTCACTATAACATTCAGGTTTGGATCATTCTCTCATAAGAAAATGCAAACTGCATATTAACCATTATTTTAACGCATACAAGCAGTTTTTACATGCTTTATGACAATTAGGGGCAAATGAGTCCTTATATGCAAAATTGCTTTATTTCATGAAGGTAAGTCTATTTACACTATAACATTCAGGTTTGGATCATTCTCTCATAAGAAAATGCAAACTGCATATTAATCATTATTTAAACGCAGACAAGCAGTTTTTACATGCTTTACGACAATTAGGTGCAAATGAGTCTTTATAGGCAAAATTGCTTTATTTCATGAAGGTAAGTCTATTTACACTATTACATTCAGGTTTGGATTATTCTCTCATAAGAAAATGCAAACAGCATATTTACTATCATTTTCACGCAGACAAGCAGTTTTTACATGCTTCACGACAATTGCGTGCAAATGAGTCCTTATAGGCAAAATTGCTTTATTTTACAAAGGTAAGTCTATTTACACTATAACATTCAGGTTTGGATCATTCTCTCATAAGAAAATGCAAACTGCATATTAACCATTATTTTAACGCAAAAAAGCAGTTTTTACATGCTTTATGACAATTAGGGGCAAATGAGTCCTTATAGGCAAAATTGCTTTATTTCACAAAGGTAAGTCTACTTTCACTATAACATTCAGGTTTGGATCATTCTCTCATAAGAAATTGCAAACTGCATATTAAACATTATTTTTACGCAGACAAGCAGTTTTTACATGCTTCACGACAATTGCGTGCAAATGAGTCCGTATAAGCAAAATTGCTTTATTTTACAAAGGTAAGTCTATTTACACTATAACATTCGGGTTTGGATCTTTCTCTCATATGAAAATGCAAACTGCATATTAACTATTATTTTAACGCATACAAGCAGTTTTTACAAGCTTTATGACAATTAGGTGCAAATGAGACCTTATAGGCAAAATTGCTTTATTTCATGAGGGTAAGTCTATTTACACTATAACATTCAGGTTTGGATCATTCTCTCATAAGAAAATGCAAACTGCATATTAACCATTATTTTAACGCAGACAAGCAGTTTTTACATGCTTCACGACAATTGCGTGCAAATGAGTCCTTTTAGGCAAAATTGCTTTATTTTACAAAGGTAAGTCTATTTACACTATAACATTCAGGTTTGGATCATTCTCTCATAAGAAAATGCAATCTGCATATTAACCATTATTTTAACGCATACAAGCAGTTTTTACATGCTTTATGACAATTAGGGGCAAATGAGTCCTTATATGCAAAATTGCTTTATTTCATGAAGGTAAGTCTATTTACACTATAACATTCAGGTTTGGATCATTCTCTCATAAGAAAATGCAAACTGCATATTAACCATTATTTAAACGCAGACAAGCAGTTTTTACATGCTTTACGACAATTAGGTGCAAATGAGTCTTTATAGGCAAAATTGCTTTATTTCATGAAGGTAAGTCTATTTACACTATTACATTCAGGTTTGGATCATTCTCTCATAAGAAAATGCAAACTGCATATTTACTATCATTTTCACGCAGACAAGCAGTTTTTACATGCTTCACGACAATTGCGTGCAAATGAGTCCTTATAGGCAAAATTGCTTTATTTTACAAAGGTAAGTCTATTTACACTATAACATTCAGGTTTGGATCATTCTCTCATAAGAAAATGCAAACTGCATATTAACCATTATTTTAACGCAGACAAGCAGTTTTTACATGCTTTATGACAATTAGGGGCAAATGAGTCCTTATAGGCAAAATTGCTTTATTTCACAAAGGTAAGTCTACTTTCACTATAACATTCAGGTTTGGATCATTCTCTCATAAGAAATTGCAAACTGCATATTAAACATTATTTTTACGCAGACAAGCAGTTTTTACATGCTTCACGACAATTGCGTGCAAATGAGTCCTTATAAGCAAAATTGCTTTATTTTACAAAGGTAAGTCAATTTACACTATAACATTCGGGTTTGGATCTTTCTCTCATATGAAAATGCAAACTGCATATTAACTATTATTTTAACGCATACAAGCAGTTTTTACAAGCTTTATGACAATAAGGTGCAAATGAGTCCTTATAGGCAAAATTGCTTTATTTCATGAGGGTAAGTCTATTTACACTATAACATTCAGGTTTGGATCATTCTCTCATAAGAAAATGCAAACTGCATATTTACTATCATTTTAACGCATACAAGCAGTTTTTACATGCTTTATGGCAATTAGGTGCAAATGAGTCTTTATAGGCAAAATTGCTTTATTTCATGAGGGTAAGTCTATTTACACTAAAACTATCAGGTTTGGATCATTCTCTCATAAGAAAATGCAAACTGCATATTAACCTTTATTTTAACGCAGACAAGCAGTTTTTACATGCTTCACGACAATTGCGTGCAAGTGAGTCCCCTTAGGCAAAATTGCGTTATTTTACAAAGGTAAGTCTATTTACACTATAACATTCAGGTTTGGATCATTCTCTCATAAGAAAATGCAAACTGCATATTAACCATTATTTTAACGCATACAAGCAGTTTTTACATGCTTTATGACAATTAGGGGCCAATGAGTCCTTATAGGCAAAATTGCTTTATTTCATGAAGGTAAGTCTATTTACACTATAACATTTAGGTTTGGATCATTCTCTCATAAGAAAATGCAAACTGCATATTAACCATTATTTTAACGCATACAAGCAGTTTTTACATGCTTTATGACAATTTGGGGCCAATGAGTCCTTATAGGCAAAATTGCTTTATTTTATGAAGGTAAGTCTATTTACACTATAACATTTAGGTTTGGATCATTCTCTCATAAGAAAATGCAAACTGCATATTAACCTTTATTTTAACGCAGACAAGCAGTTTTTACATGCTTCACGACAATTGCGTGCAAGTGAGTCCCCTTAGGCAAAATTGCGTTATTTTACAAAGGTAAGTCTATTTACACTATAACATTCAGGTTTGGATCATTCTCTCATAAGAAAATGCAAACTGCATATTAACCATTATTTAAACGCAGACAAGCAGTTTTTACATGCTTTACGACAATTAGGTGCAAATGAGTCTTTATAGGCAAAATTGCTTTTTTTCATGAGGGTAAGTCTATTTACACTATAACATTCAGGTTTGGATCATTCTCTCATAAGAAAATGCAAACTGCATATTTACTATCATTTTCACGCAGACAAGCAGTTTTTACATGCTTCACGACAATTGCGTGCAAATGAGTCCTTATAGGCACAATTGCTTTAGTTTGCAAAGGTAAGTCTATTTACACTATAACATTCAGGTTTGGATTATTCTCTCATAAGAAAATGCAAACTGCATATTAACCATTATTTTAACGCATACAGGCAGTTTTTACATGCTTCACGACAATTGCGTGCAAATGAGTCCTTATAGGCAAAATTGCTTTATTTCATGAGGGTTAGTCTATTTACACTATAACATTCAGTTTTGGATCATTCTCTCATAAGAAAATGCAAACTGCATATTTACTATCATTTTAACGCATACATGCAGTTTTTACATGCTTTATGACAATTAGGTGCAAATGAGTCTTTATAGGCAAAATTGCTTTATTTCACAAAGGTAAGTCTACTTTCACTAAAACATTCAGGTTTGGATCATTCTCTCATAAGAAAATGCAATCTGCATATTAACCATTATTTTAACGCATACAAGCAGTTTTTACATGCTATATGACAATTAGGGGCAAATGAGTCCTTATATGCAAAATTGCTTTATTTCATGAAGGTAAGTCTACTTTCACTAAAACATTCAGGTTTGGATCATTCTCTCATAAGAAAATGCAATCTGCATATTAACCATTATTTTAACGCAGACAAGCAGTTTTTACATGCTTTACGACAATTAGGTGCAAATGAGTCTTTATAGGCAAAATTGCTTAATTTCATGAGGGTAAGTCTATTTACACTATAACATTCAGGTTTGGATCATTCTCTCATAAGAAAATGCAAACTGCATATTTACTATCATTTTCACGCAGACAAGCAGTTTTTACATGCTTCACGACAATTGCGTGCAAATGAGTCCTTATAGGCACAATTGCTTTAGTTTGCAAAGGTAAGTCTATTTACACTATAACATTCAGGTTTGGATCATTCTCTCATAAGATAATGCAAACTGCATATTAACCATTATTTTAACGCATACAGGCAGTTTTTACATGCTTCACGACAATTGCGTGCAAATGAGTCCTTATAGGCAAAATTGCTTTATTTCATGAGGGTTAGTCTATTTACACTATAACATTCAGTTTTGGATCATTCTCTCATAAGAAAATGCAAACTGCATATTAACCATTATTTTAACGCAGACAAGCAGTTTTTACATGCTACACGACAATTGCGTGCAAACGAGTCCTTATAGGCAAAATTGCTTTATTTTACAAAGGTAAGTCTATTTACACTATAACATTCAGGTTTGGATCATTCTCTCATAAGAAAATGCAATCTGCATATTAACCATTATTTTAACGCATACAAGCAGTTTTTACATTTTATATGACAATTAGGGGCAAATGAGTCCTTATATGCAAAATTGCTTTATTTCATGAAGGCAAGTCTATTTACACTATAACATTCAGGTTTGGATCATTCTCTCATAAGAAAATGCAAACTGCATATTTACTATCATTTTCACGCAGACAAGCAGTTTTTACATGCTTCACGACAATTGCGTGCAAATGAGTCCTTATAGGCACAATTGCTTTAGTTTGCAAAGGTAAGTCTATTTACACTATAACATTCAGGTTTGGATCATTCTCTCATAAGAAAATGCAAACTGCATATTAACCATTATTTTAACGCATACAGGCAGTTTTTACATGCTTCACGACAATTGCGTGCAAATGAGTCCTTATAGGCAAAATTGCTTTATTTCATGAGGGTTAGTCTATTTACACTATAACATTCAGTTTTGGATCATTCTCTCATAAGAAAATGCAAACTGCATATTTACTATCATTTTAACGCATACATGCAGTTTTTACATGCTTTATGACAATTAGGTGCAAATGAGTCTTTATAGGCAAAATTCCTTTATTTCACAAAGGTAAGTCTACTTTCACTAAAACATTCAGGTTTGGATCATTCTCTCATAAGAAAATGCAATCTGCATATTAACCATTATTTTAACGCATACAAGCAGTTTTTACATGCTATATGACAATTAGGGGCAAATGAGTCCTTATATGCAAAATTGCTTTATTTCATGAAGGTAAGTCTACTTTCACTAAAACATTCAGGTTTGGATCATTCTCTCATAAGAAAATGCAATCTGCATATTAACCATTATTTTAACGCATACAAGCAGTTTTTACATGCTTTATGACAATTAGGTGCAAATGAGTCTTTATAGGCAAAATTGCTTTATTTCATGAGGGTAAGCCTATTTACACTAAAACATTCAGGTTTGGATCATTCTCTCATAAGAAAATGCAAACTGCATATTAACCTTTATTTTAACGCAGACAAGCAGTTTTTACATGCTTCACGACAATTGCGTGCAAATGAGTCCTTATAAGCAAAATTGCTTTGATTTACAAAGGTAAGTCTATTTACACTATTAACATTCAGGTTTAGATCATTCTCTCATAAGAAAATGCAAACTGCATATTAACTATTATTTTAACGCATACAAGCAGTTTTTTCATGCTTTACGACAATTAGGTGCAAATGAGTCTTTATAGACAAAATTGCTTGATTTCATGAGGGTCAGTCTATTTACACTATACAATTCAGGTTTGGATCATTCTCTCATAAGAAAATGCAAACTGCATATTAACCATTATTTTAACACAGACAAGCAGTTTTTACATGCTTCACGACAATTGCGTGCAAATGAGTCCTTATAAGCAAAATTGCTTTATTTTACAAAGGTAAGTCTATTTACACTATAACATTCAGGTTTGGATCATTCTCTCATAAGAAAATGCAAACTGCATATTTACTATCATTTTCACGCAGACAAGCAGTTTTCACATGTTTTACGACAATTAGGTGAAAAAAAGTCCTTAAAGGCAAAATTGTTTTATTTCACAAAGGAAAGTCTACTTTCACTATAACATTCAGGTTCGGATCATTCTCTCATAAGAAAATGCAAACTGCATATTAACCATTATTTTAACGCATACAAGCAGTTTTTACATGCTTTATGACAATTAGGTGCAAATGAGTCCTTATAGGCAAAATTGCGTTATTTTACAAAGGTAAGTCTATTTTCACTATAACATTCAGGTTTGGATCATTCTCTCATAAGAAAATGCAAACTGCATATTAACCATTATTTTAACGCATACAAGCAGTTTTTACATGCTTTATGACAATTAGGGGCAAATGAGTCCTTATATGCAAAATTGCTTTATTTTACAAAGGTAAGTCAATTTACACTATAACATTCGGGTTTGGATCTTTTTCTCATATGAAAATGCAAACTGCATATTAACTATTATTTTAACGCAGACAAGCAGTTTTTACATGCTTTATGACAATTAGGGGCAAATGAGTCCTTATAGGCAAAATTGCTTTATTTCACAAAGGTAAGTCTACTTTCACTATAACATTCAGGTTTGGATCATTCTCTCATAAGAAATTGCAAACTGCATATTAAACATTATTTTTACGCAGACAAGCAGTTTTTACATGCTTCACGACAATTGCGTGCAAATGAGTCCTTATAAGCAAAATTGCTTTATTTTACAAAGGTAAGTCAATTTACACTATAACATTCGGGTTTGGATCTTTCTCTCATATGAAAATGCAAACTGCATATTAACTATTATTTTAACGCATACAAGCAGTTTTTACAAGCTTTATGACAATAAGGTGCAAATGAGTCCTTATAGGCAAAATTGCTTTATTTCATGAGGGTAAGTCTATTTACACTATAACATTCAGGTTTGGATCATTCTCTCATAAGAAAATGCAAACTGCATATTTACTATCATTTTAACGCATACAAGCAGTTTTTACATGCTTTATGGCAATTAGGTGCAAATGAGTCTTTATAGGCAAAATTGCTTTATTTCATGAGGGTAAGTCTATTTACACTAAAACTATCAGGTTTGGATCATTCTCTCATAAGAAAATGCAAACTGCATATTAACCTTTATTTTAACGCAGACAAGCAGTTTTTACATGCTTCACGACAATTGCGTGCAAGTGAGTCCCCTTAGGCAAAATTGCGTTATTTTACAAAGGTAAGTCTATTTACACTATAACATTCAGGTTTGGATCATTCTCTCATAAGAAAATGCAAACTGCATATTAACCATTATTTTAACGCATACAAGCAGTTTTTACATGCTTTATGACAATTAGGGGCCAATGAGTCCTTATAGGCAAAATTGCTTTATTTCATGAAGGTAAGTCTATTTACACTATAACATTTAGGTTTGGATCATTCTCTCATAAGAAAATGCAAACTGCATATTAACCATTATTTTAACGCATACAAGCAGTTTTCACATGCTTTATGACAATTTGGGGCCAATGAGTCCTTATAGGCAAAATTGCTTTATTTTATGAAGGTAAGTCTATTTACACTATAACATTTAGGTTTGGATCTTTCTCTCATAAGAAAATGCAAACTGCATATTAACCATTATTTAAACGCAGACAAGCAGTTTTTACATGCTTTACGACAATTAGGTGCAAATGAGTCTTTATAGGCAAAATTGCTTTATTTCATGAAGGTAAGTCTATTTAAACTATAACATTTAGGTTTGGATCATTCTCTCATAAGAAAATGCAAACTGCATATTTACTATCATTTTCACGCAGACAAGCAGTTTTTACATGCTTCACGACAATTGCGTGCAAATGAGTCCTTATAGGCAAAATTGCTTTATTTCATGAGGGTAAGTCTATTAATTACACTATAACATTCAGGTTTGGATCATTCTCTCATAAGAAAATGCAAACTGCATATTAACCATTATTTTAACGCATACAAGCAGTTTTTACATGCTTTATGACAATTAGGGGCAAATGGGTCCTTATAGGCAAAATTGCTTTATTTCATGAAGGTTAGTCTACTTACACTATAACATTCAGGTTTGGATTATTCTCTCATAGGAAAATGCAAACTGCATATTAACCATTATTTTAACGCAGACAAGCAGTTTTTACATGCTTTACGACAATTAGGTGCAAATGAGTCCTTACAGGCAAAATTGCTTTATTTCACAAAGGTAAGTTTACTTAAGCTATAACATTCAGGTTTGGATCATTCTCTCACAAGAAAATGCAAACTGCGTATTAACTATTATTTTAACGCATACAAGCAGTTTTTACATGCTTTATGACAATAAGGTGCAAATGAGTCCTTATAGGCAAAATTGCTTTATTTCATGGGGGTAAGTCTATTTACACTATAACATTAAGGTTTGGATCATTCTCTCATAAGAAAATGCAAACTGAATATTGACTATCATTTTCACGCAGACAAGCAGTTTTTACATGGTTTACGACAATTATGTGCAAATAAGTCCTTAAAGGCAAAATTGTTTTATTTCACAAAGGTAAGTCTTCTTTCACTATAACATTCAGGTTTGGATCATTCTCTCATAAGAAAATGCAAACTGCATATTAACCATTATTTTAACGCAGACAAGCAGTTTTTACATGCTTTACGACAATTGCGTGCAAATGAGTACTTATAGGCAAAATTGCTTTATTTTACAAAGGTAAGTCTATTTACACTATAACATTCAGGTTTGGATCATTCTCTCATAAGAAAATGCAATCTGCATATTAACCATTATTTTAACGCATACAAGCAGTTTTTACATGCTATATGACAATTAGGGGCAAATGAGTCCTTATATGCAAAATTGCTTTATTTCATGAAGGTAAGTCTATTTACACTATAACATTCAGGTTTGGATCATTCTCTCATAAGAAAATGCAAACTGCATATTAACCATTATTTAAACGCAGACAAGCAGTTTTTACATGCTTTACGACAATTAGGCGCAAATGAGTCTTTATAGCCAAAATTGCTTTTTTTCATGAGGGTAAGTCTATTTACACTATAACATTCAGGTTAGGATCATTCTCTCATAAGAAAACGCAATCTGCATATTAACCATTATTTTAACGCAGACAAGCAGTTTTTACATGCTTCACGACAATTGCGTGCAAATGAGTCCTTATAGGCAAAATTGCTTTATTTTACAAAGGTAAGTCTATTTACATTTAAACATTCAGGTTTAGATCGTTCTCTCATAAGAAAATGCAAACTGCATATTAACCATTATTTTAACGCATACAAGCAGTTTTTACATGCTTTATGACAATTAGGTGCAAATATGTCCTTATAGGCAAAATTGCTTAATTTCATGAGGGTAAGCCTATTTACACTATAACATTCAGGTTTGAATCAGTCTCTCATAAGAAAATGCAAACTGCATATTAACCATTATTTAAACGCAGACAAGCAGTTTTTTCATGCTTTACGACAATTAGGTGCAAATGCGTCCTTATAAGCAAAATTGCTTTATTTCACAAAGGTAAGTCTACTTTCACTATAACATTCAGGTTTGGATCATTCTCACATAAGAAATTGCAAACTGCATATTAACCATTATTTTAACGCAGACAAGCAGTTTTTACATGCTTCACGACAATTGCGTGCAAATGAGTCCTTATAAGCAAAATTGCTTTATTTTACAAAGGTAAGTCTATTTACACTATAACATTCAGGTTTGGATCATTCTCTCATAAGAAAATGCAAACTGCATATTTACTATCATTTTCACCCAGACAAGCAGTTTTCACATGCTTCACGACAATTGCGTAATTCCTTATAGGCAAAATTGCTTTATTTTACAAAGGTTAGTCTATTTACACTATAACATTCAAGTTTGGATCATTCTCTCATAAGAAAATGCAAACTGCATATTTACCATTATTTTAACGCATACAAGCAGTTTTTACATGCTTTATGACAATTAGGGGCAAATGGGTCCTTATAGGCAAAATTGCTTTATTTCATGAAGGTTAGTCTATTTACACTATAACATTCAGGTTTGGATTATTCTCTCATAAGAAAATGCAAACTGCATATTAACAATTATTTTAACGCAGACAACCAGTTTTTACATGCTTTACGACAATTAGGGCAAATGAGTCCGTATAGGCAAAATTGCTTTATTTCACAAAGGTAAGTTTACTTACGCTATAACATTCAGGTTTAGATCATTCTCTCACAAGAAAATGCAAACTGCATATTAACTATTATTTTAACGCATACAAGCAGTTTTTACATGCTTTATGACAATTAGGTGCAAATGAGTCCTTATAGGCAAAATTGCTTTATTTCATGAGAGTAAGTCTATTTACACTATAACATTCAGGTTTGGATCATTCTCTCATAAGAAAATGCAAACTGACAATTGACTATTATTTTCACGCAGACAAGCAGTTTTTACATGGTTTACGACAATTAGGTGCAAATAAGTCCTTAAAGGCAAAATTGTTTTATTTCACAAAGATAAGTCTACTTTCACTATATAATTCAGGTTTGGATCATTCTCTCATAAGAAAATGCAAACTGCATATTAACTATTATTTTAACGCAGACAAGCAGTTTTTACATGCTTCACGACAATTGCGTGCAAATGAGTCCTTATAGGCAAAATTGCTTTATTTCATGAAGGTTAGTCTATTTACACTATAACTTTCAGGTTTGGATTATTCTCTCATAAGAAAATGCAAACTGCACATTAACCATTATTTTAACGCAGACAAGCAGTTTTTACATGCTTTACGACAATGAGGTGCAAATGAGTCCTTATAGGCAAAATTGCTTTATTTCACAAAGGTAAGTTTACTTACGCTATAACATTCAGGTTTGGATCATTCTCTCACAAGAAAATGCAAACTGCATATTAACTATTATTTTAACGCATACAAGCAGTTTTTACATGCTTTATGACAATTAGGTGCAAATGAGACCTTATAGGCAAAATTGCTTTATTTCATGAGGGTAAGTCTATTTACACTATAACATTCAGGTTTTGATCATTCTCTCATAAGAAAATGCAAACTGAATATTGACTATCATTTTCACGCAGACAAGCAGTTTTTACATGGTTTACGACAATTAGGTGCAAATAAGTCCTTAAAGGCAAAATTGTTTTATTTTACAAAGGTAAGTCTTCTTTCACTATAACATTCAGGTTTGGATCATTCTCTCATAAGAAAATGCAAACTGCATATTAACCATTATTTTAACGCAGACAAGCAGTTTTTACATGCTTCACGACAATTGCGTGCAAATGAGTCCTTATAGGCAAAATTGCTTTATTTTACAAAGGTAAGTCTATTTACACTATAACATTCAGGTTTGGATCATTCTCTCATAAGAAAATGCAATCTGCATATTAACCATTATTTTAACGCATACAAGCAGTTTTTACATGCTATATGACAATTAGGGGCAAATGAGTCCTTATATGCAAAATTGCTTTATTTCATGAAGGTAAGTCTATTTACACTATAACATTCAGGTTTGGATCATTCTCTCATAAGAAAATGCAAACTGCATATTAACCATTAATTAAACGCAGACAAGCAGTTTTTACATGCTTTACGACAATTAGGCGCAAATGAGTCTTTATAGCCAAAATTGCTTTTTTTCATGAGGGTAAGTCTATTTACACTATAACATTCAGGTTAGGATCATTCTCTCATAAGAAAATGCAATCTGCATATTAACCATTATTTTAACGCAGACAAGCAGTTTTTACATGCTTCACGACAATTGCTTGCAAATGAGTCCTTATAGGCAAAATTGCTTTACTTTACAAAGGTAAGTCTATTTACATTTAAACATTCAGGTTTAGATCGTTCTCTCATAAGAAAATGCAAACTGCATATTAACCATTATTTTAACGCATACAAGCAGTTTTTACATGCTTTATGACAATTAGGTGCAAATATGTCCTTATAGGCAAAATTGCTTAATTTCATGAGGGTAAGCCTATTTACACTATAACATTCAGGTTTGAATCAGTCTCTCATAAGAAAATGCAAACTGCATATTAACCATTATTTAAACGCAGACAAGCAGTTTTTCATGCTTTACGACAATTAGGTGCAAATGCGTCCTTTTAAGCAAAATTGCTTTATTTCACAAAGGTAAGTCTACTTTCACTATAACATTCAGGTTTGGATCATTCTCACATAAGAAATTGCAAACTGCATATTAACCATTATTTTAACGCAGACAAGCAGTTTTTACATGCTTCACGACAATTGCGTGCAAATGAGTCCTTTAAGCAAAATTGCTTTATTTTACAAAGGTAAGTCTATTTACACTATAACATTCAGGTTTGGATCATTCTCTCATAAGAAAATGCAAACTGCATATTTACTATCATTTTCACACAGACAAGCAGTTTTCACATACTTCACGACAATTGCGTGCAAATGAGTCCTTATAGGCAAAATTGCTTTATTTTACAAAGGTTAGTCTATCTACACTATAACATTCAGGTTTGGATCATTCTCTCATAAGAAAATGCAAACTGCATATTAACCATTATTTTAACGCATACAAGCAGTTTTTACATGCTTTATGACAATTAGGGGCAAATGGGTCCTTATAGGCAAAATTGTTTTATTTCACAAAGATAAGTCTACTTTCACTATATAATTCAGGTTTGGATCATTCTCTCATAAGAAAATGCAAACTGCATATTAACTATTATTTTAACGCAGACAAGCAGTTTTTACATGCTTCACGACAATTGCGTGCAAATGAGTCCTTATAGGCAAAATTGCTTTATTTTACAAAGGTTAGTCTACTTACACTATAACATTCAGGTTTGGATCATTCTCTCATAAGAAAATGCCAACTGCATATTAACTATTATTTTAACGCAGACAAGCAGTTTTTACATGCTTCACGACAATTGCGTGCAAATGAGTCCTTATAGGCAAAATTGCTTTATTTCATGAAGGTTAGTCTATTTACACTATAACATTCAGGTTTGGATTATTCTCTCATAAGAAAATGCAAACTGCATATTAACCATTATTTTAACGCAGACAAGCAGTTTTTACATGCTTTACGACAATTAGGTGCAAATAAGTCCTTATAGGCAAAATTGCTTTATTTCACAAAGGTAAGTTTACTTACGCTATAACATTCAGGTTTGGATCATTCTCTCACAAGAAAATGCAAACTGCATATTAACTATTATTTTAACGCATACAAGCAGTTTTTACATGCTTTATGACAATTAGGTGCAAATGAGACCTTATAGGCAAAATTGCTTTATTTCATGAGGGTAAGTCTATTTACACTATAACATTCAGGTTTGGATCATTCTCTCATAAGAAAATGCAAACTGCATATTTACTTTCATTTTCACGCAGACAAGCAGTTTTTACATGCTTCACGACAATTGCGTGCAAACGAGTCCTTATAGGCAAAATTGCTTTATTTTACAAAGGTAAGTCTATTTACACTATAACATTCAGGTTTTGATCATTCTCTCATAAGAAAATGCAAACTGCATATTAACCATTATTTTAACGCAGACAAGCAGTTTTTACATGCTTCACGACAATTGCGTGCAAATGAGTCCTTTTAGGCAAAATTGCTTTATTTTACAAAGGTAAGTCTATTTACACTATAACATTCAGGTTTGGATCATTCTCTCATAAGAAAATGCAATCTGCATATTAACCATTATTTTAACGCATACAAGCAGTTTTTACATGCTTTATGACAATTAGGGGCAAATGAGTCCTTATATGCAAAATTGCTTTATTTCATGAAGGTAAGTCTATTTACACTATAACATTCAGGTTTGGATCATTCTCTCATAAGAAAATGCAAACTGCATATTAACCATTATTTTAACGCAGACAAGCAGTTTTTACATGCTTTATGACAATTAGAGGCAAATGAGTCCTTATAGGCAAAATTGCTTTATTTCACAAAGGTAAGTCTACTTTCACTATAACATTCAGGTTTGGATCATTCTCTCATAAGAAATTGCAAACTGCATATTAAACATTATTTTTACGCAGACAAGCAGTTTTTACATGCTTCACGACAATTGCGTGCAAATGAGTCCTTATAAGCAAAATTGCTTTATTTTACAAAGGTAAGTCTATTTACACTATAACATTCGGGTTTGGATCTTTCTCTCATATGAAAATGCAAACTGCATATTAACTATTATTTTAACGCATACAAGCAGTTTTTACAAGCTTTATGACAATTAGGTGCAAATGAGTCCTTATAGGCAAAATTGCTTTATTTCATGAGGGTAAGTCTATTTACACTATAACATTCAGGTTTGGATCATTCTCTCATAAGAAAATGCAAACTGCATATTTACTATCATTTTAACGCATACAAGCAGTTTTTACATGCTTTATGACAATTAGGTGCAAATGAGTCTTTATAGGCAAAATTGCTTTATTTCATGAGGGTAAGTCTATTTACACTAAAACATTCAGGTTTAGATCATTCTCTCATAAGAAAATGCAAACTGCATATTAACCTTTATTTTAACGCAGACAAGCAGTTTTTACATGCTTCACGACAATAGCGTGCAAGTGAGTCCCCTTAGGCAAAATTGCGTTATTTTACAAAGGTAAGTCTATTTACACTATAACATTCAGGTTTGGATCATTCTCTCATAAGAAAATGCAAACTGCATATTAACCATTATTTTAACGCATACAAGCAGTTTTTACATGCTTTATGACAATTAGGGGCCAATGAGTCCTTATAGGCAAAATTGCTTTATTTCATGAAGGTAAGTCTATTTACACTATAACATTTAGGTTTGGATCATTCTCTCATAAGAAAATGCAAACTGCATATTAACCATTATTTTAACGCATACAAGCAGTTTTTACATGCTTTATGACAATTAGGGGCCAATGAGTCCTTATAGGCAAAATTGCTTTATTTCATGAAGGTAAGTCTATTTACACTATAACATTTAGGTTTGGATCTTTCTCTCATAAGAAAATGCAATCTGCATATTAACCATTATTTAAACGCATACAAGCAGTTTTTACATGCTTTACGACAATTAGGTGCAAATGAGTCTTTATAGGCAAAATTGCTTTATTTCATGAAGGTAAGTCTATTTAAACTATAACATTTAGGTTTGGATCATTCTCTCATAAGAAAATGCAAACTGCATATTTACTATCATTTTCACGCAGACAAGCAGTTTTTTCATGCTTCACGACAATTGCGTGCAAATGAGTCCTTATAGGCAAAATTGCTTTATTTCATGAGGGTAAGTCTATTAATTACACTATAACATTCAGGTTTGGATCATTCTCTCATAAGAAAATGCAAACTGCATTTTAACCATTATTTTAACGCATACAAGCAGTTTTTACATGCTTTATGACAATTAGGGGCAAATGGGTCCTTATAGGCAAAATTGCTTTATTTCATGAAGGTTAGTCTATTTACACTATAACATTCAGGTTTGGATTATTCTCTCATAAGAAAATGCAAACTGCATATTAACCATTATTTTAACGCAGACAAGCAGTTTTTACATGCTTTACGACAATTAGGTGCAAATGAGTCCTTACAGGCAAAATTGCTTTATTTCACAAAGGTAAGTTTACTTACGCTATAACATTCAGGTTTGGATCATTCTCTCACAAGAAAATGCAAACTGCATATTAACTATTATTTTAACGCATACAAGCAGTTTTTACATGCTTTATGACAATTAGGTGCAAATGAGTCCTTATAGGCAAAATTGCTTTATTTCATGGGGGTAAGTCTATTTACACTATAACATTAAGGTTTGGATCATTCTCTCATAAGAAAATGCAAACTGAATATTGACTATCATTTTCACGCAGACAAGCAGTTTTTACATGGTTTACGACAATTAGGTGCAAATAAGTCCTTAAAGGCAAAATTGTTTTATTTTACAAAGGTAAGTCTTCTTTCACTATAACATTCAGGTTTGGATCATTCTCTCATAAGAAAATGCAAACTGCATATTAACCATTATTTTAACGCAGACAAGCAGTTTTTACATGCTTCACGACAATTGCGTGCAAATGAGTCCTTATAGGCAAAATTGCTTTATTTTACAAAGGTAAGTCTATTTACACTATAACATTCAGGTTTGGATCATTCTCTCATAAGAAAATGCAATCTGCATATTAACCATTATTTTAACGCATACAAGCAGTTTTTACATGCTATATGACAATTAGGGGCAAATGAGTCCTTATATGCAAAATTGCTTTATTTCATGAAGGTAAGTCTATTTACACTATAACATTCAGGTTTGGATCATTCTCTCATAAGAAAATGCAAACTGCATATTAACCATTATTTAAACGCAGACAAGCAGTTTTTACATGCTTTACGACAATTAGGCGCAAATGAGTCTTTATAGCCAAAATTGCTTTATTTCATGAGGGTAAGTCTATTTACACTATAACATTCAGGTTAGGATCATTCTCTCATAAGAAAATGCAATCTGCATATTAACCATTATTTTAACGCAGACAAGCAGTTTTTACATGCTTCACGACAATTGCGTGCAAATGAGTCCTTATAGGCAAAATTGCTTTATTTTACAAAGGAAAGTCTATTTACATTTAAACATTCAGGTTTAGATCGTTCTCTCATAAGAAAATGCAAACTGCATATTAACCATTATTTTAACGCATACAAGCAGTTTTTACATGCTTTATGACAATTAGGTGCAAATATGTCCTTATAGGCAAAATTGCTTAATTTCATGAGGGTAAGCCTATTTACACTATAACTTTCAGGATTGGATCAGTCTCTCATAAGAAAATGCAAACTGCATATTAACCATTATTTAAACGCAGACAAGCAGTTTTTTCATGCTTTACGACAATTAGGTGCAAATGCGTCCTTATAAGCAAAATTGCTTTATTTCACAAAGGTAAGTCTACTTTCACTATAACATTCAGGTTTGGATCATTCTCACATAAGAAATTGCAAACTGCATATTAACCATTATTTTAACGCAGCCAAGCAGTTTTTACATGCTTCACGACAATTGCGTGCAAATGAGTCCTTATAAGCAAAATTGCTTTATTTTACAAAGGTAAGTCTATTTACACTATAACATTCAGGTTTGGATCATTCTCTCATAAGAAAATGCAAACTGCATATTTACTATCATTTTCACACAGACAAGCAGTTTTCACATGCTTCACGACAATTGCATGCAAATGAGTCCTTATAGGCAAAATTGCTTTATTTTACAAAGGTAAGTCTATTTACACTATATCATTCAGGTTTGGATCATTCTCTCATAAGAAAATGCATACTGCATATTAACCATTATTTTAACGCATACAAGCAGTTTTTACATGCTTTATGACAATTAGGGACAAATGGGTCCTTATAGGCAAAATTGCTTTATTTCATGAAGGTAAGTCTATTTACACTATAACATTCAGGTTTGGATTATTCTCTCATAAGAAAATGCAAACTGCATATTAACAATTATTTTAACGCAGAAAAGCAGTTTTTACATGCTTTACGACAATTAGGTGCAAATGAGTCCGTATAGGCAAAATTGCTTTATTTCACAAAGGTAAGTTTACTTACGCTATAACATTCAGGTTTAGATCATTCTCTCACAAGAAAATGCAAACTGCATATTAACCATTATTTTAACGCATACAAGCAGTTTTTACAAGCTTTATGACAATTAGGTGCAAATGAGTCCTTATAGGCAAAATTGCTTTATTTCATGAGGGTAAGTCTATTTACACTATAACATTCAGGTTTGGATCATTCTCTCATAAGAAAATGCAAACTGCATATTAACCATTATTTAAACGCAGGAAAGCAGTTTTTACATGCTTTACGACAATTAGGTGCAAATGAGTCTTTATAGGCAAAATTGCTTTATTTCATGAGGGTAAGTCTATTTACACTATATCATTCAGGTTTGGATCATTCTCTCATAAGAAAATGCATACTGCATATTAACCATTATTTTAACGCATACAAGCAGTTTTTACATGCTTTATGACAATTAGGGACAAATGGGTCCTTATAGGCAAAATTGCTTTATTTCATGAAGGTAAGTCTATTTACACTATAACATTCAGGTTTGGATTATTCTCTCATAAGAAAATGCAAACTGCATATTAACAATTATTTTAACGCAGAAAAGCAGTTTTTACATGCTTTACGACAATTAGGTGCAAATGAGTCCGTATAGGCAAAATTGCTTTATTTCACAAAGGTAAGTTTACTTACGCTATAACATTCAGGTTTAGATCATTCTCTCACAAGAAAATGCAAACTGCATATTAACCATTATTTTAACGCATACAAGCAGTTTTTACAAGCTTTATGACAATTAGGTGCAAATGAGTCCTTATAAGCAAAATTGCCTTATTTTACAAAGGTAGGTCTATTTACACTATAACATTCAGGTTTGGATCATTCTCTCATAAGAAAATGCAAACTGCATATTAACCATTATTTAAACGCAGGAAAGCAGTTTTTACATGCTTTACGACAATTAGGTGCAAATGAGTCTTTATAGGCAAAATTGCTTTATTTCATGAGGGTAAGTCTATTTAAACTATAACATTCAGGTTTGGATCATTCTCTCATAAGAAATTGCAAACTGCAAATTAACCATTATTTAAACGCAGACAAGCAGTTTTTTCATGCTTTACGACAATTAGGTGCAAATGAGTCTTTATAGGCAAAATTGCTTTATTTTACAAAGGTAAGTCTATTTACATTATAACATTCAGGTTTGGATCATTCTCTCATAAGAAAATTCAAACTGCATATTTACTATCATTTTCACGCAGACAAGCAGTTTTTACATGCTTCACGACAATTGCGTGCAAATGAGTCCTTATAGGCAAAATTGCTTTATTTTACAAAGGTAAGTCTATTTACATTATAACATTCAGGTTTGGATCATTCTTTCATAAGAAAATGCAAACTCCATATTAACCATTATTTTAACGCATACAAGCAGTTTTTACATGCTTTATGACAATTAGGTGCAAATGAGTCCTTATAGGCAAAATTGCTTTATTTCATGAGGGTTAGTCTATTTACACTATAACATTCAGGTTTGGATCATTCTCTCATAAGAAAATGCAAACTGCAAATTAACCATTATTTAAACGCAGACAAGCAGTTTTTTCATGCTTTACGACAATTAGGTGCAAATGAGTCTTTATAGGCAAAATTGCTTTATTTCATGAGGGTCAGTCTATTTACACTATACAATTCAGGTTTTGATCATTCTCTCATAATAAAATGCAAACGGCATATTAACCATTATTTTAACGCAGACAAGCAGATTTTACATGTTTTACGACAATTAAGTGGAAATAAGTCCTTAAAGGCAAAATTGTTTTATTTCACAAAGGAAAGTCTACTTTCACTATAACATACAGGTTTGGATCATTCTCTCATAAGAAAATGCAAACTGCATATTAACCATTATTTTAACGCATACAAGCAGTTTTCACATGCTTTATGACAATTAGGTGCAAATGAGTCCTTATAGGCAAATATGCTTTATTTCATGAGGGTTAGTCTATTTACACTATAACATTCAGTTTTGGATCATTCTCTCATAAGAAAATGCAAACTGCATATTAACCAATATTTAAAAGCAGACAAGCAGTTTTTTCATGCTTTACGACAATTAGGTTCAAATGAGTCTTTATAGGCAAAATTGCCTTATTTCATGAGGGTAAGTCTATTTAAACTATAACATTCAGGTTTGGATCATTCTCTCATAAGAAAATGCAAACTGCATATTTACTATCATTTTCACGCAGACAAGCAGTTTTTACATGCTTCACGACAATTGCGTGCAAATGAGTCCTTTTAGGCAAAATTGCTTTATTTTACAAAGGTAAGTCTATTTACATTATAACATTCAGGTTTGGATCATTCTCTCATAAGAAATTGCAAACTGCATATTAACCATTATTTTAACGCATACAAGCAGTTTTTACATGCTTTATGACAATTAGGTGCAAATGAGTCCTTATAGGCAAAATTGCTTTATTTCATGAGGGTTAGTCTATTTACACTATAACATTCAGGTTTGGATCATTCTCTCATAAGAAAATGCAAACTGCATATTAACCATTATTTAAACGCAGACAAGCAGTTTTTTCATGCTTTACGACAATTAGGTGCAAATGAGTCTTTATAGGCAAAATTGCTTTATTTCATGAGGGTCAGTCTATTTACACTATACAATTCAGGTTTGGATCATTCTCTCATAAGAAAATGAAAACTGCAAAATAACCATTATTTAAACGCAAACAAGCAGTTTTTTCATGCTTTACGACAATTGCGTGCAAATGAGTCCTTATAAGCAAAATTGCTTTATTTTACAAAGGTTAGTCTATTTACACTATAACATTCAGGTTTGGATCATTCTCTCATAAGAAAATGCAAACGGCATATTAACCATTATTTTAACGCAGACAAGCAGTTTTTACATGCTTTATGACAATTAGGGGCAAATGAGTCCTTATATGCAAAATTGCTTTATTTCATGAAGGTAAGTCTATTTACACTATAACATTCAGGTTTGGATCATTCTCTCATAAGAAAATGCAAACTGCATATTAACCATTATTTAAACGCAGACAAGCAGTTTTTACATGCTTTACGACAATTAGGTGCAAATGAGTCTTTATAGGCAAAATTGCTTTATTTCATGAAGGTAAGTCTATTTACACTATTACATTCAGGTTTGGATCATTCTCTCATAAGAAAATGCAAACTGAATATTGACTAACATTTTCACGCAGACAAGCAGTTTTTACATGGTTTACGACAATTAGGTGCAAGTAAGTCCTTAAAGGCAAAATTGTTTTATTTCACAAAGGTAAGTCTACTTTCACTATAACATTCAGGTCTGGATCATTCTCTCATAAGAAAATGCAAACTGCATATTAACCATTATTTTAACGCAGACAAGCAGTTTTTACATGCTTCACGACAATTGCGTGCAAATGAGTCCTTATAGGCAAAATTGATATATTTTACATAAGTAAGTCTATTTACACTATAACATTCAGGTTTGGATCATTCTCTCATAAGAAAATGCAATCTGCATATTAACCATTATTTTAACGCATACAAGCAGTTTTAACATGCTTTATGACAATTAGGGGCAAATGAGTCCTTATATGCAAAATTGCTTTATTTTTTGAAGGTAAGTCTATTTCCACTATAACATTCAGGTTTGGATCATTCTCTCATAAGAAAATGCAAACTGCATATTAACCATTATTTAAACGCAGACAAGCAGTTTTTACATGCTTTACGACAATTAGGTGCAAATGAGTCCTTATAGGCAAAATTGCTTTATTTTACAAAGGTAAGTTTACTTACGCTATAACATTCAGGTTTGGATCATTCTCTCACAAGAAAATGCAAACTGCATATTAACTATTATTTTAACGCATACAAGCAGTTTTTACATGCTTTATGACAATTAGGTGCAAATGAGTCCTTATAGGCAAAATTGCTTTATTTCATGAGGGTAAGTCTATTTACACTATAACATTCAGGTTTGGATCATTCTCTCATAAGAAAATGCAAACTGCATATTAACCATTATTTTAACGCAGACAAGCAGTTTTCACATGCTTTGTGACAATTAGGGGCAAATGAGTCCTTATAGGCAAAATTGCTTTATTTTACAAAGGTAAGTCTACTTTCACTATAACATTCAGGTTTGGATCATTCTCTCATAAGAAATTGCAAACTGCATATTAGCCATTATCTTAACGCAGACAAGCAGTTTTTACATGCTTCACGACAATTGCGTGCAAATGAGTCCTTACAGGCAAAAATGCTTTATTTTACAAAGTTAAGTCTATTTACACTATAACATTCAGGATTGGATCATTCTCTCATAAGAAAATGCAATCTGCATATAAACTATTATTTTAACGCATACAAGCAGTTTTTACATGCTTTGTGACAATTAGGGGCAAATGAGTCCTTATATGCAAAATTGCTTTATTTCATGAAGGTAAGTCTATTTACACTATAACATTCAGGTTAGGATCATTCTCTCATAAGAAAATGCAAACTGCATATTAACCATTATTTAAACGCAGACAAGCAGTTTTTACATGCTTTACGACAATTAGGTGCAAATGAGTCTTTATAGGCAAAATTGCTTTATTTCATGAAGGTAAGTCTATTTACACTATAACATTCAGGTTTGGATCATTCTCTCATAAGAAAATGCAAACTGCATATTAACCATTATTTAAACGCAGACAAGCAGTTTTTACATGCTATACGACAATTAGGTGCAAATGAGTCTTTATAGGCAAAATTGCTTTATTTCATGAAGGTAAGTCTATTTAAGTCTATTTACACTATAACATTCAGGTTTGGATCATTCTCTCATAAGAAAATGCAAACTGCATATTTACTATCATTTTCACGCAGACAAGCAGTTTTTACATGCTTCACGACAATTGCGTGCAAATGAGTCCTTATAGACAAAATCGCTTTATTTTACAAAGGTAAGTCTATTTACACTATAACATTCAGGTTTGGATCATTTTCTCATAAGAAATTGCAAACTGCATATTAACCTTTATTTTAACGCAGAAAAGCAGTTTTTACATGCTTTACGACAATTGCGTGCAAATGAGTCCTTATAAGCAAAATTGCTTTATTTTACAAAGGTAAGTCTATTTACACTATAAAATTCAGGTTTGGATCATTCTCTCATAAGAAAATGCAAACTGCATATTAACTATTATTTTAACGCATACAAGCAGTTTTTACAAGCTTTATGACAATTGCGTGCAAATGAGTCCTTATAGGCAAAATTGCTTTATTTCATGAGGGTTAGTCTATTTACACTATAACATTCAGGTTTGGATCATTCTCTCATAAGAAAATGCAAACTGCAAATTAACCATTATTTAAACGCAGACAAGCAGTTTTTTCATGCTTTACGACAATTAGGTGCAAATGAGTCTTTATAGGCAAAATTGCTTTATTTCATGAGGGTCAGTCTAATTACACTATACAATTCAGGTTTGGATCATTCTCTCATAAGAAAATGCAAACGGCATATTAACCATTATTTTAACGCAGACAAGCAGTTTTTACATGTTTTACGACAATTAAGTGGAAATAAGTCCTTAAAGGCAAAATTGTTTTATTTCAGAAAGGTAAGTCTACTTTCACTATAACATTCAGGTTTGGATCATTCTCTCATAAGAAAATGCAAACTGCATATTAACCATTATTTTAACGCATACAAGCAGTTTTCACATGCTTTATGACAATTAGGTGCAAATGAGTCCTTATAGGCAAAATTGCTTTATTTCATGAGGGTTTGTCTATTTACACTATAACATTCAGGTTTGGATCATTCTCTCATAAGAAAATGCAAACTGCATATTAACCATTATTTTAACGCATACAAGCAGTTTTTACATGCTTTATGACAATTAGGTGCAAATGAGTCCTTATAGGCAAAATTGCTTTATTTCATGAGGGTTAGTGTATTTACACTATAACATTCAGGTTTGGATCATTCTCTCATAAGAAAATGCAAACTGCATATTAACCATTATTTAAACGCAGACAAGCAGTTTTTTCATGCTTTACGACAATTAGGTGCAAATGAGTCTTTATAGGCAAAATTGCTTTATTTCATGAGGGTCAGTCTATTTACACTATACAATTCAGGTTTGGATCATTCTCTCATAAGAAAATGAAAACTGCAAAATAACCATTATTTAAACGCAAACAAGCAGTTTTTTGATGCTTTACGACAATTGCGTGCAAATGAGTCCTTATAAGCAAAATTGCTTTATTTTACAAAGGTTAGTCTATTTACACTATAACATTCAGGTTTGGATCATTCTCTCATAAGAAAATGCAAACTGCATATTAACCATTATTTAAACGCAGGAAAGCAGTTTTTACATGCTTTACGACAATTAGGTGCAAATGAGTCTTTATAGGCAAAATTGCTTTATTTCATGAGGGTAAGTCTATTTAAACTATAACATTCAGGTTTGGATCATTCTCTCATAAGAAAATGCAAACTGCATATTTACTATCATTTTCACGCAGACAAGCAGTTTTTACATGCTTCACGACAATTGCGTGCAAATGAGTCCTTATAGGCAAAATTGCTTTATTTTACAAAGGTAAGTCTATTTACATTATAACATTCAGGTTTGGATCATTCTCTCATAAGAAAATGCAAACTGCATATTAACCATTATTTTAACGCATACAAGCAGTTTTTACATGCTTTATGACAATTAGGTGCAAATGAGTCCTTATAGGCAAAATTGCTTTATTTCATGAGGGTTAGTCTATTTACACTATAACATTCAGGTTTGGATCATGCAAACTACATATTAACAATTATTTTAACGCAGACAAGCAGTTTTTACATGTTTTACGACAATTAGGTGGAAATAAGTCCTTAAAGGCTAAATTGTTTTATTTCACAAAGGTAAGTCTACTTTCACTATAACATTCAGGTTTTGATCATTCTCTCATAAGAAAATGCAAACTGAATATTGACTATCATTTTCACGCAGACAAGCAGTTTTTACATGGTTTACGACAATTAGGTGCAAATAAGTCCTTAAAGGCAAAATTGTTTTATTTCACAAAGGTAAGTCTTCTTTCACTATAACATTCAGGTTTGGATCATTCTCTCATAACAAAATGCAAACTGCATATTAACCATTATTTTAACGCAGACAAGCAGTTTTTACATGCTTCACGACAATGCGTGCAAATGAGTCCTTATAGGCAAAATTGCTTTATTTTACAAAGGTAAGTCTATTTACACTATAACATTCAGGTTTGGATCATTCTCTCATAAGAAAATGCAATCTGCATATTAACCATTATTTTAACGCATACAAGCAGTTTTTACATGCTATATGACAATTAGGGGCAAATGAGTCCTTATATGCAAAATTGCTTTATTTCATGAAGGTAAGTCTATTTACACTATAACATTCAGGTTTGGATCATTCTCTCATAAGAAAATGCAAACTGCATATTAACCATTATTTAAACGCAGACAAGCAGTTTTTACATGCTTTACGACAATTAGGCGCAAATGAGTCTTTATAGCCAAAATTGCTTTTTTTCATGAGGGTAAGTCTATTTACACTATAACAATCAGGTTAGGATCATTCTCTCATAAGAAAATGCAATCTGCATATTAACCATTATTTAACGCAGACAAGCAGTTTTTACATGCTTCACGACAATTGCGTGCAAATGAGTCCTTATAGGCAAAATTGCTTTACTTTACAAAGGTAAGTCTATTTACATTTAAACATTCAGGTTTAGATCGTTCTCTCATAAGAAAATGCAAACTGCTTATTAACCATTATTTTAACGCATACAAGCAGTTTTTACATGCTTTATGACAATTAGGTGCAAATATGTCCTTATAGGCAAAATTGCTTAATTTCATGAGGGTAAGCCTATTTACACTATAACATTCAGGTTTGAATCAGTCTCTCATAAGAAAATGCAAACTGCATATTAACCATTATTTAAACGCAGACAAGCAGTTTTTTCATGCTTTACGACAATTAGGTGCAAATGCGTCCTTATAAGCAAAATTGCTTTATTTCACAAAGGTAAGTCTACTTTCACTATAACATTCAGGTTTGGATCATTCTCACATAAGAAATTGCAAACTGCATATTAACCATTATTTTAACGCAGACAAGCAGTTTTTACATGCTTCACGACAATTGCGTGCAAATGAGTCCTTATAAGCAAAATTGCTTTATTTTACAAAGGTAAGTCTATTTACACTATAACATTCAGGTTTGGATCATTCTCTCATAAGAAAATGCAAACTGCATATTTACTATCATTTTCACACAGACAAGCAGTTTTCACATGCTTCACGACAATTGCGTGCAAATGAGTCCTTATAGGCAAAATTGCTTTATTTTACAAAGGTTAGTCTATTTACACTATAACATTCAGGTTTGGATCATTCTCTCATAAGAAAATGCAAACTGCATATTAACCATTATTTTAACGCATACAAGCATTTTTTACATGCTTTATGACAATTAGGGGCAAATGGGTCCTTATAGGCAAAATTGTTTTATTTCACAAAGATAAGTCTACTTTCACTATATAATTCAGGTTTGGATCATTCTCTCATAAGAAAATGCAAACTGCATATTAACTATTATTTTAACGCAGACAAGCAGTTTTTACATGCTTCACGACAATTGCGTGCAAATGAGTCCTTATAGGCAAAATTGCTTTATTTCATGAAGGTTAGTCTATTTACACTATAACATTCAGGTTTGGATTATTCTCTCATAATTAAATGCAAACTGCATATTAACCATTATTTTAACGCAGACAAGCAGTTTTTACATGCTTTACGACAATAAGGTGCAAATGAGTCCTTATAGGCAAAATTGCATTATTTCACAAAGGTTAGTTTACTTACGCTATAACATTCAGGTTTGGATCATTCTCTCACAAGAAAATGCAAACTGCATATTAACTATTATTTTAACGCATACAAGCAGTTTTTACATGCTTTATGACAATTAGGTGCAAATGAGACCTTATAGGCAAAATTGCTTTATTTCATGAGGGTAAGTCTATTTACACTATAACATTCAGGTTTTGATCATTCTCTCATAAGAAAATGCAAACTGCATATTAACCATTATTTTAACGCAGACAAGCAGTTTTTACATGCTTCACGACAATTGCGTGCAAATGAGTCCTTTTAGGCAAAATTGCTTTATTTTACAAAAGTAAGTCTATTTACACTATAACATTCAGGTTTGGATCATTCTCTCATAAGAAAATGCAATCTGCATATTAACCATTATTTTAACGCATACAAGCAGTTTTTACATGCTTTATGACAATTAGGGGCAAATGAGTCCTTATATGCAAAATTGCTTTATTTTATGAAGGTAAGTCTATTTACACTATAACATTCAGGTTTGGATCATTCTCTCATAAGAAAATGCAAACTGCATATTAACCATTATTTTAACGCAGACAAGCAGTTTTTACATGCTTTATGACAATTAGAGGCAAATGAGTCCTTATAGGCAAAATTGCTTTATTTCACAAAGGTAAGTCTACTTTCACTATAACATTCAGGTTTGGATCATTCTCTCATAAGAAATTGCAAACTGCATATTAAACATTATTTTTACGCAGACAAGCAGTTTTTACATGCTTCACGACAATTGCGTGCAAATGAGTCCTTATAAGCAAAATTGCTTTATTTTACAAAGGTAAGTCTATTTACACTATAACATTCGGGTTTGGATCTTTCTCTCATATGAAAATGCAAACTGCATATTAACTATTATTTTAACGCATACAAGCAGTTTTTACAAGCTTTATGACAATTAGGTGCAAATGAGTCCTTATAGGCAAAATTGCTTTATTTCATGAGGGTAAGTCTATTTACACTATAACATTCAGGTTTGGATCATTCTCTCATAAGAAAATGCAAACTGCATATTAACCATTATTTAAACGCAGACAAGCAGTTTTTACATGCTTTACGACAATTAGGTGCAAATGAGTCTTTATAGGCAAAATTGCTTTATTTTATGAAGGTTAGTCTATTTACACTATAACATTCAGGTTTGGATCATTCTCTCATAAGAAAATGCAAACTGCATATTAACCATTATTTTAACGCATACAAGCAGTTTTTACATGCTTTATGACAATTAGGGGCAAATAGGTCCTTATAGGCAAAATTGTTTTATTTCACAAAGATAAGTCTACTTTCACTATATAATTCAGGTTTGGATCATTCTCTCATAAGAAAATGCAAACTGCATATTAACTATTATTTTAACGCAGACAAGCAGTTTTTACATGCTTCACGACAATTGCGTGCAAATGAGTCCTTATAGGCAAAATTGCTTTATTTTACAAAGGTTAGTCTATTTACACTATAACATTCAGGTTTGGATCATTCTCTCATAAGAAAATGCAAACTGCATATTAACTATTATTTTAACGCAGACAAGCAGTTTTTACATGCTTCACGACAATTGCGTGCAAATGAGTCCTTATAGGCAAAATTGCTTTATTTTACAAAGGTTAGTCTATTTACACTATAACATTCAGGTTTGGATCATTCTCTCATAAGAAAATGCAAACTGCATATTAACTATTATTTTAACGCAGACAAGCAGTTTTTACATGCTTCACGACAATTGCGTGCAAATGAGTCCTTATAGGCAAAATTGCTTTATTTCATGAAGGTTAGTCTATTTACACTATAACATTCAGGTTTGGATTATTCTCTCATAAGAAAATGCAAACTGCATATTAACCATTATTTTAACGCAGACAAGCAGTTTTTACATGCTTTACGACAATTAGGTGCAAATGAGTCCTTATAGGCAAAATTGCTTTATTTCACAAAGGTAAGTTTACTTACACTATAACATTCAGGTTTGGATCATTCTCTCACAAGAAAATGCAAACTGCATATTAACTATTATTTTAACGCATACAAGCAGTTTTTACATGCTTTATGACAATTAGGTGCAAATGAGACCTTATAGGCAAAATTGCTTTATTTCATGAGGGTAAGTCTATTTACACTATAACATTCAGGTTTTGATCATTCTCTCATAAGAAAATGCAAACTGCATAATAACCATTATTTTAACGCAGACAAGCAGTTTTTACATGCTTCACGACAATTGCGTGCAAATGAGTCCTTTTAGGCAAAATTGCCTTATTTTACAAAGGTAAGTCTATTTACACTATAACATTCAGGTTTGGATCATTCTCTCATAAGAAAATGCAATCTGCATATTAACCATTATTTTAACGCATACAAGCAGTTTTTACATGCTTTATGACAATTAGGGGCAAATGAGTCCTTATATGCAAAATTGCTGTATTTTTTGAAGGTAAGTCTATTTACACTATAACATTCAGGTTTGGATCATTCTCTCATAAGAAAATGCAAACTGCATATTAACCATTATTTAAACGCAGACAAGCAGTTTTTACATGCTTTACGACAATTAGGTGCAAATGAGTCCTTATAGGCAAAATTGCTTTATTTTACAAAGGTAAGTTTACTTACGCTATAACATTCAGGTTTGGATCATTCTCTCACAAGAAAATGCAAACTGCATATTAACTATTATTTTAACGCATACAAGCAGTTTTTACATGCTTTATGACAATTAGGTGCAAATGAGTCCTTATAGGCAAAATTGCTTTATTTCATGAGGGTAAGTCTATTTACACTATAACATTCAGGTTTGGATCATTCTCTCATAAGAAAATGCAAACTGCATATTAACCATTATTTTAACGCAGACAAGCAGTTTTCACATGCTTTGTGACAATTAGGGGCAAATGAGTCCTTATAGGCAAAATTGCTTTATTTTACAAAGGTAAGTCTACTTTCACTATAACATTCAGGTTTGGATCATTCTCTCATAAGAAATTGCAAACTGCATATTAGCCATTATTTTAACGCAGACAAGCAGTTTTTACATGCTTCACGACAATTGCGTGCAAATGAGTCCTTACAGGCAAAATTGCTTTATTTTACAAAGGTAAGTCTATTTACACTATAACATTCAGGATTGGATCATTCTCTCATAAGAAAATGCAATCTGCATATAAACTATTATTTTAACGCATACAAGCAGTTTTTACATTCTTTGTGACAATTAGGGGCAAATGAGTCCTTATATGCAAAATTGCTTTATTTCATGAAGGTAAGTCTATTTACACTATAACATTCAGGTTAGGATCATTCTCTCATAAGAAAATGCAAACTGCATATTAACCATTATTTAAACGCAGACAAGCAGTTTTTACATGCTTTACGACAATTAGGTGCAAATGAGTCTTTATAGGCAAAATTGCTTTATTTCATGAAGGTAAGTCTATTTACACTATAACATTCAGGTTTGGATCATTCTCTCATAAGAAAATGCAAACTGCATATTAACCATTATTTAAACGCAGACAAGCAGTTTTTACATGCTATACGACAATTAGGTGCAAATGAGTCTTTATAGGCAAAATTGCTTTATTTCATAAAGGTAAGTCTATTTACACTATAACATTCAGGTTTGGATCATTCTCTCATAAGAAAATGCAAACTGCATATTTACTATCATTTTCACGCAGACAAGCAGTTTTTACATGCTTCACGACAATTGCGTGCAAATGAGTCCTTATAAGCAAAATTGCTTTATTTTACAAAGGTAAGTCTATTTACACTATAACATTCGGGTTTGGATCTTTCTCTCATATGAAAATGCAAACTGCATATTAACTATTATTTTAACGCATACAAGCAGTTTTTACAAGCTTTATGACAATTAGGTGCAAATGAGTCCTTATAGGCAAAATTGCTTTATTTCATGAGGGTAAGTCTATTTACACTATAACATTCAGGTTTGGATCATTCTCTCATAAGAAAATGCAAACTGCATATTAACCATTATTTAAACGCAGACAAGCAGTTTTTACATGCTTTACGACAATTAGGTGCAAATGAGTCTTTATAGGCAAAATTGCTTTATTTTATGAAGGTAAGTCTATTTACACTATAACATTCAGGTTTGGATCATTCTCTCATAAGAAAATGCAAACTGCATATTAACCATTATTTTAACGCATACAAGCAGTTTTTACATGCTTTATGACAATTAGGGGCAAATGGGTCCTTATAGGCAAAATTGTTTTATTTCACAAAGATAAGTCTACTTTCACTATATAATTCAGGTTTGGATCATTCTCTCATAAGAAAATGCAAACTGCATATTAACTATTATTTTAACGCAGACAAGCAGTTTTTACATGCTTCACGACAATTGCGTGCAAATGAGTCCTTATAGGCAAAATTGCTTTATTTTACAAAGGTTAGTCTATTTACACTATAACATTCAGGTTTGGATCATTCTCTCATAAGAAAATGCAAACTGCATATTAACTATTATTTTAACGCAGACAAGCAGTTTTTACATGCTTCACGACAATTGCGTGCAAATGAGTCCTTATAGGCAAAATTGCTTTATTTCATGAAGGTTAGTCTATTTACACTATAACATTCAGGTTTGGATTATTCTCTCATATGAAAATGCAAACTGCATATTAACCATTATTTAAACGCAGACAAGCAGTTTTTACATGCTTTACGACAATTAGGTGCAAATGAGTCCTTATAGGCAAAATTGCTTTATTTCACAAAGGTAAGTTTACTTACGCTATAACATTCAGGTTTGGATCATTCTCTCACAAGAAAATGCAAACTGCATATTAACTATTATTTTAACGCATACAAGCAGTTTTTACATGCTTTATGACAATTAGGTGCAAATGAGACCTTATAGGCAAAATTGCTTTATTTCATGAGGGTAAGTCTATTTACACTA
Source organism: Xanthostigma xanthostigma (assembly GCA_963575645.1). Taxonomy (NCBI): domain Eukaryota; kingdom Metazoa; phylum Arthropoda; class Insecta; order Raphidioptera; family Raphidiidae; genus Xanthostigma; species Xanthostigma xanthostigma. Next base: position 29,050,497 of record OY754471.1, read on the forward strand.
TAACATTCAGGTTTTGATCATTCTCTCATAAGAAAATGCAAACTGCATAATAACCATTATTTTAACGCAGACAAGCAGTTTTTACATGCTTCACGACAATTGCGTGCAAATGAGTCCTTTTAGGCAAAATTGCTTTATTTTACAAAGGTAAGTCTATTTACACTATAACATTCAGGTTTGGATCATTCTCTCATAAGAAAATGCAATCTGCATATTAACCATTATTTTAACGCATACAAGCAGTTTTTACATGCTTTATGACAATTAGGGGCAAATGAGTCCTTATATGCAAAATTGCTTTATTTTTTGAAGGTAAGTCTATTTACACTATAACATTCAGGTTTGGATCATTCTCTCATAAGAAAATGCAAACTGCATATTAACCATTATTTAAACGCAGACAAGCAGTTTTTACATGCTTTACGACAATTAGGTGCAAATGAGTCCTTATAGGCAAAATTGCTTTATTTTACAAAGGTAATTTTACTTACGCTATAACATTCAGGTTTGGATCATTCTCTCACAAGAAAATGCAAACTGCATATTAACTATTATTTAAACGCATACAAGCAGTTTTTACATGCTTTATGACAATTAGGTGCAAATGAGTCCTTATAGGCAAAATTGCTTTATTTCATGAGGGTAAGTCTATTTACACTATAACAGTCAGGTTTGGATCATTCTCTCATAAGAAAATGCAAACTGCATATTAACCATTATTTTAACGCAGACAAGCAGTTTTCACATGCTTTGTGACAATTAGGGGCAAATGAGTCCTTATAGGCAAAATTGCTTTATTTTACAAAGGTAAGTCTACTTTCACTATAACATTCAGGTTTGGATCATTCTCTCATAAGAAATTGCAAACTGCATATTAGCCATTATTTTAACGCAGACAAGCAGTTTTTACATGCTTCACGACAATTGCGTGCAAATGAGTCCTTACAGGCAAAATTGCTTTATTTTACAAAGGTAAGTCTATTTACACTATAACATTCAGGATTGGATCATTCTCTCATAAGAAAATGCAATCTGCATATAAACTATTATTTTAACGCATACAAGCAGTTTTTACATGCTTTGTGACAATTAGGGGCAAATGAGTCCTTATATGCAAAATTGCTTTATTTCATGAAGGTAAGTCTATTTACACTATAACATTCAGGTTAGGATCATTCTCTCATAAGAAAATGCAAACTGCATATTAACCATTATTTAAACGCAGACAAGCAGTTTTTACATGCTTTACGACAATTAGGTGCAAATGAGTCTTTATAGGCAAAATTGCTTTATTTCATGAAGGTAAGTCTATTTACACTATAACATTCAGGTTTGGATCATTCTCTCATAAGAAAATGCAAACTGCATATTAACCATTATTTAAACGCAGACAAGCAGTTTTTACGCGCTATACGACAATTAGGTGCAAATGAGTCTTTATAGGCAAAATTGCTTTATTTCATGAAGGTAAGTCTATTTACACTATAACATTCAGGTTTGGATCATTCTCTCATAAGAAAATGCAAACTGCATATTTACTATCATTTTCACGCAGACAAGCAGTTTTTACATGCTTCACGACAATTGCGTGCAAATGAGTCCTTATAGACAAAATCGCTTTATTTTACAAAGGTAAGTCTATTTACACTATAACATTCAGGTTTGGATCATTTTCTCATAAGAAATTGCAAACTGCATATTAACCTTTATTTTAACGCAGAAAAGCAGTTTTTACATGCTTTACGACAATTGCGTGCAAATGAGTCCTTATAAGCAAAATTGCTTTATTTTACAAAGGTAAGTCTATCTACACTATAAAATTCAGGTTTGGATCATTCTCTCATAAGAAAATGCAAACTGCATATTAACTATTATTTTAACGCATACAAGCAGTTTTTACAAGCTTTATGACAATTGCGTGCAAATGAGTCCTTATAGGCAAAATTGCTTTATTTCATGAGGGTTAGTCTATTTACACTATAACATTCAGGTTTGGATCATTCTCTCATAAGAAAATGCAAACTGCAAATTAACCATTATTTAAACGCAGACAAGCAGTTTTTTCATGCATTACGACAATTAGGTGCAAATGAGTCTTTATAGGCAAAATTGCTTTATTTCATGAGGGTCAGTCTAATTACACTATACAATTCAGGTTTGGATCATTCTCTCATAAGAAAATGCAAACGGCATATTAACCATTATTTTAACGCAGACAAGCAGTTTTTACATGTTTTACGACAATTAAGTGAAAATAAGTCCTTAAAGGCAAAATTGTTTTATTTCAGAAAGGTAAGTCTACTTTCACTATAACATTCAGGTTTGGATCATTCTCTCATAAGAAAATGCAAACTGCATATTAACCATTATTTTAACGCATACAAGCAGTTTTCACATGCTTTATGACAATTAGGTGCAAATGAGTCCTTATAGGCAAAATTGCTTTATTTCATGAGGGTTTGTCTATTTACACTATAACATTCAGGTTTGAATCATTCTCTCATAAGAAAATGCAAACTGCATATTAACCATTATTTTAACGCATACAAGCAGTTTTTACATGCTTTATGACAATTAGGTGCAAATGAGTCCTTATAGGCAAAATTGCTTTATTTCATGAGGGTTAGTGTATTTACACTATAACATTCAGGTTTGGATCATTCTCTCATAAGAAAATGAAAACTGCAAAATAACCATTATTTAAACGCAAACAAGCAGTTTTTTGATGCTTTACGACAATTGCGTGCAAATGAGTCCTTATAAGCAAAATTGCTTTATTTTACAAAGGTTAGTCTATTTACACTATAACATTAAGGTTTGGATCATGCAAACTACATATTAACAATTATTTTAACGCAGACAAGCAGTTTTTACATGTTTTACGACAATTAGGTGGAAATAAGTCCTTAAAGGCAAAATTGTTTTATTTTACAAAGGTAAGTCTACTTTCACTATAACATTCAGGTTTTGATCATTCTCTCATAAGAAAATGCAAACTGAATATTGACTATCATTTTCACGCAGACAAGCAGTTTTTACATGGTTTACGACAATTAGGTGCAAATAAGTCCTTAAAGGCAAAATTGTTTTATTTTACAAAGGTAAGTCTTCTTTCACTATAACATTCAGGTTTGGATCATTCTCTCATAAGAAAATGCAAACTGCAATATTAACCATTATTTTAACGCAGACAAGCAGTTTTTACATGCTTCACGACAATTGCGTGCAAATGAGTCCTTATAGGCAAAATTGCTTTATTTTACAAAGGTAAGTCTATTTACACTATAACATTCAGGTTTGGATCATTCTCTCATAAGAAAATGCAATCTGCATATTAACCATTATTTTAACGCATACAAGCAGTTTTTACATGCTATATGACAATTAGGGGCAAATGAGTCCTTTTATGCAAAATTGCTTTATTTCATGAAGGTAAGTCTATTTACACTATAACATTCAGGTTTGGATCATTCTCTCATAAGAAAATGCAAACTGCATATTAACCATTATTTAAACGCAGACAAGCAGTTTTTAAATGCTTTACGACAATTAGGCGCAAATGAGTCTTTATAGCCAAAATTGCTTTTTTTCATGAGGGTAAGTCTATTTACACTATAACATTCAGGTTAGGATCATTCTCTCATAAGAAAATGCAATCTGCATATTAACCATTATTTTAACGCAGACAAGCAGTTTTTACATGCTTCACGACAATTGCGTGCAAATGAGTCCTTATAGGCAAAATTGCTTTACTTTACAAAGGTAAGTCTATTTACATTTAAACATTCAGGTTTGAATCAGTCTCTCATAAGAAAATGCAAACTGCATATTAACCATTATTTAAACGCAGACAAGCAGTTTTTTCATGCTTTACGACAATTAGGTGCAAATGCGTCCTTATAAGCAAAATTGCTTTATTTCACAAAGGTAAGTCTACTTTCACTATAACATTCAGGTTTGGATCATTCTCACATAAGAAATGCAAACTGCATATTAACCATTATTTTAACGCAGACAAGCAGTTTTTACATGCTTCACGACAATTGCGTGCAAATGAGTCCTTATAAGCAAAATTGCTTTATTTTACAAAGGTAAGTCTATTTACACTATAACATTCAGGTTTGGATCATTCTCTCATAAGAAAATGCAAACTGCATATTTACTATCATTTTCACACAGACAAGCAGTTTTCACATGCTTCACGACAATTGCGTGCAAATGAGTCCTTATAGGCAAAATTGCTTTATTTTACAAAGGTTAGTCTATTTACACTATAACATTCAGGTTTGGATCATTCTCTCATAAGAAAATGCAAACTGCATATTAACCATTATTTTAACGCATACAAGCAGTTTTTACATGCTTTATGACAATTAGGGGCAAATGGGTCCTTATAGGCAAAATTGTTTTATTTCACAAAGATAAATCTACTTTCACTATATAATTCAGGTTTGGATCATTCTCTCATAAGAAAATGCAAACTGCATATTAACTATTATTTTAACGCAGACAAGCAGTTTTTACATGCTTCACGACAATTGCGTGCAAATGAGTCCTTATAGGCAAAATTGCTTTATTTTACAAAGGTTAGTCTATTTACACTATAACATTCAGGTTTGGATCATTCTCTCATAAGAAAATGCAAACTGCATATTAACTATTATTTTAACGCAGACAAGCAGTTTTTACATGCTTCACGACAATTGCGTGCAAATGAGTCCTTATAGGCAAAATTGCTTTATTTCATGAAGGTTAGTCTATTTACACTATAACATTCAGGTTTGGATTATTCTCTCATAAGAAAATGCAAACTGCATATTAACCATTATTTTAACGCAGACAAGCAGTTTTTACATGCTTTACGACAATTAGGTGCAAATGAGTCCTTATAGGCAAAATTGCTTTATTTCACAAAGGTAAGTTTACTTACGCTATAACATTCAGGTTTGGATCATTCTCTCACAAGAAAATGCAAACTGCATATTAACTATTATTTTAACGCATACAAGCAGTTTTTACATGCTTTATGACAATTAGGTGCAAATGAGACATTATAGCCAAAATTGCTTTATTTCATGAGGGTAAGTCTATTTACACTATAACATTCAGGTTAGGATCATTCTCTCATAAGAAAATGCAATCTGCATATTAACCATTATTTTAACGCAGACAAGCAGTTTTTACATGCTTCACGACAATTGCGTGCAAATGAGTCCTTATAGGCAAAATTGCTTTTTTTTACAAAGGAAAGTCTATTTACATTTAAACATTCAGGTTTAGATCGTTCTCTCATAAGAAAATGCAAACTGCATATTAACCATTATTTTAACGCATACAAGCAGTTTTTACATGCTTTATGACAATTAGGTGCAAATATGTCCTTATAGGCAAAATTGCTTAATTTCATGAGGGTAAGCCTATTTACACTATAACATTCAGGTTTGGATCAGTCTCTCATAAGAAAATGCAAACTGCATATTAACCTTTATTTAAACGCAGACAAGCAGTTTTTTCATGCTTTACGACAATTAGGTGCAAATGCGTCCTTATAAGCAAAATTGCTTTATTTCACAAAGGTAAGTCTACTTTCACTATAACATTCAGGTTTGGATCAATCTCACATAAGAAATTGCAAACTGCATATTAACCATTATTTTAACGCAGACAAGCAGTTTTTACATGCTTCACGACAATTGCGTGCAAATGAGTCCTTATAAGCAAAATTGCTTTATTTTACAAAGGTAAGTCTATTTACACTATAACATTCAGGTTTGGATCATTCTCTCATAAGAAAATGCAAACTGCATATTTACTATCATTTTCACACAGACAAGCAGTTTTCACATGCTTCACGACAATTGCGTGCAAATGAGTCCTTATAGGCAAAATTGCTTTATTTTACAAAGGTTAGTCTATTTACACTATAACATTCAGGTTTGGATCATTCTCTCATAAGAAAATGCATACTGCATATTAACCATTATTTTAACGCATACAAGTAGTTTTTACATGCTTTATGACAATTAGGGACAAATGGGTCCTTATAGGCAAAATTGCTTTATTTCATGAAGGTTAGTCTATTTACACTATAACATTCAGGTTTGGATTATTCTCTCATAAGAAAATGCAAACTGCATATTAACAATTATTTTAACGCAGACAAGCAGTTTTTACATGCTTTACGACAATTAGGTGCAAATGAGTCCGTATAGGCAAAATTGCTTTATTTCACAAAGGTAAGTTTACTTACGCTATAACATTCAGGTTTAGATCATTCTCTCACAAGAAAATACAAACTGCATATTAACCATTATTTTAACGCATACAAGCAGTTTTTACAAGCTTTATGACAATTAGGTGCAAATGAGTCCTTATAGGCAAAATTGCTTTATTTCATGAGGGTAAGTCTATTTACACTATAACATTCAGGTTTGGATCTATCTCTTATAAGAAAATTCAAACTGCATATTAACCATTATTTAAACGCAGACAAGCAGTTTTTTCATGCTTTACGACAATTGCGTGCAAATGAGTCCTTATAAGCAAAATTGCTTTATTTTACAAAGGTAGGTCTATTTACACTATATCATTCAGGTTTGGATCATTCTCTCATAAGAAAATGCAAACTGCATATTAACCATTATTTAAACGCAGGAAAGCAGTTTTTACATGCTTTACGACAATTAGGTGCAAATGAGTCTTTATAGGCAAAATTGCTTTATTTCATGAGGGTAAGTCTATTTAAACTATAACATTCAGGTTTGGATCATTCTCTCATAAGAAAATGCAAACTGCAAATTAACCATTATTTAAACGCAGACAAGCAGTTTTTTCATGCTTTACGACAATTAGGTGCAAATGAGTCTTTATAGGCAAAATTGCTTTATTTTACAAAGGTAAGTCTATTTACATTATAACATTCAGGTTTGGATCATTCTCTCATAAGAAAATTCAAACTGCATATTTACTATCATTTTCACGCAGACAAGCAGTTTTTACATGCTTCACGACAATTGCGTGCAAATGAGTCCTTATAGGCAAAATTGCTTAATTTTACAAAGGTAAGTCTATTTACATTATAACATTCAGGTTTGGATCATTCTTTCATAAGAAAATGCAAACTGCATATTAACCATTATTTTAACGCATACAAGCAGTTGTTACATGCTTTATGACAATTAGGTGCAAATGAGTCCTTATAGGCAAAATTGCTTTATTTCATGAGGGTTAGTCTATTTACACTATAACATTCAGGTTTGGATCATTCTCTCATAAGAAAATGCAAACTGCAAATTAACCATTATTTAAACGCAGACAAGCAGTTTTTTCATGCTTTACGACAATTAGGTGCAAATGAGTCTTTATAGGCAAAATTGCTTTATTTCATGAGGGTCAGTCTATTTACACTATACAATTCAGGTTTTGATCATTCTCTCATAATAAAATGCAAACGGCATATTAACCATTATTTTAACGCAGACAAGCAGATTTTACATGTTTTACGACAATTAAGTGGAAATAAGTCCTTAAAGGCAAAATTGTTTTATTTCACAAAGGAAAGTCTACTTTCACTATAACATACAGGTTTGGATCATTCTCTCATAAGAAAATGCAAACTGCAAATTAACCATTATTTAAACGCAGACAAGCAGTTTTTTCATGCTTTACGACAATTAGGTGCAAATGAGTCTTTATAGGCAAAATTGCTTTATTTCATGAGGGTCAGTCTATTTACACTATACAATTCAGGTTTTGATCATTCTCTCATAATAAAATGCAAACGGCATATTAACCATTATTTTAACGCAGACAAGCAGATTTTACATGTTTTACGACAATTAAGTGGAAATAAGTCCTTAAAGGCAAAATTGTTTTATTTCACAAAGGAAAGTCTACTTTCACTATTTCATTCAGGTTTGGATCATTCTCTCATAAGAAAATGCAAACTGCATATTAACCATTATTTTAACGCATACAAGCAGTTTTCACATGCTTTATGACAATTAGGTGCAAATGAGTCCTTATAGGCAAATATGCTTTATTTCATGAGGGTTAGTCTATTTACACTATAACATTCAGTTTTGGATCATTCTCTCATAAGAAAATGCAAACTGCATATTAACACGTTCACTGCCGGCAACGCGGCTCCCGCGTTTTTATAACTTTTGTGATTTGCCGACAACGCGTCTGCCGCGTTCCATACCTGTGGCAATAAATACAGCTTTAATTCTGCCGGCACTATACAGAATCGGTTTATTAAACGCTGGCACACAGTAAACATCGTGCCATTGTGTACATAAGTGTTGGTTTTTGAATTGCGTCAGTTTGAACTTTTGATTTTTTTGTTTTGCTTTTATTCTTATATCTAGATTTTGGTTCATTTTTTCATTATTCGCTACTTATTTAATTATTTAGCTTATAATTAATCCCTCTATGTTTTTTTCGTATTCAAGATAATAAAGAAAATTATATTACCTTCTAAAATGATAAAACGCGGCTACCGCGTTGTTGGCATATGACACAATTTTTGTTGCTGTGTGCCACCTACGCGTCTGTCGCGTTTATTAATTTTTTTTTTGAAAAGTTTACCTGACGAGACATTTCATCATTATAAATGAAAATAAGAATATGTTTTTCGTTTTAAGAAAAAATTCTAAAAAAAACCCATTGGCACCCAAGCAAGCCCCGTCTTATTGGTCGGCAGTGAAAGTGTTAACCAATATTTAAACGCAGACAAGCAGTTTTTTCATGCTTTACGACAATAAGGGTTCAATGAGTCTTTATAGGCAAAATTGCTTTATTTCATGAGGGTAAGTCTATTTAAACTATAACATTCAGGTTTGGATCATTCTCTCATAAGAAAATGCAAACTGCATATTTACTATCATTTTCACGCAGACAAGCAGTTTTTACATGCTTCACGACAATTGCGTGCAAATGAGTCCTTATAGGCAAAATTGCTTTATTTTACAAAGGTAAGTCTATTTACATTATAACATTCAGGTTTGGATTATTCTCTCATAAGAAAATGCAAACTGCATATTAACCATTATTTTAACGCATACAAGCAGTTTTTACATGCTTTATGACAATTAGTTGCAAATGAGTCCTTATAGGCAAAATTGCTTTATTTCATGAGGGTTAGTCTATTTACACTATAACATTCAGGTTTGGATCATTCTCTCATAAGAAAATGCAAACCGCATATTAACCATTATTTAAACGCAGACAAGCAGTTTTTTCATGCTTTACGACAATTAGGTGCAAATGAGTCCTTGTAGGCAAAATTGCTTTATTTTACAAAGGTAAGTCTATTTACACTATAACATTCAGGTTTGGATCATTCTCTCATAAGAAAATGCAAACTGCATATTAACCATTATTTTAACGCAGACAAGCAGTTTTTACATGCTTTACGACAATTAGGTGCAAATGAGTCCTTATAGGCAAAATTGCTTTATTTCACAAGGGTAAGTTTACTTACGCTATAACATTCAGGTTTGGATCATTCTCTCACAAGAAAATGCAAACTGCATATTAACTATTATTTTAACGCATACAAGCAGTTTTTACATGCTTTATGACAATTAGGTGCAAATGAGTCCTTATAGGCAAAATTGCTTTATTTCATGAGGGTAAGTCTATTTACACTATAACATTCAGGTTTGGATCATTCTCTCAAAAGGAAATGCAAACTGAATATTGACTAACATTTTCACGCAGACAAGCAGTTTTTACATGGTTTACGACAATTAGGTGCAAGTAAGTCCTTAAAGGCAAAATTGTTTTATTTCACAAAGGTAAGTCTACTTTCACTATAACATTCAGGTTTGGATCATTCTCTCATAAGAAAATGCAAACTGCATATTAACCATTATTTTAACGCAGACAAGCAGTTTTTACATGCTTCACGACAATTGCGTGCAAATGAGTCCTTATAGGCAAAATTGCCATATTTTACATAAGTAAGTCTATTTACACTATAACATTCAGGTTTGGATCATTCTCTCATAAGAAAATGCAATCTGCATATTAACCATTATTTTAACGCATACAAGCAGTTTTTACATGCTTTATGACAATTAGGGGCAAATGAGTCCTTATATGCAAAATTGCTTTATTTTTTGAAGGTAAGTCTATTTACACTATAACATTCAGGTTTGGATCATTCTCTCATAAGAAAATGCAAACTGCATATTAACCATTATTTAAACGCAGACAAGCAGTTTTTACATGCTTTACGACAATTAGGTGCAAATGAGTCCTTATAGGCAAAATTGCTTTATTTCACAAAGGTAAGTTTACTTACGCTATAACATTCAGGTTTGGATCATTCTCTCACAAGAAAATGCAAACTGCATATTAACTATTATTTTAACGCATACAAGCAGTTTTTACATGCTTTATGACAATTAGGTGCAAATGAGTCCTTATAGGCAAAATTGCTTTATTTCATGAGGGTAAGTCTATTTACACTATAACATTCAGGTTTGGATCATTCTCTCATAAGAAAATGCAAACTGCATATTAACCATTATTTAAACGCAGACAAGCAGTTTTTTCATGCTTTACGACAATTAGGTGCAAATGAGTCTTTACAGGCAAAATTGCTTTATTTCATGAGGGTAAGTCTATTTACACTATACAATTCAGGTTTGGATCATTCTCTCATAAGAAAATGCAAACTGCATATTAACCATTATTTTAACGCAGACAAGCAGTTTTCACATGCTTTGTGACAATTAGGGGCAAATGAGTCCTTATAGGCAAAATTGCTTTATTTTACAAAGGTAAGTCTACTTTCACTATAACATTCAGGTTTGGATCATTCTCTCATAAGAAATTGCAAACTGCATATTAGCCATTATTTTAACGCAGACAAGCAGTTTTTACATGCTTCACGACAATTGCGTGCAAATGAGTCCTTACAGGCAAAATTGCTTTATTTTACAAAGGTAAGTCTATTTACACTATAACATTCAGGATTGGATCATTCTCTCATAAGAAAATGCAATCTGCATATAAACTATTATTTTAACGCATACAAGCAGTTTTTACATGCTTTGTGACAATTAGGGGCAAATGAGTCCTTATATGCAAAATTGCTTTATTTCATGAAGGTAAGTCTATTTACACTATAACATTCAGGTTAGGATCATTCTCTCATAAGAAAATGCAAACTGCATATTAACCATTATTTAAACGCAGACAAGCAGTTTTTACATGCTTTACGACAATTAGGTGCAAATGAGTCTTTATAGGCAAAATTGCTTTATTTCATGAAGGTAAGTCTATTTACACTATAACATTCAGGTTTGGATCATTCTTTCATAAGAAAATGCAAACTGCATATTAACCATTATTTAAACGCAGACAAGCAGTTTTTACATGCTTTACGACAATTAGGTGCAAATGAGTCTTTATAGGCAAAATTGCTTTATTTCATGAAGGTAAGTCTATTTACACTTTAACATTCAGGTTTGGATCATTCTCTCATAAGAAAATGCAAACTGCATATTTACTATCATTTTCACGCAGACAAGCAGTTTTTACATGCTTCACGACAATTGCGTGCAAATGAGTCCTTATAGACAAAATCGCTTTATTTTACAAAGGTAAGTCTATTTACACTATAACATTCAGGTTTGGATCATTTTCTCATAAGAAATTGCAAACTGCATATTAACCTTTATTTTAACGCAGAAAAGCAGTTTTTACATGCTTTACGACAATTGCGTGCAAATGAGTCCTTATAAGCAAAATTGCTTTATTTTACAAAGGTAAGTCTATTTACACTATAAAATTCAGGTTTGGATCATTCTCTCATAAGAAAATGCAAACTGCATATTAACTATTATTTTAACGCATACAAGCAGTTTTTACAAGCTTTATGACAATTGCGTGCAAATGAGTCCTTATAGGCAAAATTGCTTTATTTCATGAGGGTTAGTCTATTTACACTATAACATTCAGGTTTGGATCATTCTCTCATAAGAAAATGCAAACTGCAAATTAACCATTATTTAAACGCAGACAAGCAGTTTTTTCATGCTTTACGACAATTAGGTGCAAATGAGTCTTTATAGGCAAAATTGCTTTATTTCATGAGGGTCAGTCTAATTACACTATACAATTCAGGTTTGGATCATTCGCTCATAAGAAAATGCAAACGGCATATTAACCATTATTTTAACGCAGACAAGCAGTTTTTACATGTTTTACGACAATTAAGTGGAAATAAGTCCTTAAAGGCAAAATTGTTTTATTTCAGAAAGGTAAGTCTACTTTCACTATAACATTCAGGTTTGGATCATTCTCTCATAAGAAAATGCAAACTGCATATTAACCATTATTTTAACGCATACAAGCAGTTTTCACATGCTTTATGACAATTAGGTGCAAATGAGTCCTTATAGGCAAAATTGCTTTATTTCATGAGGGTTTGTCTATTTACACTATAACATTCAGGTTTGGATCATTCTCTCATAAGAAAATGCAAACTGCATATTAACCATTATTTTAACGCATACAAGCAGTTTTTACATGCTTTATGACAATTAGGTGCAAATGAGTCCTTATAGGCAAAATTGCTTTATTTCATGAGGGTTAGTGTATTTACACTATAACATTCAGGTTTGGATCATTCTCTCATAAGAAAATGCAAACTGCATATTAACCATTATTTAAACGCAGACAAGCAGTTTTTTCATGCTTTACGACAATTAGGTGCAAATGAGTCTTTATAGGCAAAATTGCTTTATTTCATGAGGGTCAGTCTATTTACACTATACAATTCAGGTTTGGATCATTCTCTCATAAGAAAATGAAAACTGCAAAATAACCATTATTTAAACGCAAACAAGCAGTTTTTTGATGCTTTACGACAATTGCGTGCAAATGAGTCCTTATAAGCAAAATTGCTTTATTTTACAAAGGTTAGTCTATTTACACTATAACATTCAGGTTTGGATCATTCTCTCATAAGAAAATGCAAACTGCATATTAACCATTATTTAAACGCAGGAAAGCAGTTTTTACATGCTTTACGACAATTAGGTGCAAATGAGTCTTTATAGGCAAAATTGCTTTATTTCATGAGGGTAAGTCTATTTAAACTATAACATTCAGGTTTGGATCATTCTCTCATAAGAAAATGCAAACTTCATATTTACTATCATTTTCACGCAGACAAGCAGTTTTTACATGCTTCACGACAATTGCGTGCAAATGAGTCCTTATAGGCAAAATTGCTTTATTTTACAAAGGTAAGTCTATTTACATTATAACATTCAGGTTTGGATCATTCTCTCATAAGAAAATGCAAACTGCATATTAACCATTATTTTAACGCATACAAGCAGTTTTTACATGCTTTATGACAATTAGGTGCAAATGAGTCCTTATAGGCAAAATTGCTTTATTTCATGAGGGTTAGTCTATTTACACTATAACATTCAGGTTTGGATCATGCAAACTACATATTAACAATTATTTTAACGCAGACAAGCAGTTTTTACATGTTTTACGACAATTAGGTGGAAATAAGTCCTTAAAGGCAAAATTGTTTTATTTCACAAAGGTAAGTATACTTTCACTATAACATTCAGGTTTGGATCATTCTCTCATAAGAAAATGCAAACTGAATATTGACTATCATTTTCACGCAGACAAGCAGTTTTTACATGGTTTACGACAATTAGGTGCAAATAAGTCCTTAAAGGCAAAATTGTTTTATTTCACAAAGGTAAGTCTTCTTTCACTATAACATTCATGTTTGGATCATTCTCTCATAAGAAAATGCAAACTGCATATTAACCATTATTTTAACGCAGACAAGCAGTTTTTACATGCTTCACGACAATTGCGTGCAAATGAGTCCTTATAGGCAAAATTGCTTTATTTTACAAAGGTAAGTCTATTTACACTATAACATTCAGGTTTGGATCATTCTCTCATAAGAAAATGCAATCTGCATATTAACCATTATTTTAACGCATACAAGCAGTTTTTACATGCTATATGACAATTAGGGGCAAATGAGTCCTTATATGCAAAATTGCTTTATTTCATGAAGGTAAGTCTATTTACACTATAACATTCAGGTTTGGATCATTCTCTCATAAGAAAATGCAAACTGCATATTAACCATTATTTAAACGCAGACAAGCAGTTTTACATGCTTTACGACAATTAGGCGCAAATGAGTCTTTATAGCCAAAATTGCTTTTTTTCATGAGGGTAAGTCTATTTACACTATAACATTCAGGTTAGGATCATTCTCTCATAAGAAAATGCAATCTGCATATTAACCATTATTTTAACGCAGACAAGCAGTTTTTACATGCTTCACGACAATTGCGTGCAAATGAGTCCTTATAGGCAAAATTGCTTTACTTTACAAAGGTAAGTCTATTTACATTTAAACATTCAGGTTTAGATCGTTCTCTCATAAGAAAATGCAAACTGCATACTAACCATTATTTTAACGCATACAAGCAGTTTTTACATGCTTTATGACAATTAGGTGCAAATATGTCCTTATAGGCAAAATTGCTTAATTTCATGAGGGTAAGCCTATTTACACTATAACATTCAGGTTTGAATCAGTCTCTCATAAGAAAATGCAAACTGCATATTAACCATTATTTAAACGCAGACAAGCAGTTTTTTCATGCTTTACGACAATTAGGTGCAAATGCGTCCTTATAAGCAAAATTGCTTTATTTCACAAAGGTAAGTCTACTTTCACTATAACATTCAGGTTTGGATCATTCTCACATAAGAAATTGCAAACTGCATATTAACCATTATTTTAACGCAGACAAGCAGTTTTTACATGCTTCACGACAATTGCGTGCAAATGAGTCCTTATAAGCAAAATTGCTTTATTTTACAAAGGTAAGTCTATTTACACTATAACATTCAGCTTTGGATCATTCTCTCATAAGAAAATGCAAACTGCATATTTACTATCATTTTCACACAGACAAGCAGTTTTCACATGCTTCACGACAATTGCGTGCAAATGAGTCCTTATAGGCAAAATTGCTTTACTTTACAAAGTAAGTCTATTTACATTTAAACATTCAGGTTTAGATCGTTCTCTCATAAGAAAATGCAAACTGCATACTAACCATTATTTTAACGCAGACAAGCAGTTTTTACATGCTTTACGACAATTAGGTGCAAATGAGTCCTTATAGGCAAAATTGCTTTATTTCATGAAGGTTAGTCTATTTACACTATAACATTCAGGTTTGGATTATTCTCTCATAAGAAAATGCAATCTGCATATTAACCATTATTTTAACGCAGACAAGCAGTTTTTACATGCTTCACGACAATTGCGTGCAAATGAGTCCTTATAGGCAAAATTGCTTTACTTTACAAAGTAAGTCTATTTACATTTAAACATTCAGGTTTAGATCGTTCTCTCATAAGAAAATGCAAACTGCATACTAACCATTATTTTAACGCATACAAGCAGTTTTTACATGCTTTATGACAATTAGGTGCAAATATGTCCTTATAGGCAAAATTGCTTAATTTCATGAGGGTAAGCCTATTTACACTATAACATTCAGGTTTGAATCAGTCTCTCATAAGAAAATGCAAACTGCATATTAACCATTATTTAAACGCAGACAAGCAGTTTTTTCATGCTTTACGACAATTAGGTGCAAATGCGTCCTTATAAGCAAAATTGCTTTATTTCACAAAGGTAAGTCTACTTTCACTATAACATTCAGGTTTGGATCATTCTCACATAAGAAATTGCAAACTGCATATTAACCATTATTTTAACGCAGACAAGCAGTTTTTACATGCTTCACGACAATTGCGTGCAAATGAGTCCTTATAAGCAAAATTGCTTTATTTTACAAAGGTAAGTCTATTTACACTATAACATTCAGCTTTGGATCATTCTCTCATAAGAAAATGCAAACTGCATATTTACTATCATTTTCACACAGACAAGCAGTTTTCACATGCTTCACGACAATTGCGTGCAAATGAGTCCTTATAGGCAAAATTGCTTTATTTTACAAAGGTTAGTCTATTTACACTATAACATTCAGGTTTGAATCATTCTCTCATAAGAAAATGCAAACTGCATATTAACCATTATTTTAACGCATACAAGCAGTTTTTACATGCTTTATGACAATTAGGGGCAAATGGGTCCTTATAGGCAAAATTGTTTTATTTCACAAAGATAAGTCTACTTTCACTATATAATTCAGGTTTGGATCATTCTCTCATAAGAAAATGCAAACTGCATATTAACTATTATTTTAACGCAGACAAGCAGTTTTTACATGCTTCACGACAATTGCGTGCAAATGAGTCCTTATAGGCAAAATTGCTTTATTTTACAAAGGTTAGTCTATTTACACTATAACATTCAGGTTTGGATCATTCTCTCATAAGAAAATGCAAACTGCATATTAACTATTATTTTAACGCAGACAAGCAGTTTTTACATGCTTCACGACAATTGCGTGCAAATGAGTCCTTATAGGCAAAATTGCTTTATTTCATGAAGGTTAGTCTATTTACACTATAACATTCAGGTTTGGATTATTCTCTCATAAGAAAATGCATACTGCATATTAACCATTATTTTAACGCAGACAAGCAGTTTTTACATGCTTTACGACAATTAGGTGCAAATGAGTCCTTATAGGCAAAATTGCTTTATTTCACAAAGGTAAGTTTACTTACGCTATAACATTCAGGTTTGGATCATTCTCTCACAAGAAAATGCAAACTGCATATTAACTATTATTTTAACGCATACAAGCAGTTTTTACATGCTTTATGACAATTAGGTGCAAATGAGACCTTATAGGCAAAATTGCTTTATTTCATGAGGGTAAGTCTATTTACACTATACCATTCAGGTTTTGATCATTCTCTCATAAGAAAATGCAAACTGCATATTAACCATTATTTTAACGCAGACAAGCAGTTTTTACATGCTTCACGACAATTGCGTGCAAATGAGTCCTTTTAGGCAAAATTGCTTTATTTTACAAAGGTAAGTCTATTTACACTATAACATTCAGGTTTGGATCATTCTCTCATAAGAAAATGCAATCTGCATATTAACCATTATTTTAACGCATACAAGCAGTTTTTACATGCTTTATGACAATTAGGGGCAAATGAGTCATTATATGCAAAATTGCTTTATTTTATGAAGGTAAGTCTATTTACACTATAACATTCAGGTTTGGATCATTCTCTCATAAGAAAATGCAAACTGCATATTAATCATTATTTTAACGCAGACAAGCAGTTTTTACATGCTTTATGACAATTAGAGGCAAATGAGTCCTTATAGGCAAAATTGCTTTATTTCACAAAGGTAAGTCTACTTTCACTATAACATTCAGGTTTGGATCATTCTCTCATAAGAAATTGCAAACTGCATATTAAACATTATTTTTACGCAGACAAGCAGTTTTTACATGCTTCACGACAATTGCGTGCAAATGAGTCCTTATAAGCAAAATTGCTTTATTTTACAAAGGTAAGTCTATTTACACTATAACATTCGGGTTTGGATCTTTCTCTCATATGAAAATGCAAACTGCATATAAACTATTATTTTAACGCATACAAGCAGTTTTTACAAGCTTTATGACAATTAGGTGCAAATTAGTCCTTATAGGCAAAATTGCTTTATTTCATGAGGGTAAGTCTATTTACACTATAACATTCAGGTTTGGATCATTCTCTCATAAGAAAATGCAAACTGCATATTTACTATCATTTTAACGCATACAAGCAGTTTTTACATGCTTTATGACAATTAGGTGCAAATGAGTCTTTATAGGCAAAATTGCTTTATTTCATGAGGGTAAGTCTATTTACACTAAAACATTCAGGTTTAGATCATTCTCTCATAAGAAAATGCAAACTGCATATTAACCTTTATTTTAACGCAGACAAGCAGTTTTTACATGCTTCACGACAATTGCGTGCAAGTGAGTCCCCTTAGGCAAAATTGCGTTATTTTACAAAGGTAAGTCTATTTACACTATAACATTCAGGTTTGGATCATTCTCTCATAAGAAAATGCAAACTGCATATTAACCATTATTTTAACGCATACAAGCAGTTTTTACATGCTTTATGACAATTAGGGGCCAATGAGTCCTTATAGGCAAAATTGCTTTATTTCATGAAGGTAAGTCTATTTACACTATAACATTTAGGTTTGGATCATTCTCTCATAAGAAAATGCAAACTGCATATTAACCATTATTTTAACGCATACAAGCAGTTTTTACATGCTTTATGACAATTAGGGGCCAATGAGTCCTTATAGGCAAAATTGCTTTATTTCATGAAGGTAAGTCTATTTACACTATAACATTTAGGTTTGGATCTTTCTCTCATAAGAAAATGCAAACTGCATATTAACCATTATTTAAACGCATACAAGCAGTTTTTACATGCTTTACGACAATTAGGTGCAAATGAGTCTTTATAGGCAAAATTGCTTTATTTCATGAAGGTAAGTCTATTTAAACTATAACATTTAGGTTTGGATCATTCTCTCATAAGAAAATGCAAACTGCATATTTACTATCATTTTCACGCAGACAAGCAGTTTTTTCATGCTTCACGACAATTGCGTGCAAATGAGTCCTTATAGGCAAAATTGCTTTATTTCATGAGGGTAAGTCTATTAATTACACTATAACATTCAGGTTTGGATCATTCTCTCATAAGAAAATGCAAACTGCATATTAACCATTATTTTAACGCATACAAGCAGTTTTTACATGCTTTATGACAATTAGGGGCAAATGGGTCCTTATAGGCAAAATTGCTTTATTTCATGAAGGTTAGTCTATTTACACTATAACATTCAGGTTTGGATTATTCTCTCATAAGAAAATGCAAACTGCATATTAACCATTATTTTAACGCAGACAAGCAGTTTTTACATGCTTTACGACAATTAGGTGCAAATGAGTCCTTACAGGCAAAATTGCTTTATTTCACAAAGGTAAGTTTACTTACGCTATAACATTCAGGTTTGGATCATTCTCTCACAAGAAAATGCAAACTGCATATTAACTATTATTTTAACGCATACAAGCAGTTTTTACATGCTTTATGACAATTAGGTGCAAATGAGTCCTTATAGGCAAAATTGCTTTATTTCATGGGGGTAAGCCTATTTACACTATAACATTCAGGTTAGGATCATTTTCTCATAAGAAAATGCAATCTGCATATTAACCATTATTTTAACGCAGACAAGCAGTTTTTACATGCTTCACGACAATTGCGTGCAAATGAGTCCTTATAGGCAAAATTGCTTTATTTTACAAAGGAAAGTCTATTTACATTTAAACATTCAGGTTTAGATCGTTCTCTCATAAGAAAATGCAAACTGCATATTAACCATTATTTTAACGCATACAAGCAGTTTTTACATGCTTTATGACAATTAGGTGCAAATATGTCCTTATAGGCAAAATTGCTTAATTTCATGAGGGTAAGCCTATTTACACTATAACATTCAGGTTAGGATCATTTTCTCATAAGAAAATGCAATCTGCATATTAACCATTATTTTAACGCAGACAAGCAGTTTTTACATGCTTCACGACAATTGCGTGCAAATGAGTCCTTATAGGCAAAATTGCTTTATTTTACAAAGGAAAGTCTATTTACATTTAAACATTCAGGTTTAGATCGTTCTCTCATAAGAAAATGCAAACTGCATATTAACCATTATTTTAACGCATACAAGCAGTTTTTACATGCTTTATGACAATTAGGTGCAAATATGTCCTTATAGGCAAAATTGCTTAATTTCATGAGGGTAAGCCTATTTACACTATAACATTCAGGTTTGGATCAGTCTCTCATAAGAAAATGCAAACTGCATATTAACCATTATTTAAACGCAGACAAGCAGTTTTTTCATGCTTTACGACAATTAGGTGCAAATGCGTCCTTATAAGCAAAATTGCTTTATTTCACAAAGGTAAGTCTACTTTCACTATAACATTCAGGTTTGGATCAATCTCACATAAGAAATTGCAAACTGCATATTAACCATTATTTTAACGCAGACAAGCAGTTTTTACATGCTTCACGACAATTGCGTGCAAATGAGTCCTTATAAGCAAAATTGCTTTATTTTACAAAGGTAAGTCTATTTACACTATAACATTCAGGTTTGGATCATTCTCTCATAAGAAAATGCAAACTGCATATTTACTATCATTTTCACACAGACAAGCAGTTTTCACATGCTTCACGACAATTGCGTGCAAATGAGTCCTTATAGGCAAAATTGCTTTATTTTACAAAGGTTAGTCTATTTACACTATAACATTCAGGTTTGGATCATTCTCTCATAAGAAAATGCATACTGCATATTAACCATTATTTTAACGCATACAAGCAGTTTTTACATGCTTTATGACAATTAGGGACAAATGGGTCCTTATAGGCAAAATTGCTTTATTTCATGAAGGTTAGTCTATTTACACTATAACATTCAGGTTTGGATTATTCTCTCATAAGAAAATGCAAACTGCATATTAACCATTATTTTAACGCATACAAGCAGTTTTTACATGCTTTATGACAATTAGGGGCAAATGGGTCCTTATAGGCAAAATTGTTTTATTTCACAAAGATAAGTCTACTTTCACTATATAATTCAGGTTTGGATCATTCTCTCATAAGAAAATGCAAACTGCATATTAACTATTATTTTAACGCAGACAAGCAGTTTTTACATGCTTCACGACAATTGCGTGCAAATGAGTCCTTATAGGCAAAATTGCTTTATTTTACAAAGGTTAGTCTATTTACACTATAACATTCAGGTTTGGATCATTCTCTCATAAGAAAATGCAAACTGCATATTAACTATTATTTTAACGCAGACAAGCAGTTTTTACATGCTTCACGACAATTGCGTGCAAATGAGTCCTTATAGGCAAAATTGCTTTATTTCATGAAGGTTAGTCTATTTACACTATAACATTCAGGTTTGGATTATTCTCTCATAAGAAAATGCATACTGCATATTAACCATTATTTTAACGCAGACAAGCAGTTTTTACATGCTTTACGACAATTAGGTGCAAATGAGTCCTTATAGGCAAAATTGCTTTATTTCACAAAGGTAAGTTTACTTACGCTATAACATTCAGGTTTGGATCATTCTCTCACAAGAAAATGCAAACTGCATATTAACTATTATTTTAACGCATACAAGCAGTTTTTACATGCTTTATGACAATTAGGTGCAAATGAGACCTTATAGGCAAAATTGCTTTATTTCATGAGGGTAAGTCTATTTACACTATACCATTCAGGTTTTGATCATTCTCTCATAAGAAAATGCAAACTGCATATTAACCATTATTTTAACGCATACAAGCAGTTTTTACATGCTTTATGACAATTAGGGGCAAATGGGTCCTTATAGGCAAAATTGTTTTATTTCACAAAGATAAGTCTACTTTCACTATATAATTCAGGTTTGGATCATTCTCTCATAAGAAAATGCAAACTGCATATTAACCATTATTTTAACGCATACAAGCAGTTTTTACATGCTTTATGACAATTAGGGGCAAATGAGTCATTATATGCAAAATTGCTTTATTTTATGAAGGTAAGTCTATTTACACTATAACATTCAGGTTTGGATCATTCTCTCATAAGAAAATGCAAACTGCATATTAATCATTATTTTAACGCAGACAAGCAGTTTTTACATGCTTTATGACAATTAGAGGCAAATGAGTCCTTATAGGCAAAATTGCTTTATTTCACAAAGGTAAGTCTACTTTCACTATAACATTCAGGTTTGGATCATTCTCTCATAAGAAATTGCAAACTGCATATTAAACATTATTTTTACGCAGACAAGCAGTTTTTACATGCTTCACGACAATTGCGTGCAAATGAGTCCTTATAAGCAAAATTGCTTTATTTTACAAAGGTAAGTCTATTTACACTATAACATTCGGGTTTGGATCTTTCTCTCATATGAAAATGCAAACTGCATATAAACTATTATTTTAACGCATACAAGCAGTTTTTACAAGCTTTATGACAATTAGGTGCAAATGAGTCCTTATAGGCAAAATTGCTTTATTTCATGAGGGTAAGTCTATTTACACTATAACATTCAGGTTTGGATCATTCTCTCATAAGAAAATGCAAACTGCATATTTACTATCATTTTAACGCATACAAGCAGTTTTTACATGCTTTATGACAATTAGGTGCAAATGAGTCTTTATAGGCAAAATTGCTTTATTTCATGAGGGTAAGTCTATTTACACTAAAACATTCAGGTTTAGATCATTCTCTCATAAGAAAATGCAAACTGCATATTAACCTTTATTTTAACGCAGACAAGCAGTTTTTACATGCTTCACGACAATTGCGTGCAAGTGAGTCCCCTTAGGCAAAATTGCGTTATTTTACAAAGGTAAGTCTATTTACACTATAACATTCAGGTTTGGATCATTCTCTCATAAGAAAATGCAAACTGCATATTAACCATTATTTTAACGCATACAAGCAGTTTTTACATGCTTTATGACAATTAGGGGCCAATGAGTCCTTATAGGCAAAATTGCTTTATTTCATGAAGGTAAGTCTATTTACACTATAACATTTAGGTTTGGATCATTCTCTCATAAGAAAATGCAAACTGCATATTAACCATTATTTTAACGCATACAAGCAGTTTTTACATGCTTTATGACAATTAGGGGCCAATGAGTCCTTATAGGCAAAATTGCTTTATTTCATGAAGGTAAGTCTATTTACACTATAACATTTAGGTTTGGATCTTTCTCTCATAAGAAAATGCAAACTGCATATTAACCATTATTTAAACGCATACAAGCAGTTTTTACATGCTTTACGACAATTAGGTGCAAATGAGTCTTTATAGGCAAAATTGCTTTATTTCACAAAGGTAAGTCTACTTTCACTATAACATTCAGGTTTGGATCATTCTCACATAAGAAATTGCAAACTGCATATTAACCATTATTTTAACGCAGACAAGCAGTTTTTACATGCTTCACGACAATTGCGTGCAAATGAGTCCTTATAAGCAAAATTGCTTTATTTTACAAAGGTAAGTCTATTTACACTATAACATTCAGGTTTGGATCATTCTCTCATAAGAAAATGCAAACTGCATATTTACTATCATTTTCACACAGACAAGCAGTTTTCACATGCTTCACGACAATTGCGTGCAAATGAGTCCTTATAGGCAAAATTGCTTTATTTTACAAAGGTTAGTCTATTTACACTATAACATTCAGGTTTGGATCATTCTCTCATAAGAAAATGCAAACTGCATATTAACCATTATTTTAACGCATACAAGCAGTTTTTACATGCTTTATGACAATTAGGGGCAAATGGGTCCTTATAGGCAAAATTGTTTTATTTCACAAAGATAAGTCTACTTTCACTATATAATTCAGGTTTGGATCATTCTCTCATAAGAAAATGCAAACTGCATATTAACTATTATTTTAACGCAGACAAGCAGTTTTTACATGCTTCACGACAATTGCGTGCAAATGAGTCCTTATAGGCAAAATTGCTTTATTTTACAAAGGTTAGTCTATTTACACTATAACATTCAGGTTTGGATCATTCTCTCATAAGAAAATGCAAACTGCATATTAACTATTATTTTAACGCAGACAAGCAGTTTTTACATGCTTCACGACAATTGCGTGCAAATGAGTCCTTATAGGCAAAATTGCTTTATTTCATGAAGGTTAGTCTATTTACACTATAACATTCAGGTTTGGATTATTCTCTCATAAGAAAATGCAAACTGCATATTAACCATTATTTTAACGCAGACAAGCAGTTTTTACATGCTTTACGACAATTAGGTGCAAATGAGTCCTTATAGGCAAAATTGCTTTATTTCACAAAGGTAAGTTTACTTACGCTATAACATTCAGGTTTGGATCATTCTCTCACAAGAAAATGCAAACTGCATATTAACTATTATTTTAACGCATACAAGCAGTTTTTACATGCTTTATGACAATTAGGTGCAAATGAGACCTTATATGCAAAATTGCTTTATTTCATGAAGGTAAGTCTATTTACACTATAACATTCAGGTTTGGATCATTCTCTCATAAGAAAATGCAAACTGCATATTAACCATTATTTAAACGCAGACAAGCAGTTTTTACATGCTTTACGACAATTAGGCGCAAATGAGTCTTTATAGCCAAAATTGCTTTATTTCATGAGGGTAAGTCTATTTACACTATAACATTCAGGTTAGGATCATTCTCTCATAAGAAAATGCAATCTGCATATTAACCATTATTTTAACGCAGACAAGCAGTTTTTACATGCTTCACGACAATTGCGTGCAAATGAGTCCTTATAGGCAAAATTGCTTTTTTTTACAAAGGAAAGTCTATTTACATTTAAACATTCAGGTTTAGATCGTTCTCTCATAAGAAAATGCAAACTGCATATTAACCATTATTTTAACGCATACAAGCAGTTTTTACATGCTTTATGACAATTAGGTGCAAATATGTCCTTATAGGCAAAATTGCTTAATTTCATGAGGGTAAGCCTTTTTACACTATAACATTCAGGTTTGGATCAGTCTCTCATAAGAAAATGCAAACTGCATATTAACCATTATTTAAACGCAGACAAGCAGTTTTTTCATGCTTTACGACAATTAGGTGCAAATGCGTCCTTATAAGCAAAATTGCTTTATTTCACAAAGGTAAGTCTACTTTCACTATAACATTCAGGTTTGGATCAATCTCACATAAGAAATTGCAAACTGCATATTAACCATTATTTTAACGCAGACAAGCAGTTTTTACATGCTTCACGACAATTGCGTGCAAATGAGTCCTTATAAGCAAAATTGCTTTATTTTACAAAGGTAAGTCTATTTACACTATAACATTCAGGTTTGGATCATTCTCTCATAAGAAAATGCAAACTGCATATTTACTATCATTTTCACACAGACAAGCAGTTTTCACATGCTTCACGACAATTGCGTGCAAATGAGTCCTTATAGGCAAAATTGCTTTATTTTACAAAGGTTAGTCTATTTACACTATAACATTCAGGTTTGGATCATTCTCTCATAAGAAAATGCATACTGCATATTAACCATTATTTTAACGCATACAAGTAGTTTTTACATGCTTTATGACAATTAGGGACAAATGGGTCCTTATAGGCAAAATTGCTTTATTTCATGAAGGTTAGTCTATTTACACTATAACATTCAGGTTTGGATTATTCTCTCATAAGAAAATGCAAACTGCATATTAACAATTATTTTAACGCAGACAAGCAGTTTTTACATGCTTTACGACAATTAGGTGCAAATGAGTCCGTATAGGCAAAATTGCTTTATTTCACAAAGGTAAGTTTACTTACGCTATAACATTCAGGTTTAGATCATTCTCTCACAAGAAAATACAAACTGCATATTAACCATTATTTTAACGCATACAAGCAGTTTTTACAAGCTTTATGACAATTAGGTGCAAATGAGTCCTTATAGGCAAAATTGCTTTATTTCATGAGGGTAAGTCTATTTACACTATAACATTCAGGTTTGGATCTATCTCTTATAAGAAAATTCAAACTGCATATTAACCATTATTTAAACGCAGACAAGCAGTTTTTTCATGCTTTACGACAATTGCGTGCAAATGAGTCCTTATAAGCAAAATTGCTTTATTTTACAAAGGTAGGTCTATTTACACTATATCATTCAGGTTTGGATCATTCTCTCATAAGAAAATGCAAACTGCATATTAACCATTATTTAAACGCAGGAAAGCAGTTTTTACATGCTTTACGACAATTAGGTGCAAATGAGTCTTTATAGGCAAAATTGCTTTATTTCATGAGGGTAAGTCTATTTAAACTATAACATTCAGGTTTGGATCATTCTCTCATAAGAAAATGCAAACTGCAAATTAACCATTATTTAAACGCAGACAAGCAGTTTTTTCATGCTTTACGACAATTAGGTGCAAATGAGTCTTTATAGGCAAAATTGCTTTATTTTACAAAGGTAAGTCTATTTACATTATAACATTCAGGTTTGGATCATTCTCTCATAAGAAAATTCAAACTGCATATTTACTATCATTTTCACGCAGACAAGCAGTTTTTACATGCTTCACGACAATTGCGTGCAAATGAGTCCTTATAGGCAAAATTGCTTAATTTTACAAAGGTAAGTCTATTTACATTATAACATTCAGGTTTGGATCATTCTTTCATAAGAAAATGCAAACTGCATATTAACCATTATTTTAACGCATACAAGCAGTTGTTACATGCTTTATGACAATTAGGTGCAAATGAGTCCTTATAGGCAAAATTGCTTTATTTCATGAGGGTTAGTCTATTTACACTATAACATTCAGGTTTGGATCATTCTCTCATAAGAAAATGCAAACTGCAAATTAACCATTATTTAAACGCAGACAAGCAGTTTTTTCATGCTTTACGACAATTAGGTGCAAATGAGTCTTTATAGGCAAAATTGCTTTATTTCATGAGGGTCAGTCTATTTACACTATACAATTCAGGTTTTGATCATTCTCTCATAATAAAATGCAAACGGCATATTAACCATTATTTTAACGCAGACAAGCAGATTTTACATGTTTTACGACAATTAAGTGGAAATAAGTCCTTAAAGGCAAAATTGTTTTATTTCACAAAGGAAAGTCTACTTTCACTATAACATACAGGTTTGGATCATTCTCTCATAAGAAAATGCAAACTGCAAATTAACCATTATTTAAACGCAGACAAGCAGTTTTTTCATGCTTTACGACAATTAGGTGCAAATGAGTCTTTATAGGCAAAATTGCTTTATTTCATGAGGGTCAGTCTATTTACACTATACAATTCAGGTTTTGATCATTCTCTCATAATAAAATGCAAACGGCATATTAACCATTATTTTAACGCAGACAAGCAGATTTTACATGTTTTACGACAATTAAGTGGAAATAAGTCCTTAAAGGCAAAATTGTTTTATTTCACAAAGGAAAGTCTACTTTCACTATTTCATTCAGGTTTGGATCATTCTCTCATAAGAAAATGCAAACTGCATATTAACCATTATTTTAACGCATACAAGCAGTTTTCACATGCTTTATGACAATTAGGTGCAAATGAGTCCTTATAGGCAAATATGCTTTATTTCATGAGGGTTAGTCTATTTACACTATAACATTCAGTTTTGGATCATTCTCTCATAAGAAAATGCAAACTGCATATTAACACGTTCACTGCCGGCAACGCGGCTCCCGCGTTTTTATAACTTTTGTGATTTGCCGACAACGCGTCTGCCGCGTTCCATACCTGTGGCAATAAATACAGCTTTAATTCTGCCGGCACTATACAGAATCGGTTTATTAAACGCTGGCACACAGTAAACATCGTGCCATTGTGTACATAAGTGTTGGTTTTTGAATTGCGTCAGTTTGAACTTTTGATTTTTTTGTTTTGCTTTTATTCTTATATCTAGATTTTGGTTCATTTTTTCATTATTCGCTACTTATTTAATTATTTAGCTTATAATTAATCCCTCTATGTTTTTTTCGTATTCAAGATAATAAAGAAAATTATATTACCTTCTAAAATGATAAAACGCGGCTACCGCGTTGTTGGCATATGACACAATTTTTGTTGCTGTGTGCCACCTACGCGTCTGTCGCGTTTATTAATTTTTTTTTTGAAAAGTTTACCTGACGAGACATTTCATCATTATAAATGAAAATAAGAATATGTTTTTCGTTTTAAGAAAAAATTCTAAAAAAAACCCATTGGCACCCAAGCAAGCCCCGTCTTATTGGTCGGCAGTGAAAGTGTTAACCAATATTTAAACGCAGACAAGCAGTTTTTTCATGCTTTACGACAATAAGGGTTCAATGAGTCTTTATAGGCAAAATTGCTTTATTTCATGAGGGTAAGTCTATTTAAACTATAACATTCAGATTTGGATCATTCTCTCATAAGAAAATGCAAACTGCATATTTACTATCATTTTCACGCAGACAAGCAGTTTTTACATGCTTCACGACAATTGCGTGCAAATGAGTCCTTATAGGCAAAATTGCTTTATTTTACAAAGGTAAGTCTATTTACATTATAACATTCAGGTTTGGATCATTCTCTCATAAGAAAATGCAAACTGCATATTAACCATTATTTTAACGCATACAAGCAGTTTTTACATGCTTTATGACAATTAGTTGCAAATGAGTCCTTATAGGCAAAATTGCTTTATTTCATGAGGGTTAGTCTATTTACACTATAACATTCAGGTTTGGATCATTCTCTCATAAGAAAATGCAAACCGCATATTAACCATTATTTAAACGCAGACAAGCAGTTTTTTCATGCTTTACGACAATTAGGTGCAAATGAGTCCTTGTAGGCAAAATTGCTTTATTTTACAAAGGTAAGTCTATTTACACTATAACATTCAGGTTTGGATCATTCTCTCATAAGAAAATGCAAACTGCATATTAACCATTATTTTAACGCAGACAAGCAGTTTTTACATGCTTTACGACAATTAGGTGCAAATGAGTCCTTATAGGCAAAATTGCTTTATTTCACAAGGGTAAGTTTACTTACGCTATAACATTCAGGTTTGGATCATTCTCTCACAAGAAAATGCAAACTGCATATTAACTATTATTTTAACGCATACAAGCAGTTTTTACATGCTTTATGACAATTAGGTGCAAATGAGTCCTTATAGGCAAAATTGCTTTATTTCATGAGGGTAAGTCTATTTACACTATAACATTCAGGATTGGATCATTCTCTCAAAAGGAAATGCAAACTGAATATTGACTAACATTTTCACGCAGACAAGCAGTTTTTACATGGTTTACGACAATTAGGTGCAAGTAAGTCCTTAAAGGCAAAATTGTTTTATTTCACAAAGGTAAGTCTACTTTCACTATAACATTCAGGTTTGGATCATTCTCTCATAAGAAAATGCAAACTGCATATTAACCATTATTTTAACGCAGACAAGCAGTTTTTACATGCTTCACGACAATTGCGTGCAAATGAGTCCTTATAGGCAAAATTGCCATATTTTACATAAGTAAGTCTATTTACACTATAACATTCAGGTTTGGATCATTCTCTCATAAGAAAATGCAATCTGCATATTAACCATTATTTTAACGCATACAAGCAGTTTTTACATGCTTTATGACAATTAGGGGCAAATGAGTCCTTATATGCAAAATTGCTTTATTTTTTGAAGGTAAGTCTATTTACACTATAACATTCAGGTTTGGATCATTCTCTCATAAGAAAATGCAAACTGCATATTAACCATTATTTAAACGCAGACAAGCAGTTTTTACATGCTTTACGACAATTAGGTGCAAATGAGTCCTTATAGGCAAAATTGCTTTATTTCACAAAGGTAAGTTTACTTACGCTATAACATTCAGGTTTGGATCATTCTCTCACAAGAAAATGCAAACTGCATATTAACTATTATTTTAACGCATACAAGCAGTTTTTACATGCTTTATGACAATTAGGTGCAAATGAGTCCTTATAGGCAAAATTGCTTTATTTCATGAGGGTAAGTCTATTTACACTATAACATTCAGGTTTGGATCATTCTCTCATAAGAAAATGCAAACTGCATATTAACCATTATTTAAACGCAGACAAGCAGTTTTTTCATGCTTTACGACAATTAGGTGCAAATGAGTCTTTACAGGCAAAATTGCTTTATTTCATGAGGGTAAGTCTATTTACACTATACAATTCAGGTTTGGATCATTCTCTCATAAGAAAATGCAAACTGCATATTAACCATTATTTTAACGCA
Organism: Xanthostigma xanthostigma; assembly: GCA_963575645.1. Classification (NCBI taxonomy): domain Eukaryota; kingdom Metazoa; phylum Arthropoda; class Insecta; order Raphidioptera; family Raphidiidae; genus Xanthostigma; species Xanthostigma xanthostigma. Next base: position 29,080,432 of record OY754471.1, read on the forward strand.
GACAAGCAGTTTTCACATGCTTTGTGACAATTAGGGGCAAATGAGTCCTTATAGGCAAAATTGCTTTATTTTACAAAGGTAAGTCTACTTTCACTATAACATTCAGGTTTGGATCATTCTCTCATAAGAAATTGCAAACTGCATATTAGCCATTATTTTAACGCAGACAAGCAGTTTTTACATGCTTCACGACAATTGCGTGCAAATGAGTCCTTACAGGCAAAATTGCTTTATTTTACAAAGGTAAGTCTATTTACACTATAACATTCAGGATTGGATCATTCTCTCATAAGAAAATGCAATCTGCATATAAACTATTATTTTAACGCATACAAGCAGTTTTTACATGCTTTGTGACAATTAGGGGCAAATGAGTCCTTATATGCAAAATTGCTTTATTTCATGAAGGTAAGTCTATTTACACTATAACATTCAGGTTAGGATCATTCTCTCATAAGAAAATGCAAACTGCATATTAACCATTATTTAAACGCAGACAAGCAGTTTTTACATGCTTTACGACAATTAGGTGCAAATGAGTCTTTATAGGCAAAATTGCTTTATTTCATGAAGGTAAGTCTATTTACACTATAACATTCAGGTTTGGATCATTCTTTCATAAGAAAATGCAAACTGCATATTAACCATTATTTAAACGCAGACAAGCAGTTTTTACATGCTTTACGACAATTAGGTGCAAATGAGTCTTTATAGGCAAAATTGCTTTATTTCATGAAGGTAAGTCTATTTACACTTTAACATTCAGGTTTGGATCATTCTCTCATAAGAAAATGCAAACTGCATATTTACTATCATTTTCACGCAGACAAGCAGTTTTTACATGCTTCACGACAATTGCGTGCAAATGAGTCCTTATAGACAAAATCGCTTTATTTTACAAAGGTAAGTCTATTTACACTATAACATTCAGGTTTGGATCATTTTCTCATAAGAAATTGCAAACTGCATATTAACCTTTATTTTAACGCAGAAAAGCAGTTTTTACATGCTTTACGACAATTGCGTGCAAATGAGTCCTTATAAGCAAAATTGCTTTATTTTACAAAGGTAAGTCTATTTACACTATAAAATTCAGGTTTGGATCATTCTCTCATAAGAAAATGCAAACTGCATATTAACTATTATTTTAACGCATACAAGCAGTTTTTACAAGCTTTATGACAATTGCGTGCAAATGAGTCCTTATAGGCAAAATTGCTTTATTTCATGAGGGTTAGTCTATTTACACTATAACATTCAGGTTTGGATCATTCTCTCATAAGAAAATGCAAACTGCAAATTAACCATTATTTAAACGCAGACAAGCAGTTTTTTCATGCTTTACGACAATTAGGTGCAAATGAGTCTTTATAGGCAAAATTGCTTTATTTCATGAGGGTCAGTCTAATTACACTATACAATTCAGGTTTGGATCATTCGCTCATAAGAAAATGCAAACGGCATATTAACCATTATTTTAACGCAGACAAGCAGTTTTTACATGTTTTACGACAATTAAGTGGAAATAAGTCCTTAAAGGCAAAATTGTTTTATTTCAGAAAGGTAAGTCTACTTTCACTATAACATTCAGGTTTGGATCATTCTCTCATAAGAAAATGCAAACTGCATATTAACCATTATTTTAACGCATACAAGCAGTTTTCACATGCTTTATGACAATTAGGTGCAAATGAGTCCTTATAGGCAAAATTGCTTTATTTCATGAGGGTTTGTCTATTTACACTATAACATTCAGGTTTGGATCATTCTCTCATAAGAAAATGCAAACTGCATATTAACCATTATTTTAACGCATACAAGCAGTTTTTACATGCTTTATGACAATTAGGTGCAAATGAGTCCTTATAGGCAAAATTGCTTTATTTCATGAGGGTTAGTGTATTTACACTATAACATTCAGGTTTGGATCATTCTCTCATAAGAAAATGCAAACTGCATATTAACCATTATTTAAACGCAGACAAGCAGTTTTTTCATGCTTTACGACAATTAGGTGCAAATGAGTCTTTATAGGCAAAATTGCTTTATTTCATGAGGGTCAGTCTATTTACACTATACAATTCAGGTTTGGATCATTCTCTCATAAGAAAATGAAAACTGCAAAATAACCATTATTTAAACGCAAACAAGCAGTTTTTTGATGCTTTACGACAATTGCGTGCAAATGAGTCCTTATAAGCAAAATTGCTTTATTTTACAAAGGTTAGTCTATTTACACTATAACATTCAGGTTTGGATCATTCTCTCATAAGAAAATGCAAACTGCATATTAACCATTATTTAAACGCAGGAAAGCAGTTTTTACATGCTTTACGACAATTAGGTGCAAATGAGTCTTTATAGGCAAAATTGCTTTATTTCATGAGGGTAAGTCTATTTAAACTATAACATTCAGGTTTGGATCATTCTCTCATAAGAAAATGCAAACTTTATATTTACTATCATTTTCACGCAGACAAGCAGTTTTTACATGCTTCACGACAATTGCGTGCAAATGAGTCCTTATAGGCAAAATTGCTTTATTTTACAAAGGTAAGTCTATTTACATTATAACATTCAGGTTTGGATCATTCTCTCATAAGAAAATGCAAACTGCATATTAACCATTATTTTAACGCATACAAGCAGTTTTTACATGCTTTATGACAATTAGGTGCAAATGAGTCCTTATAGGCAAAATTGCTTTATTTCATGAGGGTTAGTCTATTTACACTATAACATTCAGGTTTGGATCATGCAAACTACATATTAACAATTATTTTAACGCAGACAAGCAGTTTTTACATGTTTTACGACAATTAGGTGGAAATAAGTCCTTAAAGGCAAAATTGTTTTATTTCACAAAGGTAAGTCTACTTTCACTATAACATTCAGGTTTGGATCATTCTCTCATAAGAAAATGCAAACTGAATATTGACTATCATTTTCACGCAGACAAGCAGTTTTTACATGGTTTACGACAATTAGGTGCAAATAAGTCCTTAAAGGCAAAATTGTTTTATTTCACAAAGGTAAGTCTTCTTTCACTATAACATTCATGTTTGGATCATTCTCTCATAAGAAAATGCAAACTGCATATTAACCATTATTTTAACGCAGACAAGCAGTTTTTACATGCTTCACGACAATTGCGTGCAAATGAGTCCTTATAGGCAAAATTGCTTTATTTTACAAAGGTAAGTCTATTTACACTATAACATTCAGGTTTGGATCATTCTCTCATAAGAAAATGCAATCTGCATATTAACCATTATTTTAACGCATACAAGCAGTTTTTACATGCTATATGACAATTAGGGGCAAATGAGTCCTTATATGCAAAATTGCTTTATTTCATGAAGGTAAGTCTATTTACACTATAACATTCAGGTTTGGATCATTCTCTCATAAGAAAATGCAAACTGCATATTAACCATTATTTAAACGCAGACAAGCAGTTTTACATGCTTTACGACAATTAGGCGCAAATGAGTCTTTATAGCCAAAATTGCTTTTTTTCATGAGGGTAAGTCTATTTACACTATAACATTCAGGTTAGGATCATTCTCTCATAAGAAAATGCAATCTGCATATTAACCATTATTTTAACGCAGACAAGCAGTTTTTACATGCTTCACGACAATTGCGTGCAAATGAGTCCTTATAGGCAAAATTGCTTTACTTTACAAAGGTAAGTCTATTTACATTTAAACATTCAGGTTTAGATCGTTCTCTCATAAGAAAATGCAAACTGCATACTAACCATTATTTTAACGCATACAAGCAGTTTTTACATGCTTTATGACAATTAGGTGCAAATATGTCCTTATAGGCAAAATTGCTTAATTTCATGAGGGTAAGCCTATTTACACTATAACATTCAGGTTTGAATCAGTCTCTCATAAGAAAATGCAAACTGCATATTAACCATTATTTAAACGCAGACAAGCAGTTTTTTCATGCTTTACGACAATTAGGTGCAAATGCGTCCTTATAAGCAAAATTGCTTTATTTCACAAAGGTAAGTCTACTTTCACTATAACATTCAGGTTTGGATCATTCTCACATAAGAAATTGCAAACTGCATATTAACCATTATTTTAACGCAGACAAGCAGTTTTTACATGCTTCACGACAATTGCGTGCAAATGAGTCCTTATAAGCAAAATTGCTTTATTTTACAAAGGTAAGTCTATTTACACTATAACATTCAGCTTTGGATCATTCTCTCATAAGAAAATGCAAACTGCATATTTACTATCATTTTCACACAGACAAGCAGTTTTCACATGCTTCACGACAATTGCGTGCAAATGAGTCCTTATAGGCAAAATTGCTTTACTTTACAAAGTAAGTCTATTTACATTTAAACATTCAGGTTTAGATCGTTCTCTCATAAGAAAATGCAAACTGCATACTAACCATTATTTTAACGCAGACAAGCAGTTTTTACATGCTTTACGACAATTAGGTGCAAATGAGTCCTTATAGGCAAAATTGCTTTATTTCATGAAGGTTAGTCTATTTACACTATAACATTCAGGTTTGGATTATTCTCTCATAAGAAAATGCAATCTGCATATTAACCATTATTTTAACGCAGACAAGCAGTTTTTACATGCTTCACGACAATTGCGTGCAAATGAGTCCTTATAGGCAAAATTGCTTTACTTTACAAAGTAAGTCTATTTACATTTAAACATTCAGGTTTAGATCGTTCTCTCATAAGAAAATGCAAACTGCATACTAACCATTATTTTAACGCATACAAGCAGTTTTTACATGCTTTATGACAATTAGGTGCAAATATGTCCTTATAGGCAAAATTGCTTAATTTCATGAGGGTAAGCCTATTTACACTATAACATTCAGGTTTGAATCAGTCTCTCATAAGAAAATGCAAACTGCATATTAACCATTATTTAAACGCAGACAAGCAGTTTTTTCATGCTTTACGACAATTAGGTGCAAATGCGTCCTTATAAGCAAAATTGCTTTATTTCACAAAGGTAAGTCTACTTTCACTATAACATTCAGGTTTGGATCATTCTCACATAAGAAATTCCAAACTGCATATTAACCATTATTTTAACGCAGACAAGCAGTTTTTACATGCTTCACGACAATTGCGTGCAAATGAGTCCTTATAAGCAAAATTGCTTTATTTTACAAAGGTAAGTCTATTTACACTATAACATTCAGCTTTGGATCATTCTCTCATAAGAAAATGCAAACTGCATATTTACTATCATTTTCACACAGACAAGCAGTTTTCACATGCTTCACGACAATTGCGTGCAAATGAGTCCTTATAGGCAAAATTGCTTTATTTTACAAAGGTTAGTCTATTTACACTATAACATTCAGGTTTGAATCATTCTCTCATAAGAAAATGCAAACTGCATATTAACCATTATTTTAAAGCATACAAGCAGTTTTTACATGCTTTATGACAATTAGGGGCAAATGGGTCCTTATAGGCAAAATTGTTTTATTTCACAAAGATAAGTCTACTTTCACTATATAATTCAGGTTTGGATCATTCTCTCATAAGAAAATGCAAACTGCATATTAACTATTATTTTAACGCAGACAAGCAGTTTTTACATGCTTCACGACAATTGCGTGCAAATGAGTCCTTATAGGCAAAATTGCTTTATTTTACAAAGGTTAGTCTATTTACACTATAACATTCAGGTTTGGATCATTCTCTCATAAGAAAATGCAAACTGCATATTAACTATTATTTTAACGCAGACAAGCAGTTTTTACATGCTTCACGACAATTGCGTGCAAATGAGTCCTTATAGGCAAAATTGCTTTATTTCATGAAGGTTAGTCTATTTACACTATAACATTCAGGTTTGGATTATTCTCTCATAAGAAAATGCATACTGCATATTAACCATTATTTTAACGCAGACAAGCAGTTTTTACATGCTTTACGACAATTAGGTGCAAATGAGTCCTTATAGGCAAAATTGCTTTATTTCACAAAGGTAAGTTTACTTACGCTATAACATTCAGGTTTGGATCATTCTCTCACAAGAAAATGCAAACTGCATATTAACTATTATTTTAACGCATACAAGCAGTTTTTACATGCTTTATGACAATTAGGTGCAAATGAGACCTTATAGGCAAAATTGCTTTATTTCATGAGGGTAAGTCTATTTACACTATACCATTCAGGTTTTGATCATTCTCTCATAAGAAAATGCAAACTGCATATTAACCATTATTTTAACGCAGACAAGCAGTTTTTACATGCTTCACGACAATTGCGTGCAAATGAGTCCTTTTAGGCAAAATTGCTTTATTTTACAAAGGTAAGTCTATTTACACTATAACATTCAGGTTTGGATCATTCTCTCATAAGAAAATGCAATCTGCATATTAACCATTATTTTAACGCATACAAGCAGTTTTTACATGCTTTATGACAATTAGGGGCAAATGAGTCATTATATGCAAAATTGCTTTATTTTATGAAGGTAAGTCTATTTACACTATAACATTCAGGTTTGGATCATTCTCTCATAAGAAAATGCAAACTGCATATTAATCATTATTTTAACGCAGACAAGCAGTTTTTACATGCTTTATGACAATTAGAGGCAAATGAGTCCTTATAGGCAAAATTGCTTTATTTCACAAAGGTAAGTCTACTTTCACTATAACATTCAGGTTTGGATCATTCTCTCATAAGAAATTGCAAACTGCATATTAAACATTATTTTTACGCAGACAAGCAGTTTTTACATGCTTCACGACAATTGCGTGCAAATGAGTCCTTATAAGCAAAATTGCTTTATTTTACAAAGGTAAGTCTATTTACACTATAACATTCGGGTTTGGATCTTTCTCTCATATGAAAATGCAAACTGCATATAAACTATTATTTTAACGCATACAAGCAGTTTTTACAAGCTTTATGACAATTAGGTGCAAATGAGTCCTTATAGGCAAAATTGCTTTATTTCATGAGGGTAAGTCTATTTACACTATAACATTCAGGTTTGGATCATTCTCTCATAAGAAAATGCAAACTGCATATTTACTATCATTTTAACGCATACAAGCAGTTTTTACATGCTTTATGACAATTAGGTGCAAATGAGTCTTTATAGGCAAAATTGCTTTATTTCATGAGGGTAAGTCTATTTACACTAAAACATTCAGGTTTAGATCATTCTCTCATAAGAAAATGCAAACTGCATATTAACCTTTATTTTAACGCAGACAAGCAGTTTTTACATGCTTCACGACAATTGCGTGCAAGTGAGTCCCCTTAGGCAAAATTGCGTTATTTTACAAAGGTAAGTCTATTTACACTATAACATTCAGGTTTGGATCATTCTCTCATAAGAAAATGCAAACTGCATATTAACCATTATTTTAACGCATACAAGCAGTTTTTACATGCTTTATGACAATTAGGGGCCAATGAGTCCTTATAGGCAAAATTGCTTTATTTCATGAAGGTAAGTCTATTTACACTATAACATTTAGGTTTGGATCATTCTCTCATAAGAAAATGCAAACTGCATATTAACCATTATTTTAACGCATACAAGCAGTTTTTACATGCTTTATGACAATTAGGGGCCAATGAGTCCTTATAGGCAAAATTGCTTTATTTCATGAAGGTAAGTCTATTTACACTATAACATTTAGGTTTGGATCTTTCTCTCATAAGAAAATGCAAACTGCATATTAACCATTATTTAAACGCATACAAGCAGTTTTTACATGCTTTACGACAATTAGGTGCAAATGAGTCTTTATAGGCAAAATTGCTTTATTTCATGAAGGTAAGTCTATTTAAACTATAACATTTAGGTTTGGATCATTCTCTCATAAGAAAATGCAAACTGCATATTTACTATCATTTTCACGCAGACAAGCAGTTTTTTCATGCTTCACGACAATTGCGTGCAAATGAGTCCTTATAGGCAAAATTGCTTTATTTCATGAGGGTAAGTCTATTAATTACACTATAACATTCAGGTTTGGATCATTCTCTCATAAGAAAATGCAAACTGCATATTAACCATTATTTTAACGCATACAAGCAGTTTTTACATGCTTTATGACAATTAGGGGCAAATGGGTCCTTATAGGCAAAATTGCTTTATTTCATGAAGGTTAGTCTATTTACACTATAACATTCAGGTTTGGATTATTCTCTCATAAGAAAATGCAAACTGCATATTAACCATTATTTTAACGCAGACAAGCAGTTTTTACATGCTTTACGACAATTAGGTGCAAATGAGTCCTTACAGGCAAAATTGCTTTATTTCACAAAGGTAAGTTTACTTACGCTATAACATTCAGGTTTGGATCATTCTCTCACAAGAAAATGCAAACTGCATATTAACTATTATTTTAACGCATACAAGCAGTTTTTACATGCTTTATGACAATTAGGTGCAAATGAGTCCTTATAGGCAAAATTGCTTTATTTCATGGGGGTAAGCCTATTTACACTATAACATTCAGGTTAGGATCATTTTCTCATAAGAAAATGCAATCTGCATATTAACCATTATTTTAACGCAGACAAGCAGTTTTTACATGCTTCACGACAATTGCGTGCAAATGAGTCCTTATAGGCAAAATTGCTTTATTTTACAAAGGAAAGTCTATTTACATTTAAACATTCAGGTTTAGATCGTTCTCTCATAAGAAAATGCAAACTGCATATTAACCATTATTTTAACGCATACAAGCAGTTTTTACATGCTTTATGACAATTAGGTGCAAATATGTCCTTATAGGCAAAATTGCTTAATTTCATGAGGGTAAGCCTATTTACACTATAACATTCAGGTTAGGATCATTTTCTCATAAGAAAATGCAATCTGCATATTAACCATTATTTTAACGCAGACAAGCAGTTTTTACATGCTTCACGACAATTGCGTGCAAATGAGTCCTTATAGGCAAAATTGCTTTATTTTACAAAGGAAAGTCTATTTACATTTAAACATTCAGGTTTAGATCGTTCTCTCATAAGAAAATGCAAACTGCATATTAACCATTATTTTAACGCATACAAGCAGTTTTTACATGCTTTATGACAATTAGGTGCAAATATGTCCTTATAGGCAAAATTGCTTAATTTCATGAGGGTAAGCCTATTTACACTATAACATTCAGGTTTGGATCAGTCTCTCATAAGAAAATGCAAACTGCATATTAACCATTATTTAAACGCAGACAAGCAGTTTTTTCATGCTTTACGACAATTAGGTGCAAATGCGTCCTTATAAGCAAAATTGCTTTATTTCACAAAGGTAAGTCTACTTTCACTATAACATTCAGGTTTGGATCAATCTCACATAAGAAATTGCAAACTGCATATTAACCATTATTTTAACGCAGACAAGCAGTTTTTACATGCTTCACGACAATTGCGTGCAAATGAGTCCTTATAAGCAAAATTGCTTTATTTTACAAAGGTAAGTCTATTTACACTATAACATTCAGGTTTGGATCATTCTCTCATAAGAAAATGCAAACTGCATATTTACTATCATTTTCACACAGACAAGCAGTTTTCACATGCTTCACGACAATTGCGTGCAAATGAGTCCTTATAGGCAAAATTGCTTTATTTTACAAAGGTTAGTCTATTTACACTATAACATTCAGGTTTGGATCATTCTCTCATAAGAAAATGCATACTGCATATTAACCATTATTTTAACGCATACAAGCAGTTTTTACATGCTTTATGACAATTAGGGACAAATGGGTCCTTATAGGCAAAATTGCTTTATTTCATGAAGGTTAGTCTATTTACACTATAACATTCAGGTTTGGATTATTCTCTCATAAGAAAATGCAAACTGCATATTAACCATTATTTTAACGCATACAAGCAGTTTTTACATGCTTTATGACAATTAGGGGCAAATGGGTCCTTATAGGCAAAATTGTTTTATTTCACAAAGATAAGTCTACTTTCACTATATAATTCAGGTTTGGATCATTCTCTCATAAGAAAATGCAAACTGCATATTAACTATTATTTTAACGCAGACAAGCAGTTTTTACATGCTTCACGACAATTGCGTGCAAATGAGTCCTTATAGGCAAAATTGCTTTATTTTACAAAGGTTAGTCTATTTACACTATAACATTCAGGTTTGGATCATTCTCTCATAAGAAAATGCAAACTGCATATTAACTATTATTTTAACGCAGACAAGCAGTTTTTACATGCTTCACGACAATTGCGTGCAAATGAGTCCTTATAGGCAAAATTGCTTTATTTCATGAAGGTTAGTCTATTTACACTATAACATTCAGGTTTGGATTATTCTCTCATAAGAAAATGCATACTGCATATTAACCATTATTTTAACGCAGACAAGCAGTTTTTACATGCTTTACGACAATTAGGTGCAAATGAGTCCTTATAGGCAAAATTGCTTTATTTCACAAAGGTAAGTTTACTTACGCTATAACATTCAGGTTTGGATCATTCTCTCACAAGAAAATGCAAACTGCATATTAACTATTATTTTAACGCATACAAGCAGTTTTTACATGCTTTATGACAATTAGGTGCAAATGAGACCTTATAGGCAAAATTGCTTTATTTCATGAGGGTAAGTCTATTTACACTATACCATTCAGGTTTTGATCATTCTCTCATAAGAAAATGCAAACTGCATATTAACCATTATTTTAACGCATACAAGCAGTTTTTACATGCTTTATGACAATTAGGGGCAAATGGGTCCTTATAGGCAAAATTGTTTTATTTCACAAAGATAAGTCTACTTTCACTATATAATTCAGGTTTGGATCATTCTCTCATAAGAAAATGCAAACTGCATATTAACCATTATTTTAACGCATACAAGCAGTTTTTACATGCTTTATGACAATTAGGGGCAAATGAGTCATTATATGCAAAATTGCTTTATTTTATGAAGGTAAGTCTATTTACACTATAACATTCAGGTTTGGATCATTCTCTCATAAGAAAATGCAAACTGCATATTAATCATTATTTTAACGCAGACAAGCAGTTTTTACATGCTTTATGACAATTAGAGGCAAATGAGTCCTTATAGGCAAAATTGCTTTATTTCACAAAGGTAAGTCTACTTTCACTATAACATTCAGGTTTGGATCATTCTCTCATAAGAAATTGCAAACTGCATATTAAACATTATTTTTACGCAGACAAGCAGTTTTTACATGCTTCACGACAATTGCGTGCAAATGAGTCCTTATAAGCAAAATTGCTTTATTTTACAAAGGTAAGTCTATTTACACTATAACATTCGGGTTTGGATCTTTCTCTCATATGAAAATGCAAACTGCATATAAACTATTATTTTAACGCATACAAGCAGTTTTTACAAGCTTTATGACAATTAGGTGCAAATGAGTCCTTATAGGCAAAATTGCTTTATTTCATGAGGGTAAGTCTATTTACACTATAACATTCAGGTTTGGATCATTCTCTCATAAGAAAATGCAAACTGCATATTTACTATCATTTTAACGCATACAAGCAGTTTTTACATGCTTTATGACAATTAGGTGCAAATGAGTCTTTATAGGCAAAATTGCTTTATTTCATGAGGGTAAGTCTATTTACACTAAAACATTCAGGTTTAGATCATTCTCTCATAAGAAAATGCAAACTGCATATTAACCTTTATTTTAACGCAGACAAGCAGTTTTTACATGCTTCACGACAATTGCGTGCAAGTGAGTCCCCTTAGGCAAAATTGCGTTATTTTACAAAGGTAAGTCTATTTACACTATAACATTCAGGTTTGGATCATTCTCTCATAAGAAAATGCAAACTGCATATTAACCATTATTTTAACGCATACAAGCAGTTTTTACATGCTTTATGACAATTAGGGGCCAATGAGTCCTTATAGGCAAAATTGCTTTATTTCATGAAGGTAAGTCTATTTACACTATAACATTTAGGTTTGGATCATTCTCTCATAAGAAAATGCAAACTGCATATTAACCATTATTTTAACGCATACAAGCAGTTTTTACATGCTTTATGACAATTAGGGGCCAATGAGTCCTTATAGGCAAAATTGCTTTATTTCATGAAGGTAAGTCTATTTACACTATAACATTTAGGTTTGGATCTTTCTCTCATAAGAAAATGCAAACTGCATATTAACCATTATTTAAACGCATACAAGCAGTTTTTACATGCTTTACGACAATTAGGTGCAAATGAGTCTTTATAGGCAAAATTGCTTTATTTCATGAAGGTAAGTCTATTTAAACTATAACATTTAGGTTTGGATCATTCTCTCATAAGAAAATGCAAACTGCATATTTACTATCATTTTCACGCAGACAAGCAGTTTTTTCATGCTTCACGACAATTGCGTGCAAATGAGTCCTTATAGGCAAAATTGCTTTATTTCATGAGGGTAAGTCTATTAATTACACTATAACATTCAGGTTTGGATCATTCTCTCATAAGAAAATGCAAACTGCATATTAACCATTATTTTAACGCATACAAGCAGTTTTTACATGCTTTATGACAATTAGGGGCAAATGGGTCCTTATAGGCAAAATTGCTTTATTTCATGAAGGTTAGTCTATTTACACTATAACATTCAGGTTTGGATTATTCTCTCATAAGAAAATGCAAACTGCATATTAACCATTATTTTAACGCAGACAAGCAGTTTTTACATGCTTTACGACAATTAGGTGCAAATGAGTCCTTACAGGCAAAATTGCTTTATTTCACAAAGGTAAGTTTACTTACGCTATAACATTCAGGTTTGGATCATTCTCTCACAAGAAAATGCAAACTGCATATTAACTATTATTTTAACGCATACAAGCAGTTTTTACATGCTTTATGACAATTAGGTGCAAATGAGTCCTTATAGGCAAAATTGCTTTATTTCATGGGGGTAAGCCTATTTACACTATAACATTCAGGTTAGGATCATTTTCTCATAAGAAAATGCAATCTGCATATTAACCATTATTTTAACGCAGACAAGCAGTTTTTACATGCTTCACGACAATTGCGTGCAAATGAGTCCTTATAGGCAAAATTGCTTTATTTTACAAAGGAAAGTCTATTTACATTTAAACATTCAGGTTTAGATCGTTCTCTCATAAGAAAATGCAAACTGCATATTAACCATTATTTTAACGCATACAAGCAGTTTTTACATGCTTTATGACAATTAGGTGCAAATATGTCCTTATAGGCAAAATTGCTTAATTTCATGAGGGTAAGCCTATTTACACTATAACATTCAGTTTAGGATCATTTTCTCATAAGAAAATGCAATCTGCATATTAACCATTATTTTAACGCAGACAAGCAGTTTTTACATGCTTCACGACAATTGCGTGCAAATGAGTCCTTATAGGCAAAATTGCTTTATTTTACAAAGGAAAGTCTATTTACATTTAAACATTCAGGTTTAGATCGTTCTCTCATAAGAAAATGCAAACTGCATATTAACCATTATTTTAACGCATACAAGCAGTTTTTACATGCTTTATGACAATTAGGTGCAAATATGTCCTTATAGGCAAAATTGCTTAATTTCATGAGGGTAAGCCTATTTACACTATAACATTCAGGTTTGGATCAGTCTCTCATAAGAAAATGCAAACTGCATATTAACCATTATTTAAACGCAGACAAGCAGTTTTTTCATGCTTTACGACAATTAGGTGCAAATGCGTCCTTATAAGCAAAATTGCTTTATTTCACAAAGGTAAGTCTACTTTCACTATAACATTCAGGTTTGGATCAATCTCACATAAGAAATTGCAAACTGCATATTAACCATTATTTTAACGCAGACAAGCAGTTTTTACATGCTTCACGACAATTGCGTGCAAATGAGTCCTTATAAGCAAAATTGCTTTATTTTACAAAGGTAAGTCTATTTACACTATAACATTCAGGTTTGGATCATTCTCTCATAAGAAAATGCAAACTGCATATTTACTATCATTTTCACACAGACAAGCAGTTTTCACATGCTTCACGACAATTGCGTGCAAATGAGTCCTTATAGGCAAAATTGCTTTATTTTACAAAGGTTAGTCTATTTACACTATAACATTCAGGTTTGGATCATTCTCTCATAAGAAAATGCATACTGCATATTAACCATTATTTTAACGCATACAAGCAGTTTTTACATGCTTTATGACAATTAGGGACAAATGGGTCCTTATAGGCAAAATTGCTTTATTTCATGAAGGTTAGTCTATTTACACTATAACATTCAGGTTTGGATTATTCTCTCATAAGAAAATGCAAACTGCATATTAACAATTATTTTAACGCAGACAAGCAGTTTTTACATGCTTTACGACAATTAGGTGCAAATGAGTCCGTATAGGCAAAATTGCTTTATTTCACAAAGGTAAGTTTACTTACGCTATAACATTCAGGTTTAGATCATTCTCTCACAAGAAAATGCAAACTGCATATTAACCATTATTTTAACGCATACAAGCAGTTTTTACAAGCTTTATGACAATTAGGTGCAAATGAGTCCTTATAGGCAAAATTGCTTTATTTCATGAGGGTAAGTCTATTTACACTATAACATTCAGGTTTGGATCTATCTCTTATAAGAAAATTCAAACTGCATATTAACCATTATTTAAACGCAGACAAGCAGTTTTTTCATGCTTTACGACAATTGCGTGCAAATGAGTCCTTATAAGCAAAATTGCTTTATTTTACAAAGGTAGGTCTATTTACACTATATCATTCAGGTTTGGATCATTCTCTCATAAGAAAATGCAAACTGCATATTAACCATTATTTAAACGCAGGAAAGCAGTTTTTACATGCTTTACGACAATTAGGTGCAAATGAGTCTTTATAGGCAAAATTGCTTTATTTCATGAGGGTAAGTCTATTTAAACTATAACATTCAGGTTTGGATCATTCTCTCATAAGAAAATGCAAACTGCAAATTAACCATTATTTAAACGCAGACAAGCAGTTTATTCATGCTTTACGACAATTAGGTGCAAATGAGTCTTTATAGGCAAAATTGCTTTATTTTACAAAGGTAAGTCTATTTACATTATAACATTCAGGTTTGGATCATTCTCTCATAAGAAAATTCAAACTGCATATTTACTATCATTTTCACGCAGACAAGCAGTTTTTACATGCTTCACGACAATTGCGTGCAAATGAGTCCTTATAGGCAAAATTGCTTTATTTTACAAAGGTAAGTCTATTTACATTATAACATTCAGGTTTGGATCATTCTTTCATAAGAAAATGCAAACTGCATATTAACCATTATTTTAACGCATACAAGCAGTTTTTACATGCTTTATGACAATTAGGTGCAAATGAGTCCTTATAGGCAAAATTGCTTTATTTCATGAGGGTTAGTCTATTTACACTATAACATTCAGGTTTGGATCATTCTCTCATAAGAAAATGCAAACTGCAAATTAACCATTATTTAAACGCAGACAAGCAGTTTTTTCATGCTTTACGACAATTAGGTGCAAATGAGTCTTTATAGGCAAAATTGCTTTATTTCATGAGGGTCAGTCTATTTACACTATACAATTCAGGTTTTGATCATTCTCTCTTAATAAAATGCAAACGGCATATTAACCATTATTTTAACGCAGACAAGCAGATTTTACATGTTTTACGACAATTAAGTGGAAATAAGTCCTTAAAGGCAAAATTGTTTTATTTCACAAAGGAAAGTCTACTTTCACTATAACATACAGGTTTGGATCATTCTCTCATAAGAAAATGCAAACTGCATATTAACCATTATTTTAACGCATACAAGCAGTTTTCACATGCTTTATGACAATTAGGTGCAAATGAGTCCTTATAGGCAAATATGCTTTATTTCATGAGGGTTAGTCTATTTACACTATAACATTCAGTTTTGGATCATTCTCTCATAAGAAAATGCAAACTGCATATTAACCAATATTTAAACGCAGACAAGCAGTTTTTTCATGCTTTACGACAATTAGGTTCAAATGAGTCTTTATAGGCAAAATTGCTTTATTTCATGAGGGTAAGTCTATTTAAACTATAACATTCAGGTTTGGATCATTCTCTCATAAGAAAATGCAAACTGCATATTTACTATCATTTTCACGCAGACAAGCAGTTTTTACATGCTTCACGACAATTGCGTGCAAATGAGTCCTTATAGGCAAAATTGCTTTATTTTACAAAGGTAAGTCTATTTACATTATACCATTCAGGTTTGGATCATTCTCTCATAAGAAAATGCAAACTGCATATTAACCATTATTTTAACGCATACAAGCAGTTTTTACATGCTTTATGACAATTAGGTGCAAATGAGTCCTTATAGGCAAAATTGCTTTATTTCATGAGGGTTAGTCTATTTACACTATAACATTCAGGTTTGGATCATTCTCTCATAAGAAAATGCAAACTGCATATTAACCATTATTTAAACGCAGACAAGCAGTTTTTTCATGCTTTACGACAATTAGGTGCAAATGAGTCTTTATAGGCAAAATTGCTTTATTTCATGAGGGTCAGTCTATTTACACTATACAATTCAGGTTTGGATCATTCTCTCATAAGAAAATGAAAACTGCAAAATAACCATTATTTAAACGCAAACAAGCAGTTTTTTCATGCTTTACGACAATTGCGTGCAAATGAGTCCTTATAAGCAAAATTGCTTTATTTTACAAAGGTTAGTCTATTTACACTATAACATTCAGGTTTGGATCATTCTCTCATAAGAAAATGCAAACGGCATATTAACCATTATTTTAACGCAGACAAGCAGTTTTTACATGCTTTATGACAATTAGGGGCAAATGAGTCCTTATATGCAAAATTGCTTTATTTCATGAAGGTAAGTCTATTTACACTATAACATTCAGGTTTGGATCATTCTCTCATAAGAAAATGCAAACTGCATATTAACCATTATTTAAACGCAGACAAGCAGTTTTTACATGCTTTACGACAATTAGGTGCAAATTAGTCTTTATAGGCAAAATTGCCATATTTCATGAAGGTAAGTCTATTTACACTATTACATTCAGGTTTGGATCATTCTCTCATAAGAAAATGCAAACTGCATATTTACTATCATTTTCACGCAGACAAGCAGTTTTTACATGCTTCACGACAATTGCGTGCAAATGAGTCCTTATAGGCAAAATTGCTTTATTTTACAAAGGTAAGTCTATTTACACTATAACATTCAGGTTTGGATCATTCTCTCATAAGAAAATGCAAACTGCATATTAACCATTATTTTAACGCAGACAAGCAGTTTTTACATGCTTTACGACAATTAGGTGCAAATGAGTCCTTAAAGGCAAAATTGCTTTATTTCACAAGGGTAAGTTTACTTACGCTATAACATTCAGGTTTGGATCATTCTCTCACAAGAAAATGCAAACTGCATATTAACTATTATTTTAACGCATACAAGCAGTTTTTACATGCTTTATGACAATTAGGTGCAAATGAGTCCTTATAGGCAAAATTGCTTTATTTCATGAGGGTAAGTCTATTTACACTATAACATTCAGGTTTGGATCATTCTCTCAAAAGGAAATGCAAACTGAATATTGACTAACATTTTCACGCAGACAAGCAGTTTTTACATGGTTTACGACAATTAGGTGCAAGTAAGTCCTTAAAGGCAAAATTGTTTTATTTCACAAAGGTAAGTCTACTTTCACTATAACATTCAGGTTTGGATCATTCTCTCATAAGAAAATGCAAACTGCATATTAACCATTATTTTAACGCAGACAAGCAGTTTTTACATGCTTCACGACAATTGCGTGCAAATGAGTCCTTATAGGCAAAATTGCCATATTTTACATAAGTAAGTCTATTTACACTATAACATTCAGGTTTGGATCATTCTCTCATAAGAAAATGCAATCTGCATATTAACCATTATTTTAACGCATACAAGCAGTTTTTACATGCTTTATGACAATTAGGGGCAAATGAGTCCTTATATGCAAAATTGCTTTATTTTTTGAAGGTAAGTCTATTTACACTATAACATTCAGGTTTGGATCATTCTCTCATAAGAAAATGCAAACTGCATATTAACCATTATTTAAACGCAGACAAGCAGTTTTTACATGCTTTACGACAATTAGGTGCAAATGAGTCCTTATAGGCAAAATTGCTTTATTTCACAAAGGTAAGTTTACTTACGCTATAACATTCAGGTTTGGATCATTCTCTCACAAGAAAATGCAAACTGCATATTAACTATTATTTTAACGCATACAAGCAGTTTTTACATGCTTTATGACAATTAGGTGCAAATGAGTCCTTATAGGCAAAATTGCTTTATTTCATGAGGGTAAGTCTATTTACACTATAGCATTCAGGTTTGGATCATTCTCTCATAAGAAAATGCAAACTGCATATTAACCATTATTTAAACGCAGACAAGCAGTTTTTTCATGCTTTACGACAATTAGGTGCAAATGAGTCTTTATAGGCAAAATTGCTTTATTTCATGAGGGTAAGTCTATTTACACTATACAATTCAGGTTTGGATCATTCTCTCATAAGAAAATGCAAACTGCATATTAACCATTATTTTAACGCAGACAAGCAGTTTTCACATGCTTTGTGACAATTAGGGGCAAATGAGTCCTTATAGGCAAAATTGCTTTATTTTACAAAGGTAAGTCTACTTTCACTATAACATTCTGGTTTGGATCATTCTCTCATAAGAAATTGCAAACTGCATATTAGCCATTATTTTAACGCAGACAAGCAGTTTTTACATGCTTCACGACAATTGCGTGCAAATGAGTCCTTATAGGCAAAATTGCTTTATTTTACAAAGGTAAGTCTACTTTCACTATTACATTCAGGTTTGGATCATTCTCTCATAAGAAAATGCAAACTGCATATTTACTATCATTTTCACGCAGACAAGCAGTTTTTACATGCTTCACGACAATTGCGTGCAAATGAGTCCTTATAGGCAAAATTGCTTTATTTTACAAAGGTAAGTCTATTTACACTATAACATTCAGGTTTGGATCATTCTCTCATAAGAAAATGCAAACTGCATATTAACCATTATTTTAACGCAGACAAGCAGTTTTTACATGCTTTACGACAATTAGGTGCAAATGAGTCCTTATAGGCAAAATTGCTTTATTTCACAAGGGTAAGTTTACTTACGCTATAACATTCAGGTTTGGATCATTCTCTCACAAGAAAATGCAAACTGCATATTAACTATTATTTTAACGCATACAAGCAGTTTTTACATGCTTTATGACAATTAGGTGCAAATGAGTCCTTATAGGCAAAATTGCTTTATTTCATGAGGGTAAGTCTATTTACACTATAACATTCAGGTTTGGATCATTCTCTCAAAAGGAAATGCAAACTGAATATTGACTAACATTTTCACGCAGACAAGCAGTTTTTACATGGTTTACGACAATTAGGTGCAAGTAAGTCCTTAAAGGCAAAATTGTTTTATTTCACAAAGGTAAGTCTACTTTCACTATAACATTCAGGTTTGGATCATTCTCTCATAAGAAAATGCAAACTGCATATTAACCATTATTTTAACGCAGACAAGCAGTTTTTACATGCTTCACGACAATTGCGTGCAAATGAGTCCTTATAGGCAAAATTGCCATATTTTACATAAGTAAGTCTATTTACACTATAACATTCAGGTTTGGATCATTCTCTCATAAGAAAATGCAATCTGCATATTAACCATTATTTTAACGCATACAAGCAGTTTTTACATGCTTTATGACAATTAGGGGCAAATGAGTCCTTATATGCAAAACTGCTTTATTTTTTGAAGGTAAGTCTATTTACACTATAACATTCAGGTTTGGATCATTCTCTCATAAGAAAATGCAAACTGCATATTAACCATTATTTAAACGCAGACTAGCAGTTTTTACATGCTTTACGACAATTAGGTGCAAATGAGTCCTTATAGGCAAAATTGCTTTATTTCACAAAGGTAAGTTTACTTACGCTATAACATTCAGGTTTGGATCATTCTCTCACAAGAAAATGCAAACTGCATATTAACTATTATTTTAACGCATACAAGCAGTTTTTACATGCTTTATGACAATTAGGTGCAAATGAGTCCTTATAGGCAAAATTGCTTTATTTCATGAGGGTAAGTCTATTTACACTATAACATTCAGGTTTGGATCATTCTCTCATAAGAAAATGCAAACTGCATATTAACCATTATTTAAACGCAGACAAGCAGTTTTTTCATGCTTTACGACAATTAGGTGCAAATGAGTCTTTATAGGCAAAATTGCTTTAATTCATGAGGGTAAGTCTATTTACACTATACAATTCAGGTTTGGATCATTCTCTCATAAGAAAATGCAAACTGCATATTAACCATTATTTTAACGCAGACAAGCAGTTTTCACATGCTTTGTGACAATTAGGGGCAAATGAGTCCTTATAGGCAAAATTGCTTTATTTTACAAAGGTAAGTCTACTTTCACTATAACATTCAGGTTTGGATCATTCTCTCATAAGAAATTGCAAACTGCATATTAGCCATTATTTTAACGCAGACAAGCAGTTTTTACATGCTTCACGACAATTGCGTGCAAATGAGTCCTTACAGGCAAAATTGCTTTATTTTACAAAGGTAAGTCTATTTACACTATAACATTCAGGATTGGATCATTCTCTCATAAGAAAATGCAATCTGCATATAAACTATTATTTTAACGCATACAAGCAGTTTTTACATGCTTTGTGACAATTAGGGGCAAATGAGTCCTTATATGCAAAATTGCTTTATTTCATGAAGGTAAGTCTATTTACACTATAACATTCAGGTTAGGATCATTCTCTCATAAGAAAATGCAAACTGCATATTAACCATTATTTAAACGCAGACAAGCAGTTTTTACATGCTTTACGACAATTAGGTGCAAATGAGTCTTTATAGGCAAAATTGCTTTATTTCATGAAGGTAAGTCTATTTACACTATAACATTCAGGTTTGGATCATTCTCTCATAAGAAAATGCAAACTGCATATTAACCATTATTTAAACGCAGACAAGCAGTTTTTACATGCTTTACGACAATTAGGTGCAAATGAGTCTTTATAGGCAAAATTGCTTTATTTCATGAAGGTAAGTCTATTTACACTATAACATTCAGGTTTGGATCATTCTCTCATAAGAAAATGCAAACTGCATATTTACTATCATTTTCACGCAGACAAGCAGTTTTTACATGCTTCACGACAATTGCGTGCAAATGAGTCCTTATAGACAAAATCGCTTTATTTTACAAAGGTAAGTCTATTTACACTATAACATTCAGGTTTGGATCATTTTCTCATAAGAAATTGCAAACTGCATATTAACCTTTATTTTAACGCAGAAAAGCAGTTTTTACATGCTTTACGACAATTGCGTGCAAATGAGTCCTTATAAGCAAAATTGCTTTATTTTACAAAGGTAAGTCTATTTACACTATAAAATTCAGGTTTGGATCATTCTCTCATAAGAAAATGCAAACTACATATTAACCATTATTTAAACGCAGGAAAGCAGTTTTTACATGCTTTACGACAATTAGGTGCAAATGAGTCTTTATAGGCAAAATTGCTTTATTTCATGAGGGTAAGTCTATTTAAACTATAACATTCAGGTTTGGATCATTCTCTCATAAGAAAATGCAAACTGCATATTTACTATCATTTTCACGCAGACAAGCAGTTTTTACATGCTTCACGACAATTGCGTGCAAATGAGTCCTTATAGGCAAAATTGCTTTATTTTACAAAGGTAAGTCTATTTACATTATAACATTCAGGTTTGGATCATTCTCTCATAAGAAAATGCAAACTGCATATTAACCATTATTTTAACGCATACAAGCAGTTTTTACATGCTTTATGACAATTAGGTGCAAATGAGTCCTTATAGGCAAAATTGCTTTATTTCATGAGGGTTAGTCTATTTACACTATAACATTCAGGTTTGGATCATGCAAACTACATATTAACAATTATTTTAACGCAGACAAGCAGTTTTTACATGTTTTACGACAATTAGGTGGAAATAAGTCCTTAAAGGCAAAATTGTTTTATTTCACAAAGGTAAGTCTACTTTCACTATAACATTCAGGTTTGGATCATTCTCTCATAAGAAAATGCAAACTGCATATTAACCATTATTTTAACGCATACAAGCAATTTTTACATGCTTTATGACAATTAGGTGCAAATGAGTCCATATAGGCAAAATTGCTTTATTTCATGAGGGTTAGTCTATTTACACTATAACATTCAGGTTTGGATCAATTTCTCATAAGAAAATGCAAACTGCATATTAACAATTATTTAAACGCAGACAAGCAGTTTTTTCATGCTTTACGACAATTAAGTGCAAATGAGTCTTTATAGGCAAAATTGCTTTATTTCATGAGGGTCAGTCTATTTACACTATACAATTCAGGTTTGGATCATTCTCTCATAAGAAAATGAAAACTGCAAAATAACCATTATTTTAACGCAGACAAGCAGTTTTTACATGCTTGACGACAATTGCGTGCAAATGAGTCCTTATAAGCAAAATTGCTTTATTTTATAAAGGTAAGTCTATTTACACTATAACATTCAGGTTTGGATTATTCTCTCATAAGAAAATGCAAACTGCATATCAACCATTATTTTAACGCATACAAGCAGTTTTTACATGTGTTTGAGAAATGCGTATTAAAAATACTGGTTATGGCGGTAGCTAAGTTTTATTTTGATTAATTGACACTTTGAAACGAATATGTGGCATTATTTACATATACTTGCATACATTATTTAAATAGAAATCGTACAATAGCATAGATTACAATTGAAATTCACAGATCACAACTTTTAAGTTTTTTTTTCACTGACAAGACTGAAAAATCGTTCATTTATTTTCATTAAATTTAACAGTTCGTTTTTCAAATCACGTTGCTGCAGAAACGTTCGGGTGAGCAGTTTGAGAGGCGCCGCCGCCCAGTCAACAAACGTGATTTTTGAACATTCTCCCCCCGAATTCTGCAACTTGTTTGGAAAATTTAAGATAACTAAAATGAAAAAATCAGCTACTTGGCGACATCTTCTGTGGTGTCTTGATGAGGAGATATAGGCAATAGAGCGAGTTTTATAATCGGTCTTGTGTGCGAAGATGTGGCAGTTTTGATTGTTACTACTCGACACAAACCATCACGGCCTGGATGCATGTGTGTAACTCGGGCGAGCGGCCATTTTGATGGTGGAAACCGCTCGTCGGTGAGAAGTACTAGAGAGCCTACTTGTATGTTATTTTGAGTTTTCTGCCATTTTGAGATGGACTGATAAGCTTGTAAGCATTCGTCGGACCATCGGTCCCAGAATTTTTGAAAACGGTCTTGTATCCGTTGAAAATGATTGAGTCGAGAATCAGGCAGATGAGTAAGAGATGGTTCTGGAATAGTAGTGAGAGCTTCACCACGAATGAAATGACCGGGAGTGAGAGCAGAGAGGTCTTCTGGATCATCTGAGAGTGCACTAAGTGGTCTTGAATTAAGAACTGCTTCTACTTGAGCCAGGAAAGTTGAGAAGTCCTCGTAAGTGAGTACTGTATCCGAAATTGTCCTTTGAAGATGATGCTTGACCGATTTTACGGCGGCTTCCCATTTGCCGCCCATATGAGGTGCACCAGGTGGGTTGAAAATCCATTTGGTGCCATCGTTAGCGAGAAGACGTTGAAGTTTTTGAGAATCCTTGGTGGTTCGAAAGAATAACGTTTTGAGAATGGCATCTGCCCCTTTAAAATTGGTTCCGCAATCACTGTGGAGCACCTTGCAGATGCCTCGGCGACTTGAAAATCTTTTGAAGGCCTTAAGAAATCCTTCCGCAGAGTAGTCTGAAACAATTTCGAGATGAAGCGCTGAGGTGGTAAAGCATATAAAAACTGCAATCCAACCCTTATAGGTCTTCGCCCCCCTTCCTTGAAAAGTCTTTAATGAGATGGGACCAGCATAATCCACTCCTGTGTTCTCGAACACTAGAGATGGTGTAACTCGTGAAGCCGGAAGAGGAGCCATGAGTTGCTGCGCTCGAATCCCACGTATTCGAGCACACACGAGACATCTTTGTATGAACGACTTGATTGGAGCTCGACCACCGATGATCCAACAAGTACGTCTTATATATGAGAGTGTCAGTTGAGTGCCACCATGAAGAGTTTTTGAATGAGCGTCTGAAATAATAAGATCTGATAATTTACATTGACGAGGGAGAATTGCTGGGTGTTTGCTGTCTTCATCGAGCCGAGAATTCTGGAGACGACCACCAACACGCAAGATACCAGCGTGGTCAACTCTTGCGGTTAGTCTTGAGAGCACATGATGTTTGTGAGGTTGTTTGCCGGCCTGAATTGTTCTGATTTCAGATGAGAAATAAGCCTTTTGAGTTGCTCGAATCCAGAACAGCTTCGCAGTCTCCAAGTCTGCTGGATTAAGAGGTGATATGCCTAGACTTGCGTTTGGAACTTTTTTGAAACATGAGATGACTCGCTGGCAGAGTGCCGTGATTCTGAGAAGTTTCGTCAGTCCTTTGTTAAAAGTTTTCACTTGAGGTAGATCGATCAAATCCCATAGCGTAGGCTGAGAAGTAACAGGGAAAGACATTCCAGAGCGTTCCTCTAAATCACATTCAGGAGTAGACGGTACAGCAGAGGGCCAAAATTCTGGAGATTGAGACAACAAGGGTGGACCATTCCACCATAATGGATGTTCTATAAGTTGAGAAGCACTGAGACCACGAGAAGCGCAATCAGCTGGATTGAGTTTTCCTGATGTAAATTTCCAGTGAGCATTTGGAAGAGCTTCGTGTATTGCCGATACTCGGTTGCCCACAAACTCCTTCCACCTCATTGGATTATTTTTTATCCATGCGAGCGTAACTGAGGAGTCTGTCCAGAGAAAGGCTGGAACTTCGTTGAGATTAAGAGTCTTTTGTACATGCTTGACTAAATTTGCGAGAAGAGCAGCCGCTGATAATTCCAACCTAGGAATTGTGAGACGTTTGAGAGGAGCTACTCGAGTTTTCGAGCAAACGAGAGTGACTGCTAACGAGTTGTCTAAATAGTTGACTCTGAGATAGACTGCGGCTGCCATTGCGAGCTGAGAGGCGTCTGAGAATCCATGTATTTGCACTGAGTAGGCTTGAGAATGTAAATGCAGCCACCTGGGTATCTTGAGAGATGAAAGTGCCTTGAGCTCATCTCGAAACTTTGACCATTGATGGATAATCTCTGGTGTCAGAGGGTCATCCCAACCCAGCTTTTCTAACCAGAGCTGTTGTATGATGATTTTCGCTCTAATGACAATAGGTGAGATGAGTCCGAGTGGATCAAAGAGTTGAGCTGCTTCCGAGAGAATCGATCTTTTGGTAATCGATGGCTTGAATGAGATGTTACCTTGAAATGAGAATATGTCGTCTTGAAAATGCCACGAGATGCCTAAAATCTTTGAGTTGAGATCTTCAAATGAGTGGACTGGAGGTGATTCTTGAGATGATGAGCTCGGTGCGGAGAATTCTGAGGAATTGCTTTTCCACTTGTCAAGAGGTAAGCAAGCTGAGAGACACATATTGTTTAGCTGAGAAGCAACAGCGTTGAGTTGTTCGAGAGTTTCTGCACCACCTGAGATGTCATCAACATAACTACCTTTGAGGATTGGTTCAACTGCTAGTGGATAATTAGCGCCTTCATCAACAACTAATTGTTTGAGAACACGACAAGCAAGATATGGAGCGGACCTTGTGCCATAAGTGACGGTAGTTAGTTGATATGCTTGAATTTGAGAGTCCTCGTCCAGCCAGAGAATACGCTGGAGATCCCAGTCATCTTCGTGTACCTTGATCTGACGAAACATTTTGACAATGTCAGTGATAAATACGTACTTGTGATGTCTGATCCACAGCAATACATCAAAGATGTTAGATTGAGTTTTTGGGCCTGTATGCATGATATCGTTGAGCGAGACTTGAGATGACGTTCGGCTGGACCCGTTGAAGACCACTCTGAGTTTGGTAGAGGTACTTTGCTCCCGTAGGACTCCATGATGAGGAAGATAGTAGGCATGAGAAGGTTCTTGAGCGTATTTAGGAACCGCAGTCATATGGCCTAGCGATTCATATTCCCGGAGGAAGTTATAATATCGCTCCTTGAGAGTTGCATCAGATGACAGTCGCTTGAGAAGACGTTGAAGGCACCGTTGTGCTATTAGTTTTGAGTTACCTAGTCTCGAGATGTCTGAGTTGAGCGGGAGTCGCACAATGTAACGACCTGAGGTGTCTCTGGAATGAGTAGCCTTGAAATGTTCTTCGCATTCTGACTCAGCCAGGTTGAGAGAAGTTTCTGATTCATATGGTACTTCTTCCTGTTCCCAGAATTTTGTGAGTAGTTCTTGAAGTTCGTCGTTACTCGTCAAATGAAGAGATCTTACAGGTTTTTCTTGAGATTCTGCAGCAGTTGGACCCAGGATGGCCCATCCAAAGACAGTATGAATTGCCATAGGTTCAGTAGATCCATTCATGACCAAATGAGACGACTCGAGAATTCTTCTGAGATTGTCTGCCCCAATGAGAATGTCTATTGGCCCCGGTTGGAGAAATTCCGGGTCAGCGAGCTCGAGATTAGCGAGATGAGGCCAGTCCTGATGATCAATAATTACCGATGGTATTCTATTGGTAATACTTGGCAGTATATGAGCATTCAATTGAACTTGAGAATCTGAATGGGTTGATCTTAAATTGAGAGTGGCCAATCCTTGAGTACTTCCTGGTGAAGCACTGCCAATTCCAAGTATTGGAATTGCTGAGGGTTTACTGAGAAGTCTGAATTTTTTGACAAGCTTTGATGAGACTAATGTCAACTCTGAACCGGGATCAATGAGAACGCGTACCGGATGTTGAGCGTTGTCAGGCGATATGACTGATACCTGGCAAGTAGCAAGTAGCACCGCTGCACGGGTGTTGGTCGCTGACAATGAATGAGAGGCCTGGTTTTGAATTGACTGAGAAGTCATCATGAGAGTTGGTTGAGAAGTCTTGATGAGAGTTGGTTGAGAAGTCTTGATGAGAGTTGGTTGAGAAGTCTTGATGAGAGTTGGTTGAGAAGTCTTGATGAGAGTTGGTTGAGAAGTCTTGATGAGAGTTGGTTGAGAAGTCTTGATGAGAGTTGGTTGAGAAGTCTTGATGAGAGTTGGTTGAGAAGTCTTGATGAGAGTTGATTGAGAAGTCTGAACTTGAGTATTTTTCGAGAAAGTGCGTGAGGAAGTTTGACCGGTCTGAGTAGACGCGTCACACTTTCTCGTGAGCTTTCCTCGTGGGTAGTGAGAAGTCGTCCACAATTGCTATTGTGTTTGAGTAGCGCTCGAGAATGACGCGGAGGCCATAGGAGCGTGGAGAGATTGAGCTGATGTGTCTTGAGCTGTACCTAGAATGTCATGCAGCATTGTGTGATGACGTAACTGACACACCTTGCAGCTTGTCGGAATTCTGCACTTCTTTACATTGTGTCTTCCCATGCAATTGTAGCAGAGCTGATTTTCGATTACCCAATCGAGTCTTTGAGAAGGGCTGAGGAGCTTGAAATCTGAGCAGAACACAATGTAGTGCTTTCCTGTGCAATACCGACAGTTGTTGCTGAAATCTGGCAGGGTTCTCTGATTCAGAATCAGCTGAGATGGTGCTGATGACTGATGCAGGATAACTTGAGGAGGTTGGCCTTGAGCGAGATGTACATGGGATGCAGTTGACTTCTGAAACGACTGAGTATTTCCACGTTTTGTCGCGACCGATGAGAAGGCCCGTTTTGGTGAGGTCTGGCCTTCAATGCTCTCTAGAGCGCGAGCTAAGCCAGTGAGAAAGTTCTTGAGTTGGTTATAGGTGGGATACTCGGCAGTAGATCCCAAATAAATCTCCCAGGCTTCACGTGTATGAATATCTAGCAGCTGTACAACGTCATGAACTAAAATCTCGTCCCAATGATTCACTGGGGAGCCCATTGCCTCTAGGGCGTTGAGACATTCCGAGACGGTCGTGATAATTCTGTTGAGATCCTTGGCCGAGCGATTCTCAGACCTTTGCAGAGACCTGAGTTTTTGGAACTGAGCAGTCTTGAGAAGACGTTTGTTCTCGTATCTAGTAATGAGAATATCCCATGCTGAGGCGAATGAGTCGGCCGTTATCTTGAGATTAGCGATGAGACTGGCAGCGTCACCTTCCAAGCTGGCACACAGATAATACATCTTTTCCACTGAGGAGATAGTGGGGTTATCAATGACCAAAGAGACGAAAAGGTCTTGGAAGTGACGCCATTCTGAGAATTTTCCTGAGAACTGTGGGATTGAGATGCGTGGTAGAGAAGGTCTGACATGAGGAACTCCTTGGAAGTTTGAAATCGCAAGCTCTTCTGCGGATGGAGGATTTGCTGCTTCCAACTCTTCTATGCGCGTTTGCAAAGCAGCTTGAGCTTTGACAAAGTTCAGCATAGTAGCTTCGTAAACTTTCTCTTTGAAATAGGTGTGTTCCAATGAGACGTCTGATTTGGACGTAGTGAGCCTTTCGTGATCTTGATCAAATTTGTCCCAATTTGTCTTGAGCATGGTCAAATTGGCTTGAGCAGTATGAATATTGGAGGTGGCGATAGATCCAGAATCCGTTTCAGCAGCAACGGCAGAGATGAAGTTAGATCTATTCTCCTGCAGTTTGAGCTTACCAAGTAGAGAAGCCATTTTGTAGATAAGTTAAAATTATTCGGAGACGTCTAGTTAAATATTCTTGAGGTGGCTGGGTTGAAACAGTGAAGCACTTACACAAAAATTTAATTCGCACTTATGGTCCCTTAAATTTTATTTCACTCGCGCAGTACAACGTTCTGGGTACTCAGCAATGCGCTAGTGGTGTAATTGACAACAAAAAAAACCGCACTGAGAAGTCACTGAGTGGTCAGTTAATCACCTCAACTACCAGCCATCCAACTCGAAGGACCAAAAAATGTTTGAGAAATGCGTATTAAAAATACTGGTTATGGCGGTAGCTAAGTTTTATTTTGATTAATTGACACTTTGAAACGAATATGTGGCATTATTTACATATACTTGCATACATTATTTAAATAGAAATCGTACAATAGCATAGATTACAATTGAAATTCACAGATCACAACTTTTAAGTTTTTTTTTCACTGACAAGACTGAAAAATCGTTCATTTATTTTCATTAAATTTAACAGTTCGTTTTTCAAATCACGTTGCTGCAGAAACGTTCGGGTGAGCAGTTTGAGAGGCGCCGCCGCCCAGTCAACAAACGTGATTTTTGAACAACATGCTTTATGACAATTAGGGGCAAATGAGTCCTTATAGGCAAAATTGCTTTATTTCATGAAGGTAAGTCTATTTACACTATAACATTCAGGTTTGGATCTTTCTCTCATAAGAAAATGCAAACTGCATATTAACCATTATTTAAACGCAGACAAGCAGTTTTTACATGCTTTACGACAATTAGGGGCAAATGAGTCTTTATAGGCAAAATTGCTTTATTTTATGAGGGTAAGTCTATTTACACTATAACATTCAGGTTTGGATCATTCTCTCATATGAAAATGCAAACTGCATATTTACTATCATTTTTACGCAGACAAGCAGTTCTTACATGCTTCACGACAATTGCGTGCAAATGAGTCCTTATAGGCAAAATTGCTTTATTTTACAAAGGTAAGTCTATCTACACTATAACATTCAGGTTTGGATCATTCTCTCATAAGAAAATGCAAACTGCATATTAACCATTATTTTAACGCATACAAGCAGTTTTTACATGCTTTATGACAATTAGGTGCAAATGAGTCCTTATAGGCAAAATTGCTTTATTTCATGAGGGTAAGTCTATTTACACTATAACATTCAGGTTTGGATCATTCTCTCGAAAGAAAATGCAAACTGCATATTAACCATTATTTTAACGCATACAAGCAGTTTTTACATGCTTTATGACAATTAGGGGCAAATGGGTCCTTATAGGCAAAATTGCTTTATTTCATGAAGGTTAGTCTATTTACACTATAACATTAAGGTTTGGATTATTCTCTCATAAGAAAATGCAAACTGCATATTAACCATTATTTTAACGCAGACAAGGAGTTTTTACATGCTTTACGACAATTAGGTGCAAATGAGTCCTTATAGGCAAAATTGTTTTTTTTCACAAGGTTAAGTTTACTTACGCTATAACATTCAGGTTTGGATCATTCTCTCACAAGAAAATGCAAACTGCATATTAACTATTATTTTAACGCATACAAGCAGTTTTTACATGCTTTATGACAATTAGGTGCAAATGAGTCCTTATAGGCAAAATTGCTTTATTTCATGAGGGTAAGTCTATTTACACTATAACATTCAGGTTTGGATCATTCTCTCATAAGAAAATGCAAACTGAATATTGACTATCATTTTCACGCAGACAAGCAGTTTTTACATGGTTTACGACAATTAGGTGCAAGTAAGTCCTTAAAGGCAAAATTGTTTTATTTCACAAAGGTAAGTCTACTTTCACTATAACATTCAGGTTTGGATCATTCTCTCATAAGAAAATTCAAACTACATATTAACCATTATTTTAACGCATACGAGCAGTTTTTACATGCTTCACGACAATTGCGTGCAAATGAGTCCTTATAGGCAAAATTGCCTTATTTTACATAGGTAAGTCTATTTACACTATAACATTCAGGTTTGGATCATTCTCTCATAAGAAAATGCAATCTGCATATTAACCATTATTTAAACGCAGACAAGCAGTTTTTACATGCTTTACGACAATTAGGTGCAAATAAGTCCTTATAGGCAAAATTGCTTTATTTCACAAAGGTAAGTTTACTTACGCTATAACATTCAGGTTTGGATCATTCTCTCACAAGAAAATGCAAACTGCATATTAACTATTATTTTAACGCATACAAGCAGTTTTTACATGCTTTATTACAATTAGGTGCAAATGAGTCCTTATAGGCAAAATTGCTTTATTTCATGAGGGTAAGTCTATTTACACTATAACATTCAGGTTTGGATCATTCTCTCATAAGAAAATGCAAACTGAATATTAACCATAATTTTAACGCAGACAAGCAGTTTTTACATGCTTTATGACAATTGCGTGCAAATGAGTCCTTATAAGCAAAATTGCTTTATTTTACAAAGGTAAGTCTATTTACACTATAACATTCAGGTTTGGATCATTCTCTCATAAGAAAATGCAAACTGCATATTAACTATTATTTTAACGCATACAAGCAGTTTTTACAAGCTTTATGACAATTAGGTGCAAATGAGTCCTTATAGGCAAAATTGCTTTATTTTTTGAAGGTAAGTCTATATACACTAAAACATTCAGGTTTGGATCATTCTCTCATAAGAAAATGCAAACTGCATATTAACCATTATTTAAACGCAGACAAGCAGTTTTTACATGCTTTACGACAATTAGGTGCAAATAAGTCCTTATAGGCAAAATTGCTTTATTTCACAAAGGTAAGTTTACTTACGCTATAACATTCAGGTTTGGATCATTCTCTCACAAGAAAATGCAAACTGCATATTAACTATTATTTTAACGCATACAAGCAGTTTTTACAAGCTTTATGACAATTAGGTGCAAATGAGTCCTTATAGGCAAAATTGCTTTATTTCATGAGGGTAAGTTTATTTACACTATAACATTCAGGTTAAGATCATTCTCTCATAAGAAAATGCAAACTGCATATTAACCATTATTTAAACGCAGGAAAGCAGTTTTTACATGCTTTACGACAATTAGGTGCAAATGAGTCTTTAAAGGCAAAATTGCTTTATTTCATGAGGGTAAGTCTATTTAAACTATAACATTCAGGTTTGGATCATTCTCTTATAAGAAAATGCAAACTGCAAATTAACCATTATTTAAACGCAGACAAGCAGTTTTTCATGCTTTACGACAATTAGGTGCAAATGAGTCTTTATAGGCAAAATTGCTTTATTTTACAAAGTTAAGTCTATTTACATTATAACATTCAGGTTTGGATCATTCTCTCATAAGAAATAGCAAACTGCATATTTACTATCATTTTCACGCAGACAAGCAGTTTTTACATGCCTCACGACAATTGCGTGCAAATGAGTCCTTATAGGCAAAATTGCTTTATTTTACAAAAGTAAGTCTATTTACATTATAACATTCAGGTTTGGATCATTCTCTCATAAGAAAATGCAAACTGCATATTAACCATTATTTTAACGCATACAAGCAGTTTTTACATGCTTTATGACAATTAGGTGCAAATGAGTCCTTATAAGCAAAATTGCTTTATTTCATGAGGGTAAGTCTATTTACACTATAACATTCAGGTTTGGATCATTCTCTCATAAGAAAATGCAAACTGCAAATTAACCACTATTTAAACGCAGACAAGCAGTTTTTTCATGCTTTACGACAATTAGGTGCAAATGAGTCTTTATAGGCAAAATTGCTTTATTTCATGTGGGTCAGTCTAATTACACTATACAATTCAGGTTTGGATCATTCTCTCATAAGAAAATGCAAACGGCATATTAACCATTATTTTAACGCAGACAAGCAGTTTTTACATGTTTTACGACAATTAAGTGGAAATAAGTCCTTAAAGGCAAAATTGTTTGATTTCACAAAGGTAAGTCTACTTTCACTATAACATTCAGGTTTGGATCATTCTCTCATAAGAAAATGCAAACTGCATATTAACCATTATTTTAACGCATACAAGCAGTTTTTTCATGCTTTACGACAATTAGGTGCAAATGAGTCTTTATAGGCAAAATTGCTTTATTTCATGAGGGTCAGTCTATTTACACTATACAATTCAGGTTTGGATCATTCTCTTATAAGAAAATGAAAACTGCAAAATAACCATTATTTAAACGCAAACAAGCAGTTTTTTCATGCTTTACGACAATTGCGTGCAAATGAGTCCTTAAAGGCAAAATTGCTTTATTTTACAAAGGTTAGTCTATTTACACTATAACATTCAGGTTTGGATCATTCTCTCATAAGAAAATGCAAACTGCATATTAACCATTATTTAAACGCAGGAAAGCAGTTTTTACATGCTTTACGACAATTAGGTGCAAATAAGTCTTTATAGGCAAAATTGCTTTATTTCATGAGGGTAGTCTATTTAAACTATAACATTCAGGTTTGGATCATTCTCTCATAAGAAAATGCAAACTGCATATTAACCATTATTTTAACGCATACAATAAATTTTTACATGCTTTATGACAATTAGGTGCAAATGAGACCATATAGGCAATATTGCTTTATTTCATGAGGGTTAGTCTATTTACACTATAACATTCAGGTTTGGATCATTCTCTCATAAGAAAATGCAAACTGCATATTAACCATTATTTAAACGCAGACAAGCAGTTTTTTCATGCTTTACGACAATTAGGTGCAAATGAGTCTTTATAGGCAAAATTGCTTTATTTCATAAGGGTCAGTCTATTCACACTATACAATTCAGGTTTGGATCATTCTCTCATAAGAAAATGAAAACTGCAAAATAACCATTATTTTAACGCAGACAAGCAGTTTTTACATGCTTCACGACAATTGCGTGCAAATGAGTCCTTATAAGCAAAATTGCTTTATTTTACAAAGGTAAGTCTATTTACACTATAACATTCAGGTTTGGATCATTCTCTCATAAAAAAATGCAAACAGCATATCAACCATTATTTTAACGCATACAAGCAGTTTTTACATGCTTTATGACAATTAGGGGCAAATGAGTCCTTATAGGCAAAATTGCTTTATTTCATGAAGGTAAGTCTAATTACACTATAACATTCAGGTTTGGATCTTTCTCTCATAAGAAAATGCAAACTGCATATTAACCATTATTTAAACGCAGACAAGCAGTTTTTACATGCTTTACGACAATTAGGGGCAAATGAGTCTTTATAGGCAAAATTGCTTTATTTCATGAGGGTAAGTCTATTTACACTATAACATTCAGGTTTGGATCATTCTCTCATAAGAAAATGCAAACTGCATATTTACTATCATTTTTACGCAGACAAGCAGTTCTTACATGCTTCACGACAATTGCGTGCAAATGAGTCCTTATAGGCAAAATTGCTTTATTTTACAAAGGTAAGTCTATTTACACTATAACATTCAGGTTTGGATCATTCTCTCATAAGAAAATGCAGACAGTATATTAACCATTATTTTAACGCATACAAGCAGTTTTTACATGCTTTATGACAATTAGGGGCAAATGGGTCCTTATAGGCAAAATTGCTTTATTTCATGAAGGTAAGTCTGATTACACTATAACATTCAGGTTTGGATCTTTCTCTCATAAGAAAATGCAATCTGCATATTAACCATTATTTAAACGCAGACAAGCAGTTTTTACATGCTTTACGACAATTAGGGGCAAATGAGTCTTTATAGGCAAAATTGCTTTATTTCATGAAGGTTAGTCTATTTGCACTATAACATTCAGGTTTGGATTATTCTCTCATAAGAAAATGCAAACTGCATATTAACCATTATTTTAACGCAGACAAGGAGTTTTTACATGCTTTCCGACAATTAGGTGCAAATGAGTCCTTATAGGCAAAATTGTTTTATTTCACAAGGGTAAGTTTACTTACGCTATAACATTCAGGTTTGGATCATTCTCTCACAAGAAAATGCAAACTGCATATTAACTATTATTTTAACGCATACAAGCAGTTTTTACATGCTTTATGACAATTAGGTGCAAATGAGTCCTTATAGGCAAAATTGCTTTATTTCATGAGGGTAAGTCTATTTACACTATAACATTCAGGTTTGGATCATTCTCTCATAAGAAAATGCAAACTGAATATTGACTATCATTTTCACGCAGACAAGCAGTTTTTACATGGTTTACGACAATTAGGTGCAAGTAAGTCCTTAAAGGCAAAATTGTTTTATTTCACAAAGGTAAGTCTACTTTCACTATAACATTCAGGTTTGAATCATTCTCTCATAAGAAAATGCAAACTGCATATTAACCATTGTTTTAACGCAGACAAGCAGTTTTTACATGCTTCACGACAATTGCGTGCAAATGAGTCCTTATAGGCAAAATTGCCTTATTTTACATAGGTAAGTCTATTTACACTATAACATTCAGGTTTGGATCATTCTCTCATAAGAAAATGCAATCTGCATATTAACCATTATTTAAACGCAGACAAGCAGTTTTTACATGCTTTACGACAATTAGGTGCAAATGAGTCCTTATAGGCAAAATTGCTTTATTTCACAAAGGTAAGTTTACTTACGCTATAACATTCAGGTTTGGATCATTCTCTCATAAGAAAATGCAAACTGAATATTGACTATCATTTTCACGCAGACAAGCAGTTTTTACATGGTTTACGACAATTGGGTGCAAATAAGTCCTTAAAGGCAAAATTGTTTTATTTCACAAAGGTAAGTCTACTTTCACTATAACATTTAGGTTTGGATCATTCTCTCAAGAGAAAATGAAAACTGCATATTAACCATTATTCTAACGCAGACAAGCAGTTTTTACATGCTTCACGACAATTGCGTGCAAATGAGTCCTTATAAGCAAAATTGCTTTATTTCATGAAGGTAAGTCTATTTACACTATAACATTCAGGTTTGGATCTTTCTCTCATAAGAAAATGCAAACTGCATATTAACCATTATTTAAACGCAGACAAGCAGTTTTTACATGCTTTACGACAATTAGATGCAAATGAGTCTTTATAGGCAAAATTGCTTTATTTTATGAGAGTAAGTCTATTTACACTAAAACATTCAGGTTTGGATCATTCTCTCTTAAGAAAATGCAAACTGCATATTAACCTTTATTTTAACGCAGACAAGCTGTTTTTACATGCTTCACGACAATTGCGTGCAAATGAGTCCTCATAGGCAAAATTGCGTTATTTTACAAAGGTAAGTCTATTTTCACTATAACATTCAGGTTTGGATCATTCTCAAATAAGACAATGGAAACTGCATATTAACCATTATTTTAACGCAGACAAGCAGTTTTTACATGCTTCACGTTAATTGCGTGCAAATGAGTCCTTATAGGCAAAATATTGCTTTATTTTACAAAGGTAAGTCTATTTACACTATAACATT
Source organism: Xanthostigma xanthostigma (assembly GCA_963575645.1). Classification (NCBI taxonomy): domain Eukaryota; kingdom Metazoa; phylum Arthropoda; class Insecta; order Raphidioptera; family Raphidiidae; genus Xanthostigma; species Xanthostigma xanthostigma. Next base: position 29,116,705 of record OY754471.1, read on the forward strand.
CAGGTTTGGATCATTCTCTCATAAGAAAATGCAAACTGCATATTAACCATTATTTTAACGCATACAAGCAGTTTTTACATGCTTTATGACAATTAGGGGCAAATGAGTCCCTATAGGCAAAATTGCTTTATTTCATGAAGGTAAGTCTATTTACACTATAACATTCAGGTTTGGATCATTCTCTCATAAGAAAATGCAAACTGCATTTTAACCATTATTTAAACGCAGACAAGCAGTTTTTACATGCTTTACGACAATTAGGTGCAAATGAGTCTTTATAGGCAAAATTGCTTTATTTCATGAAGGTAAGTCTATTTAAACTATAACATTCAGGTTTGGATCATTCTCTCATAAGAAAATGCAAGCTGCATATTTACTATCATTTTCACGCAGACAAGCAGTTTTTACATGCTTCACGACAATTGCGTGCAAATGAGTCCTTATAGGCAAAATTGCTTTACTTCATGAGGGTAAGTCTATTATTTACACTATAACATTCAGGTTTGGATCATTCTCTCATAAGAAAATGCAAACTGCATATTAACCATTATTTTAACGCATACAAGCAGTTTTTACATGCTTTATGACAATTACGGCAAATGGGTCCTTATAGGCAAAATTGCTTTATTTCATGAAGGTTAGTCTATTTACACTATACCATTCAGGTTTGGATTATTCTCTCATAAGAAAATGCAAACTGCATATTAACCATTATTTTAACGCAGACAAGCAGTTTTTACAGGCTTTACGACAATTAGGTGCAAATGAGTCCTTATAGGCAAAATTGCTTTATTTCACAAAGGTAATTTTACTTACGCTATAACATTCAGGTTTGGATCATTCTCTCACAAGAAAATGCAAACTGCATATTAACAATTATTTTAACGCATACAAGCAGTTTTTACATGCTTTATGACAATTAGGTGCAAATGAGTCCTTAAAGGCAAAATTGCTTTATTTCATGGGGGTAAGTCTATTTGCACTATAACATTCAGATTTGGATCATTCTCTCATAAGAAAATGCAAACTGAATATTGACTATCATTTGCACGCAGACAAGCAGTTTTTACATGGTTTACGACAATTAGGTGCAAATAAGTCCTTAAAGGCAAAATTGTTTTATTTCACAAAGGTAAGTCTACTTTCACTATAACATTCAGGTTTGGATCATTCTCTCATAGGAAAATGCAAACTGCATATTAACCATTATTTAAACGCAGACAAGCAGTTTTTACATGCTTTACGACAATTACCCATAGAAGCAGTTTTTACATGCTTTATGACAATTAGGGGCAAATGAGTCTATATAGGCAAAATTGCTTTATTTTACAAAGGTGAGTTTACTTAAACTATAACATTCAGGTTAGATCATTCTCTCATAAGAAAATGCAAACTGCATATTAACTATTATTTTAACGCATACAAGTAGTTTTTACAAGCTTTAGGACAATTAGGTGCAAATGAGTCCTTATAGGCAAAATTGCTTTATTTTATGAAGGTAAGTCTATTTACACTATAACATTCAGGTTTGGATCATTCTCTCATAGGAAAATGCAAACTGCATATTAACCATTATTTAAACGCAGACAAGCAGTTTTTACATGCTTTACGACAATTAGGTGCAAATGAGTCTTTATAGGCAAAATTGCTTTATTTCATGAGGGTAAGTTAATTTACACTATAGCATTCAGGTTTGGATCATTCTCTCATAAGAAAATGCAAACTGCATATTTACTATCATTTTTACGCAGACAAGCAGTTTTTACATGCTTCACGACAATTGCGTGCAAATGAGTCCTTATAGGCAAAATTGCTTTATTTTGCAAAGGTAAGTTTATTTACACTATAAAATTCAGGTTTGGATCATTCTCTCATAAGAAAATGCAAACTGCATATTAACCATTATTTTAACCCATAGAAGCAGTTTTTACATGCTTTATGACAATTAGGGGCAAATGAGTCTATATAGGCAAAATTGCTTTATTTTACAAAGGTGAGTTTACTTAAACTATAACATTCAGGTTTAGATCATTCTCTCATAAGAAAATGCAAACTGCATATTAACTATTATTTTAACGCATACAAGTAGTTTTTACAAGCTTTAGGACAATTAGGTGCAAATGAGTCCTTATAAGCAAAATTGCTTTATTTCATGATGGTAAGTCTATTTACACTATAACATTCAGGTTTGGATCATTCTCTCCTAAGAAAATGAAAACTGCATATTTACTATCATTTTAACTCATACAAGCAGTTTTTACATGCTTTATGACAATTAGGTGCAAATGAGTCTTTATAGGCAAAATTGCTTTATTTCATGAGGGTAAGTCTATTTACACTATTACTTTCAGGTTTGGATCTTTCTCTCATAAGAGAATGCAAACTTCATATTAACCATTATTTTAACGCAGACAAGCAGTTTTTACATGCTTCACGACAGTTGCGTGCAAATGAGTCCTTATAAGCAAAATTGCTTTATTTTACAAAGGTAAGTCTATTTACACTATAACATTCAGGTTTGGATAATTCTCTCATAAGAAAATGCAAACTGCATATTAACCATTGTTTAAACGCAAACAAGCAGTTTTTACATGCTTTACGACAATTAGGTGCAAATGAGTCTTTATAGGCAAAATTGCTTTATTTCATGAGGGTAAGTCTATTTACACTATAACATTCAGGTTTGGATCATTCTCTCATAAGAAAATGCAAACTGCATATTAACCATTATTTTAACGCATACAAGCAGTTTTTACATGCATTATGACAATTAGGTGCAAATGAGTCCTTATAGGCAAAATTGCTTTATTTCATGAGGGTAAGTCTATTTACACTATAACATTCAGGTTTGGATCATTCTCTCATAAGAAAATGCAAACTGCATATTTTAATTAAACGCAGTCAAGCATTTTTTTCATGCTTTACGACAATTAGGTGCAAATGAGTCTTTATAGGCAAAATTGCTTTATTTCATGAGGGTAAGTCTATTTACACTATAACATTCAGGTTTGGATCATTCTCTCATAAGAAAATGCAAACTGCATATTAACCATTATTTTAACGCATACAAGCAGTTTTTACATGCTTTATGACAATTAGGTGCAAATGAGTCCTTATAGGCAAAATTGCTTTATTTCATGAGGTTAAGTCTATTTTCACTATAACATTCAGGTTTGGATCATTCTCTCATAAGAAAATGCAAACTGCATATTAACCATTATTTTAACGCATACAAGCAGTTTTTACATGCTTTATGACAATTAGGGGCAAATAGGTCCTTATAGGCAAAATTGCTTTATTTCATGAAGGTTGGTCTATTTACACTATAACATTCAGGTTTGGATTATTCTCTCATAAGAAAATGCAAACTGCATATTAACCATTATTTATAAACGCAGACAAGCAGTTTTTTCATGCTTTACGACAATTGCGTGCAAATGAGTCCTTATAAGCAAAATTGCTTTATTTTACAAAGGTAAGTCTATTTACACTATAACATTCAGGTTTGGATCATTCTCTCATAAGAAAATGCAAACTGCATATTAACCATTATTTAAACGCAGGAAAGCAGTTTTTACATGCTTTACGACAATTAGGTGCAAATGAGTCTTTATAGGCAAAATTGCTTTATTTCATGAGGGTAAGGCTATTTAAACTATAACATTCAGGTTTGGATCATTCTCTCATAAGAAAATGCAAACTGCATATTTACTATCATTTTAACGCAGACAAGCAGTTCTTACATGCTTCACGACAATTGCGTGCAAATGAGTCTTTATAGGCAAAATTGCTTTATTTTACAAAGGTAAGTCTATTTACATTATAACATTCAGGTTTGGATGATTCTCTCATAAGAAAATGCAAACTGCATATTAACCATTATTTAAACGCAGACAAGCAGTTTTTTCATGCTTTACGACAATTAGGTGCAAAAGAGTCTTTATAGGCAAAATTGCTTTATTTCATGAGGGTCGTCTGTTTACACTATACAATTCAGGTTTGGATCATTTTCTCATAAGAAAATGCAAACGGCATATTAACCATTATTTTAACGCAGACAAGCAGTTTTTACATGCTTTATGACAATTAGGGGCAAATGAGTCCTTATAGGCAAAATTGCTTTATTTCACAAAGGTAAGTCTACTTACGCTATAACATTAGGTTTGGATGATTCTCTCATAAGAAAATGCAAACTGCATATTAACCATTATTTAAACGCTGACAAGCAGTTTTTTCATGCTTTACGACAATTAGGTGCAAATGAGTCTTTATATGCAAAATTGCTTTATTTCAAGAAGGTAAGTCTATTTACACTATAACATTCAGGTTTGGATCATTCTCTCATAAGAAAATGCAAACTGCATATTAACCATTATTTAAACGCAAACTAGCAGTTTTTACATGCTTTACGACAATTAGGTGCAAATGATTCTTTATAGGCAAAATTGCTTTATTTCATGAGGATAAGTCTATTTACACTATAGCATTCAGGTTTGGATCATTCTCTCATAAGAAAATGCAAACTGCATATTTACTATCATTTTCACGCAGACAAGCAGTTTTTACATGCTTCACGACAATTGCGTGCAAATGAGTCCTTATAGGCAAAATTGCTTTATTTTGCAAAGGTAAGTCTATTTACACTATAAAATTCAGGTTTGGATCATTCTCTCATAAGAAAATGCAAACTGCATATTAACCATTATTTTAACGCATACAAGCAGTTTTTACATGCTTTATGACAATTAGGGGCAAATGAGTCTATATAGGCAAAATTGCTTTATTTTACAAAGGTGAGATTACTTAAACTATAACATTCAGGTTTTTGATCATTCTCTCATAAGAAAATGCAAACTGCATATTAACTATTATTTTAACGCATACAAGCAGTTTTTACAAGCTTTAGGACAATTAGGTGCAAATGAGTCCTTATAGGCAAAATTGCTTTATTTCATGATGGTAAGTCTATTTACACTATAACATTCAGGTTTGGATCATTCTCTCCTAAGAAAATGCAAACTGCATATTTACTATCATTTTAACTCATACAAGCAGTTTTTACATGCTTTATGACAATTAGGTGCAAATGAGTCTTTATAGGCAAAATTGCTTTATTTCATGAGGGTAAGTCTATTTACACTATAACTTTCAGTTTTAGATCTTTCTCTCATAAGAGAATGCAAACTGCATATTAACCATTATTTTAACGCATACAAGCAGTTTTTACATGCTTCACGACAGTTGCGTGCAAATGACTCCTTATAAGCAAAATTGCTTTATTTTACAAAGGTAAGTCTATTTACACTATAACATTCAGGTTTGGATCATTCTCTCAGAAGAAAATGCAAACTGCATATTAACCATTATTTAAACGCAGACAAGCAGTTTTTACATGCTTTACGACAATTAGGTGCAAATGAGTCTTTATAGGCAAAATTGCTTTATTTCATGAGGGTAAGTCTATTTACACTATAACATTCAGGTTTGGATCATTCTCTCATAAGAAAATGCAAACTGCATATTAACTAATATTTTAACGCATACAAGCAGTTTTTACATGCTTTATGACAATTAGGTGCAAATGAGTCCTTATAGGCAAAATTGCTTTATTTCATGAGGGTAAGTCTATTTACACTATAACATTCAGGTTTGGATCATTCTCTCATAAGAAAATGCAAACTGCATATTAACCATTATTTTAACGCATTCAAGCTGTTTTTACATGCTTTATGACAATTAGGGGCAAATGAGTCCTTATAGGCAATATTGCTTTATTTCATGAAGGTTAGTCTATTTACACTATAACATTCAGGTTTGGATTATTCTCTCATAAGAAAATGCAAACTGCATATTAACCATTATTTTAACGCAGACAAGCAATTTTTACATGCTTTACGACAATTAGGTGCAAATGAGTCCTTATAGGCAAAATTGTTTTATTTCACAAAGGTAAGTTTACTTACGCTATAACATTCAGGTTTGGATCATTCTCTCACAAGAAAATGCAAACTGCATATTAACTATTATTTTAACGCATACAAGCAGTTTTTACATGCTTTATGACAATTAGGTGCAAATGAGTCCTTATAGGCAAAATTGCTTTATTTCATGAGGGTAAGTCTATTTACACTATAACATTCAGGTTTGGATCATTCTCTCATAAGAAAATGCAAACTGAATATTAACCATTATTTTCACGCAGACAAGCAGTTTTTACATGGTTTACGACAATTAGTTGCAAATAAGTCCTTAAAGGCAAAATTGTTTGATTTCACAAAGGTAAGTCTTCTTTCACTATAACATTCAGGTTTGGATCATTCTCTCATAAGAAAATGCAAACTGCATATTAACCATTATTTTAACGCAGACAAGCAGTTTTTACATGCTTCACGACAATTGCGTGCAAATGAGTCCTTATAAGCAAAATTGCTTTATTTTACAAAGGTAAATCTATTTACACTATAACAATCAGGTTTGGATCATTCTCTCATAAGAAAATGCAATCTGCATATTAACCATTATTTTAACGCATACAAGCAATTTTTACATGCTTTATGACAATTAGGGGCAAATGAGTCCTTATATGCAAAATTGCTTTATTTCATGAAGGTTGGTCTATTTACACTATAACATTCAGGTTTGGATAATTCTCTCATAAGAAAATGCAAACTGCATATTAACCATTATTTAAACGCAAACAAGCAGTTTTTACATGCTTTACGACAGTTGCGTGCAAATGACTCCTTATAAGCAAAATTGCTTTATTTTACAAAGGTAAGTCTATTTACACTATAACATTCAGGTTTGGATCATTCTCTCAGAAGAAAATGCAAACTGCATATTAACCATTATTTAAACGCAGACAAGCAGTTTTTACATGCTTTACGACAATTAGGTGCAAATGAGTCTTTATAGGCAAAATTGCTTTATTTCATGAGGGTAAGTCTATTTACACTATAACATTCAGGTTTGGATCATTCTCTCATAAGAAAATGCAAACTGCATATTAACTAATATTTTAACGCATACAAGCAGTTTTTACATGCTTTATGACAATTAGGTGCAAATGAGTCCTTATAGGCAAAATTGCTTTATTTCATGAGGGTAAGTCTATTTACACTATAACATTCAGGTTTGGATCATTCTCTCATAAGAAAATGCAAACTGCATATTAACCATTATTTTAACGCATTCAAGCTGTTTTTACATGCTTTATGACAATTAGGGGCAAATGAGTCCTTATAGGCAATATTGCTTTATTTCATGAAGGTTAGTCTATTTACACTATAACATTCAGGTTTGGATTATTCTCTCATAAGAAAATGCAAACTGCATATTAACCATTATTTTAACGCAGACAAGCAATTTTTACATGCTTTACGACAATTAGGTGCAAATGAGTCCTTATAGGCAAAATTGTTTTATTTCACAAAGGTAAGTTTACTTACGCTATAACATTCAGGTTTGGATCATTCTCTCACAAGAAAATGCAAACTGCATATTAACTATTATTTTAACGCATACAAGCAGTTTTTACATGCTTTATGACAATTAGGTGCAAATGAGTCCTTATAGGCAAAATTGCTTTATTTCATGAGGGTAAGTCTATTTACACTATAACATTCAGGTTTGGATCATTCTCTCATAAGAAAATGCAAACTGAATATTAACCATTATTTTCACGCAGACAAGCAGTTTTTACATGGTTTACGACAATTAGTTGCAAATAAGTCCTTAAAGGCAAAATTGTTTGATTTCACAAAGGTAAGTCTTCTTTCACTATAACATTCAGGTTTGGATCATTCTCTCATAAGAAAATGCAAACTGCATATTAACCATTATTTTAACGCAGACAAGCAGTTTTTACATGCTTCACGACAATTGCGTGCAAATGAGTCCTTATAAGCAAAATTGCTTTATTTTACAAAGGTAAATCTATTTACACTATAACAATCAGGTTTGGATCATTCTCTCATAAGAAAATGCAATCTGCATATTAACCATTATTTTAACGCATACAAGCAATTTTTACATGCTTTATGACAATTAGGGGCAAATGAGTCCTTATATGCAAAATTGCTTTATTTCATGAAGGTTGGTCTATTTACACTATAACATTCAGGTTTGGATAATTCTCTCATAAGAAAATGCAAACTGCATATTAACCATTATTTAAACGCAAACAAGCAGTTTTTACATGCTTTACGACAATTAGGTGCAAATGAGTCTTTATAGGCAAAATTGCTTTATTTCATGAGGGTAAGTCTATTTACACTATAACATTCAGGTTTGGATCATTCTCTCATAAGAAAATGCAAACTGCATATTAACCATTATTTTAACGCATACAAGCAGTTTTTACATGCTTTATGACATTAGGGGCAAATGAGTCCTTATAGGCAAATCTGCTTTATTTCATTAAGGTAAGTCTATTTACACTATAGCATTAAGGTTTGGATCATTCTCTCATAAGAAAATGCAAACTGCATATTAACCATTATTTTAACGCATACAAGCAGTTTTTACATGCATTATGACAATTAGGTGCAAATGAGTCCTTATAGGCAAAATTGCTTTATTTCATGAGGGTAAGTCTATTTACACTATAACATTCAGGTTTGGATCATTCTCTCATAAGAAAATGCAAACTGCATATTAACCATTAATTAAACGCAGTCAAGCATTTTTTTCATGCTTTACGACAATTAGGTGCAAATGAGTCTTTATAGGCAAAATTGCTTTATTTCATGAGGGTAAGTCTATTTACACTATAACATTCAGGTTTGGATCATTCTCTCATAAGAAAATGCAAACTGCATATTAACCATTATTTAAACGCAAACAAGCAGTTTTTTCATGCTTTACGACAATTGCGTGCAAATGAGTCCTTATAAGCAAAATTACTTTATTTTACAAAGGTAAGTCTATTTACACTATAACATTCAGGTTTGGATCATTCTCTCATAAGAAAATGCAAACTGCATATTAACCATTATTTAAACGCAGGAAAGCAGTTTTTACATGCTTTACGACAATTAGGTGCAAATGAGTCTTTTAAGGCAAAATTGCTTTATTTCATGAGGGTAAGGCTATTTAAACTATAACATTCAGGTTTGGATCATTCTCTCATAAGAAAATGCAAACTGCATATTAACCATAATTTTAACGCATACAAGCAGTTTTTACATGCTTTATGACAATTAGGTGCAAATGAGTCCTTATAGGCAAAATTGCTTTATTTCATGAGGGTTAGTCTATTTACACTATAACATTCAGGTTTGGATGATTCTCTCATAAGAAAATGCAAACTGCATATTAACCATTATTTAAACGCAGACAAGCAGTTTTTTCATGCTTTACGACAATTAGGTGCAAATGAGTCTTTATAGGCAAAATTGCTTTATTTCATGAGGGTCGTCTGTTTACACTATACAATTCAGGTTTGGATCATTTTCTCATAAGAAAATGCAAACGGCATATTAACCATTATTTTAACGCAGACAAGCAGTTTTTACATGCTTTATGACAATTAGGGGCAAATGAGTCCTTATAGGCAAAATTGCTTTATTTCACAAAGGTAAGTCTACTTACGCTATAACATTCAGGTTTGGATCATTCTCTCATAAGAAAATGCAAACTGCATATTTACTATCATTTTCACGCAGACAAGCAGTTTTCACATGTTTTACGGCAATTAGGTGGAAATAAGTCCTTAAAGGCAAAATTGTTTTATTTCACAAAGGTAAGTCTATTTACACTATAACATTCAGGTTTGGATCATTCTCTCATAAGAAAATGCAAACTGCATATTTACTATCATTTTCACGCAGACAAGCAGTTTTTACATGCTTTATGACAATTAGGTGCAAATGAGTCTTTATTGGCAAAATTGCTTTATTTCATGAGGGTCAGTCTATTTACACTATACAATTCAGGTTTGGATCATTCTCTCATAAGAAAATGCAAACTGCATATTAACCATTATTTAAACGCAGACAAGCAGTTTTTTTATGCTTTACGACAATTAGGTGCAAATGAGTCTTTATAGGCAAAATTGCTTTATTTCATGAGGGTCAGTCTATTTACACTATACAATTCAGTTTTGGATCATTCTCTCATAAGAAAATGAAAACTGCATATTAACCATTATTTTAACGCAGACAAGCAGTTTTTACATGCTTCACGACAATTGCGTGCAAATGAGTCCTTATAAGCAAAATTGCTTTATTTTACAAAGTTAAGTCTATTTACACTATAACATTCAGGTTTGGATCATTCTCTCATAAGAAAATGCAAACTGCATATTAACCATTATTTTAAAGCATACAAGCAGTTTTTACATGCTTTACGACAATTAGGGGCAAATGAGTCCTTATAGGCAAAATTGCTTTATTTCATGAGGGTTAGTCTATTTACACTATAACATTCAGGTTTGGATCATTCTCTCATAAGAAAATGCAAACTGCATATTTACTATCATTTTCACGCAGACAAGCAGTTTTTACATGCTTCACGACAATTGCGTGCAAATGAGTCCTTATAAGCAAACTTGCTTTATTTTACAAAGGTAAGTCTGATTACATTATAACATTCAGGTTTGGATCATTCTCTCATAAGAAAATGCAAACTGCATATTAACCATTATTTTAACGCATACAAGCAGTTTTTAGATGCTTTATGACAATTAGGTGCAAATGAGTCCTAATAGGCAAAATTGCTTTATTTCATGAGGGTAAGTCTATTTACACTATTACATTCAGGTTTGGATCATTCTCTCATAAGAAAATGCAAACCGCATATTAACCATTATTTAAACGCAGACAAGCAGTTTTTTCATGCTTTACGACAATTAGGTGCAAATGAGTCTTTATTGGCAAAATTGCTTTATTTCACAAAGGTAAGTCTACTTTCACTATAACATTCAGGTTTGGATCATTCTCTCATAAGAAATTGCAAACTGCATATTAACCATTATTTTAACGCAGAGATGCAGTTTTTTATGCTTCACGACAATTGCGTGCAAATGAGTCCTTATAGGCAAAATTGCTTTATTTTACAAAGGTAAGTCTATTTACACTATAACATTCAGGTTTGGATCATTCTCTCATAAGAAAATGCAAACTGCATATTAACCATTATTTAAACGCAGACAAGCAGTTTTTACATGCTTTACGACAATTAGGTGCAAATGAGTCCTCATAGGCAAAATTGCTTTATTTCATGAAGGTTAGTCTATTTACACTGTAACATTCAGGTTTGGATTATTCTCTCATAAGAAAATGCAAACTGCATATTAAATATTATTTTAACGCAGACAAGCAGTTTTTACATGCTTCACGACAATTGCGTGCAAATGAGTCCTTATAGGCAAAATTGCTTTATTTCATGAGGGTAAGTCTATTTACACTATAACATTCAGGTTTGGATCATTCTCTCATAAGAAAATGCAAACTGCATATTAACCATTATTTTAACGCATACAAGCAGTTTTTACATGCTTTATGACAATTAGGGGCAAATGGGTCCTTATAGGCAAAATTGCTTTATTTCATGAAGGTTAGTCTATTTACACTATAACATTCAGGTTTGGATTATTCTCTCATAAGAAAATGCAAACTGCATATTAACCATTATTTTAACGCAGACAAGCAGTTTTTACATGCTTCACGACAATTGCGTGCAAATGAGTCCTTATAGGCAAAATTGCTTTATTTCACAAGGGTAAGTTTACTTACGCTATAACATTCAGGTTTGGATACTTCTCTCACAAGAAAATGCAAACTGCATATTAACTATTATTTTAACGCATACAAGCAGTTTTTACATGCTTTATGACCATTAGGTGCAAATGAGTCCTTATAGGCAAAATTGCTTTATTTCATGAGGGTATGTCTATTTACACTATAACATTCAGTTTTGGATCATTCTCTCATAAAAAAATGCAAACTGCATATTTACTATCATTTTAACGCATACAAGCAGTTTTTACATGCTTTATGACAATTAGGTGCAAATGAGTCTTTATAGGCAAAATTGCTTTATTTCATGAGGGTAAGTCTATTTACACTAAAACATTCAGGTTTGGATCATTCTCTCATAAGAAAATGCAAACTGCATATTAACCTTTATTTTAACGCAGACAAGCAGTTTTTACATGCTTCACGACAATTGCGTGCAAATAAGTCCTTATAGGCAAAATTGCTTTATTTTACAAAGGTAAGTCTATTTTCACTATAACATTCAGGTTTGGATCATTCTCTCATAAGAAAATGCAAACTGCATATTAACCATTATTTTAACGCAGACAAGCAGTTTTTACATGCTTCACGACAATTGCGTGCAAATGAGTCCTTATAGACAAAATTGCTTTATTTTACAAAGGTAAGTCTATTTACACTTGAACATTCAGGTTTGGATCATTCTCTCATAAGAAAATGCAAACTGCATATTAACCATTATTTTAACGCAGACAAGCAGTTTTTACATGCTTTATGACAATTAGGGGCAAATGAGTCTTTATAGGCAAAATTGCTTTATTTCACAAAGGTAAGTCTACTTTCACTATAACATTCAGGTTTGGATCATTCTCTCATAAGAAATTGCAAACTGCATATTAACCATTATTTAAACGCAGACAAGCAGTTTTTACATGCTTTACGACAATTAGGTGCAAATGAGTCTTTATAGGCAAAATTGCTTTATTTCATGAGGGTAAGTTAATTTACACTATAGCATTCAGGTTTGGATCATTCTCTCATAAGAAAATGCAAACTGCATATTTACTATCATTTTTACGCAGACAAGCAGTTTTTACATGCTTCACGACAATTGCGTGCAAATGAGTCCTTATAGGCAAAATTGCTTTATTTTGCAAAGGTAAGTTTATTTACACTATAAAATTCAGGTTTGGATCATTCTCTCATAAGAAAATGCAAACTGCATATTAACCATTATTTTAACCCATAGAAGCAGTTTTTACATGCTTTATGACAATTAGGGGCAAATGAGTCTATATAGGCAAAATTGCTTTATTTTACAAAGGTGAGTTTACTTAAACTATAACATTCAGGTTTAGATCATTCTCTCATAAGAAAATGCAAACTGCATATTAACTATTATTTTAACGCATACAAGTAGTTTTTCAAGCTTTAGGACAATTAGGTGCAAATGAGTCCTTATAAGCAAAATTGCTTTATTTCATGATGGTAAGTCTATTTACACTATAACATTCAGGTTTGGATCATTCTCTCCTAAGAAAATGAAAACTGCATATTTACTATCATTTTAACTCATACAAGCAGTTTTTACATGCTTTATGACAATTAGGTGCAAATGAGTCTTTATAGGCAAAATTGCTTTATTTCATGAGGGTAAGTCTATTTACACTATTACTTTCAGGTTTGGATCTTTCTCTCATAAGAGAATGCAAACTTCATATTAACCATTATTTTAACGCAGACAAGCAGTTTTTACATGCTTCACGACAGTTGCGTGCAAATGAGTCCTTATAAGCAAAATTGCTTTATTTTACAAAGGTAAGTCTATTTACACTATAACATTCAGGTTTGGATAATTCTCTCATAAGAAAATGCAAACTGCATATTAACCATTGTTTAAACGCAAACAAGCAGTTTTTACATGCTTTACGACAATTAGGTGCAAATGAGTCTTTATAGGCAAAATTGCTTTATTTCATGAGGGTAAGTCTATTTACACTATAACATTCAGGTTTGGATCATTCTCTCATAAGAAAATGCAAACTGCATATTAACCATTATTTTAACGCATACAAGCAGTTTTTACATGCATTATGACAATTAGGTGCAAATGAGTCCTTATAGGCAAAATTGCTTTATTTCATGAGGGTAAGTCTATTTACACTATAACATTCAGGTTTGGATTATTCTCTCATAAGAAAATGCAAACTGCATATTAACCATTATTTATAAACGCAGACAAGCAGTTTTTTCATGCTTTACGACAATTGCGTGCAAATGAGTCCTTATAAGCAAAATTGCTTTATTTTACAAAGGTAAGTCTATTTACACTATAACATTCAGGTTTGGATCATTCTCTCATAAGAAAATGCAAACTGCATATTAACCATTATTTAAACGCAGGAAAGCAGTTTTTACATGCTTTACGACAATTAGGTGCAAATGAGTCTTTATAGGCAAAATTGCTTTATTTCATGAGGGTAAGGCTATTTAAACTATAACATTCAGGTTTGGATCATTCTCTCATAAGAAAATGCAAACTGCATATTTACTATCATTTTAACGCAGACAAGCAGTTCTTACATGCTTCACGACAATTGCGTGCAAATGAGTCTTTATAGGCAAAATTGCTTTATTTTACAAAGGTAAGTCTATTTACATTATAACATTCAGGTTTGGATGATTCTCTCATAAGAAAATGCAAACTGCATATTAACCATTATTTAAACGCAGACAAGCAGTTTTTTCATGCTTTACGACAATTAGGTGCAAAAGAGTCTTTATAGGCAAAATTGCTTTATTTCATGAGGGTCGTCTGTTTACACTATACAATTCAGGTTTGGATCATTTTCTCATAAGAAAATGCAAACGGCATATTAACCATTATTTTAACGCAGACAAGCAGTTTTTACATGCTTTATGACAATTAGGGGCAAATGAGTCCTTATAGGCAAAATTGCTTTATTTCACAAAGGTAAGTCTACTTACGCTATAACATTAGGTTTGGATGATTCTCTCATAAGAAAATGCAAACTGCATATTAACCATTATTTAAACGCTGACAAGCAGTTTTTTCATGCTTTACGACAATTAGGTGCAAATGAGTCTTTATATGCAAAATTGCTTTATTTCAAGAAGGTAAGTCTATTTACACTATAACATTCAGGTTTGGATCATTCTCTCATAAGAAAATGCAAACTGCATATTAACCATTATTTAAACGCAAACTAGCAGTTTTTACATGCTTTACGACAATTAGGTGCAAATGATTCTTTATAGGCAAAATTGCTTTATTTCATGAGGATAAGTCTATTTACACTATAGCATTCAGGTTTGGATCATTCTCTCATAAGAAAATGCAAACTGCATATTTACTATCATTTTCACGCAGACAAGCAGTTTTTACATGCTTCACGACAATTGCGTGCAAATGAGTCCTTATAGGCAAAATTGCTTTATTTTGCAAAGGTAAGTCTATTTACACTATAAAATTCAGGTTTGGATCATTCTCTCATAAGAAAATGCAAACTGCATATTAACCATTATTTTAACGCATACAAGCAGTTTTTACATGCTTTATGACAATTAGGGGCAAATGAGTCTATATAGGCAAAATTGCTTTATTTTACAAAGGTGAGATTACTTAAACTATAACATTCAGGTTTTTGATCATTCTCTCATAAGAAAATGCAAACTGCATATTAACTATTATTTTAACGCATACAAGCAGTTTTTACAAGCTTTAGGACAATTAGGTGCAAATGAGTCCTTATAGGCAAAATTGCTTTATTTCATGATGGTAAGTCTATTTACACTATAACATTCAGGTTTGGATCATTCTCTCCTAAGAAAATGCAAACTGCATATTTACTATCATTTTAACTCATACAAGCAGTTTTTACATGCTTTATGACAATTAGGTGCAAATGAGTCTTTATAGGCAAAATTGCTTTATTTCATGAGGGTAAGTCTATTTACACTATAACTTTCAGTTTTAGATCTTTCTCTCATAAGAGAATGCAAACTGCATATTAACCATTATTTTAACGCATACAAGCAGTTTTTACATGCTTCACGACAGTTGCGTGCAAATGACTCCTTATAAGCAAAATTGCTTTATTTTACAAAGGTAAGTCTATTTACACTATAACATTCAGGTTTGGATCATTCTCTCAGAAGAAAATGCAAACTGCATATTAACCATTATTTAAACGCAGACAAGCAGTTTTTACATGCTTTACGACAATTAGGTGCAAATGAGTCTTTATAGGCAAAATTGCTTTATTTCATGAGGGTAAGTCTATTTACACTATAACATTCAGGTTTGGATCATTCTCTCATAAGAAAATGCAAACTGCATATTAACTAATATTTTAACGCATACAAGCAGTTTTTACATGCTTTATGACAATTAGGTGCAAATGAGTCCTTATAGGCAAAATTGCTTTATTTCATGAGGGTAAGTCTATTTACACTATAACATTCAGGTTTGGATCATTCTCTCATAAGAAAATGCAAACTGCATATTAACCATTATTTTAACGCATTCAAGCTGTTTTTACATGCTTTATGACAATTAGGGGCAAATGAGTCCTTATAGGCAATATTGCTTTATTTCATGAAGGTTAGTCTATTTACACTATAACATTCAGGTTTGGATTATTCTCTCATAAGAAAATGCAAACTGCATATTAACCATTATTTTAACGCAGACAAGCAATTTTTACATGCTTTACGACAATTAGGTGCAAATGAGTCCTTATAGGCAAAATTGTTTTATTTCACAAAGGTAAGTTTACTTACGCTATAACATTCAGGTTTGGATCATTCTCTCACAAGAAAATGCAAACTGCATATTAACTATTATTTTAACGCATACAAGCAGTTTTTACATGCTTTATGACAATTAGGTGCAAATGAGTCCTTATAGGCAAAATTGCTTTATTTCATGAGGGTAAGTCTATTTACACTATAACATTCAGGTTTGGATCATTCTCTCATAAGAAAATGCAAACTGAATATTAACCATTATTTTCACGCAGACAAGCAGTTTTTACATGGTTTACGACAATTAGTTGCAAATAAGTCCTTAAAGGCAAAATTGTTTGATTTCACAAAGGTAAGTCTTCTTTCACTATAACATTCAGGTTTGGATCATTCTCTCATAAGAAAATGCAAACTGCATATTAACCATTATTTTAACGCAGACAAGCAGTTTTTACATGCTTCACGACAATTGCGTGCAAATGAGTCCTTATAAGCAAAATTGCTTTATTTTACAAAGGTAAATCTATTTACACTATAACAATCAGGTTTGGATCATTCTCTCATAAGAAAACGCAATCTGCATATTAACCATTATTTTAACGCATACAAGCAATTTTTACATGCTTTATGACAATTAGGGGCAAATGAGTCCTTATATGCAAAATTGCTTTATTTCATGAAGGTTGGTCTATTTACACTATAACATTCAGGTTTGGATAATTCTCTCATAAGAAAATGCAAACTGCATATTAACCATTATTTAAACGCAAACAAGCAGTTTTTACATGCTTTACGACAATTAGGTGCAAATGAGTCTTTATAGGCAAAATTGCTTTATTTCATGAGGGTAAGTCTATTTACACTATAACATTCAGGTTTGGATCATTCTCTCATAAGAAAATGCAAACTGCATATTAACCATTATTTTAACGCATACAAGCAGTTTTTACATGCTTTATGACATTAGGGGCAAATGAGTCCTTATAGGCAAATCTGCTTTATTTCATTAAGGTAAGTCTATTTACACTATAGCATTCAGGTTTGGATCATTCTCTCATAAGAAAATGCAAACTGCATATTAACCATTATTTTAACGCATACAAGCAGTTTTTACATGCATTATGACAATTAGGTGCAAATGAGTCCTTATAGGCAAAATTGCTTTATTTCATGAGGGTAAGTCTATTTACACTATAACATTCAGGTTTGGATCATTCTCTCATAAGAAAATGCAAACTGCATATTAACCATTAATTAAACGCAGTCAAGCATTTTTTTCATGCTTTACGACAATTAGGTGCAAATGAGTCTTTATAGGCAAAATTGCTTTATTTCATGAGGGTAAGTCTATTTACACTATAACATTCAGGTTTGGATCATTCTCTCATAAGAAAATGCAAACTGCATATTAACCATTATTTAAACGCAAACAAGCAGTTTTTTCATGCTTTACGACAATTGCGTGCAAATGAGTCCTTATAAGCAAAATTACTTTATTTTACAAAGGTAAGTCTATTTACATTATAACATTCAGGTTTGGATCATTCTCTCATAAGAAAATGCAAACTGCATATTAACCATTATTTAAACGCAGGAAAGCAGTTTTTACATGCTTTACGACAATTAGGTGCAAATGAGTCTTTTAAGGCAAAATTGCTTTATTTCATGAGGGTAAGGCTATTTAAACTATAACATTCAGGTTTGGATCATTCTCTCATAAGAAAATGCAAACTGCATATTAACCATAATTTTAACGCATACAAGCAGTTTTTACATGCTTTATGACAATTAGGTGCAAATGAGTCCTTATAGGCAAAATTGCTTTATTTCATGAGGGTTAGTCTATTTACACTATAACATTCAGGTTTGGATGATTCTCTCATAAGAAAATGCAAACTGCATATTAACCATTATTTAAACGCAGACAAGCAGTTTTTTCATGCTTTACGACAATTAGGTGCAAATGAGTCTTTATAGGCAAAATTGCTTTATTTCATGAGGGTCGTCTGTTTACACTATACAATTCAGGTTTGGATCATTTTCTCATAAGAAAATGCAAACGGCATATTAACCATTATTTTAACGCAGACAAGCAGTTTTTACATGCTTTATGACAATTAGGGGCAAATGAGTCCTTATAGGCAAAATTGCTTTATTTCACAAAGGTAAGTCTACTTACGCTATAACATTCAGGTTTGGATCATTCTCTCATAAGAAAATGCAAACTGCATATTTACTATCATTTTCACGCAGACAAAAGCAGTTTTCACATGTTTTACGGCAATTAGGTGGAAATAAGTCCTTAAAGGCAAAATTGTTTTATTTCACAAAGGTAAGTCTATTTACACTATAACATTCAGGTTTGGATCATTCTCTCATAAGAAAATGCAAACTGCATATTTACTATCATTTTCACGCAGACAAGCAGTTTTTACATGCTTTATGACAATTAGGTGCAAATGAGTCTTTATTGGCAAAATTGCTTTATTTCATGAGGGTCAGTCTATTTACACTATACAATTCAGGTTTGGATCATTCTCTCATAAGAAAATGCAAACTGCATATTAACCATTATTTAAACGCAGACAAGCAGTTTTTTTATGCTTTACGACAATTAGGTGCAAATGAGTCTTTATAGGCAAAATTGCTTTATTTCATGAGGGTCAGTCTATTTACACTATACAATTTAGTTTTGGATCATTCTCTCATAAGAAAATGAAAACTGCATATTAACCATTATTTTAACGCAGACAAGCAGTTTTTACATGCTTCACGACAATTGCGTGCAAATGAGTCCTTATAAGCAAAATTGCTTTATTTTACAAAGTTAAGTCTATTTACACTATAACATTCAGGTTTGGATCATTCTCTCATAAGAAAATGCAAACTGCATATTAACCATTATTTTAAAGCATACAAGCAGTTTTTACATGCTTTACGACAATTAGGGGCAAATGAGTCCTTATAGGCAAAATTGCTTTATTTCATGAGGGTTAGTCTATTTACACTATGACATTCAGGTTTGGATCATTCTCTCATAAGAAAATGCAAACTGCATATTTACTATCATTTTCACGCAGACAAGCAGTTTTTACATGCTTCACGACAATTGCGTGCAAATGAGTCCTTATAAGCAAACTTGCTTTATTTTACAAAGGTAAGTCTGATTACATTATAACATTCAGGTTTGGATCATTCTCTCATAAGAAAATGCAAACTGCATATTAACCATTATTTTAACGCATACAAGCAGTTTTTAGATGCTTTATGACAATTAGGTGCAAATGAGTCCTAATAGGCAAAATTGCTTTATTTCATGAGGGTAAGTCTATTTACACTATTACCTTCAGGTTTGGATCATTCTCTCATAAGAAAATGCAAACCGCATATTAACCATTATTTAAACGCAGACAAGCAGTTTTTTCATGCTTTACGACAATTAGGTGCAAATGAGTCTTTATTGGCAAAATTGCTTTATTTCACAAAGGTAAGTCTACTTTCACTATAACATTCAGGTTTGGATCATTCTCTCATAAGAAATTGCAAACTGCATATTAACCATTATTTTAACGCAGAGATGCAGTTTTTTATGCTTCACGACAATTGCGTGCAAATGAGTCCTTATAGGCAAAATTGCTTTATTTTACAAAGGTAAGTCTATTTACACTATAACATTCAGGTTTGGATCATTCTCTCATAAGAAAATGCAAACTGCATATTAACCATTATTTAAACGCAGACAAGCAGTTTTTACATGCTTTACGACAATTAGGTGCAAATGAGTCCTCATAGGCAAAATTGCTTTATTTCATGAAGGTTAGTCTATTTACACTGTAACATTCAGGTTTGGATTATTCTCTCATAAGAAAATGCAAACTGCATATTAAATATTATTTTAACGCAGACAAGCAGTTTTTACATGCTTCACGACAATTGCGTGCAAATGAGTCCTTATAGGCAAAATTGCTTTATTTCATGAGGGTAAGTCTATTTACACTATAACATTCAGGTTTGGATCATTCTCTCATAAGAAAATGCAAACTGCATATTAACCATTATTTTAACGCATACAAGCAGTTTTTACATGCTTTATGACAATTAGGGGCAAATGGGTCCTTATAGGCAAAATTGCTTTATTTCATGAAGGTTAGTCTATTTACACTATAACATTCAGGTTTGGATTATTCTCTCATAAGAAAATGCAAACTGCATATTAACCATTATTTTAACGCAGACAAGCAGTTTTTACATGCTTCACGACAATTGCGTGCAAATGAGTCCTTATAGGCAAAATTGCTTTATTTCACAAGGGTAAGTTTACTTACGCTATAACATTCAGGTTTGGATACTTCTCTCACAAGAAAATGCAAACTGCATATTAACTATTATTTTAACGCATACAAGCTGTTTTTACATGCTTTATGACCATTAGGTGCAAATGAGTCCTTATAGGCAAAATTGCTTTATTTCATGAGGGTATGTCTATTTACACTATAACATTCAGTTTTGGATCATTCTCTCATAAAAAAATGCAAACTGCATATTTACTATCATTTTAACGCATACAAGCAGTTTTTACATGCTTTATGACAATTAGGTGCAAATGAGTCTTTATAGGCAAAATTGCTTTATTTCATGAGGGTAAGTCTATTTACACTAAAACATTCAGGTTTGGATCATTCTCTCATAAGAAAATGCAAACTGCATATTAACCTTTATTTTAACGCAGACAAGCAGTTTTTACATGCTTCACGACAATTGCGTGCAAATAAGTCCTTATAGGCAAAATTGCTTTATTTTACAAAGGTAAGTCTATTTTCACTATAACATTCAGGTTTGGATCATTCTCTCATAAGAAAATGCAAACTGCATATTAACCATTATTTTAACGCAGACAAGCAGTTTTTACATGCTTCACGACAATTGCGTGCAAATGAGTCCTTATAGACAAAATTGCTTTATTTTACAAAGGTAAGTCTATTTACACTTGAACATTCAGGTTTGGATCATTCTCTCATAAGAAAATGCAAACTGCATATTAACCATTATTTTAACGCAGACAAGCAGTTTTTACATGCTTTATGACAATTAGGGGCAAATGAGTCTTTATAGGCAAAATTGCTTTATTTCACAAAGGTAAGTCTACTTTCACTATAACATTCAGGTTTGGATCATTCTCTCATAAGAAATTGCAAACTGCATATTAACCATTATTTTAACGCAGACAAGCAGTTTTTACATGCTTTACGACAATTAGGTGCAAATGAGTCTTTATAGGCAAAATTGCTTTATTTCATGAGGGTAAGTCTATTTAAACTATAACATTCAGGTTTGGATCATTCTCTCATAAGAAAATGCAAACTGCATATTAACTATTATTTTAACGCATACAAGCAGTTTTTACATGCTTTATGACCATTAGGTGCAAATGAGTCCTTATAGGCAAAATTGCTTTATTTCATGAGGGTAAGTCTATTTACACTATAACATTCAGTTTTGGATCATTCTCTCATAAAAAAATGCAAACTGCATATTTACTATCATTTTAACGCATACAAGCAGTTTTTACATGCTTTATGACAATTAGGTGCAAATGAGTCTTTATAGGCAAAATTGCTTTATTTCATGAGGGTCAGTCTATTTACACTATACAATTCAGTTTTGGATCATTCTCTCATAAGAAAATGCAAACGGCATATTAACCATTATTTTAACGCAGACAAGCAGTTTTTACATGTTTTACGACAATTAGGTGGAAATAAGTTCCTTAAAGGCAAAATTGTTTTATTTCACAAAGGTAAGTCTACTTTCACTATAACATTAAGGTTTGGATCATTCTCTCATAAAAAAATGCAAACTGCATATTAACCATTATTTAAACGCAGACAAGCAGTTTTTTTATGCTTTACGACAATTAGGTGCAAATGAGTCTTTATAGGCAAAATTGCTTTATTTCATGAGGGTCAGTCTATTTACACTATACAATTCAGTTTTGGATCATTCTCTCATAAGAAAATGAAAACTGCATATTAACCATTATTTTAACGCAGACAAGCAGTTTTTACATGCTTCACGACAATTGCGTGCAAATGAGTCCTTATAAGCAAAATTGCTATATTTTACAAAGGTAAGTCTATTTACACTATAACATTCAGGTTTGGATCATTCTCTCATAAGAAAATACAAACTGCATATTAACCATTATTTTAACGCATACAAGCAGTTTTTACATGCTTTATGACAATTAGGGGCAAATGAGTCCTTATAGGCAAAATTGCTTTATTTCATGAGGGTTAGTCTATTTACACTATGACATTCAGGTTTGGATCATTCTCTCATAAGAAAATGCAAACTGCATATTAACCATTATTTAAACGCAGACAAGCAGTTTTTTCATGCTTTACGACAATTAGGTGCAAATGAGTCTTTATAGGCAAAATTGCTTTATTTCATGAGGGTCAGTCTATTCACACTATACAATTTAGGTTTGGATCATTCTCTCATAAGAAAATGCAAACGGCATATTAACCATTATTTTAACGCAGACAAGCAGTTTTTACATGTTTTACGACAATTAGGTGGAAATAAGTCCTTAAAGGCAAAATTGTTTTATTTCACAAAGGTAAGTCTACTTTCACTATAACATTCAGGTTTGGATCTTTCTCTCATAAGAAAATGCAAACTGCATATTAACCATTATTTTAACGCATACAAGCAGTTTTTACATGCTTTACGACAATTAGGTGCAAATGAGTCGTTATAGGCAAAATTGCTTTATTTCATGAGGGTTAGTCTATTTACACTATAACATTCAGGTTTGGATCATTCTCTCATAAGAAAATGCAAACTGCATATTTACTATCATTTTCACGCAGACAAGCAGTTCTTACATGCTTCACGACAATTGCGAGCAAATGAGTCCTTATAGGCAAAATTGCTTTATTTCACAAAGGTAAGTTTACTTACGCTATAACATTCAGGTTTGGATCATTCTCTCACAAGAAAATGCAAACTGCATATTAACTATTATTTTAACGCATACAAGCAGTTTTTACATGCTTTATGACCATTAGGTGCAAAAGAGTCCTTATAGGCAAAATTGCTTTATTTCATGAGGGTATGTCTATTTACACTATAACATTCAGTTTTGGATCATTCTCTCATAAAAAAATGCAAACTGCATATTTACTATCATTTTAACGCATACAAGCAGTTTTTACATGCTTTATGACAATTAGGTGCAAATGAGTTTTTATAGGCAAAATTGCTTTATTTCATGAGGGTAAGTCTATTTACACTAAAACATTCAGGTTTGGATCATTCTCTCATAAGGAAATGCAAACTGCATATTAACCTTTATTTTAACGCAGACAAGCAGTTTTTACATGCTTCACGACAATTGCGTGCAAATAAGTCCTTATAGGCAAAATTGCTTTATTTTACAAAGGTAAGTCTATTTTCACTATAACATTCAGGTTTGGATCATTCTCTCATAAGAAAATGCAAACTGCATATTTACTATCATTTTCACGCAGACAAGCAGTTCTTACATGCTTCACGACAATTGCGTGCAAATGAGTCTTTATAGGCAAAATTGCTTTATTTCATGAGGGTAAGTCTATTTAAACTATAACATTCAGGTTTGGATCATTCTCTCATAAGAAAATGCAAACTGCATATTAACTATTATTTTAACGCATACAAGCAGTTTTTACATGCTTTATGACCATTAGGTGCAAATGAGTCTTTATAGGCAAAATTGCTTTATTTCATGAGGGTCAGTCTATTTACACTATACAATTCAGTTTTGGATCATTCTCTCATAAGAAAATGCAAACGGCATATTAACCATTATTT
This sequence comes from Xanthostigma xanthostigma, assembly GCA_963575645.1. NCBI lineage: Eukaryota > Metazoa > Arthropoda > Insecta > Raphidioptera > Raphidiidae > Xanthostigma > Xanthostigma xanthostigma. The sequence goes on from OY754471.1 coordinate 29,141,046, forward strand.
TAACGCAGACAAGCAGTTTTTACATGTTTTACGACAATTAGGTGGAAATAAGTCCTTAAAGGCAAAACTGTTTTATTTCACAAAGGTAAGTCTACTTTCACTATAACATTCAGGTTTGGATCTTTCTCTCATAAGAAAATGCAAACTGCATATTAACCATTATTTTAACGCATACAAGCAGTTTTTACATGCTTTATGACAATTAGGTGCAAATGAGCCGTTATAGGCAAAATTGCTTTATTTCATGAGGGTTAGTCTATTTACACTATAACATTCAGGTTTGGATCATTCTCTCATAAGAAAATGCAAACTGCATATTAACCATTATTTAAACGCAGACAAGCAGTTTTTTTATGCTTTACGACAATTAGGTGCAAATGAGTCTTTATAGGCAAAATTGCTTTATTTCATGAGGGTCAGTCTATTTACACTATACAATTCAGTTTTGGATCATTCTCTCATAAGAAAATGAAAACTGCATATTAACCAATATTTTAACGCAGACAAGCAGTTTTTACATGCTTCACGACAATTGCGTGCAAATGAGTCCTTATAAGCAAAATTGCTTTATTTTACAAAGGTAAGTCTATTTACACTATAACATTCAGGTTTGGATCATTCTCTCATAAGAAAATACAAACTGCATATTAACCATTATTTTAACGCATACAAGCTGTTTTTAAATGCTTTATGACAATTAGGCGCAAATGAGTCGTTATAGGCAAAATTGCTTTATTTCATGAGGGTTAGTCTATTTACACTATAACATTCAGGTTTGGATCATTCTCTCATAAGAAAATGCAAACTGCATATTTACTATCATTTTCACGCAGACAAGCAGTTCTTACATGCTTCACGACAATTGCGTGCAAATGAGTCCTTATAGGCAAAATTGCTTTATTTCACAAAGGTAAGTTTACTTACGCTATAACATTCAGGTTTGGATCATTCTCTCACAAGAAAATGCAAACTGCATATTAACTATTATTTTAACGCATACAAGCAGTTTTTACATGCTTTATGACCATTAGGTGCAAATGAGTCCTTATAGGCAAAATTGCTTTATTTCATGAGGGATGTCTATTTACACCATAACATTCAGTTTTGGATCATTCTCTCATAAAAAAATGCAAACTGCATATTTACTATCATTTTAACGCATACAAGCAGTTTTTACATGCTTTATGACAATTAGGTGCAAATGAGTCTTTATAGGCAAAATTGGTTTATTTCATGAGGGTAAGTCTATTTACACTAAAACATTCAGGTTTGGATCATTCTCTCATAAGAAAATGCAAACTGCATATTAACCTTTATTTTAACGCAGACAAGCAGTTTTTACATGCTTCACGACAATTGCGTGCAAATAAGTCCTTATAGGCAAAATTGCTTTATTTTACAAAGGTAAGTCTATTTTCACTATAACATTCAGGTTTGGATCATTCTCTCATAAGAAAATGCAAACTGCATATTAACCATTATTTTAACGCAGACAAGCAGTTTTTACATGCTTTACGACAATTAGGTGCAAATGAGTCTTTATAGGCAAAATTGCTTTATTTCATGAGGGTAAGTCTATTTAAACTATAACATTCAGGTTTGGATCATTCTCTCATAAGAAAATGCAAACTGCATATTAACTATTATTTTAACGCATACAAGCAGTTTTTACATGCTTTATGACCATTAGGTGCAAATGAGTCCTTATAGGCAAAATTGCTTTATTTCATGAGGGTAAGTCTATTTACACTATAACATTCAGTTTTGGATCATTCTCTCATAAAAAAATGCAAACTGCATATTTACTATCATTTTAACGCATACAAGCAGTTTTTACATGCTTTATGACAATTAGGTGCAAATGAGTCTTTATAGGCAAAATTGCTTAATTTCATGAGGGTCAGTCTATTTACACTATACAATTCAGTTTTGGATCATTCTCTCATAAGAAAATGCAAACGGCATATTAACCATTATTTTAACGCAGACAAGCAGTTTTTACATGTTTTACGACAATTAGGTGGAAATAAGTCCTTAAAGGCAAAATTGTTTTATTTCACAAAGGTAAGTTTACTTTCACTATAACATTCAGGTTTGGATCTTTCTCTCATAAGAAAATGCAAACTGCATATTAACCATTATTTTAACGCATACAAGCAGTTTTTACATGCTTTATGACAATTAGGTGCAAATGAGTCGTTATAGGCAAAATTGCTTTATTTCATGAGGGTTAGTCTATTTACACTATAACATTCAGGTTTGCATCATTCTCTCATAAGAAAATGCAAACTGCATATTAACCATTATTTAAACGCAGACAAGCAGTTTTTTTATGCTTTACGACAATTAGGTGCAAATGAGTCTTTATAGGCAAAATTGCTTTATTTCATGAGGGTCAGTCTATTTACACTATACAATTTAGTTTTGGATCATTCTCTCATAAGAAAATGAAAACTGCATATTAACCATTATTTTAACGCAGACAAGCAGTTTTTACATGCTTCACGACAATTGCGTGCAAATGAGTCCTTATAAGCAAAATTGCTTTATTTTACAAAGGTAAGTCTATTTACACTATAACATTCAGGTTTGGATCATTCTCTCATAAGAAAATACAAACTGCATATTAACCATTATTTTAACGCAGACAAGCACTTTTTACATGCTTTATGACAATTAGGGGCAAATGAGTCTTTATAGGCAAAATTGCTTTATTTAACAAAGGTAAGTCTATTTTCACTATAACATTCAGGTTTGGATCATTCTCTCATAAGAAAATGCAAACTGCATATTAACCATTATTTTAACGCAGACAAGCAGTTTTTACATGCTTTACGACAATTAGGTGCAAATGAGTCTTTATAGGCAAAATTACTTTATTTCATGAGGGTAAGTCTATTTAAACTATAACATTCAGGTTTGGATCATTCTCTCATAAGAAAATGCAAACTGCATATTAACTATTATTTTAACGCATACAAGCAGTTTTTACATGCTTTATGACCATTAGGTGCAAATGAGTCCTTATAGGCAAAATTGCTTTATTTCATGAGGGTAAGTCTATTTACACTATAACATTCAGTTTTGGATCATTCTCTCATAAAAAAATGCAAACTGCATATTTACTATCATATTAACGCATACAAGCAGTTTTTACATGCTTTATGACAATTAGGTGCAAATGAGTCTTTATAGGCAAAATTGCTTTATTTTATGAGGGTCAGTCTATTTACACTATACAATTCAGTTTTGGATCATTCTCTCATAAGAAAATGCAAACGGCATATTAACCATTATTTTAACGCAGACAAGCAGTTTTTACATGTTTTACGACAATTAGGTGGAAATAAGTCGTTAAAGGCAAAATTGTTTTATTTCACAAAGGTAAGTCTACTTTCACTATAACATTCAGGTTTGGATCTTTCTCTCATAAGAAAATGCAAACTGCATATTAACCATTATTTTAACGCATACAAGCAGTTTTTACATGCTTTATGACAATTAGGTGCAAATGAGTCGTTATAGGCAAAATTGCTTTATTTCATGAGGGTTAGTCTATTTACACTATAACATTCAGGTTTGGATCATTCTCTCATAAGAAATTGCAAACTGCATATTAACCATTATTTAAACGCAGACAAGCAGTTTTTTTATGCTTTACGACAATTAGGTGCAAATGAGTCTTTATAGGCAAAATTGCTTTATTTCATGAGGGTCAGACTATTTACACTATACAATTCAGTTTTGGATCATTCTCTCATAAGAAAATGAAAACTGCATATTAACCATTATTTTAACGCAGACAAGCAGTTTTTAACTGCTTCACGACTATTGCGTGCAAATGAGTCCTTATAAGCAAAATTGCTTTATTTTACAAAGGTAAGTCTATTTACACTATAACATTCAGGTTTGGATTATTCTCTCATAAGAAAATACAAACTGCATATTAACCATTATTTTAACGCAGACAAGCAGTTTTTACATGCTTTATGACAATTAGGGGCAAATGAGTCTTTATAGGCAAAATTGCTTTATTTCACAAAGGTAAGTCTATTTTCACTATAACATTCAGGTTTGGATCATTCTCTCATAAGAAAATGCAAACTGCATATTAACCATTATTTTAACGCAGACAAGCAGTTTTTACATGCTTTACGACAATTAGGTGCAAATGAGTCTTTATAGGCAAAATTGCTTTATTTCATGAGGGTAAGTCTATTTAAACTATAACATTCAGGTTTGGATCATTCTCTCATAAGAAAATGCAAACTGCATATTAACTATTATTTTAACGCATACAAGCAGTTTTTACATGCTTTATGACCATTAGGTGCAAATGAGTCCTTATAGGCAAAATTGCTTTATTTCATGAGGGTAAGTCTATTTACACTATAACATTCAGTTTTGGATCATTCTCTCATAAAAAAATGCAAACTGCATATTTACTATCATTTTAACGCATACAAGCAGTTTTTACATGCTTTATGACAATTAGGTGCAAATGAGTCTTTATAGGCAAAATTGCTTTATTTCATGAGGGTCAGTCTATTTACACTATACAATTCAGTTTTGGATCATTCTCTCATAAGAAAATGCAAACGGCATATTAACCATTATTTTAACGCAGACAAGCAGTTTTTACATGTTTTACGACAATTAGGTGGAAATAAGTCGTTAAAGGCAAAATTGTTTTATTTCACAAAGGTAAGTCTACTTTCACTATAACATTCAGGTTTGGATCTTTCTCTCATAAGAAAATGCAAACTGCATTATAACCATTATTTTAACGCATACAAGCAGTTTTTACATGCTTTATGACAATTAGGTGCAAATGAGTCGTTATAGGCAAAATTGCTTTATTTCATGAGGGTTAGTCTATTTACACTATAACATTCAGGTTTGGATCATTCTCTCATAAGAAAATGCAAACTGCATATTAACCATTATTTAAACGCAGACAAGCAGTTTTTTTATGCTTTACGACAATTAGGTGCAAATGAGTCTTTATAGGCAAAATTGCTTTATTTCATGAGGGTCAGACTATTTACACTATACAATTCAGTTTTGGATCATTCTCGCATAAGAAAATGAAAACTGCATATTAACCATTATTTTAACGCAGACAAGCAGTTTTTACATGCTTCACGACAATTGCGTGCAAATGAGTCCTTATAAGCAAAATTGCTTTATTTTACAAAGGTGAGTCTATTTACACTATAACATTCAGGTTTGGATCATTCTCTCATAAGAAAATACAAACTGCATATTAACCATTATTTTAACGCATACAAGCAGTTTTTAAATGCTTTATGACAATTAGGGGCAAATGAGTCCTTATAGGCAAAATTGCTTTATTTCATGAGGGTTAGTCTATTTACACTATGACATTCAGGTTTGGATCATTCTCTCATAAGAAAATGCAAACTGCATATTAACCATTATTTAAACGCAGACAAGCAGTTTTTTCATGCTTTACGACAATTAGGTGCAAATGAGTCTTTATAGGCAAAATTGCTTTATTTCATGAGGGTCAGTCTATTCACACTATACAATTTAGGTTTGGATCATTCTCTCATAAGAAAATGCAAACGGCATATTAACCATTATTTTAACGCAGACAAGCAGTTTTTACATGTTTTACGACAATTAGGTGGAAATAAGTCCTTAAAGGCAAAATTGTTTTATTTCACAAAGGTAAGTCTACTTTCACTATAACATTCAGGTTTGGATCTTTCTCTCATAAGAAAATGCAAACTGCATATTAACCATTATTTTAACGCATACAAGCAGTTTTTACATGCTTTACGACAATTAGGTGCAAATGAGTCGTTATAGGCAAAATTGCTTTATTTCATGAGGGTTAGTCTATTTACACTATAACATTCAGGTTTGGATCATTCTCTCATAAGAAAATGCAAACTGCATATTTACTATCATTTTCACGCAGACAAGCAGTTCTTACATGCTTCACGACAATTGCGAGCAAATGAGTCCTTATAGGCAAAATTGCTTTATTTCACAAAGGTAAGTTTACTTACGCTATAACATTCAGGTTTGGATCATTCTCTCACAAGAAAATGCAAACTGCATATTAACTATTATTTTAACGCATACAAGCAGTTTTTACATGCTTTATGACCATTAGGTGCAAAAGAGTCCTTATAGGCAAAATTGCTTTATTTCATGAGGGTATGTCTATTTACACTATAACATTCAGTTTTGGATCATTCTCTCATAAAAAAATGCAAACTGCATATTTACTATCATTTTAACGCATACAAGCAGTTTTTACATGCTTTATGACAATTAGGTGCAAATGAGTTTTTATAGGCAAAATTGCTTTATTTCATGAGGGTAAGTCTATTTACACTAAAACATTCAGGTTTGGATCATTCTCTCATAAGGAAATGCAAACTGCATATTAACCTTTATTTTAACGCAGACAAGCAGTTTTTACATGCTTCACGACAATTGCGTGCAAATAAGTCCTTATAGGCAAAATTGCTTTATTTTACAAAGGTAAGTCTATTTTCACTATAACATTCAGGTTTGGATCATTCTCTCATAAGAAAATGCAAACTGCATATTTACTATCATTTTCACGCAGACAAGCAGTTCTTACATGCTTCACGACAATTGCGTGCAAATGAGTCTTTATAGGCAAAATTGCTTTATTTCATGAGGGTAAGTCTATTTAAACTATAACATTCAGGTTTGGATCATTCTCTCATAAGAAAATGCAAACTGCATATTAACTATTATTTTAACGCATACAAGCAGTTTTTACATGCTTTATGACCATTAGGTGCAAATGAGTCTTTATAGGCAAAATTGCTTTATTTCATGAGGGTCAGTCTATTTACACTATACAATTCAGTTTTGGATCATTCTCTCATAAGAAAATGCAAACGGCATATTAACCATTATTTTAACGCAGACAAGCAGTTTTTACATGTTTTACGACAATTAGGTGGAAATAAGTCCTTAAAGGCAAAACTGTTTTATTTCACAAAGGTAAGTCTACTTTCACTATAACATTCAGGTTTGGATCTTTCTCTCATAAGAAAATGCAAACTGCATATTAACCATTATTTTAACGCATACAAGCAGTTTTTACATGCTTTATGACAATTAGGTGCAAATGAGCCGTTATAGGCAAAATTGCTTTATTTCATGAGGGTTAGTCTATTTACACTATAACATTCAGGTTTGGATCATTCTCTCATAAGAAAATGCAAACTGCATATTAACCATTATTTAAACGCAGACAAGCAGTTTTTTTATGCTTTACGACAATTAGGTGCAAATGAGTCTTTATAGGCAAAATTGCTTTATTTCATGAGGGTCAGTCTATTTACACTATACAATTCAGTTTTGGATCATTCTCTCATAAGAAAATGAAAACTGCATATTAACCAATATTTTAACGCAGACAAGCAGTTTTTACATGCTTCACGACAATTGCGTGCAAATGAGTCCTTATAAGCAAAATTGCTTTATTTTACAAAGGTAAGTCTATTTACACTATAACATTCAGGTTTGGATCATTCTCTCATAAGAAAATACAAACTGCATATTAACCATTATTTTAACGCATACAAGCTGTTTTTAAATGCTTTATGACAATTAGGCGCAAATGAGTCGTTATAGGCAAAATTGCTTTATTTCATGAGGGTTAGTCTATTTACACTATAACATTCAGGTTTGGATCATTCTCTCATAAGAAAATGCAAACTGCATATTTACTATCATTTTCACGCAGACAAGCAGTTCTTACATGCTTCACGACAATTGCGTGCAAATGAGTCCTTATAGGCAAAATTGCTTTATTTCACAAAGGTAAGTTTACTTACGCTATAACATTCAGGTTTGGATCATTCTCTCACAAGAAAATGCAAACTGCATATTAACTATTATTTTAACGCATACAAGCAGTTTTTACATGCTTTATGACCATTAGGTGCAAATGAGTCCTTATAGGCAAAATTGCTTTATTTCATGAGGGATGTCTATTTACACCATAACATTCAGTTTTGGATCATTCTCTCATAAAAAAATGCAAACTGCATATTTACTATCATTTTAACGCATACAAGCAGTTTTTACATGCTTTATGACAATTAGGTGCAAATGAGTCTTTATAGGCAAAATTGGTTTATTTCATGAGGGTAAGTCTATTTACACTAAAACATTCAGGTTTGGATCATTCTCTCATAAGAAAATGCAAACTGCATATTAACCTTTATTTTAACGCAGACAAGCAGTTTTTACATGCTTCACGACAATTGCGTGCAAATAAGTCCTTATAGGCAAAATTGCTTTATTTTACAAAGGTAAGTCTATTTTCACTATAACATTCAGGTTTGGATCATTCTCTCATAAGAAAATGCAAACTGCATATTAACCATTATTTTAACGCAGACAAGCAGTTTTTACATGCTTTACGACAATTAGGTGCAAATGAGTCTTTATAGGCAAAATTGCTTTATTTCATGAGGGTAAGTCTATTTAAACTATAACATTCAGGTTTGGATCATTCTCTCATAAGAAAATGCAAACTGCATATTAACTATTATTTTAACGCATACAAGCAGTTTTTACATGCTTTATGACCATTAGGTGCAAATGAGTCCTTATAGGCAAAATTGCTTTATTTCATGAGGGTAAGTCTATTTACACTATAACATTCAGTTTTGGATCATTCTCTCATAAAAAAATGCAAACTGCATATTTACTATCATTTTAACGCATACAAGCAGTTTTTACATGCTTTATGACAATTAGGTGCAAATGAGTCTTTATAGGCAAAATTGCTTAATTTCATGAGGGTCAGTCTATTTACACTATACAATTCAGTTTTGGATCATTCTCTCATAAGAAAATGCAAACGGCATATTAACCATTATTTTAACGCAGACAAGCAGTTTTTACATGTTTTACGACAATTAGGTGGAAATAAGTCCTTAAAGGCAAAATTGTTTTATTTCACAAAGGTAAGTTTACTTTCACTATAACATTCAGGTTTGGATCTTTCTCTCATAAGAAAATGCAAACTGCATATTAACCATTATTTTAACGCATACAAGCAGTTTTTACATGCTTTATGACAATTAGGTGCAAATGAGTCGTTATAGGCAAAATTGCTTTATTTCATGAGGGTTAGTCTATTTACACTATAACATTCAGGTTTGCATCATTCTCTCATAAGAAAATGCAAACTGCATATTAACCATTATTTAAACGCAGACAAGCAGTTTTTTTATGCTTTACGACAATTAGGTGCAAATGAGTCTTTATAGGCAAAATTGCTTTATTTCATGAGGGTCAGTCTATTTACACTATACAATTTAGTTTTGGATCATTCTCTCATAAGAAAATGAAAACTGCATATTAACCATTATTTTAACGCAGACAAGCAGTTTTTACATGCTTCACGACAATTGCGTGCAAATGAGTCCTTATAAGCAAAATTGCTTTATTTTACAAAGGTAAGTCTATTTACACTATAACATTCAGGTTTGGATCATTCTCTCATAAGAAAATACAAACTGCATATTAACCATTATTTTAACGCAGACAAGCACTTTTTACATGCTTTATGACAATTAGGGGCAAATGAGTCTTTATAGGCAAAATTGCTTTATTTAACAAAGGTAAGTCTATTTTCACTATAACATTCAGGTTTGGATCATTCTCTCATAAGAAAATGCAAACTGCATATTAACCATTATTTTAACGCAGACAAGCAGTTTTTACATGCTTTACGACAATTAGGTGCAAATGAGTCTTTATAGGCAAAATTACTTTATTTCATGAGGGTAAGTCTATTTAAACTATAACATTCAGGTTTGGATCATTCTCTCATAAGAAAATGCAAACTGCATATTAACTATTATTTTAACGCATACAAGCAGTTTTTACATGCTTTATGACCATTAGGTGCAAATGAGTCCTTATAGGCAAAATTGCTTTATTTCATGAGGGTAAGTCTATTTACACTATAACATTCAGTTTTGGATCATTCTCTCATAAAAAAATGCAAACTGCATATTTACTATCATATTAACGCATACAAGCAGTTTTTACATGCTTTATGACAATTAGGTGCAAATGAGTCTTTATAGGCAAAATTGCTTTATTTTATGAGGGTCAGTCTATTTACACTATACAATTCAGTTTTGGATCATTCTCTCATAAGAAAATGCAAACGGCATATTAACCATTATTTTAACGCAGACAAGCAGTTTTTACATGTTTTACGACAATTAGGTGGAAATAAGTCGTTAAAGGCAAAATTGTTTTATTTCACAAAGGTAAGTCTACTTTCACTATAACATTCAGGTTTGGATCTTTCTCTCATAAGAAAATGCAAACTGCATATTAACCATTATTTTAACGCATACAAGCAGTTTTTACATGCTTTATGACAATTAGGTGCAAATGAGTCGTTATAGGCAAAATTGCTTTATTTCATGAGGGTTAGTCTATTTACACTATAACATTCAGGTTTGGATCATTCTCTCATAAGAAATTGCAAACTGCATATTAACCATTATTTAAACGCAGACAAGCAGTTTTTTTATGCTTTACGACAATTAGGTGCAAATGAGTCTTTATAGGCAAAATTGCTTTATTTCATGAGGGTCAGACTATTTACACTATACAATTCAGTTTTGGATCATTCTCTCATAAGAAAATGAAAACTGCATATTAACCATTATTTTAACGCAGACAAGCAGTTTTTACATGCTTCACGACAATTGCGTGCAAATGAGTCCTTATAAGCAAAATTGCTTTATTTTACAAAGGTAAGTCTATTTACACTATAACATTCAGGTTTGGATTATTCTCTCATAAGAAAATACAAACTGCATATTAACCATTATTTTAACGCAGACAAGCAGTTTTTACATGCTTTATGACAATTAGGGGCAAATGAGTCTTTATAGGCAAAATTGCTTTATTTCACAAAGGTAAGTCTATTTTCACTATAACATTCATGTTTGGATCATTCTCTCATAAGAAAATGCAAACTGCATATTAACCATTATTTTAACGCAGACAAGCAGTTTTTACATGCTTTACGACAATTAGGTGCAAATGAGTCTTTATAGGCAAAATTGCTTTATTTCATGAGGGTAAGTCTATTTAAACTATAACATTCAGGTTTGGATCATTCTCTCATAAGAAAATGCAAACTGCATATTAACTATTATTTTAACGCATACAAGCAGTTTTTACATGCTTTATGACCATTAGGTGCAAATGAGTCCTTATAGGCAAAATTGCTTTATTTCATGAGGGTAAGTCTATTTACACTATAACATTCAGTTTTGGATCATTCTCTCATAAAAAAATGCAAACTGCATATTTACTATCATTTTAACGCATACAAGCAGTTTTTACATGCTTTATGACAATTAGGTGCAAATGAGTCTTTATAGGCAAAATTGCTTTATTTCATGAGGGTCAGTCTATTTACACTATACAATTCAGTTTTGGATCATTCTCTCATAAGAAAATGCAAACGGCATATTAACCATTATTTTAACGCAGACAAGCAGTTTTTACATGTTTTACGACAATTAGGTGGAAATAAGTCGTTAAAGGCAAAATTGTTTTATTTCACAAAGGTAAGTCTACTTTCACTATAACATTCAGGTTTGGATCTTTCTCTCATAAGAAAATGCAAACTGCATTATAACCATTATTTTAACGCATACAAGCAGTTTTTACATGCTTTATGACAATTAGGTGCAAATGAGTCGTTATAGGCAAAATTGCTTTATTTCATGAGGGTTAGTCTATTTACACTATAACATTCAGGTTTGGATCATTCTCTCATAAGAAAATGCAAACTGCATATTAACCATTATTTAAACGCAGACAAGCAGTTTTTTTATGCTTTACGACAATTAGGTGCAAATGAGTCTTTATAGGCAAAATTGCTTTATTTCATGAGGGTCAGACTATTTACACTATACAATTCAGTTTTGGATCATTCTCGCATAAGAAAATGAAAACTGCATATTAACCATTATTTTAACGCAGACAAGCAGTTTTTACATGCTTCACGACAATTGCGTGCAAATGAGTCCTTATAAGCAAAATTGCTTTATTTTACAAAGGTGAGTCTATTTACACTATAACATTCAGGTTTGGATCATTCTCTCATAAGAAAATACAAACTGCATATTAACCATTATTTTAACGCATACAAGCAGTTTTTAAATGCTTTATGACAATTAGGGGCAAATGAGTCCTTATAGGCAAAATTGCTTTATTTCATGAGGGTTAGTCTATTTACACTATGACATTCAGGTTTGGATCATTCTCTCATAAGAAAATGCAAACTGCATATTAACCATTATTTAAACGCAGACAAGCAGTTTTTTCATGCTTTACGACAATTAGGTGCAAATGAGTCTTTATAGGCAAAATTGCTTTATTTCATGAGGGTCTGTCTATTTACACTATACAATTCAGGTTTGGATTATTCTCTCATAAGAAAATGCAAACGGCATATTAACCATTATTTTAACGCAGACAAGCAGTTTTTACATGTTTTACGACAATTAGGTGGAAATAAGTCCTTAAAGGCAAAATTGTTTTATTTCACAAAGGTAAGTCTACTTTCACTATAACATTCAGGTTTGGATCTTTCTCTCATAAGAAAATGCAAACTGCATATTAACCATTATTTTAACGCATACAAGCAGTTTTTACAAGCTTTACGACAATTAGGTGCAAATGAGTCGTTATAGGCAAAATTGCTTTATTTCATGAGGGTTAGTCTATTTACACTATAACATTCAGGTTTGGATCATTCTCTCATAAGAAAATGCAAACTGCATATTTACTATCATTTTCACGCAGACAAGCAGTTCTTACATGCTTCACGACAATTGCGTGCAAATGAGTCCTTATAGGCAAAATTGCTTTATTTCACAAAGGTAAGTTTACTTACGCTATAACATTCAGGTTTGGATCATTCTCTCACAAGAAAATGCAAACTGCATATTAACTATTATTTTAACGCATGCAAGCAGTTTTTACATGCTTTATGACCATTAGGTGCAAATGAGTCCTTATAGGCAAAATTGCTTTATTTCATGAGGGTATGTCTATTGACACTATAACATTCAGTTTTGGATCATTCTCTCATAAAAAAATGCAAACTGCATATTTACTATCATTTTAACGCATACAGGCAGTTTTTACATGCTTTATGACAATTAGGTGCAAATGAGTCTTTATAGGCAAAATTGCTTTATTTCATGAGGGTCAGTCTATTTACACTATACAATTCAGTTTTGGATCATTCTCTCATAAGAAAATGCAAACGGCATATTAACCATTATTTTAACGCAGACAAGCAGTTTTTACATGTTTTACGACAATTTGGTGGAAATAAGTCCTTAAAGGCAAAATTGTTTTATTTCACAAAGGTAAGTCTACTTTCACTATAACATTCAGGTTTGGATCTTTCTCTCATAAGAAAATGCAAACTGCATATTAACCATTATTTTAACGCATACAAGCAGTTTTTACATGCTTTATGACAATTAGGTGCAAATGAGTCGTTATAGGCAAAATTGCTTTATTTCATAAGGGTTAGTCTATTTACACTATAACATTCAGGTTTGGATCATTCTCTCATAAGAAAATGCAAACTGCATATTAACCATTATTTAAACGCAGACAAGCAGTTTTTTTATGCTTTACGACAATTAGGTGCAAATGAGTCTTTATAGGCAAAATTGCTTTATTTCATGAGGGTCAGTCTATTTACACTAAAACATTCAGGTTTGGATCATTCTCTCATAAGAAAATGCAAACTGCATATTAACCTTTATTTTAACGCATACAAGCAGTTTTTACATGCTTTATGACAATTAGGTGCAAATGAGTCCTTATGGGCAAAATTGCTTTATTTCATGAGGGTAAGTCTATTTACACTATAACATTTAGGTTTGGATCATTTTCTCATAAGAAAATGCAAACTGCATATTAACCATTATTTAAACGCAGACAAGCAGTTTTTTCATGCTTTACGACAATTAGGTGCAAATGAGTCTTTATAGGCAAAATTGCTTTATTTCATGAGGGTCTGTCTATTTACACTATACAATTCAGGTTTGGATTATTCTCTCATAAGAAAATGCAAACGGCATATTAACCATTATTTTAACGCAGACAAGCAGTTTTTACATGTTTTACGACAATTAGGTGGAAATAAGTCCTTAAAGGCAAAATTGTTTTATTTCACAAAGGTAAGTCTACTTTCACTATAACATTCAGGTTTGGATCTTTCTCTCATAAGAAAATGCAAACTGCATATTAACCATTATTTTAACGCATACAAGCAGTTTTTACAAGCTTTACGACAATTAGGTGCAAATGAGTCGTTATAGGCAAAATTGCTTTATTTCATGAGGGTTAGTCTATTTACACTATAACATTCAGGTTTGGATCATTCTCTCATAAGAAAATGCAAACTGCATATTTACTATCATTTTCACGCAGACAAGCAGTTCTTACATGCTTCACGACAATTGCGTGCAAATGAGTCCTTATAGGCAAAATTGCTTTATTTCACAAAGGTAAGTTTACTTACGCTATAACATTCAGGTTTGGATCATTCTCTCACAAGAAAATGCAAACTGCATATTAACTATTATTTTAACGCATGCAAGCAGTTTTTACATGCTTTATGACCATTAGGTGCAAATGAGTCCTTATAGGCAAAATTGCTTTATTTCATGAGGGTATGTCTATTGACACTATAACATTCAGTTTTGGATCATTCTCTCATAAAAAAATGCAAACTGCATATTTACTATCATTTTAACGCATACAGGCAGTTTTTACATGCTTTATGACAATTAGGTGCAAATGAGTCTTTATAGGCAAAATTGCTTTATTTCATGAGGGTCAGTCTATTTACACTATACAATTCAGTTTTGGATCATTCTCTCATAAGAAAATGCAAACGGCATATTAACCATTATTTTAACGCAGACAAGCAGTTTTTACATGTTTTACGACAATTTGGTGGAAATAAGTCCTTAAAGGCAAAATTGTTTTATTTCACAAAGGTAAGTCTACTTTCACTATAACATTCAGGTTTGGATCTTTCTCTCATAAGAAAATGCAAACTGCATATTAACCATTATTTTAACGCATACAAGCAGTTTTTACATGCTTTATGACAATTAGGTGCAAATGAGTCGTTATAGGCAAAATTGCTTTATTTCATAAGGGTTAGTCTATTTACACTATAACATTCAGGTTTGGATCATTCTCTCATAAGAAAATGCAAACTGCATATTAACCATTATTTAAACGCAGACAAGCAGTTTTTTTATGCTTTACGACAATTAGGTGCAAATGAGTCTTTATAGGCAAAATTGCTTTATTTCATGAGGGTCAGTCTATTTACACTAAAACATTCAGGTTTGGATCATTCTCTCATAAGAAAATGCAAACTGCATATTAACCTTTATTTTAACGCATACAAGCAGTTTTTACATGCTTTATGACAATTAGGTGCAAATGAGTCCTTATGGGCAAAATTGCTTTATTTCATGAGGGTAAGTCTATTTACACTATAACATTTAGGTTTGGATCATTTTCTCATAAGAAAATGCAAACTGCATATTTACTATCATTTTAACGCATACAAGCAGTTTTTACATGTTTTATGACAATTAGGTGCAAATGAGTCTTTATTGGCAGAATTGCTTTATTTCATGAGGGTAAGTCAATTTACACTAAAACATTCAGGTTTAGATCATTCTCTCATAAGAAAATGCAAACGGCATATTAACCATTATTTTAACGCAGACAAGCAGTTTTTACATGTTTTACGACAATTTGGTGGAAATAAGTCCTTAAAGGCAAAATTGTTTTATTTCACAAAGGTAAGTCTACTTTCACTATAACATTCAGGTTTGGATCTTTCTCTCATAAGAAAATGCAAACTGCATATTAACCATTATTTTAACGCATACAAGCAGTTTTTACATGCTTTATGACAATTAGGTGCAAATGAGTCGTTATAGGCAAAATTGCTTTATTTCATAAGGGTTAGTCTATTTACACTATAACATTCAGGTTTGGATCATTCTCTCATAAGAAAATGCAAACTGCATATTAACCATTATTTAAACGCAGACAAGCAGTTTTTTTATGCTTTACGACAATTAGGTGCAAATGAGTCTTTATAGGCAAAATTGCTTTATTTCATGAGGGTCAGTCTATTTACACTAAAACATTCAGGTTTGGATCATTCTCTCATAAGAAAATGCAAACTGCATATTAACCTTTATTTTAACGCATACAAGCAGTTTTTACATGCTTTATGACAATTAGGTGCAAATGAGTCCTTATGGGCAAAATTGCTTTATTTCATGAGGGTAAGTCTATTTACACTATAACATTTAGGTTTGGATCATTTTCTCATAAGAAAATGCAAACTGCATATTTACTATCATTTTAACGCATACAAGCAGTTTTTACATGTTTTATGACAATTAGGTGCAAATGAGTCTTTATTGGCAAAATTGCTTTATTTCATGAGGGTAAGTCAATTTACACTAAAACATTCAGGTTTAGATCATTCTCTCATAAGAAAATGCAAACTGCATATTAACCTTTATTTTAACGCAGACAAGCAGTTTTTACATGCTTTACGACAATTGCGTGCAAATGAGTCCTTATAGGCAAAATTGCGTTATTTTACAAAGGTAAGTCTATTTTCACTATAACATTCAGGTTTGGATCATTCTCTCATAAGAAAATGCAAACTGCATATTAACCATTATTTTAACGCAGACAAGCAGTTTTTACATGCTTCACGACAATTGCGTGCAAATGAGTCCTTATAGGCAAAATTGCTTTATTTTACAAAGGTAAGTCTATTTACACTATAACATTCAGGTTTGGATCATTCTCTCATAAGAAAATGCAAACTGCATATTAACCATTATTTTAACGCAGACAAGCAGTTTTTACATGCTTTATGACAATTAGGGGCAAATGAGTCCTTATAGAAAAAATTGCTTTATTTCACAAAGGTAAGTCTACTTTCACTATAACATTCAGGTTTGGATCATTCTCTCATAAGAAATTGCAAACTGCATATTAACCATTATTTTAACGCAGACAAGCAGTTTTTACATGCTTCACGACAATTGCGTGCAAATGAGTCCTTATAAGCAAAATTGCTTTATTTTACAAAGGTAAGTCTATTTTCACTATAACATTTAGGTTTGGATCATTCTCTCATAAAAAAATGCAAACAGCATATTAACCATTATTTTAACGCAGACAAGCAGTTTTTACATGCTTCACGACAATTGCGTGCAAATGAGTCCTTATAGGCAAAATTGCTTTATTTTACAAAGGTAAGTCTATTTACACTATAACATTCAGGTGTGGATCATTCTCTCATTAGAAAATGAAAACTGCATATTTACTATCATTTTTACGCAGACAAGTTGTTTTTACATGCTTCACGACAATTAGGTGCAAATGAGTCCTTATAAGCAAAATTGCTTTATTTTACAAAGGCAAGTCTACTTTCACTATAACATTCAGGTTTGGATCATTCTCTCATAAGAAATTGCAAACTGCATATTAACCATTATTTTAACGCATTCAAGCAGTTTTTAAAAGCTTTATGACAATTAGGTGCAAATGAGTCCTTATAGGCAAAATTGCTTTATTTCATAAGGGTAAGTCTATTTACACTATAACATTCAGGTTTGGATCTATCTCTCATAAGAAAATGCAAACTGCATATTAACCATTATTTAAACGCAGACAAGCAGTTTTTTCATGCTTTACGACAATTGCGTGCAAATGAGTCCTTATAAGCAAAATTGCTTTATTTTACAAAGGTTAGTCTATTTACACTATAACATTCAGGTTTGGATCATTCTCTCATAAGAAAATGCAAACTGCATATTTACTATCATTTTCACGCAGACAAGCAGTTTTTACATGTTTCACGACAATTGCGTGCAAATGAGTCCTTATAGGCAAAATTGCTTTATTTCATGAGGGTTAGTCTATTTACACTATAACATTCAGGTTTGGATCATTCTCTCATAAGAAAATGCAAACTGCATATTAACCATTATTTAAACGCAGACAAGCAGTTTTTACATGCTTCACGACAATTGCGTGCAAATGAGTCCTTATAGGCAAAATTGCGTTATTTTACAAAGTTAAGTCTATTTTCACTATAACATTTAGGTTTGGATCATTCTCTCATAAAAAAATGCAAACTGCATATTAACCATTATTTTAACGCAGACAAGCAGTTTTTACATGCTTCACGACAATTGCGTGCAAATGAGTCCTTATAGGCAAAATTGCTTTATTTTACAAAGGTAAGTCTATTTACACTATAACATTCAGGTGTGGATCATTCTCTCATTAGAAAATGAAAACTGCATATTTACTATCATTTTTACGCAGACAAGTTGTTTTTACATGCTTCACGACAATTAGGTGCAAATGAGTCCTTATAAGCAAAATTGCTTTATTTTACAAAGGCAAGTCTACTTTCACTATAACATTCAGGTTTGGATCATTCTCTCATAAGAAATTGCAAACTGCATATTAACCATTATTTTAACGCAGACAAGCAGTTTTTACATGCTTCACGACAATTGCGTGCAAATGAGTCCTTATAAGCAAAATTGCTTTATTTTACAAAGGTAAGTCTATTTACACTATAACATTCAGATTTGGATTATTCTCTCATAAGAAAATGCAAACTGCATATTAACAATTATTTTAACGCATTCAAGCAGTTTTTAAAAGCGTTATGACAATTAGGTGCAAATGAGTCCTTATGGGCAAAATTGCTTTATTTCATGAGGGTAAGTCTATTTACACTATAACATTCAGGTTTGGATCTATCTCTCATAAGAAAATGCAAACTGCATATTAAATATTATTTAAACGCAGACAAGCAGTTTTTTCATGCTTTACGACAATTGCGTGCAAATGAGTCCTTATAAGCAAAATTGCTTTATTTTACAAAGGTTAGTCTATTTACACTATAACATTCAGGTTTGGATCATTCTCTCATAAGAAAATGCAAACTGCATATTAACCATTATTTTAACGCAGACAAGCAGTTTTTACATGCTTCACGACAATTGCGTGCAAATGAGTCCTTATAGGCAAAATTGCTTTATTTCATGAGGGTTAGTCTATTTACACTATAACATTCAGGTTTGGATCATTCTCTCATAAGAAAATGCAAACTGCATATTAACCATTATTTAAACGCAGACAAGCAGTTTTTACATGCTTCACGACAATTGCGTGCAAATGACTCCTTATAGGCAAAATTGCGTTATTTTACAAAGTTAAGTCTATTTTCACTATAACATTTAGGTTTGGATCATTCTCTCATAAAAAAATGCAAACTGCATATTAACCATTATTTTAACGCAGACAAGCAGTTTTTACATGCTTCACGACAATTGCGTGCAAATGAGTCCTTATAGGCAAAATTGCTTTATTTTACAAAGGTAAGTCTATTTACACTATAACATTCAGGTGTGGATCATTCTCTCATTAGAAAATGAAAACTGCATATTTACTATCATTTTTACGCAGACAAGTTGTTTTTACATGCTTTACGACAATTAGGTGCAAATGAGTCCTTATAAGCAAAATTGCTTTATTTTACAAAGGCAAGTCTATTTACACTATAACATTCAGGTTTGGATCATTCTCTCATAAGAAAATGCAAACTGAACATTTACTATCATTTTAACGCAGACAAGCAGTTTTTACATGCTTTACGACAATTAGGTGCAAATTAGTCCTTATAGGCAAATTTGCTTTATTTCATGAAGGTAAGTCTACTTACACGATAACATTCAGGTTTGGATCATTCTCTCATAAGAAAATGAAAACTGCATATTAACCATTATTTTAACGCATACAAGCAGTTTTTACATGCTTTATGACAATTAGGTGCAAATGAGTCGTTATAGGCAAAATTGCTTTATTTCATGAGGGTTAGTCTATTTATACTATAACATTCAGGTTTGGATCATTCTCTCATAAGAAAATGCAAACTGCAAATTAACCATTATTTTAACGCATACAAGCAGTTTTTACATGCTTTATGACAATTAGGTGCAAATGAGTCGTTATAGGCAAAATTGCTTTATTTCATGAGGGTTAGTCTATTTACACTATAACATTCAGGTTTGGATCATTCTCTCATAAGAAAATGCAAACTGCATATTAACCATTATTTAAACGCAGACAAGCAGCTTTTTATGCTTAACGACAATTAGGTGCAAATGAGTCTTTATAGGCAAAATTGCTTTATTTCATGAGGGTCAGTCTATTTACACTATACAATTCAGTTTTGGATCATTCTCTCATAAGAAAATGAAAACTGCATATTAACCATTATTTTAACGCAGACAAGCAGTTTTTACATGCTTCACGACAATTGCGTGCAAATGAGTCCTTATAAGCAAAATTGCTTTATTTTACAAAGGTAAGTCTATTTACACTATAACATTCAGGTTTGGATCATTCTCTCATAAGAAAATGCAAACTGCATATTAACCATTATTTTAACGCATACAAGCAGTTTTTAAATGCTTTATGACAATTAGGGGCAAATAAGTCCTTATAGGCAAAATTGCTTTATTTCATGAAGGTAAATCTATTTACACTATAACATTCAGGTTTGGATCTTTCTCTCATAAGAAAATGCATACTGCATATTAACCATTATTTAAACGCAGACAAGCAGTTTTTACATGCTTCACGACAATTAGGTGCAAATGAGTCCTTATAAGCAAAATTGCTTTATTTTACAAAGGCAAGTCTACTTTCACTATAACATTCAGGTTTGGATCATTCTCTCATAAGAAATTGCAAACTGCATATTAACCATTTTTTTAACGCAGACAAGCAGTTTTTACATGCTTCACGACAATTGCGTGCAAATGAGTCCTTATAAGCAAAATTGCTTTATTTTACAAAGGTAAGTCTATTTACACTATAACATTCAGATTTGGATTATTCTCTCATAAGAAAATGCAAACTGCATATTAACAATTATTTTAACGCATTCAAGCAGTTTTTAAAAGCTTTATGACAATTAGGTGCAAATGAGTCCTTATAGGCAAAATTGCTTTATTTCATAAGGGTAAGTCTATTTACACTATAACATTCAGGTTTGGATCTATCTCTCATAAGAAAATGCAAACTGCATATTAACCATTATTTAAACGCAGACAAGCAGTTTTTTCATGATTTACGACAATTGCGTGCAAATGAGTCCTTATAAGCAAAATTGCTTTATTTTACAAAGTTTAGTCTATTTACACTATAACATTCAGGTTTGGATCATTCTCTCATAAGAAAATGCAAACTGCATATTTACTATCATTTTCACGCAGACAAGCAGTTTTTACATGTTTCACGACAATTGCGTGCAAATGAGTCCTTATAGGCAAAATTGCTTTATTTCATGAGGGTTAGTCTATTTACACTATAACATTCAGGTTTGGATCATTCTCTCATAAGAAAATGCAAACTGCATATTAACCATTATTTAAACGCAGACAAGCAGTTTTTACATGCTTTATGACCATTAGGTGCAAATGAGTCCTTATAGGCAAAATTGCTTTATTTCATGAGGGTATGTCTATTTACACTATAACATTCAGTTTTGGATCATTCTCTCATAAAAGAATGGTAACTGCATATTTACTATCATTTTAACGCATACAAGCAGTTTTTACATGCTTTATGACAATTAGGTGCAAATGAGTCTTTATAGGCAAAATTGCTTTATTTCATGAGGGTAAGTCTATTTACACTAAAACATTCAGGTTTGGATCATTCTCTCATAAGAAAATGCAAACTGCATATTAACCTTTATTTTAACGCAGACAAGCAGTTTTTACATGCTTCACGACAATTGCGTGCAAATAAGTCCTTATAGGCAAAATTGCTTTATTTTACAAAGGTAAGTCTATTTTCACTATAACATTCAGGTTTGGATCATTCTCTCATAAGAAAATGCAAACTGCATATTAACCATTATTTTAACGCAGACAAGCAGTTTTTACATGCTTTACGACAATTAGGTGCAAATGAGTCTTTATAGGCAAAATTGCCTTATTTCATGAGGGTAAGTCTATTTAAACTATAACATTCAGGTTTGGATCATTCTCTCATAAGAAAATGCAAACTGCATATTAACTATTATTTTAACGCATACAAGCAGATTTTACATGCTTTATGACAATTAGGTGCAAATGAGTCGTTATAGGCAAAATTGCTTTATTTCATGAGGGTTAGTCTATTTATACTATAACATTCAGGTTTGGATCATTCTCTCATAAGAAAATGCAAACTGCATATTAACCATTATTTTAACGCATACAAGCAGTTTTTACATGCTTTATGACAATTAGGTGCAAATGAGTCTTTATTGGCAAAATTGCTTTATTTCATGAGGGTCAGTCTATTTACACTATACAATTCAGGTTTGGATCATTCTCTCATAAGAAAATGCAAACTGCATATTAACCATTATTTAAACGCAGACAAGCAGTTTTTTTATGCTTTACGACAATTAGGTGCAAATGAGTCTTTATAGGCAAAATTGCTTTATTTCATGAGGGTCAGTCTATTTACACTAAAACATTCAGGTTTGGATCATTCTCTCATAAGAAAATGCAAACTGCATATTAACCTTTATTTTAACGCATACAAGCAGTTTTTACATGCTTTATGACAATTAGGTGCAAATGAGTCCTTATGGGCAAAATTGCTTTATTTCATGAGGGTAAGTCTATTTACACTATAACATTTAGGTTTGGATCATTTTCTCATAAGAAAATGCAAACTGCATATTTACTATCATTTTAACGCATACAAGCAGTTTTTACATGTTTTATGACAATTAGGTGCAAATGAGTCTTTATTGGCAAAATTGCTTTATTTCATGAGGGTAAGTCAATTTACACTAAAACATTCAGGTTTAGATCATTCTCTCATAAGAAAATGCAAACTGCATATTAACCTTTATTTTAACGCAGACAAGCAGTTTTTACATGCTTTACGACAATTGCGTGCAAATGAGTCCTTATAGGCAAAATTGCGTTATTTTACAAAGGTAAGTCTATTTTCACTATAACATTCAGGTTTGGATCATTCTCTCATAAGAAAATGCAAACTGCATATTAACCATTATTTTAACGCAGACAAGCAGTTTTTACATGCTTCACGACAATTGCGTGCAAATGAGTCCTTATAGGCAAAATTGCTTTATTTTACAAAGGTAAGTCTATTTACACTATAACATTCAGGTTTGGATCATTCTCTCATAAGAAAATGCAAACTGCATATTAACCATTATTTTAACGCAGACAAGCAGTTTTTACATGCTTTATGACAATTAGGGGCAAATGAGTCCTTATAGAAAAAATTGCTTTATTTCACAAAGGTAAGTCTACTTTCACTATAACATTCAGGTTTGGATCATTCTCTCATAAGAAATTGCAAACTGCATATTAACCATTATTTTAACGCAGACAAGCAGTTTTTACATGCTTCACGACAATTGCGTGCAAATGAGTCCTTATAAGCAAAATTGCTTTATTTTACAAAGGTAAGTCTATTTTCACTATAACATTTAGGTTTGGATCATTCTCTCATAAAAAAATGCAAACAGCATATTAACCATTATTTTAACGCAGACAAGCAGTTTTTACATGCTTCACGACAATTGCGTGCAAATGAGTCCTTATAGGCAAAATTGCTTTATTTTACAAAGGTAAGTCTATTTACACTATAACATTCAGGTGTGGATCATTCTCTCATTAGAAAATGAAAACTGCATATTTACTATCATTTTTACGCAGACAAGTTGTTTTTACATGCTTCACGACAATTAGGTGCAAATGAGTCCTTATAAGCAAAATTGCTTTATTTTACAAAGGCAAGTCTACTTTCACTATAACATTCAGGTTTGGATCATTCTCTCATAAGAAATTGCAAACTGCATATTAACCATTTTTTTAACGCAGACAAGCAGTTTTTACATGCTTCACGACAATTGCGTGCAAATGAGTCCTTATAAGCAAAATTGCTTTATTTTACAAAGGTAAGTCTATTTACACTATAACATTCAGATTTGGATTATTCTCTCATAAGAAAATGCAAACTGCATATTAACAATTATTTTAACGCATTCAAGCAGTTTTTAAAAGCTTTATGACAATTAGGTGCAAATGAGTCCTTATAGGCAAAATTGCTTTATTTCATAAGGGTAAGTCTATTTACACTATAACATTCAGGTTTGGATCTATCTCTCATAAGAAAATGCAAACTGCATATTAACCATTATTTAAACGCAGACAAGCAGTTTTTTCATGATTTACGACAATTGCGTGCAAATGAGTCCTTATAAGCAAAATTGCTTTATTTTACAAAGGTTAGTCTATTTACACTATAACATTCAGGTTTGGATCATTCTCTCATAAGAAAATGCAAACTGCATATTTACTATCATTTTCACGCAGACAAGCAGTTTTTACATGTTTCACGACAATTGCGTGCAAATGAGTCCTTATAGGCAAAATTGCTTTATTTCATGAGGGTTAGTCTATTTACACTATAACATTCAGGTTTGGATCATTCTCTCATAAGAAAATGCAAACTGCATATTAACCATTATTTAAACGCAGACAAGCAGTTTTTACATGCTTCACGACAATTGCGTGCAAATGAGTCCTTATAGGCAAAATTGCGTTATTTTACAAAGTTAAGTCTATTTTCACTATAACATTTAGGTTTGGATCATTCTCTCATAAAAAAATGCAAACTGCATATTAACCATTATTTTAACGCAGACAAGCAGTTTTTACATGCTTCACGACAATTGCGTGCAAATGAGTCCTTATAGGCAAAATTGCTTTATTTTACAAAGGTAAGTCTATTTACACTATAACATTCAGGTGTGGATCATTCTCTCATTAGAAAATGAAAACTGCATATTTACTATCATTTTTACGCAGACAAGTTGTTTTTACATGCTTCACGACAATTAGGTGCAAATGAGTCCTTATAAGCAAAATTGCTTTATTTTACAAAGGCAAGTCTACTTTCACTATAACATTCAGGTTTGGATCATTCTCTCATAAGAAATTGCAAACTGCATATTAACCATTATTTTAACGCAGACAAGCAGTTTTTACATGCTTCACGACAATTGCGTGCAAATGAGTCCTTATAAGCAAAATTGCTTTATTTTACAAAGGTAAGTCTATTTACACTATAACATTCAGATTTGGATTATTCTCTCATAAGAAAATGCAAACTGCATATTAACAATTATTTTAACGCATTCAAGCAGTTTTTAAAAGCGTTATGACAATTAGGTGCAAATGAGTCCTTATGGGCAAAATTGCTTTATTTCATGAGGGTAAGTCTATTTACACTATAACATTCAGGTTTGGATCTATCTCTCATAAGAAAATGCAAACTGCATATTAAATATTATTTAAACGCAGACAAGCAGTTTTTTCATGCTTTACGACAATTGCGTGCAAATGAGTCCTTATAAGCAAAATTGCTTTATTTTACAAAGGTTAGTCTATTTACACTATAACATTCAGGTTTGGATCATTCTCTTATAAGAAAATGCAAACTGCATATTAACCATTATTTTAACCCAGACAAGCAGTTTTTACATGCTTCACGACAATTGCGTGCAAATGAGTCCTTATAGGCAAAATTGCTTTATTTCATGAGGGTTAGTCTATTTACACTATAACATTCAGGTTTGGATCATTCTCTCATAAGAAAATGCAAACTGCATATTAACCATTATTTAAACGCAGACAAGCAGTTTTTACATGCTTCACGACAATTGCGTGCAAATGACTCCTTATAGGCAAAATTGCGTTATTTTACAAAGTTAAGTCTATTTTCACTATAACATTTAGGTTTGGATCATTCTCTCATAAAAAAATGCAAACTGCATATTAACCATTATTTTAACGCAGACAAGCAGTTTTAACATGCTTCACGACAATTGCGTGCAAATGAGTCCTTATAGGCAAAATTGCTTTATTTTACAAAGGTAAGTCTATTTACACTATAACATTCAGGTTTGGATCATTCTCTCATAAGAAAATGCAAACTGAACATTTACTATCATTTTAACGCAGACAAGCAGTTTTTACATGCTTTACGACAATTAGGTGCAAATTAGTCCTTATAGGCAAATTTGCTTTATTTCATGAAGGTAAGTCTACTTACACGATAACATTCAGGTTTGGATCATTCTCTCATAAGATAATGAAACTGCATATTAACCATTATTTTAACGCATACAAGCAGTTTTTACATGCTTTATGACAATTAGGTGCAAATGAGTCGTTATAGGCAAAATTGCTTTATTTCATGAGGGTTAGTCTATTTATACTATAACATTCAGGTTTGGATCATTCTCTCATAAGAAAATGCAAACTGCATATTAACCATTATTTTAACGCATACAAGCAGTTTTTACATGCTTTATGACAATTAGGTGCAAATGAGTCGTTATAGGCAAAATTGCTTTATTTCATGAGGGTTAGTCTATTTACACTATAACATTCAGGTTTGGATCATTCTCTCATAAGAAAATGCAAACTGCATATTAACCATTATTTAAACGCAGACAAGCAGTTTTTTTATGCTTAACGACAATTAGGTGCAAATGAGTCTTTATAGGCAAAATTGCTTTATTTCATGAGGGTCAGTCTATTTACACTATACAATTCAGTTTTGGATCATTCTCTCATAAGAAAATGAAAACTGCATATTAACCATTATTTTAACGCAGACAAGCAGTTTTTACATGCTTCACGACAATTGCGTGCAAATGAGTCCTTATAAGCAAAATTGCTTTATTTTACAAAGGTAAGTCTATTTACACTATAACATTCAGGTTTGGATCATTCTCTCATAAGAAAATGCAAACTGCATATTAACCATTATTTTAACGCATACAAGCAGTTTTTAAATGCTTTATGACAATTAGGGGCAAATAAGTCCTTATAGGCAAAATTGCTTTATTTCATGAAGGTAAATCTATTTACACTATAACATTCAGGTTTGGATCTTTCTCTCATAAGAAAATGCATACTGCATATTAACCATTATTTAAACGCAGACAAGCAGTTTTTACATGCTTTACGACAATTAGGGGCAAATGAGTCTTTATAGGCAAAATTGCTTTATTTCATGAGGGTAAGTCTATTTACACTATAACATTCAGGTTTGGATCATTCTCTCATAAGAAAATGCAAACTGCATATTTACTATCATTTTCACGCAGACAAGCAGTTCTTACATGCTTCACGACAATTGCGTGCAAATGAGTCCTTATAGGCAAAATTGCTTTATTTTACAAAGGTAAGTCTATTTACACTATAACATTCAGGTTTGGATCATTCTCTCATAAGAAAATGCAAACTGCATATTTACCATTATTTTAACGCATACAAGCAGTTTTTACATGCTTTATGACAATTAGGTGCAAATGAGTCCTTATGGGCAAAATTGCTTTATTTCATGAGGGTAAGTCTATTTACACTATAACATTTAGGTTTGGATCATTTTCTCATAAGAAAATGCAAACTGCATATTTACTATCATTTTAACGTATACAAGCAGTTTTTACATGCTTTACGACAATTAGGTGCAAATGAGTCGTTATAGGCAAAATTGCTTTATTTCATGAGGGTTAGTCTATTTACACTATAACATTCAGGTTTGGATCATTCTCTCATAAGAAAATGCAAACTGCATATTTACTATCATTTTCACGCAGACAAGCAGTTCTTACATGCTTCACGACAATTGCGTGCAAATGAGTCCTTATAGGCAAAATTGCTTTATTTCACAAAGGTAAGTTTACTTACGCTATAACATTCAGGTTTGGATCATTCTCTCACAAGAAAATGCAAACTGCATATTAACTATTATTTTAACGCATACAAGCAGTTTTTACATGCTTTATGACCATTAGGTGCAAATGAGTCCTTATAGGCAAAATTGCTTTATTTCATGAGGGTATGTCTATTTACACTATAACATTCAGTTTTGGATCATTCTCTCATAAAAAAATGCAAACTGCATATTTACTATCATTTTAACGCATACAAGCAGTTTTTACATGCTTTATGACAATTAGGTGCAAATGAGTCTTTATAGGCAAAATTGCTTTATTTCATGAGGGTAAGTCTATTTACACTAAAACATTCAGGTTTGGATCATTCTCTCATAAGAAAATGCAAACTGCATATTAACCATTATTTTAACGCAGACAAGCAGTTTTTACATGCTTTACGACAATTAGGTGCAAATGAGTCTTTATAGGCAAAATTGCTTTATTTCATGAGGGTAAGTCTATTTACACTATAACACTCAGGTTTGGATCATTCTCTCATAAGAAAATGCAAACTGCATATTAACTATTATTTTAACGCATACAAGCAGATTTTACATGCTTTATGACAATTAGGTGCAAATGAGTCGTTATAGGCAAAATTGCTTTATTTCATGAGGGTTAGTCTATTTATACTATAACATTCAGGTTTGGATCATTCTCTCATAAGAAAATGCAAACTGCATATTAACCATTATTTTAACGCATACAAGCAGTTTTTACATGCTTTATGACAATTAGGTGCAAATGAGTCTTTATTGGCAAAATTGCTTTATTTCATGAGGGTCAGTCTATTTACACTATACAATTCAGTTTTGGATCATTCTCTCATAAGAAAATGAAAACTGCATATTAACCATTATTTTAACGCAGACAAGCAGTTTTTACATGCTTCACGACAATTGCGTGCAAATGAGTCCTTATAAGCAAAATTGCTTTATTTTACAAAGGTAAGTCTATTTACACTATAACATTCAGGTTTGGATCATTCTCTCATAAGAAAATGCAAACTGCATATTAACTATTTTAAAGCATACAAGCAGTTTTTACATGCTTTACGACAATTAGGGGCAAATGAGTCCTTATAGGCAAAATTGCTTTATTTCATGAGGGTTAGTCTATTTACACTATGACATTCAGGTTTGGATCATTCTCTCATAAGAAAATGCAAACTGCATATTTACTATCATTTTCACGCAGACAAGCAGTTTTTACATGCTTCACGACAATTGCGTGCAAATGAGTCCTTATAAGCAAACTTGCTTTATTTTACAAAGGTAAGTCTGATTACATTATAACATTCAGGTTTGGATCATTCTCTCATAAGAAAATGCAAACTGCATATTAACCATTATTTTAACGCATACAAGCAGTTTTTAGATGCTTTATGACAATTAGGTGCAAATGAGTCCTAATAGGCAAAATTGCTTTATTTCATGAGGGTAAGTCTATTTACACTATTACATTCAGGTTTGGATCATTCTCTCATAAGAAAATGCAAACCGCATATTAACCATTATTTAAACGCAGACAAGCAGTTTTTTCATGCTTTACGACAATTAGGTGCAAATGAGTCTTTATTGGCAAAATTGCTTTATTTCACAAAGGTAAGTCTACTTTCACTATAACATTCAGGTTTGGATCATTCTCTCATAAGAAATTGCAAACTGCATATTAACCATTATTTTAACGCAGAGATGCAGTTTTTTATGCTTCACGACAATTGCGTGCAAATGAGTCCTTATAGGCAAAATTGCTTTATTTTACAAAGGTAAGTCTATTTACACTATAACATTCAGGTTTGGATCATTCTCTCATAAGAAAATGCAAACTGCATATTAACCATTATTTAAACGCAGACAAGCAGTTTTTACATGCTTTACGACAATTAGGTGCAAATGAGTCCTCATAGGCAAAATTGCTTTATTTCATGAAGGTTAGTCTATTTACACTGTAACATTCAGGTTTGGATTATTCTCTCATAAGAAAATGCAAACTGCATATTAAATATTATTTTAACGCAGACAAGCAGTTTTTACATGCTTCACGACAATTGCGTGCAAATGAGTCCTTATAGGCAAAATTGCTTTATTTCATGAGGGTAAGTCTATTTACACTATAACATTCAGGTTTGGATCATTCTCTCATAAGAAAATGCAAACTGCATATTAACCATTATTTTAACGCATACAAGCAGTTTTTACATGCTTTATGACAATTAGGGGCAAATGGGTCCTTATAGGCAAAATTGCTTTATTTCATGAAGGTTAGTCTATTTACACTATAACATTCAGGTTTGGATTATTCTCTCATAAGAAAATGCAAACTGCATATTAACCATTATTTTAACGCAGACAAGCAGTTTTTACATGCTTCACGACAATTGCGTGCAAATGAGTCCTTATAGGCAAAATTG
The DNA here is from genome assembly GCA_963575645.1 of Xanthostigma xanthostigma. Classification (NCBI taxonomy): domain Eukaryota; kingdom Metazoa; phylum Arthropoda; class Insecta; order Raphidioptera; family Raphidiidae; genus Xanthostigma; species Xanthostigma xanthostigma. The sequence continues at coordinate 29,171,468 of OY754471.1, forward strand.
CTTTATTTCACAAGGGTAAGTTTACTTACGCTATAACATTCAGGTTTGGATACTTCTCTCACAAGAAAATGCAAACTGCATATTAACTATTATTTTAACGCATACAAGCAGTTTTTACATGCTTTATGACCATTAGGTGCAAATGAGTCCTTATAGGCAAAATTGCTTTATTTCATGAGGGTATGTCTATTTACACTATAACATTCAGTTTTGGATCATTCTCTCATAAAAAAATGCAAACTGCATATTTACTATCATTTTAACGCATACAAGCAGTTTTTACATGCTTTATGACAATTAGGTGCAAATGAGTCTTTATAGGCAAAATTGCTTTATTTCATGAGGGTAAGTCTATTTACACTAAAACATTCAGGTTTGGATCATTCTCTCATAAGAAAATGCAAACTGCATATTAACCTTTATTTTAACGCAGACAAGCAGTTTTTACATGCTTCACGACAATTGCGTGCAAATAAGTCCTTATAGGCAAAATTGCTTTATTTTACAAAGGTAAGTCTATTTTCACTATAACATTCAGGTTTGGATCATTCTCTCATAAGAAAATGCAAACTGCATATTAACAATTATTTTAACGCAGACAAGCAGTTTTTACATGCTTCACGACAATTGCGTGCAAATGAGTCCTTATAGACAAAATTGCTTTATTTTACAAAGGTAAGTCTATTTACACTTGAACATTCAGGTTTGGATCATTCTCTCATAAGAAAATGCAAACTGCATATTAACCATTATTTTAACGCAGACAAGCAGTTTTTACATGCTTCATGACAATTAGGGGCAAATGAGTCTTTATAGGCAAAATTGCTTTATTTCACAAAGGTAAGTCTACTTTCACTATAACATTCAGGTTTGGATCATTCTCTCATAAGAAATTGCAAACTGCATATTAACCATTATTTTAACGCAGACAAGCAGTTTTTACATGCTTTACGACAATTAGGTGCAAATGAGTCTTTATAGGCAAAATTGCTTTATTTCATGAGGGTAAGTCTATTTAAACTATAACATTCAGGTTTGGATCATTCTCTCATAAGAAAATGCAAACTGCATATTAACTATTATTTTAACGCATACAAGCAGTTTTTACATGCTTTATGACCATTAGGTGCAAATGAGTCCTTATAGGCAAAATTGCTTTATTTCATGAGGGTAAGTCTATTTACACTATAACATTCAGTTTTGGATCATTCTCTCATAAAAAAATGCAAACTGCATATTTACTATCATTCTAACGCATACAAGCAGTTTTTACATGCTTTATGACAATTAGGTGCAAATGAGTCTTTATAGGCAAAATTGCTTTATTTCATGAGGGTCAGTTTATTTACACTATACAATTCAGTTTTGGATCATTCTCTCATAAGAAAATGCAAACGGCATATTAACCATTATTTTAACGCAGACAAGCAGTTTTTACATGTTTTACGACAATTAGGTGGAAATAAGTTCCTTAAAGGCAAAATTGTTTTATTTCACAAAGGTAAGTCTACTTTCACTATATAATTCAGGTTTGGATCATTCTCTCATAAAAAAATGCAAACTGCATATTAACCATTATTTAAACGCAGACAAGCAGTTTTTTTATGCTTTACGACAATTAGGTGCAAATGAGTCTTTATAGGCAAAATTGCTTTATTTCATGAGGGTCAGTCTATTTACACTATACAATTCAGTTTTGGATCATTCTCTCATAAGAAAATGAAAACTGCATATTAACCATTATTTTAACGCAGACAAGCAGTTTTTACATGCTTCACGACAATTGCGTGCAAATGAGTCCTTATAGGCAAAATTGCTTTATTTCATGAGGGTTAGTCTATTTACACTATAACATTCAGGTTTGGATCATTCTCTCATAAGAAAATACAAACTGCATATTAACCATTATTTTAACGCATACAAGCAGTTTTTAAATGCTTTATGACAATTAGGGGCAAATGAGTCCTTATAGGCAAAATTGCTTTATTTCATGAGGGTTAGTCTATTTACACTATGACATTCAGGTTTGGATCATTCTCTCATAAGAAAATGCAAACTGCATATTAACCATTATTTAAACGCAGACAAGCAGTTTTTTCATGCTTTACGACAATTAGGTGCAAATGAGTCTTTATAGGCAAAATTGCTTTATTTCATGAGGGTCAGTCTATTCACACTATACAATTTAGGTTTGGATCATTCTCTCATAAGAAAATGCAAACGGCATATTAATTATTATTTTAACGCAGACAAGCAGTTTTTACATGTTTTACGACAATTAGGTGGAAATAAGTCCTTAAAGGCAAAATTGTTTTATTTCACAAAGGTAAGTCTACTTTCACTATAACATTCAGGTTTGGATCTTTCTCTCATAAGAAAATGCAAACTGCATATTAACCATTATTTTAACGCATACAAGCAGTTTTTACATGCTTTACGACAATTAGGTGCAAATGAGTCGTTATAGGCAAAATTGCTTTATTTCATGAGGGTTAGTCTATTTACACTATAACATTCAGGTTTGGATCATTCTCTCATAAGAAAATGCAAACTGCATATTTACTATCATTTTCACGCAGACAAGCAGTTCTTACATGCTTCACGACAATTGCGTGCAAATGAGTCCTTATAGGCAAAATTGCTTTATTTCACAAAGGTAAGTTTACTTACGCTATAACATTCAGGTTTGGATCATTCTCTCACAAGAAAATGCAAACTGCATATTAACTATTATTTTAACGCATACAAGCAGTTTTTACATGCTTTATGACCATTAGGTGCAAAAGAGTCCTTATAGGCAAAATTGCTTTATTTCATGAGGGTATGTCTATTTACACTATAACATTCAGTTTTGGATCATTCTCTCATAAAAAAATGCAAACTGCATATTTACTATCATTTTAACGCATACAAGCAGTTTTTACATGCTTTATGACAATTAGGTGCAAATGAGTCTTTATAGGCAAAATTGCTTTATTTCATGAGGGTAAGTCTATTTACACTAAAACATTCAGGTTTGGATCATTCTCTCATAAGGAAATGCAAACTGCATATTAACCTTTATTTTAACGCAGACAAGCAGTTTTTACATGCTTCACGACAATTGCGTGCAAATAAGTCCTTATAAGCAAAATTGCTTTATTTTACAAAGGTAAGTCTATTTTCACTATAACATTCAGGTTTGGATCATTCTCTCATAAGAAAATGCAAACTGCATATTTACTATCATTTTCACGCAGACAAGCAGTTCTTACATGCTTCACGACAATTGCGTGCAAATGAGTCTTTATAGGCAAAATTGCTTTATTTCATGAGGGTAAGTCTATTTAAACTATAACATTCAGGTTTGGATCATTCTCTCATAAGAAAATGCAAACTGCATATTAACTATTATTTTAACGCATACAAGCAGTTTTTACATGCTTTATGACCATTAGGTGCAAATGAGTCTTTATAGGCAAAATTGCTTTATTTCATGAGGGTCAGTCTATTTACACTATACAATTCAGTTTTGGATCATTCTCTCATAAGAAAATGCAAACGGCATATTAACCATTATTTTAACGCAGACAAGCAGTTTTTACATGTTTTACGACAATTGCGTGCAAATAAGTCCCTATAGGCAAAATTGCTTTATTTTACAAAGGTAAGTCTATTTTCACTATAACATTCAGGTTTGGATCATTCTCTCATAAGAAAATGCAAACTGCATATTTACTATCATTTTCACGCAGACAAGCAGTTCTTACATGCTTCACGACAATTGCGTGCAAATGAGTCCTTATAGGCAAAATTGCTTTATTTCACAAAGGTAAGTTTACTTACGCTATAACATTCAGGTTTGGATCATTCTCTCACAAGAAAATGCAAACTGCATATTAACTATTATTTTAACGCATACAAGCAGTTTTTACATGCTTTATGACCATTAGGTGCAAATGAGTCCTTATAGGCAAAATTGCTTTATTTCATGAGGGATGTCTATTTACACCATAACATTCAGTTTTGGATCATTCTCTCATAAAAAAATGCAAACTGCATATTTACTATCATTTTAACGCATACAAGCAGTTTTTACATGCTTTATGACAATTAGGTGCAAATGAGTCTTTATAGGCAAAATTGGTTTATTTCATGAGGGTAAGTCTATTTACACTAAAACATTCAGGTTTGGATCATTCTCTCATAAGAAAATGCAAACTGCATATTAACCTTTATTTTAACGCAGACAAGCAGTTTTTACATGCTTCACGACAATTGCGTGCAAATAAGTCCCTATAGGCAAAATTGCTTTATTTTACAAAGGTAAGTCTATTTTCACTATAACATTCAGGTTTGGATCATTCTCTCATAAGAAAATGCAAACTGCATATTAACCATTATTTTAACGCAGACAAGCAGTTTTTACATGCTTTACGACAATTAGGTGCAAATGAGTCTTTATAGGCAAAATTGCTTTATTTCATGAGGGTAAGTCTATTTAAACTATAACATTCAGGTTTGGATCATTCTCTCATAAGAAAATGCAAACTGCATATTAACTATTATTTTAACGCATACAAGCAGTTTTTACATGCTTTATGACCATTAGGTGCAAATGAGTCCTTATAGGCAAAATTGCTTTATTTCATGAGGGTAAGTCTATTTACACTATAACATTCAGTTTTGGATCATTCTCTCATAAAAAAATGCAAACTGCATATTTACTATCATTTTAACGCATACAAGCAGTTTTTACATGCTTTATGACAATTAGGTGCAAATGAGTCTTTATAGGCAAAATTGCTTAATTTCATGAGGGTCAGTCTATTTACACTATACAATTCAGTTTTGGATCATTCTCTCATAAGAAAATGCAAACGGCATATTAACCATTATTTTAACGCAGACAAGCAGTTTTTACATGTTTTACGACAATTAGGTGGAAATAAGTCCTTAAAGGCAAAATTGTTTTATTTCACAAAGGTAAGTTTACTTTCACTATAACATTCAGGTTTAAATCTTTCTCTCATAAGAAAATGCAAACTGCATATTAACCATTATTTTAACGCATACAAGCAGTTTTTACATGCTTTATGACAATTAGGTGCAAATGAGTCGTTATAGGCAAAATTGCTTTATTTCATGAGGGTTAGTCTATTTACACTATAACATTCAGGTTTGCATCATTCTCTCATAAGAAAATGCAAACTGCATATTAACCATTATTTAAACGCAGACAAGCAGTTTTTTTATGCTTTACGACAATTAGGTGCAAATGAGTCTTTATAGGCAAAATTGCTTTATTTCATGAGGGTCAGTCTATTTACACTATACAATTTAGTTTTGGATCATTCTCTCATAAGAAAATGAAAACTGCATATTAACCATTATTTTAACGCAGACAAGCAGTTTTTACATGCTTCACGACAATTGCGTGCAAATGAGTCCTTATAAGCAAAATTGCTTTATTTTACAAAGGTAAGTCTATTTACACTATAACATTCAGGTTTGGATCATTCTCTCATAAGAAAATACAAACTGCATATTAACCATTATTTTAACGCAGACAAGCAGTTTTTACATGCTTTATGACAATTAGGGGCAAATGAGTCTTTATAGGCAAAATTGCTTTATTTCACAAAGGTAAGTCTATTTTCACTATAACATTCAGGTTTGGATCATTCTCTCATAAGAAAATGCAAACTGCATATTAACCATTATTTTAACGCAGACAAGCAGTTTTTACATGCTTTACGACAATTAGGTGCAAATGAGTCTTTATAGGCAAAATTACTTTATTTCATGAGGGTAAGTCTATTTAAACTATAACATTCAGGTTTGGATCATTCTCTCATAAGAAAATGCAAACTGCATATTAACTATTATTTTAACGCATACAAGCAGTTTTTACATGCTTTATGACCATTAGGTGCAAATGAGTCCTTATAGGCAAAATTGCTTTATTTCATGAGGGTAAGTCTATTTACACTATAACATTCAGTTTTGGATCATTCTCTCATAAAAAAATGCAAACTGCATATTTACTATCATATTAACGCATACAAGCAGTTTTTACATGCTTTATGACAATTAGGTGCAAATGAGTCTTTATAGGCAAAATTGCTTTATTTCATGAGGGTCAGTCTATTTACACTATACAATTCAGTTTTGGATCATTCTCTCATAAGAAAATGCAAACGGCATATTAACCATTATTTTAACGCAGACAAGCAGTTTTTACATGTTTTACGACAATTAGGTGGAAATAAGTCGTTAAAGGCAAAATTGTTTTATTTCACAAAGGTAAGTCTACTTTCACTATAACATTCAGGTTTGGATCTTTCTCTCATAAGAAAATGCAAACTGCATATTAACCATTATTTTAACGCATACAAGCAGTTTTTACATGCTTTATGACAATTAGGTGCAAATGAGTCGTTATAGGCAAAATTGCTTTATTTCATGAGGGTTAGTCTATTTACACTATAACATTCAGGTTTGGATCATTCTCTCATAAGAAAATGCAAACTGCATATTAACCATTATTTAAACGCAGACAAGCAGTTTTTTTATGCTTTACGACAATTAGGTGCAAATGAGTCTTTATAGGCAAAATTGCTTTATTTCATGAGGGTCAGACTATTTACACTATACAATTCAGTTTTGGATCATTCTCTCATAAGAAAATGAAAACTGCATATTAACCATTATTTTAACGCAGACAAGCAGTTTTTACATGCTTCACGACAATTGCGTGCAAATGAGTCCTTATAAGCAAAATTGCTTTATTTTACAAAGGTAAGTCTATTTACACTATAACATTCAGGTTTGGATTATTCTCTCATAAGAAAATACAAACTGCATATTAACCATTATTTTAACGCAGACAAGCAGTTTTTACATGCTTTATGACAATTAGGGGCAAATGAGTCATTATAGGCAAAATTGCTTTATTTCACAAAGGTAAGTCTATTTTCACTATAACATTCAGGTTTGGATCATTCTCTCATAAGAAAATGCAAACTGCATATTAACCATTATTTTAACGCAGACAAGCAGTTTTTACATGCTTTACGACAATTAGGTGCAAATGAGTCCTTATAGGCAAAATTGCTTTATTTCATGAGGGTAAGTCTATTTAAACTATAACATTCAGGTTTGGATCATTCTCTCATAAGAAAATGCAAACTGCATATTAACTATTATTTTAACGCATACAAGCAGTTTTTACATGCTTTATGACCATTAGGTGCAAATGAGTCCTTATAGGCAAAATTGCTTTATTTCTTGAGGGTAAGTCTATTTACACTATAACATTCAGTTTTGGATCATTCTCTCATAAAAAAATGCAAACTGCATATTTACTATCATTTTAACGCATACAAGCAGTTTTTACATGCTTTATGACAATTAGGTGCAAATGAGTCTTTATAGGCAAAATTGCTTTATTTCATGAGGGTCAGTCTATTTACACTATACAATTCAGTTTTGGATCATTCTCTCATAAGAAAATGCAAACGGCATATTAACCATTATTTTAACGCAGACAAGCAGTTTTTACATGTTTTACGACAATTAGGTGGAAATAAGTCGTTAAAGGCAAAATTGTTTTATTTCACAAAGGTAAGTCTACTTTCACTATAACATTCAGGTTTGGATCTTTCTCTCATAAGAAAATGCAAACTGCATATTAACCATTATTTTAACGCATACAAGCAGTTTTTACATGCTTTATGACAATTAGGTGCAAATGAGTCGTTATAGGCAAAATTGCTTTATTTCATGAGGGTTAGTCTATTTACACTATAACATTCAGGTTTGGATCATTCTCTCATAAGAAAATGCAAACTGCATATTAACCATTATTTAAACGCAGACAAGCAGTTTTTTTATGCTTTACGACAATTAGGTGCAAATGAGTCTTTATAGGCAAAATTGCTTTATTTCATGAGGGTCAGACTATTTACACTATACAATTCAGTTTTGGATCATTCTCTCATAAGAAAATGAAAACTGCATATTAACCATTATTTTAACGCAGACAAGCAGTTTTTACATGCTTCACGACAATTGCGTGCAAATGAGTCCTTATAAGCAAAATTGCTTTATTTTACAAAGGTAAGTCTATTTACACTATAACATTCAGGTTTGGATCATTCTCTCATAAGAAAATACAAACTGCATATTAACCATTATTTTAACGCATACAAGCAGTTTTTAAATGCTTTATGACAATTAGGGGCAAATGAGTCCTTATAGGCAAAATTGCTTTATTTCATGAGGGTTAGTCTATTTACACTATGACATTCAGGTTTGGATCATTCTCTCATAAGAAAATGCAAACTGCATATTAACCATTATTTAAACGCAGACAAGCAGTTTTTTCATGCTTTACGACAATTAGGTGCAAATGAGTCTTTATAGGCAAAATTGCTTTATTTCATGAGGGTCAGTCTATTTACACTATACAATTCAGGTTTGGATCATTCTCTCATAAGAAAATGCAAACGGCATATTAACCATTATTTTAACGCAGACAAGCAGTTTTTACATGTTTTACGACAATTAGGTGGAAATAAGTCCCTAAAGGCAAAATTGTTTTATTTCACAAAGGTAAGTCTACTTTCACTATAACATTCAGGTTTGGATCTTTCTCTCATAAGAAAATGCAAACTGCATATTAACCATTATTTTAACGCATACAAGCAGTTTTTACAAGCTTTACGACAATTAGGTGCAAATGAGTCGTTATAGGCAAAATTGCTTTATTTCATGAGGGTTAGTCTATTTACACTATAACATTCAGGTTTGGATCATTCTCTCATAAGAAAATGCAAACTGCATATTTACTATCATTTTCACGCAGACAAGCAGTTCTTACATGCTTCACGACAATTGCGTGCAAATGAGTCCTTATAGGCAAAATTGCTTTATTTTACAAAGGTTAGTTTACTTACGCTATAACATTCAGGTTTGGATCATTCTCTCACAAGAAAATGCAAACTGCATATTAACTATTATTTTAACGCATGCAAGCAGTTTTTACATGCTTTATGACCATTAGGTGCAAATGAGTCCTTATAGGCAAAATTGCTTTATTTCATGAGGGTATGTCTATTTACACTATAACATTCAGTTTTGGATCATTCTCTCATAAAAAAATGCAAACTGCATATTTACTATCATTTTAACGCATACAGGCAGTTTTTACATGCTTTATGACAATTAGGTGCAAATGAGTCTTTATAGGCAAAATTGCTTTATTTCATGAGGGTCAGTCTATTTACACTATACAATTCAGTTTTGGATCATTCTCTCATAAGAAAATGCAAACGGCATATTAACCATTGTTTTAACGCAGACAAGCAGTTTTTACATGTTTTACGACAATTTGGTGGAAATAAGTCCTTAAAGGCAAAATTGTTTTATTTCACAAAGGTAAGTCTACTTTCACTATAACATTCAGGTTTGGATCTTTCTCTCATAAGAAAATGCAAACTGCATATTAACCATTATTTTAACGCATACAAGCAGTTTTTACATGCTTTATGACAATTAGGTGCAAATGAGTCGTTATAGGCAAAATTGCTTTATTTCATAAGGGTTAGTCTATTTACACTATAACATTCAGGTTTGGATCATTCTCTCATAAGAAAATGCAAACTGCATATTAACCATTATTTAAACGCAGACAAGCAGTTTTTTTATGCTTTACGACAATTAGGTGCAAATGAGTCTTTATAGGCAAAATTGCTTTATTTCATGAGGGTCAGTCTATTTACACTAAAACATTCAGGTTTGGATCATTCTCTCATAAGAAAATGCAAACTGCATATTAACCTTTATTTTAACGCATACAAGCAGTTTTTACATGCTTTATGACAATTAGGTGCAAATGAGTCCTTATGGGCAAAATTGCTTTATTTCATGAGGGTAAGTCTATTTACACTATAACATTTAGGTTTGGATCATTTTCTCATAAAAAAATGCAAACTGCATATTTACTATTATTTTAACGCATACAAGCAGTTTTTACATGTTTTATGACAATTAGGTGCAAATGAGTCTTTATTGGCAAAATTGCTTTATTTCATGAGGGTAAGTCAATTTACACTAAAACATTCAGGTTTAGATCATTCTCTCATAAGAAAATGCAAACTGCATATTAACCTTTATTTTAACGCAGACAAGCAGTTTTTACATGCTTTACGACAATTGCGTGCAAATGAGTCCTTATAGGCAAAATTGCGTTATTTTACAAAGGTAAGTCTATTTTCACTATAACATTCAGGTTTGGATCATTCTCTCATAAGAAAATGCAAACTGCATATTAACCATTATTTTAACGCAGACAAGCAGTATTTACATGCTTCACGACAATTGCGTGCAAATGAGTCCTTATAGGCAAAATTGCTTTATTTTACAAAGGTAAGTCTATTTACACTATAACATTCAGGTTTGGATCATTCTCTCATAAGAAAATGCAAACTGCATATTAACCATTATTTTAACGCAGACAAGCAGTTTTTACATGCTTTATGACAATTAGGGGCAAATGAGTCCTTATAGAAAAAATTGCTTTATTTCACAAAGGTAAGTCTACTTTCACTATAACATTCAGGTTTGGATCATTCTCTCATAAGAAATTGCAAACTGCATATTAACCATTATTTTAACGCAGACAAGCAGTTTTTACATGCTTCACGACAATTGCGTGCAAATTAGTCCTTATAAGCAAAATTGCTTTATTTTACAAAGGTAAGTCTATTTTCACTATAACATTTAGGTTTGGATCATTCTCTCATAAAAAAATGCAAACAGCATATTAACCATTATTTTAACGCAGACAAGCAGTTTTTACATGCTTCACGACAATTGCGTGCAAATGAGTCCTTATAGGCAAAATTGCTTTATTTTACAAAGGTAAGTCTATTTACACTATAACATTTAGGTGTGGATCATTCTCTCATTAGAAAATGAAAACTGCATATTTACTATCATTTTTACGCAGACAAGTTGTTTTTACATGCTTCACGACAATTAGGTGCAAATGAGTCCTTATAAGCAAAATTGCTTTATTTTACAAAGGCAAGTCTACTTTCACTATAACATTCAGGTTTGGATCATTCTCTCATAAGAAATTGCAAACTGCATATTAACCATTTTTTTAACGCAGACAAGCAGTTTTTACATGCTTCACGACAATTGCGTGCAAATGAGTCCTTATAAGCAAAATTGCTTTATTTTACAAAGGTAAGTCTATTTACACTATAACATTCAGATTTGGATTATTCTCTCATAAGAAAATGCAAACTGCATATTAACAATTATTTTAACGCATTCAAGCAGTTTTTAAAAGCTTTATGACAATTAGTTGCAAATGAGTCCTTATAGGCAAAATTGCTTTATTTCATAAGGGTAAGTCTATTTACACTATAACATTCAGGTTTGGATCTATCTCTCATAAGAAAATGCAAACTGCATATTAACCATTATTTAAACGCAGACAAGCAGTTTTTTCATGCTTTACGACAATTGCGTGCAAATGAGTCCTTATAAGCAAAATTGCTTTATTTTACAAAGGTTAGTCTATTTACACTATAACATTCAGGTTTGGATCATTCTCTCATAAGAAAATGCAAACTGCATATTTACTATCATTTTCACGCAGACAAGCAGTTTTTACATGTTTCACGACAATTGCGTGCAAATGAGTCCTTATAGGCAAAATTGCTTTATTTCATGAGGGTTAGTCTATTTACACTATAACATTCAGGTTTGGATCATTCTCTCATAAGAAAATGCAAACTGCATATTAACCATTATTTAAACGCAGACAAGCAGTTTTTACATGCTTCACGACAATTGCGTGCAAATGAGTCCTTATAGGCAAAATTGCGTTATTTTACAAAGTTAAGTCTATTTTCACTATAACATTTAGGTTTGGATCATTCTCTCATAAAAAAATGCAAACTGCATATTAACCATTATTTTAACGCAGACAAGCAGTTTTTACATGCTTCACGACAATTGCGTGCAAATGAGTCCTTATAGGCAAAATTGCTTTATTTTACAAAGGTAAGTCTATTTACACTATAACATTCAGGTGTGGATCATTCTCTCATTAGAAAATGAAAACTGCAAATTTACTATCATTTTTACGCAGACAAGTTGTTTTTACATGCTTCACGACAATTAGGTGCAAATGAGTCCTTATAAGCAAAATTGCTTTATTTTACAAAGGCAAGTCTACTTTCACTATAACATTCAGGTTTGGATCATTCTCTCATAAGAAATTGCAAACTGCATATTAACCATTATTTTAACGCAGACAAGCAGTTTTTACATGCTTCACGACAATTGCGTGCAAATGAGTCCTTATAAGCAAAATTGCTTTATTTTACAAAGGTAAGTCTATTTACACTATAACATTCAGATTTGGATTATTCTCTCATAAGAAAATGCAAACTGCATATTAACAATTATTTTAACGCATTCAAGCAGTTTTTAAAAGCTTTATGACAATTAGGTGCAAATGAGTCCTTATGGGCAAAATTGCTTTATTTCATGAGGGTAAGTCTATTTACACTATAACATTCAGGTTTGGATCTATCTCTCATAAGAAAATGCAAACTGCATATTAAATATTATTTAAACGCAGACAAGCAGTTTTTTCATGCTTTACGACAATTGCGTGCAAATGAGTCCTTATAAGCAAAATTGCTTTATTTTACAAAGGTTAGTCTATTTACACTATAACATTCAGGTTTGGATCATTCTCTCATAAGAAATGCAAACTGAATATTAACCATTATTTTAACGCAGACAAGCAGTTTTTACATGCTTCACGACAATTGCGTGCAAATGAGTCCTTATAGGCAAAATTGCTTTATTTCATGAGGGTTAGTCTATTTACACTATAACATTCAGGTTTGGATCATTCTCTCATAAGAAAATGCAAACTGCATATTAACCATTATTTAAACGCAGACAAGCAGTTTTTACATGCTTCACGACAATTGCGTGCAAATGACTCCTTATAGGCAAAATTGCGTTATTTTACAAAGTTAAGTCTATTTTCACTATAACATTTAGGTTTGGATCATTCTCTCATAAAAAAATGCAAACTGCATATTAACCATTATTTTAACGCAGACAAGCAGTTTTTACATGCTTCACGACAATTGCGTGCAAATGAGTCCTTATAGGCAAAATTGCTTTATTTTACAAAGGTAAGTCTATTTACACTATAACATTCAGGTGTGGATCATTCTCTCATTAGAAAATGAAAACTGCATATTTACTATCATTTTTACGCAGACAAGTTGTTTTTACATGCTTTACGACAATTAGGTGCAAATGAGTCCTTATAAGCAAAATTGCTTTATTTTACAAAGGCAAGTCTATTTACACTATAACATTCAGGTTTGGATCATTCTCTCATAAGAAAATGCAAACTGAACATTTACTATCATTTTAACGCAGACAAGCAGTTTTTACATGCTTTACGACAATTAGGTGCAAATTAGTCCTTATAGGCAAATTTGCTTTATTTCATGAAGGTAAGTCTACTTACACGATAACATTCAGGTTTGGATCATTCTCTCATAAGAAAATGAAAACTGCATATTAACCATTATTTTAACGCATACAAGCAGTTTTTACATGCTTTATGACAATTAGGTGCAAATGAGTCGTTATAGGCAAAATTGCTTTATTTCATGAGGGTTAGTCTATGTATACTATAACATTCAGGTTTGGATCATTCTCTCATAAGAAAATGCAAACTGCATATTAACCATTATTTTAACGCATACAAGCAGTTTTTACATGCTTTATGACAATTAGGTGCAAATGAGTCGTTATAGGCAAAATTGCTTTATTTCATGAGGGTTAGTCTATTTACACTATAACATTCAGGTTTGGATCATTCTCTCATAAGAAAATGCAAACTGCATATTAACCATTATTTAAACGCAGACAAGCAGTTTTTTTATGCTTAACGACAATTAGGTGCAAATGAGTCTTTATAGGCAAAATTGCTTTATTTCATGAGGGTCAGTCTATTTACACTATACAATTCAGTTTTGGATCATTCTCTCATAAGAAAATGAAAACTGCATATTAACCATTATTTTAACGCAGACAAGCAGTTTTTACATGCTTCACGACAATTGCGTGCAAATGAGTCCTTATAAGCAAAATTGTATTATTTTACAAAGGTAAGTCTATTTACACTATAACATTCAGGTTTGGATCATTCTCTCATAAGAAAATGCAAACTGCATATTAACCATTATTTTAACGCATACAAGCAGTTTTTAAATGCTTTATGACAATTAGGGGCAAATAAGTCCTTATAGGCAAAATTGCTTTATTTCATGAAGGTAAATCTATTTACACTATAACATTCAGGTTTGGATCTTTCTCTCATAAGAAAATGCATACTGCATATTAACCATTATTTAAACGCAGACAAGCAGTTTTTACATGCTTTACGACAATTAGGGGCAAATGAGTCTTTATAGGCAAAATTGCTTTATTTCATGAGGGTAAGTCTATTTACACTATAACATTCAGGTTTGGATCATTCTCTCATAAGAAAATGCAAACTGCATATTTACTATCATTTTCACGCAGACAAGCAGTTCTTACATGCTTCACGACAATTGCGTGCAAATGAGTCCTTATAGGCAAAATTGCTTTATTTTACAAAGGTAAGTCTATTTACACTATAACATTCAGGTTTGGATCATTCTCTCATAAGAAAATGCAAACTGCATATTTACCATTATTTTAACGCATACAAGCAGTTTTTACATGCTTTATGACAATTAGGTGCAAATGAGTCCTTATGGGCAAAATTGCTTTATTTCATGAGGGTAAGTCTATTTACACTATAACATTTAGGTTTGGATCATTTTCTCATAAGAAAATGCAAACTGCATATTTACTATCATTTTAACGTATACAAGCAGTTTTTACATGCTTTACGACAATTAGGTGCAAATGAGTCGTTATAGGCAAAATTGCTTTATTTCATGAGGGTTAGTCTATTTACACTATAACATTCAGGTTTGGATCATTCTCTCATAAGAAAATGCAAACTGCATATTTACTATCATTTTCACGCAGACAAGCAGTTCTTACATGCTTCACGACAATTGCGTGCAAATGAGTCCTTATAGGCAAAATTGCTTTATTTCACAAAGGTAAGTTTACTTACGCTATAACATTCAGGTTTGGATTATTCTCTCACAAGAAAATGCAAACTGCATATTAACTATTATTTTAACGCATACAAGCAGTTTTTACATGCTTTATGACCATTAGGTGCAAATGAGTCCTTATAGGCAAAATTGCTTTATTTTACAAAGGTAAGTCTATTTACACTATAACATTCAGGTGTGGATCATTCTCTCATTAGAAAATGAAAACTGCATATTTACTATCATTTTTACGCAGACAAGGTGTTTTTACATGCTTTACGACAATTAGGTGCAAATGAGTCCTTATAAGCAAAATTGCTTTATTTTACAAAGGCAAGTCTATTTACACTATAACATTCAGGTTTGGATCATTCTCTCATAAGAAAATGCAAACTGAACATTTACTATCATTTTAACGCAGACAAGCAGTTTTTACATGCTTTACGACAATTAGGTGCAAATTAGTCCTTATAGGCAAATTTGCTTTATTTCATGAAGGTAAGTCTACTTACACGATAACATTCAGGTTTGGATCATTCTCTCATAAGAAAATGAAAACTGCATATTAACCATTATTTTAACGCATACAAGCAGTTTTTACATGCTTTATGACAATTAGGTGCAAATGAGTCGTTATAGGCAAAATTGCTTTATTTCATGAGGGTTAGTCTATGTATACTATAACATTCAGGTTTGGATCATTCTCTCATAAGAAAATGCAAACTGCATATTAACCATTATTTTAACGCATACAAGCAGTTTTTACATGCTTTATGACAATTAGGTGCAAATGAGTCGTTATAGGCAAAATTGCTTTATTTCATGAGGGTTAGTCTATTTACACTATAACATTCAGGTTTGGATCATTCTCTCATAAGAAAATGCAAACTGCATATTAACCATTATTTAAACGCAGACAAGCAGTTTTTTTATGCTTAACGACAATTAGGTGCAAATGAGTCTTTATAGGCAAAATTGCTTTATTTCATGAGGGTCAGTCTATTTACACTATACAATTCAGTTTTGGATCATTCTCTCATAAGAAAATGAAAACTGCATATTAACCATTATTTTAACGCAGACAAGCAGTTTTTACATGCTTCACGACAATTGCGTGCAAATGAGTCCTTATAAGCAAAATTGTATTATTTTACAAAGGTAAGTCTATTTACACTATAACATTCAGGTTTGGATCATTCTCTCATAAGAAAATGCAAACTGCATATTAACCATTATTTTAACGCATACAAGCAGTTTTTAAATGCTTTATGACAATTAGGGGCAAATAAGTCCTTATAGGCAAAATTGCTTTATTTCATGAAGGTAAATCTATTTACACTATAACATTCAGGTTTGGATCTTTCTCTCATAAGAAAATGCATACTGCATATTAACCATTATTTAAACGCAGACAAGCAGTTTTTACATGCTTTACGACAATTAGGGGCAAATGAGTCTTTATAGGCAAAATTGCTTTATTTCATGAGGGTAAGTCTATTTACACTATAACATTCAGGTTTGGATCATTCTCTCATAAGAAAATGCAAACTGCATATTTACTATCATTTTCACGCAGACAAGCAGTTCTTACATGCTTCACGACAATTGCGTGCAAATGAGTCCTTATAGGCAAAATTGCTTTATTTTACAAAGGTAAGTCTATTTACACTATAACATTCAGGTTTGGATCATTCTCTCATAAGAAAATGCAAACTGCATATTTACCATTATTTTAACGCATACAAGCAGTTTTTACATGCTTTATGACAATTAGGTGCAAATGAGTCCTTATGGGCAAAATTGCTTTATTTCATGAGGGTAAGTCTATTTACACTATAACATTTAGGTTTGGATCATTTTCTCATAAGAAAATGCAAACTGCATATTTACTATCATTTTAACGTATACAAGCAGTTTTTACATGCTTTACGACAATTAGGTGCAAATGAGTCGTTATAGGCAAAATTGCTTTATTTCATGAGGGTTAGTCTATTTACACTATAACATTCAGGTTTGGATCATTCTCTCATAAGAAAATGCAAACTGCATATTTACTATCATTTTCACGCAGACAAGCAGTTCTTACATGCTTCACGACAATTGCGTGCAAATGAGTCCTTATAGGCAAAATTGCTTTATTTCACAAAGGTAAGTTTACTTACGCTATAACATTCAGGTTTGGATTATTCTCTCACAAGAAAATGCAAACTGCATATTAACTATTATTTTAACGCATACAAGCAGTTTTTACATGCTTTATGACCATTAGGTGCAAATGAGTCCTTATAGGCAAAATTGCTTTATTTCATGAGGGTATGTCTATTTACACTATAACATTCAGTTTTGGATCATTCTCTCATAAAAAAATGCAAACTGCATATTTACTATCATTTTAACGCATACAAGCAGTTTTTACATGCTTTATGACAATTAGGTGCAAATGAGTCTTTATAGGCAAAATTGCTTTATTTTATGAGGGTAAGTCTATTTACACTAAAACATTCAGGTTTGGATCATTCTCTCATAAGAAAATGCAAACTGCATATTAACCATTATTTTAACGCAGACAAGCAGTTTTTACATGCTTTACGACAATTAGGTGCAAATGAGTCCTTATAGGCAAAATTGCTTTATTTTACAAAGGTAAGTCTATTTTCACTATAACATTCAGGTTTGGATCATTCTCTCATAAGAAAATGCAAACTGCATATTAACCATTATTTTAACGCAGACAAGCAGTTTTTACATGCTTTACGACAATTAGGTGCAAATGAGTCTTTATAGGCAAAATTGCTTTATTTCATGAGGGTAAGTCTATTTAAACTATAACATTCAGGTTTGGATCATTCTCTCATAAGAAAATGCAAACTGCATATTAACCATTATTTTAACGCAGACAAGCAGTTTTTACATGCTTTACGACAATTAGGTGCAAATGAGTCTTTATAGGCAAAATTGCTTTATTTCATGAGGGTAAGTCTATTTACACTATAACATTCAGGTTTGGATCATTCTCTCATAAGAAAATGCAAACTGCATATTTACTATCATTTTCACGCAGACAAGCAGTTCTTACATGCTTCACGACAATTGCGTGCAAATGAGTCCTTATAGGCAAAATTGCTTTATTTTACAAAGGTAAGTCTATTTACACTATAACATTCAGGTTTGGATCATTCTCTCATAAGAAAATGCAAACTGCATATTTACCATTATTTTAACGCATACAAGCAGTTTTTACATGCTTTATGACAATTAGGTGCAAATGAGTCCTTATGGGCAAAATTGCTTTATTTCATGAGGGTAAGTCTATTTACACTATAACATTTAGGTTTGGATCATTTTCTCATAAGAAAATGCAAACTGCATATTTACTATCATTTTAACGTATACAAGCAGTTTTTACATGCTTTACGACAATTAGGTGCAAATGAGTCCTTATAGGCAAAATTGCTTTATTTCATGAGGGTATGTCTATTTACACTATAACATTCAGTTTTGGATCATTCTCTCATAAAAAAATGCAAACTGCATATTTACTATCATTTTAACGCATACAAGCAGTTTTTACATGCTTTATGACAATTAGGTGCAAATGAGTCTTTATAGGCAAAATTGCTTTATTTCATGAGGGTAAGTCTATTTACACTAAAACATTCAGGTTTGGATCATTCTCTCATAAGAAAATGCAAACTGCATATTAACCATTATTTTAACGCAGACAAGCAGTTTTTACATGCTTTACGACAATTAGGTGCAAATGAGTCTTTATAGGCAAAATTGCTTTATTTCATGAGGGTAAGTCTATTTACACTATAACATTCAGGTTTGGATCATTCTCTCATAAGAAAATGCAAACTGCATATTAACTATTATTTTAACGCATACAAGCAGATTTTACATGCTTTATGACAATTAGGTGCAAATGAGTCGTTATAGGCAAAATTGCTTTATTTCATGAGGGTTAGTCTATTTATACTATAACATTCAGGTTTGGATCATTCTCTCATAAGAAAATGCAAACTGCATATTAACCATTATTTTAACGCATACAAGCAGTTTTTACATGCTTTATGACAATTAGGTGCAAATGAGTCTTTATTGGCAAAATTGCTTTATTTCATGAGGGTCAGTCTATTTACACTATACAATTCAGGTTTGGATCATTCTCTCATAAGAAAATGCAAACTGCATATTAACCATTATTTAAACGCAGACAAGCAGTTTTTTTATGCTTTACGACAATTAGGTGCAAATGAGTCTTTATAGGCAAAATTGCTTTATTTCATGAGGGTCAGTCTATTTACACTATACAATTCAGTTTTGGATCATTCTCTCATAAGAAAATGAAAACTGCATATTAACCATTATTTTAACGCAGACAAGCAGTTTTTACATGCTTCACGACAATTGCGTGCAAATGAGTCCTTATAAGCAAAATTGCTTTATTTTACAAAGGTAAGTCTATTTACACTATAACATTCAGGTTTGGATCATTCTCTCATAAGAAAATGCAAACTGCATATTAACCATTATTTTAAAGCATACAAGCAGTTTTTACATGCTTTACGACAATTAGGGGCAAATGAGTCCTTATAGGCAAAATTGCTTTATTTCATGAGGGTTAGTCTATTTACACTATGACATTCAGGTTTGGATCATTCTCTCATAAGAAAATGCAAACTGCATATTTACTATCATTTTCACGCAGACAAGCAGTTTTTACATGCTTCACGACAATTGCGTGCAAATGAGTCCTTATAAGCAAACTTGCTTTATTTTACAAAGGTAAGTCTGATTACATTATAACATTCAGGTTTGGATCATTCTCTCATAAGAAAATGCAAACTGCATATTAACCATTATTTTAACGCATACAAGCAGTTTTTAGATGCTTTATGACAATTAGGTGCAAATGAGTCCTAATAGGCAAAATTGCTTTATTTCATGAGGGTAAGTCTATTTACACTATTACATTCAGGTTTGGATCATTCTCTCATAAGAAAATGCAAACCGCATATTAACCATTATTTAAACGCAGACAAGC
Source organism: Xanthostigma xanthostigma (assembly GCA_963575645.1). Taxonomy (NCBI): domain Eukaryota; kingdom Metazoa; phylum Arthropoda; class Insecta; order Raphidioptera; family Raphidiidae; genus Xanthostigma; species Xanthostigma xanthostigma. The sequence continues at coordinate 29,191,706 of OY754471.1, forward strand.
AGTTTTTTCATTCTTTTAACAATTAGGTGCAAATGAGTCTTTATTGGCAAAATTGCTTTATTTCACAAAGGTAAGTCTACTTTCACTATAACATTCAGGTTTGGATCATTCTCTCATAAGAAATTGCAAACTGCATATTAACCATTCTTTTAACGCAGAGATGCAGTTTTTTATGCTTCACGACAATTGCGTGCAAATGAGTCCTTATAGGCAAAATTGCTTTATTTTACAAAGGTAAGTCTATTTACACTATAACATTCAGGTTTGGATCATTCTCTCATAAGAAAATGCAAACTGCATATTAACCATTATTTAAACGCAGACAAGCAGTTTTTACATGCTTTACGACAATTAGGTGCAAATGAGTCCTCATAGGCAAAATTGCTTTATTTCATGAAGGTTAGTCTATTTACACTGTAACATTCAGGTTTGGATTATTCTCTCATAAGAAAATGCAAACTGCATATTAAATATTATTTTAACGCAGACAAGCAGTTTTTACATGCTTCACGACAATTGCGTGCAAATGAGTCCTTATAGGCAAAATTGCTTTATTTCATGAGGGTAAGTCTATTTACACTATAACATTCAGGTTTGGATCATTCTCTCATAAGAAAATGCAAACTGCATATTAACCATTATTTTAACGCATACAAGCAGTTTTTACATGCTTTATGACAATTAGGGGCAAATGGGTCCTTATAGGCAAAATTGCTTTATTTCATGAAGGTTAGTCTATTTACACTATAACATTCAGGTTTGGATTATTCTCTCATAAGAAAATGCAAACTGCATATTAACCATTATTTTAACGCAGACAAGCAGTTTTTACATGCTTCACGACAATTGCGTGCAAATGAGTCCTTATAGGCAAAATTGCTTTATTTCACAAGGGTAAGTTTACTTACGCTATAACATTCAGGTTTGGATACTTCTCTCACAAGAAAATGCAAACTGCATATTAACTATTATTTTAACGCATACAAGCAGTTTTTACATGCTTTATGACCATTAGGTGCAAATGAGTCCTTATAGGCAAAATTGCTTTATTTCATGAGGGTATGTCTATTTACACTATAACATTCAGTTTTGGATCATTCTCTCATAAAAAAATGCAAACTGCATATTTACTATCATTTTAACGCATACAAGCAGTTTTTACATGCTTTATGACAATTAGGTGCAAATGAGTCTTTATAGGCAAAATTGCTTTATTTCATGAGGGTAAGTCTATTTACACTAAAACATTCAGGTTTGGATCATTCTCTCATAAGAAAATGCAAACTGCATATTAACCTTTATTTTAACGCAGACAAGCAGTTTTTACATGCTTCACGACAATTGCGTGCAAATATGTCCTTATAGGCAAAATTGCTTTATTTTACAAAGGTAAGTCTATTTTCACTATAACATTCAGGTTTGGATCATTCTCTCATAAGAAAATGCAAACTGCATATTAACAATTATTTTAACGCAGACAAGCAGTTTTTACATGCTTCACGACAATTGCGTGCAAATGAGTCCTTATAGACAAAATTGCTTTATTTTACAAAGGTAAGTCTATTTACACTTGAACATTCAGGTTTGGATCATTCTCTCATAAGAAAATGCAAACTGCATATTAACCATTATTTTAACGCAGACAAGCAGTTTTTACATGCTTCATGACAATTAGGGGCAAATGAGTCTTTATAGGCAAAATTGCTTTATTTCACAAAGGTAAGTCTACTTTCACTATAACATTCAGGTTTGGATCATTCTCTCATAAGAAATTGCAAACTGCATATTAACCATTATTTTAACGCAGACAAGCAGTTTTTACATGCTTTACGACAATTAGGTGCAAATGAGTCTTTATAGGCAAAATTGCTTTATTTCATGAGGGTAAGTCTATTTAAACTATAACATTCAGGTTTGGATCATTCTCTCATAAGAAAATGCAAACTGCATATTAACTATTATTTTAACGCATACAAGCAGTTTTTACATGCTTTATGACCATTAGGTGCAAATGAGTCCTTATAGGCAAAATTGCTTTATTTCATGAGGGTAAGTCTATTTACACTATAACATTCAGTTTTGGATCATTCTCTCATAAAAAAATGCAAACTGCATATTTACTATCATTCTAACGCATACAAGCAGTTTTTACATGCTTTATGACAATTAGGTGCAAATGAGTCTTTATAGGCAAAATTGCTTTATTTCATGAGGGTCAGTTTATTTACACTATACAATTCAGTTTTGGATCATTCTCTCATAAGAAAATGCAAACGGCATATTAACCATTATTTTAACGCAGACAAGCAGTTTTTACATGTTTTACGACAATTAGGTGGAAATAAGTTCCTTAAAGGCAAAATTGTTTTATTTCACAAAGGTAAGTCTACTTTCACTATAACATTCAGGTTTGGATCATTCTCTCATAAAAAAATGCAAACTGCATATTAACCATTATTTAAACGCAGACAAGCAGTTTTTTTATGCTTTACGACAATTAGGTGCAAATGAGTCTTTATAGGCAAAATTGCTTTATTTCATGAGGGTCAGTCTATTTACACTATACAATTCAGTTTTGGATCATTCTCTCATAAGAAAATGAAAACTGCATATTAACCAATATTTTAACGCAGACAAGCAGTTTTTACATGCTTCACGACAATTGCGTGCAAATGAGTCCTTATAAGCAAAATTGCTTTATTTTACAAAGGTAAGTCTATTTACACTATAACATTCAGGTTTGGATCATTCTCTCATAAGAAAATACAAACTGCATATTAACCATTATTTTAACGCATACAAGCAGTTTTTAAATGCTTTATGACAATTAGGGGCAAATGAGTCCTTATAGGCAAAATTGCTTTATTTCATGAGGGTTAGTCTATTTACACTATGACATTCAGGTTTGGATCATTCTCTCATAAGAAAATGCAAACTGCATATTAACCATTATTTAAACGCAGACAAGCAGTTTTTTCATGCTTTACGACAATTAGGTGCAAATGAGTCTTTATAGGCAAAATTGCTTTATTTCATGAGGGTCAGTCTATTCACACTATACAATTTAGGTTTGGATCATTCTCTCATAAGAAAATGCAAACGGCATATTAATTATTATTTTAACGCAGACAAGCAGTTTTTACATGTTTTACGACAATTAGGTGGAAATAAGTCCTTAAAGGCAAAATTGTTTTATTTCACAAAGGTAAGTCTACTTTCACTATAACATTCAGGTTTGGATCTTTCTCTCATAAGAAAATGCAAACTGCATATTAACCATTATTTTAACGCATACAAGCAGTTTTTACATGCTTTACGACAATTAGGTGCAAATGAGTCGTTATAGGCAAAATTGCTTTATTTCATGAGGGTTAGTCTATTTACACTATAACATTCAGGTTTGGATCATTCTCTCATAAGAAAATGCAAACTGCATATTTACTATCATTTTCACGCAGACAAGCAGTTCTTACATGCTTCACGACAATTGCGTGCAAATGAGTCCTTATAGGCAAAATTGCTTTATTTCACAAAGGTAAGTTTACTTACGCTATAACATTCAGGTGTGGATCATTCTCTCACAAGAAAATGCAAACTGCATATTAACTATTATTTTAACGCATACAAGCAGTTTTTACATGCTTTATGACCATTAGGTGCAAATGAGTCCTTATAGGCAAAATTGCTTTATTTCATGAGGGTATGTCTATTTACACTATAACATTCAGTTTTGGATCATTCTCTCATAAAAAAATGCAAACTGCATATTTACTATCATTTTAACGCATACAAGCAGTTTTTACATGCTTTATGACAATTAGGTGCAAATGAGTCTTTATAGGCAAAATTGCTTTATTTCATGAGGGTAAGTCTATTTACACTAAAACATTCAGGTTTGGATCATTCTCTCATAAGGAAATGCAAACTGCATATTAACCTTTATTTTAACGCAGACAAGCAGTTTTTACATGCTTCACGACAATTGCGTGCAAATAAGTCCTTATAAGCAAAATTGCTTTATTTTACAAAGGTAAGTCTATTTTCACTATAACATTCAGGTTTGGATCATTCTCTCATAAGAAAATGCAAACTGCATATTTACTATCATTTTCACGCAGACAAGCAGTTCTTACATGCTTCACGACAATTGCGTGCAAATGAGTCTTTATAGGCAAAATTGCTTTATTTCATGAGGGTAAGTCTATTTAAACTATAACATTCAGGTTTGGATCATTCTCTCATAAGAAAATGCAAACTGCATATTAACTATTATTTTAACGCATACAAGCAGTTTTTACATGCTTTATGACCATTAGGTGCAAATGAGTCTTTATAGGCAAAATTGCTTTATTTCATGAGGGTCAGTCTATTTACACTATACAATTCAGTTTTGGATCATTCTCTCATAAGAAAATGCAAACGGCATATTAACCATTATTTTAACGCAGACAAGCAGTTTTTACATGTTTTACGACAATTAGGTGGAAATAAGTCCTTAAAGGCAAAATTGTTTTATTTCACAAAGGTAAGTCTACTTTCACTATAACATTCAGGTTTGGATCTTTCTCTCATAAGAAAATGCAAACTGCATATTAACCATTATTTTAACGCATACAAGCAGTTTTTACATGCTTTATGACAATTAGGTGCAAATGAGCCGTTATAGGCAAAATTGCTTTATTTCATGAGGGTTAGTCTATTTACACTATAACATTCAGGTTTGGATCATTCTCTCATATGAAAATGCAAACTGCATATTAACCATTATTTAAACGCAGACAAGCAGTTTTTTTATGCTTTACGACAATTAGGTGCAAATGAGTCTTTATAGGCAAAATTGCTTTATTTCATGAGGGTCAATCTATTTACACTATACAATTCAGTTTTGGATCATTCTCTCATAAGAAAATGAAAACTGCATATTAACCAATATTTTAACGCAGACAAGCAGTTTTTACATGCTTCACGACAATTGCGTGCAAATGAGTCCTTATAAGCAAAATTGCTTTATTTTACAAAGGTAAGTCTATTTACACTATAACATTCAGGTTTGGATCATTCTCTCATAAGAAAATACAAACTGCATATTAACCATTATTTTAACGCATACAAGCTGTTTTTAAATGCTTTATGACAATTAGGCGCAAATGAGTCGTTATAGGCAAAATTGCTTTATTTCATGAGGGTTAGTCTATTTACACTATAACATTCAGGTTTGGATCATTCTCTCATAAGAAAATGCAAACTGCATATTTACTATCATTTTCACGCAGACAAGCAGTTCTTACATGCTTCACGACAATTGCGTGCAAATGAGTCCTTATAGGCAAAATTGCTTTATTTCACAAAGGTAAGTTTACTTACGCTATAACATTCAGGTTTGGATCATTCTCTCACAAGAAAATGCAAACTGCATATTAACTATTATTTTAACGCATACAAGCAGTTTTTACATGCTTTATGACCATTAGGTGCAAATGAGTCCTTATAGGCAAAATTGCTTTATTTCATGAGGGATGTCTATTTACACCATAACATTCAGTTTTGGATCATTCTCTCATAAAAAAATGCAAACTGCATATTTACTATCATTTTAACGCATACAAGCAGTTTTTACATGCTTTATGACAATTAGGTGCAAATGAGTCTTTATAGGCAAAATTGGTTTATTTCATGAGGGTAAGTCTATTTACACTAAAACATTCAGGTTTGGATCATTCTCTCATAAGAAAATGCAAACTGCATATTAACCTTTATTTTAACGCAGACAAGCAGTTTTTACATGCTTCACGACAATTGCGTGCAAATAAGTCCCTATAGGCAAAATTGCTTTATTTTACAAAGGTAAGTCTATTTTCACTATAACATTCAGGTTTGGATCATTCTCTCATAAGAAAATGCAAACTGCATATTAACCATTATTTTAACGCAGACAAGCAGTTTTTACATGCTTTACGACAATTAGGTGCAAATGAGTCTTTATAGGCAAAATTGCTTTATTTCATGAGGGTAAGTCTATTTAAACTATAACATTCAGGTTTGGATCATTCTCTCATAAGAAAATGCAAACTGCATATTAACTATTATTTTAACGCATACAAGCAGTTTTTACATGCTTTATGACCATTAGGTGCAAATGAGTCCTTATAGGCAAAATTGCTTTATTTCATGAGGGTAAGTCTATTTACACTATAACATTCAGTTTTGGATCATTCTCTCATAAAAAAATGCAAACTGCATATTTACTATCATTTTAACGCATACAAGCAGTTTTTACATGCTTTATGACAATTAGGTGCAAATGAGTCTTTATAGGCAAAATTGCTTAATTTCATGAGGGTCAGTCTATTTACACTATACAATTCAGTTTTGGATCATTCTCTCATAAGAAAATGCAAACGGCATATTAACCATTATTTTAACGCAGACAAGCAGTTTTTACATGTTTTACGACAATTAGGTGGAAATAAGTCCTTAAAGGCAAAATTGTTTTATTTCACAAAGGTAAGTTTACTTTCACTATAACATTCAGGTTTAAATCTTTCTCTCATAAGAAAATGCAAACTGCATATTAACCATTATTTTAACGCATACAAGCAGTTTTTACATGCTTTATGACAATTAGGTGCAAATGAGTCGTTATAGGCAAAATTGCTTTATTTCATGAGGGTTAGTCTATTTACACTATAACATTCAGGTTTGCATCATTCTCTCATAAGAAAATGCAAACTGCATATTAACCATTATTTAAACGCAGACAAGCAGTTTTTTTATGCTTTACGACAATTAGGTGCAAATAAGTCTTTATAGGCAAAATTGCGTTATTTCATGAGGGTCAGTCTATTTACACTATACAATTTAGTTTTGGATCATTCTCTCATAAGAAAATGAAAACTGCATATTAACCATTATTTTAACGCAGACAAGCAGTTTTTACATGCTTCACGACAATTGCGTGCAAATGAGTCCTTATAAGCAAAATTGCTTTATTTTACAAAGGTAAGTCTATTTACACTATAACATTCAGGTTTGGATCATTCTCTCATAAGAAAATACAAACTGCATATTAACCATTATTTTAACGCAGACAAGCAGTTTTTACATGCTTTATGACAATTAGGGGCAAATGAGTCTTTATAGGCAAAATTGCTTTATTTCACAAAGGTAAGTCTATTTTCACTATAACATTCAGGTTTGGATCATTCTCTCATAAGAAAATGCAAACTGCATATTAACCATTATTTTAACGCAGACAAGCAGTTTTTACATGCTTTACGACAATTAGGTGCAAATGAGTCTTTATAGGCAAAATTACTTTATTTCATGAGGGTAAGTCTATTTAAACTATAACATTCAGGTTTGGATCATTCTCTCATAAGAAAATGCAAACTGCATATTAACTATTATTTTAACGCATACAAGCAGTTTTTACATGCTTTATGACCATTAGGTGCAAATGAGTCCTTATAGGCAAAATTGCTTTATTTCATGAGGGTAAGTCTATTTACACTATAACATTCAGTTTTGGATCATTCTCTCATAAAAAAATGCAAACTGCATATTTACTATCATATTAACGCATACAAGCAGTTTTTACATGCTTTATGACAATTAGGTGCAAATGAGTCTTTATAGGCAAAATTGCTTTATTTCATGAGGGTCAGTCTATTTACACTATACAATTCAGTTTTGGATCATTCTCTCATAAGAAAATGCAAACGGCATATTAACCATTATTTTAACGCAGACAAGCAGTTTTTACATGTTTTACGACAATTAGGTGGAAATAAGTCGTTAAAGGCAAAATTGTTTTATTTCACAAAGGTAAGTCTACTTTCACTATAACATTCAGGTTTGGATCTTTCTCTCATAAGAAAATGCAAACTGCATATTAACCATTATTTTAACGCATACAAGCAGTTTTTACATGCTTTATGACAATTAGGTGCAAATGAGTCGTTATAGGCAAAATTGCTTTATTTCATGAGGGTTAGTCTATTTACACTATAACATTCAGGTTTGGATCATTCTCTCATAAGAAAATGCAAACTGCATATTAACCATTATTTAAACGCAGACAAGCAGTTTTTTTATGCTTTACGACAATTAGGTGCAAATGAGTCTTTATAGGCAAAATTGCTTTATTTCATGAGGGTCAGACTATTTACACTATACAATTCAGTTTTGGATCATTCTCTCATAAGAAAATGAAAACTGCATATTAACCATTATTTTAACGCAGACAAGCAGTTTTTACATGCTTCACGACAATTGCGTGCAAATGAGTCCTTATAAGCAAAATTGCTTTATTTTACAAAGGTAAGTCTATTTACACTATAACATTCAGGTTTGGATTATTCTCTCATAAGAAAATACAAACTGCATATTAACCATTATTTTAACGCAGACAAGCAGTTTTTACATGCTTTATGACAATTAGGGGCAAATGAGTCATTATAGGCAAAATTGCTTTATTTCACAAAGGTAAGTCTATTTTCACTATAACATTCAGGTTTGGATCATTCTCTCATAAGAAAATGCAAACTGCATATTAACCATTATTTTAACGCAGACAAGCAGTTTTTACATGCTTTACGACAATTAGGTGCAAATGAGTCCTTATAGGCAAAATTGCTTTATTTCATGAGGGTAAGTCTATTTAAACTATAACATTCAGGTTTGGATCATTCTCTCATAAGAAAATGCAAACTGCATATTAACTATTATTTTAACGCATACAAGCAGTTTTTACATGCTTTATGACCATTAGGTGCAAATGAGTCCTTATAGGCAAAATTGCTTTATTTCATGAGGGTAAGTCTATTTACACTATAACATTCAGTTTTGGATCATTCTCTCATAAAAAAATGCAAACTGCATATTTACTATCATTTTAACGCATACAAGCAGTTTTTACATGCTTTATGACAATTAGGTGCAAATGAGTCTTTATAGGCAAAATTGCTTTATTTCATGAGGGTCAGTCTATTTACACTATACAATTCAGTTTTGGATCATTCTCTCATAAGAAAATGCAAACGGCATATTAACCATTATTTTAACGCAGACAAGCAGTTTTTACATGTTTTACGACAATTAGGTGGAAATAAGTCGTTAAAGGCAAAATTGTTTTATTTCACAAAGGTAAGTCTACTTTCACTATAACATTCAGGTTTGGATCTTTCTCTCATAAGAAAATGCAAACTGCATATTAACCATTATTTTAACGCATACAAGCAGTTTTTACATGCTTTATGACAATTAGGTGCAAATGAGTCGTTATAGGCAAAATTGCTTTATTTCATGAGGGTTAGTCTATTTACACTATAACATTCAGGTTTGGATCATTCTCTCATAAGAAAATGCAAACTGCATATTAACCATTATTTAAACGCAGACAAGCAGTTTTTTTATGCTTTACGACAATTAGGTGCAAATGAGTCTTTATAGGCAAAATTGCTTTATTTCATGAGGGTCAGACTATTTACACTATACAATTCAGTTTTGGATCATTCTCTCATAAGAAAATGAAAACTGCATATTAACCATTATTTTAACGCAGACAAGCAGTTTTTACATGCTTCACGACAATTGCGTGCAAATGAGTCCTTATAAGCAAAATTGCTTTATTTTACAAAGGTAAGTCTATTTACACTATAACATTCAGGTTTGGATCATTCTCTCATAAGAAAATACAAACTGCATATTAACCATTATTTTAACGCATACAAGCAGTTTTTAAATGCTTTATGACAATTAGGGGCAAATGAGTCCTTATAGGCAAAATTGCTTTATTTCATGAGGGTTAGTCTATTTACACTATGACATTCAGGTTTGGATCATTCTCTCATAAGAAAATGCAAACTGCATATTAACCATTATTTAAACGCAGACAAGCAGTTTTTTCATGCTTTACGACAATTAGGTGCAAATGAGTCTTTATAGGCAAAATTGCTTTATTTCATGAGGGTCAGTCTATTTACACTATACAATTCAGGTTTGGATCATTCTCTCATAAGAAAATGCAAACGGCATATTAACCATTATTTTAACGCAGACAAGCAGTTTTTACATGTTTTACGACAATTAGGTGGAAATAAGTCCCTAAAGGCAAAATTGTTTTATTTCACAAAGGTAAGTCTACTTTCACTATAACATTCAGGTTTGGATCTTTCTCTCATAAGAAAATGCAAACTGCATATTAACCATTATTTTAACGCATACAAGCAGTTTTTACAAGCTTTACGACAATTAGGTGCAAATGAGTCGTTATAGGCAAAATTGCTTTATTTCATGAGGGTTAGTCTATTTACACTATAACATTCAGGTTTGGATCATTCTCTCATAAGAAAATGCAAACTGCATATTTACTATCATTTTCACGCAGACAAGCAGTTCTTACATGCTTCACGACAATTGCGTGCAAATGAGTCCTTATAGGCAAAATTGCTTTATTTTACAAAGGTTAGTTTACTTACGCTATAACATTCAGGTTTGGATCATTCTCTCACAAGAAAATGCAAACTGCATATTAACTATTATTTTAACGCATGCAAGCAGTTTTTACATGCTTTATGACCATTAGGTGCAAATGAGTCCTTATAGGCAAAATTGCTTTATTTCATGAGGGTATGTCTATTTACACTATAACATTCAGTTTTGGATCATTCTCTCATAAAAAAATGCAAACTGCATATTTACTATCATTTTAACGCATACAGGCAGTTTTTACATGCTTTATGACAATTAGGTGCAAATGAGTCTTTATAGGCAAAATTGCTTTATTTCATGAGGGTCAGTCTATTTACACTATACAATTCAGTTTTGGATCATTCTCTCATAAGAAAATGCAAACGGCATATTAACCATTATTTTAACGCAGACAAGCAGTTTTTACATGTTTTACGACAATTTGGTGGAAATAAGTCCTTAAAGGCAAAATTGTTTTATTTCACAAAGGTAAGTCTACTTTCACTATAACATTCAGGTTTGGATCTTTCTCTCATAAGAAAATGCAAACTGCATATTAACCATTATTTTAACGCATACAAGCAGTTTTTACATGCTTTATGACAATTAGGTGCAAATGAGTCGTTATAGGCAAAATTGCTTTATTTCATAAGGGTTAGTCTATTTACACTATAACATTCAGGTTTGGATCATTCTCTCATAAGAAAATGCAAACTGCATATTAACCATTATTTAAACGCAGACAAGCAGTTTTTTTATGCTTTACGACAATTAGGTGCAAATGAGTCTTTATAGGCAAAATTGCTTTATTTCATGAGGGTCAGTCTATTTACACTAAAACATTCAGGTTTGGATCATTCTCTCATAAGAAAATGCAAACTGCATATTAACCTTTATTTTAACGCATACAAGCAGTTTTTACATGCTTTATGACAATTAGGTGCAAATGAGTCCTTATGGGCAAAATTGCTTTATTTCATGAGGGTAAGTCTATTTACACTATAACATTTAGGTTTGGATCATTTTCTCATAAAAAAATGCAAACTGCATATTTACTATTATTTTAACGCATACAAGCAGTTTTTACATGTTTTATGACAATTAGGTGCAAATGAGTCTTTATTGGCAAAATTGCTTTATTTCATGAGGGTAAGTCAATTTACACTAAAACATTCAGGTTTAGATCATTCTCTCATAAGAAAATGCAAACTGCATATTAACCTTTATTTTAACGCAGACAAGCAGTTTTTACATGCTTTACGACAATTGCGTGCAAATGAGTCCTTATAGGCAAAATTGCGTTATTTTACAAAGGTAAGTCTATTTTCACTATAACATTCAGGTTTGGATCATTCTCTCATAAGAAAATGCAAACTGCATATTAACCATTATTTTAACGCAGACAAGCAGTATTTACATGCTTCACGACAATTGCGTGCAAATGAGTCCTTATAGGCAAAATTGCTTTATTTTACAAAGGTAAGTCTATTTACACTATAACATTCAGGTTTGGATCATTCTCTCATAAGAAAATGCAAACTGCATATTAACCATTATTTTAACGCAGACAAGCAGTTTTTACATGCTTTATGACAATTAGGGGCAAATGAGTCCTTATAGAAAAAATTGCTTTATTTCACAAAGGTAAGTCTACTTTCACTATAACATTCAGGTTTGGATCATTCTCTCATAAGAAATTGCAAACTGCATATTAACCATTATTTTAACGCAGACAAGCAGTTTTTACATGCTTCACGACAATTGCGTGCAAATGAGTCCTTATAAGCAAAATTGCTTTATTTTACAAAGGTAAGTCTATTTTCACTATAACATTTAGGTTTGGATCATTCTCTCATAAAAAAATGCAAACAGCATATTAACCATTATTTTAACGCAGACAAGCAGTTTTTACATGCTTCACGACAATTGCGTGCAAATGAGTCCTTATAGGCAAAATTGCTTTATTTTACAAAGGTAAGTCTATTTACACTATAACATTTAGGTGTGGATCATTCTCTCATTAGAAAATGAAAACTGCATATTTACTATCATTTTTACGCAGACAAGTTGTTTTTACATGCTTCACGACAATTAGGTGCAAATGAGTCCTTATAAGCAAAATTGCTTTATTTTACAAAGGCAAGTCTACTTTCACTATAACATTCAGGTTTGGATCATTCTCTCATAAGAAATTGCAAACTGCATATTAACCATTTTTTTAACGCAGACAAGCAGTTTTTACATGCTTCACGACAATTGCGTGCAAATGAGTCCTTATAAGCAAAATTGCTTTATTTTACAAAGGTAAGTCTATTTACACTATAACATTCAGATTTGGATTATTCTCTCATAAGAAAATGCAAACTGCATATTAACAATTATTTTAACGCATTCAAGCAGTTTTTAAAAGCTTTATGACAATTAGTTGCAAATGAGTCCTTATAGGCAAAATTGCTTTATTTCATAAGGGTAAGTCTATTTACACTATAACATTCAGGTTTGGATCTATCTCTCATAAGAAAATGCAAACTGCATATTAACCATTATTTAAACGCAGACAAGCAGTTTTTTCATGCTTTACGACAATTGCGTGCAAATGAGTCCTTATAAGCAAAATTGCTTTATTTTACAAAGGTTAGTCTATTTACACTATAACATTCAGGTTTGGATCATTCTCTCATAAGAAAATGCAAACTGCATATTTACTATCATTTTCACGCAGACAAGCAGTTTTTACATGTTTCACGACAATTGCGTGCAAATGAGTCCTTATAGGCAAAATTGCTTTATTTCATGAGGGTTAGTCTATTTACACTATAACATTCAGGTTTGGATCATTCTCTCATAAGAAAATGCAAACTGCATATTAACCATTATTTAAACGCAGACAAGCAGTTTTTACATGCTTCACGACAATTGCGTGCAAATGAGTCCTTATAGGCAAAATTGCGTTATTTTACAAAGTTAAGTCTATTTTCACTATAACATTTAGGTTTGGATCATTCTCTCATAAAAAAATGCAAACTGCATATTAACCATTATTTTAACGCAGACAAGCAGTTTTTACATGCTTCACGACAATTGCGTGCAAATGAGTCCTTATAGGCAAAATTGCTTTATTTTACAAAGGTAAGTCTATTTACACTATAACATTCAGGTGTGGATCATTCTCTCATTAGAAAATGAAAACTGCAAATTTACTATCATTTTTACGCAGACAAGTTGTTTTTACATGCTTCACGACAATTAGGTGCAAATGAGTCCTTATAAGCAAAATTGCTTTATTTTACAAAGGCAAGTCTACTTTCACTATAACATTCAGGTTTGGATCATTCTCTCATAAGAAATTGCAAACTGCATATTAACCATTATTTTAACGCAGACAAGCAGTTTTTACATGCTTCACGACAATTGCGTGCAAATGAGTCCTTATAAGCAAAATTGCTTTATTTTACAAAGGTAAGTCTATTTACACTATAACATTCAGATTTGGATTATTCTCTCATAAGAAAATGCAAACTGCATATTAACAATTATTTTAACGCATTCAAGCAGTTTTTAAAAGCTTTATGACAATTAGGTGCAAATGAGTCCTTATGGGCAAAATTGCTTTATTTCATGAGGGTAAGTCTATTTACACTATAACATTCAGGTTTGGATCTATCTCTCATAAGAAAATGCAAACTGCATATTAAATATTATTTAAACGCAGACAAGCAGTTTTTTCATGCTTTACGACAATTGCGTGCAAATGAGTCCTTATAAGCAAAATTGCTTTATTTTACAAAGGTTAGTCTATTTACACTATAACATTCAGGTTTGGATCATTCTCTCATAAGAAATGCAAACTGAATATTAACCATTATTTTAACGCAGACAAGCAGTTTTTACATGCTTCACGACAATTGCGTGCAAATGAGTCCTTATAGGCAAAATTGCTTTATTTCATGAGGGTTAGTCTATTTACACTATAACATTCAGGTTTGGATCATTCTCTCATAAGAAAATGCAAACTGCATATTAACCATTATTTAAACGCAGACAAGCAGTTTTTACATGCTTCACGACAATTGCGTGCAAATGACTCCTTATAGGCAAAATTGCGTTATTTTACAAAGTTAAGTCTATTTTCACTATAACATTTAGGTTTGGATCATTCTCTCATAAAAAAATGCAAACTGCATATTAACCATTATTTTAACGCAGACAAGCAGTTTTTACATGCTTCACGACAATTGCGTGCAAATGAGTCCTTATAGGCAAAATTGCTTTATTTTACAAAGGTAAGTCTATTTACACTATAACATTCAGGTGTGGATCATTCTCTCATTAGAAAATGAAAACTGCATATTTACTATCATTTTTACGCAGACAAGTTGTTTTTACATGCTTTACGACAATTAGGTGCAAATGAGTCCTTATAAGCAAAATTGCTTTATTTTACAAAGGCAAGTCTATTTACACTATAACATTCAGGTTTGGATCATTCTCTCATAAGAAAATGCAAACTGAACATTTACTATCATTTTAACGCAGACAAGCAGTTTTTACATGCTTTACGACAATTAGGTGCAAATTAGTCCTTATAGGCAAATTTGCTTTATTTCATGAAGGTAAGTCTACTTACACGATAACATTCAGGTTTGGATCATTCTCTCATAAGAAAATGAAAACTGCATATTAACCATTATTTTAACGCATACAAGCAGTTTTTACATGCTTTATGACAATTAGGTGCAAATGAGTCGTTATAGGCAAAATTGCTTTATTTCATGAGGGTTAGTCTATGTATACTATAACATTCAGGTTTGGATCATTCTCTCATAAGAAAATGCAAACTGCATATTAACCATTATTTTAACGCATACAAGCAGTTTTTACATGCTTTATGACAATTAGGTGCAAATGAGTCGTTATAGGCAAAATTGCTTTATTTCATGAGGGTTAGTCTATTTACACTATAACATTCAGGTTTGGATCATTCTCTCATAAGAAAATGCAAACTGCATATTAACCATTATTTAAACGCAGACAAGCAGTTTTTTTATGCTTAACGACAATTAGGTGCAAATGAGTCTTTATAGGCAAAATTGCTTTATTTCATGAGGGTCAGTCTATTTACACTATACAATTCAGTTTTGGATCATTCTCTCATAAGAAAATGAAAACTGCATATTAACCATTATTTTAACGCAGACAAGCAGTTTTTACATGCTTCACGACAATTGCGTGCAAATGAGTCCTTATAAGCAAAATTGTATTATTTTACAAAGGTAAGTCTATTTACACTATAACATTCAGGTTTGGATCATTCTCTCATAAGAAAATGCAAACTGCATATTAACCATTATTTTAACGCATACAAGCAGTTTTTAAATGCTTTATGACAATTAGAGGCAAATAAGTCCTTATAGGCAAAATTGCTTTATTTCATGAAGGTAAATCTATTTACACTATAACATTCAGGTTTGGATCTTTCTCTCATAAGAAAATGCATACTGCATATTAACCATTATTTAAACGCAGACAAGCAGTTTTTACATGCTTTACGACAATTAGGGGCAAATGAGTCTTTATAGGCAAAATTGCTTTATTTCATGAGGGTAAGTCTATTTACACTATAACATTCAGGTTTGGATCATTCTCTCATAAGAAAATGCAAACTGCATATTTACTATCATTTTCACGCAGACAAGCAGTTCTTACATGCTTCACGACAATTGCGTGCAAATGAGTCCTTATAGGCAAAATTGCTTTATTTTACAAAGGTAAGTCTATTTACACTATAACATTCAGGTTTGGATCATTCTCTCATAAGAAAATGCAAACTGCATATTTACCATTATTTTAACGCATACAAGCAGTTTTTACATGCTTTATGACAATTAGGTGCAAATGAGTCCTTATGGGCAAAATTGCTTTATTTCATGAGGGTAAGTCTATTTACACTATAACATTTAGGTTTGGATCATTTTCTCATAAGAAAATGCAAACTGCATATTTACTATCATTTTAACGTATACAAGCAGTTTTTACATGCTTTACGACAATTAGGTGCAAATGAGTCGTTATAGGCAAAATTGCTTTATTTCATGAGGGTTAGTCTATTTACACTATAACATTCAGGTTTGGATCATTCTCTCATAAGAAAATGCAAACTGCATATTTACTATCATTTTCACGCAGACAAGCAGTTCTTACATGCTTCACGACAATTGCGTGCAAATGAGTCCTTATAGGCAAAATTGCTTTATTTCACAAAGGTAAGTTTACTTACGCTATAACATTCAGGTTTGGATTATTCTCTCACAAGAAAATGCAAACTGCATATTAACTATTATTTTAACGCATACAAGCAGTTTTTACATGCTTTATGACCATTAGGTGCAAATGAGTCCTTATAGGCAAAATTGCTTTATTTCATGAGGGTATGTCTATTTACACTATAACATTCAGTTTTGGATCATTCTCTCATAAAAAAATGCAAACTGCATATTTACTATCATTTTAACGCATACAAGCAGTTTTTACATGCTTTATGACAATTAGGTGCAAATGAGTCTTTATAGGCAAAATTGCTTTATTTCATGAGGGTAAGTCTATTTACACTAAAACATTCAGGTTTGGATCATTCTCTCATAAGAAAATGCAAACTGCATATTAACCTTTATTTTAACGCAGACAAGCAGTTTTTACATGCTTCACGACAATTGCGTGCAAATAAGTCCTTATAGGCAAAATTGCTTTATTTTACAAAGGTAAGTCTATTTTCACTATAACATTCAGGTTTGGATCATTCTCTCATAAGAAAATGCAAACTGCATATTAACCATTATTTTAACGCAGACAAGCAGTTTTTACATGCTTTACGACAATTAGGTGCAAATGAGTCTTTATAGGCAAAATTGCTTTATTTCATGAGGGTAAGTCTATTTAAACTATAACATTCAGGTTTGGATCATTCTCTCATAAGAAAATGCAAACTGCATATTAACTATTATTTTAACGCATACAAGCAGTTTTTACTTGCTTTATGACCATTAGGTTTAAATGAGTCCTTATAGGCAAAATTGCTTTATTTCATGAGGGTAAGTCTATTTACACTATAACATTCAGTTTTGGATCATTCTCTCATAAAAAAATGCAAACTGCATATTTACTATCATTTTAACGCATACAAGCAGTTTTTACATGCTTTATGACAATTAGGTGCAAATGAGTCTTTATAGGCAAAATTGCTTTATTTCATGAGGGTCAGTCTATTTACACTATACAATTCAGTTTTGGATCATTCTCTCATAAGAAAATGCAAACGGCATATTAACCATTATTTTAACGCAGACAAGCAGTTTTTACATGTTTTACGACAATTAGGTGGAAATAAGCCCTTAAAGGCAAAATTGTTTTATTTCACAAAGGTAAGTCTACTTTCACTATAACATTCAGGTTTGGATCTTTCTTTCATAAGAAAATGCAAACTGCATATTAACCATTATTTTAACGCATACAAGCAGTTTTTACATGCTTTATGACAATTAGGTGCAAATGAGTCGTTATAGGCAAAATTGCTTTATTTCATGAGGGTTAGTCTATTTACACTATAACATTCAGGTTTGGATCATTCTCTCATAAGAAAATGCAAACTGCATATTAACCATTATTTAAACGCAGACAAGCAGTTTTTTTATGCTTTACGACAATTAGGTGCAAATGAGTCTTTATAGGCAAAATTGCTTTATTTCATGAGGGTCAGTCTATTTACACTATACAATTCAGTTTTGGATCATTCTCTCATAAGAAAATGAAAACTGCATATTAACCATTATTTTAACGCAGACAAGCAGTTTTTACATGCTTCACGACAATTGCGTGCAAATGAGTCCTTATAAGCAAAATTGCTTTATTTTACAAAGGTAAGTCTATTTACACTATAACATTCAGGTTTGGATCATTCTCTCATAAGAAAATGCAAACTGCATATTAACCATTATTTTAACGCATACAAGCAGTTTTTACATGCTTTACGACAATTAGGGGCAAATGAGTCCTTATAGGCAAAATTGCTTTATTTCATGAGGGTTAGTCTATTTACACTATGACATTCAGGTTTGGATCATTCTCTCATAAGAAAATGCAAACTGCATATTAACCATTATTTAAACGCAAACAAGCAGTTTTTACATGCTTTACGACAATTAGGTGCAAATGAGTCTTTATAGGCAAAATTGCTTTATTTCATGAGGGTAAGTCTATTTACACTATAAAATTCAGGTTTGGATCATTCTCTCATAAGAAAATGCAAACTGCATATTAACCATTAATTAAACGCAGTCAAGCATTTTTTTCATGCTTTACGACAATTAGGTGCAAATGAGTCTTTATAGGCAAAATTGCTTTATTTCATGAGGGTAAGTCTATTTACACTATAACATTCAGGTTTGGATCATTCTCTCATAAGAAAATGCAAACTGCATATTAACCATTATTTTAACGCATACAAGCAGTTTTTACATGCATTATGACAATTAGGTGCAAATGAGTCCTTATAGGCAAAATTGCTTTATTTCATGAGGGTAAGTCTATTTACACTATAACATTCAGGTTTGGATCATTCTCTCATAAGAAAATGCAAACTGCATATTAACCATTAATTAAACGCAGTCAAGCATTTTTTTCATGCTTTACGACAATTAGGTGCAAATGAGTCTTTATAGGCAAAATTGCTTTATTTCATGAGGGTAAGTCTATTTACACTATAACATTCAGGTTTGGATCATTCTCTCATAAGAAAATGCAAACTGCATATTAACCATTATTTTAACGCATACAAGCAGTTTTTACATGCTTTATGACAATTAGGTGCAAATGAGTCCTTATAGGCAAAATTGCTTTATTTCATGAGGGTAAGTCTATTTACACTATAACATTCAGGTTTGGATCATTCTCTCATAAGAAAATGCAAACTGCATATTAACCATTATTTTAACGCATACAAGCAGTTCTTACATGCTTTATGACAATTAGGGGCAAATAGGTCCTTATAGGCAAAATTGCTTATTTCATGAAGGTTGGTCTATTTACACTATAACATTCAGGTTTGGATTATTCTCTTATAAGAAAATGCAAACTGCATATTAACCATTATTTATAAACGCAGACAAGCAGTTTTTTCATGCTTTACGACAATTGCGTGCAAATGAGTCCTTATAAGCAAAATTGCTTTATTTTACAAAGGTAAGTCTATTTACACTATAACATTCAGGTTTGGATCATTCTCTCATAAGAAAATGCAAACTGCATATTAACCATTATTTAAACGCAGGAAAGCAGTTTTTACATGCTCTACGACAATTAGGTGCAAATGAGTCTTTATAGGCAAAATTGCTTTATTTCATGAGGGTAAGGCTATTTAAACTATAACATTCAGGTTTGGATCATTCTCTCATAAGAAAATGCAAACTGCATATTAACCATTATTTTAACGCATACAAGCAGTTTTTACATGCTTTATGACAATTAGGTGCAAATGAGTCCTTATAGGCAAAATTGCTTTATTTCATGAGGGTTAGTCTATTTACACTATAACATTCAGGTTTGGATGATTCTCTCATAAGAAAATGCAAACTACATATTAACCATTATTTAAACGCAGACAAGCAGTTTTTTCATGCTTTACGACAATTAGGTGCAAATGAGTCTTTATAGGCAAAATTGCTTTATTTCATGAGGGTCGTCTGTTTACACTATACAATTCAGGTTTGGATCATTTTCTCATAAGAAAATGCAAACGGCATATTAACCATTATTTTAACGCAGACAAGCAGTTTTTACATGCTTTATGACAATTAGGGGCAAATGAGTCCTTATAGGCAAAATTGCTTTATTTCACAAAGGTAAGTCTACTTACGCTATAACATTAGGTTTGGATGATTCTCTCATAAGAAAATGCAAACTGCATATTAACCATTATTTAAACGCTGACAAGCAGTTTTTTCATGCTTTACGACAATTAGGTGCAAATGAGTCTTTATATGCAAAATTGCTTTATTTCAAGAAGGTAAGTCTATTTACACTATAACATTCAGGTTTGGATCATTCTCTCATAAGAAAATGCAAACTGCATATTAACCATTATTTAAACGCAAACTAGCAGTTTTTACATGCTTTACGACAATTAGGTGCAAATGATTCTTTATAGGCAAAATTGCTTTATTTCATGAGGATAAGTCTATTTACACTATAGCATTCAGGTTTGGATCATTCTCTCATAAGAAAATGCAAACTGCATATTTACTATCATTTTCACGCAGACAAGCAGTTTTTACATGCTTCACGACAATTGCGTGCAAATGAGTCCTTATAGGCAAAATTGCTTTATTTTGCAAAGGTAAGTCTATTTACACTATAAAATTCAGGTTTGGATCATTCTCTCATAAGAAAATGCAAACTGCATATTAACCATTATTTTAACGCATACAAGCAGTTTTTACATGCTTTATGACAATTAGGGGCAAATGAGTCTATATAGGCAAAATTGCTTTATTTTACAAAGGTGAGATTACTTAAACTATAACATTCAGGTTTTTGATCATTCTCTCATAAGAAAATGCAAACTGCATATTAACTATTATTTTAACGCATACAAGCAGTTTTTACAAGCTTTAGGACAATTAGGTGCAAATGAGTCCTTATAGGCAAAATTGCTTTATTTCATGATGGTAAGTCTATTTACACTATAACATTCAGGTTTGGATCATTCTCTCCTAAGAAAATGCAAACTGCATATTTACTATCATTTTAACTCATACAAGCAGTTTTTACATGCTTTATGACAATTAGGTGCAAATGAGTCTTTATAGGCAAAATTGCTTTATTTCATGAGGGTAAGTCTATTTACACTATAACTTTCAGTTTTAGATCTTTCTCTCATAAGAGAATGCAAACTGCATATTAACCATTATTTTAACGCATACAAGCAGTTTTTACATGCTTCACGACAGTTGCGTGCAAATGACTCCTTATAAGCAAAATTGCTTTATTTTACAAAGGTAAGTCTATTTACACTATAACATTCAGGTTTGGATCATTCTCTCAGAAGAAAATGCAAACTGCATATTAACCATTATTTAAACGCAGACAAGCAGTTTTTACATGCTTTACGACAATTAGGTGCAAATGAGTCTTTATAGGCAAAATTGCTTTATTTCATGAGGGTAAGTCTATTTACACTATAACATTCAGGTTTGGATCATTCTCTCATAAGAAAATGCAAACTGCATATTAACTATTATTTTAACGCATACAAGCAGTTTTTACATGCTTTATGACAATTAGGTGCAAATGAGTCCTTATAGGCAAAATTGCTTTATTTCATGAGGGTAAGTCTATTTACACTATAACATTCAGGTTTGGATCATTCTCTCATAAGAAAATGCAAACTGCATATTAACCATTATTTTAACGCATTCAAGCTGTTTTTACATGCTTTATGACAATTAGGGGCAAATGAGTCCTTATAGGCAATATTGCTTTATTTCATGAAGGTTAGTCTATTTACACTATAACATTCAGGTTTGGATTATTCTCTCATAAGAAAATGCAAACTGCATATTAACCATTATTTTAACGCAGACAAGCAATTTTTACATGCTTTACGACAATTAGGTGCAAATGAGTCCTTATAGGCAAAATTGTTTTATTTCACAAAGGTAAGTTTACTTACGCTATAACATTCAGGTTTGGATCATTCTCTCACAAGAAAATGCAAACTGCATATTAACTATTATTTTAACGCATACAAGCAGTTTTTACATGCTTTATGACAATTAGGTGCAAATGAGTCCTTATAGGCAAAATTGCTTTATTTCATGAGGGTAAGTCTATTTACACTATAACATTCAGGTTTGGATCATTCTCTCATAAGAAAATGCAAACTGAATATTAACCATTATTTTCACGCAGACAAGCAGTTTTTACATGGTTTACGACAATTAGTTGCAAATAAGTCCTTAAAGGCAAAATTGTTTGATTTCCCAAAGGTAAGTCTTCTTTCACTATAACATTCAGGTTTGGATCATTCTCTCATAAGAAAATGCAAACTGCATATTAACCATTATTTTAACGCAGACAAGCAGTTTTTACATGCTTCACGACAATTGCGTGCAAATGAGTCCTTATAAGCAAAATTGCTTTATTTTACAAAGGTAAATCTATTTACACTATAACAATCAGGTTTGGATCATTCTCTCATAAGAAAATGCAATCTGCATATTAACCATTATTTTAACGCATACAAGCAATTTTTACATGCTTTATGACAATTAGGGGCAAATGAGTCCTTATATGCAAAATTGCTTTATTTCATGAAGGTTGGTCTATTTACACTATAACATTCAGGTTTGGATAATTCTCTCATAAGAAAATGCAAACTGCATATTAACCATTATTTAAACGCAAACAAGCAGTTTTTACATGCTTTACGACAATTAGGTGCAAATGAGTCTTTATAGGCAAAATTGCTTTATTTCATGAGGGTAAGTCTATTTACACTATAACATTCAGGTTTGGATCATTCTCTCATAAGAAAATGCAAACTGCATATTAACCATTATTTTAACGCATACAAGCAGTTTTTACATGCTTTATGACATTAGGGGCAAATGAGTCCTTATAGGCAAATCTGCTTTATTTCATTAAGGTAAGTCTATTTACACTATAGCATTCAGGTTTGGATCATTCTCTCATAAGAAAATGCAAACTGCATATTAACCATTATTTTAACGCATACAAGCAGTTTTTACATGCATTATGACAATTAGGTGCAAATGAGTCCTTATAGGCAAAATTGCTTTATTTCATGAGGGTAAGTCTATTTACACTATAACATTCAGGTTTGGATCATTCTCTCATAAGAAAATGCAAACTGCATATTAACCATTAATTAAACGCAGTCAAGCATTTTTTTCATGCTTTACGACAATTAGGTGCAAATGAGTCTTTATAGGCAAAATTGCTTTATTTCATGAGGGTAAGTCTATTTACACTATAACATTCAGGTTTGGATCATTCTCTCATAAGAAAATGCAAACTGCATATTAACCATTATTTTAACGCATACAAGCAGTTTTTACATGCTTTATGACAATTAGGTGCAAATGAGTCCTTATAGGCAAAATTGCTTTATTTCATGAGGGTAAGTCTATTTACACTATAACATTCAGGTTTGGATCATTCTCTCATAAGAAAATGCAAACTGCATATTAACCATTATTTTAACGCATACAAGCAGTTTTTACATGCTTTATGACAATTAGGGGCAAATAGGTCCTTATAGGCAAAATTGCTTTATTTCATGAAGGTTGGTCTACTTACACTATAACATTCAGGTTTAAATCATTCTCTCATAAGAAAATGCAAACTGCATATTAACCATTATTTAAACGCAGACAAGCAGTTTTTTCATGCTTTACGACAATTGCGTGCAAATGAGTCCTTATAAGCAAAATTGCTTTATTTTACAAAGGTAAGTCTACTTACGCTATAACATTCAGGTTTGGATCATTCTCTCATAAGAAAATGCAAACTGCATATTTACTATCATTTTCACGCAGACAAGCAGTTTTCACATGTTTTACGGCAATTAGGTGGAAATAAGTCCTTAAAGGCAAAATTGTTTTATTTCACAAAGGTAAGTCTATTTACACTATAACATTCAGGTTTGGATCATTCTCTCATAAGAAAATGCAAACTGCATATTTACTATCATTTTCACGCAGACAAGCAGTTTTTACATGCTTTATGACAATTAGGTGCAAATGAGTCTTTATTGGCAAAATTGCTTTATTTCATGAGGGTCAGTCTATTTACACTATACAATTCAGGTTTGGATCATTCTCTCATAAGAAAATGCAAACTGCATATTAACCATTATTTTAACGTAGACAAGCAGTTTTTACATGCTTCACGACAATTGCGTGAAAATGAGTCCTTATAAGCAAAATTGCTTTATTTTACAAAGGTAAGTCTATTTACACTATAACATTCAGGTTTGGATCATTCTCTAATAAGAAAATGCAAACTGCATATTTACTATCATTTTCACGCAGTCAAGCAGTTTTCACATGTTTTACGACAATTAGGTGGAAATAAGTCCTTAAAGGCAAAATTGCTTTATTTCACAAAGGTAAGTCTACTTTCACTATAACATTCAGGTTTGGAGAATTCTCTCATAAGAAAATGCAAACTGCATATTAACTATTATTTCAATGCATACAAGCATTTTTTACAAGCTTTATGACAATTAGGTGCAAATGAGTCCTTATAGGCAAAATTGCTTTATTTCATGAGGATAAGTCTATTTACACTATAACATTCAGTTTTGGATCATTCTCTCATAAGAAAATGCAAACTGCATATTAACCATTATTTAAACGCAGACAAGCAGTTTTTTCATGCTTTACGACAATTGCGTGCAAATGAGTCCTTATAAGCAAAATTGCTTTATTTTACAAAGGTAAGTCTACTAACACTATAACATTCAGGTTTGGATCATTCTCTCATAAGAAAATGCAAACTGCATATTAACCATTATTTAAACGCAGGAAAGCTGTTTTTACATGCTTTACGACAATTAGGTGCAAATGAGTCTTTATAGGCAAAATTGCTTTATTTCATGAGGGTAAGGCTATTTAAACTATAACATTCAGTTTTGGATCATTCTCTCATAAGAAAATGCAAACTGCATATTAACCATTATTTAAACGCAGACAAGCAGTTTTTACATGCTTCACGACAATTGCGTGCAAATGAGTCCTTATAAGCAAAATTGCTTTATTTTACAAAGGTTAGTCTATTTACACTATAACATTCAGGTTTGGATCATTCTCTCATAAGAAAATGCCAACTGCATATTAACCATTATTTTAACGCAGACAAGCAGTTTTTACATGCTTTATGACAATTAGGGGCAAATGAGTCCTTATAGGCAAAATTGCTTTATTTCACAAAGGTAAGTCTACTTCACTATAACATTCAGGTTTGGATCATTCTCTCATAAGAAAATGCAAACTGCATATTAACTATTATTTCAATGCATACAAGCATTTTTTACAAGCTTTATGACAATTAGGTGCAAATGAGTCCTTATAGGCAAAATTGCTTTATTTCGTGAGGGTAAGTCTATTTACACTATAACATTCAGTTTTGGATCATTCTCTCATAAGAAAATGCAAACTGCATATTAACCATTATTTAAACGCAGACAAGCAGTTTTTTCATGCTTTACGACAATTGCGTGCAAATGAGTCCTTATAAGCAAAATTGCTTTATTTTACAAAGGTAAGTCTATTAACACTATAACATTCAGGTTTGGATCATTCTCTCATAAGAAAATGCAAACTGCATATTAACCATTATTTAAACGCAGGAAAGCTGTTTTTACATGCTTTACGACAATTAGGTGCAAATGAGTCTTTATAGGCAAAATTGCTTTATTTCATGAGGGTCAGTCTGTTTACACTATACAATTCAGGTTTGGATCATTTTCTCATAAGAAAATGCAAACGGCATATTAACCATTATTTTAACGCAGACAAGCAGTCTTTACATGCTTTATGACAATTAAGGGGCAAATGAGTCCTTATAGGCAAAATTGCTTTATTTCACAAAGGTAAGTCTACTTACGCTATAACATTCAGGTTTGGATCATTCTCTCATAAGAAAATGCAAACTGCATATTTACTATCATTTTCACGCAGACAAGCAGTTCTTACATGCTTCACGACAATTGCGTGCAAATGAGTCCTTATAGGCAAAATTGCTTTATTTCACAAAGGTAAGTTTACTTACGCTATAACATTCAGGTTTGGATCATTCTCTCACAAGAAAATGCAAACTGCATATTTACTATCATTTTAACGCATACAAGCAGTTTTTACATGCTTTATGACAATTAGGTGCAAATGAGTCTTTATAGGCAAAATTGCTTTATTTCATGAGGGTAAGTCTATTTACACTAAAACATTCAGGTTTGGATCATTCTCTCATAAGAAAATGCAAACTGCATATTAACCTTTATTTTAACGCAGACAAGCAGTTTTTACATGCTTCACGACAATTGCGTGCAAATAAGTCCTTATAGGCAAAATTGCTTTATTTTACAAAGGTAAGTCTATTTTCACTATAACATTCAGGTTTGGATCATTCTCTCATAAGAAAATGCAAACTGCATATTAACCATTATTTTAACGCAGACAAGCAGTTTTTACATGCTTTACGACAATTAGGTGCAAATGAGTCTTTATAGGCAAAATTGCTTTATTTCATGAGGGTAAGTCTATTTAAACTATAACATTCAGGTTTGGATCATTCTCTCATAAGAAAATGCAAACTGCATATTAACTATTATTTTAACGCATACAAGCAGTTTTTACTTGCTTTATGACCATTAGGTTCAAATGAGTCCTTATAGGCAAAATTGCTTTATTTCATGAGGGTAAGTCTATTTACACTATAACATTCAGTTTTGGATCATTCTCTCATAAAAAAATGCAAACTGCATATTTACTATCATTTTAACGCATACAAGCAGTTTTTACATGCTTTATGACAATTAGGTGCAAATGAGTCTTTATAGGCAAAATTGCTTTATTTCATGAGGGTCAGTCTATTTACACTATACAATTCAGTTTTGGATCATTCTCTCATAAGAAAATGCAAACGGCATATTAACCATTATTTTAACGCAGACAAGCAGTTTTTACATGTTTTACGACAATTAGGTGGAAATAAGTCCTTAAAGGCAAAATTGTTTTATTTCACAAAGGTAAGTCTACTTTCACTATAACATTCAGGTTTGGATCTTTCTCTCATAAGAAAATGCAAACTGGATATTAACCATTATTTTAACGCATACAAGCAGTTTTTACATGCTTTATGACAATTAGGTGCAAATGAGTCGTTATAGGCAAAATTGCTTTATTTCATGAGGGTTAGTCTATTTACACTATAACATTCAGGTTTGGATCATTCTCTCATAAGAAAATGCAAACTGCATATTAACCATTATTTAAACGCAGACAAGCAGTTTTTTTATGCTTTACGACAATTAGGTGCAAATGAGTCTTTATAGGCAAAATTGCTTTATTTCATGAGGGTCAGTCTATTTACACTATACAATTCAGTTTTGGATCATTCTCTCATAAGAAAATGAAAACTGCATATTAACCATTATTTTAACGCAGACAAGCAGTTTTTACATGCTTCACGACAATTGCGTGCAAATGAGTCCTTATAAGCAAAATTGCTTTATTTTACAAAGGTAAGTCTATTTACACTATAACATTCAGGTTTGGATCATTCTCTCATAAGAAAATGCAAACTGCATATTAACCATTATTTTAACGCATACAAGCAGTTTTTACATGCTTTACGACAATTAGGGGCAAATGAGTCCTTATAGGCAAAATTGCTTTATTTCATGAGGGTTAGTCTATTTACACTATGACATTCAGGTTTGGATCATTCTCTCATAAGAAAATGCAAACTGCATATTAACCATTATTTAAACGCAAACAAGCAGTTTTTACATGCTTTACGACAATTAGGTGCAAATGAGTCTTTATAGGCAAAATTGCTTTATTTCATGAGGGTAAGTCTATTTACACTATAACATTCAGGTTTGGATCATTCTCTCATAAGAAAATGCAAACTGCATATTAACCATTATTTTAACGCATACAAGCAGTTTTTACATGCATTATGACAATTAGGTGCAAATGAGTCCTTATAGGCAAAATTGCTTTATTTCATGAGGGTAAGTCTATTTACACTATAACATTCAGGTTTGGATCATTCTCTCATAAGAAAATGCAAACTGCATATTAACCATTAATTAAACGCAGTCAAGCATTTTTTTCATGCTTTACGACAATTAGGTGCAAATGAGTCTTTATAGGCAAAATTGCTTTATTTCATGAGGGTAAGTCTATTTACACTATAACATTCAGGTTTGGATCATTCTCTCATAAGAAAATGCAAACTGCATATTAACCATTATTCTAACGCATACAAGCAGTTTTTACATGCTTTATGACAATTAGGTGCAAATGAGTCCTTATAGGCAAAATTGCTTTATGTCATGAGGGTAAGTCTATTTACACTATAACATTCAGGTTTGGATCATTCTCTCATAAGAAAATGCAAACTGCATATTAACCATTATTTTAACGCATACAAGCAGTTCTTACATGCTTTATGACAATTAGGGGCAAATAGGTCCTTATAGGCAAAATTGCTTTATTTCATGAAGGTTGGTCTATTTACACTATAACATTCAGGTTTGGATTATTCTCTCATAAGAAAATGCAAACTGCATATTAACCATTATTTATAAACGCAGACAAGCAGTTTTTTCATGCTTTACGACAATTGCGTGCAAATGAGTCCTTATAAGCAAAATTGCGTTATTTTACAAAGGTAAGTCTATTTACACTATAACATTCAGGTTTGGATCATTCTCTCATAAGAAAATGCAAACTTCATATTAACCATTATTTAAACGCAGGAAAGCAGTTTTTACATGCTTTACGACAATTAGGTGCAAATGAGTCTTTATAGGCAAAATTGCTTTATTTCATGAGGGTAAGGCTATTTAAACTATAACATTCAGGTTTGGATCATTCTCTCATAAGAAAATGCAAACTGCATATTAACCATTATTTTAACGCATACAAGCAGTTTTTACATGCTTTATGACAATTAGGTGCAAATGAGTCCTTATAGGCAAAATTGCTTTATTTCATGAGGGTTAGTCTATTTACACTATAACATTCAGGTTTGGATGATTCTCTCATAAGAAAATGCAAACTGCATATTAACCATTATTTAAACGCAGACAAGCAGTTTTTTCATGCTTTACGACAATTAGGTGCAAATGAGTCTTTATAGGCAAAATTGCTTTATTTCATGAGGGTCGTCTGTTTACACTATACAATTCAGGTTTGGATCATTTTCTCATAAGAAAATGCAAACGGCATATTAACCATTATTTTAACGCAGACAAGCAGTTTTTACATGCTTTATGACAATTAGGGGCAAATGAGTCCTTATAGGCAAAATTGCTTTATTTCACAAAGGTAAGTCTACTTACGCTATAACATTAGGTTTGGATGATTCTCTCATAAGAAAATGCAAACTGCATATTAACCATATTTTAAACGCTGACAAGCAGTTTTTTCATGCTTTACGACAATTAGGTGCAAATGAGTCTTTATATGCAAAATTGCTTTATTTCAAGAAGGTAAGTCTATTTACACTATAACATTCAGGTTTGGATCATTCTCTCATAAGAAAATGCAAACTGCATATTAACCATTATTTAAACGCAAACTAGCAGTTTTTACATGCTTTACGACAATTAGGTGCAAATGATTCTTTATAGGCAAAATTGCTTTATTTCATGAGGATAAGTCTATTTACACTATAGCATTCAGGTTCGGATCATTCTCTCATAAGAAAATGCAAACTGCATATTTACTATCATTTTCACGCAGACAAGCAGTTTTTACATGCTTCACGACAATTGCGTGCAAATGAGTCCTTATAGGCAAAATTGCTTTATTTTGCAAAGGTAAGTCTATTTACACTATAAAATTCAGGTTTGGATCATTCTCTCATAAGAAAATGCAAACTGCATATTAACCATTATTTTAACGCATACAAGCAGTTTTTACATGCTTTATGACAATTAGGGGCAAATGAGTCTATATAGGCAAAATTGCTTTATTTTACAAAGGTGAGATTACTTAAACTATAACATTCAGGTTTTTGAACATTCTCTCATAAGAAAATGCAAACTGCATATTAACTATTATTTTAACGCATACAAGCAGTTTTTACAAGCTTTAGGACAATTAGGTGCAAATGAGTCCTTATAGGCAAAATTGCTTTATTTCATGATGGTAAGTCTATTTACACTATAACATTCAGGTTTGGATCATTCTCTCCTAAGAAAATAAAAAATGCATATTTACTATCATTTTAACTCATACAAGCAGTTTTTACATGCTTTATGACAATTAGGTGCAAATGAGTCTTTATAGGCAAAATTGCTTTATTTCATGAGGGTAAGTCTATTTACACTATAACTTTCAGTTTTAGATCTTTCTCTCATAAGAGAATGCAAACTGCATATTAACCATTATTTTAACGCATACAAGCAGTTTTTACATGCTTCACGACAGTTGCGTGCAAATGACTCCTTATAAGCAAAATTGCTTTATTTTACAAAGGTAAGTCTATTTACACTATAACATTCAGGTTTGGATCATTCTCTCAGAAGAAAATGCAAACTGCATATTAACCATTATTTAAACGCAGACAAGCAGTTTTTACATGCTTTACGACAATTAGATGCAAATGAGTCTTTATAAGCAAAATTGCTTTATTTCATGAGGGTAAGTCTATTTACACTATAACATTCAGGTTTGGATCATTCTCTCATAAGAAAATGCAAACTGCATATTAACTATTATTTTAACGCATACAAGCAGTTTTTACATGCTTTATGACAATTAGGTGCAAATGAGTCCTTATAGGCAAAATTGCTTTATTTCATGAGGGTAAGTCTATTTACACTATAACATTCAGGTTTGGATCATTCTCTCATAAGAAAATGCAAACTGCATATTAACCATTTTTTTAACGCATTCAAGCTGTTTTTACATGCTTTATGACAATTAGGGGCAAATGAGTCCTTATAGGCAATATTGCTTTATTTCATGAAGGTTAGTCTATTTACACTATAACATTCAGGTTTGGATTATTCTCTCATAAGAAAATGCAAACTGCATATTAACCATTATTTTAACGCAGACAAGCAATTTTTACATGCTTTACGACAATTAGGTGCAAATGAGTCCTTATAGGCAAAATTGTTTTATTTCACAAAGGTAAGTTTACTTACGCTATAACATTCAGGTTTGGATCATTCTCTCACAAGAAAATGCAAACTGCATATTAACTATTATTTTAACGCATACAAGCAGTTTTTACATGCTTTATGACAATTAGGTGCAAATGAGTCCTTATAGGCAAAATTGCTTTATTTCATGAGGGTAAGTCTATTTACACTATAACATTCAGGTTTGGATCATTCTCTCATAAGAAAATGCAAACTGAATATTAACCATTATTTTCACGCAGACAAGCAGTTTTTACATGGTTTACGACAATTAGTTGCAAATAAGTCCTTAAAGGCAAAATTGTTTGATTTCACAAAGGTAAGTCTTCTTTCACTATAACATTCAGGTTTGGATCATTCTCTCATAAGAAAATGCAAACTGCATATTAACCATTATTTTAACGCAGACAAGCAGTTTTTACATGCTTCACGACAATTGCGTGCAAATGAGTCCTTATAAGCAAAATTGCTTTATTTTACAAAGGTAAATCTATTTACACTATAACAATCAGGTTTGGATCATTCTCTCATAAGAAAATGCAATCTGCATATTAACCATTATTTTAACGCATACAAGCAATTTTTACATGCTTTATGACAATTAGGGGCAAATGAGTCCTTATATGCAAAATTGCTTTATTTCATGAAGGTTGGTCTATTTACACTATAACATTCAGGTTTGGATAATTCTCTCATAAGAAAATGCAAACTGCATATTAACCATTATTTAAACGCAAACAAGCAGTTTTTACATGCTTTACGACAATTAGGTGCAAATGAGTCTTTATAGGCAAAATTGCTTTATTTCATGAGGGTAAGTCTATTTACACTATAACATTCAGGTTTGGATCATTCTCTCATAAGAAAATGCAAACTGCATATTAACCATTATTTTAACGCATACAAGCAGTTTTTACATGCTTTATGACATTAGGGGCAAATGAGTCCTTATAGGCAAATCTGCTTTATTTCATTAAGGTAAGTCTATTTACACTATAGCATTCAGGTTTGGATCATTCTCTCATAAGAAAATGCAAACTGCATATTAACCATTATTTTAACGCATACAAGCAGTTTTTACATGCATTATGACAATTAGGTGCAAATGAGTCCTTATAGGCAAAATTGCTTTATTTCATGAGGGTAAGTCTATTTACACTATAACATTCAGGTTTGGATCATTCTCTCATAAGAAAATGCAAACTGCATATTAACCATTAATTAAACGCAGTCAAGCATTTTTTTCATGCTTTACGACAATTAGGTGCAAATGAGTCTTTATAGGCAAAAGTGCTTTATTTCATGAGGGTAAGTCTATTTACACTATAACATTCAGGTTTGGATCATTCTCTCATAAGAAAATGCAAACTGCATATTAACCATTATTTTAACGCATACAAGCAGTTTTTACATGCTTTATGACAATTAGGTGCAAATGAGTCCTTATAGGCAAAATTGATTTATTTCATGAGGGTAAGTCTATTTACACTATAACATTCAGGTTTGGATCATTCTCTCATAAGAAAATGCAAACTGCATATTAACCATTATTTTAACGCATACAAGCAGTTTTTACATGCTTTATGACAATTAGGGGCAAATAGGTCCTTATAGGCAAAATTGCTTTATTTCATGAAGGTTGGTCTACTTACACTATAACATTCAGGTTTAAATCATTCTCTCATAAGAAAATGCAAACTGCATATTAACCATTATTTATAAACGCAGACAAGCAGTTTTTTCATGCTTTACGACAATTGCGTGCAAATGAGTCCTTATAAGCAAAATTGCTTTATTTTACAAAGGTAAGTCTATTTACACTATAACATTCAGGTTTGGATCATTCTCTCATAAGAAAATGCAAACTGCATATTAACCATTATTTAAACGCAGGAAAGCAGTTTTTACATGCTTTACGACAATTAGGTGCAAATGAGTCTTTATAGGCAAAATTGCTTTATTTCATGAGGGTAAGGCTATTTAAACTATAACATTCAGGTTTGGATCATTCTCTCATAAGAAAATGCAAACTGCATATTAACCATTATTTTAACGCATACAAGCAGTTTTTACATGCTTTATGACAATTAGGTGCAAATGAGTCCTTATAGGCAAAATTGCTTTATTTCATGAGGGTTAGTCTATTTACACTATAACATTCAGGTTTGGATGATTCTCTCATAAGAAAATGCAAACTGCATATTAACCATTATTTAAACGCAGACAAGCAGTTTTTTCATGCTTTACGACAATTAGGTGCAAATGAGTCTTTATAGGCAAAATTGCTTTATTTCATGAGGGTCGTCTGTTTACACTATACAATTCAGGTTTGGATCATTTTCTCATAAGAAAATGCAAACGGCATATTAACCATTATTTTAACGCAGACAAGCAGTTTTTACATGCTTTATGACAATTAGGGGCAAATGAGTCCTTATAGGCAAAATTGCTTTATTTCACAAAGGTAAGTCTACTTACGCTATAACATTAGGTTTGGATGATTCTCTCATAAGAAAATGCAAACTGCATATTAACCATTATTTAAACGCTGACAAGCAGTTTTTTCATGCTTTACGACAATTAGGTGCAAATGAGTCTTTATATGCAAAATTGCTTTATTTCAAGAAGGTAAGTCTATTTACACTATAACATTCAGGTTTGGATCATTCTCTCATAAGAAAATGCAAACTGCATATTAACCATTATTTAAACGCAAACTAGCAGTTTTTACATGCTTTACGACAATTAGGTGCAAATGATTCTTTATAGGCAAAATTGCTTTATTTCATGAGGATAAGTCTATTTACACTATAGCATTCAGGTTTGGATCATTCTCTCATAAGAAAATGCAAACTGCATATTTACTATCATTTTCACGCAGACAAGCAGTTTTTACATGCTTCACGACAATTGCGTGCAAATGAGTCCTTATAGGCAAAATTGCTTTATTTTGCAAAGGTAAGTCTATTTACACTATAAAATTCAGGTTTGGATCATTCTCTCATAAGAAAATGCAAACTGCATATTAACCATTATTTTAACGCATACAAGCAGTTTTTACATGCTTTATGACAATTAGGGGCAAATGAGTCTATATAGGCAAAATTGCTTTATTTTACAAAGGTGAGATTACTTAAACTATAACATTCAGGTTTTTGATCATTCTCTCATAAGAAAATGCAAACTGCATATTAACTATTATTTTAACGCATACAAGCAGTTTTTACAAGCTTTAGGACAATTAGGTGCAAATGAGTCCTTATAGGCAAAATTGCTTTATTTCATGATGGTAAGTCTATTTACACTATAACATTCAGGTTTGGATCATTCTCTCCTAAGAAAATGCAAACTGCATATTTACTATCATTTTAACTCATACAAGCAGTTTTTACATGCTTTATGACAATTAGGTGCAAATGAGTCTTTATAGGCAAAATTGCTTTATTTCATGAGGGTAAGTCTATTTACACTATAACTTTCAGTTTTAGATCTTTCTCTCATAAGAGAATGCAAACTGCATATTAACCATTATTTTAACGCATACAAGCAGTTTTTACATGCTTCACGACAGTTGCGTGCAAATGACTCCTTATAAGCAAAATTGCTTTATTTTACAAAGGTAAGTCTATTTACACTATAACATTCAGGTTTGGATCATTCTCTCAGAAGAAAATGCAAACTGCATATTAACCATTATTTAAACGCAGACAAGCAGTTTTTACATGCTTTACGACAATTAGGTGCAAATGAGTCTTTATAGGCAAAATTGCTTTATTTCATGAGAGTAAGTCTATTTACACTATAACATTCAGGTTTGGATCATTCTCTCATAAGAAAATGCAAACTGCATATTAACTATTATTTTAACGCATACAAGCAGTTTTTACATGCTTTATGACAATTAGGTGCAAATGAGTCCTTATAGGCAAAATTGCTTTATTTCATGAGGGTAAGTCTATTTACACTATAGCATTCAGGTTTGGATCATTCTCTCATAAGAAAATGCAAACTGCATATTAACCATTATTTTAACGCATTCAAGCTGTTTTTACATGCTTTATGACAATTAGGGGCAAATGAGTCCTTATAGGCAATATTGCTTTATTTCATGAAGGTTAGTCTATTTACACTATAACATTCAGGTTTGGATTATTCTCTCATAAGAAAATGCAAACTGCATATTAACCATTATTTTAACGCAGACAAGCAATTTTTACATGCTTTACGACAATTAGGTGCAAATGAGTCCTTATAGGCAAAATTGTTTTATTTCACAAAGGTAAGTTTACTTACGCTATAACATTCAGGTTTGGATCATTCTCTCACAAGAAAATGCAAACTGCATATTAACTATTATTTTAACGCATACAAGCAGTTTTTACATGCTTTATGACAATTAGGTGCAAATGAGTCCTTATAGGCAAAATTGCTTTATTTCATGAGGGTAAGTCTATTTACACTATAACATTCAGGTTTGGATCATTCTCTCATAAGAAAATGCAAACTGAATATTAACCATTATTTTCACGCAGACAAGCAGTTTTTACATGGTTTACGACAATTAGTTGCAAATAAGTCCTTAAAGGCAAAATTGTTTGATTTCACAAAGGTAAGTCTTCTTTCACTATAACATTCAGGTTTGGATCATTCTCTCATAAGAAAATGCAAACTGCATATTAACCATTATTTTAACGCAGACAAGCAGTTTTTACATGCTTCACGACAATTGCGTGCAAATGAGTCCTTATAAGCAAAATTGCTTTATTTTACAAAGGTAAATCTATTTACACTATAACAATCAGGTTTGGATCATTCTCTCATAAGAAAATGCAATCTGCATATTAACCATTATTTTAACGCATACAAGCAATTTTTACATGCTTTATGACAATTAGGGGCAAATGAGTCCTTATATGCAAAATTGCTTTATTTCATGAAGGTTGGTCTATTTACACTATAACATTCAGGTTTGGATAATTCTCTCATAAGAAAATGCAAACTGCATATTAACCATTATTTAAACGCAAACAAGCAGTTTTTACATGCTTTACGACAATTAGGTGCAAATGAGTCTTTATAGGCAAAATTGCTTTATTTCATGAGGGTAAGTCTATTTACACTATAACATTCAGGTTTGGATCATTCTTTCATAAGAAAATGCAAACTGCATATTAACCATTATTTTAACGCATACAAGCAGTTTTTACATGCTTTATGACATTAGGGGCAAATGAGTCCTTATAGGCAAATCTGCTTTATTTCATTAAGGTAAGTCTATTTACACTATAGCATTCAGGTTTGGATCATTCTCTCATAAGAAAATGCAAACTGCATATTAACCATTATTTTAACGCATACAAGCAGTTTTTACATGCATTATGACAATTAGGTGCAAATGAGTCCTTATAGGCAAAATTGCTTTATTTCATGAGGGTAAGTCTATTTACACTATAACATTCAGGTTTGGATCATTCTCTCATAAGAAAATGCAAACTGCATATTAACCATTAATTAAACGCAGTCAAGCATTTTTTTCATGCTTTACGACAATTAGGTGCAAATGAGTCTTTATAGGCAAAATTGCTTTATTTTACAAAGGTAAGTCTACTTTCACTATAACATTCAGGTTTGGATCATTCTCTCATAAGAAAATGCAATCTGCATATTAACCATTATTTTAACGCATACAAGCAGTTTTTACATGCTTTATGACAATTAGGTGCAAATGAGTCCTTATAGGCAAAATTGCTTTATTTCATGAGGGTAAGTCTATTTACACTATAACATTCAGGTTTGGATCATTCTCTCATAAGAAAATGCAAACTGCATATTAACCATTATTTTAACGCATACAAGCAGTTTTTACATGCTTTATGACAATTAGGGGCAAATAGGTCCTTATAGGCAAAATTGCTTTATTTCATGACGATTGGTCTACTTACACTATAACATTCAGGTTTAAATCATTCTCTCATAAGAAAATGCAAACTGCATATTAACCATTATTTAAACGCAGACAAGCAGTTTTTTCATGCTTTACGACAATTGCGTGCAAATGAGTCCTTATAAGCAAAATTGCTTTATTTTACAAAGGTAAGTCTATTTACACTATAACATTCAGGTTTGGATCATTCTCTCATAAGAAAATGCAAACTGCATATTAACCATTATTTAAACGCAGGAAAGCAGTTTTTACATGCTTTACGACAATTAGGTGCAAATGAGTCTTTATAGGCAAAATTGCTTTATTTCATGAGGGTAAGGCTATTTAAACTATAACATTCAGGTTTGGATCATTCTCTCATAAGAAAATGCAAACTGCATATTAACCATAATTTTAACGCATACAAGCAGTTTTTACATGCTTTATGACAATTAGGTGCAAATGAGTCCTTATAGGCAAAATTGCTTTATTTCATGAGGGTTAGTCTATTTACACTATAACATTCAGGTTTGGATGATTCTCTCATAAGAAAATGCAAACTGCATATTAACCATTATTTAAACGCAGACAAGCAGTTTTTTCATGCTTTACGACAATTAGGTGCAAATGAGTCTTTATAGGCAAAATTGCTTTATTTCATGAGGGTCGTCTGTTTACACTATACAATTCAGGTTTGGATCATTTTCTCATAAGAAAATGCAAACGGCATATTAACCATTATTTTAACGCAGACAAGCAGTTTTTACATGCTTTATGACAATTAGGGGCAAATGAGTCCTTATAGGCAAAATTGCTTTATTTCACAAAGGTAAGTCTACTTACGCTATAACATTCAGGTTTGGATCATTCTCTCATGAGAAAATGCAAACTGCATATTTACTATCATTTTCACGCAGACAAGCAGTTTTCACATGTTTTACGGCAATTAGGTGGAAATAAGTCCTTAAAGGCAAAATTGTTTTATTTCACAAAGGTAAGTCTATTTACACTATAACATTCAGGTTTGGATCATTCTCTCATAAGAAAATGCAAACTGCATATTTACTATCATTTTCACGCAGACAAGCAGTTTTTACATGCTTTATGACAATTAGGTGCAAATGAGTCTTTATTGGCAAAATTGCTTTATTTCATGAGGGTCAGTCTATTTACACTATACAATTCAGGTTTGGATCATTCTCTCATAAGAAAATGCAAACTGCATATTAACCATTATTTTAACGTAGACAAGCAGTTTTTACATGCTTCACGACAATTGCGTGAAAATGAGTCCTTATAAGCAAAATTGCTTTATTTTACAAAGGTAAGTCTATTTACACTATAACATTCAGGTTTGGATCATTCTCTAATAAGAAAATGCAAACTGCATATTTACTATCATTTTCACGCAGTCAAGCAGTTTTCACATGTTTTACGACAATTAGGTGGAAATAAGTCCTTAAAGGCAAAATTGCTTTATTTCACAAAGGTAAGTCTACTTTCACTATAACATTCAGGTTTGGAGAATTCTCTCATAAGAAAATGCAAACTGCATATTAACTATTATTTCAATGCATACAAGCATTTTTTACAAGCTTTATGACAATTAGGTGCAAATGAGTCCTTATAGGCAAAATTGCTTTATTTCATGAGGGTAAGTCTATTTACACTATAACATTCAGTTTTGGATCATTCTCTCATAAGAAAATGCAAACTGCATATTAACCATTATTTAAACGCAGACAAGCAGTTTTTTCATGCTTTACGACAATTGCGTGCAAATGAGTCCTTATAAGCAAAATTGCTTTATTTTACAAAGGTAAGTCTACTAACACTATAACATTCAGGTTTGGATCATTCTCTCATAAGAAAATGCAAACTGCATATTAACCATTATTTAAACGCAGGAAAGCTGTTTTTACATGCTTTACGACAATTAGGTGCAAATGAGTCTTTATAGGCAAAATTGCTTTATTTCATGAGGGTAAGGCTATTTAAACTATAACATTCAGTTTTGGATCATTCTCTCATAAGAAAATGCAAACTGCATATTAACCATTATTTAAACGCAGACAAGCAGTTTTTACATGCTTCACGACAATTGCGTGCAAATGAGTCCTTATAAGCAAAATTGCTTTATTTTACAAAGGTTAGTCTATTTACACTATAACATTCAGGTTTGGATCATTCTCT
Organism: Xanthostigma xanthostigma; assembly: GCA_963575645.1. Classification (NCBI taxonomy): domain Eukaryota; kingdom Metazoa; phylum Arthropoda; class Insecta; order Raphidioptera; family Raphidiidae; genus Xanthostigma; species Xanthostigma xanthostigma. Next base: position 29,231,251 of record OY754471.1, read on the forward strand.
CATAAGAAAATGCCAACTGCATATTAACCATTATTTTAACGCAGACAAGCAGTTTTTACATGCTTTATGACAATTAGGGGCAAATGAGTCCTTATAGGCAAAATTGCTTTATTTCACAAAGGTAAGTCTACTTTCACTATAACATTCAGGTTTGGATCATTCTCTCATAAGAAAATGCAAACTGCATATTAACTATTATTTCAATGCATACAAGCATTTTTTACAAGCTTTATGACAATTAGGTGCAAATGAGTCCTTATAGGCAAAATTGCTTTATTTCATGAGGGTAAGTCTATTTACACTATAACATTCAGTTTTGGATCATTCTCTCATAAGAAAATGCAAACTGCATATTAACCATTATTTAAACGCAGACAAGCAGTTTTTTCATGCTTTACGACAATTGCGTGCAAATGAGTCCTTATAAGCAAAATTGCTTTATTTTACAAAGGTAAGTCTAATAACACTATAACATTCAGGTTTGGATCATTCTCTCATAAGAAAATGCAAACTGCATATTAACCATTATTTAAACGCAGGAAAGCTGTTTTTACATGCTTTACGACAATTAGGTGCAAATGAGTCTTTATAGGCAAAATTGCTTTATTTCATGAGGGTCAGTCTGTTTACACTATACAATTCAGGTTTGGATCATTTTCTCATAAGAAAATGCAAACGGCATATTAACCATTATTTTAACGCAGACAAGCAGTTTTTACATGCTTTATGACAATTAAGGGGCAAATGAGTCCTTATAGGCAAAATTGCTTTATTTCACAAAGGTAAGTCTACTTACGCTATAACATTCAGGTTTGGATCATTCTCTCATAAGAAAATGCAAACTGCATATTTACTATCATTTTCACGCAGACAAGCAGTTTTCACATGTTTTACGACAATTAGGTGGAAATAAGTCCTTAAAGGCAAAATTGTTTTATTTCACAAAGGTAAGTCTACTTTCACTATAACATTCAGGTTTAGATCATTCTCTCATAAGAAAATGCAAACTGCATATTTACTATCATTTTCACGCAGACAAGCAGTTTTTACATGCTTTATGACAATTAGGTGCAAATGAGTCTTTATAGGCAAAATTGCTTTATTTCACGAGGGTCAGTCTATTTACACTATTCAATTCAGGTTTGGATCATTCTCTCATAAGAAAATGCAAACTGCATATTAACCATTATTTTAACGCAGACAAGCAGTTTTTACATGCTTCACGACAATTGCGTGAAAATGAGTCCTTATAAGCAAAATTGCTTTATTTTACAAAGGTAAGTCTATTTACACTATAACATTCAGGTTTGGATCATTCTCTCATAAGAAAATGCAAACTGCATATTTACTATCATTTTCACGCAGACAAGCAGTTTTTACATGCTTTATGACAATTAGGTGCAAATGAGTCTTTATAGGCAAAATTGCTTTATTTCACAAAGGTAAGTCTACTTTCACTATAACATTCAGGTTTGGATCATTCTCTCATAAGAAATTGCAAACTGCATATTAACCATTATTTTAACGCAGACAAGCAGTTCTTACATGCTTCACGACAATTGCGTGCAAATGAGTCTTTATAGGCAAAATTGCTTTATTTTACAAAGGTAAGTCTATTTACCTTATAACATTCAGGTTTGGATCATTCTCTCATAAGAAAATGCAAACTGCATATTAACCATTATTTTAACGCATACAAGCAGTTTTTACATGCTTTATGACAATTAGGAGCAAATGAGTCCTTATAGGCAAAATTGCTTTATTTCATGAGGGTTAGTCTATTTACACTATAACATTCAGGTTTGGATGATTCTCTCATAAGAAAATGCAAACTGCATTTTAACCATTATTTAAACGCAGACAAGCAGTTTTTTCATGCCTTACGACAATTAGGTGCAAATGAGTCTTTATAGGCAAATTGCTTTATTTCATGAGGGTCAGTCTGTTTACACTATACAATTCAGGTTTGGATCATTTTCTCATAAGAAAATGCAAACGGCATATTAACCATTATTTTAACGCAGACAAGCAGTTTTTACATGCTTTATGACAATTAAGGGGCAAATGAGTCCTTATAGGCAAAATTGCTTTATTTCACAAAGGTAAGTCTACTTACGCTATAACATTCAGGTTTGGATCATTCTCTCATAAGAAAATGCAAACTGCATATTTACTATCATTTTCACGCAGACAAGCAGTTTTCACATGTTTTACGACTATTAGGTGGAAATAAGTCCTTAAAGGCAAAATTGTTTTATTTCACAAAGGTAAGTCTACTTTCACTATAACATTCAGGTTTAGATCATTCTCTCATAAGAAAATGCAAACTGCATATTTACTATCATTTTCACGCAGACAAGCAGTTTTTACATGCTTTATGACAATTAGGTGCAAATGAGTCTTTATAGGCAAAATTGCTTTATTTCACGAGGGTTAGTCTATTTACACTATTCAATTCAGGTTTGGATCATTCTCTCATAAGAAAATGCAAACTGCATATTAACCATTATTTTAACGCAGACAAGCAGTTTTTACATGCTTCACGACAATTGCGTGAAAATGAGTCCTTATAAGCAAAATTGCTTTATTTTACAAAGGTAAGTCTATTTACACTATAACATTCAGGTTTGGATCATTCTCTCATAAGAAAATGCAAACTGCATATTTACTATCATTTTCACGCAGACAAGCAGTTTTTACATGCTTTATGACAATTAGGTGCAAATGAGTCTTTATAGGCAAAATTGCTTTATTTCACAAAGGTAAGTCTACTTTCACTATAACATTCAGGTTTGGATCATTCTCTCATAAGAAATTGCAAACTGCATATTAACCATTATTTTTACGCAGACAAGCAGTTTTTACATGTTTCACGACAATTGCGTGCAAATGAGTCCTTATAAGCAAAATTGCTTTATTTTACAAAGGTAAGTCTATTTACACTATAACATTCAGGTTTGGATCATTCTCTCATAAGAAAATGCAAACTGCATATTTACTATCATTTTCACGCAGGCAAGCAGTTTTTACATGCTTCACGACAATTGCGTGCAAATGAGTCCTTATAGGCACAATTGCTTTAGTTTGCAAAGGTAAGTCTATTTACGCTATAACATTCAAGTTTGGATCATTCTTTCATAAGAAAATGCATACTGCATATTAACCATTATTTTAACGCATACAGGCAGTTTTTACATGCTTTATGACAATTAAGGGGCAAATGAGTCCTTATAGGCAAAATTGCTTTATTTCACAAAGGTAAGTCTACTTACGCTATAACATTCAGGTTTGGATCATTCTCTCATAAGAAAATGCAAACTGCATATTTACTATCATTTTCACGCAGACAAGCAGTTTTCACATGTTTTACGACAATTAGGTGGAAATAAGTCCTTAAAGGCAAAATTGTTTTATTTCACAAAGGTAAGTCTACTTTCACTATAACATTCAGGTTTAGATCATTCTCTCATAAGAAAATGCAAACTGCATATTTACTATCATTTTCACGCAGACAAGCAGTTTTTACATGCTTTATGACAATTAGGTGCAAATGAGTCTTTATAGGCAAAATTGCTTTATTTCACGAGGGTCAGTCTATTTACACTATTCAATTCAGGTTTGGATCATTCTCTCATAAGAAAATGCAAACTGCATATTAACCATTATTTTAACGCAGACAAGCAGTTTTTACATGCTTCACGACAATTGCGTGAAAATGAGTCCTTATAAGCAAAATTGCTTTATTTTACAAAGGTAAGTCTATTTACACTATAACATTCAGGTTTGGATCATTCTCTCATAAGAAAATGCAAACTGCATATTTACTATCATTTTCACGCAGACAAGCAGTTTTTACATGCTTTATGACAATTAGGTGCAAATGAGTCTTTATAGGCAAAATTGCTTTATTTCACAAAGGTAAGTCTACTTTCACTATAACATTCAGGTTTGGATCATTCTCTCATAAGAAATTGCAAACTGCATATTAACCATTATTTTAACGCAGACAAGCAGTTTTTACATGTTTCACGACAATTGCGTGCAAATGAGTCCTTATAAGCAAAATTGCTTTATTTTACAAAGGTAAGTCTATTTACACTATAACATTCAGGTTTGGATCATTCTCTCATAAGAAAATGCAAACTGCATATTTACTATCATTTTCACGCAGGCAAGCAGTTTTTACATGCTTCACGACAATTGCGAGCAAATGAGTCCTTATAGGCACAATTGCTTTAGTTTGCAAAGGTAAGTCTATTTACACTATAACATTTAAGTTTGGATCATTCTTTCATAAGACAATGCATACTGCATATTAACCATTATTTTAACGCATACGGGCAGTTTTTACATGCTTTATGACAATTAGGGGCAAATGAGTCTATATAGGCAAAATTGCTTTATTTTACAAAGGTAAGTTTACTTAAACTATAACATTCAGGTATAGATCATTCTCTCATAAGAAAATGCAAACTGCATATTAACTATTATTATAACGCATACAAGCAGTTTTTACAAGCTTTATGACAATTAGGTGCAAATGAGTCCTTATAGGCAAAATTGCTTTATTTCATGAGGGTAAGTCTACTTTCACTATAACATTCAGGTTTGGATCATTCTCTCATAAGAAATTGCAAACTGCATATTAACCATTATTTTAACGCAGACCAGCAGTTTTTACATGCTTCACGACAATTGCGTGCAAATGAGTCCTTATAAGCAAAATTGCTTTATTTTACAAAGGTTAGTCTATTTACACTATAACATTCTGGTTTGGATCGTTCTCTCATAAGAAAATGCAATCTGCATATTAACCATTATTTTAACGCATACAAGCAGTTTTTACATGCATTACGACAATTAGGTGCAAATGAGTCCTTATAGGCAAAATTGCTTTATTTCATGAAGGTTGGTCTATTTACACTATAACATTCAGGTTTGGATCATTCTCTCATAAGAAAATGCAAACTGCATATTAACCATTATTTTAACGCATACAAGCAGTTCTTACATGCTTTATGACAATTAGGGGCAAATAGGTCCTTATAGGCAAAATTGCTTTATTTCATGAAGGTTGGTCTATTTACACTATAACATTCAGGTTTGGATTATTCTCTCATAAGAAAATGCAAACTGCATATTAACCATTATTTATAAACGCAGACAAGCAGTTTTTTCATGCTTTACGACAATTGCGTGCAAATGAGTCCTTATAAGCAAAATTGCGTTATTTTACAAAGGTAAGTCTATTTACACTATAACATTCAGGTTTGGATCATTCTCTCATAAGAAAATGCAAACTGCATATTAACCATTATTTAAACGCAGGAAAGCAGTTTTTACATGCTTTACGACAATTAGGTGCAAATGAGTCTTTATAGGCAAAATTGCTTTATTTCATGAGGGTCGTCTGTTTACACTATACAATTCAGGTTTGGATCATTTTCTCATAAGAAAATGCAAACGGCATATTAACCATTATTTTAACGCAGACAAGCAGTTTTTACATGCTTTATGACAATTAGGGGCAAATGAGTCCTTATAGGCAAAATTGCTTTATTTCACAAAGGTAAGTCTACTTACGCTATAACATTAGGTTTGGATGATTCTCTCATAAGAAAATGCAAACTGCATATTAACCATATTTTAAACGCTGACAAGCAGTTTTTTCATGCTTTACGACAATTAGGTGCAAATGAGTCTTTATATGCAAAATTGCTTTATTTCAAGAAGGTAAGTCTATTTACACTATAACATTCAGGTTTGGATCATTCTCTCATAAGAAAATGCAAACTGCATATTAACCATTATTTAAACGCAAACTAGCAGTTTTTACATGCTTTACGACAATTAGGTGCAAATGATTCTTTATAGGCAAAATTGCTTTATTTCATGAGGATAAGTCTATTTACACTATAGCATTCAGGTTTGGATCATTCTCTCATAAGAAAATGCAAACTGCATATTTACTATCATTTTCACGCAGACAAGCAGTTTTTACATGCTTCACGACAATTGCGTGCAAATGAGTCCTTATAGGCAAAATTGCTTTATTTTGCAAAGGTAAGTCTATTTACACTATAAAATTCAGGTTTGGATCATTCTCTCATAAGAAAATGCAAACTGCATATTAACCATTATTTTAACGCATACAAGCAGTTTTTACATGCTTTATGACAATTAGGGGCAAATGAGTCTATATAGGCAAAATTGCTTTATTTTACAAAGGTGAGATTACTTAAACTATAACATTCAGGTTTTTGAACATTCTCTCATAAGAAAATGCAAACTGCATATTAACTATTATTTTAACGCATACAAGCAGTTTTTACAAGCTTTAGGACAATTAGGTGCAAATGAGTCCTTATAGGCAAAATTGCTTTATTTCATGATGGTAAGTCTATTTACACTATAACATTCAGGTTTGGATCATTCTCTCCTAAGAAAATAAAAAATGCATATTTACTATCATTTTAACTCATACAAGCAGTTTTTACATGCTTTATGACAATTAGGTGCAAATGAGTCTTTATAGGCAAAATTGCTTTATTTCATGAGGGTAAGTCTATTTACACTATAACTTTCAGTTTTAGATCTTTCTCTCATAAGAGAATGCAAACTGCATATTAACCATTATTTTAACGCATACAAGCAGTTTTTACATGCTTCACGACAGTTGCGTGCAAATGACTCCTTATAAGCAAAATTGCTTTATTTTACAAAGGTAAGTCTATTTACACTATAACATTCAGGTTTGGATCATTCTCTCAGAAGAAAATGCAAACTGCATATTAACCATTATTTAAACGCAGACAAGCAGTTTTTACATGCTTTACGACAATTAGATGCAAATGAGTCTTTATAGGCAAAATTGCTTTATTTCATGAGGGTAAGTCTATTTACACTATAACATTCAGGTTTGGATCATTCTCTCATAAGAAAATGCAAACTGCATATTAACTATTATTTTAACGCATACAAGCAGTTTTTACATGCTTTATGACAATTAGGTGCAAATGAGTCCTTATAGGCAAAATTGCTTTATTTCATGAGGGTAAGTCTATTTACACTATAACATTCAGGTTTGGATCATTCTCTCATAAGAAAATGCAAACTGCATATTAACCATTTTTTTAACGCATTCAAGCTGTTTTTACATGCTTTATGACAATTAGGGGCAAATGAGTCCTTATAGGCAATATTGCTTTATTTCATGAAGGTTAGTCTATTTACACTATAACATTCAGGTTTGGATTATTCTCTCATAAGAAAATGCAAACTGCATATTAACCATTATTTTAACGCAGACAAGCAATTTTTACATGCTTTACGACAATTAGGTGCAAATGAGTCCTTATAGGCAAAATTGTTTTATTTCACAAAGGTAAGTTTACTTACGCTATAACATTCAGGTTTGGATCATTCTCTCACAAGAAAATGCAAACTGCATATTAACTATTATTTTAACGCATACAAGCAGTTTTTACATGCTTTATGACAATTAGGTGCAAATGAGTCCTTATAGGCAAAATTGCTTTATTTCATGAGGGTAAGTCTATTTACACTATAACATTCAGGTTTGGATCATTCTCTCATAAGAAAATGCAAACTGAATATTAACCATTATTTTCACGCAGACAAGCAGTTTTTACATGGTTTACGACAATTAGTTGCAAATAAGTCCTTAAAGGCAAAATTGTTTGATTTCACAAAGGTAAGTCTTCTTTCACTATAACATTCAGGTTTGGATCATTCTCTCATAAGAAAATGCAAACTGCATATTAACCATTATTTTAACGCAGACAAGCAGTTTTTACATGCTTCACGACAATTGCGTGCAAATGAGTCCTTATAAGCAAAATTGCTTTATTTTACAAAGGTAAATCTATTTACACTATAACAATCAGGTTTGGATCATTCTCTCATAAGAAAATGCAATCTGCATATTAACCATTATTTTAACGCATACAAGCAATTTTTACATGCTTTATGACAATTAGGGGCAAATGAGTCCTTATATGCAAAATTGCTTTATTTCATGAAGGTTGGTCTATTTACACTATAACATTCAGGTTTGGATAATTCTCTCATAAGAAAATGCAAACTGCATATTAACCATTATTTAAACGCAAACAAGCAGTTTTTACATGCTTTACGACAATTAGGTGCAAATGAGTCTTTATAGGCAAAATTGCTTTATTTCATGAGGGTAAGTCTATTTACACTATAACATTCAGGTTTGGATCATTCTCTCATAAGAAAATGCAAACTGCATATTAACCATTATTTTAACGCATACAAGCAGTTTTTACATGCTTTATGACATTAGGGGCAAATGAGTCCTTAAAGGCAAATCTGCTTTATTTCATTAAGGTAAGTCTATTTACACTATAGCATTCAGGTTTGGATCATTCTCTCATAAGAAAATGCAAACTGCATATTAACCATTATTTTAACGCATACAAGCAGTTTTTACATGCATTATGACAATTAGGTGCAAATGAGTCCTTATAGGCAAAATTGCTTTATTTCATGAGGGTAAGTCTATTTACACTATAACATTCAGGTTTGGATCATTCTCTCATAAGAAAATGCAAACTGCATATTAACCATTAATTAAACGCAGTCAAGCATTTTTTTCATGCTTTACGACAATTAGGTGCAAATGAGTCTTTATAGGCAAAATTGCTTTATTTCATGAGGGTAAGTCTATTTACACTATAACATTCAGGTTTGGATCATTCTCTCATAAGAAAATGCAAACTGCATATTAACCATTATTTTAACGCATACAAGCAGTTTTTACATGCCTTATGACAATTAGGTGCAAATGAGTCCTTATAGGCAAAATTGATTTATTTCATGAGGGTAAGTCTATTTACACTATAACATTCAGGTTTGGATCATTCTCTCATAAGAAAATGCAAACTGCATATTAACCATTATTTTAACGCATACAAGCAGTTTTTACATGCTTTATGACAATTAGGGGCAAATAGGTCCTTATAGGCAAAATTGCTTTATTTCATGAAGGTTGGTCTACTTACACTATAACATTCAGGTTTAAATCATTCTCTCATAAGAAAATGCAAACTGCATATTAACCATTATTTATAAACGCAGACAAGCAGTTTTTTCATGCTTTACGACAATTGCGTGCAAATGAGTCCTTATAAGCAAAATTGCTTTATTTTACAAAGGTAAGTCTATTTACACTATAACATTCAGGTTTGGATCATTCTCTCATAAGAAAATGCAAACTGCATATTAACCATTATTTAAACGCAGGAAAGCAGTTTTTACATGCTTTACGACAATTAGGTGCAAATGAGTCTTTATAGGCAAAATTGCTTTATTTCATGAGGGTAAGGCTATTTAAACTATAACATTCAGGTTTGGATCATTCTCTCATAAGAAAATGCAAACTGCATATTAACCATTATTTTAACGCATACAAGCAGTTTTTACATGCTTTATGACAATTAGGTGCAAATGAGTCCTTATAGGCAAAATTGCTTTATTTCATGAGGGTTAGTCTATTTACACTATAACATTCAGGTTTGGATGATTCTCTCATAAGAAAATGCAAACTGCATATTAACCATTATTTAAACGCAGACAAGCAGTTTTTTCATGCTTTACGACAATTAGGTGCAAATGAGTCTTTATAGGCAAAATTGCTTTATTTCATGAGGGTCGTCTGTTTACACTATACAATTCAGGTTTGGATCATTTTCTCATAAGAAAATGCAAACGGCATATTAACCATTATTTTAACGCAGACAAGCAGTTTTTACATGCTTTATGACAATTAGGGGCAAATGAGTCCTTATAGGCAAAATTGCTTTATTTCACAAAGGTAAGTCTACTTACGCTATAACATTAGGTTTGGATGATTCTCTCATAAGAAAATGCAAACTGCATATTAACCATTATTTAAACGCTGACAAGCAGTTTTTTCATGCTTTACGACAATTAGGTGCAAATGAGTCTTTATATGCAAAATTGCTTTATTTCAAGAAGGTAAGTCTATTTACACTATAACATTCAGGTTTGGATCATTCTCTCATAAGAAAATGCAAACTGCATATTAACCATTATTTAAACGCAAACTAGCAGTTTTTACATGCTTTACGACAATTAGGTGCAAATGATTCTTTATAGGCAAAATTGCTTTATTTCATGAGGATAAGTCTATTTACACTATAGCATTCAGGTTTGGATCATTCTCTCATAAGAAAATGCAAACTGCATATTTACTATCATTTTCACGCAGACAAGCAGTTTTTACATGCTTCACGACAATTGCGTGCAAATGAGTCCTTATAGGCAAAATTGCTTTATTTTGCAAAGGTAAGTCTATTTACACTATAAAATTCAGGTTTGGATCATTCTCTCATAAGAAAATGCAAACTGCATATTAACCATTATTTTAACGCATACAAGCAGTTTTTACATGCTTTATGACAATTAGGGGCAAATGAGTCTATATAGGCAAAATTGCTTTATTTTACAAAGGTGAGATTACTTAAACTATAACATTCAGGTTTTTGATCATTCTCTCATAAGAAAATGCAAACTGCATATTAACTATTATTTTAACGCATACAAGCAGTTTTTACAAGCTTTAGGACAATTAGGTGCAAATGAGTCCTTATAGGCAAAATTGCTTTATTTCATGATGGTAAGTCTATTTACACTATAACATTCAGGTTTGGATCATTCTCTCCTAAGAAAATGCAAACTGCATATTTACTATCATTTTAACTCATACAAGCAGTTTTTACATGCTTTATGACAATTAGGTGCAAATGAGTCTTTATAGGCAAAATTGCTTTATTTCATGAGGGTAAGTCTATTTACACTATAACTTTCAGTTTTAGATCTTTCTCTCATAAGAGAATGCAAACTGCATATTAACCATTATTTTAACGCATACAAGCAGTTTTTACATGCTTCACGACAGTTGCGTGCAAATGACTCCTTATAAGCAAAATTGCTTTATTTTACAAAGGTAAGTCTATTTACACTATAACATTCAGGTTTGGATCATTCTCTCAGAAGAAAATGCAAACTGCATATTAACCATTATTTAAACGCAGACAAGCAGTTTTTACATGCTTTACGACAATTAGGTGCAAATGAGTCTTTATAGGCAAAATTGCTTTATTTCATGAGAGTAAGTCTATTTACACTATAACATTCAGGTTTGGATCATTCTCTCATAAGAAAATGCAAACTGCATATTAACTATTATTTTAACGCATACAAGCAGTTTTTACATGCTTTATGACAATTAGGTGCAAATGAGTCCTTATAGGCAAAATTGCTTTATTTCATGAGGGTAAGTCTATTTACACTATAGCATTCAGGTTTGGATCATTCTCTCATAAGAAAATGCAAACTGCATATTAACCATTATTTTAACGCATTCAAGCTGTTTTTACATGCTTTATGACAATTAGGGGCAAATGAGTCCTTATAGGCAATATTGCTTTATTTCATGAAGGTTAGTCTATTTACACTATAACATTCAGGTTTGGATTATTCTCTCATAAGAAAATGCAAACTGCATATTAACCATTATTTTAACGCAGACAAGCAATTTTTACATGCTTTACGACAATTAGGTGCAAATGAGTCCTTATAGGCAAAATTGTTTTATTTCACAAAGGTAAGTTTACTTACGCTATAACATTCAGGTTTGGATCATTCTCTCACAAGAAAATGCAAACTGCATATTAACTATTATTTTAACGCATACAAGCAGTTTTTACATGCTTTATGACAATTAGGTGCAAATGAGTCCTTATAGGCAAAATTGCTTTATTTCATGAGGGTAAGTCTATTTACACTATAACATTCAGGTTTGGATCATTCTCTCATAAGAAAATGCAAACTGAATATTAACCATTATTTTCACGCAGACAAGCAGTTTTTACATGGTTTACGACAATTAGTTGCAAATAAGTCCTTAAAGGCAAAATTGTTTGATTTCACAAAGGTAAGTCTTCTTTCACTATAACATTCAGGTTTGGATCATTCTCTCATAAGAAAATGCAAACTGCATATTAACCATTATTTTAACGCAGACAAGCAGTTTTTACATGCTTCACGACAATTGCGTGCAAATGAGTCCTTATAAGCAAAATTGCTTTATTTTACAAAGGTAAATCTATTTACACTATAACAATCAGGTTTGGATCATTCTCTCATAAGAAAATGCAATCTGCATATTAACCATTATTTTAACGCATACAAGCAATTTTTACATGCTTTATGACAATTAGGGGCAAATGAGTCCTTATATGCAAAATTGCTTTATTTCATGAAGGTTGGTCTATTTACACTATAACATTCAGGTTTGGATAATTCTCTCATAAGAAAATGCAAACTGCATATTAACCATTATTTAAACGCAAACAAGCAGTTTTTACATGCTTTACGACAATTAGGTGCAAATGAGTCTTTATAGGCAAAATTGCTTTATTTCATGAGGGTAAGTCTATTTACACTATAACATTCAGGTTTGGATCATTCTTTCATAAGAAAATGCAAACTGCATATTAACCATTATTTTAACGCATACAAGCAGTTTTTACATGCTTTATGACATTAGGGGCAAATGAGTCCTTATAGGCAAATCTGCTTTATTTCATTAAGGTAAGTCTATTTACACTATAGCATTCAGGTTTGGATCATTCTCTCATAAGAAAATGCAAACTGCATATTAACCATTATTTTAACGCATACAAGCAGTTTTTACATGCATTATGACAATTAGGTGCAAATGAGTCCTTATAGGCAAAATTGCTTTATTTCATGAGGGTAAGTCTATTTACACTATAACATTCAGGTTTGGATCATTCTCTCATAAGAAAATGCAAACTGCATATTAACCATTAATTAAACGCAGTCAAGCATTTTTTTCATGCTTTACGACAATTAGGTGCAAATGAGTCTTTATAGGCAAAATTGCTTTATTTCATGAGGGTAAGTCTATTTACACTATAACATTCAGGTTTGGATCATTCTCTCATAAGAAAATGCAAACTGCATATTAACCATTATTTTAACGCATACAAGCAGTTTTTACATGCTTTATGACAATTAGGTGCAAATGAGTCCTTATAGGCAAAATTGCTTTATTTCATGAGGGTAAGTCTATTTACACTATAACATTCAGGTTTGGATCATTCTCTCATAAGAAAATGCAAACTGCATATTAACCATTATTTTAACGCATACAAGCAGTTTTTACATGCTTTATGACAATTAGGGGCAAATAGGTCCTTATAGGCAAAATTGCTTTATTTCATGACGATTGGTCTACTTACACTATAACATTCAGGTTTAAATCATTCTCTCATAAGAAAATGCAAACTGCATATTAACCATTATTTAAACGCAGACAAGCAGTTTTTTCATGCTTTACGACAATTGCGTGCAAATGAGTCCTTATAAGCAAAATTGCTTTATTTTACAAAGGTAAGTCTATTTACACTATAACATTCAGGTTTGGATCATTCTCTCATAAGAAAATGCAAACTGCATATTAACCATTATTTAAACGCAGGAAAGCAGTTTTTACATGCTTTACGACAATTAGGTGCAAATGAGTCTTTATAGGCAAAATTGCTTTATTTCATGAGGGTAAGGCTATTTAAACTATAACATTCAGGTTTGGATCATTCTCTCATAAGAAAATGCAAACTGCATATTAACCATAATTTTAACGCATACAAGCAGTTTTTACATGCTTTATGACAATTAGGTGCAAATGAGTCCTTATAGGCAAAATTGCTTTATTTCATGAGGGTTAGTCTATTTACACTATAACATTCAGGTTTGGATGATTCTCTCATAAGAAAATGCAAACTGCATATTAACCATTATTTAAACGCAGACAAGCAGTTTTTTCATGCTTTACGACAATTAGGTGCAAATGAGTCTTTATAGGCAAAATTGCTTTATTTCATGAGGGTCGTCTGTTTACACTATACAATTCAGGTTTGGATCATTTTCTCATAAGAAAATGCAAACGGCATATTAACCATTATTTTAACGCAGACAAGCAGTTTTTACATGCTTTATGACAATTAGGGGCAAATGAGTCCTTATAGGCAAAATTGCTTTATTTCACAAAGGTAAGTCTACTTACGCTATAACATTCAGGTTTGGATCATTCTCTCATGAGAAAATGCAAACTGCATATTTACTATCATTTTCACGCAGACAAGCAGTTTTCACATGTTTTACGGCAATTAGGTGGAAATAAGTCCTTAAAGGCAAAATTGTTTTATTTCACAAAGGTAAGTCTATTTACACTATAACATTCAGGTTTGGATCATTCTCTCATAAGAAAATGCAAACTGCATATTTACTATCATTTTCACGCAGACAAGCAGTTTTTACATGCTTTATGACAATTAGGTGCAAATGAGTCTTTATTGGCAAAATTGCTTTATTTCATGAGGGTCAGTCTATTTACACTATACAATTCAGGTTTGGATCATTCTCTCATAAGAAAATGCAAACTGCATATTAACCATTATTTTAACGTAGACAAGCAGTTTTTACATGCTTCACGACAATTGCGTGAAAATGAGTCCTTATAAGCAAAATTGCTTTATTTTACAAAGGTAAGTCTATTTACACTATAACATTCAGGTTTGGATCATTCTCTAATAAGAAAATGCAAACTGCATATTTACTATCATTTTCACGCAGTCAAGCAGTTTTCACATGTTTTACGACAATTAGGTGGAAATAAGTCCTTAAAGGCAAAATTGCTTTATTTCACAAAGGTAAGTCTACTTTCACTATAACATTCAGGTTTGGAGAATTCTCTCATAAGAAAATGCAAACTGCATATTAACTATTATTTCAATGCATACAAGCATTTTTTACAAGCTTTATGACAATTAGGTGCAAATGAGTCCTTATAGGCAAAATTGCTTTATTTCATGAGGGTAAGTCTATTTACACTATAACATTCAGTTTTGGATCATTCTCTCATAAGAAAATGCAAACTGCATATTAACCATTATTTAAACGCAGACAAGCAGTTTTTTCATGCTTTACGACAATTGCGTGCAAATGAGTCCTTATAAGCAAAATTGCTTTATTTTACAAAGGTAAGTCTACTAACACTATAACATTCAGGTTTGGATCATTCTCTCATAAGAAAATGCAAACTGCATATTAACCATTATTTAAACGCAGGAAAGCTGTTTTTACATGCTTTACGACAATTAGGTGCAAATGAGTCTTTATAGGCAAAATTGCTTTATTTCATGAGGGTAAGGCTATTTAAACTATAACATTCAGTTTTGGATCATTCTCTCATAAGAAAATGCAAACTGCATATTAACCATTATTTAAACGCAGACAAGCAGTTTTTACATGCTTCACGACAATTGCGTGCAAATGAGTCCTTATAAGCAAAATTGCTTTATTTTACAAAGGTTAGTCTATTTACACTATAACATTCAGGTTTGGATCATTCTCTCATAAGAAAATGCCAACTGCATATTAACCATTATTTTAACGCAGACAAGCAGTTTTTACATGCTTTATGACAATTAGGGGCAAATGAGTCCTTATAGGCAAAATTGCTTTATTTCACAAAGGTAAGTCTACTTTCACTATAACATTCAGGTTTGGATCATTCTCTCATAAGAAAATGCAAACTGCATATTAACTATTATTTCAATGCATACAAGCATTTTTTACAAGCTTTATGACAATTAGGTGCAAATGAGTCCTTATAGGCAAAATTGCTTTATTTCATGAGGGTAAGTCTATTTACACTATAACATTCAGTTTTGGATCATTCTCTCATAAGAAAATGCAAACTGCATATTAACCATTATTTAAACGCAGACAAGCAGTTTTTTCATGCTTTACGACAATTGCGTGCAAATGAGTCCTTATAAGCAAAATTGCTTTATTTTACAAAGGTAAGTCTAATAACACTATAACATTCAGGTTTGGATCATTCTCTCATAAGAAAATGCAAACTGCATATTAACCATTATTTAAACGCAGGAAAGCTGTTTTTACATGCTTTACGACAATTAGGTGCAAATGAGTCTTTATAGGCAAAATTGCTTTATTTCATGAGGGTCAGTCTGTTTACACTATACAATTTAGGTTTGGATCATTTTCTCATAAGAAAATGCAAACGGCATATTAACCATTATTTTAACGCAGACAAGCAGTTTTTACATGCTTTATGACAATTAAGGGGCAAATGAGTCCTTATAGGCAAAATTGCTTTATTTTACAAAGGTAAGTCTATTTACACTATAACATTCAGGTTTGGATCATTCTCTCATAAGAAAATGCAAACTGCATATTTACTATCATTTTCACGCAGACAAGCAGTTTTTACATGCTTTATGACAATTAGGTGCAAATGAGTCTTTATAGGCAAAATTGCTTTATTTCACAAAGGTAAGTCTACTTTCACTATAACATTCAGGTTTGGATCATTCTCTCATAAGAAATTGCAAACTGCATATTAACCATTATTTTAACGCAGACAAGCAGTTCTTACATGCTTCACGACAATTGCGTGCAAATGAGTCTTTATAGGCAAAATTGCTTTATTTTACAAAGGTAAGTCTATTTACCTTATAACATTCAGGTTTGGATCATTCTCTCATAAGAAAATGCAAACTGCATATTAACCATTATTTTAACGCATACAAGCAGTTTTTACATGCTTTATGACAATTAGGAGCAAATGAGTCTTTATAGGCAAAATTGCTTTATTTCATGAGGGTTAGTCTATTTACACTATAACATTCAGGTTTGGATGATTCTCTCATAAGAAAATGCAAACTGCATTTTAACCATTATTTAAACGCAGACAAGCAGTTTTTTCATGCCTTACGACAATTAGGTGCAAATGAGTCTTTATAGGCAAAATTGCTTTATTTCATGAGGGTCAGTCTGTTTACACTATACAATTCAGGTTTGGATCATTTTCTCATAAGAAAATGCAAACGGCATATTAACCATTATTTTAACGCAGACAAGCAGTTTTTACATGCTTTATGACAATTAAGGGGCAAATGAGTCCTTATAGGCAAAATTGCTTTATTTCACAAAGGTAAGTCTACTTACGCTATAACATTCAGGTTTGGATCATTCTCTCATAAGAAAATGCAAACTGCATATTTACTATCATTTTCACGCAGACAAGCAGTTTTCACATGTTTTACGACTATTAGGTGGAAATAAGTCCTTAAAGGCAAAATTGTTTTATTTCACAAAGGTAAGTCTACTTTCACTATAACATTCAGGTTTAGATCATTCTCTCATAAGAAAATGCAAACTGCATATTTACTATCATTTTCACGCAGACAAGCAGTTTTTACATGCTTTATGACAATTAGGTGCAAATGAGTCTTTATAGGCAAAATTGCTTTATTTCACGAGGGTTAGTCTATTTACACTATTCAATTCAGGTTTGGATCATTCTCTCATAAGAAAATGCAAACTGCATATTAACCATTATTTTAACGCAGACAAGCAGTTTTTACATGCTTCACGACAATTGCGTGAAAATGAGTCCTTATAAGCAAAATTGCTTTATTTTACAAAGGTAAGTCTATTTACACTATAACATTCAGGTTTGGATCATTCTCTCATAAGAAAATGCAAACTGCATATTTACTATCATTTTCACGCAGACAAGCAGTTTTTACATGCTTTATGACAATTAGGTGCAAATGAGTCTTTATAGGCAAAATTGCTTTATTTCACAAAGGTAAGTCTACTTTCACTATAACATTCAGGTTTGGATCATTCTCTCATAAGAAATTGCAAACTGCATATTAACCATTATTTTTACGCAGACAAGCAGTTTTTACATGTTTCACGACAATTGCGTGCAAATGAGTCCTTATAAGCAAAATTGCTTTATTTTACAAAGGTAAGTCTATTTACACTATAACATTCAGGTTTGGATCATTCTCTCATAAGAAAATGCAAACTGCATATTTACTATCATTTTCACGCAGGCAAGCAGTTTTTACATGCTTCACGACAATTGCGTGCAAATGAGTCCTTATAGGCACAATTGCTTTAGTTTGCAAAGGTAAGTCTATTTACGCTATAACATTCAAGTTTGGATCATTCTTTCATAAGAAAATGCATACTGCATATTAACCATTATTTTAACGCATACAGGCAGTTTTTACATGCTTTATGACAATTAAGGGGCAAATGAGTCCTTATAGGCAAAATTGCTTTATTTCACAAAGGTAAGTCTACTTACGCTATAACATTCAGGTTTGGATCATTCTCTCATAAGAAAATGCAAACTGCATATTTACTATCATTTTCACGCAGACAAGCAGTTTTCACATGTTTTACGACAATTAGGTGGAAATAAGTCCTTAAAGGCAAAATTGTTTTATTTCACAAAGGTAAGTCTACTTTCACTATAACATTCAGGTTTAGATCATTCTCTCATAAGAAAATGCAAACTGCATATTTACTATCATTTTCACGCAGACAAGCAGTTTTTACATGCTTTATGACAATTAGGTGCAAATGAGTCTTTATAGGCAAAATTGCTTTATTTCACGAGGGTCAGTCTATTTACACTATTCAATTCAGGTTTGGATCATTCTCTCATAAGAAAATGCAAACTGCATATTAACCATTATTTTAACGCAGACAAGCAGTTTTTACATGCTTCACGACAATTGCGTGAAAATGAGTCCTTATAAGCAAAATTGCTTTATTTTACAAAGGTAAGTCTATTTACACTATAACATTCAGGTTTGGATCATTCTCTCATAAGAAAATGCAAACTGCATATTTACTATCATTTTCACGCAGACAAGCAGTTTTTACATGCTTTATGACAATTAGGTGCAAATGAGTCTTTATAGGCAAAATTGCTTTATTTCACAAAGGTAAGTCTACTTTCACTATAACATTCAGGTTTGGATCATTCTCTCATAAGAAATTGCAAACTGCATATTAACCATTATTTTAACGCAGACAAGCAGTTTTTACATGTTTCACGACAATTGCGTGCAAATGAGTCCTTATAAGCAAAATTGCTTTATTTTACAAAGGTAAGTCTATTTACACTATAACATTCAGGTTTGGATCATTCTCTCATAAGAAAATGCAAACTGCATATTTACTATCATTTTCACGCAGGCAAGCAGTTTTTACATGCTTCACGACAATTGCGTGCAAATGAGTCCTTATAGGCACAATTGCTTTAGTTTGCAAAGGTAAGTCTATTTACACTATAACATTTAAGTTTGGATCATTCTTTCATAAGACAATGCATACTGCATATTAACCATTATTTTAACGCATACGGGCAGTTTTTACATGCTTTATGACAATTAGGGGCAAATGAGTCTATATAGGCAAAATTGCTTTATTTTACAAAGGTAAGTTTACTTAAACTATAACATTCAGGTATAGATCATTCTCTCATAAGAAAATGCAAACTGCATATTAACTATTATTATAACGCATACAAGCAGTTTTTACAAGCTTTATGACAATTAGGTGCAAATGAGTCCTTATAGGCAAAATTGCTTTATTTCATGAGGGTAAGTCTACTTTCACTATAACATTCAGGTTTGGATCATTCTCTCATAAGAAATTGCAAACTGCATATTAACCATTATTTTAACGCAGACCAGCAGTTTTTACATGCTTCACGACAATTGCGTGCAAATGAGTCCTTATAAGCAAAATTGCTTTATTTTACAAAGGTTAGTCTATTTACACTATAACATTCTGGTTTGGATCGTTCTCTCATAAGAAAATGCAATCTGCATATTAACCATTATTTTAACGCATACAAGCAGTTTTTACATGCATTACGACAATTAGGTGCAAATGAGTCCTTAAAGGCAAAATTGTTTTATTTTACAAAGGTAAGTCTACTTTTACTATAACATTCAGGTTTGGATCATTCTCTCATAAGAAATTGCAAACTGCATATTAACCATTATTTAAACGCAGACAAGCAGTTTTTACATGCATTACGACAATTAGGTGCAAATGAGTCCTTAAAGGCAAAATTGTTTTATTTCACAAAGGTAAGTCTACTTTCACTATAACATTCAGGTTTGGATCATTCTCTAATAAGAAAATGCAAACTGCATATTAACCATTATTTTAACGCGGACAAGCAGTTTTAACATGCTTCACGACAATTGCGTGCAAATGAGTCCTTATAGGCAAAATTGCGTTATTATACAAAGGTTTGTCTATTTTCACTATAACATTCAGGTTTGGATCATTCTCTCATAAGAAAATGCACACTGTATATTAACCATTATTTTAACGCATACAAGCAGTTATTACATGCTTTATGACAATTAGGGGCAAATGAGTCCTTATATGCAAAATTGCTTTATTTCATGAAGGTAAGTCCATTTACACTATAAAATTCAGGTTTGGATCATTCTCTCATAAGAAAATGCAAACTGCATATTAACCATTATTTAAACGCAGACAAGCAGTTTTTACATGCTTTACGACAATTAGGTGCAAATGAGTCTTTATAGGCAAAATCGCTTTATTTTACAAAGGTAAGTTTACTTAAACTATAACATTCAGGTTTAGATCATTCTCTCATAAGAAAATGCAAACTGCATATTAACTATTATTTTAACGCATACAAGCAGTTTTTACATGCTTCACGACAATTGCGTGCAAATGAGTCCTTATAAGCAAAATTGCTTTATTTTACAAAGGTAAGTCTATTTACACTATAACATTCAGGTTTGGATCATTCTCTCGTAAGAAAATGCAAACCGCATATTTACTATCATTTTAACGCATACAAGCAGTTTTTACATGCTTTATGACAATTAGGTGCAAATGAGTCCTTATAGGCAAAATTGCTTTATTTCATGAGGGTTAGTCTATTTACACTATAACATTCAGTTTTGGATCATTCTCTCATAAGAAAATGCAAACTGCATATTTACTATCATTTAAACGCATACAAGCAGTTTTTACATGCTTTATGACAATTAGGTGCAAATGAGTCTTTATAGGCAAAATTGCTTTATTTCATGAGGGTAAATCTATTTACACTATAACATTCAGGTTTGGATCATTCTCTCATAAGAAAATGCAAACTGCATATTAACCTTTATTTTAACGCAGACAAGCAGTTTTTACATGCTTCACGACAATTGCGTGCAAATGAGTCCTTATAGGCAAAATTGCGTTATTTTACAAAGGTAAGTCTATTTTCACTATAACATTCAGGTTTGGATCATTCGCTCATAAGATAATGCAAACTGCATATTAACTATTATTTTAACGCAGACAAGCAGTTTTTACATGCTTCACGACAATTGCGTGCAAATGAGTCCTTATAGGCAAAATTGCTTTATTTCATGAGGGTTAGTCTATTTACACTATAACATTCAGGTTTGGATCATTCTCTCATAAGAAAATGCAAACTGCATATTAACTATTATTTTAACGCATACAAGCAGTTTTTACAAGCTTTATGACAATTAGGTGCAAATGAGTCCTTATAGGCAAAATTGCTTTATTTCATGAGGGTAAGTCTATTTACACTATAACATTCAGGTTTGGATCTTTCTCTCATAAGAAAATGCAAACTGCATATTTACTATTATTTTCACGCAGACAAGCAGTTCTTACATGCTTCACGACAATTGCGTGCAAAAAAGTCCTTATAGGCAAAATTGCTTTATTTTACAAAGGTTAGTCTATTTACACTATAACATTCAGGTTTGGAGTATTCTCTCATAAGAAAATGCAAACTGCATATTAACCATTATTTTAACGCATACAAGCAGTTTTTACATGCTTTATGACAATTAGGTGCAAATGAGTCCTTATAGGCAATATTGCTTTATTTCATGAGTGTAAGTCTATTTACACTATAACATTCTGGTTTGGATCATTCTCTCATAAGAAAATGCAAACTGCATATTTACTATCATTTTAACGCATACAAGCAGTTTTTACATGCTTTATGACAATTAGGTGCAAATAAGTCCTTAAAGGCAAAATTGTTTTATTTCACAAAGGTAAGTTTCACTTTCACTATAACATTCAGGTTTGGATCATTCTCTCATAAGAAAATGCAAACTGCATATTAACCAATATTTTAACGCAGACAAGCAGTTTTTACATGCTTCACGACAATTGCGTGCAAATGAGTCTTTATAGGCAATATTGCTTTATTTTACATAGGTAAGTCTATTTACACTATAACATTCAGGTTTGGATCATTCTCTCATAAGAAAATGCAATCTGCATATTAACCATTATTTTAACGCATACAAGCAGTTTATACATGCTTTATGACAATTAGGGGCAAATGAGTCCTTATATGCAAAATTGCTTTATTTCATGAAGGTAAGTCTATTTACACTATACATTCAGGTTTGGATCATTCTCTCATAAGAAAATGCAAACTGCATATTAACCATTATTTAAACGCAGACAAGCAGTTTTTACATGCTTTACGACAATTAGGTGCAAATGAGTCCTTAAAGGCAAAATTGTTTTATTTCACAAAGGTAAGTCTACTTTCACTATAACATTCAGGTTTGGATCATTCTCTAATAAGAAAATGCAAACTGCATATTAACCATTATTTTAACGCAGACAAGCAGTTTTAACATGCTTCACAACAATTGCGTGCAAATGAGTCCTTATAGGCAAAATTGCTTTATTTTACAAAGGTAAGTCTACTTTCACTATAACATTCAGGTTTGGATCATTCTTTCATAAGAAAATGCAATCTGCATATTAACCATTATATTTTAACGCATACAAGCAGTTTTTAAATGCTATATGACAATTAGGGGCAAATGAGTCCTTATATGCAAAATTGCTTTATTTCATGAAGGTAAGTCCTTCAACACTATAACATTCAGGTTTGGATCATTCTCTCATAAGAAAATGCAAACTGCATATTAACTATTATTTAAACGCAGATAAGCAGTTTTTACATGCTTTACGACAATTAGGTGCAAATGAGTCTTTATAGGCAAAATTGCTTTATTTCATGAGGGTAAGTCTATTTACACTATAACATTCAGGTTTGGATCATTCTCTCATAAGAAAATGCAAACTGCATATTTACTATTATTTTCACGCAGACAAGCAGTTTTTACATGCTTCACGACAATTGCGTGCAAATGAGTCCTTATAGGCACAATTGCCTTAGTTTGCAAAGGTAAGTCTATTTACACTATAACATTCAGGTTTAGATCATTCTCTCATAAGAAAATGCAAACTGCATATTAACCATTATTTTAACGCATACAAGCAGTTTTTACATGCTTTATGACAATTAGCGGCAAATGAGTCTTTATAGGCAAAATTGCTTTATTTTACAAAGGTAAGTTTACTTAAACTATAACATTCAGGTTTAGATCATTCTCTCATAAGAAAATGCAAACTGCATATTAACTATTATTTTAACGCATACAAGCAGTTTTTACATGCTTCACGACAATTGCGTGCAAATGATTCCTTATAAGCAAAATTGCTTTATTTTACAAAGGTAAGTCTATTTACACTATATTATTCAGGTTTGGATCATTCTCTCGTAAGGAAATGCAAACCGCATATTTACTATCATTTTAACGCATACAAGCAGTTTTTACATGCTTTATGACAATTAGGTGCAAATGAGTCCTTATAGGCAAAATTGCTTTATTTCATGAGGGTTAGTCTTTTTACACTATAACATTCAGTTTTGGATCATTCTCTCATAAGAAAATGCAAACTGCATATTTACTATCATTTTAACGCATACAAGCAGTTTTTACATGCTTTATGACAATTAGGTGCAAATGAGTCTTTATAGGCAAAATTGCTTTATTTCATGAGGGTAAATCTATTTACACTATAACATTAAGGTTTGGATCATTCTCTCATAAGAAAATGCAAACTGCATATTAACCATTATTTTAACGAAGACAAGCAGTTTTTACATGCTCCACGACAATTGCGTGCAAATGAGTCCTTATAGGCAAAATTGCTTTATTTTACAAAGGTTAGTCTATTTACACTATAACATTCAGGTTTGGATCATTCTCTCCTAAGAAAATGCAAACTGCATATTAACCATTTTTTTAACGCAGACAAGCAGTTTTTACATGCTTTATGACAATTAGGGGCAAATGAGTCCTTATAGGCAAAATTGCTTTATTTCACAAAGGTAAGTCTACTTTCACTATAACATTCAGGTTTGGATCATTCTCTCATAAGAAATTGCAAACTGCATATTAACCATTATTTTAACGCAGACAAGCAGTTTTTACATGCTTCACGACAATTGCGTGCAAATTATTCCTTATAAGCAAAATTGCTTTATTTTACAAAGGTAAGTCTATTTACACTATAACATTCAGGTTTGGATCATTCTCTCATAAGAAAATGCAAAATGCATATTAACTATTATTTTAACGCATACAAGCAGTTTTTACAAGCTTTATTACAATTAGGTGCAAATGAGTCCTTATAGGCAAAATTGCTTTATTTCATGAGGGTAAGTCTATTTGCACTATAACATTCAGGTTTGGATCATTCTCTCATAAGAAAATGCAAACTGCATATTTACTATTATTTTAACGCATACAAGCAGTTTTTACATGCTTCACGACAATTGCGTGCAAATGAGTCCTTATAAGCAAAATTGCTTTATTTTACAAAGGTAAGTCTATTTACACTATAACATTCAGGTTTGGATCATTCTCTCGTAAGAAAATGCAAACCGCATATTTACTATCATTTTAACGCATACAAGCAGTTTTTACATGCTTTATGACAATTAGGTGCAAATGAGTCCTTATAGGCAAAATTGCTTTATTTCATGAGGGTTAGTCTATTTACACTATAACATTCAGTTTTGGATCATTCTCTCATAAGAAAATGCAAACTGCATATTTACTATCATTTAAACGCATACAAGCAGTTTTTACATGCTTTATGACAATTAGGTGCAAATGAGTCTTTATAGGCAAAATTGCTTTATTTCATGAGGGTAAATCTATTTACACTATAACATTCAGGTTTGGATCATTCTCTCATAAGAAAATGCAAACTGCATATTAACCTTTATTTTAACGCAGACAAGCAGTTTTTACATGCTTCACGACAATTGCGTGCAAATGAGTCTTTATAGGCAAAATTGCTTTATTTTACATAGGTAAGTCTATTTACACTATAACATTCAGGTTTGGATCGTTCTCTCATAAGAAAATGCAAAATGCATATTAACTATTATTTTAACGCATACAAGCAGTTTTTACAAGCTTTATTACAATTAGGTGCAAATGAGTCCTTATAGGCAAAATTGCTTTATTTCATGAGGGTAAGTCTATTTGCACTATAACATTCAGGTTTGGATCATTCTCTCATAAGAAAATGCAAACTGCATATTTACTATTATTTTCACGCAGACAAGCAGTTCTTACATGCTTCACGACAATTGCGTGAAAAAGAGTCCTTATAGGCAAAATTGCTTTATTTTACAAAGATTAGTCTATTTACACTATAACATTCAGGTTTGGAGCATTCTCTCATAAGAAAATGCAAACTGCATATTAACCATTATTTTAACGCATACAAGCAGTTTTTACATGCTTTATGACAATTAGGTGCAAATGAGTCCTTATAGGCAAAATTGCTTTATTTCATGAGTGTAAGTCTATTTACACTATAACATTCAGGTTTGGATCATTCTCTCATAAGAAAATGCAAACTGCATATTTACTATCATTTTAACGCATACAAGCAGTTATTACATGCTTTATGACAATTAGGTGCAAATAAGTCCTTAAAGGCAAAATTGTTTTATTTCACAAAGGTAAGTCTACTTTCACTATAACATTCAGGTTTGGATCATTTTCTCATAAGAAAATGCAAACTGCATATTAACCATTATTTTAACGCAGACAAGCAGTTTTTACATGCTTCACGACAATTGCGTGCAAATGAGTCTTTATAGGCAAAATTGCTTTATTTTACATAGGTAAGTCTATTTACACTATAACATTCAGGTTTGGATCGTTCTCTCATAAGAAAATGCAATCTGCATATTAACCATTATTTTTACGCATACAAGCAGTTTTTACATGCTTTATGACAATTAGGGGCAAATGAGTCCTTATATGCAAAATTGCTTTATTTCATGAAGGTAAGTCTATTTACACTATAACATTCAGGTTTGGATCATTCTCTCATAAGAAAATGCAAACTGCATATTAACCATTATTTAAACGCAGACAAGCAGTTTTTACATGCATTACGACAATTAGGTGCAAATGAGTCCTTAAAGGCAAAATTGTTTTATTTCACAAAGGTAAGTCTACTTTCACTATAACATTCAGGTTTGGATCATTCTCTAATAAGAAAATGCAAACTGCATATTAACCATTATTTTAACGCAGACAAGCAGTTTTAACATGCTTCACGACAATTGCGTGCAAATGAGTCCTTATAGGCAAAATTGCTTTATTTTACAAAGGTAAGTCTACTTTCACTATAACATTCAGGTTTGGATCATTCTCTCATAAGAAAATGCAATCTGCATATTAACCATTATATTTTAACGCATACAAGCTGTTTTTAAATGCTATATGACAATTAGGGGCAAATGAGTCCTTATATGCAAAATTGCTTTATTTCATGAAGGTAAGTCCTTCAACACTATAACATTCAGGTTTGGATCATTCTCTCATAAGAAAATGCAAACTGCATATTAACTATTATTTAAACGCAGATAAGCAGTTTTTACATGCTTTACGACAATTAGGTGCAAATGAGTCTTTATAGGCAAAATTGCTTTATTTTATGAGGGTAAGTCTATTTACACTATAACATTCAGGTTTGGATCATTCTCTCATAAGAAAATGCAAACTGCATATTTACTATTATTTTCACGCAGACAAGCAGTTTTTACATGCTTCACGACAATTGCGTGCAAATGAGTCCTTATAGGCACAATTGCCTTAGTTTGCAAAGGTAAGTCTATTTACACTATAACATTCAGGTTTAGATCATTCTCTCATAAGAAAATGCAAACTGCATATTAACCATTATTTTAACGCATACAAGCAGTTTTTACATGCTTTATGACAATTAGCGGCAAATGAGTCTTTATAGGCAAAATTGCTTTATTTTACAAAGGTAAGTTTACTTAAACTATAACATTCAGGTTTAGATCATTCTCTCATAAGAGAATGCAAACTGCATATTAACTATTATTTTAACGCATACAAGCAGTTTTTACATGCTTCACGACAATTGCGTGCAAATGATTCCTTATAAGCAAAATTGCTTTATTTTACAAAGGTAAGTCTATTTACACTATAACATTCAGGTTTGGATCATTCTCTCGTAATGAAATGCAAACCGCATATTTACTATCATTTTAACGCATACAAGCAGTTTTTACATGCTTTATGACAATTAGGTGCAAATGAGTCCTTATAGGCAAAATTGCTTTATTTCATGAGGGTTAGTCTTTTTACACTATAACATTCAGTTTTGGATCATTCTCTCATAAGAAAATGCAAACTGCATATTTACTATCATTTTAACGCATACAAGCAGTTTTTACATGCTTTATGACAATTAGGTGCAAATGAGTCTTTATAGGCAAAATTGCTTTATTTCATGAGGGTAAATCTATTTACACTATAACATTAAGGTTTGGATCATTCTCTCATAAGAAAATGCAAACTGCATATTAACCATTATTTTAACGAAGACAAGCAGTTTTTACATGCTCCACGACAATTGCGTGCAAATGAGTCCTTATAGGCAAAATTGCTTTATTTTACAAAGGTTAGTCTATTTACACTATAACATTCAGGTTTGGATCATTCTCTCCTAAGAAAATGCAAACTGCATATTAACCATTTTTTTAACGCAGACAAGCAGTTTTTACATGCTTTATGACAATTAGGGGCAAATGAGTCCTTATAGGCAAAATTGCTTTATTTCACAAAGGTAAGTCTACTTTCACTATAACATTCAGGTTTGGATCATTCTCTCATAAGAAATTGCAAACTGCATATTAACCATTATTTTAACGCAGACAAGCAGTTTTTACATGCTTCACGACAATTGCGTGCAAATTATTCCTTATAAGCAAAATTGCTTTATTTTACAAAGGTAAGTCTATTTACACTATAACATTCAGGTTTGGATCATTCTCTCATAAGAAAATGCAAAATGCATATTAACTATTATTTTAACGCATACAAGCAGTTTTTACAAGCTTTATTACAATTAGGTGCAAATGAGTCCTTATAGGCAAAATTGCTTTATTTCATGAGGGTAAGTCTATTTGCACTATAACATTCAGGTTTGGATCATTCTCTCATAAGAAAATGCAAACTGCATATTTACTATTATTTTCACGCAGACAAGCAGTTCTTACATGCTTCACGACAATTGCGTGAAAAAGAGTCCTTATAGGCAAAATTGCTTTATTTTACAAAGATTAGTCTATTTACACTATAACATTCAGGTTTGGAGCATTCTCTCATAAGAAAATGCAAACTGCATATTAACCATTATTTTAACGCATACAAGCAGTTTTTACATGCTTTATGACAATTAGGTGCAAATGAGTCCTTATAGGCAAAATTGCTTTATTTCATGAGTGTAAGTCTATTTACACTATAACATTCAGGTTTGGATCATTCTCTCATAAGAAAATGCAAACTGCATATTTACTATCATTTTAACGCATACAAGCAGTTATTACATGCTTTATGACAATTAGGTGCAAATAAGTCCTTAAAGGCAAAATTGTTTTATTTCACAAAGGTAAGTCTACTTTCACTATAACATTCAGGTTTGGATCATTTTCTCATAAGAAAATGCAAACTGCATATTAACCATTATTTTAACGCAGACAAGCAGTTTTTACATGCTTCACGACAATTGCGTGCAAATGAGTCTTTATAGGCAAAATTGCTTTATTTTACATAGGTAAGTCTATTTACACTATAACATTCAGGTTTGGATCGTTCTCTCATAAGAAAATGCAATCTGCATATTAACCATTATTTTTACGCATACAAGCAGTTTTTACATGCTTTATGACAATTAGGGGCAAATGAGTCCTTATATGCAAAATTGCTTTATTTCATGAAGGTAAGTCTATTTACACTATAACATTCAGGTTTGGATCATTCTCTCATAAGAAAATGCAAACTGCATATTAACCATTATTTAAACGCAGACAAGCAGTTTTTACATGCATTACGACAATTAGGTGCAAATGAGTCCTTAAAGGCAAAATTGTTTTATTTCACAAAGGTAAGTCTACTTTCACTATAACATTCAGGTTTGGATCATTCTCTAATAAGAAAATGCAAACTGCATATTAACCATTATTTTAACGCAGACAAGCAGTTTTAACATGCTTCACGACAATTGCGTGCAAATGAGTCCTTATAGGCAAAATTGCTTTATTTTACAAAGGTAAGTCTACTTTCACTATAACATTCAGGTTTGGATCATTCTCTCATAAGAAAATGCAATCTGCATATTAACCATTATTTTAACGCATACAAGCAGTTTTTAAACGCTATATGACAATTAGGGGCAAATGAGTCCTTGAATGCAAAATTGCTTTATTTCATGAAGGTAAGTCCATTTACACTATAAAATTCAGGTTTGGATCATTCTCTCATAAGAAAATGCAAACTGCATATTAACCATTATTTAAACGCAGACAAGCAGTTTTTACATGCTTTACGACAATTAGGTGCAAATGAGTCTTTATAGGCAAAATTGCTTTATTTTACAAAGGTAAGTTTACTTAAACTATAACATTCAGGTTTAGATCATTCTCTCATAAGAAAATGCAAACTGCATATTAACTATTATTTTAACGCATACAAGCAGTTTTTACATGCTTCACGACAATTGCGTGCAAATGAGTCCTTATAGGCAAAATTGCTTTATTTTACAAAGGTAAGTCTGTTTACACTATAACATTCAGGTTTGGATCATTCTCTCCTAAGAAAATGCAAACTGCATATTAACCATTTTTTTAACGCAGACAAGCAGTTTTTACATGCTTTATGACAATTAGGGGCAAATGAGTCCTTATAGGCAAAATTGCTTTATTTCACAAAGGTAAGTCTACTTTCGTTATAACATTCAGGTTTGGATCATTCTCTCATAAGAAATTGCAAACTGCATATTAACCATTATTTTAACGCAGACAAGCAGTTTTTACATGCTTCACGACAATTGCGTGCAAATGAGTCCTTATAAGCAAAATTGCTTTATTTTACGAAGGTAAGTCTATTTACACTATAACATTCAGTTTTAGATCATTCTCTCATAAGAAAATGCAAACTGCATATTAACTATTATTTTAACGCATACAAGCAGTTTTTACAAGCTTTATGACAATTAGGTGCAAATGAGTCCTTATAGGCAAAATTGCTTTATTTGATGAGGGTAAAACTATATTTACACTATAACATTCAGGTTTGGATCATTCGCTCATAAGAAAATGCAAACTGCATATTAACCATTTTTTTAACGCAGACAAGCAGTTTTTACATGCTTTATGACAATTAGGGGCAAATAAGTCCTTATAGGCAAAATTGCGTTATTTTACAAAGGTAAGTCTATTTTCAATATAACATTCAGGTTTGGATCATTCGCTCATAAGAAAATGCAATCTGCATATTAACCATTATTTTAACGCATACAAGCAGTTCTTACATGCTTCACGACAATTGCGTGCAAAAGAGTCCTTATAGGCAAAATTGCTTTATTTTACAAAGGTTAGTCTATTTACACTAAAACATTCAGGTTTGGAGTATTCTCTCATAAGAAAATGCAAACTGCATATTAACCATTATTTTAACGCATACAAGCAGTTTTTACATGCTTTATGACAATTAAGTGCAAATGAGTCCTTATAGGCAAAATTGCTTTATTTTATGAGTGTAAGTCTATTTACACTATAACATTCAGGTTTGGATCATTCTCTCATAAGAAAATGCAAACTGCATATTTACTATCATTTTAACGCATACAAGCAGTTTTTACATGCCTTATGACAATTAGGTGCAAATAAGTCCTTATAGGCAAAATTGCTTTATTTGATGAGGGTAAAACTATATTTACACTATAACATTCAGGTTTGGATCATTCGCTCATAAGAAAATGCAAACTGCATATTAACCATTTTTTTAACGCAGACAAGCAGTTTTTACATGCTTTATGACAATTAGGGGCAAATAAGTCCTTATAGGCAAAATTGCGTTATTTTACAAAGGTAAGTCTATTTTCAATATAACATTCAGGTTTGGATCATTCGCTCATAAGAAAATGCAATCTGCATATTAACCATTATTTTAACGCATACAAGCAGTTCTTACATGCTTCACGACAATAGCGTGCAAAAGAGTCCTTATAGGCAAAATTGCTTTATTTTACAAAGGTAAGTCTATTTACACTATAACATTCAGTTTTGGATCATTCTCTCATAAGAAAATGCAAACTGCATATTTACTATCATTTTAACGCACACAAGCAGTTTTTTCATGCTTTATGACAATTAGGTGCAAATAAGTCCTTAAAGGCAAAATTGTTTTATTTCACAAAGGTAAGTCTACTTTCACTATAACATTCAGGTTTGGATCATTCTCCCATAAGAAAATGCAAACTGCATATTAACCATTATTTTAACGCAGACAAGCAGTTTTTACATGCTTCACGACAATTGCGTGCAAATGAGTCTTTATAGGCAAAATTGCTTTATTTTACATAGGTAAGTCTATTTACACTATAACATTCAGGTTTGGATCATTCTCTCATAAGAAAATGCAATCTGCATATTAACCATTATTTTAACGCTTACAAGCAGTTTATACATGCTTTATGACAATTAGGGGCAAATGAGTCCTTATATGCAAAATTGCTTTATTTCATGAAGGTAAGTCTAATTACACTATACATTCAGGTTTGGATCATTCTCTCATAAGAAAATGCAAACTGCATATTTACTATCATTTTAACGCATACAAGCAGTTTTTACATGCTTTATGACAATTAGGTGCAAATAAGTCCTTAAAGGCAAAATTGTTTTATTTCACAAAGGTAAGTCTACTTTCACTATAACATTCAGGTTTGGATCATTCTCTCATAAGAAAATGCAAACTGCATATTAACCATTATTTTAACGCAGACAAGCAGTTTTTACATGCTTCACGACAATTGCGTGCAAATGAGTCTTTATAGGCAAAATTGCTTTATTTTACATAGGTAAGTCTATTTACACTATAACATTCAGGTTTGGATCATTCTCTCATCAGAAAATGCAATCTGCATATTAACCATTATTTTAACGCATACAAGCAGTTTTTACATGCTTTATGACAATTAGGGGCAAATGAGTCCTTATATGCAAAATTGCTTTATTTCATGAAGGTAAGTCTATTTACACTATACATTCAGGTTTGGATCATTCTCTCATAAGAAATTGCAAACTGCATATTAACCATTATTTTAACGCAGACAAGCAGTTTTTACATGCTTCACGACAATTGCGTGCAAATGAGTCCTTATAAGCTAAATTGCTTTATTTTACAAAGGTAAGTTTATTTACACTATAACATTCAGGTTTGGATCATTCTCTCATAAGAAAATGCAAACTGCATATTAACTATTATTTTAACGCATACAAGCAGTTTTTACAAGCTTTATGACAATTAGGTGCAAATGAGTCCTTATAGGCAAAATTGCTTTATTTCATGAGGGTAAGTCTACTTTCACTATTACATTCAGGTTTGGATCATTCTCTCATAAGAAATTGCAAACTGCATATTAACCATTATTTTAACGCAGACAAGCAGTTTTTACATGCTTCACGACAATTGCGTGCAAATGAGTCCTTATAAGCAAAATTGCTTTTTTTTACAAAGGTTAGTCTATTTACACTATAACATTCAGGTTTGGATCATTCTCTCATTAGAAAATGCAAACTGCATATTAACTATTATTTTAACGCATACAAGCAGTTTTTACAAGCTTTATGACAATTAGGTGCAAATGAGTCCTTATAGGCAAAATTGCTTTATTTCATGAGGGTAAGTCTATTTACATTATAACATTCAGGTTTGGATCATTCTCTCATAAGAAAATGCAAACTGCATATTTACTATTATTTTCACGCAGACAAGCAGTTCTTACATGCTTCACGACAATTGCGTGCAAAAGAGTCCTTATAGGCAAAATTGCTTTATTTTACAAAGGTTAGTCTATTTACACTATAACATTCAGGTTTGGAGTATTCTCTCATAAGAAAATGCAAACTGCATATTAACCATTATTTTAACGCATACAAGCAGTTTTTACATGCTTTATGACAATTAGGTGCAAATGAGTCCTTATAGGCAAAATTGCTTTATTTCATAAGTGTAAGTCTATTTAAACTATAACATTCAGGTTTGGATCATTCTCTCATAAGAAAATGCAAACTGCATATTTACTATCATTTTAACGCATACAAGCAGTTTTTACAAGCTTTATGACAATTAGGTGCAAATAAGTCCTTAAAGGCAAAATTGTTTTATTCCACAAAGGTAAGTCTACTTTCACTATAACATTCAGGTTTGGATCATTCTCTCATAAGAAAATGCAAACTGCATATTAACCATTATTTTAACGCAGACAAGCAGTTTTTACATGCTTCACGACAATTGCGTGCAAATGAGTCTTTATAGGCAAAATTGCTTTATTTTACATAGGTAAGTCTATTTACACTATAACATTCAGGTTTGGATCATTCTCTCATAAGAAAATGCAATCTGCATATTAACCATTATTATAACGCATACAAGCAGTTTATACATGCTTTATGACAATTAGGGGCAAATGAGTCCTTATATGCAAAATTGCTTTATTTCATGAAGGTAAGTCTATTTACACTATACATTCAGGTTTGGATCATTCTCTCATAAGAAAATGCAAACTGCATATTAACCATTATTTAAACGCAGCCAAGCAGTTTTACATGCTTTACGACAATTAGGTGCAAATGTGTCCTTAAAGGCAAAATTGTTTTATTTCACAAATGTAAGTCTACTTTCACTATAACATTCAGGTTTGGATCATATTCTCTAATAAGAAAATGCAAACTGCATATTAACCATTATTTTAACGCAGACAAGCAGTTTTAACATGCTTCACGACAATTGCGTGCAAATGAGTCCTTATAGGCAAAATTGCTTTATTTTACAAAGGTAAGTCTACTTTCACTATAACATTCAGGTTTGGATCATTCTCTCATAAGAAAATGCAATCTGCATATTAACCATTATTTTAACGCATACAAGCAGTTTTTAAATGCTATATGACAATTAGGGGCAAATGAGTCCTTATATGCAAAATTGCTTTATTTCATAAAGGTCAGTCCATTAACACTATAACATTCAGGTTTGGATCATTCTCTCATAAGAAATTGCAAACTGCATATTAACCATTATTTAAACGCTGACAAGCAGTTTTTACATGCTTTACGACAATTAGGTGCAAATGAGTCTTTATAGGCAAAATTGCTTTATTTCATGAGGGTAAGTCTATTTACACTATAACATTCAGGTTTGGATCATTCTCTCATAAGAAAATGCAAACTGCATATTTACTATCATTTTCACGCAGACAAGCAGTTTTTACATGCTTCACGACAATTGCGTGCAAATGAGTCCTTATAGGCACAATTGCCTTAGTTTGCAAAGGTAAGTCTATTTACACTATAACATTCAGGTTTAGATCATTCTCTCATAAGAAAATGCAAACTGCATATTAACCATAATTTTAACGCATACAAGCAGTTTTTACATGCTTTATGACAATTAGGGGCAAAGGAGTCTTTATAGGCAAAATTGCTTTATTTTACAAAGGTAAGTTTACTTAAACTATAACATTCAGGTTTAGATCATTCTCTCATAAGAAAATGCAAACTGCATATTAACTATTATTTTAACGCATACAAGCAGTTTTTACATGCTTCACGACAATTGCGTGCAAATGATTCCTTATAAGCAAAATTGCTTTATTTTACAAAGGTAAGTCTATTTACACTATAACATTCAGGTTTGGATCATTCTCTCGTAAGAAAATGCAAACCGCATATTTACTATCATTTTAACGCATACAAGCAGTTTTTACATGCTTTGAGACAATTAGGTGCAAATGAGTCCTTATAAGCAAAATTGCTTTATTTCATGAGGGTTAGTCTATTTACACTATAACATTCAGTTTTGGATCATTCTCTCATAAGAAAATGCAAACTGCATATTTACTATCATTTTAACGAATACAAGCAGTTTTTACATGCTTTATGACAATTAGGTGCAAATGAGTCTTTATAGGCAAAATTGCTTTATTTCATGAGATTAAATCTATTTACACTATAACATTCAGGTTTGGATCATTCGCTCATAAGAAAATGCAATCTGCATATTAACCATTATTTTAACGCATACAAGCAGTTCTTACATGCTTCACGACAATTGCGTGCAAAAGAGTCCTTATAGGCAAAATTGCTTTATTTTACAAAGGTTAGTCTATTTACACTATAACATTCAGGTTTGGAGTGTTCTCTCATAAGAAAATGCAAACTGCATATTAACCATTATTTTAACGCATACAAGCAGTTCTTACATGCTTCACGACAATTGCGTGCAAAAGAGTCCTTATAGGCAAAATTGCTTTATTTTACAAAGGTTAGTCTATTTACACTATAACATTCAGGTTTGGAGTATTCTCTCATAAGAAAATGCAAACTGCATATTAACCATTATTTTAACGCATACAAGCAGTTCTTACATGCTTCACGACAATTGCGTGCAAAAGAGTCCTTATAGGCAAAATTGCTTTATTTTACAAAGGTTAGTCTATTTACACTATAACATTCAGGTTTGGAGTATTCTCTCATAAGAAAATGCAAACTGCATATTAACCATTATTTTAACGCAGACAAGCAGTTTTTACATGCTTCACGACAATTGCGTGCAAATGAGTCCTTATAAGCAAAATTGCTTTATTTTACAAAGGTAAGTCTATTTACACTATAACATTCAGTTTTGGATCATTCTCTCATAAGAAAATGCAAACTGCATATTTACTATCATTTTAACGCATACAAGCAGTTTTTTCAGGGTTTATGACAATTAGGTGCAAATAAGTCCTTAAAGGCAAAATTGTTTTATTTCACAAAGGTAAGTCTACTTTCACTATAACATTCAGGTTTGGATCATTCTCCCATAAGAAAATGCAAACTGCATATTAACCATTATTTTAACGCAGACAAGCAGTTTTTACATGCTTCACGACAATTGCGTGCAAATGAGTCTTTATAGGCAAAATTGCTTTATTTTACATAGGTAAGTTTATTTACACTATAACATTCAGGTTTGGATCATTCTCTCATAAGAAAATGCAATCTGCATATTAACCATTATTTTAACGCTTACAAGCAGTTTATACATGCTTTATGACAATTAGGGGCAAATGAGTCCTTATATGCAAAATTGCTTTATTTCATGAAGGTAAGTCTATTTACACTATACATTCAGGTTTGGATCATTCTCTCATAAGAAAATGCAAACTGCATATTTACTATCATTTTAACGCATACAAGCAGTTTTTACATGCTTTATGACAATTAGGTGCAAATAAGTCCTTAAAGGCAAAATTGTTTTATTTCACAAAGGTAAGTCTACTTTCACTATAACATTCAGGTTTGGATCATTCTCTCATAAGAAAATGCAAACTGCATATTAACCATTATTTTAACGCAGACAAGCAGTTTTTACATGCTTCACGACAATTGCGTGCAAATGAGTCTTTATAGGCAAAATTGCTTTATTTTACATAGGTAAGTCTATTTACACTATAACATTCAGGTTTGGATCATTCTCTCATCAGAAAATGCAATCTGCATATTAACCATTATTTTAACGCATACAAGCAGTTTTTACATGCTTTATGACAATTAGGGGCAAATGAGTCCTTATATGCAAAATTGCTTTATTTCATGAAGGTAAGTCTATTTACACTATACATTCAGGTTTGGATCATTCTCTCATAAGAAATTGCAAACTGCATATTAACCATTATTTTAACGCAGACAAGCAGTTTTTACATGCTTCACGACAATTGCGTGCAAATGAGTCCTTATAAGCTAAATTGCTTTATTTTACAAAGGTAAGTCTATTTACACTATAACATTCTGGTTTGGATCATTCTCTCATAAGAAAATGCAAACTGCATATTAACTATTATTTTAACGCATACAACCAGTTTTTACAAGCTTTATGACAATTAGGTGCAAATGAGTCCTTATAGGCAAAATTGCTTTATTTCATGAGGGTAAGTCTACTTTCACTATAACATTCAGGTTTGGATCATTCTCTCATAAGAAATTGCAAACTGCATATTAACCATTATTTTAACGCAGACAAGCAGTTTTTACATGCTTCACGACAATTGCGTGCAAATGAGTCCTTATAAGCAAAATTGCTTTTTTTTACAAAGGTTAGTCTATTTACACTATAACATTCAGGTTTGGATCATTCTCTCATTAGAAAATGCAAACGGCATTTTAACTATTATTTTAACGCATACAAGCAGTTTTTACAAGCTTTATGACAATTAGGTGCAAATGAGTCCTTATAGGCAAAATTGCTTTATTTCATGAGGGTAAGTCTATTTACATTATAACATTCAGGTTTGGATCATTCTCTCATAAGAAAATGCAAACTGCATATTTACTATTATTTTCACGCAGACAAGCAGTTCTTACATGCTTCACGACAATTGCGTGCAAAAGAGTCCTTATAGGCAAAATTGCTTTATTTTACAAAGGTTAGTCTATTTACACTATAACATTCAGGTTTGGAGTATTCTCTCATAAGAAAATGCAAACTGCATATTAACCATTATTTTAACGCATACAAGCAGTTTTTACATGCTTTATGACAATTAGGTGCAAATGAGTCCTTATAGGCAAAATTGCTTTATTTCATAAGTGTAAGTCTATTTACACTATAACATTCAGGTTTGGATCATTCTCTCATAAGAAAATGCAAACTGCATATTAACCATTATTTTAACGCAGACAAGCAGTTTTTACATGCTTCACGACAATTGCGTGCAAATGAGTCTTTATAGGCAAAATTGCTTTATTTTACATAGGTAAGTCTATTTACACTATAACATTTAGGTTTGGATCATTCTCTCATAAGAAAATGCAAACTGCATATTAACCATTATTTAAACGCATACAAGCAGTTTATACATGCTTTATGACAATTAGGGGCAAATGAGTCCTTATATGCAAAATTGCTTTATTTCATGAAGGTAAGTCTATTTACACTATACATTCAGGTTTGGATCATTCTCTCATAAGAAAATGCAAACTGCATATTAACCATTATTTAAACGCAGCCAAGCAGTTTTACATGCTTTACGACAATTAGGTGCAAATGTGTCCTTAAAGGCAAAATTGTTTTATCATATTCTCTAATAAGAAAATGCAAACTGCATATTAACCATTATTTTAACGCAGACAAGCAGTTTTAACATGCTTCACGACAATTGCGTGCAAATGAGTCCTTATAGGCAAAATTGCTTTATTTTACAAAGGTAAGTCTACTTTCACTATAACATTCAGGTTTGGATCATTCTCTCATAAGAAAATGCAATCTGCATATTAACCATTATTTTAACGCATACAAGCAGTTTTTAAATGCTATATGACAATTAGGGGCAAATGAGTCCTTATATGCAAAATTGCTTTATTTCATGAAGGTCAGTCTATTAACACTATAACATTCAGGTTTGGATCATTCTCTCATAAGAAATTGCAAACTGCATATTAACCATTATTTAAACGCAGACAAGCAGTTTTTACATGCTTTACGACAATTAGGTGCAAATGAGTCTTTATAGGCAAAATTGCTTTATTTCATGAGGGTATGTCTATTTACACTATAACATTCAGGTTTGGATCATTCTCTCATAAGAAAATGCAAACTGCATATTTACTATCATTTTCACGCAGACAAGCAGTTTTTACATGCTTCACGACAATTGCGTGCAAATGAGTCCTTATAGGCACAATTGCCTTAGTTTGCAAAGGTAAGTCTATTTACACTATAACATTCAGGTTTAGATCATTCTCTCATAAGAAAATGCAAACTGCATATTAACCATTATTTTAACGCATACAAGCAGTTTTTACATGCTTTATGACAATTAGGGGCAAAGGAGTCTTTATAGGCAAAATTGCTTTATTTTACAAAGGTAAGTTTACTTAAACTATAACATATTAACCATTATTTTAACGCAGACAAGCAGTTTTTACATGCTTCACGACAATTGCGTGCAAATGAGTCTTTATAGGCAAAATTGCTTTATTTTACATAGGTAAGTCTATTTACACTATAACATTCAGGTTTGGATCATTCTCTCATCAGAAAATGCAATCTGCATATTAACCATTATTTTAACGCATACAAGCAGTTTTTACATGCTTTATGACAATTAGGGGCAAATGAGTCCTTATATGCAAAATTGCTTTATTTCATGAAGGAAAGTCTATTTACACTATACATTCAGGTTTGGATCATTCTCTCATAAGAAATTGCAAACTGCATATTAACCATTATTTTAACGCAGACAAGCAGTTTTTACATGCTTCACGACAATTGCGTGCAAATGAGTCCTTATAAGCTAAATTGCTTTATTTTACAAAGGTAAGTCTATTTACACTATAACATTCTGGTTTGGATCATTCTCTCATAAGAAAATGCAAACTGCATATTAACTATTATTTTAACGCATACAAGCAGTTTTTACAAGCTTTATGACAATTAGGTGCAAATGAGTCCTTATAGGCAAAATTGCTTTATTTCATGAGGGTAAGTCTACTTTCACTATAACATTCAGGTTTGGATCATTCTCTCATAAGAAATTGCAAACTGCATATTAACCATTATTTTAACGCAGACAAGCAGTTTTTACATGCTTCACGACAATTGCGTGCAAATAAGTCCTTATAAGCAAAATTGCTTTTTTTTACAAAGGTTAGTCTATTTACACTATAACATTCAGGTTTAGATCATTCTCTCATTAGAAAATGCAAACTGCATATTAACTATTATTTTAACGCATACAAGCAGTTTTTACAAGCTTTATGACAATTAGGTGCAAATGAGTCCTTATAGGCAAAATTGCTTTATTTCATGAGGGTAAGTCTATTTACATTATAACATTCAGGTTTGGATCATTCTCTCATAAGAAAATGCAAACTGCATATTTACTATTATTTTCACGCAGACAAGCAGTTCTTACATGCTTCACGACAATTGCGTGCAAAAGAGTCCTTATAGGCAAAATTGCTTTATTTTACAAAGGTTAGTCTATTTACACTATAACATTCAGGTTTGGAGTATTATCTCATAAGAAAATGCAAACTGCATATTAACCATTATTTTAACGCATACAAGCAGTTTTTACATGCTTTATGACAATTAGGTGCAAATGAGTCCTTATAGGCAAAATTGCTTTATTTCATAAGTGTAAGTCTATTTACACTATAACATTCAGGTTTGGATCATTCTCTCATAAGAAAATGCAAACTGCATATTTACTATCATTTTAACGCATACAAGCAGTTTTTACATGCTTTATGACAATTAGGTGCAAATAAGTCCTTAAAGGCAAAATTGTTTTATTTCACAAAGGTAAGTCTACTTTCACTATAACATTCAGGTTTGGATCATTCTCTCATAAGAAAATGCAAACTGCATATTAACCATTATTTTAACGCAGACAAGCAGTTTTTACATGCTTCACGACAATTGCGTGCAAATGAGTCTTTATAGGCAAAATTGCTTTATTTTACATAGGTAAGTCTATTTACACTATAACATTCAGGTTTGGATCATTCTCTCATAAGAAAATGCAATCTGCATATTAACCATTATTTTAACGCATACAAGCAGTTTATACATGCTTTATGACAATTAGGGGCAAATGAGTCCTTATATGCAAAATTGCTTTATTTCATGAAGGTAAGTCTATTTACACTATACATTCAGGTTTGGATCATTCTCTCATAAGAAAATGCAAACTGCATATTAACCATTATTTAAACGCAGCCAAGCAGTTTTACATGCTTTACGACAATTAGGTGCAAATGTGTCCTTAAAGGCAA
The DNA here is from genome assembly GCA_963575645.1 of Xanthostigma xanthostigma. NCBI lineage: Eukaryota > Metazoa > Arthropoda > Insecta > Raphidioptera > Raphidiidae > Xanthostigma > Xanthostigma xanthostigma. The sequence goes on from OY754471.1 coordinate 29,272,520, forward strand.
AATTGTTTTATTTCACAAATGTAAGTCTACTTTCACTATAACATTCAGGTTTGGATCATATTCTCTAATAAGAAAATGCAAACTGCATATTAACTATTATTTTAACGCAGACAAGCAGTTTTAACATGCTTCACGACAATTGCGTGCAAATGAGTCCTTATAGGCAAAATTGCTTTATTTTACAAAGGTAAGTCTACTTTCACTATAACATTCAGGTTTGGATCATTCTCTCATAAGAAAATGCAATCTGCATATTAACCATTATTTTAACGCAGACAAGCAGTTTTTACATGCTTTACGACAATTAGGTGCAAATGAGTCTTTATAGGCAAAATCGCTTTATTTTACAAAGGTAAGTTTACTTAAACTATAACATTCAGGTTTAGATCATTCTCTCATAAGAAAATGCAAACTGCATATTAACTATTATTTTAACGCATACAAGCAGTTTTTACATGCTTCACGACAATTGCGTGCAAATGAGTCCTTATAAGCAAAATTGCTTTATTTTACAAAGGTAAGTCTATTTACACTATAACATTCAGGTTTGGATCATTCTCTCGTAAGAAAATGCAAACCGCATATTTACTATCATTTTAACGCATACAAGCAGTTTTTACATGCATTATGACAATTAGGTGCAAATGAGTCCTTATAGGCAAAATTGCTTTATTTCATGAGGGTTAGTCTATTTACACTATAACATTCAGTTTTGGATCATTCTCTCATAAGAAAATGCAAACTGCATATTTACTATCATTTAAACGCATACAAGCTGTTTTTACATGCTTTATGACAATTAGGTGCAAATGAGTCTTTATAGGCAAAATTGCTTTATTTCATGAGGGTAAATCTATTTACACTATAACTTTCAGGTTTGGATCATTCTCTCATAAGAAAATGCAAACTGCATATTAACCTTTATTTTAACGCAGACAAGCAGTTTTTACATGCTTCACGACAATTGCGTGCAAATGAGTCCTTATAGGCAAAATTGCGTTATTTTACAAAGGTAAGTCTATTTTCACTATAACATTCAGGTTTGGATCATTCGCTCATAAGAAAATGCAAACTGCATATTAACTATTATTTTAACGCAGACAAGCAGTTTTTACATGCTTCACGACAATTGCGTGCAAATGAGTCCTTATAGGCAAAATTGCTTTATTTCATGAGGGTTAGTCTATTTACACTATAACATTTAGGTTTGGAGCATTCTCTCATAAGAAAATGCAAACTGCATATTAACCATTATTTTAACGCATACAAGCAGTGTCTACATGCTTTATGACAATTAGGTGCAAATGAGTCCTTATAGGCAAAATTGCTTTATTTCATGAGTGTAAGTCTATTTACACTATAACATTCAGGTTTGGATCATTCTATCATAAGAAAATGCAAACTGCATATTTACTATCATTTTAACGCATACAAGCAGTTTTTACATGCTTTATGACAATTAGGTGCAAATAAGTCCTTAAAGGCAAAATTGTTTTATTTCACAAAGGTAAGTCTACTTTTACTATAACATTCAGGTTTGGATCATTCTCTCATAAGAAAATGCAAACTGCATATTAACCATTATTTTAACGCAGACAAGCAGTTTTTACATGCTTCACGACAATTGCGTGCAAATGAGTCTTTATAGGCAAAATTGCTTTATTTTACATAGGTAAGTCTATTTACACTATAACATTCAGGTTTGGATCATTCTCTCATAAGAAAATGCAATCTTTATATTAACCATTATTTTAACGCATACAAGCAGTTTTTACATGCTTTATGACAATTAGGGGCAAATGAGTCCTTATATGCAAAATTGCTTTATTTCATGAAGGTAAGTCTATTTACACTATACATTCAGGTTTGGAACATTCTCTCATAAGAAATTGCAAACTGCATATTAACCATTATTTTAACGCAGACAAGCAGTTTTTACATGCTTCACGACAATTGCGTGCAAATGAGTCCTTATAAGCAAAATTGCTTTATTTTACAAAGGTAAGTCTATTTACACTATAACATTCAGGTTTGGATCATTCTCTCATAAGAAAATGCAAACTGCATATTAACTATTATTTTAACGCATACAAGCAGTTTTTACAAGCTTTATGACAATTAGGTGCAAATGAGTCCTTATAGGCAAAATTGCTTTATTTCATGAGGGTAAGTCTACTTTCACTATAACATTCAGGTTTGGATCATTCTCTCATAAGAAATTGCAAACTGCATATTAACCATTATTTTAACGCAGACAAGCAGTTTTTACATGCTTCACGACAATTGCGTGCAAATGAGTCCTTATAAGCAAAATTGCTTTATTTTACAAAGGTTAGTCTATTTACACTATAACATTCAGGTTTGGATCGTTCTCTCATAAGAAAATGCAATCTGCATATTAACCATTATTTTAACGCATACAAGCAGTTTTTACATGCATTACGACAATTAGGTGCAAATGAGTCCTTAAAGGCAAAATTGTTTTATTTTACAAAGGTAAGTCTACTTTTACTATAACATTCAGGTTTGGATCATTCTCTCATAAGAAAATGCAAACTGCATATTAACCATTATTTAAACGCAGACAAGCAGTTTTTACATGCATTACGACAATTAGGTGCAAATGAGTCCTTAAAGGCAAAATTGTTTTATTTCACAAAGGTAAGTCTACTTTCACTATAACATTCAGGTTTGGATCATTCTCTAATAAGAAAATGCAAACTGCATATTAACCATTATTTTAACGCGGACAAGCAGTTTTAACATGCTTCACGACAATTGCGTGCAAATAAGTCCTTATAAGCAAAATTGCTTTTTTTTACAAAGGTTAGTCTATTTACACTATAACATTCAGGTTTAGATCATTCTCTCATTAGAAAATGCAAACTGCATATTAACTATTATTTTAACGCATACAAGCAGTTTTTACAAGCTTTATGACAATTAGGTGCAAATGAGTCCTTATAGGCAAAATTGCTTTATTTCATGAGGGTAAGTCTATTTACATTATAACATTCAGGTTTGGATCATTCTCTCATAAGAAAATGCAAACTGCATATTTACTATTATTTTCACGCAGACAAGCAGTTCTTACATGCTTCACGACAATTGCGTGCAAAAGAGTCCTTATAGGCAAAATTGCTTTATTTTACAAAGGTTAGTCTATTTACACTATAACATTCAGGTTTGGAGTATTATCTCATAAGAAAATGCAAACTGCATATTAACCATTATTTTAACGCATACAAGCAGTTTTTACATGCTTTATGACAATTAGGTGCAAATGAGTCCTTATAGGCAAAATTGCTTTATTTCATAAGTGTAAGTCTATTTACACTATAACATTCAGGTTTGGATCATTCTCTCATAAGAAAATGCAAACTGCATATTAACCATTATTTTAACGCAGACAAGCAGTTTTTACATGCTTTATGACAATTAGGTGCAAATAAGTCCTTAAAGGCAAAATTGTTTTATTTCACAAAGGTAAGTCTACTTTCACTATAACATTCAGGTTTGGATCATTCTCTCATAAGAAAATGCAAACTGCATATTAACCATTATTTTAACGCAGACAAGCAGTTTTTACATGCTTCACGACAATTGCGTGCAAATGAGTCTTTATAGGCAAAATTGCTTTATTTTACATAGGTAAGTCTATTTACACTATAACATTCAGGTTTGGATCATTCTCTCATAAGAAAATGCAATCTGCATATTAACCATTATTTTAACGCATACAAGCAGTTTATACATGCTTTATGACAATTAGGGGCAAATGAGTCCTTATATGCAAAATTGCTTTATTTCATGAAGGTAAGTCTATTTACACTATACATTCAGGTTTGGATCATTCTCTCATAAGAAAATGCAAACTGCATATTAACCATTATTTAAACGCAGCCAAGCAGTTTTACATGCTTTACGACAATTAGGTGCAAATGTGTCCTTAAAGGCAAAATTGTTTTATTTCACAAATGTAAGTCTACTTTCACTATAACATTCAGGTTTGGATCATATTCTCTAATAAGAAAATGCAAACTGCATATTAACCATTATTTTAACGCAGACAAGCAGTTTTAACATGCTTCACGACAATTGCGTGCAAATGAGTCCTTATAGGCAAAATTGCTTTATTTTACAAAGGTAAGTCTACTTTCACTATAACATTCAGGTTTGGATCATTCTCTCATAAGAAAATGCAATCTGCATATTAACCATTATTTTAACGCAGACAAGCAGTTTTTACATGCTTTACGACAATTAGGTGCAAATGAGTCTTTATAGGCAAAATCGCTTTATTTTACAAAGGTAAGTTTACTTAAACTATAACATTCAGGTTTAGATCATTCTCTCATAAGAAAATGCAAACTGCATATTAACTATTATTTTAACGCATACAAGCAGTTTTTACATGCTTCACGACAATTGCGTGCAAATGAGTCCTTATAAGCAAAATTGCTTTATTTTACAAAGGTAAGTCTATTTACACTATAACATTCAGGTTTGGATCATTCTCTCGTAAGAAAATGCAAACCGCATATTTACTATCATTTTAACGCATACAAGCAGTTTTTACATGCATTATGACAATTAGGTGCAAATGAGTCCTTATAGGCAAAATTGCTTTATTTCATGAGGGTTAGTCTATTTACACTATAACATTCAGTTTTGGATCATTCTCTCATAAGAAAATGCAAACTGCATATTTACTATCATTTAAACGCATACAAGCTGTTTTTACATGCTTTATGACAATTAGGTGCAAATGAGTCTTTATAGGCAAAATTGCTTTATTTCATGAGGGTAAATCTATTTACACTATAACTTTCAGGTTTGGATCATTCTCTCATAAGAAAATGCAAACTGCATATTAACCTTTATTTTAACGCAGACAAGCAGTTTTTACATGCTTCACGACAATTGCGTGCAAATGAGTCCTTATAGGCAAAATTGCGTTATTTTACAAAGGTAAGTCTATTTTCACTATAACATTCAGGTTTGGATCATTCGCTCATAAGAAAATGCAAACTGCATATTAACTATTATTTTAACGCAGACAAGCAGTTTTTACATGCTTCACGACAATTGCGTGCAAATGAGTCCTTATAGGCAAAATTGCTTTATTTCATGAGGGTTAGTCTATTTACACTATAACATTTAGGTTTGGAGCATTCTCTCATAAGAAAATGCAAACTGCATATTAACCATTATTTTAACGCATACAAGCAGTGTCTACATGCTTTATGACAATTAGGTGCAAATGAGTCCTTATAGGCAAAATTGCTTTATTTCATGAGTGTAAGTCTATTTACACTATAACATTCAGGTTTGGATCATTCTATCATAAGAAAATGCAAACTGCATATTTACTATCATTTTAACGCATACAAGCAGTTTTTACATGCTTTATGACAATTAGGTGCAAATAAGTCCTTAAAGGCAAAATTGTTTTATTTCACAAAGGTAAGTCTACTTTTACTATAACATTCAGGTTTGGATCATTCTCTCATAAGAAAATGCAAACTGCATATTAACCATTATTTTAACGCAGACAAGCAGTTTTTACATGCTTCACGACAATTGCGTGCAAATGAGTCTTTATAGGCAAAATTGCTTTATTTTACATAGGTAAGTCTATTTACACTATAACATTCAGGTTTGGATCATTCTCTCATAAGAAAATGCAATCTTTATATTAACCATTATTTTAACGCATACAAGCAGTTTTTACATGCTTTATGACAATTAGGGGCAAATGAGTCCTTATATGCAAAATTGCTTTATTTCATGAAGGTAAGTCTATTTACACTATACATTCAGGTTTGGAACATTCTCTCATAAGAAATTGCAAACTGCATATTAACCATTATTTTAACGCAGACAAGCAGTTTTTACATGCTTCACGACAATTGCGTGCAAATGAGTCCTTATAAGCAAAATTGCTTTATTTTACAAAGGTAAGTCTATTTACACTATAACATTCAGGTTTGGATCATTCTCTCATAAGAAAATGCAAACTGCATATTAACTATTATTTTAACGCATACAAGCAGTTTTTACAAGCTTTATGACAATTAGGTGCAAATGAGTCCTTATAGGCAAAATTGCTTTATTTCATGAGGGTAAGTCTACTTTCACTATAACATTCAGGTTTGGATCATTCTCTCATAAGAAATTGCAAACTGCATATTAACCATTATTTTAACGCAGACAAGCAGTTTTTACATGCTTCACGACAATTGCGTGCAAATGAGTCCTTATAAGCAAAATTGCTTTATTTTACAAAGGTTAGTCTATTTACACTATAACATTCAGGTTTGGATCGTTCTCTCATAAGAAAATGCAATCTGCATATTAACCATTATTTTAACGCATACAAGCAGTTTTTACATGCATTACGACAATTAGGTGCAAATGAGTCCTTAAAGGCAAAATTGTTTTATTTTACAAAGGTAAGTCTACTTTTACTATAACATTCAGGTTTGGATCATTCTCTCATAAGAAAATGCAAACTGCATATTAACCATTATTTAAACGCAGACAAGCAGTTTTTACATGCATTACGACAATTAGGTGCAAATGAGTCCTTAAAGGCAAAATTGTTTTATTTCACAAAGGTAAGTCTACTTTCACTATAACATTCAGGTTTGGATCATTCTCTAATAAGAAAATGCAAACTGCATATTAACCATTATTTTAACGCGGACAAGCAGTTTTAACATGCTTCACGACAATTGCGTGCAAATGAGTCCTTATAGGCAAAATTGCGTTATTATACAAAGGTTTGTCTATTTTCACTATAACATTCAGGTTTGGATCATTCTCTCATAAGAAAATGCACACTGTATATTAACCATTATTTTAACGCATACAAGCAGTTATTACATGCTTTATGACAATTAGGGGCAAATGAGTCCTTATATGCAAAATTGCTTTATTTCATGAAGGTAAGTCCATTTACACTATAAAATTCAGGTTTGGATCATTCTCTCATAAGAAAATGCAAACTGCATATTAACCATTATTTAAACGCAGACAAGCAGTTTTTACATGCTTTACGACAATTAGGTGCAAATGAGTCTTTATAGGCAAAATCGCTTTATTTTACAAAGGTAAGTTTACTTAAACTATAACATTCAGGTTTAGATCATTCTCTCATAAGAAAATGCAAACTGCATATTAACTATTATTTTAACGCATACAAGCAGTTTTTACATGCTTCACGACAATTGCGTGCAAATGAGTCCTTATAAGCAAAATTGCTTTATTTTACAAAGGTAAGTCTATTTACACTATAACATTCAGGTTTGGATCATTCTCTCGTAAGAAAATGCAAACCGCATATTTACTATCATTTTAACGCATACAAGCAGTTTTTACATGCTTTATGACAATTAGGTGCAAATGAGTCCTTATAGGCAAAATTGCTTTATTTCATGAGGGTTAGTCTATTTACACTATAACATTCAGTTTTGGATCATTCTCTCATAAGAAAATGCGAACTGCATATTTACTATCATTTAAACGCATACAAGCAGTTTTTACATGCTTTATGACAATTAGGTGCAAATGAGTCTTTATAGGCAAAATTGCTTTATTTCATGAGGGTGAATCTATTTACACTATAACATTCAGGTTTGGATCATTCTCTCATAAGAAAATGCAAACTGCATATTAACCTTTATTTTAACGCAGACAAGCAGTTTTTACATGCTTTACGACAATTGCGTGCAAATGAGTCCTTATAGGCAAAATTGCGTTATTTTACAAAGGTAAGTCTATTTTCACTATAACATTCAGGTTTGGATCATTCGCTCATAAGAAAATGCAAACTGCATATTAACTATTACTTTAACGCAGACAAGCAGTTTTTACATGCTTCACGACAATTGCGTGCAAATGAGTCCTTATAGGCAAAATTGCTTTATTTCATGAGGGTTAGTCTATTTACACTATAACATTTAGGTTTGGAGCATTCTCTCATAAGAAAATGCAAACTGCATATTATTCATTATTTTAACGCATACAAGCAGTTTCTACATGCTTTATGACAATTAGGTGCAAATGAGTCTTTATAAGCAAAATTGCTTTATTTCATGAGTGTAAGTCTATTTACACTATAACATTCAGGTTTGGATCATTCTCTCATAAGAAAATGCAAACTGCATATTTACTATATTTTAACGCATACAAGCAGTTTTTACATGCTTTATGACAATTAGGTGCAAATAAGTCCTTAAAGGCAAAATTGTTTTATTTCACAAAGGTAAGTCTACTTTCACTATAACATTCAGGTTTGGATCATTCTCTCATAAGAAAATGCAAACTGCATATTAACCATTATTTTAACGCAGACAAGCAGTTTTTACATGCTTCACGACAATTGCGTGCAAATGAGTCTTTATAGGCAAAATTGCTTTATTTTACATAGGTAAGTCTATTTACACTATAACATTCAGGTTTGGATCATTCTCTCATAAGAAAATGCAATCTGCATATTAACCATTATTTTAACGCTTACAAGCAGTTTTTACATGCTTTATGACAATTAGGGGCAAATGAGTCCTTATATGCAAAATTGCTTTATTTCATAAAGGTAAGTCTATTTACACTATACATTCAGGTTTGGATCATTCTCTCATAAGAAATTGCAAACTGCATATTAACCATTATTTTAACGCAGACAAGCAGTTTTTACATGCTTCACGACAATTGCGTGCAAATGATTCCTTATAAGCAAAATTGCTTTATTTTACAAAGGTAAGTCTATTTACACTATAACATTCAGGTTTGGATCATTCTCTCATAAGAAAATGCAAACTGCATATTAACTATTATTTTGACGCATACAAGCAGTTTTTACAAGCTTCATGACAATTAGGTGCAAATGAGTCCTTATAGGCAAAATTGCTTTGTTTCATGAGGGTTAGTCTACTTTCACTATAACATTCAGGTTTGGATCATTCTCTCATAAGAAATTGCAAACTGCATATTAACCATTATTTTAACGCAGACAAGCAGTTTTTACATGCTTCACGACAATTGCGTGCAAATGAGTCCTTATAAGCAAAATTGCTTTATTTTACAAAGGTTAGTCTATTTACACTATAACATTCAGGTTTGGATCATTCTCTCATAAGAAAATGCAAACTGCATAATAACTATTATTTTAACGCATACAAGCAGTTTTTACAAGCTTTATGACAATTAGGTGCAAATGAGTCCTTATAGGCAAAATTGCTTTATTTCATGAGGGTAAGTCTATTTACACTATAACATTCAGGTTTGGATCATTCTCTCATAAGAAAATGCAAACTGCATATTTACTATTATTTTCAGGCAGACAAGCAGTTCTTACATGCTTCACGACAATTGCGTGCAAAAGAGTCCTTATAGGCAAAATTGCTTTATTTTACAAAGGTTAGTCTATTTACACTATAACATTCAGGTTTGGAGTATTCTCTCATAAGAAAATGCAAACTGCATATTAACCATTATTTTAACGCATACAAGCAGTTTTTACATGCTTTATGACAATTAGGTGCAAATGAGTCCTTATAGGCAATATTGCTTTATTTCATGAGTGTAAGTCTATTTACACTATAACATTCAGGTTTGGATCATTCTCTCATAAGAAAATGCAAACTGCATATTTACTATCATTTTAACGCATACAAGCAGTTTTTACATGCTTTATGACAATTAGGTGCAAATAAGTCCTTAAAGGCAAAATTGTTTTATTTCACAAAGGTAAGTTTCACTTTCACTATAACATTCAGGTTTGGATCATTCTCTCATAAGAAAATGCAAACTGCATATTTACTATTATTTTCACGCAGACAAGCAGTTCTTACATGCTTCACGACAATTGCGTGCAAATGAGTCTTTATAGGCAAAATTGCTTTATTTTACATAGGTAAGTCTATTTACACTATAACATTCAGGTTTGGATCATTCTCTCATAAGAAAATGCAATCTGCATATTAACCATTATTTTAACGCATACAAGCAGTTTATACATGCTTTATGACAATTAGGGGCAAATGAGTCCTTATATGCAAAATTGCTTTATTTCATGAAGGTAAGTCTATTTACACTATACATTCAGGTTTGGATCATTCTCTCATAAGAAAATGCAAACTGCATATTAACCATTATTTAAACGCAGACAAGCAGTTTTTACATGCTTTACGACAATTAGGTGCAAATGAGTCCTTAAAGGCAAAATTGTTTTATTTCACAAAGGTAAGTCTACTTTCACTATAACATTCAGGTTTGGATCATTCTCTAATAAGAAAATGCAAACTGCATATTAACCATTATTTTAAATCAGACAAGCAGTTTTAACATGCTTCACAACAATTGCGTGCAAATGAGTCCTTATAGGCAAAATTGCTTTATTTTTCAAAGGTAAGTCTACTTTCACTATAACATTCAGGTTTGGATCATTCTCTCATAAGAAAATGCAATCTGCATATTAACCATTATATTTTAACGCATACAAGCAGTTTTTAAATGCTATATGACAATTAGGGGCAAATGAGTCCATATATGCAAAATTGCTTTATTTCATGAAGGTAAGTCCTTCAACACTATAACATTCAGGTTTGGATCATTCTCTCATAAGAAAATGCAAACTGCATATTAACTATTATTTAAACGCAGATAAGCAGTTTTTACATGCTTTACGACAATTAGGTGCAAATGAGTCTTTATAGGCAAAATTGCTTTATTTCATGAGGGTAAGTCTATTTACACTATAACATTCAGGTTTGGTTCATTCTCTCATAAGAAAATGCAAACTGCATATTTACTACCATTTTCACGCAGACAAGCAGTTTTTACATGCTTCACGACAATTGCGTGCAAATGAGTCCTTATAGGCACAATTGCCTTAGTTTGCAAAGGTAAGTCTATTTACACTATAACATTCAGGTTTAGATCATTCTCTCATAAGAAAATGCAAACTGCATATTAACCATGATTTTAACGCATACAAGCAGTTTTTACATGCTTTATGACAATTAGCGGCAAATGAGTCTTTATAGGCAAAATTTATTTATTTTACAAAGGTAAGTTTACTTAAACTATAACATTCAGGTTTAGATCATTCTCTCATAAGAAAATGCAAACTGCATATTAACTATTATTTTAACGCATACAAGCAGTTTTTACATGCTTCACGACAATTGCGTGCAAATGATTCCTTATAAGCAAAATTGCTTTATTTTACAAAGGTAAGTCTATTTACACTATTACATTCAGGTTTGGATCATTCTCTCGTAAGGAAATGCAAACCGCATATTTACTATCATTTTAACGCATACAAGCAGTTTTTACATGCTTTATGACAATTAGGTGCAAATGAGTCCTTATAGGCAAAATTGCTTTATTTCATGAGGGTTAGTCTTTTTACACTATAACATTCAGTTTTGGATCATTCTCTCATAAGAAAATGCAAACTGCATATTTACTAACATTTTAACGCATACAAGCAGTTTTTACATGCTTTATGACAATTAGGTGCAAATGAGTCTTTATAGGCAAAATTGCTTTATTTCATGAGGGTAAATCTATTTACACTATAACATTAAGGTTTGGATCATTCTCTCATAAGAAAATGCAAACTGCATATTAACCATTATTTTAACGAAGACAAGCAGTTTTTACATGCTTCACGACAATTGCGTGCAAATGAGTCCTTATAGGCAAAATTGCTTTATTTTACAAAGGTAAGTCTATTTACACTATAACATTCAGGTTTGGATCATTCTCTCCTAAGAAAATGCAAACTGCATATTAACCATTTTTTTAACGCAGACAAGCAGTTTTTACATGCTTTATGACAATTAGGGGCAAATGAGTCCTTATAGGCAAAATTGCTTTATTTCACAAAGGTAAGTCTACTTTCACTATAACATTCAGGTTTGGATCATTCTCTCATAAGAAATTGCAAACTGCATATTAACCATTATTTTAACGCAGACAAGCAGTTTTTACATGCTTCACGACAATTGCGTGCAAAATATTCCTTATAAGCAAAATTGCTTTATTTTACTAAGGTTAGTCTATTTACACTATAACGTTCAGGTTTGGATCATTCTCTCATAAGAAAATGCAAAATGCATATTAACTATTATTTTAACGCATACAAGCAGTTTTTACAAGCTTTATTACAATTAGGAGCAAATGAGTCCTTATAGGCAAAATTGCTTTATTTCATGAGGGTAAGTCTATTTGCACTATAACATTCAGGTTTGGATCATTCTCTCATAAGAAAATGCAAACTGCATATTTACTATTATTTTCACGCAGACAAGCAGTTCTTACATGCTTCACGACAATTGCGTGAAAAAGAGTCCTTATAGGCAAAATTGCTTTATTTTACAAAGATTAGTCTATTTACACTATAACATTCAGGTTTGGAGCATTCTCTCATAAGAAAATACAAACTGCATATTAACCATTATTTTAACGCATACAAGCAGTTTTTACATGCTTTATGACAATTAGGTGCAAATGAGTCCTTATAGGCAAAATTGCTTTATTTCATGAGTGTAAGTCTATTTACACTATAACATTCAGGTTTGGATTATTCTCTCATAAGAAAATGCAAACTGCATATTTACTATCATTTTAACGCATACAAGCAGTTATTACATGCTTTATGACAATTAGGTGCAAATAAGTCCTTAAAGGCAAAATTGTTTTATTTCACAAAGGTAAGTCTACTTTCACTATAACATTCAGGTTTGGATCATTTTCTCATAAGAAAATGCAAACTGCATATTAACCATTATTTTAACGCAGACAAGCAGTTTTTACATGCTTCACGACAATTGCGTGCAAATGAGTCTTTATAGGCAAAATTGCTTTATTTTACATAGGTAAGTCTATTTACACTATAACATTCAGGTTTGGATCGTTCTCTCATAAGAAAATGCAATCTGCATATTAACCATTATTTTTACGCATACAAGCAGTTTTTACATGCTTTATGACAATTAGGGGCAAATGAGTCCTTATATGCAAAATTGCTTTATTTCATGAAGGTAAGTCTATTTACACTATAACATTCAGGTTTGGATCATTCTCTCATAAGAAAATGCAAACTGCATATTAACCATTATTTAAACGCAGACAAGCAGTTTTTACATGCATTACGACAATTAGGTGCAAATGAGTCCTTAAAGGCAAAATTGTTTTATTTCACAAAGGTAAGTCTACTTTCACTATAACATTCAGGTTTGGATCATTCTCTAATAAGAAAATGCAAACTGCATATTAACCATTATTTTAACGCAGACAAGCAGTTTTAACATGCTTCACGACAATTGCGTGCAAATGAGTCCTTATAGGCAAAATTGCTTTATTTCACAAAGGTAAGTCTACTTTCACTATAACATTCAGGTTTGGATCATTCTCTCATAAGAAATTGCAAACTGCATATTAACCATTATTTTAACGCAGACAAGCAGTTTTTACATGCTTCACGACAATTGCGTGCAAAATATTCCTTATAAGCAAAATTGCTTTATTTTACTAAGGTTAGTCTATTTACACTATAACATTCAGGTTTGGATCATTCTCTCATAAGAAAATGCAAAATGCATATTAACTATTATTTTAACGCATACAAGCAGTTTTTACAAGCTTTATTACAATTAGGAGCAAATGAGTCCTTATAGGCAAAATTGCTTTATTTCATGAGGGTAAGTCTATTTGCACTATAACATTCAGGTTTGGATCATTCTCTCATAAGAAAATGCAAACTGCATATTTACTATTATTTTCACGCAGACAAGCAGTTCTTACATGCTTCACGACAATTGCGTGAAAAAGAGTCCTTATAGGCAAAATTGCTTTATTTTACAAAGATTAGTCTATTTACACTATAACATTCAGGTTTGGAGCATTCTCTCATAAGAAAATACAAACTGCATATTAACCATTATTTTAACGCATACAAGCAGTTTTTACATGCTTTATGACAATTAGGTGCAAATGAGTCCTTATAGGCAAAATTGCTTTATTTCATGAGTGTAAGTCTATTTACACTATAACATTCAGGTTTGGATTATTCTCTCATAAGAAAATGCAAACTGCATATTTACTATCATTTTAACGCATACAAGCAGTTATTACATGCTTTATGACAATTAGGTGCAAATAAGTCCTTAAAGGCAAAATTGTTTTATTTCACAAAGGTAAGTCTACTTTCACTATAACATTCAGGTTTGGATCATTTTCTCATAAGAAAATGCAAACTGCATATTAACCATTATTTTAACGCAGACAAGCAGTTTTTACATGCTTCACGACAATTGCGTGCAAATGAGTCTTTATAGGCAAAATTGCTTTATTTTACATAGGTAAGTCTATTTACACTATAACATTCAGGTTTGGATCGTTCTCTCATAAGAAAATGCAATCTGCATATTAACCATTATTTTTACGCATACAAGCAGTTTTTACATGCTTTATGACAATTAGGGGCAAATGAGTCCTTATATGCAAAATTGCTTTATTTCATGAAGGTAAGTCTATTTACACTATAACATTCAGGTTTGGATCATTCTCTCATAAGAAAATGCAAACTGCATATTAACCATTATTTAAACGCAGACAAGCAGTTTTTACATGCATTACGACAATTAGGTGCAAATGAGTCCTTAAAGGCAAAATTGTTTTATTTCACAAAGGTAAGTCTACTTTCACTATAACATTCAGGTTTGGATCATTCTCTAATAAGAAAATGCAAACTGCATATTAACCATTATTTTAACGCAGACAAGCAGTTTTAACATGCTTCACGACAATTGCGTGCAAATGAGTCCTTATAGGCAAAATTGCTTTATTTTACAAAGGTAAGTCTACTTTCACTATAACATTCAGGTTTGGATCATTCTCTCATAAGAAAATGCAATCTGCATATTAACCATTATTTTAACGCATACAAGCAGTTTTTAAACGCTATATGACAATTAGGGGCAAATGAGTCCTTGAATGCAAAATTGCTTTATTTCATGAAGGTAAGTCCATTTACACTATAAAATTCAGGTTCGGATCATTCTCTCATAAGAAAATGCAAACTGCATATTAACCATTATTTAAACGCAGACAAGCAGTTTTTACATGCTTTACGACAATTAGGTGCAAATGAGTCTTTATAGGCAAAATTGCTTTATTTTACAAAGGTAAGTTTACTTAAACTATAACATTCAGGTTTAGATCATTCTCTCATAAGAAAATGCAAACTGCATATTAACTATTATTTTAACGCAGACAAGCAGTTTTTACATGCTTCACGACAATTGCGTGCAAATGAGTCCTTATAGGCAAAATTGCTTTATTTTACAAAGGTAAGTCTGTTTACACTATAACATTCAGGTTTGGATCATTCTCTCCTAAGAAAATGCAAACTGCATATTAACCATTTTTTTAACGCAGACAAGCAGTTTTTACATGCTTTATGACAATTAGGGGCAAATGAGTCCTTATAGGCAAAATTGCTTTATTTCACAAAGGTAAGTCTACTTTCGTTATAACATTCAGGTTTGGATCATTCTCTCATAAGAAATTGCAAACTGCATATTAACCATTATTTTAACGCAGACAAGCAGTTTTTACATGCTTCACGACAATTGCGTGCAAATGAGTCGTTATAAGCAAAATTGCTTTATTTTACAAAGGTTAGTCTATTTACACTATAACATTCAGGTTTGGATCATTCTCTCATAAGAAAATGCAAACTGCATATTAACCATTTTTTTAACGCAGACAAGCAGTTTTTACATGCTTTATGACAATTAGGGGCAAATGAGTCCTTATAGGCAAAATTGCTTTATTTCACAAAGGTAAGTCTACTTTCACTATAACATTCAGGTTTGGATCATTCTCTCATAAGAGATTGCAAACTGCATATTAACCATTATTTTAACGCAGACAAGCAGTTTTTACATGCTTCACGACAATTGCGTGCAACTGAGTCCTTATAAGCAAAATTGCTTTATTTTACAAAGGTAAGTCTATTTACACTATAACATTCAGTTTTAGATCATTCTCTCATAAGAAAATGCAAACTGCATATTAACTATTATTTTAACGAATACAAGCAGTTTTTACAAGCTTTATGACAATTAGGTGCAAATGAGTCCTTATAGGCAAAATTGCTTTATTTGATGAGGGTAAAACTATATTTACACTATAACATTCAGGTTTGGATCATTCGCTCATAAGAAAATGCAAACTGCATATTAACCATTTTTTTAACGCAGACAAGCAGTTTTTACATGCTTTATGACAATTAGGGGCAAATAAGTCCTTATAGGCAAAATTGCGTTATTTTACAAAGGTAAGTCTATTTTCAATATAACATTCAGGTTTGAATCATTCGCTCATAAGAAAATGCAATCTGCATATTAACCATTATTTTAACGCATACAAGCAGTTCTTACATGCTTCACGACAATTGCGTGCAAAAGAGTCCTTATAGGCAAAATTGCTTTATTTTACAAAGGTTAGTCTATTTACACTAAAACATTCAGGTTTGGAGTATTCTCTCATAAGAAAATGCAAACTGCATATTAACCATTATTTTAACGCATACAAGCAGTTTTTACATGCTTTATGACAATTAAGTGCAAATGAGTCCTTATAGGCAAAATTGCTTTATTTTATGAGTGTAAGTCTATTTACACTATAACATTCAGGTTTGGATCATTCTCTCATAAGAAAATGCAAACTGCATATTTACTATCATTTTAACGCATACAAGCAGTTTTTACATGCATTATGACAATTAGGTGCAAATAAGTCCTTAAAGGCAAAATTGTTTTATTTCACAAAGGTAAGTGTACTTTCACTATAACATTCAGGTTTGGATCATTCTCCCATAAGAAAATGCAAACTGCATATTAACCATTATTTTAACGCAGACAAGCAGTTTTTACATGCTTCACGACAATTGCGTGCAAATGAGTCTTTATAGGCAAAATTGCTTTATTTTACATAGGTAAGTCTATTTACACTATAACATTCAGGTTTGGATCATTCTCTCATAAGAAAATGCAATCTGCATATTAACAATTATTTTAACGCTTACAAGCAGTTTATACATGCTTTATGACAATAAGGGGCAAATGAGTCCTTATATGCAAAATTGCTTTATTTCATGAAGGTAAGTCTATTTACACTATACATTCAGGTTTGGATCATTCTCTCATAAGAAAATGCAAACTGCATATTAACCATTATTTAAACGCAGACAAGCAGTTTTTACATGCTTTACGACAATTAGGTGCAAATGAGTCCTTAAAGGCAAAATTGTTTTATTTCACAAAGGTAAGTCTACTTTCACTATAACATTCAGGTTTGGATCATATTCTCTAATAAGAAAATGCAAACTGCATATTAACCATTATTAAAACGCAGACAAGCAGTTTTTACATGCTTTACGACAATTAGGTGCAAATGAGTCTTTATAGGCAAAATTGCTTTATTTTACAAAGGTAAGTTTACTTAAACTATAACATTCAGGTTTAGATCATTCTCTCATAAGAAAATGCAAACTGCATATTAACTATTATTTTAACGCATACAAGCAGTTTTTACATGCTTCACGACAATTGCGTGCAAATGATTCCTTATAAGCAAAATTGCTTTATTTTACAAAGGTAAGTCTATTTACACTATAACATTCAGGTTTGGATCATTCTCTCGTAAGAAAATGCAAACCGCATATTTACGATCATTTTAACGCATACAAGCAGTTTTTACATGCTTTATGGCAATTAGGTGCAAATGAGTCCTTATAGGCAAAATTGCTTTATTTCATGAGGGTTAGTCTATTTACACTATAACATTTAGTTTTGGATCATTCTCTCATAAGAAAATGCAAACTGCATATTTACTATCATTTTAACGCATACAAGCAGTTTTTACATGCTTTATGACAATTAGGTGCAAATGAGTCTTTATAGGCAAAATTGCTTTATTTCATGAGGGTAAAACTATATTTACACTATAACATTCAGGTTTGGATCATTCTCCCATAAGAAAATGCAAACTGCATTTTAACCATTATTTTAACGCAGACAAGCAGTTTTTACATGCTTCACGACAATTGCGTGCAAATGAGTCTTTATAGGCAAAATTGCTTTATTTTACATAGGTAAGTCTATTTACACTATAACATTCAGGTTTGGATCATTCTCTCATAAGAAAATGCAATCTGCATATTAACCATTATTTTAACGCATACAAGCAGTTTATACATGCTTTATGACAATTAGGGGCAAATGAGTCCTTATATGCAAAATTGCTTTATTTCACGAAGGTAAGTCTATTTACACTATACATTCAGGTTTGGATCATTCTCTCATAAGAAAATGCAAACTGCATATTAACCATTATTTAAACGCAGACAAGCATTTTTTACATGCTTTACGACAATTAGGTGCAAATGAGTCCTTAAAGGCAAAATTGATTTATTTCACAAAGGTTAGTCTACTTTCACTATAACATTCAGGTTTGGATCATATTCTCTAATAAGAAAATGCAAACTGCATATTAACCATTATTTAAACGCAGACAAGCAGTTTTTACATGCTTTACGACAATTAGGTGCAAATGAGTCTTTATAGGCAAAATTGCTTTATTTCATGAGGGTAAGTCTATTTACACTATAACATTCAGGTTTGGATCATTCTCTCATAAGAAAATGCAAACTGCATATTAACCATTTTTTTAACGCAGACAAGCAGTTTTTACATGCTTTATGACAATTAGGGGCAAATGAGTCCTTATAGGCAAAATTGCTTTATTTCACAAAGGTAAGTCTACTTTCACTATAACATTCAGGTTTGGATCATTCTCTCATAAGAAATTGCAAACTGCATATTAACCATTATTTTAACGCAGAGAAGCAGTTTTTACATGCTTCACGACAATTGCGTGCAAATGAGTCCTTATAGGCAAAATTGCTTCATTTTACAAAGGTAAGTCTATTTACACTATAACATTCAGGTTTGGATCATTCTCTCATAAGAAAATGCAAACTGCATATTAACCATTTTTTTAACGCAGACAAGCAGTTTTTACATGCTTTATGACAATTAGGGGCAAATGAGTCCTTATAGGCAAAATTGCTTTATTTCACAAAGGTAAGTCTACTTTCACTATAACATTCAGGTTTGGATCATTCTCTCATAAGAAATTGCAAACTGCATATTAACCATTATTTTAACGCAGACAAGCAGTTTTTACATGCTTCACGACAATTGCGTGCAAATGAGTCCTTATAAGCAAAATTGCTTTATTTTACAAAGGTAAGTCTATTTACACTATAACATTCAGGTTTGGATCATTCTCTCATAAGAAAATGCAAACTGCATATTAACCATTATTTTAACGCATACAAGCAGTTTTTACATGCTTTATCACAATTAGGTGCAAATGAGTCCTTATAGGCAAAATTGCTTTATTTCATGAGGGTTAGTCTATTTACACTATAACATTCAGGTTTGGATCATTCTCTCATAAGAAAATGCAAACTGCATATTAACCATTATTTAAACGCAGACAAGCAGTTTTTTCATGCTTTACGACAATTAGGTGCAAATGAGTCTTTATAGGCAAAATTGCTTTATTTCATGAGGGTCAGTCTGTTTACACTATACAATTCAGGTTTGGATCATTCTCTCATAGGAAAATGCAAACGGCATATTAACCATTATTTTAACGCAGACAAGCAGTTTTTACATGCTTTATGACAATTAGGGGCAAATGAGTCCTTATAGGCAAAATTGCTTTATTTCCTAAAGGTAAGTCTACTTTCACTATAACATTCAGGTTTGGATCATTCTCTCATAAGAAATTGCAAACTGCATATTAACCATTATTTTAACGCAGACAAGCAGTTTTTACATGCTTCACGACAATTGCGTGAAAATGAGTCCTTATAAGCAAAATTGCTTTATTTTACAAAGGTAAGTCTATTTACACTATAACATTCAGGTTTGGATCATTCTCTCGTAAGAAAATGCAAACCGCATATTTACGATCATTTTAACGCATACAAGCAGTTTTTACATGCTTTATGGCAATTAGGTGCAAATGAGTCCTTATAGGCAAAATTGCTTTATTTCATGACGGTTAGTCTATTTACACTATAACATTCAGTTTTGGATCATTCTCTCATAAGAAAATGCAAACTGCATATTTACTATCATTTTAACGCATACAAGCAGTTTTTACATGCTTTATGACAATTAGGTGCAAATGAGTCTTTATAGGCAAAATTGCTTTATTTCATGAGGGTAAAACTATATTTACACTATAACATTCAGGTTTGGATCATTCTGCCATAAGAAAATGCAAACTGCATTTTAACCATTATTTTAACGCAGACAAGCAGTTTTTACATGCTTCACGACAATTGCGTGCAAATGAGTCTTTATAGGCAAAATTGCTTTATTTTACATAGGTAAGTCTATTTACACTATAACATTCAGGTTTGGATCATTCTCTCATAAGAAAATGCAATCTGCATATTAACCATTATTTTAACGCATACAAGCAGTTTATACATGCTTTATGACAATTAGGGGCAAATGAGTCCTTATATGCAAAATTGCTTTATTTCACGAAGGTAAGTCTATTTACACTATACATTCAGGTTTGGATCATTCTCTCATAAGAAAATGCAAACTGCATATTAACCATTATTTAAACGCAGACAAGCATTTTTTACATGCTTTACGACAATTAGGTGCAAATGAGTCCTTAAAGGCAAAATTGATTTATTTCACAAAGGTAAGTCTACTTTCACTATAACATTCAGGTTTGGATCATATTCTCTAATAAGAAAATGCAAACTGCATATTAACCATTATTTAAACGCAGACAAGCAGTTTTTACATGCTTTACGACAATTAGGTGCAAATGAGTCTTTATAGGCAAAATTGCTTTATTTCATGAGGGTAAGTCTATTTACACTATAACATTCAGGTTTGGATCATTCTCTCATAAGAAAATGCAAACTGCATATTAACCATTTTTTTAACGCAGACAAGCAGTTTTTACATGCTTTATGACAATTAGGGGCAAATGAGTCCTTATAGGCAAAATTTGCTTTATTTCACAAAGGTAAGTCTACTTTCACTATAACATTCAGGTTTGGATCATTCTCTCATAAGAAATTGCAAACTGCATATTAACCATTATTTTAACGCAGAGAAGCAGTTTTTACATGCTTCACGACAATTGCGTGCAAATGAGTCCTTATAGGCAAAATTGCTTCATTTTACAAAGGTAAGTCTATTTACACTATAACATTCAGGTTTGGATCATTCTCTCATAAGAAAATGCAAACTGCATATTAACCATTTTTTTAACGCAGACAAGCAGTTTTTACATGCTTTATGACAATTAGGGGCAAATGAGTCCTTATAGGCAAAATTGCTTTATTTCACAAAGGTAAGTCTACTTTCACTATAACATTCAGGTTTGGATCATTCTCTCATAAGAAATTGCAAACTGCATATTAACCATTATTTTAACGCAGACAAGCAGTTTTTACATGCTTCACGACAATTGCGTGCAAATGAGTCCTTATAAGCAAAATTGCTTTATTTTACAAAGGTAAGTCTATTTACACTATAACATTCAGGTTTGGATCATTCTCTCATAAGAAAATGCAAACTGCATATTAACCATTATTTTAACGCATACAAGCAGTTTATACATGCTTTATCACAATTAGGTGCAAATGAGTCCTTATAGGCAAAATTGCTTTATTTCATGAGGGTTAGTCTATTTACACTATAACATTCAGGTTTGGATCATTCTCTCATAAGAAAATGCATACTGCATATTAACCATTATTTAAACGCAGACAAGCAGTTTTTTCATGCTTTACGACAATTAGGTGCAAATGAGTCTTTATAGGCAAAATTGCTTTATTTCATGAGGGTCAGTCTGTTTACACTATACAATTCAGGTTTGGATCATTCTCTCATAGGAAAATGCAAACGGCATATTAACCATTATTTTAACGCAGACAAGCAGTTTTTACATGCTTTATGACAATTAGGGGCAAATGAGTCCTTATAAGCAAAATTGCTTTATTTCCTAAAGGTAAGTCTACTTTCACTATAACATTCAGGTTTGGATCATTCTCTCATAAGAAATTGCAAACTGCATATCAACCATTATTTTAACGCAGACAAGCAGTTTTTACATGCTTCACGACAATTGCGTGAAAATGAGTCCTTATAAGCAAAATTGCTTTATTTTACATAGGTAAGTTTATTTACACTATAACATTTAGGTTTGGATCATTCTCTCATAAGAAAATGCAAACTGCATATTATTTACTATCATTTTCACGCAGACAAGCAGTTTTCACATGTTTTACGACAATTAGGTGGAAATAAGTCCTTAAAGGCAAAATTGTTTTATTTCACAAAGGTAAGTCCACTTTCACTATAACATTCAGGTTTGGATCGTTCTCTCATAAGAAAATGCAAACTGCATATTAACCATTATTTTAACGCATACAAGCAGTTTTTACATGCTTTATGACAATTAGGTGCAAATGAGTCCTTATAGGCAAAATTGCTTTATTTCATGAGGGTTAGTCTATTTACACTATAACATTCAGGTTTGGATCATTCTCTCATAAGAAAATGAAAACTGCATATTAACCATTATTTAAACGCAGACAAGCAGTTTTTTCATGCTTTACGACAATTAGGTGCAAATGAGTCTTTATAGGCAAAATTGCTTTATTTCATGAGGGTCAGTCTATTTACACTATACAATTCAGGTTTGGATCATTCTCTTATAAGAAAATGAAAACTGCATATTAACCATTATTTTAACGCAGACAAGCAGTTTTTACATGCTTCACGACAATTGCGTGCAAATGAACCCTTATAGGCAAAATTGCGTTATTTTACAAAGGTAAGTCTATTTACACTATAACATTCAGGTTTGGATCATTCTCTCATAAGAAAATGCAAACTGCATATTAACCATTTTTTAACGCAGACAAGCAGTTTTAACATGCTTTATGACATTTAGGGGCAAATGAGTCCTTATAGGCAAAATTGCTTTATTTCACAAAGGTAAGTCTACTTTCACTATAACATTCAGGTTTGGATCATTCTCTCATAAGAAATTGCAAACTGCATATTAACCATTATTTTAACGCAGACAAGCAGTTTTTACATGCTTCACGACAATTGCGTGCAAATGAGTCCTTATAAGCAAAATTGCTTTATTTTACAAAGGTAAGTCTATTTACACTATAACATTCAGGTTTGGATCATTCTCTCATAATAAAATGCAAACTGCATATTAACTATTATTTTAACGCATACAAGCAGTTTTTACAAGCTTTATGACAATTAGATGCAAATGAGTCCTTATAGGCAAAATTCCTTTATTTTATGAGGGTAAGTCTATTTACACTATAACATTCAGGTTTGGAGCATTCTCTCATAAGAAAATGCAAACTGCATATTTACTATTATTTTTACGCAGACAAGCAGTTCTTACATGCTTCACGACAATTGCGTGCAAAAGAGTCCTTATAGGCAAAATTGCTTTATTTTACAAAGGTTAGTCTATTTACACTATAACATTCAGGTTTGGAGTATTCTCTCATAAGAAAATGCAAACTGGATATTAACCATTATTTTAACGCATACAAGCAGTTTTTACATGCTTTATGACAATTAGGTGCAAATGAGTCCTTAAAGGCAAAATTGTTTTATTTCACAAAGATAAGTCTACTTTCACTATAACATTCAGGTTTGGATCATTCTCTCATAAGAAAATGCAAACTGCATATTAACCATTATTTTAACGCAGACAAGCAGTTTTTACATGCCTCACGACAATTGCGTGCAAATGAGTCTTTATAGGCAAAATTGCTTAATTTCATGAGTGTAAGTCTATTTACACTATATCATTCAGGTTTGGATCATTCTCTCATAAGAAAATGCAAACTGCATATTTACTATCATTTTAACGCATACAAGCAGTTTTTACATGCTTTATGACAATTAGGTGCAAATGAGTCCTTATAGGCAAAATTGCTTAATTTCATGAGTGTAAGTCTATTTACACTATATCATTCAGGTTTGGATCATTCTCTCATAAGAAAATGCAAACTGCATATTTACTATCATTTTAACGCATACAAGCAGTTTTTACATGCTTTATGACAATTAGGTGCAAATAAGTCCTTAAAGGCAAAATTGTTTTATTTCACAAAGGTAAGTCTACTTTCACTATAACATTCAGGTTTGGATCATTCTCTCATAAGAAAATGCAAACTGCATATTAACCATTATTTTAACGCAGACAAGCAGTTTTTACATGCCTCACGACAATTGCGTGCAAATGAGTCTTTATAGGCAAAATTGCTTTATTTTACATAGGTAAGTCTATTTACACTATAACATTCAGGTTTGGATCATTCTCTCATCAGAAAATGCAATCTGCATATTAACCATTATTTTAACGCATACAAGCAGTTTTTACATGCTTTATGACAATTAGGGGCAAATGAGTCCTTATATGCAAAATTGCTTTATTTCATGAAGGTAAGTCTATTTACACTATACATTCAGGTTTGGATCATTCTCTCATAAGAAATTGCAAACTGCATATTAACCATTATTTTAACGCAGACAAGCAGTTTTTACATGCTTCACGACAATTGCGTGCAAATGAGTCCTTATAAGCAAATTTGCTTTATTTTACAAAGGTAAGTCTATTTACACTATAACATTCAGGTTTGGATCATTCTCACATAAGAAAATGCAAACTGCATATTAACTATTATTTTAACGCATACAAGCAGTTTTTACAAGCTTTATGACAATTAGGTGCAAATGAGTCCTTATAGGCAAAATTGCTTTATTTCATGAGGGTAAGTCTATTTACATTATAACATTCAGGTTTGGATCATTCTCTCATAAGAAAATGCAAACTGCATATTTACTATTATTTTTACGCAGACAAGCAGTTTTTACATGCTTCACGACAATTGCGTGCAAATGAGTCCTTATAGGCAAAATTGCTTTATTTTACAAAGGTAAGTCTGTTTACACTATAACATTCAGGTTTGGATCATTCTCTCCTAAGAAAATGCAAACTGCATATTAACCATTTTTTTAACGCAGACAAGCAGTTTTTACATGCTTTATGACAATTAGGGGCAAATGAGTCCTTATAGGCAAAATTGCTTTATTTCACAAAGGTAAGTCTACTTTCGTTATAACATTCAGGTTTGGATCATTCTCTCATAAGAAATTGCAAACTGCATATTAACCATTATTTTAACGCAGACAAGCAGTTTTTACATGCTTCACGACAATTGCGTGCAAATGAGTCCTTATAAGCAAAATTGCTTTATTTTACAAAGGTTAGTCTATTTACACTATAACATTCAGGTTTGGATCATTCTCTCATAAGAAAATGCAAACTGCATATTAACCATTTTTTTAACGCAGACAAGCAGTTTTTACATGCTTTATGACAATTAGGGGCAAATGAGTCCTTATAGGCAAAATTGCTTTATTTCACAAAGGTAAGTCTACTTTCACTATAACATTCAGGTTTGGATCATTCTCTCATAAGAGATTGCAAACTGCATATTAACCATTATTTTAACGCAGACAAGCAGTTTTTACATGCTTCACGACAATTGCGTGCAAATGAGTCCTTATAAGCAAAATTGCTTTATTTTACAAAGGTAAGTCTATTTACACTATAACATTCAGTTTTAGATCATTCTCTCATAAGAAAATGCAAACTGCATATTAACTATTATTTAAACGCATACAAGCAGTTTTTACAAGCTTTATGACAATTAGGTGCAAATGAGTCCTTATAGGCAAAATTGCTTTATTTGATGAGGGTAAAACTATATTTACACTATAACATTCAGGTTTGGATCATTCGCTCATAAGAAAATGCAAACTGCATATTAACCATTTTTTTAACGCAGACAAGCAGTTTTTACATGCTTTATGACAATTAGGGGCAAATAAGTCCTTATAGGCAAAATTGCGTTATTTTACAAAGGTAAGTCTATTTTCAATATAACATTCAGGTTTGAATCATTCGCTCATAAGAAAATGCAATCTGCATATTAACCATTATTTTAACGCATACAAGCAGTTCTTACATGCTTCACGACAATTGCGTGCAAAAGAGTCCTTATAGGCAAAATTGCTTTATTTTACAAAGGTTAGTCTATTTACACTAAAACATTCAGGTTTGGAGTATTCTCTCATAAGAAAATGCAAACTGCATATTAACCATTATTTTAACGCATACAAGCAGTTTTTACATGCTTTATGACAATTAAGTGCAAATGAGTCCTTATAGGCAAAATTGCTTTATTTTATGAGTGTAAGTCTATTTACACTATAACATTCAGGTTTGGATCATTCTCTCATAAGAAAATGCAAACTGCATATTTACTATCATTTTAACGCATACAAGCAGTTTTTACATGCATTATGACAATTAGGTGCAAATAAGTCCTTAAAGGCAAAATTGTTTTATTTCACAAAGGTAAGTGTACTTTCACTATAACATTCAGGTTTGGATCATTCTCCCATAAGAAAATGCAAACTGCATATTAACCATTATTTTAACGCAGACAAGCAGTTTTTACATGCTTCACGACAATTGCGTGCAAATGAGTCTTTATAGGCAAAATTGCTTTATTTTACATAGGTAAGTCTATTTACACTATAACATTCAGGTTTGGATCATTCTCTCATAAGAAAATGCAATCTGCATATTAACAATTATTTTAACGCTTACAAGCAGTTTATACATGCTTTATGACAATAAGGGGCAAATGAGTCCTTATATGCAAAATTGCTTTATTTCATGAAGGTAAGTCTATTTACACTATACATTCAGGTTTGGATCATTCTCTCATAAGAAAATGCAAACTGCATATTAACCATTATTTAAACGCAGACAAGCAGTTTTTACATGCTTTACGACAATTAGGTGCAAATGAGTCCTTAAAGGCAAAATTGTTTTATTTCACAAAGGTAAGTCTACTTTCACTATAACATTCAGGTTTGGATCATATTCTCTAATAAGAAAATGCAAACTGCATATTAACCATTATTAAAACGCAGACAAGCAGTTTTTACATGCTTTACGACAATTAGGTGCAAATGAGTCTTTATAGGCAAAATTGCTTTATTTTACAAAGGTAAGTTTACTTAAACTATAACATTCAGGTTTAGATCATTCTCTCATAAGAAAATGCAAACTGCATATTAACTATTATTTTAACGCATACAAGCAGTTTTTACATGCTTCACGACAATTGCATGCAAATGATTCCTTATAAGCAAAATTGCTTTATTTTACAAAGGTAAGTCTATTTACACTATAACATTCAGGTTTGGATCATTCTCTCGTAAGAAAATGCAAACCGCATATTTACGATCATTTTAACGCATACAAGCAGTTTTTACATGCTTTATGGCAATTAGGTGCAAATGAGTCCTTATAGGCAAAATTGCTTTATTTCATGAGGGTTAGTCTATTTACACTATAACATTCAGTTTTGGATCATTCTCTCATAAGAAAATGCAAACTGCATATTTACTATCATTTTAACGCATACAAGCAGTTTTTACATGCTTTATGACAATTAGGTGCAAATGAGTCTTTATAGGCAAAATTGCTTTATTTCATGAGGGTAAAACTATATTTACACTATAACATTCAGGTTTGGATCATTCTCCCATAAGAAAATGCAAACTGCATTTTAACCATTATTTTAACGCAGACAAGCAGTTTTTACATGCTTCACGACAATTGCGTGCAAATGAGTCTTTATAGGCAAAATTGCTTTATTTTACATAGGTAAGTCTATTTACACTATAACATTCAGGTTTGGATCATTCTCTCATAAGAAAATGCAATCTGCATATTAACCATTATTTTAACGCATACAAGCAGTTTATACATGCTTTATGACAATTAGGGGCAAATGAGTCCTTATATGCAAAATTGCTTTATTTCACGAAGGTAAGTCTATTTACACTATACATTCAGGTTTGGATCATTCTCTCATAAGAAAATGCAAACTGCATATTAACCATTATTTAAACGCAGACAAGCATTTTTTACATGCTTTACGACAATTAGGTGCAAATGAGTCCTTAAAGGCAAAATTGATTTATTTCACAAAGGTTAGTCTACTTTCACTATAACATTCAGGTTTGGATCATATTCTCTAATAAGAAAATGCAAACTGCATATTAACCATTATTTAAACGCAGACAAGCAGTTTTTACATGCTTTACGACAATTAGGTGCAAATGAGTCTTTATAGGCAAAATTGCTTTATTTCATGAGGGTAAATCTATTTACACTATAACATTCAGGTTTGGATCATTCTCTCATAAGAAAATGCAAACTGCATATTAACCATTTTTTTAACGCAGACAAGCAGTTTTTACATGCTTTATGACAATTAGGGGCAAATGAGTCCTTATAGGCAAAATTGCTTTATTTCACAAAGGTAAGTCTACTTTCACTATAACATTCAGGTTTGGATCATTCTCTCATAAGAAATTGCAAACTGCATATTAACCATTATTTTAACGCAGAGAAGCAGTTTTTACATGCTTCACGACAATTGCGTGCAAATGAGTCCTTATAGGCAAAATTGCTTCATTTTACAAAGGTAAGTCTATTTACACTATAACATTCAGGTTTGGATCATTCTCTCATAAGAAAATGCAAACTGCATATTAACCATTTTTTTAACGCAGACAAGCAGTTTTTACATGCTTTATGACAATTAGGGGCAAATGAGTCCTTATAGGCAAAATTGCTTTATTTCACAAAGGTAAGTCTACTTTCACTATAACATTCAGGTTTGGATCATTCTCTCATAAGAAATTGCAAACTGCATATTAACCATTATTTTAACGCAGACAAGCAGTTTTTACATGCTTCACGACAATTGCGTGCAAATGAGTCCTTATAAGCAAAATTGCTTTATTTTACAAAGGTAAGTCTATTTACACTATAACATTCAGGTTTGGATCATTCTCTCATAAGAAAATGCAAACTGCATATTAACCATTATTTTAACGCATACAAGCAGTTTTTACATGCTTTATCACAATTAGGTGCAAATGAGTCCTTATAGGCAAAATTGCTTTATTTCATGAGGGTTAGTCTATTTACACTATAACATTCAGGTTTGGATCATTCTCTCATAAGAAAATGCAAACTGCATATTAACCATTATTTAAACGCAGACAAGCAGTTTTTTCATGCTTTACGACAATTAGGTGCAAATGAGTCTTTATAGGCAAAATTGCTTTATTTCATGAGGGTCAGTCTGTTTACACTATACAATTCAGGTTTGGATCATTCTCTCATAGGAAAATGCAAACGGCATATTAACCATTATTTTAACGCAGACAAGCAGTTTTTACATGCTTTATGACAATTAGGGGCAAATGAGTCCTTATAGGCAAAATTGCTTTATTTCCTAAAGGTAAGTCTACTTTCACTATAACATTCAGGTTTGGATCATTCTCTCATAAGAAATTGCAAACTGCATATTAACCATTATTTTAACGCAGACAAGCAGTTTTTACATGCTTCACGACAATTGCGTGAAAATGAGTCCTTATAAGCAAAATTGCTTTATTTTACAAAGGTAAGTCTATTTACACTATAACATTCAGGTTTGGATCATTCTCTCGTAAGAAAATGCAAACCGCATATTTACGATCATTTTAACGCATACAAGCAGTTTTTACATGCTTTATGGCAATTAGGTGCAAATGAGTCCTTATAGGCAAAATTGCTTTATTTCATGACGGTTAGTCTATTTACACTATAACATTCAGTTTTGGATCATTCTCTCATAAGAAAATGCAAACTGCATATTTACTATCATTTTAACGCATACAAGCAGTTTTTACATGCTTTATGACAATTAGGTGCAAATGAGTCTTTATAGGCAAAATTGCTTTATTTCATGAGGGTAAAACTATATTTACACTATAACATTCAGGTTTGGATCATTCTCCCATAAGAAAATGCAAACTGCATTTTAACCATTATTTTAACGCAGACAAGCAGTTTTTACATGCTTCACGACAATTGCGTGCAAATGAGTCTTTATAGGCAAAATTGCTTTATTTTACATAGGTAAGTCTATTTACACTATAACATTCAGGTTTGGATCATTCTCTCATAAGAAAATGCAATCTGCATATTAACCATTATTTTAACGCATACAAGCAGTTTATACATGCTTTATGACAATTAGGGGCAAATGAGTCCTTATATGCAAAATTGCTTTATTTCACGAAGGTAAGTCTATTTACACTATACATTCAGGTTTGGATCATTCTCTCATAAGAAAATGCAAACTGCATATTAACCATTATTTAAACGCAGACAAGCATTTTTTACATGCTTTACGACAATTAGGTGCAAATGAGTCCTTAAAGGCAAAATTGATTTATTTCACAAAGGTAAGTCTACTTTCACTATAACATTGAGGTTTGGATCATATTCTCTAATAAGAAAATGCAAACTGCATATTAACCATTATTTAAACGCAGACAAGCAGTTTTTACATGCTTTACGACAATTAGGTGCAAATGAGTCTTTATAGGCAAAATTGCTTTATTTCATGAGGGTAAGTCTATTTACACTATAACATTCAGGTTTGGATCATTCTCTCATAAGAAAATGCAAACTGCATATTAACCATTTTTTTAACGCAGACAAGCAGTTTTTACATGCTTTATGACAATTAGGGGCAAATGAGTCCTTATAGGCAAAATTGCTTTATTTCACAAAGGTAAGTCTACTTTCACTATAACATTCAGGTTTGGATCATTCTCTCATAAGAAATTGCAAACTGCATATTAACCATTATTTTAACGCAGAGAAGCAGTTTTTACATGCTTCACGACAATTGCGTGCAAATGAGTCCTTATAGGCAAAATTGCTTCATTTTACAAAGGTAAGTCTATTTACACTATAACATTCAGGTTTGGATCATTCTCTCATAAGAAAATGCAAACTGCATATTAACCATTTTTTTAACGCAGACAAGCAGTTTTTACATGCTTTATGACAATTAGGGGCAAATGAGTCCTTATAGGCAAAATTGCTTTATTTCACAAAGGTAAGTCTACTTTCACTATAACATTCAGGTTTGGATCATTCTCTCATAAGAAATTGCAAACTGCATATTAACCATTATTTTAACGCAGACAAGCAGTTTTTACATGCTTCACGACAATTGCGTGCAAATGAGTCCTTATAAGCAAAATTGCTTTATTTTACAAAGGTAAGTCTATTTACACTATAACATTCAGGTTTGGATCATTCTCTCATAAGAAAATGCAAACTGCATATTAACCATTATTTTAACGCATACAAGCAGTTTTTACATGCTTTATCACAATTAGGTGCAAATGAGTCCTTATAGGCAAAATTGCTTTATTTCATGAGGGTTAGTCTATTTACACTATAACATTCAGGTTTGGATCATTCTCTCATAAGAAAATGCATACTGCATATTAACCATTATTTAAACGCAGACAAGCAGTTTTTTCATGCTTTACGACAATTAGGTGCAAATGAGTCTTTATAGGCAAAATTGCTTTATTTCATGAGGGTCAGTCTGTTTACACTATACAATTCAGGTTTGGATCATTCTCTCATAGGAAAATGCAAACGGCATATTAACCATTATTTTAACGCAGACAAGCAGTTTTTACATGCTTTATGACAATTAGGGGCAAATGAGTCCTTATAGGCAAAATTGCTTTATTTCCTAAAGGTAAGTCTACTTTCACTATAACATTCAGGTTTGGATCATTCTCTCATAAGAAATTGCAAACTGCATATCAACCATTATTTTAACGCAGACAAGCAGTTTTTACATGCTTCACGACAATTGCGTGAAAATGAGTCCTTATAAGCAAAATTGCTTTATTTTACATAGGTAAGTTTATTTACACTATAACATTTAGGTTTGGATCATTCTCTCATAAGAAAATGCAAACTGCATATTATTTACTATCATTTTCACGCAGACAAGCAGTTTTCACATGTTTTACGACAATTAGGTGGAAATAAGTCCTTAAAGGCAAAATTGTTTTATTTCACAAAGGTAAGTCCACTTTCACTATAACATTCAGGTTTGGATCGTTCTCTCATAAGAAAATGCAAACTGCATATTAACCATTATTTTAACGCATACAAGCAGTTTTTACATGCTTTATGACAATTAGGTGCAAATGAGTCCTTATAGGCAAAATTGCTTTATTTCATGAGGGTTAGTCTATTTACACTATAACATTCAGGTTTGGCACATTCTCTCATAAGAAAATGAAAACTGCATATTAACCATTATTTAAACGCAGACAAGCAGTTTTTTCATGCTTTACGACAATTAGGTGCAAATGAGTCTTTATAGGCAAAATTGCTTTATTTCATGAGGGTCAGTCTATTTACACTATACAATTCAGGTTTGGATCATTCTCTTATAAGAAAATGAAAACTGCATATTAACCATTATTTTAACGCAGACAAGCAGTTTTTACATGCTTCACGACAATTGCGTGCAAATGAACCCTTATAGGCAAAATTGCGTTATTTTACAAAGGTAAGTCTATTTACACTATAACATTCAGGTTTGGATCATTCTCTCATAAGAAAATGCAAACTGCATATTAACCATTTTTTAACGCAGACAAGCAGTTTTAACATGCTTTATGACATTTAGGGGCAAATGAGTCCTTATAGGCAAAATTGCTTTATTTCACAAAGGTAAGTCTACTTTCACTATAACATTCAGGTTTGGATCATTCTCTCATAAGAAATTGCAAACTGCATATTAACCATTATTTTAACGCAGACAAGCAGTTTTTACATGCTTCACGACAATTGCGTGCAAATGAGTCCTTATAAGCAAAATTGCTTTATTTTACAAAGGTAAGTCTATTTACACTATAACATTCAGGTTTGGATCATTCTCTCATAATAAAATGCAAACTGCATATTAACTATTATTTTAACGCATACAAGCAGTTTTTACAAGCTTTATGACAATTAGATGCAAATGAGTCCTTATAGGCAAAATTGCTTTATTTTATGAGGGTAAGTCTATTTACACTATAACATTCAGGTTTGGAGCATTCTCTCATAAGAAAATGCAAACTGCATATTTACTATTATTTTTACGCAGACAAGCAGTTCTTACATGCTTCACGACAATTGCGTGCAAAAGAGTCCTTATAGGCAAAATTGCTTTATTTTACAAAGGTTAGTCTATTTACACTATAACATTCAGGTTTGGAGTATTCTCTCATAAGAAAATGCAAACTGGATATTAACCATTATTTTAACGCATACAAGCAGTTTTTACATGCTTTATGACAATTAGGTGCAAATGAGTCCTTAAAGGCAAAATTGTTTTATTTCACAAAGATAAGTCTACTTTCACTATAACATTCAGGTTTGGATCATTCTCTCATAAGAAAATGCAAACTGCATATTAACCATTATTTTAACGCAGACAAGCAGTTTTTACATGCCTCACGACAATTGCGTGCAAATGAGTCTTTATAGGCAAAATTGCTTAATTTCATGAGTGTAAGTCTATTTACACTATATCATTCAGGTTTGGATCATTCTCTCATAAGAAAATGCAAACTGCATATTTACTATCATTTTAACGCATACAAGCAGTTTTTACATGCTTTATGACAATTAGGTGCAAATGAGTCCTTATAGGCAAAATTGCTTAATTTCATGAGTGTAAGTCTATTTACACTATATCATTCAGGTTTGGATCATTCTCTCATAAGAAAATGCAAACTGCATATTTACTATCATTTTAACGCATACAAGCAGTTTTTACATGCTTTATGACAATTAGGTGCAAATAAGTCCTTAAAGGCAAAATTGTTTTATTTCACAAAGGTAAGTCTACTTTCACTATAACATTCAGGTTTGGATCATTCTCTCATAAGAAAATGCAAACTGCATATTAACCATTATTTTAACGCAGACAAGCAGTTTTTACATGCCTCACGACAATTGCGTGCAAATGAGTCTTTATAGGCAAAATTGCTTTATTTTACATAGGTAAGTCTATTTACACTATAACATTCAGGTTTGGATCATTCTCTCATCAGAAAATGCAATCTGCATATTAACCATTATTTTAACGCATACAAGCAGTTTTTACATGCTTTATGACAATTAGGGGCAAATGAGTCCTTATATGCAAAATTGCTTTATTTCATGAAGGTAAGTCTATTTACACTATACATTCAGGTTTGGATCATTCTCTCATAAGAAATTGCAAACTGCATATTAACCATTATTTTAACGCAGACAAGCAGTTTTTACATGCTTCACGACAATTGCGTGCAAATGAGTCCTTATAAGCAAATTTGCTTTATTTTACAAAGGTAAGTCTATTTACACTATAACATTCAGGTTTGGATCATTCTCACATAAGAAAATGCAACCTGCATATTAACTATTATTTTAACGCATACAAGCAGTTTTTACAAGCTTTATGACAATTAGGTGCAAATGAGTCCTTATAGGCAAAATTGCTTTATTTCATGAGGGTAAGTCTATTTACATTATAACATTCAGGTTTGGATCATTCTCTCATAAGAAAATGCAAACTGCATATTTACTATTATTTTTACGCAGACAAGCAGTTCTTACATGCTTCACGACAATTGCGTGCAAAAGAGTCCTTATAGGCAAAATTGCTTTATTTTACAAAGGTTAGTCTATTTACACTATAACATTCAGGTTTGGAGTATTCTCTCATAAGAAAATGCAAACTGGATATTAACCATTATTTTAACGCATACAAGCAGTTTTTACATGCTTTATGACAATTAGGTGCAAATGAGTCCTTAAAGGCAAAATTGTTTTATTTCACAAAGATAAGTCTACTTTCACTATAACATTCAGGTTTGGATCATTCTCTCATAAGAAAATGCAAACTGCATATTAACCATTATTTTAACGCAGACAAGCAGTTTTTACATGCTTCACGACAATTGCGTGCAAATGAGTCTTTATAGGCAAAATTGCTTTATTTTACATAGGTTAGTCTATTTACACTATAACATTCAGGTTTGGATCATTCTCTCATAAGAAAAAGCAATCTGCATATTAACCATTATTTTAACGCATACAAGCAGTTTATACATGCTTTATGACAATTAGGGGCAAATGAGTCCTTATATGCAAAATTGCTTTATTTCATGAAGGTAAGTCTATTTACACTATAACATTCAGGTTTGTATCATTCTCTCATAAGAAAATGCAAACTGCATATTAACCATTATTTAAACGCAGCCAAGCAGTTTTTACATGCTTTACGACAATTAGGTGCAAATGAGTCCTTAAAGGCAAAATTGTTTTATTTCACAAAGGTAAGTCTACTTTCACTATAACATTCAGGTTTGGATCATATTCTCTAATAAGAAAATGCAAACTGCATATTAACCATTATTTTAACGCAGACAAGCAGTTTTAACATGCTTCACGACAATTGCGTGCAAATGAGTCCTTATAGGCAAAATTGGTTTATTTTACAAAGGTAAGTCTACTTTCACTATAACATTCAGGTTTGGATCATTCTCTCATAAGAAAATGCAATCTGCATATTAACCATTATTTTAACGCATACAAGCAGTTTTTAAATGCTATATGACAATTAGGGGCAAATGAGTCCTTATATGCAAAATTGCTTTATTTCATGAAGGTAAGTCCATTAACACTATAACATTCAGGTTTGGATCATTATCTCATAAGAAAATGCAAACTGCATATTAACCATTATTTAAACGCAGACAAGCAGTTTTTACATGCTTTACGACAATTAGGTGCAAATGAGTCTTTATAGGCAAAATTGCTTTATTTCATGAGGGTAAGTCTATTTACACTATAACATTCAGGTTTAGATCATTCTCTCATAAGAAAATGCAAACTGCATATTTACTATCATTTTCACGCAGACAAGCAGTTTTTACATGCTTCACGACAATTGCGTGCAAATGAGTCCTTATAGGCACAATTGCCTTAGTTTGCAAAGGTAAGTCTATTTACACTATACTATTCAGGTTTAGATCATTCTCTCATAAGAAAATGCAAACTGCATATTAACCATTATCTTAACGCATACAAGCAGTTTTTACATGCTTTATGACAATTAGGGGCAAATGAGTCTTTATAGGCAAAATTGCTTTATTTTACAAAGGTAAGTTTACTTAAACTATAACATTCAGGTTTAGATCATTCTCTCATAAGAAAATGCAAACTGCATATTAACTATTATTTTAACGCAAACAAGCAGTTTTTACATGCTTCACGACAATTGCGTGCAAATGATTCCTTATAAGCAAAATTGCTTTATTTTACAAAGGTTAGTCTATTTACACTATAACATTCAGGTTTGGATCATTCTCTCATAAGATAATGCAAACTGCATATTTACTATCATTTTAACGCATACAAGCAGTTTTTACATGCTTTATGACAATTAGGTGCAAATGAGTCCTTATATGCAAAATTGCTTTATTTCATGAAGGTAAGTCCATTTGCACTATAAAATTCAGGTTTGGATCATTCTCTCATAAGAAAATGCAAACTGCATATTAACCATTATTTAAACGCAGACAAGCAGTTTTTACATGCTTTACGACAATTAGGTGCAAATGAGTCTTTATAGGCAAAATCGCTTTATTTTACAAAGGTAAGTTTACTTAAACTATAACATTCAGGTTTAGATCATTCTCTCATAAGAAAATGCAAACTGCATATTAACTATTATTTTAACGCATACAAGCAGTTTTTACATGCTTCACGACAATTGCGTGCAAATGAGTCCTTATAAGCAAAATTGCTTTATTTTACAAAGGTCAGTCTATTTACACTATAACATTCAGGTTTGGATCATTCTCTCGTAAGAAAATGCAAACCGCATATTTACTATCATTTTAACGCATACAAGCAGTTTTTACATGCTTTATGACAATTAGGTGCAAATGAGTCCTTATAGGCAAAATTGCTTTATTTCATGAGGGTTAGTCTATTTACACTATAACATTCAGTTTTGGATCATTCTCTCATAAGAAAATGCAAACTGCATATTTACTATCATTTAAACGCATACAAGCAGTTTTTACATGCTTTATGACAATTAGGTGCAAATGAGTCTTTATAGGCAAAATTGCTTTATTTCATGAGGGTAAATCTATTTACACTATAACATTCAGGTTTGGATCATTCTCTCATAAGAAAATGCAAACTGCATATTAACCTTTATTTTAACGCAGACAAGCAGTTTTTACATGCTTCACGACAATTGCGTGCAAATGAGTCCTTATAGGCAAAATTGCGTTATTTTACAAAGGTAAGTCTATTTTCACTATAACATTCAGGTTTGGATCATTCTCTCATAAGAAAATGCAAACTGCATATTAACTATTATTTTAACGCAGACAAGCAGTTTTTACATGCTTCACGACAATTGCGTGCAAATGAGTCCTTATAGGCAAAATTGCTTTATTTCATGAGGGTTAGTCTATTTACACTATAACATTTAGGTTTGGAGCATTCTCTCATAAGAAAATGCAAACTGCATATTAACCATTATTTTAACGCATACAAGCAGTTTCTACATGCTTTATGACAATTAGGTGCAAATGAGTCCTTATAGGCAAAATTGCTTTATTTCATGAGTGTAAGTCTATTTACACTATAACATTCAGGTTTGGATCATTCTCTCATAAGAAAATGCAAACTGCATATTTACTATCATTTTAACGCATACAAGCAGTTTTTACATGCTTTATGACAATTAGGTGCAAATAAGTCCTTAAAGGCAAAATTGTTTTATTTCACAAAGGTAAGTCTACTTTCACTATAACATTCAGGTTTGGATCATTCTCTCATAAGAAAATGCAAACTGCATATTAACCATTATTTTAACGCAGACAAGCAGTTTTTACATGCTTCACGACAATTGCGTGCAAATGAGTCTTTATAGGCAAAATTGCTTTATTTTACATAGGTAAGTCTATTTACACTATAACATTCAGGTTTGGATCATTCTCTCATAAGAAAATGCAATCTGCATATTAACCATTATTTTAACGCATACAAGCAGTTTTTACATGCTTTATGACAATTAGGGGCAAATGAGTCCTTATATGCAAAATTGCTTTATTTCATGAGGGTAAGTCTACTTTCACTATAACATTCAGGTTTGGATCATTCTCTCATTAGAAATTGCAAACTGCATATTAACCATTATTTTAACGCAGACAAGCAGTTTTTACATGCTTCACGACAATTGCGTGCAAATGAGTCCTTATAAGCAAAATTGCTTTATTTTACAAAGGTTAGTC
Organism: Xanthostigma xanthostigma; assembly: GCA_963575645.1. Taxonomy (NCBI): domain Eukaryota; kingdom Metazoa; phylum Arthropoda; class Insecta; order Raphidioptera; family Raphidiidae; genus Xanthostigma; species Xanthostigma xanthostigma. The sequence continues at coordinate 29,311,015 of OY754471.1, forward strand.
TATTTACACTATAACATTCAGGTTTGGATCATTCTCTCATAAGAAAATGCAAACTGCATATTAACTATTATTTTAACGCATACAAGCAGTTTTTACAAGCTTTATGACAATTAGGTGCAAATGAGTCTTTATAGGCAAAATTGCTTTATTTCATGAGGGTAAGTCTATTTACACTATAACATTCAGGTTTGGATCATTCTCTCATAAGAAAATGCAAACTGCATATTTACTATTATTTTCACGCAGACAAGCAGTTCTTACATGCTTCACGACAATTGCGTGCAAAAGAGTCCTTATAGGCAAAATTGCTTTATTTCATGAGGGTCAGTCTATTTACACTATACAATTCAGGTTTGGATCATTCTCTTATAAGAAAATGAAAACTGCATATTAACCATTATTTTAACGCAGACAAGCAGTTTTTACATGCTTCACGACAATTGCGTGCAAATGAACCCTTATAGGCAAAATTGTTTTATTTCACAAAGGTAAGTCCACTTTCACTATAACATTCAGGTTTGGATCGTTCTCTCATAAGAAAATGCAAACTGCATATTAACCATTATTTTAACGCATACAAGCAGTTTTTACATGCTTTATGACAATTAGGTGCAAATGAGTCCTTATAGGCAAAATTGCTTTATTTCATGAGGGTTAGTCTATTTACACTATAACATTCAGGTTTGGATCATTCTCTCATAAGAAAATGAAAACTGCATATTAACCATTATTTAAACGCAGACAAGCAGTTTTTTCATGCTTTACGACAATTAGGTGCAAATGAGTCTTTATAGGCAAAATTGCTTTATTTCATGAGGGTCAGTCTATTTACACTATACAATTCAGGTTTGGATCATTCTCTTATAAGAAAATGAAAACTGCATATTAACCATTATTTTAACGCAGACAAGCAGTTTTTACATGCTTCACGACAATTGCGTGCAAATGAACCCTTATAGGCAAAATTGCGTTATTTTACAAAGGTAAGTCTATTTACACTATAACATTCAGGTTTGGATCATTCTCTCATAAGAAAATGCAAACTGCATATTAACCATTTTTTAACGCAGACAAGCAGTTTTAACATGCTTTATGACATTTAGGGGCAAATGAGTCCTTATAGGCAAAATTGCTTTATTTCACAAAGGTAAGTCTACTTTCACTATAACATTCAGGTTTGGATCATTCTCTCATAAGAAATTGCAAACTGCATATTAACCATTATTTTAACGCAGACAAGCAGTTTTTACATGCTTCACGACAATTGCGTGCAAATGAGTCCTTATAAGCAAAATTGCTTTATTTTACAAAGGTAAGTCTATTTACACTATAACATTCAGGTTTGGATCATTCTCTCATAATAAAATGCAAACTGCATATTAACTATTATTTTAACGCATACAAGCAGTTTTTACAAGCTTTATGACAATTAGATGCAAATGAGTCCTTATAGGCAAAATTGCTTTATTTTATGAGGGTAAGTCTATTTACACTATAACATTCAGGTTTGGAGCATTCTCTCATAAGAAAATGCAAACTGCATATTTACTATTATTTTTACGCAGACAAGCAGTTCTTACATGCTTCACGACAATTGCGTGCAAAAGAGTCCTTATAGGCAAAATTGCTTTATTTTACAAAGGTTAGTCTATTTACACTATAACATTCAGGTTTGGAGTATTCTCTCATAAGAAAATGCAAACTGGATATTAACCATTATTTTAACGCATACAAGCAGTTTTTACATGCTTTATGACAATTAGGTGCAAATGAGTCCTTAAAGGCAAAATTGTTTTATTTCACAAAGATAAGTCTACTTTCACTATAACATTCAGGTTTGGATCATTCTCTCATAAGAAAATGCAAACTGCATATTAACCATTATTTTAACGCAGACAAGCAGTTTTTACATGCCTCACGACAATTGCGTGCAAATGAGTCTTTATAGGCAAAATTGCTTAATTTCATGAGTGTAAGTCTATTTACACTATATCATTCAGGTTTGGATCATTCTCTCATAAGAAAATGCAAACTGCATATTTACTATCATTTTAACGCATACAAGCAGTTTTTACATGCTTTATGACAATTAGGTGCAAATGAGTCCTTATAGGCAAAATTGCTTAATTTCATGAGTGTAAGTCTATTTACACTATATCATTCAGGTTTGGATCATTCTCTCATAAGAAAATGCAAACTGCATATTTACTATCATTTTAACGCATACAAGCAGTTTTTACATGCTTTATGACAATTAGGTGCAAATAAGTCCTTAAAGGCAAAATTGTTTTATTTCACAAAGGTAAGTCTACTTTCACTATAACATTCAGGTTTGGATCATTCTCTCATAAGAAAATGCAAACTGCATATTAACCATTATTTTAACGCAGACAAGCAGTTTTTACATGCCTCACGACAATTGCGTGCAAATGAGTCTTTATAGGCAAAATTGCTTTATTTTACATAGGTAAGTCTATTTACACTATAACATTCAGGTTTGGATCATTCTCTCATCAGAAAATGCAATCTGCATATTAACCATTATTTTAACGCATACAAGCAGTTTTTACATGCTTTATGACAATTAGGGGCAAATGAGTCCTTATATGCAAAATTGCTTTATTTCATGAAGGTAAGTCTATTTACACTATACATTCAGGTTTGGATCATTCTCTCATAAGAAATTGCAAACTGCATATTAACCATTATTTTAACGCAGACAAGCAGTTTTTACATGCTTCACGACAATTGCGTGCAAATGAGTCCTTATAAGCAAATTTGCTTTATTTTACAAAGGTAAGTCTATTTACACTATAACATTCAGGTTTGGATCATTCTCACATAAGAAAATGCAACCTGCATATTAACTATTATTTTAACGCATACAAGCAGTTTTTACAAGCTTTATGACAATTAGGTGCAAATGAGTCCTTATAGGCAAAATTGCTTTATTTCATGAGGGTAAGTCTATTTACATTATAACATTCAGGTTTGGATCATTCTCTCATAAGAAAATGCAAACTGCATATTTACTATTATTTTTACGCAGACAAGCAGTTCTTACATGCTTCACGACAATTGCGTGCAAAAGAGTCCTTATAGGCAAAATTGCTTTATTTTACAAAGGTTAGTCTATTTACACTATAACATTCAGGTTTGGAGTATTCTCTCATAAGAAAATGCAAACTGGATATTAACCATTATTTTAACGCATACAAGCAGTTTTTACATGCTTTATGACAATTAGGTGCAAATGAGTCCTTAAAGGCAAAATTGTTTTATTTCACAAAGATAAGTCTACTTTCACTATAACATTCAGGTTTGGATCATTCTCTCATAAGAAAATGCAAACTGCATATTAACCATTATTTTAACGCAGACAAGCAGTTTTTACATGCTTCACGACAATTGCGTGCAAATGAGTCTTTATAGGCAAAATTGCTTTATTTTACATAGGTTAGTCTATTTACACTATAACATTCAGGTTTGGATCATTCTCTCATAAGAAAAAGCAATCTGCATATTAACCATTATTTTAACGCATACAAGCAGTTTATACATGCTTTATGACAATTAGGGGCAAATGAGTCCTTATATGCAAAATTGCTTTATTTCATGAAGGTAAGTCTATTTACACTATAACATTCAGGTTTGTATCATTCTCTCATAAGAAAATGCAAACTGCATATTAACCATTATTTAAACGCAGCCAAGCAGTTTTTACATGCTTTACGACAATTAGGTGCAAATGAGTCCTTAAAGGCAAAATTGTTTTATTTCACAAAGGTAAGTCTACTTTCACTATAACATTCAGGTTTGGATCATATTCTCTAATAAGAAAATGCAAACTGCATATTAACCATTATTTTAACGCAGACAAGCAGTTTTAACATGCTTCACGACAATTGCGTGCAAATGAGTCCTTATAGGCAAAATTGGTTTATTTTACAAAGGTAAGTCTACTTTCACTATAACATTCAGGTTTGGATCATTCTCTCATAAGAAAATGCAATCTGCATATTAACCATTATTTTAACGCATACAAGCAGTTTTTAAATGCTATATGACAATTAGGGGCAAATGAGTCCTTATATGCAAAATTGCTTTATTTCATGAAGGTAAGTCCATTAACACTATAACATTCAGGTTTGGATCATTATCTCATAAGAAAATGCAAACTGCATATTAACCATTATTTAAACGCAGACAAGCAGTTTTTACATGCTTTACGACAATTAGGTGCAAATGAGTCTTTATAGGCAAAATTGCTTTATTTCATGAGGGTAAGTCTATTTACACTATAACATTCAGGTTTGGATCATTCTCTCATAAGAAAATGCAAACTGCATATTTACTATCATTTTCACGCAGACAAGCAGTTTTTACATGCTTCACGACAATTGCGTGCAAATGAGTCCTTATAGGCACAATTGCCTTAGTTTGCAAAGGTAAGTCTATTTACACTATACTATTCAGGTTTAGATCATTCTCTCATAAGAAAATGCAAACTGCATATTAACCATTATCTTAACGCATACAAGCAGTTTTTACATGCTTTATGACAATTAGGGGCAAATGAGTCTTTATAGGCAAAATTGCTTTATTTTACAAAGGTAAGTTTACTTAAACTATAACATTCAGGTTTAGATCATTCTCTCATAAGAAAATGCAAACTGCATATTAACTATTATTTTAACGCAAACAAGCAGTTTTTACATGCTTCACGACAATTGCGTGCAAATGATTCCTTATAAGCAAAATTGCTTTATTTTACAAAGGTTAGTCTATTTACACTATAACATTCAGGTTTGGATCATTCTCTCATAAGATAATGCAAACTGCATATTTACTATCATTTTAACGCATACAAGCAGTTTTTACATGCTTTATGACAATTAGGTGCAAATGAGTCCTTATATGCAAAATTGCTTTATTTCATGAAGGTAAGTCCATTTGCACTATAAAATTCAGGTTTGGATCATTCTCTCATAAGAAAATGCAAACTGCATATTAACCATTATTTAAACGCAGACAAGCAGTTTTTACATGCTTTACGACAATTAGGTGCAAATGAGTCTTTATAGGCAAAATCGCTTTATTTTACAAAGGTAAGTTTACTTAAACTATAACATTCAGGTTTAGATCATTCTCTCATAAGAAAATGCAAACTGCATATTAACTATTATTTTAACGCATACAAGCAGTTTTTACATGCTTCACGACAATTGCGTGCAAATGAGTCCTTATAAGCAAAATTGCTTTATTTTACAAAGGTCAGTCTATTTACACTATAACATTCAGGTTTGGATCATTCTCTCGTAAGAAAATGCAAACCGCATATTTACTATCATTTTAACGCATACAAGCAGTTTTTACATGCTTTATGACAATTAGGTGCAAATGAGTCCTTATAGGCAAAATTGCTTTATTTCATGAGGGTTAGTCTATTTACACTATAACATTCAGTTTTGGATCATTCTCTCATAAGAAAATGCAAACTGCATATTTACTATCATTTAAACGCATACAAGCAGTTTTTACATGCTTTATGACAATTAGGTGCAAATGAGTCTTTATAGGCAAAATTGCTTTATTTCATGAGGGTTAATCTATTTACACTATAACATTCAGGTTTGGATCATTCTCTCATAAGAAAATGCAAACTGCATATTAACCTTTATTTTAACGCAGACAAGCAGTTTTTACATGCTTCACGACAATTGCGTGCAAATGAGTCCTTATAGGCAAAATTGCGTTATTTTACAAAGGTAAGTCTATTTTCACTATAACATTCAGGTTTGGATCATTCTCTCATAAGAAAATGCAAACTGCATATTAACTATTATTTTAACGCAGACAAGCAGTTTTTACATGCTTCACGACAATTGCGTGCAAATGAGTCCTTATAGGCAAAATTGCTTTATTTCATGAGGGTTAGTCTATTTACACTATAACATTTAGGTTTGGAGCATTCTCTCATAAGAAAATGCAAACTGCATATTAACCATTATTTTAACGCATACAAGCAGTTTCTACATGCTTTATGACAATTAGGTGCAAATGAGTCCTTATAGGCAAAATTGCTTTATTTCATGAGTGTAAGTCTATTTACACTATAACATTCAGGTTTGGATCATTCTCTCATAAGAAAATGCAAACTGCATATTTACTATCATTTTAACGCATACAAGCAGTTTTTACATGCTTTATGACAATTAGGTGCAAATAAGTCCTTAAAGGCAAAATTGTTTTATTTCACAAAGGTAAGTCTACTTTCACTATAACATTCAGGTTTGGATCATTCTCTCATAAGAAAATGCAAACTGCATATTAACCATTATTTTAACGCAGACAAGCAGTTTTTACATGCTTCACGACAATTGCGTGCAAATGAGTCTTTATAGGCAAAATTGCTTTATTTTACATAGGTAAGTCTATTTACACTATAACATTCAGGTTTGGATCATTCTCTCATAAGAAAATGCAATCTGCATATTAACCATTATTTTAACGCATACAAGCAGTTTTTACATGCTTTATGACAATTAGGGGCAAATGAGTCCTTATATGCAAAATTGCTTTATTTCATGAGGGTAAGTCTACTTTCACTATAACATTCAGGTTTGGATCATTCTCTCATTAGAAATTGCAAACTGCATATTAACCATTATTTTAACGCAGACAAGCAGTTTTTACATGCTTCACGACAATTGCGTGCAAATGAGTCCTTATAAGCAAAATTGCTTTATTTTACAAAGGTTAGTCTATTTACACTATAACATTCAGGTTTGGATCATTCTCTCATAAGAAAATGCAAACTGCATATTAACTATTATTTTAACGCATACAAGCAGTTTTTACAAGCTTTATGACAATTAGGTGCAAATGAGTCTTTATAGGCAAAATTGCTTTATTTCATGAGGGTAAGTCTATTTACACTATAACATTCAGGTTTGGATCATTCTCTCATAAGAAAATGCAAACTGCATATTTACTATTATTTTCACGCAGACAAGCAGTTCTTACATGCTTCACGACAATTGCGTGCAAAAGAGTCCTTATAGGCAAAATTGCTTTATTTTACAAAGGTTAGTCTATTTACACTATAACATTCAGGTTTGGAGTATTCTCTCATAAGAAAATGCAAACTGCATATTAACCATTATTTTAACGCATACAAGCAGTTTTTACATGCTTTATGACAGTTAGGTGCAAATGAGTCCTTATAGGCAATATTGCTTTATTTCATGAGTGTAAGTCTATTTACACTATAACATTCAGGTTTGGATCATTCTCTCATAAGAAAATGCAAACTGCATATTTACTATCATTTTAACGCATACAAGCAGTTTTTACATGCTTTATGACAATTAGGTGCAAATAAGTCCTTAAAGGCAAAATTGTTTTATTTCACAAAGGTAAGTCTACTTTCACTATAACATTCAGGTTTGGATCATTCTCTCATAAGAAAATGCAAACTGCATATTAACCATTATTTTAACGCAGACAAGCAGTTTTTACATGCTTCACGACAATTGCGTGCAAATGAGTCCTTATAGGCAAAATTGCTTTATTTTACAAAGGTAAGTCTACTTTCACTATAACATTCAGGTTTGGATCATTCTCTCATAAGAAAATGCAATCTGCATATTAACCATTATATTTTAACGCATACAAGCAGTTTTTAAATGCTATATGACAATTAGGAACAAATGAGTCCTTATATGCAAAATTGCTTTATTTCATGAAGGTAAGTCCTTTAACACTATAACATTCAGGTTTGGATCATTCTCTCATAAGAAAATGCAAACTGCATATTAACCTTTATTTTAACGCAGACAAGCAGTTTTTACATGCTTCACGACAATTGCGTGCAAATGAGTCCTTATAGGCAAAATTGCGTTATTTTACAAAGGTAAGTCTATTTTCACTATAACATTCAGGTTTGGATCATTCTCTCATAAGAAAATGCAATCTGCATATTAACCATTATTTTAACGCATACAAGCAGTTTATACATGCTTTATGACAATTAGGGGCAAATGAGTCCTTATATGCAAAATTGCTTTATTTCATGAAGGTAAGTCTATTTACACTATACATTCAGGTTTGGATCATTCTCTCATAAGAAAATGCAAACTGCATATTAACCATTATTTTAACGCAGACAAGCAGTTTTTACATGCTTTACGACAATTAGGTGCAAATGAGTCCTTAAAGGCAAAATTGTTTTATTTCACAAAGGTAAGTCTACTTTCACTATAACATTCAGGTTTGGAACATTCTCTCATAAGAAAAAGCAATCTGCATATTAACCATTATTTTAACGCATACAAGCAGTTTATACATGCTTTATGACAATTAGGGGCAAATGAGTCCTTATATGCAAAATTGCTTTATTTCATGAAGGTAAGTCTATTTACACTATAACATTCAGGTTTGTATCATTCTCTCATAAGAAAATGCAAACTGCATATTAACCATTATTTAAACGCAGCCAAGCAGTTTTTACATGCTTTACGACAATTAGGTGCAAATGAGTCCTTAAAGGCAAAATTGTTTTATTTCACAAAGGTAAGTCTACTTTCACTATAACATTCAGGTTTGGATCATATTCTCTAATAAGAAAATGCAAACTGCATATTAACCATTATTTTAACGCAGACAAGCAGTTTTAACATGCTTCACGACAATTGCGTGCAAATGAGTCCTTATAGGCAAAATTGGTTTATTTTACAAAGGTAAGTCTACTTTCACTATAACATTCAGGTTTGGATCATTCTCTCATAAGAAAATGCAATCTGCATATTAACCATTATTTTAACGCATACAAGCAGTTTTTAAATGCTATATGACAATTAGGGGCAAATGAGTCCTTATATGCAAAATTGCTTTATTTCATGAAGGTAAGTCCATTAACACTATAACATTCAGGTTTGGATCATTATCTCATAAGAAAATGCAAACTGCATATTAACCATTATTTAAACGCAGACAAGCAGTTTTTACATGCTTTACGACAATTAGGTGCAAATGAGTCTTTATAGGCAAAATTGCTTTATTTCATGAGGGTAAGTCTATTTACACTATAACATTCAGGTTTGGATCATTCTCTCATAAGAAAATGCAAACTGCATATTTACTATCATTTTCACGCAGACAAGCAGTTTTTACATGCTTCACGACAATTTCGTGCAAATGAGTCCTTATAGGCACAATTGCCTTAGTTTGCAAAGGTAAGTCTATTTACACTATACTATTCAGGTTTAGATCATTCTCTCATAAGAAAATGCAAACTGCATATTAACCATTATCTTAACGCATACAAGCAGTTTTTACATGCTTTATGACAATTAGGGGCAAATGAGTCTTTATAGGCAAAATTGCTTTATTTTACAAAGGTAAGTTTACTTAAACTATAACATTCAGGTTTAGATCATTCTCTCATAAGAAAATGCAAACTGCATATTAACTATTATTTTAACGCAAACAAGCAGTTTTTACATGCTTCACGACAATTGCGTGCAAATGATTCCTTATAAGCAAAATTGCTTTATTTTACAAAGGTTAGTCTATTTACACTATAACATTCAGGTTTGGATCATTCTCTCATAAGATAATGCAAACTGCATATTTACTATCATTTTAACGCATACAAGCAGTTTTTACATGCTTTATGACAATTAGGTGCAAATGAGTCCTTATATGCAAAATTGCTTTATTTCATGAAGGTAAGTCCATTTGCACTATAAAATTCAGGTTTGGATCATTCTCTCATAAGAAAATGCAAACTGCATATTAACCATTATTTAAACGCAGACAAGCAGTTTTTACATGCTTTACGACAATTAGGTGCAAATGAGTCTTTATAGGCAAAATCGCTTTATTTTACAAAGGTAAGTTTACTTAAACTATAACATTCAGGTTTAGATCATTCTCTCATAAGAAAATGCAAACTGCATATTAACTATTATTTTAACGCATACAAGCAGTTTTTACATGCTTCACGACAATTGCGTGCAAATGAGTCCTTATAAGCAAAATTGCTTTATTTTACAAAGGTCAGTCTATTTACACTATAACATTCAGGTTTGGATCATTCTCTCGTAAGAAAATGCAAACCGCATATTTACTATCATTTTAACGCATACAAGCAGTTTTTACATGCTTTATGACAATTAGGTGCAAATGAGTCCTTATAGGCAAAATTGCTTTATTTCATGAGGGTTAGTCTATTTACACTATAACATTCAGTTTTGGATCATTCTCTCATAAGAAAATGCAAACTGCATATTTACTATCATTTAAACGCATACAAGCAGTTTTTACATGCTTTATGACAATTAGGTGCAAATGAGTCTTTATAGGCAAAATTGCTTTATTTCATGAGGGTTAATCTATTTACACTATAACATTCAGGTTTGGATCATTCTCTCATAAGAAAATGCAAACTGCATATTAACCTTTATTTTAACGCAGACAAGCAGTTTTTACATGCTTCACGACAATTGCGTGCAAATGAGTCCTTATAGGCAAAATTGCGTTATTTTACAAAGGTAAGTCTATTTTCACTATAACATTCAGGTTTGGATCATTCTCTCATAAGAAAATGCAAACTGCATATTAACTATTATTTTAACGCAGACAAGCAGTTTTTACATGCTTCACGACAATTGCGTGCAAATGAGTCCTTATAGGCAAAATTGCTTTATTTCATGAGGGTTAGTCTATTTACACTATAACATTTAGGTTTGGAGCATTCTCTCATAAGAAAATGCAAACTGCATATTAACCATTATTTTAACGCATACAAGCAGTTTCTACATGCTTTATGACAATTAGGTGCAAATGAGTCCTTATAGGCAAAATTGCTTTATTTCATGAGTGTAAGTCTATTTACACTATAACATTCAGGTTTGGATCATTCTCTCATAAGAAAATGCAAACTGCATATTTACTATCATTTTAACGCATACAAGCAGTTTTTACATGCTTTATGACAATTAGGTGCAAATAGGTCCTTAAAGGCAAAATTGTTTTATTTCACAAAGGTAAGTCTACTTTCACTATAACATTCAGGTTTGGATCATTCTCTCATAAGAAAATGCAAACTGCATATTAACCATTATTTTAACGCAGACAAGCAGTTTTTACATGCTTCACGACAATTGCGTGCAAATGAGTCTTTATAGGCAAAATTGCTTTATTTTACATAGGTAAGTCTATTTACACTATAACATTCAGGTTTGGATCATTCTCTCATAAGAAAATGCAATCTGCATATTAACCATTATTTTAACGCATACAAGCAGTTTTTACATGCTTTATGACAATTAGGGGCAAATGAGTCCTTATATGCAAAATTGCTTTATTTCATGAGGGTAAGTCTACTTTCACTATAACATTCAGGTTTGGATCATTCTCTCATTAGAAATTGCAAACTGCATATTAACCATTATTTTAACGCAGACAAGCAGTTTTTACATGCTTCACGACAATTGCGTGCAAATGAGTCCTTATAAGCAAAATTGCTTTATTTTACAAAGGTTAGTCTATTTACACTATAACATTCAGGTTTGGATCATTCTCTCATAAGAAAATGCAAACTGCATATTAACTATTATTTTAACGCATACAAGCAGTTTTTACAAGCTTTATGACAATTAGGTGCAAATGAGTCTTTATAGGCAAAATTGCTTTATTTCATGAGGGTAAGTCTATTTACACTATAACATTCAGGTTTGGATCATTCTCTCATAAGAAAATGCAAACTGCATATTTACTATTATTTTCACGCAGACAAGCAGTTCTTACATGCTTCACGACAATTGCGTGCAAAAGAAGTCCTTATAGGCAAAATTGCTTTATTTTACAAAGGTTAGTCTATTTACACTATAACATTCAGGTTTGGAGTATTCTCTCATAAGAAAATGCAAACTGCATATTAACCATTATTTTAACGCATACAAGCAGTTTTTACATGCTTTATGACAGTTAGGTGCAAATGAGTCCTTATAGGCAATATTGCTTTATTTCATGAGTGTAAGTCTATTTACACTATAACATTCAGGTTTGGATCATTCTCTCATAAGAAAATGCAAACTGCATATTTACTATCATTTTAACGCATACAAGCAGTTTTTACATGCTTTATGACAATTAGGTGCAAATAAGTCCTTAAAGGCAAAATTGTTTTATTTCACAAAGGTAAGTCTACTTTCACTATAACATTCAGGTTTGGATCATTCTCTCATAAGAAAATGCAAACTGCATATTAACCATTATTTTAACGCAGACAAGCAGTTTTTACATGCTTCACGACAATTGCGTGCAAATGAGTCCTTATAGGCAAAATTGCTTTATTTTACAAAGGTAAGTCTACTTTCACTATAACATTCAGGTTTGGATCATTCTCTCATAAGAAAATGCAATCTGCATATTAACCATTATATTTTAACGCATACAAGCAGTTTTTAAATGCTATATGACAATTAGGAACAAATGAGTCCTTATATGCAAAATTGCTTTATTTCATGAAGGTAAGTCCTTTAACACTATAACATTCAGGTTTGGATCATTCTCTCATAAGAAAATGCAAACTGCATATTAACCTTTATTTTAACGCAGACAAGCAGTTTTTACATGCTTCACGACAATTGCGTGCAAATGAGTCCTTATAGGCAAAATTGCGTTATTTTACAAAGGTAAGTCTATTTTCACTATAACATTCAGGTTTGGATCATTCTCTCATAAGAAAATGCAATCTGCATATTAACCATTATTTTAACGCATACAAGCAGTTTATACATGCTTTATGACAATTAGGGGCAAATGAGTCCTTATATGCAAAATTGCTTTATTTCATGAAGGTAAGTCTATTTACACTATACATTCAGGTTTGGATCATTCTCTCATAAGAAAATGCAAACTGCATATTAACCATTATTTTAACGCAGACAAGCAGTTTTTACATGCTTTACGACAATTAGGTGCAAATGAGTCCTTAAAGGCAAAATTGTTTTATTTCACAAAGGTAAGTCTACTTTCACTATAACATTCAGGTTTGGATCATTCTCTAATAAGAAAATGCAAACTGCATATTAACCATTATTTTAACGCAGACAAGCAGTTTTAACATGCTTCACGACAATTGCGTGCAAATGAGTCCTTATAGGCAAAATTGCTTTATTTTACAAAGGTAAGTCTACTTTCACTATAACATTCAGGTTTGGATCATTCTCTCATAAGAAAATGCAATCTGCATATTAACCATTATATTTTAACGCATACAAGCAGTTTTTAAATGCTTTATGACAATTAGGGGCAAATGAGTCCTTATATGCAAAATTGCTTTATTTCATGAAGGTAAGTCCTTTAACACTATAACATTCAGGTTTGGATCATTCTCTCATAAGAAAATGCAAACTGCATATTAACCTTTATTTTAACGCAGACAAGCAGTTTTTACATGCTTCACGACAATTGCGTGCAAATGAGTCCTTATAGGCAAAATTGCGTTATTTTACAAAGGTAAGTCTATTTTCACTATAACATTCAGGTTTGGATCATTCGCTCATAAGAAAATGCAAACTGCATATTAACTATTATTTTAACGCAGACAAGCAGTTTTTACATGCTTCACGACAATTGCGTGCAAATGAGTCCTTATAGGCAAAATTGCTTTTTTTCATGAGGGTTAGTCTATTTACACTATAACATTTAGGTTTGGAGCATTCTCTCATAAGAAAATGCAAACTGCATATTAACCATTATTTTAACGCATACAAGCAGTTTCTACATGCTTTATGACAATTAGGTGCAAATGAGTCCTTATAGGCAAAATTGCTTTATTTCATGAGTGTAAGTCTATTTACACTATAACATTCAGGTTTGGATCATTCTCTCATAAGAAAATGCAAACTGCATATTTACTATCATTTTAACGCATACAAGCAGTTTTTACATGCTTTATGACAATTAGGTGCAAATAAGTCCTCAAAGGCAAAATTGTTTTATTTCACAAAGGTAAGTCTACTTTCACTATAACATTCAGGTTTGGATCATTCTCTCATAAGAAAATGCAAACTGCATATTAACCATTATTTTAACGCAGACAAGCAGTTTTTACATGCTTCACGACAATTGCGTGCAAATGAGTCTTTATAGGCAAAATTGCTTTATTTTACATAGGTAAGTCTATTTACACTATAACATTCAGGTTTGGATCATTCTCTCATAAGAAAATGCAATCTGCATATTAACCATTATTTTAACGCATACAAGCAGTTTTTACATGCTTTATGACAATTAGGGGCAAATGAGTCCTTATATGCAAAATTGCTTTATTTCATGAAGGTAAGTCTATTTACACTATACATTCAGGTTTGGATCATTCTCTCATAAGAAATTGCAAACTGCATATTAACCATTATTTTAACGCAGACAAGCAGTTTTTACATGCTTCACGACAATTGCGTGCAAATGAGTCCTTATAAGCAAAATTGCTTTATTTTACAAAGGTAAGTCTATTTACACTATAACATTCAGGTTTGGATCATTCTCTCGTAAGAAAATGCAAACCGCATATTTACTATCATTTTAACGCATACAAGCAGTTTTTACATGCTTTATGACAATTAGGTGCAAATGAGTCCTTATAGGCAAAATTGCTTTATTTCATGAGGGTTAGTCTATTTACACTATAACATTCAGTTTTGGATCATTCTCTCATAAGAAAATGCAAACTGCATATTTACTATCATTTTAACGCATACAAGCAGTTTTTACATGCTTTATGACAATTAGGTGCAAATGAGTCTTTATAGGCAAAATTGCTTTATTTCATGAGGGTAAATCTATTTACACTATAACATTCAGGTTTGGATCATTCTCTCATAAGAAAATGCAAACTGCATATTAACCATTATTTTAACGAAGACAAGCAGTTTTTACATGCTTCACGACAATTGCGTGCAAATGAGTCCTTATAGGCAAAATTCCTTCATTTTACAAAGGTAAGTCTATTTACACTATAACATTCAGGTTTGGATCATTCTCTCCGAAGAAAATGCAAACTGCATATTAACCATTTTTTTAACGCAGACAAGCAGTTTTTACATGTTTTATGACAATTAGGGGCAAATGAGTCCTAATAGGCAAAATTGCTTTATTTCACAAAGGTAAGTCTACTTTCACTATAACATTCAGGTTTGGATCATTCTCTCATAAGAAATTGCAAACTGCATATTAACCATTATTTTAACGCAGACAAGCAGTTTTTACATGCTTCACGACAATTGCGTGCAAATGAGTCCTTATAAGCAAAATTGCTTTATTTTACTAAGGTTAGTCTATTTTCACTATAACATTCAGGTTTAGATCATTCTCTCATAAGAAAATGCAAACTGCATATTAACTATTATTTTAACGCATACAAGCAGTTTTTACAAGCTTTATTACAATTAGGTGCAAATGAGTCCTTATAGGCAAAATTGCTTTATTTCATCAGGGTAAGTCTATTTGCACTATAACATTCAGGTTTGGATCATTCTCTCATAAGAAAATGCAAACTGCATATTTACTATTATTTTCACGCAGACAAGCAGTTCTTACATGCTTCACGACAATTGCGTGCAAAAGAGTCCTTATAGGCAAAATTGCTTTATTTTACAAAGATTAGTCTATTAACACTATAACATTCAGGTTTGGAGCATTCTCTCATAAGAAAATGCAAACTGCATATTAACCATTATTTTAACGCATACAAGCACTTTTTACATGCTTTATGACAATTAGGTGCAAATGAGTCCTTATAGGCAAAATTGCTTTATTTTATGAGTGTAAGTCTATTTACACTATAACATTCAGGTTTGGATCATTCTCTCATAAGAAAATGCAAACTGCATATTTACTATCATTTTAACGCATACAAGCAGTTATTACATGCTTTATGACAATTAGGTGCAAATAAGTCCTTAAAGGCAAAATTGTTTTATTTCACAAAGGTAAGTCTACTTTCACTATAACATTCAGGTTTGGATCATTTTCTCATAAGAAAATGCAAACTGCATATTAACCATTATTTTAACGCAGACAAGCAGTTTTTACATGCTTCACGACAATTGCGTGCAAATGAGTCTTTATAGGCAAAATTGCTTTATTTTACATAGGTAAGTCTATTTACACTATAACATTCAGGTTTGGATCGTTCTCTCATAAGAAAATGCAATCTGCATATTAACCATTATTTTTACGCATACAAGCAGTTTTTACATGCTTTATGACAATTAGGGGCAAATGAGTGCTTATAAGCAAAATTGCTTTATTTCATGAAGGTAAGTCTATTTACAGTATAACATTCAGGTTTGGATCATTCTCTCATAAGAAAATGCAAACTGCATATTAACCATTATTTAAACGCAGACAAGCAGTTTTTACATGCATTACGACAATTAGGTGCAAATGAGTCCTTAAAGGCAAAATTGTTTTATTTCACAAAGGTAAGTCTACTTTCACTATAACATTCAGGTTTGGATCATTCTCTAATAAGAAAATGCAAACTGCATATTAACCATTATTTTAACGCAGACAAGCAGTTTTAACATGCTTCACGACAATTGCGTGCAAATGAGTCCTTATAGGCAAAATTGCTTTATTTTACAAAGGTTAGTCTACTTTCACTATAACATTCAGGTTTGGATCATTCTCTCGTAAGAAAATGCAAACCGCATATTTACATTACATACAAGCAGTTTTTACATGCTTTATGACAATTAGGTGCAAATGAGACCTTATAGGCAAAATTGCTTTATTTCATGAGGGTTAGTCTATTTACACTATAACATTCAGTTTTGGATCATTCTCTCATAAGAAAATGCAAACTGCATATTTACTATCATTTCAACGCATACAAGCAGTTTTTACATGCTTTATGACAATTAGGTGCAAATGAGTCTTTATAGGCAAAATTGCTTTTTTTCATAAGGGTAAATCTATTTACACTATAACATTCAGGTTTGGATCATTCTCTCATAAGAAAATGCAAACTGCATATTAACCTTTATTTTAACGCAGACAAGCAGTTTTTACATGCTTCACGACAATTGCGTGCAAATGAGTCCTTATAGGCAAAATTGCGTTATTTTACAAAGGTAAGTCTATTTTCACTATAACATTCAGGTTTGGATCATTCGCTCATAAGAAAATGCAAACTGCATATTAACCATTATTTTAACGCAGACAAGCAGTTTTTACATGCTTCACGACAATTGCGTGCAAATGAGTCCTTATAGGCAAAATTGCTTTATTTTACAAAGGTAAGTCTGTTTACACTATAACATTCAGGTTTGGATCATTCTCTCCTAAGAAAATGCAAACTGCATATTAACCATTTTTTTAACGCAGACAAGCAGTTTTTACATGCTTTATGACAATTAGGGGCAAATGAGTCCTTATAGGCAAAATTGCTTTATTTCACAAAGGTAAGTCTACTTTCACTATAACATTCAGGTTTGGATTATTCTCTCATAAGAGATTGCAAACTGCATATTAACCATTATTTTAACGCAGACAAGCAGTTTTTACATGCTTCACGACAATTGCGTGCAAATGAGTCCTTATAATCAAAATTGCTTTATTTTACAAAGGTAAGTCTATTTACACTATAACATTCAGTTTTGGATCATTCTCTCATAAGAAAATGCAAACTGCATATTAACTATTATTTTAACGCATACAAGCAGTTTTTACAAGCTTTATGACAATTAGGTGCAAATGAGTCCTTATAGGCAAAATTGCTTTATTTGATGAGGGTAAAACTATATTTACACTATAACATTCAGGTTTGGATCATTCGCTCATAAGAAAATGCAAACTGCATATTAACCATTTTTTTAACGCAGACAAGCAGTTTTTACATGCTTTATGACAATTAGGGGCAAATGAGTCCTTATAGGCAAAATTGCGTTATTTTACAAAGGTAAGTCTATTTTCAATATAACATTCAGGTTTGGATCATTCGCTCATAAGAAAATGCAATCTGCATATTAACCTTTATTTTAACGCATACAAGCAGTTCTTACATGCTTCACGACAATTGCGTGCAAAAGAGTCCTTATAGGCAAAATTGCTTTATTTTACAAAGGTTAGTCTATTTACACTATAACATTCAGGTTTGGAGTATTCTCTCATAAGAAAATGCAAACTGCATATTAACCATTATTTTAACGCATACAAGCAGTTTTTACATGCTTTATGACAATTAAGTGCAAATGAGTCCTTATAGGCAAAATTGCTTTATTTAATGAGTGTAAGTCTATTTACACTATAACATTCAGGTTTAGATCATTCTCTCATAAGAAAATGCAAACTGCATATTTACTATCATTTTAACGCATACAAGCAGTTTTTACATGCTTTATGACAATTAGGTGCAAATAAGTCCTTAAAGGCAAAATTGTTTTATTTCACAAAGGTAAGTCTACTTTCACTATAACATTCAGGTTTGGATCATTCTCCCATAAGAAAATGCAAACTGCATATTAACCATTATTTTAACGCAGACAAGCAGTTTTTACATGCTTCACGACAATTGCGTACAAATGAGTCTTTATAGGCAAAATTGCTTTATTTTACATAGGTAAGTCTATTTACACTATAACATTCAGGTTTGGATCATTCTCTCATAAGAAAATGCAATCTGCATATTAATCATTATTTTAACGCTTACAAGCAGTTTATACATGCTTTATGACAATTAGGGGCAAATGAGTCCTTATATGCAAAATTGCTTTATTTCATGAAGGTAAGTCTATTTACACTATACATTCAGGTTTGGATCATTCTCTCATAAGAAAATGCAAACTGCATATTAACCATTATTTAAACGCAGACAAGCAGTTTTTACATGCTTTACGACAATTAGGTGCAAATGAGTCCTTAAAGGCAAAATTGTTTTATTTCACAAAGGTAAGTCTACTTTCACTATAACATTCAGGTTTGGATCATATTCTCTAATAAGAAAATGAAAACTGCATATTAACCATTATTTAAACGCAGACAAGCAGTTTTTACATGCTTTACGACAATTAGGTGCAAATGAGTCTTTATAGGCAAAATTGCTTTATTTTACAAAGGTAAGTTTACTTAAACTATAACATTCAGGTTTAGATCATTCTCTCATAAGAAAATGCAAACTGCATATTAACTAATATTTTAACGCATACAAGCAGTTTTTACATGCTTCACGACAATTGCGTGCAAATGATTCCTTATAAGCAAAATTGCTTTATTTTACAAAGGTAAGTCTATTTACACTATAACATTCAGGTTTGGATCATTCTCTCGTAAGAAAATGCAAACTGCATATTTACTATCATTTTAACGCATACAAGCAGTTTTTACATGCTTTATGACAATTAGGTGCAAATGAGTCTTTATAGGCAAAATTGCTTTATTTCATGAGGGTAAAACTATATTTACACTATAACATTCAGGTTTGGATCATTCTCTCATAAGAAAATGCAAACTGAATATTAACCATTATTTAAACGCAGACAAGCAGTTTTTTCATGCTTTACGACAATTGCGTGCAAATGAGTCCTTATAGGCAAAATTGCGTTATTTTACAAAGGTAAGTCTATTTTCACTATAACATTCAGGTTTGGATCATTCTCTCATAAGAAAATGCAATCTGCATATTAACCATTATTTTAACGCATACAAGCAGTTTTTACAAGCTTTATGACAATTAGGGGCAAATGAGTCCTTATATGCAAAATTGCTTTATTTCATGAAGGTAAGTCTATTTACACTATACATTCAGGTTTGGATCATTCTCTCATAAGAAATTGCAAACTGCATATTAACCATTATTTTAACGCAGACAAGCAGTTTTTACATGCTTCACGACAATTGCGTGCAAATGAGTCCTTATAAGCAAAATTGCTTTATTTTACAAAGGTAAGTATTTACACTATAACATTCAGGTTTGGATCATTCTCTCATAAGAAAATGCAAACTGCATATTAACTATTATTTTAACGCATACAAGCAGTTTTTACAAGCTTTATGACAATTAGGTGCAAATGAGTCCTTATAGGCAAAATTGCTTTATTTCATGAGGGTAAGTCTACTTTCACTATAACATTCAGGTTTGGATCATTCTCTCATAAGAAATTGCAAACTGCATATTAACCATTATTTTAACGCAGACAAGCAGTTTTTACATGCTTCACGACAATTGCGTGCAAATGAGTCCTTATAAGCAAAATTGCTTTATTTTACAAAGGTTAGTCTATTTACACTATAACATTTTGGTTTGGAGCATTCTCTCATAAGAAAATGCAAACTGCATATTAACTATTATTTTAACGCATACAAGCAGTTTTTACATGCTTTATGACAATTAGGTGCAAATGAGTCCTTATAGGCAAAATTGCTTTATTTCATGAGGGTTAGTCTATTTACACTATAACATTCTGTTTTGGATCGTTCTCTCATAAGAAAATGCAAACTGCATATTTACTATCATTTTAACGCATACAAGCAGTTTTTACATGTTTTATGACAATTAGGTGCAAATGAGTCTTTATAGGCAAAATTGCTTTATTTCATGAGGGTTAGTCTATTTACACTATAACATTCAGTTTTGGATCATTCTCTCATAAGAAAATGCAAACTGCATATTTACTATCATTTTAACGCATTCAATCAGTTTTTACAAGCTTTATGACAATTAGGTGCAAATGAGTCCTTATAGGCAAAATTGCTTTATTTCATGAGGGTAAGTCTACTTTCACTATAACATTCAGGTTTGGATCATTCTCTCATAAGAAATTGCAAACTGCATATTAACCATTATTTTAACGCAGACAAGCAGTTTTTACATGCTTCACGACAATTGCGTGCAAATGAGTCCTTATAAGCAAAATTGCTTTATTTTACTAAGGTTAGTCTATTTACACTATAACATTCAGGTTTGGATCATTCTCTCATAAGAAAATGCAAACTGCATATTAACTATTATTTTAACGCATACAAGCAGTTTTTACAAGCTTTATTACAATTAGGTGCAAATGAGTCCTTATAGGCAAAATTGCTTTATTTCATGAGGGTTAGTCTATTTGCACTATAACATTCAGGTTTGGATCATTTTCTCATAAGAAAATGCAAACTGCATATTTACTATTATTTTCACGCAGACAAGCAGTGCTTACATGCTTCACGACAATTGCGTGCAAAAGAGTCCTTATAGGCAAAATTGCTTTATTTTACAAAGGTTAGTCTATTTACACTATAACATTCAGGTTTGGAGCATTCTCTCATAAGAAAATGCAAACTGCATATTAACTATTATTTTAACGCATACAAGCAGTTTTTACATGCTTTATGACAATTAGGTGCAAATGAGTCCTTATAGGCAAAATTGCTTTATTTCATGAGTGTAAGTCTATTTACACTATAACATTCAGGTTTGGATCATTCTCTCATAAGAAAATGCAAACTGCATATTTACTATCATTTTAACGCATACAAGCAGTTATTACATGCTTTATGACAATTAGGTGCAAATAAGTCCTTAAAGGCAAAATTGTTTTATTTCACAAAGGTAAGTCTACTTTCACTATAACATTCAGGTTTGGAGTATTCTCTCATAAGAAAATGCAAACTGGATATTAACCATTATTTTAACGCATACAAGCAGTTTTTACATGCTTTATGACAATTAGGTGCAAATGAGTCCTTAAAGGCAAAATTGTTTTATTTCACAAAGATAAGTCTACTTTCACTATAACATTCAGGTTTGGATCATTCTCTCATAAGAAAATGCAAACTGCATATTAACCATTATTTTAACGCAGACAAGCAGTTTTTACATGCTTCACGACAATTGCGTGCAAATGAGTCTTTATAGGCAAAATTGCTTTATTTTACATAGGTTAGTCTATTTACACTATAACATTCAGGTTTGGATCATTCTCTCATAAGAAAAAGCAATCTGCATATTAACCATTATTTTAACGCATACAAGCAGTTTATACATGCTTTATGACAATTAGGGTCAAATGAGTCCTTATATGCAAAATTGCTTTATTTCATGAAGGTAAGTCTATTTACACTATAACATTCAGGTTTGTATCATTCTCTCATAAGAAAATGCAAACTGCATATTAACCATTATTTAAACGCAGCCAAGCAGTTTTTACATGCTTTACGACAATTAGGTGCAAATGAGTCCTTAAAGGCAAAATTGTTTTATTTCACAAAGGTAAGTCTACTTTCACTATAACATTCAGGTTTGGATCATATTCTCTAATAAGAAAATGCAAACTGCATATTAACCATTATTTTAACGCAGACAAGCAGTTTTAACATGCTTCACGACAATTGCGTGCAAATGAGTCCTTATAGGCAAAATTGGTTTATTTTACAAAGGTAAGTCTACTTTCACTATAACATTCAGGTTTGGATCATTCTCTCATAAGAAAATGCAATCTGCATATTAACCATTATTTTAACGCATACAAGCAGTTTTTAAATGCTATATGACAATTAGGGGCAAATGAGTCCTTATATGCAAAATTGCTTTATTTCATGAAGGTAAGTCCATTAACACTATAACATTCAGGTTTGGATCATTATCTCATAAGAAAATGCAAACTGCATATTAACCATTATTTAAACGCAGACAAGCAGTTTTTACATGCTTTACGACAATTAGGTGCAAATGAGTCTTTATAGGCAAAATTGCTTTATTTCATGAGGGTAAGTCTATTTACACTATAACATTCAGGTTTGGATCATTCTCTCATAAGAAAATGCAAACTGCATATTTACTATCATTTTCACGCAGACAAGCAGTTTTTACATGCTTCACGACAATTGCGTGCAAATGAGTCCTTATAGGCACAATTGCCTTAGTTTGCAAAGGTAAGTCTATTTACACTATACTATTCAGGTTTAGATCATTCTCTCATAAGAAAATGCAAACTGCATATTAACCATTATCTTAACGCATACAAGCAGTTTTTACATGCTTTATGACAATTAGGGGCAAATGAGTCTTTATAGGCAAAATTGCTTTATTTTACAAAGGTAAGTTTACTTAAACTATAACATTCAGGTTTAGATCATTCTCTCATAAGAAAATGCAAACTGCATATTAACTATTATTTTAACGCAAACAAGCAGTTTTTACATGCTTCACGACAATTGCGTGCAAATGATTCCTTATAAGCAAAATTGCTTTATTTTACAAAGGTTAGTCTATTTACACTATAACATTCAGGTTTGGATCATTCTCTCATAAGATAATGCAAACTGCATATTTACTATCATTTTAACGCATACAAGCAGTTTTTACATGCTTTATGACAATTAGGTGCAAATGAGTCCTTATATGCAAAATTGCTTTATTTCATGAAGGTAAGTCCATTTGCACTATAAAATTCAGGTTTGGATCATTCTCTCATAAGAAAATGCAAACTGCATATTAACCATTATTTAAACGCAGACAAGCAGTTTTTACATGCTTTACGACAATTAGGTGCAAATGAGTCTTTATAGGCAAAATCGCTTTATTTTACAAAGGTAAGTTTACTTAAACTATAACATTCAGGTTTAGATCATTCTCTCATAAGAAAATGCAAACTGCATATTAACTATTATTTTAACGCATACAAGCAGTTTTTACATGCTTCACGACAATTGCGTGCAAATGAGTCCTTATAAGCAAAATTGCTTTATTTTACAAAGGTCAGTCTATTTACACTATAACATTCAGGTTTGGATCATTCTCTCGTAAGAAAATGCAAACCGCATATTTACTATCATTTTAACGCATACAAGCAGTTTTTACATGCTTTATGACAATTAGGTGCAAATGAGTCCTTATAGGCAAAATTGCTTTATTTCATGAGGGTTAGTCTATTTACACTATAACATTCAGTTTTGGATCATTCTCTCATAAGAAAATGCAAACTGCATATTTACTATCATTTAAACGCATACAAGCAGTTTTTACATGCTTTATGACAATTAGGTGCAAATGAGTCTTTATAGGCAAAATTGCTTTATTTCATGAGGGTTAATCTATTTACACTATAACATTCAGGTTTGGATCATTCTCTCATAAGAAAATGCAAACTGCATATTAACCTTTATTTTAACGCAGACAAGCAGTTTTTACATGCTTCACGACAATTGCGTGCAAATGAGTCCTTATAGGCAAAATTGCGTTATTTTACAAAGGTAAGTCTATTTTCACTATAACATTCAGGTTTGGATCATTCTCTCATAAGAAAATGCAAACTGCATATTAACTATTATTTTAACGCAGACAAGCAGTTTTTACATGCTTCACGACAATTGCGTGCAAATGAGTCCTTATAGGCAAAATTGCTTTATTTCATGAGGGTTAGTCTATTTACACTATAACATTTAGGTTTGGAGCATTCTCTCATAAGAAAATGCAAACTGCATATTAACCATTATTTTAACGCATACAAGCAGTTTCTACATGCTTTATGACAATTAGGTGCAAATGAGTCCTTATAGGCAAAATTGCTTTATTTCATGAGTGTAAGTCTATTTACACTATAACATTCAGGTTTGGATCATTCTCTCATAAGAAAATGCAAACTGCATATTTACTATCATTTTAACGCATACAAGCAGTTTTTACATGCTTTATGACAATTAGGTGCAAATAAGTCCTTAAAGGCAAAATTGTTTTATTTCACAAAGGTAAGTCTACTTTCACTATAACATTCAGGTTTGGATCATTCTCTCATAAGAAAATGCAAACTGCATATTAACCATTATTTTAACGCAGACAAGCAGTTTTTACATGCTTCACGACAATTGCGTGCAAATGAGTCTTTATAGGCAAAATTGCTTTATTTTACATAGGTAAGTCTATTTACACTATAACATTCAGGTTTGGATCATTCTCTCATAAGAAAATGCAATCTGCATATTAACCATTATTTTAACGCATACAAGCAGTTTTTACATGCTTTATGACAATTAGGGGCAAATGAGTCCTTATATGCAAAATTGCTTTATTTCATGAGGGTAAGTCTACTTTCACTATAACATTCAGGTTTGGATCATTCTCTCATTAGAAATTGCAAACTGCATATTAACCATTATTTTAACGCAGACAAGCAGTTTTTACATGCTTCACGACAATTGCGTGCAAATGAGTCCTTATAAGCAAAATTGCTTTATTTTACAAAGGTTAGTCTATTTACACTATAACATTCAGGTTTGGATCATTCTCTCATAAGAAAATGCAAACTGCATATTAACTATTATTTTAACGCATACAAGCAGTTTTTACAAGCTTTATGACAATTAGGTGCAAATGAGTCTTTATAGGCAAAATTGCTTTATTTCATGAGGGTAAGTCTATTTACACTATAACATTCAGGTTTGGATCATTCTCTCATAAGAAAATGCAAACTGCATATTTACTATTATTTTCACGCAGACAAGCAGTTCTTACATGCTTCACGACAATTGCGTGCAAAAGAGTCCTTATAGGCAAAATTGCTTTATTTTACAAAGGTTAGTCTATTTACACTATAACATTCAGGTTTGGAGTATTCTCTCATAAGAAAATGCAAACTGCATATTAACCATTATTTTAACGCATACAAGCAGTTTTTACATGCTTTATGACAGTTAGGTGCAAATGAGTCCTTATAGGCAATATTGCTTTATTTCATGAGTGTAAGTCTATTTACACTATAACATTCAGGTTTGGATCATTCTCTCATAAGAAAATGCAAACTGCATATTTACTATCATTTTAACGCATACAAGCAGTTTTTACATGCTTTATGACAATTAGGTGCAAATAAGTCCTTAAAGGCAAAATTGTTTTATTTCACAAAGGTAAGTCTACTTTCACTATAACATTCAGGTTTGGATCATTCTCTCATAAGAAAATGCAAACTGCATATTAACCATTATTTTAACGCAGACAAGCAGTTTTTACATGCTTCACGACAATTGCGTGCAAATGAGTCCTTATAGGCAAAATTGCTTTATTTTACAAAGGTAAGTCTACTTTCACTATAACATTCAGGTTTGGATCATTCTCTCATAAGAAAATGCAATCTGCATATTAACCATTATATTTTAACGCATACAAGCAGTTTTTAAATGCTATATGACAATTAGGAACAAATGAGTCCTTATATGCAAAATTGCTTTATTTCATGAAGGTAAGTCCTTTAACACTATAACATTCAGGTTTGGATCATTCTCTCATAAGAAAATGCAAACTGCATATTAACCTTTATTTTAACGCAGACAAGCAGTTTTTACATGCTTCACGACAATTGCGTGCAAATGAGTCCTTATAGGCAAAATTGCGTTATTTTACAAAGGTAAGTCTATTTTCACTATAACATTCAGGTTTGGATCATTCTCTCATAAGAAAATGCAATCTGCATATTAACCATTATTTTAACGCATACAAGCAGTTTATACATGCTTTATGACAATTAGGGGCAAATGAGTCCTTATATGCAAAATTGCTTTATTTCATGAAGGTAAGTCTATTTACACTATACATTCAGGTTTGGATCATTCTCTCATAAGAAAATGCAAACTGCATATTAACCATTATTTTAACGCAGACAAGCAGTTTTTACATGCTTTACGACAATTAGGTGCAAATGAGTCCTTAAAGGCAAAATTGTTTTATTTCACAAAGGTAAGTCTACTTTCACTATAACATTCAGGTTTGGATCATTCTCTAATAAGAAAATGCAAACTGCATATTAACCATTATTTTAACGCAGACAAGCAGTTTTAACATGCTTCACGACAATTGCGTGCAAATGAGTCCTTATAGGCAAAATTGCTTTATTTTACAAAGGTAAGTCTACTTTCACTATAACATTCAGGTTTGGATCATTCTCTCATAAGAAAATGCAATCTGCATATTAACCATTATATTTTAACGCATACAAGCAGTTTTTAAATGCTTTATGACAATTAGGGGCAAATGAGTCCTTATATGCAAAATTGCTTTATTTCATGAAGGTAAGTCCTTTAACACTATAACATTCAGGTTTGGATCATTCTCTCATAAGAAAATGCAAACTGCATATTAACCTTTATTTTAACGCAGACAAGCAGTTTTTACATGCTTCACGACAATTGCGTGCAAATGAGTCCTTATAGGCAAAATTGCGTTATTTTACAAAGGTAAGTCTATTTTCACTATAACATTCAGGTTTGGATCATTCGCTCATAAGAAAATGCAAACTGCATATTAACTATTATTTTAACGCAGACAAGCAGTTTTTACATGCTTCACGACAATTGCGTGCAAATGAGTCCTTATAGGCAAAATTGCTTTTTTTCATGAGGGTTAGTCTATTTACACTATAACATTTAGGTTTGGAGCATTCTCTCATAAGAAAATGCAAACTGCATATTAACCATTATTTTAACGCATACAAGCAGTTTCTACATGCTTTATGACAATTAGGTGCAAATGAGTCCTTATAGGCAAAATTGCTTTATTTCATGAGTGTAAGTCTATTTACACTATAACATTCAGGTTTGGATCATTCTCTCATAAGAAAATGCAAACTGCATATTTACTATCATTTTAACGCATACAAGCAGTTTTTACATGCTTTATGACAATTAGGTGCAAATAAGTCCTCAAAGGCAAAATTGTTTTATTTCACAAAGGTAAGTCTACTTTCACTATAACATTCAGGTTTGGATCATTCTCTCATAAGAAAATGCAAACTGCATATTAACCATTATTTTAACGCCGACAAGCAGTTTTTACATGCTTCACGACAATTGCGTGCAAATGAGTCTTTATAGGCAAAATTGCTTTATTTTACATAGGTAAGTCTATTTACACTATAACATTCAGGTTTGGATCATTCTCTCATAAGAAAATGCAATCTGCATATTAACCATTATTTTAACGCATACAAGCAGTTTTTACATGCTTTATGACAATTAGGGGCAAATGAGTCCTTATATGCAAAATTGCTTTATTTCATGAAGGTAAGTCTATTTACACTATACATTCAGGTTTGGATCATTCTCTCATAAGAAATTGCAAACTGCATATTAACCATTATTTTAACGCAGACAAGCAGTTTTTACATGCTTCACGACAATTGCGTGCAAATGAGTCCTTATAAGCAAAATTGCTTTATTTTACAAAGGTAAGTCTATTTACACTATAACATTCAGGTTTGGATCATTCTCTCGTAAGAAAATGCAAACCGCATATTTACTATCATTTTAACGCATACAAGCAGTTTTTACATGCTTTATGACAATTAGGTGCAAATGAGTCCTTATAGGCAAAATTGCTTTATTTCATGAGGGTTAGTCTATTTACACTATAACATTCAGTTTTGGATCATTCTCTCATAAGAAAATGCAAACTGCATATTTACTATCATTTTAACGCATACAAGCAGTTTTTACATGCTTTATGACAATTAGGTGCAAATGAGTCTTTATAGGCAAAATTGCTTTATTTCATGAGGGTAAATCTATTTACACTATAACATTCAGGTTTGGATCATTCTCTCATAAGAAAATGCAAACTGCATATTAACCATTATTTTAACGAAGACAAGCAGTTTTTACATGCTTCACGACAATTGCGTGCAAATGAGTCCTTATAGGCAAAATTCCTTCATTTTACAAAGGTAAGTCTATTTACACTATAACATTCAGGTTTGGATCATTCTCTCCGAAGAAAATGCAAACTGCATATTAACCATTTTTTTAACGCAGACAAGCAGTTTTTACATGTTTTATGACAATTAGGGGCAAATGAGTCCTAATAGGCAAAATTGCTTTATTTCACAAAGGTAAGTCTACTTTCACTATAACATTCAGGTTTGGATCATTCTCTCATAAGAAATTGCAAACTGCATATTAACCATTATTTTAACGCAGACAAGCAGTTTTTACATGCTTCACGACAATTGCGTGCAAATGAGTCCTTATAAGCAAAATTGCTTTATTTTACTAAGGTTAGTCTATTTTCACTATAACATTCAGGTTTAGATCATTCTCTCATAAGAAAATGCAAACTGCATATTAACTATTATTTTAACGCATACAAGCAGTTTTTACAAGCTTTATTACAATTAGGTGCAAATGAGTCCTTATAGGCAAAATTGCTTTATTTCATCAGGGTAAGTCTATTTGCACTATAACATTCAGGTTTGGATCATTCTCTCATAAGAAAATGCAAACTGCATATTTACTATTATTTTCACGCAGACAAGCAGTTCTTACATGCTTCACGACAATTGCGTGCAAAAGAGTCCTTATAGGCAAAATTGCTTTATTTTACAAAGATTAGTCTATTAACACTATAACATTCAGGTTTGGAGCATTCTCTCATAAGAAAATGCAAACTGCATATTAACCATTATTTTAACGCATACAAGCACTTTTTACATGCTTTATGACAATTAGGTGCAAATGAGTCCTTATAGGCAAAATTGCTTTATTTTATGAGTGTAAGTCTATTTACACTATAACATTCAGGTTTGGATCATTCTCTCATAAGAAAATGCAAACTGCATATTTACTATCATTTTAACGCATACAAGCAGTTATTACATGCTTTATGACAATTAGGTGCAAATAAGTCCTTAAAGGTAAAATTGTTTTATTTCACAAAGGTAAGTCTACTTTCACTATAACATTCAGGTTTGGATCATTTTCTCATAAGAAAATGCAAACTGCATATTAACCATTATTTTAACGCAGACAAGCAGTTTTTACATGCTTCACGACAATTGCGTGCAAATGAGTCTTTATAGGCAAAATTGCTTTATTTTACATAGGTAAGTCTATTTACACTATAACATTCAGGTTTGGATCGTTCTCTCATAAGAAAATGCAATCTGCATATTAACCATTATTTTTACGCATACAAGCAGTTTTTACATGCTTTATGACAATTAGGGGCAAATGAGTGCTTATAAGCAAAATTGCTTTATTTCATGAAGGTAAGTCTATTTACAGTATAACATTCAGGTTTGGATCATTCTCTCATAAGAAAATGCAAACTGCATATTAACCATTATTTAAACGCAGACAAGCAGTTTTTACATGCATTACGACAATTAGGTGCAAATGAGTCCTTAAAGGCAAAATTGTTTTATTTCACAAAGGTAAGTCTACTTTCACTATAACATTCAGGTTTGGATCATTCTCTAATAAGAAAATGCAAACTGCATATTAACCATTATTTTAACGCAGACAAGCAGTTTTAACATGCTTCACGACAATTGCGTGCAAATGAGTCCTTATAGGCAAAATTGCTTTATTTTACAAAGGTTAGTCTACTTTCACTATAACATTCAGGTTTGGATCATTCTCTCGTAAGAAAATGCAAACCGCATATTTACATTACATACAAGCAGTTTTTACATGCTTTATGACAATTAGGTGCAAATGAGACCTTATAGGCAAAATTGCTTTATTTCATGAGGGTTAGTCTATTTACACTATAACATTCAGTTTTGGATCATTCTCTCATAAGAAAATGCAAACTGCATATTTACTATCATTTCAACGCATACAAGCAGTTTTTACATGCTTTATGACAATTAGGTGCAAATGAGTCTTTATAGGCAAAATTGCTTTTTTTCATAAGGGTAAATCTATTTACACTATAACATTCAGGTTTGGATCATTCTCTCATAAGAAAATGCAAACTGCATATTAACCTTTATTTTAACGCAGACAAGCAGTTTTTACATGCTTCACGACAATTGCGTGCAAATGAGTCCTTATAGGCAAAATTGCGTTATTTTACAAAGGTAAGTCTATTTTCACTATAACATTCAGGTTTGGATCATTCGCTCATAAGAAAATGCAAACTGCATATTAACCCTTTAACGACTAAAGGCAAGTATGTTTGCCCACAGGTTTTTATTTTTTTTAATTTTTTAGGTAATAGATAGCGTGTATCTGTCAATAGGTAAGTTGTAGAGTAATGTTAGGGCTATAATATTATGTATACATTTGGTCTCTACCTGGTTGCTACCTGTTTGCTACCTGCGCTCTAATTTGGCCAAAATGTCGGTTTTATTCAAAATGAATTTGCGGGTGTGGGGAAGGACCTAATGAATTGTCATTAATATATGTTGTAATTAACGTCCATACCTTTCGATTCCGCATAGGTAAAATTTTCTTCGATTTCATACCTGTCCTATCAAAAGTCAGGTATTGGCGGCAAACATATTTGCCTTTCGGCGACAATGGAAATTTCTACATTTCTTATTCATTGCTGTATTGACAGTCAAACAAGCAGCGATCTGAACGTATTTGATTTCATTATTACTGATTTTTTTATGTTTTTCTTTTTTTGTGAATAAATTTATTGACGATGAATAATCCACACAGTTCTGCCCGTGATTGCTTGTTTTTCGTTAGTCCGAATGAAATAGAACAGCTTCTTTTATGTGATGAAAGCGACGATGAAGAAAGTGTGCTGCAGTTGGACGATGAAGACAATGCGTTTTTAGAAAACGATGCGACCGAGTCACTAGCAACTGAGAAATTCGTCGAGGTGATAATCGAAAGTGCGAAGAGGAAGAGTGTCAAATCGCCGCCGCCGAAACGACAGCGAAAAGAAAGAGAATTGACTGCACCAGTGGCCGAAGAACCATCCACATTGAAGTTCCCAAAAAAAGACCCTGTTTTTCGTTTTCGTACGATAAATAATTATATCGAGCCGAAAAAATTTCCGGTCGACAAAACAATGAAACGAGGAGACATCGCCCATTACACATCCGACGGCATCTCTGTGGTAAAGTGGATGGATAATCGCGCTGTTTTTGCCGCTACGAATTTTCTGGACCCAAATGCCACCTTTACTGTGAAGCGTCGACAGGCCGGCCAAGCAGAAAAAATTAGCGTTAATTGTCCATCAATTATTCACCACTACAACAAGGGAATGGGCGGCGTTGATCTCATGGACCAGAAAAAAGTGTACTATGAATATGATCGCAAAGCCAAATGGCGATATTATCTGCGTTTGTTCTTTGACTTGTTCGAAATCTGCGTCCACAATGTGTTCATTGTCTACACCAAGATCATGCTGGCTAATTCAACATCGCTTAGCGTCACTTGCATAGAATTTCGTGCTGCACTGGCTACCGAACTTATTGGCGATTTCACTTCTCGGACGTTCAGGGTGTCTGAAGTATGCAAGTCACGAACATCCAAGCTATAAAAGCCAAAAAATCCACACAACATGGAGAAGCGAAAAAACTGGAAGCGCTGCGTCTACTGCAGCGCAAATAAAAAATACAGCCGCACGAATGTATTTTGCATTCAGTGCAATGTATTTCTGTGCTTCACCGCATCCCGTGACTGCTTTGCACATTACCATCGACAAAAATAACATTAAAATTTGTCTGAAATCATTTCTTACAATATAATATAATTGTCGGTAACATTGGCAACAGAATTTGTTATGCTAATAAAATACATAAAAAAATGTTTTTGTTATTTTTGTTTCATTTCTATTCAATCATAACATTTCCGTTTCCGCCGAAAGGCAAATATGTTTGCCAGGCCTTCACCGTGGGGTGGGGGGGAGGTCAGACCCCAGATTATCATTTTTGACTAATTTTGGGTCGCTGATCACGAATATCAACTTTGTTTTTAAATCGGACCACGCGTTCTGACCTCGTCGTTAAAGGGTTAACCATTATTTTAACGCAGACAAGCAGTTTTTACATGCTTCACGACAATTGCGTGCAAATGAGTCCTTATAGGCAAAATTGCTTTATTTTACAAAGGTAAGTCTGTTTACACTATAACATTCAGGTTTGGATCATTCTCTCCTAAGAAAATGCAAACTGCATATTAACCATTTTTTTAACGCAGACAAGCAGTTTTTACATGCTTTATGACAATTAGGGGCAAATGAGTCCTTATAGGCAAAATTGCTTTATTTCACAAAGGTAAGTCTACTTTCACTATAACATTCAGGTTTGGATTATTCTCTCATAAGAGATTGCAAACTGCATATTAACCATTATTTTAACGCAGACAAGCAGTTTTTACATGCTTCACGACAATTGCGTGCAAATGAGTCCTTATAATCAAAATTGCTTTATTTTACAAAGGTAAGTCTATTTACACTATAACATTCAGTTTTGGATCATTCTCTCATAAGAAAATGCAAACTGCATATTAACTATTATTTTAACGCATACAAGCAGTTTTTACAAGCTTTATGACAATTAGGTGCAAATGAGTCCTTATAGGCAAAATTGCTTTATTTGATGAGGGTAAAACTATATTTACACTATAACATTCAGGTTTGGATCATTCGCTCATAAGAAAATGCAAACTGCATATTAACCATTTTTTTAACGCAGACAAGCAGTTTTTACATGCTTTATGACAATTAGGGGCAAATGAGTCCTTATAGGCAAAATTGCGTTATTTTACAAAGGTAAGTCTATTTTCAATATAACATTCAGGTTTGGATCATTCGCTCATAAGAAAATGCAATCTGCATATTAACCTTTATTTTAACGCATACAAGCAGTTCTTACATGCTTCACGACAATTGCGTGCAAAAGAGTCCTTATAGGCAAAATTGCTTTATTTTACAAAGGTTAGTCTATTTACACTATAACATTCAGGTTTGGAGTATTCTCTCATAAGAAAATGCAAACTGCATATTAACCATTATTTTAACGCATACAAGCAGTTTTTACATGCTTTATGACAATTAAGTGCAAATGAGTCCTTATAGGCAAAATTGCTTTATTTAATGAGTGTAAGTCTATTTACACTATAACATTCAGGTTTAGATCATTCTCTCATAAGAAAATGCAAACTGCATATTTACTATCATTTTAACGCATACAAGCAGTTTTAACATGCTTTATGACAATTAGGTGCAAATAAGTCCTTAAAGGCAAAATTGTTTTATTTCACAAAGGTAAGTCTACTTTCACTATAACATTCAGGTTTGGATCATTCTCCCATAAGAAAATGCAAACTGCATATTAACCATTATTTTAACGCAGACAAGCAGTTTTTACATGCTTCACGACAATTGCGTACAAATGAGTCTTTATAGGCAAAATTGCTTTATTTTACATAGGTAAGTCTATTTACACTATAACATTCAGGTTTGGATCATTCTCTCATAAGAAAATGCAATCTGCATATTAATCATTATTTTAACGCTTACAAGCAGTTTATACATGCTTTATGACAATTAGGGGCAAATGAGTCCTTATATGCAAAATTGCTTTATTTCATGAAGGTAAGTCTATTTACACTATACATTCAGGTTTGGATCATTCTCTCATAAGAAAATGCAAACTGCATATTAACCATTATTTAAACGCAGACAAGCAGTTTTTACATGCTTTACGACAATTAGGTGCAAATGAGTCCTTAAAGGCAAAATTGTTTTATTTCACAAAGGTAAGTCTACTTTCACTATAACATTCAGGTTTGGATCATATTCTCTAATAAGAAAATGAAAACTGCATATTAACCATTATTTAAACGCAGACAAGCAGTTTTTACATGCTTTACGACAATTAGGTGCAAATGAGTCTTTATAGGCAAAATTGCTTTATTTTACAAAGGTAAGTTTACTTAAACTATAACATTCAGGTTTAGATCATTCTCTCATAAGAAAATGCAAACTGCATATTAACTAATATTTTAACGCATACAAGCAGTTTTTACATGCTTCACGACAATTGCGTGCAAATGATTCCTTATAAGCAAAATTGCTTTATTTTACAAAGGTAAGTCTATTTACACTATAACATTCAGGTTTGGATCATTCTCTCGTAAGAAAATGCAAACTGCATATTTACTATCATTTTAACGCATACAAGCAGTTTTTACATGCTTTATGACAATTAGGTGCAAATGAGTCTTTATAGGCAAAATTGCTTTATTTCATGAGGGTAAAACTATATTTACACTATAACATTCAGGTTTGGATCATTCTCTCATAAGAAAATGCAAACTGAATATTAACCATTATTTAAACGCAGACAAGCAGTTTTTTCATGCTTTACGACAATTGCGTGCAAATGAGTCCTTATAGGCAAAATTGCGTTATTTTACAAAGGTAAGTCTATTTTCACTATAACATTCAGGTTTGGATCATTCTCTCATAAGAAAATGCAATCTGCATATTAACCATTATTTTAACGCATACAAGCAGTTTTTACAAGCTTTATGACAATTAGGGGCAAATGAGTCCTTATATGCAAAATTGCTTTATTTCATGAAGGTAAGTCTATTTACACTATACATTCAGGTTTGGATCATTCTCTCATAAGAAATTGCAAACTGCATATTAACCATTATTTTAACGCAGACAAGCAGTTTTTACATGCTTCACGACAATTGCGTGCAAATGAGTCCTTATAAGCAAAATTGCTTTATTTTACAAAGGTAAGTATTTACACTATAACATTCAGGTTTGGATCATTCTCTCATAAGAAAATGCAAACTGCATATTAACTATTATTTTAACGCATACAAGCAGTTTTTACAAGCTTTATGACAATTAGGTGCAAATGAGTCCTTATAGGCAAAATTGCTTTATTTCATGAGGGTAAGTCTACTTTCACTATAACATTCAGGTTTGGATCATTCTCTCATAAGAAATTGCAAACTGCATATTAACCATTATTTTAACGCAGACAAGCAGTTTTTACATGCTTCACGACAATTGCGTGCAAATGAGTCCTTATAAGCAAAATTGCTTTATTTTACAAAGGTTAGTCTATTTACACTATAACATTCAGGTTTGGAGCATTCTCTCATAAGAAAATGCAAACTGCATATTAACTATTATTTTAACGCATACAAGCAGTTTTTACATGCTTTATGACAATTAGGTGCAAATGAGTCCTTATAGGCAAAATTGCTTTATTTCATGAGGGTTAGTCTATTTACACTATAACATTCTGTTTTGGATCGTTCTCTCATAAGAAAATGCAAACTGCATATTTACTATCATTTTAACGCATACAAGCAGTTTTTACATGTTTTATGACAATTAGGTGCAAATGAGTCTTTATAGGCAAAATTGCTTTATTTCATGAGGGTTAGTCTATTTACACTATAACATTCAGTTTTGGATCATTCTCTCATAAGAAAATGCAAACTGCATATTTACTATCATTTTAACGCATTCAATCAGTTTTTACAAGCTTTATGACAATTAGGTGCAAATGAGTCCTTATAGGCAAAATTGCTTTATTTCATGAGGGTAAGTCTACTTTCACTATAACATTCAGGTTTGGATCATTCTCTCATAAGAAATTGCAAACTGCATATTAACCATTATTTTAACGCAGACAAGCAGTTTTTACATGCTTCACGACAATTGCGTGCAAATGAGTCCTTATAAGCAAAATTGCTTTATTTTACTAAGGTTAGTCTATTTACACTATAACATTCAGGTTTGGATCATTCTCTCATAAGAAAATGCAAACTGCATATTAACTATTATTTTAACGCATACAAGCAGTTTTTACAAGCTTTATTACAATTAGGTGCAAATGAGTCCTTATAGGCAAAATTGCTTTATTTCATGAGGGTTAGTCTATTTGCACTATAACATTCAGGTTTGGATCATTTTCTCATAAGAAAATGCAAACTGCATATTTACTATTATTTTCACGCAGACAAGCAGTTCTTACATGCTTCACGACAATTGCGTGCAAAAGAGTCCTTATAGGCAAAATTGCTTTATTTTACAAAGGTTAGTCTATTTACACTATAACATTCAGGTTTGGAGCATTCTCTCATAAGAAAATGC
Organism: Xanthostigma xanthostigma; assembly: GCA_963575645.1. Taxonomy (NCBI): domain Eukaryota; kingdom Metazoa; phylum Arthropoda; class Insecta; order Raphidioptera; family Raphidiidae; genus Xanthostigma; species Xanthostigma xanthostigma. The sequence goes on from OY754471.1 coordinate 29,347,865, forward strand.
AAACTGCATATTAACTATTATTTTAACGCATACAAGCAGTTTTTACATGCTTTATGACAATTAGGTGCAAATGAGTCCTTATAGGCAAAATTGCTTTATTTCATGAGTGTAAGTCTATTTACACTATAACATTCAGGTTTGGATCATTCTCTCATAAGAAAATGCAAACTGCATATTTACTATCATTTTAACGCATACAAGCAGTTATTACATGCTTTATGACAATTAGGTGCAAATAAGTCCTTAAAGGCAAAATTGTTTTATTTCACAAAGGTAAGTCTACTTTCACTATAACATTCAGGTTTGGATCATTCTCTCATAAGAAAATGCAAACTGCATATTAACCATTATTTTAACGCAGACAAGCAGTTTTTACATGCTTCACGACAATTGCGTGCAAATGAGTCTTCATAGGCAAAATTGCTTTATTTTACATAGGTAAGTCTATTTACACTATAACATTCAGGTTTGGATCGTTCTCTCATAAGAAAATGCAATCTGCATATTAACCATTATTTTAACGCATACAAGCAGTTTTTACATGCATTACGACAATTAGGTGCAAATGAGTCCTTAAAGGCAAAATTGTTTTATTTTACAAAGGTAAGTCTACTTTCACTATAACATTCAGGTTTGGATCATTCTCTCATAAGAAAATGCAAACTGCATATTAACCATTATTTAAACGCAGACAAGCAGTTTTTACATGCATTACGACAATTAGGTGCAAATGAGTCCTTAAAGGCAAAATTGTTTTATTTCACAAAGGTAAGTCTACTTTCACTATGACATTCAGGTTTGGATCATTCTCTAATAAGAAAATGCAAACTGCATATTAACCATTATTTTAACGCAGACAAGCAGTTTTAACATGCTTCACGACAATTGCGTGCAAATGAGTCCTTATAGGCAAAATTGCGTTATTATACAAAGGTTTGTCTATTTTCACTATAACATTTAGGTTTGGATCATTCTCTCATAAGAAAATGCAGACTGTACATTAACCATTATTTTAACGCATACAAGCAGTTATTACATGCTTCACGACAATTGCGTGCAAATGAGTCCTTATAAGCAAAATTGCTTTATTTTACAAAGGTATGTCTATTTACACTATAACATTCAGGTTTGGTTCATTCTCTCGTTAGAAAATGCAAACCGCATATTTACTATCATTTTAACGCATACAAGCAGTTTTTACATGCTTTATGACAATTAGGGGCAAATGAGTCCTTATATGCAAAATTGCTTTATTTCATGAAGGTAAGTCCATTTACACTATAAAATTCAGGTTTGGATCATTCTCTCATAAGAAAATGCAAACTGCATATTAACCATTATTTAAACGCAGACAAGCAGTTTTTACATGCTTTACGACAATTAGGTGCAAATGAGTCTTTATAGGCAAAATTGCTTTATTTTACAAAGGTAAGTTTACTAAAACTATAACATTCAGGTTTAGATCATTCTCTCATAAGAAAATGCAAACTGCATATTAACTATTATTTTAACGCATACAAGCAGTTTTTACATGCTTCACGACAATTGCGTGCAAATGAGTCCTTATAAGCAAAATTGCTTTATTTTACAAAGGTATGTCTATTTACACTATAACATTCAGGTTTGGTTCATTCTCTCGTTAGAAAATGCAAACCGCATATTTACTATCATTTTAACGCATACAAGCAGTTTTTACATGCTTTATGACAATTAGGTGCAAATGAGTCCTTATAGGCAAAATTGCTTTATTTCATGAGGGTTAGTCTATTTACACTATAACATTCAGTTTTGGATCATTCTCTCATAAGAAAATGCAAACTGCATATTTACTATCATTTTAACGCATACAAGCAGTTTTTACATGCTTTATGACAATTAGGTGCAAACGAGTCTTTATAGGCAAAATTGCTTTATTTCATGAGGGTAAATCTATTTACACTATAACATTCAGGTTTGGATCATTCTCTCATAAGAAAATGCAAACTGCATATTAACCTTTATTTTAACGCAGACAAGCAGTTTTTACATGCTTCACGACAATTGCGTGCAAATGAGTCCTTATAGGCAAAATTGCTTTATTTTACAAAGGTAAGTCTGTTTACACTATAACATTCAGGTTTGGATCATTCTCTCCTAAGAAAATGCAAACTACATATTAACCATTTATTTAACGCAGACAAGCAGTTTTTAAATGATTTATGACAATTAGGGGCAAATGAGTCCTTATACGCAAACTTGCTTTATTTCACAAAGGAAAGTCTACTTTCGTTATAACATTCAGGTTTGGATCATTCTCTCATAAGAAATTGCAAACTGCATATTAACCATTATTTTAACGCAGACAAGCAGTTTTTACATGCTTCACGACAATTGCGTGCAAATGAGTCCTTATAAGCAAAATTGCTTTATTTTACAAAGGTTAGTCTATTTACACTATAACATTCAGGTTTGGATCATTCTCTCATAAGAAAATGCAAACTGCATATTAACCATTTTTTTAACGCAGACAAGCAGTTTTTACATGCTTTATGACAATTAGGGGCAAATGAGTCCTTATAGGCAAAATTGCTTTATTTCACAAAGGTAAGTCTACTTTCACTATAACATTCAGGTTTGGATCATTCTCTCATAAGAGATTGCAAACTGCATATTAACCATTATTTTAACGCAGACAAGCAGTTTTTACATGCTTCACGACAATTGCGTGCAAATGAGTCCTTATAAGCAAAATTGCTTTATTTTACAAAGGTAAGTCTATTTACAATATAACATTCAGTTTTGGATCATTCTCTCATAAGAAAATGCAACCTGCATATTAACTATTATTTTAACGCATACAAGCAGTTTTTACAAGCTTTATGACAATTAGGTGCAAATGAGTCCTTATAGGCAAAATTGCTTTATTTCATGAGGGTAAAACTATATTTACACTATAACATTCATGTTTGGATCATTCTCTCATAAGAAAATGCAAACTGAATATTAACCATTATTTAAACGCAGACAAGCAGTTTTTTCATGCTTTACGACAATTGCGTGCAAATAAGTCCTTATATGCAAAATTGCTTTATTTTACAAAGGTTAGTCTATTTACACTATAACATTCAGGTTTGGATCATTCTCTCATAAGAAAATGCAAACAGCATATTAACCATTATTTAAACGCAGGAAAGCAGTTTTTACATGCTTTAAGACAATTAGGTGCAAATGAGTCTTTATAGGCAAAATTGCTTTATTTCATGAGGGTAAGTCTATTTACACTATAACATTCAGGTTTGGATCATTCTCTCATAAGAAAATGCAAACTGCATATTAACCTTTATTTTAACGCAGACAAGCAGTTTTTACATGCTTCACGAAAATTGCGTGCAAATGAGTCCTTATAGGCAAAATTGCGTTATTTTACAAAGGTAAGTCTATTTTCACTATAACATTCAGGTTTGGATCATTCGCTCATAAGAAAATGCAATCTGCATATTAACCATTATTTTAACGCATACAAGCAGTTTTTACATGCTTTATGACAATTGGGGGCAAATGAGTCCTTATATGCAAAATTGCTTTATTTCATGAAGGTAAGTCTATTTACACTATACATTCAGGTTTGGATCATTCTCTCATAAGAAATTGCAAACTGCATATTAACCATTATTTTAACGCAGACAAGCAGTTTTTACATGCTTTACGACAATTGCGTGCAAATGAGTCCTTATAAGCAAAATTGCTTTATTTTACAAAGGTTAGTCTATTTACACTATAACATTCAGGTTTGGATCATTCTCTCATAAGAAAATGCAAACTGCATATTAACTATTATTTAAACGCATACAAGCAGTTTTTACAAGCTTTATGACAATTAGGTGCAAATGAGTCCTTATAGGCAAAATTGCTTTATTTCATGAGGGTAAGTCTACTTTCACTATAACATTCAGGTTTGGATCATTCTCTCATAAGAAATTGCAAACTGCATATTAACCATTATTTTAACGCAGACAAGCAGTTTTTACATGCTTCACGACAATTGCGTGCAAATGAGTCCTTATAAGCAAAATTGCTTTATTTTACAAAGGTAAGTCTATTTACACTATAACATTCAGGTTTGGATCATTCTCTCATAAGAAAATGCAAACTGCATATAAACTATTATTTTAACGCATACAAGCAGTTTTTACAAGCTTTATGACAATTAGGTGCAAATGAGTCCTTATAGGCAAAATTGCTTTATTTCATGAGGGTAAGTCTATTTACACTATAACATTCAGGTTTGGATCATTCTCTCATAAGAAAATGCAAACTGCATATTTACTATTATTTTCACGCAGTCAAGCAGTTCTTACATGCTTCACGACAATTGCGTGCAAAAGAGTCCTTATAGGCAAAATTGCTTTATTTTACAAAGGTTAGTCTATTTACACTATAACATTCAGGTTTGGAGTATTCTCTCATAAGAAAATGCAAACTGCATATTAACCATTATTTTAACGCATACAAGCAGTTTTTACATGCTTTTTGACAATTAGGTGCAAATGAGTCCTTATAGGCAAAATTGCTTTATTTCATGAGTGTAAGTCTATTTACACTATAACATTCAGGTTTGGATCATTCTCTCATAAGAAAATGCAAACTGCATATTTACTATCATTTTAACGCATACAAGCAGTTTTTACATGCTTTATGACAATTAGGTGCAAATAAGTCCTTAAAGGCAAAATTGTTTTATTTCACAAAGGTAAGTCTACTTTCACTATAACATTCAGGTTTGGATCATTCTCCCATAAGAAAATGCAAACTGCATATTAACCATTATTTTAACGCTTACAAGCAGTTTATACATGCTTTATGACAATTAGGGGCAAATGAGTCCTTATATGCAAAATTGCTTTATTTCATGAAGGTAAGTCTATTTACACTATACATTCAGGTTTGGATCATTCTCTCATAAGAAAATGCAAACTGCATATTAACCATTATTTAAACGCAGACAAGCAGTTTTTACATGCTTTACGACAATTAGGTGCAAATGAGTCTTTATAGACAAAATTGCTTTATTTCATGAGGGTAAGTCTATTTACACTATACATTCAGGTTTGGATCATTCTCTCATAAGAAAATGCAAACTGCATATTTACTTTCATTTTCACGCAGACAAGCAGTTTTTACATGCTTCACGACAATTGCGTGCAAATGAGTCTTTATAGGCAAAATTGCTTTATTTTACATAGGTAAGTCTATTTACACTATAACATTCAGGTTTGGATCATTCTCTCATAAGAAAATGCAATCTGCATATTAACCATTATTTTAACGCTTACAAGCAGTTTATACATGCTTTATGACAATTAGGGGCAAATGAGTCCTTATATGCAAAATTGCTTTATTTCATAAAGGTAAGTCTATTTACACTATACATTCAGGTTTGGATCATTCTCTCATAAGAAAATGCAAACTGCATATTAACCATTATTTAAACGCAGACAAGCAGTTTTTACATGCTTTACGACAATTAGGTGCAAATGAGTCCTTAAAGGCAAAATTGTTTTATTTCACAAAGGTAAGTCTACTTTCACTATAACATTCAGGTTTGGATGATATTCTCTAATAAGAAAATGCAAACTGCATATTAACCATTATTTAAACGCAGACAAGCAGTTTTTACATGCTTTACGACAATTAGGTGCAAATGAGTCTTTATAGACAAAATTGCTTTATTTCATGAGGGTAAGTCTATTTACACTATACATTCAGGTTTGGATCATTCTCTCATAAGAAAATGCAAACTGCATATTTACTTTCATTTTCACGCAGACAAGCAGTTTTTACATGCTTCACGACAATTGCGTGCAAATGAGTCCTTATAGGCAAAATTGCTTTATTTTACAAAGGTAAGTCTACTTTCACTATAACATTCAGGTTTGGATCATTCTCTCATAAGAAAATGCAATCTGCATATTAACCATTATTTTAACGCATACAAGCAGTTTTTAAAGGCTATATGACAATTAGGGGCAAATGAGTCCTTATATGCAAAATTGCTTTATTTCATGAAGGTAAGTCCATTAACACTATAACATTCAGGTTTGGATCATTCTCTCATAAGAAAATGCAAACTGCATATTAACCATTATTTAAACGCAGACAAGCAGTTTTTACATGCTTTACGACAATTAGGTGCAAATGAGTCTTTATAGGCAAAATTGCTTTATTTCATGAGGGTAAGTCTATTTACACTATAACATTCAGGTTTGGATCATTCTCTCATAAGAAAATGCAAACTGCATATTTACTATCATTTTCACGCAGACAAGCAGTTTTTACATGCTTCACGACAATTGCGTGCAAATGAGTCCTTATAGGCACAATTGCCTTAGTTTGCAAAGGTAAGTCTATTTACACTATAACATTCAGGTTTAGATCATTCTCTCATAAGAAAATGCAAACTGCATATTAACCATTATTTTAACGCATACAAGCAGTTTTTACATGCTTTATGACAATTAGGGGCAAATGAGTCTTTATAGGCAAAAGTGCTTTATTTTACAAAGGTAAGTTTACTTAAACTATAACATTCAGGTTTAGATCATTCTCTCATAAGAAAATGCAAACTGCATATTAACTATTATTTTAACGCATACAAGCAGTTTTTACATGCTTCACGACAATTGCGTGCAAATGATTCCTTATAAGCAAAATTGCTTTATTTTACAAAGGTAAGTCTATTTACACTACAGCATTCAGGTTTGGATCATTCTCACGTAAGAAAATGCAAACCGCATATTTACTATCATTTTAACGCATACAAGCAGTTTTTACATGCTTTATGACAATTAGGTGCAAATGAGTCCTTATAGGCAAAATTGCTTTATTTCATGAGGGTTAATCTATTTACACTATACATTCAGGTTTGGATCATTCACTCATAAGAAATTGCAAACTGCATATTAACCATTATTTTAACGCAGACAAGCAGTTTTTACATGCTTTACGACAATTGCGTGCAAATGAGTCCTTATAGGCAAAATTGCGTTATTTTACAAAGGTAAGTCTATTTTCACTATAACATTTAGGTTTGGATCATTCGCTCATAAGAAAATGCAAACTGCATATTAACCATTATTTTAACGCAGACAAGCAGTTTTTACATGCTTCACGACAATTGCGTGCAAATGAGTCCTTATAGGCAAAATTGCTTTATTTCATGAGGGTAAGTCTATTTACACTATATTATTCAGGTTTGGATCATTCTCTCATAAGAAAATGCAAACTGCATATTTACTATTATTTTCACGCAGACAAGCAGTTCTTACATGCTTCACGACAATTGCGTGCAAAAGAGTCCTTATAGGCAAAATTGCTTTATTTTACAAAGGTTAGTCTATTTACACTATAACATTCAGGTTTGGAGTATTCTCTCATAAGAAAATGCAAACTGCATATTAACCATTATTTTAACGCATACAAGCAGTTTTTACATGCTTTATGACAATTAGGTGCAAATGAGTCCTTATAGGCAATATTGCTTTATTTCATGAGTGTAAGTCTATTTACACTATAACATTCAGGTTTGGATCATTCTCTCATAGGAAAATGCAAACTGCATATTTACTATCATTTTAACGCATACAAGCAGTTTTTACATGCTTTATGACAATTAGGTGCAAATAAGTCCTTAAAGGCAAAATTGTTTTATTTCACAAAGGTAAGTCTACTTTCACTATAACATTCAGGTTTGGATCATTCTCTCATAAGAAAATGCAAACTGCATATTAACCATTATTTTAACGCAGACAAGCAGTTTTTACATGCTTCACGACAATTGCGTGCAAATGAGTCTTTATAGGCAAAATTGCTTTATTTTACATAGGTAAGTCTATTTACACTATAACATTCAGGTTTGGATCATTCTCTCATAAGAAAATGCAATCTGCATATTAACCATTATTTTAACGCATACAAGCAGTTTATACATGCTTTATGACAATTAGGGGCAAATGAGTCCTTATATGCAAAATTGCTTTATTTCATGAAGGTAAGTCTATTTACACTATACATTCAGGTTTGGATCATTCTCTCATAAGAAAATGCAAACTGCATATTAACCATTATTTAAACGCAGACAAGCAGTTTTTACATGCTTTACAACAATTAGGTGCAAATGAGTCCTTAAAGGCAAAATTGTTTTATTTCACAAAGGTAAGTCTACTTTCACTATAACATTCAGGTTTGGATCATTCTCTCAAAAGAAAATGCAATCTGCATATTAACCATTATTTTAACGCATACAAGCAGTTTTTAAATGCTATATGACAATTAGGGGCAAATGAGTCCTTATATGCAAAATTGCTTTATTTCATGAAGGTAAGTCCATTAACACTATACATTCAGGTTTGGATCATTCTCTCATAAGAAAATGCAAACTGCATATTAACCATTATTTAAACGCAGACAAGCAGTTTTTACATGCCTTACGACAATTAGGTGCAAATGAGTCTTTATAGGCAAAATTTCTTTATTTCATGAGGGTAAGTCTATTTACACTATAACATTCAGGTTTGGATCATTCTCTCATAAGAAAATGCAAACTGCATATTTACTATCATTTTCACGCAGACAAGCAGTTTTTACATGCTTCACGACAATTGCGTGCAAATGAGTCCTTATAGGCACAATTGCCTTAGTTTGCAAAGGTAAGTCTATTTACACTATAACATTCAGGTTTAGATCATTCTCTCATAAGAAAATGCAAACTGCATATTAACCATTATTTTAACGCATACAAGCAGTTTTTACATGCTTTATGACAATTAGGGGCAAATGAGTCTTTATAGGCAAAATTGCTTTATTTTACAAAGGTAAGTTTACTTAAACTATAACATTCAGGTTTAGATCATTCTCTCATAAGAAAATGCAAACTGCATATTAACTATTATTTTAACGCATACAAGCAGTTTTTACATGCTTCACGACAATTGCGTGCAAATGATTCCTTATAAGCAAAATTGCTTTATTTTACAAAGGTAAGTCTATTTACACTATAACATTCAGGTTTGGATCATTCTCTCGTAAGAAAATGCAAACCGCATATTTACAATCATTTTAACGCATACAAGCAGTTTTTACATGCTTTATGACAATTAGGGGCAAATGAGTCTTTATAGGCAAAATTGCTTTATTTTACAAAGGTAAGTTTACTTAAACTATAACATTCAGGTTTAGATCATTCTCTCATAAGAAAATGCAAACTGCATATTAACCATTATTTTAACGCATACAAGCAGTTTTTACATGCTTCACGACAATTGCGTGCAAATGATTCTTTATAAGCAAAATTGCTTTATTTTACAAAGGTAAGTTTACTTAAACTATAACATTCAGGTTTAGATCATTCTCTCATAAGAAAATGCAAACTGCAAATTAACCATTATTTTAACGCATACAAGCAGTTTTTACATGCTTTATGACAATTAGGGGCAAATGAGTCTTTATAGGCAAAATTGCTTTATTTTACAAAGGTAAGTTTACTTAAACTATAACATTCAGGTTTAGATCATTCTCTCATAAGGAAATGCAAACTGCATATTAACCATTATTTTAACGCATACAAGCAGTTTTTACATGCTTTATGACAATTAGGGGCAAATGAGTCTTTATAGGCAAAATTGCTTTATTTTACAAAGGTAAGTCTATTTACACTATAACATTCAGGTTTAGATCATTCTTTCATAAGAAAATGCAAACTGCATATTAACCATTATTTTAACGCATACAAGCAGTTTTTACATGCTTTATGACAATTAGGTGCAAATGAGTCCTTATAGGCAAAATTGCTTTATTTCATGAGGGTTAGTCTATTTACACTATAACATTCAGTTTTGGATCATTCTCTCATAAGAAAATGCAAACTGCATATTTACTATCATTTTAACGCATACAAGCAGTTTTTACATGCTTTATGACAATTAGGGGCAAATGAGTCCTTATAGGCAAAATTGCTTTATTTCACAAAGGTAAGTCTACTTTCACTATAACATTCAGGTTTGGATCATTCTCTCATAAGAAATTGCAAACTGCATATTAACCATTATTTTAACGCAGACAAGCAGTTTTTACATGCTTCACGACAATTGCGTGCAAATGAGTCCTTATAAGCAAAATTGCTTTATTTTACTAAGGTTAGTCTATTTACACTATAACATTCAGGTTTGGATCATTCTCTTATAAGAAAATGCAAACTGCATATTAACTATTATTTTAACGCATACAAGCAGTTTTTACAAGCTTTATTACAATTAGGTGCAAATGAGTCCTTATAGGCAAAATTGCTTTATTTCATGAGGGTAAGTCTATTTGCACTATAACATTCAGGTTTGGATCATTCTCTCATAAGAAAATGCAAACTGCATATTTACTATTATTTTCACGCAGACAAGCAGTTCTTACATGCTTCACGACAATTGCGTGCAAAAGAGTCCTTATAGGCAAAATTGCTTTATTTTACAAAGATTAGTCTATTTACACTATAACATTCAGGTTTGGAGCATTCTCTCATAAGAAAATGCAAACTGCATATTAACCATTATTTTAACGCATACAAGCAGTTTTTACATGCTTTATGACAATTAGGTGCAAATGAGTCCTTATAGGCAAAATTGCTTTATTTCATGAGTGTAAGTCTATTTACACTATAACATTCAGGTTTGGATCATTCTCTCATAAGAAAATGCAAACTGCATATTTACTATCATTTTAACGCATACAAGCAGTTATTACATGCTTTATGACAATTAGGTGCAAATAAGTCCTTAAAGGCAAAATTGTTTTATTTCATAAAGGTAAGTCTACTTTGACTATATAATTCAGGTTTGGATCATTCTCTCATAAGAAAATGCAAACTGCATATTAACCATTATTTTAACGCAGACAAGCAGTTTTTACATGCTTCACGACAATTGCGTGCAAATGAGTCTTTATAGGCAAAATTGCTTTATTTTACATAGGTAAGTCTATTTACACTATAACATTCAGGTTTGGATCGTTCTCTCATAGAAAAATGCAATCTGCATATTAACCATTATTTTAAAGCATACAAGCAGTTTTTACATGCTTTATGACAATTAGGGGCAAATGAGTCCTTATATGCAAAATTGCTTTATTTCATGAAGGTAAGTCTATTTACACTATAACATTCAGGTTTGGATCATTCTCTCATAAAAAAATGCAAACTGCATATTAACCATTATTTAAACGCAGACAAGCAGTTTTTACATGCATTACGACAATTAGGTGCAAATGAGTCCTAAAGGCAAAATTGTTTTATTTCACAAAGGTAAGTCTACTTTCACTATAACATTCAGGTTTGGATCATTCTCTAATAAGAAAATGCAAACTGCATATTAACCATTATTTTAACGCAGACAAGCAATTTTAACATGCTTCACGACAATTGCGTGCAAATGAGTCCTTATAGGCAAAATTGCTTTATTTTACAAAGGTAAGTCTACTTTCACTATAACATTCAGGTTTGGATCATTCTCTCATAAGAAAATGCAATCTGCATATTAACCATTATTTTAACGCATACAAGCAGTTTTTACATGCTTTATGACAATTAGGTGCAAATGAGTCTTTATAGGCAAAATTGCTTTATTTCATGAGGGTAAAACTATATTTACACTATAACATTCAGGTTTGGATCATTCTCTCATAAGAAAATGCAAACTGAATATTAACCATTATTTAAACGCAGACAAGCAGTTTTTTCATGCTTTACGACAATTGCGTGCAAATGAGTCCTTATAGGCAAAATTGCGTTATTTTACAAAGGTAAGTCTATTTTCACTATAACATTCAGGTTTGGATCATTCTCTCATAAGAAAATGCAATCTGCATATTAACCATTATTTTAACGCATACAAGCAGTTTTTACATGCTTTATGACAATTAGGGGCAAATGAGTCCTTATATGCAAAATTGCTTTATTTCATGAAGGTAAGTCTATTTACACTATACATTCAGGTTTGGATCATTCTCTCATAAGAAATTGCAAACTGCATATTAACCATTATTTTAACGCAGACAAGCAGTTTTTACATGCTTCACGACAATTGCGTGCAAATCAGTCCTTATAAGCAAAATTGCTTTATTTTACAAAGGTAAGTATTTACACTATAACATTCAGGTTTGGATCATTCTCTCATAAGAAAATGCAAACTGCATATTAACTATTATTTTAACGCATACAAGCAGTTTTTACAAGCTTTATGACAATTAGGTGCAAATGAGTCCTTATAGGCAAAATTGCTTTATTTCACAAAGGTAAGTCTACTTTCACTATATAATTTAGGTTTGGATCATTCTCTCATAAGAAAATGCAAACTGCATATTAACCATTATTTTAACGCAGACAAGCAGTTTTTACATGCTTCACGACAATTGCGTGCAAATGAGTCTTTATAGGCAAAATTGCTTTATTTTACATAGGTAAGTCTATTTACACTATAACATTCAGGTTTGGATCGTTCTCTCATAAAAAAATGCAATCTGCATATTAACCATTATTTTAAAGCATACAAGCAGTTTTTACATGCTTTATGACAATTAGGGGCAAATGAGTCCTTATATGCAAAATTGCTTTATTTCATGAAGGTAAGTCTATTTACACTATAACATTCAGGTTTGGATCATTCTCTCATAAGAAAATGCAAACTGCATATTAACCATTATTTAAACGCAGACAAGCAGTTTTTACATGCATTACGACAATTAGGTGCAAATGAGTCCTAAAGGCAAAATTGTTTTATTTCACAAAGGTAAGTCTACTTTCACTATAACATTCAGGTTTGGATCATTCTCTAATAAGAAAATGCAAACTGCATATTAACCATTATTTTAACGCAGACAAGCAATTTTAACATGCTTCACGACAATTGCGTGCAAATGAGTCCTTATAGGCAAAATTGCTTTATTTTACAAAGGTAAGTCTACTTTCACTATAACATTCAGGTTTGGATCATTCTCTCATAAGAAAATGCAATCTGCATATTAACCATTATTTTAACGCATACAAGCAGTTTTTACATGCTTTATGACAATTAGGTGCAAATGAGTCTTTATAGGCAAAATTGCTTTATTTCATGAGGGTAAAACTATATTTACACTATAACATTCAGGTTTGGATCATTCTCTCATAAGAAAATGCAAACTGAATATTAACCATTATTTAAACGCAGACAAGCAGTTTTTTCATGCTTTACGACAATTGCGTGCAAATGAGTCCTTATAGGCAAAATTGCGTTATTTTACAAAGGTAAGTCTATTTTCACTATAACATTCAGGTTTGGATCATTCTCTCATAAGAAAATGCAATCTGCATATTAACCATTATTTTAACGCATACAAGCAGTTTTTACATGCTTTATGACAATTAGGGGCAAATGAGTCCTTATATGCAAAATTGCTTTATTTCATGAAGGTAAGTCTAATTACACTATACATTCAGGTTTGGATCATTCTCTCATAAGAAATTGCAAACTGCATATTAACCATTATTTTAACGCAGACAAGCAGTTTTTACATGCTTCACGACAATTGCGTGCAAATGAGTCCTTATAAGCAAAATTGCTTTATTTTACAAAGGTAAGTATTTACACCATAACATTCAGGTTTGGATCATTCTCTCATAAGAAAATGCAAACTGCATATTAACTATTATTTTAACGCATACAAGCAGTTTTTACAAGCTTTATGACAATTAGGTGCAAATGAGTCCTTATAGGCAAAATTGCTTTATTTCATGAGGGTAAGTCTACTTTCACTATAACATTCAGGTTTGGATCATTCTCTCATAAGAAATTGCAAACTGCATATTAACCATTATTTTAACGCAGACAAGCAGTTTTTACATGCTTCACGACAATTGCGTGCAAATGAGTCCTTATAAGCAAAATTGCTTTATTTTACAAAGGTTAGTCTATTTACACTATAACATTCAGGTTTGGATCATTCTCTCATAAGAAAATGCAAACTGCATATTAACTATTATTTTAACGCATACAAGCAGTTTTTACAAGCTTTATGACAATTCGGTGCAAATGAGTCCTTATAGGCAAAATTGCTTTATTTCATGAGGGTAAGTCTATTTACACTATAACATTCAGGTTTGGATCATTCTCTCATAAGAAAATGCAAACTGCATATTTACTATTATTTTCACGCAGACAAGCAGTTCTTACATGCTTCACGACAATTGCGTGCAAAAGAGTCCTTATAGGCAAAATTGCTTTATTTTACAAAGGTTAGTCTATTTACACTATAACATTCAGGTTTGGAGTATTCTCTCATAAGAAAATGCAAACTGCATATTTACTATCATTTTAACGCATACAAGCAGTTTTTACATGCTTTATGACAATTAGGTGCAAATGAGTCCTTATAGGCAAAATTGCTTTATTTCATGAGGGTTAGTCTATTTACACTATAACATTCTGTTTTGGATCGTTCTCTCATAAGAAAATGCAAACTGCATATTTACTATCATTTTAACGCATACAAGCAGTTTTTACATGTTTTATGACAATTAGGTGCAAATGAGCCTTTATAGGCAAAATTGCTTTATTTCATGAGGGTTAGTCTATTTACACTATAACATTCAGTTTTGGATCATTCTCTCATAAGAAAATGCAAACTGCATATTTACTATCATTTTAACGCATTCAATCAGTTTTTACAAGCTTTATGACAATTAGGTGCAAATGAGTCCTTATAGGCAAAATTGCTTTATTTCATGAGGGTAAGTCTACTTTCACTATAACATTCAGGTTTGGATCATTCTCTCATAAGAAATTGCAAACTGCATATTAACCATTATTTTAACGCAGACAAGCAGTTTTTACATGCTTCACGACAATTGCGTGCAAATGAGTCCTTATAAGCAAAATTGCTTTATTTTACTAAGGTTAGTCTATTTACACTATAACATTCAGGTTTGGATCATTCTCTCATAAGAAAATGCAAACTGCATATTAACTATTATTTTAACGCATACAAGCAGTTTTTACAAGCTTTAATACAATTAGGTGCAAATGAGTCCTTATAGGCAAAATTGCTTTATTTCATGAGGGTAAGTCTATTTGCACTATAACATTCAGGTTTGGATCATTTTCTCATAAGAAAATGCAAACTGCATATTTACTATTATTTTCACGCAGACAAGCAGTTCTTACATGCTTCACGACAATTGCGTGCAAAAGAGTCCTTATAGGCAAAATTGCTTTATTTTACAAAGGTTAGTCTATTTACACTATAACATTCAGGTTTGGAGCATTCTCTCATAAGAAAATGCAAACTGCATATTAACCATTATTTTAACGCATACAAGCAGTTTTTACATGCTTTATGACAATTAGGTGCAAATGAGTCCTTATAGGCAATATTGCTTTATTTCATGAGTGTAAGTCTATTTACACTATAACATTCAGGTTTGGATCATTCTCTCATAGGAAAATGCAAACTGCATATTTACTATCATTTTAACGCATACAAGCAGTTTTTACATGCTTTATGACAATTAGGTGCAAATGAGTCCTTATAGGCAAAATTGCTTTATTTCATGAGGGTTAATCTATTTACACTATACATTCAGGTTTGGATCATTCACTCATAAGAAATTGCAAACTGCATATTAACCATTATTTTAACGCAGACAAGCAGTTTTTACATGCTTTACGACAATTGCGTGCAAATGAGTCCTTATAGGCAAAATTGCGTTATTTTACAAAGGTAAGTCTATTTTCACTATAACATTTAGGTTTGGATCATTCGCTCATAAGAAAATGCAAACTGCATATTAACCATTATTTTAACGCAGACAAGCAGTTTTTACATGCTTCACGACAATTGCGTGCAAATGAGTCCTTATAGGCAAAATTGCTTTATTTCATGAGGGTAAGTCTATTTACACTATATTATTCAGGTTTGGATCATTCTCTCATAAGAAAATGCAAACTGCATATTTACTATTATTTTCACGCAGACAAGCAGTTCTTACATGCTTCACGACAATTGCGTGCAAAAGAGTCCTTATAGGCAAAATTGCTTTATTTTACAAAGGTTAGTCTATTTACACTATAACATTCAGGTTTGGAGTATTCTCTCATAAGAAAATGCAAACTGCATATTAACCATTATTTTAACGCATACAAGCAGTTTTTACATGCTTTATGACAATTAGGTGCAAATGAGTCCTTATAGGCAATATTGCTTTATTTCATGAGTGTAAGTCTATTTACACTATAACATTCAGGTTTGGATCATTCTCTCATAGGAAAATGCAAACTGCATATTTACTATCATTTTAACGCATACAAGCAGTTTTTACATGCTTTATGACAATTAGGTGCAAATAAGTCCTTAAAGGCAAAATTGTTTTATTTCACAAAGGTAAGTCTACTTTCACTATAACATTCAGGTTTGGATCATTCTCTCATAAGAAAATGCAAACTGCATATTAACCATTATTTTAACGCAGACAAGCAGTTTTTACATGCTTCACGACAATTGCGTGCAAATGAGTCTTTATAGGCAAAATTGCTTTATTTTACATAGGTAAGTCTATTTACACTATAACATTCAGGTTTGGATCATTCTCTCATAAGAAAATGCAATCTGCATATTAACCATTATTTTAACGCATACAAGCAGTTTATACATGCTTTATGACAATTAGGGGCAAATGAGTCCTTATATGCAAAATTGCTTTATTTCATGAAGGTAAGTCTATTTACACTATACATTCAGGTTTGGATCATTCTCTCATAAGAAAATGCAAACTGCATATTAACCATTATTTAAACGCAGACAAGCAGTTTTTACATGCTTTACAACAATTAGGTGCAAATGAGTCCTTAAAGGCAAAATTGTTTTATTTCACAAAGGTAAGTCTACTTTCACTATAACATTCAGGTTTGGATCATTCTCTCATAAGAAAATGCAATCTGCATATTAACCATTATTTTAACGCATACAAGCAGTTTTTAAATGCTATATGACAATTAGGGGCAAATGAGTCCTTATATGCAAAATTGCTTTATTTCATGAAGGTAAGTCCATTAACACTATACATTCAGGTTTGGATCATTCTCTCATAAGAAAATGCAAACTGCATATTAACCATTATTTAAACGCAGACAAGCAGTTTTTACATGCTTTACGACAATTAGGTGCAAATGAGTCTTTATAGGCAAAATTTCTTTATTTCATGAGGGTAAGTCTATTTACACTATAACATTCAGGTTTGGATCATTCTCTCATAAGAAAATGCAAACTGCATATTTACTATCATTTTCACGCAGACAAGCAGTTTTTACATGCTTCACGACAATTGCGTGCAAATGAGTCCTTATAGGCACAATTGCCTTAGTTTGCAAAGGTAAGTCTATTTACACTATAACATTCAGGTTTAGATCATTCTCTCATAAGAAAATGCAAACTGCATATTAACCATTATTTTAACGCATACAAGCAGTTTTTACATGCTTTATGACAATTAGGGGCAAATGAGTCTTTATAGGCAAAATTGCTTTATTTTACAAAGGTAAGTTTACTTAAACTATAACATTCAGGTTTAGATCATTCTCTCATAAGAAAATGCAAACTGCATATTAACTATTATTTTAACGCATACAAGCAGTTTTTACATGCTTCACGACAATTGCGTGCAAATGATTCCTTATAAGCAAAATTGCTTTATTTTACAAAGGTAAGTCTATTTACACTATAACATTCAGGTTTGGATCATTCTCTCGTAAGAAAATGCAAACCGCATATTTACAATCATTTTAACGCATACAAGCAGTTTTTACATGCTTTATGACAATTAGGGGCAAATGAGTCTTTATAGGCAAAATTGCTTTATTTTACAAAGGTAAGTTTACTTAAACTATAACATTCAGGTTTAGATCATTCTCTCATAAGAAAATGCAAACTGCATATTAACCATTATTTTAACGCATACAAGCAGTTTTTACATGCTTCACGACAATTGCGTGCAAATGATTCTTTATAAGCAAAATTGCTTTATTTTACAAAGGTAAGTTTACTTAAACTATAACATTCAGGTTTAGATCATTCTCTCATAAGAAAATGCAAACTGCAAATTAACCATTATTTTAACGCATACAAGCAGTTTTTACATGCTTTATGACAATTAGGGGCAAATGAGTCTTTATAGGCAAAATTGCTTTATTTTACAAAGGTAAGTTTACTTAAACTATAACATTCAGGTTTAGATCATTCTCTCATAAGAAAATGCAAACTGCATATTAACCATTATTTTAACGCATACAAGCAGTTTTTACATGCTTTATGACAATTAGGGGAAAATGAGTCTTTATAGGCAAAATTGCTTTATTTTACAAAGGTAAGTCTATTTACACTATTACATTCAGGTTTAGATCATTCTTTCATAAGAAAATGCAAACTGCATATTAACCATTATTTTAACGCATACAAGCAGTTTTTACATGCTTTATGACAATTAGGTGCAAATGAGTCCTTATAGGCAAAATTGCTTTATTTCATGAGGGTTAGTCTATTTACACTATAACATTCAGTTTTGGATCATTCTCTCATAAGAAAATGCAAACTGCATATTTACTATCATTTTAACGCATACAAGCAGTTTTTACATGCTTTATGACAATTAGGGGCAAATGAGTCCTTATAGGCAAAATTGCTTTATTTCACAAAGGTAAGTCTACTTTCACTATAACATTCAGGTTTGGATCATTCTCTCATAAGAAATTGCAAACTGCATATTAACCATTATTTTAACGCAGACAAGCAGTTTTTACATGCTTCACGACAATTGCGTGCAAATGAGTCCTTATAAGCAAAATTGCTTTATTTTACTAAGGTTAGTCTATTTACACTATAACATTCAGGTTTGGATCATTCTCTTATAAGAAAATGCAAACTGCATATTAACTATTATTTTAACGCATACAAGCAGTTTTTACAAGCTTTATTACAATTAGGTGCAAATGAGTCCTTATAGGCAAAATTGCTTTATTTCATGAGGGTAAGTCTATTTGCACTATAACATTCAGGTTTGGATCATTCTCTCATAAGAAAATGCAAACTGCATATTTACTATTATTTTCACGCAGACAAGCAGTTCTTACATGCTTCACGACAATTGCGTGCAAAAGAGTCCTTATAGGCAAAATTGCTTTATTTTACAAAGATTAGTCTATTTACACTATAACATTCAGGTTTGGAGCATTCTCTCATAAGAAAATGCAAACTGCATATTAACCATTATTTTAACGCATACAAGCAGTTTTTACATGCTTTATGACAATTAGGTGCAAATGAGTCCTTATAGGCAAAATTGCTTTATTTCATGAGTGTAAGTCTATTTACACTATAACATTCAGGTTTGGATCATTCTCTCATAAGAAAATGCAAACTGCATATTTACTATCATTTTAACGCATACAAGCAGTTATTACATGCTTTATGACAATTAGGTGCAAATAAGTCCTTAAAGGCAAAATTGTTTTATTTCACAAAGGTAAGTCTACTTTCACTATATAATTCAGGTTTGGATCATTCTCTCATAAGAAAATGCAAACTGCATATTAACCATTATTTTAACGCAGACAAGCAGTTTTTACATGCTTCACGACAATTGCGTGCAAATGAGTCTTTATAGGCAAAATTGCTTTATTTTACATAGGTAAGTCTATTTACACTATAACATTCAGGTTTGGATCGTTCTCTCATAAAAAAATGCAATCTGCATATTAACCATTATTTTAAAGCATACAAGCAGTTTTTACATGCTTTATGACAATTAGGGGCAAATGAGTCCTTATATGCAAAATTGCTTTATTTCATGAAGGTAAGTCTATTTACACTATAACATTCAGGTTTGGATCATTCTCTCATAAGAAAATGCAAACTGCATATTAACCATTATTTAAACGCAGACAAGCAGTTTTTACATGCATTACGACAATTAGGTGCAAATGAGTCCTAAAGGCAAAATTGTTTTATTTCACAAAGGTAAGTCTACTTTCACTATAACATTCAGGTTTGGATCATTCTCTAATAAGAAAATGCAAACTGCATATTAACCATTATTTTAACGCAGACAAGCAATTTTAACATGCTTCACGACAATTGCGTGCAAATGAGTCCTTATAGGCAAAATTGCTTTATTTTACAAAGGTAAGTCTACTTTCACTATAACATTCAGGTTTGGATCATTCTCTCATAAGAAAATGCAATCTGCATATTAACCATTATTTTAACGCATACAAGCAGTTTTTACATGCTTTATGACAATTAGGTGCAAATGAGTCTTTATAGGCAAAATTGCTTTATTTCATGAGGGTAAAACTATATTTACACTATAACATTCAGGTTTGGATCATTCTCTCATAAGAAAATGCAAACTGAATATTAACCATTATTTAAACGCAGACAAGCAGTTTTTTCATGCTTTACGACAATTGCGTGCAAATGAGTCCTTATAGGCAAAATTGCGTTATTTTACAAAGGTAAGTCTATTTTCACTATAACATTCAGGTTTGGATCATTCTCTCATAAGAAAATGCAATCTGCATATTAACCATTATTTTAACGCATACAAGCAGTTTTTACATGCTTTATGACAATTAGAGGCAAATGAGTCCTTATATGCAAAATTGCTTTATTTCATGAAGGTAAGTCTATTTACACTATACATTCAGGTTTGGATCATTCTCTCATAAGAAATTGCAAACTGCATATTAACCATTATTTTAACGCAGACAAGCAGTTTTTACATGCTTCACGACAATTGCGTGCAAATCAGTCCTTATAAGCAAAATTGCTTTATTTTACAAAGGTAAGTATTTACACTATAACATTCAGGTTTGGATCATTCTCTCATAAGAAAATGCAAACTGCATATTAACTATTATTTTAACGCATACAAGCAGTTTTTACAAGCTTTATGACAATTAGGTGCAAATGAGTCCTTATAGGCAAAATTGCTTTATTTCACAAAGGTAAGTCTACTTTCACTATATAATTCAGGTTTGGATCATTCTCTCATAAGAAAATGCAAACTGCATATTAACCATTATTTTAACGCAGACAAGCAGTTTTTACATGCTTCACGACAATTGCGTGCAAATGAGTCTTTATAGGCAAAATTGCTTTATTTTACATAGGTAAGTCTATTTACACTATAACATTCAGGTTTGGATCGTTCTCTCATAAAAAAATGCAATCTGCATATTAACCATTATTTTAAAGCATACAAGCAGTTTTTACATGCTTTATGACAATTAGGGGCAAATGAGTCCTTATATGCAAAATTGCTTTATTTCATGAAGGTAAGTCTATTTACACTATAACATTCAGGTTTGGATCATTCTCTCATAAGAAAATGCAAACTGCATATTAACCATTATTTAAACGCAGACAAGCAGTTTTTACATGCATTACGACAATTAGGTGCAAATGAGTCCTAAAGGCAAAATTGTTTTATTTCACAAAGGTAAGTCTACTTTCACTATAACATTCAGGTTTGGATCATTCTCTAATAAGAAAATGCAAACTGCATATTAACCATTATTTTAACGCAGACAAGCAATTTTAACATGCTTCACGACAATTGCGTGCAAATGAGTCCTTATAGGCAAAATTGCTTTATTTTACAAAGGTAAGTCTACTTTCACTATAACATTCAGGTTTGGATCATTCTCTCATAAGAAAATGCAATCTGCATATTAACCATTATTTTAACGCATACAAGCAGTTTTTACATGCTTTATGACAATTAGGTGCAAATGAGTCTTTATAGGCAAAATTGCTTTATTTCATGAGGGTAAAACTATATTTACACTATAACATTCAGGTTTGGATCATTCTCTCATAAGAAAATGCAAACTGAATATTAACCATTATTTAAACGCAGACAAGCAGTTTTTTCATGCTTTACGACAATTGCGTGCAAATGAGTCCTTATAGGCAAAATTGCGTTATTTTACAAAGGTAAGTCTATTTTCACTATAACATTCAGGTTTAGATCATTCTCTCATAAGAAAATGCAATCTGCATATTAACCATTATTTTAACGCATACAAGCAGTTTTTACATGCTTTATGACAATTAGGGGCAAATGAGTCCTTATATGCAAAATTGCTTTATTTCATGAAGGTAAGTCTAATTACACTATACATTCAGGTTTGGATCATTCTCTCATAAGAAATTGCAAACTGCATATTAACCATTATTTTAACGCAGACAAGCAGTTTTTACATGCTTCACGACAATTGCGTGCAAATGAGTCCTTATAAGCAAAATTGCTTTATTTTACAAAGGTAAGTATTTACACTATAACATTCAGGTTTGGATCATTCTCTCATAAGAAAATGCAAACTGCATATTAACTATTATTTTAACGCATACAAGCAGTTTTTACAAGCTTTATGACAATTAGGTGCAAATGAGTCCTTATAGGCAAAATTGCTTTATTTCATGAGGGTAAGTCTACTTTCACTATAACATTCAGGTTTGGATCATTCTCTCATAAGAAATTGCAAACTGCATATTAACCATTATTTTAACGCAGACAAGCAGTTTTTACATGCTTCACGACAATTGCGTGCAAATGAGTCCTTATAAGCAAAATTGCTTTATTTTACAAAGGTTAGTCTATTTACACTATAACATTCAGGTTTGGATCATTCTCTCATAAGAAAATGCAAACTGCATATTAACTATTATTTTAACGCATACAAGCAGTTTTTACAGCTTTATGACAATTCGGTGCAAATGAGTCCTTATAGGCAAAATTGCTTTATTTCATGAGGGTAAGTCTATTTACACTATAACATTCAGGTTTGGATCATTCTCTCATAAGAAAATGCAAACTGCATATTTACTATTATTTTCACGCAGACAAGCAGTTCTTACATGCTTCACGACAATTGCGTGCAAAAGAGTCCTTATAGGCAAAATTGCTTTATTTTACAAAGGTTAGTCTATTTACACTATAACATTCAGGTTTGGAGTATTCTCTCATAAGAAAATGCAAACTGCATATTTACTATCATTTTAACGCATACAAGCAGTTTTTACATGCTTTATGACAATTAGGTGCAAATGAGTCCTTATAGGCAAAATTGCTTTATTTCATGAGGGTTAGTCTATTTACACTATAACATTCTGTTTTGGATCGTTCTCTCATAAGAAAATGCAAACTGCATATTTACTATCATTTTAACGCATACAAGCAGTTTTTACATGTTTTATGACAATTAGGTGCAAATGAGCCTTTATAGGCAAAATTGCTTTATTTCATGAGGGTTAGTCTATTTACACTATAACATTCAGTTTTGGAACATTCTCTCATAAGAAAATGCAAACTGCATATTTACTATCATTTTAACGCATTCAATCAGTTTTTACAAGCTTTATGACAATTAGGTGCAAATGAGTCCTTATAGGCAAAATTGCTTTATTTCATGAGGGTAAGTCTACTTTCACTATAACATTCAGGTTTGGATCATTCTCTCATAAGAAATTGCAAACTGCATATTAACCATTATTTTAACGCAGACAAGCAGTTTTTACATGCTTCACGACAATTGCGTGCAAATGAGTCCTTATAAGCAAAATTGCTTTATTTTACTAAGGTTAGTCTATTTACACTATAACATTCAGGTTTGGATCATTCTCTCATAAGAAAATGCAAACTGCATATAAACTATTATTTTAACGCATACAAGCAGTTTTTACAAGCTTTATTACAATTAGGTGCAAATGAGTCCTTATAGGCAAAATTGCTTTATTTCATGAGGGTAAGTCTATTTGCACTATAACATTCAGGTTTGGATCATTTTCTCATAAGAAAATGCAAACTGCATATTTACTATTATTTTCACGCAGACAAGCAGTTCTTACATGCTTCACGACAATTGCGTGCAAAAGAGTCCTTATAGGCAAAATTGCTTTATTTTACAAAGGTTAGTCTATTTACACTATAACATTCAGGTTTGGAGCATTCTCTCATAAGAAAATGCAAACTGCATATTAACTATTATTTTAACGCATACAAGCAGTTTTTACATGCTTTATGACAATTAGGTGCAAATGAGTCCTTATAGGCAAAATTGCTTTATTTCATGAGTGTAAGTCTATTTACACTATAACATTCAGGTTTGGATCATTCTCTCATAAGAAAATGCAAACTGCATATTTACTATCATTTTAACGCATACAAGCAGTTATTACATGCTTTATGACAATTATATGCAAATAAGTCCTTAAAGGCAAAATTGTTTTATTTCACAAAGGTCAGTCTACTTTCACTATAACATTCAGGTTTGGATCATTCTCTCATAAGAAAATGCAAACTGCATATTAACCATTATTTTAACGCAGACAAGCAGTTTTTACATGCTTCACGACAATTGCGTGCAAATGAGTCTTTATAGGCAAAATTGCTTTATTTTACATAGGTAAGTCTATTTACACTATAACATTCAGGTTTGGATCGTTCTCTCATAAGAAAATGCAATCTGCATATTAACCATTATTTTAACGCATACAAGCAGTTTTTACATGCATTACGACAATTAGGTGCAAATGAGTCCTTAAAGGCAAAATTGTTTTATTTTACAAAGGTAAGTCTACTTTCACTATTAAATTCAGGTTTGGATCATTCTCTCATAAGAAAATGCAAACTGCATATTAACCATTATTTAAACGCAGACAAGCAGTTTTTACATGCATTACGACAATTAGGTGCAAATGAGTCCTTAAAGGCAAAATTGTTTTATTTCACAAAGGTTAGTCTACTTTCACTATAACATTCAGGTTTGGATCATTCTCTAATAAGAAAATGCAAACTGCATATTAACCATTATTTTAACGCAGACAAGCAGTTTTAACATGCTTCACGACAATTGCGTGCAAATGAGTCCTTATAGGCAAAATTGCGTTATTATACAAAGGTTTGTCTATTTTCACTATAACATTTAGGTTTGGATCATTCTCTCATAAGAAAATGCAGACTGTATATTAACCATTATTTTAACGCATACAAGCAGTTATTACATGCTTTATGACAATTAGGGGCAAATGAGTCCTTATATGCAAAATTGCTTTATTTCATGAAGGTAAATCCATTTACACTATAAAATTCAGGTTTGGATCATTCTCTCATAAGAAAATGCAAACTGCATATTAACTATTATTTTAACGCATACAAGCAGTTTTTACATGCTTCACGACAATTGCGTGCAAATGAGTCCTTATAAGCAAAATTGCTTTATTTTACAAAGGTAAGTCTATTTACACTATAACATTCAGGTTTGGTTCATTCTCTCGTTAGAAAATGCAAACCGCATATTTACTATCATTTTAACGCATACAAGCAGTTTTTACATGCTTTATGACAATTAGGTGCAAATGAGTCCTTATAGGCAAAATTGCTTTATTTCATGAGGGTTAGTCTATTTACACTATAACATTCAGTTTTGGATCATTCTCTCATAAGAAAATGCAAACTGCATATTTACTATCATTTTAACGCATACAAGCAGTTTTTACATGCTTTATGACAATTAGGTGCAAACGAGTCTTTATAGACAAAATTGCTTTATTTCATGAGGGTAAATCTATTTACACTATAACATTCAGGTTTGGATCATTCTCTCATAAGAAAATGCAAACTGCATATTAACCTTTATTTTAACGCAGACAAGCAGTTTTTACATGCTTCACGACAATTGCGTGCAAATGAGTCCTTATAGGCAAAATTGCTTTATTTTACAAAGGTTAGTCTGTTTACACTATAACATTCAGGTTTGGATCATTCTCTCCTAAGAAAATGCAAACTACATATTAACCATTTATTTAACGCAGACAAGCAGTTTTTAAATGATTTATGACAATTAGGGGCAAATGAGTCCTTATACGCAAACTTGCTTTATTTCACAAAGGAAAGTCTACTTTCGTTATAACATTCAGGTTTGGATCATTCTCTCATAAGAAATTGCAAACTGCATATTAACCATTATTTTAACGCAGACAAGCAGTTTTTACATGCTTCACGACAATTGCGTGCAAATGAGTCCTTATAAGCAAAATTGCTTTATTTTACAAAGGTTAGTCTATTTACACTATAACATTCAGGTTTGGATCATTCTCTCATAAGAAAATGCAAACTGCATATTAACCATTTTTTTAACGCAGACAAGCAGTTTTTACATGCTTTATGACAATTAGGGGCAAACGAGTCCTTATAGGCAAAATTGCTTTATTTCACAAAGGTAAGTCTACTTTCACTATACAATTCAGGTTTGGATCATTCTCTCATAAGAGATTGCAAACTGCATATTAACCATTATTTTAACGCAGACAAGCAGTTTTTACATGCTTCACGACAATTGCGTGCAAATGAGTCCTTATAAGCAAAATTGCTTTATTTTACAAAAGTAAGTCTATTTACAATATAACATTCAGTTTTGGATCATTCTCTCATAAGAAAATGCAACCTGCATATTAACTATTATTTTAATACATACAAGCAGTTTTTACAAGCTTTATGACAATTAGGTGCAAATGAGTCCTTATAGGCAAAATTGCTTTATTTCATGAGGGTAAAACTATATTTACACTATAACATTCATGTTTGGATCATTCTCTCATAAGAAAATGCAAACTGAATATTAACCATTATTTAAACGCAGACAAGCAGTTTTTTCATGCTTTACGACAATTGCGTGCAAATAAGTCCTTATATGCAAAATTGCTTTATTTTACAAAGTTTAGTCTATTTACACTATAACATTCAGGTTTGGATCATTCTCTCATAAGAAAATGCAAACTGCATATTAACCATTATTTAAACGCAGGAAAGCAGTTTTTACATGCTTTAAGACAATTAGGTGCAAATGAGTCTTTATAGGGAAAATTGCTTTATTTCATGAGGGCAAGTCTATTTACACTATAACATTCAGGTTTGGATCATTCTCTCATAAGAAAATGCAAACTGCATATTAACCTTTATTTTAACGCAGACAAGCAGTTTTTACATGCTTCACGAAAATTGCGTGCAAATGAGTCCTTATAGGCAAAATTGCGTTATTTTACAAAGGTAAGTCTATTTTCACTATAACATTCAGGTTTGGATCATTCGCTCATAAGAAAATGCAATCTGCATATTAACCATTATTTTAACGCATACAAGCAGTTTTTACATGCTTTATGACAATTAGGGTAAATGAGTCCTTATATGCAAAATTGCTTTATTTCATGAAGGTAAGTCTATTTACACTATACATTCAGGTTTGGATCATTCTCTCATAAGAAATTGCAAACTGCATATTAACCATTATTTTAACGCAGACAAGCAGTTTTTACATGCTTCACGACAATTGCGTGCAAATGAGTCCTTATAAGCAAAATTGCTTTATTTTACAAAGGTTAGTCTATTTACACTATAACATTCAGGTTTGGATCATTCTCTCATAAGAAAATGCAAACTGCATATTAACTATTATTTAAACGCATACAAGCAGTTTTACAAGCTTTATGACAATTAGGTGCAAATGAGTCCTTATAGGCAAAATTGCTTTATTTCATGAGGGTAAGTCTACTTTCACTATAACATTCAGGTTTGGATCATTCTCTCATAAGAAATTGCAAACTGCATATTAACCATTATTTTAACGCAGACAAGCAGTTTTTACATGCTTCACGACAATTGCGTGCAAATGAGTCCTTATAAGCAAAATTGCTTTATTTTACAAAGGTTAGTCTATTTACACTATAATATTCAGGTTTGGATCATTCTCTCATAAGAAAATGCAAACTGCATATAAACTATTATTTTAACGCATACAAGCAGTTTTTACAAGCTTTATGACAATTAGGTGCAAATGAGTCCTTATAGGCAAAATTGCTTTATTTCATGAGGGTAAGTCTATTTACACTATAACATTCAGGTTTGGATCATTCTCTCATAAGAAAATGCAAACTGCATATTTACTATTATTTTCACGCAGTCAAGCAGTTCTTACATGCTTCACGACAATTGCGTGCAAAAGAGTCCTTATAGGCAAAATTGCTTTATTTTACAAAGGTTAGTCTATTTACACTATAACATTCAGGTTTGGAGTATTCTCTCATAAGAAAATGCAAACTGCATATTAACCATTATTTTAACGCATACAAGCAGTTTTTACATGCTTTTTGACAATTAGGTGCAAATGAGTCCTTATAGGCAAAATTGCTTTATTTCATGAGTGTTAGTCTATTTACACTATAACATTCAGGTTTGGATCATTCTCTCATAAGAAAATGCAAACTGCATATTAACCATTATTTAAACGCAGACAAGCAGTTTTTACATGCTTTACGACAATTAGGTGCAAATGAGTCTTTATAGACAAAATTGCTTTATTTCATGAGGGTAAGTCTATTTACACTATACATTCAGGTTTGGATCATTCTCTCATAAGAAAATGCAAACTGCATATTTACTTTCATTTTCACGCAGACAAGCAGTTTTTACATGCTTCACGACAATTGCGTGCAAATGAGTCTTTATAGGCAAAATTGCTTTATTTTACATAGGTAAGTCTATTTACACTATAACATTCAGGTTTGGATCATTCTCTCATAAGAAAATGCAATCTGCATATTAACCATTATTTTAAAGCTTACAAGCAGTTTATACATGCTTTATGACAATTAGGGGCAAATGAGTCCTTATATGCAAAATTGCTTTATTTCATGAAGGTAAGTCTATTTACACTATACATTCAGGTTTGGATCATTCTCTCATAAGAAAATGCAAACTGCATATTAACCATTATTTAAACGCAGACAAGCAGTTTTTACATGCTTTACGACAATTAGGTGCAAATGAGTCCTTAAAGGCAAAATTGTTTTATTTCACAAAGGTAAGTCTACTTTCACTATAACATTCAGGTTTGGATCATATTCTCTAATAAGAAAATGCAAACTGCATATTAACCATTATTTAAACGCAGACAAGCAGTTTTTACATGCTTTACGACAATTAGGTGCAAATGAGTCTTTATAGACAAAATTGCTTTATTTCATGATGGTAAGTCTATTTACACTATACATTCAGGTTTGGATCATTCTCTCATAAGAAAATGCAAACTGCATATTTACTTTCATTTTCAAGCAGACAAGCAGTTTTTACATGCTTCACGACAATTGCGTGCAAATGAGTCCTTATAGGCAAAATTGCTTTATTTTACAAAGGTAAGTCTACTTTCACTATAACATTCAGGTTTGGATCATTCTCTCATAAGAAAATGCAATCTGCATATTAACCATTATTTTAACGCATACAAGCAGTTTTTAAAGGCTATATGACAATTAGGGGCAAATGAGTCCTTATATGCAAAATTGCTTTATTTCATGAGGGTAAGTCTATTTACACTATAACATTCAGGTTTGGATCATTCTCTCATAAGAAAATGCACACTGCATATTTACTATCATTTTCACGCAGACAAGCAGTTTTTACATGCTTCACGACAATTGCGTGCAAATGAGTCCTTATAGGCACAATTGCCTTAGTTTGCAAAGGTAAGTCTATTTACACTATAACATTCAGGTTTAGATCATTCTCTCATAAGAAAATGCAAACTGCATATTAACCATTATTTTAACGCATACAAGCAGTTTTTACATGCTTTATGACAATTAGGGGCAAATGAGTCTTTATAGGCAAAATTGCTTTATTTTACAAAGGTAAGTTTACTTAAACTATAACATTCAGGTTTAGATCATTCTCTCATAAGAAAATGCAAACTGCATATTAACTATTATTTTAACGCATACAAGCAGTTTTTACATGCTTCACGACAATTGCGTGCAAATGATTCCTTATAAGCAAAATTGCTTTATTTTACAAAGGTAAGTCTATTTACACTACAGCATTCAGGTTTGGATCATTCTCACGTAAGAAAATGCAAACCGCATATTTACTATCATTTTAACGCATACAAGCAGTTTTTACATGCTTTATGACAATTAGGTGCAAATGAGTCCTTATAGGCAAAATTGCTTTATTTCATGAGGGTTAATCTATTTACACTATACATTCAGGTTTGGATCATTCTCTCATAAGAAATTGCAAACTGCATATTAACCATTTATTAACGCAGACAAGCAG
The DNA here is from genome assembly GCA_963575645.1 of Xanthostigma xanthostigma. Taxonomy (NCBI): domain Eukaryota; kingdom Metazoa; phylum Arthropoda; class Insecta; order Raphidioptera; family Raphidiidae; genus Xanthostigma; species Xanthostigma xanthostigma. Next base: position 29,378,079 of record OY754471.1, read on the forward strand.
TTTTTACATGCTTTACGACAATTGCGTGCAAATGAGTCCTTATAGGCAAAATTGCTTTATTTCATGAGGGTTAGTCTATTTACACTATAACATTCAGGTTTGGAGCATTCTCTCATAAGAAAATGCAAACTGCATATTAACCATTATTTTAACGCATACAAGCAGTTTCTACATGCTTTATGACAATTAGGTGCAAATGAGTCCTTATAGGCAAAATTTCTTTATTTCATGAGGGTAAGTTTATTTACACTATATTATTCAGGTTTGGATCATTCTCTCATAAGAAAATGCAAACTGCATATTTACTATCATTTTAACGCATACAAGCAGTTTTTACATGCTTTATGACAATTATGTGCAAATAAGTCCTTAAAGGCAAAATTGTTTTATTTCACAAAGGTAAGTCTATTTACACTATAACATTCAGGTTTGGATCATTCTCTCATAAGAAAATGCAAACTGCATATTAACTATTATTTTAACGCATACAAGCAGTTTTTACAAGCTTTATGACAATTAGGTGCAAATGAGTCCTTATAGGCAAAATTGCTTTATTTCATGAGGGTAAGTCTACTTTCACTATAACATTCAGGTTTGGATCATTCTCTCATAAGAAATTGCAAACTGCATATTAACCATTATTTTAACGCAGACAAGCAGTTTTTACATGCTTCACGACAATTGCGTGCAAATGAGTCTTTATAAGCAAAATTGCTTTATTTTACAAAGGTTAGTCTATTTACACTATAATATTCAGGTTTGGATCATTCTCTCATAAGAAAATGCAAACTGCATATTAACTATTATTTTAACGCATACAAGCAGTTTTTACAAGCTTTATGACAATTAGGTGCAAATGAGTCCTTATAGGCAAAATTGCTTTATTTCATGAGGGTAAGTCTATTTACACTATATTATTCAGGTTTGGATCATTCTCTCATAAGAAAATGCAAACTGCATATTTACTATTATTTTCACGCAGACAAGCAGTTCTTACATGCTTCACGACAATTGCGTGCAAAAGAGTCCTTATAGGCAAAATTGCTTTATTTTACAAAGGTTAGTCTATTTACACTATAACATTCAGGTTTGGAGTATTCTCTCATAAGAAAATGCAAACTGCATATTAACCATTATTTTAACGCATACAAGCAGTTTTTACATGCTTTATGACAATTAGGTGCAAATGAGTCCTTATAGGCAATATTGCTTTATTTCATGAGTGTAAGTCTATTTACACTATAACATTCAGGTTTGGATCATTCTCTCATAGGAAAATGCAAACTGCATATTTACTATTATTTTAACGCATACAAGCAGTTTTTACATGCTTTATGACAATTAGGTGCAAATAAGTCCTTAAAGGCAAAATTGTTTTATTTCACAAAGGTAAGTCTACTTTCACTATAACATTCAGGTTTGGATCATTCTCTCATAAGAAAATGCAAACTGCATATTAACCATTATTTTAACGCAGACAAGCAGTTTTTACATGCTTCACGACAATTGCGTGCAAATGAGTCTTTATAGGCAAAAGTGCTTTATTTTACATAGGTAAGTCTATTTACACTATAACATTCAGGTTTGGATCATTCTCTCATAAGAAAATGCAATCTGCATATTAACCATTATTTTAACGCATACAAGCAGTTTATACATGCTTTATGACAATTAGGGGCAAAAGAGTCCTTATATGCAAAATTGCTTTATTTCATGAAGGTAAGTCTATTTACACTATACATTCAGGTTTGGATCATTCTCTCATAAGAAAATGCAAACTGCATATTAACCATTATTTTAACGCATACAAGCAGTTTTTACATGCTTTATGACAATTAGGGGCAAATGAGTCTTTATAGGCAAAATTGCTTTATTTTACAAAGGTAAGTTTACTTAAACTATAACATTCAGGTTTAGATCATTCTCTCATAAGAAAATGCAAACTGCATATTAACCATTATTTTAACGCATACAAGCAGTTTTTACATGCTTTATGACAATTAGGGGCAAATGAGTCTTTATAGGCAAAATTGCTTTATTTTACAAAGGTAAGTCTATTTACACTATAACATTCAGGTTTAGAACATTCTCTCATAAGAAAATGCAAACTGCATATTAACCATTATTTTAACGCATACAAGCAGTTTTTACATGCTTTATGACAATTAGGTGCAAATGAGTCCTTATAGGCAAAATTGCTTTATTTCATGAGGGTTAGTCTATTTACACTATAACATTCAGTTTTGGATCATTCTCTCATAAGAAAATGCAAACTGCATATTTACTATCATTTTCACGCAGACAAGCAGTTTTTACATGCTTCACGACAATTGCGTGCAAATGAGTCCTTATAGGCACGATTGCCTTAGTTTGCAAAGGTAAGTCTATTTACACTATAACATTCAGGTTTAGATCATTCTCACATAAGAAAATGCAAACTGCATATTAACCATTATTTTAACGCATACAAGCAGTTTTTACATGCTTTATGACAATTAGGGGCAAATGAGTCTTTATAGGCAAAATTGCTTTATTTTACAAAGGTAAGTTTACTTAAACTATAACATTCAGGTTTAGATCATTCTCTCATAAGAAAATGCAAACTGCATATTAACTATTATTTTAACGCATACAAGCAGTTTTTACATGCTTCACGACAATTGCGTGCAAATGATTCCTTATAAGCAAAATTGCTTTATTTTACAAAGGTAAGTCTATTTACACTATAACATTCAGGTTTGGATCATTCTCTCGTAAGAAAATGCAAACCGCATATTTGCTATCATTTTAACGCATACAAGCAGTTTTTACATGCTTTATGACAATTAGGGGCAAATGAGTCTTTATAGGCAAAATTGCTTTATTTTACAAAGGTAAGTTTACTTAAACTATAACATTCAGGTTTAGATCATTCTCTCATAAGAAAATGCAAACTGCATATTAACCATTATTTTAACGCATACAAGCAGTTTTTACATGCTTCACGACAATTGCGTGCAAATGATTCTTTATAAGCAAAATTGCTTTATTTAACAAAGGTAAGTTTACTTAAACTATAACATTCAGGTTTAGATCATTCTCTCATAAGAAAATGCAAACTGCATATTAACCATTATTTTAACGCATACAAGCAGTTTTTACATGCTTTATGACAATTAGGGGCAAATGAGTCTTTATAGGCAAAATTGCTTTATTTTACAAAGGTAAGTTTACTTAAACTATAACATTCAGGTTTAGATCATTCTCTCATAAGAAAATGCAAACTGCATATTAACCATTATTTTAACGCATACAAGCAGTTTTTACATGCTTTATGACAATTAAGGGGCAAATGAGTCTTTATAGGCAAAATTGCTTTATTTTACAAAGGTAAGTCTATTTACACTATAACATTCAGGTTTAGATCATTCTCTCATAAGAAAATGCAAACTGCATATTAACCATTATTTTAACGCATACAAGCAGTTTTTACATGCTTTATGACAATTAGGTGCAAATGATTCCTTATAGGCAAAATTGCTTTATTTCATGAGGGTTAGTCTATTTACACTATAACATTCAGTTTTGGATCATTCTCTCATAAGAAAATGCAAACTGCATATTTACTATCATTTTAACGCATACAAGCAGTTTTTACATGCTTTATGACAATTAGGGGCAAATAAGTCCTTATAGGCAAAATTGCTTTATTTCACAAAGGTAAGTCTACTTTCACTATAACATTCAGGTTTGGATCATTCTCTCATAAGAAATTGCAAACTGCATATTAACCATTATTTTAACGCAGACAAGCAGTTTTTACATGCTTCACGACAATTGCGTGCAAATGAGTCCTTATAAGCAAAATTGCTTTATTTTACTAAGGTTAGTCTATTTACACTATAACATTCAGGTTTGGATCATTCTCTCATAAGAAAATGCAAACTGCATATTAACTATTATTTTAACGCATACAAGCAGTTTTTACATGCTTTATGACAATTAGGTGCAAATGAGTCCTTATAGGCAAAATTGCTTTATTTCATGAGGGTAAGTCTATTTGCACTATAACATTCAGGTTTGGATCATTCTCTCATAAGAAAATGCAAACTGCATATTTACTATTATTTTCACGCAGACAAGCAGTTCTTACATGCTTCACGACAATTGCGTGCAAAAGAGTCCTTATAGGCAAAATTGCTTTATTTTACAAAGATTTGTCTATTTACACTATAACATTCAGGTTTGGAGCATTCTCTCATAAGAAAATGCAAACTGCATATTAACCATTATTTTAACGCATACAAGCAGTTTTTACATGCTTTATGACAATTAGGTGCAAATGAGTCCTTATAGGCAAAATTGCTTTATTTCATGAGTGTAAGTCTATTTACACTATAACATTCAGGTTTGGATCATTCTCTCATAAGAAAATGCAAACTGCATATTTACTATCATTTTAACGCATACAAGCAGTTATTACATGCTTTATGACAATTAGGTGCAAATAAGTCCTTAAAGGCAAAATTGTTTTATTTCACAAAGGTAAGTCTACTTTCACTATATAATTCAGGTTTGGATCATTCTCTCATAAGAAAATGCAAACTGCATATTAACCATTATTTTAACGCAGACAAGCAGTTTTTACATGCTTCACGACAATTGCGTGCAAATGAGTCTTTATAGGCAAAATTGCTTTATTTTACATAGGTAAGTCTATTTACACTATAACATTCAGGTTTGGATCGTTCTCTCATAAAAAAATGCAATCTGCATATTAACCATTATTTTAAAGCATACAAGCAGTTTTTACATGCTTTATGACAATTAGGGGCAAATGAGTCCTTATATGCAAAATTGCTTTATTTCATGAAGGTAAGTCTATTTACACTATAACATTCAGGTTTGGATCATTCTCTCATAAGAAAATGCAAACTGCATATTAACCATTATTTAAACGCAGACAAGCAGTTTTTACATGCATTACGACAATTAGGTGCAAATGAGTCCTAAAGGCAAAATTGTTTTATTTCACAATGGTAAGTCTACTTTCACTATAACATTCAGGTTTGGATCATTCTCTAATAAGAAAATGCAAACTGCATATTAACCATTATTTTAACGCAGACAAGCAATTTTAACATGCTTCACGACAATTGCGTGCAAATGAGTCCTTATAGGCAAAATTGCTTTATTTTACAAAGGTAAGTCTACTTTCACTATAACATTCAGGTTTGGATCATTCTCTCATAAGAAAATGCAATCTGCATATTAACCATTATTTTAACGCATACAAGCAGTTTTTAAACGCTATATGACAATTAGGGGCAAATGAGTCCTTATATGCAAAATTGCTTTATTTCATGAAGGTAAGTATATTTACACTATAAAATTTAGGTTTGGATCATTCTCTCATAAGAAAATGCAAACTGCATATTAACCATTATTTAAACGCAGACAAGCAGTTTTTACATGCTTTACGACAATTAGGTGCAAATGAGTCTTTATAGGCAAAATTGCTCTATTTTACAAAGGTAAGTTTACTTAAACTATAACATTCAGGTTTAGATCATTCTCTCATAAGAAAATGCAAACTGCATATTAACTATTATTTTAACGCATACAAGCAGTTTTTACATGCTTCACGACAATTGCGTGCAAATGAGTCCTTATAAGCAAAATTGCTTTCTTTTACAAAGGTAAGTCTATTTACACTATAACATTCAGGTTTGGATCATTCTCTCGTAAGAAAATGCAAACCGCATATTTACTATCATTTTAACGCATACAAGCAGTTTTTACATGCTTTATGACAATTAGGTGCAAATGAGTCCTTATAGGCAAAATTGCTTTATTTCATGAGGGTTAGTTTATTTACACTATAACATTCAGTTTTGGATCATTCTCTCATAAGAAAATGCAAACTGCATATTTACTATCATTTTAACGCTGCCATACAAGCAGTTTTTACATGCTTTATGACAATTAGGTGCAAATGAGTCTTTATAGGCAAAATTGCTTTATTTCATGAGGGTAAATCTATTTACACTATAACATTCAGGTTTGGATCATTCTCTCATAAGAAAATGCAAACTGCATATTGACCTTTATTTTAACGCAGACAAGCAGTTTTTACATGCTTCACGACAATTGCGTGCAAATGAGTCCTTATAGGCAAAATTGCGTTATTTTACAAAGGTAAATCTATTTTCACTATAACATTTAGGTTTGGATCATTCGCTCATAAGAAAATGCAAACTGCATATTAACCATTATTTTAACGCAGACAAGCAGTTTTTACATGCTTTATGACAATTAGGGGCAAATGAGTCCTTATAGGCAAAATTGCTTTATTTCACAAAGGTAAGTCTACTTTCGTTATAACATTCAGGTTTGGATCATTCTCTCATAAGAAATTGCAAACTGCATATTAACCATTATTTTAACGCAGACAAGCAGTTTTTACATGCTTCACGACAATTGCGTGCAAATGAGTCCTTATAAGCAAAATTGCTTTATTTTACAAAGGTAAGTCTATTTACACTATAACATTCAGTTTTGGATCATTCTCTCATAAGAAAATGCAAACTGTATATTAACTATTATTTTAACGCATACAAGCAGTTTTTACAAGCTTTATGACAATTAGGTGCAAATGAGTCCTTATAGGCAAAATTGCTTTATTTCATGAGGGTAAAACTATATTTACACTATAACATTCAGGTTTGGATCATTCTCTCATAAGAAAATGCAAACTGAATATTAACCATTATTTAAACGCAGACAAGCAGTTTTTTCATGCTTTACGACAATTGCGTGCAAATAAGTCCTTATATGCAAAATTGCTTTATTTTACAAAGGTTAGTCTATTTACACTATAACATTCAGGTTTGGATCATTCTCTCATAAGAAAATGCAAACTGCATATTAACCATTATTTAAACGCAGGAAAGCAGTTTTTACATGCTTTAAGACAATTAGGTGCAAATGAGTCTTTATAGGCAAAATTGCTTTATTTCATGAGGGTAAGTCTATTTACACTATAACATTCAGGTTTGGATCATTCTCTCATAAGAAAATGCAAACTGCATATTAACCTTTATTTTAACGCAGACAAGCAGTTTTTACATGCTTCACGAAAATTGCGTGCAAATGAGTCCTTATAGGCAAAATTGCGTTATTTTACAAAGGTAAGTCTATTTTCACTATAACATTCAGGTTTGGATCATTCTCTCATAAGAAAATGCAAACTGCATATTAACCATTTTTTTAACGCAGACAAGCAGTTTTTACATGCTTTATGACAATTAGGGGCAAATGAGTCCTTATAGGCAAAATTGCTTTATTTCACAAAGGTAAGTCTACTTTCACTATAACATTCAGGTTTGGATCATTCTCTCATAAGAAATTGCAAACTGCATATTAACCATTATTTTAACGCAGACAAGCAGTTTTTACATGCTTCACGACAATTGCGTGCAAATGAGTCCTTATAAGCAAAATTGCTTTATTTTACAAAGGTAAGTCTATTTACACTATAACATTCAGTTTTGGATCATTCTCTCATAAGAAAATGCAAACTGCATATTAACTATTATTTTAACGCATACAAGCAGTTTTTACAAGCTTTATGACAATTAGGTGCAAATGAGTCCTTATAGGCAAAATTGCTTTATTTCATGAGGGTAAAACTATATTTACACTATAACATTCAGGTTTGGATCATTCTCTCATAAGAAAATGCAAACTGAATATTAACCATTATTTAAACGCAGACAAGCAGTTTTTTCATGCTTTACGACAATTGCGTGCAAATAAGTCCTTATATGCAAAATTGCTTTATTTTACAAAGGTTAGTCTATTTACACTATAACATTCAGGTTTGGATCATTCTCTCATAAGAAAATGCAAACTGCATATTAACCATTATTTAAACGCAGGAAAGCAGTTTTTACATGCTTTAAGACAATTAGGTGCAAATGAGTCTTTATAGGCAAAATTGCTTTATTTCATGAGGGTAAGTCTATTTACACTATAACATTCAGGTTTGGATCATTCTCTCATAAGAAAATGCAAACTGCATATTAACCTTTATTTTAACGCAGACAAGCAGTTTTTACATGCTTCACGAAAATTGCGTGCAAATGAGTCCTTATAGGCAAAATTGCGTTATTTTACAAAGGTAAGTCTATTTTCACTATAACATTCAGGTTTGGATCATTCGCTCATAAGAAAATGCAAACTGCATATTAACCATTATTTTAACGCAGACAAGCAGTTTTTACATGCTTCACGACAATTGCGTGCAAATGAGTCCTTATAGGCAAAATTGCTTTATTTTACAAAGGTAAGTCTACTTTCACTATAACATTCAGGTTTGGATCATTCTCTCATAAGAAAATGCAATCTGCATATTAACCATTATTTTAACGCATACAAGCAGTTTTTAAAGGCTATATGACAATTAGGGGCAAATGAGTCCTTATATGCAAAATTGCTTTATTTCATGAAGGTAAGTCCATTAACACTATAACATTCAGGTTTGGATCATTCTCTCATAAGAAAATGCAAACTGCATATTAACCATTATTTAAACGCAGACAAGCAGTTTTTACATGCTTCACGACAATTGCGTGCAAATGAGTCCTTATAGGCAAAATTGCTTTATTTCATGAGGGTAAGTCTACTTTCACTATAACATTCAGGTTTGGATCATTCTCTCATAAGAAATTGCAAACTGCATATTAACCATTATTTTAACGCAGACAAGCAGTTTTTACATGCTTCACGACAATTGCGTGCAAATGAGTCCTTATAAGCAAAATTGCTTTATTTTACAAAGGTTAGTCTATTTACACTATAACATTCAGGTTTGGATCATTCTCTCATAAGAAAATGCAAACTGCATATTAACTATTTTTTAACACATACAAGCAGTTTTTACAAGCTTTATGACAATTAGGTGCAAATGAGTCCTTATAGTCAAAATTGCTTTATTTCATGAGGGTAAGTCTATTTACACTATAACATTCAGGTTTGGATCATTCTCTCATAAGAAAATGCAAACTGCATATTTACTATTATTTTCACGCAGACAAGCAGTTCTTACATGCTTCACGACAATTGCGTGCAAAAGAGTCCTTATAGGCAAAATTTGCTTTATTTTACAAAGGTTAGTCTATTTACACTATAACATTCAGGTTTGGAGTATTCTCTCATAAGAAAATGCAAACTGCATATTAACCATTATTTTAACGCATACAAGCAGTTTTTACATGCTTTATGACAATTAGGGGCAAATGAGTCCTTATAGGCAATATTGCTTTATTTCATGATTGTAAGTCTAATTACACTATAACATTCAGGTTTGGATCATTCTCTCATAAGAAAATGCAAACTGCATATTTACTATCATTTTAACGCATACAAGCAGTTTTTACATGCTTTATGACAATTAGGTGCAAATAAGTCCTTAAAGGCAAAATTGTTTTATTTCACAAAGGTAAGTCTATTTACACTATAACATTCAGGTTTGGATCATTCTCTCATAAGAAAATGCAAACTGCATATTAACCATTATTTTAACGCAGACAAGCAGTTTTTACATGCTTCACGACAATTGCGTGCAAATGAGTCTTTATAGGCAAAATTGCTTTATTTTACATAGGTAAGTCTATTTACACTATAACATTCAGGTTTGGATCATTCTCTCATAAGAAAATGCAATCTGCATATTAACCATTATTTTAACGCATACAAGCAGTTTATACATGCTTTATGACAATTAGGGGCAAATGAGTCCTTATATGCAAAATCGCTTTATTTCATGAAGGTAAGTCTATTTACACTATACATTCAGGTTTGGATCATTCTCTCATAAGAAAATGCAAACTGCATATTAACCATTATTTAAACGCAGACATGCAGTTTTTACATGCTTTACGACAATTAGGTGCAAATGAGTCCTTAAAGGCAAAATTGTTTTATTTCACAAAGGTAAGTCTACTTTCACTATAACATTCAGGTTTGGATCATTCTCTAATAAGAAAATGCAAACTGCATATTAACCATTATTTTAACGCAGACAAGCAGTTTTAACATGCTTCACGACAATTGCGTGCAAATGAGTCCTTATAGGCAAAATTGCTTTATTTTACAAAGGTAAGTCTACTTTCACTATAACATTCAGGTTTGGATCATTCTCTCATAAGAAAATGCAAACTGCATATTTACTATCATTTTCACGCAGACAAGCAGTTTTTACATGCTTCACGACAATTGCGTGCAAATGAGTCCTTATAGGCAAAATTGCTTTATTTTACAAAGGTAAGTCTACTTTCACTATAACATTCAGGTTTGGATCATATTCTCTAATAAGAAAATGCAAACTGCATATTAACCATTATTTAAACGCAGACAAGCAGTTTTTACATGCTTTACGACAATTAAGTGCAAATGAGTCTTTATAGACAAAATTGCTTTATTTCATGAGGGTAAGTCTATTTACACTATAACATTCAGGTTTGGATCATTCTCTCATAAGAAAATGCAAACTGCATATTTACTATAATTTTCACGCAGACAAGCAGTTTTTACATGCTTCACGACAATTGCGTGCAAATGAGTCCTTATAGGCAAAATTGCTTTATTTTACAAAGGTAAGTCTACTTTCACTATAACATTCAGGTTTGGATCATTCTCTCATAAGAAAATGCAATCTGCATATTAACCATTATTTTAACGCATACAAGCAGTTTTTAAAGGCTATATGACAATTAGGGGCAAATGAGTCCTTATATGCAAAATTGCTTTATTTCATGAAGGTAAGTCCATTAACACTATAACATTCAGGTTTGGATCATTCTCTCATAAGAAAATGCAAACTGCATATTAACCATTATTTAAACGCAGACAAGCAGTTTTTACATGCTTTACGACAATTAGGTGCAAATGAGTCTTTATAAACAAAATTGCTTTATTTCATGAGGGTAAGTCTATTTACACTATAACATTCAGGTTTGGATCATTCTCTCATAAGAAAATGCAAACTGCATATTTACTATCATTTTCACGCAGACAAGCAGTTTTTACATGCTTCACGACAATTGCGTGCAAATGAGTCCTTATAGGCACAATTGCCTTAGTTTGCAAAGGTAAGTCTATTTACACTATAACATTCAGGTTTAGATCATTCTCTCATAAGAAAATGCAAACTGCATATTAACCATTATTTTAACGCATACAAGCAGTTTTTACATGCTTTATGACAATTAGGGGCAAATGAGTCTTTATAGGCAAAATTGCTTTATTTTACAAAGGTAAGTTTACTTAAACTATAACGTTCAGGTTTAGATCATTCTCTCATAAGAAAATGCAAACTGCATATTAACTATTATTTTAACGCATACAAGCAGTTTTTACATGCTTCACGACAATTGCGTGCAAATGATTCCTTATAAGCAAAATTGCTTTATTTTACAAAGGTAAGTCTATTTACACTATAACATTCAGGTTTGGATCATTCTCTCGTAAGAAAATGCAAACCGCATATTTACTATCATTTTAACGCATACAAGCAGTTTTTACATGCTTTATGACAATTAGGTGCAAATGAGTCCTTATAGGCAAAATTGCTTTATTTCATGAGGGTTAATCTATTTACACTATACATTCAGGTTTGGATCATTCTCTCATAAGAAATTGCAAACTGCATATTAACCATTATTTTAACGCAGACAAGCAGTTTTTACATGCTTTACGACAATTGCGTGCAAATGAGTCCTTATAGGCAAAATTGCGTTATTTTACAAAGGTAAGTCTATTTTCACTATAACATTCAGGTTTGGATCATTCGCTCATAAGAAAATGCAAACTGCATATTAACCATTATTTTAACGCAGACAAGCAGTTTTTACATGCTTCACGACAATTGCGTGCAAATGAGTCCTTATAGGCAAAATTGCTTTATTTCATGAGGGTTAGTCTATTTACACTATAACATTCAGGTTTGGAGCATTCTCTCATAAGAAAATGCAAACTGCATATTAACCATTATTTAAACGCAGACAAGCAGTTTTTTCATGCTTTACGACAATTGCGTGCAAATGAGTCCTTATAGGCAAAATTGCGTTATTTTACAAAAGTAAGTCTATTTTCACTATAACATTCAGGTTTGGATCATTCGCTCATAAGAAAATGCAAACTGCATATTAACCATTATTTTAACGCAGACAAGCAGTTTTTACATGCTTCACGACAATTGCGTGCAAATGAGTCCTTATAGGCAAAATTGCTTTATTTCATGAGGGTTAGTCTATTTACACTATAACATTCAGGTTTGGAGCATTCTCTCATAAGAAAATGCAAACTGCATATTAACCATTATTTTAACGCATACAATCAGTTTCTACATGCTTTATGACAATTAGGTGCAAATGAGTCCTTATAGGCAAAATTGCTTTATTTCATGAGTGTAAGTCTATTTACACTATACCATTCAGGTTTGGATCATTCTCTCATAAGAAAATGCAAACTGCATATTTACTATCATTTTAACGCATACAAGCAGTTTTTACATGCTTTATGACAATTATGTGCAATTAAGTCCTTAAAGGCAAAATTGTTTTATTTCACAAAGGTAAGTCTATTTACACTATAACATTCAGGTTTGGATCATTCTCTCATAAGAAAATGCAAACTGCATATTAACTATTATTTTAACGCATACAAGCAGTTTTTACAAACTTTATGACAATTAGGTGCAAATGAGTCTTAGTAGGCAAAATTGCTTTATTTCATGAGGGTAAGTCTACTTTCACTATAACATTCAGGTTTGGATCATTCTCTCATAAGAAATTGCAAACTGCATATTAACCATTATTTTAACGCAGACAAGCAGTTTTTACATGCTTCACGACAATTGCGTGCAAATGAGTCTTTATAAGCAAAATTGCTTTATTTTACAAAGGTTAGTCTATTTACACTATAACATTCAGGTTTGGATCATTCTCTCATAAGAAAATGCAAACTGCATATTAACTATTATTTTAACGCATACAAGCAGTTTTTACAAGCTTTATGACAATTAGGTGCAAATGAGTCCTTATAGGCAAAATTGCTTTATTTCATGAGGGTAAGTCTATTTACACTATAACATTCAGGTTTGGATCATTCTCTCATAAGAAAATGCAAACTGCATATTTACTATTATTTTCACGCAGACAAGCAGTTCTTACATGCTTCACGAAAATTGCGTGCAAAAGAGTCCTTATAGGCAAAATTGCTTTATTTTACAAAGGTTAGTCTATTTACACTATAACATTTAGGTTTGGAGTATTCTCTCATAAGAAAATGCAAACTGCATATTAACCATTATTTTAACGCATACAAGCAGTTTTTACATGCTTTATGACAATTGGGTGCAAATGAGTCCTTATAGGCAATATTGCTTTATTTCATGAGTGTAAGTCTATTTACACTATAACATTCAGGTTTGGATCATTCTCTCATAGGAAAATGCAAACTGCATATTTACTATCATTTTAACGCATACAAGCAGTTTTTACATGCTTTATGACAATTAGGTGCAAATAAGTCCTTAAAGGCAAAATTGTTTTATTTCACAAAGGTAAGTCTACTTTCACTATAACATTCAGGTTTGGATCATTCTCTCATAAGAAAATGCAAACTGCATATTAACCATTATTTTAACGCATACAAGCAGTTTATACATGCTTTATGGCAATTAGGGGCAAATGAGTCCTTATATGCAAAATTGCTTTATTTCATGAAGGTAAGTCTATTTACACTATACATTCAGGTTTGGATCATTCTCTCATAAGAAAATGCAAACTGCATATTAACTATTATTTAAACGCAGACAAGCAGTTTTTACATGCTTTACAACAATTAGGTGCAAATGAGTCCTTAAAGGCAAAATTGTTTTATTTCACAAAGGTAAGTCTACTTTCACTATAACATTCAGGTTTGGATCATTCTCTCATAAGAAAATGCAATCTGCATATTAACCATTATTTTAACGCATACAAGCAGTTTTTAAATGCTATATGACAATTAGGGGCAAATGAGTCCTTATATGCAAAATTGCTTTATTTCATGAAGGTAAGTCCATTAACACTATACATTCAGGTTTGGATCATTCTCTCATAAGAAAATGCAAACTGCATATTAACCATTATTTAAACGCAGACAAGCAGTTTTTACATGCTTTACGACAATTAGGTGCAAATGAGTCTTTATAGGCAAAATTTCTTTATTTCATGAGGGTAAGTCTATTTACACTATAACATTCAGGTTTAGATCATTCTCTTATAAGAAAATGCAAACTGCATATTTACAATCATTTTCACGCAGACAAGCAGTTTTTACATGCTTCACGACAATTGCGTGCAAATGAGTCCTTATAGGCACAATTGCCTTAGTTTGCAAAGGTAAGTCTATTTACACTATAACATTCAGGTTTAGATCATTCTCTCATAAGAAAATGCAAACTGCATATTAACCATTATTTTAACGCATACAAGCAGTTTTTACATGCTTTATGACAATTAGGGGCAAATGAGTCTTTATAGGCAAAATTGCTTTATTTTACAAAGGTAAGTTTACTTAAACTATAACATTCAGGTTTAGATCATTCTCTCATAAGAAAATGCAAACTGCATATTAACTATTATTTTAACGCATACAAGCAGTTTTTACATGCTTCACGACAATTGCGTGCAAATGATTCCTTATAAGCAAAATTGCTTTATTTTACAAAGGTAAGTCTATTTACACTATAACATTCAGGTTTGGATCATTCTCTCGTAAGAAAATGCAAACCGCATATTTACTATCATTTTAACGCATACAAGCAGTTTTTACATGCTTTATGACAATTAGGGGCAAATGAGTCTTTATAGGCAAAATTGCTTTATTTTACAAAGGTAAGTTTACTTAAACTATAACATTCAGGTTTAGATCATTCTCTCATAAGAAAATGCAAACTGCATATTAACCATTATTTTAACGCATACAAGCAGTTTTTACATGCTTCACGACAATTGCGTGCAAATGATTCCTTATAAGCAAAATTGCTTTATTTTACAAAGGTAAGTTTACTTAAACTATAACATTCAGGTTTAGATCATTCTCTCATAAGAAAATGCAAACTGCATATTAACCATTATTTTAACGCATACAAGCAGTTTTTACATGCTTTATGACAATTAGGGGCAAATGAGTCTTTATAGGCAAAATTGCTTTATTTTACAAAGGTAAGTTTACTTAAACTATAACATTCAGGTTTAGATCATTCTCTCATAAGAAAATGCAAACTGCATATTAACTATTATTTTAACGCATACAAGCAGTTTTTACAAGCTTTATGACAATTAGGTGCAAATGAGTCCTTATAGGCAAAATTGCTTTATTTCATGAGGGTAAGTCTATTTACACTATATTATTCAGGTTTGGATCATTCTCTCATAAGAAAATGCAAACTGCATATTTACTATTATTTTCACGCAGACAAGCAGTTCTTACATGCTTCACGACAATTGCGTGCAAAAGAGTCCTTATAGGCAAAATTGCTTTATTTTACAAAGGTTAGTCTATTTACACTATAACATTCAGGTTTGGAGTATTCTCTCATAAGAAAATGCAAACTGCATATTAACCATTATTTTAACGCATACAAGCAGTTTTTACATGCTTTATGACAATTAGGTGCAAATGAGTCCTTATAGGCAATATTGCTTTATTTCATGAGTGTAAGTCTATTTACACTATAACATTCAGGTTTGGATCATTCTCTCATAGGAAAATGCAAACTGCATATTTACTATTATTTTAACGCATACAAGCAGTTTTTACATGCTTTATGACAATTAGGTGCAAATAAGTCCTTAAAGGCAAAATTGTTTTATTTCACAAAGGTAAGTCTACTTTCACTATAACATTCAGGTTTGGATCATTCTCTCATAAGAAAATGCAAACTGCATATTAACCATTATTTTAACGCAGACAAGCAGTTTTTACATGCTTCACGACAATTGCGTGCAAATGAGTCTTTATAGGCAAAAGTGCTTTATTTTACATAGGTAAGTCTATTTACACTATAACATTCAGGTTTGGATCATTCTCTCATAAGAAAATGCAATCTGCATATTAACCATTATTTTAACGCATACAAGCAGTTTATACATGCTTTATGACAATTAGGGGCAAAAGAGTCCTTATATGCAAAATTGCTTTATTTCATGAAGGTAAGTCTATTTACACTATACATTCAGGTTTGGATCATTCTCTCATAAGAAAATGCAAACTGCATATTAACCATTATTTTAACGCATACAAGCAGTTTTTACATGCTTTATGACAATTAGGGGCAAATGAGTCTTTATAGGCAAAATTGCTTTATTTTACAAAGGTAAGTTTACTTAAACTATAACATTCAGGTTTAGATCATTCTCTCATAAGAAAATGCAAACTGCATATTAACCATTATTTTAACGCATACAAGCAGTTTTTACATGCTTTATGACAATTAGGGGCAAATGAGTCTTTATAGGCAAAATTGCTTTATTTTACAAAGGTAAGTCTATTTACACTATAACATTCAGGTTTAGAACATTCTCTCATAAGAAAATGCAAACTGCATATTAACCATTATTTTAACGCATACAAGCAGTTTTTACATGCTTTATGACAATTAGGTGCAAATGAGTCCTTATAGGCAAAATTGCTTTATTTCATGAGGGTTAGTCTATTTACACTATAACATTCAGTTTTGGATCATTCTCTCATAAGAAAATGCAAACTGCATATTTACTATCATTTTCACGCAGACAAGCAGTTTTTACATGCTTCACGACAATTGCGTGCAAATGAGTCCTTATAGGCACGATTGCCTTAGTTTGCAAAGGTAAGTCTATTTACACTATAACATTCAGGTTTAGATCATTCTCACATAAGAAAATGCAAACTGCATATTAACCATTATTTTAACGCATACAAGCAGTTTTTACATGCTTTATGACAATTAGGGGCAAATGAGTCTTTATAGGCAAAATTGCTTTATTTTACAAAGGTAAGTTTACTTAAACTATAACATTCAGGTTTAGATCATTCTCTCATAAGAAAATGCAAACTGCATATTAACTATTATTTTAACGCATACAAGCAGTTTTTACATGCTTCACGACAATTGCGTGCAAATGATTCCTTATAAGCAAAATTGCTTTATTTTACAAAGGTAAGTCTATTTACACTATAACATTCAGGTTTGGATCATTCTCTCGTAAGAAAATGCAAACCGCATATTTGCTATCATTTTAACGCATACAAGCAGTTTTTACATGCTTTATGACAATTAGGGGCAAATGAGTCTTTATAGGCAAAATTGCTTTATTTTACAAAGGTAAGTTTACTTAAACTATAACATTCAGGTTTAGATCATTCTCTCATAAGAAAATGCAAACTGCATATTAACCATTATTTTAACGCATACAAGCAGTTTTTACATGCTTCACGACAATTGCGTGCAAATGATTCTTTATAAGCAAAATTGCTTTATTTAACAAAGGTAAGTTTACTTAAACTATAACATTCAGGTTTAGATCATTCTCTCATAAGAAAATGCAAACTGCATATTAACCATTATTTTAACGCATACAAGCAGTTTTTACATGCTTTATGACAATTAGGGGCAAATGAGTCTTTATAGGCAAAATTGCTTTATTTTACAAAGGTAAGTTTACTTAAACTATAACATTCAGGTTTAGATCATTCTCTCATAAGAAAATGCAAACTGCATATTAACCATTATTTTAACGCATACAAGCAGTTTTTACATGCTTTATGACAATTAAGGGGCAAATGAGTCTTTATAGGCAAAATTGCTTTATTTTACAAAGGTAAGTCTATTTACACTATAACATTCAGGTTTAGATCATTCTCTCATAAGAAAATGCAAACTGCATATTAACCATTATTTTAACGCATACAAGCAGTTTTTACATGCTTTATGACAATTAGGTGCAAATGATTCCTTATAGGCAAAATTGCTTTATTTCATGAGGGTTAGTCTATTTACACTATAACATTCAGTTTTGGATCATTCTCTCATAAGAAAATGCAAACTGCATATTTACTATCATTTTAACGCATACAAGCAGTTTTTACATGCTTTATGACAATTAGGGGCAAATAAGTCCTTATAGGCAAAATTGCTTTATTTCACAAAGGTAAGTCTACTTTCACTATAACATTCAGGTTTGGATCATTCTCTCATAAGAAATTGCAAACTGCATATTAACCATTATTTTAACGCAGACAAGCAGTTTTTACATGCTTCACGACAATTGCGTGCAAATGAGTCCTTATAAGCAAAATTGCTTTATTTTACTAAGGTTAGTCTATTTACACTATAACATTCAGGTTTGGATCATTCTCTCATAAGAAAATGCAAACTGCATATTAACTATTATTTTAACGCATACAAGCAGTTTTTACATGCTTTATGACAATTAGGTGCAAATGAGTCCTTATAGGCAAAATTGCTTTATTTCATGAGGGTAAGTCTATTTGCACTATAACATTCAGGTTTGGATCATTCTCTCATAAGAAAATGCAAACTGCATATTTACTATTATTTTCACGCAGACAAGCAGTTCTTACATGCTTCACGACAATTGCGTGCAAAAGAGTCCTTATAGGCAAAATTGCTTTATTTTACAAAGATTTGTCTATTTACACTATAACATTCAGGTTTGGAGCATTCTCTCATAAGAAAATGCAAACTGCATATTAACCATTATTTTAACGCATACAAGCAGTTTTTACATGCTTTATGACAATTAGGTGCAAATGAGTCCTTATAGGCAAAATTGCTTTATTTCATGAGTGTAAGTCTATTTACACTATAACATTCAGGTTTGGATCATTCTCTCATAAGAAAATGCAATCTGCATATTAACCATTATTTTAACGCATACAAGCAGTTTTTAAACGCTATATGACAATTAGGGGCAAATGAGTCCTTATATGCAAAATTGCTTTATTTCATGAAGGTAAGTATATTTACACTATAAAATTTAGGTTTGGATCATTCTCTCATAAGAAAATGCAAACTGCATATTAACCATTATTTAAACGCAGACAAGCAGTTTTTACATGCTTTACGACAATTAGGTGCAAATAAGTCTTTATAGGCAAAATTGCTCTATTTTACAAAGGTAAGTTTACTTAAACTATAACATTCAGGTTTAGATCATTCTCTCATAAGAAAATGCAAACTGCATATTAACTATTATTTTAACGCATACAAGCAGTTTTTACATGCTTCACGACAATTGCGTGCAAATGAGTCCTTATAAGCAAAATTGCTTTCTTTTACAAAGGTAAGTCTATTTACACTATAACATTCAGGTTTGGATCATTCTCTCGTAAGAAAATGCAAACCGCATATTTACTATCATTTTAACGCATACAAGCAGTTTTTACATGCTTTATGACAATTAGGTGCAAATGAGTCCTTATAGGCAAAATTGCTTTATTTCATGAGGGTTAGTTTATTTACACTATAACATTCAGTTTTGGATCATTCTCTCATAAGAAAATGCAAACTGCATATTTACTATCATTTTAACGCTGCCATACAAGCAGTTTTTACATGCTTTATGACAATTAGGTGCAAATGAGTCTTTATAGGCAAAATTGCTTTATTTCATGAGGGTAAATCTATTTACACTATAACATTCAGGTTTGGATCATTCTCTCATAAGAAAATGCAAACTGCATATTGACCTTTATTTTAACGCAGACAAGCAGTTTTTACATGCTTCACGACAATTGCGTGCAAATGAGTCCTTATAGGCAAAATTGCGTTATTTTACAAAGGTAAATCTATTTTCACTATAACATTTAGGTTTGGATCATTCGCTCATAAGAAAATGCAAACTGCATATTAACCATTATTTTAACGCAGACAAGCAGTTTTTACATGCTTTATGACAATTAGGGGCAAATGAGTCCTTATAGGCAAAATTGCTTTATTTCACAAAGGTAAGTCTACTTTCGTTATAACATTCAGGTTTGGATCATTCTCTCATAAGAAATTGCAAACTGCATATTAACCATTATTTTAACGCAGACAAGCAGTTTTTACATGCTTCACGACAATTGCGTGCAAATGAGTCCTTATAAGCAAAATTGCTTTATTTTACAAAGGTAAGTCTATTTACACTATAACATTCAGTTTTGGATCATTCTCTCATAAGAAAATGCAAACTGTATATTAACTATTATTTTAACGCATACAAGCAGTTTTTACAAGCTTTATGACAATTAGGTGCAAATGAGTCCTTATAGGCAAAATTGCTTTATTTCATGAGGGTAAAACTATATTTACACTATAACATTCAGGTTTGGATCATTCTCTCATAAGAAAATGCAAACTGAATATTAACCATTATTTAAACGCAGACAAGCAGTTTTTTCATGCTTTACGACAATTGCGTGCAAATAAGTCCTTATATGCAAAATTGCTTTATTTTACAAAGGTTAGTCTATTTACACTATAACATTCAGGTTTGGATCATTCTCTCATAAGAAAATGCAAACTGCATATTAACCATTATTTAAACGCAGGAAAGCAGTTTTTACATGCTTTAAGACAATTAGGTGCAAATGAGTCTTTATAGGCAAAATTGCTTTATTTCATGAGGGTAAGTCTATTTACACTATAACATTCAGGTTTGGATCATTCTCTCATAAGAAAATGCAAACTGCATATTAACCTTTATTTTAACGCAGACAAGCAGTTTTTACATGCTTCACGAAAATTGCGTGCAAATGAGTCCTTATAGGCAAAATTGCGTTATTTTACAAAGGTAAGTCTATTTTCACTATAACATTCAGGTTTGGATCATTCTCTCATAAGAAAATGCAAACTGCATATTAACCATTTTTTTAACGCAGACAAGCAGTTTTTACATGCTTTATGACAATTAGGGGCAAATGAGTCCTTATAGGCAAAATTGCTTTATTTCACAAAGGTAAGTCTACTTTCACTATAACATTCAGGTTTGGATCATTCTCTCATAAGAAATTGCAAACTGCATATTAACCATTATTTTAACGCAGACAAGCAGTTTTTACATGCTTCACGACAATTGCGTGCAAATGAGTCCTTATAAGCAAAATTGCTTTATTTTACAAAGGTAAGTCTATTTACACTATAACATTCAGTTTTGGATCATTCTCTCATAAGAAAATGCAAACTGCATATTAACTATTATTTTAACGCATACAAGCAGTTTTTACAAGCTTTATGACAATTAGGTGCAAATGAGTCCTTATAGGCAAAATTGCTTTATTTCATGAGGGTAAAACTATATTTACACTATAACATTCAGGTTTGGATCATTCTCTCATAAGAAAATGCAAACTGAATATTAACCATTATTTAAACGCAGACAAGCAGTTTTTTCATGCTTTACGACAATTGCGTGCAAATAAGTCCTTATATGCAAAATTGCTTTATTTTACAAAGATTAGTCTATTTACACTATAACATTCAGGTTTGGATCATTCTCTCATAAGAAAATGCAAACTGCATATTAACCATTATTTAAACGCAGGAAAGCAGTTTTTACATGCTTTAAGACAATTAGGTGCAAATGAGTCTTTATAGGCAAAATTGCTTTATTTCATGAGGGTAAGTCTATTTACACTATAACATTCAGGTTTGGATCATTCTCTCATAAGAAAATGCAAACTGCATATTAACCATTATTTTAACGCAGACAAGCAGTTTTTACATGCTTCACGACAATTGCGTGCAAATGAGTCCTTATAGGCAAAATTGCTTTATTTCATGAGGGTAAGTCTACTTTCACTATAACATTCAGGTTTGGATCATTCTCTCATAAGAAATTGCAAACTGCATATTAACCATTATTTTAACGCAGACAAGCAGTTTTTACATGCTTCACGACAATTGCGTGCAAATGAGTCCTTATAAGCAAAATTGCTTTATTTTACAAAGGTTAGTCTATTTACACTATAACATTCAGGTTTGGATCATTCTCTCATAAGAAAATGCAAACTGCATATTAACTATTTTTTAACACATACAAGCAGTTTTTACAAGCTTTATGACAATTAGGTGCAAATGAGTCCTTATAGTCAAAATTGCTTTATTTCATGAGGGTAAGTCTATTTACACTATAACATTCAGGTTTGGATCATTCTCTCATAAGAAAATGCAAACTGCATATTTACTATTATTTTCACGCAGACAAGCAGTTCTTACATGCTTCACGACAATTGCGTGCAAAAGAGTCCTTATAGGCAAAATTGCTTTATTTTACAAAGGTTAGTCTATTTACACTATAACATTCAGGTTTGGAGTATTCTCTCATAAGAAAATGCAAACTGCATATTAACCATTATTTTAACGCATACAAGCAGTTTTTACATGCTTTATGACAATTAGGGGCAAATGAGTCCTTATAGGCAATATTGCTTTATTTCATGATTGTAAGTCTAATTACACTATAACATTCAGGTTTGGATCATTCTCTCATAAGAAAATGCAAACTGCATATTTACTATCATTTTAACGCATACAAGCAGTTTTTACATGCTTTATGACAATTAGGTGCAAATAAGTCCTTAAAGGCAAAATTGTTTTATTTCACAAAGGTAAGTCTATTTACACTATAACATTCAGGTTTGGATCATTCTCTCATAAGAAAATGCAAACTGCATATTAACCATTATTTTAACGCAGACAAGCAGTTTTTACATGCTTCACGACAATTGCGTGCAAATGAGTCTTTATAGGCAAAATTGCTTTATTTTACATAGGTAAGTCTATTTACACTATAACATTCAGGTTTGGATCATTCTCTCATAAGAAAATGCAATCTGCATATTAACCATTATTTTAACGCATACAAGCAGTTTATACATGCTTTATGACAATTAGGGGCAAATGAGTCCTTATATGCAAAATCGCTTTATTTCATGAAGGTAAGTCTATTTACACTATACATTCAGGTTTGGATCATTCTCTCATAAGAAAATGCAAACTGCATATTAACCATTATTTAAACGCAGACATGCAGTTTTTACATGCTTTACGACAATTAGGTGCAAATGAGTCCTTAAAGGCAAAATTGTTTTATTTCACAAAGGTAAGTCTACTTTCACTATAACATTCAGGTTTGGATCATTCTCTAATAAGAAAATGCAAACTGCATATTAACCATTATTTTAACGCAGACAAGCAGTTTTAACATGCTTCACGACAATTGCGTGCAAATGAGTCCTTATAGGCAAAATTGCTTTATTTTACAAAGGTAAGTCTACTTTCACTATAACATTCAGGTTTGGATCATTCTCTCATAAGAAAATGCAAACTGCATATTTACTATCATTTTCACGCAGACAAGCAGTTTTTACATGCTTCACGACAATTGCGTGCAAATGAGTCCTTATAGGCAAAATTGCTTTATTTTACAAAGGTAAGTCTACTTTCACTATAACATTCAGGTTTGGATCATATTCTCTAATAAGAAAATGCAAACTGCATATTAACCATTATTTAAACGCAGACAAGCAGTTTTTACATGCTTTACGACAATTAAGTGCAAATGAGTCTTTATAGACAAAATTGCTTTATTTCATGAGGGTAAGTCTATTTACACTATAACATTCAGGTTTGGATCATTCTCTCATAAGAAAATGCAAACTGCATATTTACTATAATTTTCACGCAGACAAGCAGTTTTTACATGCTTCACGACAATTGCGTGCAAATGAGTCCTTATAGGCAAAATTGCTTTATTTTACAAAGGTAAGTCTACTTTCACTATAACATTCAGGTTTGGATCATTCTCTCATAAGAAAATGCAATCTGCATATTAACCATTATTTTAACGCATACAAGCAGTTTTTAAAGGCTATATGACAATTAGGGGCAAATGAGTCCTTATATGCAAAATTGCTTTATTTCATGAGGGTAAGTCTATTTACACTATAACATTCAGGTTTGGA
Organism: Xanthostigma xanthostigma; assembly: GCA_963575645.1. Lineage (NCBI taxonomy): Eukaryota > Metazoa > Arthropoda > Insecta > Raphidioptera > Raphidiidae > Xanthostigma > Xanthostigma xanthostigma. Next base: position 29,402,121 of record OY754471.1, read on the forward strand.
TCATTCTCTCATAAGAAAATGCAAACTGCATATTTACTATAATTTTCACGCAGACAAGCAGTTTTTACATGCTTCACGACAATTGCGTGCAAATGAGTCCTTATAGGCAAAATTGCTTTATTTTACAAAGGTAAGTCTACTTTCACTATAACATTCAGGTTTGGATCATTCTCTCATAAGAAAATGCAAACTGCATATTGACCTTTATTTTAACGCAGACAAGCAGTTTTTACATGCTTCACGACAATTGCGTGCAAATGAGTCCTTATAGGCAAAATTGCGTTATTTTACAAAGGTAAATCTATTTTCACTATAACATTTAGGTTTGGATCATTCGCTCATAAGAAAATGCAAACTGCATATTAACCATTATTTTAACGCAGACAAGCAGTTTTTACATGCTTTATGACAATTAGGGGCAAATGAGTCCTTATAGGCAAAATTGCTTTATTTCACAAAGGTAAGTCTACTTTCGTTATAACATTCAGGTTTGGATCATTCTCTCATAAGAAATTGCAAACTGCATATTAACCATTATTTTAACGCAGACAAGCAGTTTTTACATGCTTCACGACAATTGCGTGCAAATGAGTCCTTATAAGCAAAATTGCTTTATTTTACAAAGGTAAGTCTATTTACACTATAACATTCAGTTTTGGATCATTCTCTCATAAGAAAATGCAAACTGTATATTAACTATTATTTTAACGCATACAAGCAGTTTTTACAAGCTTTATGACAATTAGGTGCAAATGAGTCCTTATAGGCAAAATTGCTTTATTTCATGAGGGTAAAACTATATTTACACTATAACATTCAGGTTTGGATCATTCTCTCATAAGAAAATGCAAACTGAATATTAACCATTATTTAAACGCAGACAAGCAGTTTTTTCATGCTTTACGACAATTGCGTGCAAATAAGTCCTTATATGCAAAATTGCTTTATTTTACAAAGGTTAGTCTATTTACACTATAACATTCAGGTTTGGATCATTCTCTCATAAGAAAATGCAAACTGCATATTAACCATTATTTAAACGCAGGAAAGCAGTTTTTACATGCTTTAAGACAATTAGGTGCAAATGAGTCTTTATAGGCAAAATTGCTTTATTTCATGAGGGTAAGTCTATTTACACTATAACATTCAGGTTTGGATCATTCTCTCATAAGAAAATGCAAACTGCATATTAACCTTTATTTTAACGCAGACAAGCAGTTTTTACATGCTTCACGAAAATTGCGTGCAAATGAGTCCTTATAGGCAAAATTGCGTTATTTTACAAAGGTAAGTCTATTTTCACTATAACATTCAGGTTTGGATCATTCTCTCATAAGAAAATGCAAACTGCATATTAACCATTTTTTTAACGCAGACAAGCAGTTTTTACATGCTTTATGACAATTAGGGGCAAATGAGTCCTTATAGGCAAAATTGCTTTATTTCACAAAGGTAAGTCTACTTTCACTATAACATTCAGGTTTGGATCATTCTCTCATAAGAAATTGCAAACTGCATATTAACCATTATTTTAACGCAGACAAGCAGTTTTTACATGCTTCACGACAATTGCGTGCAAATGAGTCCTTATAAGCAAAATTGCTTTATTTTACAAAGGTAAGTCTATTTACACTATAACATTCAGTTTTGGATCATTCTCTCATAAGAAAATGCAAACTGCATATTAACTATTATTTTAACGCATACAAGCAGTTTTTACAAGCTTTATGACAATTAGGTGCAAATGAGTCCTTATAGGCAAAATTGCTTTATTTCATGAGGGTAAAACTATATTTACACTATAACATTCAGGTTTGGATCATTCTCTCATAAGAAAATGCAAACTGAATATTAACCATTATTTAAACGCAGACAAGCAGTTTTTTCATGCTTTACGACAATTGCGTGCAAATAAGTCCTTATATGCAAAATTGCTTTATTTTACAAAGATTAGTCTATTTACACTATAACATTCAGGTTTGGATCATTCTCTCATAAGAAAATGCAAACTGCATATTAACCATTATTTAAACGCAGGAAAGCAGTTTTTACATGCTTTAAGACAATTAGGTGCAAATGAGTCTTTATAGGCAAAATTGCTTTATTTCATGAGGGTAAGTCTATTTACACTATAACATTCAGGTTTGGATCATTCTCTCATAAGAAAATGCAAACTGCATATTAACCTTTATTTTAACGCAGACAAGCAGTTTTTACATGCTTCACGAAAATTGCGTGCAAATGAGTCCTTATAGGCAAAATTGCGTTATTTTACAAAGGTAAGTCTATTTTCACTATAACATTCAGGTTTGGATCATTCGCTCATAAGAAAATGCAAACTGCATATTAACCATTATTTTAACGCAGACAAGCAGTTTTTACATGCTTCACGACAATTGCGTGCAAATGAGTCCTTATAGGCAAAATTGCTTTATTTTACAAAGGTAAGTCTACTTTCACTATAACATTCAGGTTTGGATCATTCTCTCATAAGAAAATGCAATCTGCATATTAACCATTATTTTAACGCATACAAGCAGTTTTTAAAGGCTATATGACAATTAGGGGCAAATGAGTCCTTATATGCAAAATTGCTTTATTTCATGAAGGTAAGTCCATTAACACTATAACATTCAGGTTTGGATCATTCTCTCATAAGAAAATGCAAACTGCATATTAACCATTATTTAAACGCAGACAAGCAGTTTTTACATGCTTCACGACAATTGCGTGCAAATGAGTCCTTATAGGCAAAATTGCTTTATTTCATGAGGGTAAGTCTACTTTCACTATAACATTCAGGTTTGGATCATTCTCTCATAAGAAATTGCAAACTGCATATTAACCATTATTTTAACGCAGACAAGCAGTTTTTACATGCTTCACGACAATTGCGTGCAAATGAGTCCTTATAAGCAAAATTGCTTTATTTTACAAAGGTTAGTCTATTTACACTATAACATTCAGGTTTGGATCATTCTCTCATAAGAAAATGCAAACTGCATATTAACTATTTTTTAACACATACAAGCAGTTTTTACAAGCTTTATGACAATTAGGTGCAAATGAGTCCTTATAGTCAAAATTGCTTTATTTCATGAGGGTAAGTCTATTTACACTATAACATTCAGGTTTGGATCATTCTCTCATAAGAAAATGCAAACTGCATATTTACTATTATTTTCACGCAGACAAGCAGTTCTTACATGCTTCACGACAATTGCGTGCAAAAGAGTCCTTATAGGCAAAATTGCTTTATTTTACAAAGGTTAGTCTATTTACACTATAACATTCAGGTTTGGAGTATTCTCTCATAAGAAAATGCAAACTGCATATTAACCATTATTTTAACGCATACAAGCAGTTTTTACATGCTTTATGACAATTAGGGGCAAATGAGTCCTTATAGGCAATATTGCTTTATTTCATGATTGTAAGTCTAATTACACTATAACATTCAGGTTTGGATCATTCTCTCATAAGAAAATGCAAACTGCATATTTACTATCATTTTAACGCATACAAGCAGTTTTTACATGCTTTATGACAATTAGGTGCAAATAAGTCCTTAAAGGCAAAATTGTTTTATTTCACAAAGGTAAGTCTATTTACACTATAACATTCAGGTTTGGATCATTCTCTCATAAGAAAATGCAAACTGCATATTAACCATTATTTTAACGCAGACAAGCAGTTTTTACATGCTTCACGACAATTGCGTGCAAATAAGTCTTTATAGGCAAAATTGCTTTATTTTACATAGGTAAGTCTATTTACACTATAACATTCAGGTTTGGATCATTCTCTCATAAGAAAATGCAATCTGCATATTAACCATTATTTTAACGCATACAAGCAGTTTATACATGCTTTATGACAATTAGGGGCAAATGAGTCCTTATATGCAAAATCGCTTTATTTCATGAAGGTAAGTCTATTTACACTATACATTCAGGTTTGGATCATTCTCTCATAAGAAAATGCAAACTGCATATTAACCATTATTTAAACGCAGACATGCAGTTTTTACATGCTTTACGACAATTAGGTGCAAATGAGTCCTTAAAGGCAAAATTGTTTTATTTCACAAAGGTAAGTCTACTTTCACTATAACATTCAGGTTTGGATCATTCTCTAATAAGAAAATGCAAACTGCATATTAACCATTATTTTAACGCAGACAAGCAGTTTTAACATGCTTCACGACAATTGCGTGCAAATGAGTCCTTATAGGCAAAATTGCTTTATTTTACAAAGGTAAGTCTACTTTCACTATAACATTCAGGTTTGGATCATTCTCTCATAAGAAAATGCAAACTGCATATTTACTATCATTTTCACGCAGACAAGCAGTTTTTACATGCTTCACGACAATTGCGTGCAAATGAGTCCTTATAGGCAAAATTGCTTTATTTTACAAAGGTAAGTCTACTTTCACTATAACATTCAGGTTTGGATCATATTCTCTAATAAGAAAATGCAAACTGCATATTAACCATTATTTAAACGCAGACAAGCAGTTTTTACATGCTTTACGACAATTAAGTGCAAATGAGTCTTTATAGACAAAATTGCTTTATTTCATGAGGGTAAGTCTATTTACACTATAACATTCAGGTTTGGATCATTCTCTCATAAGAAAATGCAAACTGCATATTTACTATAATTTTCACGCAGACAAGCAGTTTTTACATGCTTCACGACAATTGCGTGCAAATGAGTCCTTATAGGCAAAATTGCTTTATTTTACAAAGGTAAGTCTACTTTCACTATAACATTCAGGTTTGGATCATTCTCTCATAAGAAAATGCAATCTGCATATTAACCATTATTTTAACGCATACAAGCAGTTTTTAAAGGCTATATGACAATTAGGGGCAAATGAGTCCTTATATGCAAAATTGCTTTATTTCATGAAGGTAAGTCCATTAACACTATAACATTCAGGTTTGGATCATTCTCTCATAAGAAAATGCAAACTGCATATTAACCATTATTTAAACGCAGACAAGCAGTTTTTACATGCTTTACGACAATTAGGTGCAAATGAGTCTTTATAAACAAAATTGCTTTATTTCATGAGGGTAAGTCTATTTACACTATAACATTCAGGTTTGGATCATTCTCTCATAAGAAAATGCAAACTGCATATTTACTATCATTTTCACGCAGACAAGCAGTTTTTACATGCTTCACGACAATTGCGTGCAAATGAGTCCTTATAGGCACAATTGCCTTAGTTTGCAAAGGTAAGTCTATTTACACTATAACATTCAGGTTTAGATCATTCTCTCATAAGAAAATGCAAACTGCATATTAACCATTATTTTAACGCATACAAGCAGTTTTTACATGCTTTATGACAATTAGGGGCAAATGAGTCTTTATAGGCAAAATTGCTTTATTTTACAAAGGTAAGTTTACTTAAACTATAACGTTCAGGTTTAGATCATTCTCTCATAAGAAAATGCAAACTGCATATTAACTATTATTTTAACGCATACAAGCAGTTTTTACATGCTTCACGACAATTGCGTGCAAATGATTCCTTATAAGCAAAATTGCTTTATTTTACAAAGGTAAGTCTATTTACACTATAACATTCAGGTTTGGATCATTCTCTCGTAAGAAAATGCAAACCGCATATTTACTATCATTTTAACGCATACAAGCAGTTTTTACATGCTTTATGACAATTAGGTGCAAATGAGTCCTTATAGGCAAAATTGCTTTATTTCATGAGGGTTAATCTATTTACACTATACATTCAGGTTTGGATCATTCTCTCATAAGAAATTGCAAACTGCATATTAACCATTATTTTAACGCAGACAAGCAGTTTTTACATGCTTTACGACAATTGCGTGCAAATGAGTCCTTATAGGCAAAATTGCGTTATTTTACAAAGGTAAGTCTATTTTCACTATAACATTCAGGTTTGGATCATTCGCTCATAAGAAAATGCAAACTGCATATTAACCATTATTTTAACGCAGACAAGCAGTTTTTACATGCTTCACGACAATTGCGTGCAAATGAGTCCTTATAGGCAAAATTGCTTTATTTCATGAGGGTTAGTCTATTTACACTATAACATTCAGGTTTGGAGCATTCTCTCATAAGAAAATGCAAACTGCATATTAACCATTATTTAAACGCAGACAAGCAGTTTTTTCATGCTTTACGACAATTGCGTGCAAATGAGTCCTTATAGGCAAAATTGCGTTATTTTACAAAAGTAAGTCTATTTTCACTATAACATTCAGGTTTGGATCATTCGCTCATAAGAAAATGCAAACTGCATATTAACCATTATTTTAACGCAGACAAGCAGTTTTTACATGCTTCACGACAATTGCGTGCAAATGAGTCCTTATAGGCAAAATTGCTTTATTTCATGAGGGTTAGTCTATTTACACTATAACATTCAGGTTTGGAGCATTCTCTCATAAGAAAATGCAAACTGCATATTAACCATTATTTTAACGCATACAATCAGTTTCTACATGCTTTATGACAATTAGGTGCAAATGAGTCCTTATAGGCAAAATTGCTTTATTTCATGAGTGTAAGTCTATTTACACTATACCATTCAGGTTTGGATCATTCTCTCATAAGAAAATGCAAACTGCATATTTACTATCATTTTAACGCATACAAGCAGTTTTTACATGCTTTATGACAATTATGTGCAATTAAGTCCTTAAAGGCAAAATTGTTTTATTTCACAAAGGTAAGTCTATTTACACTATAACATTCAGGTTTGGATCATTCTCTCATAAGAAAATGCAAACTGCATATTAACTATTATTTTAACGCATACAAGCAGTTTTTACAAACTTTATGACAATTAGGTGCAAATGAGTCTTAGTAGGCAAAATTGCTTTATTTCATGAGGGTAAGTCTACTTTCACTATAACATTCAGGTTTGGATCATTCTCTCATAAGAAATTGCAAACTGCATATTAACCATTATTTTAACGCAGACAAGCAGTTTTTACATGCTTCACGACAATTGCGTGCAAATGAGTCTTTATAAGCAAAATTGCTTTATTTTACAAAGGTTAGTCTATTTACACTATAACATTCAGGTTTGGATCATTCTCTCATAAGAAAATGCAAACTGCATATTAACTATTATTTTAACGCATACAAGCAGTTTTTACAAGCTTTATGACAATTAGGTGCAAATGAGTCCTTATAGGCAAAATTGCTTTATTTCATGAGGGTAAGTCTATTTACACTATAACATTCAGGTTTGGATCATTCTCTCATAAGAAAATGCAAACTGCATATTTACTATTATTTTCACGCAGACAAGCAGTTCTTACATGCTTCACGAAAATTGCGTGCAAAAGAGTCCTTATAGGCAAAATTGCTTTATTTTACAAAGGTTAGTCTATTTACACTATAACATTTAGGTTTGGAGTATTCTCTCATAAGAAAATGCAAACTGCATATTAACCATTATTTTAACGCATACAAGCAGTTTTTACATGCTTTATGACAATTGGGTGCAAATGAGTCCTTATAGGCAATATTGCTTTATTTCATGAGTGTAAGTCTATTTACACTATAACATTCAGGTTTGGATCATTCTCTCATAGGAAAATGCAAACTGCATATTTACTATCATTTTAACGCATACAAGCAGTTTTTACATGCTTTATGACAATTAGGTGCAAATAAGTCCTTAAAGGCAAAATTGTTTTATTTCACAAAGGTAAGTCTACTTTCACTATAACATTCAGGTTTGGATCATTCTCTCATAAGAAAATGCAAACTGCATATTAACCATTATTTTAACGCATACAAGCAGTTTATACATGCTTTATGGCAATTAGGGGCAAATGAGTCCTTATATGCAAAATTGCTTTATTTCATGAAGGTAAGTCTATTTACACTATACATTCAGGTTTGGATCATTCTCTCATAAGAAAATGCAAACTGCATATTAACTATTATTTAAACGCAGACAAGCAGTTTTTACATGCTTTACAACAATTAGGTGCAAATGAGTCCTTAAAGGCAAAATTGTTTTATTTCACAAAGGTAAGTCTACTTTCACTATAACATTCAGGTTTGGATCATTCTCTCATAAGAAAATGCAATCTGCATATTAACCATTATTTTAACGCATACAAGCAGTTTTTAAATGCTATATGACAATTAGGGGCAAATGAGTCCTTATATGCAAAATTGCTTTATTTCATGAAGGTAAGTCCATTAACACTATACATTCAGGTTTGGATCATTCTCTCATAAGAAAATGCAAACTGCATATTAACCATTATTTAAACGCAGACAAGCAGTTTTTACATGCTTTACGACAATTAGGTGCAAATGAGTCTTTATAGGCAAAATTTCTTTATTTCATGAGGGTAAGTCTATTTACACTATAACATTCAGGTTTAGATCATTCTCTTATAAGAAAATGCAAACTGCATATTTACAATCATTTTCACGCAGACAAGCAGTTTTTACATGCTTCACGACAATTGCGTGCAAATGAGTCCTTATAGGCACAATTGCCTTAGTTTGCAAAGGTAAGTCTATTTACACTATAACATTCAGGTTTAGATCATTCTCTCATAAGAAAATGCAAACTGCATATTAACCATTATTTTAACGCATACAAGCAGTTTTTACATGCTTTATGACAATTAGGGGCAAATGAGTCTTTATAGGCAAAATTGCTTTATTTTACAAAGGTAAGTTTACTTAAACTATAACATTCAGGTTTAGATCATTCTCTCATAAGAAAATGCAAACTGCATATTAACTATTATTTTAACGCATACAAGCAGTTTTTACATGCTTCACGACAATTGCGTGCAAATGATTCCTTATAAGCAAAATTGCTTTATTTTACAAAGGTAAGTTTATTTACACTATAACATTCAGGTTTGGATCATTCTCTCGTAAGAAAATGCAAACCGCATATTTACTATCATTTTAACGCATACAAGCAGTTTTTACATGCTTTATGACAATTAGGGGCAAATGAGTCTTTATAGGCAAAATTGCTTTATTTTACAAAGGTAAGTTTACTTAAACTATAACATTCAGGTTTAGATCATTCTCTCATAAGAAAATGCAAACTGCATATTAACCATTATTTTAACGCATACAAGCAGTTTTTACATGCTTCACGACAATTGCGTGCAAATGATTCCTTATAAGCAAAATTGCTTTATTTTACAAAGGTAAGTTTACTTAAACTATAACATTCAGGTTTAGATCATTCTCTCATAAGAAAATGCAAACTGCATATTAACCATTATTTTAACGCATACAAGCAGTTTTTACATGCTTTATGACAATTAGGGGCAAATGAGTCTTTATAGGCAAAATTGCTTTATTTTACAAAGGTAAGTTTACTTAAACTATAACATTCAGGTTTAGATCATTCTCTCATAAGAAAATGCAAACTGCATATTAACCATTATTTTAACGCATACAAGCAGTTTTTACATGCTTTATGACAATTAGGGGCAAATGAGTCTTTATAGGCAAAATTGCTTTATTTTACAAAGGTAAGTTTACTTAAACTATAACATTCAGGTTTAGATCATTCTCTCATAAGAAAATGCAAACTGCATATTAACTATTATTTTAACGCATACAAGCAGTTTTTACATGCTTCACGACAATTGCGTGCAAATGATTCCTTATAAGCAGAATTGCTTTATTTTACAAAGGTAAGTCTATTTACACTATAACATTCAGGTTTAGATCATTCTCTCATAAGAAAATGCAAACTGCATATTAACCATTATTTTAACGCATACAAGCAGTTTTTACATGCTTTATGACAATTAGGTGCAAATGAGTCCTTATAGGCAAAATTGCTTTATTTCATTAGGGTTAGTCTATTTACACTATAACATTCAGTTTTGGATCATTCTCTCATAAGAAAATGCAAACTGCATATTTACTATCATTTTAACGCATACAAGCAGTTTTTACATGCTTTATGACAATTAGGGGCAAATGAGTTCTTATACGCAAAATTGCTTTATTTCACAAAGGTAAGTCTACTTTCACTATAACATTCAGGTTTGGATCATTCTCTCATAAGAAATTGCAAACTGCATATTAACCATTATTTTAACGCAGACAAGCAGTTTTTACATGCTTCACGACAATTGCGTGCAAATGAGTCCTTATAAGCAAAATTGCTTTATTTTACTAAGGTTAGTCTATTTACACTATAACATTCAGGTTTGGATCATTCTCTCATAAGAAAATGCAAACTGCATATTAACTATTATTTTAACGCATACAAGCAGTTTTTACAAGCTTTATTACAATTAGGTGCAAATAAGTCCTTATAGGCAAAATTGCTTTATTTCATGAGGGTAAGTCTATTTGCACTATAACATTCAGGTTTGGATCATTCTCTCATAAGAAAATGCAAACTGCATATTTACTATTATTTTCACGCAGACAAGCAGTTCTTACATGCTTCACGACAATTGCGTGCAAAAGAGTCCTTATAGGCAAAATTGCTTTATTTTACAAAGATTAGTCTATTTACACTATAACATTCAGGTTTGGAGCATTCTCTCATAAGAAAATGCAAACTGCATATTAACCATTATTTTAACGCATACAAGCAGTTTTTACATGCTTTATGACAATTAGGTGCAAATGAGTCCTTATAGGCAAAATTGCTTTATTTCATGAGTGTAAGTCTATTTACACTATAACATTCAGGTTTGGATCATTCTCTCATAAGAAAATGCAAACTGCATATTCACTATTATTTTAACGCATACAAGCAGTTATTACATGCTTTATGACAATTAGGTGCAAATAAGTCCTTAAAGGCAAAATTGTTTTATTTCACAAAGGTAAGTCTACTTTCACTATATAATTCAGGTTTGGATCATTCTCTCATAAGAAAATGCAAACTGCATATTAACCATTATTTTAACGCAGACAAGCAGTTTTTACATGCTTCACGACAATTGCGTGCAAATGAGTCTTTATAGGCAAAATTGCTTTATTTTACATAGGTAAGTCTATTTACACTATAACATTCAGGTTTGGATCGTTCTCTCATAAAAAAATGCAATCTGCATATTAACCATTATTTTAAAGCATACAAGCAGTTTTTACATGCTTTATGACAATTAGGGGCAAATGAGTCCTTAAATGCAAAATTGCTTTATTTCATGAAGGTAAGTCTATTTACACTATAACATTCAGGTTTGGATCATTCTCTCATAAGAAAATGCAAACTGCATATTAACCATTATTTAAACGCAGACAAGCAGTTTTTACATGCATTACGACAATTAGGTGCAAATGAGTCCTAAAGGCAAAATTGTTTTATTTCACAAAGGTAAGTCTACTTTCACTATAACATTCAGGTTTGGATCATTCTCTAATAAGAAAATGCAAACTGCATATTAACCATTATTTTAACGCAGACAAGCAATTTTAACATGCTTCACGACAATTGCGTGCAAATGAGTCCTTATAGGCAAAATTGCTTTATTTCACAAAGGTAAGTCTACTTTCGTTATAACATTCAGGTTTGGATCATTCTCTCATAAGAAATTGCAAACTGCATATTAACCATTATTTTAACGCAGACAAGCAGTTTTTACATGCTTCACGACAATTGCGTGCAAATGAGTCCTTATAAGCAAAATTGCTTTATTTTACAAAGGTTAGTCTATTTACACTATAACATTCAGGTTTGGATCATTCTCTCATAAGAAAATGCAAACTGCATATTAACCATTTTTTTAACGCAGACAAGCAGTTTTTACATGCTTTATGACAATTAGGGGCAAATGAGTCCTTATAGGCAAAATTGCTTTATTTCACAAAGGTAAGTCTACTTTCACTATAACATTCAGATTTGGATCATTCTCTCATAAGAGATTGCAAACTGCATATTAACCATTATTTTAACGCAGACAAGCAGTTTTTACATGCTTCACGACAATTGCGTGCAAATGAGTCCTTATAAGCAAAATTTCTTTATTTTACAAAGGTAAGTCTATTTACACTATAACATTCAGTTTTGGATCATTCTCTCATAAGAAAATGCAAACTGCATATTAACTATTATTTTAACGCATACAAGCAGTTTTTACAAGCTTTATGACAATTAGGTGCAAATGAGTCCTTATAGGCAAAATTGCTTTATTTCATGAGGGTAAAACTATATTTACACTATAACATTCAGTTTTGGATCATTCTCTCATAAGAAAATGCAAACTGAATATTAACCATTATTTAAACGCAGACAAGCAGTTTTTTCATGCTTTACGACAATTGCGTGCAAATAAGTCCTTATATGCAAAATTGCTTTATTTTACAAAGGTTAGTCTATTTACACTATAACATTCAGGTTTGGATCATTCTCTCATAAGAAAATGCAAACTGCATATTAACCATTATTTAAACGCAGGAAAGCAGTTTTTACATGCTTTAAGACAATTAGGTGCAAATGAGTCTTTATAGGCAAAATTGCTTTATTTCATGAGGGTAAGTCTATTTACACTATAACATTCAGGTTTGGATCATTCTCTCATAAGAAAATGCAAACTGCATATTAACCTTTATTTTAACGCAGACAAGCAGTTTTTACATGCTTCACGAAAATTGCGTGCAAATGAGTCCTTATAGGCAAAATTGCGTTATTTTACAAAGGTAAGTCTATTTTCACTATAACATTCAGGTTTGGATCATTCGCTCATAAGAAAATGCAAACTGCATATTAACCATTATTTTAACGCAGACAAGCAGTTTTTACATGCTTCACGACAATTGCGTGCAAATGAGTCCTTATAGGCAAAATTGCTTTATTTTACAAAGGTAAGTCTATTTACACTATAACATTCAGGTTTGGATCATTCTCTCATAAGAAAATGCAAACTGCATATTAACCATTTTTTTAACGCAGACAAGCAGTTTTTACATGCTTTATGACAATTAGGGGCAAATGAGTCCTTATAGGCAAAATTGCGTTATTTTACAAAGGTAAGTCTATTTTCACTATAACATTCAGGTTTGGATCATTCGCTCATAAGAAAATGCAATCTGCATATTAACCATTTTTTTAACGCAGACAAGCAGTTTTTACATGCTTTATGACAATTAGGGGCAAATGAGTCCTTATAGGCAAAATTGCGTTATTTTACAAAGGTAAAACTATTTACACTATACATTCAGGTTTGGATCATTCTCTCATAAGAAATTGCAAACTGCATATTAACTATTATTTTAACGCAGACAAGCAGTTTTTACATGCTTCACGACAATTGCGTGCAAATGAGTCCTTATAAGCAAAATTGCTTTATTTTACAAAGGTAAGTCTATTTACACTATAACATTCAGGTTTGGATCATTCTCTCATAAGAAAATGCAAACTGCATATTAACTATTATTTTAACGCATACAAGCAGTTTTTACAAGCTTTATGACAATTAGGTGCAAATGAGTCCTTACAGGCAAAATTGCTTTATTTCATGAGGGTAAGTCTACTTTCACTATAACATTCAGGTTTGGATCATTCTCTCATAAGAAATTGCAAACTGCATATTAACCATTATTTTAACGCAGACAAGCAGTTTTTACATGCTTCACGACAATTGCGTGCAAATGAGTCCTTATAAGCAAAATTGCTTTATTTTACAAAGGTAAGTCTATTTACACTATAACATTCAGGTTTAGATCATTCTCTCATAAGAAAATGCAAACTGCATATTAACCATTATTTTAACGCATACAAGCAGTTTTTACATGCTTTATGACAATTAGGGGCAAATGAGTCTTTATAGGCAAAATTGCTTTATTTTACAAAGGTAAGTTTACTTAAACTATAACATTCAGGTTTAGATCATTCTCTCATAAGAAAATGCAAACTGCATATTAACTATTATTTTAACGCATACAAGCAGTTTTTACAAGCTTTATGACAATTAGGTGCAAATGAGTCCTTATAGGCAAAATTGCTTTATTTCATGAGGGTAAGTCTATTTACACTATATTATTCAGGTTTGGATCATTCTCTCATAAGAAAATGCAAACTGCATATTTACTATTATTTTCACGCAGACAAGCAGTTCTTACATGCTTCACGACAATTGCGTGCAAAAGAGTCCTTATAGGCAAAATTGCTTTATTTTACAAAGGTTAGTCTATTTACACTATAACATTCAGGTTTGGAGTATTCTCTCATAAGAAAATGCAAACTGCATATTAACCATTATTTTAACGCATACAAGCAGTTTTTACATGCTTTATGACAATTAGGTGCAAATGAGTCCTTATAGGCAATATTGCTTTATTTCATGAGTGTAAGTCTATTTACACTATAACATTCAGGTTTGGATCATTCTCTCATAGGAAAATGCAAACTGCATATTTACTATTATTTTAACGCATACAAGCAGTTTTTACATGCTTTATGACAATTAGGTGCAAATAAGTCCTTAAAGGCAAAATTGTTTTATTTCACAAAGGTAAGTCTACTTTCACTATAACATTCAGGTTTGGATCATTCTCTCATAAGAAAATGCAAACTGCATATTAACCATTATTTTAACGCAGACAAGCAGTTTTTACATGCTTCACGACAATTGCGTGCAAATGAGTCTTTATAGGCAAAAGTGCTTTATTTTACATAGGTAAGTCTATTTACACTATAACATTCAGGTTTGGATCATTCTCTCATAAGAAAATGCAATCTGCATATTAACCATTATTTTAACGCATACAAGCAGTTTATACATGCTTTATGACAATTAGGGGCAAAAGAGTCCTTATATGCAAAATTGCTTTATTTCATGAAGGTAAGTCTATTTACACTATACATTCAGGTTTGGATCATTCTCTCATAAGAAAATGCAAACTGCATATTAACCATTATTTTAACGCATACAAGCAGTTTTTACATGCTTTATGACAATTAGGGGCAAATGAGTCTTTATAGGCAAAATTGCTTTATTTTACAAAGGTAAGTTTACTTAAACTATAACATTCAGGTTTAGATCATTCTCTCATAAGAAAATATAAACTGCATATTAACCATTATTTTAACGCATACAAGCAGTTTTTACATGCTTTATGACAATTAGGGGCAAATGAGTCTTTATAGGCAAAATTGCTTTATTTTACAAAGGTAAGTCTATTTACACTATAACATTCAGGTTTAGAACATTCTCTCATAAGAAAATGCAAACTGCATATTAACCATTATTTTAACGCATAGAAGCAGTTTTTACATGCTTTATGACAATTAGGTGCAAATGAGTCCTTATAGGCAAAATTGCTTTATTTCATGAGGGTTAGTCTATTTACACTATAACATTCAGTTTTGGATCATTCTCTCATAAGAAAATGCAAACTGCATATTTACTATCATTTTCACGCAGACAAGCAGTTTTTACATGCTTCACGACAATTGCGTGCAAATGAGTCCTTATAGGCACGATTGCCTTAGTTTGCAAAGGTAAGTCTATTTACACTATAACATTCAGGTTTAGATCATTCTCACATAAGAAAATGCAAACTGCATATTAACCATTATTTTAACGCATACAAGCAGTTTTTACATGCTTTATGACAATTAGGGGCAAATGAGTCTTTATAGGCAAAATTGCTTTATTTTACAAAGGTAAGTTTACTTAAACTATAACATTCAGGTTTAGATCATTCTCTCATAAGAAAATGCAAACTGCATATTAACTATTATTTTAACGCATACAAGCAGTTTTTACATGCTTCACGACAATTGCGTGCAAATGATTCCTTATAAGCAAAATTGCTTTATTTTACAAAGGTAAGTCTATTTACACTATAACATTCAGGTTTGGATCATTCTCTCGTAAGAAAATGCAAACCGCATATTTGCTATCATTTTAACGCATACAAGCAGTTTTTACATGCTTTATGACAATTAGGGGCAAATGAGTCTTTATAGGCAAAATTGCTTTATTTTACAAAGGTAAGTTTACTTAAACTATAACATTCAGGTTTAGATCATTCTCTCATAAGAAAATGCAAACTGCATATTAACCATTATTTTAACGCATACAAGCAGTTTTTACATGCTTCACGACAATTGCGTGCAAATGATTCTTTATAAGCAAAATTGCTTTATTTAACAAAGGTAAGTTTACTTAAACTATAACATTCAGGTTTAGATCATTCTCTCATAAGAAAATGCAAACTGCATATTAACCATTATTTTAACGCATACAAGCAGTTTTTACATGCTTTATGACAATTAGGGGCAAATGAGTCTTTATAGGCAAAATTGCTTTATTTTACAAAGGTAAGTTTACTTAAACTATAACATTCAGGCTTAGATCATTCTCTCATAAGAAAATGCAAACTGCATATTAACCATTATTTTAACGCATACAAGCAGTTTTTACATGCTTTATGACAATTAAGGGGCAAATGAGTCTTTATAGGCAAAATTGCTTTATTTTACAAAGGTAAGTCTATTTACACTATAACATTCAGGTTTAGATCATTCTCTCATAAGAAAATGCAAACTGCATATTAACCATTATTTTAACGCATACAAGCAGTTTTTACATGCTTTATGACAATTAGGTGCAAATGATTCCTTATAGGCAAAATTGCTTTATTTCATGAGGGTTAGTCTATTTACACTATAACATTCAGTTTTGGATCATTCTCTCATAAGAAAATGCAAACTGCATATTTACTATCATTTTAACGCATACAAGCAGTTTTTACATGCTTTATGACAATTAGGGGCAAATAAGTCCTTATAGGCAAAATTGCTTTATTTCACAAAGGTAAGTCTACTTTCACTATAACATTCAGGTTTGGATCATTCTCTCATAAGAAATTGCAAACTGCATATTAACCATTATTTTAACGCAGACAAGCAGTTTTTACATGCTTCACGACAATTGCGTGCAAATGAGTCCTTATAAGCAAAATTGCTTTATTTTACTAAGGTTAGTCTATTTACACTATAACATTCAGGTTTGGATCATTCTCTCATAAGAAAATGCAAACTGCATATTAACTATTATTTTAACGCATACAAGCAGTTTTTACATGCTTTATGACAATTAGGTGCAAATGAGTCCTTATAGGCAAAATTGCTTTATTTCATGAGGGTAAGTCTATTTGCACTATAACATTCAGGTTTGGATCATTCTCTCATAAGAAAATGCAAACTGCATATTTACTATTATTTTCACGCAGACAAGCAGTTCTTACATGCTTCACGACAATTGCGTGCAAAAGAGTCCTTATAGGCAAAATTGCTTTATTTTACAAAGATTTGTCTATTTACACTATAACATTCAGGTTTGGAGCATTCTCTCATAAGAAAATGCAAACTGCATATTAACCATTATTTTAACGCATACAAGCAGTTTTTACATGCTTTATGACAATTAGGTGCAAATGAGTCCTTATAGGCAAAATTGCTTTTTTTCATGAGTGTAAGTCTATTTACACTATAACATTCAGGTTTGGATCATTCTCTCATAAGAAAATGCAAACTGCATATTTACTATCATTTTAACGCATACAAGCAGTTATTACATGCTTTATGACAATTAGGTGCAAATAAGTCCTTAAAGGCAAAATTGTTTTATTTCACAAAGGTAAGTCTACTTTCACTATATAATTCAGGTTTGGATCATTCTCTCATAAGAAAATGCAAACTGCATATTAACCATTATTTTAACGCAGACAAGCAGTTTTTACATGCTTCACGACAATTGCGTGCAAATGAGTCTTTATAGGCAAAATTGCTTTATTTTACATAGGTAAGTCTATTTACACTATAACATTCAGGTTTGGATCGTTCTCTCATAAAAAAATGCAATCTGCATATTAACCATTATTTTAAAGCATACAAGCAGTTTTTACATGCTTTATGACAATTAGGGGCAAATGAGTCCTTATATGCAAAATTGCTTTATTTCATGAAGGTAAGTCTATTTACACTATAACATTCAGGTTTGGATCATTCTCTCATAAGAAAATGCAAACTGCATATTAACCATTATTTAAACGCAGACAAGCAGTTTTTACATGCATTACGACAATTAGGTGCAAATGAGTCCTAAAGGCAAAATTGTTTTATTTCACAATGGTAAGTCTACTTTCACTATAACATTCAGGTTTGGATCATTCTCTAATAAGAAAATGCAAACTGCATATTAACCATTATTTTAACGCAGACAAGCAATTTTAACATGCTTCACGACAATTGCGTGCAAATGAGTCCTTATAGGCAAAATTGCTTTATTTTACAAAGGTAAGTCTACTTTCACTATAACATTCAGGTTTGGATCATTCTCTCATAAGAAAATGCAATCTGCATATTAACCATTATTTTAACGCATACAAGCAGTTTTTAAACGCTATATGACAATTAGGGGCAAATGAGTCCTTATATGCAAAATTGCTTTATTTCATGAAGGTAAGTATATTTACACTATAAAATTTAGGTTTGGATCATTCTCTCATAAGAAAATGCAAACTGCATATTAACCATTATTTAAACGCAGACAAGCAGTTTTTACATGCTTTACGACAATTAGGTGCAAATGAGTCTTTATAGGCAAAATTGCTCTATTTTACAAAGGTAAGTTTACTTAAACTATAACATTCAGGTTTAGATCATTCTCTCATAAGAAAATGCAAACTGCATATTAACTATTATTTTAACGCATACAAGCAGTTTTTACATGCTTCACGACAATTGCGTGCAAATGAGTCCTTATAAGCAAAATTGCTTTCTTTTACAAAGGTAAGTCTATTTACACTATAACATTCAGGTTTGGATCATTCTCTCGTAAGAAAATGCAAACCGCATATTTACTATCATTTTAACGCATACAAGCAGTTTTTACATGCTTTATGACAATTAGGTGCAAATGAGTCCTTATAGGCAAAATTGCTTTATTTCATGAGGGTTAGTTTATTTACACTATAACATTCAGTTTTGGATCATTCTCTCATAAGAAAATGCAAACTGCATATTTACTATCATTTTAACGCTGCCATACAAGCAGTTTTTACATGCTTTATGACAATTAGGTGCAAATGAGTCTTTATAGGCAAAATTGCTTTATTTAATGAGGGTAAATCTATTTACACTATAACATTCAGGTTTGGATCATTCTCTCATAAGAAAATGCAAACTGCATATTGACCTTTATTTTAACGCAGACAAGCAGTTTTTACATGCTTCACGACAATTGCGTGCAAATGAGTCCTTATAGGCAAAATTGCGTTATTTTACAAAGGTAAATCTATTTTCACTATAACATTTAGGTTTGGATCATTCGCTCATAAGAAAATGCAAACTGCATATTAACCATTATTTTAACGCAGACAAGCAGTTTTTACATGCTTTATGACAATTAGGGGCAAATGAGTCCTTATAGGCAAAATTGCTTTATTTCACAAAGGTAAGTCTACTTTCGTTATAACATTCAGGTTTGGATCATTCTCTCATAAGAAATTGCAAACTGCATATTAACCATTATTTTAACGCAGACAAGCAGTTTTTACATGCTTCACGACAATTGCGTGCAAATGAGTCCTTATAAGCAAAATTGCTTTATTTTACAAAGGTAAGTCTATTTACACTATAACATTCAGTTTTGGATCATTCTCTCATAAGAAAATGCAAACTGTATATTAACTATTATTTTAACGCATACAAGCAGTTTTTACAAGCTTTATGACAATTAGGTGCAAATGAGTCCTTATAGGCAAAATTGCTTTATTTCATGAGGGTAAAACTATATTTACACTATAACATTCAGGTTTGGATCATTCTCTCATAAGAAAATGCAAACTGAATATTAACCATTATTTAAACGCAGACAAGCAGTTTTTTCATGCTTTACGACAATTGCGTGCAAATAAGTCCTTATATGCAAAATTGCTTTATTTTACAAAGGTTAGTCTATTTACACTATAACATTCAGGTTTGGATCATTCTCTCATAAGAAAATGCAAACTGCATATTAACCATTATTTAAACGCAGGAAAGCAGTTTTTACATGCTTTAAGACAATTAGGTGCAAATGAGTCTTTATAGGCAAAATTGCTTTATTTCATGAGGGTAAGTCTATTTACACTATAACATTCAGGTTTGGATCATTCTCTCATAAGAAAATGCAAACTGCATATTAACCTTTATTTTAACGCAGACAAGCAGTTTTTACATGCTTCACGAAAATTGCGTGCAAATGAGTCCTTATAGGCAAAATTGCGTTATTTTACAAAGGTAAGTCTATTTTCACTATAACATTCAGGTTTGGATCATTCTCTCATAAGAAAATGCAAACTGCATATTAACCATTTTTTTAACGCAGACAAGCAGTTTTTACATGCTTTATGACAATTAGGGGCAAATGAGTCCTTATAGGCAAAATTGCTTTATTTCACAAAGGTAAGTCTACTTTCACTATAACATTCAGGTTTGGATCATTCTCTCATAAGAAATTGCAAACTGCATATTAACCATTATTTTAACGCAGACAAGCAGTTTTTACATGCTTCACGACAATTGCGTGCAAATGAGTCCTTATAAGCAAAATTGCTTTATTTTACAAAGGTAAGTCTATTTACACTATAACATTCAGTTTTGGATCATTCTCTCATAAGAAAATGCAAACTGCATATTAACTATTATTTTAACGCATACAAGCAGTTTTTACAAGCTTTATGACAATTAGGTGCAAATGAGTCCTTATAGGCAAAATTGCTTTATTTCATGAGGGTAAAACTATATTTACACTATAACATTCAGGTTTGGATCATTCTCTCATAAGAAAATGCAAACTGAATATTAACCATTATTTAAACGCAGACAAGCAGTTTTTTCATGCTTTACGACAATTGCGTGCAAATAAGTCCTTATATGCAAAATTGCTTTATTTTACAAAGGTTAGTCTATTTACACTATAACATTCAGGTTTGGATCATTCTCTCATAAGAAAATGCAAACTGCATATTAACCATTATTTAAACGCAGGAAAGCAGTTTTTACATGCTTTAAGACAATTAGGTGCAAATGAGTCTTTATAGGCAAAATTGCTTTATTTCATGAGGGTAAGTCTATTTACACTATAACATTCAGGTTTGGATCATTCTCTCATAAGAAAATGCAAACTGCATATTAACCTTTATTTTAACGCAGACAAGCAGTTTTTACATGCTTCACGAAAATTGCGTGCAAATGAGTCCTTATAGGCAAAATTGCGTTATTTTACAAAGGTAAGTCTATTTTCACTATAACATTCAGGTTTGGATCATTCGCTCATAAGAAAATGCAAACTGCATATTAACCATTATTTTAACGCAGACAAGCAGTTTTTACATGCTTCACGACAATTGCGTGCAAATGAGTCCTTATAGGCAAAATTGCTTTATTTTACAAAGGTAAGTCTACTTTCACTATAACATTCAGGTTTGGATCATTCTCTCATAAGAAAATGCAATCTGCATATTAACCATTATTTTAACGCATACAAGCAGTTTTTAAAGGCTATATGACAATTAGGGGCAAATGAGTCCTTATATGCAAAATTGCTTTATTTCATGAAGGTAAGTCCATTAACACTATAACATTCAGGTTTGGATCATTCTCTCATAAGAAAATGCAAACTGCATATTAACCATTATTTAAACGCAGACAAGCAGTTTTTACATGCTTCACGACAATTGCGTGCAAATGAGTCCTTATAGGCAAAATTGCTTTATTTCATGAGGGTAAGTCTACTTTCACTATAACATTCAGGTTTGGATCATTCTCTCATAAGAAATTGCAAACTGCATATTAACCATTATTTTAACGCAGACAAGCAGTTTTTACATGCTTCACGACAATTGCGTGCAAATGAGTCCTTATAAGCAAAATTGCTTTATTTTACAAAGGTTAGTCTATTTACACTATAACATTCAGGTTTGGATCATTCTCTCATAAGAAAATGCAAACTGCATATTAACTATTTTTTAACACATACAAGCAGTTTTTACAAGCTTTATGACAATTAGGTGCAAATGAGTCCTTATAGTCAAAATTGCTTTATTTCATGAGGGTAAGTCTATTTACACTATAACATTCAGGTTTGGATCATTCTCTCATAAGAAAATGCAAACTGCATATTTACTATTATTTTCACGCAGACAAGCAGTTCTTACATGCTTCACGACAATTGCGTGCAAAAGAGTCCTTATAGGCAAAATTGCTTTATTTTACAAAGGTTAGTCTATTTACACTATAACATTCAGGTTTGGAGTATTCTCTCATAAGAAAATGCAAACTGCATATTAACCATTATTTTAACGCATACAAGCAGTTTTTACATGCTTTATGACAATTAGGGGCAAATGAGTCCTTATAGGCAATATTGCTTTATTTCATGATTGTAAGTCTAATTACACTATAACATTCAGGTTTGGATCATTCTCTCATAAGAAAATGCAAACTGCATATTTACTATCATTTTAACGCATACAAGCAGTTTTTACATGCTTTATGACAATTAGGTGCAAATAAGTCCTTAAAGGCAAAATTGTTTTATTTCACAAAGGTAAGTCTATTTACACTATAACATTCAGGTTTGGATCATTCTCTCATAAGAAAATGCAAACTGCATATTAACCATTATTTTAACGCAGACAAGCAGTTTTTACATGCTTCACGACAATTGCGTGCAAATGAGTCTTTATAGGCAAAATTGCTTTATTTTACATAGGTAAGTCTATTTACACTATAACATTCAGGTTTGGATCATTCTCTCATAAGAAAATGCAATCTGCATATTAACCATTATTTTAACGCATACAAGCAGTTTATACATGCTTTATGACAATTAGGGGCAAATGAGTCCTTATATGCAAAATCGCTTTATTTCATGAAGGTAAGTCTATTTACACTATACATTCAGGTTTGGATCATTCTCTCATAAGAAAATGCAAACTGCATATTAACCATTATTTAAACGCAGACATGCAGTTTTTACATGCTTTACGACAATTAGGTGCAAATGAGTCCTTAAAGGCAAAATTGTTTTATTTCACAAAGGTAAGTCTACTTTCACTATAACATTCAGGTTTGGATCATTCTCTAATAAGAAAATGCAAACTGCATATTAACCATTATTTTAACGCAGACAAGCAGTTTTAACATGCTTCACGACAATTGCGTGCAAATGAGTCCTTATAGGCAAAATTGCTTTATTTTACAAAGGTAAGTCTACTTTCACTATAACATTCAGGTTTGGATCATTCTCTCATAAGAAAATGCAAACTGCATATTTACTATCATTTTCACGCAGACAAGCAGTTTTTACATGCTTCACGACAATTGCGTGCAAATGAGTCCTTATAGGCAAAATTGCTTTATTTTACAAAGGTAAGTCTACTTTCACTATAACATTCAGGTTTGGATCATATTCTCTAATAAGAAAATGCAAACTGCATATTAACCATTATTTAAACGCAGACAAGCAGTTTTTACATGCTTTACGACAATTAAGTGCAAATGAGTCTTTATAGACAAAATTGCTTTATTTCATGAGGGTAAGTCTATTTACACTATAACATTCAGGTTTGGATCATTCTCTCATAAGAAAATGCAAACTGCATATTTACTATAATTTTCACGCAGACAAGCAGTTTTTACATGCTTCACGACAATTGCGTGCAAATGAGTCCTTATAGGCAAAATTGCTTTATTTTACAAAGGTAAGTCTACTTTCACTATAACATTCAGGTTTGGATCATTCTCTCATAAGAAAATGCAATCTGCATATTAACCATTATTTTAACGCATACAAGCAGTTTTTAAAGGCTATATGACAATTAGGGGCAAATGAGTCCTTATATGCAAAATTGCTTTATTTCATGAAGGTAAGTCCATTAACACTATAACATTCAGGTTTGGATCATTCTCTCATAAGAAAATGCAAACTGCATATTAACCATTATTTAAACGCAGACAAGCAGTTTTTACATGCTTTACGACAATTAGGTGCAAATGAGTCTTTATAAACAAAATTGCTTTATTTCATGAGGGTAAGTCTATTTACACTATAACATTCAGGTTTGGATCATTCTCTCATAAGAAAATGCAAACTGCATATTTACTATCATTTTCACGCAGACAAGCAGTTTTTACATGCTTCACGACAATTGCGTGCAAATGAGTCCTTATAGGCACAATTGCCTTAGTTTGCAAAGGTAAGTCTATTTACACTATAACATTCAGGTTTAGATCATTCTCTCATAAGAAAATGCAAACTGCATATTAACCATTATTTTAACGCATACAAGCAGTTTTTACATGCTTTATGACAATTAGGGGCAAATGAGTCTTTATAGGCAAAATTGCTTTATTTTACAAAGGTAAGTTTACTTAAACTATAACGTTCAGGTTTAGATCATTCTCTCATAAGAAAATGCAAACTGCATATTAACTATTATTTTAACGCATACAAGCAGTTTTTACATGCTTCACGACAATTGCGTGCAAATGATTCCTTATAAGCAAAATTGCTTTATTTTACAAAGGTAAGTCTATTTACACTATAACATTCAGGTTTGGATCATTCTCTCGTAAGAAAATGCAAACCGCATATTTACTATCATTTTAACGCATACAAGCAGTTTTTACATGCTTTATGACAATTAGGTGCAAATGAGTCCTTATAGGCAAAATTGCTTTATTTCATGAGGGTTAATCTATTTACACTATACATTCAGGTTTGGATCATTCTCTCATAAGAAATTGCAAACTGCATATTAACCATTATTTTAACGCAGACAAGCAGTTTTTACATGCTTTACGACAATTGCGTGCAAATGAGTCCTTATAGGCAAAATTGCGTTATTTTACAAAGGTAAGTCTATTTTCACTATAACATTCAGGTTTGGATCATTCGCTCATAAGAAAATGCAAACTGCATATTAACCATTATTTTAACGCAGACAAGCAGTTTTTACATGCTTCACGACAATTGCGTGCAAATGAGTCCTTATAGGCAAAATTGCTTTATTTCATGAGGGTTAGTCTATTTACACTATAACATTCAGGTTTGGAGCATTCTCTCATAAGAAAATGCAAACTGCATATTAACCATTATTTAAACGCAGACAAGCAGTTTTTTCATGCTTTACGACAATTGCGTGCAAATGAGTCCTTATAGGCAAAATTGCGTTATTTTACAAAAGTAAGTCTATTTTCACTATAACATTCAGGTTTGGATCATTCGCTCATAAGAAAATGCAAACTGCATATTAACCATTATTTTAACGCAGACAAGCAGTTTTTACATGCTTCACGACAATTGCGTGCAAATGAGTCCTTATAGGCAAAATTGCTTTATTTCATGAGGGTTAGTCTATTTACACTATAACATTCAGGTTTGGAGCATTCTCTCATAAGAAAATGCAAACTGCATATTAACCATTATTTTAACGCATACAATCAGTTTCTACATGCTTTATGACAATTAGGTGCAAATGAGTCCTTATAGGCAAAATTGCTTTATTTCATGAGTGTAAGTCTATTTACACTATACCATTCAGGTTTGGATCATTCTCTCATAAGAAAATGCAAACTGCATATTTACTATCATTTTAACGCATACAAGCAGTTTTTACATGCTTTATGACAATTATGTGCAATTAAGTCCTTAAAGGCAAAATTGTTTTATTTCACAAAGGTAAGTCTATTTACACTATAACATTCAGGTTTGGATCATTCTCTCATAAGAAAATGCAAACTGCATATTAACTATTATTTTAACGCATACAAGCAGTTTTTACAAACTTTATGACAATTAGGTGCAAATGAGTCTTAGTAGGCAAAATTGCTTTATTTCATGAGGGTAAGTCTACTTTCACTATAACATTCAGGTTTGGATCATTCTCTCATAAGAAATTGCAAACTGCATATTAACCATTATTTTAACGCAGACAAGCAGTTTTTACATGCTTCACGACAATTGCGTGCAAATGAGTCTTTATAAGCAAAATTGCTTTATTTTACAAAGGTTAGTCTATTTACACTATAACATTCAGGTTTGGATCATTCTCTCATAAGAAAATGCAAACTGCATATTAACTATTATTTTAACGCATACAAGCAGTTTTTACAAGCTTTATGACAATTAGGTGCAAATGAGTCCTTATAGGCAAAATTGCTTTATTTCATGAGGGTAAGTCTATTTACACTATAACATTCAGGTTTGGATCATTCTCTCATAAGAAAATGCAAACTGCATATTTACTATTATTTTCACGCAGACAAGCAGTTCTTACATGCTTCACGAAAATTGCGTGCAAAAGAGTCCTTATAGGCAAAATTGCTTTATTTTACAAAGGTTAGTCTATTTACACTATAACATTTAGGTTTGGAGTATTCTCTCATAAGAAAATGCAAACTGCATATTAACCATTATTTTAACGCATACAAGCAGTTTTTACATGCTTTATGACAATTGGGTGCAAATGAGTCCTTATAGGCAATATTGCTTTATTTCATGAGTGTAAGTCTATTTACACTATAACATTCAGGTTTGGATCATTCTCTCATAGGAAAATGCAAACTGCATATTTACTATCATTTTAACGCATACAAGCAGTTTTTACATGCTTTATGACAATTAGGTGCAAATAAGTCCTTAAAGGCAAAATTGTTTTATTTCACAAAGGTAAGTCTACTTTCACTATAACATTCAGGTTTGGATCATTCTCTCATAAGAAAATGCAAACTGCATATTAACCATTATTTTAACGCATACAAGCAGTTTATACATGCTTTATGGCAATTAGGGGCAAATGAGTCCTTATATGCAAAATTGCTTTATTTCATGAAGGTAAGTCTATTTACACTATACATTCAGGTTTGGATCATTCTCTCATAAGAAAATGCAAACTGCATATTAACTATTATTTAAACGCAGACAAGCAGTTTTTACATGCTTTACAACAATTAGGTGCAAATGAGTCCTTAAAGGCAAAATTGTTTTATTTCACAAAGGTAAGTCTACTTTCACTATAACATTCAGGTTTGGATCATTCTCTCATAAGAAAATGCAATCTGCATATTAACCATTATTTTAACGCATACAAGCAGTTTTTAAATGCTATATGACAATTAGGGGCAAATGAGTCCTTATATGCAAAATTGCTTTATTTCATGAAGGTAAGTCCATTAACACTATACATTCAGGTTTGGATCATTCTCTCATAAGAAAATGCAAACTGCATATTAACCATTATTTAAACGCAGACAAGCAGTTTTTACATGCTTTACGACAATTAGGTGCAAATGAGTCTTTATAGGCAAAATTTCTTTATTTCATGAGGGTAAGTCTATTTACACTATAACATTCAGGTTTAGATCATTCTCTTATAAGAAAATGCAAACTGCATATTTACAATCATTTTCACGCAGACAAGCAGTTTTTACATGCTTCACGACAATTGCGTGCAAATGAGTCCTTATAGGCACAATTGCCTTAGTTTGCAAAGGTAAGTCTATTTACACTATAACATTCAGGTTTAGATCATTCTCTCATAAGAAAATGCAAACTGCATATTAACCATTATTTTAACGCATACAAGCAGTTTTTACATGCTTTATGACAATTAGGGGCAAATGAGTCTTTATAGGCAAAATTGCTTTATTTTACAAAGGTAAGTTTACTTAAACTATAACATTCAGGTTTAGATCATTCTCTCATAAGAAAATGCAAACTGCATATTAACTATTATTTTAACGCATACAAGCAGTTTTTACATGCTTCACGACAATTGCGTGCAAATGATTCCTTATAAGCAAAATTGCTTTATTTTACAAAGGTAAGTCTATTTACACTATAACATTCAGGTTTGGATCATTCTCTCGTAAGAAAATGCAAACCGCATATTTACTATCATTTTAACGCATACAAGCAGTTTTTACATGCTTTATGACAATTAGGGGCAAATGAGTCTTTATAGGCAAAATTGCTTTATTTTACAAAGGTAAGTTTACTTAAACTATAACATTCAGGTTTAGATCATTCTCTCATAAGAAAATGCAAACTGCATATTAACCATTATTTTAACGCATACAAGCAGTTTTTACATGCTTCACGACAATTGCGTGCAAATGATTCCTTATAAGCAAAATTGCTTTATTTTACAAAGGTAAGTTTACTTAAACTATAACATTCAGGTTTAGATCATTCTCTCATAAGAAAATGCAAACTGCATATTAACCATTATTTTAACGCATACAAGCAGTTTTTACATGCTTTATGACAATTAGGGGCAAATGAGTCTTTATAGGCAAAATTGCTTTATTTTACAAAGGTAAGTTTACTTAAACTATAACATTCAGGTTTAGATCATTCTCTCATAAGAAAATGCAAACTGCATATTAACCATTATTTTAACGCATACAAGCAGTTTTTACATGCTTTATGACAATTAGGGGCAAATGAGTCTTTATAGGCAAAATTGCTTTATTTTACAAAGGTAAGTTTACTTAAACTATAACATTCAGGTTTAGATCATTCTCTCATAAGAAAATGCAAACTGCATATTAACTATTATTTTAACGCATACAAGCAGTTTTTACATGCTTCACGACAATTGCGTGCAAATGATTCCTTATAAGCAGAATTGCTTTATTTTACAAAGGTAAGTCTATTTACACTATAACATTCAGGTTTAGATCATTCTCTCATAAGAAAATGCAAACTGCATATTAACCATTATTTTAACGCATACAAGCAGTTTTTACATGCTTTATGACAATTAGGTGCAAATGAGTCCTTATAGGCAAAATTGCTTTATTTCATTAGGGTTAGTCTATTTACACTATAACATTCAGTTTTGGATCATTCTCTCATAAGAAAATGCAAACTGCATATTTACTATCATTTTAACGCATACAAGCAGTTTTTACATGCTTTATGACAATTAGGGGCAAATGAGTTCTTATACGCAAAATTGCTTTATTTCACAAAGGTAAGTCTACTTTCACTATAACATTCAGGTTTGGATCATTCTCTCATAAGAAATTGCAAACTGCATATTAACCATTATTTTAACGCAGACAAGCAGTTTTTACATGCTTCACGACAATTGCGTGCAAATAAGTCCTTATAAGCAAAATTGCTTTATTTTACTAAGGTTAGTCTATTTACACTATAACATTCAGGTTTGGATCATTCTCTCATAAGAAAATGCAAACTGCATATTAACTATTATTTTAACCCATACAAGCAGTTTTTACAAGCTTTATTACAATTAGGTGCAAATAAGTCCTTATAGGCAAAATTGCTTTATTTCATGAGGGTAAGTCTATTTGCACTATAACATTCAGGTTTGGATCATTCTCTCATAAGAAAATGCAAACTGCATATTTACTATTATTTTCACGCAGACAAGCAGTTCTTACATGCTTCACGACAATTGCGTGCAAAAGAGTCCTTATAGGCAAAATTGCTTTATTTTACAAAGATTAGTCTATTTACACTATAACATTCAGGTTTGGAGCATTCTCTCATAAGAAAATGCAAACTGCATATTAACCATTATTTTAACGCATACAAGCAGTTTTTACATGCTTTATGACAATTAGGTGCAAATGAGTCCTTATAGGCAAAATTGCTTTATTTCATGAGTGTAAGTCTATTTACACTATAACATTCAGGTTTGGATCATTCTCTCATAAGAAAATGCAAACTGCATATTCACTATTATTTTAACGCATACAAGCAGTTATTACATGCTTTATGACAATTAGGTGCAAATAAGTCCTTAAAGGCAAAATTGTTTTATTTCACAAAGGTAAGTCTACTTTCACTATATAATTCAGGTTTGGATCATTCTCTCATAAGAAAATGCAAACTGCATATTAACCATTATTTTAACGCAGACAAGCAGTTTTTACATGCTTCACGACAATTGCGTGCAAATGAGTCTTTATAGGCAAAATTGCTTTATTTTACATAGGTAAGTCTATTTACACTATAACATTCAGGTTTGGATCGTTCTCTCATAAAAAAATGCAATCTGCATATTAACCATTATTTTAAAGCATACAAGCAGTTTTTACATGCTTTATGACAATTAGGGGCAAATGAGTCCTTAAATGCAAAATTGCTTTATTTCATGAAGGTAAGTCTATTTACACTATAACATTCAGGTTTGGATCATTCTCTCATAAGAAAATGCAAACTGCATATTAACCATTATTTAAACGCAGACAAGCAGTTTTTACATGCATTACGACAATTAGGTGCAAATGAGTCCTAAAGGCAAAATTGTTTTATTTCACAAAGGTAAGTCTACTTTCACTATAACATTCAGGTTTGGATCATTCTCTAATAAGAAAATGCAAACTGCATATTAACCATTATTTTAACGCAGACAAGCAATTTTAACATGCTTCACGACAATTGCGTGCAAATGAGTCCTTATAGGCAAAATTGCTTTATTTCACAAAGGTAAGTCTACTTTCGTTATAACATTCAGGTTTGGATCATTCTCTCATAAGAAATTGCAAACTGCATATTAACCATTATTTTAACGCAGACAAGCAGTTTTTACATGCTTCACGACAATTGCGTGCAAATGAGTCCTTATAAGCAAAATTGCTTTATTTTACAAAGGTTAGTCTATTTACACTATAACAATCAGGTTTGGATCATTCTCTCATAAGAAAATGCAAACTGCATATTAACCATTTTTTTAACGCAGACAAGCAGTTTTTACATGCTTTATGACAATTAGGGGCAAATGAGTCCTTATAGGCAAAATTGCTTTATTTCACAAAGGTAAGTCTACTTTCACTATAACATTCAGATTTGGATCATTCTCTCATAAGAGATTGCAAACTGCATATTAACCATTATTTTAACGCAGACAAGCAGTTTTTACATGCTTCACGACAATTGCGTGCAAATGAGTCCTTATAAGCAAAATTTCTTTATTTTACAAAGGTAAGTCTATTTACACTATAACATTCAGTTTTGGATCATTCTCTCATAAGAAAATGCAAACTGCATATTAACTATTATTTTAACGCATACAAGCAGTTTTTACAAGCTTTATGACAATTAGGTGCAAATGAGTCCTTATAGGCAAAATTGCTTTATTTCATGAGGGTAAAACTATATTTACACTATAACATTCAGTTTTGGATCATTCTCTCATAAGAAAATGCAAACTGAATATTAACCATTATTTAAACGCAGACAAGCAGTTTTTTCATGCTTTACGACAATTGCGTGCAAATAAGTCCTTATATGCAAAATTGCTTTATTTTACAAAGGTTAGTCTATTTACACTATAACATTCAGGTTTGGATCATTCTCTCATAAGAAAATGCAAACTGCATATTAACCATTATTTAAACGCAGGAAAGCAGTTTTTACATGCTTTAAGACAATTAGGTGCAAATGAGTCTTTATAGGCAAAATTGCTTTATTTCATGAGGGTAAGTCTATTTACACTATAACATTCAGGTTTGGATCATTCTCTCATAAGAAAATGCAAACTGCATATTAACCTTTATTTTAACGCAGACAAGCAGTTTTTACATGCTTCACGAAAATTGCGTGCAAATGAGTCCTTATAGGCAAAATTGCGTTATTTTACAAAGGTAAGTCTATTTTCACTATAACATTCAGGTTTGGATCATTCGCTCATAAGAAAATGCAAACTGCATATTAACCATTATTTTAACGCAGACAAGCAGTTTTTACATGCTTCACGACAATTGCGTGCAAATGAGTCCTTATAGGCAAAATTGCTTTATTTTACAAAGGTAAGTCTATTTACACTATAACATTCAGGTTTGGATCATTCTCTCATAAGAAAATGCAAACTGCATATTAACCATTTTTTTAACGCAGACAAGCAGTTTTTACATGCTTTATGACAATTAGGGGCAAATGAGTCCTTATAGGCAAAATTGCGTTATTTTACAAAGGTAAGTCTATTTTCACTATAACATTCAGGTTTGGATCATTCGCTCATAAGAAAATGCAATCTGCATATTAACCATTTTTTTAACGCAGACAAGCAGTTTTTACATGCTTTATGACAATTAGGGGCAAATGAGTCCTTATAGGCAAAATTGCGTTATTTTACAAAGGTAAGTCTATTTACACTATACATTCAGGTTTGGATCATTCTCTCATAAGAAATTGCAAACTGCATATTAACTATTATTTTAACGCAGACAAGCAGTTTTTACATGCTTCACGACAATTGCGTGCAAATGAGTCCTTATAAGCAAAATTGCTTTATTTTACAAAGGTAAGTCTATTTACACTATAACATTCAGGTTTGGATCATTCTCTCATAAGAAAATGCAAACTGCATATTAACTATTATTTTAACGCATACAAGCAGTTTTTACAAGCTTTATGACAATTAGGTGCAAATGAGTCCTTACAGGCAAAATTGCTTTATTTCATGAGGGTAAGTCTACTTTCACTATAACATTCAGGTTTGGATCATTCTCTCATAAGAAATTGCAAACTGCATATTAACCATTATTTTAACGCAGACAAGCAGTTTTTACATGCTTCACGACAATTGCGTGCAAATGAGTCCTTATAAGCAAAATTGCTTTATTTTACAAAGGTTAGTCTATTTACACTATAACATTCAGGTTTGGATCAT
This sequence comes from Xanthostigma xanthostigma, assembly GCA_963575645.1. Taxonomy (NCBI): domain Eukaryota; kingdom Metazoa; phylum Arthropoda; class Insecta; order Raphidioptera; family Raphidiidae; genus Xanthostigma; species Xanthostigma xanthostigma. Next base: position 29,434,800 of record OY754471.1, read on the forward strand.
TCTCTCATAAGAAAATGCAAACTGCATATTAACTATTTTTTAACACATACAAGCAGTTTTTACAAGCTTTATGACAATTAGGTGCAAATGAGTCCTTATAGGCAAAATTGCTTTATTTCATGAGGGTAAGTCTATTTACACTATAACATTCAGGTTTGGATCATTCTCTCATAAGAAAATGCAAACTGCATATTTACTATTATTTTCACGCAGACAAGCAGTTCTTACATGCTTCACGACAATTGCGTGCAAAAGAGTCCTTATAGGCAAAATTGCTTTATTTTACAAAGGTTAGTCTATTTACACTATAACATTCAGGTTTGGAGTTTTCTCTCATAAGAAAATGCAAACTGCATATTAACCATTATTTTAACGCATACAAGCAGTTTTTACATGCTTTATGACAATTAGGTGCAAATGAGTCCTTAAGGGCAATATTGCTTTATTTCATGAGTGTAAGTCTATTTACACTATAACATTCAGGTTTGGATCATTCTCTCATAAGAAAATGCAAACTGCATATTTACTATCATTTTAACGCATACAAGCAGTTTTTACATGCTTTATGACAATTAGGTGCAAATAAGTCCTTAAAGGCAAAATTGTTTTATTTCACAAAGGTAAGTCTACTTTCACTATAACATTTAGGTTTGGATCATTCTCTCATAAGAAAATGCAAACTGCATATTAACCATTATTTTAACGCAGACAAGCAGTTTTTACATGCTTCACGACAATTGCGTGCAAATGAGTCTTTATAGGCAAAATTGCTTTATTTTACATAGGTAAGTCTATTTACACTATACATTCAGGTTTGGATCATTCTCTCATAAGAAAATGCAAACTGCATATTAACCATTATTTAAACGCAGACAAGCAGTTTTTACATGCTTTACGACAATTAGGTGCAAATGAGTCCTTGAAGGCAAAATTGTTTTATTTCACAAAGGTAAGTCTACTTTCACTATAACATTCAGGTTTGGATCATTCTCTAATAAGAAAATGCAAACTGCATATTAACCATTATTTTAACGCAGACAAGCAGTTTTAACATGCTTCACGACAATTGCGTGCAAATGAGTCCTTATAGGCAGAATTGCTTTATTTTACAAAGGTAAGTCTACTTTCACTATAACATTCAGGTTTGGATCATTCTCTCATAAGAAAATGCAATCTGCATATTAACCATTATTTTAACGAATACAAGCAGTTTTTAAATGCTATATGACAATTAGGGGCAAATGAGTCCTTATATGCAAAATTGCTTTATTTCATGAAGGTAAGTCCATTAACACTATAACATTCAGGTTTGGATCATTCTCTCATAAGAAAATGCAAATTGCATATTAACCATTATTTAAACGCAGACAAGCAGTTTTTACATGCTTTACGACAATTAGGTGCAAATGAGTCTTTATAGGCAAAATTGCTTTATTTTATGAGGGTAAGTCTATTTACACTATAACATTCAGGTTTGGATCATTCTATCATAAGAAAATGCAAACTGCATATTTACTATCATTTTCACACAGACAAGCAGTTTTTACATGCTTCACGACAATTGCGTGCAAATGAGTCCTTATAGGCACAATTGCCTTAGTTTGCAAAGGTAAGTCTATTTACACTATAACATTCAGGTTTAGATCATTCTCTCATAAGAAAATGCAAACTGCATATTAACCATTATTTTAACGCATACAAGCAGTTTTTACATGCTTTATGACAATTAGGGGCAAATGAGTCTTTATAGGCACAATTGCTTTATTTTACAAAGGCAAGTTTACTTAAACTATAAAATTCAGGTTTAGATCATTCTCTCATAAGAAAATGCAAACTGCATATTAACTATTATTTTAACGCATACAAGCAGTTTTTACATGCTTCACGACAATTGCGTGCAAATGATTCCTTATAAGCAAAATTGCTTTATGTTACAAAGGTAAGTCTATTTACACTATAACATACAGGTTTGGATCATTCTCTCGTAAGAAAATGCAAACCGCATATTTACTATCATTTTAACGCATACAAGCAGTTTTTACATGCTTTATGACAATTAGGTGCAATAGAGTCCTTATAGGCAAAATTGCCTTATTTTCCAAAGGTAAGTCTACTTTCACTATAACATTTAGGTTTGGATCATTCTCTCATAAGAAATTGCAAACTGCATATTAACCATTATTTTAACGCAGACAAGCAGTTTTTACATGCTTCACGACAATTGCGTGAAAATGAGTCCTTATAAGCAAAATTGCTTTATTTTACAAAGGTAAGTCTATTTACACCATAACATTCAGGTTTGGATCATTCTCTCATAAGAAAATGCAAACTGCATATTTACTATCATTTTCACGCAGACAAGCAGTTTTCACATGTTTTACGACAATAAGGTGGAAATAAGTCCTTAAAGGCAAAATTGTTTTATTTCACAAAGGTAAGTCCACTTTTACTATAACATTCAGTTTTGGATCATTCTCTCATAAGAAAATGCAAACTGCATATTAAATATTATTTTAACGCATACAAGCAGTTTTTACATGCTTTATGACAATTAGGTGCAAATGAGTCCTTATATACAAAATTGCTTTATTTCAGGAGGGTTAGTCTATTTACACTATAACATTCAGGTTTGGATCATTCTCTCATAAGAAAATACAAACTGCATATTAACCATTATTTAACGCAGACAAGCAGTTTTTTCATGCTTTACGACAATTAGGTGCAAATGAGTCTTTATAGGCAAAATTGCTTTATTTCATGAGGGTCAGTCTATTTACACTATACAAATCAGGTTTGGATCATTCTCTCATAAGAAAATGAAAACTGCATATTAACCATTATTTTAACGCAGACAAGCAGTTTTTACATGCTTTACGAAAATTGCGTGCAAATGAGTCCTTATAGGCAAAATTGCGTTATTTTACAAAGGTTAGTCTATTTACACTATATTATTCAGGTTTGGATCATTCTCTCATAAGCAAATGCAAACTGCATATTAACCATTTTTTTAACGCAGACAAGCAGTTTTTACATGCTTTATGAAAATTAGAGGCAAATGAGTCCTTATAGGCAAAATTGCTTTATTTCACAAAGGTAAGTCTACTTTCACTATAACATTCAGGTTTGGATCATTCTCTCATAAGAAATTGCAAACTGCATATTAACCATTATTTTTACGCAGACAAGCAGTTTTTTCATGCTTTACGACAATTAGGTGCAAATGAGTCTTTATAGGCAAAATTGCTTTATTTCACAAAGGTAAGTCTACTTTCACTATAACATTCAGGTTTGGATCATTCTCTCATAAGAAAATGCAAACTGCATATTAACCATTATTTTAACGCATACAAGCAGTTTTTACATGCTTTATGACAATTAGGTGCAAATGAGTCTTTATAGGCAAAATTGCTTTATTAATGAGGGTAAGTCTATTTAAACTATAACATTCAGGTTTGGATCATTCTCTCATAAGAAAATGCAAACTGCATATTTACTATCATTTTCACGCAGACAAGCAGTTTTTACATGCTTCACGACAATTGCGTGCAAATGAGTCCTTATAGGAAAAATTGCTTCATTTTACAAAGGTAAGTCTATTTACATTATAACATTCAGGTTTGGATCATTCTCTCATAAGAAAATGCAAACTGCATATTAACCATTATTTTAACGCATACAAGCAGTTTTTACATGCTTTATCACGATTAGGTGCAAATGAGTCCTTATAGGCAAAATTGCTTTATTTCATGAGGGTTAGTCTATTTACACTATAACATTCAGGTTTGGATCATTCTCTCATAAGAAAATGCAAACTGCATATTAACTATTATTTTAACGCATACAAGCAGTTTTTACAAGCTTTATGACAATTAGGTGCAAATGAGTCCTTATAGGCAAAATTGCTTTATTTCATGAGGGTAAGTCTACTTTCACTATAACATTCAGGTTTGGATCATTCTCTCATAAGAAAATGCAAACTGCATATTTACTATCATTTTCACGCAGACAAGCAGTTTTCACATGTTTTACGACAATAAGGTGGAAATAAGTCCTTAAAGGCAAAATTGTTTTATTTCACAAAGGTAAGTCCACTTTTACTATAACATTCAGTTTTGGATCATTCTCTCATAAGAAAATGCAAACTGCATATTAAATATTATTTTAACGCATACAAGCAGTTTTTACATGCTTTATGACAATTAGGTGCAAATGAGTCCTTATATACAAAATTGCTTTATTTCAGGAGGGTTAGTCTATTTACACTATAACATTCAGGTTTGGATCATTCTCTCATAAGAAAATACAAACTGCATATTAACCATTATTTAACGCAGACAAGCAGTTTTTTCATGCTTTACGACAATTAGGTGCAAATGAGTCTTTATAGGCAAAATTGCTTTATTTCATGAGGGTCAGTCTATTTACACTTTACAATTCAGGTTTGGATCATTCTCTCATAAGAAAATGAAAACTGCATATTAACCATTATTTTAACGCAGACAAGCAGTTTTTACATGCTTTACGAAAATTGCGTGCAAATGAGTCCTTATAGGCAAAATTGCGTTATTTTACAAAGGTTAGTCTATTTACACTATATTATTCAGGTTTGGATCATTCTCTCATAAGCAAATGCAAACTGCATATTAACCATTTTTTTAACGCAGACAAGCAGTTTTTACATGCTTTATGAAAATTAGAGGCAAATGAGTCCTTATAGGCAAAATTGCTTTATTTCACAAAGGTAAGTCTACTTTCACTATAACATTCAGGTTTGGATCATTCTCTCATAAGGAATTGCAAACTGCATATTAACCATTATTTTTACGCAGACAAGCAGTTTTTTCATGCTTTACGACAATTAGGTGCAAATGAGTCTTTATAGGCAAAATTGCTTTATTTCACAAAGGTAAGTCTACTTTCACTATAACATTCAGGTTTGGATCATTCTCTCATAAGAAAATGCAAACTGCATATTAACCATTATTTTAACGCATACAAGCAGTTTTTACATGCTTTATGACAATTAGGTGCAAATGAGTCTTTATAGGCAAAATTGCTTTATTAATGAGGGTAAGTCTATTTAAACTATAACATTCAGGTTTGGATCATTCTCTCATAAGAAAATGCAAACTGCATATTTACTATCATTTTCACGCAGACAAGCAGTTTTTCCATGCTTCACGACAATTGCGTGCAAATGAGTCCTTATAGGCAAAATTGCTTCATTTTACAAAGGTAAGTCTATTTACATTATAACATTCAGGTTTGGATCATTCTCTCATAAGAAAATGCAAACTGCATATTAACCATTATTTTAACGCATACAAGCAGTTTTTACATGCTTTATCACGATTAGGTGCAAATGAGTCCTTATAGGCAAAATTGCTTTATTTCATGAGGGTTAGTCTATTTACACTATAACATTCAGGTTTGGATCATTCTCTCATAAGAAAATGCAAACTGCATATTAACTATTATTTTAACGCATACAAGCAGTTTTTACAAGCTTTATGACAATTAGGTGCAAATGAGTCCTTATAGGCAAAATTGCTTTATTTCATGAGGGTTAGTCTATTTACACTATAACATTCAGGTTTGGATCATTCTCTCATAAGAAATTGCAAACTGCATATTAACCATTATTTTAACGCAGACAAGCAGTTTTTACATGCTTCACGACAATTGCGTGCAAATGAGTCCTTATAAGCAAAATTGCTTTATTTTACAAAGGTTAGTCTATTTACACTATAACATTCAGGTTTGGATCATTCTCTCATAAGAAAATGCAAACTGCATATTAACTATTTTTTAACACATACAAGCAGTTTTTACATGCTTTATGACAATTAGGTGCAAATGAGTCCTTAAGGGCAATATTGCTTTATTTCATGAGTGTAAGTCTATTTACACTATAACATTCAGGTTTGGATCATTCTCTCATAAGAAAATGCAAACTGCATATTTACTATCATTTTAACGCATACAAGCAGTTTTTACATGCTTTATGACAATTAGGTGCAAATAAGTCCTTAAAGGCAAAATTGTTTTATTTCACAAAGGTAAGTCTACTTTCACTATAACATTTAGGTTTGGATCATTCTCTCATAAGAAAATGCAAACTGCATATTAACCATTATTTTAACGCAGACAAGCAGTTTTTACATGCTTCACGACAATTGCGTGCAAATGAGTCTTTATAGGCAAAATTGCTTTATTTTACATAGGTAAGTCTATTTACACTATACATTCAGGTTTGGATCATTCTCTCATAAGAAAATGCAAACTGCATATTAACCATTATTTAAACGCAGACAAGCAGTTTTTACATGCTTTACGACAATTAGGTGCAAATGAGTCCTTAAAGGCAAAATTGTTTTATTTCACAAAGGTAAGTCTACTTTCACTATAACATTCAGGTTTGGATCATTCTCTAATAAGAAAATGCAAACTGCATATTAACCATTATTTTAACGCAGACAAGCAGTTTTAACATGCTTCACGACAATTGCGTGCAAATGAGTCCTTATAGGCAGAATTGCTTTATTTTACAAAGGTAAGTCTACTTTCACTATAACATTCAGGTTTGGATCATTCTCTCATAAGAAAATGCAATCTGCATATTAACCATTATTTTAACGAATACAAGCAGTTTTTAAATGCTATATGACAATTAGGGGCAAATGAGTCCTTATATGCAAAATTGCTTTATTTCATGAAGGTAAGTCCATTAACACTATAACATTCAGGTTTGGATCATTCTCTCATAAGAAAATGCAAATTGCATATTAACCATTATTTAAACGCAGACAAGCAGTTTTTACATGCTTTACGACAATTAGGTGCAAATGAGTCTTTATAGGCAAAATTGCTTTATTTCATGAGGGTAAGTCTATTTACACTATAACATTCAGGTTTGGATCATTCTATCATAAGAAAATGCAAACTGCATATTTACTATCATTTTCACACAGACAAGCAGTTTTTACATGCTTCACGACAATTGCGTGCAAATGAGTCCTTATAGGCACAATTGCCTTAGTTTGCAAAGGTAAGTCTATTTACACTATAACATTCAGGTTTAGATCATTCTCTCATAAGAAAATGCAAACTGCATATTAACCATTATTTTAACGCATACAAGCAGTTTTTACATGCTTTATGACAATTAAGGGCAAATGAGTCTTTATAGGCACAATTGCTTTATTTTACAAAGGCAAGTTTACTTAAACTATAAAATTCAGGTTTAGATCATTCTCTCATAAGAAAATGCAAACTGCATATTAACTATTATTTTAACGCATACAAGCAGTTTTTACATGCTTCACGACAATTGCGTGCAAATGATTCCTTATAAGCAAAATTGCTTTATGTTACAAAGGTAAGTCTATTTACACTATAACATACAGGTTTGGATCATTCTCTCGTAAGAAAATGCAAACCGCATATTTACTATCATTTTAACGCATACAAGCAGTTTTTACATGCTTTATGACAATTAGGTGCAAATGAGTCCTTATAGGCAAAATTGCCTTATTTTCCAAAGGTAAGTCTACTTTCACTATAACATTTAGGTTTGGATCATTCTCTCATAAGAAATTGCAAACTGCATATTAACCATTATTTTAACGCAGACAAGCAGTTTTTACATGCTTCACGACAATTGCGTGAAAATGAGTCCTTATAAGCAAAATTGCTTTATTTTACAAAGGTAAGTCTATTTACACCATAACATTCAGGTTTGGATCATTCTCTCATAAGAAAATGCAAACTGCATATTTACTATCATTTTCAGGCAGACAAGCAGTTTTCACATGTTTTACGACAATTAGGTGGAAATAAGTCCTTAAAGGCAAAATTGTTTTATTTCACAAAGGTAAGTCCACTTTTACTATAACATTCAGTTTTGGATCATTCTCTCATAAGAAAATGCAAACTGCATATTAAATATTATTTTAACGCATACAAGCAGTTTTTACATGCTTTATGACAATTAGGTGCAAATGAGTCCTTATATACAAAATTGCTTTATTTCATGAGGGTTAGTCTATTTACACTATAACATTCAGGTTTGGATCATTCTCTCATAAGAAAATACAAACTGCATATTAACCATTATTTAACGCAGACAAGCAGTTTTTTCATGCTTTACGACAATTAGGTGCAAATGAGTCTTTATAGGCAAAATTGCTTTATTTCATGAGGGTCAGTCTATTTACACTATACAATTCAGGTTTGGATCATTCTCTCATAAGAAAATGAAAACTGCATATTAACCATTATTTTAACGCAGACAAGCAGTTTTTACATGCTTTACGAAAATTGCGTGCAAATGAGTCCTTATAGGCAAAATTGCGTTATTTTACAAAGGTTAGTCTATTTACACTATAACATTCAGGTTTGGATCATTCTCTCATAAGCAAATGCAAACTGCATATTAACCATTTTTTTAACGCAGACAAGCAGTTTTTACATGCTTTATGACAATTAGAGGCAAATGAGTCTTTATAGGCAAAATTGCTTTATTTCACAAAGGTAAGTCTACTTTCACTATAACATTCAGGTTTGGATCATTCTCTCATAAGAAATTGCAAACTGCATATTAACCATTATTTTTACGCAGACAAGCAGTTTTTTCATGCTTTACGACAATTAGGTGCAAATGAGTCTTTATAGGCAAAATTGCTTTATTTCACAAAGGTAAGTCTACTTTCACTATAACATTCAGGTTTGGATCATTCTCTCATAAGAAAATGCAAACTGCATATTAACCATTATTTTAACGCATACAAGCAGTTTTTACATGCTTTATGACAATTAGGTGCAAATGAGTCTTTATAGGCAAAATTGCTTTATTAATGAGGGTAAGTCTATTTAAACTATAACATTCAGGTTTGGATCATTCTCCCATAAGAAAATGCAAACTGCATATTTACTATCATTTTCACGCAGACAAGCAGTTTTTACATGCTTCACGACAATTGCGTGCAAATGAGTCCTTATAGGCAAAATTGCTTCATTTTACAAAGGTAAGTCTATTTACATTATAACATTCAGGTTTGGATCATTCTCTCATAAGAAAATGCAAACTGCATATTAACCATTATTTTAACGCATACAAGCAGTTTTTACATGCTTTATTACGATTAGGTGCAAATGAGTCCTTATAGGCAAAATTGCTTTATTTCATGAGGGTTAGTCTATTTACACTATAACATTCAGGTTTGGATCATTCTCTCATAAGAAAATGCAAACTGCATATTAACCATTATTTAAACGCAGACAAGCAGTTTTTTCATGCTTTACGACAATTAGGTGCAAATGAGTCTTTATAGGCAAAATTGCTTTATTTCACAAAGGTAAGTCTACTTTCACTATAACATTCAGGTTTGGATCATTCTTTCATAAGAAATTGCAAACTGCATATTAACCATTATTTTAACGCAGACAAGCAGTTTTTACATGCTTCACGACAATTGCGTGCAAATGAGTCCTTATATGCAAAATTGCTTTATTTTACAAAGGTAAGTCTATTTACACTATAACATTCAGTTTTGGATCATTCTCTCATAAGAAAATGCAAACTGCATATTTACTATCATTTTAACGCATACAAGCAGTTTTTACATGCTTTATGACAATTAGGTGCAAATGAGTCTTTATAAGCAAAATTGCTTTATTTCATGAGGGTAAGTCTATTTACACTAATTCATTCAGGTTTGGATCATTCTCTCATAAGAAAATGCAATCTGCATATTTACTATCATTTTAACGCATACAAGCAGTTTTTACATTCTTTATGACAATTAGGTGCAAATGAGTCTTTATAGGCAAAATTGCTTTATTTCATGAGGGTAAGTCTATTTACACTAAAACATTCAGGTTTGGATCATTCTCTCATAAGAAAATGCAAACTGCATATTAACCTTTATTTCAACGCAGACAAGCAGTTTTTACATGCTTCACGACAATTGCGTGCAAATGAGTCCTTATAGGCAAAATTGCGTTATTTTACAAAGGTAAGTCTATTTTCACTATAACATTCAGGTTTGGGTCATTCGCTCATAAGAAAATGCAAACTGCATATTAACCATTATTTTAACGCAGACAAGCAGTTTTTACATGCTTCACGACAATTGCGTGCAAATGAGTCCTTATAGGCAAAATTACTTTATTTTACAAAGGTAAGTCTATTTACACTATAACATTCAGGTTTGGATCATTCTCTCATAAGAAAATGCAAACTGCATATTAACTATTATTTTAACGCATACAAGTAGTTTTTACATGCTTTACGACAATTAGGTGCAAATGAGTCTTTATAGGCAAAATTGCTTTATTAATGAGGGTAAATCTATTTAAACTATAACATTCAGGTTTGGATCATTCTCTCATAAGAAAATGCAACTGCATATTTACTATCATTTTCACGCAGACAAGCAGTTTTTACATGCTTCACGACAATTGCGTGCAAATGATTCCTTATAGGCAAAATTGCTTCATTTTACAAAGGTAAGTCTATTTACATTATAACATTCAGGTTTGGATCATTCTCTCATAAGAAAATGCAAACTGCATATTAACCATTATTTTAACGCATACAAGCAGTTTTTACATGCTTTATCACGATTAGGTGCAAATGAGTCCTTATAGGCAAAATTGCTTTATTTCATGAGGGTTAGTCTATTTACACTATAACATTCAGGTTTGGATCATTCTCTCATAAGAAAATGCAAACTGCATATTAACCATTATTTAAACGCAGACAAGCAGTTTTTTCATGCTTTACGACAATTAGGTGCAAATGAGTCTTTATAGGCAAAATTGCTTTATTTCACAAAGGTAAGTCTACTTTCACTATAACATTCAGGTTTGGATCATTCTTTCATAAGAAATTGCAAACTGCATATTAACCATTATTTTAACGCAGACAAGCAGTTTTTACATGCTTCACGACAATTGCGTGCAAATGAGTCCTTATATGCAAAATTGCTTTATTTTACAAAGGTAAGTCTATTTACACTATAACATTCAGTTTTGGATCATTCTCTCATAAGAAAATGCAAACTGCATATTTACTATCATTTTAACGCATACAAGCAGTTTTTACATGCTTTATGACAAGTAGGTGCAAATGAGTCTTTATAGGCAAAATTGCTTTATTTCATGAGGGTAAGTCTATTTACACTAATACATTCAGGTTTGGATCATTCTCTCATAAGAAAATGCAATCTGCATATTAACCATTATTTTAACGCATACAAGCAGTTTTTACATGCTATATGACAATTAGGGGCAAATGAGTCCTTATAAGCAAAATTGCTTTATTTCATGAAGGTAAGTCTATTTACCTAATAACATTCAGTTTTGGATCATACTCTCATAAGAAAATGCAAACTGCATATTTACTATCATTTTAACGCATACAAGCAGTTTTTACATGCTTTATGACAATTAGGTGCAAATGAGTCTTTATAGGCAAAATTGCTTTATTTCATGAGGGTAAGTCTATTTACACTATAACATTCAGTTTTGGATCATTCTCTCATAAGAAAATGCAAACTGCATATTTACTATCATTTTAACGCATACAAGCAGTTTTTACATGCTTTATGACAATTAGGTGCAAATGAGTCTTTATAAGCAAAATTGCTTTATTTCATGAGGGTAAGTCTATTTACACTAATTCATTCAGGTTTGGATCATTCTCTCATAAGAAAATGCAATCTGCATATTAACCATTATTTTAACGCATACAAGCAGTTTTTACATGCTATATGACAATTAGGGGCAAATGAGTCCTTATATGCAAAATTGCTTTATTTTATGAAGGTAAGTCTATTTACCTAATAACATTCAGTTTTGGATCATACTCTCATAAGAAAATGCAAACTGCATATTTACTATCATTTTAACGCATACAAGCAGTTTTTACATGCTTTATGACAATTAGGTGCAAATGAGTCTTTATAGGCAAAATTGCTTTTGTAAACGGTCGAACGATGAGCGGTTATCATCTAGACTGCATCCGGTGAGAATCAAATTAATTTTTATCAAAACACGATGTATGTCTGGATGATACGCGGTCCAGAATATGTTGAGTGAGCTCATCGTCTGATAGGCTCCGGACATGACCACGCGAAAATGCGATAATCTGTGAAGACGCTTGCAATTCCGAGAAGTGACATCGCCCATGAGCTGTGGGGGTAGGCTCTATAAATATACTCTCCACGGCAAAGGCGGGGGATAGTCAGATAGTCAGAGAGTGGTCAGTCAGACAGCAGTCAGTCGGACAGTTGTTGCAAAATCACTAGTGTATACGGGGTGGTATGGTGTTGGGGGGGTAACCCCTGATACCATATCACCAGGTGATGTGGTTGGTGAAATTGTTTAGGGTAAGTTAGTTTTATTTAATTATAAGATATTTTGTTTCTTTATTTTATTTCCTAATATTTTTTTTAATAAAATAACTTTTGTACATAGTAACATGTATGACATTTTGGAAGTTTACCCCCTTACAACCATTCCGGTCTCCTAACAGGGAACTCTAAGATCGCAAAAAGAACCCTTGCCGACCCGTTGGTCTGAATATGCTGACGGGCGGTAACATAATTGGTGGCAGCCGGGTGCGATCTTGTTTGTGTGGTTTTTTGTTTGGGGATATTGGTGGTTGTGAGGATTGGGTCAGCATTTCGTTTTAGACATCGAATAAGTGTTGGAAATCTTTGGCTTGCTTACGGCATACTAATTTGGTTTCTGAGCCGGGAAACCACTGAAGTATTTCCAAACGCTTAAAGATAGCGTATTGCAGACAGGGTTGAGATGAGCCACTATGTGGTGTAAGCTCTTCATGCTGTTATGTAATGCGTTGTGGAATAAAAAGATGATATGCTGAGAGGCTAAGTGTCATGCGTGTTGCTATGGGTGTGGTTTGAGTAATTTATACATTATTAATTATTGTTATTTTTGTTCTTCTTTATTGTCTGATGATAGGCTGCTGGGATGTCTCAGGGGTTCTAAATATTATTGATGGTTTTGACGATAAATTTGTGTTGATTGGTACAATTTTGACCGTAAAAATGAATACTAACACAGACAGTCCCCTCTCTAGTTCGAATCAGAGTCCGAGATCCACTGTAGTTTCACTAGAGGTCCCACGAATAAGCTTGGGCACTTTCGCAAATAATTTAGAATTATTTTTTGGAAAAGAGAATGTCAAAGAGTATTTTGAAAAAGTAGAGCAACGTGCTTCTTTAAATCATAGTCAGCTTCTGAATGTAATTAAATGTAGACTTATAGGCAGCGCTTATCAGTATTTTAAAAGTGAATCATATTTAAATGACTCAACTACGACATATGAAAGATTTAAAACTGCTTTTATTAGCCGATTTACTCCCTTGAGAATCCCAGGGGCAGCTCAATTTCAGTTAACTCAAGTCTACCAACGCTCGAACGAATCCGTGAGCCAGTTTGTTACTCGGTTAAAATTAACGGGACATGAAGCCCTCGAGGAGGATTTATTAAATACTACAAAAGAAGAGAAACGAGGAGTTATTAAGAAGAATAAAGACGCGGTTTTGGCTCAGTTCAAAATGGGGTTAAGAGAAGAGATTTTGAAGGTCATTAATCAAAGGGCAGTAGCTGTTAATGAGATTAGATGTTTAAATTGTTAAGAAAGGGTTATTACACGGGATTAATAAAATGTAGGGAAAATATACTACAAGTAAATGGGAATATTATTATTCAGCCGCATGCTGATGGAGAATTAAATGGGATTACTGGATTGATCAAATATGGTTATTACACGGGATATTTACAATTTGTAGGGAAAATATACTACATGTAAATGGGAATATTATTATTCAGCCGCATGCTGATGGAGAATTAAATGGGATCCACTGGGTTAATCAAATATGGTTATTTACACGGGATATTTACAATTTGTAGGGAAAATATACTACAAGTAAATGGGAATATTATTATTCAGCCGCATGCTGATGGAGAATTAAATGGGATTACTGGATTGATCAAATATGGTTATTACACGGGATATTTACAATTTGTAGGGAAAATATACTACATGTAAATGGGAATATTATTATTCAGCTATGTGCTGACGGAGAATTAAACGGGATTCACTGGGTTGATCAAATATGATTATTATACGGGATATTTACAATTTGTAGGGAAAATATACTACAAGTAAACGGGAATATTATTATTCAGCCGCATTCTGATGGAGAATTAAACGGAACTTACCGGGTTGTTAAGAAAGGGTCATTAAACGAAAAACAGCTATTAGAAAGAACACGGGAAATAAAAGAGTCAAAAAAAGGGCTTACGTCAAGTAAAAATTGTTTACTACGCGAGATAAGCACGGGTACTGTTGATAAGCAAGTGCATATGAGTACAGCTGTTCATGAGAAAACTAGGGCCGATCAAAACCTCCTACAACAAGACGCACTGAAAATGACTTCAGAACTAGAACAGAATAGATGCCAAGGACAGGAAGACGTCTCCGTATGTTCACTGCGGCCACAGTTGAACAAAATACCAAACATTAAGGGAGATGGCCGTTTCCCTATTATGTTAAAAGAAGGAGTTGACATTCCTGCAAGGTCCGAATGTGTCTATATAGCTGTTCAGAAGAGTTTGAAACTAAAACAAGACGTACAAATTAAGCCGGTAAAAATCCTTTTTTGGGGTATAATGGCAGCTCGGGTATCGACTCGAGTTAAAGAAGGAGACCAACTAACAGTAAGAATAATTAGCATTACTGAAAAACTTATTAATCTTCGGGGCTAAAACAATTGTGGGTAAAGCAGAGAGCCTTTTTTTTATTTACCATGGGTTTTAGATAGAAAAATGTAACTATTTATGACGACACAAGTGACAACTGCCGAACGACATGGGTAAGATAGATTTTTGTCTACCGTTTTTTTTTTGTTGTTGTTTGATTTTGTATCTTTCTCTTTTTCTTTTTCTCTCTCTGTTAATATTTTGTACGCTTAAATACAAATGTAAAATAAAAAAAAAATACACTTAATGTCTATTAAACATGGTCAGGGACAAAGCAAAGCAACCATAATATTTATATTTATTGTAAGGCAAATACTTTATTAGTGATGATAATTAATTAGTGTATAAAGTTACAGTATTAAAGCCTTTAAAATCCTAAAGTGAACATTGAGCAAAATTAAAAACAATATCAAAACAGTAAACCTTTTGGTGTGAAAAAACTAAAGTTATCAATAAAAGTAAGAAAGAAAAAACAAATAAACATTAACATGTGTTCCACACGTCAGTTTTTTTCTATGCACTATTAATTCTAAACGCTAGTGTCGTCAAGGCGTTCATCGGTTATGACTGTACCGGCGAAAAATTAAATATTACTACCGTATCGCTATTAGAGGTCCATGAGTGTCAAAAAAACTGTCAAAGCGTTGGAACAGTACGAGGAATATATTCAATTAATACAGACAGCTAACTACACTACAAAGCATGTCTTTCAATGCAAAATATCCGTCGATGGGCATATTACATATTGTGGGATGCATTCTCACTCATCAGAAGTTAGGGGAGGTCACGGATCTTTTATCATGCAAGTTGGAGAGAAGCAATGTGAAAAATTGCATAGGTACATATCAGTATCCCTCAACATTCAAGGAAGTTGTTCCGGTAGCGATTGCTCTGACCAATACGGCAATATCAACTGGAGAAGTCGTACACATACTACAGTGTGTACCCATAGACGTTCAAAGAAGAAGAGCCAATGAATGTTATAACGAATTACCCGTAACATTTATGAATAAAAGTTATTTCCTAACCTACAGAAACCATATCCTGCAACAGCACGGAACAGAAATTGACTGCAATACCTTCACATCTCCCATCTATATCCTGGTACAAATTAAATCCTGGAGTCATAGAAACGTTTCCGCCTAACTCATTGAAACCTACCGAAACCCATACTCAGGAAAATTGGCATCAAGTCTAATTGGAATGTGGATAGCATTCAAACTGATAAAATTTGTGGTTGACACTTTGATCCAAGGCTGGTCACTTTATCAGGTCTTCGGATTCAGCTTCCATCTGCTTGCCGCCTGTTGGGGACCTATAACCAATTTAATATTACACGTAGTAAAGCCAGAAGGACAGCCAGACAAGCCATGCCCTAGCACGCAGCACGGGCAGGATGACATCTCGAGGCCGGAACCAGCGAAATCATCACAAAACTCAACCCTGGAGGAAACGGCAATAACATCTGACCCTTGCCGCGACGTTGTCATACAATTAAGATCAGTGCCTTAACTTCAATAATTTAAGTGTCACTGGTGGCTAACTGACGTGAGATAAATATAAACAATAAAAGTGATGACTAATGAAAGTGATGGCAAATCATAATACTGTTACTAAATGCTCTACTATCGGATTATTTGCTGTGTCAGGTTGATTATGTTAAATATGGTTGTTTTGTGGCCCTGAACTTAACATTGAATGGAAAAGACATGTGTTCCATATCGTTGAATTTCAGTTCATTATCGTATTATATTTATGTTATAATATATTTTTTAGGTTATAGAAATGTATCATTTATATTGTTATTTCTTAAAATGAATCAATTTGAGTATGATGTTCTATTGTAATTTATAGTGTGGTACTTAGGTATTATATGCTAAAATAAGAAGAAAAGGCTTCTTAATAGAATAAAAAGGCTAGCAACATTTATATGATATAGATGCTTATTTTAGATTTTTTTTTTTTTTTGTTAATGAATACTTATTATCATTTATATGCTATACTAACTAATAAAACGAAATATCATAGAATAAAAAAAAAAAAATGGGAAAAATTCATAGTTGATTATAACTATTTTGATTTAAGAAATGTTGTATTTCAGTAGGCAATGTAGTGAACGCACGAATGGCGAAATTTAAGTATTGTTTAGAAATTTTGGTTATATGACCTCTTGGTCAAATTAATAATTGGCGATTATTGTGTTGTAATTGACTGTAAATAGATGAATATCAGTAATTATATGATGATATTTAGAGCGTAAGCATATCTTCGGCTGACCTTGCTCATGCGATTAAGCATAATACAAATAAGATAATAATAATCAGAGATTTAACGGGTGCAGGTTTAGCACCGATTCTTATCAAATGTTTTGAATCACAATAGTCTTTGAGCAGAGTTGGCTTTATAATTTGTTTCTTTGCATATTTATCTACCGCAGGACGTATCCGATATATACTGCTTAATTATATTGAAATTAATTCGCCTGCCTCCTCATCTGGTGCCTGTGAGTGCGGGGTCATGTTTGGAGATTAGAATGAAAAGCTGATATCTATTCCAAGTTATCAGTTTTACCTAAGGGGAGGGTGATGTAAACGGTCGAACGATGAGCGGTTATCATCTAGACTGCATCCGGTGAGAATCAAATTAATTTTTATCAAAACACGATGTATGTCTGGATGATACGCGGTCCAGAATATGTTGAGTGAGCTCATCGTCTGATAGGCTCCGGACATGACCACGCGAAAATGCGATAATCTGTGAAGACGCTTGCAATTCCGAGAAGTGACATCGCCCATGAGCTGTGGGGGTAGGCTCTATAAATATACTCTCCACGGCAAAGGCGGGGGATAGTCAGATAGTCAGAGAGTGGTCAGTCAGACAGCAGTCAGTCGGACAGTTGTTGCAAAATCACTAGTGTATACGGGGTGGTATGGTGTTGGGGGGGTAACCCCTGATACCATATCACCAGGTGATGTGGTTGGTGAAATTGTTTAGGGTAAGTTAGTTTTATTTAATTATAAGATATTTTGTTTCTTTATTTTATTTCCTAATATTTTTTTTAATAAAATAACTTTTGTACATAGTAACATGTATGACATTTTGGAAGTTTACCCCCTTACAACCATTCCGGTCTCCTAACAGGGAACTCTAAGATCGCAAAAAGAACCCTTGCCGACCCGTTGGTCTGAATATGCTGACGGGCGGTAACACTTTATTTCATGAGGGTAAGTCTATTTACACTAAAACATTCAGGTTTGGATCATTCTCTCATAAGAAAATGCAAACTGCATATTAACCTTTATTTCAACGCAGACAAGCAGTTTTTACATGCTTCACGACAATTGCGTGCAAATGAGTCCTTATAGGCAAAATTGCGTTATTTTACAAAGGTAAGTCTATTTTCACTATAACATTCAGGTTTGGGTCATTCGCTCATAAGAAAATGCAAACTGCATATTAACCATTATTTTAACGCAGACAAGCAGTTTTTACATGCTTTACGACAATTGCGTGCAAATGAGTCCTTATAGGCAAAATTACTTTATTTTACAAAGGTAAGTCTATTTACACTATCACATTCAGGTTTGGATCATTCTCTCATAAGAAAATGCAAACTGCATATTAACTATTATTTTAACGCATACAAGTAGTTTTTACATGCTTTACGACAATTAGGTGCAAATGAGTCTTTATAGGCAAAATTGCTTTATTAATGAGGGTAAATATATTTAAACTATAACATTCAGGTTTGGATCATTCTCTCATAAGAAAATGCAACTGCATATTTACTATCATTTTCACGCAGACAAGCAGTTTTTACATGCTTCACGACAATTGCGTGCAAATGATTCCTTATAGGCAAAATTGCTTCATTTTACAAAGGTAAGTCTATTTACATTATAACATTCAGGTTTGGATCATTCTCTCATAAGAAAATGCAAACTGCATATTAACCATTATTTTAACGCATACAAGCAGTTTTTACATGCTTTATCACGATTAGGTGCAAATGAGTCCTTATAGGCAAAATTGCTTTATTTCATGAGGGTTAGTCTATTTACACTATAACATTCAGGTTTGGATCATTCTCTCATAAGAAAATGCAAACTGCATATTAACCATTATTTAAACGCAGACAAGCAGTTTTTTCATGCTTTACGACAATTAGGTGCAAATGAGTCTTTATAGGCAAAATTGCTTTATTTCACAAAGGTAAGTCTACTTTCACTATAACATTCAGGTTTGGATCATTCTCTCATAAGAAATTGCAAACTGCATATTAACCATTATTTTAACGCAGACAAGCAGTTTTTACATGCTTCACGACAATTGCGTGCAAATGAGTCCTTATAAGCAAAATTGATTTATTTTACAAAGGTAAGTCTATTTACACTATAACATTCAGTTTTGGATCATTCTCTCATAAGAAAATGCAAACTGCATATTTACTATCATTTTAACGCATACAAGCAGTTTTTACATGCTTTATGACAAGTAGGTGCAAATGAGTCTTTATAGGCAAAATTGCTTTATTTCATGAGGGTAAGTCTATTTACACTAATACATTCAGGTTTGGATCATTCTCTCATAAGAAAATGCAATCTGCATATTAACCATTATTTTAACGCATACAAGCAGTTTTTACATGCTATATGACAATTAGGGGCAAATGAGTCCTTATAAGCAAAATTGCTTTATTTCATGAAGGTAAGTCTATTTACCTAATAACATTCAGTTTTGGATCATACTCTCATAAGAAAATGCAAACTGCATATTTACTATCATTTTAACGCATACAAGCAGTTTTTACATGCTTTATGACAATTAGGTGCAAATGAGTCTTTATAGGCAAAATTGCTTTATTTTTCAAAGGTAAGTCTATTTACACTATAACATTCAGGTTTGGATGATTCTCTCATAAGAAAATGCAAACTGCATATTAACCATTTTTTTAACGCAGACAAGTTATTTTTACATGCTTTATGACAATTAGGGGCAAATGAGTCCTTATAGGCAAAATTGCTTTATTTCACAAAGGTAAGTCTACTTTCACTATAACATTCAGGTTTGGATCATTCTCTCATAAGAAATTGCAAACTGCATATTAACCATTATTTTAACGCAGACAAGCAGTTTTTACATGCTTCACGACAATTGCGTGCAAATGAGTCCTTATAGGCAAAATTGCGTTATTTTACAAAGGTTAGTCTATTTACACTATAACATTCAGGTTTGGATCATTCTCTCATAAGAAAATGCAAACTGCATATTAACCATTTTTTTAACGCAGACACGCAGTTTTTACATGCTTTATGACAATTAGGGGCAAATGAGTCCTTATAGGCAAAATTGCTTTATTTCACAAAGGTAAGTCTACTTTCACTATAACATTCAGGTTTGGATCATTCTCTCATAAGAAATTGCAAACTGCATATTAACCAAATTTTTAACGCAGACAAGCAGTTTTTTCATGCTTTACGACAATTAGGTGCAAATGAGTCTTTATAGGCAAAATTGCTTTATTTCACAAAGGTAAGTCTACTTTCACTATAACATTCAGGTTTGGATCATTCTCTCATAAGAAAATGCAAACTGCATATTAACCATTATTTTAACGCATACAAGCAGTTTTTACATGCTTTA
Organism: Xanthostigma xanthostigma; assembly: GCA_963575645.1. Lineage (NCBI taxonomy): Eukaryota > Metazoa > Arthropoda > Insecta > Raphidioptera > Raphidiidae > Xanthostigma > Xanthostigma xanthostigma. Next base: position 29,455,239 of record OY754471.1, read on the forward strand.
TGACAATTAGGTGCAAATGAGTCTTTATAGGCAAAATTGCTTTATTAATGAGGGTAAGTCTATTTAAACTATAACATTCAGGTTTGGATCATTCTCTCATAAGAAAATGCAAACTGCATACTTACTATCATTTTCACGCAGACAAGCAGTTTTTACATGCTTCACGACCATTGCGTGCAAATGAGTCCTTATAGGCAAAATTGCTTCATTTTACAAAGGTAAGTCTATTTACATTATAACATTCAGGTTTGGATCATTCTCTCATAAGAAAATGCAAACTGCATATTAACCATTATTTTAACGCATACAAGCAGTTATTACATGCTTTATCACGATTAGGTGCAAATGAGTCCTTATATTCAAAATTGCTTTATTTCATGAGGGTTAGTCTATTTACACTATAACATTCAGGTTTGGATCATTCTCTCATAAGAAAATGCAAACTGCATATTAACCATTATTTAAACGCAGACAAGCAGTTTTTTCATGCTTTACGACAATTAGGTGCAAATGAGTCTTTATAGGCAAAATTGCTTTATTTCACAAAGGTAAGTCTACTTTCACTATAACATTCAGGTTTGGATCATTCTCTCATAAGAAATTGCAAACTGCATATTAACCATTATTTTAACGCAGACAAGCAGTTTTTACATGCTTCACGACAATTGCGTGCAAATGAGTCCTTATAAGCAAAATTGCTTTATTTTACAAAGGTAAGTCTATTTACACTATAACATTCAGGTTTGGATCATTCTCTCATAAGAAAATGCAAACTGCATATTAACCATTATTTTAACGCATACAAGCAGTTTTTACATGCTTTATCACAATTAGGTGCAAATAAGTCCTTATAGGCAAAATTGCTTTATTTCATGAGGGTTAGTCTATTTACACTATAACATTCGGTTTGGATCATTCTCTCATAAGAAAATGCAAACTGCATATTAACCATTATTTTAACGCATACAAGCAGTTTTTACATGCTATATGACAATTAGGGGCAAATGAGTCCTTATATGCAAAATTGCTTTATTTCAAGAAGGTAAGTCTATTTACCCAATAACATTCAGTTTTGGATCATACTCTCATAAGAAAATGCAAACTGCATATTTACTATCATTTTAACGCATACAAGCAGTTTTTACATGCTTTATGACAATTAGGTGCAAATGAGTCTTTATAGGCAAAATTGCTTTATTTCATGAGGGTAAGTCTATTTACACTAAAACATTCAGGTTTGGATCATTCTCTCATAAGAAAATGCAAACTGCATATTAACCTTTATTTCAACGCAGACAAGCAGTTTTTACATGCTTCACGACAATTGCGTGCAAATGAGTCCTTATAGGCAAAATTGCGTTATTTTACAAAGGTAAGTCTATTTTCACTATAACAATTAGGTTTGGATCATTCGCTCATAAGAAAATGCAAACTGCATATTAACCATTATTTTAACGCAGACAAGCAGTTTTTACATGCTTCACGACAATTGCGTGCAAATGAGTCCTTATAGGCAAAATTACTTTATTTTACAAAGGTAAGTCTATTTACACTATAACATTCAGGTTTGGATCATTCTCTCATAAGAAAATGCAAACTGCATATTAACCATTATTTAAACGCAGACAAGCAGTTTTTACATGCTTTACGACAATTAGGTGCAAATGAGTCTTTATAGGCAAAATTGCTTTATTTTACAAAGGCAAGTTTTCTTAAACTATAACATTCAGGTTTAGATCATTCTCTCATAAGAAAATGCAAACTGCATATTAAATATTATTTTAACGCATACAAGCAGTTTTTACATGCTTCACGACAATTGCGTGCAAATGAGTCCTTATAAGCAAAATTGCTTTATTTTACAAAGGTAAGTCTATTTACACTATAACATTCAGGTTTGGATCATTCTCTCGTAAGAAAATGCAAACCGCATATTTACTATCATTTTAACGCATACAAGCAGTTTTTACATGCTTTATGACAATTAGGTGCAAATGAGTCCTTATAGGCAAAATTGCTTTATTTCATTAGGGTTAGTCTATTTACACTATAACATTCAGTTTTGGATCATTCTCTCATAAGAAAATGCAAACTGCATATTTACTATCATTTTAACGCATACAAGCAGTTTTTACATGCTTTATGACAATTGCGTGCAAATGAGTCCTTATAAGCAAAATTGCTTTATTTTACAAAGGTTAGTCTATTTAGACTATAACATTCAGGTTTGGATCATTCTCTCATAAGAAAATGCAAACTGCATATTAACCATTATTTAAACGCAGACAAGCAGTTTTTTCATGCTTTACGACAATTAGGTGCAAATGAGTCTTTATAGGCAAAATTGCTTTATTTCACAAAGGTAAGTCTACTTTCACTATAACATTCAGGTTTGGATCATTCTCTCATAAGAAATTGCAAACTGCATATTAACCATTATTTTAACGCAGACAAGCAGTTTTTACATGCTTCACGACAATTGCGTGCAAATGAGTCCTTATAAGCAAAATTGCTTTATTTTACAAAGGTAAGTCTATTTACACTATAACATTCAGGTTTGGATCATTCTCTCATAAGAAAATGCAAACTGCATATTAACCATTATTTTAACGCATACAAGCAGTTTTTACATGCTTTATCACAATTAGGTGCAAATAAGTCCTTATAGGCAAAATTGCTTTATTTCATGAGGGTTAGTCTATTTACACTATAACATTCGGTTTGGATCATTCTCTCATAAGAAAATGCAAACTGCATATTAACCATTATTTTAACGCATACAAGCAGTTTTTACATGCTATATGACAATTAGGGGCAAATGAGTCCTTATATGCAAAATTGCTTTATTTCAAGAAGGTAAGTCTATTTACCCAATAACATTCAGTTTTGGATCATACTCTCATAAGAAAATGCAAACTGCATATTTACTATCATTTTAACGCATACAAGCAGTTTTTACATGCTTTATGACAATTAGGTGCAAATGAGTCTTTATAGGCAAAATTGCTTTATTTCATGAGGGTAAGTCTATTTACACTAAAACATTCAGGTTTGGATCATTCTCTCATAAGAAAATGCAAACTGCATATTAACCTTTATTTCAACGCAGACAAGCAGTTTTTACATGCTTCACGACAATTGCGTGCAAATGAGTCCTTATAGGCAAAATTGCGTTATTTTACAAAGGTAAGTCTATTTTCACTATAACAATTAGGTTTGGATCATTCGCTCATAAGAAAATGCAAACTGCATATTAACCATTATTTTAACGCAGACAAGCAGTTTTTACATGCTTCACGACAATTGCGTGCAAATGAGTCCTTATAGGCAAAATTACTTTATTTTACAAAGGTAAGTCTATTTACACTATAACATTCAGGTTTGGATCATTCTCTCATAAGAAAATGCAAACTGCATATTAACCATTATTTAAACGCAGACAAGCAGTTTTTACATGCTTTACGACAATTAGGTGCAAATGAGTCTTTATAGGCAAAATTGCTTTATTTTACAAAGGCAAGTTTTCTTAAACTATAACATTCAGGTTTAGATCATTCTCTCATAAGAAAATGCAAACTGCATATTAAATATTATTTTAACGCATACAAGCAGTTTTTACATGCTTCACGACAATTGCGTGCAAATGAGTCCTTATAAGCAAAATTGCTTTATTTTACAAAGGTAAGTCTATTTACACTATAACATTCAGGTTTGGATCATTCTCTCGTAAGAAAATGCAAACCGCATATTTACTATCATTTTAACGCATACAAGCAGTTTTTACATGCTTTATGACAATTAGGTGCAAATGAGTCCTTATAGGCAAAATTGCTTTATTTCATTAGGGTTAGTCTATTTACACTATAACATTCAGTTTTGGATCATTCTCTCATAAGAAAATGCAAACTGCATATTTACTATCATTTTAACGCATACAAGCAGTTTTTACATGCTTTATGACAATTGCGTGCAAATGAGTCCTTATAAGCAAAATTGCTTTATTTTACAAAGGTTAGTCTATTTAGACTATAACATTCAGGTTTGGATCATTCTCTCATAAGAAAATGCAAACTGCATATTAACCATTTTTTTAACTCAGACAAGCAGTTTTTACATGCTTTATGACAATTAGGGGCAAAAGAGTCCTTATAGGCAAAATTGCTTTATTTCACAAAGGTAAGTCTACTTTTACTATAACATTCAGGTTTGGATCATTCTCTAATAAGAAAATGCAAACTGCATATTAACCATTATTTTAACGCAGACAAGCAGTTTTAACATGCTTCACGACAATTGCGTGCAAATGAGTCCTTATAGGCACAATTGCCTTAGTTTGCAAAGGTAAGTCTATTTACACTATAACATTCAGGTTTAGATCATTCTCTCATAAGAAAATGCAAACTGCATATTAACCATTTTTTTAACGCAGACAAGCAGTTTTTACATGCTTCACGACAATTGCGTGCAAATGATTCCTTATAAGCAAAATTGCTTTATGTTACAAAGGTAAGTCTATTTACACTATAACATACAGGTTTGGATCATTCTCTCGTAAGAAAATGCAAACCGCATATTTACTATCATTTTAACGCATACAAGCAGTTTTTACATGCTTTATGACAATTAGGTGCAAATGAGTCCTTAAAGGCAAAATTGCCTTATTTTCCAAAGGTAAGTCTGCTTTCACTATAACATTTAGGTTTGGATCATTCTCTCATAAGAAATTGCAAACTGCATATTAACCATTATTATAACGCAGACAAGCAGTTTTTACATGCTTCACGACAATTGCGTGAAAATGAGTCCTTATAAGCAAAATTGCTTTATTTTACAAAGGTAAGTCTATTTACACCATAACATTCAGGTTTGGATCATTCTCTCATAAGAAAATGCAAACTGCATATTTACTATCATTTTCAGGCAGACAAGCAGTTTTCACATGTTTTACGACAATTAGGTGGAAATAAGTCCTTAAAGGCAAAATTGTTTTATTTCACAAAGGTAAGTCCACTTTTACTATAACATTCAGTTTTGGATCATTCTCTCATAAGAAAATGCAAACTGCATATTAAATATTATTTTAACGCATACAAGCAGTTTTTACATGCTTTATGACAATTAGGTGCAAATAAGTCCTTATATACAAAATTGCTTTATTTCATGAGGGTTAGTCTATTTACACTATAACATTCAGGTTTGGATCATTCTCTCATAAGAAAATACAAACTGCATATTAACCATTATTTAACGCAGACAAGCAGTTTATTCATGCTTTACGACAATTAGGTGCAAATGAGTCCATATAGGCAAAATTGCGTTATTTTACAAAGGTTAGTCTATTTACACTATAACATTCAGGTTTGGATCATTCTCTCATAAGAAAATGCAAACTGCATATTAACCATTTTTTTAACGCAGACACGCAGTTTTTACATGCTTTATGACAATTAGGGGCAAATGAGTCCTTATAGGCAAAATTGCTTTATTTCACAAAGGTAAGTCTACTTTCACTATAACATTCAGGTTTGGATCATTCTCTCATAAGAAATTGCAAACTGCATATTAACCAAATTTTTAACGCAGACAAGCAGTTTTTTCATGCTTTACGACAATTAGGTGCAAATGAGTCTTTATAGGCAAAATTGCTTTATTTCACAAAGGTAAGTCTACTTTCACTATAACATTCAGGTTTGGATCATTCTCTCATAAGAAAATGCAAACTGCATATTAACCATTATTTTAACGCATACAAGCAGTTTTTACATGCTTTATGACAATTAGGTGCAAATGAGTCTTTATAGGCAAAATTGCTTTATTAATTAGGGTAAGTCTATTTAAACTATAACATTCAGGTTTGGATCATTCTCTCATAAGAAAATGCAAACTGCATACTTACTATCATTTTCACGCAGACAAGCAGTTTTTACATGCTTCACGACCATTGCGTGCAAATGAGTCCTTATAGGCAAAATTGCTTCATTTTACAAAGGTAAGTCTATTTACATTATAACATTCAGGTTTGGATCATTCTCTCATAAGAAAATGCAAACTGCATATTAACCATTATTTTAACGCATACAAGCAGTTATTACATGCTTTATCACGATTAGGTGCAAATGAGTCCTTATAGGCAAAATTGCTTTATTTCATGAGGGTTAGTCTATTTACACTATAACATTCAGGTTTGGATCATTCTCTCATAAGAAAATGCAAACTGCATATTAACCATTATTTAAACGCAGACAAGCAGTTTTTTCATGCTTTACGACAATTAGGTGCAAATGAGTCTTTATAGGCAAAATTGCTTTATTTCACAAAGGTAAGTCTACTTTCACTATAACATTCAGGTTTGGATCATTCTCTCATAAGAAATTGCAAACTGCATATTAACCATTATTTTAACGCAGACAAGCAGTTTTTACATGCTTCACGACAATTGCGTGCAAATGAGTCCTTATAAGCAAAATTGCTTTATTTTACAAAGGTAAGTCTATTTACACTATAACATTCAGGTTTGGATCATTCTCTCATAAGAAAATGCAAACTGCATATTAACCATTATTTTAACGCATACAAGCAGTTTTTACATGCTTTATCACAATTAGGTGCAAATGAGTCCTTATAGGCAAAATTGCTTTATTTCATGAGGGTTAGTCTATTTACACTATAACATTCGGTTTGGATCATTCTCTCATAAGAAAATGCAAACTGCATATTAACCATTATTTTAACGCATACAAGCAGTTTTTACATGCTATATGACAATTAGGGGCAAATGAGTCCTTATATGCAAAATTGCTTTATTTCATGAAGGTAAGTCTATTTACCTAATAACATTCAGTTTTGGATCATACTCTCATAAGAAAATGCAAACTGCATATTTACTATCATTTTAACGCATACAAGCAGTTTTTACATGCTTTATGACAATTAGGTGCAAATGAGTCTTTATAGGCAAAATTGCTTTATTTCATGAGGGTAAGTCTATTTACACTAAAACATTCAGGTTTGGATCATTCTCTCATAAGAAAATGCAAACTGCATATTAACCTTTATTTCAACGCAGACAAGCAGTTTTTACATGCTTCACGACAATTGCGTGCAAATGAGTCCTTATAGGCAAAATTGCGTTATTTTACAAAGGTAAGTCTATTTTCACTATAACAATTAGGTTTGGATCATTCGCTCATAAGAAAATGCAAACTGCATATTAACCATTATTTTAACGCAGACAAGCAGTTTTTACATGCTTCACGACAATTGCGTGCAAATGAGTCCTTATAAGCAAAATTGCTTTATTTTACAAAGGTAAGTCTATTTACACTATAACATTCAGGTTTGGATCATTCTCTCGTAAGAAAATGCAAACCGCATATTTACTATCATTTTAACGCATACAAGCAGTTTTTACATGCTTTATGACAATTAGGTGCAAATGAGTCCTTATAGGCAAAATTGCTTTATTTCATTAGGGTTAGTCTATTTACACTATAACATTCAGTTTTGGATCATTCTCTCATAAGAAAATGCAAACTGCATATTTACTATCATTTTAACGCATACAAGCAGTTTTTACATGCTTTATGACAATTGCGTGCAAATGAGTCCTTATAAGCAAAATTGCTTTATTTTACAAAGGTTAGTCTATTTACACTATAACATTCAGGTTTGGATCATTCTCTCATAAGAAAATGCAAACTGCATATTAACCATTTTTTTAACTCAGACAAGCAGTTTCTACATGCTTTATGACAATTAGGGGCAAAAGAGTCCTTATAGGCAAAATTGCTTTATTTCACAAAGGTAAGTCTACTTTCACTATAACATTCAGGTTTGGATCATTCTCTAATAAGAAAATGCAAACTGCATATTAACCATTATTTTAACGCAGACAAGCAGTTTTAACATGCTTCACGACAATTGCGTGCAAATGAGTCCTTATAGGCAGAATTGCTTTATTTTACAAAGGTAAGTCTACTTTCACTATAACATTCAGGTTTGGATCATTCTCTCATAAGAAAATGCAATCTGCATATTAACCATTATTTTAACGAATACAAGCAGTTTTTAAATGCTATATGACAATTAGGGGCAAATGAGTCCTTATATGCCAAATTGCTTTATTTCATGAAGGTAAGTCCATTAACACTATAACATTCAGGTTTAGATCGTTCTCTCATAAGAAAATGCAAATTGCATATTAACCATTATTTAAACGCAGACAAGCAGTTTTTACATGCTTTACGACAATTAGGTGCAAATGAGTCTTTATAGGCAAAATTGCTTTATTTCATGAGGGTAAGTCTATTTACACTATAACATTCAGGTTTGAATCATTCTATCATAAGAAAATGCAAACTGCATATTTACTATCATTTTCACACAGACAAGCAGTTTTTACATGCTTCACGACAATTGCGTGCAAATGAGTCCTTATAGGCACAATTGCCTTAGTTTGCAAAGGTAAGTCTATTTACACTATAACATTCAGGTTTAGATCATTCTCTCATAAGAAAATGCAAACTGCATATTAACCATTTTTTTAACGCAGACAAGCAGTTTTTACATGCTTCACGACAATTGCGTGCAAATGATTCCTTATAAGCAAAATTGCTTTATGTTACAAAGGTAAGTCTATTTACACTATAACATACAGGTTTGGATCATTCTCTCGTAAGAAAATGCAAACCGCATATTTACTATCATTTTAACGCATACAAGCAGTTTTTACATGCTTTATGACAATTAGGTGCAAATGAGTCCTTATAGGCAAAATTGCCTTATTTTCCAAAGGTAAGTCTGCTTTCACTATAACATTTAGGTTTGGATCATTCTCTCATAAGAAATTGCAAAATGCATATTAACCATTATTTTAACGCAGACAAGCAGTTTTTACATGCTTCACGACAATTGCGTGAAAATGAGTCCTTATAAGCAAAATTGCTTTATTTTACAAAGGTATGTCTATTTACACCATAACATTCAGGTTTGGATCATTCTCTCATAAGAAAATGCAAACTGCATATTTACTATCATTTTCACGCAGACAAGCAGTTTTCACATGTTTTACGACAATTAGGTGGAAATAAGTCCTTAAAGGCAAAATTGTTTTATTTCACAAAGGTAAGTCCACTTTTACTATAACATTCAGTTTTGGATCATTCTCTCATAAGAAAATGCAAACTGCATATTAAATATAATTTTAACGCATACAAGCAGTTTTTACATGCTTTATGACAATTAGGTGCAAATGAGTCCTTATATACAAAATTGCTTTATTTCATGAGGGTTAGTCTATTTACACTATAACATTCAGGTTTGGATCATTCTCTCATAAGAAAATACAAACTGCATATTAACCATTATTTAACGCAGACAAGCAGTTTATTCATGCTTTACGACAATTAGGTGCAAATGAGTCCTTATAGGCAAAATTGCGTTATTTTACAAAGGTTAGTCTATTTACACTATAACATTCAGGTTTGGATCATTCTCTCATAAGCAAATGCAAACTGCATATTAACCATTTTTTTAACGCAGACAAGCAGTTTTTACATGCTTTATGACAATTAGAGGCAAATGAGTCCTTATAGGCAAAATTGCTTTATTTCACAAAGGTAAGTCTACTTTCACTATAACATTCAGGTTTGGATCATTCTCTCATAAGAAATTGCAAACTGCATAATAACCATTATTTTTACGCAGACAATCAGTTTTTTCATTCTTTACGACAATTAGGTGCAAATGAGTCTTTATAGGCAAAATTGCTTTATTTCACAAAGGTAAGTCTACTTTCACTATAACATTCAGGTTTGGATCATTCTCTCATAAGAAAATGCAAACTGCATATTAACCATTATTTTAACGCATACAAGCAGTTTTTACATGCTTTATGACAATTAGGTGCAAATGAGTCTTTATAGGCAAAATTGCTTTATTAATGAGGGTAAGTCTATTTAAACTATAACATTCAGGTTTGGATCATTCTCTCATAAGAAAATGCAAACTGCATATTTACTATCATTTTCACGCAGACAAGCAGTTTTTACATGCTTCACGACAATTGCGTGCAAATGAGTCCTTATAGGCAAAATTGCTTCATTTTACAAAGGTAAGTCTATTTACATTATAACATTCAGGTTTGGATCATTCTCTCATAAGAAAATGCAAACTGCATATTAACCATTATTTTAACGCATACAAGCAGTTTTTACATGCTTTATCACGATTAGGTGCAAATGAGTCCTTATAGGCAAAATTGCTTTATTTCATGAGGGTTAGTCTATTTACACTATAACATTCAGGTTTGGATCATTCTCTCATAAGAAAATGCAAACTGCATATTAACCATTATTTAAACGCAGACAAGCAGTTTTTTCATGCTTTACGACAATTAGGTGCAAATGAGTCTTTATAGGCAAAATTGCTTTATTTCACAAAGGTAAGTCTACTTTCACTATAACATTCAGGTTTGGATCATTCTTTCATAAGAAATTGCAAACTGCATATTAACCATTATTTTAACGCAGACAAGCAGTTTTTACATGCTTCACGACAATTGCGTGCAAATGAGTCCTTATATGCAAAATTGCTTTATTTTACAAAGGTAAGTCTATTTACACTATAACATTCAGTTTTGGATCATTCTCTCATAAGAAAATGCAAACTGCATATTTACTATCATTTTAACGCATACAAGCAGTTTTTACATGCTTTATGACAATTAGGTGCAAATGAGTCTTTATAGGCAAAATTGCTTTATTTCATGAGGGTAAGTCTATTTACACTAATTCATTCAGGTTTGGATCATTCTCTCATAAGAAAATGCAATCTGCATATTAACCATTATTTTAACGCATACAAGCAGTTTTTACATGCTATATGACAATTAGGGGCAAATGAGTCCTTATATGCAAAATTGCTTTATTTCATGAAGGTAAGTCTATTTACCTAATAACATTCAGTTTTGGATCATACTCTCATAAGAAAATGCAAACTGCATATTTACTATCATTTTAACGCATACAAGCAGTTTTTACATGCTTTATGACAATTAGGTGCAAATGAGTCTTTATAGGCAAAATTGCTTTATTTAGTGAGGGTAAGTCTATTTACACTAAAACATTCAGGTTTGGATCATTCTCTCATAAGAAAATGCAAACTGCATATTAACCTTTATTTCAACGCAGACAAGCAGTTTTTACATGCTTCACGACAATTGCGTGCAAATGAGTCCTTATAGGCAAAATTGCGTTATTTTACAAAGGTTAGTCTATTTTCACTATAACATTCAGGTTTGGATCATTCGCTCATAAGAAAATGCAAACTGCATATTAACCATTATTTTAACGCAGACAAGCAGTTTTTACATGCTTCACGACAATTGCGTGCAAATGAGTCCTTATAGGCAAAATTACTTTATTTTACAAAGGTAAGTCTATTTACACTATAACATTCAGGTTTGGATCATTCTCTCATAAGAAAATGCAAACTGCATATTAACTATTATTTTAACGCATACAAGTAGTTTTTACATGCTTTACGACAATTAGGTGCAAATGAGTCTTTATAGGCAAAATTGCTTTATTAATGAGGGTAAATCTATTTAAACTATAACATTCAGGTTTGGATCATTCTCTCATAAGAAAATGCAACTGCATATTTACTTTCATTTTCACGCAGACAAGCAGTTTTTACATGCTTCACGACAATTGCGTGCAAATGATTCCTTATAGGCAAAATTGCTTCATTTTACAAAGGTAAGTCTATTTACATTATAACATTCAGGTTTGGATCATTCTCTCATAAGAAAATGCAAACTGCATATTAACCATTATTTTAACGCATACAAGCAGTTTTTACATGCTTTATCACGATTAGGTGCAAATGAGTCCTTATAGGCAAAATTGCTTTATTTCATGAGGGTTAGTCTATTTACACTATAACATTCAGGTTTGGATCATTCTCTCATAAGAAAATGCAAACTGCATATTAACCATTATTTAAACGCAGACAAGCAGTTTTTTCATGCTTTACGACAATTAGGTGCAAATGAGTCTTTATAGGCAAAATTGCTTTATTTCACAAAGGTAAGTCTACTTTCACTATAACATTCAGGTTTGGATCATTCTCTCATAAGAAATTGCAAACTGCATATTAACTATTATTTTAACGCAGACAAGCAGTTTTTACATGCTTCACGACAATTGCGTGCAAATGAGTCCTTATAAGCAAAATTGCTTTATTTTACAAAGGTAAGTCTATTTACACTATAACATTCAGTTTTGGATCATTCTCTCATAAGAAAATGCAAACTGCATATTTACTATCATTTTAACGCATACAAGCAGTTTTTACATGCTTTATGACAATTAGGTGCAAATGAGTCTTTATAGGCAAAATTGCTTTATTTCATGAGGGTAAGTCTATTTACACTAATACATTCAGGTTTGGATCATTCTCTCATAAGAAAATGCAATCTGCATATTAACCATTATTTTAACGCATACAAGCAGTTTTTACATGCTATATGACAATTAGGGGCAAATGAGTCCTTATAAGCAAAATTGCTTTATTTCATGAAGGTAAGTCTATTTACCTAATAACATTCAGTTTTGGATCATACTCTCATAAGAAAATGCAAACTGCATATTTACTATCATTTTAACGCATACAAGCAGTTTTTACATGCTTTATGACAATTAGGTGCAAATGAGTCTTTATAGGCAAAATTGCTTTATTTTTCAAAGGTAAGTCTATTTACACTATAACATTCAGGTTTGGATGATTCTCTCATAAGAAAATGCAAACTGCATATTAACCATTTTTTTAACGCAGACAAGCTATTTTTACATGCTTTATGACAATTAGGGGCAAATGAGTCCTTATAGGCAAAATTGCTTTATTTCACAAAGGTAAGTCTACTTTCACTATAACATTCAGGTTTGGATCATTCTCTCATAAGAAATTGCAAACTGCATATTAACCATTATTTTAACGCAGACAAGCAGTTTTTACATGCTTCACGACAATTGCGTGCAAATGAGTCCTTATAGGCAAAACTGCGTTATTTTACAAAGGTTAGTCTATTTACACTATAACATTCAGGTTTGGATCATTCTCTCATAAGAAAATGCAAACTGCATATTAACCATTTTTTTAACGCAGACACGCAGTTTTTACATGCTTTATGACAATTAGGGGCAAATGAGTCCTTATAGGCAAAATTGCTTTTTTTCACAAAGGTAAGTCTACTTTCACTATAACATTCAGGTTTGGATCATTCTCTCATAAGAAATTGCAAACTGCATATTAACCAAATTTTTAACGCAGACAAGCAGTTTTTTCATGCTTTACGACAATTAGGTGCAAATGAGTCTTTATAGGCAAAATTGCTTTATTTCACAAAGGTAAGTCTACTTTCACTATAACATTCAGGTTTGGATCATTCTCTCATAAGAAAATGCAAACTGCATACTTACTATCATTTTCACGCAGACAGGCAGTTTTTACATGCTTCACGACCATTGCGTGCAAATGAGTCCTTATAGGCAAAATTGCTTCATTTTACAAAGGTAAGTCTATTTATATTATAACATTCAGGTTTGGATCATTCTCTCATAAGTAAATGCAAACTGCATATTAACCATTATTTTAACGCATACAAGCAGTTATTACATGCTTTATCACGATTAGGTGCAAATGAGTCCTTATAGGCAAAATTGCTTTATTTTATGAGGGTTAGTCTATTTACCCTATAACATTTAGGTTTGGATCATTCTCTCATAAGAAAATGCAAACTGCATATTAACCATTATTTAAACGCAGACAAGCAGTTTTTTCATGCTTTACGACAATTAGGTGCAAATGAGTCTTTATAGGCAAAATTGCTTTATTTCACAAAGGTAAGTCTACTTTCACTATAACATTCAGGTTTGGATCATTCTCTCATAAGAAATTGCAAACTGCATATTAACCATTATTTTAACGCAGACAAGCAGTTTTTACATGCTTCACGACAATTGCGTGCAAATGAGTCCTTATAAGCAAAATTGCTTTATTTTACAAAGGTAAGTCTATTTACACTATAACATTCAGGTTTGGATCATTCTCTCATAAGAAAATGCAAACTGCATATTAACCATTATTTTAACGCATACAAGCAGTTTTTACATGCTTTATCACAATTAGGTGCAAATGAGTCCTTATAGGCAAAATTGCTTTATTTCATGAGGGTTAGTCTCTTTACACTATAACAATCGGTTTGGATCATTCTCTCATAAGAAAATGCAAACTGCATATTAACCATTATTTTAACGCATACAAGCAGTTTTTACATGCTATATGACAATTAGGGGCAAATGAGTCCTTATATGCAAAATTGCTTTATTTCATGAAGGTAAGTCTATTTACCTAATAACATTCAGTTTTGGATCATACTCTCATAAGAAAATGCAAACTGCATATTTACTATCATTTTAACGCATACAAGCAGTTTTTACATGCTTTATGACAATTAGGTGCAAATGAGTCTTTATAGGCAAAATTGCTTTATTTCATGAGGGTAAGTCTATTTACACTAAAACATTCAGGTTTGGATCATTCTCTCATAAGAAAATGCAAACTGCATATTAACCTTTATTTCAACGCAGACAAGCAGTTTTTACATGCTTCACGACAATTGCGTGCAAATGAGTCCTTATAGGCAAAATTGCGTTATTTTACAAAGGTAAGTCTATTTTCACTATAACAATTAGGTTTGGATCATTCGCTCATAAGAAAATGCAAACTGCATATTAACCATTATTTTAACGCAGACAAGCAGTTTTTACATGCTTTACGACAATTAGGTGCAAATGAGTCTTTATAGGCAAAATTGCTTTATTTTACAAAGGCAAGTTATCTTAAACTATAACATTCAGGTTTAGATCATTCTCTCATAAGAAAATGCAAACTGCATATTAACTATTATTTTAACGCATACAAGCAGTTTTTACATGCTTCACGACAATTGCGTGCAAATGAGTCCTTATAAGCAAAATTGCTTTATTTTACAAAGGTAAGTCTATTTACACTATAACATTCAGGTTTGGATCATTCTCTCATAAGAAAATGCAAACTGCATATTAACCATTTTTTTAACGCAGACAAGCAGTTTTTACATGCTTTATGACAATTAGGGGCAAAAGAGTCCTTATAGGCAAAATTGCTTTATTTCACAAAGGTAAGTCTACTTTCACTATAACATTCAGGTTTGGATCATTCTCTCATAAGAGATTGCAAACTGCATATTAACCATTATTTTAACGCAGACAAGCAGTTTTTACATGCTTCAGCTTCACGACAATTGCGTGCAAATGAGTCCTTATAAGCAAAATTGCTTTATTTTACAAAGGTAAGTCTATTTACACTATAACATTCAGTTTTGGATCATTCTCTCATAAGAAAATGCAAACTGCATATTAACTATTATTTTAACGCATACAAGCAGTTTTTACAAGCTTTATGACAATTAGGTGCAAATGAGTCCTTATAGGCAAAATTGCTTTATTTCATGAGGGTAAGTCTATTTACACTATAACATTCAGGTTTGGATCATTCTCTCATAAGAAAATGCAAACTGAATATTAACCATTATTTAAACGCAGACAAGCAGTTTTTTCATGCTTTACGACAATTGCGTGCAAATAAGTCCTTATATGCAAAATGGCTTTATTTTACAAAGGTTAGTCTATTTACACTATAACATTCAGGTTTGGATCATTTTATCATAAGAAAATGCAAACTGCATATTAACCATTATTTAAACGCAGGAAAGCAGTTTTTACATGCTTTAAGACAATTAGGTGCAAATGAGTCTTTATAGGCAAAATTGCTTTATTTCATGAGGGTAAGTCTATTTACACTATAACATTCAGGTTTGGATCATTCTCTCATAAGAAAATGCAAACTGCATATTAACCTTTATTTTAACGCAGACAAGCAGTTTTTACATGCTTCACGAAAATTGCGTGCAAATGAGTCCTTATAGGCAAAATTGCGTTATTTTACAAAGGTAAGTCTATTTTCACTATAACATTCAGGTTTGGATCATTCGCTCATAAGAAAATGCAAACTGCATATTAACCATTATTTTAACGCAGACAAGCAGTTTTTACATGCTTCACGACAATTGCGTGCAAATGAGTCCTTATAGGCAAAATTGCTTTATTTTACAAAGGTAAGTCTATTTACACTATAACATTCAGGTTTGGATCATTCTCTCATAAGAAAATGCAAACTGCATATTAACCCTTGTTTTAACGCAGACAAGCAGTTTTTACATGCTTTATGACAATTAGGGGCAAATGAGTCCTTATAGGCAAAATTGCGTTATTTTACAAAGGTAAGTCCTTTTCACTATAACATTCAGGTTTGGATCATTCGCTCATAAGAAAATGCAATCTGCATATTAACCATTATTTTAACGCGTACAAGCAGTTTTTACATGCTTTATGACAATTAGGGGCAAATGAGTCCTTATATGCAAAATTGCTTTATTTCATGAAGGTAAGTCTATTTACACTATACATTCAGGTTTGGATCATTCTCTCATAAGAAATTGCAAACTGCATATTAACCATTATTTTAACGCAGACAAGCAGTTTTTACATGCTTCACGACAATTGCGTGCAAATGAGTCCTTATAAGCAAAATTGCTTTATTTTACAAACGTAAGTCTATTTACACTATAACATTCAGGTTTGGATCATTCTCTCATAAGAAAATGCAAACTGCATATTAACTATTATTTTAACGCATAGAAGCAGTTTTTACAAGCTTTATGACAATTAGGTGCAAATGAGTCCTTATAGGCAAAATTGCTTTATTTCATGAGGGTAAGTCTACTTTCTCTATAACATTCAGGTTTGGATCATTCTCTCATAAGAAATTGCAAACTGCATATTAACCATTATTTTAACGCAGACAAGCAGTTTTTACATGCTTCACGACAATTGCGTGCAAATGAGTCCTTATAAGCAAAATTGCTTTATTTTACAAAGGTTAGTCTATTTACACTATAACATTCAGGTTTGGATCATTCTCTCATAAGAAAATGCAAACTGCATATTAACCATTTTTTTAACGCAGACAAGCAGTTTTTACATTCTTTATGACAATTAGGGGCAAATGAGTCCTTATAGGCAAAATTGCTTTATTTCACAAAGGTAAGTCTATTTACACTATAACATTCAGGTTTGGATCATTCTCTCATAAGAAAATGCAAACTGCATATTTACTATCATTTTAACGCATACAAGCAGTTTTTACATGCTTAATGACAATTAGGTGCAAATAAGTCCTTAAAGGCAAAATTGTTTTATTTCACAAAGGTAAGTCTACTTTCACTATAACATTCAGGTTTGGATCATTCTCCCATAAGAAAATGCAAACTGCATATTAACCATTATTTTAACGCAGACAAGCAGTTTTAACATGCTTCACGACAATTGCGTGCAAATGAGTCCTTATAGGCAAAATTGCTTTATTTTACAAAGGTAAGTCTACTTTCACTATAACATTAAGGTTTGGATCATTCTCTCATAAGAAAATGCAATCTGCATATTAACCATTATTTTAACGCATACAAGCAGTTTTTAAATGCTATATGACAATTAGGGGCAAATGAGTCCTTATATGCAAAATTGCTTTATTTCATGAAGGTAAGTCCATTAACACTATAACATTCAGGTTTGGATCATTCTATCATAAGAAAATTCACACTGCATATTAACCATTATTTAAACGCAGACAAGCAGTTTTTACATGCTTTACGACAATTAGGTGCAAATGAGTCTTTATAGGCAAAATTGCTTTATTTCATGAGGGTAAGTCTATTTACACTATAACATTCAGGTTTGGATCATTCTCTCATAAGAAAATGCAAACTGCATATTTACTATCATTTTCACGCAGACAAGCAGGTTTTACATGCTTCACGACAATTGCGTGCAAATGAGTCCTTATAGGCACAATTGCCTTAGTTTGCAAAGGTAAGTCTATTTACACTATAACATTCAGGTTTAGATCATTCTCTCATAAGAAAATGCAAACTGCATATTAACCATTATTTTAACGCATACAAGCAGTTTTTACATGCTTTATGACAATTAGGGGCAAATGAGTCTTTATAGGCAAAATTGCTTTATTTTACAAAGGTAAGTTTACTTAAACTATAACATTCAGGTTTAGATCATTCTCTCATAAGAAAATGCAAACTGCATATTAACTATTATTTTAACGCATACAAGCAGTTTTTACATGCTTCACGACAATTGCGTGCAAATGATTCCTTATAAACAAAATTGCTTTATTTTACAAAGGTAAGTCTATTTACACTATAACATTCAGGTTTGGATCATTCTCTCGTAAGAAAATGCAAACCGCATATTTACTATCATTTTAACGCATACAAGCAGTTTTTACATGCTTTATGACAATTAGGTGCAAATGAGTCTTTATAGGCAAAATTGCTTTATTTCATGAGGGTTAGTCTATTAACACTATAACATTCAGTTTTGGATCATTCTCTCATAAGAAAATGCAAACTGCATATTTACTATCATTTTAACGCATACAAGCAGTTTTTACATGCTTTATGACAATTAGGTGCAAATGAGTCTTTATAGGCAAAATTGTTTTATTTCACAAAGGTAAGTCTACTTTCACTATAACATTCAGGTTTGGATCATTCTCCCATAAGAAAATGCAAACTGCATATTAACCATTATTTTAACGCAGACAAGCAGTTTTAACATGCTTCACGACAATTGCGTGCAAATGAGTCCTTATAGGCAAAATTGCTTTATTTTACAAAGGTAAGTCTACTTTCACTATAACATTAAGGTTTGGATCATTCTCTCATAAGAAAATGCAATCTGCATATTAACCATTATTTTAACGCATACAAGCAGTTTTTAAATGCTATATGACAATTAGGGGCAAATGAGTCCTTATATGCAAAATTGCTTTATTTCATGAAGGTAAGTCCATTAACACTATAACATTCAGGTTTGGATCATTCTATCATAAGAAAATTCACACTGCATATTAACCATTATTTAAACGCAGACAAGCAGTTTTTACATGCTTTACGACAATTAGGTGCAAATGAGTCTTTATAGGCAAAATTGCTTTATTTCATGAGGGTAAGTCTATTTACACTATAACATTCAGGTTTGGATCATTCTCTCATAAGAAAATGCAAACTGCATATTTACTATCATTTTCACGCAGACAAGCAGGTTTTACATGCTTCACGACAATTGCGTGCAAATGAGTCCTTATAGGCACAATTGCCTTAGTTTGCAAAGGTAAGTCTATTTACACTATAACATTCAGGTTTAGATCATTCTCTCATAAGAAAATGCAAACTGCATATTAACCATTATTTTAACGCATACAAGCAGTTTTTACATGCTTTATGACAATTAGGGGCAAATGAGTCTTTATAGGCAAAATTGCTTTATTTTACAAAGGTAAGTTTACTTAAACTATAACATTCAGGTTTAGATCATTCTCTCATAAGAAAATGCAAACTGCATATTAACTATTATTTTAACGCATACAAGCAGTTTTTACATGCTTCACGACAATTGCGTGCAAATGATTCCTTATAAACAAAATTGCTTTATTTTACAAAGGTAAGTCTATTTACACTATAACATTCAGGTTTGGATCATTCTCTCGTAAGAAAATGCAAACCGCATATTTACTATCATTTTAACGCATACAAGCAGTTTTTACATGCTTTATGACAATTAGGTGCAAATGAGTCTTTATAGGCAAAATTGCTTTATTTCATGAGGGTTAGTCTATTAACACTATAACATTCAGTTTTGGATCATTCTCTCATAAGAAAATGCAAACTGCATATTTACTATCATTTTAACGCATACAAGCAGTTTTTACATGCTTTATGACAATTAGGTGCAAATGAGTCTTTATAGGCAAAATTGCTTTATTTCATGAGGGTAAATCTATTTACACTATAACATTCAGGTTTGGATCAGTCTCTCATAAGAAAATGCAAACTGCAAATTAACCATTATTTTAACGCAGACAAGCAGTTTTTACATGCTTCACGACAATTGCGTGCAAATGATTCCTTATAAGCAAAATTGCTTTTTTTTACAAAGGTAAGTCTATTTACACTATAACATTCAGGTTTGGATCATTCTCTCCTAAGAAAATGCAAACTGCATATTAACCATTTTTTTAACGCAGACAAGCAGTTTTTACATTCTTTATGACAATTAGGGGCAAATGAGTCCTTATAGGCAAAATTGCTTTATTTCACAAAGGTAAGTCTACTTTCACTATAACATTCAGGTTTGGATCATTCTCTCATAAGAAAATGCAAACTGCATATTAACTATTATTTTAACGCATACAAGCAGTTTTTACAAGCTTTATTACAATTAGGTGCAAATGAGTCCTTATAGGCAAAATTGCTTTATTTCATGAGGGTAAGTCTATTTGCACTATAACATTCAGGTTTGGAGCATTCTCTCATAAGAAAATGCAAACTGCATATTAACCATTATTTTAACGCATACAAGCAGTTTTTAGGCGCGAATAGCGTAAGCTAAAGCGCCTATATGTACTCGCTTTGTCTGTGAATCTGTGAATCTGTGAATCTGTGAATCTGTGATCCCGAATTTTGTATCCAGCGTACAGCCCAAACGACTTAACCGATTTTAAAAAACTTTTTTTTGTTCGATTTGTCTCCGGGTAACTTAGATCCTAACGTCGCCCGATTTTTGAATTTTTGCTCCAGAGGGGAGCAATTTAGAAAAAAGGAAGTTTTTCGCTTATAACTCGCTCAATTTAAATCAGATCGGTTCGAAACCTGTCTTAAACGAAAGAGGAGAAAATTTTACATAAATTTCGTACAACAGAATTCGCCCAGTCAGTTTTTTTATACACATTTATATAGAAATAAATTCAATCTGATATAACCGATAGCAAACATCTTTCGGTTATCTCTCTCTGTTGCACGGTATAACATGGTAATATAATTATTGCGTATGTTCAGTCTTAAAATAAAATTGGTCGATAATTTTATTTATGACAATAATGAAATTAAAAGATAGCATTTGTTCAAAAACGGATGCCGTTTCGAATATTTCTGAAATGCAACGCCTTCTAAGTTAACAATTTGAATAACTAATTATTAGAACTTAATACTTTGACAGAAGCAAACGTCACTTTTGACATTTCTTATCATTCCGACACCAAGGATGAGCGGATTGAAACCAAATTTTGGGAGGATGTTTGATATGCAAATATGAAGTGGCCTATTGTTTTTGGGGAACATCGGCGCATGCGTAAAAGAATATATCTCTTATAATGTTGTTTTATATAATAATAATATAGTTTTTAAGACGGTTTTTACTCTATCTATTTTTACTAGAAATTTTTGTAATTTTTTTGGGGAAAATCGGTGACGTCACTCTAAATCCAATATGGCGGACTTCTAAAGATGGCGGACTAATTTTATTATGCTTTCCTACAATATGGGTATCAAATGAAAGGGCTTGCTGAGAATAACTCGAAAAATAAAGTGACGTCACTCTAAATCCAATATGGCGGACTTCTAAAGATGGCGGACTAATTTTATTATGCTTTCCAACAATATGGGTATCAAATGAAAGGGCTTGCTGAGAATAACTCGAAAAATGAAGTGACGTCACTCTAAATCCAATATGGCGGACTTCTAAAGATGGCGGACTAATTTTATTATGCTTTCCAACAATATGGGTATCAAATGAAAGGGCTTGCTGAGAATAACTCGAAAAATAAAGTTACGTCACTCTAAATCCAATATGGCGGACTTCTAAAGATGGCGGACTAATGTTATTATTCTTTCCTACAATATGGGTATCAAATGAAAGGGCTTGCTAAGATTAACTCGAAAAATAAAGTGACGTCAGTCTAAAACCAATATGGCGGACTTTTAAAGATGGCGGACTAAGTTTTTAGGCGCGAATAGCGTAAGCTAAAGCGCCTATATGTACTCGCTTTGTCTGTGAATCTGTGAATCTGTGAATCTGTGAATCTGTGAATCTGTGAATCTGTATGTCACGCTTTTTTGTGGATTGTGTACAGCTCAAACGCCTTAACCGATTTTAAAAAACTTTTTTTTGTTCGATTCGTCTCCGGGTAACTTAGATCCTAACGTCGCCCGATTTTTGAATTTTTGCTCCAGAGGGGAGCAATTTAGAAAAAACGAAGTTTTTCGCTTATAACTCGCTCAATTTAAATCAGATCGGTTCGAAACCTGTCTTAAACGAAAGAGGAGAAAATTTTACATAAATTTCGTACAACAGAATTTGCCCAATCAGTTTTTTTATACACATTTATATAGAAATAAATTCAATCTGATATAACCGATGGCAAACATCTTTCGGTTATCTCTCTCTGTTGCACGGTTTAACATGGCAATTTAAAAATTACGTATGCTCTGTCTTCAAATAAAATTGGTCGATAATATTATTTATTACAATAATGAAATTAAAAGATAGCATTTGTTCAAAAACGGATGCCGTTTCGAATATTTGAAAATGCAACGCCTTCTGGGTTAACAATTTGAATAACTAATTATTAGAACATAATACTGTGACAGATGCAAACGTCACTTTTGACATTTCTTACTATTCCGACACCACGGACGAGCGGATTAAAACCAAATTTTGGGAGGATGTTTGATATGCAAATATGAAGTGGCCTATTGTTTTTTGGGAACATCGGCGCATGCGTAAAAGAATATATCTCTTATAATGTTGTTTTATATAATAATAATTGGGGAATTATAAAACGGTCGAATAAAAAAAAAAATTTGGTGATGAGATACTGTTTTAATAACTTGAATATTAAAATAACAGTTGTGTGACTAAATTAATAAGTGAGCGACTAAATTACTAAGTGAGCGACTGAATTACTAAGCGAGCGACAAGAATGCCTTCGGTAATTTTGAAGCAAATATCTTCAACCGATTGAGATGAAAATTTGTATGCACGTTAAGTTTGGATAACAATGCATGGTTAGCTATGTGACGTCACTCTAAATCCAATATGGCGGACTTCTAAAGATGGCGGAATAAGTTTTTTATGCTTTCCTACAATATGGGTATCAAATGAAAGGGCTTGCTGAGAATAACTCGAAAAATAAAGTGACGTCACTTTAAATCCAATATATCGGACTTCTAAAAATGGCGTACTAATTTTATTATGCTTTCCTACAATATGGGTATCAAATGAAAGGGCTTGCCGAGAATAACTCGAAAAATATAGTGACGTTACTCTAAATCCAATATGGCGGACTTCTAAAAATGGCGGACTAATTTTATTATGCTTTCCTACAATATGGGTATCAAATGAAAAGGCTTGCTGTAAATAACTCGAAAAATAAAGTGACGTCACTCTAAATCCAATATGGCGGACTTCTAAAGATGGCAGACTAATTTCATTATGCTTTCCTACAATATGGGTATCAAATGAAAGGGCTTGCTTTAAATAACTCAAAAAATAAAGTGACGTCACTCTAAATCCAATATGGCGGACTTCTAAAGATGGCAGACTAAGTTTGTTATGCTTTCCTACAATATAAGTATCAAATGAAAGGGCTTGCTGAGAATAACTCGAAAAATAAAGTGACGTCACTCTAAATCCAATATGGCGGACTTCTAAAGATGGCGGACTAATTTTATTATGCTTTCCTACAATATGGGTATCAAATGAAAGGGCTTGCCGAGAATAACTCGAAAAATATAGTGACGTTACTCTAAATCCAATATGGCGGACTTCTAAAGATGGCGGACTAATGTTATTATGCTTTCCTACAATATGGGTATCAAATGAAAGGGCTTGCTGAGATTAACTCGAAAAATAAAGTGACGTCAGTCTAAAACCAATATGGCGGACTTTTAAAGATGGCGGACTAATTTTATTATGCTTTCCTACAATATGGGTATCAAATGAAAGGGCTTGCTGAGAATAACTCGAAAAATAAAGTGACGTCACTCTAAATCCAATATGGCGGACTTCTAAAGATGGCGGTATAATATTATTATGCTTTCCTACAATATGGGTATCAAATGAAAGGGCTTGCTGAGAATAACTCGAAAAATAAAGTGACGTTACTCTAAATCCAATATGGCGGACTTCTAAAAATGGCGGACTAAGTTTTTTATGTTTTCCTACAATATGGGTATCAAATGAAAGGGCTTGCTGATAATAACTCGAAAAATGAAGTGACGTCACTCTAAAACCAATATGGCGAAATTCTAAAGATGGCGGACTAAGTTTTTTATGCTTCCCTACAATATGGGTATCAAATGAAAGGGCTTGCTGTAAATAACTCGAAAAATAAAGTGAGGTCACTCTAAATCCAATATGGCGGACTTCTAAAGATGGCGGACCAAGTTTATTATGCTTTCCTACAATATGGGTATCAAATGAAAGGGCTTGCTGAGAATAACTCGAAAAATAAAGTGACGTTACTCTAAATCCAATATGGCGGACTTCTAAAAATGGCGGACTAAGTTTTTTATGCTTTCCTACAATATGGGTATCAAATGAAAGGGCTTGCTGTAAATAACTCGAAAAATAAAGTGAGGTCACTCTAAATCCAATATGGCGGACTTATAAAGATGGCGGACCAAGTTTATTATGCTTTCCTACAATATGGGTATCAAATGAAAGGGCTTGCTGAGAATAACTCGAAAAATAAAGTGACGTAACTCTGAATTCAACATGGCGTACTTCTAAAGATGGCAGACTAAGTTTTTTATGCTTTCCTACAATATAGGTATCAAATGAAAGGGCTTGCTGAAAATAAGTCGAAAAATAAAGTGACGTGTTCTAAATCCAATATGGCGGATTTCTAAAAATGGCGGACTAATTTTATTATGCTTTCCTACAATATGGGTATCAAATGAAAGGGCTTGCTGAGAATAACTCGAAAAATAAAGTGACGTCACTCTAAATCCAATATGGCGGACTTCTAAAAATGGCGTACTAATTTTATTATGCTTTCCTACAATATGGGTATCAAATGAAAGGGCTTGCTGAGAATAACTCGAAAAATAAAGTGACGTAACTCTGAATTCAACATGGCGTACTTCTAAAGATGGCAGACTAAGTTTTTTATGCTTTCCTACAATATAGGTGTCAAATGAAAGGGCTTGCTGAAAATAAGTCGAAAAATAAAGTGACGTGTTCTAAATCCAATATGGCGGATTTCTAAAAATGGCGGACTAATTTTATTATGCTTTCCTACAATATGGGTATCAAATGAAAGGGCTTGCTGAGAATAACTCGAAAAATAAAGTGACGTTACTTTAAATCCAATATGGCGGACTTCTAAAAATGGCGGACTAATTTTATTCTGCTTTCCTACAATATGGGTATCAAATGAAAGGGCTTGCTGAGAATAACTCGAAAAATAAAGTGACATCACTCTAAATCCAATATGGCGGACTTCTAAAGATGGCGAACTAAGTTTATAATGCTTTCCTACAATATGGGTATCAAATGGGCTTGCTGAGAGTAACTCGAAAAATAAAGTGACGTCAGTCTAAATCTAATATGGCGGATTTCTAATGATGGTGGACTAAGTTTTTTATGCTTTCCTACAATATGGGTATCAAATGAAAGGGCTTGCTGAGAATAACTCGAAAAATAAAGTGACGTCACTCTAAATCCAATATGGCGGACTTCTAAAATGGCGGACTAATTTTCTTTTGCTTTCCTACAATATGGGTATCAAATGAAAGGGCTTGCTGAAAATACCTCGAAAAATAAAGTGACATCACTCTAAATCCAATATGGCGGATTTCTAAAGATGGCGGACTAAGTTTATTATGCTTTCCTACAATATAAGTATCAAATGAAAGGGCTTGCTGAGAATAAGTCGAAAAATAAAGTGACGTCATCCTAAATCTAATATGGCGGACTTCTAATAATGGCGGCTTAAGTTTTTTATGCTTTCCTACAATATGGGTATCAAATGAAAGGGCTTGCTGAGAATAACTCGAAAAATAAAGTGACGTTACTCTAAATTCAATATGGCGGACTAAGCTTTTTTTGATAAAGGGGTATGCGAATTTTCTCGCAGTGAAACGCGATGGGGCAGAGGTGGAGTTTTTAAAAAAATAATTTCGGGGTTAACGATAAACGGGTATGCGAATTGTAATTCCGGGGTGAACGATAAAGGAGTATACGAATTGTCTCTCAGTGAAACGGGAAGGGGCAAATGTGGAGTTTTTAAAAAAACAATTCCGGGTTGAAAGATAAACGGGTATGCGAATTGTCTCGCAGTGAAACGGGAAGCGGCAAATGTGGAGTTTTAAAAAAAAAAAAATCCGGGCTGAACGATAAATATACACCAATTTTCAAACAAAACACCAGGGTATATGATGTAAAATTTCGCGCCTTGTAATTCTTGAATTACTTGGGCATATACTCCCACTGGTTTATGCTTTCCTACAATATGGGTATCAAATGAAAGGGCTTGCTGAAAATAACTTGAAAAATAAAGTGACGTCACTCTAAATCAAATATGGCGGACTTCTAAAGATGGCGGACTAATTTTATTATGCTTTCCAACAATATGGGTATCAAATGAAAGGGCTTGCTGAGAATAACTCGAAAAACAAAGTCACGTCACTATAAATCCAATATGGCGGACTTCTAAAGATGGCGGACTAATTTTAATATGCTTTCCTACAATATGGGTATCAAATGAAAGGGCTTACTGAGAATAACTCGAAACATAAAATGACGTCACTCTAAATCCAATATGGTGGACTTTTAAAGATGGCGGACTAATTTTATTATGCTTTCCTACAATATGGGTATCAAATGAAAGGGCTTGCTGCGAATAACTCGAAAAATAAAGTAACGTCACTTTAAATCCAATATGGCGGACTTCTAAAGATGGCGGACTAATTTTATTATGCTTTCCTACAATATGGGTATCAAATGAAAGGGCTTGCTGAGAATAACTCGAAAAATAAAGTGACGTCACTCTAAATCCAATATGGCGGACTTCTAAAGATGGCGGACTAATTTTATTATGCTTTCCTACAATATGGGTATCAAATGAAAGGGCTTGCTGAGAATAACTCGAAAAATAAAGTGACGTCACTCTAAATCCAATATGGCGGACTTCTAAAGATGGCGGACTAATTTTATTATGCTTTCCTACAATATGGGTATCAAATGAAAGGGCTTGCTGAGAATAACTCGAAAAATAAAGTGACGTCACTCTAAATCCAATATGGCGGACTTCTAAAGATGGCGGACTAATTTTATTATGCTTTCCTACAATATGGGTATCAAATGAAAGGGCTTGCTGAGAATAACTCGAAAAATAAAGTGACGTCACTCTAAATCCAATATGGCGGACTTCTAAAGATGGCGGACTAATGTTATTATGCTTTCCTACAATATGGGTATCAAATGAAAGGGCTTGCTGAGATTAACTCGAAAAATAAAGTGACGTCAGTCTAAAACCAATATGGCGGACTTTTAAAGATGGCGGACTAAGTTTTTTATGCTTTCCTACAATATGGGTATCAAATGAAAGGGCTTGCTGAAAATAACTTGAAAAATAAAGTGACGTCCCTCTAAATCAAATATGGCGGACTAATTTTATTATGCTTTCCTGCAATATGGGTATCAAATGAAAGGGCTTGCTGAGAATAACTCGAAAAATAAAGTTACGTCACTCTAAATCCAATATGGCGAACTTCTAAAGATGGCGGACTAATTTTATTATGCTTTCCAACAATATGGGTATCAAATGAAAGGGCTTG
The DNA here is from genome assembly GCA_963575645.1 of Xanthostigma xanthostigma. Lineage (NCBI taxonomy): Eukaryota > Metazoa > Arthropoda > Insecta > Raphidioptera > Raphidiidae > Xanthostigma > Xanthostigma xanthostigma. Next base: position 29,483,098 of record OY754471.1, read on the forward strand.
CTGAGAATAACTCGAAAAATAAAGTTACGTCACTCTAAATCCAATATGGCGGACTTCTAAAGATGGCGGACTAATGTTATTATTCTTTCCTACAATATGGGTATCAAATGAAAGGGCTTGCTAAGATTAACTCGAAAAATAAAGTGACGTCAGTCTAAAACCAATATGGCGGACTTTTAAAGATGGCGAACTAAGTTTTTTATGCTTTCCTACAATATGGGTATCAAATGAAAGGGCTTGCTGAAAATAACTTGAAAAATAAAGTGACGTCACTCTAAATCAAATATGGCGGACTTCTAAAGATGGCGGACTAATTTTATTATGCTTTCCTACAATATGGGTATCAAATGACAGGGCTTGCTGAGAATAACTCGAAAAATAAAGTTACGTCACTATAAATCCAATATGGCGGACTTCTAAAGATGGCGGACTAATTTTAATATGCTTTCCTACAATATTGGTATCAAATGAAAGGGCTTACTGAGAATAACTCGAAACATAAAATGACGTCACTCTAAATCCAATATGGTGGACTTTTAAAGATGGCGGACTAATTTTATTATGCTTTCCTACAATATGGGTATCAAATGAAAGGGCTTGCTGAGAATAACTCGAAAAATAAAGTAACGTCACTTTAAATCCAATATGGCGGACTTCTAAAGATGGCGGACTAATTTTATTATGCTTTCCTACAATATGGGTATCAAATGAAAGGGCTTGCTGAGAATAACTCGAAAAATAAAGTGACGTCACTCTAAATCCAATATGGCGGACTTCTAAAGATGGCGGACTAATTTTATTATGCTTTCCTACAATATGGGTATCAAATGAAAGGGCTTGCTGAGAATAACTCGAAAAATAAAGTGACGTCACTCTAAATCCAATATGGCGGACTTCTAAAGATGGTGGACTAAGTTTTTGACGTGATAACGTCTTATAAATTGATGAAACACCAGCTGCACGCACGAAAAAGTGTAACGTTCCGCCTGACCCTGTGCGCGCAAGTGAGAGCGCAGTAATGTATTATTAAATATGATATTCGAGCGGAATACGTTATCACGTAAAACTATCGTCCGTAAACCGACTTTACAGACATCCAATTTTTTTATATAATAATGGTGTACTTTTTATAATGTTTTATTATTCTACTTTACAAGAAAGTTTTGTAAAATGTTTTTTGAGGGAAAGTCGGCGCATGCGCAGAAGAGGTATAAGTTATAAAGTTGTTTGTATATAACAATGGTATACTTTTCATAACTGTTTATTATTCGATCTATTTTTACAAGAGTTTTGTATAATTTTTGGGAAAAATCGGCGCATGCGCAAAAGAGATACATGCCATCGTTGTTTTTTATATAATAATGGTGTACTTTTTATAATGTTTTATTATTTTATTTTAAAGAAAGTTTTGTAAAAAATTCTTTGAGCTAAAGTCGGCACATATTATATGTTATAAGGTTGTTTTTATATAATAATTGGGTAGGTACTTTTCATAACGGTTTATTTTTCTATCTGTTTTTACAAGAAAGTTATGAAATTTTTTTTCTAAACTCATAATTTCAGAAATATTTTGAAAAAAAATCTGTTGTTCTTTTGTTCTGAAGATGTTAGTTAGGTTTAATTTTTGCATGACACAATAACATATTACATAGAGAACCATGAAATTATTAAAATTATATTTTCCTTTCTGTGTTTCATTATTTTCAACTGTTATTTTTTTCTTAGAATTAGTAAATTAAGTTATACTATATTATTCTCCAAGTGTCGTTAAATATAATTATATATACACCGATTTTCAAACAAAACACCGGGGTATATGACGTAAAATTTCGCGCCTTGTAATTCTTGAATTACTTGGGCATATACTCCCACTGGTTACATGCTTTATGACAATTAGGTGCAAATGAGTCCTTATAGGCAAAATTGCTTTATTTCATGAGTGTAAGTCTATTTACACTATAACATTCAGGTTTGGATCATTCTCTCATAAGAAAATGGAAACTGCATATTTACTATCATTTTAACGCATACAAGCAGTTATTACATGCTTTATGACAATTAGGTGCAAATAAGTCCTTAAAGGCAAAATTGTTTTATTTCACAAAGGTAAGTCTACTTTCACTATAACATTCAGGTTTGGATCATTCTCTCATAAGAAAATGCAAACTGCATATTAACCATTATTTTAACGCAGACAAGCAGTTTTTACATGCTTCACGACAATTGCGTGCAAATGAGTCTTTATAGGCAAAATTGCTTTATTTTACATAGGTAAGTCTATTTACACTATAACATTCAGGTTTGGATCGTTCTCTCATAAGAAAATGCAATCTGCATATTAACCATTATTTTAACGCATACAAGCAGTTATTACATGCTTTATGACAATTAGGGGCAAATGAGTCCTTATATGCAAAATTGTTTTATTTCATAAAGGTAAGTCTACTTTCACTATAACATTCAGGTTTGGATCATTCTCTAATAAGAAAATGCAAACTGCATATTAACCATTATTTTAACGCAGACAAGCAGTTTTAACATGCTTCCCGACAATTGCGTGCAAATGAGTCCTTATAGGCAAAATTGCGTTATTATACAAAGGTTTGTCTATTTTCACTATAACATTCAGGTTTGGATCATTCTCTCATAAGAAAATGCAGACTGTATATTAACCATTATTTTAACGCAGACAAGCAGTTTTTACATGCTTTACGACAATTAGGTGCAAATGAGTCTTTATAGGCAAAATTGCTTTATTTTACAAAGGTAAGTTTACTTAAACTATAACATTCAGGTTTAGATCATTCTCTCATAAGAAAATGCAAACTGCATATTAACTATTATTTTAACGAATACAAGCAGTTTTTACATGCTTCACGACAATTGCGTGCAAATGAGTCCTTATAGGCAAAATTGCTTTATTTCATGAGGGTTAGTCTATTTACACTATAACATTCAGTTTTGGATCATTCTCTCATAAGAAATTGCAAACTGCATATTTACTATCATTTTAACGCATACAAGCAGTTTTTACATGCTTTATGACAATTAGGTGCAAATGAGTCTTTATAGGCAAAATTGCTTTATTTCATGAGGGTAAATCTATTTACACTATAACATTCAGGTTTGGATCATTCTCTCATAAGAAAATGCAAACTGCATATTAACCATTATTTAAACGCAGGAAAGCAGTTTTTACATGCTTTAAGCCAATTAGGTGCAAATGAGTCTTTATAGACAAAATTGCTTTATTTCATGAGGGTAAGTCTATTTACACTATAACATTCAGGTTTGGATCATTCTCTCATAAGAAAATGCAAACTGCATATTAACCTTTAATTTAACGCAGACAAGCAGTTTTTACATGCTTCACGAAAATTGCGTGCAAATGAGTCCTTATAGGCAAAATTGCGTTATTTTACAGAGGTAAGTCTATTTTCACTATAACATTCAGGTTTGGATCATTCGCTCATAAGAAAATGCAAACTGCATATTAACCATTATTTTAACGCAGACAAGCAGTTTTTACATGCTTCACGACAATTGCGTGCAAATGAGTCCTTATAGGCAAAATTGCTTTATTTTACAAAGGTAAGTCTATTTACACTATAACATTCAGGTTTGGATCATTCTCTCATAAGAAAATGCAAACTGCATATTAACCATTTTTTTAACGCAGACATGCAGTTTTTACATGCTTTCTGACAATTAGGGGCAAATGAGTCCTTATAGGCAAAATTGCTTTATTTTACAAAGGTAAGTCTACTTTCACTATAACATTCAGGTTTGGATCATTCTCTCATAAGAAATTGCAAACTGCATATTAACCATTATTTTAACGCAGACAAGCAGTTTTTACATGCTTCACGACAATTGCGTGCAAATGAGTCCTTATAAGCAAAATTGCTTTATTTTACAAAGGTAAGTCTATTTACACTATAACATTCAGGTTTGGATCATTCTCACATAATAAAATGCAAACTGCATATTAACTATTATTTTAACGCATACAAGCAGTTTTTACAAGCTTTATGACAATTAGGTGCAAATGAGTCCTTATAGGCAAAATTGCTTTATTTCATGAGGGTAAGTCTATTTACACTATAACATTCAGGTTTGGATCATTCTCTCATAAGAAAATGCAAACTGAATATTAACCATTATTTAAACGCAGACAAGCAGTTTTTTCATGCTTCACGACAATTGCGTGCAAATGAGTCCTTATAAGCAAAATTGCTTTATTTTACAAAGGTTAGTCTATTTTCACTATAACATTCAGGTTTGGATCATTCGCTCATAAGAAAATGCAAACTGCATATTAACCATTATTTTAACGCAGACAAGCAGTTTTTACATGCTTCACGACAATTGCGTGCAAATGAGTCCTTATAGGCAAAATTGCTTTATTTTACAAAGGTAAGTCTATTTACACTATAACATTCAGGTTTGGATGATTCTCTCATAAGAAAATGCAAACTGCATATTAACCATTTTTTTAACGCAGACAAGCTATTTTTACATGCTTTATGACAATTAGGGGCAAATGAGTCCTTATAGGCAAAATTGCTTTATTTCACAAAGGTAAGTCTACTTTCACTATAACATTCAGGTTTGGATCATTCTCACATAAGAAATTGCAAACTGCATATTAACTATTATTTTAACGCAGACAAGCAGTTTTTACATGCTTCACGACAATTGCGTGAAAATGAGTCCTTATAAGCAAAATTGCTTTATTTTACAAAGGTAAGTCTATTTACACCATAACATTCAGGTTTGGATCATTCTCTCATAAGAAAATGCAAACTGCATATTTACTATCATTTTCACGCAGACAAGCAGTTTTCACATGTTTTACGACAATTAGGTGGAAATAAGTCCTTAAAGGCAAAATTGTTTTATTTCATGAGGGTTAGTCTATTTACACTATAACATTCAGGTTTGGATCATTCTCTCATAAGAAAATGCAAACTGCATATTAACCATTATTTAACGCAGACAAGCAGTTTTTTCATGCTTTACGACAATTAGGTGCAAATGAGTCTTTATAGGCAAAATTGCATTATTTCATGAGGGTCAGTCTATTTACACTATACAATTCAGGTTTGGATCATTCTCTCATAAGAAAATGAAAACTGCATATTAACCATTATTTTAACGCAGACATGCAGTTTTTACATGCTTTCTGACAATTAGGGGCAAATGAGTCCTTATAGGCAAAATTGCTTTATTTTACAAAGGTAAGTCTACTTTCACTATAACATTCAGGTTTGGATCATTCTCTCATAGGAAATTGCAAACTGCATATTAACCATTATTTTAACGCAGACAAGCAGTTTTTACATGCTTCACGACAATTGCGTGCAAATGAGTCTTTATAAGCAAAATTGCTTTATTTTACAAAGGTAAGTCTATTTACACTATAACATTCAGGTTTGGATCATTCTCACATAATAAAATGCAAACTGCATATTAACTATTATTTTAACGCATACAAGCAGTTTTTACAAGCTTTATGACAATTAGGTGCAAATGAGTCCTTATAGGCAAAATTGCTTTATTTCATGAGGGTAAGTCTATTTACACTATAACATTCAGGTTTGGATCATTCTCTCATAAGAAAATGCAAACTGAATATTAACCATTATTTAAACGCAGACAAGCAGTTTTTTCATGCTTCACGACAATTGCGTGCAAATGAGTCCTTATAAGCAAAATTGCTTTATTTTACAAAGGTTAGTCTATTTTCACTATAACATTCAGGTTTGGATCATTCGCTCATAAGAAAATGCAAACTGCATATTAACCATTATTTTAACGCAGACAAGCAGTTTTTACATGCTTCACGACAATTGCCGACAAATGAGTCCTTATAGGCAAAATTGCTTTATTTTACAAAGGTAAGTCTATTTACACTATAACATTCAGGTTTAGATGATTCTCTCATAAGAAAATGCAAACTGCATATTAACCATTTTTTTAACGCAGACAAGCTATTTTTACATGCTTTATGACAATTAGGGGCAAATGAGTCCTTATATACAAAATTGCTTTATTTCACAAAGGTAAGTCTACTTTCACTATAACATTCAGGTTTGGATCATTCTCTCATAAGAAATTGCAAACTGCATATTAACCATTATTTTAACGCAGACAAGCAGTTTTTACATGCTTCACGACAATTGCGTGCAAATGAGTCCTTATAAGCAAAATTGCTTTATTTTACAAAGGTAAGTCTATTTACACTATAGCATTCAGGTTTGGATCATTCTCTCATAAGAAAATGCAAACTGCATATTAACCATTATTTTAACGCATACAAGCAGTTTTTACATGCTTTATCACAATTAGGTGCAAATGAGTCCTTATAGGCAAAATTGCTTTATTTCATGAGGGTTAGTCTATTTACACTATAACATTCAGGTTTGGATCATTCTCTCATAAGAAAATGCAAACTGCATATTAACCATTATTTAAACGCAGACAAGCAGTTTTTTCATGCTTCACGACAATTGCGTGCAAATGAGTCCTTATAAGCAAAATTGCTTTATTTTACAAAGGTTAGTCTATTTACACTATAACATTCAGGTTTGGATCATTCTCTCATAAGAAAATGAAAACTGCATATTAACCATTATTTTAACGCAGACAAGCAGTTTTTACATGCTTCACGACAATTGCGTGCAAATGAGTCCTTATAAGCAAAATTGCTTTATTTTACAAAGGTAAGTCTATTTACACTATAACATTCAGGTTTGGATCATTCTCTCAAAAGAAAATGCAAACTGCATATTAACCATTATTTAAACACAGGAAAGCAGTTTTTACATGCTTTACGACAATTAGGTGCAAATGAGTCCTTATAGGCAAAATTGCTTTATTTCATGAGGGTTAGTCTATTTACACTATAACATTCAGGTTTGGATCATTCTCTCATAAGAAAATGCAAACTGCATATTAACCATTATTTAAACGCAGACAAGCAGTTTTTTCATGCTTTACGACAATTAGGTGCAAATGAGTCCTTATAGGCAAAATTGCTTTATTTTCCAAAGGTAAGTCGATTTTCACTATAACATTCTGGTTTGGATCATTCTCTCATAAGAAATTGCAAACTGCATATTAACCATTATTTTAACGCAGACAAGCAGTTTTTACATGCTTCACGACAATTGCGTGAAAATGAGTCCTTATAAGCAAAATTGCTTTATTTTACAAAGGTAAGTCTATTTACACCATAACATTCAGGTTTGGATCATTCTCTCATAAGAAATTGCAAACTGCATATTAACCATTATTTTAACGCAGACAAGCAGTTTTTACATGCTTCACGACAATTGCGTGAAAATGAGTCCTTATAAGCAAAATTGCTTTATTTTACAAAGGTAAGTCTATTTACACCATAACATTCAGGTTTGGATCATTCTCTAATAAGAAAATGCAAACTGCATATTTACTATCATTTTCACGCAGACAAGCAGTTTTCACATGTTTTACGACAATTAGGTGGAAATAAGTCCTTAAAGGCAAAATTGTTTTATTTCATGAGGGTTAGTCTATTTACACTATAACATTCAGGTTTGGATCATTCTCTCATAAGAAAATGCAAACTGCATATTAACCATTATTTAACGCAGACAAGCAGTTTTTTCATGCTTTACGACAATTAGGTGCAAATGAGTCTTTATAGGCAAAATTGCATTATTTCATGAGGTCAGTCTATTTACACTATACAATTCAGGTTTGGATCATTCTCTCATAAGAAAATGAAAACTGCATATTAACCATTATTTTAACGCAGACATGCAGTTTTTACATGCTTTCTGACAATTAGGGGCAAATGAGTCCTTATAGGCAAAATTGCTTTATTTTACAAAGGTAAGTCTACTTTCACTATAACATTCAGGTTTGGATCATTCTCTCATAAGAAATTGCAAACTGCATATTAACCATTATTTTAACGCAGACAAGCAGTTTTTACATGCTTCACGACAATTGCGTGCAAATGAGTCCTTATAAGCAAAATTGCTTTATTTTACAAAGGTAAGTCTATTTACACTATAACATTCAGGTTTGGATCATTCTCACATAATAAAATGCAAACTGCATATTAACTATTATTTTAACGCATACAAGCAGTTTTTACAAGCTTTATGACAATTAGGTGCAAATGAGTCCTTATAGGCAAAATTGCTTTATTTCATGAGGGTAAGTCTATTTACACTATAACATTCAGGTTTGGATCATTCTCTCATAAGAAAATGCAAACTGAATATTAACCATTATTTAAACGCAGACAAGCAGTTTTTTCATGCTTCACGACAATTGCGTGCAAATGAGTCCTTATAAGCAAAATTGCTTTATTTTACAAAGGTTAGTCTATTTTCACTATAACATTCAGGTTTGGATCATTTGCTCATAAGAAAATGCAAACTGCATATTAACCATTATTTTAACGCAGACAAGCAGTTTTTACATGCTTCACGACAATTGCGTGCAAATGAGTCCTTATAGGCAAAATTGCTTTATTTTACAAAGGTAAGTCTATTTACACTATAACATTCAGGTTTGGATGATTCTCTCATAAGAAAATGCAAACTGCATATTAACCATTTTTTTAACGCAGACAAGCTATTTTTACATGCTTTATGACAATTAGGGGCAAATGAGTCCTTATATACAAAATTGCTTTATTTCACAAAGGTAAGTCTACTTTCACTATAACATTCAGGTTTGGATCATTCTCTCATAAGAAATTGCAAACTGCATATTAACCATTATTTTAACGCAGACAAGCAGTTTTTACATGCTTCACGACAATTGCGTGCAAATGAGTCCTTATAAGCAAAATTGCTTTATTTTACAAAGGTAAGTCTATTTACACTATAACATTCAGGTTTGGATCATTCTCTCATAAGAAAATGCAAACTGCATATTAACCATTATTTTAACGCATACAAGCAGTTTTTACATGCTTTATCACAATTAGGTGCAAATGAGTCCTTATAGGCAAAATTGCTTTATTTCATGAGGGTTAGTCTATTTACACTATAACATTCAGGTTTGGATCATTCTCTCATAAGAAAATGCAAACTGCATATTAACCATTATTTAAACGCAGACAAGCAGTTTTTTCATGCTTCACGACAATTGCGTGCAAATGAGTCCTTATAAGCAAAATTGCTTTATTTTACAAAGGTTAGTCTATTTACACTATAACATTCAGGTTTAGATCATTCTCTCATAAGAAAATGAAAACTGCATATTAACCATTATTTTAACGCAGACAAGCAGTTTTTACATGCTTCACGACAATTGCGTGCAAATGAGTCCTTATAAGCAAAATTGCTTTATTTTACAAAGGTAAGTCTATTTACACTATAACATTCAGGTTTGGAATATTCTCTCAAAAGAAAATGCAAACTGCATATTAACCATTATTTAAACACAGGAAAGCAGTTTTTACATGCTTTACGACAATTAGGTGCAAATGAGTCCTTATAGGCAAAATTGCTTTATTTCATGAGGGTTAGTCTATTTACACTATAACATTCAGGTTTGGATCATTCTCTCATAAGAAAATGCAAACTGCATATTAACCATTATTTAAACGCAGACAAGCAGTTTTTTCATGCTTTACGACAATTAGGTGCAAATGAGTCCTTATAGGCAAAATTGCTTTATTTTCCAAAGGTAAGTCGATTTTCACTATAACATTCTGGTTTGGATCATTCTCTCATAAGAAATTGCAAACTGCATATTAACCATTATTTTAACGCAGACAAGCAGTTTTTACATGCTTCACGACAATTGCGTGAAAATGAGTCCTTATAAGCAAAATTGCTTTATTTTACAAAGGTAAGTCTATTTACACCATAACATTCAGGTTTGGATCATTCTCTCATAAGAAATTGCAAACTGCATATTAACCATTATTTTAACGCAGACAAGCAGTTTTTACATGCTTCACGACAATTGCGTGAAAATGAGTCCTTATAAGCAAAAATGCTTTATTTTACAAAGGTAAGTCTATTTACACCATAACATTCAGGTTTGGATCATTCTCTCATAAGAAAATGCAAACTGCATATTTACTATCATTTTCACGCAGACAAGCAGTTTTCACATGTTTTACGACAATTAGGTGGAAATAAGTCCTTAAAGGCAAAATTGTTTTATTTCATGAGGGTTAGTCTATTTACACTATAACATTCAGGTTTGGATCATTCTCTCATAAGAAAATGCAAACTGCATATTAACCATTATTTAACGCAGACAAGCAGTTTTTTCATGCTTTACGACAATTAGGTGCAAATGAGTCTTTATAGGCAAAATTGCATTATTTCATGAGGGTCAGTCTATTTACACTATACAATTCAGGTTTGGATCATTCTCTCATAAGAAAATGAAAACTGCATATTAACCATTATTTTAACGCAGACAAGCAGTTTTTACATGCTTCACGACAATTGCGTGCAAATGAGTCCTTATAGGCAAAATTGCTTTATTTTACAAAGGTAAGTCTATTTACACTATAACATTCAGGTTTGGATCATTCTCTCATAAGAAAATGCAAACTGCATATTAACCATTATTTTAACGCAGACAAGCAGTTTTTACATGCTTCACGACAATTGCGTGCAAATGAGTCCTTATAAGCAAAATTGCTTTATTTTACAAAGGTAAGTCTATTTACACTATAACATTCAGGTTTGGATCATTCTCTCATAAGAAAATGCAAACTGCATATTAACCATTATTTTAACGCATACAAGCAGTTTTTACATGCTTTATCACAATTAGGTGCAAATGAGTCCTTATAGGCAAAATTGCTTTATTTCATGAGGGTTAGTCTATTTACACTATAACATTCAGGTTTGGATCATTCTCTCATAAGAAAATGCAAACTGCATATTAACCATTATTTAAACGCAGACAAGCAGTTTTTTCATGCTTCACGACAATTGCGTGCAAATGAGTCCTTATAAGCAAAATTGCTTTATTTTACAAAGGTTAGTCTATTTACACTATAACATTCAGGTTTGGATCATTCTCTCATAAGAAAATGAAAACTGCATATTAACCATTATTTTAACGCAGACAAGCAGTTTTTACATGCTTCACGACAATTGCGTGCAAATGAGTCCTTATAAGCAAAATTGCTTTATTTTACAAAGGTAAGTCTATTTACACTATAACATTCAGGTTTGGATCATTCTCTCATAAGAAAATGCAAACTGCATATTAACCATTATTTAAACGCAGGAAAGCAGTTTTTACATGCTTTACGACAATTAGGTGCAAATGAGTCCTTATAGGCAAAATTGCGTTATTTTACAAAGGTTAGTCTATTTACACTATAACATTCAGGTTTGGATCATTCTCTCATAAGAAATTGCAAACTGCATATTAACCATTATTTTAACGCAGACAAGCAGTTTTTACATGCTTCACGACAATTGCGTGCAAATGAGTCCTTATAAGCAAAATTGCTTTATTTTACAAAGGTAAGTCTATTTACACTATAACATTCAGGTTTGGATCATTCTCTCATAAGAAAATGCAAACTGCATATTAACCATTATTTTAACGCATACAAGCAGTTTTTACATGCTTTATCACAATTAGGTGCAAATGAGTCCTTATAGGCAAAATTGCTTTATTTCATGAGGGTTAGTCTATTTACACTATAACATTCAGGTTTGGATCATTCTCTCATAAGAAAATGCAAACTGCATATTAACCATTATTTAAACGCAGACAAGCAGTTTTTTCATGCTTCACGACAATTGCGTGCAAATGAGTCCTTATAAGCAAAATTGCTTTATTTTACAAAGGTTAGTCTATTTACACTATAACATTCAGGTTTGGATCATTCTCTCATAAGAAAATGCAAACTGCATATTTACTATCATTTTCACGCAGACAAGCAGTTTTTACATGCTTTACGACAATTAGGTGCAAATGAGTCCTTATAGGCAAAATTGCTTTATTTCATGAGGGTTAGTCTATTTACACTATAACATTCAGGTTTGGATCATTCTCTCATAAGAAAATGCAAACTGCATATTAACCATTATTTAAACGCAGGAAAGCAGTTTTTACATGCTTTACGACAATTAGGTGCAAATGAGTCCTTATAGGCAAAATTGCTTTATTTCATGAGGGTTAGTCTATTTACACTATAACATTCAGGTTTGGATCATTCTCTCATAAGAAAATGCAAACTGCATATTAACCATTATTTAAACGCAGACAAGCAGTTTTTTCATGGTTTACGACAATTAGGTGCAAATGAGTCCTTATAGGCAAAATTGCTTTATTTTCCAAAGGTAAGTCTATTTACACCATAACATTCAGGTTTGGATCATTCTATCATAAGAAAATGCAAACTGCATATTAACCATTATTTAAACGCAGACAAGCAGTTTTTTCATGCTTCACGACAATTGCGTGCAAATGAGTCCTTATAAGCAAAATAGCTTTATTTTACAAAGGTAAGTCTATTTACACCATAACATTCAGGTTTGGATCATTCTATCATAAGAAAATGCAAACTGCATATTTACTATCATTTTCACGCAGACAAGCAGTTTGCACATGTTTTACGACAATTAGGTGGAAATAAGTCCTTAAAGGCAAAATTGTTTTATTTCACAAAGGTAAGTCCACTTTCACTATAACATTCAGGTTTGGATCATTCTCTCATAAGAAAATGCAAACTGCATATTAAATATTATTTAAACGCATACAAGCAGTTTTTACATGCTTTATGACAATTAGGTGCAAATGAGTCCTTATATACAAAATTGCTTTATTTCATGAGGGTTAGTCTATTTACACTATTACATTCAGGTTTGGATCATTCTCTCATAAGAAAATGCAAACTGCATATTAACCATTATTTAACGCAGACAAGCAGTTTTTTCATGCTTTACGACAATTAGGTGCAAATGAGTCTTTATAGGCAAAATTGCATTATTTCATGAGGGTCAGTCTATTTACACTATACAATTCAGGTTTGGATCATTCTCTCATAAGAAAATGAAAACTGCATATTAACCATTATTTTAACGCAGACAAGCAGTTTTTACATGCTTCACGACAATTGCGTGCAAATGAGTCCTTATAGGCAAAATTGCGTTATTTTAAAAAGGTTAGTCTATTTACACTATAACATTCAGGTTTGGATTATTCTCTCATAAGAAAATGCAAACTGCATATTAACCATTTTTTTAACGCAGACAAGCAGTTTTTACATGCTTTATGACAATAAGGGGCAAATGAGTCCTTATAGGCAAAATTGCTTTATTTCACAAAGGTAAGTCTACTTTCACTATAACATTCAGGTTTGGATCATTCTCTCATAAGAAATTGCAAACTGCATATTAACCATTATTTTAACGCAGACAAGCAGTTTTTTCATGCTTTACGACAATTAGGTGCAAATGAGTCTTTATAGGCAAAATTGCTTTATTTCACAAAGGTAAGTCTACTTTCACTATAACATTCAGGTTTGGATCATTCTCTCATAAGAAAATGCAAACTGCATATTAACCATTATTTTAACGCAGACAAGCAGTTTTTACATGCTTCACGACAATTGCGTGCAAATGAGTCCTTATAGGCAAAATTGCTTTATTTTACAAAGGTAAGTCTATTTACACTATAACATTCAGGTTTGGATCATTCTCTCATAAGAAAATGCAAACTGCATATTAACCATTTTTTTAACGCAGACAAGCAGTTTTTACATGCTTTATGACAATAAGGGGCAAATGAGTCCTTATAGGCAAAATTGCTTTATTTCACAAAGGTAAGTCTACTTTCACTATAACATTCAGGTTTGGATCATTCTCTCATAAGAAATTGCAAACTGCATATTAACCATTATTTTAACGCAGACAAGCAGTTTTTTCATGCTTTACGACAATTAGGTGCAAATGAGTCTTTATAGGCAAAATTGCTTTATTTCACAAAGGTAAGTCTACTTTCACTATAACATTCAGGTTTGGATCATTCTCTCATAAGAAAATGCAAACTGCATATTAACCATTATTTAAACGCAGGAAAGCAGTTTTTACATGCTTTAAGCCAATTAGGTGCAAATGAGTCTTTATAGGCAAAATTGCTTTATTTCATGAGGGTAAGTCTATTTACACTATAACATTCAGGTTTGGATCATTCTCTCATAAGAAAATGCAAACTGCATATTAACCTTTATTTTAACGCAGACAAGCAGTTTTTACATGCTTCACGAAAATTGCGTGCAAATGAGTCCTTATAGGCAAAATTGCGTTATTTTACAGAGGTAAGTCTATTTTCACTATAACATTCAGGTTTGGATCATTCGCTCATAAGAAAATGCAAACTGCATTTTAACCATTATTTTAACGCAGACAAGCAGTTTTTACATGCTTCACGACAATTGCGTGCAAATGAGTCCTTATAGGCAAAATTGCTTTATTTTACAAAGGTAAGTCTATTTACACTATAACATTCAGGTTTGGATCATTCTCTCATAAGAAAATGCAAACTGCATATTAACCATTTTTTTAACGCAGACAAGCAGTTTTTACATGCTTTCTGACAATTAGGGGCAAATGAGTCCTTATAGGCAAAATTGCTTTATTTCACAAAGGTAAGTCTACTTTCACTATAACATTCAGGTTTGGATCATTCTCTCATAAGAAATTGCAAACTGCATATTAACCATTATTTTAACGCAGACAAGCAGTTTTTACATGCTTCACGACAATTGCGTGCAAATGAGTCCTTATAAGCAAAATTGCTTTATTTTACAAAGGTAAGTCTATTTACACTATAACATTCAGGTTTGGATCATTCTCACATAAGAAAATGCAAACTGCATATTAACTATTATTTTAACGCATACAAGCAGTTTTTACAAGCTTTATGACAATTAGGTGCAAATGAGTCCTTATAGGCAAAATTGCTTTATTTCATGAGGGTAAGTCTATTTACACTATAACATTCAGGTTTGGATCATTCTCTCATAAGAAAATGCAAACTGAATATTAACCATTATTTAAACGCAGACAAGCAGTTTTTTCATGCTTCACGACAATTGCGTGCAAATGAGTCCTTATAAGCAAAATTGCTTTATTTTACAAAGGTTAGTCTATTTTCACTATAACATTCAGGTTTGGATCATTCGCTCATAAGAAAATGCAAACTGCATATTAACCATTTTTTAACGCAGACAAGCAGTTTTTACATGCTTCACGACAATTGCGTGCAAATGAGTCCTTATAGGCAAAATTGCTTTATTTTACAAAGGTAAGTCTATTTACACTATAACATTCAGGTTTGGATGATTCTCTCATAAGAAAATGCAAACTGCATATTAACCATTTTTTTAACGCAGACAAGCTATTTTTACATGCTTTATGACAATTAGGGGCAAATGAGTCCTTATAGGCAAAATTGCTTTATTTCACAAAGGTTAGTCTACTTTCACTATAACATTCAGGTTTGGATCATTCTCTCATAAGAAATTGCAAACTGCATATTAACCATTATTTTAACGCAGACAAGCAGTTTTTACATGCTTCACGACAATTGCGTGCAAATGAGTCCTTATAAGCAAAATTGCTTTACTTTTCTAAAGGTAAGTCTATTTACACTATAACATTCAGGTTTGGATCATTCTCTCATAAGAAAATGCAAACTGCATATTAACCATTATTTTAACGCATACAAGCAGTTTTTACATGCTTTATCACAATTAGGTGCAAATGAGTCCTTATAGGCAAAATTGCTTTATTTCATGAGGGTTAGTCTATTTACACTATAACATTCAGGTTTGGATCATTCTCTCATAAGAAAATGCAAACTGCATATTAACCATTATTTTAACGCAGACAAGCAGTTTTTTCATGTTTCACGACAATTGCGTGCAAATGAGTCCTTATAAGCAAAATTGCTTTATTTTACAAAGGTTAGTCTATTTACACTATAACATTCAGGTTTGGATCATTCTCTCATAAGAAAATGAAAACTGCATATTAACCATTATTTTAACGCAGACAAGCAGTTTTTACATGCTTCACGACAATTGCGTGCAAATGAGTCCTTATAAGCAAAATTGCTTTATTTTACAAAGGTAAGTCTATTTACACTATAACATTCAGGTTTGGATCATTCGCTCATAAGAAAATGCAAACTGCATATTAACCATTATTTTAACGCAGACAAGCAGTTTTTACATGCTTCACGACAATTGCGTGCAAATGAGTCCTTATAGGCAAAATTGCTTTATTTTACAAAGGTAAGTCTATTTACACTATAACATTCAGGTTTGGATCATTCTCTCATAAGAAAATGCAAACTGCATATTAACCATTTTTTTAACGCAGACAAGCAGTTTTTACATGCTTTCTGACAATTAGGGGCAAATGAGTCCTTATAGGCAAAATTGCTTTATTTCACAAAGGTAAGTCTACTTTCACTATAACATTCAGGTTTGGATCATTCTCTCATAAGAAATTGCAAACTGCATATTAACCATTATTTTAACGCAGACAAGCAGTTTTTACATGCTTCACGACAATTGCGTGCAAATGAGTCCTTATAAGCAAAATTGCTTTATTTTACAAAGGTAAGTCTATTTACACTATAACATTCAGGTTTGGATCATTCTCACATAAGAAAATGCAAACTGCATATTAACTATTATTTTAACGCATACAAGCAGTTTTTACAAGCTTTATGACAATTAGGTGCAAATGAGTCCTTATAGGCAAAATTGCTTTATTTCATGAGGGTAAGTCTATTTACACTATAACATTCAGGTTTGGATCATTCTCTCATAAGAAAATGCAAACTGAATATTAACCATTATTTAAACGCAGACAAGCAGTTTTTTCATGCTTCACGACAATTGCGTGCAAATGAGTCCTTATAAGCAAAATTGCTTTATTTTACAAAGGTTAGTCTATTTTCACTATAACATTCAGGTTTGGATCATTCGCTCATAAGAAAATGCAAACTGCATATTAACCATTTTTTAACGCAGACAAGCAGTTTTTACATGCTTCACGACAATTGCGTGCAAATGAGTCCTTATAGGCAAAATTGCTTTATTTTACAAAGGTAAGTCTATTTACACTATAACATTCAGGTTTGGATGATTCTCTCATAAGAAAATGCAAACTGCATATTAACCATTTTTTTAACGCAGACAAGCTATTTTTACATGCTTTATGACAATTAGGGGCAAATGAGTCCTTATAGGCAAAATTGCTTTATTTCACAAAGGTTAGTCTACTTTCACTATAACATTCAGGTTTGGATCATTCTCTCATAAGAAATTGCAAACTGCATATTAACCATTATTTTAACGCAGACAAGCAGTTTTTACATGCTTCACGACAATTGCGTGCAAATGAGTCCTTATAAGCAAAATTGCTTTACTTTTCTAAAGGTAAGTCTATTTACACTATAACATTCAGGTTTGGATCATTCTCTCATAAGAAAATGCAAACTGCATATTAACCATTATTTTAACGCATACAAGCAGTTTTTACATGCTTTATCACAATTAGGTGCAAATGAGTCCTTATAGGCAAAATTGCTTTATTTCATGAGGGTTAGTCTATTTACACTATAACATTCAGGTTTGGATCATTCTCTCATAAGAAAATGCAAACTGCATATTAACCATTATTTTAACGCAGACAAGCAGTTTTTTCATGTTTCACGACAATTGCGTGCAAATGAGTCCTTATAAGCAAAATTGCTTTATTTTACAAAGGTTAGTCTATTTACACTATAACATTCAGGTTTGGATCATTCTCTCATAAGAAAATGAAAACTGCATATTAACCATTATTTTAACGCAGACAAGCAGTTTTTACATGCTTCACGACAATTGCGTGCAAATGAGTCCTTATAAGCAAAATTGCTTTATTTTACAAAGGTAAGTCTATTTACACTATAACATTCACGTTTGGATCATTCTCTCAAAAGAAAATGCAAACTGCATATTAACCATTATTTAAACACAGGAAAGCAGTTTTTACATGCTTTACGACAATTAGGTGCAAATGAGTCCTTATAGCCAAAATTGCTTTATTTCATGAGGGTTAGTCTATTTACACTATAACATTCAGGTTTGGATCATTCTCTCATAAGAAAATGCAAACTGCATATTAACCATTATTTAAACGCAGACAAGCAGTTTTTTCATGCTTTACGACAATTAGTTGCAAATGAGTCCTTATAGGCAAAATTGCTTTATTTTCCAAAGGTAAGTCTACTTTCACTATAACATTCTGGTTTGGATCATTCTCTCATAAGAAATTGCAAACTGCATATTAACCATTATTTTAACGCAGACAAGCAGTTTTTAATGCTTCACGACAATTGCGTGAAAATGAGTCCTTATAAGCAAAATTGCTTTATTTTACAAAGGTAAGTCTATTTACACCATAACATTCAGGTTTGGATCATTCTCTCATAAGAAATTGCAAACTGCATATTAACCATTATTTTAACGCAGACAAGCAGTTTTTACATGCTTCACGACAATTGCGTGAAAATGAGTCCTTATAAGCAAAATTGCTTTATTTTACAAAGGTAAGTCTATTTACACCATAACATTCAGGTTTGGATCATTCTCTCATAAGAAAATGCAAACTGCATATTTACTATCATTTTCACGCAGACAAGCAGTTTTCACATGTTTTACGACAATTAGGTGGAAATAGGTCCTTAAAGGCAAAATTGTTTTATTTCATGAGGGTTAGTCTATTTACACTATAACATTCAGGTTTGGATCATTCTCTCATAAGAAAATGCAAACTGCATATTAACCATTATTTAACGCAGACAAGCAGTTTTTTCATGCTTTACGACAATTAGGTGCAAATGAGTCTTTATAGGCAAAATTGCATTATTTCATGAGGGTCAGTCTATTTACACTATACAATTCAGGTTTGGATCATTCTCTCATAAGAAAATGAAAACTGCATATTGACCATTATTTTAACGCAGACAAGCAGTTTTTACATGCTTCACGACAATTGCGTGCAAATGAGTCCTTATAGGCAAAATTGCGTTATTTTACAAAGGTTAGTCTATTTACACTATAACATTCAGGTTTGGATCATTCTCTCATAAGAAATTGCAAACTGCATATTAACCATTATTTTAACGCAGACAAGCAGTTTTTACATGCTTCACGACAATTGCGTGCAAATGAGTCCTTATAAGCAAAATTGCTTTATTTTACAAAGGTTAGTCTATTTACACTATAACATTCAGGTTTGGATCATTCTCTCATAAGAAAATGAAAACTGCATATTAACCATTATTTTAACGCAGACAAGCAGTTTTTACATGCTTCACGACAATTGCGTGCAAATGAGTCCTTATAAGCAAAATTGCTTTATTTTACAAAGGTAAGTCTATTTACACTATAACATTCAGGTTTGGATCATTCTCTCATAAGAAAATGCAAACTGCATATTAACCATTATTTAAACGCAGGAAAGCAGTTTTTACATGCTTTACGACAATTAGGTGCAAATGAGTCCTTATAGGCAAAATTGCGTTATTTTACAAAGGTTAGTCTATTTACACTATAACATTCAGGTTTGGATCATTCTCTCATAAGAAATTGCAAACTGCATATTAACCATTATTTTAACGCAGACAAGCAGTTTTTACATGCTTCACGACAATTGCGTGCAAATGAGTCCTTATAAGCAAAATTGCTTTATTTTACAAAGGTAAGTCTATTTACACTATAACATTCAGGTTTGGATCATTCTCTCATAAGAAAATGCAAACTGCATATTAACCATTATTTTAACGCATACAAGCAGTTTTTACATGCTTTATCACAATTAGGTGCAAATGAGTCCTTATAAGCAAAATTGCTTTATTTCATGAGGGTTAGTCTATTTACACTATAACATTCAGGTTTGGATCATTCGCTCATAAGAAAATGCAAACTGCATATTAACCATTATTTTAACGCAGACAAGCAGTTTTTACATGCTTCACGACAATTGCGTGCAAATGAGTCCTTATAGGCAAAATTGCTTTATTTTACAAAGGTAAGTCTATTTACACTATAACATTCAGGTTTGGGTCATTCTCTCATAAGAAAATGCAAACTGCATATTAACTATTATTTTAACGCATACAAGCAGTTTTTACATGCTTCACGACAATTGCGTGCAAATGAGTCCTTATAGGCAAAATTGCTTCATTTTTCAAAGGTAAGTCTATTTACATTATAACATTCAGGTTTGGATCATTCTCTCATAAGAAAATGCAAACTGCATATTAACCATTATTTTAACGCATACAAGCAGTTTTTACATGCTTTATCACGATTAGGTGCAAATGAGTCCTTATAGGCAAAATTGCTTTATTTCATGAGGGTTAGTCTATTTACACTATAACATTCAGGTTTGGATCATTCTCTCATAAGAAAATGCAAACTGCATATTAACCATTATTTAAACGCAGACAAGCTGTTTTTTCATGGTTTACGACAATTAGGTGCAAATGAGTCCTTATAGGCAAAATTGCTTTATTTTCCAAAGGTAAGTCTACTTTCACTATAACATTCAGGTTTGGATCATTCTCTCATAAGAAATTGCAAACTGCATATTAACCATTATTTAAACGCAGACAAGCAGTTTTTTCATGCTTCACGACAATTGCGTGCAAATGAGTCCTTATAAGCAAAATAGCTTTATTTTACAAAGGTAAGTCTATTTACACCATAACATTCAGGTTTGGATCATTCTCTCATAAGAAAATGCAAACTGCATATTTACTATCATTTTCACGCAGACAAGCAGTTTTCACATGTTTTACGACAATTAGGTGGAAATAAGTCCTTAAAGGCAAAATTGTTTTATTTCACAAAGGTAAGTCCACTTTCACTATAACATTCAGGTTTGGATCATTCTCTCATAAGAAAATGCAAACTGCATATTAAATATTATTTAAACGCATACAAGCAGTTTTTACATGCTTTATGACAATTAGGTGCAAATGAGTCCTTATATACAAATTTGCTTTATTTCATGAGGGTTAGTCTATTTACACTATAACATTCAGGTTTGGATCATTCTCTCATAAGAAAATGCAAACTGCATATTAACCATTATTTAACGCAGACAAGCAGTTTTTTCATGCTTTACGACAATTAGGTGCAAATGAGTCTTTATAGGCAAAATTGCTTTATTTCACAAAGGTAAGTCTACTTTCACTATAACATTCAGGTTTGGATCATTCTCTCATAAGAAAATGCAAACTGCATATTAACTATTATTTTAACGCATACAAGCAGTTTTTACATGCTTCACGACAATTGCGTGCAAATGAGTCCTTATAAGCAAAATTGCTTTATTTTACAAAGGTAAGTCTATTTACACTATAACATTCAGGTTTGGATCATTCTCTCATAAGAAATTGCAAACTGCATATTAACCATTATTTTAACGCAGACAAGCAGTTTTTTCATGCTTTACGACAATTAGGTGCAAATGAGTCTTTATAGGCAAAATTGCTTTATTTTACAAAGGTAAGTCTACTTTCACTATAACATT
This sequence comes from Xanthostigma xanthostigma, assembly GCA_963575645.1. Lineage (NCBI taxonomy): Eukaryota > Metazoa > Arthropoda > Insecta > Raphidioptera > Raphidiidae > Xanthostigma > Xanthostigma xanthostigma. The sequence continues at coordinate 29,504,691 of OY754471.1, forward strand.
CAGGTTTGGATCATTCTCTCATAAGAAAATGCAAACTGCATATTAACCATTATTTTAACGCATACAAGCAGTTTTTACATGCTTTATGACAATTAGGTGCAAATGAGTCTTTATAGGCAAAATTGCTTTATTAATGAGGGTAAGTCTATTTAAACTATAACATTCAGGTTTGGATCATTCTCTCATAAGAAAATGCAAACTGCATATTTACTATCATTTTCACGCAGACAAGCAGTTTTTACATGATTCACGACAATTGCGTGCAAATGAGTCCTTATAGGCAAAATTGCTTTATTTTACAAAGGTAAGTCTATTTACACTATAACATTCAGGTTTGGATGATTCTCTCATAAGAAAATGCAAACTGCATATTAACCATTTTTTTAACGCAGACAAGCTATTTTTACATGCTTTATGACAATTAGGGGCAAATGAGTCCTTATAGGCAAAATTGCTTTATTTCACAAAGGAAAGTCTACTTTCACTATAACATTCAGGTTTGGATCATTCTCTCATAAGAAATTGCAAACTGCATATTAACCATTATTTTAACGCAGACAAGCAGTTTTTACATGCTTCACGACAATTGCGTGCAAATGAGTCCTTATAAGCAAAATTGCTTTATTTTACAAAGGTAAGTCTATTTACACTATAACATTCAGGTTTGGATCATTCTCTCATAAGAAAATGCAAACTGCATATTAACCATTATTTTAACGCATACAAGCAGTTTTTACATGCTTTATCACAATTAGGTGCAAATGAGTCCTTATAGGCAAAATTGCTTTATTTCATGAGGGTTAGTCTATTTACACTATAACATTCAGGTTTGGATCATTCTCTCATAAGAAAATGCAAACTGCATATTAACCATTATTTAAACGCAGGAAAGCAGTTTTTACATGCTTTACGACAATTAGGTGCAAATGAGTCCTTATAGGCAAAATTGCTTTATTTCATGAGGGTTAGTCTATTTACACTATAACATTCAGGTTTGGATCATTCTCTCATAAGAAAATGCAAACTGCATATTAACCATTATTTAAACGCAGACAAGCAGTTTTTTCATGCTTTACGACAATTAGGTGCAAATGAGTCCTTATAGGCAAAATTGCTTTATTTTCCAAAGGTAAGTCTACTTTCACTATAACATTCAGGTTTGGATCATTCTCTCATAAGAAATTGCAAACTGCATATTAACCATTATTTTAACGCAGACAAGCAGTTTTTACATGCTTCACGACAATTGCGTGAAAATGAGTCCTTATAAGCAAAATTGCTTTATTTTACAAAGGTAAGTCTATTTACACCATAACATTCAGGTTTGGATCATTCTCTCATAAGAAAATGCAAACTTCATATTTACTATCATTTTCACGCAGACAAGCAGTTTTCACATGTTTTACGACAATTAGGTGGAAATAAGTCCTTAAAGGCAAAATTGTTTTATTTCACAAAGGTAAGTCCACTTTCACTATAACATTCAGGTTTGGATCATTCTCTCATAAGAAAATGCAAACTGCATATTAAATATTATTTAAACGCATACAAGCAGTTTTTACATGCTTTATGACAATTAGGTGCAAATGAGTCCTTATATACAAAATTGCTTTATTTCATGAGGGATAGTCTATTTACACTATAACATTCAGGTTTGGATCATTCTCTCATAAGAAAATGCAAACTGCATATTAACCATTATTTAACGCAGACAAGCAGTTTTTTCATGCTTTACGACAATTAGGTGCAAATGAGTCTTTATAGGCAAAATTGCATTATTTCATGAGGGTCAGTCTATTTACACTATACAATTCAGGTTTGGATCATTCTCTCATAAAAAAATGAAAACTGCATATTAACCATTATTTTAACGCAGACAAGCAGTTTTTACATGCTTCCGACAATTGCGTGCAAATGAGTCCTTATAGGCAAAATTGCTTTATTTCACAAAGGTAAGTCTACTTTCACTATAACATTCAGGTTTGGATCATTCTCTCATAAGAAATTGCAAACTGCATATTAACCATTATTTTAACGCAGACAAGCAGTTTTTACATGCTTCACGACAATTGCGTGCAAATGAGTCCTTATAAGCAAAATTGCTTTATTTTACAAAGGTAAGTCTATTTACACTATAACATTCAGGTTTGGATCATTCTCTCATAAGAAAATGCAAACTGCATATTAACCATTATTTTAACGCATACAAGCAGTTTTTACATGCTTTATCACAATTAGGTGCAAATGAGTCCTTATAAGCAAAATTGCTTTATTTCATGAGGGTTAGTCTATTTACACTATAACATTCAGGTTTGGATCATTCTCTCATAAGAAAATGCAAACTGCATATTAACCATTATTTAAACGCAGACAAGCAGTTTTTTCATGCTTCACGACAATTGCGTGCAAATGAGTCCTTATAAGCAAAATTGCTTTATTTTACAAAGGTTAGTCTATTTACACTATAACATTCAGGTTTGGATCATTCTCTCATAAGAAAATGAAAACTGCATATTAACCATTATTTTAACGCAGACAAGCAGTTTTTACATGCTTCACGACAATTGCGTGCATATGAGTCCTTATAAGCAAAATTGCTTTATTTTACAAAGGTAAGTCTATTTACACTATAACATTCAGGTTTGGATCATTCTCTCATAAGAAAATGCAAACTGCATATTAACCATTATTTAAACGCAGGAAAGCAGTTTTTACATGCTTTACGACAATTAGGTGCAAATGAGTCCTTATAGGCAAAATTGCTTTATTTCATGAGGGTTAGTCTATTTACACTATAACATTCAGGTTTGGATCATTCCCTCATAAGAAAATGCAAACTGCATATTAACCATTATTTAAACGCAGACAAGCAGTTTTTTCATGCTTTACGACAATTAGGTGCAAATGAGTCCTTATAGGCAAAATTGCTTTATTTTCCAAAGGTAAGTCTACTTTCACTATAACATTCAGGTTTGGATCATTCTCTCATAAGAAATTGCAAACTGCATATTAACCATTATTTTAACGCAGACAAGCAGTTTTTACATGCTTCACGACAATTGCGTGAAAATGAGTCCTTATAAGCAAAATTGCTTTATTTTACAAAGGTAAGTCTATTTACACCATAACATTCAGGTTTGGATCATTCTCTCATAAGAAAATGCAAACTGCTCATTTACTATCATTTTCACGCAGACAAGCAGTTTTCACATGTTTTACGACAAATAGGTGGCAATAAGTCCTTAAAGGCAAAATTGTTTTATTTCACAAAGGTAAGTCCACTTTCACTATAACATTTAGGTTTGGATCATTCTCTCATAAGAAAATGCAAACTGCATATTAAATATTATTTAAACGCATACAAGCAGTTTTTACATGCTTTATGACAATCAGGTGCAAATGAGTCCTTATATACAAAATTGCTTTATTTCATGAGGGTTAGTCTATTTACACTATAACATTCAGGTTTGGATCATTCTCTCATAAGAAAATGCAAACTGCATATTAACCATTATTTAACGCAGACAAGCAGTTTTTTCATGCTTTACGACAATTAGGTGCAAATGAGTCTTTATAGGCAAAATTGCATTATTTCATGAGGGTCAGTCTATTTACACTATACAATTCAGGTTTGGATCATTCTCTCATAAGAAAATGAAAACTGCATATTAACCATTATTTTAACGCAGACAAGCAGTTTTTACATGCTTCACGACAATTGCGTGCAAATGAGTCCTTATAGGCAAAATTGAGTTATTTTACAAAGGTTAGTCTATTTACACTATAACATTCAGGTTTGGATTATTCTCTCATAAGAAAATGCAAACTGCATATTAACCATTTTTTTAACGCAGACAAGCAGTTTTTACATGCTTTATGACAATTAGGTGCAAATGAGTCTTTATAGGCAAAATTGCATTATTTCACAAAGGTAAGTCTACTTTCACTATAACATTCAGGTTTGGATCATTCTCTCATAAGAAAATGCAAACTGCATATTAACCATTATTTTAACGCATACAAGCAGTTTTTACATGCTTTATGACAATTAGGTGCAAATGAGTCTTTATAGGCAAAATTGCTTTATTTCACAAAGGTAAGTCTACTTTCACTATAACATTCAGGTTTGGATCATTCTCTCATAAGAAATTGCAAACTGCATATTAACCATTATTTTAACGCAGACAAGCAGTTTTTTCATGCTTTACGACAATTAGGTGCAAATGAGTCTTTATAGGCAAAATTGCATTATTTCACAAAGGTAAGTCTACTTTCACTATAACATTCAGGTTTGGATCATTCTCTCATAAGAAAATGCAAACTGCATATTAACCATTATTTTAACGCATACAAGCAGTTTTTACATGCTTTATGACAATTAGGTGCAAATGAGTCTTTATAGGCAAAATTGCTTTATTAATGAGGGTAAGTCTATTTAAACTATAACATTCAGGTTTGGATCATTCTCTCATTAGAAAATGCAAACTGCATATTTACTATCATTTTCACGCAGACAAGCAGTTTTTACATGCTTCACGACAATTGCGTGCAAATGAGTCCTTATAGGCAAAATTGCTTTATTTTACAAAGGTAAGTCTATTTAATCTATAACATTCAGGTTTGGATGATTCTCTCATAAGAAAATGCAAACTGCATATTAACCATTTTTTTAACGCAGACAAGCTATTTTTACATGCTTTATGACAATTAGGGGCAAATGAGTCCTTATAGGCAAAATTGCTTTATTTCACAAAGGTAAGTCTACTTTCACTATAACATTCAGGTTTGGATCATTCTCTCATAAGAAATTGCAAACTGCATACATATTAACCATTATTTAGACGCAGACAAGCAGTTTTTACATGCTTCACGACAATTACGTGCAAATGAGTCCTTATAAGCAAAATTGCTTTATTTTACAAAGGTAAGTCTATTTACACTATAACATTCAGGTTTGGATCATTCTCTCATAAGAAAATGCAAACTGCATATTAACCATTATTTTAACGCATACAAGCAGTTTTTACATGCTATATGACAATTAGGGGCAAATGAGTCCTTATATGCAAAATTGCTTTATTTCATGAAGTTAAGTCTATTTACCTAATAACATTCAGTTTTGGATCATACTCTCATAAGAAAATGCAAACTGCATATTTACTATCATTTTAACGCATACAAGCAGTTTTTACATGCTTTATGACAATTATGTGCAAATGAGTCTTTATAGGCAAAATTGCTTTATTTCATGAGGGTAAGTCTATGTACACTAAAACATTCAGGTTTGGATCATTCTCTCATAAGAAAATGCAAACTGCATATTAACCTTTATTTCAACGCAGACAAGCAGTTTTTACATGCTTCACGACAATTGCGTGCAAATGAGTCCTTATAGGCAAAATTGCTTTATTTTACAAAGGTAAGTCTATTTACACTATAACATTCAGGTTTGGATCATTCTCTCATAAGAAAATGCAAACTGCATATTAACTATTATTTTAACGCATACAAGCAGTTTTTACAAGCTTTATGACAATTAGGTGCAAATGAGTCCTTATAGGCAAAATTGCTTTATTTCATGAGGGTAAGTCTATTTACACTATAACATTCAGGTTTGGATCATTCTCTCATAAGAAAATGCAAACTGCATATTAACCATTATTTAAACGCAGGAAAGCAGTTTTTACATGCTTTACGACAATTAGGTGCAAATGAGTCCTTATAGGCAAAATTGCTTTATTTCATGAGGGTTAGTCTATTTACACTATAACATTCAGGTTTGGATCATTCTCTCATAAGAAAATGCAAACTGCATATTAACCATTATTTAAACGCAGACAAGCAGTTTTTTCATGCTTTACGACAATTAGGTGCAAATGAGTCCTTATAGGCAAAATTGCTTTATTAATGAGAGTAAGTCTATTTAAACTATAACATTCAGGTTTGGATCATTCTCTCATAAGAAAATGCAAACTGCATATTTACTATCATTTTAACGCAGACAAGCAGTTTTTACATGCTTCACGACAATTTGTGCAAATGAGTCCTTATAGGCAAAATTGCTTCATTTTACAAAGGTAAGTCTATTTACATTATAACATACAGGTTTGGATCATTCTCTCATAAGAAAATGCAAACTGCATATTAACCATTATTTTAACGCATACAAGCAGTTTTTACATGCTTTATCACGATTAGGTGCAAATGAGTCCTTATAGGCAAAATTGCTTTATTTCACAAAGGTAAGTCCACTTAACTATAACATTCAGGTTTGGATCATTCTCTCATAAGAAAATGCAAACTGCATATTAAATATTATTTAAACGCATACAAGCAGTTTTTACATGCTTTATGACAATTAGGTGCAAATGAGTCCTTATATACAAAATTGCTTTATTTTACAAAGGTAAGTCTATTTACACTATAAAATTCAGTTTTGGATCATTCTCTCATAAGAAAATGCAAACTGCATATTTACTATCATTTTAACGCATACAAGCAGTTTTTACATGCTTTATGACAATTAGGTGCAAATGAGTCTTTATAGGCAAAATTGCTTTATTTCATGAGGGTAAGTCTATTTACACTAATACATTCAGGTTTGGATCATTCTCTCATAAGAAAATGCAATCTGCATATTAACCATTATTTTAACGCATACAAGCAGTTTTTACATGCTATATGACAATTAGGGGCAAATGAGTCCTTATATGCAAAATTGCTTTATTTCATGAAGTTAAGTCTATTTACCTAATAACATTCAGTTTTGGATCATACTCTCATAAGAAAATGCAAACTGCATATTTACTATCATTTTAACGCATACAAGCAGTTTTTACATGCTTTATGACAATTATGTGCAAATGAGTCTTTATAGGCAAAATTGCTTTATTTCATGAGGGTAAGTCTATTTACACTAAAACATTCAGGTTTGGATCATTCTCTCATAAGAAAATGCAAACTGCATATTAACCTTTATTTCAACGCAGACAAGCAGTTTTTACATGCTTCACGACAATTGCGTGCAAATGAGTCCTTATAGGCAAAATTGCGTTATTTTACAAAGGTAAGTCTATTTTCACTATAACATTCAGGTTTGGATCATTCGCTCATAAGAAAATGCAAACTGCATATTAACCATTATTTTAACGCAGACAAGCAGTTTTTACATGCTTCACGACAATTGCGTGCAAATGAGTCCTTATAGGCAAAATTGCTTTATTTTACAAAGGTAAGTCTATTTACACTATAACATTCAGGTTTGGGTCATTCTCTCATAAGAAAATGCAAACTGCATATTAACTCATATTTTAACGCATACAAGCAGTTTTTACATGCTTCACGACAATTGCGTGCAAATGAGTCCTTATAGGCAAAATTGCTTCATTTTACAAAGGTAAGTCTATTTACATTATAACTTTCAGATTTGGATCATTCTCTTATAAGAAAATGCAAACTGCATATTAACCATTATTTTAACGCATACAAGCAGTTTTTACATGCTTTATCACGATTAGGTGCAAATGAGTCCTTATAGGCAAAATTGCTTTATTTCATGAGGGTTAGTCTATTTACACTATAACATTCAGGTTTGGATCATTCTCTCATAAGAAAATGCAAACTGCATATTAAATATTATTTAAACGCATACAAGCAGTTTTTACATGCTTTATGACAATTAGGTGCAAATGAGTTCTTATATACAAAATTGCTTTATTTCATGAGGGTTAGTCTATTTACACTATAACATTCAGGTTTGGATCATTCTCTCATAAGAAAATGCAAACTGCATATTAACCATTATTTAACGCAGACAAGCAGTTTTTTCATGCTTTACGACAATTAGGTGCAAATGAGTCTTTATAGGCAAAATTGCATTATTTCATGAGGGTCAGTCTATTTACACTATACAATTCAGGTTTGGATCATTCTCTCATAAGAAAATGAAAACTGCATATTAACCATTATTTTAACGCAGACAAGCAGTTTTTACATGCTTCACGACAATTGCGTGCAAATGAGTCCTTATAGGCAAAATTGAGTTATTTTACAAAGGTTAGTCTATTTACACTATAACATTCAGGTTTGGATTATTCTCTCATAAGAAAATGCAAACTGCATATTAACCATTTTTTTAACGCAGACAAGCAGTTTTTACATGCTTTATGACAATAAGGGGCAAATGAGTCCTTATAGGCAAAATTGCTTTATTTCACAAAGGTAAGTCTACTTTCACTATAACATTCAGGTTTGGATCATTCTCTCATAAGAAATTGCAAACTGCATATTAACCATTATTTTAACGCAGACAAGCAGTTTTTTCATGCTTTACGACAATTAGGTGCAAATGAGTCTTTATAGGCAAAATTGCATTATTTCACAAAGGTAAGTCTACTTTCACTATAACATTCAGGTTTGGATCATTCTCTCATAAGAAAATGCAAACTGCATATTAACCATTATTTTAACGCATACAAGCAGTTTTTACATGCTTTATGACAATTAGGTGCAAATGAGTCTTTATAGGCAAAATTGCTTTATTAATGAGGGTAAGTCTATTTAAACTATAACATTCAGGTTTGGATCATTCTCTCATTAGAAAATGCAAACTGCATATTTACTATCATTTTCACGCAGACAAGCAGTTTTTACATGCTTCACGACAATTGCGTGCAAATGAGTCCTTATAGGCAAAATTGCTTTATTTCACAAAGGTAAGTCTACTTTCACTATAACATTCAGGTTTGGATCATTCTCTCATAAGAAATTGCAAACTGCATACATATTAACCATTATTTTAACGCAGACAAGCAGTTTTTACATGCTTCACGACAATTGCGTGCAAATGAGTCCTTATAAGCAAAATTGCTTTATTTTACAAAGGTAAGTCTATTTACACTATAACATTCAGGTTTGGATCATTCTCTCATAAGAAAATGCAAACTGCATATTAACCATTATTTTAACGCATACAAGCAGTTTTTACATGCTTTATCACAATTAGGTGCAAATGAGTCCTTATAGGCAAAATTGCTTTATTTCATGAGGGTTAGTCTATTTACACTATAACATTCAGGTTTGGATCATTCTCTCATAAGAAAATGCAAACTGCATATTAACCATTATTTAAACGCAGACAAGCAGTTTTTACAAGCTTTATGACAATTAGGTGCAAATGAGTCCTTATAAACAAAATTGCTTTATTTCATGAGGGTAAGTCTATTTACACTATAACATTCAGGTTTGGATCATTCTCTCATAAGAAAATGCAAACTGCATATTAACCATTATTTTAACGCAGACAAGCAGTTTTTACATGCTTCACGACAATTGCGTGCAAATGAGTCCTTATAAGCAAAATTGCTTTATTTTACAAAGGTAAGTCTATTTACACTATAACATTCAGGTTTGGATCATTCTCTCATAAGAAAATGCAAACTGCATATTAACTATTATTTTAACGCATACAAGCAGTTTTTACAAGCTTTATGACAATTAGGTGCAAATGAGTCCTTATAGGCAAAATTGCTTTATTTCATGAGGGTAAGTCTATTTACACTATAACATTCAGGTTTGGATCATTCTCTCATAAGAAAATGCAAACTGCATATTAACCATTATTTAAACGCAGGAAAGCAGTTTTTACATGCTTTACGACAATTAGGTGCAAATGAGTCCTTATAGGCAAAATTGCTTTATTTCATGAGGGTTAGTCTATTTACACTATAACATTCAGGTTTGGATCATTCTCTCATAAGAAAATGCAAACTGCATATTAACCATTATTTAAACGCAGACAAGCAGTTTTTTCATGCTTTACGACAATTAGGTGCAAATGAGTCCTTATAGGCAAAATTGCTTTATTTTCCAAAAGTAAGTCTACTTTCACTATAACATTCAGGTTTGGATCATTCTCTCATAAGAAATTGCAAACTGCATATTAACCATTATTTTAACGCAGACAAGCAGTTTTTACATGCTTCACGACAATTGCGTGAAAATGAGTCCTTATAAGCAAAATTGCTTTATTTTACAAAGGTAAGTCTATTTACACCATAACATTCAGGTTTGGATCATTCTCTCATAAGAAAATGCAAACTGCATATTTACTATCATTTTCACGCAGACAAGCAGTTTTCACATGTTTTACGACAATTAGGTGGAAATAAGTCCTTAAAGGCAAAATTGTTTTATTTCACAAAGGTAAGTCTACTTTCACTATAACATTCAGGTTTGGATCATTCTCTCATAAGAAATTGCAAACTGCATATTAACCATTATTTAACGCAGACAAGCAGTTTTTTCATGCTTTACGACAATTAGGTGCAAATGAGTCTTTATAGGCAAAATTGCATTATTTCTTGAGGGTCAGTCTATTTACACTATACAATTCAGGTTTGGATCATTCTCTCATAAGAAAATGCAAACTGCATATTAACCATTATTTTAACGCATACAAGCAGTTTTTACATGCTTTATGACAATTAGGTGCAAATGAGTCTTTATAGGCAAAATTGCTTTATTAATGAGAGTAAGTCTATTTAAACTATAACATTCAGGTTTGGATCATTCTCTCATAAGAAAATGCAAACTGCATATTTACTATCATTTTCACGCAGACAAGCAGTTTTTACATGCTTCACGACAATTTGTGCAAATGAGTCCTTATAGGCAAAATTGCTTCATTTTACAAAGGTAAGTCTATTTACTTTATAACATACAGGTTTGGATCATTCTCTCATAAGAAAATGCAAACTGCATATTAACCATTATTTTAACGCATACAAGCAGTTTTTACATGCTTTATCACGATTAGGTGCAAATGAGTCCTTATAGGCAAAAATGCTTTATTTCATGAGGGTTAGTCTATTTACACTATAACATTCAGGTTTGAATCATTCTCTCATAAGAAAATGCAAACTGCATATTAACCATTATTTAAACGCAGACAAGCAGTTTTTTCATGCTTTACGACAATTAGGTGCAAATGAGTCTTTATAGGCAAAATTGCTTTATTTCACAAAGGTAAGTCTACTTTCACTATAACATTCAGGTTTGGATCATTCTCTCATAAGAAATTGCAAACTGCATATTAACCATTATTTTAACGCAGACAAGCAGTTTTTACATGCTTCTCGACAATTGCGTGCAAATGAGTCCTTATAAGCAAAATTGCTTTATTTTACAAAGGTAAGTCTATTTACACTATAACATTCAGTTTTGGATCATTCTTTCATAAGAAAATGCAAACTGCATATTTACTATCATTTTAACGCATACAAGCAGTTTTTACATGCTTTATGACAATTAGGTGCAAATGAGTCTTTATAGGCAAAATTGCTTTATTTCATGAGGGTAAGTCTATTTACACTAATACATTCAGGTTTGGATCATTCTCTCATAAGAAATTGCAATCTGCATATTAACCATTATTTTAACGCATACAAGCAGTTTTTACATGCTATATGACAATTAGGGGCAAATGAGTCCTTATATGCCAAATTGCTTTATTTCATGAAGTTAAGTCTATTTACCTAATAACATTCAGTTTTGGATCATACTCTCATAAGAAAATGCAAACTGCATATTTACTATCATTTTAACGCATACAAGCAGTTTTTACATGCTTTATGACAATTATGTGCAAATGAGTCTTTATAGGCAAAATTGCTTTATTTCATGAGGGTAAGTCTATTTACACTAAAACATTCAGGTTTGGATCATTCTCTCATAAGAAAATGCAAACTGCATATTAACCTTTATTTCAACGCAGACAAGCAGTTTTTACATGCTTCACGACAATTGCGTGCAAATGAGTCCTTATAGGCAAAATTGCGTTATTTTACAAAGGTAAGTCTATTTTCACTATAACATTCAGGTTTGGATCATTCGCTCATAAGAAAATGCAAGCTGCATATTAACCATTATTTTAACGCAGACAAGCAGTTTTTACATGCTTCACGACAATTGCGTGCAAATGAGTCCTTATAGGCAAAATTGCTTTATTTTACAAAGGTAAGTCTATTTACACTATAACATTCAGGTTTGGGTCATTCTCTCATAAGAAAATGCAAACTGCATATTAACTCATATTTTAACGCATACAAGCAGTTTTTAAATGCTTCACGACAATTGCGTGCAAATGAGTCCTTATAGGCAAAATTGCTTCATTTTACAAAGGTATGTCTATTTACATTATAACATTCAGGTTTGGATCATTCTCTTATAAGAAAATGCAAACTGCATATTAACCATTATTTTAACGCATACAAGCAGTTTTTACATGCTTTATCACGATTAGGTGCAAATGAGTCCTTATAGGCAAAATTGCTTTATTTCATGAGGGTTTGTCTATTTACACTATAACATTCAGGTTTGGATCATTCTCTCATAAGAAAATGCAAACTGCATATTAACCATTATTTAAACGCAGACAAGCAGTTTTTTCATGCTTTACGACAATTAGGTGCAAATGAGTCTTTATAGGCAAAATTGCTTTATTTCACAAAGGTAAGTCTACTTTCACTATAACATTCAGGTTTGGATCATTCTCTCATAAGAAATTGCAAACTGCATATTAACCATTATTTTAACGCAGACAAGCAGTTTTTACATGCTTCACGACAATTGCGTGCAAATGAGTCCTTATAAGCAAAATTGCTTTATTTTACAAAGGTAAGTCTATTTACACTATAACATTCAGTTTTGGATCATTCTCTCATAAGAAAATGCAAACTGCATATTTACTATCATTTTAACGCATACAAGCAGTTTTTACATGCTTTATGACAATTAGGTGCAAATGAGTCTTTATAGGCAAAATTGCTTTATTTCATGAGGGTAAGTCTATTTACGCTAATACATTCAGGTTTGGATCATTCTCTCATAAGAAAATGCAATCTGCATATTAACCATTATTTTAACGCATACAAGCAGTTTTTACATGCTATATGACAATTATGGGCAAATGAGTCCTTATATGCAAAATTGCTTTATTTCATGAAGGTAAGTCTATTTACCTAATAACATTCAGTTTTGGATCATACTCTCATAAGAAAATGCAATCTGCATATTTACTATCATTTTAACGCATACAAGCAGTTTTTACATGCTTTATGACAATTATGTGCAAATGAGTCTTTATAGGCAAAATTGCTTTATTTCATGAGGGTAAGTCTGTTTACACTAAAACATTCAGGTTTGGATCATTCTCTCATAAGAAAATGCAAACTGCATATTAACCTTTATTTCAACGCAGACAAGCAGTTTTTACATGCTTCACGACAATTGCGTGCAAATGAGTCCTTATAGGCAAAATTTCGTTATTTTACAAAGGTGAGTCTATTTTCACTATAACATTCAGGTTTGGATCATTCGCTCATAAGAAAATGCAAACTGCATATTAACCATTATTTTAACGCAGACAAGCAGTTTTTACATGCTTCACGACAATTGCGTGCAAATGAGTCCTTATAAGCAAAATTGCTTTATTTTACAAAGGTTAGTCTATTTACACTATAACATTCAGGTTTGGATCATTCTCTCATAAGAAAATGCAAACTGCATATTAACTATTATTTTAACGCATACAAGCAGTTTTTACAAGCTTTATGACAATTAGGTGCAAATGAGTCCTTATAGGCAAAATTGCTTTATTTCATGAGGGTAAGTCTATTTACACTATAACATTCAGGTTTGGATCATTCTCTCATAAGAAAATGCAAACTGCATATTAACCATTATTTCAACGCAGACAAGCAGTTTTTACATGCTTCACGAGAATTGCGTGCAAATGAGTCCTTATAGGCGAAATTGCGTTATTTTACAAAGGTAAGTCTATTTTTACTATAACATTCAGGTTTGGATCATTCGCTCATAAGAAAATGCAAACTGCATATTAACCATTATTTTAACGCAGACAAGCAGTTTTTACATGCTTCACGAAAATTGCGTGTAAATGAGTCCTTATAGGCAAAATTGCTTTATTTTACAAAGGTAAGTCTATTTACACTATAACATTCAGCTTTGGGTCATTCTCTCATAAGAAAATGCAAACTGCATATTAACTATTATTTTAACGCATACAAGCAGTTTTTACAAGCTTTATGACAATTACGTGCAAATGAGTCCTTATAGGCAAAATTGCTTTATTTTACAAAGGTAAGTCTATTTACACTATAACATTCAGGTTTGGATCATTCTCTCATAAGAAAATGCAAACTGCATATTAACCATTATTTTAACGCATACAAGCAGTTTTTACATGCTTTATCACAATTAGGTGCAAATAAGTCCTTATAGGCAAAATTGCTTTATTTCATGAGGGTTAGTCTATTTACACTATAACATTCAGGTTTGGATCATTCTCTCATAAGAAAATGCAAACTGCATATTAACCATTATTTAAACGCAGACAAGCAGTTTTTACATGCTTTATGACAATTAGGTGCAAATGAGTCCTTATAAACAAAATTGCTTTATTTCATGAGGGTAAGTCTATTTACACTATAACATTCAGGTTTGGATCATTCTCTCATAAGAAAATGCAAACTGCATATTAACCATTATTTTAACGCAGACAAGCAGTTTTTACATGCTTCACGACAATTGCGTGCAAATGAGTCCTTATAAGCAAAATTGCTTTATTTTACAAAGGTAAGTCTATTTACACTATAACATTCAGGTTTGGATCATTCTCTCATAAGAAAATGCAAACTGCATATTAACTATTATTTTAACGCATACAAGCAGTTTTTACAAGCTTTATGACAATTAGGTGCAAATGAGTCCTTATAGGCAAAATTGCTTTATTTCATGAGGGTAAGTCTATTTACACTATAACATTCAGGTTTGGATCATTCTCTCATAAGAAAATGCAAACTGCATATTAACCATTATTTAAACGCAGGAAAGCAGTTTTTACATGCTTTACGACAATTAGGTGCAAATGAGTCCTTATAGGCAAAATTGCTTTATTTCATGAGGGTTAGTCTATTTACACTATAACATTCAGGTTTGGATTATTCTCTCATAAAAAAATGCAAACTGCATATTAACCATTATTTAAACGCAGACAAGCAGTTTTTTCATGCTTTACGACAATTAGGTGCAAATGAGTCCTTATAGGCAAAATTGCTTTATTTTCCAAAGGTAAGTCTACTTTCACTATAACATTCAGGTTTGGATCATTCTCTCATAAGAAATTGCAAACTGCATATTAACCATTATTTTAACGCAGACAAGCAGTTTTTACATGCTTTACGACAATTGCGTGAAAATGAGTCCTTATAAGCAAAATTGCTTTATTTTACAAAGGTAAGTCTATTTACACCATAACATTCAGGTTTGGATCATTCTCTCATAAGAAAATGCAAACTGCATATTTACTATCATTTTCACGCAGACAAGCAGTTTTCACATGTTTTACGACAATTAGGTGGAAATAAGTCCTTAAAGGCAAAATTGTTTTATTTCACAAAGGTAAGTCCACTTTCACTATAACATTCAGGTTTGGATCATTCTCTCATAAGAAAATGCAAACTGCATATTAAATATTATTTAAACGCATACAAGCAGTTTTTACATGCTTTATGACAATTGGGTGCAAATGAGTCCTTATATACAAAATTGCTTTATTTCATGAGGGTTAGTCTATTTACACTATAACATTCAGGTTTGGATCATTCTCTCATAAGAAAATGCAAACTGCATATTAACCATTATTTAACGCAGACAAGCAGTTTTTTCATGCTTTACGACAATTAGGTGCAAATGAGTCTTTATAGGCAAAATTGCATTATTTCATGAGGGTCAGTCTATTTACACTATACAATTCAGGTTTGGATCATTCTCTCATAAGAAAATGCAAACTGCATATTAACCATTATTTTAACGCATACAAGCAGTTTTTACATGCTTTATGACAATTAGGTGCAAATGAGTCTTTATAGGCAAAATTGCTTTATTAATGAGAGTAAGTCTATTTAAACTATAACATTCAGGTTTGGATCATTCTCTCATAAGAAAATGCAAACTGCATATTTACTATCATTTTCACGCAGACAAGCAGTTTTTACATGCTTCACGACAATTGCGTGCAAATGAGTCCTTATAGGCAAAATTGCTTCATTTTACAAAGGTAAGTCTATTTACATTATAACATACAGGTTTGGATCATTCTCTCATAAGAAAATGCAAACTGCATATTAACCATTATTTTAACGCATACAAGCAGTTTTTACATGCTTTATCACGATTAGGTGCAAATGAGTCCTTATAGGCAAAATTGCTTTATTTCATGAGGGTTAGTCTATTTACACTATAACATTCAGGTTTGAATCATTCTCTCATAAGAAAATGCAAACTGCATATTAACCCCTATTTAAACGCAGACAAGCAGTTTTTTCATGCTTTACGACAATTAGGTGCAAATGAGTCTTTATAGGCAAAATTGCTTTATTTCACAAAGGTAAGTCTACTTTCACTATAACATTCAGGTTTGGATCATTCTCTCATAAGAAATTGCAAACTGCATATTAACCATTATTTTAACGCAGACAAGCAGTTTTTACATGCTTCACGACAATTGCGTGCAAATGAGTCCTTATAAGCAAAATTGCTTTATTTTACAAAGGTAAGTCTATTTACACTATAACATTCAGTTTTGGATCATTCTCTCATAAGAAAATGCAAACTGCATATTTACTATCATTTTAACGCATACAAGCAGTTTTTACATGCTTTATGACAATTAGGTGCAAATGAGTCTTTATAGGCAAAATTGCTTTATTTCATGAGGGTAAGTCTATTTACACTAATACATTCAGGTTTGGATCATTCTCTCATAAGAAAATGCAATCTGCATATTAAACATTATTTTAACGCATACAAGCAGTTTTTACATGCTATATGACAATTAGGGGCAAATGAGTCCTTATATGCAAAATTGCTTTATTTCATGAAGTTAAGTCTATTTACCTAATAACATTCAGTTTTGGATCATACTCTCATAAGAAAATGCAAACTGCATATTTACTATCATTTTAACGCATACAAGCAGTTTTTACATGCTTTATGACAATTATGTGCAAATGAGTCTTTATAGGCAAAATTGCTTTATTTCAGGAGGGTAAGTCTATTTACACTAAAACATTCAGGTTTGGATCTTTCTCTTATAAGAAAATGCAAACTGCATATTAACCTTTATTTCAACGCAGACAAGCAGTTTTTACATGCTTCACGACAATTGCGTGCAAATGAGTCCTTATAGGCAAAATTGCGTTATTTTACAAAGGTAAGTCTATTTTCACTATAACATTCAGGTTTGGATCATTCGCTCATAAGAAAATGCAAACTGCATATTAACCATTATTTTAACGCAGACAAGCAGTTTTTACATGCTTCACGACAATTGCGTGCAAATGAGTCCTTATAGGCAAAATTGCTTTATTTTACAAAGGTAAGTCTATTTACACTATAACATTCAGGTTTGGGTCATTCTCTCATAAGAAAATGCAATACTGCATATTAACTATTATTTTAACGCATACAAGCAGTTTTTACATGCTTCACGACAATTGCGTGCAAATGAGTCCTTATAGGCAAAATTGCTTCATTTTACAAAGGTAAGTCTATTTACATTATAACATTCAGGTTTGGATCATTCTCTCATAAGAAAATGCAAACTGCATATTAACCATTATTTTAACGCATACAAGCAGTTTTTACATGCTTTATCACGATTAGGTGCAAATGAGTCCTTATAGGCAAAATTGCTTTATTTCATGATAGTTAGTCTATTTACACTATAACATTCAGGTTTGGATCATTCTCTCATAAGAAAATGCAAACTGCATATTAACCATTATTTAAACGCAGACAAGCAGTTTTTTCATGCTTTACGACAATTAGGTGCAAATGAGTCTTTATAGGCAAAATTGCTTTATTTCACAAAGGTACGTCTACTTTCACTATAACATTCAGGTTTGGATCATTCTCTCATAAGAAATTGCAAACTGCATATTAACCATTATTTTAACGCAGACAAGCAGTTTTTACATGCTTCACGACAATTGCGTGCAAATGAGTCCTTATAAGCAAAATTGCTTTATTTTACAAAGGTAAGTCTATTTACACTATAACATTCAGTTTTGGATCATTCTCTCATAAGAAAATGCAAACTGCATATTTACTATCATTTTAACGCATACAAGCAGTTTTTACATGCTTTATGACAATTAGGTGCAAATGAGTCTTTATAGGCAAAATTGCTTTATTTCATGAGGGTAAGTCTATTTACACTAATACATTCAGGTTTGGATCATTCTCTCATAAGATAATGCAATCTGCATATTAACCATTATTTTAACGCATACAAGCAGTTTTTACATGCTATATGACAATTAGGGGCAAATGAGTCCTTATATGCAAAATTGCTTTATTTCATGAAGGTAAGTCTATTTACCTAATAACATTCAGTTTTGGATCATACTCTCATAAGAAAATGCAAACTGCAAATTTACTATCATTTTAACGCATACAAGCAGTTTTTACATGCTTTATGACAATTATGTGCAAATGAGTCTTTATAGGCAAAATTGCTTTATTTCATGAGGGTAAGTCTGTTTACACTAAAACATTCAGGTTTGGATCATTCTCTCATAAGAAAATGCAAACTGCATATTAACCTTTATTTCAACGCAGACAAGCAGTTTTTACATGCTTCACGACAATTGCGTGCAAATGAGTCCTTATAGGCAAAATTGCGTTATTTTACAAAGGTAAGTCTATTTTCACTATAACATTCAGGTTTGGATCATTCGCTCATAAGAAAATGCAAACTGCATATTAACCATTATTTTAACGCAGACAAGCAGTTTTTATATGCTTCACGACAATTGCGTGCAAATGAGTCCTTATAGGCAAAATTGCTTTATTTTACAAAGGTAAGTCTATTTACACTATAACATTCAGCTTTGGGTCATTCTCTCATAAGAAAATGCAAACTGCATATTAACTATTATTTAAACGCAGACAAGCAGTTTTTTCATGCTTCACGACAATTGCGTGCAAATGAGTCCTTATAAGCAAAATTGCTTTATTTTACAAAGGTTAGTCTATTTACACTATAATTGGATCATTCTCTCATAAGAAAATGCAAACTGCATATTAACTATTATTTTAACGCATACAAGCAGTTTTCACAAGCTTTATGACAATTAGGTGCAAATGAGTCCTTATAGGCAAAATTGCTTTATTTCATGAGGGTAAGTCTACTTTCACTATAACATATAGGTTTGGATCATTCTCTCATAAGAAATTGCAAACTGCATATTAACCATTATTTTAACGCATACAAGCAGTTTTTACATGCTTCACGACAATTGCGTGCAAATGAGTCCTTATAAGCAAAATTGCTTTATTTTACAAAGGTTAGTCTATTTACACTATAACATTTAGGTTTGGATCATTCTCTCATAAGAAAATGCAAACTGCATATTAACTATTATTTTAACGCATACAAGCAGTTTTTACAAGCTTTATGACAATTAGGTGCAAATGAGTCCTTATAGGCAAAATTGCTTTATTTCATGAGGGTAAGTCTATTTACACTATAACATTCAGGTTTGGATCATTCTCTCATAAGAAAATGCAAACTGCATATTTACTATTATTTTCACGCAGACAAGCAGTTCTTACATGCTTTACGACAATTGCGTGCAAAAGAGTCCTTATAGGCAAAATTGCTTTATTTTACAAAGGTTAGTCTATTTACACTATAACATTCAGGTTTGGAGTATTCTCTCATAAGAAAATGCAAACTGCATATTAACCATTATTTTTAGCATACAAGCAGTTTTTACATGCTTTATGACAATTAGGTGCAAATGAGTCCTTATAGGCAAAATTGCTTTATTTCATGAGTGTAAGTCTATTTAAACTATAACATTCAGGTTTGGATCATTCTCTCATAAGAAAATGCAAACTGCATATTTACTATCATTTTAACGCATACAAGCAGTTTTTACATGCTTTATGACAATTAGGTGCAAATAAGTCCTTAAAGGCAAAATGGTTTTATTTCACAAAGGTAAGTCTACTTTCACTATAACATTCAGGTTTGGATCATTCTCCCATAAGAAAATGCAAACTGCATATTAACCATTATTTTAACGCAGACAAGCAGTTTTTACATGCTTCACGACAATTGCGTGCAAATGAGTCTTTATAGGCAAAATTGCTTTATTTTACATAGGTAAGTCTATTTACACTATAACATTCAGGTTTGGATCATTCTCTCATAAGAAAATGCAAACTGCATATTAACCATTATTTTAACGCATACAAGCAGTTTTTACATGCTTTATGACAATTAGGTGCAAATGAGTCCTTATAGGCAAAATTGCTTTATTTCATGAGTGTAAGTCTATTTAAACTATAACATTCAGGTTTGGATCATTCTCTCATAAGAAAATGCAAACTGCATATTTACTATCATTTTAACGCATACAAGCAGTTTTTACATGCTTTATGACAATTAGGTGCAAATAAGTCCTTAAAGGCAAAATTGTTTTATTTCACAAAGGTAAGTCTACTTTCACTATAACATTCAGGTTTGGATCATTCTCTCATATGAAATTGCAAACTGCATATTAACCATTATTTTAACGCAGACAAGCAGTCTTTACATGCTTCACGACAATTGCGTGAAAATGAGTCCTTATAAGCAAAATTGCTTTATTTTACAAAGGTAAGTCTATTTACACCATAACATTCAGGTTTGGATCATTCTCTCATAAGAAAATGCAAACTGCATATTTACTATCATTTTCACGCAGACAAGCAGTTTTCACATGTTTTACGACAATTAGGTGGAAATAAGTCCTTAAAGGCAAAATTGTTTTATTTCACAAAGGTAAGTCCACTTTCACTATAACATTCAGGTTTGGATCATTCTCTCATAAGAAAATGCAAACTGCATATTAAATATTATTTTAACGCATACAAGCAGTTTTTACATGCTTTATCACAATTAGGTGCAAAAGAGTCCTTATAGGCAAAATTGCTTTATTTCATGAGGGTTAGTCTATTTACACTATAACATTCAGGTTTGGATCATTCTCTCATAAGAAAATGCAAACTGCATATTAACCATTATTTTAACGCATACAAGCAGTTTTTACATGCTATATGACAATTAGGGGCAAATGAGTCCTTATAAGCAAATTGCTTTATTTCATGAGGGTAAGTCTATTTACACTAAAACATTCAGGTTTGGATCATTCTCTCATAAGAAAATGGAAACTGCATATTAACCTTTATTTCAACGCAGACAAGCAGTTTTTACATGCTTCACGACAATTGCGTGCAAATGAGTCCTTATAGGCAAAATTGCGTTATTTTACAAAGGTTAGTCTATTTTCACTATAACATTCAGGTTTGGATCATTCGCTCATAAGAAAATGCAAACTGCATATTAACCATTATTTTAACGCAGACAAGCAGTTTTTACATGCTTCACGACAATTGCGTGCAAATGAGTCCTTATAGGCAAAATTACTTTATTTTACAAAGGTAAGTCTATTTACACTATAACATTCAGGTTTGGATCATTCTCTCATAAGAAAATGCAAACTGCATATTAACCATTTTTTTAACGCATACAAGCAGTTTTTACATGCTTTATCACAATTAGGTGCAAATGAGTCCTTATAGGCAAAATTGCTTTATTTCATGAGGGTTAGTCTATTTACACTATAACATTCAGGTTTGGATCATTCTCTCATAAGAAAATGCAAACTGCATATTAACCATTATTTTAACGCATACAAGCAGTTTTTACATGCTATATGACAATTAGGGGCAAATGAGTCCTTATATGCAAAATTGCTTTATTTCATGAGGGTAAGTCTATTTACACTAAAACATTCAGGTTTGGATCATTCTCTCCTAAGAAAATGCAAACTGCATATTAACCATTTTTTTAACGCAGACAAGCAGTTTTTACATGCTTTATGACAATTAGGGGCAAATGAGTCCTTATAGGCAAAATTGCTTTATTTCACAAAGGTAAGTCTACTTTCGTTATAACATTCAGGTTTGGATCATTCTCTCATAAGAAATTGCAAACTGCATATTAACCATTATTTTAACGCAGACAAGCAGTTTTTACATGCTTCACGACAATTGCGTGCAAATGAGTCCTTATAAGCAAAATTGCTTTATTTTACAACAATTAGTCTATTTACACTATAACATTCAGGTTTGGATCATTCTCTCATAAGAAAATGCAAACTGCATATTAACCATTTTTTTAACGCAGACAAGCAGTTTTTACATGCTTTATGACAATTAGGGGCAAATGAGTCCTTATAGGCAAAATTGCTTTATTTCACAAAGGTAAGTCTACTTTCACTATAACATTCAGGTTTGGATCATTCTCTCATAAGAGATTGCAAACTGCATATTAACCATTATTTTAACGCAGACAAGCTGTTTTTACATGCTTCACGACAATTGCGTGCGAATGAGTCCTTATAAGCAAAATTGCTTTATTTTACAAAGGTAAGTCTATTTACACTATAACATTCAGTTTTGGATCATTCTCTCATAAGAAAATGCAAACTGCATATTAACTATTATTTTAACGCATACAAGCAGTTTTTACAAGTTTTATGACAATTAGGTGCAAATGAGTCCTTATAGGCAAAATTGCTTTATTTCATGAGGGTAAAACTATATTTACACTATAACATTCAGGTTTGGATCATTCTCTCATAAGAAAATGCAAACTGAATATTAACCATTATTTAAACGCAGACAAGCAGTTTTTTCATGCTTTACGACAATTGCGTGCAAATAAGTCCTTATATGCAAAATTGCTTTATTTTACAAAGGTTAGTCTATTTACACTATAACATTCAGGTTTGGATCATTCTCTCATAAGAAAATGCAAACTGCATATTAACCATTATTTAAACGCAGGAAAACAGTTTTTACATTCTTTAAGACAATTAGGTGCAAACGAGTCTTTATAGGCAAAATTGCTTTATTTCATGAGGGTAAGTCTATTTACACTATAACATTCAGGTTTGGATCATTCTCTCATAAGAAAATGCAAACTGCATATTAACCTTTATTTTAACGCAGACAAGCAGTTTTTACATGCTTCACGAAAATTGCGTGCAAATGAGTCCTTATAGGCAAAATTGCGTTATTTTACAAAGGTAAGTCTATTTTCACTATAACATTCAGGTTTGGATCATTCGCTCATAAGAAAATGCAAACTGCATATTAACCATTATTTTAACGCAGACAAGCAGTTTTTACATGCTTCACGACAATTGCGTGCAAATGAGTCCTTATAGGCAAAATTGCTTTATTTTACAAAGGTTAGTCTATTTACACTAGAACATTCAGGTTTGGATCATTCTCTCATAAGAATATGCAAACTGCATATTAACCATTTTTTTAACGCAGACAAGCAGTTTTTACATGCTTTATGACAATTAGGGGCAAATGAGTCCTTATAGGCAAAATTGCGTTATTTTACAAAGGTAAGTCTATTTTCACTATAACATTCAGGTTTGGATCATTCGCTCATAAGAAAATGCAATCTGCATATTAACCATTATTTTAACGCATACAAGCAGTTTTTACATGCTTTATGACAATTATGGGCAAATGAGTCCTTATATGCAAAATTGCTTTATTTCATGAAGGAAAGTCTATTTACACTATACATTCAGGTTTGGATCATTCTCTCATAAGAAATTGCAAACTGCATATTAACCATTATTTTAACGCAGACAAGCAGTTTTTACATGCTTCACGACAATTGCGTGCAAATGAGTCCTTATAAGCAAAATTGCTTTATTTTACAAAGGTAAGTCTATTTGTACTGTACATTCAGGTTTGGATCATTCTCTCATAAGAAAATGCAAACTGCATATTAACTATTATTTTAACGCATACAAGCAGTTTTTACAAGCTTTATGACAATTAGGTGCAAATGAGTCCTTATAGGCAAAATTGCTTTATTTCATGAGGGTAAGTCTACTTTCACTATAACATTCAGGTTTGGATCATTCTCTCATAAGAAATTGCAAACTGCATATTAACCATTATTTTAACGCATACAAGCAGTTTTTACATGCTTCACGACAATTGCGTGCAAATGAGTCCTTATAAGCAAAATTGCTTTATTTTACAAAGGTTAGTCTATTTACACTATAACATTCAGGTTTGGATCATTCTCTCATAAGAAAATGCAAACTGCATATTAACTATTTTTTTAACGCATACAAGCAGTTTTTACAAGCTTTATGACAATTAGGTGCAAATGAGTCCTTATAGGCAAAATTGCTTTATTTCATGAGGGTAAGTCTATTTACACTATAACATTCAGGTTTGGATCATTCTCTCATAAGAAAATGCAAACTGCATATTTACTATTATTTTCACGCAGACAAGCAGTTCTTACATGCTTTACGACAATTGCGTGCAAAAGAGTCCTTATAGGCAAAATTGCTTTATTTTACAAAGGTTAGTCTATTTACACTATAACATTCAGGTTTGGAGTATTCTCTCATAAGAAAATGCAAACTGCATATTAACCATTATTTTAACGCATACAAGCAGTTTTTACATGCTTTACGACAATTAGGTGCAAATGAGTCCTTATAGGCAAAATTGCTTTATTTCATGAGTGTAAGTCTATTTAAACTATAACATTCAGGTTTGGATCATTCTCTCATAAGAAAATGCAAACTGCATATTTACTATCATTTTAACGCATACAAGCAGTTTTTACATGCTTTATGACAATTAGGTGCAAATAAGTCCTTAAAGGCAAAATTGTTTTATTTCACAAAGGTAAGTCTACTTTCACTATAACATTTAGGTTTGGATCATTCTCCCATAAGAAAATGCAAACTGCATATTAACCATTATTTTAACGCAGACAAGCAGTTTTTACATGCTTCACGACAATTGCGTGCAAATGAGTCTTTATAGGCAAAATTGCTTTATTTTACATAGGTAAGTCTATTTACACTATAACATTCAGGTTTGGATCATTCTCTCATAAGAAAATGCAATCTGCATATTAACCATTATTTTAACGCATACAAGCAGTTTATACATGCTTTATGACAATTAGGGGCAAATGAGTCCTTATATGCAAAATTGCTTTATTTCATGAAGGTAAGTCTATTTACACTATACATTCAGGTTTGGATCATTCTCTCATAAGAAAATGCAAACTGCATATTAACCATTATTTAAACGCAGACAAGCAGTTTTTACATGCTTTACGACAATTAGGTGCAAATGAGTCCTTAAAGGAAAAATTGTTTTATTTCACAAAGGTAAGTCTACTTTCACTATAACATTCAGGTTTGGATCATATTCTCTAATAAGAAAATGCAAACTGCATATTAACCATTATTTTAACGCAGACAAGCAATTTTAACATGCTTCACGACAATTGCGTGCAAATGAGTCCTTATAGGCAAAATTGCTTTATTTTACAAAGGTAAGTCTACTTTCACTATAACATTCAGGTTTGGATCATTCTCTCATAAGAAAATGCAATCTGCATATTAACCATTATTTTAACGCATACAAGCAGTTTTTAAATGCTATATGACAATTAGGGGCAAATGAGTCCTTATATGTAAAATTGCTTTATTTCATGAAGGTAAGTCCATTAACACTATAACATTCAGGTTTGGATCATTCTCTCATAAGAAAATGCAAACTGCATATTAACCATTATTTAAACGCAGACAAGCAGTTTTTACATGCTTTACGACAATTAGGTGCAAATGAGTCTTTATAGGCAAAATTGCTTTATTTCATGAGGGTAAGTCTATTTACACTATAACATTCAGGTTTGGATCATTCTCTCATAAGAAAATGCAAACTGCATATTTACTATCATTTTCACGCAGACAAGCAGTTTTTACATGCTTCACGACAATTGCGTGCAAATGAGTCCTTATAGGCACAATTGCCTTAGTTTGCAAAGGTAAGTCTATTTACACTATAACATTCAGGTTTAGATCATTCTCTCATAAGAAAATGCAAACTGCATATTAACCATTATTTTAACGCATACAAGCAGTTTTTACATGCTTTATGACAATTAGGGGCAAATGAGTCTTTATAGGCAAAATTGCTTTATTTTACAAAGGTAAGTTTACTTAAACTATAACATTCAGGTTTAGATCATTCTCTCATAAGAAAATGCAAACTGCATATTAACTATTATTTTAACGCATACAAGCAGTTTTTACATGCTTCACGACAATTGCGTGCAAATGATTCCTTATAAGCAAAATTGCTTTATTTTACAAAGGTAAGTCTATTTACACTATAACATTCTGGTTTGGATCATTCTCTCGTAAGAAAATGCAAACCGCATATTTACTATCATTTTAACGCATACAAGCAGTTTTTACATGCTTTATGACAATTAGGTGCAAATGAGTCCTTATAGGCAAAATTGCTTTATTTCATGAGGGTTAGTCTATTTACACTATAACATTCAGTTTTGGATCATTCTCTCATAAGAAAATGCAAACTGCATATTTACTATCATTTTAACGCATACAAGCAGTTTTTACATGCTTTATGACAATTAGGTGCAAATGAGTCTTTATAGGCAAAATTGCTTTATTTCATGAGGGTAAATCTATTTACACTATAACATTCAGGTTTGGATCATTCTCTCATAAGAAAATGCAAACTGCATATTAACCATTATTTTAACGCAGACAAGCAGTTTTTACATGCTTCACGACAATTGCGTGCAAATGAGTCCTTATAGGAAAAATTGCTTTATTTTACAAAGGTAAGTCTATTTACACTATAACATTCAGGTTTGGATCATTCTCTCCTAAGAAAATGCAAACTGCATATTAACCATTTTTTTAACGCAGACAAGCAGTTTTTACATGCTTTATGACAATTAGGGGCAAATGAGTCCTTATAGGCAAAATTGCTTTATTTCACAAAGGTAAGTCTACTTTCACTATAACATTCAGGTTTGGATCATTCTCTCATAAGAAATTGCAAACTGCATATTAACCATTATTTTAACGCAGACAAGCAGTTTTTACATGCTTCACGACAATTGCGTGCAAATGAGTCCTTATAGGCAAAATTGCGTTATTATACAAAGGTTTGTCTATTTTCACTATAACATTCAGGTTTGGATCATTCTCTCATAAGAAAATGCAGACTGTATATTAACCATTATTTTAACGCATACAAGCAGTTTTTACATGCTTTACGACAATTAGGTGCAAATGAGTCTTTATAGGCAAAATTGCTTTATTTCATGAGGGTAAGTCTATTTACACTATAACATTCAGGTTTGGATCATTCTCTCATAAGAAAATGCAAACTGCATATTTACTATCATTTTCACGCAGACAAGCAGTTTTTACATGCTTCACGACAATTGCGTGCAAATGAGTCCTTATAGGCACAATTGCCTTAGTTTGCAAAGGTAAGTCTATTTACACTATAACATTCAGGTTTAGATCATTCTCTCATAAGAAAATGCAAACTGCATATTAACCATTATTTTAACGCATACAAGCAGTTTTTACATGCTTTATGACAATTAGGGGCAAATGAGTCTTTATAGGCAAAATTGCTTTATTTTACAAAGGTAAGTTTACTTAAACTATAACATTCAGGTTTAGATCATTCTCTCATAAGAAAATGCAAACTGCATATTAACTATTATTTTAACGCATACAAGCAGTTTTTACATGCTTCACGACAATTGCGTGCAAATGATTCCTTATTAGCAAAATTGCTTTATTTTACAAAGGTAAGTCTATTTACACTATAACATTCTGGTTTGGATCATTCTCTCGTAAGAAAATGCAAACCGCATATTTACTATCATTTTAACGCATACAAGCAGTTTTTACATGCTTTATGACAATTAGGTGCAAATGAGTCCTTATAGGCAAAATTGCTTTATTTCATGAGGGTAAGTCTATTTGCACTATAACATTCAGGTTTGGATCATTCTCTCATTAGAAAATGCAAACTGCATATTTACTATTATTTTCACGCAGACAAGCAGTTCTTACATGCTTCACGACAATTGCGTGCAAAAGAGTCCTTATAGGCAAAATTGCTTTATTTTACAAAGGTTAGTCTATTTACACTATAACATTCAGGTTTGGAGCATTCTCTCATAAGAAAATGCAAACTGC
This sequence comes from Xanthostigma xanthostigma, assembly GCA_963575645.1. Classification (NCBI taxonomy): domain Eukaryota; kingdom Metazoa; phylum Arthropoda; class Insecta; order Raphidioptera; family Raphidiidae; genus Xanthostigma; species Xanthostigma xanthostigma. The sequence continues at coordinate 29,532,929 of OY754471.1, forward strand.
ATATTAACCATTATTTTAACGCATACAAGCAGTTTTTACATGCTTTATGACAATTAGGTGCAAATGAGTCCTTATAGGCAAAATTGCTTTATTTCACAACGGTAAGTCTACTTTCACTATAACATTCAGGTTTGGATCATTCTCTCATAAGAAAATGCAAACTGCATATCAACCATTATTTTAACGCAGACAAGCAGTTTTTACATGCTTCACGACAATTGCGTGCAAATGAGTCTTTATAGGCAAAATTGCTTTATTTTACATAGGTAAGTCTATTTACACAATAACATTCAGGTTTGGATCGTTCTCTCATAAGAAAATGCAATCTGCATATCAACCATTATTTTAACGCATACAAGCAGTTTTTACATGCTTTATTACAATTAGGTGCAAATGAGTCCTTATAGGCAAAATTGCTTTATTTCACAACGGTAAGTCTACTTTCACTATAACATTCAGGTTTGGATCATTCTCTCATAAGAAAATGCAAACTGCATATCAACCATTATTTTAACGCAGACAAGCAGTTTTTACATGCTTCACGACAATTGCGTGCAAATGAGTCTTTATAGGCAAAATTGCTTTATTTTACATAGGTAAGTCTATTTACACTATAACATTCAGGTTTGGATCATTCTCTTATAAGAAAATGCAAACTGCATATTAACCATTTTTTAAACGCAGACAAGCAGTTTTTTCATGCTTCACGACAATTGCGTGCAAATGAGTCCTTATAAGCAAAATTGCTTTATTTTACAAAGGTTAGTCTATTTACACTATAACATTCAGGTTTGGATCATTCTCTCATAAGAAAATGAAAACTGCATATTAACCATTATTTTAACGCAGACAAGCAGTTTTTACATGCTTCACGACAATTGCGTGCAAATGAGTCCTTATAAGCAAAATTGCTTTATTTTACAAAGGTTAGTCTATTTACACTATAACATTCAGGTTTGGATCATTCTCTCATAAGAAAATGCAAACTGCATATTAACTATTATTTTAACGCATACAAGCAGTTTTTACAAGCTTTATGACAATTAGGTGCAAATGAGTCCTTATAGGCAAAATTGCTTTATTTCATGAGGGTAAGTCTATTTACACTATAACATTCAGGTTTGGATCATTCTCTCATAAGAAAATGCAAACTGAATATTAACCATTATTTAAACGCAGCCAAGCAGTTTTTTCATGCTTTACGACAATTAGGTGCAAATGAGTCCTTATAGGCAAAATTGCTTTATTTTCCAAAGGTAAGTCTACTTTCACTATAACATTCAGGTTTGGATCATTCTCTCATAAGAAATTGCAAACTGCATATTAACCATTATTTTAACGGAGACAAGCAGTTTTTTCATGCTTTACGACAATTAGGTGCAAATGAGTCCTTATAGGCAAAATTGCTTTATTTTCCAAAGGTAAGTCTACTTTCACTATAACATTCAGGTTTGGATCATTCTCTCATAAGAAATTGCAAACTGCATATAACCCATTATTTTAACGCAGACAAGCAGTCTTTACATGCTTCACGACAATTGCGTGAAAATGAGTCCTTATAAGCAAAATTGCTTTATTTCATGAGGGTAAGTCTATTTACACCATAACATTCAGGTTTGGATCATTCTCTCATAAGAAAATGCAAACTGCATATTTACTATCATTTTCACGCAGACAAGCAGTTTTCACATGTTTTACGACAATTAGGTGGAAATAAGTCCTTAAAGGCAAAATTGTTTTATTTCACAAAGGTAAGACCACTTTCACTATAACATTCAGGTTTGGATCATTCTCTCATAAGAAAATGCAAACTGCATATTAAATATTATTTTAACGCATACAAGCAGTTTTTACATGCATTATGACAATTAGGTGCAAATGAGTCCTTATATACAAAATTGCTTTATTTCATGAGGGTTAGTCTATTTACACTATTATAACATTCAGGTTTGGATCATTCTCTCATAAGAAAATGCAAACTGCATATTAACCATTATTTAACGCAGACAAGCAGTTTTTTCATGCTTTACGACAATTAGGTGCAAATGAGTCTTTATAGGCAAAATTGCTTTATTTCATGAGGGTCAGTCTATTTAGACTATACAATTCAGTTTTGGATCATTCTCTCATAAGAAAATGAAAACTGCATATTAACCATTATTTTAACGCAGACAAGCAGTTTTTACATGCTTCACGACAATTGCGTGCAAATGAGTCCTTATAGGCAAAATTGCGTTATTTTACAAAGGTTAGTCTATTTACACTATAACATTCAGGTTTGGATCATTCTCTCATAAGAAAATGCAAACTGCATATTAACCATTATTTTAACGCATACAAGCAGTTTTTACATGCTTTATCACGATTAGGTGCAAATGAGTCCTTATAGGCAAAATTGCTTTATTTCATGAGGGTAAGTCTATTTACACTATAACATTCAGGTTTGGATCATTCTCTCATAAGAAAATGCAAACTGCATATTAACCATTATTTAAACGCAGACAAGCAGTTTTTTCATGCTTTACGACAATTAGGTGCAAATGAGTCTGTATAGGCAAAATTGCTTTATTTCACAAAGGTAAGTCTACTTTCACTATAACATTCAGGTTTGGATCATTCTCTCATAAGAAATTGCAAACTGCATATTAACCATTATTTTAACGCATACAAGCAGTTTTTACATGCTTTATCACAATTAGGTGCAAAAGAGTCCTTATAGGCAAAATTGCTTTATTTCATGAGGGTTAGTCTATTTACACTATAACATTCAGGTTTGGATCATTCTCTCATAAGAAAATGCAAACTGCATATTAACCATTATTTTAACGCATACAAGCAGTTTTTACATGCTATATGACAATTAGGGGCAAATGAGTCCTTATAAGCAAAATTGCTTTATTTCATGAGGGTAAGTCTATTTACACTAAAACATTCAGGTTTGGATCATTCTCTCATAAGAAAATGGAAACTGCATATTAACCTTTATTTCAACGCAGACAAGCAGTTTTTACATGCTTCACGACAATTGCGTGCAAATGAGTCCTTATAGGCAAAATTGCGTTATTTTACAAAGGTAAGTCTATTTTCACTATAACATTCAGGTTTGGATCATTCGCTCATAAGAAATTGCAAACTGCATATTAACCATTATTTTAACGCAGACAAGCAGTTTTTACATGCTTCACGACAATTGCGTGCAAATGAGTCCTTATAGGCAAAATTACTTTATTTTACAAAGGTAAGTCTATTTACACTATAACATTCAGGTTTGGATCATTCTCTCATAAGAAAATGCAAACTGCATATTAACCATTTTTTTAACGCATACAAGCAGTTTTTACATGCTTTATCACAATTAGGTGCAAATGAGTCCTTATAGGCAAAATTGCTTTATTTCATGAGGGTTAGTCTATTTACACTATAACATTCAGGTTTGGATCATTCTCTCATAAGAAAATGCAAACTGCATATTAACCATTATTTTAACGCATACAAGCAGTTTTTACATGCTATATGACAATTAGGGGCAAATGAGTCCTTATATGCAAAATTGCTTTATTTCATGAGGGTAAGTCTATTTACACTAAAACATTCAGGTTTGGATCATTCTCTCATAAGAAAATGCAAACTGCATATTAACCTTTATTTCAACGCAGACAAGCAGTTTTTACATGCTTCACGACAATTGCGTGCAAATGAGTCCTTATAGGCAAAATTGCGTTATTTTACAAAGGTATGTCTATTTTCACTATAACATTCAGGTTTGGATCATTCGCTCATAAGAAAATGCAAACTGCATATTAACCATTATTTTAACGCAGACAAGCAGTTTTTACATGCTTTATGACAATTAGGGGCAAATGAGTCCTTATAGGCAAAATTGCTTTATTTCATGAGGGTAAAACTATATTTACACTATAACATTCAGGTTTGGATCATTCTCTCATAAGAAAATGCAAACTGAATATTAACCATTATTTTAACGCATACAAGCAGTTTTTACATGCTATATGACAATTAGGGGCAAATGAGTCCTTATATGCAAAATTGCTTTATTTCATGAGGGTAAGTCTATTTACACTAAAACATTCAGGTTTGGATCATTCTCTCATAAGAAAATGCAAACTGCATATTACCCTTTATTTCAACGCAGACAAGCAGTTTTTACATGCTTCACGACAATTGCGTGCAAATGAGTCCTTATAGGCAAAATTGCTTCATTTTACAAAGGTAAGTCTGTTTACACTATAACATTCAGGTTTGGATCATTCTCTCCTAAGAAAATGCAAACTGCATATTAACCATTTTTTTAACGCAGACAAGCAGTTTTTACATGCTTTATGACAATTAGGGGCAAATGAGTCCTTATAGGCAAAATTGCTTTATTTCATGAGGGTTAGTCTATTTACACTATAACATTCAGGTTTGGATCATTCTCTCATAAGAAAATGCAAACTGCATATTAACCATTATTTTAACGCATACAAGCAGTTTTTACATGCTATATGACAATTAGGGGCAAATGAGTCCTTATATGCAAAATTGTCTTTATTTCATGAGGGTAAGTCTATTTACACTAAAACATTCAGGTTTGGATCATTCTCTCATAAGAAAATGCAAACTGCATATTAACCTTTATTTCAACGCAGACAAGCAGTTTTTACATGCTTCACGACAATTGCGTGCAAATGAGTCCTTATAGGCAAAATTGCTTTATTTTACAAAGGTAAGTCTGTTTACACTATAACATTCAGGTTTGGATCATTCTCTCCTAAGAAAATGCAAACTGCATATTAACCATTTTTTTAACGCAGACAAGCAGTTTTTACATGCTTTATGACAATTAGGGGCAAATGAGTCCTTATAGGCAAAATTGCTTTATTTCACAAAGGTAAGTCTACTTTCGTTATAACATTCAGGTTTGGATCATTCTCTCATAAGAAATTGCAAACTGCATATTAACCATTATTTTAACGCAAACAAGCAGTTTTTACATGCTTCACGACAATTGCGTGCAAATGAGTCCTTATAAGCAAAATTGCTTTATTTTACAACAATTAGTCTATTTACACTATAACATTCAGGTTTGGATCATTCTCTCATAAGAAAATGCAAACTGCATATTAACCATTTTTTTAACGCAGACAAGCAGTTTTTACATGCTTTATGACAATTAGGGGCAAATGAGTCCTTATAGGCAAAATTGCTTTATTTCACAAAGGTAAGTCTACTTTCACTATAACATTCAGGTTTGGATCATTCGCTCATAAGAAAATGCAAACTGCATATTAACCATTATTTTAACGCAGACAAGCAGTTTTTACATGCTTCACGACAATTGCGTGCAAATGAGTCCTTATAGGCAAAATTGCTTTATTTTACAAAGGTTAGTCTATTTACACTAGAACATTCAGGTTTGGATCATTCTCTCATAAGAATATGCAAACTGCATATTAACCATTTTTTTAACGCAGACAAGCAGTTTTTACATGCTTTATGACAATTAGGGGCAAATGAGTCCTTATAGGCAAAATTGCGTTATTTTACAAAGGTAAGTCTATTTTCACTATAACATTCAGGTTTGGATCATTCGCTCATAAGAAAATGCAATCTGCATATTAACCATTATTTTAACGCATACAAGCAGTTTTTACATGCTTTATGACAATTAGGGGCAAATGAGTCCTTATATGCAAAATTGCTTTATTTCATGAAGGTAAGTCTATTTACACTATACATTCAGGTTTGGATCATTCTCTCATAAGAAATTGCAAACTGCATATTAACCATTATTTTAACGCAGACAAGCAGTTTTTACATGCTTCACGACAATTGCGTGCAAATGAGTCCTTATAGGCAAAATTGCTTTATTTTACAAAGGTTTGTCTATTTACACTAGAACATTCAGGTTTGGATCATTCTCTCATAAGAATATGCAAACTGCATATTAACCATTTTTTTAACGCAGACAAGCAGTTTTTACATGCTTTATGACAATTAGGGGCAAATGAGTCCTTATAGGCAAAATTGCGTTATTTTACAAAGGTAAGTCTATTTTCACTATAACATTCAGGTTTGGATCATTCGCTCATAAGAAAATGCAATCTGCATATTAACCATTATTTTAACGCATACAAGCAGTTTTTACATGCTTTATGACAATTAGGGGCAAATGAGTCCTTATAGGCAAAATTGCTTTATTTCATGAGGGTAAGTCTACTTTCACTATAACATTCAGGTTTGGATCATTCTCTCATAAGAAATTGCAAACTGCATATTAACCATTATTTTAACGCATACAAGCAGTTTTTACATGCTTCACGACAATTGCGTGCAAATGAGTCCTTATAAGCAAAATTGCTTTATTTTACAAAGGTTAGTCTATTTACACTATAACATTCAGGTTTGGATCATTCTCTCATAAGAAAATGCAAACTGCATATTAACTATTATTTTAACGCATACAAGCAGTTTTTACAAGCTTTATGACAATTAGGGGCAAATGAGTCCTTATAGGCAAAATTGCTTTATTTCATGAGGGTAAGTCTATTTACACTATAACATTCAGGTTTGGATCATTCTTTCATAAGAAAATGCAAACTGCATATTTACTATTATTTTCACGCAGACAAGCAGTTCTTACATGCTTTACGACAATTGCGTGCAAAAGAGTCCTTATAGGCAAAATTGCTTTATTTTACAAAGGTTAGTCTATTTACACTATAACATTCAGGTTTGGAGTATTCTCTCATAAGAAAATGCAAACTGCATATTAACCATTATTTTTAGCATACAAGCAGTTTTTACATGCTTTATGACAATTAGGTGCAAATGAGTCCTTATAGGCAAAATTGCTTTATTTCATGAGTGTAAGTCTATTTAAACTATAACATTCAGGTTTGGATCATTCTCTCATAAGAAAATGCAAACTGCATATTTACTATCATTTTAACGCATACAAGCAGTTTTTACATGCTTTATGACAATTAGGTGCAAATAAGTCCTTAAAGGCAAAATGGTTTTATTTCACAAAGGTAAGTCTACTTTCACTATAACATTCAGGTTTGGATCATTCTCCCATAAGAAAATGCAAACTGCATATTAACCATTATTTTAACGCAGACAAGCAGTTTTTACATGCTTCACGACAATTGCGTGCAAATGAGTCTTTATAGGCAAAATTGCTTTATTTTACATAGGTAAGTCTATTTACACTATAACATTCAGGTTTGGATCATTCTCTCATAAGAAAATGCAAACTGCATATTAACCATTATTTTAACGCATACAAGCAGTTTTTACATGCTTTATGACAATTAAGTGCAAATGAGTCCTTATAGGCAAAATTGCTTTATTTCATGAGTGTAAGTCTATTTAAACTATAACATTCAGGTTTGGATCATTCTCTCATAAGAAAATGCAAACTGCATATTTACTATCATTTTAACGCATACAAGCAGTTTTTACATGCTTTATGACAATTAGGTGCAAATAAGTCCTTAAAGGCAAAATTGTTTTATTTCACAAAGGTAAGTCTACTTTCACTATAACATTCAGGTTTGGATCATTCTCTCATAAGAAATTGCAAACTGCATATTAACCATTATTTTAACGCAGACAAGCAGTCTTTACATGCTTCACGACAATTGCGTGAAAATGAATCCTTATAAGCAAAATTGCTTTATTTTACAAAGGTAAGTCTATTTACACCATAACATTCAGGTTTGGATCATTCTCTCATAAGAAAATGCAAACTGCATATTTACTATCATTTTCACGCAGACAAGCAGTTTTCACATGTTTTACGACAATTAGGTGGAAATAAGTCCTTAAAGGCAAAATTGTTTTATTTCACAAAGGTAAGTCCACTTTCACTATAACATTCAGGTTTGGATCATTCTTTCATAAGAAAATGCAAACTGCATATTAAATATTATTTTAACGCATACAAGCAGTTTTTACATGCTTTATCACAATTAGGTGCAAAAGAGTCCTTATAGGCAAAATTGCTTTATTTCATGAGGGTTAGTCTATTTACACTATAACATTCAGGTTTGGATCATTCTCTCATAAGAAAATGCAAACTGCATATTAACCATTATTTTAACGCATACAAGCAGTTTTTACATGCTATATGACAATTAGGGGCAAATGAGTCCTTATAAGCAAATTGCTTTATTTCATGAGGGTAAGTCTATTTACACTAAAACATTCAGGTTTGGATCATTCTCTCATAAGAAAATGGAAACTGCATATTAACCTTTATTTCAACGCAGACAAGCAGTTTTTACATGCTTCACGACAATTGCGTGCAAATGAGTCCTTAAAGGCAAAATTGCGTTATTTTACAAAGGTTAGTCTATTTTCACTATAACATTCAGGTTTGGATCATTCGCTCATAAGAAAATGCAAACTGCATATTAACCATTATTTTAACGCAGACAAGCAGTTTTTACATGCTTCACGACAATTGCGTGCAAATGAGTCCTTATAGGCAAAATTACTTTATTTTACAAAGGTAAGTCTATTTACACTATAACATTCAGGTTTGGATCATTCTCTCATAAGAAAATGCAAACTGCATATTAACCATTTTTTTAACGCATACAAGCAGTTTTTACATGCTTTATCACAATTAGGTGCAAATGAGTCCTTATAGGCAAAATAGCTTTATTTCATGAGGGTTAGTCTATTTACACTATAACATTCAGGTTTGGGTCATTCTCTCATAAGAAAATGCAAACTGCATATTAACCATTATTTTAACGCATACCAGCAGTTTTTACATGCTATATGACAATTAGGGGCAAATGAGTCCTTATATGCAAAATTGCTTTATTTCATGAGGGTAAGTCTATTTACACTAAAACATTCAGGTTTGGATCATTCTCTCCTAAGAAAATGCAAACTGCATATTAACCATTTTTTTAACGCAGACAAGCAGTTTTTACATGCTTTATGACAATTAGGGGCAAATGAGTCCTTATATGCAAAATTGCTTTATTTCATGAAGGTAAGTCTATTTACACTATACATTCAGGTTTGGATCATTCTCTCATAAGAAAATGCAAACTGCATATTAACCATTATTTAAACGCAGACAAGCAGTTTTTACATGCTTTACGACAATTAGGTGCAAATGAGTCCTTAAAGGAAAAATTGTTTTATTTCACAAAGGTAAGTCTACTTTCACTATAACATTCAGGTTTGGATCATATTCTCTAATAAGAAAATGCAAACTGCATATTAACCATTATTTTAACGCAGACAAGCAATTTTAACATGCTTCACGACAATTGCGTGCAAATGAGTCCTTATAGGCAAAATTGCTTTATTTTACAAAGGTAAGTCAACTTTCACTATAACATTCAGGTTTGGATCATTCTCTCATAAGAAAATGCAATCTGCATATTAACCATTATTTTAACGCATACAAGCAGTTTTTAAATGCTATATGACAATTAGGGGCAAATGAGTCCTTATATGTAAAATTGCTTTATTTCATGAAGGTAAGTCCATTAACACTATAACATTCAGGTTTGGATCATTCTCTCATAAGAAAATGCAAACTGCATATTAACCATTATTTAAACGCAGACAAGCAGTTTTTACATGCTTTACGACAATTAGGTGCAAATGAGTCTTTATAGGCAAAATTGCTTTATTTCATGAGGGTAAGTCTATTTACACTATAACATTCAGGTTTGGATCATTCTCTCATAAGAAAATGCAAACTGCATACTTACTATCATTTTCACGCAGACAAGCAGTTTTTACATGCTTCACGACAATTGCGTGCAAATGAGTCCTTATAGGCACAATTACCTTAGTTTGCAAAGGTAAGTCTATTTACACTATAACATTCAGGTTTAGATCATTCTCTCATAAGAAAATGCAAACTGCATATTAACCATTATTTTAACGCATACAAGCAGTTTTTACATGCTTTATGACAATTAGGGGCAAATGAGTCTTTATAGGCAAAATTGCTTTATTTTACAAAGGTAAGTTTACTTAAACTATAACATTCAGGTTTAGATCATTCTCTCATAAGAAAATGCAAACTGCATATTAACTATTATTTTAACGCATACAAGCAGTTTTTACATGCTTCACGACAATTGCGTGCAAATGATTCCTTATTAGCAAAATTGCTTTATTTTACAAAGGTAAGTCTATTTACACTATAACATTCTGGTTTGGATCATTCTCTCGTAAGAAAATGCAAACCGCATATTTACTATCATTTTAACGCATACAAGCAGTTTTTACATGCTTTATGACAATTAGGTGCAAATGAGTCCTTATAGGCAAAATTGCTTTATTTCATGAGGGTAGGTCTATTTGCACTATAACATTCAGGTTTGGATCATTCTCTCATTAGAAAATGCAAACTGCATATTTACTATTATTTTCACGCAGACAAGCAGTTCTTACATGCTTCACGACAATTGCGTGCAAAAGAGTCCTTATAGGCAAAATTGCTTTATTTTACAAAGGTTAGTCTATTTACACTATAACATTCAGGTTTGGAGCATTCTCTCATAAGAAAATGCAAACTGCATATTAACCATTATTTTAACGCATACAAGCAGTTTTTACATGCTTTATGACAATTAGGTGCAAATGAGTCCTTATAGGCAAAATTGCTTTATTTCACAACGGTAAGTCTACTTTCACTATAACATTCAGGTTTGGATCATTCTCTCATAAGAAAATGCAAACTGCATATCAACCATTATTTTAACGCAGACAAGCAGTTTTTACATGCTTCACGACAATTGCGTGCAAATGAGTCTTTATAGGCAAAATTGCTTTATTTTACATAGGTAAGTCTATTTACACAATAACATTCAGGTTTGGATCGTTCTCTCATAAGAAAATGCAATCTGCATATTAACCATTATTTTAACGCATACAAGCAGTTATTACATGCTTTATGACAATTAGGGGCAAATGAGTCCTTATATGCAAAATTGTTTTATTTCACAAAGGTAAGTCTACTTTCACTATAACATTCAGGTTTGGATCATTCTCTCATAAGAAAATGCAAACTGCATATTAACCATTATTTTAACGCAGACAAGCAGTTTTAACATGCTTCACGACAATTGCGTGCAAATGAGTCCTTATAGGCAAAATTGCTTTATTTTACAAAGGTAAGTCTATTTACACTATAACATTCTGGTTTGGATCATTCTCTCGTAAGAAAATGCAAACCGCATATTAACTATCATTTTAACGCATACAAGCAGTTTTTACATGCTTTATGACAATTAGGTGCAAATGAGTCCTTATAGGCAAAATTGCTTTATTTCATGAGGGTTAGTCTATTTACACTATAACATTCAGTTTTGGATCATTCTCTCATAAGAAAATGCAAACTGCATATTTACTATCATTTTAACGCATACAAGCAGTTATTACATGCTTTATGACAATTAGGTGCAAACAAGTCCTTAAAGGCAAAATTGTTTTATTTCACAAAGGTAAGTCTACTTTCACTATAACATTCAGGTTTGGATCATTCTCTCATAAGAAAATGCAAACTGCATATTAACCATTATTTTAACGCAGACAAGCAGTTTTTACATGCTTCACGACAATTGCGTGCAAATGAGTCTTTATAGGCAAAATTGCTTTATTTTACATAGGTAAGTCTATTTACACTATAACATTCAGGTTTGGATCGTTCTCTCATAAGAAAATGCAATCTGCATATTAACCATTATTCTAACGCATACAAGCAGTTTTTACATGCTTTATGACAATTAGGGGCAAATGAGTCCTTATATGCAAAATTGCTTTATTTCATGAAGGTAAGTCTATTTACACTATAACATTCAGGTTTGGATCATTCTCTCATAAGAAAATGCAAACTGCATATTAACCATTATTTAAACGCAGACAAGCAGTTTTTACATGCATTACGACAATTAGGTGCAAATGAGTCCTTAAAGGCAAAATTGTTTTATTTCACAAAGGTTAGTCTACTTTCACTATAACATTCAGGTTTGGATCATTCTCTAATAAGAAAATGCAAACTGCATATTAACCATTATTTTAACGCAGACAAGCAGTTTTAACATGCTTCACGACAATTGCGTGCAAATGAGTCCTTATAGGCAAAATTGCTTTATTTTACAAAGGTAAGTCTACTTTCACTATAACATTCAGGTTTGGATCATTCTCTCATAAGAAAATGCAATCTGCATATTAACCATTATTTTAACGCATACAAGCAGTTTTTAAACGCTATATGACAATTAGGGGCAAATGAGTCCTTATATGCAAAATTGCTTTATTTCATGAAGGTAAGTCCATTTACACTATAAAATTCAGGTTTGGATCATTCTCTCATAAGAAAATGCAAACTGCATATTAACCATTATTTAAACGCAGACAAGCAGTTTTTACATGCTTTACGACAATTAGGTGCAAATGAGTCTTTATAGGCAAAATTGCTTTATTTTACAAAGGTAAGTTAACTTAAACTATAACATTCAGGTTTAGATCATTCTCTCATAAGAAAATGCAAACTGCATATTAACTATTATTTTAACGCATACAGGCAGTTTTTACATGCTTCACGACAATTGCGTGCAAATGAGTCCTTATAAGCAAAATTGCTTTATTTTACAAAGGTAAGTCTATTTACACTATAACATTTAGGTTTGGATCATTCTCTCGTAAGAAAATGCAAACCGCATATTTACTATCATTTTAACGCATACAAGCAGTTTTTTACATGCTTTATGACAATTAGGTGCAAATGAGTCCTTATAGGCAAAATTGCTTTATTTCATGAGGGTTAGTCTATTTACACTATAACATTTAGTTTTGGATCATTCTCTCATAAGAAAATGCAAACTGCATATTTACTATCATTTTAACGAATACAAGCAGTTTTTACATGCTTTATGACAATTAGGTGCAAATGAGTCTTTATAGGCAAAATTGCTTTATTTCATGAGGGTAAATCTATTTACACTATAACATTCAGGTTTGGATCATTCTCTCATAAGAAAATGCAAACTGCATATTAAACTTTATTTTAACGCAGACAAGCAGTTTTTACATGCTTCACGACAATTGCGTGCAAATGAGTCCTTATAGGCAAAATTGCGTTATTTTACAAAGGTAAGTCTATTTTCACTATAAGATTCAGGTTTGGATCATTCGCTCATAAGAAAATGCAAACTGCATATTAACCATTATTTAAACGCAGACAAGCAGTTTTTACATGCTTTACGACAATTAGGTGCAAATGAGTCCTTAAAGGAAAAATTGTTTTATTTCACAAAGGTAAGTCTACTTTCACTATAACATTCAGGTTTGGATCATATTCTCTAATAAGAAAATGCAAACTGCATATTAACCATTATTTTAACGCAGACAAGCAATTTTAACATGCTTCACGACAATTGCGTGCAAATGAGTCCTTATAGGCAAAATTGCTTTATTTTACAAAGGTAAGTCTACTTTCACTATAACATTCAGGTTTGGATCATTCTCTCATAAGAAAATGCAATCTGCATATTAACCATTATTTTAACGCATACAAGCAGTTTTTAAATGCTATATGACAATTAGGGGCAAATGAGTCCTTATATGTAAAATTGCTTTATTTCATGAAGGTAAGTCCATTAACACTATAACATTCAGGTTTGGATCATTCTCTCATAAGAAAATGCAAACTGCATATTAACCATTATTTAAACGCAGACAAGCAGTTTTTACATGCTTTACGACAATTAGGTGCAAATGAGTCTTTATAGGCAAAATTGCTTTATTTCATGAGGGTAAGTCTATTTACACTATAACATTCAGGTTTGGATCATTCTCTCATAAGAAAATGCAAACTGCATATTTACTATCATTTTCACGCAGACAAGCAGTTTTTACATGCTTCACGACAATTGCGTGCAAATGAGTCCTTATAGGCACAATTGCCTTAGTTTGCAAAGGTAAGTCTATTTACACTATAACATTCAGGTTTAGATCATTCTCTCATAAGAAATTGCAAACTGCATATTAACCATTATTTTAAAGCATACAAGCAGTTTTTACATGCTTTATGACAATTAGGGGCAAATGAGTCTTTATAGGCAAAATTGCTTTATTTTACAAAGGTAAGTTTACTTAAACTATAACATTCAGGTTTAGATCATTCTCTCATAAGAAAATGCAAACTGCATATTAACTATTATTTTAACGCATACAAGCAGTTTTTACATGCTTCACGACAATTGCGTGCAAATGATTCCTTATAAGCAAAATTGCTTTATTTTACAAAGGTAAGTCTATTTACACTATAACATTCTGGTTTGGATCATTCTCTCGTAAGAAAATGCAAACCGCATATTTACTATCATTTTAACGCATACAAGCAGTTTTTACATGCTTTATGACAATTAGGTGCAAATGAGTCCTTATAGGCAAAATTGCTTTATTTCATGAGGGTTAGTCTATTTACACTATAACATTCAGTTTTGGATCATTCTCTCATAAGAAAATGCAAACTGCATATTTACTATCATTTTAACGCATACAAGCAGTTTTCACATGCTATATGACAATTAGGGGCAAATGAGTCCTTATATGCAAAATTGCTTTATTTCATGAGGGTTAGTCTATTTACACTATAACATTCAGGTTTGGATCATTCTCTCATAAGAAAATGCAAACTGCATATTAACCATTATTTAAACGCAGACAAGCAGTTTTTTCATGCTTTACGACAATTAGGTGCAAATAAGTCCTTATAGGCAAAATTGCTTTATTTCATGAGGGTCAGTCTATTTACACTATACAATTCAGGTTTGGATCATTCTCTCATAAGAAAATGCAAACTGCATATTTACTATCATTTTCACGCAGACAAGCAGTTTTTACATGCTTCACGACAATTGCGTGCAAATGAGTCCTTATAGGCACAATTGCTTTAGTTTGCAAAGGTAAGTCTATTTACACTATAACATTCAGGTTTGGATCATTCTCTCATAAGAAAATGCAAACTGCATATTAACCATTATTTTAACGCATACAAGCAGTTTTTACATGCTTTATGACAATTAGGGGCAAATGAGTCCTTATATGCAAAATTGCTTTATTTCATGAAGGTAAATCTATTGACACTATAACATTCAGGTTTGGATCATTCTCTCATAAGAAAATGCAAACTGCATATTAACCATTATTTAAACGCAAACAAGCAGTTTTTACATGCTTTACGACAATTAGGTGCAAATGAGTCCTTATAGGCAAAATTGCTTTATTTCATGAGGGTCAGTCTATTTACACTATACAATTCAGGTTTGGATCATTCTCTCATAAGTAAATGAAAACTGCATATTAACCATTATTTTAACGCAGACAAGCAGTTTTACATGCTTCACGACAATTGGGTGCAAATGAGTCCTTATAAGCAAAATTGCTTTATTTTACAAAGGTAAGTCTATTTACACTATAACATTCAGGTTTGGATCATTCTCTCATAAGAAAATGAAAACTGCATATTAACTATTATTTTAACGCATACAAGCAGTTTTTACATGCTTTATGACAATTGCGTGCAAATGAGTCCTTATAAGCAAAATTGCTTTATTTTACAAAGGTAAGTCTATTTACACTATAACATTCAGGTTTGGATCATTCTCTCGTAAGAAAATGCAAACTGCATATTTACTATCATTTTAACGCATACAAGCAGTTTTTACATGCTTTATGACAATTAGGTGCAAATGAGTCCTTATAGGCAATATTGCTTTATTTCATGAGGGTTAGTCTATTTACACTATAACATTCAGTTTTGGATCATTCTCTCATAAGAAAATGCAAACTGCATATTTACTATCATTTTAACGCATACAAGCAGTTTTTACATGCTTTATGACAATTAGGTGCAAATGAGTCTTTATAGGCAAAATTGCTTTATTTCATGAGGGTAAGTCTATTTACACTAAAACATTCAGGTTTGGATCATTCTCTCATAAGAAAATGCAATCTGCATATTAACCATTATTTTAACGCATACAAGCAGTTTTTACATGCTATATGACAATTAGGGGCAAATGAGTCCTTATATGCAAAATTGCTTTATTTCATGAGGGTTAGTCTATTTACACTATAACATTCAGGTTTGGATCATTCTCTCATAAGAAAATGCAAACTGCATATTTACTATCATTTTAACGCATACAAGCAGTTTTTACATGCTTTATGACAATTAGGTGCAAATGAGTCCTTATAGGCAAAATTGCTTTATTTCATGAGGGTTAGTCTATTTACACTATAACATTCAGTTTTGGATCATTCTCTCATAAGAAAATGCAAACTGCATATTTACTATCATTTTAACGCATACAAGCAGTTTTTACATGCTTTATGACAATTAGGTGCAAATGAGTCTTTATAGGCAAAATTGCTTTATTTCATGAGGGTAAGTCTATTTACACTAAAACATTCAGGTTTGGATCATTCTCTCATAAGAAAATGCAATCTGCATATTAACCATTATTTTAACGCATACAAGCAGTTTTTACATGCTATATGACAATTAGGGGCAAATGAGTCCTTATATGCAAAATTGCTTTATTTCATGAGGGTTAGTCTATTTACACTATAACATTCAGGTTTGGATCATTCTCTCATAAGAAAATGCAAACTGCATATTAACCATTATTTAAACGCAGACAAGCAGTTTTTTCATGCTTTACGACAATTAGGTGCAAATAAGTCCTTATAGGCAAAATTGCTTTATTTCATGAGGGTCAGTCTATTTACACTATACAATTCAGGTTTGGATCATTCTCTCATAAGAAAATGCAAACTGCATATTTACTATCATTTTCACGCAGACAAGCAGTTTTTACATGCTTCACGACAATTGCGTGCAAATGAGTCCTTATAGGCACAATTGCTTTAGTTTGCAAAGGTAAGTCTATTTACACTATAACATTCAGGTTTGGATCATTCTCTCATAAGAAAATGCAAACTGCATATTAACCATTATTTTAACGCATACAAGCAGTTTTTACATGCTTTATGACAATTAGGGGCAAATGAGTCCTTATATGCAAAATTGCTTTATTTCATGAAGGTAAATCTATTTACACTATAACATTCAGGTTTGGATCATTCTCTCATAAGAAAATGCAAACTGCATATTAACCATTATTTAAACGCAAACAAGCAGTTTTTACATGCTTTACGACAATTAGGTGCAAATGAGTCCTTATAGGCAAAATTGCTTTATTTCACAAAGGTAAGTTTACTTACGCTATAACATTCAGGTTTGGATCATTCTCTCACAAGAAAATGCAAACTGCATATTAACTTGTATTTTAACGCATACAAGCAGTTTTTACATGCTTTATGACAATTAGGTGCAAATGAGTCCTTATAGGCAAAATTGCTTAATTTCATGAGGGTAAGTCTATTTACACTATAACATTCAGGTTTGGATCATTCTCTCATAAGAAAATGCACAATGCATATTAACCATTATTTTAACGCATACAAGCAGTTTTTACATGCTTTATGACAATTAGGTGCAAATGAGTAGGCAAAATTGCTTTATTTCATGAGGGTAAGTCTATTTACACTATAACATTCAGGTTTGGATCATTCTCTCATAAGAAAATGCAAACTGCATATTTACTATCATTTTCACGCAGACAAGCAGTTTTTACATGCTTCACGACAATTGCGTGCAAATGAGTCCTTATAGGCACAATTGCTTTAGTTTGCAAAGGTAAGTCTATTTACACTATTACATTCAGGTTTGGATCATTCTCTCACAAGAAAATGCAAACTGCATATTAACTATTATTTTAACGCATACAAGCAGTTTTTACATGCTTTATGACAATTAGGTGCAAATGAGTCCTTATAGGCAAAATTGCTTAACTTCATGAGGGTAAGTCTATTTACACTATAACATTCAGGTTTGGATCATTCTCTCATAAGAAAATGCAAACTGAATATTGACTATCATTTTCACGCAGACAAGCAGTTTTTACATGGTTTACGACAATTAGGTGCAAATAAGTCCTTAAAGGCAAAATTGTTTTATTTCACAAAGGTAAGTCTACTTTCACTATAACATTCAGGTTTGGATCATTCTCTCATAAGAAAATGCAAACTGCATATTAACTATTATTTTAACGCATACAAGCAGTTTTTACAAGCTTTATGACAATTAGGTGCAAATGAGTCCTTATAGGCAAAATTGCATTATTTCATGAGGGTAAGTCTATTTACACTATACCATTCAGGTTTGGATCATTCTCTCATAAGAAAATGCAAACTGCATATTTACTATCATTTTCACGCAGACAAGCAGTTTTCACATGTTTTACGACAATTAGGTGGAAATAAGTCCTTAAAGGCAAAATTGTTTTATTTCACAATGGTAAGTCTACTTTCACTATAACATTTAGGTTTGTTACATTCTCTCATAAGAAAATGAAAACTGCATATTAACTATTATTTTAACGCAGACAAGCAGTTTTTACATGCTTCACGACAATTGCGTGCAAATGAGTCATTATAGGCAAAATTGCTTTATTTTACAAAGGTAAATCTATTTACACTATAACATTCAGGTTTGGATCATTCTCTCATAAGAAAATGCAATCTGCATATTAACCATTATTTTAACGCATACAAGCAGTTTTTACATGCTTTATGACAATTAGGGGCAAATGAGTCCTTATATGCAAAATTGCTTTATTTCATGAAGGTAAGTCTATTTACACTATAACATTCAGGTTTGGATCATTCTCTCATAAAAAAATGCAAACTGCATATTAACCATTATTTAAACGCAAACAAGCAGTTTTTACATTTTTTTTTTTTTTTTTTTTTTTTTTTTTGTGGAGGTGGGGAAATCCATCATGGATACCTGCTAGTTCTCTAACAGGTAGTGTCAGACTCCTACTGACTAAAACCTCCACCCCCTTTCACTCAACTCATCCCTCCGGAAACCGCTTCCGCATTACTTCAGAGGGAGAGCCGCCTGTTTCTCTATCGGCTTTCCATCTCTTTAGTTTGTATTATTTTCCGGACCGTCTCGTATGCCCGTTTCCACGTTGTCTCGGATGCGCACAGGTCAACCATCATATTGGTGTCGTTAAATGCATGTCCTGCCTGGAGACCGTAATTGATTCTGTGTGCTTCCCATCTGGGACATGCGAATAAGGTGTGCTCCACGTTGTCGATTTCTACGCAGTACCTGCATTTATCCGTTGCAGATCTCTTTCTGTCGTGTAAGTATTTATTAAAACATCCATGTCCTGACAAAGCTTGTGTTAAATAGTAGTCTACCTCTCCATAAGGCCGGTTCTTCCACTTCCGGATATCGGGTATAAGTCTGTATGTCCATCGGCCATTAGTTGCGTTATCCCACTTTTCTTGCCATCCTGAGATGATGTGTTCTTTTGAAACGTCAGTCCATTTTCCGTGGTATTTATAAGTTCTCTCGCGTATCATAAATTCTATGGGTGGGACACTCGTTATTACTCCGACAGCTTCCGTTGAGATGGTTCTGTATGCACTACTGATTCTTATCGACATCAGCCTCTGGAGCCTGGCTAGTTTTTTCATCAAGTTTTTATTTTCTGTCACTGTATGCCATATTGGTGCTGCGTATAGTATTTGTGAGTAGGTCACACTTGATAATGCCCTTCTTTTTGAGGATCGAGGGCCTCCTATGTTAGGCATGAGCATCGACAGAGATGCCACTGTTTTTTCAACTTTTCCGAATGTTCTAATGACGTGTTCCGCAAAGGTAAGTTTAGTGTCTAGCCATACTCCTAGGTATTTTATTGCCTTGCTGGGGGTAATATCTATATCTTTAATGTTGAAGTGAATAGGGGTTATTTGTCTTTTCGTCGTAAGAAGAACGGCCTCTGATTTGCCTGGTGCAAGCTTGAGTTGATTTTCCTCTAACCAGTTGACAACACGCTGAATGGCAGTGTTAGCTTTACTCATTAGCAGCTCTTCGCAGGTTGCGACTACTGTCAAGACTACATCGTCGGCAAAACCGATTAGTGTAACTCCTTCGGGATAATTTATTCTTAAAAGATCATCATATAAGATATTCCACATGGTTGGACCGAGCACAGATCCCTGGGGCACCCCACTGTTTATCTGTAGAATCTTAGTTACTTTTTCGGCTTCTAGGATTATCTTCCTGTGTGATAGGTAGGATGCTATTATGGTGACTAAGCTCTCTTCTATTCTTCTTTTCCGAAGGTTGTTAAGAATAATTTGCCATGAAGCGCTATTAAAGGCATTTTGCACATCTAAGGTTATTACTGCACATAGCCTTCGGTTTTTATGCGCAAACGTCGCACTTTCTCTTGCAATGCGAATGACATTATTAATAGCATCCACCGTTTGCTTTCCTTCCACAAATAAGCAGTTTTTACATGCTTTACGACAATTAGGTGCAAATGAGTCTTTATAGGCAAAATTGCTTTATTTCATAAGGGTAAGTCTATTTACACTATAACATTCAGGTTTGGATCATTCTCTCATAAGAAAATGCAAACTGCATATTAACTATTATTTTAACGCATACAAGCAGTTTTTACATGCTTTATGACAATTAGGGGCAAATGAGTCCTTATAGGCAAATCTGCTTTATTTCATTAAGGTAAGTCTATTTACACTATAGCATTCAGGTTTGGATCATTCTCTCATAAAAAAATGCAAACTGCATATTAACCATTATTTAAACGCAAACAAGCAGTTTTTACATGCTTTACGACAATTAGGTGCAAATGAGTCTTTATAGGCAAAATTGCTTTGTTTCATGAGGGTAAGTCTATTTACACTATACAATTCAGGTTTAGATCATTCTCTCATAAGAAAATGCAAATTGCATATTTACTATCATTTTCACGCAGACAAGCAGTTTTCACATGTTTTACGACAATTAGGTGCAAATAAGTCCTTAAAGGCAAAATTGTTTTATTTCACAAAGGTAAGTCTACTTTCACTATAACATTCAGGTTTGGATCATTCTCTCATAAGAAAATGAAAACTGCATATTAACCATTATTTTAACGCAGACAAGCAGTTTTTACATGCTTCACGACAATTGCGTGCAAATGAGTCTTTATAGGCAAAATTGCTTTATTTTACAAAGGTAAGTCTATTTACATTATAACATTCAGGTTTGGATCATTCTCTCATAAGAAAATGCAAACTGCATATTAACCATTATTTTAACGCATACAAGCAGTTTTTACATGCTTTATGACAATTAGGTGCAAATGAGTCCTTATAGGCAAAATTGCTTTATTTCATGAGGGTAAGTCTATTTACACTATAACATTCAGGTTTGGATCATTCTCTCATAAGAAAATGCAAACTGCATATTTACTATCATTTTAACGCATACAAGCAGTTTTTACATGCTTTATGACAATTAGGTGCAAATTAGTCTTTATAGGCAAATTTGCTTTATTTCATGAGGGTAAGTCTATTTACACTAAAACATTCAGGTTTGGATCATTATCTCATAAGAAAATGCAAACTGCATATTAACCATTATTTTAACGCAGACAAGCAGTTTTTACATGCTTCACGACAATTGCGTGCAAATGAGTCCTTATAGGCAAAATTGCGTTATTATACAAAGGTAAGTCTATTTTCACTATAACATTCAGGTTTGGATCATTCTCTCATAAGAAAATGCAAACTGCATATTAACCATTATTTTAACGCATACAAGCAGTTATTACATGCTTTATGACAATTAGGGGCAAATGAGTCCTTATAAGCAAAATTGCTTTATTTCATTAAGTTAAGTCTATTTACACTATAACATTCAGGTTTAGATAATTCTCTCATAAGAAAATGCAAACTGCATAATAACCATTATTTTAACGCTGACAAGCAGTTTTTACATGCTTAATGACAATTGGGGGCAAATGAGTCCTTATAGGCAAAAGTGCTTTATTTCATGAGGGTAAGTCTATTTACACTATAACATTCAGGTTTGGATCATTCTCTCATAAGAAAATGCAAACTGCATATTTACTATCATTTTCACGCAGACAAGCAGTTTTCACATGTTTTACGACAATTAGGTGGAAATAAGTCCTTAAAGGCAAAATTGTTTTATTTCACAATGGTAAGTCTACTTTCACTATAACATTTAGGTTTGTTACATTCTCTCATAAGAAAATGCAAACTGCATATTAACCATTATTTTAACGCAGACAAGCAGTTTTTACATGCTTCACGACAATTGCGTGCAAATGAGTCCTTATAGGCAAAATTGCTTTATTTTACAAAGGTAAATCTATTTACACTATAACATTCAGGTTTGGATCATTCTCTCATAAAAAAATGCAATCTGCATATTAACCATTATTTTAACGCATACAAGCAGTTTTTACATGCTTTATGACAATTAGGGGCAAATGAGTCCTTATATGCAAAATTGCTTTATTTCATGAAGGTAAGTCTATTTACACTATAACATTCAGGTTTGGATCATTCTCTCATAAGAAAATGCAAACTGCATATTAACCATTATTTAAACGCAAACAAGCAGTTTTTACATGCTTTACGACAATTAGGTGCAAATGAGTCTTTATAGGCAAAATTGCTTTATTTCATGAGGGTAAGTCTATTTACACTATAACATTCAGGTTTGGATCATTCTCTCATAAGAAAATGCAAACTGCATATTAACCATTATTTTAACGCATACAAGCAGTTTTTACATGCTTTTTGACAATTAGGGGCAAATGAGTCCTTATAGGCAAATCTGCTTTATTTCATTAAGGTAAGTCTATTTACACTATAGCATTCAGGTTTGGATCATTCTCTCATAAGAAAATGCAAACTGCATATTAACCATTATTTTAACGCATACAAGCAGTTTTTACATGCTTTATGACAATTAGGTGCAAATGAGTCCTTATAGGCAAAACTGCTTTATTTCATGAGGGTAAGTCTATTTACACTATAGCATTCAGGTTTGGATCATTTTCTCATAAGAAAATGAAAACTGCATATTAACCATTATTTAAACGCAGTCAAGCATTTTTTTATGCTTTACGACAATTAGGTGCAAATGAGTCTTCATAGGCAAAATTGCTTTATTTCATGAGGGTAAGTCTATTTACACTATAACATTCAGGTTTGGATCATTCTCTCATAAGAAAATGCAAACTGCATATTTACTATCATTTTCACGCAGACAAGCAGTTTTTACATGCTTCACGACAATTGCGTGCAAATGAGTCCTTATAGGCAAAATTGCTTTATTTTACAAAGGTAAGTATATTTACACTATAACGTTCAGGTTTGGATCATTCTCTAATAAGAAAATGCAAACTGCATATTAACCATTATTTTAACGCATACAAGCAGTTTTTACATGCTTTATGACAATTAGGTGCAAATGTATCCTTATAGGCAAAATTGCTTTATTTCATGAGGGTAAGTCTATTTACACTATAACATTTAGGTTTGGATCATTCTCTCATAAGAAAATGCAAACTGCATATTAACCATTATTTAAACGCTGACAAGCATTTTTTTCATGCTTTACGACAATTAGGTGCAAATGAGTCTTTATAGGCAAAATTGCTTTGTTTCATGAGGGTAAGTCTAGTTACACTATACAATTCAGGTTTGGATCATTCTCTCATAAGAAATTGCAAACTGCATATTTACTATCATTTTGACGCAGACAAGCAGTTTTCACATGTTTTACGACAATTAGGTGGAAATAAGTCCTTAAAGGCAAAATTGTTTTATTTCACAAAGGTAAGTCTACTTTCACTATAACATTCAGGTTTGGATCATTCTCTCATAAGAAAATGAAAACTGCATATTAACCATTATTTTAACGCAGACAAGCAGTTTTTACATGCTTCACGACAATTGCGTGCAAATGAGTCCTTATAAGCAAAATTGCTTTATTTTACAAAAGTAAGTCTATTTACACTATAACATTCAGGTTTGGATCATTCTCTCATAAGAAAATGCAAACTGCATATTAACCATTATTTTAACGCCTACAAGCAGTTTTTACATGCTTTATGACAATTAGGGGCAAATGAGTCCTTATAAGCAAAATTGCTTTATTTCATGAAAGGTAAGTGTATTTACACTATAACATTCAGGTTTGGATCTTTCTCTCATAAGAAAATGCAAACTGCATATTAACCATTATTTAAACGCAGGCAAGCAGTTTTTAAATGCTTTACGACAATTAGGTGCAAATGAGTCTTTATAGGCAAAATTGCTTTATTTCATGAGGGTAAGTCTATTTACACTATAACATTCAGGTTTGGATCATTCTCTCCTAAGAAAATGCAAACTGCATATTAACCATTATTTTTACGCAGACAAGCAGTTTTTACATGCTTCACGACAATTGCGTGCAAATGAGTCCTTATAGGCAAAATTGCGTTATTATACAAAGGTAAGTCTATTTTCACTATAACATTCAGGTTTGGATCATTCTCTCATAAGAAAATGCAAACTGCATATTAACCATTATTTTAACGCATACAAGCAGTTATTACATGCTTTATGACAATTAGGGGCAAATGAGTCCTTATAGGCAAAATTGCTTTACTTCATTAAGGTAAGTCTATTTACACTATAACATTCAGGTTTAGATCATTCTCTCATAAGAGAATGCAAACTGCATATTAACCATTATTTTAACGCTGACAAGCAGTTTTTACATGCTTTATGACAATTAGGGGCAAATGAGTCCTTATAGGCAAAAGTGCTTTATTTCATGAGGGTAAGTCTATTTACACTATAACATTCAGGTTTGGATCATTCTCTCATAAGAAAATGCAATCTGCATATTAACCATTATTTTAACGCATACAAGCAGTTTTTACATGCTTTATGACAATTAGGGGCAAATGAGTCCTTATAGGCAAAATTGCTTTATTTTATGAGGGTAAGTCTATTTACACTATAACATTCAGGTTTGGATCATTCTCTCATAAGAAAATGCAAACTGCATATTAACCATTATTTTAACGCATACAAGCAGTTATTACATGCTTTATGACAATTAGGGGCAAATGAGTCCTTATAGGCAAAATTGCTTTACTTCATTAAGGTAAGTCTATTTACACTATAACATTCAGGTTTAGATCATTCTCTCATAAGAGAATGCAAACTGCATATTAACCATTATTTTAACGCTGACAAGCAGTTTTTACATGCTTTATGACAATTAGGGGCAAATGAGTCCTTATAGGCAAAAGTGCTTTATTTCATGAGGGTAAGTCTATTTACACTATAACATTCAGGTTTGGATCATTCTCTCATAAGAAAATGCAAACTGCATATTTACTATCATTTTCACGCAGACAAGCAGTTTTCACATGTTTTACGACAATTAGGTTCAAATAAGTCCTTAAAGGCAAAATTGTTTTATTTCACAATGGTAAGTCTACTTTCACTATAACATTTAGGTTTGTTACATTCTCTTATAAAAAAATGCAAACTGCATATTAACCATTATTTTAACGCAGACAAGCAGTTTTTACATGCTTCACGACAATTGCGTGCAAATGAGTCCTTATAGGCAAAATTGCTTTATTTTACAAAGGTAAGTCTATTTACACTATAACGTTCAGGTTTGGATCTTTCTCTCATAAGAAAATGCAAACTGCATATTAACCAATATTTTAACGCATTCAAGCAGTTTTTACATGCTTTATGACAATTAGGTGCAAATGAGTCCTTATAGGCAAAATTGCTTTATTTTATGAGGGTAAGTCTATTTACACTATAACATTCAGGTTTAGATCATTCTCTCATAAGAAAATGCAAACTGCATATTTACTATCATTTTCACGCAGACAAGCAGTTTTTACATGCTTCACGACAATTAGGTGCAAATGAGTCTTTATAGGCAAAATTGCTTTGTTTCATGAGGGTAAGTCTATTTACACTATACAATTCAGGTTTGGATCATTCTCTCATAAGAAAATGCAAACTGCATATTAACCATTGTTTTAACGCATACAAGCAGTTTTTACATGCTTTATGACAATTAGGTGCAAATGTATCCTTATAGGCAAAATTGCTTTATTTCATGAGGGTAAGTCTATTTACACTATAACATTCAGGTTTGGATCATTCTATCATAAGAAAATGCAAACTGCATATTAACCATTATTTAAACGCTGACAAGCAGTTTTTACATGCTTTACGACAATTAGGTGCAAATGAGTCCTTATAGGCAAAATTGCTTTATTTCATGAGGGTAAGTCTATTTACACTATAACATTCAGGTTTGGATCATTCTCTCATAAGAAAATGCAAACTGCATATTTACTATCATTTTCACGCAGACAAGCAGTTTTTACATGCTTCACGACAATTAGGTGCAAATGAGTCCTTATAGGCAAAATTGCTTTATTTTACAAAGGTAAGTCTATTTACACTATAACGTTCAGGTTTGGATCATTCTCTCATAAGAAAATGCAAACTGCATATTAACCATTGTTTTAACGCATACAAGCAGTTTTTACATACTTTATGACAATTAGGTGCAAATGTATCCTTATAGGCAAAATTGCTTTATTTCATGAGGGTAAGTCTATTTACACTATAACATTCAGGTTTGGATCATTCTATCATAAGAAAATGCAAACTGCATATTAACCATTATTTAAACGCTGACAAGCATTTTTTTCATGCTTTACGACAATTAGGTGCAAATGAGTCTTTATAGGCAAAATTGCTTTGTTTCATGAGGGTAAGTCTATTTACACTATACAATTCAGGTTTGGATCATTCTCTCATAAGAAAATGCAAACTGCATATTTACTATCATTTTGACGCAGACAAGCAGTTTTCACATGTTTTACGACAATTAGGTGGAAATAAGTCCTTAAAGGCAAAATTGTTTTATTTCACAAAGGTAAGTCTACTTTCACTATAACATTCAGGTTTGGATCATTCTCTCATAAGAAAATGAAAACTGCATATTAACCATTATTTTAACGCAGACAAGCAGTTTTTACATGCTTCACGACAATTGCGTGCAAATGAGTCCTTATAAGCAAAATTGCTTTATTTTACAAAGGTAAGTCTATTTACACTATAACATTCAGGTTTGGATCATTCTCTCATAAGAAAATGCAAACTGCATATTAACCATTATTTTAACGCATACAAGCAGTTTTTACATGCTTCACGACAATTAGGGGCAAATGAGTCCTTATATGCAAAATTGCTTTATTTCATGAAGGTAAGTCTATTTACACTATAACATTCAGGTTTGGATCATTCTCTCATAAGAAAATGCAAACTGCATATTAAGCATTATTTAAACGCAAACAAGCAGTTTTTACATGCTTTACGACAATTAGGTGCAAATGAGTCTTTATAGGCAAAATTGCTTTATTTCATGAGGGTAAGTCTATTTACACTATAACATTCAGGTTTGGATCATTCTCTCATAAGAAAATGCAAACTGCATATTAACCATTATTTTAACGCATACAAGCAGTTTTTACATGCTTTATGACAATTAGGGGCAAATGAGTCCTTATGGGCAAATCTGCTTTATTTCATTAAGGTAAGTCTATTTACACTATAGCATTCAGGTTTGGATCATTCTCTCATAAGAAAATGCAAACTGCATATTAACCATTATTTTAACGCAGACAAACAGTTTTTACATGCTTTACGACAATTAGGTGCAAATGAGTCTTTATAGGCAAAATTGCTTTATTTCACAAAGGTAAGTTTACTTACGCTATAACATTCAGGTTTGGATCATTCTCTCACAAGAAAATGCAAACTGCATATTAACTATTATTTTAACGCATACAAGCAGTTTTTACATGCTTTATGACAATTAGGTGCAAATGAGTCCTTATAGGCAAAATTGCTTTATTTTATGAGGGTAAGTCTATTTACATTATAACATTCAGGTTTGGATCATTCTCTCATAAGAAAATGCAAACTGCATATTAACCATTATTTAAACGCAGTCAAGCATTTTTTTATGCTTTACGACAATTAGGTGCAAATGAGTCTTTATAGGCAAAATTGCTTTTTTTCATGAAGGTAAGTGTATTTACACTATAACATTCAGGTTTGGATCTTTCTCTCATAAGAAAATGCAAACTGCATATTATCGATTATTTAAACTCAGGCAAGCAGTTTTTACATGCTTTACGACAATTAGGTGCAAATGAGTCTTTATAGGCAAAATTGCTTTATTTCATGAGGGTAAGTCTATTTACACTATAACATTCAGGTTTGGATCATTCTCTCATAAGAAAATGCAAACTGCATATTAACCATTATTTTAACGCATACAAGCAGTTTTTACATGCTTTATGACAATTAGGTGCAAATGAGTCCTTATAGGCAAAATTGCTTTATTTCATGAGGGTTTGTCTATTTACACTATAACATTCAGGTTTGGATTATTCTCTCATAAGAAAATGCAAACTGCATATTAACCATTATTTTAACGCAGACAAACAGTTTTTACATGCTTTACGACAATTAGGTGCAAATGAGTCTTTATAGGCAAAATTGCTTTATTTCACAAAGGTAAGTTTACTTACGCTATAACATTCAGGTTTGGATCATTCTCTCACAAGAAAATGCAAACTGCATATTAACTATTATTTTAACGCATACAAGCAGTTTTTACATGCTTTATGACAATTAGGTGCAAATGAGTCCTTATAGGCAAAATTGCTTTATTTCATGAGGCTAAGTCTATTTACACTATAACATTCAGGTTTGGATCATTCTCTCATAAGAAAATGCAAACTGAATATTGACTATCATTTTCACGCAGACAAGCAGTTTTTACGTGGTTTACGACAATTAGGTGCAAATAAGTCCTTAAAGGCAAAATTGTTTGATTTCACAAAGGTAAGTCTACTTTCACTATAACATTCAGGTTTGGATCATTCTCTCATAAGAAAATGCAAACTGCATATTAACCATTATTTTAACGCAGACAAGCAGTTTTTACATGCTTCTCGAAAATTGCGTGCAAATGAGTCCTTATAGGCAAAATTGCTTTATTTTACATAGGTAAGTCTATTTACACTATAACATTCAGGTTTGGATCATTCTCTCATAAGAAAATGCAATCTGCATATTAACCATTATTTTAACGCATACGAGCAGTTATTACATGCATTATGACAATTAGATGCAAATGAGTCCTTATAGGCAAAATTGCTTTATTTCACAAAGGTAAGTTTACTTACGCTATAACATTCAGGTTTGGATCATTCTCTCATAAGAAAATGCAAACTGCATATTAACCATTATTTAAACGCAAACAAGCAGTTTTTACATGCTTTACGACAATTAGGTGCAAATGAGTCTTTATAGGCAAAATTGCTTTATTTCATAAGGATTAAGTCTATTTACACTATAAAATTCAGGTTTGGATCATTCTTTCATAAGAAAATGCAAACTGCATATTTACTATCATTTTCACGCAGACAAGCAGTTTTTACATGCTTCACGACAATTGCGTGCAAATGAGTCCTTATAGGCAAAATTGCTTTATTTTGCAAAGGTAAGTCTATTTACACTATAACATTCAGGTTTGAATCATTCTCTCATAAGAAAATGCAAACTGCATATTAACCATTATTTTAACGCATGCAAGCAGTTTTTACATGCTTTATGATAATTAGGGGCAAGTGAGTCTATATAGGCAAAATTGCTTTATTTTACGAAGGTAAGTTTACTTAAACTATAACATTCAGGTTTAGATCATTCTCTCATAGGAAAATGCAAACTGCTTATTAACTATTATTTTAACGCATACAAGCAGTTTTTACAAGCTTTATGACAATTAGGTGCAAATGAGTCCTTATAGGCAAAATTGCTTTATTTCATGATGGTAAGTCTATTTACACTATAACATTCAGGTTTGGATAATTCTCTCGTAAGAAAATGCAAACTGCATATTTACTTTCATTTTAACTCATACAAGCAGTTTTTACATGCTTTATGACAATTAGGTGCAAATGAGTCTTTATAGGCAAAATTGCTTTATTTCATGAGGGTAAGTCTATTTACACTATAACTTTCAGGTTTGGATCTTTCTCTCATAAGAAAATGCAAACTGCATATTAACCATTATTTTAACGCAGACAAGCAGTTTTTACATGCTTCACGACAATTGCGTGCAAATGAGTCCTTATAGGAAAAATTGCTTTATTTTACAAAGGTAAGTCTATTTTCACTATAACATTCAGGTTTAGATCATTCTCTCATAAAAAAATGCAAACTGCATATTATACATTATTTTAACGCATACAAGCAGTTTTTACATGCTTTATGACAATTAAGGGCAAATGAGTCCTTATAGGCAAAATTGCTTTATTTCATGAAGGTAAGTCTATTTACACTATAACATTCAGGTTTGGATCATTCTCTCATAAGAAAATGCAAACTGCATATTAACCATTATTTTAACGCAGACAAGCAGTTTTTACATGCTTTATGACAATTAGGGGCAAATGAGTCCTTATAGGCAAAAGTGCTTTATTTCATGAGGGTAAGTCTATTTACACTATAACATTCAGGTTTGGATCATTCTCTCATAAGAAAATGCAAACTGCATATTAACTATTATTTTAACGCATACAAGCAGTTATTACATGCTTTATGACAATTAGGGGCAAATGAGTCCTTATAGGCAAATCTGCTTTATTTCATTAAGGTAAGTCTATTTACACTATAGCATTCAGGTTTGGATCATTCTCTCATAAGAAAATGCAAACTGCATATTAACCATTATTTAAACGCAGTCAAGCATTTTTTTCATGCTTTACGACAATTAGGTGCAAATGAGTCTTTATAGGCAAAATTGCTTTATTTCATGAGGGTAAGTCTGTTTACACTATAACATTCAGGTTTGGATCATTCTCTCATAAGAAAATGCAAACTGCATATTTACTATCATTTTCACGCAGACAAGCAGTTTTTACATGCTTCACGACAATTGCGTGCAAATGAGTCCTTATAGGCAAAATTGCTTTATTTTACAAAGGTTAGTCTATTTACACTATAACGTTCAGGTTTGGATCATTCTCTCATAAGAAAATGCAAACTGCATATTAACCATTATTTTAACGCATACAAGCAGTTTTTACATGCTTTATGACAATTAGGTGCAAATGTATCTTTATAGGCAAAATTGCTTTATTTCATGAGGGTTAGTCTATTTACACTATAACATTCAGGTTTGGATCATTCTCTCATAAGAAAATGCAAACTGCATATTAACCATTATTTAAACGCTGACAAGCATTTTTTTCATGCTTTACGACAATTAGGTGCAAATGAGTCTTTATAGGCAAAATTGCTTTGTTTCATGAGGGTAAGTCTATTTACACTATACAATTCAGGTTTAGATCATTCTCTCATAAGAAAATGCAAACTGCATATTTACTATCATTTTGACGCAGACAAGCAGTTTTCACATGTTTTACGACAATTAGGTGGAAATAAGTCCTCAAAGGCAAAATTGTTTTATTTCACAAAGGTAAGTCTACTTTCACTATAACATTCAGGTTTGGATTATTCTCTCATAAGAAAATGAAAACTGCATATTAACCATTATTTTAACGCAGACAAGCAGTTTTTACATGCTTCACGACAATTGCGTGCAAATGAGTCTTTATAAGCAAAATTGCTTTATTTTACAAAGGTAAGTCTATTTACACTATAACATTCAGGTTTGGATCATTCTCTCATAAGAAAATGCAAACTGCATATTAACCATTATTTAAACGCAGACAAGCAGTTTTTACATGCTTTACGACAATTAGGTGCAAAGGAGTCTTTATAGGCAAAATTGCTTTATTTCATGAGGGTAAGTCTATTTACACTATAACATTCAGGTTTGGATCATTCTCTCATAAGAAAATGCAATCTGCATATTAACCATTATTTTAACGCATACAAGCAGTTTTTACATGCTTTATGACAATTAGGGGCAAATGAGTCCTTATAAGCAAAATTGCTTTATTTCATAAGGGTAAGTCTATTTACACTATAACATTCAGGTTTGGATCATTCTCTCATAAGAAAATGCAAACTGCATATTAACCATTATTTTAACGCATACAAGCAGTTTTTACATGCTTTATGACAATTAGGTGCAAATGTATCCTTATAGGCAAAATTGCTTTATTTCATGAGGGTAAGTCTATTTACACTATAACATTCAGGTTTGGATCATTCTCTCATAAGAAAATGCAAACTGCATATTTACTATCATTTTCACGCAGACAAGCAGTTTTTACATGCTTCACGACAATTGCGTGCAAATGAGTCCTTATAGGCAAAATTGCTTTATTTTACAAAAGTAAGTCTATTTACACTATAACTTTCAGGTTTGGATCTTTCTCTCATAAGAAAATGCAAACTGCATATTAACCATTATTTTAACGCAGACAAGCAGTTTTTACATGCTTCACGACAATTGCGTGCAAATGAGTCCTTATAGGCAAAATTGCTTTATTTTACAAAGGTAAGTCTATTTTCACTATAACATTCAGGTTAAGATCATTCTCTCACAAGAAAATGCAAACTGCATATTATACATTATTTTAACGCATACAAGCAGTTTTTACATGCTTTATGACAATTAAGGGCAAATGAGTCTTTATAGGCAAAATTGCTTTAGTTTATGAAGGTAAGTCTATTTACACTATAACATTCAGGTTTGGATCATTCTCTCATAAGAAAATGCAAACTGCATATTAACCATTATTTTAACGCAGACAAGCAGTTTTTACATGCATCACGACAATTGCGTGCAAATGAGTCCTTATAGGCAAAATTGCTTTATGGTAAGTCTATTTACACTATAACATTCAGGTTTGGATCATTCTCTCATAAGAAATTGCAAACTGCATATTTACTATCATTTTCACGCAGAAAAGCAGTTTTTACATACTTCACGACAATTGCGTGCAAATGAGTCCTTATAGGCAAAATTGCTTTATTTTACAAAGGTAAATCTATTTACACTATAACATTCAGGTTTGAATCATTCTCTCATAAGAAAATGCAAACTGCATATTAACCATTATTTTAACGCATACAAGCAGTTTTTACATGCTTTATGACAATTAGGGGCAAATGAGTCCTTATAGGCAAAATTGCTTTATTTTACAAAGGTAAGTTTACTTAAACTATAACATTCAGGTTTAGATCATTCTCTCATAAGAAAATGCAAACTGCTTATTAACTATTATTTTAACGCATACAAACAGTTTATACAAGCTTTATGACAATTAGGTGCAAATGAGTCCTTATAGGCAAAATTGCATTATTTCATGAGGGTAAGTCTATTTACACTATAACATTCAGGTTTGGATCATTCTCTCATAAGAAAATGCAAACTGCATATTTACTATCATTTTAACGCATACAAGCAGTTTTTACATGCTTTATGACAATTAGGTGCAAATGAGTCTTTATAGGCAAAATTGCTTTATTTCACAAAGGTAAGTCTATTTACATTATAACATTCAGGTTTGGATCATTCTCTCATAAGAAAATGCAAACTGCATATTAACCATTATTTTAACGCATACAAGCAGTTTTTACATGCTTTATGACAATTAGGTGCAAATGAGTCCTTATAGGCAAAATTGCTTTATTTAATGAGGGTAAGTCTATTTACACTATAACATTCAGGTTTGGATCATTCTCTCATAAGAAAATGCAATCTGCATATTAACCATTATTTTAACGCATACAAGCAGTTTTTACATGCTTTATGACAATTAGGGGCAAATGAGTCCTTATAAGCAAAATTGCTTTATTTCATAAGGGTAAGTCTATTTACACTATAACATTCAGGTTTGGATCATTCTCTCATAAGAAAATGCAAACTGCATATTAACCATTATTTTAACGCATACAAGCAGTTTTTACATGCTTTATGACAATTAAATGCAAATGTATCCTTATAGGCAAAATTGCTTTATTTCATGAGGGTAAGTCTATTTACACTATAACATTCAGGTTTGGATCATTCTCTCATAAGAAAATGCAAACTGCATATTTACTATCATTTTCACGCAGACAAGCAGTTTTTACATGCTTCACGACAATTGCGTGCAAATGAGTCCTTATAGGCAAAATTGCTTTATTTTACAAAAGTAAGTCTATTTACACTATAACTTTCAGGTTTGGATCTTTCTCTCATAAGAAAATGCAAACTGCATATTAACCATTATTTTAACGCAGACAAGCAGTTTTTACATGCTTCACGACAATTGCGTGCAAATGAGTCCTTATAGGCAAAATTGCTTTATTTTACAAAGGTAAGTCTATTTTCACTATAACATTCAGGTTAAGATCATTCTCTCACAAGAAAATGCAAACTGCATATTATACATTATTTTAACGCATACAAGCAGTTTTTACATGCTTTATGACAATTAAGGGCAAATGAGTCTTTATAGGCAAAATTGCTTTAGTTTATGAAGGTAAGTCTATTTACACTATAACATTCAGGTTTGGATCATTCTCTCATAAGAAAATGCAAACTGCATATTAACCATTATTTTAACGCAGACAAGCAGTTTTTACATGCATCACGACAATTGCGTGCAAATGAGTCCTTATAGGCAAAATTGCTTTATGGTAAGTCTATTTACACTATAACATTCAGGTTTGGATCATTCTCTCATAAGAAATTGCAAACTGCATATTTACTATCATTTTCACGCAGAAAAGCAGTTTTTACATACTTCACGACAATTGCGTGCAAATGAGTCCTTATAGGCAAAATTGCTTTATTTTACAAAGGTAAATCTATTTACACTATAACATTCAGGTTTGAATCATTCTCTCATAAGAAAATGCAAACTGCATATTAACCATTATTTTAACGCATACAAGCAGTTTTTACATGCTTTATGACAATTAGGGGCAAATGAGTCCTTATAGGCAAAATTGCTTTATTTTACAAAGGTAAGTTTACTTAAACTATAACATTCAGGTTTAGATCATTCTCTCATAAGAAAATGCAAACTGCTTATTAACTATTATTTTAACGCATACAAACAGTTTATACAAGCTTTATGACAATTAGGTGCAAATGAGTCCTTATAGGCAAAATTGCATTATTTCACAAAGGTAAGTCTATTTACATTATAACATTCAGGTTTGGATCATTCTCTCATAAGAAAATGCAAACTGCATATTAACCATTATTTTAACGCATACAAGCAGTTTTTACATGCTTTATGACAATTAGGTGCAAATGAGTCCTTATAGGCAAAATTGCTTTATTTAATGAGGGTAAGTCTATTTACACTATAACATTCAGGTTTGGATCATTCTCTCATAAGAAAATGCAAACTGCATATTTACTATCATTTTAACGCATACAAGCAGTTTTTACATGCTTTATGACAATTAGGTGCAAATTAGTCTTTATAGGCAAAATTGCTTTATTTCATGAGGGTAAGTCTATTTACACTAAAACATTCAGGTTTGGATCATTATCTCATAAGAAAATGCAAACTGCATATTAACCATTATTTTAACGCAGACAAGCAGTTTTTACATGCTTTATGACAATTAGGTGCAAATGAGTCCTTATAGGCAAAATTGCTTTATTTCATGAGGGTAAGTCTATTTACACTATAACATTCAGGTTTGGATCATTCTCTCATAAGAAAATGCAAACTGCATATTTACTATCATTTTAACGCATACAAGCAGTTTTTACATGCTTTATGACAATTAGGTGCAAATTAGTCTTTATAGGCAAAATTGCTTTATTTCATGAGGGTAAGTCTATTTACACTAAAACATTCAGGTTTGGATCATTATCTCATAAGAAAATGCAAACTGCATATTAACCATTATTTTAACGCAGACAAGCAGTTTTTACATGCTTCACGACAATTGCGTGCAAATGAGTCCTTATAGGCAAAATTGCTTTATTTTACAAATTTAAGTCTATTTACACTATAACATTCAGGTTTGGATCATTCTCTCATAAGAAAATGCAAACTGCATATTAACCATTATTTTAACGCATACAAGCAGTTTTTACATGCTTCACGACAATTGCGTGCAAATGACTCCTTATAGGCAAAATTGCTTTATTTTACAAATTTAAGTCTATTTACACTATAACATTCAGGTTTAGATCATTCTCTCATAAGAAAATGCAAACTGCATATTAACCATTATTTTAACGCATACAAGCAGTTTTTACATGCTTTATGACAATTAGGGGCAAATGAGTCCTTATAGACAAAATTGCTTTATTTCATGAAGGTAAGTCTATTTACACTATAACATTCAGGTTTGGATCATTCTCTCATAAGAAAATGCAAACTGCATATTAACCATTATTTAAACGCAGACAAGCATTTTTTACATGCTTTACGACAATTGCGTGCAAATGAGTCTTTATAGGCAAAATTGTTTTATTTTACAAAGGTAAGTCTATTTACATTATAACATTCAGGTTTGGATCATTATCTCATAAGAAAATGCAAACTGCATATTAACCATTATTTTAACGCAGACAAGCAGTTTTTACATGCTTTATGACAATTAGGTGCAAATGAGTCCTTATAGGCAAAATTGCTTTATTTCATGAGGGTAAGTCTATTTACACTATAACATTCAGGTTTGGATCATTCTCTCATAAGAAAATGCAAACTGCATATTTACTATCATTTTAACGCATACAAGCAGTTTTTACATGCTTTATGACAATTAGGTGCAAATTAGTCTTTATAGGCAAAATTGCTTTATTTCATGAGGGTAAGTCTATTTACACTAAAACATTCAGGTTTGGATCATTATCTCATAAGAAAATGCAAACTGCATATTAACCATTATTTTAACGCAGACAAGCAGTTTTTACATGCTTCACGACAATTGCGTGCAAATGAGTCTTTATAGGCAAAATTGCGTTATTATACAAAGGTAAGTCTATTTTCACTATAACATTCAGGTTTGGATCATTCTCTCATAAGAAAATGCAAACTGCGTATTAACCATTATTTTAACGCATACAAGCAGTTATTACATGCTTTATGACAATTAGGGGCAAATGAGTCTTTATAGGCAAAATTGCTTTATTTCATTAAGGTAAGTCTATTTACACTATAACATTCAGGTTTAGATAATTCTCTCATAAGAAAATGCAAACTGCATAATAACCATTATTTTAACGCTGACAAGCAGTTTTTACATGCTTTATGACAATTGGGGGCAAATGAGTCCTTATAGGCAAAAGTGCTTTATTTCATGAGGGTAAGTCTATTTACACTATAACATTCAGGTTTGGATCATTCTCTCATAAGAAAATGCCAACTGCATATTTACTATCATTTTCACGCAGACAAGCAGTTTTCACATGTTTTACGACAATTAGGTGGAAATAAGTCCTTAAAGGCAAAATTGTTTTATTTCACAATGGTAAGTCTACTTTCACTATAACATTTAGGTTTGTTACATTCTCTCATAAGAAAATGCAAACTGCATATTAACCATTATTTTAACGCAGACAAGCAGTTTTTACATGCTTCATGACAATTGCGTGCAAATGAGTCCTTATAGGCAAAATTGCTTTATTTTACAAAGGTAAATCTATTTACACTATAACATTCAGGTTTGGATCATTCTCTCATAAGAAAATGCAATCTGCATATTAACCATTATTTTAACGCATACAAGCAGTTTTTACATGCTTTATGACAATTAGGGGCAAATGAGTCCTTATATGCAAAATTGCTTTATTTCATGAAGGTAAGTCTATTTACACTATAACATTCAGGTTTGGATCATTCTCTCATAAGAAAATGCAAACTGCATATTAACCATTATTTAAACGCAAACAAGCAGTTTTTACATGCTTTACGACAATTAGGTGCAAATGAGTCTTTATAGGCAAAATTGCTTTATTTCATGAGGGTAAGTCTATTTACACTATAACATTCAGGTTTGGATCATTCTCTCATAAGAAAATGCAAACTGCATATTAACCATTATTTTAACGCATACAAGCAGTTTTTACATGCTTTATGACAATTAGGGGCAAATGAGTCCTTATAGGCAAATCTGCTTTATTTCATTAAGGTAAGTCTATTTACACTATAGCATTCAGGTTTGGATCATTCTCTCATAAGAAAATGCAAACTGCATATTAACCATTATTTTAACGCATACAAGCAGTTTTTACATGCTTTATGACAATTAGGTGCAAATGAGTCCTTATAGGCAAAATTGCTTTATTTCATGAGGGTAAGTCTATTTACACTATAGCATTCAGGTTTGGATCATTTTCTCATAAGAAAATGAAAACTGCATATTAACCATTATTTAAACGCAGTCAAGCATTTTTTTATGCTTTACGACAATTAGGTGCAAATGAGTCTTTATAGGCAAAATTGCTTTATTTCATGAGGGTAAGTCTATTTACACTATAACATTCAGGTTTGGATCATTCTCTCATAAGAAAATGCAAACTGCATATTTACTATCATTTTCACGCAGACAAGCAGTTTTTACATGCTTCACGACAATTGCGTGCAAATGAGTCCTTATGGGCAAAATTGCTTTATTTTACAAAGGTAAGTATATTTACACTATAACGTTCAGGTTTGGATCATTCTCTCATAAGAAAATGCAAACTGCATATTAACCATTATTTTAACGCATACAAGCAGTTTTTACATGCTTTATGACAATTAGGTGCAAATGTATCCTTATAAGCAAAATTGCTTTATTTCATGAGGGTAAGTCTATTTACACTATAACATTCAGGTTTGGATCATTCTCTCATAAGAAAATGCAAACTGCATATTAACCATTATTTAAACGCTCACAAGCATTTTTTTCATGCTTTACGACAATTAGGTGCAAATGAGTCTTTATAGGCAAAATTGCTTTGTTTCATGAGGGTAAGTCTATTTACACTATACAATTCAGGTTTGGATCATTCTCTCATAAGAAATTGAAAACTGCATATTTACTATCATTTTGACGCAGACAAGCAGTTTTCACATGTTTTACGACAATTAGGTGGAAATAAGTCCTTAAAGGCAAAATTGTTTTATTTCACAAAGGTAAGTCTACTTTCACTATAACATTCAGGTTTGGATCATTCTCTCATAAGAAAATGAAAACTGCATATTAACCATTATTTTAACGCAGACAAGCAGTTTTTACATGCTTCACGACAATTGCGTGCAAATGAGTCCTTATAAGCAAAATTGCTTTATTTTACAAAGGTAAGTCTATTTACACTATAACATTCAGGTTTGGATCATTCTCTCATAAGAAAATGCAAACTGCATATTAACCATTATTTTAACGCATACAAGCAGTTTTTACATGCTTTATGACAATTAGGGGCAAATGAGTCCTCATAAGCAAAATTGCTTTATTTCATGAAGGTAAGTGTATTTACACTATAACATTCAGGTTTGGATCTTTCTCTCATAAGAAAATGCAAACTGCATATTAACCATTATTTAAACGCAGGCAAGCAGTTTTTACATGCTTTACGACAATTAGGTGCAAATGAGTCTTTATAGGCAAAATTGCTTTATTTTATGAGGGTAAGTCTATTTACACTATAACATTCAGGTTTGGATCATTCTCTCATAAGAAATTGCAAACTGCATATTTACTATCATTTTCACGCAGAAAAGCAGTTTTTACATACTTCACGACAATTGCGTGCAAATGAGTCCTTATAGGCAAAATTGCTTTATTTTACAAAGGTAAGTCTATTTACACTATAACATTTAGGTTTGGATCATTCTCTCATAAGAAAATGCAAACTGCATATTAACCATTATTTTAACGCAGACAAGCAGTTTTTACATGCTTCACGACAATTGCGTGCAAATGAGTCCTTATAGGCAAAATTGCGTTATTATACAAAGGTAAGTCTATTTTCACTATAACATTCAGGTTTGGATCATTCTCTCATAAGAAAATGCAAACTGCATATTAACCATTATTTTAACGCATACAAGCAGTTATTACATGCTTTATGACAATTAGGGGCAAATGAGTCCTTATAGGCAAAATTGCTTTATTTCATTAAGGTAAGTCTATTTACACTATAACATTCAGGTTTAGATCATTCTCTCATAAGAGAATGCAAACTGCATATTAACCATTATTTTAACGCTGACAAGCAGTTTTTACATGCTTTATGAGAATTAGGGGCAAATGAGTCCTTATAGGCAAAAGTGCTTTATTTCATGAGGGTAAGTCTATTTACACTATAACATTCAGGTTTGGATCATTCTCTCATAAGAAAATGCAAACTGCATATTAACCATTATTTAAACGCAAACAAGCAGTTTTTACATGCTTTATGACAATTAGGTGCAAATGAGTCCTTATAGGCAAAATTGCTTTATTTCATGAGGGTAAGTCTATTTACACTATAACATTCAGGTTTGGATCATTCTCTCATAAGAAAATGCAAACTGCATATTTACTATCATTTTCACGCAGACAAGCAGTTTTTACATGCTTCACGACAATTAGGTGCAAATGAGTCTTTATAGGCAAAATTGCTTTATTTCATGAAGGTAAGTCTATTTACACTATAACATTCAGGTTTGGATCATTCTCTCATAAGAAAATGCAATCTGCATATTAACCATTATTTTAACGCATACAAGCAGTTTTTACATGCTTTATGACAATTAGGGGCAAATGAGTCCTTATATGCAAAATTGCTTTATTTCATGAAGGTAAGTCTATTTACACTATAACATTCAGGTTTGGATCATTCTCTCATAAGAAAATGCAAACTGCATATTAACCATTATTTAAACGCAAACAAGCAGTTTTTACATGCTTTATGACAATTAGGTGCAAATGAGTCCTTATAGGCAAAATTGCTTAATTTCATGAGGGTAAGTCTATTTACAATATAACATTCAGGTTTGGATCATTCTCTCATAAGAAAATGCAAACTGCATATTTACTATCATTTTCACGCAGACAAGCAGTTTTTACATGCTTCACGACAATTAGGTGCAAATGAGTCTTTATAGGCAAAATTGCTTTATTTCATGAGGGTAAGTCTATTTACACTATAACATTCAGGTTTGGATCATTCTCTCATAAGAAAATGCAATCTGCATATTAACCATTATTTTAACGCATACAAGCAGTTTTTACATGCTTTATGACAATTAGGGGCAAATGAGTCCTTATATGCAAAATTGCTTTATTTCATGAAGGTAAGTCTATTTACACTATAACATTCAGGTTTGGATCATTCTCTCATAAGAAAATGCAAACTGCATATTAACCATTATTTAAACGCAGACAAGCAGTTTTTACATGCTTCACGACAATTAGGTGCAAATGAGTCCTTATAGGCAAAATTGCTTTATTTTACAAAGGTAAGTCTATTTACACTATAACGTTCAGGTTTGGATCATTCTCTCATAAGAAAATGCAAACTGCATATTAACCATTATTTTAACGCATTCAAGCAGTTTTTACATGCTTTATGACAATTAGGTGCAAATGAGTCCTTATAGGCAAAATTGCTTTATTTCATGAGGGTAAGTCTATTTACACTATAACATTCAGGTTTGGATGATTCTCTCATAAGAAAATGCAAACTGCATATTTACTATCATTTTCACGCAGACAAGCAGTTTTTACATGCTTCACGACAATTAGGTGCAAATGAGTCTTTATAGGCAAAATTGCTTTGTTTCATGAGGGTAAGTCTATTTACACTATACAATTCAGGTTTGGATCATTCTCTCATAAGAAAATGCAAACTGCATATTAACCATTGTTTTAACGCATACAAGCAGTTTTTACATGCTTTATGACAATTAGGTGCAAATGTATCCTTATAGGCAAAATTGCTTTATTTCATGAGGGTAAGTCTATTTACACTATAACATTCAGGTTTGGATCATTCTATCATAAGAAAATGCAAACTGCATATTAACCATTATTTAAACGCTGACAAGCAGTTTTTACATGCTTTACGACAATTAGGTGCAAATGAGTCCTTATAGGCAAAATTGCTTTATTTCATGAGGGTAAGTCTATTTACACTATAACATTCAGGTTTGGATCATTCTCTCATAAGAAAATGCAAACTGCATATTTACTATCATTTTCACGCAGACAAGCAGTTTTTACATGCTTCACGACAATTAGGTGCAAATGAGTCCTTATAGGCAAAATTGCTTTATTTTACAAAGATAAGTCTATTTACACTATAACGTTCAGGTTTGCATCATTCTCTCATAAGAAAATGCAAACTGCATATTAACCATTGTTTTAACGCATACAAGCAGTTTTTACATGCTTTATGACAATTAGGTGCAAATGTATCCTTATAGGCAAAATTGCTTTATTTCATGAGGGTAAGTCTATTTACACTATAACATTCAGGTTTGGATCATTCTATCATAAGAAAATGCAAACTGCATATTAACCATTATTTAAACGCTGACAAGCATTTTTTTCATGCTTTACGACAATTAGGTGCAAATGAGTCTTTATAGGCAAAATTGCTTTGTTTCATGAGGGTAAGTCTATTTACACTATACAATTCAGGTTTGGATCATTCTCTCATAAGAAAATGCAAACTGCATATTTACTATCATTTTGACGCAGACAAGCAGTTTTCACATGTTTTACGACAATTAGGTGGAAATAAGTCCTTAAAGGCAAAATTGTTTTATTTCACAAAGGTAAGTCTACTTTCACTATAACATTCAGGTTTGGATCATTCTCTCATAAGAAAATGAAAACTGCATATTAACCATTATTTTAACGCAGACAAGCAGTTTTTACATGCTTCACGACAATTGCGTGCAAATGAGTCCTTATAAGCAAAATTGCTTTATTTTACAAAGGTAAGTCTATTTACTTTATAACATTCAGGTTTGGATCATTCTCTCATAAGAAAATGCAAACTGCATATTAACCATTATTTAAACGCAAACAAGCAGTTTTTACATGCTTTACGACAATTAGATGCAAATGAGTCTTTATAGGCAAAATTGCTTTATTTCATGATGGTAGTCGATTTACACTATAACATTCAGGTTTTGATCATTCTCTCGTAAGAAAATGCAAACTGCATATTTACTATCATTTTAACTCATACAAGCAGTTTTTACATGTTTTATGACAATTAGGTCAAATGAGTCTTTATAGGCAAAATTGCTTTATTTCATGAGGGTAAGTCTATTTACACTATAACTTTCAGGTTTGGATCTTTCTCTCATAAGAAAATGCAAACTGCATATTAACCAT
Organism: Xanthostigma xanthostigma; assembly: GCA_963575645.1. NCBI lineage: Eukaryota > Metazoa > Arthropoda > Insecta > Raphidioptera > Raphidiidae > Xanthostigma > Xanthostigma xanthostigma. The sequence continues at coordinate 29,576,252 of OY754471.1, forward strand.
TATTTTAACGCAGACAAGCAGTTTTTACATGCTTTACGACAATTAGATGCAAATGAGTCCTTATAGGCAAAATTGCTTTATTTTACAAATGTAAGTCTATTTTCACTATAACATTCAGGTTTAGATCATTCTCTCACAAGAAAATGCAAACTGCATATTATACATTATTTTAACGCATACAAGCAGTTTTTACATGCTTTATGACAATTAAGTGCAAATGAGTCCTTATAGGCAAAATTGCTTTATTTCATGAAGGTAAGTCTATTTACACTATAACATTCAGGTTTGGATCATTCTCTCATAAGAAAATGCAAACTGCATATTAACTATTATTTTAACGCATACAAACAGTTTATACAAGCTTTATGACAATTAGGTGCAAATGAGTCCTTATAGGCAAAATTGCTTTATTGCATGAGGGTAAGTCTATTTACACTATAACATTCAGGTTTGGATCATTCTCTCATAAGAAAATGCAAACTGCATATTTACTATCATTTTAACGCATACAAGCAGTTTTTACATGCTTTATGACAATTAGATGCAAATGAGTCTTTATAGGCAAAATTGCTTTATTTCACAAAGGTAAGTCTACTTTCACAATAACATTCAGGTTTAAATCATTCTCGCATAAGAAAATGCAAACTGCATATTTACTATCATTTTCACGCAGACAAGCAGTTTTTACATGTTTTACGACAATTAGGTGGAAATAAGTCCTTAAAGGCAAAATTGTTTTATTTCACAATGGTAAGTCTACTTTCACTATAACATTTAGGTTTGGTACATTCTCTCATAAGAAAATGCAAACTGCATATTAACCATTATTTTAACACAGACAAGCAGTTTTTACCTGCTTCACGACAATTGCGTGCAAATGACTCCTTATAGGCAAAATTGCTTTATTTTACAAATTTAAGTCTATTTACACTATAACATTCAGGTTTGGATCATTCTCTCATAAGAAAATGCAAACTGCATATTAACCATTATTTTAACGCATACAAGCAGTTTTTACATGCTTTATGACAATTAGGGGCAAATGAGTCCTTATAGACAAAATTGCTTTATTTCATGAAGGTAAGTCTATTTACACTATAACATTCAGGTTTGGATCATTCTCTCATAAGAAAATGGAAACTGCATATTAACCATTATTTAAACGCAGACAGGCAGTTTTTACATGCTTTACGACAATTAGGTGCAAATGAGTCTTTATAGGCAAAATTGCTTTATTTTATGAGGGTAAGTCTATTTACACTATAACATTCAGGCTTGGATCATTCTCTCATAAGAAATTGCAAACTGCATATTTACTATCATTTTAACGCATACAAGCAGTTTTTACATGCTTTATGACAATTAGGTGCAAATTAGTCTTTATAGGCAAAATTGCTTTATTTCATGAGGGTAAGTCTATTTACACTAAAACATTCAGGTTTGGATCATTCTCTCATAAGAAAATGCAAACTGCATATTAACCATTATTTAAACGCAGACAAGCAGTTTTTACAAGCTTTATGACAATTAGGTGCAAATGAGTCCTTATAAGCAAAATTGCTTTATTTCATGAGGGTAAGTCTATTTACACTATAACATTCAGGCTTGGATCATTCTCTCATAAGAAATTGCAAACTGCATATTTACTATCATTTTAACGCATACAAGCAGTTTTTACATGCTTTATGACAATTAGGTGCAAATTAGTCTTTATAGGCAAAATTGCTTTATTTCATGAGGGTAAGTCTATTTACACTAAAACATTCAGGTTTGGATCATTCTCTCATAAGAAAATGCAAACTGCATATTAACCATTATTTAAACGCTGACAAGCATTTTTTTCATGCTTTACGACAATTAGGTGCAAATGAGTCCTTATAGGCAAAATTGCTTTATTTCATGAGGGTAAGTCTATTTACACTATACAATTCAGGTTTGGATCATTCTCTCATAAGAAAATGCAAACTGCATATTTACTATCATTTTGACGCAGACAAGCAATTTTCACATGTTTTACGACAATTAGGTGGAAATAAGTCCTTAAAGGCAAATTTTTTTTATTTAACAAAGGGAAGTCTACTTTCACTATAACATTCAGGTTTGGGTCATTCTCTCATAAGAAAATGAAAACTGCATATTAACCATTATTTTAACGCAGACAAGCAGTTTTTACATGCTTCACGACAATTGCGTGCAAACGAGTCCTTATAAGCAAAATTGCTTTATTTCATGAAGGTATGTGTATTTACGCTATAACATTCAGGTTTGGATCTTTCTCTCATAAGAAAATGCAAACTGCATATTAACCATTATTTAAACGCAGGCAAGCAGTTTTAACATGCTTTACGACAATTAGGTGCAAATGAGTCTTTATAGGCAAAATTGCTTTATTTCATGAGGGTAAGTCTATTTACACTATAACATTCAGGTTTGGATCATTCTCTCATAAGAAAATGCAAACTGCATATTAACCATTATTTTAACGCATACAAGCAGTTTTTACATGCTTTATGACAATTAGGTGCAAATGAGTCCTTATAGGCAAAATTGCTTTATTTCATGAGGGTAAGTCTATTTACACTATGACATTCAGGTTTGGATCATTGTCTCATAAGAAAATGCAAACTGCATATTAATCATTATTTTAACGCATACAAGCAGTTTTTACATGCTTTATAATAATTAGGGGCAAATGAGTCCTTATAGGCAAAATTGCTTTATTTCATGAGGGTTTGTCTATTTACACTATAACATTCAGGTTTGGATTATTCTCTCATAAGAAAATGCAAACTGCATATTAACCATTATTTTAACGCAGACAAACAGTTTTTACATGCTTTACGACAATTAGGTGCAAATGAGTCCTTATAGGCAAAATCGCTTTATTTCACAAAGGTAAGTTTACTTACGCTATAACATTCAGGTTTGGATCATTCTCTCACAAGAAAATGCAAACTGCATATTAACTATTATTTTAACGCATACAAGCAGTTTCTACATGCTTTAAGACAATTAGGTGCAAATGAGTCCTTATAGGCAAAATTGCTTTATTTCATGAGGGTAAGTCTATTTACACTATAACATTCAGGTTTGGATCATTCTCTCATAAGAAAATGCAAACTGAATATTGACTATCATTTTCACGCAGACAAGCAGTTTTTACGTGGTTCACGACAATTAGGTGCAAATAAGTCCTTAAAGGCAAAATTGTTTGATTTCACAAAGGTAAGTCTACTTTTACTATAACATTTAGGTTTGGATCATTCTCTCATAAGAAAATGCAAACTGCATATTAACCATTATTTTAACGCAGACAAGCAGTTTTTACATGCTTCACGAAAATTGCGTGCAAATGAGTCCTTATAGGCAAAATTGCTTTATTTTACATAGGTAAGTCTATTTACACTATAACATTCAGGTTTGGATCATTCTCTCATAAAAAAATGCAATCTGCATATTAACCATTATTTTAACGCATACAAGCAGTTTTTACATGCTTTATGACAATTAGGGGCAAATGAGTCCTTATATGCAAAATTGCTTTATTTCATGAAGGAAAGTCTATTTACACTATAACATTCAGGTTTGGATCATTGTCTCATAAGAAAATGCAAACTGCATATTAACCATTATTTAAACGCAAACAAGCAGTTTTTACATGCTTTACGACAATTAGGTGCAAATGAGTCTTTATAGGCAAAATTGCTTTATTTCATGAGGGTAAGTCTATTTACACTATAATCATTCAGGTTTGGATCATTCTCTCATAAGAAAATGCAAACTGCATATTTACTATCATTTTCACGCAGACAAGCAGTTTTTACATGCTTCACGACAATTGCGTGCAAATGAGTCCTTATAGGCAAAATTGCTTTTTTTTGCAAAGGTAAGTCTATTTACACTATAACATTCAGGTTTGAATCATTCTCTCATAAGAAAATGCAAACTGCATATTAACCATTATTTTAAAGCATACAAGCAGTTTTTACATGCTTTATGACAATTAGGGGCAAGTGAGTCTATATAGGCAAAATTGCTTTATTTTACGAAGGTAAGTTTATTAAACTATAACATTCAGGTTTAGATCATTCTCTCATAAGAAAATGCAAACTGCATATTAACTATTATTTTAACGCATACAAGCAGTTTTTACAAGCTTTATGACAATTAGGTGCAAATGAGTCCTTATAGGCAAAATTGCTTTATTTCATGATGGTAAGTCTATTTACACTATAACATTCAGGTTTGGATAATTCTCTCGTAAGAAAATGCAAACTGCATATTTACTATCATTTTAACTCATACAAGCAGTTTTTACATGCTTTATGACAATTAGGTGCAAATGAGTCTTTATAGGCAAAATTGCTTTATTTCATGAGGGTAAGTCTATTTACACTATAACTTTCAGGTTTGGATCTTTCTCTCATAAGAAAATGCAAACTGCATATTAACCATTATTTTAACGCAGACAAGCAGTTTTTACATGCTTCACGACAATTGCGTGCAAATGAGTCCTTATAGGCAAAATTGCTTTATTTTACAAAGGTAAGTCTATTTTCACTATAACATTCAGGTTTAGATCATTCTCTAATAAAAAAATGCAAACTGCATATTATACATTATTTTAACGCATACAAGCAGTTTTTACATGCTTTATGACAATTAAGGGCAAATGAGTCCTTATAGGCAAAAATGCTTTATTTCATGAAGGTAAGTCTATTTACACTATAACATTCAGGTTTGGATCATTCTCTCATAAGAAAAAGCAAACTGCATATTATTCATTATTTTAACGCAGACAAGCAGTTTTTACATGCTTCACGACAATTGCGTGCAAATGAGTCCTTATAGGCAAAATTGCTTTATGTTACAAAGGTAAGTCTATTTACACTATAACATTCAGGTTTGGATCATTCTCTCATAAGAAATTGCAAACTGCATATTTACTATCATTTTCACGCAGAAAAGCAGTTTTTACATACTTCACGACAATTGCGTGCAAATGAGTCCTTATAGGCAAAATTGCTTTATTTTACAAAGGTAAGTCTATTTACACTATAACATTCAGGTTTGGATCATTCTCTCATAAGAAAATGCAAACTGCATATTAACCATTATTTTAACGCATACAAGCAGTTTTTACATGCTTTATGACAATTAGGGGCAAATGAGTCCTTATAGGCAAAATTGATTTATGTTACAAAGGTAAGTCTATTTACACTATAACATTCAGGTTTGGATCATTCTCTCATAAGAAATTGCAAACTGCATATTTACTATCATTTTCACGCAGAAAAGCAGTTTTTACATACTTCACGACAATTGCGTGCAAATGAGTCCTTATAGGCAAAATTGCTTTATTTTACAAAGGTAAGTCTATTTACACTATAACATTCAGGTTTGGATCATTCTCTCATAAGAAAATGCAAACTGCATATTAACCATTATTTTAACGCATACAAGCAGTTTTTACATGCTTTATGACAATTAGGGGCAAATGAGTCCTTATAGGCAAAATTGCTTTATTTTACAAAGGTAAGTCTACTTTCACTATAACATTCAGGTTTAAATCATTTTCGCATAAGAAAATGCAAACTGCATATTTACTATCATTTTCTCGCAGACAAGCAGTTTTCACATGTTTTACGACAATTAGGTGGAAATAAGTCCTTAAAGGCAAAATTGTTTTATTTCACAAAGGTAAGTCTACTTTTACTATAACATTCAGGTTTGGATCATTTTCTCATAAGAAAATGCAAACTGCATATTAACCATATATATATATATATATATATATATATATGTAAGTTTGAACGTCCCGCCAAACTATGTTGTTTTGTCAGTAAGGATCGGTGGTGGCTTGGTCTGAAAAATGTCAATTATAAAAAAGACAGTTGAATCTTAAAATTAAGATTAGAATAATTTAATTTTCGACAATTGTATTGAATCAGTTATATTTTCATATTATATTAGTATTCAAAATATATATTTTACTGCTTCAATTTGACTTTGATTTCAAGTCTTACAATTCAATACAATGGAGAACAAAGCTAAGTTCCAGTTTGTATCTGAGGCTGGTTCTGATACCAAGAGCACTATAGTAAAGGTAAAAACTATACAACTTGTGAATCAACCAGAAATTTTTCAGTTTCCAAATGATAAACAAAACAGCACACAGCATAAAGAACTTTTTGATACTACGGTAGTTAAAAATGTTGTAAAAAGCTTGAAAATTAGAAATAAATTTCGTAACGTGATGATCACTCTGGATGCAGAATTACAAGATACTTACTTGGATGAAGAGGGAAATGTTGCATTCAACAATGAATATTTAGAAGAGGTCTCACCATTACAAAAACCAACTCACACAGATATTCAAGAAAAATCTACTAGATCTTTAGCAAAAGATATGATTATAGAAAATTTTAATGGAGAAAATTTCAAGGCCAGTACTTGGATTAGATTATTCGTTCAGGAATGTATGAGAGTAGGAATCACACAAAATAAATATGCAGAAACTTTGAGGTTATTTTTGACAGATTCTGCTGTAAATTGGTTCAATGTTTGTATGAAACTAAATTCTTTAAACAATTGGGAATTATGGAATAATTCTTTTGTAGAAACTTTCTCAGTACAGTCCTGGACTGAAATAGCATACGCATATAATTTTAAATATTTAAATGGATCTTTATTAGATTTTGCCCTTAAGAAAAGAAATTTATTAATGGAAGTAGATGAAAATATCTCTATAAATTCTCAAATAAACTTAATTGTTATCAGCTTACCAAATTTTATACAAAATAAGATAGAAAGAAGAACAATAGGAACAATAGAGGACTTAATGTCAAAATTAAAACAATTTGGGCACTTGAATGATAAGAAAAAAGAAAACAATAAAACAGTACCTTCACATAAACCATGTTCAAGTTGTGAAAAATTAGGATTTCCAAATAGATTCCACCCAGAAAATATGTGTAGATTAAAAGAGCAACAATCAAGTAATAAAAAAAATAATAATATTAAAGTAGTAAATAATGTAGATTTGGAAGATGCTATAGCAAAATCAGAGGAAGCAAAAAACGAATAGTTCTCCCACTTATTAGAATAAACGTGTTGGTGGATGATAAATCCGCTGTGGGCCTTTACGACTCAGGGTCTAACATTTCACTAATAAATTATAAATTTTTAAACAAAATGAAAATGTTAAAAAATATAATAAGTGGGAATGAAAATATAAAAGGAGTAGCAGGAATAGCCAAAGCAGAAGGCACTGTTACACTTAAAATAAAAATTTGCAATATAGAAAGTAATTTTTCATTTTTCATAATAAAAAGCAAAACTTTTAAAGATGATTTATTATTAGGTCTGGATTTAATAAAGAAATTTAGGTTATGTCAAAATGAGAATTTAAAAATTACTCAAAAAGACGAAATAAAAAAAGATAAACAAGTAAATATAAATGTATTACAAAATAATAAAAAACTACCCAATAATATACAAATAATTTTGCAAAAATTTGATAAAGTATTTGCAAAAACAAAATTTGATATTGGAATAATAAAGGGGTATGAAGCAAATATAAAACTAAAAGAGGTTAAATACATTTCAAGAAAACCATACAGATGCTCATTTCAAGATAAGATTGAAATTGAAAAGCAAATTAAAGAATTATTAAAAGCAGATTTGATTGAAGAGTCATGCAGCCCTTATGCAGCTCCAGTGACAATGGTTTATAAAAAAGAAGATGGAAAAAAATCTCGTTTGTGCATAGATTTTACAGGTTTAAACAAAATACTTGTTCCTGAAAGTCAACCGTTTCCTAGGATTGACGATTTAAAAATATGTGCTAGAAATTGTAAATATTTCACAAAACTAGATGTAAACTCGGCGTTTTGGTCGATACCAGTACGTGAAAAGGACAAGTACAAATTAGCTTTTGTAACCCATCAAGGCCATTGGCAGTGGAAATGCTTACCATTTGGTTTAAAAACCTCACCAGCGATTTTCCAAAGAATATTATCAAGTGTTTTAAGAAAGAATAATCTAACGGAATTTGCTGTGAATTATATAGATGATATTTTAATTCATTCACTGAACTATGAGGATCATTTAAAACATGTAAAATTAACTTTACAGGCACTTCAAGACCAAGGTTTTAAATTAAATTTATCAAAATGTGTATTTGCCAGCAACAAAGTGATTTACCTAGGTCATGAGATAAGTGATAACTATATAAAACCAATGAATGATAACCTCATTGCTATAAAAGAATTTCCTGTACCACAAACTAGAAAACACGTCAGACAATTTTTAGGGAAGATAAATTTTTATGTAGAATATATACCTAATCATGCTATACTGCTAGAACCTTTATATAATTTATTAAGGAAAAACATAGAGTTCAAGTGGTCAGAAAAATGCCAGAATAGTTTTCAAAAAGTAAAAGAATATTTATGCGCGGGTCCGGCTTTAGCTATATTTGATCCAGAAGCCCCAATCTATATTTTTACCGATGCAAGTATAGAAGGAGTTGGAGCAATATTAAAACAAACTCAAGAAAATGAGATGTTAAAACCAGTATTTTTCTTCTCAAGAAAATTAAATAATTCACAAAAAACAAAAAAAACAATATATATTGAATGTCTAGCTATCAAAGAAGCCATCTTATATTGGCAATATTATTTAATAGGAAAGAAATTTGTTATATTTACAGATCACAAACCTTTAGAAAATTTTAATATTAAGAAAAGTAAAGATCCAGAACTAATTCACATATTAAATTATATATCACAATTTGAATTTGACATAGTATATAATCCAGGAACAGAAAATCTAGAAGCAGACTGCTTATCTAGGAATCCGGTACTAGAACCAAGAAAAGAATGTGATGAAAATTCAATAATTAGAATAACAAATTTTTTACAATTAGAAGAGATAAAAAATAACCAAAGAAGTTTGCAACTAGATGACAAGTGCAATATTAAAAATGATATCATATATAAAACCCTGAATAAAAGAGAAAAAATATGGTTAACAGAAGACTTTGGAAAATCTCTGGTACAAAAAGTACATGAAAAACAAGGACATATTGGAACCAAACAATTAATTCTAATGATATGTCATAAAATTTATTTTAAAAACATGTATAAACACATCAAGTTGACATGTCGTTCTTGTGAAGTTTGTAACAAAAATAAAACTAGAATTGGATGTTTCAAAGCACCTTTGTCTCAATTAGGTCCGGCAAAGGAACCTTTTGAAATTGTCTCATTGGACACAATAGGAGGCTTAAAAGGAAAAAGTACTAAAAGATATATACATTTAATAGTTGATCATTTCACGAGATTCGCTTATATAAGCACATCAAAAACTCAAGTTGCTAAGGATTTTATAAATTTAATTAAAAAAGTAGAACAACAGGGGAAAATTAAAACAATATTAACAGACCAATACTCTGGCATAAATTCTACACAATTTAAGAATTATGTTAATGATCAAGAAATAAATTTAATATTTACAGCAAGTGACTGTGCATTTTCTAACGGTCTAAATGAAAGAACAAACCAAACTTTAATTAATAGAATGAGATGCAAGATATTTGAAAATAGAAATAAATCTTGGCCAGTAATAGCAGAGGAATGTGTAAAAGATTATAATAACACAATCCACAGTTCTACAGGTTATACCCCAAATTACTTGATAACTGGAAAAGAAAGTTCTATTCTACCTGAGATATTAGAAATAAATAATAAAGAGAATTGGGAAATTAATAAGAAAATAGCGTATGAAAATTCAAAGAAAATACATGCACAAAACAAAAAATACTATGATGAAAATACAAGAAAAATAGAATATAAAGTAGGAGACTTAATATATGTTCAGAACAAAAACAAACTGAACAGGAATAAACTAGATACTATCAGAACAGGACCATTCAGAATTAAGAAAAAAATATCAGATGTAATATATAGTATTGCTAGTAGATCTCGAAAAAATGATAGTTTATTTCATGCAAGTAAGTTAGTGCCATACGCTGGGTGAGTGACTCCCTTGCCGAAAAGGGGGGATGTAAGTTTGAACGTCCCGCCAAACTATGTTGTTTTGTCAGTAAGGATCGGTGGTGGCTTGGTCTGAAAAATGTCAATTATAAAAAAGACAGTTGAATCTTAAAATTAAGATTAGAATAATTTAATTTTCGACAATTGTATTGAATCAGTTATATTTTTATATTATATTAGTATTCAAAATATATATTTTACTGCTTCAATTTGACTTTGATTTCAAGTCTTACATATATATAATATAAAAGAGCTTTATTGTCATTGTATAAAAGTTTACATTGATTTTTTTTTTACAGCTTGGCGGTTCCAGTTCTTGACTTTAACCCGCGCTCATTTTTTTTTTTTGACAGTAATGGATATATATATGAATTTTAAATAATATTAGGCAAAAAAAACATTTAAAAAAACCTATTCCTAAAATTGTGGCGTAAGTTTGTACTAGGAATGCATCTGTACAGTGGACCATCCTTATCTTATCAGCTTTCATATAGCAGGTGACTATTCTAGATGTTTTTTTGTAATACATTATGTTTGATCATTTTATGTTTATATTTACTATTGTTTTGGTAATTCCCTATTGATGATATCAAAGTGTTTTCGGATAGTTCAATTTTCGTGAAAAACTTCTGAGTTAAGTACTTTATGAATGATTCGATGTATTCTATATTTAATTCTTGATGTAGTTTATAAATGGGTGTCCATCTAGGATAGTCACCTGCTATCCTCAAGCATTTATTTTGGATAATTTGCAATGATTTGATGTTTGATTTACTGGTGTAGTGCCAGACAGGTGCTGCGTAAGTCAATATGGATCTGATTATGAGTTTGAAAATGAGCATTTTATTATTTATACTAAGTTTTGATTTATTGTTAAAGAGTGGAAATAGGTTTGACATGGTACCAAGGGCTTTGTTAGTTGTATTTTTTAGATGATAAGTAAAGGTTAGTCCACTGTCCAGATGCAATCCTAAGTATCTGACATGTCGAGACCATTCGATAACGGTGTTATTTATATTTAGTTTAGTAATTATGTTTGGTCTTCTTTTCGTGAAGAAAATTGCATTTGTTTTGGCAACATTTGGTTTTATTTTCCATTTATGGAAATATTTGAATATTTTAGTTGTGGCTTTTTCTAGTCTATTTATAATAGTATCTATTCGATAGGAAGAAGTATAGATTGCAGTATCATCTGCAAATAGGGATAAAGTAGTACCAGCTAGTTTTAGCATGTCAATTATATATATGAGGTAGAGGAATTGGGACAAGGACGGAACCCTGTGGAACACCGGCAGTAGCAGCTCTGGGAGTAGATTTTTTATTATTTACTATAATTTGAAAAGTTCTATTACACAGGTATGATTTTATTAGACATACAAGGTATTTTGGAATGTTGCAATGAAGCATATTAACCATTATTTTAACGCAGACAAGCAGTTTTTACATGCTTCACGACAATTGCGTGCACATAAGTCCTTATAGGCAAAATTGCTTTATTTTACAAAGGTAAGTCTACTTTCACTATAACATTCAGGTTTGGATCATTCTCTCATAAGAAAATGCAAACTGCATATTAACCATTATTTTAACGCATACAAGCAGTTTTTATATGCTTTACGACAATAAGGTGCAAATTAGTCCTTATAGGCAAAATAACTTTATTTTATGAAGGTAAGTCTATTTACACTATAACATTCAGGTTTGGATCTTTCTCTCATAAGAAAATGCAAACTGCATATTAACCATTATTTAAACGCAGACAAGCAGTTTTTACATGCTTTATGACAATTAGGTGCAAATGAGTCTTTATAGGCAAAATTGCTTTATTTCATGAGAGTAAGTCTATTTACACTATAACATTCAGGTTTGGATCATTCTCTCATAAGAAAATGCAAACTGCATATTAACCATTATTTTAACGCAGACAAGCAGTTTTTACATGCTTTACGACAATTGCGTGCAAATGAGTCCTTATAGGCAAAATTGCTTTATTTTACAAAGGTAAGTCTATTTTCACTATAACATTCAGGTTTGGATCATTCTCTCATAAGAAAATGCAAACTGCATATTATACATTATTTTAACGCATACAAGCAGTTTTTACATGCTTTATGACAATTAGGGGCAAATGAGTCCTTATAGGCAAAATTGCTTTATTTCATGAAGGTAAGTCTATTTACACTATAACATTCAGGTTTGGATCATTATCTCATAAGAAAATGCAAACTGCATATTTACTATCATTTTCACGCAGACAAGCAGTTTTCACATGTTTTACGACAATTAGGTGGAAATAAGTCCTTAAAGGCAAAATTGTTTTATTTCACAATGATAAGTCTACTTTCACTATAACATTTAGGTTTGGTACATTCTCTCATAAGAAAATGCAAACTGCATATTAACCATTATTTTAACGCAGACAAGCAGTTTTTACCTGCTTCACGACAATTGCGTGCAAATGACTCCTTATAGGCAAAATTGCTTTATTTTACAAATGTAAGTCTATTTACACTATACATTCAGGTTTGGATCATTCTCTCATAAGAAAATGCAAACTGCATATTAACCATTATTTTAACGCATACAAGCAGTTTTTACATGCTTTATGACAATTAGGGGCAAATGAGTCCTTATAGGCAAAATTGCTTTATTTCATGAAGGTAAGTCTATTTACACTATAACATTCAGGTTTGGATCATTCTCTCATAAGAAAATGCAAACTGCATATTAACCATTATTTAAACGCAGACAAGCAGTTTTTACATGCTTTACGACAATTAGGTGCAAATGAGTCTTTATAGGCAAAATTGCTTTATTTAATGAGGATAAGTCTATTTACACTATAACATTCAGGTTTGGATCATTCTCTCATAAGAAAATGCAAACTGCATATTTACTATCATTTTCACGCAGACAAGCAGTTTTTACATGCTTCACGACAATTGCGTGCAAATGAGTCCTTATAGGCAAAATTGCTTTATTTTACAAAGGAAGGTCTACTTACACTATAACATTCAGGTTTGGATCTTTCTCTCATAAGAAATTGCAAACTGCATATTAACCATTATTTAAACGCAGACAAGCAGTTTTTACATGCTTTACGACAATTAGGTGCAAATGACTCTTTATAGGCTAAATTGCTTTATTTCATGAGGGTAAGTCTATTTACACTATAACATTCAGGTTTGGATCATTCTCTCATAAGAAAATTCAGACTGCATATTTACTATCATTTTCACGCAGACAAGCAGTTTTTACATGCTTCACGACAATTGCGTGCAAATGAGTCCTAATAGGCCAAATTGCTTTAGTTTACAAAGGTAAGTCTATTTACACTATAACATTCAGGTTTGGATCATTCTCTCATAAGAAATAGCAAACTGCATATTTACTATTATTTTAACGCATACAAGCAGTTTTTACAAGCTTTATGACAATTAGGTGCAAATGAGTCCTTATAGGCAAAATTGCTTTATTTCATGAGGGTAAGTCTATTTACACTATAACATTCAGGTTTGGATCATTCTCTCATAAGAAAATTCAAACTGCATATTTACTATCATTTTAACGCATACAAGCAGTTTTTACATGCTTTATGACAATTAGGTGCAAATGAGTCCTTATAGGCAAAATTGCTTTATTTTATGAGAGTAATTCTATTTACACTATAACATTCAGGTTTGGATCATTCTCTCATAAGAAAATGCAAACTGCATATTAACCATTATTTTAACGCATACAAGCAGTTTTTACATGTTTTATGACAATTAGGGGCAAATGAGTCCTTATAGGCAAAATTGCTTTATTTCATTAAGGTACGTCTATTTACACTATAACATTCAGGTTTGGATCATTCTCTTATAAGAAAATGCAAACTGCATATTAACCATTATTTAAACGCAGACAAGCAGTTTTTACATGATTTACGACAATTAGGTGCAAATGAGTCTTTATTAGCAAAATTGCTTTATTTCATGAGGGTAAGTCTATATACACTATAACATTTAGGTTTATATCATTCTCTCATAAGAAAATGCAAACTGCATATTAACCATTATTTTAACGCTGACAAGCAGTTTTTACATGCTTTATGACAATTAGGGGCAAATGAGTCCTTATAGGTAAAATTGCTTTATTTTATGAGGGTAAGTCTATTTACACTATAACATTCAGGTTTGGATCATTCTCTCATAAGAAAATGCAAACTGCATATTAACCATTATTTTAACGCAGACAAGCAGTTTTTACATGCTTCACGACAATTGCGTGCAAATGAGTCCTTATAGGAAAAATTGCTTTATTTTACAAAGGTAAGTCTATTTTCACTATAACATTCAGGTTTGGATCATTCTCTCATAAGAAAATGCAAACTGCATATTATACATTATTTTAACGCATTAAAGCAGTTTTTACATGCTTTATGACAATTAGGGGCTAATGAGTCTTTATAGGCAAAATTGCTTTATTTCATGAAGGTAAGTCTATATACACTATAACATTCAGGTTTGGATCATTCTCTCATAAGAAAATGCAAACTGCATATTAACCATTATTTTAACGCTGACAAGCAGTTTTTACATGCTTTATGACAATTAGGGGCAAATGAGTCCTTATAGGCAAAATTGCTTTATTTCATGAGGGTAAGTCTATTTACACTAGAACATTCAGGTTTGGATCATTCTCTCATAAGAAAATGCAAACTGCATATTTACTATTATTTTCACGCAGACAAGCAGTTTTTACATGCTTCACGACAATTGCGTGCAAATGAGTCCTTATAGGCAAAATTGCTTTATTTTACAAAGGTAAGTCTATTTACATTATAACATTCAGGTTTGGATCATTCTCTCATAAGAAAATGCAAACTGCATATTAACCATTATTTTAACGCATACAAGCAGTTTTTACATGCTTTATGACAATTAGGTGCAAAGAGTCCTTATAGGCAAAATTGCTTTATTTCATGAAGGTATGTCTATTTACACTATACAATTCAGGTTTGGATCATTCTCTCATAAGAAAATGCAAACTGCATATTTACTATCATTTTGACGCAGACAAGCAGTTTTCACATGTTTTACGACAATTAGGTGGAAATAAGTCCTTAAAGGCAAAATTGTTTTATTTTACAAAGTTAAGTCTACTTTCACTATAACATTCAGGTTTGGATCATTCTCTCATAAAACATTGCAAACTGCTATTAACCATTATTTTAACGCAGACAAGCAGTTTTTACATGCTTCACGACAATTGCGTGCAAATGAGTCCTTATAGGAAAAATTGCTTTATTTTACAAAGGTAAGTCTATTTTCACTATAACATTCAGGTTTGGATCATTCTCTCATAAGAAAATGCAAACTGCATATTATACATTATTTTAACGCATAAAAGCAGTTTTTACATGCTTTATGACAATTAGGGGCAAATGAGTCCTTATAGGCAAAATTGCTTTATTTCATAAAGGTAAGTCTATATACACTATAACATTCAGGTTTGGATCATTCTCTCATAAGAAAATGCAAACTGCATATTAACCATTATTTTAACGCAGACAAGCAGTTTTTACATGCTTCACGACAATTGCGTGCAAATGAGTCCTTATAGGAAAAATTGCTTTATTTTACAAAGGTAAGTCTATTTTCACTATAACATTCAGGTTTGGATCATTCTCTCATAAGAAAATGCAAACTGCATATTATACATTATTTTAACGCATTAAAGCAGTTTTTACATGCTTTATGACAATTAGGGGCTAATGAGTCTTTATAGGCAAAATTGCTTTATTTCATGAAGGTAAGTCTATATACACTATAACATTCAGGTTTGGATCATTCTCTCATAAGAAAATGCAAACTGCATATTAACCATTATTTTAACGCTGATAAGCAGTTTTTACATGCTTTATGACAATTAGGGGCAAATGAGTCCTTATAGGCAAAATTGCTTTATTTTATGAGGGTTAGTCTATTTACACTATAACATTCAGGTTTGGATCATTCTCTCATAAGAAAATGCAAACTGCATATTTACTATCATTTTCACGCAGACAAGCAGTTTTTACATGCTTCACGACAATTGCGTGCAAATGAGTCCTTATAGGCAAAATTGCTTTATTTTACAAAGGTAAGTCTATTTACATTATAACATTCAGGTTTGGATCATTCTCTTATAAGAAAATGCAAACTGCATATTAACCATTATTTTAACGCATACAAGCAGTTTTTACATGCTTTATGACAATTAGGTGCAAAGGAGTCCTTATAGGCAAAATTGCTTTATTTCATGAGAGTAAGTCTATTTACACTATAACATTCAGGTTTGGATCATTCTCTCATAAGAAAATGCAAACTGCATATTTACTATCATTTTAAAGCAAACAAGCAGTTTTCACATGTTTTACGACAATTAGGTGGAAATAAGTCCTTAAAGGCAAAATTGTTTTATTTTACAAAGGTAAGTCTACTTTCACTATAACATTCAGTTTTGGATCATTCTCTCATAAGAAATTGCAAACGGCTATTAACCATTATTTTAACGCAGACAAGCAGTTTTTACATGCTTCACGACAATTGTGTGCAAATGAGTCCTTATAGGCAAAATTGCTTTATTTTACAAAGGTAAGTTTACTTAAACTATAACATTCAGGTTTAGATCATTATCTCATAAGAAAATGCAAACTGCATATTAACTATTATTTTAACGCATACAAGCAGTTTTTACAAACTTTATGACAATTAGGTGTAAATGAGTCCTTATAGGCAAAATTGCTTTATTTCATGAGGGTAAGTCTTATTTACACTATAACATTCAGGTTTGGATCTTTCTCTCAAAAGAAAATGCAAACTGCATATTATACATTATTTTAACGCATACAAGCAGTTTTTACATGCTTAACGACAATTAGGTGCAAATGAGTCTTTATAGGCAAAATTGCTTTATTTCATGAGGGTAAGTCTATTTACACTTTAACATTCAGGTTTGGATCATTCTCTCATAAGAAAATGCAAACTGCATATTAACCATTATTTTAACGCTGACAAGCAGTTTTTACATGCATTATGACAATTAGGGGCAAATGAGTCCTTATAGGCAAAATTGCTTTATTTCATGAAGGTAAGTCTATTTACACTTAACATTCAGGTTTGGATCATGATCTCATAAGAAAATGCAAACTGCATATTTACTATCATTTTCACGCAGACAAGCAGTTTTTACATGCTTCACGACAATTGCGTGCAAATGAGTCCTTATAGGCAAAATTGCTTTATTTTACAAAGGTAAGTCTATTTTCACTATTACATTCAGGTTTGGATCATTCTCTTATAAGAAAATGCAAACTGCATATTAACCATTATTTTAACGCATACAAGCAGTTTTTACATGCTTTGTGACAATTAGGGGCAAATGAGTCCTTATAGGCAAATCTGCTTTATTTCATTAAGGTAAGTCTATTTACAATATAGCATTCAGGTTTGGATCATTCTCTCATAAGAAAATGCAAACTGCATATTAACCATTATTTTAACGCATACAAGCAGTTTTTACATGTTTTACGACAATTAGGTGGAAATAAGTCCTTAAAGGCAAAATTGTTTTATTTCACAAAGGTAAGTCTACTTTCACTATAACATTCAGGTTTGGTTCATTCTCTCATAAAAAAATGAAAACTGCATATTAACCATTATTTTAACGCAGACAAGCAGTTTTTACATGCTTCACGACAATTGCGTGCAAATGAGTCCTTATAAGCAAAATTGCTTTATTTCATGAAGGTAGGTCTATTTACACTATAACATTCAGGTTTGGATCTTTCTCTCATAAGAAAATGCAAACTGCATATTAACCATTATTTTAACGCATACAAGCAGTTTTTACATGCTTTATGACAATTAGGGGCAAATGGGTCCTTATAGGCAAAATTGCTTTATTTCATGAAGGTTAGTCTATTTACACTATAACATTCAGATTTGGATTATTCTCTCATAAGAAAATGCAAACTGCATATTAACTATTATTTTAACGCAGACAAGCAGTTTTTACATGCTTTACGACAATTAGGTGCAAATGAGTCCTTATAGGCAAAATTGCTTTATTTCATGAGGGTAAGTTTACTTACGCTATAACATTCAGGTTTGGATCATTCTCTCACAAGAAAATGCAAACTGCATATTAACTATTATTTTAACGCATACAAGCAGTTTTTACATGCTTTATGACAATTAGGTGCAAATGAGTCCTTATAGGCAAAATTGCTTTATTTCATGAGGGTAAGTTTATTTACACTATAACATTCAGATTTGGATCATTCTCTCATAAGAAAATGCAAACTGAATATTGACTATCATTTTCACGCAGACAAGCAGTTTTTACATGGTTTACGACAATTAGGTGCAAATAAGTCCTTAAAGGCAAAATTGTTTGATTTCACAAAGGTAAGTCTACTTTCACTATAACATACAGGTTTGGATCATTCTCTCATAAGAAAATGCAAACTGCATATTAACCATTATTTTAACGCTGACAAGCAGTTTTTACATGCATTATGACAATTAGGGGCAAATGAGTCCTTATAGGCAAAATTGCTTTATTTCATGAAGGTAAGTCTATTTACACTTAACATTCAGGTTTGGATCATGATCTCATAAGAAAATGCAAACTGCATATTTACTATCATTTTCACGCAGACAAGCAGTTTTTACATGCTTCACGACAATTGCGTGCAAATGAGTCCTTATAGGCAAAATTGCTTTATTTTACAAAGGTAAGTCTATTTTCACTATTACATTCAGGTTTGGATCATTCTCTTATAAGAAAATGCAAACTGCATATTAACCATTATTTTAACGCATACAAGCAGTTTTTACATGCTTTGTGACAATTAGGGGCAAATGAGTCCTTATAGGCAAATCTGCTTTATTTCATTAAGGTAAGTCTATTTACAATATAGCATTCAGGTTTGGATCATTCTCTCATAAGAAAATGCAAACTGCATATTAACCATTATTTTAACGCATACAAGCAGTTTTTACATGTTTTACGACAATTAGGTGGAAATAAGTCCTTAAAGGCAAAATTGTTTTATTTCACAAAGGTAAGTCTACTTTCACTATAACATTCAGGTTTGGTTCATTCTCTCATAAAAAAATGAAAACTGCATATTAACCATTATTTTAACGCAGACAAGCAGTTTTTACATGCTTCACGACAATTGCGTGCAAATGAGTCCTTATAAGCAAAATTGCTTTATTTCATGAAGGTAGGTCTATTTACACTATAACATTCAGGTTTGGATCTTTCTCTCATAAGAAAATGCAAACTGCATATTAACCATTATTTTAACGCATACAAGCAGTTTTTACATGCTTTATGACAATTAGGGGCAAATGGGTCCTTATAGGCAAAATTGCTTTATTTCATGAAGGTTAGTCTATTTACACTATAACATTCAGATTTGGATTATTCTCTCATAAGAAAATGCAAACTGCATATTAACTATTATTTTAACGCAGACAAGCAGTTTTTACATGCTTTACGACAATTAGGTGCAAATGAGTCCTTATAGGCAAAATTGCTTTATTTCATGAGGGTAAGTTTACTTACGCTATAACATTCAGGTTTGGATCATTCTCTCACAAGAAAATGCAAACTGCATATTAACTATTATTTTAACGCATACAAGCAGTTTTTACATGCTTTATGACAATTAGGTGCAAATGAGTCCTTATAGGCAAAATTGCTTTATTTCATGAGGGTAAGTTTATTTACACTATAACATTCAGATTTGGATCATTCTCTCATAAGAAAATGCAAACTGAATATTGACTATCATTTTCACGCAGACAAGCAGTTTTTACATGGTTTACGACAATTAGGTGCAAATAAGTCCTTAAAGGCAAAATTGTTTGATTTCACAAAGGTAAGTCTACTTTCACTATAACATACAGGTTTGGATCATTCTCTCATAAGAAAATGCAAACTGCATATTAACCATTATTTTAACGCAGACAAGCAGTTTTTACATGCTTCACGACAATTGCGTGCAAATGAGTCCTTATAGGCAAAATTGCTTTATTTTACAAAGGTAAATCTATATACACTATAACATTCAGGTTTGGATCATTCTCTCATAAGAAAATGCAATCTGCATATTAACCATTATTTTAACGCATACAAGCAGCTTTTACATGCTTTATGACAATTAGGTGCAAATGAGTCCTTATAGGCAAAATTGCTTTATTTCATGAGGGTAAGTCTATTTACACTATAACATTTAGGTTTGGATCATTCTCTCATAAGAAAATGCCAACTGCATATTAACCATTATTTAAACGCAAACAAGCAGTTTTTACATGCTTTACGACAATTAGGTGCAAATGAGTCTTTATAGGCAAAATTGCTTTATTTCATGAGGGTAAGTCTATTTACACTATAACATTTAGGTTTGGATCATTCTCTCATAAGAAAATGCAAACTGCATATTTACTATCATTTTCACGCAGACAAGCAGTTTTTACATGCTTCACGACAATTGCGTGCAAATGAGTCCTTATAAGCAAAATTGCTTTATTTTGCAAAGGTAAGTCTATTTACACTATAACATTCAGGTTTTCATCATTCTCTCATAAGAAAATGCAAACTGCATATTAACCATTATTTTAACGCATACAAGCAGTTTTTACATGCTTTATGACAATTAGGGGCAAATGAGTCTATATAGGCAAAATTGCTTTATTTTACAAAGGTAAGTTTACTTAAACTATAACATTCAGGTTTTAGATCATTCTCTCATAAGAAAATGAAAACTGCATATTAACTATTATTTTAACGCATACAAACAGTTTATACAAGCTTTATGACAATTAGGTGCAAATGAGTCCTTATAGGCAAAATTGCTTTATTTCATGAAGGTAAGTCTATTTACACTATAACATTCAGGTTTGGATCATTCTCTCATAAGAAAATGCAAACTGCATATTATACATTATTTTAACGCATTAAAGCAGTTTTTACATGCTTTATGACAATTAGGGGCTAATGAGTCTTTATAGGCAAAATTGCTTTATTTCATGAAGGTAAGTCTATATACACTATAACATTCAGGTTTGGATCATTCTCTCATAAGAAAATGCAAACTGCATATTAACCATTATTTTAACGCTGACAAGCAGTTTTTACATGCTTTATGACAATTAGGGGCAAATGAGTCCATATAGGCAAAATTGCTTTATTTCATGAGGGTAAGTCTATTTACACTAGAACATTCAGGTTTGGATCATTCTCTCATAAGAAAATGCAAACAGCATATTTACTATCATTTTCACGCAGACAAGCAGTTTTTACATGCTTCACGACAATTGCGTGCAAATGAGTCCTTATAGGCAAAATTGCTTTATTTTACAAAGGTAAGTCTATTTACATTATAACATTCAGGTTTGGATCATTCTCTCATAAGAAAATGCAAACTGCATATTAACCATTATTTTAACGCATACGAGCAGTTTTTACATGCTTTATGACAATTAGGTGCAAAGAGTCCTTATAGGCAAAATTGCTTTATTTCATGAAGGTATGTCTATTTACACTATACAATTCAGGTTTGGATCATTCTCTCATAAGAAAATGCAAACTGCATATTTACTATCATTTTGACGCAGACAAGCAGTTTTCACATGTTTTACGACAATTAGGTGGAAATAAGTCCTTAAAGGCAAAATTGTTTTATTTTACAAAGTTAAGTCTACTTTCACTATAACATTCAGGTTTGGATCATTCTCTCATAAAACATTGCAAACTGCTATTAACCATTATTTTAACGCAGACAAGCAGTTTTTACATGCTTCACGACAATTGCGTGCAAATGAGTCCTTATAGGAAAAATTGCTTTATTTTACAAAGGTAAGTCTATTTTCACTATAACATTCAGGTTTGGATCATTCTCTCATAAGAAAATGCAAACTGCATATTATACATTATTTTAACGCATTAAAGCAGTTTTTACATGCTTTATGACAATTAGGGGCAAATGAGTCCTTATAGGCAAAATTGCTTTATTTCATGAAGGTAAGTCTATATACACTATAACATTCAGGTTTGGATCATTCTCTCATAAGAAAATGCAAACTGTATATTAACCATTATTTTAACGCTGATAAGCAGTTTTTACATGCTTTATGACAATTAGGGGAAAATGAGTCCTTATAGGCAAAATTGCTTTATTTTATGAGGGTTAGTCTATTTACACTATAACATTCAGGTTTGGATCATTCTCTCATAAGAAAATGCAAACTGCATATTTACTATCATTTTCACGCAGACAAGCAGTTTTTACATGCTTCACGACAATTGCGTGCAAATGAGTCCTTATAGGCAAAATTGCTTTATTTTACAAAGGTAAGTCTATTTACATTATAACATTCAGGTTTGGATCATTCTCTTATAAGAAAATGCAAACTGCATATTAACCATTATTTTAACGCATACAAGCAGTTTTTACATGCTTTATGACAATTAGGTGCAAAGGAGTCCTTATAGGCAAAATTGCTTTATTTCATGAGAGTAAGTCTATTTACACTATAACATTCAGGTTTGGATCATTCTCTCATAAGAAAATGCAAACTGCATATTTACTATCATTTTAAAGCAGACAAGCAGTTTTCACATGTTTTACGACAATTAGGTGGAAATAAGTCCTTAAAGGCAAAATTGTTTTATTTTACAAAGGTAAGTCTACTTTCACTATAACATTCAGTTTTGGATCATTCTCTCATAAGAAATTGCAAACGGCTATTAACCATTATTTTAACGCAGACAAGCAGTTTTTACATGCTTCACGACAATTGTGTGCAAATGAGTCCTTATAGGCAAAATTGCTTTATTTTACAAAGGTAAGTTTACTTAAACTATAACATTCAGGTTTAGATCATTATCTCATAAGAAAATGCAAACTGCATATTAACTATTATTTTAACGCATACAAGCAGTTTTTACAAGCTTTATGACAATTAGGTGTAAATGAGTCCTTATAGGCAAAATTGCTTTATTTCATGAGGGTAAGTCTTATTTACACTATAACATTCAGGTTTGGATCTTTCTCTCATAAGAAAATGCAAACTGCATATTATACATTATTTTAACGCATACAAGCAGTTTTTACATGCTTAACGACAATTAGGTGCAAATGAGTCCTTATAGGCAAAATTGCTTTATTTCATGAGGGTAAGTCTATTTACACTTTAACATTCAGGTTTGGATCATTCTCTCATAAGAAAATGCAAACTGCATATTAACCATTATTTTAACGCTGACAAGCAGTTTTTACATGCTTTATGACAATTAGGGGCAAATGAGTCCTTATAGGCAAAATTGCTTTATTTCATGAAGGTAAGTCTATTTACACTTAACATTCAGGTTTGGATCATGATCTCATAAGAAAATGCAAACTGCATATTTACTATCATTTTCACGCAGACAAGCAGTTTTTACATGCTTCACGACAATTGCGTGCAAATGAGTCCTTATAGGCAAAATTGCTTTATTTTACAAAGGTAAGTCTATTTTCACTATTACATTCAGGTTTGGATCATTCTCTTATAAGAAAATGCAAACTGCATATTAACCATTATTTTAACGCATACAAGCAGTTTTTACATGCTTTGTGACAATTAGGGGCAAATGAGTCCTTATAGGCAAATCTGCTTTATTTCATTAAGGTAAGTCTATTTACAATATAGCATTCAGGTTTGGATCATTCTCTCATAAGAAAATGCAAACTGCATATTAACCATTATTTTAACGCATACAAGCAGTTTTTACATGTTTTACGACAATTAGGTGGAAATAAGTCCTTAAAGGCAAAATTGTTTTATTTCACAAAGGTAAGTCTACTTTCACTATAACATTCAGGTTTGGTTCATTCTCTCATAAAAAAATGAAAACTGCATATTAACCATTATTTTAACGCAGACAAGCAGTTTTTACATGCTTCACGACAATTGCGTGCAAATGAGTCCTTATAAGCAAAATTGCTTTATTTCATGAAGGTAGGTCTATTTACACTATAACATTCAGGTTTGGATCTTTCTCTCATAAGAAAATGCAAACTGCATATTAACCATTATTTTAACGCATACAAGCAGTTTTTACATGCTTTATGACAATTAGGGGCAAATGGGTCCTTATAGGCAAAATTGCTTTATTTCATGAAGGTTAGTCTATTTACACTATAACATTCAGATTTGGATTATTCTCTCATAAGAAAATACAAACTGCATATTAACTATTATTTTAACGCAGACAAGCAGTTTTTACATGCTTTACGACAATTAGGTGCAAATGAGTCCTTATAGGCAAAATTGCTTTATTTCATGAGGGTAAGTTTACTTACGCTATAACATTCAGCTTTGGATCATTCTCTCACAAGAAAATGCAAACTGCATATTAACTATTATTTTAACGCATACAAGCAGTTTTTACATGCTTTATGACAATTAGGTGCAAATGAGTCCTTATAGGCAAAATTGCTTTATTTCATGAGGGTAAGTTTATTTACACTATAACATTCAGATTTGGATCATTCTCTCATAAGAAAATGCAAACTGAATATTGACTATCATTTTCACGCAGACAAGCAGTTTTTACATGGTTTACGACAATTAGGTGCAAATAAGTCCTTAAAGGCAAAATTGTTTGATTTCACAAAGGTAAGTCTACTTTCACTATAACATTCAGGTTTGGATCATTCTCTCATAAGAAAATGCAAACTGCATATTAACCATTATTTTAACGCAGACAAGCAGTTTTTACATGCTTCACGACAATTGCGTGCAAATGAGTCCTTATAGGCAAAATTGCTTTATTTTACAAAGGTAAATCTATATACACTATAACATTCAGGTTTGGATCATTCTCTCATAAGAAAATGCAATCTGCATATTAACCATTATTTTAACGCATACAAGCAGCTTTCACATGCTTTATGACAATTAGGTGCAAATGAGTCCTTATAGGCAAAATTGCTTTATTTCATGAGGGTAAGTCTATTTACACTATAACATTCAGTTTTGGATCATTCTCTCATAAGAAAATGCCAACTGCATATTAACCATTATTTAAACGCAAACAAGCAGTTTTTACATGCTTTACGACAATTAGGTGCAAATGAGTCTTTATAGGCAAAATTGCTTTATTTCATGAGGGTAAGTCTATTTACACTATAACATTTAGGTTTGGATCATTCTCTCATAAGAAAATGCAAACTGCATATTAACCATTATTTTAACGCATACAAGCAGTTTTTACATGCTTTATGACAATTAGGGGCAAATGAGTCTATATAGGCAAAATTGCTTTATTTTACAAAGGTAAGTTTACTTAAACTATAACATTCAGGTTTTAGATCATTCTCTCATAAGAAAATGAAAACTGCATATTAACTATTATTTTAACGCATACAAACAGTTTATACAAGCTTTATGACAATTAGGTGCAAATGAGTCCTTATAGGCAAAATTGCTTTATTTCATGAAGGTAAGTCTATTTACACTATAACATTCAGGTTTGGATCATTCTCTCATAAGAAAATGCAAACTGCATATTTACTATCATTTTCACGCAGACAAGCAGTTTTCACATGTTTTACGTCAATTAGGTGGAAATAAGTCCTTAAAGGCAAAATTGTTTTATTTCACAATGGTAAGTCTACTTTCACTATAACATTTAGGTTTGGTACATTCTCTCATAAGAAAATGCAAACTGCATATTAACCATTATTTTAACGCAGACAAGCAGTTTTTACCTGCTTCACGACAATTGCGTGCAAATGAGTCCTTATAGGCAAAATTGCTTTATTTTATAAATTTAAGTCTATTTACACTATAATATTCAGGTTTGGATCATTCTCTCATAAGAAAATGCAAACTGCATATTAACCATTATTTAAACGCAGACAAGCAGTTTTTACATGCTTTACGACAATTAGGTGCAAATGAGTCTTTATAGGCAAAATTGCTTTATTTTATGAGGGTAAGTCTATTTACACTATAACATTCAGGTTTGGATCATTCTCTCATAAGAAAATGCAAACTGCATATTTACTATCATTTTCACGCAGACAAGCAGTTTTTACATGCTTCACGACAATTGCGTGCACATGAGTCCTTATAGGCAAAATTGCTTTATTTTACAAAGGTAAGTCTATTTACATTATAACATTCAGGTTTGGATCATTCTCTCATAAGAAAATGCAAACTGCATATTAACCATTATTTTAACGCATACAAGCAGTTTTTACATGCTTTATGACAATTAGGTGCAAATGAGTCCTTATAGGCAAAATTGCTTTATTTCATGAGGGTAAGTCTATTTACACTATAACATTCAGGTTTGGATCATTCTCTCATAAGAAAATGCAAACTGCATATTTACTATCATTTAAACGCATACAAGCAGTTTTAAAAGCTTTATGACAATTAGGTGCAAATGATTCTTTATAGGCAAAATTGCTTTATTTTATGAGGGTAAGACCATTTACACTAAAACATTTAGGTTTGGATCATTATCTCATAAGAAAATGCAAACTGCATATTAACCATTGTTTTAACGCAGACAAGCAGTTTTTACATGCCTCAAGACAATTGCGTGCAAATGAGTCCTTATAGGCAAAATTGCTTTATTTTACAAAGGTAAGTTTACTTAAACTATAACATTCAGGTTTAGATCATTATCTCATAAGAAAATGCAAACTGCATATTAACTATTATTTTAACGCATACAAGCAGTTTTTACAAGCTTTATGACAAATAGGTGTAAATGAGTCCTTATAGGCAAAATTGCTTTATTTCATGAGGGTAAGTCTATTTACACTATAACATTCAGGTTTGGATCATTCTCTCATAAGAAAATGCAAACTGCATATTTACTATCATTTTAACGCATACACGCAGTTTTTACATGCTTTATGACAATTAGGTGCAAATGAGTCTTTATAAGCAAAATTGCTTTATTTCATGAGGGTAAGTCTATTTACACTATAACATTTGGGTTTGGATCATTCTCTCATAAGAAAATGCAAACTGCATATTAACCATTATTTTAACGCATACAAGCAGTTTTTACATGCTTCATGACAATTTGGGGCAAATGAGTCTTTATAGGCAAAATTGCTTTATTTCATGAAGGTAAGTCTATTTACACTATAACATTCAGGTTTGGATCATTCTCTCATAAGAAAATGCAAACTGCACATTAACCATTATTTAAACGCAGACAAGCAGTTTTTACATGCTTTACGACAATTAGGTGCAAATGACTTTATAGGCAAAATTGCTTTATTTTATGAGGGTAAGTCTATTTACACTATAACATTCAGGTTTGGATCATTCTCTCATAAGAAAATGCAAACTGCATATTTACTATCATTTTCACGCAGACAAGCAGTTTTAACATGCTTCACGACAATTGCGTGCAAATGAGTCCTTATAGGCAAAATTGCTTTATTTTACAAAGGTAAGTCTATTTTCACTATTACATTCAGGTTT
Organism: Xanthostigma xanthostigma; assembly: GCA_963575645.1. NCBI lineage: Eukaryota > Metazoa > Arthropoda > Insecta > Raphidioptera > Raphidiidae > Xanthostigma > Xanthostigma xanthostigma. The sequence continues at coordinate 29,603,844 of OY754471.1, forward strand.
GGATCATTCGCTCATAAGAAAATGCAAACTGCATATTAACCATTATTTTAACGCATACAAGCAGTTTTTACATGCTTTATGACAATAAGGGGCAAATGAGTCCTTATAGGCAAAATTGCTTTATTTCATGAAGGTAAGTCTATATACACTCTAACATTCAGGTTTGGATCATTCTCTCATAAGAAAATGCAAACTGCATATTAACCATTATTTTAACGCTGACAAGCAGTTTTTACAAGCTTTATGACAATTAGGTGCAAGTGTGTCCTTATAGGCAAAATTGCTTTATTTCATGAGGGTAAGTCTATTTACACTATAACATTCAGGTTTGGATCATTCTCTCATAAGAAAATGCAAACTGCATATTTACTATCATTTTAACGCTTACAAGCAGTTTTTACATGCTTTATGACAATTAGGTGCAAATGAGTTATTATAGGCAAAATTGCTTTATTTCATTAAGGTAAGTCTATTTACACTAAATCATTTAGGTTTGTATCATTCTCTCATAAGAAAATGCAAACTGCATATTAACCATTATTTTAACGCAGACAAACAATTTTTACATGCTTCACGACAATTGCGTGCAAATGAGTCCTTATAGGCAAAATTGCGTTATTATACAAAGGTAAGTCTATTTTCACTATAACATTCAGGTTAGGATCATTCTCTCATAAGAAAATGCAAACTGCATATTAACCATTATTTTAACGCATACAAGCAGTTTTTACATGCTATATGACAATTAGGGGAAATGAGTCCTTATATGCAAAATTGCTTTATTTCATGAAGGTAAAAGTCTATTTACACTATAACATTCAGGTTTAATCATTCTCTCATAAGAAAATGCAAACTGCATATTTACTATCATTTTCACGCAGACAAGCAGTTTTTACATGCTTCACGACAATTGCGTGCAAATGAGTCCTTTTAGGCAAAATTGCGTTATTTTACAAAGGTAGGTCTATTTTCACTATAATATTCAGGTTTGGATCATTCTCTCATAAGAAAATGCAAACTGCATATTAACCATTATTTAAACGCAGACAAGCAGTTTTTACATGCTTTACGACAATTAGGTGCAAATGAGTCTTTATAGGCAAAATTGCTTTATTTTATGAGGGTAAGTCTATTTACACTATAACATTCAGGTTTGGATCATTCTCTCATAAGAAAATGCAAACTGCATATTTACTATCATTTTCACGCAGACAAGCAGTTTTTACATGCTTCACGACAATTGCGTGCACATGAGTCCTTATAGGCAAAATTGCTTTATTTTACAAAGGTAAGTCTATTTACATTATAACATTCAGGTTTGGATCATTCTCTCATAAGAAAATGCAAACTGCATATTAACCATTATTTTAACGCATACAAGCAGTTTTTACATGCTTTATGACAATTAGGTGCAAATGAGTCCTTATAGGCAAAATTGCTTTATTTCATGAGGGTAAGTCTATTTACACTATAACATTCAGGTTTGGATCATTCTCTCATAAGAAAATGCAAACTGCATATTTACTATCATTTAAACGCATACAAGCAGTTTTAAAAGCTTTATGACAATTAGGTGCAAATGATTCTTTATAGGCAAAATTGCTTTATTTTATGAGGGTAAGACCATTTACACTAAAACATTTAGGTTTGGATCATTATCTCATAAGAAAATGCAAACTGCATATTAACCATTGTTTTAACGCAGACAAGCAGTTTTTACATGCCTCAAGACAATTGCGTGCAAATGAGTCCTTATAGGCAAAATTGCTTTATTTTACAAAGGTAAGTTTACTTAAACTATAACATTCAGGTTTAGATCATTATCTCATAAGAAAATGCAAACTGCATATTAACTATTATTTTAACGCATACAAGCAGTTTTTACAAGCTTTATGACAAATAGGTGTAAATGAGTCCTTATAGGCAAAATTGCTTTATTTCATGAGGGTAAGTCTATTTACACTATAACATTCAGGTTTGGATCATTCTCTCATAAGAAAATGCAAACTGCATATTTACTATCATTTTAACGCATACACGCAGTTTTTACATGCTTTATGACAATTAGGTGCAAATGAGTCTTTATAAGCAAAATTGCTTTATTTCATGAGGGTAAGTCTATTTACACTATAACATTTGGGTTTGGATCATTCTCTCATAAGAAAATGCAAACTGCATATTAACCATTATTTTAACGCATACAAGCAGTTTTTACATGCTTCATGACAATTTGGGGCAAATGAGTCTTTATAGGCAAAATTGCTTTATTTCATGAAGGTAAGTCTATTTACACTATAACATTCAGGTTTGGATCATTCTCTCATAAGAAAATGCAAACTGCACATTAACCATTATTTAAACGCAGACAAGCAGTTTTTACATGCTTTACGACAATTAGGTGCAAATGACTTTATAGGCAAAATTGCTTTATTTTATGAGGGTAAGTCTATTTACACTATAACATTCAGGTTTGGATCATTCTCTCATAAGAAAATGCAAACTGCATATTTACTATCATTTTCACGCAGACAAGCAGTTTTAACATGCTTCACGACAATTGCGTGCAAATGAGTCCTTATAGGCAAAATTGCTTTATTTTACAAAGGTAAGTCTATTTTCACTATTACATTCAGGTTTGGATCATTCGCTCATAAGAAAATGCAAACTGCATATTAACCATTATTTTAACGCATACAAGCAGTTTTTACATGCTTTATGACAATAAGGGGCAAATGAGTCCTTATAGGCAAAATTGCTTTATTTCATGAAGGTAAGTCTATATACACTCTAACATTCAGGTTTGGATCATTCTCTCATAAGAAAATGCAAACTGCATATTAACCATTATTTTAACGCTGACAAGCAGTTTTTACAAGCTTTATGACAATTAGGTGCAAGTGTGTCCTTATAGGCAAAATTGCTTTATTTCATGAGGGTAAGTCTATTTACACTATAACATTCAGGTTTGGATCATTCTCTCATAAGAAAATGCAAACTGCATATTTACTATCATTTTAACGCTTACAAGCAGTTTTTACATGCTTTATGACAATTAGGTGCAAATGAGTTATTATAGGCAAAATTGCTTTATTTCATTAAGGTAAGTCTATTTACACTAAATCATTTAGGTTTGTATCATTCTCTCATAAGAAAATGCAAACTGCATATTAACCATTATTTTAACGCAGACAAACAATTTTTACATGCTTCACGACAATTGCGTGCAAATGAGTCCTTATAGGCAAAATTGCGTTATTATACAAAGGTAAGTCTATTTTCACTATAACATTCAGGTTAGGATCATTCTCTCATAAGAAAATGCAAACTGCATATTAACCATTATTTTAACGCATACAAGCAGTTTTTACATGCTATATGACAATTAGGGGAAATGAGTCCTTATATGCAAAATTGCTTTATTTCATGAAGGTAAAAGTCTATTTACACTATAACATTCAGGTTTAATCATTCTCTCATAAGAAAATGCAAACGGCATATTTACTATCATTTTCACGCAGACAAGCAGTTTTTACATGCTTCACGACAATTGCGTGCAAATGAGTCCTTTTAGGCAAAATTGCGTTATTTTACAAAGGTAGGTCTATTTTCACTATAACATTCAGGTTTGGATCATTCTCTCATAAGAAAATGCAAACTGCATATTAACCATTATTTTAACGCATACAAGCAGTTTTTACATGTTTTATGACAATTAGGGGCAAATGAGTCCTTATAGGCAAAATTGCTTTATTTCGTTAAGGTAAGTCTATTTACACTAAATCATTTAGGTTTGTATCATTCTCTCATAAGAAAATGCAAACTGCATATTAACCATTATTTTAACGCAAACAAACAATTTTTACATGCTTCACGACAATTGCGTGCAAATGAGTCCTTATAGGCAAAATTGCGTTATTATACAAAGGTAAGTCTATTTTCACTATAACATTCAGGTTAGGATCATTCTCTCATAAGAAAATGCAAACTGCATATTAACCATTATTTTAACGCATACAAGCAGTTTTTACATGCTATATGACAATTAGGGGAAATGAGTCCTTATATGCTAAATTGCTTTATTTCATGAAGGTAAAAGTCTATTTACACTATAACATTCAGGTTTGGATCATTCTCTCATAAGAAAATGCAAACTGCATATTAACCATTATTTAAACGCAGACAAGCAGTTTTTACATGCTTTACGACAATTAGGTGCAAATGAGTCTTTATAGGCAAAATTGCTTTATATCATGAGGGTAAGTCTATTTACACTATAACATTCAGGTTTGGATCATTCTCTCATAAGAAAATGCAAACTGCATATTTACTATCATTTTCACGCAGACAAGCAGTTTTTACATGCTTCACGACAATTGCGTGCAAACGAGTCCTTATAGGCAAAATTGCGTTATTTTACAAAGGTAGGTCTATTTTCACTATAACATTCAGGTTTGGATCATTCTCTCATAAGAAAATGCAAACTGCATATTAACCATTATTTAAACGCAGACAAGCAGTTTTTACATGCTTTACGACAATTAGGTGCAAATGAGTCTTTATAGGCAAAATTGCTTTATATCATGAGGGTAAGTCTATTTACACTATAACATTCAGGTTTGGATCATTCTCTCATAAGAAAATGCAAACTGCATATTTACTATCATTTTCACGCAGACAAGCAGTTTTTACATGCTTCACGACAATTGCGTGCAAATGAGTCCTTATAGGCAAAATTGCTTTATTTTACTAAGGTAAGTCTATTTACACTATAACGTTCAGGTTTGGATCATTCTCTCATAAGAATATGCAAACTGCATATTAACCATTATTTTAACGCATACAAGCAGTTTTTACATACTTCACGACAATTGTGTGCAAATGGGTCCTTATAGGCAAAAATGCTTTATTTCATGAAGTCTATTTAGACTATAACATTCAGGTTTTGATCATTCTCTCATAAGAAAATGCAAACTGCATATTAACCATTATTTAAACGCAGACAAGCAGTTTTTTCATGCTTTACGACATTTATGTGCAAATGAGTCTTTATAGGCAAAATTGCTTTATTTCACAAAGGTAAGTCTACTTTCACTATAACATTCAGGTTTGGATCATTCTCTCATAAGAAAATACAAACTGCATATTAACCATTATTTTAACGCATACAAGCAGTTTTTACATGCTTTATGACAATTAGCTGCAAATGAGTCCTTATAGGCAAAATTGCTTTATTTCATGAGGGTAAGTCTATTTACACTATAACATTTAGGTTTGGATCATTCACTCATAAGAAAATGCAAACTACATATTAACCATTATTTAGACGCAGACAAGCGTTTTTTTCATACTTTACGACAATTAGGTGCAAATGAGTCTTTATAGGCAAAATTGCTTTATTTCATGAGGGTAAGTCTATTTACACTATACACTTCAGGTTTGGATCATTCTCTCATAAGAAAATGCAAACTGCATATTTACTATCATTTTGACGCAGACAAGCAGTTTTCACATGTTTTACGACAATTGCGTGCGAATGAGTCTTTATAAGCAAAATTGCTTTATTTTACAAAGGTAAGTCTATTTACAATATAACATTCAGGTTTGGATCATTCTCTCAAAAGAAAATGCAAACTGCATATTTACTATCATTTTCACGCAGACAAGCAGTTTTCACATGTTTTACGACAACTAAGTGAAAATAAGTCCTTAAAGGCAAAATTGTTTTATTTCACAAAGGAAAGTCTACTTTCACTATAACATTCAGGTTTGGATCATTCTCTCATAAGAAAATGCAAACTGCATATTAACCATTATTTTAACGCAGACAAGCAGTTTTTACATACTTAACGACAATTGCGTGCAAATGGGTCCTTATAGGCAAAATTGCTTCATTTTACAAAGGTTAGTCTATTTACACTATAACATTCAGGTTTGGATCATTCTCTCATAAGAAAATGCAAACTGCATATTAACCATTATTTTAACTCATACAAGCAGTTTTTACATGCTTTATGACAATTAAGGGGAAATGAGTCCTTATATGCAAAATTGCTTTATTTCATGAGGGTAAGTCTATTTACACTATAACATTCAGGTTTGGATCATTCTCTCATAAGAAAATGTAAACTGCATATTTACTATCATTTTGACGCAGACAAGCAGTTTTTACATGCTTCACGACAATTGCGTGCAAATGAGTCCTTATAGGCAAAATTGCTTTATTTCATGAGGGTAAGTCTATTTACACTATAACATTCAGGTTTGGATCATTCTCTCATAAGAAAATGCGAACTGAATATTGACTATCATTTTTACGCAGACAAGCAGTTTTTACATGGTTTACGACAATTAGGTGCAAATAAGTCCTTGAAGGCAAAATTGTTTTATTTCACAAAGGTAAGTCTACTTTCACTATAACATTCAGGTTTGGATCATTCTCTCATAAGAAAAAGCAAACTGCATGTTAACCATTATTTTAACGCAGACAAGCAGTTACATGCTTCACGACAATTGCGTGCAAATGAGTCCTTATAGGCAAAATTGCTTTATTTAACAAAGGTAAGTCTATTAACACTATAACATTCAGGTTTGGATCATTCTCTCATAAGAAAATGCAAACTGCATATTAACCATTATTTTAACGCATACAAGCAGTTTTTACATGCTTTATGACAATTAGGTGCAAATGAGTCCTTATAGGCAAAATTGCTTTATTTCATGAGGGTAAGTCTATTTACACTATAACATTCAGGTTTGGATCATTCTCTCATAAGAAAATGCAAACTGCATATTAACCATTATTTAAACGCAGACAAGCAGTTTTTACATGCTTTACGACAATTAGGTGCAAATGAGTCTTTATAGGCAAAATTGCTTTATTTCATGAGGGTAAGTCTATTTACACTATAACATTCAGGTTTGGATCATTCTCTCATAAGAAAATGCAAACTGCATATTTACTATCATTTTCACGCAGACAAGCAGTTTTTACATGCTTCACGACAATTGCGTGCAAATGAGTCCTTATAGGCAAAATTGCTTTATTTTACAAGGGTAAGTCTATTTACATTATAACGTTCAGGTTTGGATCATTCTCTCATAAGAAAATGCAAACTGCATATTAACCATTATTTTAACGCATACAAGCAGTTTTTACATGCTTTATGACAATTAGGTGCAAATGTATCCTTATAGGCAAAATTGCTTTATTTCATGAGGGTTAGTCTATTTACACTATAACATTAAGGTTTGGATCATTCTCTCATAAGAAAATGCAAACTGCATATTAACCATTATTTTAACGCAGACAATCGTTTTTTTCATACTTTACGACAATTAGGTGCAAATGAGTCTTTATAGGCAAAATTGCTTTATTTCATGAGGGTAAGTCTATTTACACTATACAATTCAGGTTTGGATCATTCTCTCATAAGAAAATGCAAACTGCATATTTACTATCATTTTGACGCAGACAAGCAGTTTTCACATGTTTTACGACAATTAGGTCGAAATAAGTCCTTAAAGGCAAAATTGTTTTATTTCACAAAGGAAAGTCTACTTTCACTATAACATTCAGGTTGGGATCATTCTCTCATAAGAAAATGCAAACTGCATATTAACCATTATTTTATCGCAGACAAGCAGTTTTTACATACTTCACGACAATTGTGTGCAAATGGGTCATTATAGGCAAAATTGCTTTATTTCACAAAGGTAAGTCTATTTACACTATAACATTCAGGTTTGGATCATTCTCTCATAAGAAAATGCAAACTGCATATTAACCATTATTTTAACGCATACAAGCAGTTTTTACATGCTTTATGACAATTAGGGGCAAATGAGTCCTTATAGGCAAAATTGCTTTATTTCATGAAGGTAAGTCTATTTACACTATAACATTCAGGTTTGGATCATTCTCTCATAAGAAAATGCAAACTGCATATTAACCATTATTTAAACGCAGACAAGAAGTTTTTTCATGCTTTACGACATTTAGGTGCAAATGAGTCTCTATAGGCAAAATTGCTTTATTTCATGAGGGTAAGTCTATATACACTCTACAATTCAGGTTTGGATCATTCTCTCATAAGAAAATGCAAACTGCATATTAACCATTATTTTAACGCATACAAGCAGTTTTTACATGCTTTATGACAATTAGGTGCAAATGAGTCCTTATAGGCAAAATTGCTTTATTTCATGAGGGTAAGTTTATTTACACTATAACATTCAGGTTTGAATCATTCTCTCATAAGAAAATGCAAACTGCATATTTACTATCATTTTGACGCAGACAAGCAGTTTTTACATGCTTCACGACAATTGCGTGCAAATGAGTCCTTATAAGAAAAATTGCTTTATTTTACAAAGGTAAGTCTACTTTCACTATAACATTCAGGTTTGGATCATTCTCTCATAAGAAAATGCAAACTGCATATTTACTATCATTTTGACGCAGACAAGCAGTTTTCACATGTTTTACGACAATTAGGTCGAAATAAGTCCTTAAAGGCAAAATTGTTTTATTTCACAAAGGAAAGTCTACTTTCACTATAACATTCAGGTTGGGATCATTCTCTCATAAGAAAATGCAAACTGCATATTAACCATTATTTTATCGCAGACAAGCAGTTTTTACATACTTCACGACAATTGTGTGCAAATGGGTCCTTATAGGCAAAATTGCTTTATTTCACAAAGGTAAGTCTATTTACATTATAACATTCAGGTTTGGATCATTCTCTCATAAGAAAATGCAAACTGCATATTAACCATTATTTTAACGCATACAAGCAGTTTTTACATGCTTTATGACAATTAGGGGCAAATGAGTCCTTATAGGCAAAATTGCTTTATTTCATGAAGGTAAGTCTATTTACACTATAACATTCAGGTTTGGATCATTCTCTCATAAGAAAATGCAAACTGCATATTAACCATTATTTAAACGCAGACAAGCAGTTTTTTCATGCTTTACGACATTTAGGTGCAAATGAGTCTCTATAGGCAAAATTGCTTTATTTCATGAGGGTAAGTCTATTTACACTCTACAATTCAGGTTTGGATCATTCTCTCATAAGAAAATGCAAACTGCATATTAACCATTATTTTAACGCTGACAAGCAGTTTTTACAAGCTTTATGACAATTAGGTGCAAGTGTGTCCTTATAGGCAAAATTGCTTTATTTCATGAGGGTAAGTCTATTTACACTATAACATTCAGGTTTGGATCATTCTCTCATAAGAAAATGCAAACTGCATATTTACTATCATTTTAACGCTTACAAGCAGTTTTTACATGCTTTATGACAATTAGGTGCAAATGAGTTATTATAGGCAAAATTGCTTTATTTCATTAAGGTAAGTCTATTTACACTAAATCATTTAGGTTTGTATCATTCTCTCATAAGAAAATGCAAACTGCATATTAACCATTATTTTAACGCAGACAAACAATTTTTACATGCTTCACGACAATTGCGTGCAAATGAGTCCTTATAGGCAAAATTGCGTTATTATACAAAGGTAAGTCTATTTTCACTATAACATTCAGGTTAGGATCATTCTCTCATAAGAAAATGCAAACTGCATATTAACCATTATTTTAACGCATACAAGCAGTTTTTACATGCTATATGACAATTAGGGGAAATGAGTCCTTATATGCAAAATTGCTTTATTTCATGAAGGTAAAAGTCTATTTACACTATAACATTCAGGTTTAATCATTCTCTCATAAGAAAATGCAAACTGCATATTTACTATCATTTTCACGCAGACAAGCAGTTTTTACATGCTTCACGACAATTGCGTGCAAATGAGTCCTTTTAGGCAAAATTGCGTTATTTTACAAAGGTAGGTCTATTTTCACTATAACATTCAGGTTTGGATCATTCTCTCATAAGAAAATGCAAACTGCATATTAACCATTATTTTAACGCATACAAGCAGTTTTTACATGTTTTATGACAATTAGGGGCAAATGAGTCCTTATAGGCAAAATTGCTTTATTTCGTTAAGGTAAGTCTATTTACACTAAATCATTTAGGTTTGTATCATTCTCTCATAAGAAAATGCAAACTGCATATTAACCATTATTTTAACGCAAACAAACAATTTTTACATGCTTCACGACAATTGCGTGCAAATGAGTCCTTATAGGCAAAATTGCGTTATTATACAAAGGTAAGTCTATTTTCACTATAACATTCAGGTTAGGATCATTCTCTCATAAGAAAATGCAAACTGCATATTAACCATTATTTTAACGCATACAAGCAGTTTTTACATGCTATATGACAATTAGGGGAAATGAGTCCTTATATGCTAAATTGCTTTATTTCATGAAGGTAAAAGTCTATTTACACTATAACATTCAGGTTTGGATCATTCTCTCATAAGAAAATGCAAACTGCATATTAACCATTATTTAAACGCAGACAAGCAGTTTTTACATGCTTTACGACAATTAGGTGCAAATGAGTCTTTATAGGCAAAATTGCTTTATATCATGAGGGTAAGTCTATTTACACTATAACATTCAGGTTTGGATCATTCTCTCATAAGAAAATGCAAACTGCATATTTACTATCATTTTCACGCAGACAAGCAGTTTTTACATGCTTCACGACAATTGCGTGCAAACGAGTCCTTATAGGCAAAATTGCGTTATTTTACAAAGGTAGGTCTATTTTCACTATAACATTCAGGTTTGGATCATTCTCTCATAAGAAAATGCAAACTGCATATTAACCATTATTTAAACGCAGACAAGCAGTTTTTACATGCTTTACGACAATTAGGTGCAAATGAGTCTTTATAGGCAAAATTGCTTTATATCATGAGGGTAAGTCTATTTACACTATAACATTCAGGTTTGGATCATTCTCTCATAAGAAAATGCAAACTGCATATTTACTATCATTTTCACGCAGACAAGCAGTTTTTACATGCTTCACGACAATTGCGTGCAAATGAGTCCTTATAGGCAAAATTGCTTTATTTTACTAAGGTAAGTCTATTTACACTATAACGTTCAGGTTTGGATCATTCTCTCATAAGAATATGCAAACTGCATATTAACCATTATTTTAACGCATACAAGCAGTTTTTACATACTTCACGACAATTGTGTGCAAATGGGTCCTTATAGGCAAAAATGCTTTATTTCATGAAGTCTATTTAGACTATAACATTCAGGTTTTGATCATTCTCTCATAAGAAAATGCAAACTGCATATTAACCATTATTTAAACGCAGACAAGCAGTTTTTTCATGCTTTACGACATTTATGTGCAAATGAGTCTTTATAGGCAAAATTGCTTTATTTCACAAAGGTAAGTCTACTTTCACTATAACATTCAGGTTTGGATCATTCTCTCATAAGAAAATACAAACTGCATATTAACCATTATTTTAACGCATACAAGCAGTTTTTACATGCTTTATGACAATTAGCTGCAAATGAGTCCTTATAGGCAAAATTGCTTTATTTCATGAGGGTAAGTCTATTTACACTATAACATTTAGGTTTGGATCATTCACTCATAAGAAAATGCAAACTACATATTAACCATTATTTAGACGCAGACAAGCGTTTTTTTCATACTTTACGACAATTAGGTGCAAATGAGTCTTTATAGGCAAAATTGCTTTATTTCATGAGGGTAAGTCTATTTACACTATACACTTCAGGTTTGGATCATTCTCTCATAAGAAAATGCAAACTGCATATTTACTATCATTTTGACGCAGACAAGCAGTTTTCACATGTTTTACGACAATTGCGTGCGAATGAGTCTTTATAAGCAAAATTGCTTTATTTTACAAAGGTAAGTCTATTTACAATATAACATTCAGGTTTGGATCATTCTCTCAAAAGAAAATGCAAACTGCATATTTACTATCATTTTCACGCAGACAAGCAGTTTTCACATGTTTTACGACAACTAAGTGAAAATAAGTCCTTAAAGGCAAAATTGTTTTATTTCACAAAGGAAAGTCTACTTTCACTATAACATTCAGGTTTGGATCATTCTCTCATAAGAAAATGCAAACTGCATATTAACCATTATTTTAACGCAGACAAGCAGTTTTTACATACTTAACGACAATTGCGTGCAAATGGGTCCTTATAGGCAAAATTGCTTCATTTTACAAAGGTTAGTCTATTTACACTATAACATTCAGGTTTGGATCATTCTCTCATAAGAAAATGCAAACTGCATATTAACCATTATTTTAACTCATACAAGCAGTTTTTACATGCTTTATGACAATTAAGGGGAAATGAGTCCTTATATGCAAAATTGCTTTATTTCATGAGGGTAAGTCTATTTACACTATAACATTCAGGTTTGGATCATTCTCTCATAAGAAAATGTAAACTGCATATTTACTATCATTTTGACGCAGACAAGCAGTTTTTACATGCTTCACGACAATTGCGTGCAAATGAGTCCTTATAGGCAAAATTGCTTTATTTCATGAGGGTAAGTCTATTTACACTATAACATTCAGGTTTGGATCATTCTCTCATAAGAAAATGCGAACTGAATATTGACTATCATTTTTACGCAGACAAGCAGTTTTTACATGGTTTACGACAATTAGGTGCAAATAAGTCCTTGAAGGCAAAATTGTTTTATTTCACAAAGGTAAGTCTACTTTCACTATAACATTCAGGTTTGGATCATTCTCTCATAAGAAAAAGCAAACTGCATGTTAACCATTATTTTAACGCAGACAAGCAGTTACATGCTTCACGACAATTGCGTGCAAATGAGTCCTTATAGGCAAAATTGCTTTATTTAACAAAGGTAAGTCTATTAACACTATAACATTCAGGTTTGGATCATTCTCTCATAAGAAAATGCAAACTGCATATTAACCATTATTTTAACGCATACAAGCAGTTTTTACATGCTTTATGACAATTAGGTGCAAATGAGTCCTTATAGGCAAAATTGCTTTATTTCATGAGGGTAAGTCTATTTACACTATAACATTCAGGTTTGGATCATTCTCTCATAAGAAAATGCAAACTGCATATTAACCATTATTTAAACGCAGACAAGCAGTTTTTACATGCTTTACGACAATTAGGTGCAAATGAGTCTTTATAGGCAAAATTGCTTTATTTCATGAGGGTAAGTCTATTTACACTATAACATTCAGGTTTGGATCATTCTCTCATAAGAAAATGCAAACTGCATATTTACTATCATTTTCACGCAGACAAGCAGTTTTTACATGCTTCACGACAATTGCGTGCAAATGAGTCCTTATAGGCAAAATTGCTTTATTTTACAAGGGTAAGTCTATTTACATTATAACGTTCAGGTTTGGATCATTCTCTCATAAGAAAATGCAAACTGCATATTAACCATTATTTTAACGCATACAAGCAGTTTTTACATGCTTTATGACAATTAGGTGCAAATGTATCCTTATAGGCAAAATTGCTTTATTTCATGAGGGTTAGTCTATTTACACTATAACATTAAGGTTTGGATCATTCTCTCATAAGAAAATGCAAACTGCATATTAACCATTATTTTAACGCAGACAATCGTTTTTTTCATACTTTACGACAATTAGGTGCAAATGAGTCTTTATAGGCAAAATTGCTTTATTTCATGAGGGTAAGTCTATTTACACTATACAATTCAGGTTTGGATCATTCTCTCATAAGAAAATGCAAACTGCATATTTACTATCATTTTGACGCAGACAAGCAGTTTTCACATGTTTTACGACAATTAGGTCGAAATAAGTCCTTAAAGGCAAAATTGTTTTATTTCACAAAGGAAAGTCTACTTTCACTATAACATTCAGGTTGGGATCATTCTCTCATAAGAAAATGCAAACTGCATATTAACCATTATTTTATCGCAGACAAGCAGTTTTTACATACTTCACGACAATTGTGTGCAAATGGGTCATTATAGGCAAAATTGCTTTATTTCACAAAGGTAAGTCTATTTACACTATAACATTCAGGTTTGGATCATTCTCTCATAAGAAAATGCAAACTGCATATTAACCATTATTTTAACGCATACAAGCAGTTTTTACATGCTTTATGACAATTAGGGGCAAATGAGTCCTTATAGGCAAAATTGCTTTATTTCATGAAGGTAAGTCTATTTACACTATAACATTCAGGTTTGGATCATTCTCTCATAAGAAAATGCAAACTGCATATTAACCATTATTTAAACGCAGACAAGAAGTTTTTTCATGCTTTACGACATTTAGGTGCAAATGAGTCTCTATAGGCAAAATTGCTTTATTTCATGAGGGTAAGTCTATATACACTCTACAATTCAGGTTTGGATCATTCTCTCATAAGAAAATGCAAACTGCATATTAACCATTATTTTAACGCATACAAGCAGTTTTTACATGCTTTATGACAATTAGGTGCAAATGAGTCCTTATAGGCAAAATTGCTTTATTTCATGAGGGTAAGTTTATTTACACTATAACATTCAGGTTTGAATCATTCTCTCATAAGAAAATGCAAACTGCATATTTACTATCATTTTGACGCAGACAAGCAGTTTTTACATGCTTCACGACAATTGCGTGCAAATGAGTCCTTATAAGAAAAATTGCTTTATTTTACAAAGGTAAGTCTACTTTCACTATAACATTCAGGTTTGGATCATTCTCTCATAAGAAAATGCAAACTGCATATTAACCATTATTTTAACGCATACAAGCAGTTTTTACATGCTTTATGACAATTAGGTGCAAATGAGTCCTTATAGGCAAAATTGCTTTATTTCATGAGGGTAAGTCTATTTACACTATAACATTTAGGTTTGGATCATTCACTCATAAGAAAATGCAAACTGCATATTAACCATTATTTAAACGCAGACAAGCGTTTTTTTCATACTTTACGACAATTAGGTGCAAATGAGTCTTTATAGGCAAAATTGCTTTATTTCATGAGGGTAAGTCTATTTACACTATACAATTCAGGTTTGGATCATTCTCTCATAAGAAAATGCAAACTGCATATTTACTATCATTTTGACGCAGACAAGCAGTTTTCACATGTTTTACGACAAATAGGTCGAAATAAGTCCTTAAAGGCAAAATTGTTTTATTTCACAAAGGAAAGTCTACTTTCACTATAACATTTAGGTTGGGATCATTCTCTCATAAGAAAATGCAAACTGCATATTAACCATTATTTTAACGCAGACAAGCAGTTTTTACATGCTTCACGACAATTGCGTGCAAATGAGTCCTTATAAGCAAAATTGCTCTATTTTACAAAGGTTAGTCTATTTACAATATAACATTCAGGTTTGGATCATTCTCTCAAAAGAAAATGCAAACTGCATATTTACTATCATTTTCACGCAGACAAGCAGTTTTCACATGTTTTACGACAACTAAGTGAAAATAAGTCCTTAAAGGCAAAATAGTTTTATTTCACAAAGGTAAGTCTACTTTCAACATTCAGGTTTGGATCATTCTCTCATGAGAATATGCAAACTGCATATTAACCATTATTTAAACGCTGACAAGCATTTTTTTCATGCTTTACGACAATTAGGTGCAAATGAGTCTTTATAGGCAAAATTGCTTTATTTCATGAGGGTAAGTCTATTTACACTATACAATTCAGGTTTAGATCATTCTCTCATAAGAAAATGCAAACTGCATATTAACCATTATTTTAACGCAGACAAGCAGTTTTTACATACTTCACGACAATTGTGTGCACATGGGTCCTTATAGGCAAAAATGCTTTATTTCATGAAGTCTATTTAGACTATAACATTCAGGTTTTGATCATTCTCTCATAAGAAAATGCAAACTGCATATTAACCATTATTTAAACGCAGACAAGCAGTTTTTTCATGCTTTACGACATTTATGTGCAAATGAGTCTTTATAGGCAAAATTGCTTTATTTCATGAGGGTAAGTTTATTTACACTATAACATTTAGGTTTGGATCATTCTCTCATAAGAAAATGCAAACTGCATATTTACTATCATTTTGACGCAGACAATCAGTTTTTACATCCTTCACGAAAATTGCGTGCAAATGAGTCCTTATAAGAAAAATTGCTTTATTTCACAAAGGTAAGTCTACTTTCACTATAACATTCAGGTTTGGATCATTCTCTCATAAGAAAATACAAACTGCATATTAACCATTATTTTAACGCATACAAGCAGTTTTTACATGCTTTATGACAATTAGCTGCAAATGAGTCCTTATAGGCAAAATTGCTTTATTTCATGAGGGTAAGTCTATTTACACTATAACATTTAGGTTTGGATCATTCACTCATAAGAAAATGCAAACTACATATTAACCATTATTTAGACGCAGACAAGCGTTTTTTTCATACTTTACGACAATTAGGTGCAAATGAGTCTTTATAGGCAAAATTGCTTTATTTCATGAGGGTAAGTCTATTTACACTATACACTTCAGGTTTGGATCATTCTCTCATAAGAAAATGCAAACTGCATATTTACCTTCATTTTGACGCAGACAAGCAGTTTTCACATGTTTTACGACAATTGCGTGCGAATGAGTCTTTATAAGCAAAATTGCTTTATTTTACAAAGGTAAGTCTATTTACAATATAACATTCAGGTTTGGATTATTCTCTCAAAAGAAAATGCAAACTGCATATTTACTATCATTTTCACGCAGACAAGCAGTTTTCACATGTTTTACGACAACTAAGTGAAAATAAGTCCTTAAAGGCAAAATTGTTTTATTTCACAAAGGAAAGTCTACTTTCACTATAACATTCAGGTTTGGATCATTCTCTCATAAGAAAATGCAAACTGCATATTAACCATTATTTTAACGCAGACAAGCAGTTTTTACATACTTAACGACAATTGCGTGCAAATGGGTCCTTATAGGCAAAATTGCTTCATTTTACAAAGGTTAGTCTATTTACACTATAACATTCAGGTTTGGATCATTCTCTCATAAGAAAATGCAAACTGCATATTAACCATTATTTTAACTCATACAAGCAGTTTTTACATGCTTTATGACAATTAAGGGGAAATGAGTCCTTATATGCAAAATTGCTTTATTTCATGAGGGTAAGTCTATTTACACTATAACATTCAGGTTTGGATCATTCTCTCATAAGAAAATGCAAACTGCATATTTACTATCATTTTGACGCAGACAAGCAGTTTTTACATGCTTCACGACAATTGCGTGCAAATGAGTCCTTATAGGCAAAATTGCTTTATTTCATGAGGGTAAGTCTATTTACACTATAACATTCAGGTTTGGATCATTCTCTCATAAGAAAATGCGAACTGAATATTGACTATCATTTTTACGCAGACAAGCAGTTTTTACATGGTTTACGACAATTAGGTGCAAATAAGTCCTTGAAGGCAAAATTGTTTTATTTCACAAAGGTAAGTCTACTTTCACTATAACATTCAGGTTTGGATCATTCTCTCATAAGAAAAAGCAAACTGCATGTTAACCATTATTTTAACGCAGACAAGCAGTTACATGCTTCACGACAATTGCGTGCAAATGAGTCCTTATAGGCAAAATT
The DNA here is from genome assembly GCA_963575645.1 of Xanthostigma xanthostigma. NCBI lineage: Eukaryota > Metazoa > Arthropoda > Insecta > Raphidioptera > Raphidiidae > Xanthostigma > Xanthostigma xanthostigma. The sequence goes on from OY754471.1 coordinate 29,621,421, forward strand.
GCTTTATTTAACAAAGGTAAGTCTATTAACACTATAACATTCAGGTTTGGATCATTCTCTCATAAGAAAATGCAAACTGCATATTAACCATTATTTTAACGCATACAAGCAGTTTTTACATGCTTTATGACAATTAGGTGTAAATGAGTCCTTATAGGCAAAATTGCTTTATTTCATGAGGGTAAGTCTATTTACACTATAACATTCAGGTTTGGATCATTCTCTCATAAGAAAATGCAAACTGCATATTAACCATTATTTAAACGCAGACAAGCAGTTTTTACATGCTTTACGACAATTAGGTGCAAATGAGTCTTTATAGGCAAAATTGCTTTATTTCATGAGGGTAAGTCTATTTATACTATAACATTCAGGTTTGGATCATTCTCTCATAAGAAAATGCAAACTGCATATTTACTATCATTTTCATGCAGACAAGCAGTTTTTACATGCTTCACGACAATTGCGTGCAAATGAGTCCTTATAGGCAAAATTGATTTTTTTTACAAGGGTAAGTCTATTTACATTATAACGTTCAGGTTTGGATCATTCTCTCATAAGAAAATGCAAACTGCATATTAACCATTATTTTAACGCATACAAGCAGTTTTTACATGCTTTATGACAATTAGGTGCAAATGTATCCTTATAGGCAAAATTGCTTTATTTCATGAGGGTTAGTCTATTTACACTATAACATTAAGGTTTGGATCATTGTCTCATAAGAAAATGCAAACTGCATATTAACCATTATTTTAACGCAGACAAGCGTTTTTTTCATACTTTACGACAATTAGGTGCAAATGAGTCTTTATAGGCAAAATTGCTTTATTTCATGAGGGTAAGTCTATTTACACTATACAATTCAGGTTTGGATCATTCTCTCATAAGAAAATGCAAACTGCATATTTACTATCATTTTGACGCAGACAAGCAGTTTTTACATGTTTTACGACAATTAGGTCGAAATAAGTCCTTAAAGGCAAAATTGTTTTATTTCACAAAGGAAAGTCTACTTTCACTATAACATTCAGGTTGGGATCATTCTCTCATAAGAAAATGCAAACTGCATATTAACCAATATTTTATCGCAGACAAGCAGTTTTTACATACTTCACGACAATTGTGTGCAAATGGGTCCTTATAGGCAAAATTGCTTTATTTCACAAAGGTAAGTCTATTTACACTATAACATTCAGGTTTGGATCATTCTCTCATAAGAAAATGCAAACTGCATATTAACCATTATTTTAACGCATACAAGCAGTTTTTACATGCTTTATGACAATTAGGGGCAAATGAGTCCTTATAGGCAAAATTGCTTTATTTCATGAAGGTAAGTCTATTTACACTATAACATTCAGGTTTGGATCATTCTCTCATAAGAAAATGCAAACTGCATATTAACCATTATTTAAACGCAGACAAGCAGTTTTTTCATGCTTTACGACATTTAGGTGCAAATGAGTCTCTATAGGCAAAATTGCTTTATTTCATGAGGGTAAGTCTATTTACACTCTACAATTCAGGTTTGGATCATTCTCTCATAAGAAAATGCAAACTGCATATTTACTATCATTTTGACGCAGACAAGCAGTTTTCACATGTTTTACGACAAATAGGTCGAAATAAGTCCTTAAAGGCAAAATTGTTTTATTTCACAAAGGAAAGTCTACTTTCACTATAACATTCAGGTTGGGATCATTCTCTCATAAGAAAATGCAAACTGCATATTAACCATTATTTTAACGCAGACAAGCAGTTTTTACATGCTTCACGACAATTGCGTGCAAATGAGTCCTTATAAGCAAAATTGCTCTATTTTACAAAGGTTAGTCTATTTACAATATAACATTCAGGTTTGGATCATTCTCTCAAAAGAAAATGCAAACTGCATATTTACTATCATTTTCACGCAGACAATCAGTTTTCACATGTTTTACGACAACTAAGTGAAAATAAGTCCTTAAAGGCAAAATAGTTTTATTTCACAAAGGTAAGTCTACTTTCAACATTCAGGTTTGGATCATTCTCTCATAAGAAAATGCAAACTGCATATTAACCATTATTTTAACTCATACAAGCAGTTTTTACATGCTTTATGACAATTAGGGGCAAATGAGTCCTTATAGGCAAAATTGCTTTATTTCATGAAGGGAAGTCTATTTACACTATAACATTCAGGTTTGGATCACTCTCTCATAAGAAAATGCAATCTGCATATTAACCATTATTTAAACGCAGACAAGCAATTTTTTCATGCTTTACGACATTTAGGTGCAAATGAGTCTTTATAGGCAAAATTGCTTTATTTAATGAGAGTAAGTCTATTTACACTATACAATTCAGGTTTGGATCATTCTCTCATAAGAAAATGCAAACTGCATATTTACTATCATTTTGACGCAGACAAGCAGTTTTTACATGCTTCACGACAATTGCGTGCAAATGAGTCCTTATAGGCAAAATTGCTTTATTTCATGAGGGTAAGTCTATTTACACTATAACATTCAGGTTTGCATCATTCTCTCATAAGAAAATGCAATCTGCATATTAACCATTATTTGAACGCATACAAGCAGTTTTTACATGCTTTATGACAATTAGGTGCAAATAAGTCCTTATAGGCAAAATTGCTTTATTTCATGAAGGTAAGTCTATTTACACTATAACATTCAGGTTTGGATCATTCTCTCATAAGAAAATGCAAACTGCATATTAACCATTATTTAAACGCTGACAAGCAGTTTTTTCATGCTTTACGACAATTAGGTGCAAATGAGTCTTTATAGGCAAAATTGCTTTATTTCATGAGGGTAAGTCTATTTACACTATACAATTCAGGTTTGGATCATTCTCTCATAAGAAAATGCAAACTGCATATTAACCATTATTTTAACGCAGACAAGCAGTTTTTACATGCTTCACGACAATTGCGTGCAAATGAGTCCTTATAAGCAAAATTGCTTTATTTTACAAAGGTAAGTCTGATTACACTATAACATTCATGTTTAGATCATTCTCTCATAAGAAAATGCAAACTGCATATTTACTATCATTTTCACGCAGACAAGCAGTTTTCACATGTTTTACGACAATTAGAAGGAAATAAGTCCTTAAAGGCAAAATTGTTTTATTTCACAAAGGTAAGTCTACTTTCACTATAACATTCAGGTTTAGATCATTCTCTGATAAGAAATTGCAAACTGCATATTAACCATTATTTTAACGCAGACAAGCAGTTTTTACATGCTTCACGACAATTGCGTGCAAAGAGTCCTTATAAGCAAAATTGCTTTATTTTGCAAAGGTAAGTCAATTTACACTAAAACATTCAGGTTTGGATCATTCACTCATAAGAAAATGCAAACTGCATATTAACCATTATTTTAACGCATACAAGCAGTTTTTACATGCTTTATGACAATTAGGTGCAAATGAGTCCTTATAGGCAAAATTGCTTTATTTCATGAGGGTAAGTCTATTTACACTATAACATTCAGGTTTGGATTATTCTCTCATAAGAAAATGCAAACTGCATATTAACCATTATTTTAAAGCATACAAGCAGTTTTTACATGCTTTATGACAATTAGGTGCAAATGAGTCCTTATAGGCAAAATTGCTTTATTTCATGAGGGTAAGTCTATTTACACTATAACATTCAGGTTTGGATCATTCTCTCATAAGAAAATGCAAACTGCATATTAACCATTATTTTAAAGCATACAAGCAGTTTTTACATGCTTTATGACAATTAGGTGCAAATGAGTCCTTATAGGCAAAATTGCTTTATTTCATGAGGGTAAGTCTATTTACACTATAACATTCAGGTTTGGATCATTCTCTCATAAGAAAATGCAAACTGCATATTAACCATTATTTAAACGCAGACAAGCAGTTTTTACATGCTTTACGACAATTAGGTGCAAATGAGTCTTTATAGGCAAAATTGCTTTATTTCATGAGGGTAAGTCTATTTACACTATAACATTCAGGTTTGGATCATTCTCTCATAAGAAAATGCAAACTGCATATTTACTATCATTTTCACGCAGACAAGCAGTTTTTACATGCTTCACGACAATTGCGTGCAAATGAGTCCTTATAGGCAAAATTGCGTTATTTTACAAAGGTAGGTCTATTTTCACTATAACATTCAGGTTTGGATCATTCTCTCATAAGAAAATGCAAACTGCATATTAACCATTATTTTAACGCATACAAGCAGTTTTTACATGTTTTATGACAATTAGGGGCAAATGAGTCCTTACAGGCAAAATTGCTTTATTTCATTAAGGTAAGTCTATTTACACTATAACATTCAGGTTTGGATCATTCTCTCATAAGAAAATGCAAACTGCATATTAACCATTATTTAAACGCAGACAAGCAGTTTTTACATGCTTTACGACAATTAGGTGCAAATGAGTCTTTATAGGCAAAATTGCTTTATTTCATGAGGGTAAGTCTATTTACACTATAACATTCAGGTTTGGATCATTCTCTCATAAGAAAATGCAAACTGCATATTTACTATCATTTTCAAGCAGACAAGCAGTTTGTACATGCTTCACGACAATTGCGTGCAAATGAGTCCTTATAGGCAAAATTGCTTTATTTTACAAAGGTTAGTCTATTTACACTATAACATTCAGGTTTGGATCATTCTCTCATAAGAAAATGCTAACTGCATATTAACCATTATTTTAATGCATACAAGCAGTTTTTACATGCTTTATGACAATTAAGTGCAAATGAGTCCTTATAGGCAAAATTGCTTTATTTCATGAGGGTAAGTCTATTTACACTATAACATTCAGGTTTGGATCATTCTCTCATAAGAAAATGCAAACTGCATATTAACCATTATTTAAACGCAGACAAGCAGTTTTTTCATGCTTTACGACAATTAGGTGCAAATGAGTCTTTATAGGCAAAATTGCTTTATTTCATGAGGGTAAGTCTATTTACACTATACAATTCTGGTTTGGATCATTCTCTCACAAGAAAATGCAAACTGCATATTAACCATTATTTTAACGCAGACAAGCAGTTTTTACATGCTTCACGACAATTGCGTGCAAATGAGACCTTATAAGCAAAATTGCTTTATTTTACAAAGGTAAGTCTATTTACACTATAACATTCAGGTTTGGATCATTCTCTCATAAGAAAATGCAAACTGCATATTTACTATCATTTTCACGCAGACAAGCAGTTTTCACATGTTATACGACAATTAGGTGGAAAAAAGTCCTAAAAGGCAAAATTGCTTTATTGCATGAGGGTTAATCTATTTATACTATAACATTCAGGTTTGGATCATTCTCTCATAAGAAAATGCAAACTGCATATTTACTATCATTTTCACGCAGACAAGCAGTTTTTACATGCTTCACGACAATTGCGTGCAAAAGAGTCCTTATAGGCAAAATTGCTTTTTTTTACAAAGGTTAGTCTATTTACACTAAAACATTCAGGTTTGGATCATTCACTCATAAGAAAATGCAAACTGCATATTAACCATTATTTTAACGCATACAAGCAGTTTTTACATGCTTTATGACAATTAGGTGCAAATGAGTCCTTATAGGCAAAATTGCTTTATTTCATGAGGGTAAGTCTATTTACACTATAACATTCAGGTTTGGATCATTCTCTAATAAGAAAATGCAAACTGCATATTAACCATTATTTTAACGCAGACAAGCAGTTTTTACATGCTTCACGACAATTGCGTGCAAATGAGTCCTTATAAGCAAAATTGCTTTAATTTACAAAGGTAAGTCTGATTACACTATAACATTCATGTTTAGATCATTCTCTCATAAGAAAATGCAAACTGCATATTTACTATCATTTTCACGCAGACAAGCAGTTTTCACATGTTTTACGACAATTAGAAGGAAATAAGTCCTTAAAGGCAAAATTGTTTTATTTCACAAAGGTAAGTCTACTTTCACTATAACATTCGGGTTTAGATCATTCTCTGATAAGAAATTGCAAACTGCATATTAACCATTATTTTAACGCAGACAAGCAGTTTTTACATGCTTCACGACAATTGCGTGCAAAGAGTCCTTATAAGCAAAATTGCTTTATTTTGCAAAGGTAAGTCTATTTACACTAAAACATTCAGGTTTGGATCATTCACTCATAAGAAAATGCAAACTGCATATTAACCATTATTTTAACGCATACAAGCAGTTTTTACATGCTTTATGTCAATTAGGTGCAAATGAGTCCTTATAGGCAAAATTGCTTTATTTCATGAGGGTAAGTCTATTTACACTATAACATTCAGGTTTGGATCATTCTCTCATAAGAAAATGCAAACTGCATATTAACCATTATTTTAACGCATACAAGCAGTTTTTACATGCTATATGACAATTAGGGGAAATGAGTCCTTATATGCAAAATTGCTTTATTTCATGAAGGTAAGTCTATTTACATTATAACATTCAGGTTTGGATCATTCTCTCATAAGAAAATGCAAACTGCATATTAACCATTATTTAAACGCAGACAAGCAGTTTTTACATGCTTTACGACAATTAGGTGCAAATGAGTCTTTATAGGCAAAATTGCTTTATTTCATGAGGGTAAGTCTATTTACACTATAACATTCAGGTTTGGATCATTCTCTCATAAGAAAATGCAAACTGCATATTTACTATCATTTTCACGCAGACAAGCAGTTTTTACATGCTTCACGACAATTGCGTGCAAATGAGTCCTTATAGGCAAAATTGCTTTATTTTACAAAGGTAAGTCTATTTACACTATAACATTCAGGTTTGGATCATTCTCTCATAAGAAAATGCAAACTGCATATTAACCATTATTTTAACGCATACAAGCAATTTTTACATGCTTTATGACAATTAGGTGCAAATGTATCCTTATAGGCAAAATTGCTTTATTTCATGAGGGTTAGTCTATTTACACTATAACATTAAGGTTTGGATCATTCTCTCATAAGAAAATGCAAACTGCATATTAACCATTATTTAAACGCTGACAAGCATTTTTTTCATGCTTTACGACAATTAGGTGCAAATGAGTCTTTATAGGCAAAATTGCTTTATTTCATGAGGGTAAGTCTATTTACACTATACAATTCAGGTTTGGATCATTCTCTCATAAGAAAATGCAAACTGCATATTAACCATTATTTTAACGCATACAAGCAATTTTTACATGCTTTATGACAATTAGGTGCAAATGTATCCTTATAGGCAAAATTGCTTTATTTCATGAGGGTTAGTCTATTTACACTATAACATTAAGGTTTGGATCATTCTCTCATAAGAAAATGCAAACTGCATATTAACCATTATTTAAACGCTGACAAGCATTTTTTTCATGCTTTACGACAATTAGGTGCAAATGAGTCTTTATAGGCAAAATTGCTTTATTTCATGAGGGTAAGTCTATTTACACTATACAATTCAGGTTTGGATCATTCTCTCATAAGAAAATGCAAACTGCATATTAACCATTATTTTAACGCAGACAAGCAGTTTTTACATACTTCACGACAATTGTGTGCAAATGGGTCCTTATAGGCAAAATTGCTTTATTTCACAAAGGTAAGTCTATTTACAGTATAACATTCAGGTTTGGATCATTCTCTCATAAGAAAATGCAAACTGCATGTTAAACATTATTTTAACGCATACAAGCAGTTTTTACATGCTTTATGACAATTAGGAGCAAATGAGTCCTTATAGGCAAAATTGCTTTATTTCATGAAGGTAAGTCTATTTACACTATAACATTCAGGTTTGGATCATTCTCTCATAAGAAAATGCAAACTGCATATTAACCATTATTTAAACGCAGACAAGCAGTTTTTTCATGCTTTACGACATTTAGGTGCAAATGAGTCTTTATAGGCAAAATTGCATTATTTCATGAGGGTAAGTCTATTTACACTCTACTATTCAGGTTTGGATCATTCTCTCATAAGAAAATGCAAACTGCATATTTACTATCATTTTGACGCAGACAAGCAGTTTTTACATGCTTCACAACAATTGCGTGCAAATGAGTCCTTATAGGCAAAATTGCTTTATTTTATAAAGGTAAGTCTATTTACACTATAACATTCAGGTTTAGATCATTCTCTCATAAGAAAATGCAAACTGCATATTAACCATTATTTTAACGCATGCAAGCAGTTTTTACATGCTTTATGACAATTAGGTGCAAATGAGTCCTTATAGGCAAAATTGCTTTATTTCATGAGGGTAAGTTTATTTACACTATAACATTCAGGTTTGGATCATTCTCTCATAAGAAAATGCAAACAACATATTTACTATCATTTTGACTCAGACAAGCAGTTTTTACATGCTTCACGACAATTGCGTGCAAATGAGTCCTTATAAGAAAAATTGCTTTATTTTACAAAGGTAAGTGTACTTTCACTATAACATTCAGGTTTGGATCATTCCCTCATAAGAAAATGCAAACTGCATATTAACCATTATTTTAACGCATACAAGCAGTTTTTACATGCTTTATGACAATTAGGTGCAAATGAGTCCTTATAGGCAAAATTGCTTTATTTCATGAGGGTAAGTCTATTTACACTATAACATTTAGGTTTGGATCATTCACTCATAAGAAAATGCAAACTGCATATTAACCATTATTTAAACCCAGACAAGCGTTTTTTTCATACTTTACGACAATTAGGTGCAAATGAGTCTTTATAGGCAAAATTGCTTTATTTCATGAGGGTAAGTCTATTTACACTATACAATTCAGGTTTGGATCATTCTCTCATAAGAAAATGCAAACTGCATATTTACTATCATTTTGACGCAGACAAGCAGTTTTCACGTGTTTTACGACAATTAGGTCGAAATAAGTCCTTAAAGGCAAAATTGTTTTATTTCACAAAGGAAAGTCTACTTTCACTATAACATTCAGGTTTGGATCATTCTCTCATAAGAAAATGCAAACTGCATATTAACCATTATTTTAACGCAGACAAGCAGTTTTTACATGCTTCACGACAATTGCGTGCAAATGAGTCCTTATAAACAAAATTGCTCTATTTTACAAAGGTAAGTCTATTTACAATATAACATTCAGGTTTGGATCATTCTCTCATAAGAAAATGCAAACTGCATATTAACCATTATTTTAACGCATACAAGCAGTTTTTACATGCTTTATGACAATTAGGTGCAAATGAGTCCTTATAGGCAAAATTGTTTATTTCATGAGGGTAAGTCTATTTACACTATGACATTCAGGTTTGGATCTTTCTTACATAAGAAAATGCAAACTGCATATTAACCATTATTTTAACTCATACAAGCAGTTTTTAAATGCTTTATGACAATTAGGGGCAAATGAGTCCTTATAGGCAAAATTGCTTTATTTCATGAAGGGAAGTCTATTTACACTATAACATTCAGGTTTGGATCATTCTCTCATAAGAAAATGCAAACTGCATATTTACTATCATTTTGACGCAGACAAGCAGTTTTTACATGCTTCACGACAATTGCGTGCAAATGAGTCCTTATAGGCAAAATTGCTTTATTTCATGAGGGTAAGTCTATTTACACTATAACATTCAGGTTTGGATCATTCTCTCATAAGAAAATGCAAACTGAATATTGACTATCATTTTCACGCAGACAAGCAGTTTTGACATGGTTTACGACAATTAGGTGCAAATAAGTCCTTGAAGGCAAAATTGTTTTATTTCACAAAGGTAAGTCTACTTTCACTATAACATTCAGGTTAGGATCATTCTCTCATAAGAAAATGCAAACTGCATATTTACTATCATTTTCACGCAGACAAGCTGTTTTCACATGTTTTATGACAATTAGAAGGAAATAAGTCCTAAAAGGCAAAATTGCTTTATTGCATGAGGGTTAATCTATTTACACTATAACATTCAGGTTTGGATCATTCCCTCATAAGAAAATGCAAGCTGCATATTAACCATTATTTAAACGCTGTCAAGCAGTTTTTTCATGCTTTACGACAATTAGGTGCAAATGAGTCTTTATAGGCAAAATTGCTTTATTTCATGAGGGTAAGTCTATTTACACTATACAATTCAGGTTTGGATCATTCTCTCATAAGAAAATGCAAACTGCATATTAACCATTATTTTAACGCAGACAAGCAGTTTTTACATGCTTCACGACCATTGCGTGCAAAGAGTCCTTATAAGCAAAATTGCTTTATTTTGCAAAGGTAAGTCTATTTACACTAAAACATTCAGGTTTGGATCATTCACTCATAAGAAAATGCAAACTGCATATTAACCATTATTTTAACGCATACAAGCAGTTTTTACATGCTTTATGACAATTAGGTGCAAATGAGTCCTTATAGGCAAAATTGCTTTATTTCATGAGGGTAAGTCTATTTACACTATAACATTCAGGTTTGGATCATTCTCTCATAAGAAAATGCAAACTGCATATTAACCATTATCTTAACGCAGACAAGCAGTTTTTACATGCTTCACGACAATTGCGTGCAAATGAGTCCTTATAAGCAAAATTGCTTTAATTTACAAAGGTAAGTCTGATTACACTATAACATTCATGTTTAGATCATTCCCTCATAAGAAAATGCAAACTGCATATTTACTATCATTTTCACGCAGACAAGCAGTTTTCACATGTTTTACGACAATTAGAAGGAAATAAGTCCTTAAAGGCAAAATTGTTTTATTTCACAAAGGTAAGTCTACTTTCACTATAACATTCAGGTTTAGATCATTCTCTGATAAGAAATTGCAAACTGCATATTAACCATTATTTTAACGCAGACAAGCAGTTTTTACATGCTTCACGACAATTGCGTGCAAAGAGTCCTTATCAGCAAAATTGCTTTATTTTGCAAAGGTAAGTCTATTTACACTAAAACATTCAGATTTGGATCATTCACTCATAAGAAAATGCAAACTGCATATTAACCATTATTTTAACGCATACAAGCAGTTTTTACATGCTTTATGTCAATTAGGTGCAAATGAGTCCTTATAGGCAAAATTGCTTTATTTCATGAGGGTAAGTCTATTTACACTATAACATTCAGGTTTGGATCATTCTCTCATAAGAAAATGCAAACTGCATATTAACCATTATTTTAACGCATACAAGCAGTTTTTACATGCTATATGACAATTAGGGGAAATGAGTCCTTATATGCAAAATTGCTTTATTTCATGAAGGTAAGTCTATTTACACTATAACATTCAGTTTGGATCATTCTCTCATAAGAAAATGCAAACTGCATATTAACCATTATTTAAACGCAGACAAGCAGTTTTTACATGCTTTACGACAATTAGGTGCAAATGAGTCTTTATAGGCAAAATTGCTTTATTTCATGAGGGTAAGTCTATTTACACTATAACATTCAGGTTTGGATCATTCTCTCATAAGAAAATGCAAACTGCATATTAACCATTATTTAAACGCAGACAAGCAGTTTTTACATGCTTTACGACAATTAGGTGCAAATGAGTCTTTATAGGCAAAATTGCTTTATTTCATGAGGGTAAGTCTATTTACACTATACCATTCAGGTTTGGATCATTCTCTCATAAGAAAATGCAAACTGCATATTTACTATCATTTTCACGCAGACAAGCAGTTTTTACATGCTTCACGACAATTGCGTGCAAATGAGTCCTTATAGGCAAAATTGCTTTATTTTACAAAGGTAAGTCTATTTACACTATAACGTTCATGTTTGGATCATTCTCTCATAAGAAAATGCAAACTGCATATTAACCATTATTTTAACGCATACAAGCAGTTTTTACATGCTTTATGACAATTAGGTGCAAATGTATCCTTATAGGCAAAATTGCTTTATTTCATGAGGGTTAGTCTATTTACACTATAACATTAAGGTTTGGATCATTCTCTCATAAGAAAATGCAAACTGCATATTAACCATTATTTAAACGCTGACAAGCATTTTTTTCATGCTTTACGACAATTAGGTGCAAATGAGTCTTTATAGGCAAAATTGCTTTATTTCATGAGGGTAAGTCTATTTACACTATACAATTCAGGTTTGGATCATTCTCTCATAAGAAAATGCAAACTGCATATTAACCATTATTTTAACGCAGACAAGCAGTTTTTACATACTTCACGACAATTGTGTGCAAATGGGTCCTTATAGGCAAAATTGCTTTATTTCACAAAGGTAAGTCTATTTACAGTATAACATTCAGGTTTGGATCATTCACTCATAAGAAAATGCAAACTGCATATTAACCATTATTTAAACCCAGACAAGCGTTTTTTTCATACTTTACGACAATTAGGTGCAAATGAGTCTTTATAGGCAAAATTGCTTTATTTCATGAAAGTAAGTCTATTTACACTATACAATTCAGGTTTGGATCATTCTCTCATAAGAAAATGCAAACTGCATATTTACTATCATTTTGACGCAGACAAGCAGTTTTCACATGTTTTACGACAATTAGGTCGAAATAAGTCCTTAAAGGCAAAATTGTTTTATTTCACAAAGGAAAGTCTACTTTCACTATAACATTCAGGTTTGGATCATTCTCTCATAAGAAAATGCAAACTGCATATTAATCATTATTTTAACGCAGACAAGCAGTTTTTACATGCTTCACGACAATTGCGTGCAAATGAGTCCTTATAAACAAAATTGCTCTATTTTACAAAGGTAAGTCTATTTACACTAAAACATTCAGGTTTGGATCATTCACTCATAAGAAAATGCAAACTGCATATTAACCATTATTTTAACGCATACAAGCAGTTTTTACATGCTTTATGACAATTAGGTGCAAATGAGTCCTTATAGGCAAAATTGCTTTATTTCATGAGGGTAAGTCTTTTTACACTATAACATTCAGGTTTGGATCATTCTCTCATAAGAAAATGCAAACTGCATATTAACCATTATTTTAACGCAGACAAGCAGTTTTTACATGCTTCACGACAATTGCGTGCAAATGAGTCCTTATAAGCAAAATTGCTTTAATTTACAAAGGTAAGTCTGATTACACTATAACATTCATGTTTAGATCATTCTCTCATAAGAAAATGCAAACTGCATATTTACTATCATTTTCACGCAGACAAGCAGTTTTCACATGTTTTACGACAATTAGAAGGAAATAAGTCCTTAAAGGCAAAATTGTTTTATTTCACAAAGGTAAGTCTACTTTCACTATAACATTCAGGTTTAGATCATTCTCTGATAAGAAATTGCAAACTGCATATTAACCATTATTTTAACGCAGACAAGCAGTTTTTACATGCTTCACGACAATTGCGTGCAAAGAGTCCTTATAAGCAAAATTGCTTTATTTTGCAAAGGTAAGTCTATTTACACTAAAACATTCAGGTTTGGATCATTCACTCATAAGAAAATGCAAACTGCATATTAACCATTATTTTAACGCATACAAGCAGTTTTTACATGCTTTATGTCAATTAGGTGCAAATGAGTCCTTATAGGCAAAATTGCTTTATTTCATGAGGGTAAGTCTATTTACACTATAACATTCAGGTTTGGATCATTCTCTCATAAGAAAATGCAAACTGCATATTAACCATTATTTTAACGCATACAAGCAGTTTTTACATGCTATATGACAATTAGGGGAAATGAGTCCTTATATGCAAAATTGCTTTATTTCATGAAGGTAAGTCTATTTACACTATAACATTCAGGTTTGGATCATTCTCTCATAAGAAAATGCAAACTGCATATTAACCATTATTTAAACGCAGACAAGCAGTTTTTACATGCTTTACGACAATTAGGTGCAAATGAGTCTTTATAGGCAAAATTGCTTTATTTCATGAGGGTAAGTCTATTTACACTATAACATTCAGGTTTGGATCATTCTCTCATAAGAAAATGCAAACTGCATATTAACCATTATTTAAACGCAGACAAGCAGTTTTTACATGCTTTACGACAATTAGGTGCAAATGAGTCTTTATAGGCAAAATTGCTTTATTTCATGAGGGTAAGTCTATTTACACTATAACATTCAGGTTTGGATCATTCTCTCATAAGAAAATGCAAACTGCATATTTACTATCATTTTCACGCAGACAAGCAGTTTTTACATGCTTCACGACAATTGCGTGCATATGAGTCCTTATAGGCAAAATTGCTTTATTTTACAAAGGTAAGTCTATTTACACTATAACGTTCAGGTTTGGATCATTCTCTCATAAGGAAATGCAAACTGCATATTAACCATTATTTTAACGCATACAAGCAGTTTTTACATGCTTTATGACAATTAGGTGCAAATGTATCCTTATAGGCAAAATTGCTTTATTTCATGAGGGTTAGTCTATTTACACTATAACATTAAGGTTTGGATCATTCTCTCATAAGAAAATGCAAACTGCATATTAACCATTATTTAAACGCTGACAAGCATTTTTTTCATGCTTTACGACAATTAGGTGCAAATGAGTCTTTATAGGCAAAATTGCTTTATTTCATGAGGGTAAGTCTATTTACACTATACAATTCAGGTTTGGACCATTCTCTCATAAGAAAATGCAAACTGCATATTAACCATTATTTTAACGCAGACAAGCAGTTTTTACATACTTCACGACAATTGTGTGCAAATGGGTCCTTATAGGCAAAATTGCTTTATTTCACAAAGGTAAGTCTATTTACAGTATAACATTCAGGTTTGGATCATTCTCTCATAAAAAAATGCAAACTGCATGTTAAACATTATTTTAACGCATACAAGCAGTTTTTACATGCTTTATGACAATTAGGAGCAAATGAGTCCTTATAGGCAAAATTGCTTTATTTCATGAAGGTAAGTCTATTTACACTATAACATTCAGGTTTGGATCATTCTCTCATAAGAAAATGCAAACTGCATATTAACCATTATTTAAACGCAGACAAGCAGTTTTTTCATGCTTTACGACATTTAGGTGCAAATGAGTCTTTATAGGCAAAATTGCTTTATTTCATGAGGGTAAGTCTATTTACACTCTACAATTCAGGTTTGGATCATTCTCTCATAAGAAAATGCTAACTGCATATTTACTATCATTTTGACGCAGACAAGCAGTTTTTACATGCTTCACAACAATTGCGTGCAAATGAGTCCTTATAGGCAAAATTGCTTTATTTTATAAAGGTAAGTCTATTTACACTATAACATTCAGGTTTAGATCATTCTCTCATAAGAAAATGCAAACTGCATATTAACCATTATTTTAACGCATACAAGCAGTTTTTACATGCTTTATGACAATTAGGTGCAAATGAGTCCTTATAGGCAAAATTGCTTTATTTCATGAGGGTAAGTCTATTTACACTATAACATTTAGGTTTGGATCATTCACTCATAAGAAAATGCAAACTGCATATTAACCATTATTTAAACCCAGACAAGCGTTTTTTTCATACTTTACGACAATTAGGTGCAAATAAGTCTTTATAGGCAAAATTGCTTTATTTCATGAGGGTAAGTCTATTTACACTATACAATTCAGGTTTGGATCATTCTCTCATAAGAAAATGCAAACTGCATATTTACTATCATTTTGACGCAGACAAGCAGTTTTCACATGTTTTACGACAATTAGGTCGAAATAAGTCCTTAAAGGCAAAATTGTTTTATTTCACAAAGGAAAGTCTACTTTCACTATAACATTCAGGTTTGGATCATTCTCTCATAAGAAAATGCAAACTGCATATTAACCATTATTTTAACGCAGACAAGCAGTTTTTACATGCTTCACGACAATTGCGTGCAAATGAGTCCTTATAAACAAAATTGCTCTATTTTACAAAGGTAAGTCTATTTACAATATAACATTCAGGTTTGGATCATTCTCTCATAAGAAAATGCAAACTGCATATTAACCATTATTTTAACGCATACAAGCAGTTTTTACATGCTTTATGACAATTAGGTGCAAATGAGTCCTTATAGGCAAAATTGTTTATTTCATGAGGGTAAGTCTATTTACACTATGACATTCAGGTTTGGATCTTTCTTACATAAGAAAATGCAAACTGCATATTAACCATTATTTTAACTCATACAAGCAGTTTTTAAATGCTTTATGACAATTAGGGGCAAATGAGTCCTTATAGGCAAAATTGCTTTATTTCATGAAGGGAAGTCTATTTACACTATAACATTCAGGTTTGGATCATTCTCTCATAAGAAAATGCAAACTGCATATTTACTATCATTTTGACGCAGACAAGCAGTTTTTACATGCTTCACGACAATTGCGTGCAAATGAGTCCTTATAGGCAAAATTGCTTTATTTCATGAGGGTAAGTCTATTTACACTATAACATTCAGGTTTGGATCATTCTCTCATAAGAAAATGCAAACTGAATATTGACTATCATTTTCACGCAGACAAGCAGTTTTTACATGGTTTACGACAATTAGGTGCAAATAAGTCCTTGAAGGCAAAATTGTTTTATTTCACAAAGGTAAGTCTACTTTCACTATAACATTCAGGTTAGGATCATTCTCTCATAAGAAAATGCAAACTGCATATTTACTATCATTTTCACGCAGACAAGCTGTTTTCACATGTTTTACGACAATTAGAAGGAAATAAGTCCTAAAAGGCAAAATTGCTTTATTGCATGAGGGTTAATCTATTTACACTATAACATTTAGGTTTGGATCATTCCCTCATAAGAAAATGCAAACTGCATATTAACCATTATTTAAACGCTGTCAAGCAGTTTTTTCATGCTTTACGACAATTAGGTGCAAATGAGTCTTTATAGGCAAAATTGCTTTATTTCATGAGGGTAAGTCTATTTACACTATACAATTCAGGTTTGGATCATTCTCTCATAAGAAAATGCAAACTGCATATTAACCATTATTTTAACGCAGACAAAAGCAGTTTTTACATGCTTCACGACAATTGCGTGCAAAGAGTCCTTATAAGCAAAATTGCTTTATTTTGCAAAGGTAAGTCTATTTACACTAAAACATTCAGGTTTGGATCATTCACTCATAAGAAAATGCAAACTGCATATTAACCATTATTTTAACGCATACAAGCAGTTTTTACATGCTTTATGACAATTAGGTGCAAATGAGTCCTTATAGGCAAAATTGCTTTATTTCATGAGGGTAAGTCTATTTACACTATAACATTCAGGTTTGGATCATTCTCTCATAAGAAAATGCAAACTGCATATTAACCATTATCTTAACGCAGACAAGCAGTTTTTACATGCTTCACGACAATTGCGTGCAAATGAGTCCTTATAAGCAAAATTGCTTTAATTTACAAAGGTAAGTCTGATTACACTATAACATTCATGTTTAGATCATTCTCTCATAAGAAAATGCAAACTGCATATTTACTATCATTTTCACGCAGACAAGCAGTTTTCACATGTTTTACGACAATTAGAAGGAAATAAGTCCTTAAAGGCAAAATTGTTTTATTTCACAAAGGTAAGTCTACTTTCACTATAACATTCAGGTTTAGATCATTCTCTGATAAGAAATTGCAAACTGCATATTAACCATTATTTTAACGCAGACAAGCAGTTTTTACATGCTTCACGACAATTGCGTGCAAAGAGTCCTTATCAGCAAAATTGCTTTATTTTGCAAAGGTAAGTCTATTTACACTAAAACATTCAGGTTTGGATCATTCACTCATAAGAAAATGCAAACTGCATATTAACCATTATTTTAACTCATACAAGCAGTTTTTAAATGCTTTATGACAATTAGGGGCAAATGAGTCTTTATAGGCAAAATTGCTTTATTTCATGAAGGGAAGTCTATTTACACTATAACATTCAGGTTTGGATCATTCTCTCATAAGAAAATGCAAACTGCATATTTACTATCATTTTGACGCAGACAAGCAGTTTTTACATGCTTCACGACAATTGGGTGCAAATGAGTCCTTATAGGCAAAATTGCTTTATTTCATGAGGGTAAGTCTATTTACACTATAACATTCAGGTTTGGATCATTCTCTCATAAGAAAATGCAAACTGAATATTGACTATCATTTTCACGCAGACAAGCAGTTTTTACATGGTTTACGACAATTAGGTGCAAATAAGTCCTTGAAGGCAAAATTGTTTTATTTCTCAAAGGTAAGTCTACTTTCACTATAACATTCAGGTTTGGATCATTCTCTCATAAGAAAATGCAAACTGCATATTAACCATTATTTTAACGCAGACAAGCAGTTTTTACATGCTTCACGACAATTGCGTGCAAATGAGTCCTTATAAACAAAATTGCTCTATTTTACAAAGGTAAGTCTATTTACAATATAACATTCAGGTTTGGATCATTCTCTCATAAGAAAATGCAAACTGCATATTAACCATTATTTTAACGCATACAAGCAGTTTTTACATGCTTTATGACAATTAGGTGCAAATGAGTCCTTATAGGCAAAATTGTTTATTTCATGAGGGTAAGTCTATTTACACTATGACATTCAGGTTTGGATCTTTCTTACATAAGAAAATGCAAACTGCATAGTAACCATTATTTTAACTCATACAAGCAGTTTTTAAATGCTTTATGACAATTAGGGGCAAATGAGTCCTTATAGGCAAAATTGCTTTATTTCATGAAGGGAAGTCTATTTACACTATAACATTCAGGTTTGGATCATTCTCTCATAAGAAAATGCAAACTGCATATTTACTATCATTTTGACGCAGACAAGCAGTTTTTACATGCTTCACGACAATTGCGTGCAAATGAGTCCTTATAGGCAAAATTGCTTTATTTCATGAGGGTAAGTCTATTTACACTATAACATTCAGGTTTGGATCATTCTCTCATAAGAAAATGCAAACTGAATATTGACTATCATTTTCACGCAGACAAGCAGTTTTTACATGGTTTACGACAATTAGGTGCAAATAAGTCCTTGAAGGCAAAATTGTTTTATTTCACAAAGGTAAGTCTACTTTCACTATAACATTCAGGTTAGGATCATTCTCTCATAAGAAAATGCAAACTGCATATTTACTATCATTTTCACGCAGACAAGCTGTTTTCACATGTTTTACGACAATTAGAAGGAAATAAGTCCTAAAAGGCAAAATTGCTTTATTGCATGAGGGTTAATCTATTTACACTATAACATTCAGGTTTGGATCATTCCCTCATAAGAAAATGCAAACTGCATATTAACCATTATTTAAACGCTGTCAAGCAGTTTTTTCATGCTTTACGACAATTAGGTGCAAATGAGTCTTTATAGGCAAAATTGCTTTATTTCATGAGGGTAAGTCTATTTACACTATACAATTCAGGTTTGGATCATTCTCTCATAAGAAAATGCAAACTGCATATTAACCATTATTTTAACGCAGACAAAAGCAGTTTTTACATGCTTCACGACAATTGCGTGCAAAGAGTCCTTATAAGCAAAATTGCTTTATTTTGCAAAGGTAAGTCTATTTACACTAAAACATTCAGGTTTGGATCATTCACTCATAAGAAAATGCAAACTGCATATTAACCATTATTTTAACGCATACAAGCAGTTTTTACATGCTTTATGACAATTAGGTGCAAATGAGTCCTTATAGGCAAAATTGCTTTATTTCATGAGGGTAAGTCTATTTACACTATAACATTCAGGTTTGGATCATTCTCTCATAAGAAAATGCAAACTGCATATTAACCATTATCTTAACGCAGACAAGCAGTTTTTACATGCTTCACGACAATTGCGTGCAAATGAGTCCTTATAAGCAAAATTGCTTTAATTTACAAAGGTAAGTCTGATTACACTATAACATTCATGTTTAGATCATTCTCTCATAAGAAAATGCAAACTGCATATTTACTATCATTTTCACGCAGACAAGCAGTTTTCACATGTTTTACGACAATTAGAAGGAAATAAGTCCTTAAAGGCAAAATTGTTTTATTTCACAAAGGTAAGTCTACTTTCACTATAACATTCAGGTTTAGATCATTCTCTGATAAGAAATTGCAAACTGCATATTAACCATTATTTTAACGCAGACAAGCAGTTTTTACATGCTTCACGACAATTGCGTGCAAAGAGTCCTTATCAGCAAAATTGCTTTATTTTGCAAAGGTAAGTCTATTTACACTAAAACATTCAGGTTTGGATCATTCACTCATAAGAAAATGCAAACTGCATATTAACCATTATTTTAACGCATACAAGCAGTTTTTACATGCTTTATGTCAATTAGGTGCAAATGAGTCCTTATAGGCAAAATTGCTTTATTTCATGATGGTAAGTCTATTTACACTATAACATTCAGGTTTGGATCATTCTCTCATAAGAAAATGCAAACTGCATATTAACCATTATTTAAACGCAGACAAGCAGTTTTTACATGCTTTACGACAATTAGGTGCAAATGAGTCTTTATAGGCAAAATTGCTTTATTTCATGAGGGTAAGTCTATTTACACTATACCATTCAGGTTTGGATCATTCTCTCATAAGAAAATGCAAACTGCATATTAACCATTATTTAAACGCAGACAAGCAGTTTTTACATGCTTCACGACAATTGCGTGCAAATGAGTCCTTATAGGCAAAATTGCTTTATTTTACAAAGGTAAGTCTATTTACACTATAACGTTCATGTTTGGATCATTCTCTCATAAGAAAATGCAAACTGCATATTAACCATTATTTTAACGCATACAAGCAGTTTTTACATGCTTTATGACAATTAGGTGCAAATGTATCCTTATAGGCAAAATTGCTTTATTTCATGAGGGTTAGTCTATTTACACTATAACATTAAGGTTTGGATCATTCTCTCATAAGAAAATGCAAACTGCATATTAACCATTATTTAAACGCTGACAAGCATTTTTTTCATGCTTTACGACAATTAGGTGCAAATGAGTCTTTATAGGCAAAATTGCTTTATTTCATGAGGGTAAGTCTATTTACACTATACAATTCAGGTTTGGATCATTCTCTCATAAGAAAATGCAAACTGCATATTAACCATTATTTTAACGCAGACAAGCAGTTTTTACATACTTCACGACAATTGTGTGCAAATGGGTCCTTATAGGCAAAATTGCTTTATTTCACAAAGGTAAGTCTATTTACAGTATAACATTCAGGTTTGGATCATTCACTCATAAGAAAATGCAAACTGCATATTAACCATTATTTAAACCCAGACAAGCGTTTTTTTCATACTTTACGACAATTAGGTGCAAATGAGTCTTTATAGGCAAAATTGCTTTATTTCATGAAAGTAAGTCTATTTACACTATACAATTCAGGTTTGGATCATTCTCTCATAAGAAAATGCAAACTGCATATTTACTATCATTTTGACGCAGACAAGCAGTTTTCACATGTTTTACGACAATTAGGTCGAAATAAGTCCTTAAAGGCAAAATTGTTTTATTTCACAAAGGAAAGTCTACTTTCACTATAACATTCAGGTTTGGATCATTCTCTCATAAGAAAATGCAAACTGCATATTAACCATTATTTTAACGCAGACAAGCAGTTTTTACATGCTTCACGACAATTGCGTGCAAATGAGTCCTTATAAACAAAATTGCTCTATTTTACAAAGGTAAGTCTATTTACACTAAAACATTCAGGTTTGGATCATTCACTCATAAGAAAATGCAAACTGCATATTAACCATTATTTTAACGCATACAAGCAGTTTTTACATGCTTTATGACAATTAGGTGCAAATGAGTCCTTATAGGCAAAATTGCTTTATTTCATGAGGGTAAGTCTATTTACACTATAACATTCAGGTTTGGATCATTCTCTCATAAGAAAATGCAAACTGCATATTAACCATTATTTTAACGCAGACAAGCAGTTTTTACATGCTTCACGACAATTGCGTGCAAATGAGTCCTTATAAGCAAAATTGCTTTAATTTAAAAAGGTAAGTCTGATTACACTATAACATTCATGTTTAGATCATTCTCTCATAAGAAAATGCAAACTGCATATTTACTATCATTTTCACGCAGACAAGCAGTTTTCACATGTTTTACGACAATTAGAAGGAAATCAGTCCTTAAAGGCAAAATTGTTTAATTTCACAAAGGTAAGTCTACTTTCACTATAACATTCAGGTTTAGATCATTCTCTGATAAGAAATTGCAAACTGCATATTAACCATTATTTTAACGCAGACAAGCAGTTTTTACATGCTTCACGACAATTGCGTGCAAAGAGTCCTTATAAGCAAAATTGCTTTATTTTGCAAAGGTAAGTCTATTTACACTAAAACATTCAGGTTTGGATTATTCACTCATAAGAAAATGCAAACTGCATATTAACCATTATTTTAACGCATACAAGCAGTTTTTACATGCTTTATGTCAATTAGGTGCAAATGAGTCCTTATAGGCAAAATTGCTTTATTTCATGAGGGTAAGTCTATTTACACTATAACATTCAGGTTTGGATCATTCTCTCATAAGAAAATGCAAACTGCATATTAACCATTATTTTAACGCATACAAGCAGTTTTTACATGCTATATGACAATTAGGGGAAATGAGTCCTTATATGCAAAATTGCTTTATTTCATGAAGGTAAGTCTATTTACACTATAACATTCAGGTTTGGATCATTCTCTCATAAGAAAATGCAAACTGCATATTAACCATTATTTAAACGCAGACAAGCAGTTTTTACATGCTTTACGACAATTAGGTGCAAATGAGTCTTTATAGGCAAAATTGCCTTATTTTATGAGGGTAAGTCTATTTACACTATAACATTCAGGTTTGGATCATTCTCTTATAAGAAAATGCAAACTGCATATTAACCATTATTTAAACGCAGACAAGCAGTTTTTACATGCTTTACGACAATTAGGTGCAAATGAGTCTTTATAGGCAAAATTGCTTTATTTCATGAGGGTAAGTCTATTTACACTATAACATTCAGGTTTGGATCATTCTCTCATAAGAAAATGCAAACTGCATATTTACTATCATTTTCACGCAGACAAGCAGTTTTTACATGCTTCACGACAATTGCGTGCATATGAGTCCTTATAGGCAAAATTGCTTTATTTTACAAAGGTAAGTCTATTTACACTATAACGTTCAGGTTTGGATCATTCTCTCATAAGGAAATGCAAACTGCATATTAACCATTATTTTAACGCATACAAGCAGTTTTTACATGCTTTATGACAATTAGGTGCAAATGTATCCTTATAGGCAAAATTGCTTTATTTCATGAGGGTTAGTCTATTTACACTATAACATTAAGGTTTGGATCATTCTCTCATAAGAAAATGCAAACTGCATATTAACCATTATTTAAACGCTGACAAGCATTTTTTTCATGCTTTACGACAATTAGGTGCAAATGAGTCTTTATAGGCAAAATTGCTTTATTTCATGAGGGTAAGTCTATTTACACTATACAATTCAGGTTTGGACCATTCTCTCATAAGAAAATGCAAACTGCATATTAACCATTATTTTAACGCAGACAAGCAGTTTTTACATACTTCACGACAATTGTGTGCAAATGGGTCCTTATAGGCAAAATTGCTTTATTTCACAAAGGTAAGTCTATTTACAGTATAACATTCAGGTTTGGATCATTCTCTCATAAAAAAATGCAAACTGCATGTTAAACATTATTTTAACGCATACAAGCAGTTTTTACATGCTTTATGACAATTAGGAGCAAATGAGTCCTTATAGGCAAAATTGCTTTATTTCATGAAGGTAAGTCTATTTACACTATAACATTCAGGTTTGGATCATTCTCTCATAAGAAAATGCAAACTGCATATTAACCATTATTTAAAACGCAGACAAGCAGTTTTTTCATGCTTTACGACATTTAGGTGCAAATGAGTCTTTATAGGCAAAATTGCTTTATTTCATGAGGGTAAGTCTATTTACACTCTACAATTCAGGTTTGGATCATTCTCTCATAAGAAAATGCTAACTGCATATTTACTATCATTTTGACGCAGACAAGCAGTTTTTACATGCTTCACAACAATTGCGTGCAAATGAGTCCTTATAGGCAAAATTGCTTTATTTTATAAAGGTAAGTCTATTTACACTATAACATTCAGGTTTAGATCATTCTCTCATAAGAAAATGCAAACTGCATATTAACCATTATTTTAACGCATACAAGCAGTTTTTACATGCTTTATGACAATTAGGTGCAAATGAGTCCTTATAGGCAAAATTGCTTTATTTCATGAGGGTAAGTCTATTTACACTATAACATTTAGGTTTGGATCATTCACTCATAAGAAAATGCAAACTGCATATTAACCATTATTTAAACCCAGACAAGCGTTTTTTTCATACTTTACGACAATTAGGTGCAAATGAGTCTTTATAGGCAAAATTGCTTTATTTCATGAGAGTAAGTCTATTTACACTATACAATTCAGGTTTGGATCATTCTCTCATAAGAAAATGCAAACTGCATATTTACTATCATTTTGACGCAGACAAGCAGTTTTCACATGTTTTACGACAATTAGGTCGAAATAAGTCCTTAAAGGCAAAATTGTTTTATTTCACAAAGGAAAGTCTACTTTCACTATAACATTCAGGTTTGGATCATTCTCTCATAAGAAAATGCAAACTGCATATTAACCTATATTTTAACGCAGACAAGCAGTTTTTACATGCTTCACGACAATTGCGTGCAAATGAGTCCTTATAAACAAAATTGCTCTATTTTACAAAGGTAAGTCTATTTACAATATAACATTCAGGTTTGGATCATTCTCTCATAAGAAAATGCAAACTGCATATTAACCATTATTTTAACGCATACAAGCAGTTTTTACATGCTTTATGACAATTAGGTGCAAATGAGTCCTTATAGGCAAAATTGTTTATTTCATGAGGGTAAGTCTATTTACACTATGACATTCAGGTTTGGATCTTTCTTACATAAGAAAATGCAAACTGCATATTAACCATTATTTTAACGCAGACAAGCAGTTTTTACATGCTTTACGACAATTAGGTGCAAATGAGTCTTTATAGGCAAAATTGCTTTATTTCATGAGGGTAAGTCTATTTACACTATAACATTCAGGTTTGGATCATTCTCTCATAAGAAAATGCAAACTGCATATTTACTATCATTTTCACGCAGACAAGCAGTTTTTACATGCTTCACGACAATTGCGTGCATATGAGTCCTTATAGGCAAAATTGCTTTATTTTACAAAGGTAAGTCTATTTACACTATAACGTTCAGGTTTGGATCATTCTCTCATAAGGAAATGCAAACTGCATATTAACCATTATTTTAACGCATACAAGCAGTTTTTACATGCTTTATGACAATTAGGTGCAAATGTATCCTTATAGGCAAAATTGCTTTATTTCATGAGGGTTAGTCTATTTACACTATAACATTAAGGTTTGGATCATTCTCTCATAAGAAAATGCAAACTGCATATTAACCATTATTTAAACGCTGACAAGCATTTTTTTCATGCTTTACGACAATTAGGTGCAAATGAGTCTTTATAGGCAAAATTGCTTTATTTCATGAGGGTAAGTCTATTTACACTATACAATTCAGGTTTGGACCATTCTCTCATAAGAAAATGCAAACTGCATATTAACCATTATTTTAACGCAGACAAGCAGTTTTTACATACTTCACGACAATTGTGTGCAAATGGGTCCTTATAGGCAAAATTGCTTTATTTCACAAAGGTAAGTCTATTTACAGTATAACATTCAGGTTTGGATCATTCTCTCATAAAAAAATGCAAACTGCATGTTAAACATTATTTTAACGCATACAAGCAGTTTTTACATGCTTTATGACAATTAGGAGCAAATGAGTCCTTATAGGCAAAATTGCTTTATTTCATGAAGGTAAGTCTATTTACACTATAACATTCAGGTTTGGATCATTCTCTCATAAGAAAATGCAAACTGCATATTAACCATTATTTAAACGCAGACAAGCAGTTTTTTCATGCTTTACGACATTTAGGTGCAAATGAGTCTTTATAGGCAAAATTGCTTTATTTCATGAGGGTAAGTCTATTTACACTCTACAATTCAGGTTTGGATCATTCTCTCATAAGAAAATGCTAACTGCATATTTACTATCATTTTGACGCAGACAAGCAGTTTTTACATGCTTCACAACAATTGCGTGCAAATGAGTCCTTATAGGCAAAATTGCTTTATTTTATAAAGGTAAGTCTATTTACACTATAACATTCAGGTTTAGATCATTCTCTCATAAGAAAATGCAAACTGCATATTAACCATTATTTTAACGCATACAAGCAGTTTTTACATGCTTTATGACAATTAGGTGCAAATGAGTCCTTATAGGCAAAATTGCTTTATTTCATGAGGGTAAGTCTATTTACACTATAACATTTAGGTTTGGATCATTCACTCATAAGAAAATGCAAACTGCATATTAACCATTATTTAAACCCAGACAAGCGTTTTTTTCATACTTTACGACAATTAGGTGCAAATGAGTCTTTATAGGCAAAATTGCTTTATTTCATGAGAGTAAGTCTATTTACACTATACAATTCAGGTTTGGATCATTCTCTCATAAGAAAATGCAAACTGCATATTTACTATCATTTTGACGCTGACAAGCAGTTTTCACATGTTTTACGACAATTAGGTCGAAATAAGTCCTTAAAGGCAAAATTGTTTTATTTCACAAAGGAAAGTCTACTTTCACTATAACATTCAGGTTTGGATCATTCTCTCATAAGAAAATGCAAACTGCATATTAACCTATATTTTAACGCAGACAAGCAGTTTTTACATGCTTCACGACAATTGCGTGCAAATGAGTCCTTATAAACAAAATTGCTCTATTTTACAAAGGTAAGTCTATTTACAATATAACATTCAGGTTTGGATCATTCTCTCATAAGAAAATGCAAACTGCATATTAACCATTATTTTAACGCAT
Source organism: Xanthostigma xanthostigma (assembly GCA_963575645.1). Classification (NCBI taxonomy): domain Eukaryota; kingdom Metazoa; phylum Arthropoda; class Insecta; order Raphidioptera; family Raphidiidae; genus Xanthostigma; species Xanthostigma xanthostigma. The sequence goes on from OY754471.1 coordinate 29,648,401, forward strand.
ACAAGCAGTTTTTACATGCTTTATGACAATTAGGTGCAAATGAGTCCTTATAGGCAAAATTGTTTATTTCATGAGGGTAAGTCTATTTACACTATGACATTCAGGTTTGGATCTTTCTTACATAAGAAAATGCAAACTGCATATTAACCATTATTTTAACTCATACAAGCAGTTTTTAAATGCTTTATGACAATTAGGGGCAAATGAGTCTTTATAGGCAAAATTGCTTTATTTCATGAAGGGAAGTCTATTTACACTATAACATTCAGGTTTGGATCATTCTCTCATAAGAAAATGCAAACTGCATATTTACTATCATTTTGACGCAGACAAGCAGTTTTTACATGCTTCACGACAATTGCGTGCAAATGAGTCCTTATAGGCAAAATTGCTTTATTTCATGAGGGTAAGTCTATTTACACTATAACATTCAGGTTTGGATCATTCTCTCATAAGAAAATGCAAACTGAATATTGACTATCATTTTCACGCAGACAAGCAGTTTTTACATGGTTTACGACAATTAGGTGCAAATAAGTCCTTGAAGGCAAAATTGTTTTATTTCACAAAGGTAAGTCTACTTTCACTATAACATTCAGGTTTGGATCATTCTCTCATAAGAAAATGCAAACTGCATATTAACCATTATTTTAACGCAGACAAGCAGTTACATGCTTCACGACAATTGCGTGCAAATGAGTCCTTATAGGCAAAATTGCTTTATTTTACAAAGGTAAGTCTATTTACACTATAACATTCAGGTTTGGATCATTCTCTCATAAGAAAATGCAATCTGCATATTAACCATTATTTGAACGCATACAAGCAGTTTTTACATGCTTTATGACAATTAGGTGCAAATAAGTCCTTATAGGCAAAATTGCTTTATTTCATGAAGGTAAGTCTATTTACACTATAACATTCAGGTTTGGATCATTCTCTCATAAGAAAATGCAAACTGCATATTAACCATTATTTAAACGCAGACAAGCAGTTTTTACATGCTTTACGACAATTAGGTGCAAATGAGTCTTTATAGGCAAAATTGCTTTATTTCATGAGGGTAAGTCTATTTACATTATAACATTCAGGTTTGGATCATTCTATCATAAGAAAATGCAAACTGCATATTAACCATTATTTTAACGCAGACAAGCAGTTTTTACATGCTTTATGACAATTAGGGGCAAATGAGTCCTTATAGGCAAAATTGCTTTATTTTACAAAGGTAAGTTTACTTAAACTATAACATTCAGATTTAGATCATTCTCTCATAAGAAAATGCAAACTGCATATTAAATATTATTTTAACGCATAAAAGCAGTTTTTACAAGCTTTATGACAATTAGGTGCATATGAGTCCTTATAGGCAAAAGTGCTTTATTTCATGAGGGTAAGTCTATTTACACTATAACATTCAGGTTTGGATCATTCTCTCATAAGAAAATGCAAACTGCATATTAACCATTATTTTAACGCATACAAGCAGTTTTCACATGTTTTACGACAATTAGGTGGAAATAAGTCCTTAAAGGCAAAATTGTTTTATTTCACAAGGGTAAATCTATTTGCACTATAACATTCAGGTTTGGATCATTCTCTCATAAGAAAATGCTAACTGCATATTAACCATTATTTTAACGCATACAAGCAGTTTTTACATGCTTTATGACAATTAGGGGCAAATGAGTCCTTATAGGCAAAATTGCTTTATTTCATTAAGGTAAGTCTATTTACACTATAACATTCAGGTATGGATTATTCTCTCATAAGAAAATGCAAACTGCATATTAACCATTATTTAAAGGCAGACAAGCAGTTTTTACATGCTTTACGACAATTAGGTGCAAATGAGTCTTTATAGGCTAAATTGCTTTATTTCATGAGGGTAAGTCTATTTACACTATAACACTCAGGTTTGGATCATTCTCTCATAAGAAAATGCAAACTGCATAATTACTATCATTTTCACGCAGACAAGCAGTTTTTACATGCTTCACGACAATTGCGTGCAAATGAGTCCTTATAGGCAAAATTGCTTTATTTTACAAAGGTTAGTCTATTTACACTATAACATTCAGGTTTGGATCATTCTCTCATAAGAAAATGCTAACTGCATATTAACCATTATTTTAACGCATACAAGCAGTTTTTACATGCTTTATGACAATTAGGTGCAAATGAGTCCTTATAGGCAAAATTGCTTTATTTCATGAGGGTAAGTCTATTTACACTATAACATTCAGGTTTGGATCATTCTCTCATAAGGAAATGCAAACTGCATATTAACCATTATTTAAACGCAGACAAGCAGTTTTTTCATGCTTTACGACAATTAGGTGCAAATGAGTCTTTATAGGCAAAATTGCTTTATTTTATGAGGGTAAGTCTATTTACACTATACAATTCTGGTTTGGATCATTCTCTCATAAGAAAATGCAAACTGCATATTAACCATTATTTTAACGCATACAAGCAGTTTTTACATGCTTTATGACAATTAGGTGCAAATGAGTCCTTATAGGCAAAATTGCTTTATTTCATGAGGGTAAGTCTATGTACACTATAACATTCAGGTTTGGATCATTCTCTCATAAGAAAATGCAAACTGCATATTAACCATTATTTTAACGCATACAAGCAGTTTTTACATGCTATATGACAATTAGGGGAAATGAGTCCTTATATGCAAAATTGCTTTATTTCATGAAGGTAAGTCTATTTACACTATAACATTCAGGTTTGGATCATTCTCTCATAAGAAAATGCAAACTGCATATTAACCATTATTTTACCGCATAGAAGCAGTTTTTACATGTTTTATGACAATTATGGGCAAATGAGTCCTAACAGGCAAAATTGCTTTATTTCATTAAGGTAAGTCTATTTACACTATAACATTCAGGTTTGGATCATTCTCTCATAAGAAAATGCAAACTGCATATTAACCATTATTTAAAGGCAGACAAGCAGTTTTTACATGCTTTACGACAATTAGGTGCAAATGAGTCTTTATAGGCAAAATTGCTTTATTTCATGAGGGTAAGTCTATTTACACTATAACATTCAGGTTTGGATCATTCTCTTATAAGAAAATGCAAACTGCATATTTACTATCATTTTCACGCAGACAAGCAGTTTTTACATGCTTCACGACAATTGCGTGCAAATGAGTCCTTATAGGCAAAATTGCTTTATTTTACAATGGTAAGTCTATTTACACTATAACGTTCAGGTTTGGATCATTCTCTCATAAGAAAATGCAAACTGCATATTAACCATTATTTTAACGCATACAAGCAGTTTTTACATGCTTTATGACAATTAGGTGCAAATGTATCCTTATAGGCAAAATTGCTTTATTTCATGAGGGTTAGTCTATTTACACTATAACATTAAGGTTTGGATCATTCTCTCATAAGAAAATGCAAACTGCATATTAACCATAATTTAAACCCTGACAAGCATTTTTTTCATGCTTTACGACAATTAGGTGCAAATGAGTCTTTATAGGCAAAATTGCTTTATTTCATGAGGGTAAGTCTATTTACACTATACAATTCAGGTTTGGATCATTCTCTCATAAGAAAATGCAAACTGCATATAAACCATTATTTTAACGCAGACAAGCAGTTTTTACATACTTCACGACAATTGTGTGCAAATGGGTCCTTATAGGCAAAATTGCTTTATTTCACAAAGGAAAATCTATTTACATTATAACATTCAGGTTTGGATCATTCTCTCATAAGAAAATGCAAACTGCATATTAAACATTATTTTAACGCATACAAGCAGTTTTTACATGCTTTATGACAATTAGGAGCAAATGAGTCCTTATAGGCAAAATTGCTTTATTTCATGAAGGTAAGTCTATTTACACTATAACATTCAGGTTTGGATCATTCTCTCATAAGAAAATGCAAACTGCATATTAACCATTATTTAAACGCAGACAAGCAGTTTTTTCATGCTTTACGACATTTAGGTGCAAATGAGTCTTTATAGGCAAAATTGCTTTATTACATGAAGGTAAGTCTATTTACACTATAACATTCAGGTTTGGATCATTCTCTCATAAGAAAATGCAAACTGCATTTTAACCATTATTTTAACGCATACAAGCAGTTTTTACATGCTTTATGACAATTAGGGGCAAATGAGTCCTTATAGGCAAAAGTGCTTAATTTCATGAGGGTCAGTCTATTTACACTATAACATTCAGGTTTGGATCATTCTCTCATAGGAAAATGCAAACTGCATATTTTCTATCATTTTCACGCAGACAAGCAGTTTTCACATGTTTTACGACAATTAGGTGGAAATTAGTCCTTAAAGGCAAAATTGTTTTATTTCACAAGGGTTAGTCTATTTACACTATAACATTCAGGTGTGGATCATTCTCTCATAAGAAAATGCTAACTGCATATTAACCATTATTTTAACGCATACAAGCAGTTTTTACATGCTTTATGACAATTAGGGGCAAATGAGTCCTTATAGGCAAAATTGCTTTATTTCATTAAGGTAAGTCTATTTACACTATAACATTCAGGTATGGATCATTCTCTCATAAGAAAATGCAAACTGCATTATAACCATTATTTAAAGGCAGACAAGCAGTTTTTACATGCTTTACGACAATTAGGTGCAAATGAGTCTTTATAGGCAAAATTGCTTTATTTCATGAGGGTAAGTCTATTTACACTATAACACTTAGGTTTGGATCATTCTCTCATAAGAAAATGCAAACTGCATAATTACTATCATTTTCACGCAGACAAGCAGTTTTTACATGCTTCACGACAATTGCGTGCAAATGAGTCCTTATAGGCAAAATTGCTTTATTTTACAAAGGTTAGTCTATTTACACTATAACATTCAGGTTTGGATCATTCTCTCATAAGAAAATGCTAACTGCATATTAACCATTATTTTAACTCATACAAGCAGTTTTTAAATGCTTTATGACAATTAGGGGCAAATGAGTCTTTATAGGCAAAATTGCTTTATTTCATGAAGGGAAGTCTATTTACACTATAACATTCAGGTTTGGATCATTCTCTCATAAGAAAATGCAAACTGCATATTTACTATCATTTTGACGCAGACAAGCAGTTTTTACATGCTTCACGACAATTGGGTGCAAATGAGTCCTTATAGGCAAAATTGCTTTATTTCATGAGGGTAAGTCTATTTACACTATAACATTCAGGTTTGGATCATTCTCTCATAAGAAAATGCAAACTGAATATTGACTATCATTTTCACGCAGACAAGCAGTTTTTACATGGTTTACGACAATTAGGTGCAAATAAGTCCTTGAAGGCAAAATTGTTTTATTTCTCAAAGGTAAGTCTACTTTCACTATAACATTCAGGTTTGGATCATTCTCTCATAAGAAAATGCAAACTGCATATTAACCATTATTTTAACGCAGACAAGCAGTTACATGCTTCACGACAATTGCGTGCAAATGAGTCCTTATAGGCAAAATTGCTTTATTTTACAAAGGTAAGTCTATTTACACTATAACATTCAGGTTTGGATCATTCTCTCATAAGAAAATGCAATCTGCATATTAACCATTATTTGAACGCATACAAGCAGTTTTTACATGCTTTATGACAATTAGGTGCAAATAAGTCCTTATAGGCAAAATTGCTTTATTTCATGAAGGTAAGTCTATTTACACTATAACATTCAGGTTTGGATCATTCTCTCATAAGAAAATGCAAACTGCATATTAACCATTATTTAAACGCAGACAAGCAGTTTTTACATGCTTTACGACAATTAGGTGCAAATGAGTCTTTATAGGCAAAATTGCTTTATTTCATGAGGGTAAGTCTATTTACATTATAACATTCAGGTTTGGATCATTCTATCATAAGAAAATGCAAACTGCATATTAACCATTATTTTAACGCAGACAAGCAGTTTTTACATGCTTTATGACAATTAGGGGCAAATGAGTCCTTATAGGCAAAATTGCTTTATTTTACAAAGGTAAGTTTACTTAAACTATAACATTCAGATTTAGATCATTCTCTCATAAGAAAATGCAAACTGCATATTAAATATTATTTTAACGCATAAAAGCAGTTTTTACAAGCTTTATGACAATTAGGTGCATATGAGTCCTTATAGGCAAAAGTGCTTTATTTCATGAGGGTAAGTCTATTTACACTATAACATTTAGGTTTGGATCATTCACTCATAAGAAAATGCAAACTGCATATTAACCATTATTTAAACCCAGACAAGCGTTTTTTTCATACTTTACGACAATTAGGTGCAAATGAGTCTTTATAGGCAAAATTGCTTTATTTCATGAGGGTAAGTCTATTTACACTATACAATTCAGGTTTGGATCATTCTCTCATAAGAAAATGCAAACTGCATATTAACCATTATTTTAACGCATACAAGCAGTTTTTACATGCTTTATGACAATTAGGTGCAAATGAGTCCTTATAGGCAAAATTGCTTTATTTCATGAGGGTAAGTCTATGTACACTATAACATTCAGGTTTGGATCATTCTCTCATAAGAAAATGCAAACTGCATATTAACCATTATTTTAACGCATACAAGCAGTTTTTACATGCTATATGACAATTAGGGGAAATGAGTCCTTATATGCAAAATTGCTTTATTTCATGAAGGTAAGTCTATTTACACTATAACATTCAGGTTTGGATCATTCTCTCATAAGAAAATGCAAACTGCATATTAACCATTATTTTAACGCATAGAAGCAGTTTTTACATGTTTTATGACAATTAGGGGCAAATGAGTCCTAACAGGCAAAATTGCTTTATTTCATTAAGGTAAGTCTATTTACACTATAACATTCAGGTTTGGATCATTCTCTCATAAGAAAATGCAAACTGCATATTAACCATTATTTAAACGCAGACAAGCAGTTTTTACATGCTTTACGACAATTAGGTGCAAATGAGTCTTTATAGGCAAAATTGCTTTATTTCATGAGGGTAAGTCTATTTACACTATAACATTCAGGTTTGGATCATTCTCTCATAAGAAAATGCAAACTGCATATTTACTATCATTTTCACGCAGACAAGCAGTTTTTACATGCTTCACGACAATTGCGTGCAAATGAGTCCTTATAGGCAAAATTGCTTTATTTTACAAAGGTAAGTCTATTTACACTATAACGTTCAGGTTTGGATCATTCTCTCATAAGAAAATGCAAACTGCATATTAACCATTATTTTAACGCATACAAGCAGTTTTTACATGCTTTATGACAATTAGGTGCAAATGTATCCTTATAGGCAAAATTGCTTTATTTCATGAGGGTTAGTCTATTTACACTATAACATTAAGGTTTGGATCATTCTCTCATAAGAAAATGCAAACTGCATATTAACCATTATTTAAACCCTGACAAGCATTTTTTTCATGCTTTACGACAATTAGGTGCAAATGAGTCTTTATAGGCAAAATTGCTTTATTTCATGAGGGTAAGTCTATTTACACTATACAATTCAGGTTTGGATCATTCTCTCATAAGAAAATGCAAACTGCATATAAACCATTATTTTAACGCAGACAAGCAGTTTTTATATGCTTTATGACAATTAGGGGCAAATGGGTCCTTATAGGCAAAATTGCTTTATTTCATTAAGGTTAGTCTATTTACACTATTACATTCAGGTTTAGATTATTCTCTCTTAAGAAAATGGAAACTGCATATTAACCATTATTTTAACGCAGACAAGCAGTTTTTTTATGCTTTTCGACAATTAGGTGCAAATGAGTCCTTATAGGCAAAATTGCTTTATTACATGAAGGTAAGTCTATTTACACTATAACATTCAGCTTTGGATCATTCTCTCATAAGAAAATGCAAACTGCATTTTAACCATTATTTTAACGCATACAAGCAGTTTTTACATGCTTTATGACAATTAGGGGCAAATGAGTCCTTATAGGCAAAAGTGCTTAATTTCATGAGGGTCAGTCTATTTACACTATAACATTCAGGTTTGGATCATTCTCTCATAGGAAAATGCAAACTGCATATTTTCTATCATTTTCACGCAGACTAGCAGTTTTCACATGTTTTACGACAATTAGGTGGAAATTAGTCCTTAAAGGCAAAATTGTTTTATTTCACAAGGGTTAGTCTATTTACACTATAACATTCAGGTGTGGATCATTCTCTCATAAGAAAATGCTAACTGCATATTAACCATTATTTTAACGCATACAAGCAGTTTTTACATGCTTTATGACAATTAGGGGCAAATGAGTCCTTATAGGCAAAATTGCTTTATTTCATTAAGGTAAGTCTATTTACACTATAACATTCAGGTATGGATCATTCTCTCATAAGAAAATGCAAACTGCATTATAACCATTATTTAAAGGCAGACAAGCAGTTTTTACATGCTTTACGACAATTAGGTGCAAATGAGTCTTTATAGGCAAAATTGCTTTATTTCATGAGGGTAAGTCTATTTACACTATAACACTTAGGTTTGGATCATTCTCTCATAAGAAAATGCAAACTGCATAATTACTATCATTTTCACGCAGACAAGCAGTTTTTACATGCTTCACGACAATTGCGTGCAAATGAGTCCTTATAGGCAAAATTGCTTTATTTTACAAAGGTTAGTCTATTTACACTATAACATTCAGGTTTGGATCATTCTCTCATAAGAAAATGCTAACTGCATATTAACCATTATTTTAACGCATACAAGATGTTTTTACATGCTTTATGACAATTAGGTGCAAATGAGTCCTTATAGGCAAAATTGCTTTATTTCATGAGGGTAAGTCTATTTACACTATAACATTCAGGTTTAGATCATTCTCTCATAAGAAAATGCAAACTGCATATTAACCATTATTTAAACGCAGACAAGCAGTTTTTTCATGTTTACGACAATTAGGAGCAAATGAGTCTTTATAGGCAAAATTGCTTTATTTCATGAGGGTAAGTCTATTTACACTATACAATTCAGGTTTGGATCATTCTCTCATAAGAAAATGCAAACTGCATATTAACCATTATTTTAACGCAGACAAGCAGTTTTTACATGCTTCACGACAATTGCGTGCAAATGAGTCCTCATAAGCAAAATTGCTTTATTTTACAAAGGTAAGTCTATTTACACTATAACATTCAGGTTTGGACCATTCTCTCATAAGAAAATGCAAACTGCATATTTACTATCATTTTCACGCAGACAAGAAGTTTTCACATGTTATACGACAATTAGGTGGAAATAAGTCCTTAAAGGCAAAATTGCTTTATTGCATGAGGGTTAATCTATTTATACTATAACATTCAGGTTTGGATCATTCTCTCATAAGAAAATGCAAACTGCATATTTACTATCATTTTCACGCAGACAAGCAGTTTTTACATGCTTCACGACAATTGCGTGCAAATGAGTCCTTATAGGCAAAATTGCTTTATTTTACAAAGGTATGTCTATTTTCACTATAACATTCAGGTTTGGATCATTCTCTCATAAGAAAATGCAAACTGCATAATGACCATTATTTTAACGCATACAAGCAGTTTTTACATGCTTTATGACAATTAGGGGCAAATGAGTCTTTATAGGCAAAATTGCTTTATTTCATGAAGGTAAGTCTATTTACACTATAACATTCAGGTTTGGATCATTCTCTCATAAGAAAATGCAAACTGCATAAAGTTAACCATTATTTTAACGCATACAAGCAGTTTTTACATGCTTTATGACAATTAGGGGCAAATGAGTCTTTATAGGCAAAATTGCTTTATTTCATGAGGGTAAGTCTATTTACACTATACAATTCAGGTTTGGATCATTCTCTCATAAGAAAATGCAAACTGCATATTAACCATTATTTTAACGCAGACAAGCAGTTTTTACATGCTTCACGACAATTGCGTGCAAATGAGTCTTTATAAGCAAAATTGCTTTATTTTACAAAGGTAAGTCTATTTACACTTTTACATTCATGTTTAGATCATACTCTCATAAGAAAATGCAAACTGCATATTTACTATCATTTTCACGCAGACAAGCAGTTTTCACATGTTTTACGACAATTAGGTGGAAATAAGTCCTTAAAGGCAAAATTGTTTTATTTCACAAAGGTAAGTCTACTTTCACTATAACATTCAGGTTTGGATCATTCTCTCATAAGAAATTGCAAACTGCATATTAACCATTATTTTAACGCAGACAAGCAGTTTTTACATGCTTCACGACAATTGCGTGCAAATGAGTCCTTATAAGCAAAATTGCTTTATTTTGCAAAGGTAAGTCTATTTACACTAAAACATTCAGGTTTGGATCATTCACTCATAAAAAAATGCAAACTGCATATTAACCATTATTTTGAAGCATACAAGCAGTTTTTTTATGCTTTACGACAATTAGGTGCAAATGAGTCCTTATAGGCAAAATTGCTTTATTTCATTAAGGTAAGTCTATTTACACTATAACATTCAGGTATGGATCATTCTCTCATAAGAAAATGCAAACTGCATTATAACCATTATTTAAAGGCAGACAAGCAGTTTTTATATGCTTTACGACAATTAGGTGCAAATGAGTCTTTATTGGCAAAATTGCTTTATTTCATGAGGGTAAGTCTATTTACACTATAACACTCAGGTTTGGATCATTCTCTCATAAGAAAATGCAAACTGCATAATTACTATCATTTTCACGCAGACAAGCAGTTTTTACATGCTTCACGACAATTGGGTGCAAATGAGTCCTTATAGGCAAAATTGCTTTATTTTACAAAGGTTAGTCTATTTACACTATAACATTCAGGTTTGGATCATTCTCTCATAAGAAAATGCTAACTGCATATTAACCATTATTTTAACGCATACAAGCTGTTTTTACATGCTTTATGACAATTAGGTGCAAATGAGTCCTTATAGGCAAAATTGCTTTATTTCATGAGGGTAAGTCTATTTACACTATAACATTCAGGTTTGGATCATTCTCTCATAAGAAAATGCAAACTGCATATTAACCATTATTTAAACGCAGACAAGCAGTTTTTTCATGTTTACGACAATTAGGTGCAAATGAGTCTTTATAGGCAAAATAGCTTTATTTCATGAGGGTAAGTCTATTTACACTATACAATTCAGGTTTGGATCATTCTCTCATAAGAAAATGCAAACTGCATATTAACCATTATTTTAACGCAGACAAGCAGTTTTTACATGCTTCACGACAATTGCGTGCAAATGAGTCCTTATAAGCAAAATTGCTTTATTTTACAAAGGTAAGTCTATTTACACTATAACATTCAGGTTTGGATCATTCTCTCATAAGAAAATGCAAACTGCATATTTACTATCATTTTCACGCAGACAAGCAGTTTTCACATGTTATACGACAATTAGGTGGAAATAAGTCCTTAAAGGCAAAATTGCTTTATTGCATGAGGGTTAATCTATTTATACTATAACATTCAGGTTTGGATCATTCTCTCATTAGAAAATGCAAACTGCATATTTACTATCATTTTCACGCAGACAAGCAGTTTTCACATGTTATACGACAATTAGGTGGAAATAGGTTCTTAAAGGCAAAATTGCTTTATTGCATGAGGGTTAATCTATTTATACTATAACATTCAGGTTTGGATCATTCTCTCATAAGAAATTGCAAACTGCATATTAACCATTATTTTAACGCAGACAAGCAGTTCTTACATGCTTCACGACAATTGCGTGCAAATGAGTCCTTATAGGCAAAATTGCTTTATTTCATGAAGGTAAGTCTATTTACACTATAACATTCAGGTTTGGATCATTCTCTCATAAGAAAATGCAAACTGCATTTTAACCATTATTTTAACGCATACAAGCAGTTTTTACATGCTTTATGACAATTAGGGGCAAATGAGTCCTTATAGGCAAAAGTGCTTAATTTCATGAGGGTCAGTCTATTTACACTATAACATTCAGGTTTGGATCATTCTCTCATAAGAAAATGCAAACTGCATATTTTCTATCATTTTCACGCAGACAAGCAGTTTTCACATGTTTTACGACAATTAGGTGGAAATAAGTCCTTAAAGGCAAAATTGTTTTATTTCACAAGGGTAAGTCTATTTACACTATAACATTCAGGTGTGGATCATTCTCTCATAAGAAAATGCAAACTGCATATTAACCATTATTTTAACGCATACAAGCAGTTTTTACATGCTTTATGACAATTAGGGGCAAATGAGTCCTTATAGGCAAAATTGCTTTAATTTATTAAGGTAAGTCTATTTACACTATAACATTCAGGTTTGGATCATTCTCTCATAAGAAAATGCAAACTGCATTATAACCATTATTTAAAGGCAGACAAGCAGTTTTTACATGCTTTACGACAATTAGGTGCAAATGAGTCTTTATTGGCAAAATTGCTTTATTTCATGAGGGTAAGTCTATTTAAACTATAACACTCAGGTTTGGATCATTCTCTCATAAGAAAATGCAAACTGCATAATTACTATCATTTTCACGCAGACAAGCAGTTTTTACATGCTTCACGACAATTGCGTGCAAATGAGTCCTTATAGGCAAAATTGCTTTATTTTACAAAGGTTAGTCTATTTACACTATTACATTCAGGTTTGGATCATTCTCTCATAAGAAAATGCTAACTGAATATTAACCTTTATTTTAACGCATACAAGCAGTTTTTACATGCTTTATGACAATTAGATGCAAATGAGTCCTAATAGGCAAAATTGCTTTATTTCATGAGGGTAAGTCTATTTACACTATAACATTCAGGTTTGGATCATTCTCTCATAAGAAAATGCAAACTGCATATTAACCATTATTTAAACGCAGACAAGCAGTTTTTTCATGTTTACGACAATTAGGTGCAAATGAGTCTTTATAGGCAAAATTGCTTTATTTCATGAGGGTAAGTCTATTTACACTATACAATTCAGGTTTGGATCATTCTCTCATAAGAAAATGCAAACTGCATATTAACCATTATTTTAACGCAGACAAGCAGTTTTTACATGCTTCACGACAATTGCGTGCAAATGAGTCCTTATAAGCAAAATTGCTTTATTTTACAAAGGTAAGTCTATTTACACTACAACATTCAGGTTTGGATCATTCTCTCATAAGAAAATGCAAACTGCATATTTACTATCATTTTCACGCAGACAAGCAGTTTTCACATGTTATACGACAATTAGGTGGAAATAAGTCATTAAAGGCAAAATTGCTTTATTGCATGAGGGTTAATCTATTTATACTATAACATTCAGGTTTGGATCATTCTCTCATTAGAAAATGCAAACTGCATATTTACTATCATTTTCACGCAGACAAGCAGTTTTTACATGCTTCACGACAATTGCGTGCAAATGAGTCCTTATAGGCAAAATTGCTTTATTTTACAAAGGTATGTCTATTTTCACTATAACATTCAGGTTTGGAACATTCTCTCATAAGAAAATGCAAACTGCATATTGACCATTATTTTAACGCATACAAGCAGTTTTTACATGCTTTATGACAATTAGGGGCAAATGAGTCTTTATAGGCAAAATTGCTTTATTTCATGAAGGTAAGTCTATTTACACTATAACATTCAGGTTTGGATCTTTCTCTCATAAGAAAATGCAAACTGCATAAAGTTAACCATTATTTTAACGCATACAGGCAGTTTTTACATGCTTTATGACAATTAGGGGCAAATGAGTCTTTATAGGCAAAATTGCTTTATTTCATGAGGGTAAGTCTATTTACACTATACAATTCAGGTTTGGATCATTCTCTCATAAGAAAATGCAAACTGCACATTAACCATTATTTTAACGCATACAAGCAGTTTTTACATGCTTCACGACAATTGCGTGCAAATGAGTCCTTATAAGCAAAATTGCTTTATTTTACAAAGGTAAGTCTATTTACACTATTACATTCATGTTTAGATCATACTCTCATAAGAAAATGCAAACTGCATATTTACTATCATTTTCACGCAGACAAGCAGCTTTCACATGTTTTACGACAATTAGGTGGAAATAAGTCCTTAAAGGCAAAATTGTTTTATTTCACAAAGGTAAGTCTACTTTCACTATAACATTCAGGTTTGGATCATTCTCTCATAAGAAATTGCAAACTGCATATTAACCATTATTTTAACGCAGACAAGCAGTTTTTACATGCTTCACGACAATTGCGTGCAAATGAGTCCTTATAAGCAAAATTGCTTTATTTTGCAAAGGTAAGTCTATTTACACTAAAACATTCAGGTTTGGATCATTCACTCATAAGAAAATGCAAACTGCATATTAACCATTATTTTAAAGCATACAAGCAGTTTTTATATGCTTTATGACAATTAGGGGCAAATGGGTCCTTATAGGCAAAAGTGCTTTATTTCATGAAGGTTAGTCTATTTACACTATTACATTCAGGTTTAGATTATTCTCTCATAAGAAAATGGAAACTGCATATTGACCATTATTTTAACGCAGACAAGCAGTTTTTTTATGCTTTACGACAATTAGGTGCAAATGAGTCCTTATAGGCAAAATTGCTTTATTTCATGAAGGTAAGTCTATTTACACTATAACATTCAGGTTTGGATCATTCTCTCATAAGAAAATGCAAACTGCATTTTAACCATTATTTTAACGCATACAAGCAGTTTTTACATGCTTTATGACAATTAGGGGCAAATGAGTCCTTATAGGCAAAAGTGCTTAATTTCATGAGGGTCAGTCTATTTACACTATAACATTCAGGTTTGGATCATTCTCTCATAAGAAAATGCAAACTGCATATTTTCTATCATTTTCACGCAGACAAGCAGTTTTCACATGTTTTACGACAATTAGGTGGAAATAAGTCCTTAAAGGCAAAATTGTTTTATTTCACAAGGGAAAGTCTATTTACACTATAACATTCAGGTGTGGATCATTCTCTCATAAGAAAATGAAAACTGCATAATTACTATCATTTTCACGCAGACAAGCAGTTTTTACATGCTTCACGACAATTGCGTGCAAATGAGTCCTTATAGGCAAAATTGCTTTATTTTACAAAGGTTAGTCTATTTACACTATAACATTCAGGTTTGGATCATTCTCTTATAAGAAAATGCTAACTGCATATTAACCATTATTTTAACGCATACAAGCAGTTTTTACATGCTTTATGACAATTAGGTGCAAATGAGTCCTTATAGGCAAAATTGCTTTCTTTCATGAGGGTAAGTCTATTTACACTATAACATTCAGGTTTGGATCATTCTCTCATAAGAAAATGCAAACTGCATATTAACCATTATTTAAACGCAGACAAGCAGTTTTTTCATGTTTACGACAATTAGGTGCAAATGAGTCTTTATAGGCCAAATTGCTTTATTTCATGAGGGTAAGTGTATTTACACTATACAATTCAGGTTTGGATCATTCTCTCATAAGAAAATGCAAACTGCATATTAACCATTATTTTAACGCAGACAAGCAGTTTTTACATGCTTCACGACAATTGCGTGCAAATGAGTCCTTATAAGCAAAATTGCTTTATTTTACAAAGGTAAGTCTATTTACACTATAACATTCAGGTTTGGATCATTCTCTCATAAGAAAATGCAAACTGCATATTTACTATCATTTTCACGCAGACAAGCAGTTTTCACATGTTATACGACAATTAGGTGGAAATAAGTCCTTAAAGGCAAAATTGCTTTATAGCATGAGGGTTAATCTATTTATACTATAACATTCAGGTTTGGATCATTCTCTCATAAGAAAATGCAAACTGCATATTGACCATTATTTTAACGCATACAAGCAGTTTTTACATGCTTTATGACAATTAGGGGCAAATGAGTCTTTATAGGCAAAATTGCTTTATTTCATAAAGGTAAGTCTATTAATTACACTATAACATTCAAGTTTGGATCATTCTCTCATAAGAAAATGCAAACTGCATAAAGTTAACCATTATTTTAACGCATACAAGCAGTTTTTACATGCTTTATGACAATTAGAGGCAAATGAGTCTTATAGGCAAAATTGCTTTATTTCATGAAGGTAAGTCTATTTACACTATAACATTCAGGTTTGGATCATTCTCTCATAAGAAAATGCAAACTGCATATTAACCATTATTTAAACGCAGACAAGCAGTTTTTACATGCTTTACGACAATTAGGTGCAAATGAGTCTTTAAATGCAAAATTGCTTTATTTCATGAGGGTAAGTCTATTTACACTATAACATTCAGGTTAGGATCATTCTCTCATAAGAAAATGTAAACTGCATATTAACCATTATTTTAACGCAGACAAGCAGTTTTTACATGCTTTACGACAATTAGGTGCAAGTGATTCTTTATAGGCAAAATTGCTTTATTTTATGAGGGTAAGTCTATTTTCACTATAACATTCAGGTTTGGATCATTCTCTCATAAGAAAATGCAAACTGCATATTAACCATTATTTTAACGCATACAAGCAGTTTTTACATGCTTTACGACAATAAGGTGCAAATTAGTCCTTATAGGCAAAATTGCTTTATTTCATGAGGGTAAGTCTATTTACACTATGACATTCAGGTTTGGATCATTCTCTCATAAGAAAATGCAAACTGCATATTAACCATTATTTAAATGCAGACAAGCAGTTTTTACATGCTTCACGACAATTGCGTGCAAATGAGTATTTATAGGCAAAATTGCTTTATTTTACAAAGGTAAGTCTATTTACACTATAACATTCAGGTTTGGATCATTCTCTCATAAGAAAATGCAAACTGCATTTTAACAATTATTTTAACGCATACAAGCAGTTTTTACATGCTTTATGACAATTAGGGGCAAATGAGTCCTTATAGGCAAAAGTGCTTAATTTCATGAGGGTAAGTCTATTTACACTATAACATTCAGGTTTGGATCATTCTCTCATAAGAAAATGCAAACTGCATATTTTCTATCATTTTCACGCAGACAAGCAGTTTTCACATGTTTTACGACAATTAGGTGGAAATAAGTCCTTAAAGGCAAAATTGTTTTATTTCACAAAGGTAAGTCTTCTTTCACTATAACATTTAGGTTTGGATCATTCTCTCATAAGAAAATGCAAACTGCATATTAACCATTATTTTAACGCATACAAGCAGTTTTTACATGCTTTATGACAATTAGGGGCAAATGAGTCCTTATAGGCAAAATTGCTTTATTTCATTAAGGTAAGTCTATTTACACTATAACATTCAGGTATGGATCATTCTCTCATAAGAAAATGCAAACTGCATATTAACCATTATTTAAATGCAGACAAGCAGTTTTTACATGCTTTACGACAATTAGGTGCAAATGAGTCTTTATAGGCAAAATTGCTTTATTTCATGAGGGTAAGTCTATTTACACTATAACATTCAGGTTTGGATCATTCTCTCATAAGAAATTGCAAACTGCATATTAACCATTATTTTAACGCAGACAAGCAGTTTTTACATGCTTCACGACAATTGCGTGCAAATGAGTCCTTATAAGCAAAATTGCTTTATTTTGCAAAGGTTAGTCTATTTACACTAAAACATTCAGGTTTGGATCATTCACTCATAAGAAAATGCAAACTGCATATTTACTATCATTTTCACGCAGACAAGCAGTTTTTACATGTTTTACGACAATTAGGTGCAAATAAGTCCTTAAAGGCAAAATTGATTTATTTCACAAAGGTAAGTCTACTTTCACTATAACATTCAGGTTTGGATCATTCTCTCATAAGAAATTGCAAACTGCATATTAACCATTATTTTAACGCAGACAAGCAGTTTTTACATGCTTCACGACAATTGCGTGCAAATGAGTCCTTATAAGCAAAATTGCTTTATTTTGCAAAGGTTAGTCTATTTACACTAAAACATTCAGGTTTGGATCATTCACTCATAAGAAAATGCAAACTGCATATTTTCTATCATTTTCACGCAGACAAGCAGTTTTCACATGTTTTACGACAATTAGGTGGAAATAAGTCCTTAAAGGCAAAATTGTTTTATTTCACAAAGGTAAGTCTACTTTCACTATAACATTCAGGTTTGGATCATTCTCTCATAAGAAATTGCAAACTGCATATTAACCATTATTTTAACGCAGACAAGCAGTTTTTACATGCTTCACGACAATTGCGTGCAAATGAGTCCTTATAAGCAAAATTGCTTTATTTTGCAAAGGTAAGTCTATTTACACTAAAACATTCAGGTTTGGATCATTCACTCATAAAAAAATGCAAACTGCATATTAACCATTATTTTGAAGCATACAAGCAGTTTTTTTATGCTTTACGACAATTAGGTGCAAATGAGTCCTTATAGGCAAAATTGCTTTATTTCATTAAGGTAAGTCTATTTACACTATAACATTCAGGTATGGATCATTCTCTCATAAGAAAATGCAAACTGCATTATAACCATTATTTAAAGGCAGACAAGCAGTTTTTATATGCTTTACGACAATTAGGTGCAAATGAGTCTTTATTGGCAAAATTGCTTTATTTCATGAGGGTAAGTCTATTTACACTATAACACTCAGGTTTGGATCATTCTCTCATAAGAAAATGCAAACTGCATAATTACTATCATTTTCACGCAGACAAGCAGTTTTTACATGCTTCACGACAATTGGGTGCAAATGAGTCCTTATAGGCAAAATTGCTTTATTTTACAAAGGTTAGTCTATTTACACTATAACATTCAGGTTTGGATCATTCTCTCATAAGAAAATGCTAACTGCATATTAACCATTATTTTAACGCATACAAGCTGTTTTTACATGCTTTATGACAATTAGGTGCAAATGAGTCCTTATAGGCAAAATTGCTTTATTTCATGAGGGTAAGTCTATTTACACTATAACATTCAGGTTTGGATCATTCTCTCATAAGAAAATGCAAACTGCATATTAACCATTATTTAAACGCAGACAAGCAGTTTTTTCATGTTTACGACAATTAGGTGCAAATGAGTCTTTATAGGCAAAATAGCTTTATTTCATGAGGGTAAGTCTATTTACACTATACAATTCAGGTTTGGATCATTCTCTCATAAGAAAATGCAAACTGCATATTAACCATTATTTTAACGCAGACAAGCAGTTTTTACATGCTTCACGACAATTGCGTGCAAATGAGTCCTTATAAGCAAAATTGCTTTATTTTACAAAGGTAAGTCTATTTACACTATAACATTCAGGTTTGGATCATTCTCTCATAAGAAAATGCAAACTGCATATTTACTATCATTTTCACGCAGACAAGCAGTTTTCACATGTTATACGACAATTAGGTGGAAATAAGTCCTTAAAGGCAAAATTGCTTTATTGCATGAGGGTTAATCTATTTATACTATAACATTCAGGTTTGGATCATTCTCTCATTAGAAAATGCAAACTGCATATTTACTATCATTTTCACGCAGACAAGCAGTTTTCACATGTTATACGACAATTAGGTGGAAATAGGTCCTTAAAGGCAAAATTGCTTTATTGCATGAGGGTTAATCTATTTATACTATAACATTCAGGTTTGGATCATTCTCTCATAAGAAATTGCAAACTGCATATTAACCATTATTTTAACGCAGACAAGCAGCTCTTACATGCTTCACGACAATTGCGTGCAAATGAGTCCTTATAGGCAAAATTGCTTTATTTCATGAAGGTAAGTCTATTTACACTATAACATTCAGGTTTGGATCATTCTCTCATAAGAAAATGCAAACTGCATTTTAACCATTATTTTAACGCATACAAGCAGTTTTTACATGCTTTATGACAATTAGGGGCAAATGAGTCCTTATAGGCAAAAGTGCTTAATTTCATGAGGGTCAGTCTATTTACACTATAACATTCAGGTTTGGATCATTCTCTCATAAGAAAATGCAAACTGCATATTTTCTATCATTTTCACGCAGACAAGCAGTTTTCACATGTTTTACGACAATTAGGTGGAAATAAGTCCTTAAAGGCAAAATTGTTTTATTTCACAAGGGTAAGTCTATTTACACTATAACATTCAGGTGTGGATCATTCTCTCATAAGAAAATGCAAACTGCATATTAACCATTATTTTAACGCATACAAGCAGTTTTTACATGCTTTATGACAATTAGGGGCAAATGAGTCCTTATAGGCAAAATTGCTTTAATTTATTAAGGTAAGTCTATTTACACTATAACATTCAGGTTTGGATCATTCTCTCATAAGAAAATGCAAACTGCATTATAACCATTATTTAAAGGCAGACAAGCAGTTTTTACATGCTTTACGACAATTAGGTGCAAATGAGTCTTTATTGGCAAAATTGCTTTATTTCATGAGGGTAAGTCTATTTAAACTATAACACTCAGGTTTGGATCATTCTCTCATAAGAAAATGCAAACTGCATAATTACTATCATTTTCACGCAGACAAGCAGTTTTTACATGCTTCACGACAATTGCGTGCAAATGAGTCCTTATAGGCAAAATTGCTTTATTTTACAAAGGTTAGTCTATTTACACTATTACATTCAGGTTTGGATCATTCTCTCATAAGAAAATGCTAACTGAATATTAACCTTTATTTTAACGCATACAAGCAGTTTTTACATGCTTTATGACAATTAGATGCAAATGAGTCCTAATAGGCAAAATTGCTTTATTTCATGAGGGTAAGTCTATTTACACTATAACATTCAGGTTTGGATCATTCTCTCATAAGAAAATGCAAACTGCATATTAACCATTATTTAAACGCAGACAAGCAGTTTTTTCATGTTTACGACAATTAGGTGCAAATGAGTCTTTATAGGCAAAATTGCTTTATTTCATGAGGGTAAGTCTATTTACACTATACAATTCAGGTTTGGATCATTCTCTCATAAGAAAATGCAAACTGCATATTAACTATTATTTTAACGCAGACAAGCAGTTTTTACATGCTTCACGACAATTGCGTGCAAATGAGTCCTTATAAGCAAAATTGCTTTATTTTACAAAGGTAAGTCTATTTACACTACAACATTCAGGTTTGGATCATTCTCTCATAAGAAAATGCAAACTGCATATTTACTATCATTTTCACGCAGACAAGCAGTTTTCACATGTTATACGACAATTAGGTGGAAATAAGTCATTAAAGGCAAAATTGCTTTATTGCATGAGGGTTAATCTATTTATACTATAACATTCAGGTTTGGATCATTCTCTCATTAGAAAATGCAAACTGCATATTTACTATCATTTTCACGCAGACAAGCAGTTTTTACATGCTTCACGACAATTGCGTGCAAATGAGTCCTTATAGGCAAAATTGCTTTATTTTACAAAGGTATGTCTATTTTCACTATAACATTCAGGTTTGGAACATTCTCTCATAAGAAAATGCAAACTGCATATTGACCATTATTTTAACGCATACAAGCAGTTTTTACATGCTTTATGACAATTAGGGGCAAATGAGTCTTTATAGGCAAAATTGCTTTATTTCATGAAGGTAAGTCTATTTACACTATAACATTCAGGTTTGGATCTTTCTCTCATAAGAAAATGCAAACTGCATAAAGTTAACCATTATTTTAACGCATACAGGCAGTTTTTACATGCTTTATGACAATTAGGGGCAAATGAGTCTTTATAGGCAAAATTGCTTTATTTCATGAGGGTAAGTCTATTTACACTATACAATTCAGGTTTGGATCATTCTCTCATAAGAAAATGCAAACTGCACATTAACCATTATTTTAACGCATACAAGCAGTTTTTACATGCTTCACGACAATTGCGTGCAAATGAGTCCTTATAAGCAAAATTGCTTTATTTTACAAAGGTAAGTCTATTTACACTATTACATTCATGTTTAGATCATACTCTCATAAGAAAATGCAAACTGCATATTTACTATCATTTTCACGCAGACAAGCAGCTTTCACATGTTTTACGACAATTAGGTGGAAATAAGTCCTTAAAGGCAAAATTGTTTTATTTCACAAAGGTAAGTCTACTTTCACTATAACATTCAGGTTTGGATCATTCTCTCATAAGAAATTGCAAACTGCATATTAACCATTATTTTAACGCAGACAAGCAGTTTTTACATGCTTCACGACAATTGCGTGCAAATGAGTCCTTATAAGCAAAATTGCTTTATTTTGCAAAGGTAAGTCTATTTACACTAAAACATTCAGGTTTGGATCATTCACTCATAAGAAAATGCAAACTGCATATTAACCATTATTTTAAAGCATACAAGCAGTTTTTATATGCTTTATGACAATTAGGGGCAAATGGGTCCTTATAGGCAAAAGTGCTTTATTTCATGAAGGTTAGTCTATTTACACTATTACATTCAGGTTTAGATTATTCTCTCATAAGAAAATGGAAACTGCATATTGACCATTATTTTAACGCAGACAAGCAGTTTTTTTATGCTTTACGACAATTAGGTGCAAATGAGTCCTTATAGGCAAAATTGCTTTATTTCACAAGGGTAAGTCTATTTACACTATAACATTCAGGTTTGGATCATTCTCTCATAAGAAAATGCAAACTGCATTTTAACCATTATTTTAACGCATACAAGCAGTTTTTACATGCTTTATGACAATTAGGGGCAAATGAGTCCTTATAGGCAAAAGTGCTTAATTTCATGAGGGTCAGTCTATTTACACTATAACATTCAGGTTTGGATCATTCTCTCATAAGAAAATGCAAACTGCATATTTTCTATCATTTTCACGCAGACAAGCAGTTTTCACATGTTTTACGACAATTAGGTGGAAATAAGTCCTTAAAGGCAAAATTGTTTTATTTCACAAGGGAAAGTCTATTTACACTATAACATTCAGGTGTGGATCATTCTCTCATAAGAAAATGAAAACTGCATAATTACTATCATTTTCACGCAGACAAGCAGTTTTTACATGCTTCACGACAATTGCGTGCAAATGAGTCCTTATAGGCAAAATTGCTTTATTTTACAAAGGTTAGTCTATTTACACTATAACATTCAGGTTTGGATCATTCTCTTATAAGAAAATGCTAACTGCATATTAACCATTATTTTAACGCATACAAGCAGTTTTTACATGCTTTATGACAATTAGGTGCAAATGAGTCCTTATAGGCAAAATTGCTTTCTTTCATGAGGGTAAGTCTATTTACACTATAACATTCAGGTTTGGATCATTCTCTCATAAGAAAATGCAAACTGCATATTAACCATTATTTAAACGCAGACAAGCAGTTTTTTCATGTTTACGACAATTAGGTGCAAATGAGTCTTTATAGGCCAAATTGCTTTATTTCATGAGGGTAAGTCTATTTACACTATACAATTCAGGTTTGGATCATTCTCTCATAAGAAAATGCAAACTGCATATTAACCATTATTTTAACGCAGACAAGCAGTTTTTACATGCTTCACGACAATTGCGTGCAAATGAGTCCTTATAAGCAAAATTGCTTTATTTTACAAAGGTAAGTCTATTTACACTATAACATTCAGGTTTGGATCATTCTCTCATAAGAAAATGCAAACTGCATATTTACTATCATTTTCACGCAGACAAGCAGTTTTCACATGTTATACGACAATTAGGTGGAAATAAGTCCTTAAAGGCAAAATTGCTTTATAGCATGAGGGTTAATCTATTTATACTATAACATTCAGGTTTGGATCATTCTCTCATAAGAAAATGCAAACTGCATATTTACTATCATTTTCACGCAGACAAGCAAGTTTTTACATGCTTCACGACAATTGCGTGCAAATGAGTCCTTATAGGCAAAATTTCTTAATTTTACAAAGGTATGTCTATTTTCACTATAACATTCAGGTTTGGATCATTCTCTCATAAGAAAATGCAAACTGCATATTGACCATTATTTTAACGCATACAAGCAGTTTTTACATGCTTTATGACAATTAGGGGCAAATGAGTCTTTATAGGCAAAATTGCTTTATTTCATAAAGGTAAGTCTATTAATTACACTATAACATTCAAGTTTGGATCATTCTCTCATAAGAAAATGCAAACTGCATAAAGTTAACCATTATTTTAACGCATACAAGCAGTTTTTACATGCTTTATGACAATTAGAGGCAAATGAGTCTTATAGGCAAAATTGCTTTATTTCATGAAGGTAAGTCTATTTACACTATAACATTCAGGTTTGGATCATTCTCTCATAAGAAAATGCAAACTGCATATTAACCATTATTTAAACGCAGACAAGCAGTTTTTACATGCTTTACGACAATTAGGTGCAAATGAGTCTTTAAATGCAAAATTGCTTTATTTCATGAGGGTAAGTCTATTTACACTATAACATTCAGGTTAGGATCATTCTCTCATAAGAAAATGTAAACTGCATATTAACCATTATTTTAACGCAGACAAGCAGTTTTTACATGCTTTACGACAATTAGGTGCAAATGATTCTTTATAGGCAAAATTGCTTTATTTTATGAGGGTAAGTCTATTTTCACTATAACATTCAGGTTTGGATCATTCTCTCATAAGAAAATGCAAACTGCATATTTTCTATCATTTTCACGCAGACAAGCAGTTTTCACATGTTTTACGACAATTAGGTGGAAATAAGTCCTTAAAGGCAAAATTGTTTTATTTCACAAAGGTAAGTCTTCTTTCACTATAACATTTAGGTTTGGATCATTCTCTCATAAGAAAATGCAAACTGCATATTAACCATTATTTTAACGCATACAAGCAGTTTTTACATGCTTTATGACAATTAGGGGCAAATGAGTCCTTATAGGCAAAATTGCTTTATTTCATTAAGGTAAGTCTATTTACACTATAACATTCAGGTATGGATCATTCTCTCATAAGAAAATGCAAACTGCATATTAACCATTATTTAAATGCAGACAAGCAGTTTTTACATGCTTTACGACAATTAGGTGCAAATGAGTCTTTATAGGCAAAATTGCTTTATTTCATGAGGGTAAGTCTATTTACACTATAACATTCAGGTTTGGATCATTCTCTCATAAGAAATTGCAAACTGCATATTAACCATTATTTTAACGCAGACAAGCAGTTTTTACATGCTTCACGACAATTGCGTGCAAATGAGTCCTTATAAGCAAAATTGCTTTATTTTGCAAAGGTTAGTCTATTTACACTAAAACATTCAGGTTTGGATCATTCACTCATAAGAAAATGCAAACTGCATATTTACTATCATTTTCACGCAGACAAGCAGTTTTTACATGTTTTACGACAATTAGGTGCAAATAAGTCCTTAAAGGCAAAATTGATTTATTTCACAAAGGTAAGTCTACTTTCACTATAACATTCAGGTTTGGATCATTCTCTCATAAGAAATTGCAAACTGCATATTAACCATTATTTTAACGCAGACAAGCAGTTTTTACATGCTTCACGACAATTGCGTGCAAATGAGTCCTTATAAGCAAAATTGCTTTATTTTGCAAAGGTTAGTCTATTTACACTAAAACATTCAGGTTTGGATCATTCACTCATAAGAAAATGCAAACTGCATATTATCCATTATTTTAAAGCATACAAGCAGTTTTTATATGCTTTATGACAATTAGGGGCAAATGGGTCCTTATAGGCAAAATTGCTTTATTTCATGAAGGTTAGTCTATTTACACTATTACATTCAGGTTTAGATTATTCTCTCATAAGAAAATGGAAACTGCATATTAACCATTATTTTAACGCAGACAAGCAGTTTTTTTATGCTTTACGACAATTAGGTGCAAATGAGTCCTTATAGGCAAAATTGCTTTATTTCATCAAGGTAAGTCTATTTACACTATAACATTCAGGTTTGGATCATTCTCTCATAAGAAAATGCAAACTGCATATTTACTATCATTTTCACGCAGACAAGCAGTTTTTACATGCTTCACGACAATTGCATGCAAATGAGTCCTTATAGGCAAAATTGCTTTATTTTACAAAGGTAAGTCTATTTACACTATAACATTCAGGTTTGGATCATTCTCTCATAAGAAAATGCAAACTGCATATTAACCATTATTTTAAAGCACACAAACAGTTTTTACATGCTTTATGACAATTAGGTGCAAATGAGTCCTTATAGGCAAAATTGCTTTATTTCATGAGGGTAAGTCTATTTACACTATAACATTCATGTTTGGATCATTCTCTCATAAGAAAATGCAAACTGCATATTAACCATTATTTTAACGCATACTTGCAGTTTTTACATGCTTTATGACAATTAGGGGCAAATGGGTCCTTATAGGCAAAATTGCTTTTTTTCATGAATGTTAGTCTATTTACACTATACATTCAGGTTTGGATTATTCTCTCATAAGAAAATGCAAACTGCATATTAACCATTATTTTAACGCAGACAAGCAGTTTTTACATGCTTTACGACAATTAGGTGCAAATGAGTCCTTATAGGCAAAATTGCTTTATTTCACAAAGGTTAGTTTACTTACACTATAACATTCAGGTTTGGATCATTCTCTCACATAAAAATGCAAACTGCATATTAACTATTATTTTAACGCATACAAGCAGTTTTTACATGCTTTATGACAATTAGGTGCAAATGAGTCCTTATAGGCAAAATTGCTTTATTTTACAAAGGTAATTCTATTTACACTATAACATTCAGGTTTGGATCATTCTCTCATAAGAAAATGCAAACAGTATATTAACCATTATTTAAACGCAGACAAGCAGTTTTTTCATGTTTACGACAATTAGGTGCAAATGAGTCTTTATAGGCAAAATTGCTTTATTTCATGAGGGTAAGTCTATTTACACTATACAATTCAGGTTTGGATCATTCTCTCATAAGAAAATGCAAACTGCATATTAACCATTATTTTAACGCATACAAGCAGTTTTTACATGCTTTACGACAATAAGGTGCAAATTAGGCCTTATAGGCAAAATTGCTTTATTTCATGAAGGTAAGTCTATTTACACTATAACATTCAGGTTTGGATCATTCTCTCATAAGAAAATGCAAACTGCATATTTACTATCATTTTCACGCAGACAAGCAGTTTTTACATGCTTCACGACAATTGCATGCAAATGAGTCCTTATAGGCAAAATTGCTTTATTTTACAAAGGTAAGTCTATTTACACTATAACATTCAGGTTTGGATCATTCTCTCATAAGAAAATGCAAACTGCATATTAACTATTATTTTAAAGCATACAGTTTTTACATGCTTTATGACAATTAGGTGCAAATGAGTCTTTATAGGCAAAATTGCTTTATTTCATGAGGGTAAGTCTATTTACACTATAACATTCAGGTTTGGATCATTCTCTCATAAGAAAATGCAAACTGCATATTTACTATCATTTTCACGCAGACAAGCAGTTTTCACATGTTTTATGACAATTAGGTGTAAATAAGTCCTTAAAGGCAAAATTGTTTTATTTCACAAAGGTAAGTCTATTTTCACTATAACATTCAGGTTTTGATCATTCTCTCATAAGAAAATGCAAACTGCATATTAACCATTATTTTAACGCATACAAGCAGTTTTTACATGCTTTACGACAATAAGGTGCAAATTAGGCCTTATAGGCAAAATTGCTTTATTTCATGAAGGTAAGTCTATTTACACTATAACATTCAGGTTTGGATTTTTCTCTCATAAGAAAATGCAAACTGCATATTAACCATTATTTAAACGCAGACAAGCAGTTTTTACATGCTTTACGACAATTAGGTGCAAATGAGTCTTTATAGGCAAAATTGCTTTATTTCATGAGGGTCAGTCTATTTACACTATACAATTCAGGTTTGGATCATTCTCTCATAAGAAAATGAAAACTGCATATTAACCATTATTTTAACGCAGACAAGCAGTTTGTACATGCTTCACGACAATTGCGTGCAAATGAGTCCTTATAGGCAAAATTGTGTTAGTTTACAAACGTAAGTCTATTTACACTATAACATTCAGGTTTGGATCATTCTCTCATAAGAAAATGCAAACTGCATATTAACTATCATTTTCACGCAGACAAGCAGTTTTTACATGCTTTACGACAATTAGGTGCAAATGAGTCTTTATAGGCAAAATTGCTTTATTTCAAGAGGGTAAGTCTATTTAAACTATAACATTCAGGTTTGGATCATTCTCTCATAAGAAAATGCAAACTGCATTTTTACTGTCATTTTCACGCAGACAAGCAGTTTTCACATGTTTTACGACAATTAGGTGGAAATAAGTCCTTAAAGGCAAAATTGCCTTATTTTACAAAGGTAAGTCTATTTACACTATAACATTCAGGTTTGGATCATTCTCTCATAAGAAAATGCAAACTGCATATTAACCATTATTTTAACGCATACAAGCAGTTTTTACATGCTTTATGACAATTAGGGGCAAATGAGTTCTTATAGGCAAAATTGCTTTATTTCATGAAGGTAAGTCTATTTACACTATAACATTCAGGTTTGGATCATTCTCTCATAAGAAAATGCAAACTGCATATTAACCATTATTTTAACGCATACAAGCAGTTTTTACATGCTTTATGACAATTAGGTGCAAATGAGTTCTTATAGGCAAAATAGCTTTATTTCATGAGGGTTAGTCTATTTACACTATACAATTCAGGTTTGGATCATTCTCTCATAAGAAAATGAAATCTGCATATACACCATTATTTTAACGCAGACAAGCAGTTTTTACATGCTTCACGACAATTGCGTGCAAATGAGTCCTTATAGGCACAATTGCTTTATTTTACAAAGGTAAGTCTATTTACACTATAACATTCAGGTTTGGATCATTCTCTCATAAGAAAATGCAAACTGCATATTAACCATTATTTTAAAGCATACAGTTTTTACATGCTTTATGACAATTAGGTGCAAATGAGGCTTTATAGGCAAAATTGCTTTATTTCATGAGGGTAAGTCTATTTACACTATAACATTCAGGTTTGGATCATTCTCTCATAAGAAAATGCATTCTGCATATTAACCATTATTTTAACGCATACAAGCAGTTTTTACATGCTTTACGACAATTAGGTGCAAATGAGTCTTTATAGGCAAAATTGCTTTATTTCATGAGGGTAAGTTTATTTACACTATAACATTCAGGTTTGGATCATTCTCTCATAAGAAAATGCAAACTGCATATTTACTATCATTTTCACGCAGACAAGCAGTTTTTACATGCTTCACGACAATTGCATGCAAATGAGTCCTTATAGGCAAAATTGCTTTATTTTACAAAGGTAAGTCTATTTACACTATAACATTCAGGTTTGGATCATTCTCTCATAAGAAAATGCAAACTGCATATTTACTATCATTTTCACGCAGACAAGCAGTTTTTACATGCTTCACGACAATTGCATGCAAATGAGTCCTTATAGGCAAAATTGCTTTATTTTACAAAGGTAAGTCTATTTACACTATAACATTCAGGTTTGGATCATTCTCTCATAAGAAAATGCAATCTGCATATTAACCAATATTTTAACGCATACAAGCAGTTTTTACATGCTTTACGACAATAAGGTGCAAATTAGGCCTTATAGGCAAAATTGCTTTATTTCATGAAGGTAAGTCTATTTACACTATAACATTCAGGTTTGGATCATTCTCTCATAAGAAAATGCATTCTGCATATTAACCATTATTTTAACGCATACAAGCAGTTTTTACATGCTTTACGACAATTAGGTGCAAATGAGTCTTTATAGGCAAAATTGCTTTATTTCATGAGGGTAAGTTTATTTACACTATAACATTCAGGTTTGGATCATTCTCTCATAAGAAAATGCAAACTGCATATTTACTATCATTTTCACGCAGACAAGCAGTTTTTACATGCTTCACGACAATTGCATGCAAATGAGTCCTTATAGGCAAAATTGCTTTATTTTACAAAGGTAAGTCTATTTACACTATAACATTCAGGTTTGGATCATTCTCTCATAAGAAAATGCAAACTGCATATTAACCATTATTTTAAAGCATACAGTTTTTACATGCTTTATGACAATTAGGGGCAAATGAGTTCTTATAGGCAAAATTGCTTTATTTCATGAAGGTAAGTCTATTTACACTATAACATTCAGGTTTGGATCATTCTCTCATAAGAAAATGCAAACTGCATATTAACCATTATTTTAACGCATACAAGCAGTTTTTACATGCTTTATGACAATTAGGTGCAAATGAGTCCTTATAGGCAAAATAGCTTTATTTCATGAGGGTTAGTCTATTTACACTATACAATTCAGGTTTGGATCATTCTCTCATAAGAAAATGAAATCTGCATATTAACCATTATTTTAACGCAGACAAGCAGTTTTTACATGCTTCACGACAATTGCGTGCAAATGAGTCCTTATAGGCACAATTGCTTTATTTTACAAAGGTAAGTCTATTTACACTATAACATTCAGGTTTGGATCATTCTCTCATAAGAAAATGCAAACTGCATATTAACCATTATTTTAAAGCATACAGTTTTTACATGCTTTATGACAATTAGGTGCA
The DNA here is from genome assembly GCA_963575645.1 of Xanthostigma xanthostigma. Taxonomy (NCBI): domain Eukaryota; kingdom Metazoa; phylum Arthropoda; class Insecta; order Raphidioptera; family Raphidiidae; genus Xanthostigma; species Xanthostigma xanthostigma. Next base: position 29,678,950 of record OY754471.1, read on the forward strand.
AATGAGGCTTTATAGGCAAAATTGCTTTATTTCATGAGGGTAAGTCTATTTACACTATAACATTCAGGTTTGGATCATTCTCTCATAAGAAAATGCAAACTGCATATTTACTATCATTTTCACGCAGACAAGCAGTTTTTACATGCTTCACGACAATTGCATGCAAATGAGTCCTTATAGGCAAAATTGCTTTATTTTACAAAGGTAAGTCTATTTACACTATAACATTCAGGTTTGGATCATTCTCTCATAAGAAAATGCAATCTGCATATTAACCATTATTTTAACGCATACAAGCAGTTTTTACATGCTTTACGACAATAAGGTGCAAATTAGGCCTTATAGGCAAAATTGCTTTATTTCATGAAGGTAAGTCTATTTACACTATAACATTCAGGTTTGGATCATTCTCTCATAAGAAAATGCAATCTGCATATTAACCATTATTTTAACGCATACAAGCAGTTTTTACATTCTTTACGACAATTAGGTGCAAATGAGTCTTTATAGGCAAAATTGTTTTATTTCATGAGGGTAAGTCTATTTACACTATAACATTCAGGTTTGGATCATTCTCTCATAAGAAAATGCAAACTGCATATTCACTATCATTTTCACGCAGACAAGCAGTTTTTACATGCTTCACGACAATTGCATGCAAATGAGTCCTTATAGGCAAAATTGCTTTATTTTACAAAGGTTAGTCTATTTACACTATAACATTCAGGTTTGGATCATTCTCTCATAAGAAAATGCAAACTGCATATTAACCATTATTTTAAAGCATACAGTTTTTACATGCTTTATGACAATTAGGTGCAAATGAGGCTTTATAGGCAAAATTGCTTTATTTCATGAGGGTAAGTCTATTTACACTATAACATTCAGGTTTGGATCATTCTCTCATAAGAAAATGCAAACTGCATATTTACTATCATTTTCACGCAGACAAGCAGTTTTCACATGTTTTATGACAATTAGGTGTAAATAAGTCCTTAAAGGCAAAATTGTTTTTATTTCACAAAGGTAAGTCTATTTTCACTATAACATTCAGGTTTGGATCATTCTCTCATAAGAAAATGCAAACTGCATATTAACCATTATTTTAACGCATACAAGCAGTTTTTACATGCTTTACGACAATAAGGTGCAAATTAGGCCTTATAGGCAAAATTGCTTTTTTTCATGAAGGTAAGTCTATTTACACTATAACATTCAGGTTTGGATTTTTTTCTCATAAGAAAATGCAAACTGCATATTAACCATTATTTAAACGCAGACAAGCAGTTTTTACATGCTTTACGACAATTAGGTGCAAATGAGTCTTTATAGGCAAAATTGCTTTATTTCATATGGGTTAGTCTATTTACACCATGACATTCAGGTTTGGATCATTCTCTCATAAGAAAATGCAAACTGCATATTTACTATCATTTTCACGCAGACAAGCAGTTTTTACATGCTTCACGACAATTGCGTGCAAATGAGTATTTATAGGCAAAATTGCTTTATTTTACAAAGGTAAGTCTATTTACACTATAACATTCAGGTTTGGATCATTCTCTCATAAGAAAATGCAAACTGCATTTTAACCATTATTTTAACGCATACAAGCAGTTTTTACGTGCTTTATGACAATTAGGGGCAAATGAGTCCTTATAGGCAAAATTGCTTTATTTCATGAAGGTAAGTCTATTTACACTATAACATTCAGGTTTGGATCATTCTCTCATAAGAAAATGCAAACTGCATATTAACCATTATTTAAACGCAGACAAGCAGTTTTTACATGCTTTACGACAATTAGGTGCAAATGAGTCTTTATAGGCAAAATTGCTTTATTTCATGAGGGTTAGTCTATTTACGCTATAACATTCAGGTTTGGATCATTCTCTCATAATAAAATGCAAACTGCATAATTACTATCATTTTCACGCAGACAAGCAGTTTTTACATGCTTCACGACAAATGCATGCAAATGAGTCCTTATAGGCAAAATTGCTTTATTTTAAAAAGGTAAGTCTATTTACACTATAACATTCAGGTTTGGATCATTCTCTCATAAGAAAATGCAAACTGCATATTTTAACCATTATTTTAAAGCATACAAACAGTTTTTACAAGCTTTATGACAATTAGGTGCAAATGAGTCCTTATAGGCAAAATTGCTTTATTTCATGAAGGTAAGTCTATTTACTTTATAACATTCAGGTTTGGATCATTCTCTCATAAGAAAATGCAAACTGCATATTAACCATTATTTTAACGCATACTTGCAGTTTTTACATGCTTTATGACAATTAGGGGCAAATGGGTCCTTATAGGCAAAATTGCTTTTTTTCATGAATGTTAGTCTATTTACACTATAACATTCAGGTTTGGATTATTCTCTCATAAGAAAATGCAAACTGCATATTAACCATTATTTTAACGCAGACAAGCAGTTTTTACATGCTTTACGACAATTAGGTGCAAATGAGTCCTTATAGGCAAAATTGCTTTATTTCACAAAGGTTAGTTTACTTACACTATACCATTCAGGTTTGGATCATTCTCTCACATAAAAATGCAAACTGCATATTAACTATTATTTTAACGCATACAAGCAGTTTTTACATGCTTTATGACAATTAGGTGCAAATGAGTCCTTATAGGCAAAATTGCTTTATTTTACAAAGGTAAGTCTATTTACACTATAACATTCAGGTTTGGATCATTCTCTCATAAGAAAATGCAATCTGCATATTAACCATTATTTTAACGCATACAAGCAGTTTTTACATGCTTTACGACAATTAGGTGCAAATGAGTCTTTATAGGCAAAATTGCTTTATTTTATGAGGGTAAGTCTATTTACACTATAACATTCAGGTTTGGATCATTCTCTCATAAGAAAATGCAAACTGTATATTTACTATCATTTTCACGTTGACAAAAAGTTTTTACAAGCTTTATGACAATTAGTTGCAAATGAGTCTTTATAGGCAAAATTGCTTTATTTCATGAGGGTAAGTCTATTTACACTATAACATTCAGGTTTGGATCATTCTCTCATAAGAAAATGCAAACTGCATATTAACCATTATTTTAACGCATACAAGCAGTTTTTACATGCTTTACGACAATAAGGTGCAAATTAGGCCTTATAGGCAAAATTGCTTTTTTTCATGAAGGTAAGTCTATTTACACTATAACATTTAGGTTTAGATCATTCTCTCATAAGAAAATGCAAACTGCATATTTACTATTATTTTAACGCATACAAGCAGTTTTTACAAACTTTATGACAATTAAGTGCAAATGAGTCCTTAAAGGCAAAATTGTTTTAATTCACAAACGTAAGTCTATTTTCACTATAACATTCAGGTTTGAATCATTCTCTCATAAGAAAATGCAAACTGCATATTAACCATTATTTTAACGCATACAAGCAGTTTTTACATGCTTTACGACAATAAGGTGCAAATTAGTCCTTATAGGCAAAATTGCTTTATTTCATGAAGGTAAGTCTATTTACACTATAACATTCAGGTTTGGATTTTTCTCTCATAAGAAAATGCAAACTGCATTTTAACCATTATTTTAACGCAGACAAGCAGTTTTTACATGCTTTATGACAATTACGGGCAAATGAGTCCTTATAGGCAAAATTGCTTTATTTCACAAAGGTAAGTCTACTTTCACTATAACATTCAGGTTTGGATCATTCTCTCATAAGAAAATGCAAACTGCATATTTACTATCATTTTCACGCAGACAAGCAGTTTTTACATGCTTCACGACAATTGCGTGCAAATGAGTCATTATAGGCAAAATTGCTTTATTTTACAAAGGTAAGTCTATTTACATTATAACATTCAGGTTTGGATCATTCTCTCATAAGAAAATGCAAACTGCATATTAACCATTATTTTTACGCATACAAGCAGTTTTTACATGCTTTATGACAATTAGGTGCAAATGAGTCCTTATAGGCAAAATTGCTTTATTTCTTGAGGGTAAGTCTATTTACACTATAACATTCAGGTTTGGATCATTCTCTCATAAGAAAATGCAAACTGCATATTAACCATTATTTAAACGCAGACAAGCAGTTTTTTCATGCTTTACGACAATTAGGTGCAAATGAGTCTTTATAGGCAAAATTGCTTTATTTCATGAGGGTAAGTCTATTTACATTATAACATTCAGGTTTGGATCATTCTCTCATAAGAAAATGCAAACTGCATATTAACCATTATTTTTACGCATACAAGCAGTTTTTACATGCTTTATGACAATTAGGGGCAATCGAGTCCTTATAAGCAAAATTGCTTTATTTCACAAAGGTAAGTCTACTTTCACTATAACATTCAGGTTTGGATCATTCTCTCATAAGAAATTGCAAACTGCATTTTAACCATTATTTTAACGCAGACAAGCAGTTTTTACATGCTTCACGACAATTGCGTGCAAATGAGTCATTATAGGCAAAATTGCTTTATTTTACAAAGGTAAGTCTATTTACATTATAACATTCAGGTTTGGATCATTCTCTCATAAGAAAATGCAAACTGCATATTAACCATTATTTTTACGCATACAAGCAGTTTTTACATGCTTTATGACAATTAGGTGCAAATGAGTCCTTATAGGCAAAATTGCTTTATTTCTTGAGGGTAAGTCTATTTACACTATAACATTCAGGTTTGGATCATTCTCTCATAAGAAAATGCAAACTGCATATTAACCATTATTTAAACGCAGACAAGCAGTTTTTTCATGCTTTACGACAATTAGGTGCAAATGAGTCTTTATAGGCAAAATTGCTTTATTTCATGAGGGTAAGTCTATTTACATTATAACATTCAGGTTTGGATCATTCTCTCATAAGAAAATGCAAACTGCATATTAACCATTATTTTTACGCATACAAGCAGTTTTTACATGCTTTATGACAATTAGGGGCAATCGAGTCCTTATAAGCAAAATTGCATTATTTCACAAAGGTAAGTCTACTTTCACTATAACATTCAGGTTTGGATCATTCTCTCATAAGAAAATGCAAACTGTATATTAACCATTATTTTAACGCATACAAGCAGTTTTTACATGCTTTTTGACAATTAGGGGCAACTGAGTCCTTATAGGCAAAATTGCTTTATTTCATGAAGGTAAGTCTATTTACACTATAACATTCAGGTTTGGATCTTTCTCTCATAAGAAAATGCAAACTGCATATTAACCATTATTTAAACGCAGACAAGCAGTTTTTACATGCTTTATGACAATAAGGTGCAAATGAGTCCTTATAGGCAAAATTGCTTTATTTCATGAGGGTAAGTCTATTTACACTATAACATTCAGGTTTGGATCACTCTCTCATAAGAAAATGCAAACTGCATATTAACCAGTATTTTAACGCATACAAGCAGTTTTTACATGCTTTATGACAATTAGGTGCAAATGAGTCCTTATAGGCAAAATTGCTTTATTTCATGAGGGTAAGTCTATTTACACTATAACATTCAGGTTTGGATCATTCTCTCATAAGAAAATGCAAACTGCATATTAACCATTATTTTAACGCATACAAGCAGTTTTTACATGCTTTATGACAATTAGGGGTAAATGGGTCCTTATAGGCAAAATTGCTTAATTTCATGAAGGTTAGTCTATTTACACTATAACATTCAGGTTTGGATTATTCTCTCATAAGAAAATGCAAACTGCATATTAACCATTATTTTAACGCAGACAAGCAGTTTTTACATGCTTTACGACAATTAGGTGCAAATGAGTCCTTATAGGCCAAATTGCTTTATTTCACAAAGGTAAGTTTACTTACGCTATAACATTCAGGTTTGGATCATTCTCTCACAAGAAAATGCAAACTGCATATTAACTATTATTTTAACGCATACAAGCAGTTTTTACATGCTTTATGACAATTAGGTGCAAATGAGTCCTATTATTCAAAATTGCTTTATTTCTTGAGGGTAAGTCTATTTACACTATAACATTCAGGTTTGGATCATTCTCTCATAAGAAAATGCAAACTGAATATTGACTATCATTTTCACGCAGACAAGCAGTTTTTACATGGTTTACGACAATTAGGTGCAAATGAGTCCTTATAGGCCAAATTGCTTTATTTCACAAAGGCAAGTTTACTTACGCTATAACATTCAGGTTTGGATCATTCTCTCACAAGAAAATGCAAACTGCATATTAACCATTATTTTAACGCAGACAAGCAGTTTTTACATGCTTTACGACAATTAGGTGCAAATGAGTCTTTATAGGCAAAATTGCTTTATTTTATGAGGGTAAGTCTATTTACACTATAACATTCAGGTTTGGATCATTCTCTCATAAGAAAATGCAAACTGCATATTAACCATTATTTTAACGCATACAAGCAGTTTTTACATGCTTTACGACAATCAGGTGCAAATTAGTCCTTATAGGCAAAATTGCATAATTTCATGAGGGTAAGTCTATTTACACTATGACATTCAGGTTTGGATCATTCTCTCATAAGAAAATGCAAACTGCATATTTACTATCATTTTCACACAGACAAGCAGTTTTTACATGCTTCACGACAATTGCGTGCAAATGGGTATTTATAGGCAAAATTGCTTTATTTTACAAAGGTAAGTCTATTTACAGTATAACATTCAGGTTTGGATCATTCTCTCATAAGAAAATGCAAACTGCATTTTAACCATTATTTTAACGCATACAAGCAGTTTTTACATGCTTTATGACAATTAGGGGCAAATGAGTCCTTATAGGCAAAATTGCTTTATTTCATGGATGTAAGTCTATTTACACTATAACATTCAGGTTTGGATTATTCTCTCATAAGAAAATGCAAACTGCATATTAACCATTATTTTAACGCAGACAAGCAGTTTTTACATGCTTTACGACAATTTCGTGCAAATGAGTCCTTATAGGCAAAATTGCTTTATTTCACAAAGGTTAGTTTACTTACACTATAACATTCAGGTTTGGATCATTCTCTCACATAAAAATGCAAACTGCATATTAACTATTATTTTAACGCATACAAGAAGTTTTTACATGCTTTATGACAATTGCATGCAAATGAGTCCTTATAGGCAAAATTGCTTTATTTTACAAAGGTAAGTCTATTTACACTATAACATTCAGGTTTGGATCATTCTCTCATAAGAAAATGCAAACTGCATATTAACCATTATTTTAAAGCATACAGTTTTTACATGCTATATGACAATTAGGTGCAAATGAGTCTTTATAGGCAAAATTGCTTTATTTCATGAGGGTAAGTCTATTTACACTATAACATTCAGGTTTGGATCATTCTCTCATAAGAAAATGCAAACTGCATATTAACCATTATTTTAAAGCATACAGTTTTTACATGCTTTATGACAATTAGGTGCAAATGTGTCCTTATAGGCAAAATTGCTTTATTTTACAAAGGTAAGTCTATTTACACTATAACATTCAGGTTTGGATCATTCTCTCATAAGAAAATGCAATCTGCATATTAACCATTATTTTAACGCATACAAGCAGTTTTTACATGCTTTACGACAATTAGGTGCAAATGAGTCTTTATAGGCAAAATTGCTTTATTTCATGAGGGTAAGTCTATTTACACTATAACATTCAGGTTTGGATCATTCTCTCATAAGAAAATGCAAACTGCATATTTACTATCATTTTCACGCAGACAAGCAGTTTTTACATGCTTCACGACAATTGCATGCAAATGAGTCCTTATAGGCAAAATTGCTTTATTTTACAAAGGTAAGTCTATTTACACTATAACATTCAGGTTTGGATCATTCTCTCATAAGAAAATGCAAACTGCATATTAACCATTATTTTAAAGCGTACAGTTTTTACATGCTTTATGACAATTAGGTGCAAATGAGTCTTTATAGGCAAAATTGCTTTATTTCATGAGGGTAAGTCTATTTACACTATAACATTCAGGTTTGGATCATTCTCTCATAAGAAAATGCAAACTGCATATTTACTATCATTTTCACGCAGACAAGCAGTTTTCACATGTTTTATGACAATTAGGTGTAAATAAGTCCTTAAAGGCAAAATTGTTTTATTTCACAAAGGTAAGTCTATTTTCACTATAACATTCAGGTTTGGATCATTCTCTCATAAGAAAATGCAAACTGCATATTAACCAATATTTTAACGCATACAAGCAGTTTTTACATGCTTTACGACAATAAGGTGCAAATTAGGCCTTATAGGCAAAATTGCTTTATTTCATGAAGGTAAGTCTATTTACACTATAACATTCAGGTTTGGATTTTTCTCTCATAAGAAAATGCAAACTGCATATTAACCATTATTTAAACGCAGACAAGCAGTTTTTACATGCTTTACGACAATTAGGTGCAAATAAGTCTTTATAGGCAAAATTGCTTTATTTCATATGGGTTAGTCTATTTACACCATGACATTCAGGTTTGGATCATTCTCTCATAAGAAAATGCAAACTGCATATTTACTATCATTTTCACGCAGACAAGCAGTTTTTACATGCTTCACAATTGCGTGAAAATGAGTTTTTATAGGCAAAATTGCTTTATTTTACAAAGGTAAGTCTATTTACACTATAACATTCAGGTTTGGATCATTCTCTCATAAGAAAATGCAATCTGCATATTAACCATTATTTTAACGCATACAAGCAGTTTTTACATGCTTTACGACAATTAGGTGCAAATGAGTCTTTATAGGCAAAATTGCTTTATTTCATGAGGGTAAGTCTATTTACACTATAACATTCAGGTTTGGATCATTCTCTCATAAGAAAATGCAAACTGCATATTTACTATCATTTTCATGCAGACAAGCAGTTTTTACATGCTTCACGACAATTGCATGCAAATGAGTCCTTATAGGCAAAATTGCTTTATTTTACAAAGGTAAGTCTATTTACACTATAACATTCAGGTTTGGATCATTCTCTCATAAGAAAATGCAAACTGCATATTAACCATTATTTTAAAGCATACAGTTTTTACATGCTTTATGACAATTAGGTGCAAATGAGGCTTTATAGGCAAAATTGCTTTATTTCATGAGGGTAAGTCTATTTACACTATAACATTCAGGTTTGGATCATTCTCTCATAAGAAAATGCAAACTGCATATTTACTATCATTTTCACGCAGACAAGCAGTTTTCACATGTTTTATGACAATTAGGTGTAAATAAGTCCTTAAAGGCAAAATTGTTTTATTTCACAAAGGTAAGTCTATTTTCACTATAACATTCAGGTTTGGATCATTCTCTCATAAGAAAATGCAAACTGCATATTAACCATTATTTTAACGCATACAAGCAGTTTTTACATGCTTTACGACAATAAGGTGCAAATTAGGCCTTATAGGCAAAATTGCTTTATTTCATGAAGGTAAGTCTATTTACACTATAACATTCAGGTTTGGATTTTTCTCTCATAAGAAAATGCAAACTGCATATTAACCATTATTTAAACGCAGACAAGCAGTTTTTACATGCTTTACGACAATTAGGTGCAAATGAGTCTTTATAGGCAAAATTGCTTTATTTCATATGGGTTAGTCTATTTACACCATGGCATTCAGGTTTGGATCATTCTCTCATAAGAAAACGCAAACTGCATATTTACTATCATTTTCACGCAGACAAGCAGTTTTTACATGCTTCACGACAATTGCGTGCAAATGAGTATTTATAGGCAAAATTGCTTTATTTTACAAAGGTAAGTCTATTTACACTATAACATTCAGGTTTGGATCATTCTCTCATAAGAAAATGCAAACTGCATTTTAACCATTATTTAAACGCATACAAGCAGTTTTTACGTGCTTTATGACAATTAGGGGCAAATGAGTCCTTATAGGCAAAATTGCTTTATTTCATGAGGGTTAGTCTATTTACGCTATAACATTCAGGTTTGGATCATTCTCTCATAAGAAAATGCAAACTGCATAATTACTATCATTTTCACGCAGACAAGCAGTTTTTACATGCTTCACGACAAATGCATGCAAATGAGTCCTTATAGGCAAAATTGCTTTATTTTACAAAGGTAAGTCTATTTACACTATAACATTCAGGTTTGGATCATTCTCTCATAAGAAAATGCAAACTGCATATTTTAACCATTATTTTAAAGCATACAAACAGTTTTTACAAGCTTTATGACAATTAGGTGCAAATGAGTCCTTATAGGCAAAATGGCTTTATTTCATGAAGGTAAGTCTATTTACACTATAACATTCAGGTTTGGATCATTCTCTCATAAGAAAATGCAAACTGCATATTAACCATTATTTTAACGCATACTTGCAGTTTTTACATGCTTTATGACAATTAGGGGCAAATGGGTCCTTATAGGCAAAATTGCTTTTTTTCATGAATGTTAGTCTATTTACACTATAACATTCAGGTTTGGATTATTCTCTCATAAGAAAATGCAAACTGCATATTAACCATTATTTTAACGCAGACAAGCAGTTTTTACATGCTTTACGACAATTAGGTGCAAATGAGTCCTTATAGGCAAAATTGCTATATTTCACAAAGGTTAGTTTACTTACACTATAACATTCAGGTTTGGATCATTCTCTCACATAAAAATGCAAACTGCATATTAACTATTATTTTAACGCATACAAGCAGTTTTTACATGCTTTATGACAATTAGGTGCAAATGAGTCCTTATAGGCAAAATTGCTTTATTTTACAAAGGTAAGTCTATTTACACTATAACATTCAGGTTTGGATCATTCTCTCATAAGAAAATGCAATCTGCATATTAACCATTATTTTAACGCATACAAGCAGTTTTTACATGCTTTACGACAATTAGGTGCAAATGAGTCTTTATAGGCAAAATTGCTTTATTTTATGAGGGTAAGTCTATTTACACTATAACATTCAGGTTTGGATCATTCTCTCATAAGAAAATGCAAACTGTATATTTACTATCATTTTCACGTTGACAAAAAGTTTTTACAAGCTTTATGACAATTAGTTGCAAATGAGTCTTTATAGGCAAAATTGCTTTATTTCATGAGGGTAAGTCTATTTACACTATAACATTCAGGTTTGGATCATTCTCTCATAAGAAAATGCAAACTGCATATTAACCATTATTTTAACGCATACAAGCAGTTTTTACATGCTTTACGACAATAAGGTGCAAATTAGGCCTTATAGGCAAAATTGCTTTTTTTCATGAAGGTAAGTCTATTTACACTATAACATTTAGGTTTAGATCATTCTCTCATAAGAAAATGCAAACTGCATATTTACTATTATTTTAACGCATACAAGCAGTTTTTACAAACTTTATGACAATTAAGTGCAAATGAGTCCTTAAAGGCAAAATTGTTTTAATTCACAAACGTAAGTCTATTTTCACTATAACATTCAGGTTTGAATCATTCTCTCATAAGAAAATGCAAACTGCATATTAACCATTATTTTAACGCATACAAGCAGTTTTTACATGCTTTACGACAATAAGGTGCAAATTAGTCCTTATAGGCAAAATTGCTTTATTTCATGAAGGTAAGTCTATTTACACTATAACATTCAGGTTTGGATTTTTCTCTCATAAGAAAATGCAAACTGCATTTTAACCATTATTTTAACGCAGACAAGCAGTTTTTACATGCTTTATGACAATTACGGGCAAATGAGTCCTTATAGGCAAAATTGCTTTATTTCACAAAGGTAAGTCTACTTTCACTATAACATTCAGGTTTGGATCATTCTCTCATAAGAAAATGCAAACTGCATATTTACTATCATTTTCACGCAGACAAGCAGTTTTTACATGCTTCACGACAATTGCGTGCAAATGAGTCATTATAGGCAAAATTGCTTTATTTTACAAAGGTAAGTCTATTTACATTATAACATTCAGGTTTGGATCATTCTCTCATAAGAAAATGCAAACTGCATATTAACCATTATTTTTACGCATACAAGCAGTTTTTACATGCTTTATGACAATTAGGTGCAAATGAGTCCTTATAGGCAAAATTGCTTTATTTCTTGAGGGTAAGTCTATTTACACTATAACATTCAGGTTTGGATCATTCTCTCATAAGAAAATGCAAACTGCATATTAACCATTATTTAAACGCAGACAAGCAGTTTTTTCATGCTTTACGACAATTAGGTGCAAATGAGTCTTTATAGGCAAAATTGCTTTATTTCATGAGGGTAAGTCTATTTACATTATAACATTCAGGTTTGGATCATTCTCTCATAAGAAAATGCAAACTGCATATTAACCATTATTTTTACGCATACAAGCAGTTTTTACATGCTTTATGACAATTAGGGGCAATCGAGTCCTTATAAGCAAAATTGCTTTATTTCACAAAGGTAAGTCTACTTTCACTATAACATTCAGGTTTGGATCATTCTCTCATAAGAAATTGCAAACTGCATTTTAACCATTATTTTAACGCAGACAAGCAGTTTTTACATGCTTTACGACAATTGCGTGCAAATGAGTCATTATAGGCAAAATTGCTTTATTTTACAAAGGTAAGTCTATTTACATTATAACATTCAGGTTTGGATCATTCTCTCATAAGAAAATGCAAACTGCATATTAACCATTATTTTTACGCATACAAGCAGTTTTTACATGCTTTATGACAATTAGGTGCAAATGAGTCCTTATAGGCAAAATTGCTTTATTTCTTGAGGGTAAGTCTATTTACACTATAACATTCAGGTTTGGATCATTCTCTCATAAGAAAATGCAAACTGCATATTAACCATTATTTAAACGCAGACAAGCAGTTTTTTCATGCTTTACGACAATTAGGTGCAAATGAGTCTTTATAGGCAAAATTGCTTTATTTCATGAGGGTAAGTCTATTTACATTATAACATTCAGGTTTGGATCATTCTCTCATAAGAAAATGCAAACTGCATATTAACCATTATTTTTACGCATACAAGCAGTTTTTACATGCTTTATGACAATTAGGGGCAATCGAGTCCTTATAAGCAAAATTGCATTATTTCACAAAGGTAAGTCTACTTTCACTATAACATTCAGGTTTGGATCATTCTCTCATAAGAAAATGCAAACTGTATATTAACCATTATTTTAACGCATACAAGCAGTTTTTACATGCTTTTTGACAATTAGGGGCAACTGAGTCCTTATAGGCAAAATTGCTTTATTTCATGAAGGTAAGTCTATTTACACTATAACATTCAGGTTTGGATCTTTCTCTCATAAGAAAATGCAAACTGCATATTAACCATTATTTAAACGCAGACAAGCAGTTTTTACATGCTTTATGACAATAAGGTGCAAATGAGTCCTTATAGGCAAAATTGCTTTATTTCATGAGGGTAAGTCTATTTACACTATAACATTCAGGTTTGGATCACTCTCTCATAAGAAAATGCAAACTGCATATTAACCAGTATTTTAACGCATACAAGCAGTTTTTACATGCTTTATGACAATTAGGTGCAAATGAGTCCTTATAGGCAAAATTGCTTTATTTCATGAGGGTAAGTCTATTTACACTATAACATTCAGGTTTGGATCATTCTCTCATAAGAAAATGCAAACTGCATATTAACCATTATTTTAACGCATACAAGCAGTTTTTACATGCTTTATGACAATTAGGGGTAAATGGGTCCTTATAGGCAAAATTGCTTAATTTCATGAAGGTTAGTCTATTTACACTATAACATTCAGGTTTGGATTATTCTCTCATAAGAAAATGCAAACTGCATATTAACCATTATTTTAACGCAGACAAGCAGTTTTTACATGCTTTACGACAATTAGGTGCAAATGAGTCCTTATAGGCCAAATTGCTTTATTTCACAAAGGTAAGTTTACTTACGCTATAACATTCAGGTTTGGATCATTCTCTCACAAGAAAATGCAAACTGCATATTAACTATTATTTTAACGCATACAAGCAGTTTTTACATGCTTTATGACAATTAGGTGCAAATGAGTCCTATTATTCAAAATTGCTTTATTTCTTGAGGGTAAGTCTATTTACACTATAACATTCAGGTTTGGATCATTCTCTCATAAGAAAATGCAAACTGAATATTGACTATCATTTTCACGCAGACAAGCAGTTTTTACATGGTTTACGACAATTAGGTGCAAATGAGTCCTTATAGGCCAAATTGCTTTATTTCACAAAGGCAAGTTTACTTACGCTATAACATTCAGGTTTGGATCATTCTCTCACAAGAAAATGCAAACTGCATATTAACCATTATTTTAACGCAGACAAGCAGTTTTTACATGCTTTACGACAATTAGGTGCAAATGAGTCTTTATAGGCAAAATTGCTTTATTTTATGAGGGTAAGTCTATTTACACTATAACATTCAGGTTTGGATCATTCTCTCATAAGAAAATGCAAACTGCATATTAACCATTATTTTAACGCATACAAGCAGTTTTTACATGCTTTACGACAATCAGGTGCAAATTAGTCCTTATAGGCAAAATTGCATAATTTCATGAGGGTAAGTCTATTTACACTATGACATTCAGGTTTGGATCATTCTCTCATAAGAAAATGCAAACTGCATATTTACTATCATTTTCACACAGACAAGCAGTTTTTACATGCTTCACGACAATTGCGTGCAAATGGGTATTTATAGGCAAAATTGCTTTATTTTACAAAGGTAAGTCTATTTACAGTATAACATTCAGGTTTGGATCATTCTCTCATAAGAAAATGCAAACTGCATTTTAACCATTATTTTAACGCATACAAGCAGTTTTTACATGCTTTATGACAATTAGGGGCAAATGAGTCCTTATAGGCAAAATTGCTTTATTTCATGGATGTAAGTCTATTTACACTATAACATTCAGGTTTGGATTATTCTCTCATAAGAAAATGCAAACTGCATATTAACCATTATTTTAACGCAGACAAGCAGTTTTTACATGCTTTACGACAATTTCGTGCAAATGAGTCCTTATAGGCAAAATTGCTTTATTTCACAAAGGTTAGTTTACTTACACTATAACATTCAGGTTTGGATCATTCTCTCACATAAAAATGCAAACTGCATATTAACTATTATTTTAACGCATACAAGAAGTTTTTACATGCTTTATGACAATTGCATGCAAATGAGTCCTTATAGGCAAAATTGCTTTATTTTACAAAGGTAAGTCTATTTACACTATAACATTCAGGTTTGGATCATTCTCTCATAAGAAAATGCAAACTGCATATTAACCATTATTTTAAAGCATACAGTTTTTACATGCTATATGACAATTAGGTGCAAATGAGTCTTTATAGGCAAAATTGCTTTATTTCATGAGGGTAAGTCTATTTACACTATAACATTCAGGTTTGGATCATTCTCTCATAAGAAAATGCAAACTGCATATTAACCATTATTTTAAAGCATACAGTTTTTACATGCTTTATGACAATTAGGTGCAAATGTGTCCTTATAGGCAAAATTGCTTTATTTTACAAAGGTAAGTCTATTTACACTATAACATTCAGGTTTGGATCATTCTCTCATAAGAAAATGCAATCTGCATATTAACCATTATTTTAACGCATACAAGCAGTTTTTACATGCTTTACGACAATTAGGTGCAAATGAGTCTTTATAGGCAAAATTGCTTTATTTCATGAGGGTAAGTCTATTTACACTATAACATTCAGGTTTGGATCATTCTCTCATAAGAAAATGCAAACTGCATATTTACTATCATTTTCACGCAGACAAGCAGTTTTTACATGCTTCACGACAATTGCATGCAAATGAGTCCTTATAGGCAAAATTGCTTTATTTTACAAAGGTAAGTCTATTTACACTATAACATTCAGGTTTGGATCATTCTCTCATAAGAAAATGCAAACTGCATATTAACCATTATTTTAAAGCGTACAGTTTTTACATGCTTTATGACAATTAGGTGCAAATGAGTCTTTATAGGCAAAATTGCTTTATTTCATGAGGGTAAGTCTATTTACACTATAACATTCAGGTTTGGATCATTCTCTCATAAGAAAATGCAAACTGCATATTTACTATCATTTTCACGCAGACAAGCAGTTTTCACATGTTTTATGACAATTAGGTGTAAATAAGTCCTTAAAGGCAAAATTGTTTTATTTCACAAAGGTAAGTCTATTTTCACTATAACATTCAGGTTTGGATCATTCTCTCATAAGAAAATGCAAACTGCATATTAACCAATATTTTAACGCATACAAGCAGTTTTTACATGCTTTACGACAATAAGGTGCAAATTAGGCCTTATAGGCAAAATTGCTTTATTTCATGAAGGTAAGTCTATTTACACTATAACATTCAGGTTTGGATTTTTCTCTCATAAGAAAATGCAAACTGCATATTAACCATTATTTAAACGCAGACAAGCAGTTTTTACATGCTTTACGACAATTAGGTGCAAATAAGTCTTTATAGGCAAAATTGCTTTATTTCATATGGGTTAGTCTATTTACACCATGACATTCAGGTTTGGATCATTCTCTCATAAGAAAATGCAAACTGCATATTTACTATCATTTTCACGCAGACAAGCAGTTTTTACATGCTTCACAATTGCGTGAAAATGAGTTTTTATAGGCAAAATTGCTTTATTTTACAAAGGTAAGTCTATTTACACTATAACATTCAGGTTTGGATCATTCTCTCATAAGAAAATGCAATCTGCATATTAACCATTATTTTAACGCATACAAGCAGTTTTTACATGCTTTACGACAATTAGGTGCAAATGAGTCTTTATAGGCAAAATTGCTTTATTTCATGAGGGTAAGTCTATTTACACTATAACATTCAGGTTTGGATCATTCTCTCATAAGAAAATGCAAACTGCATATTTACTATCATTTTCATGCAGACAAGCAGTTTTTACATGCTTCACGACAATTGCATGCAAATGAGTCCTTATAGGCAAAATTGCTTTATTTTACAAAGGTAAGTCTATTTACACTATAACATTCAGGTTTGGATCATTCTCTCATAAGAAAATGCAAACTGCATATTAACCATTATTTTAAAGCATACAGTTTTTACATGCTTTATGACAATTAGGTGCAAATGAGGCTTTATAGGCAAAATTGCTTTATTTCATGAGGGTAAGTCTATTTACACTATAACATTCAGGTTTGGATCATTCTCTCATAAGAAAATGCAAACTGCATATTTACTATCATTTTCACGCAGACAAGCAGTTTTCACATGTTTTATGACAATTAGGTGTAAATAAGTCCTTAAAGGCAAAATTGTTTTATTTCACAAAGGTAAGTCTATTTTCACTATAACATTCAGGTTTGGATCATTCTCTCATAAGAAAATGCAAACTGCATATTAACCATTATTTTAACGCATACAAGCAGTTTTTACATGCTTTACGACAATAAGGTGCAAATTAGGCCTTATAGGCAAAATTGCTTTATTTCATGAAGGTAAGTCTATTTACACTATAACATTCAGGTTTGGATTTTTCTCTCATAAGAAAATGCAAACTGCATATTAACCATTATTTAAACGCAGACAAGCAGTTTTTACATGCTTTACGACAATTAGGTGCAAATGAGTCTTTATAGGCAAAATTGCTTTATTTCATATGGGTTAGTCTATTTACACCATGGCATTCAGGTTTGGATCATTCTCTCATAAGAAAACGCAAACTGCATATTTACTATCATTTTCACGCAGACAAGCAGTTTTTACATGCTTCACGACAATTGCGTGCAAATGAGTATTTATAGGCAAAATTGCTTTATTTTACAAAGGTAAGTCTATTTACACTATAACATTCAGGTTTGGATCATTCTCTCATAAGAAAATGCAAACTGCATTTTAACCATTATTTAAACGCATACAAGCAGTTTTTACGTGCTTTATGACAATTAGGGGCAAATGAGTCCTTATAGGCAAAATTGCTTTATTTCATGAGGGTTAGTCTATTTACGCTATAACATTCAGGTTTGGATCATTCTCTCATAAGAAAATGCAAACTGCATAATTACTATCATTTTCACGCAGACAAGCAGTTTTTACATGCTTCACGACAAATGCATGCAAATGAGTCCTTATAGGCAAAATTGCTTTATTTTACAAAGGTAAGTCTATTTACACTATAACATTCAGGTTTGGATCATTCTCTCATAAGAAAATGCAAACTGCATATTTTAACCATTATTTTAAAGCATACAAACAGTTTTTACAAGCTTTATGACAATTAGGTGCAAATGAGTCCTTATAGGCAAAATGGCTTTATTTCATGAAGGTAAGTCTATTTACACTATAACATTCAGGTTTGGATCATTCTCTCATAAGAAAATGCAAACTGCATATTAACCATTATTTTAACGCATACTTGCAGTTTTTACATGCTTTATGACAATTAGGGGCAAATGGGTCCTTATAGGCAAAATTGCTATATTTCACAAAGGTTAGTTTACTTACACTATAACATTCAGGTTTGGATCATTCTCTCACATAAAAATGCAAACTGCATATTAACTATTATTTTAACGCATACAAGCAGTTTTTACATGCTTTATGACAATTAGGTGCAAATGAGTCCTTATAGGCAAAATTGCTTTATTTTACAAAGGTAAGTCTATTTACACTATAACATTCAGGTTTGGATCATTCTCTCATAAGAAAATGCAATCTGCATATTAACCATTATTTTAACGCATACAAGCAGTTTTTACATGCTTTACGACAATTAGGTGCAAATGAGTCTTTATAGGCAAAATTGCTTTATTTTATGAGGGTAAGTCTATTTACACTATAACATTCAGGTTTGGATCATTCTCTCATAAGAAAATGCAAACTGTATATTTACTATCATTTTCACGTTGACAAAAAGTTTTTACAAGCTTTATGACAATTAGTTGCAAATGAGTCTTTATAGGCAAAATTGCTTTATTTCATGAGGGTAAGTCTATTTACACTATAACATTCAGGTTTGGATCATTCTCTCATAAGAAAATGCAAACTGCATATTAACCATTATTTTAACGCATACAAGCAGTTTTTACATGCTTTACGACAATAAGGTGCAAATTAGGCCTTATAGGCAAAATTGCTTTTTTTCATGAAGGTAAGTCTATTTACACTATAACATTTAGGTTTAGATCATTCTCTCATAAGAAAATGCAAACTGCATATTTACTATTATTTTAACGCATACAAGCAGTTTTTACAAACTTTATGACAATTAAGTGCAAATGAGTCCTTAAAGGCAAAATTGTTTTAATTCACAAACGTAAGTCTATTTTCACTATAACATTCAGGTTTGAATCATTCTCTCATAAGAAAATGCAAACTGCATATTAACCATTATTTTAACGCATACAAGCAGTTTTTACATGCTTTACGACAATAAGGTGCAAATTAGTCCTTATAGGCAAAATTGCTTTATTTCATGAAGGTAAGTCTATTTACACTATAACATTCAGGTTTGGATTTTTCTCTCATAAGAAAATGCAAACTGCATTTTAACCATTATTTTAACGCAGACAAGCAGTTTTTACATGCTTTATGACAATTACGGGCAAATGAGTCCTTATAGGCAAAATTGCTTTATTTCACAAAGGTAAGTCTACTTTCACTATAACATTCAGGTTTGGATCATTCTCTCATAAGAAAATGCAAACTGCATATTTACTATCATTTTCACGCAGACAAGCAGTTTTTACATGCTTCACGACAATTGCGTGCAAATGAGTCATTATAGGCAAAATTGCTTTATTTTACAAAGGTAAGTCTATTTACATTATAACATTCAGGTTTGGATCATTCTCTCATAAGAAAATGCAAACTGCATATTAACCATTATTTTTACGCATACAAGCAGTTTTTACATGCTTTATGACAATTAGGTGCAAATGAGTCCTTATAGGCAAAATTGCTTTATTTCTTGAGGGTAAGTCTATTTACACTATAACATTCAGGTTTGGATCATTCTCTCATAAGAAAATGCAAACTGCATATTAACCATTATTTAAACGCAGACAAGCAGTTTTTTCATGCTTTACGACAATTAGGTGCAAATGAGTCTTTATAGGCAAAATTGCTTTATTTCATGAGGGTAAGTCTATTTACATTATAACATTCAGGTTTGGATCATTCTCTCATAAGAAAATGCAAACTGCATATTAACCATTATTTTTACGCATACAAGCAGTTTTTACATGCTTTATGACAATTAGGGGCAATCGAGTCCTTATAAGCAAAATTGCATTATTTCACAAAGGTAAGTCTACTTTCACTATAACATTCAGGTTTGGATCATTCTCTCATAAGAAAATGCAAACTGTATATTAACCATTATTTTAACGCATACAAGCAGTTTTTACATGCTTTTTGACAATTAGGGGCAACTGAGTCCTTATAGGCAAAATTGCTTTATTTCATGAAGGTAAGTCTATTTACACTATAACATTCAGGTTTGGATCTTTCTCTCATAAGAAAATGCAAACTGCATATTAACCATTATTTAAACGCAGACAAGCAGTTTTTACATGCTTTATGACAATTAGGTGCAAATGAGTCCTTATAGGCAAAATTGCTTTATTTCATGAGGGTAAGTCTATTTACACTATAACATTCAGGTTTGGATCATTCTCTCATAAGAAAATGCAAACTGCATATTAACCATTATTTTAACGCATACAAGCAGTTTTTACATGCTTTATGACAATTAGGGGTAAATGGGTCCTTATAGGCAAAATTGCTTAATTTCATGAATGTTAGTCTATTTACACTATAACATTCAGGTTTGGATTATTCTCTCATAAGAAAATGCAAACTGCATATTAACCATTATTTTAACGCAGACAAGCAGTTTTTACATGCTTTACGACAATTAGGTGCAAATGAGTCCTTATAGGCAAAATTGCTATATTTCACAAAGGTTAGTTTACTTACACTATAACATTCAGGTTTGGATCATTCTCTCACATAAAAATGCAAACTGCATATTAACTATTATTTTAACGCATACAAGCAGTTTTTACATGCTTTATGACAATTAGGTGCAAATGAGTCCTTATAGGCAAAATTGCTTTATTTTACAAAGGTAAGTCTATTTACACTATAACATTCAGGTTTGGATCATTCTCTCATAAGAAAATGCAATCTGCATATTAACCATTATTTTAACGCATACAAGCAGTTTTTACATGCTTTACGACAATTAGGTGCAAATGAGTCTTTATAGGCAAAATTGCTTTATTTTATGAGGGTAAGTCTATTTACACTATAACATTCAGGTTTGGATCATTCTCTCATAAGAAAATGCAAACTGTATATTTACTATCATTTTCACGTTGACAAAAAGTTTTTACAAGCTTTATGACAATTAGTTGCAAATGAGTCTTCATAGGCAAAATTGCTTTATTTCATGAGGGTAAGTCTATTTACACTATAACATTCAGGTTTGGATCATTCTCTCATAAGAAAATGCAAACTGCATATTAACCATTATTTTAACGCATACAAGCAGTTTTTACATGCTTTACGACAATAAGGTGCAAATTAGGCCTTATAGGCAAAATTGCTTTTTTTCATGAAGGTAAGTCTATTTACACTATAACATTTAGGTTTAGATCATTCTCTCATAAGAAAATGCAAACTGCATATTTACTATTATTTTAACGCATACAAGCAGTTTTTACAAACTTTATGACAATTAAGTGCAAATGAGTCCTTAAAGGCAAAATTGTTTTAATTCACAAACGTAAGTCTATTTTCACTATAACATTCAGGTTTGAATCATTCTCTCATAAGAAAATGCAAACTGCATATTAACCATTATTTTAACGCATACAAGCAGTTTTTACATGCTTTACGACAATAAGGTGCAAATTAGTCCTTATAGGCAAAATTGCTTTATTTCATGAAGGTAAGTCTATTTACACTATAACATTCAGGTTTGGATTTTTCTCTCATAAGAAAATGCAAACTGCATTTTAACCATTATTTTAACGCAGACAAGCAGTTTTTACATGCTTTATGACAATTACGGGCAAATGAGTCCTTATAGGCAAAATTGCTTTATTTCACAAAGGTAAGTCTACTTTCACTATAACATTCAGGTTTGGATCATTCTCTCATAAGAAAATGCAAACTGCATATTTACTATCATTTTCACGCAGACAAGCAGTTTTTACATGCTTCACGACAATTGCGTGCAAATGAGTCATTATAGGCAAAATTGCTTTATTTTACAAAGGTAAGTCTATTTACATTATAACATTCAGGTTTGGATCATTCTCTCATAAGAAAATGCAAACTGCATATTAACCATTATTTTTACGCATACAAGCAGTTTTTACATGCTTTATGACAATTAGGTGCAAATGAGTCCTTATAGGCAAAATTGCTTTATTTCTTGAGGGTAAATCTATTTACACTATAACATTCAGGTTTGGATCATTCTCTCATAAGAAAATGCAAACTGCATATTAACCATTATTTAAACGCAGACAAGCAGTTTTTTCATGCTTTACGACAATTAGGTGCAAATGAGTCTTTATAGGCAAAATTGCTTTATTTCATGAGGGTAAGTCTATTTACATTATAACATTCAGGTTTGGATCATTCTCTCATAAGAAAATGCAAACTGCATATTAACCATTATTTTTACGCATACAAGCAGTTTTTACATGCTTTATGACAATTAGGGGCAATCGAGTCCTTATAAGCAAAATTGCTTTATTTCACAAAGGTAAGTCTACTTTCACTATAACATTCAGGTTTGGATCATTCTCTCATAAGAAATTGCAAACTGCATTTTAACCATTATTTTAACGCAGACAAGCAGTTTTTACATGCTTCACGACAATTGCGTGCAAATGAGTCATTATAGGCAAAATTGCTTTATTTTACAAAGGTAAGTCTATTTACATTATAACATTCAGGTTTGGATCATTCTCTCATAAGAAAATGCAAACTGCATATTAACCATTATTTTTACGCATACAAGCAGTTTTTACATGCTTTATGACAATTAGGTGCAAATGAGTCCTTATAGGCAAAATTGCTTTATTTCTTGAGGGTAAGTCTATTTACACTATAACATTCAGGTTTGGATCATTCTCTCATAAGAAAATGCAAACTGCATATTAACCATTATTTAAACGCAGACAAGCAGTTTTTTCATGCTTTACGACAATTAGGTGCAAATGAGTCTTTATAGGCAAAATTGCTTTATTTCATGAGGGTAAGTCTATTTACATTATAACATTCAGGTTTGGATCATTCTCTCATAAGAAAATGCAAACTGCATATTAACCATTATTTTTACGCATACAAGCAGTTTTTACATGCTTTATGACAATTAGGGGCAATCGAGTCCTTATAAGCAAAATTGCATTATTTCACAAAGGTAAGTCTACTTTCACTATAACATTCAGGTTTGGATCATTCTCTCATAAGAAAATGCAAACTGTATATTAACCATTATTTTAACGCATACAAGCAGTTTTTACATGCTTTTTGACAATTAGGGGCAACTGAGTCCTTATAGGCAAAATTGCTTTATTTCATGAAGGTAAGTCTATTTACACTATAACATTCAGGTTTGGATCTTTCTCTCATAAGAAAATGCAAACTGCATATTAACCATTATTTAAACGCAGACAAGCAGTTTTTACATGCTTTATGACAATAAGGTGCAAATGAGTCCTTATAGGCAAAATTGCTTTATTTCATGAGGGTAAGTCTATTTACACTATAACATTCAGGTTTGGATCACTCTCTCATAAGAAAATGCAAACTGCATATTAACCAGTATTTTAACGCATACAAGCAGTTTTTACATGCTTTATGACAATTAGGTGCAAATGAGTCCTTATAGGCAAAATTGCTTTATTTCATGAGGGTAAGTCTATTTACACTATAACATTCAGGTTTGGATCATTCTCTCATAAGAAAATGCAAACTGCATATTAACCATTATTTTAACGCATACAAGCAGTTTTTACATGCTTTATGACAATTAGGGGTAAATGGGTCCTTATAGGCAAAATTGCTTAATTTCATGAAGGTTAGTCTATTTACACTATAACATTCAGGTTTGGATTATTCTCTCATAAGAAAATGCAAACTGCATATTAACCATTATTTTAACGCATACAAGCAGTTTTTACATGCTTTATGACAATTAGGTGCAAATGAGTCCTATTATTCAAAATTGCTTTATTTCTTGAGGGTAAGTCTATTTACACTATAACATTCAGGTTTGGATCATTCTCTCATAAGAAAATGCAAACTGAATATTGACTATCATTTTCACGCAGACAAGCAGTTTTTACATGGTTTACGACAATTAGGTGCAAATGAGTCCTTATAGGCCAAATTGCTTTATTTCACAAAGGCAAGTTTACTTACGCTATAACATTCAGGTTTGGATCATTCTCTCACAAGAAAATGCAAACTGCATATTAACCATTATTTTAACGCAGACAAGCAGTTTTTACATGCTTTACGACAATTAGGTGCAAATGAGTCTTTATAGGCAAAATTGCTTTATTTTATGAGGGTAAGTCTATTTACACTATAACATTCAGGTTTGGATCATTCTCTCATAAGAAAATGCAAACTGCATATTAACCATTATTTTAACGCATACAAGCAGTTTTTACATGCTTTACGACAATCAGGTGCAAATTAGTCCTTATAGGCAAAATTGCATAATTTCATGAGGGTAAGTCTATTTACACTATGACATTCAGGTTTGGATCATTCTCTCATAAGAAAATGCAAACTGCATATTTACTATCATTTTCACACAGACAAGCAGTTTTTACATGCTTCACGACAATTGCGTGCAAATGGGTATTTATAGGCAAAATTGCTTTATTTTACAAAGGTAAGTCTATTTACAGTATAACATTCAGGTTTGGATCATTCTCTCATAAGAAAATGCAAACTGCATTTTAACCATTATTTTAACGCATACAAGCAGTTTTTACATGCTTTATGACAATTAGGGGCAAATGAGTCCTTATAGGCAAAATTGCTTTATTTCATGGATGTAAGTCTATTTACACTATAACATTCAGGTTTGGATTATTCTCTCATAAGAAAATGCAAACTGCATATTAACCATTATTTTAACGCAGACAAGCAGTTTTTACATGCTTTACGACAATTTCGTGCAAATGAGTCCTTATAGGCAAAATTGCTTTATTTCACAAAGGTTAGTTTACTTACACTATAACATTCAGGTTTGGATCATTCTCTCACATAAAAATGCAAACTGCATATTAACTATTATTTTAACGCATACAAGAAGTTTTTACATGCTTTATGACAATTGCATGCAAATGAGTCCTTATAGGCAAAATTGCTTTATTTTACAAAGGTAAGTCTATTTACACTATAACATTCAGGTTTGGATCATTCTCTCATAAGAAAATGCAAACTGCATATTAACCATTATTTTAAAGCATACAGTTTTTACATGCTATATGACAATTAGGTGCAAATGAGTCTTTATAGGCAAAATTGCTTTATTTCATGAGGGTAAGTCTATTTACCCTATAACATTCAGGTTTGGATCATTCTCTCATAAGAAAATGCAAACTGCATATTAACCATTATTTTAAAGCATACAGTTTTTACATGCTTTATGACAATTAGGTGCAAATGTGTCCTTATAGGCAAAATTGCTTTATTTTACAAAGGTAAGTCTATTTACACTATAACATTCAGGTTTGGATCATTCTCTCATAAGAAAATGCAATCTGCATATTAACCATTATTTTAACGCATACAAGCAGTTTTTACATGCTTTACGACAATTAGGTGCAAATGAGTCTTTATAGGCAAAATTGCTTTATTTCATGAGGGTAAGTCTATTTACACTATAACATTCAGGTTTGGATCATTCTCTCATAAGAAAATGCAAACTGCATATTTACTATCATTTTCACGCAGACAAGCAGTTTTTACATGCTTCACGACAATTGCATGCAAATGAGTCCTTATAGGCAAAATTGCTTTATTTTACAAAGGTAAGTCTATTTACACTATAACATTCAGGTTTGGATCATTCTCTCATAAGAAAATGCAAACTGCATATTAACCATTATTTTAAAGCGTACAGTTTTTACATGCTTTATGACAATTAGGTGCAAATGAGTCTTTATAGGCAAAATTGCTTTATTTCATGAGGGTAAGTCTATTTACACTATAACATTCAGGTTTGGATCATTCTCTCATAAGAAAATGCAAACTGCATATTTACTATCATTTTCACGCAGACAAGCAGTTTTCACATGTTTTATGACAATTAGGTGTAAATAAGTCCTTAAAGGCAAAATTGTTTTATTTCACAAAGGTAAGTCTATTTTCACTATAACATTCAGGTTTGGATCATTCTCTCATAAGAAAATGCAAACTGCATATTAACCAATATTTTAACGCATACAAGCAGTTTTTACATGCTTTACGACAATAAGGTGCAAATTAGGCCTTATAGGCAAAATTGCTTTATTTCATGAAGGTAAGTCTATTTACACTATAACATTCAGGTTTGGATTTTTCTCTCATAAGAAAATGCAAACTGCATATTAACCATTATTTAAACGCAGACAAGCAGTTTTTACATGCTTTACGACAATTAGGTGCAAATAAGTCTTTATAGGCAAAATTGCTTTATTTCATATGGGTTAGTCTATTTACACCATGACATTCAGGTTTGGATCATTCTCTCATAAGAAAATGCAAACTGCATATTTACTATCATTTTCACGCAGACAAGCAGTTTTTACATGCTTCACAATTGCGTGAAAATGAGTTTTTATAGGCAAAATTGCTTTATTTTACAAAGGTAAGTCTATTTACACTATAACATTCAGGTTTGGATCATTCTCTCATAAGAAAATGCAATCTGCATATTAACCATTATTTTAACGCATACAAGCAGTTTTTACATGCTTTACGACAATTAGGTGCAAATGAGTCTTTATAGGCAAAATTGCTTTATTTCATGAGGGTAAGTCTATTTACACTATAACATTCAGGTTTGGATCATTCTCTCATAAGAAAATGCAAACTGCATATTTACTATCATTTTCATGCAGACAAGCAGTTTTTACATGCTTCACGACAATTGCATGCAAATGAGTCCTTATAGGCAAAATTGCTTTATTTTACAAAGGTAAGTCTATTTACACTATAACATTCAGGTTTGGATCATTCTCTCATAAGAAAATGCAAACTGCATATTAACCATTATTTTAAAGCATACAGTTTTTACATGCTTTATGACAATTAGGTGCAAATGAGGCTTTATAGGCAAAATTGCTTTATTTCATGAGGGTAAGTCTATTTACACTATAACATTCAGGTTTGGATCATTCTCTCATAAGAAAATGCAAACTGCATATTTACTATCATTTTCACGCAGACAAGCAGTTTTCACATGTTTTATGACAATTAGGTGTAAATAAGTCCTTAAAGGCAAAATTGTTTTATTTCACAAAGGTAAGTCTATTTTCACTATAACATTCAGGTTTGGATCATTCTCTCATAAGAAAATGCAAACTGCATATTAACCATTATTTTAACGCATACAAGCAGTTTTTACATGCTTTACGACAATAAGGTGCAAATTAGGCCTTATAGGCAAAATTGCTTTATTTCATGAAGGTAAGTCTATTTACACTATAACATTCAGGTTTGGATTTTTCTCTCATAAGAAAATGCAAACTGCATATTAACCATTATTTAAACGCAGACAAGCAGTTTTTACATGCTTTACGACAATTAGGTGCAAATGAGTCTTTATAGGCAAAATTGCTTTATTTCATATGGGTTAGTCTATTTACACCATGGCATTCAGGTTTGGATCATTCTCTCATAAGAAAACGCAAACTGCATATTTACTATCATTTTCACGCAGACAAGCAGTTTTTACATGCTTCACGACAATTGCGTGCAAATGAGTATTTATAGGCAAAATTGCTTTATTTTACAAAGGTAAGTCTATTTACACTATAACATTCAGGTTTGGATCATTCTCTCATAAGAAAATGCAAACTGCATTTTAACCATTATTTAAACGCATACAAGCAGTTTTTACGTGCTTTATGACAATTAGGGGCAAATGAGTCCTTATAGGCAAAATTGCTTTATTTCATGAAGGTAAGTCTATTTACACTATAACATTCAGGTTTGAATCATTCTCTCATAAGAAAATGCAAACTGCATATTAACCATTATTTAAACGCAGACAAGCAGTTTTTACATGCTTTACGACAATTAGGTGTAAATGAGTCTTTATAGGCAAAATTGCTTTATTTCATGAGGGTTAGTCTATTTACGCTATAACATTCAGGTTTGGATCATTCTCTCATAAGAAAATGCAAACTGCATAATTACTATCATTTTCACGCAGACAAGCAGTTTTTACATGCTTCACGACAAATGCATGCAAATGAGTCCTTATAGGCAAAATTGCTTTATTTTACAAAGGTAAGTCTATTTACACTATAACATTCAGGTTTGGATCATTCTCTCATAAGAAAATGCAAACTGCATATTTTAACCATTATTTTAAAGCATACAAACAGTTTTTACAAGCTTTATGACAATTAGGTGCAAATGAGTCCTTATAGGCAAAATGGCTTTATTTCATGAAGGTAAGTCTATTTACACTATAACATTCAGGTTTGGATCATTCTCTCATAAGAAAATGCAAACTGCATATTAACCATTATTTTAACGCATACTTGCAGTTTTTACATGCTTTATGACAATTAGGGGCAAATGGGTCCTTATAGGCAAAATTGCTTTTTTTCATGAATGTTAGTCTATTTACACTATAACATTCAGGTTTGGATTATTCTCTCATAAGAAAATGCAAACTGCATATTAACTATTATTTTAACGCATACAAGCAGTTTTTACATGCTTTATGACAATTAGGTGCAAATGAGTCCTTATAGGCAAAATTGCTTTATTTTACAAAGGTAAGTCTATTTACACTATAACATTCAGGTTTGGATCATTCTCTCATAAGAAAATGCAATCTGCATATTAACCATTATTTTAACGCATACAAGCAGTTTTTACATGCTTTACGACAATTAGGTGCAAATGAGTCTTTATAGGCAAAATTGCTTTATTTTATGAGGGTAAGTCTATTTACACTATAACATTCAGGTTTGGATCATTCTCTCATAAGAAAATGCAAACTGTATATTTACTATCATTTTCACGTTGACAAAAAGTTTTTACAAGCTTTATGACAATTAGGTGCAAATGAGTCTTTATAGGCAAAATTGCTTTATTTCATGAGGGTAAGTCTATTTACACTATAACATTCAGGTTTGGATCATTCTCTCATAAGAAAATGCAAACTGCATATTAACCATTATTTTAACGCATACAAGCAGTTTTTACATGCTTTATGACAATTAGGGGCAAATGAGTATATATAGGCAAAATTGCTTTATTTTACAAAGGTAAGTTAACTTAAACTATAACATTTAGGTTTAGATCATTCTCTCATAAGAAAATGCAAACTGCATATTTACTATTATTTTAACGCATACAAGCAGTTTTTACAAACTTTATGACAATTAAGTGCAAATAAGTCCTTAAAGGCAAAATTGTTTTAATTCACAAACGTAAGTCTATTTTCACTATAACATTCAGGTTTAAATCATTCTCTCATAAGAAAATGCAAACTGCATATTAACCATTATTTTAACGCATACAAGCAGTTTTTACATGCTTTACGACAATAAGGTGCAAATTAGTCCTTATAGGCAAAATTGCTTTATTTCATGAAGATAAGTCTATTTACACTATAACATTCAGGTTTGGATTTTTCTCTCATAAGAAAATGCAAACTGCATATTAACCATTATTTAAACGCAGACAAGCAGTTTTTACATGCTTTACGACAATT
The DNA here is from genome assembly GCA_963575645.1 of Xanthostigma xanthostigma. Classification (NCBI taxonomy): domain Eukaryota; kingdom Metazoa; phylum Arthropoda; class Insecta; order Raphidioptera; family Raphidiidae; genus Xanthostigma; species Xanthostigma xanthostigma. Next base: position 29,708,921 of record OY754471.1, read on the forward strand.
AGGTGCAAATGAGTCTTTATAGGCAAAATTGCTTTATTTCATGAGGGTAAGTCTATTTACACTATGACATTCAGGTTTGGATCATTCTCTCATAAGAAAATGCAAACTGCATATTTACTATCATTTTCACGCAGACAAGCAGTTTTTACATGCTTCACGACAATTGCGTGCAAATGAGTCCTTATAGGCAAAATTGCTTTATTTTACAAAGGTAAGTCTATTTACACTATAACATTCAGGTTTGGATCATTCTCTCATAAGAAAATGCAAACTGCATTTTAACCATTATTTTAACGCAGACAAGCAGTTTTTACATGCTTTATGACAATTAGGGGCAAATGAGTCCTTATAGGCAAAATTGCTTTATTTCACAAAGGTAAGTCTACTTTCACTATAACATTCAGGTTTGGATCATTCTCTCATAAGAAAATGCAAACTGCATATTTACTATCATTTTCACGCAGACAAGCAGTTTTTACATGCTTCACGACAATTGCGTGCAAATGAGTCCTTATAGGCAAAATTGCTTTATTTTACAAAGGTAAGTCTATTTACATTATAACATTCAGGTTTGGATCATTCTCTCATAAGAAAATGCAAACTGCATATTAACCATTATTTTTACGCATACAAGCAGTTTTTACATGCTTTATGACAATTAGGTGCAAATGAGTCCTTATAGGCAAAATTGCTTTATTTCTTGAGGGTAAGTCTATTTACACTATAACATTCAGGTTTGGATCATTCTCTCATAAGAAAATGCAAACTGCATATTAACCATTATTTAAACGCAGACAAGCAGTTTTTACATGCTTTACGACAATTAGGTGCAAATGAGTCCTTATAGGCCAAATTGCTTTATTTCACAAAGGTAAGTTTACTTACGCTATAACATTCAGGTTTGGATCATTCTCTCACAAGAAAATGCAAACTGCATATTAACTATTATTTTAACGCATACAAGCAGTTTTTACATGCTTTACGACAATCAGGTGCAAATTAGTCCTTATAGGCAAAATTGCATAATTTCATGAGGGTAAGTCTATTTACACTATGACATTCAGGTTTGGATCATTCTCTCATAAGAAAATGCAAACTGCATATTTACTATCATTTTCACACAGACAAGCAGTTTTTACATGCTTCACGACAATTGCGTGCAAATGAGTATTTATAGGCAAAATTGCTTTATTTTACAAAGGTAAGTCTATTTACAGTATAACATTCAGGTTTGGATCATTCTCTCATAAGAAAATGCAAACTGCATTTTAACCATTATTTTAACGCATACAAGCAGTTTTTACATGCTTTATGACAATTAGGGGCAAATGAGTCCTTATAGGCAAAATTGCTTTATTTCATGGATGTAAGTCTATTTACACTATAACATTCAGGTTTGGATTATTCTCTCATAAGAAAATACAAACTGCATATTAACCATTATTTAAACGCAGACAAGCAGTTTTTACATGCTTTACGACAATTAGGTGCAAATGAGTATTTATAGGCAAAATTGCTTTATTTCATGAGGGTAAGTCTATTTACACCATAACATTCAGGTTTGTATCATTCTCTCATAAGAAAATGCAAACTGCATATTTACTATCATTTTCACGCAGACAAGCAGTTTTTACATGCTTCACGACAATTGCATGCAAATGAGTCCTTATAGGCAAAATTGCTTTATTTTACAAAGGTAAGTCTATTTACACTATAACATTCAGGTTTGGATCATTCTCTCATAAGAAAATGCAAACTGCATATTAACCATTATTTTAAAGCACACAAACAGTTTTTACATGCTTTATGACAATTAGGTGCAAATGAGTCCTTATAGGCAAAATTGCTTTATTTCATGAGGGTAAGTCTATTTACACTATTACATTCATGTTTGGATCATTCTCTCATAAGAAAATGCAAACTGCATATTAACCATTATTTTAACGCATACTTGCAGTTTTTACATGCTTTATGACAATTAGGGGCAAATGGGTCCTTATAGGCAAAATTGCTTTTTTTATGAATGTTAGTCTATTTACACTATACATTCAGGTTTGGATTATTCTCTCATAAGAAAATGCAAACTGCATATTAACCATTATTTTAACGCAGACAAGCAGTTTTTACATGCTTTACGACAATTAGGTGCAAATGAGTCCTTATAGGCAAAATTGCTTTATTTCACAAAGGTTAGTTTACTTACACTATAACATTCAGGTTTGGATCATTCTCTCACATAAAAATGCAAACTGCATATTAACTATTATTTTAACGCATACAAGAAGTTTTTACATGCTTTATGACAATTGCATGCAAATGAGTCCTTATAGGCAAAATTGCTTTATTTCTTGAGGGTAAGTCTATTTACACTATAACATTCAGGTTTGGATCATTCTCTCATAAGAAAATGCAAACTGCATATTAACCATTATTTTAAAGCATACAGTTTTTACATGCTATATGACAATTAGGTGCAAATGAGTCTTTATAGGCAAAATTGCTTTATTTCATGAGGGTAAGTCTATTTACACTATAACATTCAGGTTTGGATCATTCTCTCATAAGAAAATGCAAACTGCATATTAACCATTATTTTAAAGCATACAGTTTTTACATGCTTTATGACAATTAGGTGCAAATGTGTCCTTATAGGCAAAATTGCTTTATTTTACAAAGGTAAGTCTATTTACACTATAACATTCAGGTTTGGATCATTCTCTCATAAGAAAATGCAATCTGCATATTAACCATTATTTTAACGCATACAAGCAGTTTTTACATGCTTTACGACAATTAGGTGCAAATGAGTCTTTATAGGCAAAATTGCTTTATTTCATGAGGGTAAGTCTATTTACACTATAACATTCAGGTTTGGATCATTCTCTCATAAGAAAATGCAAACTGCATATTTACTATCATTTTCACGCAGACAAGCAGTTTTTACATGCTTCACGACAATTGCATGCAAATGAGTCCTTATAGGCAAAATTGCTTTATTTTACAAAGGTAAGTCTATTTACACTATAACATTCAGGTTTGGATCATTCTCTCATAAGAAAATGCAAACTGCATATTAACCATTATTTTAAAGCGTACAGTTTTTACATGCTTTATGACAATTAGGTGCAAATGAGTCTTTATAGGCAAAATTGCTTTATTTCATGAGGGTAAGTCTATTTACACTATAACATTCAGGTTTGGATCATTCTCTCATAAGAAAATGCAAACTGCATATTTACTATCATTTTCACGCAGACAAGCAGTTTTCACATGTTTTATGACAATTAGGTGTAAATAAGTCCTTAAAGGCAAAATTGTTTTATTTCACAAAGGTAAGTCTATTTTCACTATAACATTCAGGTTTGGATCATTCTCTCATAAGAAAATGCAAACTGCATATTAACCATTATTTTAACGCATACAAGCAGTTTTTACATGCTTTACGACAATAAGGTGCAAATTAGGCCTTATAGGCAAAATTGCTTTATTTCATGAAGGTAAGTCTATTTACACTATAACATTCAGGTTTGGATTTTTCTCTCATAAGAAAATGCAAACTGCATATTAACCATTATTTAAACGCAGACAAGCAGTTTTTACATGCTTTACGACAATTAGGTGCAAATAAGTCTTTATAGGCAAAATTGCTTTATTTCATATGGGTTAGTCTATTTACATTATGACATTCAGGTTTGGATCATTCTCTCCTAAGAAAATGCAAACTGCATATTTACTATCATTTTCACGCAGACAAGCAGTTTTTACATGCTTTACGACAATTGCGTGAAAATGAGTTTTTATAGGCAAAATTGCTTTATTTTACAAAGGTAAGTCTATTTACACTATAACATTCAGGTTTGGATCATTCTCTCATAAGAAAATGCAATCTGCATATTAACCATTATTTTAACGCATACAAGCAGTTTTTACATGCTTTACGACAATTAGGTGCAAATGAGTCTTTATAGGCAAAATTGCTTTATTTCATGAGGGTAAGTCTATTTACACTATAACATTCAGGTTTGGATCATTCTCTCATAAGAAAATGCAAACTGCATATTTACTATCATTTTCACGCAGACAAGCAGTTTTTACATGCTTCACGACAATTGCATGCAAATGAGTCCTTATAGGCAAAATTGCTTTATTTTACAAAGGTAAGTCTATTTACACTATAACATTCAGGTTTGGATCATTCTCTCATAAGAAAATGCAAACTGCATATTAACCATTATTTTAAAGCATACAGTTTTTACATGCTTTATGACAATTAGGTGCAAATGAGGCTTTATAGGCAAAATTGCTTTATTTCATGAGGGTAAGTCTATTTACACTATAACATTCAGGTTTGGATCATTCTCTCATAAGAAAATGCAAACTGCATATTTACTATCATTTTCACGCAGACAAGCAGTTTTCACATGTTTTATGACAATTAGGTGTAAATAAGTCCTTAAAGGCAAAATTGTTTTATTTCACAAAGGTAAGTCTATTTTCACTATAACATTCAGGTTTGGATCATTCTCTCATAAGAAAATGCAAACTGCATATTAACCATTATTTTAACGCATACAAGCAGTTTTTACATGCTTTACGACAATAAGGTGCAAATTAGGCCTTATAGGCAAAATTGCTTTATTTCATGAAGGTAAGTCTATTTACACTATAACATTCAGGTTTGGATTTTTCTCTCATAAGAAAATGCAAACTGCATATTAACCATTATTTAAACGCAGACAAGCAGTTTTTACATGCTTTACGACAATTAGGTGCAAATGAGTCTTTATAGGCAAAATTGCTTTATTTCATATGGGTTAGTCTATTTACACCATGGCATTCAGGTTTGGATCATTCTCTCATAAGAAAATGCAAACTGCATATTTACTATCATTTTCACGCAGACAAGCAGTTTTTACATGCTTCACGACAATTGCGTGCAAATGAGTATTTATAGGCAAAATTGCTTTATTTTACAAAGGTAAGTCTATTTACACTATAACATTCAGGTTTGGATCATTCTCTCATAAGAAAATGCAAACTGCATTTTAACCATTATTTAAACGCATACAAGCAGTTTTTACGTGCTTTATGACAATTAGGGGCAAATGAGTCCTTATAGGCAAAATTGCTTTATTTCATGAAGGTAAGTCTATTTACACTATAACATTCAGGTTTGGATCATTCTCTCATAAGAAAATGCAAACTGCATATTAACCATTATTTAAACGCAGACAAGCAGTTTTTACATGCTTTACGACAATTAGGTGTAAATGAGTCTTTATAGGCAAAATTGCTTTATTTCATGAGGGTTAGTCTATTTACGCTATAACATTCAGGTTTGGATCATTCTCTCATAAGAAAATGCAAACTGCATAATTACTATCATTTTCACGCAGACAAGCAGTTTTTACATGCTTCACGACAAATGCATGCAAATGAGTCCTTATAGGCAAAATTGCTTTATTTTACAAAGGTAAGTCTATTTACACTATAACATTCAGGTTTGGATCATTCTCTCATAAGAAAATGCAAACTGCATATTTTAACCATTATTTTAAAGCATACAAACAGTTTTTACAAGCTTTATGACAATTAGGTGCAAATGAGTCCTTATAGGCAAAATGGCTTTATTTCATGAAGGTAAGTCTATTTACACTATACATTCAGGTTTGGATCATTCTCTCATAAGAAAATGCAAACTGCATATTAACCATTATTTTAACGCATACTTGCAGTTTTTACATGCTTTATGACAATTAGGGGCAAATGGGTCCTTATAGGCAAAATTGCTTTTTTTCATGAATGTTAGTCTATTTACACTATAACATTCAGGTTTGGATTATTCTCTCATAAGAAAATGCAAACTGCATATTAACCATTATTTTAACGCAGACAAGCAGTTTTTACATGCTTTACGACAATTAGGTGCAAATGAGTCCTTATAGGCAAAATTGCTATATTTCACAAAGGTTAGTTTACTTACACTATAACATTCAGGTTTGGATCATTCTCTCACATAAAAATGCAAACTGCATATTAACTATTATTTTAACGCATACAAGCAGTTTTTACATGCTTTATGACAATTAGGTGCAAATGAGTCCTTATAGGCAAAATTGCTTTATTTTACAAAGGTAAGTCTATTTACACTATAACATTCAGGTTTGGATCATTCTCTCATAAGAAAATGCAATCTGCATATTAACCATTATTTTAACGCATACAAGCAGTTTTTACATGCTTTATGACAATTAGGTGCAAATGAGTCTTTATAGGCAAAATTGCTTTATTTTATGAGGGTAAGTCTATTTACACTATAACATTCAGGTTTGGATCATTCTCTCATAAGAAAATGCAAACTGTATATTTACTATCATTTTCACGTTGACAAAAAGTTTTTACAAGCTTTATGACAATTAGGTGCAAATGAGTCTTTATAGGCAAAATTGCTTTATTTCATGAGGGTAAGTCTATTTACACTATAACATTCAGGTTTGGATCATTCTCTCATAAGAAAATGCAAACTGCATATTAACCATTATTTTAACGCATACAAGCAGTTTTTACATGCTTTATGACAATTAGGGGCAAATGAGTATATATAGGCAAAATTGCTTTATTTTACAAAGGTAAGTTAACTTAAACTATAACATTTAGGTTTAGATCATTCTCTCATAAGAAAATGCAAACTGCATATTTACTATTATTTTAACGCATACAAGCAGTTTTTACAAACTTTATGACAATTAATTGCAAATGAGTCCTTAAAGGCAAAATTGTTTTAATTCACAAACGTAAGTCTATTTTCACTATAACATTCAGGTTTAAATCATTCTCTCATAAGAAAATGCAAACTGCATATTAACCATTATTTTAACGCATACAAGCAGTTTTTACATGCTTTACGACAATAAGGTGCAAATTAGTCCTTATAGGCAAAATTGCTTTATTTCATGAAGATAAGTCTATTTACACTATAACATTCAGGTTTGGATTTTTCTCTCATAAGAAAATGCAAACTGCATATTAACCATTATTTAAACGCAGACAAGCAGTTTTTACATGCTTTACGACAATTAGGTGCAAATGAGTCTTTATAGGCAAAATTGCTTTATTTCATGAGCGTAAGTCTATTTACACTATGACATTCAGGTTTGGATCATTCTCTCATAAGAAAATGCAAACTGCATATTTACTATCATTTTCACGCAGACAAGCAGTTTTTACATGCTTCACGACAATTGCGTGCAAATGAGTCCTTATAGGCAAAATTGCTTTATTTTACAAAGGTAAGTCTATTTACACTATAACATTCAGGTTTGGATCATTCTCTCATAAGAAAATGCAAACTGCATTTTAACCATTATTTTAACGCAGACAAGCAGTTTTTACATGCTTTATGACAATTAGGGGCAAATGAGTCCTTATAGGCAAAATTGCTTTATTTCACAAAGGTAAGTCTACTTTCACTATAACATTCAGGTTTGGATCATTCTCTCATAAGAAAATGCAAACTGCATATTTACTATCATTTTCACGCAGACAAGCAGTTTTTACATGCTTCACGACAATTGCGTGCAAATGAGTCCTTATAGGCAAAATTGCTTTATTTTACAAAGGTAAGTCTATTTACATTATAACATTCAGGTTTGGATCATTCTCTCATAAGAAAATGCAAACTGCATATTAACCATTATTTTTACGCATACAAGCAGTTTTTACATGCTTTATGACAATTAGGTGCAAATGAGTCCTTATAGGCAAAATTGCTTTATTTCTTGAGGGTAAGTCTATTTACACTATAACATTCAGGTTTGGATCATTCTCTCATAAGAAAATGCAAACTGCATATTAACCATTATTTAAACGCAGACAAGCAGTTTTTTCATGCTTTACGACAATTAGGTGCAAATGAGTCTTTATAGGCAAAATTGCTTTATTTCATGAGGGTAAGTCTATTTACACTATACAATTCAGGTTTGGATCATTCTCTCATAAGAAAATGCATACTGCATATTAACCATTATTTTAACGCAGACAAGCAGTTTTTACATGCTTTATGACAATTAGGGGCAAATGAGTCCTTACAAGCAAAATTGCTTTATTTCACAAAGGTAAGTCTACTTTCACTATAACATTCAGGTTTGGATCATTCTCTCATAAGAAATTGCAAACTGCATTTTAACCATTATTTTAACGCAGACAAGCAGTTTTTACATGCTTCACGACAATTGCGTGCAAATAAGTCCTTATAAGCAAAATTGCTTTATTTTACAAAGGCAAGTCTATTTACACTATAACATTCAGGTTTGGATCATTCTCTCATAAGAAAATGCAAACTGTATATTAACCATTATTTTAACGCATACAAGCAGTTTTTACATTGTAACGATAATATTTATCCTTACAATCTAATTACTATTTTTTATGTGTTTTATTTTATTTTAATTTAAAATTTTGTCAAATAGTGTACATTTATACCAATTACTAATTACGTAAGTTTATAGGTTGAATTGACATTTATGTTACGTCTATTATAACTAAATTGATTTGCATTCTCGCTAAATTTTGAAAGAGATTTTTTCTAAAAAAGCAGAAATATTTTAACTGGCGTCCGAACCGGTAATATCGCAGTGCAATATTGAAGATCGTCTATTAACCGTAAATTATTCAATACGATACGCAATTGTATTAAAAATTGTTACGTCGTTCGCGCTACGAGCCGGCAGACGGAATTTTAAAAATTAAATTTTTCACCATCGTAAACCATAAGGTCAAGTCAACCTATAAACTTACAATTATTAAAATATTATTTAAATAAAAGGTAACTTTAAACCAATTCTTCTCGTACACAATTATTAAATATCACCTCCACTGCGCATACTCATAACGAAATTAAAGAGAAGAAAAGTTAAAGTTACAAATGGTAGCAGAGCAAGAGTTATAAATAAAAATTAAATAATAAAAATAAATAAATAAAATTTAAGTGTTTAAAATCAAATAATGTCTACTCGTCGCCGACCTCAAGTCAATCATTCTCCACAAGGTCGCGGCGCTGAAATAAATTCTCCGATGGAAGCTTCTACAAATACAAACACAGTGCATCAAGAAAATCAAAATTCAAACACCGCTCAAGAAGCGCAGGTTACGTCTCCAAGAACGCTAGAATTTCTAAGAGCTGGTCTACACGTATCTAGACAAATATACGACACGGTTCAGGAAATCAGTCAAGCAACTCGACAAACGACAGTCCTTGCAAGAAATGACAATGAAGAATCTCCTTTTCCTATCAAATTGAAAATTGACGTTGAGAAGATTACATCATCGATTCCTGTCTGCGATGGCTCGTCTCCTGAACAGTTGATCATATTTATGCAAGAGATTCAAAATATCGTTGACTCGCGCATGCTTCCAGAAAATCAACTGTTGTATTATCTAATAGGTAAAACATCAGAAGAATTTCGATTCTGGTGGAGTAGTCAAATACAAGGTCATACTTCTTGGAACACACTGAAATCGCGCATCTTAAATACATACTTATCATCCACTGATATCATTTTCTTAACCGATAAAATGGTTCAACGAGTACAGCGTGAAGATGAATCATTCTGTCAATTTATCAGAGACATAAACATGAAAGCCACGGTTCTGAATCTACAAATACCAGAGCTAAATTTAGTTAACATGATTTGGGCTCATGTGAATTGGACTACATTCAATTATATCAAATTTCGAAGTATTCCTGCAGATTTAAAAGCGTTGAGCCAAATAGGAGTTGAAATCAGCCAAATTCAACGGCGAGAGCAACAATTTAATATTCCAGCTTCTCCAAATCCTTCAGCGACTTCAGCTTCACTAACTAAATTCTGCAACTACTGTAAACGCAACGGACACAGTATACAAGAGTGTCGCAGACGACAATATAGAAGAGAGCAACCAGAAGCGAATCAAGAGAGATCAAATTCAAAAAACTAATAGCGGTTGGTGTCGAGAAGTTTTCCACGTTTATTACTCCCATTATAAGCATTTCAGTGGGAAGTAATATATTTCAAGCTCTTCTTGACACTGGCGCCTCAACTAACTATTGCGCTAAATCAGCAGCTAAACAATTATCGAAGAATGGATTTGGCAAAATCGAAAAAACCGACTCATTTGTAATATTAGCAGATGGAAGCCATGTTCACGTCAATCAACAGTATACAGCCATCGTAAAAATTCATAAATTTACATGGAAAATTACATTTTTAATCATCAATCATTTATCATACACGTTTTTAATTGGAAATCAAACACTTAGAAAAATGCAAGCATGTATTAATTTCCGCTCCAAAACACTTTCGTTCGAGTTCGATAAGAAATGTCATGTTCCTTTTGTATCTCCGGGCGAAGTTCCACAGAACTATATTCATTGCATAACAGAAGAAAAATTCAAAATGTCTGAAGACGACAATAGAAGACTTACGACGATAATCAGCAAATACAAACAAATATTTTCGGATAAAGTTGGCAACGTAAAAGATTATACTTACGACATTTATGTAACAGACAATATTCCAGTGCGATCGGCACCATATCCACTCAATCCAGTGAAAGCACAGGAGATGGAAGATCACATTCTCAAATTGTTGAATGAAGACATAATCCGACCGAGCCGTTCTCCCTACGGAGCTCCAGCCTTTCTCTTGAAGAAGAAAGGAGGAGGACATCGTCTGTGTATCGACTATAGGCGACTTAATAAAAAAATCATTTTTGACGCCTATCCGCCTCCACACATGGAGAGTCTATTCCAGTCACTTCATGGTTCATCCGTATTCACAATCCTCGATTTAACGTCAGCCTTTTACCAAATCAACTTGTCTTCGTCTTCAAAGAAGTACACTGCCTTCGTTACACCGCTCGGGCAATACGAATTCAATCAGGTGCCATTTGGCCTCAGTATTTCGCCACAAGCTTTAAACAGAATAATTCAAGACGTATTTTCTGATTTACGCTTCAAATTTCTTATACCGTATTTCGACGATTTATTAATACATTCGTCCAGCCTGGAAGAACATCTTCAGCATTTGGATATCGTTTTCAAGCGACTTCAAGACGTGGGATTTTTGGTTAACCCAGAAAAAATGAAACTATGTCGATCGCGTATCAAGTTCCTTGGTCACGTGATTTCAGCCGAAGGTCTATCTATTGATCCCGAACGCATTGAAGCGATCAAAAGCTTACCTGTGCCAGACAGTCTGCGAAAGGTTCAATCATTTTTGGGAATGGCCGGATTTCTTGCAAAATATATACCCGGATTTTCAACATTAGCAGCCCCACTACATCGCCTCAAAAGAAAGGGAGTAAAATTCAAAATGGGCCCTGAAGAAATTGACGCTGTCAACAAAATAAAAAGAGCGCTAACCACCGCACCGATTTTAAAGTTTCCAGATTTTAACAAACCGTTCGTCGTTCAAACAGACGCGAGCTCTTATGCTATGGGTGGAGTTCTTCTTCAAAGATATGAAGATGGACTTTATCCAGTACAATATGCTAGCAAAAAATTCGACGATGCTCAGCGTAATTATACAACTTATGAACGGGAAGCTTGCGCGATTGTATGGGCTCTAGATCGTTTTAAACATTTTCTTCAGGGGCAACATTTCATACTCCAAACAGATAACGCCGCATTGACGTGGCTTCATAAGCATCCTAAGAATCTTGGTCGAGTTGGCAGGTGGCTACTGAAATTGGCAAAATTTGATTACGAGACAGTTCACATAAAGGGAAGCACCAATGTAATTGCGGACGCTTTATCCCGTCTGTATAATGAAGAAGTGTTTCTTGAACAACCGGACGTACAACAATTAAATCTACTGGACGAAGTACCCCTCTCGTTCATATCCATTCAGAATCATCAGAACTCGGATCCTGATTGCGGACTCATTCTCACCAGAATTAAAAATGGTGAAGATGTTAAAAACTTCGCAATTAAAGACGGAATTTTGATGAAGAAAGTTGGACGACGAGGTCTCAAGCGTATAATCGTTCCGAATAATTTAAAACCGATGATTATATATTATTTTCATAATTCACACACCGGCGCTCATCAAGGTGTAACCAAAACTTATCGACAAATCGCGAAAAGATTCTGGTGGAACCGGCTATACGAAGATGTGCGAGATCATGTACGTAGCTGTCAATTGTGCCAACAATGTAAGAATCCTCAGCGACGAGAGGGAGCTCCACTAGCTTCAACTCCCCCAACATCAGTGTGGCACAAGCTTTACATTGACTATGTTGGTCCACTAATCAACACGTCTAGAAATAATAAATATTGTCTCGTCGTAATCGACTCGTTTTCGAAGTGGTTGGATATTATTCCTGTGCGAAAAGCGTCATCAGCCGTCACCGTATCAAAACTTGTAGAAATGTGGTCGAGTTTCGGCCCTCCACGAATCATTGTCTCCGACAACGCTCGTTGCTTTACCAGTCATCAGTTCTCTGGAATGTGTCTTCGATGGGGCATCAATCATGTAACCACGACGCCGTATCACCCATCTGGAAACATGGTCGAACGACCGAACCGCGATATAAAAGCAGCCGTCACCATCATGCTTAAACAATATGAAGCATCTCACAAAGACTGGGACAAGTATGTGTCATACGTCAAGTTATCACACAACGCTGGGTACCACGAAACGACTCGAACATCACCGGCTTCGGTATTTCTAGGTCGAGAACTTCCTGTTCCTTTAGACCGACACTGGGGAATCGACTTAGCCTTAGACGATGAAGATAAACCATCCACAGCGACAATCCAAAGAGCAATTCGCCAGAGTCATGCTAAGTACGCGAGGTATTATAATGCAAGTCGCCCGCGCGAACATCATTTTAACATTAATCAACTGGTGTTGCAACGCATGCACAACGTCCCGGGTCCCGACGAAGACCAAAAGTTTACACCACGTTGGTCAACGCCAAGACGCATAACACGCTTTACCTCACCAGTTTCATGCGAACTTGAAGACCCCGAAACAGGCCAAATCTACCGAGCTCACATCGATCAGTTAAGAGCATATATTTCTTAGGAAATCACACCTTCAAGCTTAAGGGGAGGAGCCTGTAACGATAATATTTATCCTTACAATCTAATTACTATTTTTTATGTGTTTTATTTTATTTTAATTTAAAATTTTGTCAAATAGTGTACATTTATACCAATTACTAATTACGTAAGTTTATAGGTTGAATTGACATTTATGTTACGTCTATTATAACTAAATTGATTTGCATTCTCGCTAAATTTTGAAAGAGATTTTTTCTAAAAAAGCAGAAATATTTTAACTGGCGTCCGAACCGGTAATATCGCAGTGCAATATTGAAGATCGTCTATTAACCGTAAATTATTCAATACGATACGCAATTGTATTAAAAATTGTTACGTCGTTCGCGCTACGAGCCGGCAAGACGGAATTTTAAAAATTAAATTTTTCACCATCGTAAACCATAAGGTCAAGTCAACCTATAAACTTACAATTATTAAAATATTATTTAAATAAAAGGTAACTTTAAACCAATTCTTCTCGTACACAATTATTAAATATCACCTCCACTGCGCATACTCATAACGAAATTAAAGAGAAGAAAAGTTAAAGTTACAACATGCTTTTTGACAATTAGGGGCAACTGAGTCCTTATAGGCAAAATTGCTTTATTTCATGAAGGTAAGTCTATTTACACTATAACATTCAGGTTTGGATCTTTCTCTCATAAGAAAATGCAAACTGCATATTAACCATTATTTAAACGCAGACAAGCAGTTTTTACATGCTTTATGACAATTAGGTGCAAATGAGTCCTTATAGGCAAAATTGCTTTATTTCATGAGGGTAAGTCTATTTACACTATAACATTCAGGTTTGGATCACTCTCTCATAAGAAAATGCAAACTGCATATTAACCAGTATTTTAACGCATACAAGCAGTTTTTACATGCTTTATGACAATTAGGTGCAAATGAGTCCTTATAGGCAAAATTGCTTTATTTCATGAGGGTAAGTCTATTTACACTATAACATTCAGGTTTGGATCATTCTCTCATAAGAAAATGCAAACTGCATATTAACCATTATTTTAACGCATACAAGCAGTTTTTACATGCTTTATGACAATTAGGGGCAAATGGGTCCTTATAGGCAAAATTGCTTAATTTCATGAAGGTTAGTCTATTTACACTATAACATTCAGGTTTGGATTATTCTCTCATAAGAAAATGCAAACTGCATATTAACCATTATTTTAACGCAGACAAGCAGTTTTTACATGCTTTACGACAATTAGGTGCAAATGAGTCCTTATAGGCCAAATTGCTTTATTTCACAAAGGTAAGTTTACTTACGCTATAACATTCAGGTTTGGATCATTCTCTCACAAGAAAATGCAAACTGCATATTAACTATTATTTTAACGCATACAAGCAGTTTTTACATGCTTTATGACAATTAGGTGCAAATGAGTCCTTATAGGCAAAATTGCTTTATTTCATGAGGGTAAGTCTATTTACACTATAACATTCAGGTTTGGATCATTCTCTCATAAGAAAATGCAAACTGAATATTGACTATCATTTTCACGCAGACAAGCAGTTTTTACATGGTTTACGACAATTAGGTACAAATAAGTCCTTAAAGGCAAAATTGTTTGATTTCACAAAGGTAAGTCTACTTTCACTACAACATTCAGGTTTGGATCATTCTCTCATAAGAAAATGCAAACTGCATATTAACCATTATTTTAACGCAGACAAGCAGTTTTTACATGCTTCACGACAATTGCGTGCAAATGAGTCCTTATAGGCAAAATTGCTTTATTTACAAAGGTAAGTCTATTTACACTATAACATTCAGGTTTGGATCATTCTCTCATAAGAAAATGCAATCTGCATATTAACCATTATTTTAACGCATAAAAGCAGTTTTTACATGCTTTATGACAATTAGGGGCAAATGAGTCCTTATATGCAAAATTGCTTCATTTCATGAAGGTAAGTCTATTTACACTATAACATTCAGGCTTGGATCATTCTCTCATAAGAAAATGCAAACTGCATATTAACCATTATTTAAACGCAGACAAGCAGTTTTTACATGCTTTACGACAATTAGGTGCAAATGAGTCTTTATAGGCAAAATTGCTTTATTTCATGAGGGTAAGTCTATTTACACTATAACATTCAGGTTTGGGTCATTCTCTCATAAGAAAATGCAAACTGCATATTTACTATCATTTTCACGCAGACAAGCAGTTTTTACATGCTTCACGACAATTGCGTGCAAATGAGTCCTTATAGGCACAATTGCTTTATTTTGCAAAGGTAAGTCTATTTACACTATAACATTCAGGTTTGGATCATTCTCTCATAGGAAAATGCAAACTGCATATTAACCATTATTTTAACGCATACAAGCAGTTTTAAATGCTTTATGACAATTAGGGGCAAATTAGTCTATATAGGCAAAATTGCTTTATTTTACAAAGGTAAGTTTACTTAAACTATAACATTCAGGTTTAGATCATTCTCTCATAAGAAAATGCAAACAGCATATTAACTCTTATTTTAACGCATACAAGCAGTTTTTACATGCTTCACGACAATTGCGTGCAAATGAGTCCTTATAAGCAAAATTGCTTTATTTTACAAAGGTAAGTCTATTTACACTATAACATTCAGGTTTGGATCATTCTTTCGTAAGAAAATGCAAACTGCATATTTACTCTCATTTTAACGCATACAAGCAGTTTTTACATGCTTTATGACAATTAGGTGCAAATGAGTCCTTATAGGCAAAATTGCTTTATTTCATGAGGGTCAGTCTATTTACACTATAACATTCAGGTTTAGATCATTCTTTCATAAGTAAATGCAAACTGCATATTTACTATCATTTTAACGCATACAAGCAGTTTTTACATGCTTTATGACAATTAGGTGCAAATGAGTCTTTATAGGCAAAATTGCTTTATTTCATGAGGGTAAGTCTATTAACATTAAAACATTCACGTTTGAATCATTCTCTCATAAGAAAATGCAAACTGCATAATATTAACCTTTATTTTAACGCAGACAAGCAGTTTTTACATGCTTTATGACAATTAGGGGCAAATGAGTCCTTATAAGCAAAATTGCTTTATTTCACAAAGGTAAGTCTCTTTTCACTATAACATTCAGGTTTGGATCATTCTCTCATAAGAAATTGCAAACTGCATATTAACCATTATTTTAACGCAGACAAGCAGTTTTTACATGCTTCACGACAATTGCGTGCAAATAAGTCCTTATAAGCAAAATTGCTTTATTTCACAAAGGTAAGTCTCTTTTCACTATAACATTCAGGTTTGGATCATTCTCTCATAAGAAAATGCAAACTGCATATTAACCATTATTTTAACGCATACAAGCAGTTTTTACATGCTTTATGACAATTAGGGGCAAATGAGTCCTTATAGGCAAAATTGCTTTATTTCATGAAGGTAAGTCTATTTACACTATAACATTCAGGTTTGGATCTTTCTCTCTTAAGAAAATGCAAACTGCATATTAACTATTATTTAAACGCAGACAAGCAGTTTTTACATGCTATATGACAATTAGGTGCAAATGAGTCCTTATAGGCAAAATTGCTTTATTTCATGAGGGTAAGTCTATTTACACTATAACATTCAGGTTTGGATCACTCTCTCATAAGAAAATGCAAACTGCATATTAACCAGTATTTTAACGCATACAAGCAGTTTATACATGCTTTATGACAATTAGGTGCAAATGAGTCCTTATAGGCAAAATTGCTTTATTTCATGAGGGTAAGTCTATTTACACTATAACATTCAGGTTTGGATTATTCTCTCATAAGAAAATGCAAACTGCATATTAACCATTATTTTAACGCAGACAAGCAGTTTTTACATGCTTTACGACAATTAGGTGCAAATGAGTCCTTATAGGCCAAATTGCTTTATTTCACAAAGGTAAGTTTACTTACGCTATAACATTCAGGTTTGGATCATTCTCTCACAAGAAAATGTAAACTGCATATTAACTATTATTTTAACGCATACAAGCAGCTTTTACATGCTTTATGACAATTAGGTGCAAATGAGTCCTTATAGGCAAAATTGCTTTATTTCATCAGGGTAAGTCTATTTACACTATAACATTCAGGTTTGGATCATTTTCTCATAAGAAAATGCAAACTGAATATTGACTATCATTTTCACGCAGACAAGCAGTTTTTACATGGTTTACGACAATTAGGTACAAATAAGTCCTTAAAGGCAAAATTGTTTGATTTCACAAAGGTAAGGCTACTTTCACTACAACATTCAGGTTTAGATCATTCTCTCATAAGAAAATGCAAACTGCATATTAACCATTATTTTAAAGCAGACAAGCAGTTTTTACATGCTTCACGACAATTGCGTGCAAATGAGTCCTTATAGGCAAAATTGCTTTATTTTACAAAGGTAAGTCTATTTACGCTATAACATTCAGGTTTGGATCATTCTCTCATAAGAAAATGCAATCTGCATATTAACCATTATTTTAACGCATACAAGCAGTTTTTACATGCTTTATGACAATTAGGGGCAAATGAGTCCTTATATGCAAAATTGCTTCATTTCATGAAGGTAAGTCTATTTACACTATAACATTCAGGTTTGGATCATTCTCTCATAAGAAAATGCAAACTGCATATTAACCATTATTTAAACGCAGACAAGCAGTTTTTACATGCTTTACGACAATTAGGTGCAAATGAGTCTTTATAGGCAAAATTGCTTTATTTCATGAGGGTAGTTTCTATTTACACTATAATATTCAGGTTTGGGTCATTCTCTCATAAGAAAATGCAAACTGCATATTTACTATCATTTTCACGCAGACAAGCAGTTTTTACATGCTTCACGACAATTGCGTGCAAATAAGTCTTTATAGGCACAATTGCTTTATTTTGCAAAGGTAAGTCTATTTACACTATAATATTCAGGTTTGGATCATTCTCTCATAAGAAAATGCAAACTGCATATTAACCATTATTTTAACTCTTCACCCGAACTTCTCTTCATCAGTCATCCCTTCCCATTCAGACTGACCTCCAAGCTATAGCCACTTCCGTCACAATACAAAATCAAACTTTAACAATTTGTAATATTTACATCCCGCCCAACATAGAACCATCAAGCGACGACCTAAATAACGTCCTTAATCAATTACCCCAACCTTATATTCTTGTTGGCGATTTTAATGCTCATAGCGACATGTGGGGTAATAACTTTACTAATTGCAGAGGAAAATCAGTGGAGAAAGTACTGTCAGAAAACATAAACATTTGCCTTTTAAACAATGGCCAACCTACTCATATAAACAACGCTACAGGCAACACCTCAGTAATAGATCTATCCTTAGTATCAACATCTCTAGCACCACTTCTGCAATGGCGCACACATCCGGATACCTGCCACAGTGATCATTTTCCGATTCTCATGTTTATGCCAACAGCTGCTCAGAACAACATCTGCACCCAAGTACCTAGGTTTAATTTCAACAAAGCTGACTGGGATACCTTTTCCTCTCTAATAAAATTCAATGAAGGAATTACACACCCCTTAGAAAGAGTCGATCACATTTACGACGTCACCAATAATGCTTTAAAATCAGCTGTCCCGACTTCTACTCCAAAGCAAAAAAATGTTCCTTGGTGGAACAGCGATATTGCCCAAGCAATAAAAAACAGGAAAAGAGCATTAAGAAAATTCCAGAGGGCGAGGACAATGGAATCAAAAATTTTGTACAACAAAACCAAAGCTAAGGTGAGATACTTGACAAGGAAAGCCAAAAAAGATTCCTGGCAACAATTCCTATCTTCCATAAACTCTTCCACTCCCACAAAAGAACTCTGGAATAACATAAACAAAATCAGAAACAAAATTTCTCCTAACATCATACCCGCAATTCTAAGCAACAACACCATTATTACCAACTCCAATCAAATAGCTGACGCATTCGCATCTCACTTCGAAGCAATTTCTAGTGATACTCACTCTGATCCAGATACACTGTTAAGGAAAAATAATCTGGAAATAAATGAATTCAACTTTAATTCCGACAACAATGAAGCTTATAATACCGACTTTACCTTCCAAGAATTCTCTTTGGCTATTGCCAACATAAAGAAGAATACAGCAGGACCTGATGGATTCTTTCCCTTATCTTTAAAACATTTCCCCGACAGTGAACTAACATATATTCTCGACACCATGAATAAGCTATGGAGAAATGACCTCTTTCCTGTCAAATGGAAAGAGGCCTGCATAATTCCGATCCCTAAACCAGGAAAAAATCAACTTGAACTAAACAGTTACCGGCCGATCTCAATAACAAGTTCACTTAGCAAAATATACGAACGAATGATCAATAACAGATTAGATTGGATCCTTGAATCCAACTCCATGCTCTCCAACAACCAATACGGATTTAGGAAAAACAGATCGATTATGGACATTCACGCGATCTTTACGAACGACATATCCAACGCCTTTGTAAATAAACAATCTGTCGTGGCAATTTTTGTAGACATTCACAAAGCATTCGACTCTGTATGGAAAAATATAATTCTAAGACAATTGATAAAGTGGAATTTAAAAGGACATCTACCAAAGTTCATCGAAAACTTCTTAACTGACCGTATTTTCAAAACAAAAATTAACAGTACATATTCTAAAACCAAAAAACTCATAAATGGGACTCCTCAAGGATCCGTTATAAGTCCAAACCTATTTAATATTGCCATTAATTCAATCAACGAATTATTCCTTCCCCCTGTCCAACACCTCATGTATGCTGACGACCTTCTAATATATATCAGAACGCGAGATTTAAACTATGCGAAGCTAAAACTACAAACCGTTCTAAATAACCTAAGTGAGTGGTCTAAAAATAACGGTCTTCAAATTACACCTGACAAAACCGTATGTATTAATTTTAATCGTATTCCTAGACCACTTAACAACCCCACAATAAATTTTAACAATAACGTGTTACAATTTAAATCTGAACACCAATTCTTAGGATTAATATATGACGGAAAACTTAATTGGAAAAGCCACATAATCAATTTAAAAGCCAGGTGTCGCGTAAAATTAAATCCCATTAAAGTGCTATCCAAATTAAACTGGGGTGCAGATAGGATCAGTATTTTAAAAGTCTACAAAGCTACGGTGTTATCAGTTCTAGATTTCGGATGCCAATTTTACAACACAGCACCTTCATCCACTCTAAGCAAACTGGACCCAATTCACCACACTGGTCTTCGATTAGCAACAGGAGCTTTCCATACAAGCCCAAAACTTAGTATCTGCTGCGATGCTGGAGAACCACCACTTAAATTCAGACGTCGCACTCTGGGTATGCGCCATACTCTAAAGATTCTGTCACAAGAGACTCACCCTCTCAGGAACAATATCCTTAATCCGCTATATATGGAACGATATGACAGACAAAAAAGAATTAAGAAACCTTTTTTCCATATGTTAAACGAATTTGAAATCCATGATATCATGCTTCTTGAAAAACCTGTCTATCCGCTATGGGCCTCGTCTACCATCAAATTCATCGACGAGCTTAACAACCTCCCTAAGGAAACAACGCTCCCACAAATATATCAAGCTGAATTCTACAATCTTCTCAGCCAATATCCTGACCATATCCACATTTACACAGACGGATCCAAAAATAATAACAAAGTAGCTGCTGCTTTTCATCTCCATTCTTTCAGCTCTAGCTTCACTCTTCCGGAGGTATTTTCCGTCTACTCAGCTGAATTATACGCCATTCTCATGTGTTTACATAAAATCCTAAGCCTTCCACCAAATAACTATCTCATATGTTCTGACTCATGCAGCGCAATATACGCACTAAACAAGAAATCAAGATCCAACAACCCTATTTTGATTAAAATTCTAAATTTATTATATTCTTTAACATCGGAATACAAAATAGTTTTCATTTGGACTCCTGGGCATAGTGGAATTGCTGGGAACGAACTTGCTGACGAACTTGCCAGACTCGCTACACGCTCCAACCACGATCCAGTAACAACTGTAGCCACAGCTGACGACGTCATTTCTAAATATCAGGCGCTAATCAATCTCGATTGGCAAAATGTTTGGTTAAGCACCGATAACAACAAACTGCGATCTATAAAAGAAGATACCAAAAAATGGCTTACCTCTTCACAGCCTCAACGTCGCGCTGAGACTAACCTAACTCGGTTAAGGATTGGACATACAGCTTTCACCCACTCACACATCCTAAAGAAGGATTCTCCACCAATATGCGACTCCTGCAACGAGCAAATTACAGTGGAACACCTACTTACTTCCTGTAATAAATTCAACAGGGAACGGCAAAAAATCAACCTACCCGCATCACTAAAAGACATTCTTCAGGATGACGAAGATACTATCAAGAAAGTTCAGCAGTTTCTTGAAGTAACTTACCTAAAAAACAAAATATGAACAATTAACTAAAATAAGTGAATAACAATATATAATAAGACTATTCCAACAATAACTCTCATACTTACCAGTTTGTGTTGTGGTCTCAACACAAATTGTATACTTACTTTTATTTTTTACTTTACTTTACCCACCTCACTTTTTCTTTACTTTTTACTTTACTTTTACTTTACTCTACTTACTTCTCGCACTCCCACCCGCGCATATAGCCTTTGTAGCTGAGCGCGGTTTATTTAGAATAAAAAAAAAAAAAAAAAAAAAAAAGCAGTTTTTACATGCTTTATGACAATTAGGTGCAAATGAGTCCTTATAGGCAAAATTGCTTTATTTTACAAAGCTAAGTCTATTTACACTATAACATTCAGGTTTGGATCATTCTCTCATAAGAAAATGCAAACTGCATATTAACCATTATTTAAACGCAGACAAGCAGTTTTTTCATGCTTTACGACAATTAGGTGCAAATGAGTCTTTATAGGCAAAACTGCTTTATTTCATGAGGGTCAGTCTATTTACACTATACAATTCAGGTTTGGATCATTCTCTCACAAGAAAATGCAAACTGCATATTAACTATTATTTTAACGCATACAAGCAGTTTTTACATGCTTTATGACAATTAGGTGCAAATGAGTCCTTATAGGCAAAATTGCTTTATTTCATGAGGGTAAGTCTATTTACACTATAACATTCAGGTTTGGATCATTCTCTCATAATAAAATGCCAACTGAATATTGACTATCATTTTCACGCAGACAAACAGTTTTTACATGGTTTACGACAATTAGGTGCAAATAAGTCCTTAATGGCAAAATTGTTTTATTTCACACAGGTAAGTCTACTTTCACTATAACATTCAGGTTTGGATCATTCTCTCATAAGAAAATGCAAACTGCATATTAACCATTATTTTAACGCATACAAGAAGTTTTTACATGCTTCACGACAATTGCGTGCAAATGAGTCCTTATAAGCAAAATTGCTTTATTTTACAAAGGTAAGTCTATTTACACTATAACATTCAGGTTTGGATCATTCTCTCATAAGAAAATGCAAACTGCATATTTACTATCTTTTTCACGCAGACAAGCAGTTTTCACATGTTTTACGACAATTAGGTGGAAATAAGTCCTTAAAGGCAAAATTGTTTTATTTCACAAAGGTAAGTTTACTTTCACTATAACATTCAGGTTTGGATTATTCTCTCATAAGAAAATGCAAACTGCATATTAACCATTATTTTAACGCATACAAGCAGTTTTTACATGCTTTATGACAATTAGGTGCAAATAAGTCCTTATAGGCAAAATTGCTTTATTTTACAGAGGTAAGTCTATTTACACTATAACATTCAGGTTTGGATCATTCTCTCATACGAAAATGCAAACTGCATATTAACCATTATTTAAACGCAGACAAGCAGTTTTTTCATGCTTTACGACAATTAGGTGCAAATGAGTCTTTATAGGCAAAATTGCTTTATTTCATGAGGGTCAGTCTATTTACACTAAACAATTCAGGTTTGGATCATTCTCTCATAAGAAAATGAAAACTGCATATTAACCATTATTTTAACGCAGACAAGCAGTTTTTACATGCTTCACGACAATTGCGTGCAAATGAGTCCTTATAAGCAAAATTGCTTTATTTTACAAAGGTAAGTCTATTTACACTATAACATTCAGGTTTGGATCATTCTCTCATAAGAAAATGCAAACTGCATATTTACTATCATTTTCACGCAGACAAGCTGTCTTCACATGTTTTTCGACAATTAGGTGGAAATAAGTCTTTAAAGGCAAAATTGTTTTATTTCACAAAGGTAAGTCTACTTTCACTATAACATTCAGGTTTGGATCATTCTCTCATAAGAAAATGCAAACTGCATATTAACCATTATTTTAACGCATACAAGCAGTTTTTACATGCTTTATGACAATTAGGTGCAAATGAGTCCTTATAGGCAAAATTGCTTTATTTTACAAAGGTAAGTCTATTTACACTATAACATTCAGGTTTGGATCATTCTCTCATAAGAAAATGCAAACTGCATATTAACCATTATTTAAACGCAGACAAGCAGTTTTTTCATGCTTTACGACAATTAGGTGCAAATGAGTCTTTATAGGCAAAATTGCTTTATTTCATGAGGGTCAGTCTATTTACACTATACAATTCAGGTTTGGATCATTCTCTCATAAGAAAATGAAAACTGCATATTAACCATTATTTTAACGCAGACAAGCAGTTTTTACATGCTTCACGACAATTGCGTGCAAATGAGTCTTTATAAGCAAAATTGCTTTATTTTACAAAGGTAAGTCTATTTACACTATAACATTCAGGTTTGGATCATTCTCTCATAAGAAAATGCAAACTGCATATTAACCATTATTTTAACGCAGACAAGCAGTTTTTACATGCTTTATGACAATTAGGGGCAAATGAGTCCTTATAGGCAAAATTGCTTTATTTCACAAAGGTAAGTCTACTTTCACTATAACATTCAGGTTTGGATCATTCTCTCATAAGAAATTGCAAACTGCATATTAACCATTATTTTAACGCAGACAAGCAGTTTTTACATGTTTCACGACAATTGCGTGCAAATGAGTCCTTATAAGCAAAATTGCTTTATTTTACAAAGGTAAGTCTATTTACACTATAACATTCAGGTTTGGATCATTCTCTCATAAGAAAATGCAAACTGCATATTTACTATCATTTTCACGCAGACAAGCAGTCTTCACATGTTTTTCGATAATTAGGTGGAAATAAGTCCTTAAAGGCAAAATTGTCAAATAATCCGCCAGTTAGCGAGTCAATCATGCTTAAATAATACAATTAATGAGTGTCGTTAATCCAATCAAATTCAATAAATATCCAGCCAAGATGTTAAAAGTTACGCAGAAATAAAATCACGAGACTTTTTTTTTTTAAATAGCACTACCAAGTGGTCAATGCCATGTCTAATATAATTTCGTTGAGCGCCAAAATATAAAATGTGTCCAGAAGAAACCGACAAAATTAACAGCTTGATAAAATTTAACATGACCAGGATTTTTATTACTTGTTCTCATGCTGATCGAGTGGATTTGCTACATTGCTACACATTCCCGTTTGAATGTTTCCAAATCACAAATTTCATTTTGCTTATAATTTGCAAGGAAATCTGGATCGTGTTGTTGAAAACTGTATTAGCTTTCAACAATGAACAATAAATAAACTACCCTTGTAACAGCAAATACGATAATATCAACTTAGAAAACTCATCGGAAAATCGGAAAGACCAGAGACACCAGTCCACAGCCTTGCTGCCCTCTAATAAGCACCACCGCAATACAGATTTTTTTTTCCCAGAAATATAAGTATAACTAATAAAAAAAAACTACCAGAAAACAGATAGCAGAAGCGATTAACAAGATTTTAATGAACTTCTCCAAACACCCAAAAACAACATATGAACAAGCACAAGATTGCCCTGACGAAGCCATCATCAAACTGCTTCTATTTTCTGTCCACATATTCAAGATCCATTGTATACTCAAAACAAAAATAAAATACAAATAATGACAAAAAAAACGGAACCCATATATCACCATGGTTTCAAATATAGCTAAACAAAAACAAAAATAATAATCAATCGTCCGTAATCTATATAACAAAAACTGACCCTAACCAAAATAAACAACAATCTGATACCTAACTCAAACCGAAATAATTAACTGCCAAATCCAAATAAAAAAAAGTGCCCAAACAGTCGCCAATAGAAACCAAAACAAAAAGAAAATATTCAATATCGAGCACGTATTAATATTGTCGAGCCCCGCGTTGGTGGCGCCAATTTATTATACCCCCAATCTTTTCGCACTCACAGAGTGTCCAACCAGGCCCGCCGTAGCTCGTCGGCGTTGAGGGGGGGTTCGATAAAAATTGTCAACTAAACTGCATTGATCTTAATTTATCACGCACTTACTTATATTGTCGTTAGTTCAGCAGTAGAAATCAAGCAACCCTTTTACGGGGATGTTAAGCTTGTGAAAGTATCTTGATTGAGCGCCAAGTCCGAATTTCACTTGCTGATCGACGTCTGCAAATGCGGACTTCACTTGTAGACGTTGTCTTGTAGATGTTAAACAAAATAATAATATACGAAATGACGTTTTCACAATAAATTTTAATAGACAGTCCAAAATATCGAAAGAAAAAAATAATTGTTACACTCGTTACTCTAGTTACTACAGTACACAAACAATATTCTTTTGGTGACGTAAAACGTTAATGTTGCTTACTTTAATATAGTTATTACTTTACACTTTTATTATACTACAGGGAACCAGTATCTTCCCTGATCGCTGACTATTGTTTATCACAACCAATTGATGCACTTTTTCTTTTAAACTTTATACACTATTCTCTGCTCTAAATTATTTTCCACCACAAACTACCAAACCGATCCTTCCAAAAACCAACAACTACTCACTCTCTTTTTTTTTCCTAACAAACTCTACCTAATGCTTGACTACCACAATTTTGAATTTTAATTATTATTAAATTTTATCAAATGTGCTGTGAGTTTATAAATGTTGTCATTAATTTCGTAACAATGCTTTATAACAAATTAGGGACAAATGGGTCCTTATAAGCAAAATTGCTTTATTTCATAAAGGTTAGTCTATTTACACTATAACATTCAGGTTTGGATCATTCTCTCATAAGAAAATGCAAAATGCATATTACCCATTATTTAAACGCAGACAAGCAGTTTTTACATGCTTTACGACAATTAGGTGCAAATGAGTCCTTATAGGCAAAATTGGATTATTCTCTCATAGGAAAATGCAAAATGAATATTGACTATTATTTTCACGCAGACAAGCAGTTTTTACATGGTTTACGACAATTAGGTGCAAATAAGTCCTTAAAGGCAAAAATGTTTTATTTCACAAAGGTAAGTCTACTTTCACTATAACATTCAGGTTTGGATCATTCTCTCATAAGAAAATGCAAACTGCATATTAATCATTATTTTAACGCATACAAGCAGTTTTTACATGCTTTATGACAATTAGGTGCAAATGAGTCCTTACAGGCAAAATTGCTTTATTTCACAAAGGTAAGTTTACTTACGCTATAACATTCAGGTTTGGATCATTCTCTCACAAAAAAATGCAAACTGCATATTAACCATTATTTTAACGCTTACAAGCAGTTTTTACATGCTTTATGACAATTAGTGGCAAATGAGTCCTTATATGCAAAATAGCTTTATTTCATGAAGGTTAGTCTATTTACACTATAACATTCAGGTTTGGATCATTCTCTCATAAGAAAATGCAAACTGCATATTACCCATTATTTAAACGCAGACAAGCAGTTTTTACATGCTTTACGACAATTAGGTGCAAATGAGTCCTTATAGGCAAAATTGCTTTATTTCACAAAGGTAAGTTTACTTACGCTATAACATTCAGGTTTGGATCATTCTCTCTCAAGAAAGGCAAACTGCATATTTACTATCATTTTCACGCAGACAAGCAGTTCTTACATGCTTCACGACAATTGCGTGCAAATTAGTCCTTTAGGCAAAATTGCTTTATTTTACATAGGTTAGTCTATTTACACTATAAAATTCACGTTTGGATCATTCTCTCATAAGAAAATGCAATCTGCATATTAACCATTATTTTAACGCATACAAGCAGTTTTTACATGCTTTATGACAATTAGTGGCAATGAGTCCTTATATGCAAAATTGCTTTATTTCATGAAAATTAGTCTATTTACACTATAACATTCAGGTTTGGATCATTCTATCATAAGAAAATGCAAACTGCATATTAACCATTATTTAAACGCAGACAAGCAGTTTTTACATGTTTTACGACAATTAGGTGCAAATGAGTCCTTACAGGCAAAATTGCTTTATTTCATGAGGGTTAGTCTATTTACACTATAACATTCAGGTTTGGATCATTCTCTCATAAGAAAATGCAAACTGAATATTGACTATCATTTTCACGCAGACAAGCAGTTTTTACATGGTTTACGACAATTAGGTGCAAATTAGTCCTTAAAGGCAAAATTGTTTTATTTCACAAAGGTAAGTCTACTTTCACTATAACATTCAGGTTTGGATCATTCTCTCATAAGAAAATTCAAACTGCATATTAACCATTATTTTAACGCAGATAAGCAGTTTTTACATGCTTCACGACAATTGCGTGCAAATGAGTCCTTATAGGCAAAATTGCTTTATTTTACAAAGGTAAGTCTATTTACACTATAACATTCAGGTTTGGATCATTCTCTCATAAGAAAATGCACAATGCATATTAACTATTATTTTAACGCATACAAGCAGTTTTTACATGCTTTATGACAATTAGGTGCAAATAAGTCCTTATAGGCAAAATTGCTTTATTTCATGAGGGTAAGTCTATTTACACTATAACATTCAGGTTTGGATCATTCTCTCATAAGAAAATGCAAATTACATATTAACCATTATTTTAACGCATACAAGCAGTTTTTACATGCTTTATGACAACTAGGGG
This sequence comes from Xanthostigma xanthostigma, assembly GCA_963575645.1. Classification (NCBI taxonomy): domain Eukaryota; kingdom Metazoa; phylum Arthropoda; class Insecta; order Raphidioptera; family Raphidiidae; genus Xanthostigma; species Xanthostigma xanthostigma. The sequence goes on from OY754471.1 coordinate 29,737,030, forward strand.
CAAATGGGTCCTTATAGGCAAAATTGCTTTATTTCATGCAGGTTAGTCTATTTACACTATAACATTCAGGTTTGGATTATTCTCTCATAAGAAAATGCAAACTGAATATTGACTATCATTTTCACGAAGACAAGCAGTTTTTACATGGTTTACGACAATTAGGTGCAAATAAGTCCTTAATGGCAAAATTGTTTTATTTCACAAAGGTAAGTCTACTTTCACTATAACATTCAGGTTTGGATCATTCTCTCATAAGAAAATGCAAACTGCATATTAACCATTATTTTAACGCAGACAAGCAGTTTTTACATGCTTCACGACAATTGCGTGCAAATGAGTCCTTATAGGCAAAATTGCTTTATTTTACATAGGTAAGTCTATTTACACTATAACATTCAGGTTTGGATCATTCTCTCATAAGAAAATGCAATCTGCATATTGACTATTATTTTAACGCATACAAGCAGTTTTTACATGCTTTATGACAATTAGGGGCAAATGGGTCCTTATAGGCAAAATTGCTTTATTTCATGCAGGTTAGTCTATTTACACTATAACATTCAGGTTTGGATTATTCTCTCATAAGAAAATGCAAACTGAATATTGACTATCATTTTCACGAAGACAAGCAGTTTTTACATGGTTTACGACAATTAGGTGCAAATAAGTCCTTAATGGCAAAATTGTTTTATTTCACAAAGGTAAGTCTACTTTCACTATAACATTCAGGTTTGGATCATTCTCTCATAAGAAAATGCAAACTGCATATTAACCATTATTTTAACGCAGACAAGCAGTTTTTACATGCTTCACGACAATTGCGTGCAAATGAGTCCTTATAGGCAAAATTGCTTTATTTTACATAGGTAAGTCTATTTACACTATAACATTCAGGTTTGGATCATTCTCTCATAAGAAAATGCAATCTGCATATTAACTATTATTTTAACGCATACAAGCAGTTTTTACATGCTTTATGACAATTAGGGGCAAATGAGTCCTTATAGGCAAAATTGCTTTATTTCACAAAGGTAAGTTTACTTACGCTATATCATTCAGGTTTGGATCATTCTCTCACAAGAAAATGCAAACTGCATATTAACCATTATTTTAACGCATACAAGCAGTTTTTACATGCTTCACGACAATTGCGTGCAAATGAGTCCTTATAGGCAAAATTGCTTTATTTTACAAAGGTAAGTCTATTTACACTATAACATTCAGGTTTGGATCATTCTCTCATAAGAAAATGCACAATGCATATTAACCATTATTTTAACGCATACAAGCAGTTTTTACATGCTTTATGACAATTAGGTGCAAATGAGTCCTTATAGGCAAAATTGCTTTATTTCATGAGGGTAAGTCTATTTACACTATAACATTCAGGTTTGGATCATTCTCTCATTAGAAAATGCAAACTGCATATTAACCATTATTTTAACGCATACAAGCAGTTTTTACATGCTTTATGACAATTAGGGGCAAATGGGTCCTTATAGGCAAAATTGCTTTATTTCATAAAGGTTAGTCTATTTACACTATAACATTCAGGTTTGGATTATTCTCTCATAAGAAAATGCAAACTGAATATTGACTATCATTTTCACGCAGACAAGCAGTTTTTACATGGTTTACGTCAATTAGGTGCAAATAAGTCCTTAAAGGCAAAATTGTTTTATCTCACAAAGGTAAGTCTACTTTCACTATAACATTCAGGTTTGGATCATTCTCTCATAAGAAAATGCAAACTGCATATTAACCATTATTTTAACGCAGTCAAGCAGTTTTTACATGCTTCACGACAATTGCGTGCAAATGAGTCCTTATAGGCAAAATTGCTTTATTTTACAAAGGTAAGTCTATTTACACTATAACATTCAGGTTTGGATCATTCTCTCATAAGAAAATGCAAACTGCATATTTACTATCATTTTCACACAGACAAGCAGTTTTCACATGTTTTACGACAATTAGGTGGAAATAAGTCCTTAAAGGCAAAATTGTTTTATTTCACAAAGGTAAGTCTACTTTCACTATAACATTCAGGTTTGGATCATTCTCTCATAAGAAAATGCAAACTGCATATTAACCATTATTTTAACGCAGACAAGCAGTTTTTACATGCTTCACGACAATTGCGTGCAAATGAGTCCTTATAGGCAAAATTACTTTATTTTACAAAGGTAAGTCTATTTACACTATAACATTCAGGTTTGGATCATTCTCTCATAAGAAAATGCAAACTGAATATTGACTATCATTTTCACGCAGACAAGCAGTTTTTACATGCTTTATGACAATTAGGGGCAAATGGGTCCTTATAGGCAAAATTGCTTTATTTCATGAAGGTTAGTCTATTTACACTATAACATTCAGGTTTGGATTATTCTCTCATAAGAAAATGCAAACTGAATATTGACTATCATTTTCACGCAGACAAGCAGTTTATAAATTGTTTACGACAATTAGGTGCAAATAATTCCTTAAAGGCAAAATTGTTTTATTTAACAAAGGTAAGTCTACTTTCACTATACAATTCAGGTTTGGATCATTCTCTCATAAGAAAATGCAAACTGCATATTAACCATTATTTTAACGCAGACAAGCAGTTTTTACATGCTTTATGACAATTAGGTGCAAATGAGTCCTTATAGGCAAAATTGCTTTATTTTGCAAAGGTAAGTCTATTTACACTATAACATTGAGGTTTGGATCATTCTCTCATAAGAAAATGCAAACTGCATATTAACCATTATTTAAACGCAGACAAGCAGTTTTTTCATGCTTTACGACAATTAGGTGCAAATGAGTCTTTATAGGCAAAATTGCTTTTTTTCATGAGGGTCAGTCTATTTACACTATACAATTCAGGTTTGGATCATTCTCTCATAAGAAAATGAAAACTGCATATTAACCATTATTTTAACGCAGACAAGCAGTTTTTACATGCTTTATGACAATTAGGGGCAAATGAGTCCTTATAGGCAAAATTGCTTTATTTCACAAAGGTAAGTCTACTTTCACTATAACATTCAGGTTTGGATCATTCTCTCATAAGAAATTGCAAACTGCATATTGACCATTATTTTAACGCAGACAAGCAGTTTTTACATGTTTCACGACAATTGCGTGCAAATGAGTCCTTATAAGCAAAATTGCTTTATTTTACAAAGGTAAGTCTATTTACACTATAACATTCAGGTTTGGATCATTCTCTCATAAGAAAATGCAAACTGCATATTTACTATCATTTTCACACAGACAAGCAGTTTTCACATCTTTTACGACAATTAGGTGGAAATAAGTCCTTAAAGGCAAAATTGTTTTATTTCACAAAGGTAAGTCTACTTTCACTATAACATTCAGGTTTGGATCATTCTCTCATAAGAAAATGCAAACTGCATATTAACCATTATTTTAACGCAGACAAGCAGTTTTTACATGCTTCACGACAATTGCGTGCAAATGAGTCCTTATAGGCAAAATTGCTTTATTTTACAAAGATAAGTCTATTTACACTATAAAATTCAGGTTTGGATCATTCTCTCATAAGAAAATGCACAATGCATATTAACCATTATTTTAACGCATACAAGCAGTTTTTACATGCTTTATGACAATTAGGTGCAAATGAGTCCTTATAGGCAAAATTGCTTTATTTCATGAGGGTAAGTCTATTTACACTATAACATTCAGGTTTGGAATATTCTCTCATAAGAAAATGCAAACTGCATATTAACCATTATTTTAACGCATACAAGCAGTTTTTACATGCTTTATGACAATTAGGGGCAAATGGGTCCTTATAGGCAAAATTGCTTTATTTCATAAAGGTTAGTCTATTTACACTATAACATTCAGGTTTGGATTATTCTCTCATAAGAAAATGCAAACTGAATATTGACTATCATTTTCACGCAGACAAGCAGTTTTTACATGGTTTACGTCAATTAGGTGCAAATAAGTCCTTAAAGGCAAAATTGTTTTATCTCACAAAGGTAAGTCTACTTTCACTATAACATTCAGGTTTGGATCATTCTCTCATAAGAAAATGCAAACTGCATATTAACCATTATTTTAACGCAGCCAAGCAGTTTTTACATGCTTTATGACAATTAGGGGCAAATGAGTCTTTATAGGCAAAATTGCTTTATTTCACGAGGGTAAGTTTTTTTACACTAAAACATTCAGGTTTGGATCATTCTCTCATAAGAAAATGCAAACTGCATATTAACCATTATTTTAACGCAGTCAAGCAGTTTTTACATGCTTCACGACAATTGCGTGCAAATGAGTCCTTATAGGCAAAATTGCTTTATTTTACAAAGGTAAGTCTATTTACACTATAACATTCAGGTTTGGATCATTCTCTCATAAGAAAATGCAAACTGCATATTAACCATTATTTTAACGCAGCCAAGCAGTTTTTACATGCTTTATGACAATTAGGGGCAAATGAGTCTTTATAGGCAAAATTGCTTTATTTCACGAGGGTAAATCTATTTACACTAAAACATTCAGGTTTGGATCATTCTCTCATAAGAAAATGCAAACTGCATATTAACCTTTATTTTAACGCAGACAAGCAGTTTTTACATGCTTCACGACAATTGCGTGCAAATGAGTCCTTATAGGCAAAATTGCTTTATTTCACAAAGGTAAGTCTACTTTCACTATAACATTCAGGTTTGGATCATTCTCTCATAAGAAATTGCAAACTGCATATTAACCATTATTTTAACGCAGACAAGCAGTTTTTACATGCTTTACGACAATTAGGTGCAAATGAGTCTTTATAGGCAAAATTGCTTTATTTCATGAGGGTAAGTCTATTTACACTATAACATTCAGTTTTGGATCATTCTCTCATAAAAAAATGCAAACTGCATATTTACTATGATTTTAACGCATACAAGCAGTTTTTACATGCTTTATGACAATTAGGTGCAAATGAGTCTTTATAGGCAAAATTGCTTTATTTCATGAGGGTAAGTCTATTTTCACTAAAACATTCAGGTTTGGATCATTCTCTCATAAGAAAATGCAAACTGCATATTAACCTTTATTTTAACGCAGACAAGCAGTTTTTACATGCTTCACGACAATTGCGTGCAAATGAGTCCTTATAGGCAAAATTGCGTTATTTTACAAAGTTAAGTCTATTTTCACTATAACATTCAGGTTTGGATCATTCTCTCATAAAAAAATGCAAACTGCATATTAACCATTATTTTAACGCAGACAAGCAGTTTTTACATGCTTCACGACAATTGCGTGCAAATGAGTCCTTATAGGCAAAATTGCTTTATTTTACAAAGGTAAGTCTATTTACACTATAACATTCAGGTGTGGATCATTCTCTCATTAGAAAATGAAAACTGCATATTTACTATCATTTTTACGCAGACAAGTTGTTTTTACATGCTTTACGACAATTAGGTGCAAATGAGTCCTTATAAGCAAAATTGCTTTATTTTACAAAGGCAAGTCTATTTACACTATAACATTCAGGTTTGGATCATTCTCTCATAAGAAAATGCAAACTGAACATTTACTATCATTTTAACGCAGACAAGCAGTTTTTACATGCTTTACGACAATTAGGTGCAAATTAGTCCTTATAGGCAAAATTGCTTTATTTCATGAAGGTAAGTCTACTTACACGATAACATTCAGGTTTGGATCTTTCTCTCATAAGAAAATGCAAACTGCATATTAACCATTATTTCAACGCATACAAGCAGTTTTTACATGCTTTATGACAATTAGGTGCAAATGAGTCCTTATAGGCAAAATTGCTTTATTTCATGAAGGTAAGTCTATTTACACTATAACATTCAGGTTTGGATCTTTCTCTCATAAGAAAATGCATACTGCATATTAACCATTATTTAAACGCAGACAAGCAGTTTTTACATGCTTTACGACAATTAGGGGCAAATGAGTCTTTATAGGGAAAATTGCTTTATTTCATGAGGGTAAGTCTATTTACACTATAACATTCAGGTTTGGATCATTCTCTCATAAGAAAATGCAAACTGCATATTTACTATCATTTTCACGCAGACAAGCAGTTCTTACATGCTTTACGACAATTGCGTGCAAATGAGTCCTTATAGGCAAAATTGCTTTATATTACAAAGGTAAGTCTATTTACACTATAACATTCAGGTTTGGATCATTCTCTCATAAGAAAATGCAAACTGCATATTAACCATTATTTTTTAACGCATACAAGCAGTTTTTACATGCTTTATAACAATTAGGTGCAAATGAGTCCTTATGGGCAAAATTGCTTTATTTCATGAGGGTAAGTCTATTTACACTATAACATTTAGGTTTGGATCATTTTCTCATAAGAAAATGCAAACTGCATATTTACTATCATTTTAACGCATACAAGCAGTTTTTACATGCTTTATGACAATTAGGTGCAAATGAGTCTTTATTGGCAAAATTGCTTTATTTCATGAGGGTTAGTCAATTTACACTAAAACATTCAGGTTTGGATCATTCTCTCATAAGAAAATTCAAACTGCATATTAACCTTTATTTTAACGCAGACAAGCAGTTTTTACATGCTTTACGACAATTGCGTGCAAATGAGTCCTTATAGGCAAAATTGCGTTATTTTACAAAGGTAAGTCTATTTTCACTATAACATTCAGGTTTGGATCGTTCTCTCATAAGAAAATGCAAACTGCATATTAACCATTATTTTAACGCAGACAAGCAGTTTTTACATGCTTCACGACAATTGCGTGCAAATGAGTCCTTATAGGCAAAATTGCTTTATTTTACAAAGGTAAGTCTATTTACACTATAACATTCAGGTTTGGATCATTCTCTCATAAGAAAATGCAAACTGCATATTAACTATTATTTAAACGCAGACAAGCAGTTTTTTCATGCTTCACGACAATTAGGTGCAAATGAGTCCTTATAAGCAAAATTGCTTTATTTTACAAAGGCAAGTCTATTTACACTATAACATTCAGGTTTGGATCATTCTCTCATAAGAAAATGCAAACTGAACATTTACTATCATTTTAACGCAGACAAGCAGTTTTTACATGCTTTACGACAATTAGGTGCAAATTAGTCCTTATAGGCAAAATTGCTTTATTTCATGAGGGTCAGTCTATTTACACTATACAATTCAGGTTTGGATCATTCTCTCATAAGAAAATGCAAACTGCATATTAACTATTATTTTAACGCATACAAGCAGTTTTTAATAGCTTTATGACAATTAGGTGCAAATGAGTCCTTATAGGCAAAATTGCTTTATTTCATGAGGGTAAGTCTATTTACACTATAACATTCAGGTTTGGATCTATCTCTCATAAGAAAATGCAAACTGCATATTAACTATTATTTAAACGCAGACAAGCAGTTTTTTCATGCTTTACGACAATTGCGTGCAAATGAGTCCTTATAAGCAAAATTGCTTTATTTTACAAAGGTTAGTCTATTTACACTATAACATTCAGGTTTGGATCATTCTCTCATAAGAAAATGCAAACTGCATATTTACTATCATTTTAACGCAGACAAGCAGTTTTTACATGTTTCACGACAATTGCGTGCAAATGAGTCCTTATAGGCAAAATTGCTTTATTTCATGAGGGTTAGTCTATTTACACTATAAAATTCAGGTTTGGATCATTCTCTCATAAGAAAATGCAAACTGCATATTAACCATTATTTAAACGCAGACACGCAGTTTTTTCATGCTTTACGACAATTAGGTGCAAATGAGTCTTTATAGGCAAATTTGCTTTATTTCATGAGGGTAAGTCTATTTACACTATAACATTCAGGTTTGGATCATTCTCTCATAAGAAAATGCAAACTACATATTAACCATTATTTTAACGCATACAAGCAGTTTTTACATGCTTTATGACAATTAGGGGCAAATGGGTCCTTATAGGCAAAATTGCTTTATTTCATGCAGGTTAGTCTATTTACACTATAACATTCAGGTTTGGATTATTTTCTCATAAGAAAATGCAAACTGAATATTGACTATCATTTTCACGAAGACAAGCAGTTTTTACATGGTTTACGACAATTAGGTGCAAATAAGTCCTTAATGGCAAAATTGTTTTATTTCACAAAGGTAAGTCTACTTTCACTATAACATTCAGGTTTGGATCATTCTCTCATAAGAAAATGCAAACTGCATATTAACCATTATTTTAACGCAGACAAGCAGTTTTTACATGCTTTATGACAATTAGGGGCAAATGAGTCCTTATAGGCAAAATTGCTTTATTTTACATAGGTAAGTCTATTTACACTATAACATTCAGGTTTGGATCATTCTCTCATAAGAAAATGCAATCTGCATATTAACTATTATTTTAACGCATACAAGCAGTTTTTACATGCTTTATGACAATTAGGGGCAAATGAGTCCTTATAGGCAAAATTGCTTTATTTCACAAAGGTAAGTTTACTTACGCTATAACATTCAGGTTTGGATCATTCTCTCACAAGAAAATGCAAACTGCATATTAACCATTATTTTAACGCATACAAGCAGTTTTTACATGCTTCACGACAATTGCGTGCAAATGAGTCCTTATAGGCAAAATTGCTTTATTTTACAAAGATAAGTCTATTTACACTATAAAATTCAGGTTTGGATCATTCTCTCATAAGAAAATGCAAACTGCATATTAACCGTTATTTTAACGCATACAAGCAGTTTTTACATGCTTTATGACAATTAGGTGCAAATGAGTCCTTATAGGCAACATTGCTTTATTTCATGAGGGTTAGTCTATTTACACTATAATATTCAGGTTTGGATCATTCTCTCATAAGAAAATGCAAACTGCAATTAACCATTATTTAAACGCAGACAAGCAGTTTATTCAAAGCAATGGCACGTCAATCCGGTGTCGGAGAGGCAACCGGATGGCGAGTGGTAATCTGGGCCTATAAGTGGTGCAGAACCCCCTGGTAGCGGCCAAAGTGAACCCAAATGAACGGGGGCGGCGATATGGGGGTGGGTCAAAATCGAAAAATGTTTGAAAAGGCAACCGGATAAAAATGCGGTTGCATTGAAGGAAATACCCTAATTATATAATAAATTTTTTTTGCCATCCGAAACACGCGGGCCGTTTTTGCACTAGCGAATAAAGAAAAAATAAAAAAAAAACTGAAAAGGCAACCGCTTCAAAATTAGTGAGCATACTTATTGACACCACCAAACGTTGGAAAAAAATTGCCATCCGATCCTGATGGGCAGTTTCGGAGAAACAACCCCTCAAAGTCACCGAAAAACCCTTTTTTTCGATTTTTTCAACAATAAGTAAAAAAACACACTAAATATTGTTCAAATCGGATGGCATTCGAAATTTATACTGTCCTAAGTACAAATAATAGTGTGTATCAATGCCATCCGATTTTGATTAAATTTACCCCTATTTAGCCAACCCCCAAAACTCAAAAACAAGAAAAATAATGCCATACGCTGCATAAAATTGTTATTTTCATGAGTTTTGGGGGTGGCTAAATAGGGGTAAATTTAATCGAAATCGGATGGCATTGATACACACTATTATTTGTACTTAGGACAGTATAAATTTCGAATGCCATCCGATTTAAACAATTTTTAGTGTATTTTTTTTTACTTATTGTTGAAAAAATCGAAAAAAAGGGTTTTTCGGCGACTTTGAGGGGTTGTTTCTCCGAAACTGCCCATCAGGATCGGATGGCAATTTTTTTCCAACGTTTGGTGGTGTCAATAAGTATGCTCACTAATTTTGAAGCGGTTGCCTTTTCAGTTTTTTTTTTATTTTTTTTTTATTCGCTAGTGCAAAAACGGCCCGCGTGTTTCGGATGGCAAAAAAAATTTATTATATAATTAGGGTATTTCCATCAATGCAACCGCATTTTTATCCGGTTGCCTTTTCAGACATTTTTCGATTTTGACCCACCCCCATATCGCCGCCCCCGTCCATTTGGGGTCACTTTGGCCGCTACCAGGGGGTTCTGTACCACTTATAGGCCAAGATTACCACTCGCCATCCGGTTGCCTCTCCGACACCGGATTTACGTGCCATTGCTTTGAATAGTTTTTTCATGCTTTACGACAATTAGGTGCAAATGAGTCTTTATAGGCAAAATTGCTTTATTTAATGAGGGTCAGTCTATTTACACTATACAATTCAGGTTTGGATCATTCTCTCATAAGAAAATGCAAACGGCATATTAACCATTATTTTAACGCAGACAAGCAGTTTTTACATGTTTTACGACAATTAGGTGGAAATAAGTCCTTAAAGGCAAAATTGTTTTATTTCACAAAGGTAAGTCTACTTTCACTATAACATTCAGGTTTGGATCTTTCTCTCATAAGAAAATGCAAACTGCATATTAACCATTATTTTAACGCATACAAGCAGTTTTTACATGCTTTATGACAATTAGGTGCAAATGAGTCCTTATGGGCAAAATTGCTTTATTTCATGAGGGTAAGTCTATTTACACTATAACATTTAGGATTGGATCATTTTCTCATAAGAAAATGCAAACTGCATATTTACTATCATTTTAACGCATACAAGCAGTTTTTACATGCTTTATGACAATTAGGTGCAAATGAGTCTTTTATTGCAAAATTGCTTTATTTCATGAGGGTAAGTCAATTTACACTAAAACATTCAGGTTTGGATCATTCTCTCATAAGAAAATTCAAACTGCATATTAACCTTTATTTTAACGCAGACAAGCAGTTTTTACATGCTTTACGACAATTGCGTGCAAATGAGTCCTTATAGGCAAAATTGCGTTATTTTACAAAGGTAAGTCTATTTTCACTATAACATTCAGGTTTGGATCATTCTCTCATAAGAAAATGCAAACTGCATATTAACCATTATTTTAACGCATACAAGCAGTTTTTACATGCTTTATGACATTTAGGGGCAAATGAGTCCTTATAGGCAAAATTGCTTTATTTCATGAAGGTAAGTCTATTTACACTATAACATTCAGGTTTGGATCTTTCTCTCATAAGAAAATGCAAACTGCATATTAACCATTATTTAAACGCAGACAAGCAGTTTTTACATGCTTTACGACAATTAGGGGAAATGAGTCTTTATAGGCAAAATTGCTTTATTTCATGAGGGTAAGTCTATTTACACTATAACATTCAGGTTTGGATCATTCTCTCATAAGAAAATGCAAACTGCATATTAACCATTATTTTAACGCATACAAGCAGTTTTTACATGCTTTATGACAATTAGGGGCAAATGAGTCCTTATAGGCAAAATTGCTTTTTTTCACAAAGGTAAGTCTACTTTCACTATACCATTCAGGTTTGGATCATTCTCTCATAAGAAATTGCAAACTGCATATTAACCATTATTTTAACGCAGACAAGCAGTTTTTACATGCTTCACGACAATTGCGTGCAAATGAGTCCTTATACCTAAGCAAAATTGCTTTATTTTACAAAGGTAAGTCTATTTACACTATAACATTCAGGTTTGGATCATTCTCTCATAAGAAAATGCAAACTGCATATCTACTATCATTTTCACGCAGTCAAGCAGTTTTTTCATGCTTTACGACAATTGCGTGCAAATGAGTCCTTATAGGCAAAATTGCTTTATTTCATGAGGGTTAGTCTATTTACACTATAACATTCAGGTTTGGATCATTCTCTCATAAGAAAATGCAAACTGCATATTAACCTTTATTTTAACGCATACAAGCAGTTTTTACATGCTTTATGACAATTAGGTGCAAATGAGTCCTTATGTTCAAAATTGCTTTATTTCATGAGGGTTAGTCTATTTACACTATAACATTCAGTTTTGGATCATTCTCTTATAAGAAAATGCAAACTGCATATTTACTATCATTTTAACGCATACAAGCAGTTTTTACATGCATTATGACAATTAGGTGCAAATGAGTCTTTATAGGCAAAATTGCTTTATTTCATGAGGGTAAATCTATTTACACTAAACATTCAGGTTTGGATCATTCTCTCATAAGAAAATGCAAACTGCATATTAACCTTTATTTTAACGCAGACAAGCAGTTTTTACATGCTTCACGACAATTGCGTGCAAATGAGTCCTTATAGGCTAAATTGCGTTTTTTTACAAAGGTAAGTCTATTTTCACTATAACATTCAGGTTTGGATCATTCTCTCATAAGAAAATGCAAACTGCATATTAACCATTATTTTAACGCAGACAAGCAGTTTTTACATGCTTTATTACAATTAGGGGCAAATGAGTCCTTATAGGCAAAATTGCTTTATTTCACAAAGGTAAATCTACTTTCACTATAACATTCAGGTTTGGATCAGTCTCTCATAAGAAATTGAAAACTGCATATTAACCATTATTTTAACGCAGACAAGCAGTTTTTACATGCTTTACGACAATTAGGTGCAAATGAGTCTTTATAGGCAAAATTGCTTTATTTCATGAGGGTAAGTCTATTTAAACTATAACATTCAGGTTTGGATCATTCTCTCATAAGAAAATGCAAACTGCATATTTACTATCATTTTCACGCAGACAAGCAGTTTTTACATGCTTCACGACAATTGCGTGCAAATGAGTCCTTATAGGCAAAATTGCTTTATTTTACAAAGTTAAGTCTATTTACATTATAACATTCAGGTTTGGATCATTCTCTCATAAGAAAATGCAAACTGCATATTAACCATTATTTTAACGCATACAAGCAGTTTTTACATGCTTTATGACAATTAGGTGCAAATGAGTCCTTATAGGCAAAATTGCTTTATTTCATGAGGGTTAGTCTATTTACACTATAATATTCAGGTTTGGATCATTCTCTCATAAGAAAATGCAAACTGCAATTAACCATTATTTAAACGCAGACAAGCAGTTTTTTCATGCTTTACGACAATTAGGTGCAAATGAGTCCTTATAGGCAAAATTGCGTTATTTTACAAAGGTAAGTCTATTTTCACTATAACATTCAGGTTTGGATCATTCTCTCATAAGAAAATGCAAACTGCATATTAACCATTATTTTAACGCAGACAAGCAGTTTTTACATGCTTCACGACAATTGCGTGCAAATGAGTCCTTATAGGCAAAATTGCTTTATTTTACAAAGGTAAGTCTATTTACACTATAACATTCAGGTTTGGATCATTCTCTCATAAGAAAATGCAAACTGCATATTAACCATTATTTTAACGCAGACAAGCAGTTTTTACATGCTTTATGACAATTAGGGGCAAATGAGTCCTTATAGGCAAAATTGCTTTATTTCACAAAGGTAAGTCTACTTTCACTATAACATTCAGGTTTGGATCATTCTCTCATAAGAAAATGCAAACTGCATATTAACCATTATTTAAACGCAGACAAGCAGTTTTTTTATGCTTTACGACAATTAGGTGCAAATGAGTCTTTATAGGCAAAATTGCTTCATTTCATGAGGGTCAGTCTATTTACACTATACAATTCAGTTTTGGATCATTCTCTCATAAGAAAATGAAAACTGCATATTAACCATTATTTTAACGCAGACAAGCAGTTTTTACATGCTTCACGACAATTGCGTGCAAATGAGTCCTTATAAGCAAAATTTCTTTATTTTACAAAGGTAAGTCTATTTACACTATAACATTCAGGTTTGGATCATTCTCTCATAAGAAAATGCAAACTGCATATTAACCATTATTTTAACGCATACAAGCAGTTTTTAAATGCTTTATGACAATTAGGGGCAAATGAGTCCTTAAAGGCAAAATTGCTTTATTTCATGAAGGTAAGTCTATTTGCACTATAACATTCAGATTTGGATCTTTCTCTCATAAGAAAATGCATACTGCATATTAACTATTATTTAAACGCAGACAAGCAGTTTTTACATGCTTTACGACAATTAGGGGCAAATGAGTCTTTATAGGCAAAATTGCTTTATTTCATGAGGGTAAGTCTATTTACACTATAACATTCAGGTTTGGATCATTCTCTCATAAGAAAATGCAAACTGCATATTTACTATCATTTTCACGCAGACAAGCAGTTCTTACATGCTTTACGACAATTGCGTGCAAATGAGTCCTTATAGGCAAAATTGCTTTATTTTACAAAGGTAAGTCTATTTACACTATAACATTCAGGTTTGGATCATTCTCTCATAAGAAATTGCAAACTGCATATTAACCATTATTTTAACGCATACAAGCAGTTTTTACATGCTTTATGACAATTAGGTGCAAATGAGTCCTTATGGGCAAAATTGCTTTATTTCATGAGGGTAAGTCTATTTACACTATAACATTTAGGTTTGGATCATTTTCTCATAAGAAAATGCAAACTGCATATTTACTATCATTTTAACGCATACAAGCAGTTTTTACATGCTTTATGACAATTAGGTGCAAATGAGTCTTTATTGGCAAAATTGCTTTATTTCATGAGGGTAAGTCAATTTACACTAAAACATTCAGGTTTGGATCATTCTCTCATAAGAAAATTCAAACTGCATATTAACCTTTATTTTAACGCAGACAAGCAGTTTTTACATGCTTTACGACAATTGCGTGCAAATGAGTCCTTATAGGCAAAATTGCGTTATTTTACAAAGGTAAGTCTATTTTCACTATAACATTCAGGTTTGGATCATTCTCTCATAAGAAAATGCAAACTGCATATTAACCATTATTTTAACGCAGACAAGCAGTTTTTACATGCTTCACGACAATTACGTGCAAATGAGTCCTTATAGGCAAAATTGCTTTATTTTACAAAGGTAAGTCTATTTACACTATAACATTCAGGTTTGGATCATACTCTCATAAGAAAATGCAAACTGCATATTAACCATTATTTTAACGCAGACAAGCAGTTTTTACATGCTTTATGACAATTAGGTGCAAATGAGTCCTTATAGGCAAAATTGCTTTATTTCATGAGGGTTAGTCTATTTACACTATAATATTCAGGTTTGGATCATTCTCTCATAAGAAAATGCAAACTGCAATTAACCATTATTTAAACGCAGACAAGCAGTTTTTTCATGCTTTACGACAATTAGGTGCAAATGAGTCTTTATAGGCAAAATTGCTTTATTAAATGAGGGTCAGTCTATTTACACTATACAATTCAGGTTTGGATCATTCTCTCATAAGAAAATGCAAACGGAATATTAACCATTATTTTAACGCAGACAAGCAGTTTTTACATGTTTTACGACAATTAGGTGGAAATAAGTCCTTAAAGGCAATATTGTTTTATTTCACAAAGGTAAGTCTACTTTCACTATAACATTCAGGTTTGGATCTTTCTCTCATAAGGAAATGCAAACTGCATATTAACTATTATTTTAACGCATACAAGCAGTTTTTACATGCTTAATGACAATTAGGTGCAAATGAGTCCTTACAGGCAAAATTGCTTTATTTTATGAGGGTTAGTCTATTTACACTATAACATTCAGGTTTGGATCATTCTCTCATAAGAAAATGCAAACTGCATATTAACCATTATTTAAACGCAGACAAGCAGTTTTTTTATGCTTTACGACAATTAGGTGCAAATGAGTCTTTATAGGCAAAATTGCTTTATTTCATGAGGGTCAATCTATTTACACTATACAATTCAGTTTTGGATCATTCTCTCATAAGAAAATGAAAACTGCATATTAACCATTATTTTAACGCAGACAAGCAGTTTTTACATGCTTCACGACAATTGCGTGCAAATGAGTCCTTATAAGCAAAATTGCTTTATTTTACAAAGGTAAGTCTATTTACACTAAAACATTCAGGTTTGGATCATTCTCTCATAAGAAAATGCAAACTGCATATTAACCATTATTTTAACGCATACAAGCAGTTTTTAAATGCTTTATGACAATTAGGGGCAAATGAGTCCTTATAGGCAAAATTGCTTTATTTCATGAAGGTAAGTCTATTTACACTATAACATTCAGGTTTGGATCTTTCTCTCATAAGAAAATGCATACTGCATATTAACTATTATTTAAACGCAGACAAGCAGTTTTTACATGCTTTACGACAATTAGGGGCGAATGAGTCTTTATAGGCAAAATTGCTTTATTTCATGAGGGTAAGTCTATTTACACTATAACATTCAGGTTTGGATCATTCTCTCATAAGAAAATGCAAACTGCATATTTACTATCATTTTCACGCAGACAAGCAGTTCTTACATGCTTTACGACAATTGCGTGCAAATGAGTCCTTATAGGCAAAATTGCTTTATTTTACAAAGGTAAGTCTATTTACACTATAACATTCAGGTTTGGATCATTCTCTCATAAGAAATTGCAAACTGCATATTAACCATTATTTTAACGCATACAAGCAGTTTTTACATGCTTTATGACAATTAGGTGCAAATGAGTCCTTATGGGCAAAATTGCTTTATTTCATGAGGGTAAGTCTATTTACACTATAACAATTAGGTTTGGATCATTTTCTCATAAGAAAATGCAAACTGCATATTTACTATCATTTTAACGCATACAAGCAGTTTTTACATGCTTTATGACAATTAGGTGCAAATGAGTCTTTATTTGCAAAATTGCTTTATTTCATGAGGGTAAGTCAATTTACACTAAAACATTCAGGTTTGGATCATTCTCTCATAAGAAAATTCAAACTGCATATTAACCTTTATTTTAACGCAGACAAGCAGTTTTTACATGCTTTACGACAATTGCGTGCAAATGAGTCCTTATAGGCAAAATTGCGTTATTTTACAAAGGTAAGTCTATTTTCACTATAACATTCAGGTTTGGATCATTCTCTTATAAGAAAATGCAAACTGCATATTAACCATCATTTTACCGCAGACAAGCAGTTTTTACATGCTTCACGACAATTGCGTGCAAATGAGTCCTTATAGGCAAAATTGCTTTATTTCATGAGGGTTAGTCTATTTACACTATAACATTCAGGTTTGGATCATTCTCTCATAAGAAATTGCAAACTGCATATTAACCATTATTTTAACGCAGACAAGCAGTTTTTACATGCTTCACGACAATTGCGTGCAAATGAGTCCTTATAAGCAAAATTGCTTTATTTTACAAAGGTAAGTCTATTTACACAATAACATTCAGGTTTGGATCTTTCTCTCATAAGAAAATGCAAACTGCATATTAACTATTATTTTAACGCATACAAGCAGTTTTTAATAGCTTTATGACAATTAGGTGCAAATGAGTCCTTATAGGCAAAATTGTTTTATTTCATGAGGGTAAGTCTATTTACACTATAACATTCAGGTTTGGATCTATCTCTCATAAGAAAATGCAAACTGCATATTAACTATTATTTAAACGCAGACAAGCAGTTTTTTCATGCTTTACGACAATTGTGTGCAAATGAGTCCTTATAAGCAAAATTGCTTTATTTTACAAAGGTTAGTCTATTTACACTATAACATTCAGGTTTGGATCATTCTCTCATAAGAAAATGCAAACTGCATATTTACTATCATTTTAACGCAGACAAGCAGTTTTTACATGTTTCACGACAATTGCGTGCAAATGAGTCCTTATAGGCAAAATTGCTTTATTTCATGAGGGTTAGTCTATTTACACTATAACATTCAGGTTTGGATCATTCTCTCATAAGAAAATGCAAACTGCATATTAACCATTATTTAAACGCAGACACGCAGTTTTTTCATGCTTTACGACAATTAGGTGCAAATGAGTCTTTATAGGCAAAATTGCTTTATTTTACAAAGGTTAGTCTTTTTACACTATAACATTTAGGTTTAGATCATTCTCTCATAAGAAAATGCAAACTGCATATAAACCATTATTTTAACGCATACAAGCAGTTTTTACATGCTTTATGACAATTCGGTGCAAATGAGTCTTTATAGGCAAAATTGCTTTTTTCATGAGCGTAAGTCTATTTACACTAAAACATTCAGGTTTGGATCATTCTCTCATAAGAAAATGCAAACTGCATATTAACCTTTATTTTAACGCAGACACGCAGTTTTTACATGCTTCACGACAATTGCGTGCAAATGAGTCCTTATAGGCTAAATTGCGTTATTTTACAAAGGTAAGTCTATTTTCACTATAACATTCAGGTTTGGATCATTCTCTCATAAGAAAATGCAAACTGCATATTAACCATTATTTTAACGCAGACAAGCAGTTTTTACATGCTTTATTACAATTAGGGGCAAATGAGTCCTTATAGGCAAAATTGCTTTATTTCACAAAGGTAAGTCTACTTTCACTATAACATTCAGGTTTGGATCATTCTCTCATAAGAAATTGAAAACTGCATATTAACCATTATTTTAACGCAGACAAGCAGTTTTTACATGCTTTACGACAATAAGGTGCAAATGAGTCTTTATAGGCAAAATTGCTTTATTTCATGAGGGTAAGTCTATTTAACTTATAACATTCAGGTTTGGATCATTCTCTCATAAGAAAATGCAAACTGCATATTTACTATCATTTTCACGCAGACAAGCAGTTTTTACATGCTTCACGACAATTGCGTGCAAATGAGTCCTTATAGGCAAAATAGCTTTATTTTACAAAGTTAAGTCTATTTACATTATAACATTCAGGTTTGGATCATTCTCTCATAAGAAAATGCAAACTGCATATTAACCATTATTTTAACGCATACAAGCAGTTTTTACATGCTTTATGACAATTAGGGGCAAATGAGTCCTTATAGGCAAAATTGCTTTATTTCACAAAGGTAAGTCTACTTTCACTATAACATTCAGGTTTGGATCATTCTCTCATAAGAAATTGCAAACTGCATATTAACCATTATTTTAACGCAGACAAGCAGTTTTTAATAGCTTTATGACAATTAGGTGCAAATGAGTTCTTATAGGCAAAATTGCTTTATTTCATGAGGGTTAGTCTATTTACACTATAACATTCAGGTTTGGATCATTCTCTCATAAGAAAATGCAAACTGCATATTAACCATTATTTTAACGCAGACAAGCAGTTTTTACATGCTTTATGACAATTAGGGGCAAATGAGTCCTTATAGGCAAAATTGCTTTATTTCACAAAGGTAAGTCTACTTTCACTATAACATTCAGGTTTGGATCATTCTCTCATAAGAAATTGCAAACTGCATATTAACCATTATTTTAACGCAGACAAGCAGTTTTTAATAGCTTTATGACAATTAGGTGCAAATGAGTTCTTATAGGCAAAATTGCTTTATTTCATGAGAGTAAGTCTATTTACACTATAACATTCAGGTTTGGATCTATCTCTCATAAGAAAATGCAAACTGCATATTAACTATTATTTAAACGCAGACAAGCAGTTTTTTCATGCTTTACGACAATTGCGTGCAAATGAGTCCTTATAATCAAAATTGCTTTATTTTACAAAGGTTAGTCTATTTACACTATAACATTCAGGTTTGGATCATTCTCTCATAAGAAAATGCAAACTGCATATTTACTATCATTTTAACGCAGACAAGCAGTTTTTACATGTTTCACGACAATTGCGTGCAAATGAGTCCTTATAGGCAAAATTGCTTTATTTCATGAGGGTTAGTCTATTTACACTATAACATTCAGGTTTGGATCATTCTCTCATAAGAAAATGCAAACTGCATATTAACCTTTATTTTAACGCATACAAGCAGTTTTTACATGCTTTATGACAATTAGGTGCAAATGAGTCCTTATGTTCAAAATTGCTTTATTTCATGAGGGTTAGTCTATTTACACTATAACATTCAGGTTTGGATTATTCTCTCATAAGAAAATGCAAACTGAATATTGACTATCATTTTCACGAAGACAAGCAGTTTTTACATGGTTTACGACAATTAGGTGCAAATAAGTCCTTAATGGCAAAATTGTTTTATTTCACAAAGGTAAGTCTACTTTCACTATAACATTCAGGTTTGGATCATTCTCTCATAAGAAAATGCAAACTGCATATTAACCATTATTTTAACGCAGACAAGCAGTTTTTACATGCTTCACGACAATTGCGTGCAAATGAGTCCTTATAGGCAAAATTGCTTTATTTTACATAGGTAAGTCTATTTACACTATAACATTCAGGTTTGGATCATTCTCTCATAAGAAAATGCAATCTGCATATTAACTATTATTTTAACGCATACAAGCAGTTTTTACATGCTTTATGACAATTAGGGGCAAATGAGTCCTTATAGGCAAAATTGCTTTATTTCACAAAGGTAAGTTTACTTACGCTATATCATTCAGGTTTGGATCATTCTCTCACAAGAAAATGCAAACTGCATATTAACCATTATTTTAACGCATACAAGCAGTTTTTACATGCTTCACGACAATTGCGTGCAAATGAGTCCTTATAGGCAAAATTGCTTTATTTTACAAAGGTAAGTCTATTTACACTATAACATTCAGGTTTGGATCATTCTCTCATAAGAAAATGCACAATGCATATTAACCATTATTTTAACGCATACAAGCAGTTTTTACATGCTTTATGACAATTAGATGCAAATGAGTCCTTATAGGCAAAATTGCTTTATTTCATGAGGGTAAGTCTATTTACACTATAACATTCAGGTTTGGATCATTCTCTCATTAGAAAATGCAAACTGCATATTAACCATTATTTTAACGCATACAAGCAGTTTTTACATGCTTTATGACAATTAGGGGCAAATGGGTCCTTATAGGCAAAATTGCTTTATTTCATAAAGGTTAGTCTATTTACACTATAACATTCAGGTTTGGATTATTCTCTCATAAGAAAATGCAAACTGAATATTGACTATCATTTTCACGCAGACAAGCAGTTTTTACATGGTTTACGTCAATTAGGTGCAAATAAGTCCTTAAAGGCAAAATTGTTTTATCTCACAAAGGTAAGTCTACTTTCACTATAACATTCAGGTTTGGATCATTCTCTCATAAGAAAATGCAAACTGCATATTAACCATTATTTTAACGCAGTCAAGCAGTTTTTACATGCTTCACGACAATTGCGTGCAAATGAGTCCTTATAGGCAAAATTGCTTTATTTTA
The DNA here is from genome assembly GCA_963575645.1 of Xanthostigma xanthostigma. NCBI lineage: Eukaryota > Metazoa > Arthropoda > Insecta > Raphidioptera > Raphidiidae > Xanthostigma > Xanthostigma xanthostigma. The sequence goes on from OY754471.1 coordinate 29,758,077, forward strand.
CAAAGGTAAGTCTATTTACACTATAACATTCAGGTTTGGATCATTCTCTCATAAGAAAATGCAAACTGCATATTTACTATCATTTTCACACAGACAAGCAGTTTTCACATGTTTTACGACAATTAGGTGGAAATAAGTCCTTAAAGGCAAAATTGTTTTATTTCACAAAGGTAAGTCTACTTTCACTATAACATTCAGGTTTGGATCATTCTCTCATAAGAAAATGCAAACTGCATATTAACCATTATTTTAACGCAGACAAGCAGTTTTTACATGCTTCACGACAATTGCGTGCAAATGAGTCCTTATAGGCAAAATTACTTTATTTTACAAAGGTAAGTCTATTTACACTATAACATTCAGGTTTGGATCATTCTCTCATAAGAAAATGCAAACTGAATATTGACTATCATTTTCACGCAGACAAGCAGTTTTTACATGCTTTATGACAATTAGGGGCAAATGGGTCCTTATAGGCAAAATTGCTTTATTTCATGAAGGTTAGTCTATTTACACTATAACATTCAGGTTTGGATTATTCTCTCATAAGAAAATGCAAACTGAATATTGACTATCATTTTCACGCAGACAAGCAGTTTATAAATTGTTTACGACAATTAGGTGCAAATAATTCCTTAAAGGCAAAATTGTTTTATTTAACAAAGGTAAGTCTACTTTCACTATACAATTCAGGTTTGGATCATTCTCTCATAAGAAAATGCAAACTGCATATTAACCATTATTTTAACGCAGACAAGCAGTTTTTACATGCTTTATGACAATTAGGTGCAAATGAGTCCTTATAGGCAAAATTGCTTTATTTTGCAAAGGTAAGTCTACTTTCACTATAACATTCAGGTTTGGATCATTCTCTCATAAGAAATTGCAAACTGCATATTGACCATTATTTTAACGCAGACAAGCAGTTTTTACATGTTTCACGACAATTGCGTGCAAATGAGTCCTTATAAGCAAAATTGCTTTATTTTACAAAGGTAAGTCTATTTACACTATAACATTCAGGTTTGGATCATTCTCTCATAAGAAAATGCAAACTGCATATTTACTATCATTTTCACACAGACAAGCAGTTTTCACATGTTTTACGACAATTAGGTGGAAATAAGTCCTTAAAGGCAAAATTGTTTTATTTCACAAAGGTAAGTCTACTTTCACTATAACATTCAGGTTTGGATCATTCTCTCATAAGAAAATGCAAACTGCATATTAACCATTATTTTAACGCAGACAAGCAGTTTTTACATGCTTCACGACAATTGCGTGCAAATGAGTCCTTATAGGCAAAATTGCTTTATTTTACAAAGATAAGTCTATTTACACTATAAAATTCAGGTTTGGATCATTCTCTCATAAGAAAATGCACAATGCATATTAACCATTATTTTAACGCATACAAGCAGTTTTTACATGCTTTATGACAATTAGGTGCAAATGAGTCCTTATAGGCAAAATTGCTTTATTTCATGAGGGTAAGTCTATTTACACTATAACATTCAGGTTTGGAATATTCTCTCATAAGAAAATGCAAACTGCATATTAACCATTATTTTAACGCATACAAGCAGTTTTTACATGCTTTATGACAATTAGGGGCAAATGGGTCCTTATAGGCAAAATTGCTTTATTTCATAAAGGTTAGTCTATTTACACTATAACATTCAGGTTTGGATTATTCTCTCATAAGAAAATGCAAACTGAATATTGACTATCATTTTCACGCAGACAAGCAGTTTTTACATGGTTTACGTCAATTAGGTGCAAATAAGTCCTTAAAGGCAAAATTGTTTTATCTCACAAAGGTAAGTCTACTTTCACTATAACATTCAGGTTTGGATCATTCTCTCATAAGAAAATGCAAACTGCATATTAACCATTATTTTAACGCAGCCAAGCAGTTTTTACATGCTTTATGACAATTAGGGGCAAATGAGTCTTTATAGGCAAAATTGCTTTATTTCACGAGGGTAAGTTTTTTTACACTAAAACATTCAGGTTTGGATCATTCTCTCATAAGAAAATGCAAACTGCATATTAACCATTATTTTAACGCAGTCAAGCAGTTTTTACATGCTTCACGACAATTGCGTGCAAATGAGTCCTTATAGGCAAAATTGCTTTATTTTACAAAGGTAAGTCTATTTACACTATAACATTCAGGTTTGGATCATTCTCTCATAAGAAAATGCAAACTGCATATTAACCATTATTTTAACGCAGCCAAGCAGTTTTTACATGCTTTATGACAATTAGGGGCAAATGAGTCTTTATAGGCAAAATTGCTTTATTTCACGAGGGTAAATCTATTTACACTAAAACATTCAGGTTTGGATCATTCTCTCATAAGAAAATGCAAACTGCATATTAACCTTTATTTTAACGCAGACAAGCAGTTTTTACATGCTTCACGACAATTGCGTGCAAATGAGTCCTTATAGGCAAAATTGCTTTATTTCACAAAGGTAAGTCTACTTTCACTATAACATTCAGGTTTGGATCATTCTCTCATAAGAAATTGCAAACTGCATATTAACCATTATTTTAACGCAGACAAGCAGTTTTTACATGCTTTACGACAATTAGGTGCAAATGAGTCTTTATAGGCAAAATTGCTTTATTTCATGAGGGTAAGTCTATTTACACTATAACATTCAGTTTTGGATCATTCTCTCATAAAAAAATGCAAACTGCATATTTACTATGATTTTAACGCATACAAGCAGTTTTTACATGCTTTATGACAATTAGGTGCAAATGAGTCTTTATAGGCAAAATTGCTTTATTTCATGAGGGTAAGTCTATTTTCACTAAAACATTCAGGTTTGGATCATTCTCTCATAAGAAAATGCAAACTGCATATTAACCTTTATTTTAACGCAGACAAGCAGTTTTTACATGCTTCACGACAATTGCGTGCAAATGAGTCCTTATAGGCAAAATTGCGTTATTTTACAAAGTTAAGTCTATTTTCACTATAACATTCAGGTTTGGATCATTCTCTCATAAAAAAATGCAAACTGCATATTAACCATTATTTTAACGCAGACAAGCAGTTTTTACATGCTTCACGACAATTGCGTGCAAATGAGTCCTTATAGGCAAAATTGCTTTATTTTACAAAGGTAAGTCTATTTACACTATAACATTCAGGTGTGGATCATTCTCTCATTAGAAAATGAAAACTGCATATTTACTATCATTTTTACGCAGACAAGTTGTTTTTACATGCTTTACGACAATTAGGTGCAAATGAGTCCTTATAAGCAAAATTGCTTTATTTTACAAAGGCAAGTCTATTTACACTATAACATTCAGGTTTGGATCATTCTCTCATAAGAAAATGCAAACTGAACATTTACTATCATTTTAACGCAGACAAGCAGTTTTTACATGCTTTACGACAATTAGGTGCAAATTAGTCCTTATAGGCAAAATTGCTTTATTTCATGAAGGTAAGTCTACTTACACGATAACATTCAGGTTTGGATCTTTCTCTCATAAGAAAATGCAAACTGCATATTAACCATTATTTCAACGCATACAAGCAGTTTTTACATGCTTTATGACAATTAGGTGCAAATGAGTCCTTATAGGCAAAATTGCTTTATTTCATGAAGGTAAGTCTATTTACACTATAACATTCAGGTTTGGATCTTTCTCTCATAAGAAAATGCATACTGCATATTAACCATTATTTAAACGCAGACAAGCAGTTTTTACATGCTTTACGACAATTAGGGGCAAATGAGTCTTTATAGGGAAAATTGCTTTATTTCATGAGGGTAAGTCTATTTACACTATAACATTCAGGTTTGGATCATTCTCTCATAAGAAAATGCAAACTGCATATTTACTATCATTTTCACGCAGACAAGCAGTTCTTACATGCTTTACGACAATTGCGTGCAAATGAGTCCTTATAGGCAAAATTGCTTTATATTACAAAGGTAAGTCTATTTACACTATAACATTCAGGTTTGGATCATTCTCTCATAAGAAAATGCAAACTGCATATTAACCATTATTTTTTAACGCATACAAGCAGTTTTTACATGCTTTATAACAATTAGGTGCAAATGAGTCCTTATGGGCAAAATTGCTTTATTTCATGAGGGTAAGTCTATTTACACTATAACATTTAGGTTTGGATCATTTTCTCATAAGAAAATGCAAACTGCATATTTACTATCATTTTAACGCATACAAGCAGTTTTTACATGCTTTATGACAATTAGGTGCAAATGAGTCTTTATTGGCAAAATTGCTTTATTTCATGAGGGTTAGTCAATTTACACTAAAACATTCAGGTTTGGATCATTCTCTCATAAGAAAATTCAAACTGCATATTAACCTTTATTTTAACGCAGACAAGCAGTTTTTACATGCTTTACGACAATTGCGTGCAAATGAGTCCTTATAGGCAAAATTGCGTTATTTTACAAAGGTAAGTCTATTTTCACTATAACATTCAGGTTTGGATCGTTCTCTCATAAGAAAATGCAAACTGCATATTAACCATTATTTTAACGCAGACAAGCAGTTTTTACATGCTTCACGACAATTGCGTGCAAATGAGTCCTTATAGGCAAAATTGCTTTATTTTACAAAGGTAAGTCTATTTACACTATAACATTCAGGTTTGGATCATTCTCTCATAAGAAAATGCAAACTGCATATTAACTATTATTTAAACGCAGACAATCAGTTTTTTCATGCTTCACGACAATTAGGTGCAAATGAGTCCTTATAAGCAAAATTGCTTTATTTTACAAAGGCAAGTCTATTTACACTATAACATTCAGGTTTGGATCATTCTCTCATAAGAAAATGCAAACTGAACATTTACTATCATTTTAACGCAGACAAGCAGTTTTTACATGCTTTACGACAATTAGGTGCAAATTAGTCCTTATAGGCAAAATTGCTTTATTTCATGAGGGTCAGTCTATTTACACTATACAATTCAGGTTTGGATCATTCTCTCATAAGAAAATGCAAACTGCATATTAACTATTATTTTAACGCATACAAGCAGTTTTTAATAGCTTTATGACAATTAGGTGCAAATGAGTCCTTATAGGCAAAATTGCTTTATTTCATGAGGGTAAGTCTATTTACACTATAACATTCAGGTTTGGATCTATCTCTCATAAGAAAATGCAAACTGCATATTAACTATTATTTAAACGCAGACAAGCAGTTTTTTCATGCTTTACGACAATTGCGTGCAAATGAGTCCTTATAAGCAAAATTGCTTTATTTTACAAAGGTTAGTCTATTTACACTATAACATTCAGGTTTGGATCATTCTCTCATAAGAAAATGCAAACTGCATATTTACTATCATTTTAACGCAGACAAGCAGTTTTTACATGTTTCACGACAATTGCGTGCAAATGAGTCCTTATAGGCAAAATTGCTTTATTTCATGAGGGTTAGTCTATTTACACTATAACATTCAGGTTTGGATCATTCTCTCATAAGAAAATGCAAACTGCATATTAACCATTATTTAAACGCAGACACGCAGTTTTTTCATGCTTTACGACAATTAGGTGCAAATGAGTCTTTATAGGCAAATTTGCTTTATTTCATGAGGGTAAGTCTATTTACACTATAACATTTAGGTTTGGATCATTCTCTCATAAGAAAATGCAAACTACATATTAACCATTATTTTAACGCATACAAGCAGTTTTTACATGCTTTATGACAATTAGGGGCAAATGGGTCCTTATAGGCAAAATTGCTTTATTTCATGCAGGTTAGTCTATTTACACTATAACATTCAGGTTTGGATTATTTTCTCATAAGAAAATGCAAACTGAATATTGACTATCATTTTCACGAAGACAAGCAGTTTTTATATGGTTTACGACAATTAGGTGCAAATAAGTCCTTAATGGCAAAATTGTTTTATTTCACAAAGGTAAGTCTACTTTCACTATAACATTCAGGTTTGGATCATTCTCTCATAAGAAAATGCAAACTGCATATTAACCATTATTTTAACGCAGACAAGCAGTTTTTACATGCTTCACGACAATTGCGTGCAAATGAGTCCTTATAGGCAAAATTGCTTTATTTTACATAGGTAAGTCTATTTACACTATAACATTCAGGTTTGGATCATTCTCTCATAAGAAAATGCAATCTGCATATTAACTATTATTTTAACGCATACAAGCAGTTTTTACATGCTTTATGACAATTAGGGGCAAATGAGTCCTTATAGGCAAAATTGCTTTATTTCACAAAGGTAAGTTTACTTACGCTATAACATTCAGGTTTGGATCATTCTCTCACAAGAAAATGCAAACTGCATATTAACCATTATTTTAACGCATACAAGCAGTTTTTACATGCTTCACGACAATTGCGTGCAAATGAGTCCTTATAGGCAAAATTGCTTTATTTTACAAAGATAAGTCTATTTACACTATAAAATTCAGGTTTGGATCATTCTCTCATAAGAAAATGCAAACTGCATATTAACCGTTATTTTAACGCATACAAGCAGTTTTTACATGCTTTATGACAATTAGGTGCAAATGAGTCCTTATAGGCAACATTGCTTTATTTCATGAGGGTTAGTCTATTTACACTATAATATTCAGGTTTGGATCATTCTCTCATAAGAAAATGCAAACTGCAATTAACCATTATTTAAACGCAGACAAGCAGTTTATTCAAAGCAATGGCACGTCAATCCGGTGTCGGAGAGGCAACCGGATGGCGAGTGGTAATCTGGGCCTATAAGTGGTGCAGAACCCCCTGGTAGCGGCCAAAGTGAACCCAAATGAACGGGGGCGGCGATATGGGGGTGGGTCAAAATCGAAAAATGTTTGAAAAGGCAACCGGATAAAAATGCGGTTGCATTGAAGGAAATACCCTAATTATATAATAAATTTTTTTTGCCATCCGAAACACGCGGGCCGTTTTTGCACTAGCGAATAAAGAAAAAATAAAAAAAAAACTGAAAAGGCAACCGCTTCAAAATTAGTGAGCATACTTATTGACACCACCAAACGTTGGAAAAAAATTGCCATCCGATCCTGATGGGCAGTTTCGGAGAAACAACCCCTCAAAGTCACCGAAAAACCCTTTTTTTCGATTTTTTCAACAATAAGTAAAAAAACACACTAAATATTGTTCAAATCGGATGGCATTCGAAATTTATACTGTCCTAAGTACAAATAATAGTGTGTATCAATGCCATCCGATTTTGATTAAATTTACCCCTATTTAGCCAACCCCCAAAACTCAAAAACAAGAAAAATAATGCCATACGCTGCATAAAATTGTTATTTTCATGAGTTTTGGGGGTGGCTAAATAGGGGTAAATTTAATCGAAATCGGATGGCATTGATACACACTATTATTTGTACTTAGGACAGTATAAATTTCGAATGCCATCCGATTTAAACAATTTTTAGTGTATTTTTTTTTACTTATTGTTGAAAAAATCGAAAAAAAGGGTTTTTCGGCGACTTTGAGGGGTTGTTTCTCCGAAACTGCCCATCAGGATCGGATGGCAATTTTTTTCCAACGTTTGGTGGTGTCAATAAGTATGCTCACTAATTTTGAAGCGGTTGCCTTTTCAGTTTTTTTTTTATTTTTTTTTTATTCGCTAGTGCAAAAACGGCCCGCGTGTTTCGGATGGCAAAAAAAATTTATTATATAATTAGGGTATTTCCATCAATGCAACCGCATTTTTATCCGGTTGCCTTTTCAGACATTTTTCGATTTTGACCCACCCCCATATCGCCGCCCCCGTCCATTTGGGGTCACTTTGGCCGCTACCAGGGGGTTCTGTACCACTTATAGGCCAAGATTACCACTCGCCATCCGGTTGCCTCTCCGACACCGGATTTACGTGCCATTGCTTTGAATAGTTTTTTCATGCTTTACGACAATTAGGTGCAAATGAGTCTTTATAGGCAAAATTGCTTTATTTAATGAGGGTCAGTCTATTTACACTATACAATTCAGGTTTGGATCATTCTCTCATAAGAAAATGCAAACGGCATATTAACCATTATTTTAACGCAGACAAGCAGTTTTTACATGTTTTACGACAATTAGGTGGAAATAAGTCCTTAAAGGCAAAATTGTTTTATTTCACAAAGGTAAGTCTACTTTCACTATAACATTCAGGTTTGGATCTTTCTCTCATAAGAAAATGCAAACTGCATATTAACCATTATTTTAACGCATACAAGCAGTTTTTACATGCTTTATGACAATTAGGTGCAAATGAGTCCTTATGGGCAAAATTGCTTTATTTCATGAGGGTAAGTCTATTTACACTATAACATTTAGGATTGGATCATTTTCTCATAAGAAAATGCAAACTGCATATTTACTATCATTTTAACGCATACAAGCAGTTTTTACATGCTTTATGACAATTAGGTGCAAATGAGTCTTTTATTGCAAAATTGCTTTATTTCATGAGGGTAAGTCAATTTACACTAAAACATTCAGGTTTGGATCATTCTCTCATAAGAAAATTCAAACTGCATATTAACCTTTATTTTAACGCAGACAAGCAGTTTTTACATGCTTTACGACAATTGCGTGCAAATGAGTCCTTATAGGCAAAATTGCGTTATTTTACAAAGGTAAGTCTATTTTCACTATAACATTCAGGTTTGGATCATTCTCTCATAAGAAAATGCAAACTGCATATTAACCATTATTTTAACGCATACAAGCAGTTTTTACATGCTTTATGACATTTAGGGGCAAATGAGTCCTTATAGGCAAAATTGCTTTATTTCATGAAGGTAAGTCTATTTACACTATAACATTCAGGTTTGGATCTTTCTCTCATAAGAAAATGCAAACTGCATATTAACCATTATTTAAACGCAGACAAGCAGTTTTTACATGCTTTACGACAATTAGGGGAAATGAGTCTTTATAGGCAAAATTGCTTTATTTCATGAGGGTAAGTCTATTTACACTATAACATTCAGGTTTGGATCATTCTCTCATAAGAAAATGCAAACTGCATATTAACCATTATTTTAACGCATACAAGCAGTTTTTACATGCTTTATGACAATTAGGGGCAAATGAGTCCTTATAGGCAAAATTGCTTTTTTTCACAAAGGTAAGTCTACTTTCACTATACCATTCAGGTTTGGATCTATCTCTCATAAGAAATTGCAAACTGCATATTAACCATTATTTTAACGCAGACAAGCAGTTTTTACATGCTTCACGACAATTGCGTGCAAATGAGTCCTTATACCTAAGCAAAATTGCTTTATTTTACAAAGGTAAGTCTATTTACACTATAACATTCAGGTTTGGATCATTCTCTCATAAGAAAATGCAAACTGCATATCTACTATCATTTTCACGCAGTCAAGCAGTTTTTTCATGCTTTACGACAATTGCGTGCAAATGAGTCCTTATAGGCAAAATTGCTTTATTTCATGAGGGTTAGTCTATTTACACTATAACATTCAGGTTTGGATCATTCTCTCATAAGAAAATGCAAACTGCATATTAACCTTTATTTTAACGCATACAAGCAGTTTTTACATGCTTTATGACAATTAGGTGCAAATGAGTCCTTATGTTCAAAATTGCTTTATTTCATGAGGGTTAGTCTATTTACACTATAACATTCAGTTTTGGATCATTCTCTTATAAGAAAATGCAAACTGCATATTTACTATCATTTTAACGCATACAAGCAGTTTTTACATGCTTTATGACAATTAGGTGCAAATGAGTCTTTATTGGCAAAATTGCTTTATTTCATGAGGGTTAGTCAATTTACACTAAAACATTCAGGTTTGGATCATTCTCTCATAAGAAAATTCAAACTGCATATTAACCTTTATTTTAACGCAGACAAGCAGTTTTTACATGCTTTACGACAATTGCGTGCAAATGAGTCCTTATAGGCAAAATTGCGTTATTTTACAAAGGTAAGTCTATTTTCACTATAACATTCAGGTTTGGATCGTTCTCTCATAAGAAAATGCAAACTGCATATTAACCATTATTTTAACGCAGACAAGCAGTTTTTACATGCTTCACGACAATTGCGTGCAAATGAGTCCTTATAGGCAAAATTGCTTTATTTTACAAAGGTAAGTCTATTTACACTATAACATTCAGGTTTGGATCATTCTCTCATAAGAAAATGCAAACTGCATATTAACTATTATTTAAACGCAGACAAGCAGTTTTTTCATGCTTCACGACAATTAGGTGCAAATGAGTCCTTATAAGCAAAATTGCTTTATTTTACAAAGGCAAGTCTATTTACACTATAACATTCAGGTTTGGATCATTCTCTCATAAGAAAATGCAAACTGAACATTTACTATCATTTTAACGCAGACAAGCAGTTTTTACATGCTTTACGACAATTAGGTGCAAATTAGTCCTTATAGGCAAAATTGCTTTATTTCATGAGGGTCAGTCTATTTACACTATACAATTCAGGTTTGGATCATTCTCTCATAAGAAAATGCAAACTGCATATTAACTATTATTTTAACGCATACAAGCAGTTTTTAATAGCTTTATGACAATTAGGTGCAAATGAGTCCTTATAGGCAAAATTGCTTTATTTCATGAGGGTAAGTCTATTTACACTATAACATTCAGGTTTGGATCTATCTCTCATAAGAAAATGCAAACTGCATATTAACTATTATTTAAACGCAGACAAGCAGTTTTTTCATGCTTTACGACAATTGCGTGCAAATGAGTCCTTATAAGCAAAATTGCTTTATTTTACAAAGGTTAGTCTATTTACACTATAACATTCAGGTTTGGATCATTCTCTCATAAGAAAATGCAAACTGCATATTTACTATCATTTTAACGCAGACAAGCAGTTTTTACATGTTTCACGACAATTGCGTGCAAATGAGTCCTTATAGGCAAAATTGCTTTATTTCATGAGGGTTAGTCTATTTACACTATAAAATTCAGGTTTGGATCATTCTCTCATAAGAAAATGCAAACTGCATATTAACCATTATTTAAACGCAGACACGCAGTTTTTTCATGCTTTACGACAATTAGGTGCAAATGAGTCTTTATAGGCAAATTTGCTTTATTTCATGAGGGTAAGTCTATTTACACTATAACATTCAGGTTTGGATCATTCTCTCATAAGAAAATGCAAACTACATATTAACCATTATTTTAACGCATACAAGCAGTTTTTACATGCTTTATGACAATTAGGGGCAAATGGGTCCTTATAGGCAAAATTGCTTTATTTCATGCAGGTTAGTCTATTTACACTATAACATTCAGGTTTGGATTATTTTCTCATAAGAAAATGCAAACTGAATATTGACTATCATTTTCACGAAGACAAGCAGTTTTTACATGGTTTACGACAATTAGGTGCAAATAAGTCCTTAATGGCAAAATTGTTTTATTTCACAAAGGTAAGTCTACTTTCACTATAACATTCAGGTTTGGATCATTCTCTCATAAGAAAATGCAAACTGCATATTAACCATTATTTTAACGCAGACAAGCAGTTTTTACATGCTTTATGACAATTAGGGGCAAATGAGTCCTTATAGGCAAAATTGCTTTATTTTACATAGGTAAGTCTATTTACACTATAACATTCAGGTTTGGATCATTCTCTCATAAGAAAATGCAATCTGCATATTAACTATTATTTTAACGCATACAAGCAGTTTTTACATGCTTTATGACAATTAGGGGCAAATGAGTCCTTATAGGCAAAATTGCTTTATTTCACAAAGGTAAGTTTACTTACGCTATAACATTCAGGTTTGGATCATTCTCTCACAAGAAAATGCAAACTGCATATTAACCATTATTTTAACGCATACAAGCAGTTTTTACATGCTTCACGACAATTGCGTGCAAATGAGTCCTTATAGGCAAAATTGCTTTATTTTACAAAGATAAGTCTATTTACACTATAAAATTCAGGTTTGGATCATTCTCTCATAAGAAAATGCAAACTGCATATTAACCGTTATTTTAACGCATACAAGCAGTTTTTACATGCTTTATGACAATTAGGTGCAAATGAGTCCTTATAGGCAACATTGCTTTATTTCATGAGGGTTAGTCTATTTACACTATAATATTCAGGTTTGGATCATTCTCTCATAAGAAAATGCAAACTGCAATTAACCATTATTTAAACGCAGACAAGCAGTTTATTCAAAGCAATGGCACGTCAATCCGGTGTCGGAGAGGCAACCGGATGGCGAGTGGTAATCTGGGCCTATAAGTGGTGCAGAACCCCCTGGTAGCGGCCAAAGTGAACCCAAATGAACGGGGGCGGCGATATGGGGGTGGGTCAAAATCGAAAAATGTTTGAAAAGGCAACCGGATAAAAATGCGGTTGCATTGAAGGAAATACCCTAATTATATAATAAATTTTTTTTGCCATCCGAAACACGCGGGCCGTTTTTGCACTAGCGAATAAAGAAAAAATAAAAAAAAAACTGAAAAGGCAACCGCTTCAAAATTAGTGAGCATACTTATTGACACCACCAAACGTTGGAAAAAAATTGCCATCCGATCCTGATGGGCAGTTTCGGAGAAACAACCCCTCAAAGTCACCGAAAAACCCTTTTTTTCGATTTTTTCAACAATAAGTAAAAAAACACACTAAATATTGTTCAAATCGGATGGCATTCGAAATTTATACTGTCCTAAGTACAAATAATAGTGTGTATCAATGCCATCCGATTTTGATTAAATTTACCCCTATTTAGCCAACCCCCAAAACTCAAAAACAAGAAAAATAATGCCATACGCTGCATAAAATTGTTATTTTCATGAGTTTTGGGGGTGGCTAAATAGGGGTAAATTTAATCGAAATCGGATGGCATTGATACACACTATTATTTGTACTTAGGACAGTATAAATTTCGAATGCCATCCGATTTAAACAATTTTTAGTGTATTTTTTTTTACTTATTGTTGAAAAAATCGAAAAAAAGGGTTTTTCGGCGACTTTGAGGGGTTGTTTCTCCGAAACTGCCCATCAGGATCGGATGGCAATTTTTTTCCAACGTTTGGTGGTGTCAATAAGTATGCTCACTAATTTTGAAGCGGTTGCCTTTTCAGTTTTTTTTTTATTTTTTTTTTATTCGCTAGTGCAAAAACGGCCCGCGTGTTTCGGATGGCAAAAAAAATTTATTATATAATTAGGGTATTTCCATCAATGCAACCGCATTTTTATCCGGTTGCCTTTTCAGACATTTTTCGATTTTGACCCACCCCCATATCGCCGCCCCCGTCCATTTGGGGTCACTTTGGCCGCTACCAGGGGGTTCTGTACCACTTATAGGCCAAGATTACCACTCGCCATCCGGTTGCCTCTCCGACACCGGATTTACGTGCCATTGCTTTGAATAGTTTTTTCATGCTTTACGACAATTAGGTGCAAATGAGTCTTTATAGGCAAAATTGCTTTATTTAATGAGGGTCAGTCTATTTACACTATACAATTCAGGTTTGGATCATTCTCTCATAAGAAAATGCAAACGGCATATTAACCATTATTTTAACGCAGACAAGCAGTTTTTACATGTTTTACGACAATTAGGTGGAAATAAGTCCTTAAAGGCAAAATTGTTTTATTTCACAAAGGTAAGTCTACTTTCACTATAACATTCAGGTTTGGATCTTTCTCTCATAAGAAAATGCAAACTGCATATTAACCATTATTTTAACGCATACAAGCAGTTTTTACATGCTTTATGACAATTAGGTGCAAATGAGTCCTTATGGGCAAAATTGCTTTATTTCATGAGGGTAAGTCTATTTACACTATAACATTTAGGATTGGATCATTTTCTCATAAGAAAATGCAAACTGCATATTTACTATCATTTTAACGCATACAAGCAGTTTTTACATGCTTTATGACAATTAGGTGCAAATGAGTCTTTTATTGCAAAATTGCTTTATTTCATGAGGGTAAGTCAATTTACACTAAAACATTCAGGTTTGGATCATTCTCTCATAAGAAAATTCAAACTGCATATTAACCTTTATTTTAACGCAGACAAGCAGTTTTTACATGCTTTACGACAATTGCGTGCAAATGAGTCCTTATAGGCAAAATTGCGTTATTTTACAAAGGTAAGTCTATTTTCACTATAACATTCAGGTTTGGATCATTCTCTCATAAGAAAATGCAAACTGCATATTAACCATTATTTTAACGCATACAAGCAGTTTTTACATGCTTTATGACATTTAGGGGCAAATGAGTCCTTATAGGCAAAATTGCTTTATTTCATGAAGGTAAGTCTATTTACACTATAACATTCAGGTTTGGATCTTTCTCTCATAAGAAAATGCAAACTGCATATTAACCATTATTTAAACGCAGACAAGCAGTTTTTACATGCTTTACGACAATTAGGGGAAATGAGTCTTTATAGGCAAAATTGCTTTATTTCATGAGGGTAAGTCTATTTACACTATAACATTCAGGTTTGGATCATTCTCTCATAAGAAAATGCAAACTGCATATTAACCATTATTTTAACGCATACAAGCAGTTTTTACATGCTTTATGACAATTAGGGGCAAATGAGTCCTTATAGGCAAAATTGCTTTTTTTCACAAAGGTAAGTCTACTTTCACTATACCATTCAGGTTTGGATCTATCTCTCATAAGAAATTGCAAACTGCATATTAACCATTATTTTAACGCAGACAAGCAGTTTTTACATGCTTCACGACAATTGCGTGCAAATGAGTCCTTATACCTAAGCAAAATTGCTTTATTTTACAAAGGTAAGTCTATTTACACTATAACATTCAGGTTTGGATCATTCTCTCATAAGAAAATGCAAACTGCATATCTACTATCATTTTCACGCAGTCAAGCAGTTTTTTCATGCTTTACGACAATTGCGTGCAAATGAGTCCTTATAGGCAAAATTGCTTTATTTCATGAGGGTTAGTCTATTTACACTATAACATTCAGGTTTGGATCATTCTCTCATAAGAAAATGCAAACTGCATATTAACCTTTATTTTAACGCATACAAGCAGTTTTTACATGCTTTATGACAATTAGGTGCAAATGAGTCCTTATGTTCAAAATTGCTTTATTTCATGAGGGTTAGTCTATTTACACTATAACATTCAGTTTTGGATCATTCTCTTATAAGAAAATGCAAACTGCATATTTACTATCATTTTAACGCATACAAGCAGTTTTTACATGCATTATGACAATTAGGTGCAAATGAGTCTTTATAGGCAAAATTGCTTTATTTCATGAGGGTAAATCTATTTACACTAAACATTCAGGTTTGGATCATTCTCTCATAAGAAAATGCAAACTGCATATTAACCTTTATTTTAACGCAGACAAGCAGTTTTTACATGCTTCACGACAATTGCGTGCAAATGAGTCCTTATAGGCTAAATTGCGTTTTTTTACAAAGGTAAGTCTATTTTCACTATAACATTCAGGTTTGGATCATTCTCTCATAAGAAAATGCAAACTGCATATTAACCATTATTTTAACGCAGACAAGCAGTTTTTACATGCTTTATTACAATTAGGGGCAAATGAGTCCTTATAGGCAAAATTGCTTTATTTCACAAAGGTAAATCTACTTTCACTATAACATTCAGGTTTGGATCATTCTCTCATAAGAAATTGAAAACTGCATATTAACCATTATTTTAACGCAGACAAGCAGTTTTTACATGCTTTACGACAATTAGGTGCAAATGAGTCTTTATAGGCAAAATTGCTTTATTTCATGAGGGTAAGTCTATTTAAACTATAACATTCAGGTTTGGATCATTCTCTCATAAGAAAATGCAAACTGCATATTTACTATCATTTTCACGCAGACAAGCAGTTTTTACATGCTTCACGACAATTGCGTGCAAATGAGTCCTTATAGGCAAAATTGCTTTATTTTACAAAGTTAAGTCTATTTACATTATAACATTTAGGTTTGGATCATTCTCTCATAAGAAAATGCAAACTGCATATTAACCATTATTTTAACGCATACAAGCAGTTTTTACATGCTTTATGACAATTAGGTGCAAATGAGTCCTTATAGGCAAAATTGCTTTATTTCATGAGGGTTAGTCTATTTACACTATAATATTCAGGTTTGGATCATTCTCTCATAAGAAAATGCAAACTGCAATTAACCATTATTTAAACGCAGACAAGCAGTTTTTTCATGCTTTACGACAATTAGGTGCAAATGAGTCCTTATAGGCAAAATTGCGTTATTTTACAAAGGTAAGTCTATTTTCACTATAACATTCAGGTTTGGATCATTCTCTCATAAGAAAATGCAAACTGCATATTAACCATTATTTTAACGCAGACAAGCAGTTTTTACATGCTTCACGACAATTGCGTGCAAATGAGTCCTTATAGGCAAAATTGCTTTATTTTACAAAGGTAAGTCTATTTACACTATAACATTCAGGTTTGGATCATTCTCTCATAAGAAAATGCAAACTGCATATTAACCATTATTTTAACGCAGACAAGCAGTTTTTACATGCTTTATGACAATTAGGGGCAAATGAGTCCTTATAGGCAAAATTGCTTTATTTCACAAAGGTAAGTCTACTTTCACTATAACATTCAGGTTTGGATCATTCTCTCATAAGAAAATGCAAACTGCATATTAACCATTATTTAAACGCAGACAAGCAGTTTTTTTATGCTTTACGACAATTAGGTGCAAATGAGTCTTTATAGGCAAAATTGCTTCATTTCATGAGGGTCAGTCTATTTACACTATACAATTCAGTTTTGGATCATTCTCTCATAAGAAAATGAAAACTGCATATTAACCATTATTTTAACGCAGACAAGCAGTTTTTACATGCTTCACGACAATTGCGTGCAAATGAGTCCTTATAAGCAAAATTTCTTTATTTTACAAAGGTAAGTCTATTTACACTATAACATTCAGGTTTGGATCATTCTCTCATAAGAAAATGCAAACTGCATATTAACCATTATTTTAACGCATACAAGCAGTTTTTAAATGCTTTATGACAATTAGGGGCAAATGAGTCCTTAAAGGCAAAATTGCTTTATTTCATGAAGGTAAGTCTATTTGCACTATAACATTCAGATTTGGATCTTTCTCTCATAAGAAAATGCATACTGCATATTAACTATTATTTAAACGCAGACAAGCAGTTTTTACATGCTTTACGACAATTAGGGGCAAATGAGTCTTTATAGGCAAAATTGCTTTATTTCATGAGGGTAAGTCTATTTACACTATAACATTCAGGTTTGGATCATTCTCTCATAAGAAAATGCAAACTGCATATTTACTATCATTTTCACGCAGACAAGCAGTTCTTACATGCTTTACGACAATTGCGTGCAAATGAGTCCTTATAGGCAAAATTGCTTTATTTTACAAAGGTAAGTCTATTTACACTATAACATTCAGGTTTGGATCATTCTCTCATAAGAAATTGCAAACTGCATATTAACCATTATTTTAACGCATACAAGCAGTTTTTACATGCTTTATGACAATTAGGTGCAAATGAGTCCTTATGGGCAAAATTGCTTTATTTCATGAGGGTAAGTCTATTTACACTATAACATTTAGGTTTGGATCATTTTCTCATAAGAAAATGCAAACTGCATATTAACTATCATTTTAACGCATACAAGCAGTTTTTACATGCTTTATGACAATTAGGTGCAAATGAGTCTTTATTGGCAAAATTGCTTTATTTCATGAGGGTAAGTCAATTTACACTAAAACATTCAGGTTTGGATCATTCTCTCATAAGAAAATTCAAACTGCATATTAACCTTTATTTTAACGCAGACAAGCAGTTTTTACATGCTTTACGACAATTGCGTGCAAATGAGTCCTTATAGGCAAAATTGCGTTATTTTACAAAGGTAAGTCTATTTTCACTATAACATTCAGGTTTGGATCATTCTCTCATAAGAAAATGCAAACTGCATATTAACCATTATTTTAACGCAGACAAGCAGTTTTTACATGCTTCACGACAATTACGTGCAAATGAGTCCTTATAGGCAAAATTGCTTTATTTTACAAAGGTAAGTCTATTTACACTATAACATTCAGGTTTGGATCATACTCTCATAAGAAAATGCAAACTGCATATTAACCATTATTTTAACGCAGACAAGCAGTTTTTACATGCTTTATGACAATTAGGTGCAAATGAGTCCTTATAGGCAAAATTGCTTTATTTCATGAGGGTTAGTCTATTTACACTATAATATTCAGGTTTGGATCATTCTCTCATAAGAAAATGCAAACTGCAATTAACCATTATTTAAACGCAGACAAGCAGTTTTTTCATGCTTTACGACAATTAGGTGCAAATGAGTCCTTATAGGCAAAATTGCGTTATTTTACAAAGGTAAGTCTATTTTCACTATAACATTCAGGTTTGGATCATTCTCTCATAAGAAAATGCAAACTGCATATTAACCATTATTTTAACGCAGACAAGCAGTTTTTACATGCTTCACGACAATTGCGTGCAAATGAGTCCTTATAGGCAAAATTGCTTTATTTTACAAAGGTAAGTCTATTTACACTATAACATTCAGGTTTGGATCATTCTCTCATAAGAAAATGCAAACTGCATATTAACCATTATTTTAACGCAGACAAGCAGTTTTTACATGCTTTATGACAATTAGGGGCAAATGAGTCCTTATAGGCAAAATTGCTTTATTTCACAAAGGTAAGTCTACTTTCACTATAACATTCAGGTTTGGATCATTCTCTCATAAGAAAATGCAAACTGCATATTAACCATTATTTAAACGCAGACAAGCAGTTTTTTTATGCTTTACGACAATTAGGTGCAAATGAGTCTTTATAGGCAAAATTGCTTTATTTCATGAGGGTCAATCTATTTACACTATACAATTCAGTTTTGGATCATTCTCTCATAAGAAAATGAAAACTGCATATTAACCATTATTTTAACGCAGACAAGCAGTTTTTACATGCTTCACGACAATTGCGTGCAAATGAGTCCTTATAAGCAAAATTGCTTTATTTTACAAAGGTAAGTCTATTTACACTATAACATTCAGGTTTGGATCATTCTCTCATAAGAAAATGCAAACTGCATATTAACCATTATTTTAACGCATACAAGCAGTTTTTAAATGCTTTATGACAATTAGGGGCAAATGAGTCCTTATAGGCAAAATTGCTTTATTTCATGAAGGTAAGTCTATTTACACTATAACATTCAGGTTTGGATCTTTCTCTCATAAGAAAATGCATACTGCATATTAACTATTATTTAAACGCAGACAAACAGTTTTTACATGCTTTACGACAATTAGGGGCGAATGAGTCTTTATAGGCAAAATTGCTTTATTTCATGAGGGTAAGTCTATTTACACTATAACATTCAGGTTTGGATCATTCTCTCATAAGAAAATGCAAACTGCATATTTACTATCATTTTCACGCAGACAAGCAGTTCTTACATGCTTTACGACAATTGCGTGCAAATGAGTCCTTATAGGCAAAATTGCTTTATTTTACAAAGGTAAGTCTATTTACACTATAACATTCAGGTTTGGATCATTCTCTCATAAGAAATTGCAAACTGCATATTAACCATTATTTTAACGCATACAAGCAGTTTTTACATGCTTTATGACAATTAGGTGCAAATGAGTCCTTATGGGCAAAATTGCTTTATTTCATGAGGGTAAGTCTATTTACACTATAACATTTAGGTTTGGATCATTTTCTCATAAGAAAATGCAAACTGCATATTTACTATCATTTTAACGCATACAAGCAGTTTTTACATGCTTTATGACAATTAGGTGCAAATGAGTCTTTATTTGCAAAATTGCTTTATTTCATGAGGGTAAGTCAATTTACACTAAAACATTCAGGTTTGGATCATTCTCTCATAAGAAAATTCAAACTGCATATTAACCTTTATTTTAACGCAGACAAGCAGTTTTTACATGCTTTACGACAATTGCGTGCAAATGAGTCTTTATAGGCAAAATTGCTTTATTTCATGAGGGTAAGTCTATTTAACTTATAACATTCAGGTTTGGATCATTCTCTCATAAGAAAATGCAAACTGCATATTTACTATCATTTTAACGCAGACAAGCAGTTTTTACATGCTTCACGACAATTGCGTGCAAATGAGTCCTTATAG
The DNA here is from genome assembly GCA_963575645.1 of Xanthostigma xanthostigma. Lineage (NCBI taxonomy): Eukaryota > Metazoa > Arthropoda > Insecta > Raphidioptera > Raphidiidae > Xanthostigma > Xanthostigma xanthostigma. Next base: position 29,778,303 of record OY754471.1, read on the forward strand.
GCAAAATTGCTTTATTTCATGAGGGTTAGTCTATTTACACTATAACATTCAGGTTTGGATCATTCTCTCATAAGAAATTGCAAACTGCATATTAACCATTATTTTAACGCAGACAAGCAGTTTTTACATGCTTCACGACAATTGCGTGCAAATGAGTCCTTATAAGCAAAATTGCTTTATTTTACAAAGGTAAGTCTATTTACACAATAACATTCAGGTTTGGATCTTTCTCTCATAAGAAAATGCAAACTGCATATTAACTATTATTTTAACGCATACAAGCAGTTTTTAATAGCTTTATGACAATTAGGTGCAAATGAGTCCTTATAGGCAAAATTGTTTTATTTCATGAGGGTAAGTCTATTTACACTATAACATTCAGGTTTGGATCTATCTCTCATAAGAAAATGCAAACTGCATATTAACTATTATTTAAACGCAGACAAGCAGTTTTTTCATGCTTTACGACAATTGTGTGCAAATGAGTCCTTATAAGCAAAATTGCTTTATTTTACAAAGGTTAGTCTATTTATACTATAACATTCAGGTTTGGATCATTCTCTCATAAGAAAATGCAAACTGCATATTTACTATCATTTTAACGCAGACAAGCAGTTTTTACATGTTTCACGACAATTGCGTGCAAATGAGTCCTTATAGGCAAAATTGCTTTATTTCATGAGGGTTAGTCTATTTACACTATAACATTCAGGTTTGGATCATTCTCTCATAAGAAAATGCATACTGCATATTAACTATTATTTAAACGCAGACAAGCAGTTTTTACATGCTTTACGACAATTAGGGGCGAATGAGTCTTTATAGGCAAAATTGCTTTATTTCATGAGGGTAAGTCTATTTACACTATAACATTCAGGTTTGGATCATTCTCTCATAAGAAAATGCAAACTGCATATTTACTATCATTTTCACGCAGACAAGCAGTTCTTACATGCTTTACGACAATTGCGTGCAAATGAGTCCTTATAGGCAAAATTGCTTTATTTTACAAAGGTAAGTCTATTTACACTATAACATTCAGGTTTGGATCATTCTCTCATAAGAAATTGCAAACTGCATATTAACCATTATTTTAACGCATACAAGCAGTTTTTACATGCTTTATGACAATTAGGTGCAAATGAGTCCTTATGGGCAAAATTGCTTTATTTCATGAGGGTAAGTCTATTTACACTATAACATTTAGGTTTGGATCATTTTCTCATAAGAAAATGCAAACTGCATATTTACTATCATTTTAACGCATACAAGCAGTTTTTACATGCTTTATGACAATTAGGTGCAAATGAGTCTTTATTTGCAAAATTGCTTTATTTCATGAGGGTAAGTCAATTTACACTAAAACATTCAGGTTTGGATCATTCTCTCATAAGAAAATTCAAACTGCATATTAACCATTATTTTAACGCAGACAAGCAGTTTTTACATGCTTTACGACAATTGCGTGCAAATGAGTCTTTATAGGCAAAATTGCTTTATTTCATGAGGGTAAGTCTATTTAACTTATAACATTCAGGTTTGGATCATTCTCTCATAAGAAAATGCAAACTGCGTATTTACTATCATTTTAACGCAGACAAGCAGTTTTTACATGCTTCACGACAATTGCGTGCAAATGAGTCCTTATAGGCAAAATTGCTTTATTTCATGAGGGTTAGTCTATTTACACTATAACATTCAGGTTTGGATCATTCTCTCATAAGAAATTGCAAACTGCATATTAACCATTATTTTAACGCAGACAAGCAGTTTTTACATGCTTCACGACAATTGCGTGCAAATGAGTCCTTATAAGCAAAATTGCTTTATTTTACAAAGGTAAGTCTATTTACACAATAACATTCAGGTTTGGATCTTTCTCTCATAAGAAAATGCAAACTGCATATTAACTATTATTTAAACGCAGACAAGCAGTTTTTACATGCTTTACGACAATTAGGGGCGAATGAGTCTTTATAGGCAAAATTGCTTTATTTCATGAGGGTAAGTCTATTTACACTATAACATTCAGGTTTGGATCATTCTCTCATAAGAAAATGCATACTGCATATTAACTATTATTTAAACGCAGACAAGCAGTTTTTACATGCTTTACGACAATTAGGGGCGAATGAGTCTTTATAGGCAAAATTGCTTTATTTCATGAGGGTAAGTCTATTTACACTATAACATTCAGGTTTGGATCATTCTCTCATAAGAAAATGCAAACTGCATATTTACTATCATTTTAACGCAGACAAGCAGTTCTTACATGCTTTACGACAATTGCGTGCAAATGAGTCTTTATAGGCAAAATTGCTTTATTTCATGAGGGTAAGTCTATTTAACTTATAACATTCAGGTTTGGATCATTCTCTCATAAGAAAATGCAAACTGCATATTTACTATCATTTTAACGCAGACAAGCAGTTTTTACATGCTTCACGACAATTGCGTGCAAATGAGTCCTTATAGGCAAAATTGCTTTATTTCATGAGGGTTAGTCTATTTACACTATAACATTCAGGTTTGGATCATTCTCTCATAAGAAATTGCAAACTGCATATTAACCATTATTTTAACGCAGACAAGCAGTTTTTACATGCTTCACGACAATTGCGTGCAAATGAGTCCTTATAAGCAAAATTGCTTTATTTTACAAACGTAAGTCTATTTACACAATAACATTCAGGTTTGGATCTTTCTCTCATAAGAAAATGCAAACTGCATATTAACTATTATTTTAACGCATACAAGCAGTTTTTAATAGCTTTATGACAATTAGGTGCAAATGAGTCCTTATAGGCAAAATTGTTTTATTTCATGAGGGTAAGTCTATTTACACTATAACATTCAGGTTTGGATCTATCTCTCATAAGAAAATGCAAACTGCATATTAACTATTATTTAAACGCAGACAAGCAGTTTTTTCATGCTTTACGACAATTGTGTGCAAATGAGTCCTTATAAGCAAAATTGCTTTATTTTACAAAGGTTAGTCTATTTATACTATAACATTCAGGTTTGGATCATTCTCTCATAAGAAAATGCAAACTGCATATTTACTATCATTTTAACGCAGACAAGCAGTTTTTACATGTTTCACGACAATTGCGTGCAAATGAGTCCTTATAGGCAAAATTGCTTTATTTCATGAGGGTTAGTCTATTTACACTATAACATTCAGGTTTGGATCATTCTCTCATAAGAAAATGCAAACTGCATATTAACCATTATTTAAACGCAGACACGCAGTTTTTTCATGCTTTACGACAATTAGGTGCAAATGAGTCTTTATAGGCAAAATTGCTTTATTTTACAAAGGTTAGTCTTTTTACACTATAACATTTAGGTTTAGATCATTCTCTCATAAGAAAATGCAAACTGCATATAAACCATTATTTTAACGCATACAAGCAGTTTTTACATGCTTTATGACAATTAGGGGCAAATGAGTCCTTATAGGCAAAATTGCTTTATTTCACAAAGGTAAGTCTACTTTCACTATAACATTCAGGTTTGGATCATTCTCTCATAAGAAATTGCAAACTGCATATTAACCATTATTTTAACGCAGACAAGCAGTTTTTAATAGCTTTATGACAATTAGGTGCAAATGAGTTCTTATAGGCAAAATTGCTTTATTTCATGAGGGTTAGTCTATTTACACTATAACATTCAGGTTTGGATCATTCTCTCATAAGAAAATGCAAACTGCATATTAACCATTATTTTAACGCAGACAAGCAGTTTTTACATGCTTTATGACAATTAGGGGCAAATGAGTCCTTATAGGCAAAATTGCTTTATTTCACAAAGGTAAGTCTACTTTTACTATAACATTCAGGTTTGGATCATTCTCTCATAAGAAATTGCAAACTGCATATTAACCATTATTTTAACGCAGACAAGCAGTTTTTAATAGCTTTATGACAATTAGGTGCAAATGAGTTCTTATAGGCAAAATTGCTTTATTTCATGAGAGTAAGTCTATTTACACTATAACATTCAGGTTTGGATCTATCTCTCATAAGAAAATGCAAACTGCATATTAACTATTATTTAAACGCAGACAAGCAGTTTTTTCATGCTTTACGACAATTGCGTGCAAATGAGTCCTTATAATCAAAATTGCTTTATTTTACAAAGGTTAGTCTATTTACACTATAACATTCAGGTTTGGATCATTCTCTCATAAGAAAATGCAAACTGCATATTTACTATCATTTTAACGCAGACAAGCAGTTTTTACATGTTTCACGACAATTGCGTGCAAATGAGTCCTTATAGGCAAAATTGCTTTATTTCATGAGGGTTAGTCTATTTACACTATAACATTCAGGTTTGGATCATTCTCTCATAAGAAAATGCAAACTGCATATTAACCTTTATTTTAACGCATACAAGCAGTTTTTACATGCTTTATGACAATTAGGTGCAAATGAGTCCTTATGTTCAAAATTGCTTTATTTCATGAGGGTTAGTCTATTTACACTATAACATTCAGTTTTGGATCATTCTCTTATAAGAAAATGCAAACTGCATATTTACTATCATTTTAACGCATACTAGCAGTTTTTACATGCATTATGACAATTAGGTGCAAATGAGTCTTTATAGGCAAAATTGCTTTATTTCATGAGGGTAAGTCTATTTACACTAAACATTCAGGTTTGGATCATTCTCTCATAAGAAAATGCAAACTGCATATTAACCTTTATTTTAACGCAGACAAGCAGTTTTTACATGCTTCACGACAATTGCGTGCAAATGAGTCCTTATAGGCTAAATTGCGTTTTTTTACAAAGGTAAGTCTATTTTCACTATAACATTCAGGTTTGGATCATTCTCTCATAAGAAAATGCAAACTGCATATTAACCATTATTTTAACGCAGACAAGCAGTTTTTACATGCTTTATTACAATTAGGGGCAAATGAGTCCTTATAGGCAAAATTGCTTTATTTCACAAAGGTAAATCTACTTTCACTATAACATTCAGGTTTGGATCATTCTCTCATAAGAAATTGAAAACTGCATATTAACCATTATTTTAACGCAGACAAGCAGTTTTTACATGCTTTACGACAATTAGGTGCAAATGAGTCTTTATAGGCAAAATTGCTTTATTTCATGAGGGTAAGTCTATTTAAACTATAACATTCAGGTTTGGATCATTCTCTCATAAGAAAATGCAAACTGCATATTTACTATCATTTTCACGCAGACAAGCAGTTTTTACATGCTTCACGACAATTGCGTGCAAATGAGTCCTTATAGGCAAAATTGCTTTATTTTACAAAGTTAAGTCTATTTACATTATAACATTCAGGTTTGGATCATTCTCTCATAAGAAAATGCAAACTGCATATTAACCATTATTTTAACGCATACAAGCAGTTTTTACATGCTTTATGACAATTAGGTGCAAATGAGTCCTTATAGGCAAAATTGCTTTATTTCATGAGGGTTAGTCTATTTACACTATAATATTCAGGTTTGGATCATTCTCTCATAAGAAAATGCAAACTGCAATTAACCATTATTTAAACGCAGACAAGCAGTTTTTTCATGCTTTACGACAATTAGGTGCAAATGAGTCCTTATAGGCAAAATTGCGTTATTTTACAAAGGTAAGTCTATTTTCACTCTAACATTCAGGTTTGGATCATTCTCTCATAAGAAAATGCAAACTGCATATTAACCATTATTTTAACGCAGACAAGCAGTTTTTACATGCTTCACGACAATTGCGTGCAAATGAGTCCTTATAGGCAAAATTGCTTTATTTTACAAAGGTAAGTCTATTTTCACTATAACATTCAGGTTTGGATCATTCTCTCATAAGAAAATGCAAACTGCATATTAACCATTATTTTAACGCAGACAAGCAGTTTTTACATGCTTTATTACAATTAGGGGCAAATGAGTCCTTATAGGCAAAATTGCTTTATTTCACAAAGGTAAATCTACTTTCACTATAACATTCAGGTTTGGATCATTCTCTCATAAGAAATTGAAAACTGCATATTAACCATTATTTTAACGCAGACAAGCAGTTTTTACATGCTTTACGACAATTAGGTGCAAATGAGTCTTTATAGGCAAAATTGCTTTATTTCATGAGGGTAAGTCTATTTAAACTATAACATTCAGGTTTGGATCATTCTCTCATAAGAAAATGCAAACTGCATATTTACTATCATTTTCACGCAGACAAGCAGTTTTTACATGCTTCACGACAATTGCGTGCAAATGAGTCCTTATAGGCAAAATTGCTTTATTTTACAAAATTAAGTCTATTTACATTATAACATTCAGGTTTGGATCATTCTCTCATAAGAAAATGCAAACTGCATATTAACCATTATTTTAACGCATACAAGCAGTTTTTACATGCTTTATGACAATTAGGTGCAAATGAGTCCTTATAGGCAAAATTGCTTTATTTCATGAGGGTTAGTCTATTTACACTATAATATTCAGGTTTGGATCATTCTCTCATAAGAAAATGCAAACTGCAATTAACCATTATTTAAACGCAGACAAGCAGTTTTTTCATGCTTTACGACAATTAGGTGCAAATGAGTCCTTATAGGCAAAATTGCGTTATTTTACAAAGGTAAGTCTATTTTCACTCTAACATTCAGGTTTGGATCATTCTCTCATAAGAAAATGCAAATTGCATATTAACCATTATTTTAACGCAGACAAGCAGTTTTTACATGCTTCACGACAATTGCGTGCAAATGAGTCCTTATAGGCAAAATTGCTTTATTTTACAAAGGTAAGTCTATTTACACTTTAACATTCAGGTTTAGATCATTCTCTCATAAGAAAATGCAAACTGCATATTAACCATCATTTTAACGCAGACAAGCAGTTTTTACATGCTTTATGACAATTAGGGGCAAATGAGTCCTTATAGGCAGAATTGCTTTATTTCACAAAGGTAAGTCTACTTTCACTATAACATTCAGGTTTGGATCATTCTCTCATAAGAAAATGCAAACTGCATATTAACCATTATTTAAACGCAGACAAGCAGTTTTTTTATGCTTTACGACAATTAGGTGCAAATGAGTCTTTATAGGCAAAATTGCTTTATTTCATGAGGATCAGTCTATTTACACTATACAATTCAGTTTTGGATCATTCTCTCATAAGAAAATGAAAACTGCATATTAACCATTATTTTAACGCAGACAAGCAGTTTTTACATGCTTCACGACAATTGCGTGCAAATGAGTCCTTATAAGCAAAATTGCTTTATTTTACAAAGGTAAGTCTATTTACACTATAACATTCAGGTTTGGATCATTCTCTCATAAGAAAATGCAAACTGCATATTAACCATTATTTTAACGCATACAAGCAGTTTTTAAATGCTTTATGACAATTAAGGGCAAATGAGTCCTTAAAGGCAAAATTGCTTTATTTCATGAAGGTAAGTCTATTTGCACTATAACATTCAGATTTGGATCTTTCTCTCATAAGAAAATGCATACTGCATATTAACTATTATTTAAACGCAGACAAGCAGTTTTTACATGCTTTACGACAATTAGGGGCAAATGAGTCTTTATAGGCAAAATTGCTTTATTTCATGAGGGTAAGTCTATTTACACTATAACATTCAGGTTTGGATCATTCTCTCATAAGAAAATGCAAACTGCATATTTACTATCATTTTCACGCAGACAAGCAGTTCTTACATGCTTTACGACAATTGCGTGCAAATGAGTCCTTATAGGCAAAATTGCTTTATTTTACAAAGGTAAGTCTATTTACACTATAACATTCAGGTTTGGATCATTCTCTCATAAGAAATTGCAAACTGCATATTAACCATTATTTTAACGCATACAAGCAGTTTTTACATGCTTTATGACAATTAGGTGCAAATGAGTCCTTATGGGCAAAATTGCTTTATTTCATGAGGGTAAGTCTATTTACACTATAACATTTAGGTTTGGATCATTTTCTCATAAGAAAATGCAAACTGCATATTTACTATCATTTTAACGCATACAAGCAGTTTTTACATGCTTTATGACAATTAGGTGCAAATGAGTCTTTATTGGCAAAATTGCTTTATTTCATGAGGGTAAGTCAATTTACACTAAAACATTCAGGTTTGGATCATTCTCTCATAAGAAAATTCAAACTGCATATTAACCTTTATTTTAACGCAGACAAGCAGTTTTTACATGCTTTACGACAATTGCGTGCAAATGAGTCCTTATAGGCAAAATTGCGTTATTTTACAAAGGTAAGTCTATTTTCACTATAACATTCAGGTTTGGATCATTCTCTCATAAGAAAATGCAAACTGCATATTAACCATTATTTTAACGCAGACAAGCAGTTTTTACATGCTTCACGACAATTACGTGCAAATGAGTCCTTATAGGCAAAATTGCTTTATTTTACAAAGGTAAGTCTATTTACACTATAACATTCAGGTTTGGATCATTCTCTCATAAGAAAATGCAAACTGCATATTAACCATTATTTTAACGCAGACAAGCAGTTTTTACATGCTTTACGACAATTAGGTGCAAATGAGTCTTTATAGGCAAAATTGCTTTATTAAATGAGGGTCAGTCTATTTACACTATACAATTCAGGTTTGGATCATTCTCTCATAAGAAAATGCAAACGGAATATTAACCATTATTTTAACGCAGACAAGCAGTTTTTACATGTTTTACGACAATTAGGTGGAAATAAGTCCTTAAAGGCAAAATTGTTTTATTTCACAAAGGTAAGTCTACTTTCACTATAACATTCAGGTTTGGATCTTTCTCTCATAAGGAAATGCAAACTGCATATTAACTATTATTTTAACGCATACAAGCAGTTTTTACATGCTTTATGACAATTAGGTGCAAATGAGTCCTTACAGGCAAAATTGCTTTATTTTATAAGGGTTAGTCTATTTACACTATAACATTCAGGTTTGGATCATTCTCTCATAAGAAAATGCAAACTGCATATTAACCATTATTTAAACGCAGACAAGCAGTTTTTTTATGCTTTACGACAATTAGGTGCAAATGAGTCTTTATAGGCAAAATTGCTTTATTTCATGAGGGTCAATCTATTTACACTATACAATTCAGCTTTGGATCATTCTCTCATAAGAAAATGAAAACTGCATATTAACCATTATTTTAACGCAGACAAGCAGTTTTTACATGCTTCACGACAATTGCGTGCAAATGAGTCCTTATAAGCAAAATTGCTTTATTTTACAAAGGTAAGTCTATTTACACTATAACATTCAGGTTTGGATCATTCTCTCATAAGAAATTGCAAACTGCATATTAACCATTATTTTAACGCATACAAGCAGTTTTTACATGCTTTATGACAATTAGGTGCAAATGAGTCCTTATGGGCAAAATTGCTTTATTTCATGAGGGTAAGTCTATTTACACTATAACATTTAGGTTTGGATCATTTTCTCATAAGAAAATGCAAACTGCATATTTACTATCATTTTAACGCATACAAGCAGTTTTTACATGCTTTATGACAATTAGGTGCAAATGCGTCCTTATAGGCAAAATTGCTTTATTTCATGAGGGTAAGTCTATTTACACTATAACATTTAGGTTTAGATCATTTTCTCATAAGAAAATGCAAACTGCATATTTACTATCATTTTAACGCATACAAGCAGTTTTTACATGATTTATGACAATTAGGTGCAAATGAGTCTTTATTGGCAAAATTGCTTTATTTCATGAGGGTAAGTCAATTTACACTAAAACATTCAGGTTTGGATCATTCTCTCATAAGAAAAAGCAAACTGCATATTAACCATTATTTTAACGCATACAAGCAGTTTTTACATGCTTTATGACAATTGCGTGCAAATGAGTCCTTATAGGCAAAATTGCTTTATTTTACAAAGGTAAGTCTATTTACACTATAACATTCAGGTTTGGATCATTCTCTCATAAGAAAATGCAAACTGCATATTTACTATCATTTTAACGCAGACAAGCAGTTTTTACATGTTTCACGACAATTGCGTGCAAATGAGTCCTTATAGGCAAAATTGCTTTATTTCATGAGGGTTAGTCTATTTACACTATAACATTCAGGTTTGGATCATTCTCTCATAAGAAATTGCAAACTGCATATTAACCATTATTTTAACGCAGACAAGCAGTTTTTACATGCTTCACGACAATTGCGTGCAAATGAGTCCTTATAAGCAAAATTGCTTTATTTTACAAAGGTTAGTCTATTTACACAATAACATTCAGGTTTGGATCATTCTCTCATAAGAAAATGCAAACTGCATATTAACTATTATTTTAACGCATACAAGCAGTTTTTAATAGCTTTATGACAATTAGGTGCAAATGAGTCCTTATAGGCAAAATTGCTTTATTTCATGAGGGTAAGTCTATTTACACTATAACATTCAGGTTTGGATCTATCTCTCATAAGAAAATGCAAACTGCATATTAACTATTATTTAAACGCCGACAAGCAGTTTTTTCATGCTTTACGACAATTGCGTGCAAATGAGTCCTTATAAGCAAAATTGCTTTATTTTACAAAGGTTAGTCTATTTACACTATAACATTCAGGTTTGGATCATTCTCTCATAAGAAAATGCAAACTGCATATTTACTATCATTTTAACGCAGACAAGCAGTTTTTACATGTTTCACGACAATTGCGTGCAAATGAGTCCTTATAGGCAAAATTGCTTTATTTCATGAGGGTTAGTCTATTTACACTATAACATTCAGGTTTGGATCATTCTCTCATAAGAAAATGCAAACTGCATATTAACCATTATTTAAACGCAGACACGCAGTTTTTTCATGCTTTACGACAATTAGGTGCAAATGAATCTTTATAGGCAAAATTGCTTTATTTTACAAAGGTAAGTCTATTTACACTATAACATTCAGGTTTGGATCATTCTCTCATAAGAAAAAGCAAACTGCATATTAACCATTATTTTAACGCATACAAGCAGTTTTTACATGCTTTATGACAATTGCGTGCAAATGAGTATTATAGGCTAAATTGCGATATTTTACAAAGGTAAGTCTACTTTCACTATAACATTCAGGTTTGGATTATTCTCTCATAAGAAATTGAAAACTGCATATTAACCATTATTTTAACGCAGACAAACAGTTTTTACATGCTTTACGACAATTAGGTGCAAATGAGTCTTTATAGGCAAAATTGCTTTATTTCATGAGGGTAAGTCTATTTAAACTATAACATTCAGGTTTGGATCATTCTCTCATAAGAAAATGCAAACTGCATATTTACTATCATTTTCACGCAGACAAGCAGTTTTTACATGCTTCACGACAATTGCGTGCAAATGAGTCCTTATAGGCAAAATTGCTTTATTTTACAAAGTTAAGTCTATTTACATTATAACATTCAGGTTTGGATCATTCTCTCATAAGAAAATGCAAACTGCATATTAAGCATTATTTTAACGCATACAGGCAGTTTTTACATGCTTTATGACAATTAGGTGCAAATGAGTCCTTATAGGCAAAATTGCTTTATTTCATGAGGGTAAGTCTATTTACACTATAATATTCAGGTTTGGATCATTCTCTCATAAGAAAATGCAAACTGCAATTAACCATTATTTAAACGCAGACAAGCAGTTTTTTCATGCTTTACGACAATTAGGTGCAAATGAGTCTTTATAGGCAAAATTGCTTTATTTAATGAGGGTCAGTCTATTTACACTATACAATTCAGGTTTGGATCATTCTCTCATAAGAAAATGCAAACGGCATATTAACCATTATTTTAACGCAGACAAGCAGTTTTTACATGTTTTACGACAATTAGGTGGAAATAAGTCCTTAAAGGCAAAATTGTTTTATTTCACAAAGGTAAGTCTATTTTCACTATAACATTCAGGTTTGGTTCTTTCTCTCATAAGAAAATGCAAACTGCATATTAACCATTATTTTAACGCATACAAGCAGTTTTTACATGCTTTATGACAATTAGGTGCAAATGAGTCCTTATAGGCAAAATTGCTTTATTTCATGAGGGTTAGTCTATTTACACTATAACATTCAGGTTTGGATCATTCTCACATAAGAAAATGCAAACTGCATATTAACCATTATTTAAACGCAGACAAGCAGTTTTTTTATGCTTTACGACAATTAGGTGCAAATGAGTCTTTATAGGCAAAATTTTTTTATTTCATGAGGGTAAGTCTATTTACACTATAACATTCAGGTTTGGATCTTTCTCTCATAAGAAAATGCATACTGCATATTAACCATTATTTAAACTCAGACAAGCAGTTTTTACATGCTTTACGACAATTAGGGGCAAATGAGTCTTTATAGGCAAAATTGCTTTATTTCATGAGGGTAAGTCTATTTACACTAAAACATTCAGGTTTGGATCATTCTCTCATAGGAAAATGCAAACTGCATATTAACCATTATTTTAACGCAGACAAGCAGTTTTTACATGCTTTATGACAATTAGGTGCAAATGAGTCCTTATGGGCAAAATTGCTTTATTTCATGAGGGTAAGTCTATTTACACTATAACATTCAGGTTTGGATCATTTTCTCAAAAGAAAATGCAAACTGCATATTTACTATCATTTTAACGCATACAAGCAGTTTTTACATGCTTTATGACAATTAGGTGCAAATGAGTCCTTATGGGCAAAATTGCTTTATTTCATGAGGGTAAGTCTATTTACACTATAACATTCAGGTTTGGATCATTCTCTCAAAAGAAAATGCAAACTGCATATTAACCATTATTTTAACGCAGACAAGCAGTTTTTACATGCTTTACGACAATTGCGTGCAAATGAGTCCTTATAGGCAAAATTGCGTTATTTTACAAAGGTAAGTCTATTTTCACTATAACATTCAGGTTTGGATCATTCTCTCATAAGAAAATGCAAACTGCATATTAACCATTATTTTAACGCAGACAAGCAGTTTTTACATGCTTCAGGACAATTGCGTGCAAATGAGTCCTTATAGGCAAAATTGCTTTATTTTACAAAGGTAAGTCTATTTACACTATAACATTCAGGTTTGGATCATTCTCTCTTAAAAAAATGCAAACTGCATATTAACCATTATTTTAACGCAGACAAGCAGTTTTTACATGCTTTATGACAATTAGGGGCAAATGAATCCTTATAGGCAAAATTGCTTTATTTCACAAAGGTAAGTCTACTTTCACTATAACATTCAGGTTTGGATCATTCTCTCATAAGAAATTGCAAACTGCATATTAACCATTATTTTAACGCTGACAAGCAGTTTTTACATGCTTCACGACAATTGCGTGCAAATGAGTCCTTATAAGCAAAATTGCTTTATTTTACAAAGGTAAGTCTATTTAAACTATAACATTCAGGTTTGGATCATTCTCTCATAAGAAAATGCAAACTGCATATTAACCATTATTTTAACGCATACAAGCAGTTTTTAAATGCTTTATGACAATTAGGGGCAAATGAGTCTTTATAGGCAAAATTACTTTATTTCATGAGGGTAAGTCTATTTACACTATAACATTCAGGTTTGGATCATTCTCTCATAAGAAAATGCAAACTGCAATTAACCATTATTTAAACGCAGACAAGCAGTTTTTTCATGCTTTACGACAATTAGGTGCAAATGAGTCTTTATAGGCAAAATTGCTTTATTTAATGAGGGTCAGTCTATTTACACTATACAATTCAGTTTTGGATCATTCTCTCATAAGAAAATGCAAACGGCATATTAACCATTATTTTAACGCAGACAAGCGGTTTTTACATGTTTTACGACAATTAGGTGGAAATAAGTCCTTAAAGGCAAAATTGTTTTATTTCACAAAGGTAAGTCTACTTTCACTATAACATTCAGGTTTGGATCTTTCTCTCATAAGAAAATGCAAACTGCATATTAACCATTATTTTAACGCATACAAGCAGTTTTTACATGCTTTATGACAATTAGGTGCAAATGAGTCCTTACAGGCAAAATTGCTTTATTTCATGAGGGTTAGTCTATTTACACTATAACATTCAGGTTTGGATCATTCTCTCATAAGAAAATGCAAACTGCATATTAACCATTATTTAAACGCAGACAAGCAGTTTTTTTATGCTTTACGACAATTAGGTGCAAATGAGTCTTTATAGGCAAAATTGCTTTATTTCATGAGGGTCAGTCTATTTACACTATACAATTCAGTTTTGGATCATTCTCTCATAAGAAAATGAAAACTGCATATTAACCATTATTTTAACGCAGACAAGCAGTTTTTACATGCTTCACGACAATTGCGTGCAAATGAGTCCTTATAAGCAAAATTGCTTTATTTTACAAAGGTAAGTCTATTTACACTATAACATTCAGGTTTGGATCATTCTCTCATAAGAAAATGCAAACTGCATCTTAACCATTATTTTAACGCATACAAGCAGTTTTTAAATGCTTTATGACAATTAGGGGCAAATGAGTCCTTATAGGCAAAATTGCTTTATTTCATGAAGGTTAGTCTATTTACACTATAACATTCAGGTTTGGATCTTTCTCTCATAAGAAAATGCATACTGCATATTAACTATTATTTAAACGCAGACAAGCAGTTTTTACATGCTTTACGACAATTAGGGGCAAATGAGTCTTTATAGGCAAAATTTCTTTATTTCATGAGGGTTAGTCTATTTACACTATAACATTCAGGTTTGGATCATTCTCTCATAAGAAAATGCAAACTGCATATTAACCATTATTTTAACGCATACAAGCAGTTTTTACATGCTTTATGACAATTAGGTGCAAATGAGTCCTTATGGGCAAAATTGCTTTATTTCATGAGGGTAAGTCTATTTACACTATAACATTTAGGTTTGGATCATTTTCTCATAAGAAAATGCAAACTGCATATTTACTATCATTTTAACGCATACAAGCAGTTTTTACATGCTTTATGACAATTAGGTGCAAATGAGTCTTTATTGGCAAAATTGCTTTATTTCATGAGGGTAAGTCAATTTACACTACAACATTCAGGTTTGGATCATTCTCTCATAAGAAAATTCAAACTGCATATTAACCTTTATTTTAACGCAGTCAAGCAGTTTTTACATGCTTTACGACAATTGCGTGCAAATGAGTCCTTATAGGCAAAATTGCGTTATTTTACAAAGGTAAGTCTATTTTCACTATAACATTCAGGTTTGGATCATTCTCTCATAAGAAAATGCAAACTGCATATTAACCATTATTTTAACGCAGACAAGCAGTTTCTACATGCTTCACGACAATTGCGTGCAAATGAGTCCTTATAGGCAAAATTGCTTTATTTTACAAAGGTAAGTCTATTTACACTATAACATTCAGGTTTGGATCATTCTCTCATAAGAAAATGCAAACTGCATATTTACTATCATTTTAACGCAGACAAGCAGTTTTTACATGTTTCACGACAATTGCGTGCAAATGAGTCCTTATAGGCAAAATTGCTTTATTTCATGAGGGTTAGTCTATTTACACTATAACATTCAGGTTTGGATCATTCTCTCATAAGAAATTGCAAACTGCATATTAACCATTATTTTAACGCAGACAAGCAGTTTTTACATGCTTCACGACAATTGCGAGCAAATGAGTCCTTATAAGCAAAATTGCTTTATTTTACAAAGGTAAGTCTATTTACACAATAACATTCAGGTTTGGATCATTCTCTCATAAGAAAATGCAAACTGCATATTAACTATTATTTTAACGCATACAAGCAGTTTTTAATAGCTTTATGACAATTAGGTGCAAATGAATCTTTATAGGCAAAATTGCTTTATTTTACAAAGGTAAGTCTATTTACACTATAACATTCAGGTTTGGATCATTCTCTCATAAGAAAATGCAAACTGCATATTAACCATTATTTTAACGCATACAAGCAGTTTTTACATGCTTTATGACAATTGCGTGCAAATGAGTCCTTATAGGCTAAATTGCGTTATTTTACAAAGGTAAGTCTACTTTCACTATAACATTCAGGTTTGGATCATTCTCTCATAAGAAATTGAAAACTGCATATTAACCATTATTTTAACGCAGACAAGCAGTTTTTACATGCTTTACGACAATTAGGTGCAAATGAGTCTTTATAGGCAAAATTGCTTTATTTCATGAGGGTAAGTCTATTTAAACTATAACATTCAGGTTTGGATCATTCTCTCATAAGAAAATGCAAACTGCATATTTACTATCATTTTCACGCAGACAAGCAGTTTTTACATGCTTCACGACAATTGCGTGCAAATGAGTCCTTATAGGCAAAATTGCTTTATTTTACAAAGTTAAGTCTATTTACATTATAACATTCAGGTTTGGATCATTCTCTCATAAGAAAATGCAAACTGCATATTAACCATTATTTTAACGCATACATGCAGTTTTTACATGCTTTATGACAATTAGGTGCAAATGAGTCCTTATAGGCAAAATTGCTTTATTTCATGAGGGTTAGTCTATTTACACTATAATATTCAGGTTTGGATCATTCTCTCATAAGAAAATGCAAACTGCAATTAACCATTATTTAAACGCAGACAAGCAGTTTTTTCATGCTTTACGACAATTAGGTGCAAATGAGTCTTTATAGGCAAAATTGCTTTATTTAATGAGGGTCAGTCTATTTACACTATACAATTCAGGTTTGGATCATTCTCTCATAAGAAAATGCAAACGGCATATTAACCATTATTTTAACGCAGACAAGCAGTTTTTACATGTTTTACGACAATTAGGTGGAAATAAGTCCTTAAAGGCAAAATTGTTTTATTTCACAAAGGTAAGTCTACTTTCACTATAACATTCAGGTTTGGATCTTTCTCTCATAATAAAATGCAAACTGCATATTAACCATTATTTTAACGCATACAAGCAGTTTTAACATGCTTTATGACAATTAGGTGCAAATGAGTCCTTACAGGCAAAATTGCTTTATTTCATGAGGGTTAGTCTATTTACACTATAACATTCAGGTTTGGATCATTCTCTCATAAGAAAATGAAAACTGCATATTAACCATTATTTTAACGCAGACAAGCAGTTTTTACATGCTTCACGACAATTGCGTGCAAATGAGTCCTTATAAGCAAAATTGCTTTATTTTACAAAGGTAAGTCTATTTACACTATAACATTTAGGTTTGGATCATTCTCTCATAAGAAAATGCAAACTGCATATTAACCATTATTTTAACGCATACAAGCAGTTTTTAAATGCTTTATGACAATTAGGGGCAAATGAGTCCTTAAAGGCAAAATTGCTTTATTTCATGAAGGTAAGTCTATTTAAACTATAACATTCAGGTTTGGATCTTTCTCTCATAAGAAAATGCATACTGCATATTAACTATTATTTAAACGCAGACAAGCAGTTTTTACATGCTTTACGACAATTAGGGGCAAATGAGTCTTTATAGACAAAATTGCTTTATTTCATGAGGGTAAGTCTATTTACACTATAACATTCAGGTTTGGATCATTCTCTCATAAGAAAATGCAAACTGCATATTAACCATTATTTAAACGCAGACAAGCAGTTTTTTTATGCTTTACGACAATTAGGTGCAAATGAGTCTTTATAGGCAAAATTTTTTTATTTCATGAGGGTAAGTCTATTTACACTATAACATTCAGGTTTGGATCTTTCTCTCATAAGAAAATGCATACTGCATATTAACCATTATTTAAACGCAGACAAGCAGTTTTTACATGCTTTACGACAATTAGGGGCAAATGAGTCTTTATAGACAAAATTGCTTTATTTCATAAGGGTAAGTCTATTTACACTAAAACATTCAGGTTTGGATCATTCTCTCATAAGAAAATGCAAACTGCATATTACATTATTTTAACGCAGACAAGCAGTTTTTTCATGCTTTACGACAATTGCGTGCAAATGAGTCCTTATAGGCAAAATTGCTTTATTTTACAAAGGTATGTCTATTTACACTATAACATTCAGGTTTGGATCATTCTCTCATAAGAAAATGCAAACTGCATATTAACCATTATTTTAACGCATACAAGCAGTTTTTACATGCTTTATGACAATTAGGTGCAAATGAGTCCTTATGGGCAAAATTGCTTTATTTCATGAGGGTAAGTCTATTTACACTATAACATTTAGGTTTGGATCATTTTCTCAGAAGAAAATGCAAACTGCATATTTACTATCATTTTAACGCATACCAGCAGTTTTTACATGCTTTATGACAATTAGGTGCAAATGAGTCCTTATGGGCAAAATTGCTTTATTTCATGAGGGTAAGTCTATTTACACTATAACATTCAGGATTGGATCATTCTCTCAAAAGAAATTGCAAACTGCATATTAACCATTATTTGAACGCAGACAAGCAGTTTTTACATGCTTCACGACAATTGCGTGCAAATGAGTCCTTATAGACAAAATTGCGTTATTTTACAAAGGTAAGTCTATTTTCACTATAACATTCAGGTTTGAATCTTTCTCTCATAAGAAAATGCAAACTGCATATTAACCATTATTTTAACGCAGACAAGCAGTTTTTACATGCTTCACGACAATTGCGTGCAAATGAGTCCTTATAGGCAAAATTGCTTTATTTTACAAAAGTAAGTCTATTTACACTATAACATTCAGGTTTGGATCATTCTCTCATAAGAAAATGCAAACTGCATATTAACCATTATTTTAACGCATACAAGCAGTTTTTAAATGCTTTATGACAATTAGGGGCAAATGAGTCCTTATAGGCAAAATTGCTTTATTTTATAAAGGTAAGTCTATTTACACTATAATATTCAGGTTTGGATCTTTCTCTCACAAGAAAATGCATACTGCATATTAACTATTATTTAAACGCAGACAAGCAGTTTTTACATGCTTTACGACAATTAGGGGCAAATGAGTCTTTATAGGCAAAATTGCTTTACTTCATGAGGGTAAGTCTATTTACACTATAACATTCAGGTTTGGATCATTCTCTCATAAGAAAATGCAAACTGCAATTAACCATTATTTAAACGCAGACAAGCAGTTTTTTCATGCTTTACGACAATTAGGTGCAAATGAGTCTTTATAGGCAAAATTGCTTTATTTCATGAGGGTCAGTCTATTTACACTATACAATTCAGTTTTGGATCATTCTCTCATAAGAAAATGAAAACTGCATATTAACCATTATTTTAACGCAGACAAGCAGTTTTTACATGTTTTACGACAATTAGGTGGAAATAAGTCCTTAAAGGCAAAATTGTTTTATTTCACAAAGGTAAGTCTACTTTCACTATAACATTCAGGTTTGGATCTTTCTCTCATAAGAAAATGCAAACTGCATATTAACCATTATTTTAACGCATACAAGCAGTTTTTACATGCTTTATGACAATTAGGTGCAAATGAGTCCTTACAGGCAAAATTGCTTTATTTCATGAGGGTTAGTCTATTTACACTATAACATTCAGGTTTGGATCATTCTCTCATAAGAAAATGCAAACTGCATATTAACCATTATTTAAACGCAGAAAAGCAGTTTTTTTATGCTTTACGACAATTAGGTGCAAATGAGTCTTTATAGGCAAAATTGCTTTATTTCATGAGGGTCAGTCTATTTACACTATACAATTCAGTTTTGGATCATTCTCTCATAAGAAAATGAAAACTGCATATTAACCATTATTTTAACGCAGACAAGCAGTTTTTACATGCTTCACGACAATTGCGTGCAAATGAGTCCTTATAAGCAAAATTGCTTTATTTTACAAAGGTAAGTCTATTTACACTATAACATTCAGGTTTGGATCATTCTCTCATAAGAAAATGCAAACTGCATATTAACCATTATTTTAACGCATACAAGCAGTTTTTACATGCTTTATGACAATTAGGTGCAAATGAGTCCTTATAGGCAAAATTGCTTTATTTCATGAAGGTAAGTCTATTTACACTATAACATTCAGGTTTGGATCTTTCTCTCATAAGAAAATGCATACTGCATATTAACTATTATTTAAACGCAGACAAGCAGTTTTTACATGCTTTACGACAATTAGGGGCAAATGAGTCTTTATAGGCAAAATTGCTTTATTTCATGAGGGTAAGTCTATTTACACTATAACATTCAGGTTTGGATCATTCTCTCATAAGAAAATGCAAACTGCATATTAACCATTATTTAAACGCAGACAAGCAGTTTTTTTATGCTTTACGACAATTAGGTGCAAATGAGTCTTTATAGGCAAAATTTTTTTATTTCATGAGGGTAAGTCTATTTACACTATAACATTCAGGTTTGGATCTTTCTCTCATAAGAAAATGCATACTGCATATTAACTATTATTTAAACGCAGAAAAGCAGTTTTTACATGCTTTACGACAATTAGGGGCAAATGAGTCTTTATAGGCAAAATTGCTTTATTTCATGAGGGTAAGTCTATTTACACTATAACATTCAGGTTTGGATCATTCTCTCATAAGAAAATGCAAACTGCATATTTACTATCATTTTCACGCAGACAAGCAGTTCTTACATGCTTTACGACAATTGCGTGCAAATGAGTCCTTATAGGCAAAATTGCTTTATTTTACAAAGGTAAGTCTATTAACACTATAACATTCAGGTTTGGATCATTCTCTCATAAGAAAATGCAAACTGCATATTAACCATTATTTTAACGCATACAAGCAGTTTTTACATGCTTTATGACAATTAGGTGCAAATGAGTCCTTATGGGCAAAAATGCTTTATTTCATGAGGGTAAGTCTATTTACACTATAACATTTAGGTTTGGATCATTTTCTCATAAGAAAATGCTCTGCATATTTACTATCATTTTAACGCATACAAGCAGTTTTTACATGCTTTATGACAATTAGGTGCAAATGAGTTTTTATTGGCAAAATTGCTTTATTTCATGAGGGTAAGTCAATTTACACTAAAACATTCAGGTTTGGATCATTCTCTCATAAGAAAATGCAAACTGCATATTAACCATTATTTTAACGCAGACAAGCAGTTTTTACATGCTTCACGACAATTGCGTGCAAATGAGTCCTTATAGGCAAAATTGCTTTATTTTACAAAGTTAAGTTAATTTACATTATAACATTCAGGTTTGGATCACTCTCTCATAAGAAAATGCAAACTGCATATTAACCATTATTTTAACGCATACAAGCAGTTTTTACATGCTTTATGACAATTTTGTGCAAATGAGTCCTTATAGGCAAAATTGCTTTATTTCATGAGGGTTAGTCTATTTACACTATAATATTCAGGTTTGGATCATTCTCTCATAAGAAAATGCAAACTGCAATTAACCATTATTTAAACGCAGACAAGCAGTTTTTTCATGCTTTACGACAATTAGGTGCAAATGAGTCTTTATAGGCAAAATTGCTTTATTTGATGAGGGTCAGTCTATTTACACTATACAATTCAGGTTTGGATCATTCTCTCATAAGAAAATGCTAACGGCATATTAACCATTATTTTAACGCAGACAAGCAGTTTTTACATGTTTTACGACAATTAGGTGGAAATAAGTCCTTAAAGGCAAAATTGTTTTATTTCACAAAGGTAAGTCTACTTTCACTATAACCTTCAGGTTTGGATCTTTCTCTCATAAGAAAATGCAAACTGCATATTAACCATTATTTTAACGCATACAAGCAGTTTTTACATGCTTTATGACAATTAGGTGCAAATGAGTCCTTATAGGCAAAATTGCTTTATTTCATGAGGGTTAGTCTATTTACACTATAACATTCAGGTTTGGATCATTCTCTCATAAAAAAATGCAAACTGCATATTAACCATTATTTAAACGCAGACAAGCAGTTTTTTTATGCTTTACGACAATTAGGTGCAAATGAGTCTTTATAGGCAAAATTTTTTTATTTCATGAGGGTAAGTCTATTTACACTATAACATTCAGGTTTGGATCTTTCTCTCATAAGAAAATGCATACTGCATATTAACCATTATTTAAACGCAGACGAGCAGTTTTTACATGCTTTACGACAATTAGGGGCAAATGAGTCTTTATAGGCAAAATTGCTTTATTTCATGAGGGTAAGTCTATTTACACTAAAACATTCAGGTTTGGATCATTCTCTCATAAGAAAATGCAAACTGCATATTAACCATTATTTTAACGCAGACAAGCAGTTTTTACATGCTTTACGACAATTGCGTGCAAATGAGTCCTTATAGGCAAAATTGCTTTATTTTACAAAGGTAAGTCTATTTACACTATAACATTCAGGTTTGGATCATTCTCTCATAAGAAAATGCAAACTGCATATTAACCATTATTTTAACGCATACAAGCAGTTTTTACATGCTTTATGACAATTAGGTGCAAATGAGTCCTTATGGGCAAAATTGCTTTATTTCATGAGGGTAAGTCTATTTACACAATAACATTCAGTTTTGGATCATTTTCTCATAAGAAAATGCAAACTGCATATTTACTATCATTTTAACGCATACAAGCAGTTTTTACATGCTTTATGACAATTAGGTGCAAATGAGTCCTTATGGGCAAAATTGCTTTATTTCATGAGGGTAAGTCTATTTACACTATAACATTCAGGTTTGGATCATTCTCTCAAAAGAAAATGCAAACTGCATATTAACCATTATTTTAACGCAGACAAGCAGTTTTTACATGCTTTACGACAATTGCGTGCAAATGAGTCCTTATAGGCAAAATTGCTTTATTTTACAAAGGTAAGTCTATTTACACTATAACATTCAGTTTTGGATCATTTTCTCATAAGAAAATGCAAACTGCATATTTACTATCATTTTAACGCATACAAGCAGTTTTTACATTCTTCACGACAATTGCGTGCAAATGAGTCCTTATAAGCAAAATTGCTTTATTTTACAAAGGTAAGTCTATTTACACTATAACATTCAGGTTTGGATCATTCTCTCATAAGAAAATGCAAACTGCATATTAACCATTATTTTAACGCATACAAGCAGTTTTTAAATGCTTTATGACAATTAGGGGCAAATGAGTCCTTATAGGCAAAATTGCTTTATTTTATGAAGGTAAGTCTATTTACACTATAACAATCAGGTTTTGATCTTTCTCTCATAAGAAAATGCATACTGCATATTAACCATTATTTAAACGCAGACAAGCAGTTTTTACATGCTTTACGACAATTAGGGGCAAATGAGTCTTTATAGGCAAAATTGCTTTATTTCATAAGGGTAAGTCTATTTACACTATAACATTCAGGTTTGGATCATTCTCTCATAAGAAAATGCAAACTGCATATTAACCATTATTTTAACGCATACAAGCAGTTTTTAAATGCTTTACGACAATTGCGTGCAAATGAGTCCTTATAGGCAAAATTGCGTTATTTTACAAAGGTAAGTCTATTTTCACTATAACATTCAGGTTTGGATCATTCTCTCATAAGAAAATGCAAACTGCATATTAACCATTATTTTAACGCAGACAAGCAGTTTTTACATGCTTCACGACAATTGCGTGCAAATGAGTCCTTATAGGCAAAATTGCTTTATTTTACAAAGGTAAGTCTATTTACACTATAACATTCAGGTTTGGATCATTCTCTCATAAGAAAATGCAAACTGCATATTAACCATTGTTTTAACGCAGACAAGCAGTTTTTACATGATTTACGACAATTAGGTGGAAATAAGTCCTTAAAGGCAAAATTGTTTTATTTCACAAAGGTAAGTCTACTTTCACTATAACATTCAGGTTTGGATCTTTCTCTCATAAGAAAATGCAAACTGCATATTAACCATTATTTTAACGCATACAAGCAGTTTTTACATGCTTTATGACAATTAGGTGCAAATGAGTCCTTACAGGCAAAATTGCTTTATTTCATGAGGGTTAGTCTATTTACACTATAACATTCAGGTTTGGATCATTCTCTCATAAGAAAATGCAAACTGCATATTAACCATTATTTTAACGCATACAAGCAGTTTTTAAATGCTTTATGACAATTAGGGGCAAATGAGTCCTTATAGGCAAAATTGCTTTATTTTATAAAGGTAAGTCTATTTACACTATAATATTCAGGTTTGGATCTTTCTCTCACAAGAAAATGCATACTGCATATTAACCATTATTTAAACGCAGACAAGCAGTTTTTACATGCTTTACGACAATTAGGGGCAAATGAGTCTTTATAGGCAAAATTGCTTTACTTCATGAGGGTAAGTCTATTTACACTATAACATTCAGGTTTGGATCATTCTCTCATAAGAAAATGCAAACTGCAATTAACCATTATTTAAACGCAGACAAGCAGTTTTTTCATGCTTTACGACAATTAGGTGCAAATGAGTCTTTATAGGCAAAATTGCTTTATTTCATGAGGGTCAGTCTATTTACACTATACAATTCAGTTTTGGATCATTCTCTCATAAGAAAATGAAAACTGCATATTAACCATTATTTTAACGCAGACAAGCAGTTTTTACATGTTTTACGACAATTAGGTGGAAATAAGTCCTTAAAGGCAAAATTGTTTTATTTCACAAAGGTAAGTCTACTTTCACTATAACATTCAGGTTTGGATCTTTCTCTCATAAGAAAATGCAAACTGCATATTAACCATTATTTTAACGCATACAAGCAGTTTTTACATGCTTTATGACAATTAGGTGCAAATGAGTCCTTACAGGCAAAATTGCTTTATTTCATGAGGGTTAGTCTATTTACACTATAACATTCAGGTTTGGATCATTCTCTCATAAGAAAATGCAAACTGCATATTAACCATTATTTAAACGCAGAAAAGCAGTTTTTTTATGCTTTACGACAATTAGGTGCAAATGAGTCTTTATAGGCAAAATTGCTTTATTTCATGAGGGTCAGTCTATTTACACTATACAATTCAGTTTTGGATCATTCTCTCATAAGAAAATGAAAACTGCATATTAACCATTATTTTAACGCAGACAAGCAGTTTTTACATGCTTCACGACAATTGCGTGCAAATGAGTCCTTATAAGCAAAATTGCTTTATTTTACAAAGGTAAGTCTATTTACACTATAACATTCAGGTTTGGATCATTCTCTCATAAGAAAATGCAAACTGCATATTAACCATTATTTTAACGCATACAAGCAGTTTTTACATGCTTTATGACAATTAGGTGCAAATGAGTCCTTATAGGCAAAATTGCTTTATTTCATGAAGGTAAGTCTATTTACACTATAACATTCAGGTTTGGATCTTTCTCTCATAAGAAAATGCATACTGCATATTAACTATTATTTAAACGCAGACAAGCAGTTTTTACATGCTTTACGACAATTAGGGGCAAATGAGTCTTTATAGGCAAAATTGCTTTATTTCATGAGGGTAAGTCTATTTACACTATAACATTCAGGTTTGGATCATTCTCTCATAAGAAAATGCAAACTGCATATTAACCATTATTTAAACGCAGACAAGCAGTTTTTTTATGCTTTACGACAATTAGGTGCAAATGAGTCTTTATAGGCAAAATTTTTTTATTTCATGAGGGTAAGTCTATTTACACTATAACATTCAGGTTTGGATCTTTCTCTCATAAGAAAATGCATACTGCATATTAACTATTATTTAAACGCAGAAAAGCAGTTTTTACATGCTTTACGACAATTAGGGGCAAATGAGTCTTTATAGGCAAAATTGCTTTATTTCATGAGGGTAAGTCTATTTACACTATAACATTCAGGTTTGGATCATTCTCTCATAAGAAAATGCAAACTGCATATTTACTATCATTTTCACGCAGACAAGCAGTTCTTACATGCTTTACGACAATTGCGTGCAAATGAGTCCTTATAGGCAAAATTGCTTTATTTTACAAAGGTAAGTCTATTAACACTATAACATTCAGGTTTGGATCATTCTCTCATAAGAAAATGCAAACTGCATATTAACCATTATTTTAACGCATACAAGCAGTTTTTACATGCTTTATGACAATTAGGTGCAAATGAGTCCTTATGGGCAAAAATGCTTTATTTCATGAGGGTAAGTCTATTTACACTATAACATTTAGGTTTGGATCATTTTCTCATAAGAAAATGCTCTGCATATTTACTATCATTTTAACGCATACAAGCAGTTTTTACATGCTTTATGACAATTAGGTGCAAATGAGTTTTTATTGGCAAAATTGCTTTATTTCATGAGGGTAAGTCAATTTACACTAAAACATTCAGGTTTGGATCATTCTCTCATAAGAAAATGCAAACTGCATATTAACCATTATTTTAACGCAGACAAGCAGTTTTTACATGCTTCACGACAATTGCGTGCAAATGAGTCCTTATAGGCAAAATTGCTTTATTTTACAAAGTTAAGTTAATTTACATTATAACATTCAGGTTTGGATCACTCTCTCATAAGAAAATGCAAACTGCATATTAACCATTATTTTAACGCATACAAGCAGTTTTTACATGCTTTATGACAATTTTGTGCAAATGAGTCCTTATAGGCAAAATTGCTTTATTTCATGAGGGTTAGTCTATTTACACTATAATATTCAGGTTTGGATCATTCTCTCATAAGAAAATGCAAACTGCAATTAACCATTATTTAAACGCAGACAAGCAGTTTTTTCATGCTTTACGACAATTAGGTGCAAATGAGTCTTTATAGGCAAAATTGCTTTATTTGATGAGGGTCAGTCTATTTACACTATACAATTCAGGTTTGGATCATTCTCTCATAAGAAAATGCTAACGGCATATTAACCATTATTTTAACGCAGACAAGCAGTTTTTACATGTTTTACGACAATTAGGTGGAAATAAGTCCTTAAAGGCAAAATTGTTTTATTTCACAAAGGTAAGTCTACTTTCACTATAACCTTCAGGTTTGGATCTTTCTCTCATAAGAAAATGCAAACTGCATATTAACCATTATTTTAACGCATACAAGCAGTTTTTACATGCTTTATGACAATTAGGTGCAAATGAGTCCTTATAGGCAAAATTGCTTTATTTCATGAGGGTTAGTCTATTTACACTATAACATTCAGGTTTGGATCATTCTCTCATAAAAAAATGCAAACTGCATATTAACCATTATTTAAACGCAGACAAGCAGTTTTTTTATGCTTTACGACAATTAGGTGCAAATGAGTCTTTATAGGCAAAATTTTTTTATTTCATGAGGGTAAGTCTATTTACACTATAACATTCAGGTTTGGATCTTTCTCTCATAAGAAAATGCATACTGCATATTAACCATTATTTAAACGCAGACGAGCAGTTTTTACATGCTTTACGACAATTAGGGGCAAATGAGTCTTTATAGGCAAAATTGCTTTATTTCATGAGGGTAAGTCTATTTACACTAAAACATTCAGGTTTGGATCATTCTCTCATAAGAAAATGCAAACTGCATATTAACCATTATTTTAACGCAGACAAGCAGTTTTTACATGCTTTACGACAATTGCGTGCAAATGAGTCCTTATAGGCAAAATTGCTTTATTTTACAAAGGTAAGTCTATTTACACTATAACATTCAGGTTTGGATCATTCTCTCATAAGAAAATGCAAACTGCATATTAACCATTATTTTAACGCATACAAGCAGTTTTTACATGCTTTATGACAATTAGGTGCAAATGAGTCCTTATGGGCAAAATTGCTTTATTTCATGAGGGTAAGTCTATTTACACAATAACATTCAGTTTTGGATCATTTTCTCATAAGAAAATGCAAACTGCATATTTACTATCATTTTAACGCATACAAGCAGTTTTTACATGCTTTATGACAATTAGGTGCAAATGAGTCCTTATGGGCAAAATTGCTTTATTTCATGAGGGTAAGTCTATTTACACTATAACATTCAGGTTTGGATCATTCTCTCAAAAGAAAATGCAAACTGCATATTAACCATTATTTTAACGCAGACAAGCAGTTTTTACATGCTTTACGACAATTGCGTGCAAATGAGTCCTTATAGGCAAAATTGCTTTATTTTACAAAGGTAAGTCTATTTACACTATAACATTCAGTTTTGGATCATTTTCTCATAAGAAAATGCAAACTGCATATTTACTATCATTTTAACGCATACAAGCAGTTTTTACATTCTTCACGACAATTGCGTGCAAATGAGTCCTTATAAGCAAAATTGCTTTATTTTACAAAGGTAAGTCTATTTACACTATAACATTCAGGTTTGGATCATTCTCTCATAAGAAAATGCAAACTGCATATTAACCATTATTTTAACGCATACAAGCAGTTTTTAAATGCTTTATGACAATTAGGGGCAAATGAGTCCTTATAGGCAAAATTGCTTTATTTTATGAAGGTAAGTCTATTTACACTATAACAATCAGGTTTTGATCTTTCTCTCATAAGAAAATGCATACTGCATATTAACCATTATTTAAACGCAGACAAGCAGTTTTTACATGCTTTACGACAATTAGGGGCAAATGAGTCTTTATAGGCAAAATTGCTTTATTTCATAAGGGTAAGTCTATTTACACTATAACATTCAGGTTTGGATCATTCTCTCATAAGAAAATGCAAACTGCATATTAACCATTATTTTAACGCATACAAGCAGTTTTTAAATGCTTTACGACAATTGCGTGCAAATGAGTCCTTATAGGCAAAATTGCGTTATTTTACAAAGGTAAGTCTATTTTCACTATAACATTCAGGTTTGGATCATTCTCTCATAAGAAAATGCAAACTGCATATTAACCATTATTTTAACGCAGACAAGCAGTTTTTACATGCTTCACGACAATTGCGTGCAAATGAGTCCTTATAGGCAAAATTGCTTTATTTTACAAAGGTAAGTCTATTTACACTATAACATTCAGGTTTGGATCATTCTCTCATAAGAAAATGCAAACTGCATATTAACCATTATTTTAACGCAGACAAGCAGTTTTTACATGATTTACGACAATTAGGTGGAAATAAGTCCTTAAAGGCAAAATTGTTTTATTTCACAAAGGTAAGTCTACTTTCACTATAACATTCAGGTTTGGATCTTTCTCTCATAAGAAAATGCAAACTGCATATTAACCATTATTTTAACGCATACAAGCAGTTTTTACATGCTTTATGACAATTAGGTGCAAATGAGTCCTTACAGGCAAAATTGCTTTATTTCATGAGGGTTAGTCTATTTACACTATAACATTCAGGTTTGGATCATTCTCTCATAAGAAAATGCAAACTGCATATTAACCATTATTTTAACGCATACAAGCAGTTTTTAAATGCTTTATGACAATTAGGGGCAAATGAGTCCTTATAGGCAAAATTGCTTTATTTCATAAAGGTAAGTCTATTTACACTATAACATTCAGGTTTGGATCTTTCTCTCATAAGAAAATGCATACTGCATATTAACTATTATTTAAACGCAGACAAGTAGTTTTTACATGCTTTACGACAATTAGGGGCAAATGAAACTTTATAGGCAAAATTGCTTTATTTCATAAGGGTAAGTCTATTTACACTATAACATTCAGGTTTGGATCATTCTCTCATAAGAAAATGCAAACTGCATATTAACCATTATTTAAACGCAGACAAGCAGTTTTTTTATGCTTTACGACAATTAGGTGCAAATGAGTCTTTATAGGCAAAATTTTTTTATTTCATGAGGGTAAGTCTATTTACACTATAACATTCAGGTTTGGATCATTCTCTCATAAGAAAATGCAAACTGCATATTAACCATTAATTTAACGCATACAAGCAGTTTTTAAATGCTTTATGACAATTAGGGGCAAATGAGTCCTTATAGGCAAAATTGCTTTATTTCATGAGGGTAAGTCTATTTACACTATAACATTTAGGTTTGGATCATTTTCTCATAAGAAAATGCAAACTGCATATTTACTATCATTTTAACGCATACAAGCAGTTTTTACATGCTTTATGACAATTAGGTGCAAATGAGTCTTTATTGGCAAAATTGCTTTATTTCATGAGGGTAAGTCAATTTACACTAAAACATTCAGGTTTGGATCATTCTCTCATAAGAAAATTCAAACTGCATATTAACCTTTATTTTAACGCAGACAAGCAGTTTTTACATGCTTTACGACAATTGCGTGCAAATGAATCCTTATAGGCAAAATTGCGTTATTTTACAAAGGTAAGTCTAATTTCACTATAACATTCAGGTTTGGATCATTCTCTCATAAGAAAATGCAAACTGCATATTAACCATTATTTTAACGCAGACAAGCAGTTTTTACATGCTTCACGACAATTGCGTGCAAATGAGTCCTTATAGGCAAAATTGCTTTATTTTACAAAGTTAAGTCTATTTACATTATAACATTCAGGTTTGGATCACTCTCTCTTAAGAAAATGCAAACTGCATATTAACCATTATTTTAACGCATACAAGCAGTTTTTACATGCTTTATGACATATAGGTGCAAATGAGTGTTTATAGGCAAAATTGCTTTATTTCATGAGGGTTAGTCTATTTACACTATAATATTCAGGTTTGGATCATTCTCTCATAAGAAAATGCAAACTGCAATTAACCATTATTTAAACGCAGACAAGCAGTTTTTTCATGCTTTACGACAATTAGGTGCAAATGAGTCTTTATAGGCAAAATTGCTTTATTTAATGAGGGTCAGTCTATTTACACTATACAATTCAGGTTTGGATCATTCTCTCATAAGAAAATGCAAACGGCATATTAACCATTATTTTAACGCAGACAAGCAGTTTTTACATGTTTTACGACAAATAGGTGGAAATAAGTCCTTAAAGGCAAAATTGTTTTATTTCACAAAGGTAAGTCTACTTTCACTATAACATTCAGGTTTGGATCTTTCTCTCATAAGAAAATGCAAACTGCATATTAACCATTATTTTAACGCATACAAGCAGTTTTTACATGCTTTATGACAATTAGGTGCAAATGAGTCCTTATAGGCAAAATTGCTTTATTTCATGAGGGTTAGTCTATTTACACTATAACATTCAGGTTTGGATCATTCTCTCATAAGAAAATGCAAACTGCATATTAACCATTATTTAAACGCAGACAAGCAGTTTTTTTATGCTTTACGACAATTAGGTGCAAATGAGTCTTTATAGGCAAAATTTTTTTATTTCATGAGGGTTAGTCTATTTACACTATAACATTCAGGTTTGGATCTTTCTCTCATAAGAAAATGCATACTGCATATTAACCATTATTTAAACGCAGACAAGCAGTTTTTACATGCTTTACGACAATTAGGGGCAAATGAGTGTTTATAGGCAAAATTGCTTTATTTTATGAGGGTAAGTCTATTTACACTAAAACATTCAGGTTTGGATCATTCTCTCATAAGAAAATGCAAACTGCATATTAACCATTATTTTAACGCAGACAAGCAGTTTTTACATGCTTTACGACAATTGCGTGCAAATGAGTCCTTATAGGCAAAATTGCTTTATTTTACAAAGGTAAGTCTATTTACACTATAACATTCAGGTTTGGATCATTCTCTCATAAGAAAATGCAAACTGCATATATACTATTATTTTCACGCAGACAAGCAGTTCTTACATGCTTCGCGACAATTGCGTGCAAATGAGTCCTTATAGGCAAAATTGCTTTATTTTACAAAGGTAAGTCTATTTACACTATAACAATCAGGTTTGGATCATTCTCTCATAAGAAAATGCAAACTGCATATTAACCATTATTTTAACGCATACAAGCAGTTTTTACATGCTTTATGACAATTAGGTGCAAATGAGTCCTTATGGGCAAAATTGCTTTATTTCATGAGGGTAAGTCTATTTACACTATAACATTCAGGTTTGGATCATTCTCTCAAAAGAAAATGCAAACTGCATATTAACCATTATTTTAACGCAGACAAGCAGTTTTTACATGCTTTACGACAATTGCGTGCAAATGAGTCCTTATAGGCAAAATTGCGTTATTTTACAAAGGTAAGTCTATTTTCACTATAACATTCAGGTTTGGATCATTCTCTCATAAGAAAATGCAAACTGCATATTAACCATTATTTTAACGCAGACAAGCAGTTTTTACATGCGTCACGACAATTGCGTGCAAATGAGTCCTTATAGGCAAAATTGCTTTATTATACAAAGGTAAGTCTATTTACACTATAACATTCAGGTTTGGATCATTCTCTCTTAAAAAAATGCAAACTGCATATTAACCATTATTTTAACGCTGACAAGCAGTTTTTACATGCTTCACGACAATTGCGTGCAAATGAGTCCTTATAAGCAAAATTGCTTTATTTTACAAAGGTAAGTCTATTTACACTATAACATTCAGGTTTGGATCATTCTCTCAAAAGAAAATGCAAACTGCATATTAACCATTATTTTAACGCAGACAAGCAGTTTTTACATGCTTTATGACAATTAGGGGCAAATGAGTCCTTATAGGCAAAATTGCTTTATTTCACAAAGGTAAGTCTACTTTCACTATAACATTCAGGTTTGGATCATTCTCTCATAAGAAATTGCAAACTGCATATTAACCATTATTTTAACGCTGACAAGCAGTTTTTACATGCTTCACGACAATTGCGTGCAAATGAGTCCTTATAAGCAAAATTGCTTTATTTTACAAAGGTAAGTCTATTTACACTATAACATTCAGGTTTGGATCATTCTCTCATAAGAAAATGCAAACTGCATATTAACCATTATTTTAACGCATACAAGCAGTTTTTAAATGCTTTATGACAATTAGGGGCAAATGAGTCCTTATAGACAAAATTGCTTTATTTTATGAAGGTAAGTCTATTTACACTATAACATTCAGGTTTGGATCTTTCTCTCATAAGAAAATGCATACTGCATATTAACCATTATTTAAACGCAGACAAGCAGTTTTTACATGCTTTACGACAATTAGGGGCAAATGAGTCTTTATAGGCAAAATTGCTTTATTTCATGAGGGTAAGTCTATTTACACTATAACATTTAGGTTTGGATCATTTTCTCATAAGAAAATGCAAACTGCATATTAACCATTATTTTAACGCATACAAGCAGTTTTTAAATGCTTTATGACAATTAGGGGCAAATGAGTCCTTATAGACAAAATTGCTTTATTTTATGAAGGTAAGTCTATTTACACTATAACATTCAGGTTTGGATCTTTCTCTCATAAGAAAATGCATACTGCATATTAACCATTATTTAAACGCAGACAAGCAGTTTTTACATGCTTTACGACAATTAGGGGCAAATGAGTCTTTATAGGCAAAATTGCTTTATTTCATGAGGGTCAGTCTATTTACACTATACAATTCAGGTTTGGATCATTCTCTTATAAGAAAATGCAAACGGCATATTAACCATTATTTTAACGCAGCCAAGCAGTTTTTACATGTTTTACGACAATTAGGTGGAAATAAGTCCTTAAAGGCAAAATTGTTTTATTTCACAAAGGTAAGTCTACTTTCACTATAACATTCAGGTTTGGATCTTTCTCTCATAAGAAAATGCAAACTGCATATTAACCATTATTTTAACGCATACAAGCAGTTTTTACATGCTTTATGACAATTAGGTGCAAATGAGTCCTTATAGGCAAAATTGCTTTATTTCATGAGGGTTAGTCTATTTACACTATAACATTCAGGTTTGGATCATTCTCTCATAAGAAAATGCAAACTGCATATTAACCATTATTTAAACGCAGACAAGCAGTTTTTTTATGCTTTACGACAATTAGGTGCAAATGAGTCTTTATAGGCAAAATTGCTTTATTTCATGAGGGTCAGTCTATTTACACTATACAATTCAGTTTTGGATCATTCTCTCATAAGAAAATGAAAACTGCATATTAACCATTATTTTAACGCAGACAAGCAGTTTTTTCATGCTTCACGACAATTGCGTGCAAATGAGTCCTTATAAGCAAAATTGCTTTATTTTACAAAGGTAAGTCTATTTACACTATAACATTCAGGTTTGGATCATTCTCTCATAAGAAAATGCAAACTGCATATTAACCATTATTTTAACGCATACAAGCAGTTTTTAAATGCTTTATGACAGTTAGGGGCAAATGAGTCCTTATAGGCAAAATTGCTTTATTTCATGAAGGTAAGTCTATTTACACTATAACATTCAGGTTTGGATCTTTCTCTCATAAGAAAATGCATACTGCATATTAACCATTATTTAAACGCAGACAAGCAGTTTTTACATGCTTTACGACAATTAGGGGCAAATGAGTCTTTATAGGCAAAATTGCTTTATTTCATGAGGGTAAGTCTATTTACACTATAACATTCAGGTTTGGATCATTCTCTCATAAGAAAATGCAAACTGCCTATTTACTATCATTTTCACGCAGACAAGCAGTTCTTACATGCTTTACGACAATTGCGTGCAAATGAGTCCTTATAGGCAAAATTGCTTTATTTTACAAAGGTAAGTCTGTTTACACTATAACATTCAGGTTTGGATCATTCTCTCATAAGAAAATGCAAACTGCATATTAACCATTATTTTAACGCATACAAGCAGTTTTTACATGCTTTATGACAATTAGGTGCAAATGAGTCCTTATGGGCAAAATTGCTTTATTTCATGAGGGTAAGTCTATTTACACTATAACATTTAGGTTTGGATCATTTTCTCATAAGAAAATGCAAACTGCATATTTACTATCATTTAAACGCATACAAGCAGTTTTTACATGCTTTATGACAATTAGGTGCAAATGAGTCTTTATTGGCAAAATTGCTTTATTTCATGAGCGTAAGTCAATTTACACTAAAACATTCAGGTTTGGATCATTCTCTCATAAGAAAATTCAAACTGCATATTAACCTTTATTTTAACGCAGACAAGCAGTTTTTACATGCTTCTCGACAATTGCGTGCCAATGAGTCCTTATAAGCAAAATTGCTTTATTTTACAAAGGTAAGTCTATTTACACTATAACATTCAGGTTTGGATCATTCTCTCATAAGAAAATGCAAACTGCATATTAACCATTATTTTAACGCATACAAGCAGTTTTTAAATGCTTTATGACAATTAGGGGCAAATGAGTCCTTATAGACAAAATTGCTTTATTTTATGAAGGTAAGTCTATTTACACTATAACATTCAGGTTTGGATCTTTCTCTCATAAGAAAATGCATACTGCATATTAACCATTATTTAAACGCAGACAAGCAGTTTTTACATGCTTTACGACAATTAGAGGCAAATGAGTCTTTATAGGCAAAATTGCTTTATTTCATAAGGGTAAGTCTATTTACACTATAACATTCAGGTTTGGATCATTCTCTCATAAGAAAATGCAAACTGCATATTTACTATCATTTTCACGCAGACAAGCAGTTTTTACATGCTTTACGACAATTGCGTGCAAATGAGTCCTTATAGGCAAAATTGCTTTATTTTACAAAGGTAAGTCTATTTACACTATAACATTCAGGTTTAGATCATTCTCTCATAAGAAAATGCAAACTGCATATTAACCATTATTTTAACGCATACAAGCAGTTTTTACATGCTTTATGACAATTAGGTGCAAATGAGTCCTTATAGGCAAAATTGTTTTATTTCATGAGGGTTAGTCTATTTACACTATAATATTCAGGTTTGGATCATTCTCTCATAAGAAAATGCAAACTGCAATTAACCATTATTTAAACGCAGACAAGCAGTTTTTTCATGCTTTACGACAATTAGGTGCAAATGAGTCTTTATAGGCAAAATTGCTTTATTTAATGAGGGTCAGTCTATTTACACTATACAATTCAGGTTTGGATCATTCTCTCATAAGAAAATGCAAACGGCATATTAACCATTATTTTAACGCAGACAAGCAGTTTTTACATGTTTTACGACAATTAGGTGGAAATAAGTCCTTAAAGGCAAAATTGTTTTATTTCACAAAGGTAAGTCTACTTTCACTATAAGATTCAGGTTTGGATCTTTCTCTCATAAGAAAATGCAAACTGCATATTAACCATTATTTTAACGCATACAAGCAGTTTTTACATGCTTTATGACAATTAGGTGCAAATGAGTCCTTATAGACAAAATTGCTTTATTTCATGAGGGTTAGTCTATTTACACTATAACATTCAGGTTTGGATCTTTCTCTCATAAGAAAATGCATACTGCATATTAACCATTATTTAAACGCAGACTAGCAGTTTTTACATGCTTTACGACAATTAGGGACAAATGAGTCTTTATAGGCAAAATTGCTTTATTTCATGAGGGTAAGTCTATTTACACTATAACATTCAGGTTTGGATCATTCTCTCATAAGAAAATGCAAACTGCATATTTACTATCATTTTCACGCAGACAAGCAGTTCTTACATGCTTTACGACAATTGCGTGCAAATGAGTCCTTATAGGCAAAATTGCTTTATTTTACAAAGGTAAGTCTGTTTACACTATAACATTCAGGTTTGGATCATTCTCTCATAAGAAAATGCAAACTGCATATTAACCATTATTTTAACGCATACAAGCAGTTTTTACATGCTTTATGACAATTAGGTGCAAATGAGTCCTTATGGGCAAAATTGCTTTATTTCATGAGGGTAAGTCTATTTACACTATAACATTTAGGTTTGGATCTATCTCACATAAGAAAATGCAAACTGCATATTAACTATTATTTAAACGCAGACAAGCAGTTTTTTCATGATTTACGACAATTGCGTGCAAATGAGTCCTTATAAGCAAAATTGCTTTATTTTACAAAGGTTTGTCTATTTACACTATAACATTCAGGTTTGGATTATTCTCACATAAGAAAATGCAAACTGCATATTAACCATTATTTTAACGCAGACTAGCAGTTTTTACATGCTTCACGACAATTGCGTGCAAATGAGTCCTTATAGGCAAAATTGCTTTATTTTACAAAGGTAAGTCTATTTACACTATAACATTTAGGTTTGGATCATTCTCTCATAAGAAAATGCAAACTGCATATTAACCATTATTTTAACGCAGACAAGCAGTTTTTACATGCTTTATGACAATTAGGGGCAAATGAGTCCTTATAGGCAAAATTGCTTTATTTCACAAAGGTAAGTCTACTTTCACTATAACATTCAGGTTTGGATCATTCTCTCATAAGAAATTGCAAACTGCATATTAACCATTATTTTAACGCAGACAAGCAGTTTTTACATGCTTCACGACAATTGCGTGCAAATGAGTCCTTATAAGCAAAATTGCTTTATTTTACAAAGGTAAGTCTATTTTCACTATAACATTCAGGTTTGGACCATTCTCTCATAAGAAAATGCAAACTGCATATTAACCATTATTTTAACGCAGACAAGCAGTTTTTACATGCTTTATTACAATTAGGGGCAAATGAGTCCTTATAGGCAAAATTGCTTTATTTCACAAAGGTAAGTCTACTTCCACTATAACATTCAGGTTTGGATCATTCTATCATAAGAAATTGAAAACTGCATGTTAACCATTATTTTAACGCAGACAAGCAGTTTTTACATGCTTTACGACAATTAGGTGCAAATGAGTCTTTATAGGCAAAATTGCTTTATTTTACAAACGTAAGTCTATTAATTACACTATAACATTCAGGTTTGGATCATTCTCTCATAAGAAAATGCAAACTGCATATTAACCATTATTTTAACGCATACAAGCAGTTTTTACATGCTTTATGACAATTAGGTGCAAAGGAGTCCTTTTGGGCAAAATTGCTTTATTTCATGAGGGTAAGTCTATTTACACTATAACATTTAGGTTTGGATCATTTTCTCATAAGAAAATGCAAACTGCATATTTACTATCATTTAAACGCATACAAGCAGTTTTTACATGCTTTATGACAATTAGGTGCAAATGAGTCTTTATTGGCAAAATTGCTTTATTTCATGAGCGTAAGTCAATTTACACTAAAACATTCAGGTTTGGATCATTCTCTCATAAGAAAATTCAAACTGCATATTAACCTTTATTTTAACGCAGACAAGCAGTTTTTACATGCTTCACGACAATTGCGTGCCAATGAGTCCTTATAAGCAAAATTGCTTTATTTTACAAAGGTAAGTCTATTTACACTATAACATTCAGGTTTGGATCATTCTCTCATAAGAAAATGCAAACTGCATATTAACCATTATTTTAACGCATACAAGCAGTTTTCAAATGCTTTATGACAATTAGGGGCAAATGAGTCCTTATAGACAAAATTGCTTTATTTTATGAAGGTAAGTCTATTTACACTATAACATTCAGGTTTGGATCTTTCTCTCATAAGAAAATGCATACTGCATATTAACCATTATTTAAACGCAGACAAGCAGTTTTTACATGCTTTACGACAATTAGGGGCAAATGAGTCTTTATAGGCAAAATTGCTTTATTTCATAAGGGTAAGTCTATTTACACTATAACATTCAGGTTTGGATCATTCTCTCATAAGAAAATGCAAACTGCATATTTACTATCATTTTCACGCAGACAAGCAGTTCTTACATGCTTTACGACAATTGCGTGCAAATGAGTCCTTATAGGCAAAATTTCTTTATTTTTCAAAGGTAAGTCTATTTACACTATAACATTCAGGTTTAGATCATTCTCTCATAAGAAAATGCAAACTGCATATTAACCATTATTTTAACGCATACAAGCAGTTTTTACATGCTTTATGACAATTAGGTGCAAATGAGTCCTTATAGGCAAAATTGTTTTATTTCATGAGGGTTAGTCTATTTACACTATAATATTCAGGTTTGGATCATTCTCTCATAAGAAAATGCAAACTGCAATTAACCATTATTTAAACGCAGACAAGCAGTTTTTTCATGCTTTACGACAATTAGGTGCAAATGAGTCTTTATAGGCAAAATTGCTTTATTTAATGAGGGTCAGTCTATTTACACTATACAATTCAGGTTTGGATCATTCTCTCATAAGAAAATGCAAACGGCATATTAACCATTATTTTAACGCAGACAAGCAGTTTTTACATGTTTTACGACAATTAGGTGGAAATAAGTCCTTAAAGGCAAAATTGTTTTATTTCACAAAGGTAAGTCTACTTTCACTATAACATTCAGGTTTGGATCTTTCTCTCATAAGAAAATGCAAACTGCATATTAACCATTATTTTAACGCATACAAGCAGTTTTTACATGCTTTATGACAATTAGGTGCAAATGAGTCCTTATAGACAAAATTGCTTTATTTCATGAGGGTTAGTCTATTTACACTATAACATTCAGGTTTGGATCTTTCTCTCATAAGAAAATGCATACTGCATATTAACCATTATTTAAACGCAGACAAGCAGTTTTTACATGCTTTACGACAATTAGGGGCAAATGAGTCTTTATAGGCAAAATTGCTTTATTTCATGAGGGTAAGTCTATTTACACTATAACATTCAGGTTTGGATCATTCTCTCATAAGAAAATGCAAACTGCATATTTACTATCATTTTCACGCAGACAAGCAGTTCTTACATGCTTTACGACAATTGCGTGCAAATGAGTCCTTATAGGCAAAATTGCTTTATTTTACAAAGGTAAGTCTGTTTACACGATAACATTCAGGTTTGGATCATTCTCTCATAAGAAAATGCAAACTGCATATTAACCATTATTTTAACGCATACAAGCAGTTTTTACATGCTTTATGACAATTAGGTGCAAATGAGTCCTTATGGGCAAAATTGCTTTATTTCATGAGGGTAAGTCTATTTACACTATAACATTTAGGTTTGGATCATTTTCTCATAAGAAAATGCAAACTGCATATTTACTATCATTTAAACGCATACAAGCAGTTTTTACATGCTTTATGACAATTAGGTGCAAATGAGTCCTTATAGGCAAAATTGCTTTATTTTACAAAGGTAAGTCTATTTACACTATAACATTCAGGTTTAGATCATTCTCTCATAAGAAAATGCAAACTGCATATTAACCATTATTTTAACGCATACAAGCAGTTTTTACATGTTTTACGACAATTAGGTGGAAATAAGTCCTTAAAGGCAAAATTGTTTTATTTCACAAAGGTAAGTCTACTTTCACTATAACATTCAGGTTTGGATCTTTCTCTCATAAGAAAATGCAAACTGCATATTAACCATTATTTTAACGCATACATGCAGTTTTTACATGCTTTATGACAATTAGGTGCAAATGAGTCCTTATAGACAAAATTGCTTTATTTCATGAGGGTTAGTCTATTTACACTATAACATTCAGGTTTGGATCTGTCTCTCATAAGAAAATGCAAACTGCATATTAACCATTATTTAAACGCAGACAAGCAGTTTTTTCATGCTTTACGACAATTAGGTGCAAATGAGTCTTTATAGGCAAAATTGCTTTATTTCATGAGGGTCAGTCTATTTACACTATACAATTCAGGTTTGGATCATTCTCTTATAAGAAAATGCAAACGGCATATTAACCATTATTTTAACGCAGACAAGCAGTTTTTACATGTTTTACGACAATTAGGTGGAAATAAGTCCTTAAAGGCAAAATTGTTTTATTTCACAAAGGTAAGTCTACTTTCACTATAACATTCAGGTTTGGATCTTTCTCTCATAAGAAAATGCAAACTGCATATTAACCATTATTTTAACGCATACAAGCAGTTTTTACATGCTTTATGACAATTAGGTGCAAATGAGTCCTTATAGACAAAATTGCTTTATTTCATGAGGGTTAGTCTATTTACACTATAACATTCAGGTTTGGATCATTCTCTCATAAGAAAATGCAAACTGCATATTAACCATTATTTAAACGCAGACAAGCAGTTTTTTCATGCTTTACGACAATTAGGTGCAAATGAGTCTTTATAGGCAAAATTGCTTTATTTCATGAGGGTCAGTCTATTTACACTATACAATTCAGTTTTGGATCATTCTCTCATAAGAAAATGAAAACTGCATATTAACCATTATTTTAACGCAGACAAGCAGTTTTTTCATGCTTCACGACAATTGCGTGCAAATGAGTCCTTATAAGCAAAATTGCTTTATTTTACAAAGGTAAGTCTATTTACACTATAACATTCAGGTTTGGATCATTCTCTCATAAGAAAATGCAAACTGCATATTAACCATTATTTTAACGCATACAAGCAGTTTTTAAATGCTTTATGACAGTTAGGGGCAAATGAGTCCTTATAGGCAAAATTGCTTTATTTCATGAAGGTAAGTCTATTTACACTATAACATTCAGGTTTGGATCTTTCTCTCATAAGAAAATGCATACTGCATATTAACCATTATTTAAACGCAGACAAGCAGTTTTTACATGCTTTACGACAATTAGGGGCAAATGAGTCTTTATAGGCAAAATTGCTTTATTTCATGAGGGTAAGTCTATTTACACTATAACATTCAGGTTTGGATCATTCTCTCATAAGAAAATGCAAACTGCATATTTACTATCATTTTCACGCAGACAAGCAGTTCTTACATGCTTTACGACAATTGCGTGCAAATGAGTCCTTATAGGCAAAATTGCTTTATTTTACAAAGGTAAGTCTGTTTACACTATAACATTCAGGTTTGGATCATTCTCTCATAAGAAAATGCAAACTGCATATTAACCATTATTTTAACGCATACAAGCAGTTTTTACATGCTTTATGACAATTAGGTGCAAATGAGTCCTTATGGGCAAAATTGCTTTATTTCATGAGGGTAAGTCTATTTACACTATAACATTTAGGTTTGGATCATTTTCTCATAAGAAAATGCAAACTGCATATTTACTATCATTTAAACGCATACAAGCAGTTTTTACATGCTTTATGACAATTAGGTGCAAATGAGTCTTTATTGGCAAAATTGCTTTATTTCATGAGCGTAAGTCAATTTACACTAAAACATTCAGGTTTGGATCATTCTCTCATAAGAAAATTCAAACTGCATATTAACCTTTATTTTAACGCAGACAAGCAGTTTTTACATGCTTTACGACAATTGCGTGCAAATGAGTCCTTATAGACAAAATTGCGTTATTTTACAAAGGTAAGTCTATTTTCACTATAACATTCAGGTTTGGATCATTCTCTCATAAGAAAATGCAAACTGCATATTAACCATTTTTTTAACGCAGACAAGCAGTTTTTACATGCTTCACGACAATTGCGTGCAAATGAGTCCTTATAGGCAAAATTG
The DNA here is from genome assembly GCA_963575645.1 of Xanthostigma xanthostigma. Taxonomy (NCBI): domain Eukaryota; kingdom Metazoa; phylum Arthropoda; class Insecta; order Raphidioptera; family Raphidiidae; genus Xanthostigma; species Xanthostigma xanthostigma. The sequence goes on from OY754471.1 coordinate 29,820,535, forward strand.
CTTTATTTCACAAAGGTACATCTACTTTCACTATAACATTCAGGTTTGGATCATTCTCTCATAAGAAATTGCAAACTGCATATTAACCATTATTTTAACGCAGACAAGCAGTTTTTACATGCTTCACGACAATTGCGTGCAAATGAGTCCTTATAAGCAAAATTGCTTTATTTTACAAAGGTAAGTCTATTTACACAATAACATTCAGGTTTGGATCATTCTCTCATAAGAAAATGCAAACTGCATATTAACTATTATTTTAACGCATACAAGCAGTTTTTAATAGCTTTATGACAATTAGGTGCAAATGAGTCCTTATAGGCAAATTTGCTTTATTTCATGAGGGTAAGTCTATTTACACTATAACATTCAGGTTTGGATCTATCTCTCATAAGAAAATGCAAACTGCATATTAACTATTATTTAAACGCAGACAAGCAGTTTTTTCATGCTTTACGACAATTGCGTGCAAATGAGTCCTTATAAGCAAAATTGCTTTATTTTACAAAGGTTTGTTTATTTACACTATAACATTCAGGTTTGGATCATTCTCTCATAAGAAAATGCAAACTGCATATTAACCATTATTTTAACGCAGACTAGCAGTTTTTACATGCTTCACGACAATTGCGTGCAAATGAGTCCTTATAGGCAAAATTGCTTTATTTTACAAAGGTAAGTCTATTTACACTATAACATTTAGGTTTGGATCATTCTCTCATAAGAAAATGCAAACTGCATATTAACCATTATTTTAACGCAGACAAGCAGTCTTTACATGCTTTATGACAATTAGGGGCAAATGAGTCCTTATAGGCAAAATTGCTTTATTTCACAAAGGTAAGTCTACTTTCACTATAACATTCAGGTTTGGATCATTCTCTCATAAGAAATTGCAAACTGCATATTAACCATTATTTTAACGCAGACAAGCAGTTTTTACATGCTTCACGACAATTGCGTGCAAATGAGTCCTTATAAGCAAAATTGCTTTGTTTTACAAAGGTAAGTCTATTTTCACTATAACATTCAGGTTTGGATCATTCTCTCATAAGAAAATGCAAACTGCATATTAACCATTATTTTAACGCAGACAAGCAGTTTTTACATGCTTTATTACAATTAGGGGCAAATGAGTCCTTATAGGCAAAATTGCTTTATTTCACAAAGGTAAGTCTACTTTCACTATAACATTCAGGTTTGGATCATTCTATCATAAGAAATTGAAAACTGCATATTAACCATTATTTTAACGCAGACAAGCAGTTTTTACATGCTTTACGACAATTAGGTGCAAATGAGTCTTTATAGGCAAAATTGCTTTATTTTACAAACGTAAGTCTATTAATTACACTATAACATTCAGGTTTGGATCATTCTCTCATAAGAAAATGCAAACTGCATATTAACCATTATTTTAACGCATACAAGCAGTTTTTACATGCTTTATGACAATAAGGTGCAAATGAGTCCTTATGTTTAAAATTGCTTTATTTCATGAGGGTTAGTGTATTTACACTATACCATTCAGTTTTGGATCATTCTCTTATAAGAAAATGCAAACTGCATATTTACTATCATTTTAACGCATACAAGCAGTTTTTACATGCTTTATGACAATTAGGTGCAAATGAGTCTTTATAGGCAAAATTGCTTTATTTCATGAGGGTAAGTCTATTTACACTATAACATTCAGGTTTGGATCATTCTCTCATAAGAAAATGCAAACTGCATATTTACTATCATTTTCACGCAGACAAGCAGTTCTTACATGCTTTACGACAATTGCGTGCAAATGAGTCCTTATAGGCAAAATTGCTTTATTTTACAAAGGTAAGTCTATTTACACTATAACATTCAGGTTTGGATCATTCTCTCATAAGAAAATGCAAACTGCATATTAACCATTATTTAAACGCATACAAGCAGTTTTTACATGCTTTATGACAATTAGGTGCAAATGAGTCCTTATGGGCAAAATTGCTTTATTTCATGAGGGTACGTCTATTTACACTATAACATTTAGGTTTGGATCATTTTCTCATAAGAAAATGCAAACTGCATATTTACTATCATTTTAACGCATACAAGCAGTTTTTACATGCTTTATGACAATTAGGTGCAAATGAGTCTTTATTGGCAAAATTGCTTTATTTCATGAGGGTAAGTCAATTTACACTAAAACATTCAGGTTTGGATCATTCTCTCATAAGAAAATTCAAACTGCATATTAACCTTTATTTTAACGCAGACAAGCAGTTTTTACATGCTTTACGACAATTGCGTGCAAATGAGTCCTTATAGGCAAAATTGCGTTATTTTACAAAGGTAAGTCTAATTTCACTATAACATTCAGGTTTGGATCATTCTCTCATAAGAAAATGCAAACTGCATATTAACCATTATTTTAACGCCGACAAGCAGTTTTTACATGCTTCACGACAATTGCGTGCAAATGAGTCCTTATAGGCAAAATTGCTTTATTTTACAAAGTTAAGTCTATTTACATTATAACATTCAGGTTTGGATCACTCTCTCATAAGAAAATGCAAACTGCATATTAACCATTATTTTAACGCATACAAGCAGTTTTTACATGCTTTATGACATATAGGTGCAAATGAGTCCTTATAGGCAAAATTGCTTTATTTCATGAGGGTTAGTCTATTTATACTATAATATTCAGGTTTGGATCATTCTCTCATAAGAAAATGCAAACTGCAATTAACCATTATTTAAACGCAGACAAGCAGTTTTTACATGCTTCACGACAATTGCGTGCAAATGAGTCCTTATAGGCAAAATTGCTTTATTTTACAAAGGTAAGTCTATTTACACTATAACATTCAGGTTTGGATCATTCTCTCTTAAAAAAATGCAAACTGCATATTAACCATTATTTTAACGCAGACAAGCAGTTTTTACATGCTTTACGACAATTAGGTGCAAATGAGTCTTTATAGGCAAAATTGCTTTATTTAATGAGGGTCAGTCTATTTACACTATACAATTCAGGTTTGGATCATTCTCTCATAAGAAAATGCAAACGGCATATTAACCATTATTTTAACGCAGACAAGCAGTTTTTACATGTTTTACGACAATTAGGTGGAAATATGTCCTTAAAGGCAAAATTGTTTTATTTCACAAAGGTAAGTCTACTTTCACTATAACATTCAGGTTTGGATCTTTCTCTCATAAGAAAATGCAAACTGCATATTAACCATTATTTTAACGCATACAAGCAGTTTTTACATGCTTTATGACAATTAGGTGCAAATGAGTCCTTATAGGCAAAATTGCTTTATTTCATGAGGGTTAGTCTATTTACACTATAACATTCAGGTTTGGATCATTCTCTCATAAGAAAATGCAAACTGCATATTAACCATTATTTAAACGCAGACAAGCAGTTTTTTTATGCTTTACGACAATTAGGTGCAAATGAGTCTTTATAGGCAAAATTTTTTTATTTCATGAGGGTCAGTCTATTTACACTATAACATTCAGGTTTGGATCTTTCTCTCATAAGAAAATGCATACTGCATATTAACCATTATTTAAACGCAGACAAGCAGTTTTTACATGCTTTACGACAATTAGGGGCAAATGAGTCTTTATAGGCAAAATTGCTTTATTTCATGAGGGTAAGTCTATTTACACTAAAACATTCAGGTTTGGATCATTCTCTCATAAGAAAATGCAAACTGCATATTAACCATTATTTTAACGCAGACAAGCAGTTTTTACATGCTTTACGACAATTGCGTGCAAATGAGTCCTTATAGGCAAAATTGCTTTATTTTACAAAGGTAAGTCTATTTACACTATAACATTCAGGTTTGGATCATTCTCTCATAAGAAAATGCAAACTGAATTTATACTATTATTTTCACGCAGACAAGCAGTTCTTACATGCTTCGCGACAATTGCGTGCAAATGAGTCCCTATAGGCAAAATTGCTTTATTTTACAAAGGTAAGTCTATTTACACTATAACATTCAGGTTTGGATCATTCTCTCATAAGAAAATGCAAACTGCATTTATACTATTATTTTCACGCAGACAAGCATTTCTTACATGCTTCGCGACAATTGCGTGCAAATGAGTCCTTATAGGCAAAATTGCTTTATTTTACAAAGGTAAGTCTATTTACACTATAACATTCAGGTTTGGATCATTCTCTCAAAAGAAAATGCAAACTGCATATTAACCATTATTTTAACGCAGACAAGCAGTTTTTACATGCTTTACGACAATTGCGTGCAAATGAGTCCTTATAGGCAAAATTGCGTTATTTTACAAAGGTAAGTCTATTTTCACTATAACATTCAGGTTTGGATCATTCTCTCATAAGAAAATGCAAACTGCATATTAACCATTAATTTTAACGCAGACAAGCAGTTTTTACATGCTTCACGACAATTGCGTGCAAATGAGTCCTTATAGGCAAAATTGCTTTATTTTACAAAGGTAAGTCTATTTACACTATAACATTCAGGTTTGGATCATTCTCTCTTAAAAAAATGCAAACTGCATATTAACCATTATTTTAACGCAGACAAGCAGTTTTTACATGCTTTATGACAATTAGGGGCAAATGAGTCCTTATAGGCAAAATTGCTTGATTTCACAAAGGTAAGTCTACTTTCACTATAACATTCAGGTTTGGATCATTCTCTCATAAGAAATTGCAAACTGCATATTAACCATTATTTTAACGCTGACAAGCAGTTTTTACATGCTTCACGACAATTGCGTGCAAATGAGTCCTTATAAGCAAAATTGCTTTATTTTACAAAGGTAAGTCTATTTACACTATAACATTCAGGTTTGGATCTTTCTCTCATAAGAAAATGCATACTGCATATTAACCATTATTTAAACGCAGACAAGCAGTTTTTACATGCTTTACGACAATTAGGGGCAAATGAGTCTTTATAGGCAAAATTGCTTTATTTCATAAGCGTAAGTCTATTTACACTATAACATTCAGGTTTGGATCATTCTCTCATAAGAAAATGCAAACTGCATATTTACTATCATTTTCACGCAGACAAGCAGTTCTTACATGCTTTACGACAATTGCGTGCAAATGAGTCCTTATAGGCAAAATTGCTTTATTTTACAAAGGTAAGTCTATTTACACTATAACATTCAGGTTTGGATCATTCTCTCATAAGAAAATGCAAACTGCATATTAACCATTATTTTAACGCATACGAGCAGTTTTTACATGCTTTATGACAATTAGGTGCAAATGAGTCCTTATAGGCAAAATTGTTTTATTTCATGAGGGTTAGTCTATTTACACTAAAATATTCAGGTTTGGATCATTCTCTCATAAGAAAATGCAAACTGCAATTAACCATTATTTAAACGCAGACAAGCAGTTTTTTCATGCTTTACGACAATTAGGTGCAAATGAGTCTTTATAGGCAAAATTGCTTGATTTAATGAGGGTCAGTCTATTTACACTATACAATTCAGGTTTGGATCATTCTCTCATAAGAAAATGCAAACGGCATATTAACCATTATTTTAACGCAGACAAGCAGTTTTTACATGTTTTACGACAATTAGGTGGAAATAAGTCCTTAAAGGCAAAATTGTTTTATTTCACAAAGGTAAGTCTACTTTCACTATAACATTCAGGTTTGGATCTTTCTCTCATAAGAAAATGCAAACTGCATATTAACCATTATTTTAACGCATACAAGCAGTTTTTACATGCTTTATGACAATTAGGTGCAAATGAGTCCTTATAGACAAAATTGCTTTATTTCATGAGGGTTAGTCTATTTACACTATAACATTCAGGTTTGGATCATTCTCTCATAAGAAAATGCAAACTGCATATTAACCATTATTTAAACGCAGACAAGCAGTTTTTTCATGCTTTACGACAATTAGGTGCAAATGAGTCTTTATAGGCAAAATTGCTTTATTTCATGAGGGTCAGTCTATTTACACTATACAATTCAGGTTTGGATCATTCTCTTATAAGAAAATGCAAACGGCATATTAACCATTATTTTAACGCAGCCAAGCAGTTTTTACATGTTTTACGACAATTAGGTGGAAATAAGTCCTTAAAGGCAAAATTGTTTTATTTCACAAAGGTAAGTCTACTTTCACTATAACATTCAGGTTTGGATCTTTCTCTCATAAGAAAATGCAAACTGCATATTAACCATTATTTTAACGCATACAAGCAGTTTTTACATGCTTTATGACAATTAGGTGCAAATGAGTCCTTATAGGCAAAATTGCTTTATTTCATGAGGGTTAGTCTATTTACACTATAACATTCAGGTTTGGATCATTCTCTCATAAGAAAATGCAAACTGCATATTAACCATTATTTAAACGCAGACAAGCAGTTTTTTTATGCTTTACGACAATTAGGTGCAAATGAGTCTTTATAGGCAAAATTGCTTTATTTCATGAGGGTCAGTCTATTTACACTATACAATTCAGTTTTGGATCATTCTCTCATAAGAAAATGAAAACTGCATATTAACCATTATTTTAACGCAGACAAGCAGTTTTTTCATGCTTCATGACAATTGCGTGCAAATGAGTCCTTATAAGCAAAATTGCTTTATTTTACAAAGGTAAGTCTATTTACACTATAACATTCAGGTTTGGATCATTCTCTCATAAGAAAATGCAAACTGCATATTAACCATTATTTTAACGCATACAAGCAGTTTTTAAATGCTTTATGACAATTAGGGGCAAATGAGTCCTTATAGGCAAAATTGCTTTATTTCATGAAGGTAAGTCTATTTACACTATAACATTCAGGTTTGGATCTTTCTCTCATAAGAAAATGCATACTGCATATTAACCATTATTTAAACGCAGACAAGCAGTTTTTACATGCTTTACGACAATTAGGGGCAAATGAGTCTTTATGGGCAAAATTGCTTTATTTCATGAGGGTAAGTCTATTTACACTATAACATTTAGGTTTGGATCATTTTCTCATAAGAAAATGCAAACTGCATATTTACTATCATTTAAACGCATACAAGCAGTTTTTACATGCTTTATGACAATTAGGTGCAAATGAGTCTTTATTGGCAAAATTGCTTTATTTCATGAGCGTAAGTCAATTTACACTAAAACATTCAGGTTTGGATCATTCTCTCATAAGAAAATTCAAACTGCATATTAACCTTTATTTTAACGCAGACAAGCAGTTTTTACATGCTTTACGACAATTGCGTGCAAATGAGTCCTTATAGGCAAAATTGCGTTATTTTACAAAGGTAAGTCTATTTTCACTATAACATTCAGGTTTGGATCATTCTCTCATAAGAAAATGCAAACTGCATATTAACCATTATTTTAACGCAGACAAGCAGTTTTTACATGCTTCACGACAATTGCGTGCAAATGAGTCCTTATAGGCAAAATTGCTTTATTTTACAAAGGTAAGTCTATTTACACTATAACATTCAGGTTTGGATCATTCTCTCATAAGAAAATGCAAACTGCATATTAACCATTATTTTAACGCAGACAAGCAGTTTTTACATGCTTTATGACAATTAGGGGCAAATGAGTCCTTATAGGCAAAATTGCTTTATTTCACAAAGGTACATCTACTTTCACTATAACATTCAGGTTTGGATCATTCTCTCATAAGAAATTGCAAACTGCATATTAACCATTATTTTAACGCAGACAAGCAGTTTTTACATGCTTCACGACAATTGCGTGCAAATGAGTCCTTATAAGCAAAATTGCTTTATTTTACAAAGGTAAGTCTATTTACACTATAACATTCAGGTTTGGATCTTTCTCTCATAAGAAAATGCAAACTGCATATTAACCATTATTTTAACGCATACAAGCAGTTTTTACATGCTTTATGACAATTAGGTGCAAATGAGTCCTTATAGGCAAAATTGCTTTATTTCATGAGGGTTAGTCTATTTACACTATAACATTCAGGTTTGGATCATTCTCTCATAAGAAAATGCAAACTGCATATTAACCATTATTTAAACGCAGACAAGCAGTTTTTTTATGCTTTACGACAATTAGGTGCAAATGAGTCTTTATAGGCAAAATTGCTTTATTTCATGAGGGTCAGTCTATTTACACTATACAATTCAGTTTTGGATCATTCTCTCATAAGAAAATGAAAACTGCATATTAACCATTATTTTAACGCAGACAAGCAGTTTTTTCATGCTTCACGACAATTGCGTGCAAATGAGTCCTTATAAGCAAAATTGCTTTATTTTACAAAGGTAAGTCTATTTACACTATAACATTCAGGTTTGGATCATTCTCTCATAAGAAAATGCAAACTGCATATTAACCATTATTTTAACGCATACAAGCAGTTTTTAAATGCTTTATGACAATTAGGGGCAAATGAGTCCTTATAGGCAAAATTGCTTTATTTCATGAAGGTAAGTCTATTTACACTATAACATTCAGGTTTGGATCTTTCTCTCATAAGAAAATGCATACTGCATATTAACCATTATTTAAACGCAGACAAGCAGTTTTTACATGCTTTACGACAATTAGGGGCAAATGAGTCTTTATAGGCAAAATTGCTTTATTTCATGAGGGTAAGTCTATTTACACTATAACATTTAGGTTTGGATCATTTTCTCATAAGAAAATGCAAACTGCATATTTACTATCATTTAAACGCATACAAGCAGTTTTTACATGCTTTATGACAATTAGGTGCAAATGAGTCTTTATTGGCAAAATTGCTTTATTTCATGAGCGTAAGTCAATTTACACTAAAACATTCAGGTTTGGATCATTCTCTCATAAGAAAATTCAAACTGCATATTAACCTTTATTTTAACGCAGACAAGCAGTTTTTACATGCTTTACGACAATTGCGTGCAAATGAGTCCTTATAGGCAAAATTGCGTTATTTTACAAAGGTAAGTCTATTTTCACTATAACATTCAGGTTTGGATCATTCTCTCATAAGAAAATGCAAACTGCATATTAACCATTATTTTAACGCAGACAAGCAGTTTTTACATGCTTCACGACAATTGCGTGCAAATGAGTCCTTATAGGCAAAATTGCTTTATTTTACAAAGGTAAGTCTATTTACACTATAACATTCAGGTTTGGATCATTCTCTCATAAGAAAATGCAAACTGCATATTAACCATTATTTTAACGCAGACAAGCAGTTTTTACATGCTTTATGACAATTAGGGGCAAATGAGTCCTTATAGGCAAAATTGCTTTATTTTACAAAGGTAAGTCTATTTACACTATAACATTCAGGTTTGGATCATTCTCTCATAAGAAAATGCAAACTGCATTTATACTATTATTTTCACGCAGACAAGCAGTTCTTACATGCTTCGCGACAATTGCGTGCAAATGAGTCCTTATAGGCAAAATTGCTTTATTTTACAAAGGTAAGTCTATTTACACTATAACATTCAGGTTTGGATCTTTCTCTCATAAGAAAATGCAAACTGCATATTAACCATTATTTTAACGCATACAAGCAGTTTTTACATGCTTTATGACAATTAGGTGCAAATGAGTCCTTATAGGCAAAATTGCTTTATTTCATGAGGGTTAGTCTATTTACACTATAACATTCAGGTTTGGATCATTCTCTCATAAGAAAATGCAAACTGCATATTAACCATTATTTAAACGCAGACAAGCAGTTTTTTTATGCTTTACGACAATTAGGTGCAAATGAGTCTTTATAGGCAAAATTTTTTTATTTCATGAGGGTCAGTCTATTTACACTATAACATTCAGGTTTGGATCTTTCTCTCATAAGAAAATGCATACTGCATATTAACCATTATTTAAACGCAGACAAGCAGTTTTTACATGCTTTACGACAATTAGGGGCAAATGAGTCTTTATAGGCAAAATTGCTTTATTTCATGAGGGTAAGTCTATTTACACTAAAACATTCAGGTTTGGATCATTCTCTCATAAGAAAATGCAAACTGCATATTAACCATTATTTTAACGCAGACAAGCAGTTTTTACATGCTTTACGACAATTGCGTGCAAATGAGTCCTTATAGGCAAAATTGCTTTATTTTACAAAGGTAAGTCTATTTACACTATAACATTCAGGTTTGGATCATTCTCTCATAAGAAAATGCAAACTGCATTTATACTATTATTTTCACGCAGACAAGCAGTTCTTACATGCTTCGCGACAATTGCGTGCAAATGAGTCCTTATAGGCAAAATTGCTTTATTTTACAAAGGTAAGTCTATTTACACTATAACATTCAGGTTTGGATCATTCTCTCATAAGAAAATGCAAACTGCATTTATACTATTATTTTCACGCAGACAAGCAGTTCTTACATGCTTCGCGACAATTGCGTGCAAATGAGTCCTTATAGGCAAAATTGCTTTATTTTACAAAGGTAAGTCTATTTACACTATAACATTCAGGTTTGGATCATTCTCTCAAAAGAAAATGCAAACTGCATATTAACCATTATTTTAACGCAGACAAGCAGTTTTTACATGCTTTACGACAATTGCGTGCAAATGAGTCCTTATAGGCAAAATTGCGTTATTTTACAAAGGTAAGTCTATTTTCACTATAACATTCAGGTTTGGATCATTCTCTCATAAGAAAATGCAAACTGCATATTAACCATTATTTTAACGCAGACAAGCAGTTTTTACATGCTTCACGACAATTGCGTGCAAATGAGTCCTTATAGGCAAAATTGCTTTATTTTACAAAGGTAAGTCTATTTACACTATAACATTCAGGTTTGGATCATTCTCTCTTAAAAAAATGCAAACTGCATATTAACCATTATTTTAACGCAGACAAGCAGTTTTTACATGCTTTACGACAATTAGGTGCAAATGAGTCTTTATAGGCAAAATTGCTTTATTTAATGAGGGTCAGTCTATTTACACTATACAATTCAGGTTTGGATCATTCTCTCATAAGAAAATGCAAACGGCATATTAACCATTATTTTAACGCAGACAAGCAGTTTTTACATGTTTTACGACAATTAGGTGGAAATATGTCCTTAAAGGCAAAATTGTTTTATTTCACAAAGGTAAGTCTACTTTCACTATAACATTCAGGTTTGGATCTTTCTCTCATAAGAAAATGCAAACTGCATATTAACCATTATTTTAACGCATACAAGCAGTTTTTACATGCTTTATGACAATTAGGTGCAAATGAGTCCTTATAGGCAAAATTGCTTTATTTCATGAGGGTTAGTCTATTTACACTATAACATTCAGGTTTGGATCATTCTCTCATAAGAAAATGCAAACTGCATATTAACCATTATTTAAACGCAGACAAGCAGTTTTTTTATGCTTTACGACAATTAGGTGCAAATGAGTCTTTATAGGCAAAATTTTTTTATTTCATGAGGGTCAGTCTATTTACACTATAACATTCAGGTTTGGATCTTTCTCTCATAAGAAAATGCATACTGCATATTAACCATTATTTAAACGCAGACAAGCAGTTTTTACATGCTTTACGACAATTAGGGGCAAATGAGTCTTTATAGGCAAAATTGCTTTATTTCATGAGGGTAAGTCTATTTACACTAAAACATTCAGGTTTGGATCATTCTCTCATAAGAAAATGCAAACTGCATATTAACCATTATTTTAACGCAGACAAGCAGTTTTTACATGCTTTACGACAATTGCGTGCAAATGAGTCCTTATAGGCAAAATTGCTTTATTTTACAAAGGTAAGTCTATTTACACTATAACATTCAGGTTTGGATCATTCTCTCATAAGAAAATGCAAACTGAATTTATACTATTATTTTCACGCAGACAAGCAGTTCTTACATGCTTCGCGACAATTGCGTGCAAATGAGTCCCTATAGGCAAAATTGCTTTATTTTACAAAGGTAAGTCTATTTACACTATAACATTCAGGTTTGGATCATTCTCTCATAAGAAAATGCAAACTGCATTTATACTATTATTTTCACGCAGACAAGCATTTCTTACATGCTTCGCGACAATTGCGTGCAAATGAGTCCTTATAGGCAAAATTGCTTTATTTTACAAAGGTAAGTCTATTTACACTATAACATTCAGGTTTGGATCATTCTCTCAAAAGAAAATGCAAACTGCATATTAACCATTATTTTAACGCAGACAAGCAGTTTTTACATGCTTTACGACAATTGCGTGCAAATGAGTCCTTATAGGCAAAATTGCGTTATTTTACAAAGGTAAGTCTATTTTCACTATAACATTCAGGTTTGGATCATTCTCTCATAAGAAAATGCAAACTGCATATTAACCATTAATTTTAACGCAGACAAGCAGTTTTTACATGCTTCACGACAATTGCGTGCAAATGAGTCCTTATAGGCAAAATTGCTTTATTTTACAAAGGTAAGTCTATTTACACTATAACATTCAGGTTTGGATCATTCTCTCTTAAAAAAATGCAAACTGCATATTAACCATTATTTTAACGCAGACAAGCAGTTTTTACATGCTTTATGACAATTAGGGGCAAATGAGTCCTTATAGGCAAAATTGCTTGATTTCACAAAGGTAAGTCTACTTTCACTATAACATTCAGGTTTGGATCATTCTCTCATAAGAAATTGCAAACTGCATATTAACCATTATTTTAACGCTGACAAGCAGTTTTTACATGCTTCACGACAATTGCGTGCAAATGAGTCCTTATAAGCAAAATTGCTTTATTTTACAAAGGTAAGTCTATTTACACTATAACATTCAGGTTTGGATCTTTCTCTCATAAGAAAATGCATACTGCATATTAACCATTATTTAAACGCAGACAAGCAGTTTTTACATGCTTTACGACAATTAGGGGCAAATGAGTCTTTATAGGCAAAATTGCTTTATTTCATAAGCGTAAGTCTATTTACACTATAACATTCAGGTTTGGATCATTCTCTCATAAGAAAATGCAAACTGCATATTTACTATCATTTTCACGCAGACAAGCAGTTCTTACATGCTTTACGACAATTGCGTGCAAATGAGTCCTTATAGGCAAAATTGCTTTATTTTACAAAGGTAAGTCTATTTACACTATAACATTCAGGTTTGGATCATTCTCTCATAAGAAAATGCAAACTGCATATTAACCATTATTTTAACGCATACGAGCAGTTTTTACATGCTTTATGACAATTAGGTGCAAATGAGTCCTTATAGGCAAAATTGTTTTATTTCATGAGGGTTAGTCTATTTACACTAAAATATTCAGGTTTGGATCATTCTCTCATAAGAAAATGCAAACTGCAATTAACCATTATTTAAACGCAGACAAGCAGTTTTTTCATGCTTTACGACAATTAGGTGCAAATGAGTCTTTATAGGCAAAATTGCTTGATTTAATGAGGGTCAGTCTATTTACACTATACAATTCAGGTTTGGATCATTCTCTCATAAGAAAATGCAAACGGCATATTAACCATTATTTTAACGCAGACAAGCAGTTTTTACATGTTTTACGACAATTAGGTGGAAATAAGTCCTTAAAGGCAAAATTGTTTTATTTCACAAAGGTAAGTCTACTTTCACTATAACATTCAGGTTTGGATCTTTCTCTCATAAGAAAATGCAAACTGCATATTAACCATTATTTTAACGCATACAAGCAGTTTTTACATGCTTTATGACAATTAGGTGCAAATGAGTCCTTATAGACAAAATTGCTTTATTTCATGAGGGTTAGTCTATTTACACTATAACATTCAGGTTTGGATCATTCTCTCATAAGAAAATGCAAACTGCATATTAACCATTATTTAAACGCAGACAAGCAGTTTTTTCATGCTTTACGACAATTAGGTGCAAATGAGTCTTTATAGGCAAAATTGCTTTTTTTCATGAGGGTCAGTCTATTTACACTATACAATTCAGGTTTGGATCATTCTCTTATAAGAAAATGCAAACGGCATATTAACCATTATTTTAACGCAGCCAAGCAGTTTTTACATGTTTTACGACAATTAGGTGGAAATAAGTCCTTAAAGGCAAAATTGTTTTATTTCACAAAGGTAAGTCTACTTTCACTATAACATTCAGGTTTGGATCTTTCTCTCATAAGAAAATGCAAACTGCATATTAACCATTATTTTAACGCATACAAGCAGTTTTTACATGCTTTATGACAATTAGGTGCAAATGAGTCCTTATAGGCAAAATTGCTTTATTTCATGAGGGTTAGTCTATTTACACTATAACATTCAGGTTTGGATCATTCTCTCATAAGAAAATGCAAACTGCATATTAACCATTATTTAAACGCAGACAAGCAGTTTTTTTATGCTTTACGACAATTAGGTGCAAATGAGTCTTTATAGGCAAAATTGCTTTATTTCATGAGGGTCAGTCTATTTACACTATACAATTCAGTTTTGGATCATTCTCTCATAAGAAAATGAAAACTGCATATTAACCATTATTTTAACGCAGACAAGCAGTTTTTTCATGCTTCATGACAATTGCGTGCAAATGAGTCCTTATAAGCAAAATTGCTTTATTTTACAAAGGTAAGTCTATTTACACTATAACATTCAGGTTTGGATCATTCTCTCATAAGAAAATGCAAACTGCATATTAACCATTATTTTAACGCATACAAGCAGTTTTTAAATGCTTTATGACAATTAGGGGCAAATGAGTCCTTATAGGCAAAATTGCTTTATTTCATGAAGGTAAGTCTATTTACACTATAACATTCAGGTTTGGATCTTTCTCTCATAAGAAAATGCATACTGCATATTAACCATTATTTAAACGCAGACAAGCAGTTTTTACATGCTTTACGACAATTAGGGGCAAATGAGTCTTTATGGGCAAAATTGCTTTATTTCATGAGGGTAAGTCTATTTACACTATAACATTTAGGTTTGGATCATTTTCTCATAAGAAAATGCAAACTGCATATTTACTATCATTTAAACGCATACAAGCAGTTTTTACATGCTTTATGACAATTAGGTGCAAATGAGTCTTTATTGGCAAAATTGCTTTATTTCATGAGCGTAAGTCAATTTACACTAAAACATTCAGGTTTGGATCATTCTCTCATAAGAAAATTCAAACTGCATATTAACCTTTATTTTAACGCAGACAAGCAGTTTTTACATGCTTTACGACAATTGCGTGCAAATGAGTCCTTATAGGCAAAATTGCGTTATTTTACAAAGGTAAGTCTATTTTCACTATAACATTCAGGTTTGGATCATTCTCTCATAAGAAAATGCAAACTGCATATTAACCATTATTTTAACGCAGACAAGCAGTTTTTACATTCTTCACGACAATTGCGTGCAAATGAGTCCTTATAGGCAAAATTGCTTTATTTTACAAAGGTAAGTCTATTTACACTATAACATTCAGGTTTGGATCATTCTCTCATAAGAAAATGCAAACTGCATATTAACCATTATTTTAACGCAGACAAGCAGTTTTTACATGCTTTATGACAATTAGGGGCAAATGAGTCCTTATAGGCAAAATTGCTTTATTTCACAAAGGTACATCTACTTTCACTATAACATTCAGGTTTGGATCATTCTCTCATAAGAAATTGCAAACTGCATATTAACCATTATTTTAACGCAGACAAGCAGTTTTTACATGCTTCACGACAATTGCGTGCAAATGAGTCCTTATAAGCAAAATTGCTTTATTTTACAAAGGTAAGTCTATTTACACTATAACATTCAGGTTTGGATCTTTCTCTCATAAGAAAATGCAAACTGCATATTAACCATTATTTTAACGCATACAAGCAGTTTTTACATGCTTTATGACAATTAGGTGCAAATGAGTCCTTATAGGCAAAATTGCTTTATTTCATGAGGGTTAGTCTATTTACACTATAACATTCAGGTTTGGATCATTCTCTCATAAGAAAATGCAAACTGCATATTAACCATTATTTAAACGCAGACAAGCAGTTTTTTTATGCTTTACGACAATTAGGTGCAAATGAGTCTTTATAGGCAAAATTGCTTTATTTCATGAGGGTCAGTCTATTTACACTATACAATTCAGTTTTGGATCATTCTCTCATAAGAAAATGAAAACTGCATATTAACCATTATTTTAACGCAGACAAGCAGTTTTTTCATGCTTCACGACAATTGCGTGCAAATGAGTCCTTATAAGCAAAATTGCTTTATTTGACAAAGGTAAGTCTATTTACACTATAACATTCAGGTTTGGATCATTCTCTCATAAGAAAATGCAAACTGCATATTAACCATTATTTTAACGCAAACAAGCAGTTTTTAAATGCTTTATGACAATTAGGGGCAAATGAGTCCTTATAGGCAAAATTGCTTTATTTCATGAAGGTAAGTCTATTTACACTA
Organism: Xanthostigma xanthostigma; assembly: GCA_963575645.1. Lineage (NCBI taxonomy): Eukaryota > Metazoa > Arthropoda > Insecta > Raphidioptera > Raphidiidae > Xanthostigma > Xanthostigma xanthostigma. The sequence continues at coordinate 29,836,905 of OY754471.1, forward strand.
TAACATTCAGGTTTGGATCTTTCTCTCATAAGAAAATGCATACTGCATATTAACCATTATTTAAACGCAGACAAGCAGTTTTTACATGCTTTACGACAATTAGGGGCAAATGAGTCTTTATAGGCAAAATTGCTTTATTTCATGAGGGTAAGTCTATTTACACTATAACATTTAGGTTTGGATCATTTTCTCATAAGAAAATGCAAACTGCATATTTACTATCATTTAAACGCATACAAGCAGTTTTTACATGCTTTATGACAATTAGGTGCAAATGAGTCTTTATTGGCAAAATTGCTTTATTTCATGAGCGTAAGTCAATTTACACTAAAACATTCAGGTTTGGATCATTCTCTCATAAGAAAATTCAAACTGCATATTAACCTTTATTTTAACGCAGACAAGCAGTTTTTACATGCTTTACGACAATTGCGTGCAAATGAGTCCTTATAGGCAAAATTGCGTTATTTTACAAAGGTAAGTCTATTTTCACTATAACATTCAGGTTTGGATCATTCTCTCATAAGAAAATGCAAACTGCATATTAACCATTATTTTAACGCTGACAAGCAGTTTTTACATGCTTCACGACAATTGCGTGCAAATGAGTCCTTATAGGCAAAATTGCTTTATTTTACAAAGGTAAGTCTATTTACACTATAACATTCAGGTTTGGATCATTCTCTCATAAGAAAATGCAAACTGCATATTAACCATTATTTTAACGCAGACAAGCAGTTTTTACATGCTTTATGACAATTAGGGGCAAATGAGTCCTTATAGGCAAAATTGCTTTATTTTACAAAGGTAAGTCTATTTACACTATAACATTCAGGTTTGGATCATTCTCTCATAAGAAAATGCAAACTGCATTTATACTATTATTTTCACGCAGACAAGCAGTTCTTACATGCTTCGCGACAATTGCGTGCAAATGAGTCCTTATAGGCAAAATTGCTTTATTTTACAAAGGTAAGTCTATTTACACTATAACATTCAGGTTTGGATCTTTCTCTCATAAGAAAATGCAAACTGCATATTAACCATTATTTTAACGCATACAAGCAGTTTTTACATGCTTTATGACAATTAGGTGCAAATGAGTCCTTATAGGCAAAATTGCTTTATTTCATGAGGGTTAGTCTATTTACACTATAACATTCAGGTTTGGATCATTCTCTCATAAGAAAATGCAAACTGCATATTAACCATTATTTAAACGCAGACAAGCAGTTTTTTTATGCTTTACGACAATTAGGTGCAAATGAGTCTTTATAGGCAAAATTTTTTTATTTCATGAGGGTCAGTCTATTTACACTATAACATTCAGGTTTGGATCTTTCTCTCATAAGAAAATGCATACTGCATATTAACCATTATTTAAACGCAGACAAGCAGTTTTTACATGCTTTACGACAATTAGGGGCAAATGAGTCTTTATAGGCAAAATTGCTTTATTTCATGAGGGTAAGTCTATTTACACTAAAACATTCAGGTTTGGATCATTCTCTCATAAGAAAATGCAAACTGCATATTAACCATTATTTTAACGCAGACAAGCAGTTTTTACATGCTTTACGACAATTGCGTGCAAATGAGTCCTTATAGGCAAAATTGCTTTATTTTACAAAGGTAAGTCTATTTACACTATAACATTCAGGTTTGGATCATTCTCTCATAAGAAAATGCAAACTGCATTTATACTATTATTTTCACGCAGACAAGCAGTTCTTACATGCTTCGCGACAATTGCGTGCAAATGAGTCCTTATAGGCAAAATTGCTTTATTTTACAAAGGTAAGTCTATTTACACTATAACATTCAGGTTTGGATCATTCTCTCATAAGAAAATGCAAACTGCATTTATACTATTATTTTCACGCAGACAAGCAGTTCTTACATGCTTCGCGACAATTGCGTGCAAATGAGTCCTTATAGGCAAAATTGCTTTATTTTACAAAGGTAAGTCTATTTACACTATAACATTCAGGTTTGGATCATTCTCTCAAAAGAAAATGCAAACTGCATATTAACCATTATTTTAACGCAGACAAGCAGTTTTTACATGCTTTACGACACTTGCGTGCAAATGAGTCCTTATAGGCAAAATTGCGTTATTTTACAAAGGTAAGTCTATTTTCACTATAACATTCAGGTTTGGATCATTCTCTCATAAGAAAATGCAAACTGCATATTAACCATTATTTTAACGCAGACAAGCAGTTTTTACATGCTTCACGACAATTGCGTGCAAATGAGTCCTTATAGGCAAAATTGCTTTATTTTACAAAGGTAAGTCTATTTACACTATAACATTCAGGTTTGGATCATTCTCTCTTAAAAAAATGCAAACTGCATATTAACCATTATTTTAACGCAGACAAGCAGTTTTTACATGCTTTATGACAATTAGGGGCAAATGAGTCCTTATAGGCAAAATTGCTTGATTTCACAAAGGTAAGTCTACTTTCACTATAACATTCAGGTTTGGATCATTCTCTCATAAGAAATTGCAAACTGCATATTAACCATTATTTTAACGCTGACAAGCAGTTTTTACATGCTTCACGACAATTGCGTGCAAATGAGTCCTTATAAGCAAAATTGCTTTATTTTACAAAGGTAAGTCTATTTACACTATAACATTCAGGTTTGGATCTTTCTCTCATAAGAAAATGCATACTGCATATTAACCATTATTTAAACGCAGACAAGCAGTTTTTACATGCTTTACGACAATTAGGGGCAAATGAGTCCTTATAGGCAAAATTGCTTTATTTCATAAGCGTAAGTCTATTTACACTATAACATTCAGGTTTGGATCATTCTCTCATAAGAAAATGCAAACTGCATATTTACTATCATTTTCACGCAGACAAGCAGTTCTTACATGCTTTACGACAATTGCGTGCAAATGAGTCCTTATAGGCAAAATTGCTTTATTTTACAAAGGTAAGTCTATTTACACTATAACATTCAGGTTTGGATCATTCTCTCATAAGAAAATGCAAACTGCATATTAACCATTATTTTAACGCATACAAGCAGTTTTTACATGCTTTATGACAATTAGGTGCAAATGAGTCCTTATAGGCAAAATTGTTTTATTTCATGAGGGTAAGTCTATTTACACTAAAATATTCAGGTTTGGATCATTCTCTCATAAGAAAATGCAAACTGCAATTAACCATTATTTAAACGCAGACAAGCAGTTTTTTCATGCTTTACGACAATTAGGTGCAAATGAGTCTTTATAGGCAAAATTGCTTGATTTAATGAGGGTCAGTCTATTTACACTATACAATTCAGGTTTGGATCATTCTCTCATAAGAAAATGCAAACGGCATATTAACCATTATTTTAACGCAGACAAGCAGTTTTTACATGTTTTACGACAATTAGGTGGAAATAAGTCCTTAAAGGCAAAATTGTTTTATTTCACAAAGGTAAGTCTACTTTCACTATAACATTCAGGTTTGGATCTTTCTCTCATAAGAAAATGCAAACTGCATATTAACCATTATTTTAACGCATACAAGCAGTTTTTACATGCTTTATGACAATTAGGTGCAAATGAGTCCTTATAGACAAAATTGCTTTATTTCATGAGGGTTAGTCTATTTACACTATAACATTCAGGTTTGGATCATTCTCTCATAAGAAAATGCAAACTGCATATTAACCATTATTTAAACGCAGACAAGCAGTTTTTTCATGCTTTACGACAATTAGGTGCAAATGAGTCTTTATAGGCAAAATTGCTTTATTTCATGAGGGTCAGTCTATTTACACTATACAATTCAGGTTTGGATCATTCTCTTATAAGAAAATGCAAACGGCATATTAACCATTATTTTAACGCAGCCAAGCAGTTTTTACATGTTTTACGACAATTAGGTGGAAATAAGTCCTTAAAGGCAAAATTGTTTTATTTCACAAAGGTAAGTCTACTTTCACTATAACATTTAGGTTTGGATCTTTCTCTCATAAGAAAATGCAAACTGCATATTAACCATTATTTTAACGCATACAAGCAGTTTTTACATGCTTTATGACAATTAGGTGCAAATGAGTCCTTATAGGCAAAATTGCTTTATTTCATGAGGGTTAGTCTATTTACACTATAACATTCAGGTTTGGATCATTCTCTCATAAGAAAATGCAAACTGCATATTAACCATTATTTAAACGCAGACAAGCAGTTTTTTTATGCTTTACGACAATTAGGTGCAAATGAGTCTTTATAGGCAAAATTGCTTTATTTCATGAGGGTCAGTCTATTTACACTATACAATTCAGTTTTGGATCATTCTCTCATAAGAAAATGAAAACTGCATATTAACCATTATTTTAACGCAGACAAGCAGTTTTTTCATGCTTCACGACAATTGCGTGCAAATGAGTCCTTATAAGCAAAATTGCTTTATTTTACAAAGGTAAGTCTATTTACACTATAACATTCAGGTTTGGATCATTCTCTCATAAGATGCTGCAAACTGCATATTAACCATTATTTTAACGCATACAAGCAGTTTTTAAATGCTTTATGACAATTAGGGGCAAATGAGTCCTTATAGGCAAAATTGCTTTATTTCATGAAGGTAAGTCTATTTACACTATAACATTCAGGTTTGGATCTTTCTCTCATAAGAAAATGCATACTGCATATTAACCATTATTTAAACGCAGACAAGCAGTTTTTACATGCTTTACGACAATTAGGGGCAAATGAGTCTTTATAGGCAAAATTGCTTTATTTCATGAGGGTAAGTCTATTTACACTATAACATTTAGGTTTGGATCATTTTCTCATAAGAAAATGCAAACTGCATATTTACTATCATTTAAACGCATACAAGCAGTTTTTACATGCTTTATGACAATTTGGTGCAAATGAGTCTTTATTGGCAAAATTGCTTTATTTCATGAGCGTAAGTCAATTTACACTAAAACATTCAGGTTTGGATCATTCTCTCATAAGAAAATTCAAACTGCATATTAACCTTTATTTTAACGCAGACAAGCAGTTTTTACATGCTTTACGACAATTGCGTGCAAATGAGTCCTTATAGGCAAAATTGCGTTATTTTACAAAGGTAAGTCTATTTTCACTATAACATTCAGGTTTGGATCATTCTCTCATAAGAAAATGCAAACTGCATATTAACCATTATTTTAACGCAGACAAGCAGTTTTTACATGCTTCACGACAATTGCGTGCAAATGAGTCCTTATAGGCAAAATTGCTTTATTTTACAAAGGTAAGTCTATTTACACTATAACATTCAGGTTTGGATCATTCTCTCATAAGAAAATGCAAACTGCATATTAACCATTATTTATAACGCAGACAAGCAGTTTTTACATGCTTTATGACAATTAGGGGCAAATGAGTCCTTATAGGCAAAATTGCTTTATTTCACAAAGGTACATCTACTTTCACTATAACATTCAGGTTTGGATCATTCTCTCATAAGAAATTGCAAACTGCATATTAACCATTATTTTAACGCAGACAAGCAGTTTTTACATGCTTCACGACAATTGCGTGCAAATGAGTCCTTATAAGCAAAATTGCTTTATTTTACAAAGGTAAGTCTATTTACACAATAACATTCAGGTTTGGATCATTCTCTCATAAGAAAATGCAAACTGCATATTAACTATTATTTTAACGCATACAAGCAGTTTTTAATAGCTTTATGACAATTAGGTGCAAATGAGTCCTTATAGGCAAATTTGCTTTATTTCATGAGGGTAAGTCTATTTACACTATAACATTCAGGTTTGGATCTATCTCTCATAAGAAATTGCAAACTGCATATTAACCATTATTTTAACGCAGACAAGCAGTTTTTACATGCTTCACGACAATTGCGTGCAAATGAGTCCTTATAAGCAAAATTGCTTTATTTTACAAAGGTAAGTCTATTTTCACTATAACATTCAGGTTTGGATCATTCTCTCATAAGCAAATGCAAACTGCATATTAACCATTATTTTAACGCAGACAAGCAGTTTTTACATGCTTTATTACAATTAGGGGCAAATGAGTCCTTATAGGCAAAATTGCTTTATTTCACAAAGGTAAGTCTACTTTCACTATAACATTCAGGTTTGGATCATTCTATCATAAGAAATTGAAAACTGCATATTAACCATTATTTTAACGCAGACAAGCAGTTTTTACATGCTTTACGACAATTAGGTGCAAATGAGTCTTTATAGGCAAAATTGCTTTATTTTACAAACGTAAGTCTATTAATTACACTATAACATTCAGGTTTGGATCATTCTCTCATAAGAAAATGCAAACTGCATATTAACCATTATTTTAACGCATACAAGCAGTTTTTACATGCTTTATGACAATTAGGTGCAAATGAGTCCTTATGTTCAAAATTGCTTTATTTCATGAGGGTTAGTGTATTTACACTATAACATTCAGTTTTGGATCATTCTCTTATAAGAAAATGCAAACTGCATATTTACTATCATTTTAACGCATACAAGCAGTTTTTACATGCTTTATGACAATTAGGTGCAAATGAGTCTTTATAGGCAAAATTGCTTTATTTCATGAGGGTAAGTCTATTTACACTATAACATTCAGGTTTGGATCATTCTCTCATAAGAAAATGCAAACTGCATATTTACTATCATTTTCACGCAGACAAGCAGTTCTTACATGCTTTACGACAATTGCGTGCAAATGAGTCCTTATAGGCAAAATTGCTTTATTTTACAAAGGTAAGTCTATTTACACTATAACATTCAGGTTTGGATCATTCTCTCATAAGAAAATGCAAACTGCATATTAACCATTATTTTAACGCATACAAGCAGTTTTTACATGCTTTATGACAATTAGGTGCAAATGAGTCCTTATGGGCAAAATTGCTTTATTTCATGAGGGTAAGTCTATTTACACTATAACATTTAGGTTTGGATCATTTTCTCATAAGAAAATGCAAACTGCATATTTACTATCATTTTAACGCATACAAGCAGTTTTTACATGCTTTATGACAATTAGGTGCAAATGAGTCTTTATTGGCAAAATTGCTTTATTTCATGAGGGTAAGTCAATTTACACTAAAACATTCAGGTTTGGATCATTCTCTCATAAGAAAATTCAAACTGCATATTAACCTTTATTTTAACGCAGACAAGCAGTTTTTACATGCTTTACGACAATTGCGTGCAAATGAGTCCTTATAGGCAAAATTGCGTTATTTTACAAAGGTAAGTCTAATTTCACTATAACATTCAGGTTTGGATCATTCTCTCATAAGAAAATGCAAACTGCATATTAACCATTATTTTAACGCAGACAAGCAGTTTTTACATGCTTCACGACAATTGCGTGCAAATGAGTCCTTATAGGCAAAATTGCTTTATTTTACAAAGTTAAGTCTATTTACATTATAACATTCAGGTTTGGATCACTCTCTCATAAGAAAATGCAAACTGCATATTAACCATTATTTTAACGCATACAAGCAGTTTTTACATGCTTTATGACAATTAGGTGCAAATGAGTCCTTATAGGCAAAATTGCTTTATTTTACAAAGGTAAGTCTATTTACACTATAACATTCAGGTTTGGATCATTCTCTCATAAGAAAATGCAAACTGCATATTAACCATTATTTTAACGCATACAAGCAGTTTTTACATGCTTTATGACAATTAGGTGCAAATGAGTCCTTATGGGCAAAATTGCTTTATTTCATGAGGGTAAGTCTATTTACACTATAACATTTAGGTTTGGATCATTTTCTCATAAGAAAATGCAAACTGCATATTTACTATCATTTTAACGCATACAAGCAGTTTTTACATGCTTTATGACAATTAGGTGCAAATGAGTCTTTATTGGCAAAATTGCTTTATTTCATGAGGGTAAGTCAATTTACACTAAAACATTCAGGTTTGGATCATTCTCTCATAAGAAAATTCAAACTGCATATTAACCTTTATTTTAACGCAGACAAGCAGTTTTTACATGCTTTACGACAATTGCGTGCAAATGAGTCCTTATAGGCAAAATTGCGTTATTTCACAAAGGTAAGTCTACTTTCACTATAACATTCAGGTTTGGATCATTCTCTCATAAGAAATTGCAAACTGCATATTAACCATTATTTTAACGCTGACAAGCAGTTTTTACATGCTTCACGACAATTGCGTGCAAATGAGTCCTTATAAGCAAAATTATTTTATTTTACAAAGGTAAGTCTATTTACACTATAACATTCAGGTTTGGATCTTTCTCTCATAAGAAAATGCATACTTCATATTAACCATTATGTAAACGCAGACAAGCAGTTTTTACATGCTTTACGACAATTAGGGGCAAATGAGTCTTTATAGGCAAAATTGCTTTATTTCATAAGCGTAAGTCTATTTACACTATAACATTCAGGTTTGGATCATTCTCTCATAAGAAAATGCAAACTGCATATTTACTATCATTTTCACGCAGACAAGCAGTTCTTACATGCTTTACGACAATTGCGTGCAAATGAGTCCTTATAGGCAAAATTGCTTTTTTTTACAAAGGTAAGTCTATTTACACTATAACATTCAGGTTTGGATCATTCTCTCATAAGAAAATGCAAACTGCATATTAACCATTATTTTAACGCATACAAGCAGTTTTTACATGCTTTATGACAATTAGGTGCAAATGAGTCCTTATAAGCAAAATTGTTTTATTTCATGAGGGTTAGTCTATTTACACTATAATATTCAGGTTTGGATCATTCTCTCATAAGAAAATGCAAACTGCAATTAACCATTATTTAAACGCAGACAAGCAGTTTTTTCATGCTTTACGACAATTAGGTGCAAATGAGTCTTTATAGGCAAAATTGCTTGATTTAATGAGGGTCAGTCTATTTACACTATACAATTCAGGTTTGGATCATTCTCTCATAAGAAAATGCAAACGGCATATTAACCATTATTTTAACGCAGACAAGCAGTTTTTACATGTTTTACGACAATTAGGTGGAAATAAGTCCTTAAAGGCAAAATTGTTTTATTTCACAAAGGTAAGTCTACTTTCACTATAACATTCAGGTTTGGATCTTTCTCTCATAAGAAAATGCAAACTGCATATTAACCATTATTTTAACGCATACAAGCAGTTTTTACATGCTTTATGACAATTAGGTGCAAATGAGTCCTTATAGACAAAATTGCTTTATTTCATGAGGGTTAGTCTATTTACACTATAACATTCAGGTTTGGATCATTCTCTCATAAGAAAATGCAAACTGCATATTAACCATTATTTAAACGCAGACAAGCAGTTTTTTCATGCTTTACGACAATTAGGTGCAAATGAGTCTTTATAGGCAAAATTGCTTTATTTCATGAGGGTCAGTCTATTTACACTATACAATTCAGGTTTGGATCATTCTCTTATAAGAAAATGCAAACGGCATATTAACCATTATTTTAACGCAGCCAAGCAGTTTTTACATGTTTTACGACAATTAGGTGGAAATAAGTCCTTAAAGGCAAAATTGTTTTATTTCACAAAGGTAAGTCTACTTTCACTATAACATTCAGGTTTGGATCTTTCTCTCATAAGAAAATGCAAACTGCATATTAACCATTATTTTAACGCATACAAGCAGTTTTTACATGCTTTATGACAATTAGGTGCAAATGAGTCCTTATAGGCAAAATTGCTTTATTTCATGAGGGTTAGTCTATTTACACTATAACATTCAGGTTTGGATCATTCTCTCATAAGAAAATGCAAACTGCATATTAACCATTATTTAAACGCAGACAAGCAGTTTTTTTATGCTTTACGACAATTAGGTGCAAATGAGTCTTTATAGGCAAAATTGCTTTATTTCATGAGGGTCAGTCTATTTACACTATACAATTCAGTTTTGGATCATTCTCTCATAAGAAAATGAAAACTGCATATTAACCAATTTTAACGCAGACAAGCAGTTTTTTCATGCTTCACGAGAATTGCGTGCAAATGAGTCCTTATAAGCAAAATTGCTTTATTTTACAAAGGTAAGTCTATTTACACTATAACATTCAGGTTTGGATCATTCTCTCTTAAAAAAATGCAAACTGCATATTAACCATTATTTTAACGCAGACAAGCAGTTTTTACATGCTTTACGACAATTAGGTGCAAATGAGTCTTTATAGGCAAAATTGCTTTATTTAATGAGGGTCAGTCTATTTACACTATACAATTCAGGTTTGGATCATTCTCTCATAAGAAAATGCAAACTGCATTTATACTATTATTTTCACGCAGACAAGCAGTTCTTACATGCTTCGCGACAATTGCGTGCAAATGAGTCCTTATAGGCAAAATTGCTTTATTTTACAAAGGTAAGTCTATTTACACTATAACATTCAGGTTTGGATCATTCTCTCATAAGAAAATGCAAACTGCATTTATACTATTATTTTCACGCAGACAAGCAGTTCTTACATGCTTCGCGACAATTGCGTGCAAATGAGTCCTTATAGGCAAAATTGCTTTATTTTACAAAGGTAAGTCTATTTACACTATAACATTCAGGTTTGGATCATTCTCTCAAAAGAAAATGCAAACTGCATATTAACCATTATTTTAACGCAGACAAGCAGTTTTTACATGCTTTACGACAATTGCGTGCAAATGAGTCCTTATAGGCAAAATTGCGTTATTTTACAAAGGTAAGTCTATTTTCACTATAACATTCAGGTTTGGATCATTCTCTCATAAGAAAATGCAAACTGCATATTAACCATTATTTTAACGCAGACAAGCAGTTTTTACATGCTTCACGACAATTGCGTGCAAATGAGTCCTTATAGGCAAAATTGCTTTATTTTACAAAGGTAAGTCTATTTACACTATAACATTCAGGTTTGGATCATTCTCTCTTAAAAAAATGCAAACTGCATATTAACCATTATTTTAACGCAGACAAGCAGTTTTTACATGCTTTACGACAATTAGGTGCAAATGAGTCTTTATAGGCAAAATTGCTTTATTTAATGAGGGTCAGTCTATTTACACTATACAATTCAGGTTTGGATCATTCTCTCATAAGAAAATGCAAACGGCATATTAACCATTATTTTAACGCAGACAAGCAGTTTTTACATGTTTTACGACAATTAGGTGGAAATATGTCCTTAAAGGCAAAATTGTTTTATTTCACAAAGGTAAGTCTACTTTCACTATAACATTCAGGTTTGGATCTTTCTCTCATAAGAAAATGCAAACTGCATATTAACCATTATTTTAACGCATACAAGCAGTTTTTACATGCTTTATGACAATTAGGTGCAAATGAGTCCTTATAGGCAAAATTGCTTTATTTCATGAGGGTTAGTCTATTTACACTATAACATTCAGGTTTGGATCATTCTCTCATAAGAAAATGCAAACTGCATATTAACCATTATTTAAACGCAGACAAGCAGTTTTTTTATGCTTTACGACAATTAGGTGCAAATGAGTCTTTATAGGCAAAATTTTTTTATTTCATGAGGGTCAGTCTATTTACACTATAACATTCAGGTTTGGATCTTTCTCTCATAAGAAAATGCATACTGCATATTAACCATTATTTAAACGCAGACAAGCAGTTTTTACATGCTTTACGACAATTAGGGGCAAATGAGTCTTTATAGGCAAAATTGCTTTATTTCATGAGGGTAAGTCTATTTACACTAAAACATTCAGGTTTGGATCATTCTCTCATAAGAAAATGCAAACTGCATATTAACCATTATTTTAACGCAGACAAGCAGTTTTTACATGCTTTACGACAATTGCGTGCAAATGAGTCCTTATAGGCAAAATTGCTTTATTTTACAAAGGTAAGTCTATTTACACTATAACATTCAGGTTTGGATCATTCTCTCATAAGAAAATGCAAACTGAATTTATACTATTATTTTCACGCAGACAAGCAGTTCTTACATGCTTCGCGACAATTGCGTGCAAATGAGTCCCTATAGGCAAAATTGCTTTATTTTACAAAGGTAAGTCTATTTACACTATAACATTCAGGTTTGGATCATTCTCTCATAAGAAAATGCAAACTGCATTTATACTATTATTTTCACGCAGACAAGCATTTCTTACATGCTTCGCGACAATTGCGTGCAAATGAGTCCTTATAGGCAAAATTGCTTTATTTTACAAAGGTAAGTCTATTTACACTATAACATTCAGGTTTGGATCATTCTCTCAAAAGAAAATGCAAACTGCATATTAACCATTATTTTAACGCAGACAAGCAGTTTTTACATGCTTTACGACAATTGCGTGCAAATGAGTCCTTATAGGCAAAATTGCGTTATTTTACAAAGGTAAGTCTATTTTCACTATAACATTCAGGTTTGGATCATTCTCTCATAAGAAAATGCAAACTGCATATTAACCATTAATTTTAACGCAGACAAGCAGTTTTTACATGCTTCACGACAATTGCGTGCAAATGAGTCCTTATAGGCAAAATTGCTTTATTTTACAAAGGTAAGTCTATTTACACTATAACATTCAGGTTTGGATCATTCTCTCTTAAAAAAATGCAAACTGCATATTAACCATTATTTTAACGCAGACAAGCAGTTTTTACATGCTTTATGACAATTAGGGGCAAATGAGTCCTTATAGGCAAAATTGCTTGATTTCACAAAGGTAAGTCTACTTTCACTATAACATTCAGGTTTGGATCATTCTCTCATAAGAAATTGCAAACTGCATATTAACCATTATTTTAACGCTGACAAGCAGTTTTTACATGCTTCACGACAATTGCGTGCAAATGAGTCCTTATAAGCAAAATTGCTTTATTTTACAAAGGTAAGTCTATTTACACTATAACATTCAGGTTTGGATCTTTCTCTCATAAGAAAATGCATACTGCATATTAACCATTATTTAAACGCAGACAAGCAGTTTTTACATGCTTTACGACAATTAGGGGCAAATGAGTCTTTATAGGCAAAATTGCTTTATTTCATAAGCGTAAGTCTATTTACACTATAACATTCAGGTTTGGATCATTCTCTCATAAGAAAATGCAAACTGCATATTTACTATCATTTTCACGCAGACAAGCAGTTCTTACATGCTTTACGACAATTGCGTGCAAATGAGTCCTTATAGGCAAAATTGCTTTATTTTACAAAGGTAAGTCTATTTACACTATAACATTCAGGTTTGGATCATTCTCTCATAAGAAAATGCAAACTGCATATTAACCATTATTTTAACGCATACGAGCAGTTTTTACATGCTTTATGACAATTAGGTGCAAATGAGTCCTTATAGGCAAAATTGTTTTATTTCATGAGGGTTAGTCTATTTACACTAAAATATTCAGGTTTGGATCATTCTCTCATAAGAAAATGCAAACTGCAATTAACCATTATTTAAACGCAGACAAGCAGTTTTTTCATGCTTTACGACAATTAGGTGCAAATGAGTCTTTATAGGCAAAATTGCTTGATTTAATGAGGGTCAGTCTATTTACACTATACAATTCAGGTTTGGATCATTCTCTCATAAGAAAATGCAAACGGCATATTAACCATTATTTTAACGCAGACAAGCAGTTTTTACATGTTTTACGACAATTAGGTGGAAATAAGTCCTTAAAGGCAAAATTGTTTTATTTCACAAAGGTAAGTCTACTTTCACTATAACATTCAGGTTTGGATCTTTCTCTCATAAGAAAATGCAAACTGCATATTAACCATTATTTTAACGCATACAAGCAGTTTTTACATGCTTTATGACAATTAGGTGCAAATGAGTCCTTATAGACAAAATTGCTTTATTTCATGAGGGTTAGTCTATTTACACTATAACATTCAGGTTTGGATCATTCTCTCATAAGAAAATGCAAACTGCATATTAACCATTATTTAAACGCAGACAAGCAGTTTTTTCATGCTTTACGACAATTAGGTGCAAATGAGTCTTTATAGGCAAAATTGCTTTATTTCATGAGGGTCAGTCTATTTACACTATACAATTCAGGTTTGGATCATTCTCTTATAAGAAAATGCAAACGGCATATTAACCATTATTTTAACGCAGCCAAGCAGTTTTTACATGTTTTACGACAATTAGGTGGAAATAAGTCCTTAAAGGCAAAATTGTTTTATTTCACAAAGGTAAGTCTACTTTCACTATAACATTCAGGTTTGGATCTTTCTCTCATAAGAAAATGCAAACTGCATATTAACCATTATTTTAACGCATACAAGCAGTTTTTACATGCTTTATGACAATTAGGTGCAAATGAGTCCTTATAGGCAAAATTGCTTTATTTCATGAGGGTTAGTCTATTTACACTATAACATTCAGGTTTGGATCATTCTCTCATAAGAAAATGCAAACTGCATATTAACCATTATTTAAACGCAGACAAGCAGTTTTTTTATGCTTTACGACAATTAGGTGCAAATGAGTCTTTATAGGCAAAATTGCTTTATTTCATGAGGGTCAGTCTATTTACACTATACAATTCAGTTTTGGATCATTCTCTCATAAGAAAATGAAAACTGCATATTAACCATTATTTTAACGCAGACAAGCAGTTTTTTCATGCTTCATGACAATTGCGTGCAAATGAGTCCTTATAAGCAAAATTGCTTTATTTTACAAAGGTAAGTCTATTTACACTATAACATTCAGGTTTGGATCATTCTCTCATAAGAAAATGCAAACTGCATATTAACCATTATTTTAACGCATACAAGCAGTTTTTAAATGCTTTATGACAATTAGGGGCAAATGAGTCCTTATAGGCAAAATTGCTTTATTTCATGAAGGTAAGTCTATTTACACTATAACATTCAGGTTTGGATCTTTCTCTCATAAGAAAATGCATACTGCATATTAACCATTATTTAAACGCAGACAAGCAGTTTTTACATGCTTTACGACAATTAGGGGCAAATGAGTCTTTATGGGCAAAATTGCTTTATTTCATGAGGGTAAGTCTATTTACACTATAACATTTAGGTTTGGATCATTTTCTCATAAGAAAATGCAAACTGCATATTTACTATCATTTAAACGCATACAAGCAGTTTTTACATGCTTTATGACAATTAGGTGCAAATGAGTCTTTATTGGCAAAATTGCTTTATTTCATGAGCGTAAGTCAATTTACACTAAAACATTCAGGTTTGGATCATTCTCTCATAAGAAAATTCAAACTGCATATTAACCTTTATTTTAACGCAGACAAGCAGTTTTTACATGCTTTACGACAATTGCGTGCAAATGAGTCCTTATAGGCAAAATTGCGTTATTTTACAAAGGTAAGTCTATTTTCACTATAACATTCAGGTTTGGATCATTCTCTCATAAGAAAATGCAAACTGCATATTAACCATTATTTTAACGCAGACAAGCAGTTTTTACATGCTTCACGACAATTGCGTGCAAATGAGTCCTTATAGGCAAAATTGCTTTATTTTACAAAGGTAAGTCTATTTACACTATAACATTCAGGTTTGGATCATTCTCTCATAAGAAAATGCAAACTGCATATTAACCATTATTTTAACGCAGACAAGCAGTTTTTACATGCTTTATGACAATTAGGGGCAAATGAGTCCTTATAGGCAAAATTGCTTTATTTCACAAAGGTACATCTACTTTCACTATAACATTCAGGTTTGGATCATTCTCTCATAAGAAATTGCAAACTGCATATTAACCATTATTTTAACGCAGACAAGCAGTTTTTACATGCTTCACGACAATTGCGTGCAAATGAGTCCTTATAAGCAAAATTGCTTTATTTTACAAAGGTAAGTCTATTTACACTATAGCATTCAGGTTTGGATCTTTCTCTCATAAGAAAATGCAAACTGCATATTAACCATTATTTTAACGCATACAAGCAGTTTTTACATGCTTTATGACAATTAGGTGCAAATGAGTCCTTATAGGCAAAATTGCTTTATTTCATGAGGGTTAGTCTATTTACACTATAACATTCAGGTTTGGATCATTCTCTCATAAGAAAATGCAAACTGCATATTAACCATTATTTAAACGCAGACAAGCAGTTTTTTTATGCTTTACGACAATTAGGTGCAAATGAGTCTTTATAGGCAAAATTGCTTTATTTCATGAGGGTCAGTCTATTTACACTATACAATTCAGTTTTGGATCATTCTCTCATAAGAAAATGAAAACTGCATATTAACCATTATTTTAACGCAGACAAGCAGTTTTTTCATGCTTCACGACAATTGCGTGCAAATGAGTCCTTATAAGCAAAATTGCTTTATTTTACAAAGGTAAGTCTATTTACACTATAACATTCAGGTTTGGATCATTCTCTCATAAGAAAATGCAAACTGCATATTAACCATTATTTTAACGCATACAAGCAGTTTTTAAATGCTTTATGACAATTAGGGGCAAATGAGTCCTTATAGGCAAAATTGCTTTATTTCATGAAGGTAAGTCTATTTACACTATAACATTCAGGTTTGGATCTTTCTCTCATAAGAAAATGCATACTGCATATTAACCATTATTTAAACGCAGACAAGCAGTTTTTACATGCTTTACGACAATTAGGGGCAAATGAGTCTTTATAGGCAAAATTGCTTTATTTCATGAGGGTAAGTCTATTTACACTATAACATTTAGGTTTGGATCATTTTCTCATAAGAAAATGCAAACTGCATATTTACTATCATTTAAACGCATACAAGCAGTTTTTACATGCTTTATGACAATTAGGTGCAAATGAGTCTTTATTGGCAAAATTGCTTTATTTCTTGAGCGTAAGTCAATTTACACTAAAACATTCAGGTTTGGATCATTCTCTCATAAGAAAATTCAAACTGCATATTAACCTTTATTTTAACGCAGACAAGCAGTTTTTACATGCTTTACGACAATTGCGTGCAAATGAGTCCTTATAGGCAAAATTGCGTTATTTTACAAAGGTAAGTCTATTTTCACTATAACATTCAGGTTTGGATCATTCTCTCATAAGAAAATGCAAACTGCATATTAACCATTATTTTAACGCTGACAAGCAGTTTTTACATGCTTCACGACAATTGCGTGCAAATGAGTCCTTATAGGCAAAATTGCTTTATTTTACAAAGGTAAGTCTATTTACACTATAACATTCAGGTTTGGATCATTCTCTCATAAGAAAATGCAAACTGCATATTAACCATTATTTTAACGCAGACAAGCAGTTTTTACATGCTTTATGACAATTAGGGG
The DNA here is from genome assembly GCA_963575645.1 of Xanthostigma xanthostigma. Taxonomy (NCBI): domain Eukaryota; kingdom Metazoa; phylum Arthropoda; class Insecta; order Raphidioptera; family Raphidiidae; genus Xanthostigma; species Xanthostigma xanthostigma. The sequence goes on from OY754471.1 coordinate 29,854,171, forward strand.
CAAATGAGTCCTTATAGGCAAAATTGCTTTATTTTACAAAGGTAAGTCTATTTACACTATAACATTCAGGTTTGGATCATTCTCTCATAAGAAAATGCAAACTGCATTTATACTATTATTTTCACGCAGACAAGCAGTTCTTACATGCTTCGCGACAATTGCGTGCAAATGAGTCCTTATAGGCAAAATTGCTTTATTTTACAAAGGTAAGTCTATTTACACTATAACATTCAGGTTTGGATCTTTCTCTCATAAGAAAATGCAAACTGCATATTAACCATTATTTTAACGCATACAAGCAGTTTTTACATGCTTTATGACAATTAGGTGCAAATGAGTCCTTATAGGCAAAATTGCTTTATTTCATGAGGGTTAGTCTATTTACACTATAACATTCAGGTTTGGATCATTCTCTCATAAGAAAATGCAAACTGCATATTAACCATTATTTAAACGCAGACAAGCAGTTTTTTTATGCTTTACGACAATTAGGTGCAAATGAGTCTTTATAGGCAAAATTTTTTTATTTCATGAGGGTCAGTCTATTTACACTATAACATTCAGGTTTGGATCTTTCTCTCATAAGAAAATGCATACTGCATATTAACCATTATTTAAACGCAGACAAGCAGTTTTTACATGCTTTACGACAATTAGGGGCAAATGAGTCTTTATAGGCAAAATTGCTTTATTTCATGAGGGTAAGTCTATTTACACTAAAACATTCAGGTTTGGATCATTCTCTCATAAGAAAATGCAAACTGCATATTAACCATTATTTTAACGCAGACAAGCAGTTTTTACATGCTTTACGACAATTGCGTGCAAATGAGTCCTTATAGGCAAAATTGCTTTATTTTACAAAGGTAAGTCTATTTACACTATAACATTCAGGTTTGGATCATTCTCTCATAAGAAAATGCAAACTGCATTTATACTATTATTTTCACGCAGACAAGCAGTTCTTACATGCTTCGCGACAATTGCGTGCAAATGAGTCCTTATAGGCAAAATTGCTTTATTTTACAAAGGTAAGTCTATTTACACTATAACATTCAGGTTTGGATCATTCTCTCATAAGAAAATGCAAACTGCATTTATACTATTATTTTCACGCAGACAAGCAGTTCTTACATGCTTCGCGACAATTGCGTGCAAATGAGTCCTTATAGGCAAAATTGCTTTATTTTACAAAGGTAAGTCTATTTACACTATAACATTCAGGTTTGGATCATTCTCTCAAAAGAAAATGCAAACTGCATATTAACCATTATTTTAACGCAGACAAGCAGTTTTTACATGCTTTACGACACTTGCGTGCAAATGAGTCCTTATAGGCAAAATTGCGTTATTTTACAAAGGTAAGTCTATTTTCACTATAACATTCAGGTTTGGATCATTCTCTCATAAGAAAATGCAAACTGCATATTAACCATTATTTTAACGCAGACAAGCAGTTTTTACATGCTTCACGACAATTGCGTGCAAATGAGTCCTTATAGGCAAAATTGCTTTATTTTACAAAGGTAAGTCTATTTACACTATAACATTCAGGTTTGGATCATTCTCTCTTAAAAAAATGCAAACTGCATATTAACCATTATTTTAACGCAGACAAGCAGTTTTTACATGCTTTATGACAATTAGGGGCAAATGAGTCCTTATAGGCAAAATTGCTTGATTTCACAAAGGTAAGTCTACTTTCACTATAACATTCAGGTTTGGATCATTCTCTCATAAGAAATTGCAAACTGCATATTAACCATTATTTTAACGCTGACAAGCAGTTTTTACATGCTTCACGACAATTGCGTGCAAATGAGTCCTTATAAGCAAAATTGCTTTATTTTACAAAGGTAAGTCTATTTACACTATAACATTCAGGTTTGGATCTTTCTCTCATAAGAAAATGCATACTGCATATTAACCATTATTTAAACGCAGACAAGCAGTTTTTACATGCTTTACGACAATTAGGGGCAAATGAGTCCTTATAGGCAAAATTGCTTTATTTCATAAGCGTAAGTCTATTTACACTATAACATTCAGGTTTGGATCATTCTCTCATAAGAAAATGCAAACTGCATATTTACTATCATTTTCACGCAGACAAGCAGTTCTTACATGCTTTACGACAATTGCGTGCAAATGAGTCCTTATAGGCAAAATTGCTTTATTTTACAAAGGTAAGTCTATTTACACTATAACATTCAGGTTTGGATCATTCTCTCATAAGAAAATGCAAACTGCATATTAACCATTATTTTAACGCATACAAGCAGTTTTTACATGCTTTATGACAATTAGGTGCAAATGAGTCCTTATAGGCAAAATTGTTTTATTTCATGAGGGTAAGTCTATTTACACTAAAATATTCAGGTTTGGATCATTCTCTCATAAGAAAATGCAAACTGCAATTATCCATTATTTAAACGCAGACAAGCAGTTTTTTCATGCTTTACGACAATTAGGTGCAAATGAGTCTTTATAGGCAAAATTGCTTGATTTAATGAGGGTCAGTCTATTTACACTATACAATTCAGGTTTGGATCATTCTCTCATAAGAAAATGCAAACGGCATATTAACCATTATTTTAACGCAGACAAGCAGTTTTTACATGTTTTACGACAATTAGGTGGAAATAAGTCCTTAAAGGCAAAATTGTTTTATTTCACAAAGGTAAGTCTACTTTCACTATAACATTCAGGTTTGGATCTTTCTCTCATAAGAAAATGCAAACTGCATATTAACCATTATTTTAACGCATACAAGCAGTTTTTACATGCTTTATGACAATTAGGTGCAAATGAGTCCTTATAGACAAAATTGCTTTATTTCATGAGGGTTAGTCTATTTACACTATAACATTCAGGTTTGGATCATTCTCTCATAAGAAAATGCAAACTGCATATTAACCATTATTTAAACGCAGACAAGCAGTTTTTTCATGCTTTACGACAATTAGGTGCAAATGAGTCTTTATAGGCAAAATTGCTTTATTTCATGAGGGTCAGTCTATTTACACTATACAATTCAGGTTTGGATCATTCTCTTATAAGAAAATGCAAACGGCATATTAACCATTATTTTAACGCAGCCAAGCAGTTTTTACATGTTTTACGACAATTAGGTGGAAATAAGTCCTTAAAGGCAAAATTGTTTTATTTCACAAAGGTAAGTCTACTTTCACTATAACATTTAGGTTTGGATCTTTCTCTCATAAGAAAATGCAAACTGCATATTAACCATTATTTTAACGCATACAAGCAGTTTTTACATGCTTTATGACAATTAGGTGCAAATGAGTCCTTATAGGCAAAATTGCTTTATTTCATGAGGGTTAGTCTATTTACACTATAACATTCAGGTTTGGATCATTCTCTCATAAGAAAATGCAAACTGCATATTAACCATTATTTAAACGCAGACAAGCAGTTTTTTTATGCTTTACGACAATTAGGTGCAAATGAGTCTTTATAGGCAAAATTGCTTTATTTCATGAGGGTCAGTCTATTTACACTATACAATTCAGTTTTGGATCATTCTCTCATAAGAAAATGAAAACTGCATATTAACCATTATTTTAACGCAGACAAGCAGTTTTTTCATGCTTCACGACAATTGCGTGCAAATGAGTCCTTATAAGCAAAATTGCTTTATTTTACAAAGGTAAGTCTATTTACACTATAACATTCAGGTTTGGATCATTCTCTCATAAGATGCTGCAAACTGCATATTAACCATTATTTTAACGCATACAAGCAGTTTTTAAATGCTTTATGACAATTAGGGGCAAATGAGTCCTTATAGGCAAAATTGCTTTATTTCATGAAGGTAAGTCTATTTACACTATAACATTCAGGTTTGGATCTTTCTCTCATAAGAAAATGCATACTGCATATTAACCATTATTTAAACGCAGACAAGCAGTTTTTACATGCTTTACGACAATTAGGGGCAAATGAGTCTTTATAGGCAAAATTGCTTTATTTCATGAGGGTAAGTCTATTTACACTATAACATTTAGGTTTGGATCATTTTCTCATAAGAAAATGCAAACTGCATATTTACTATCATTTAAACGCATACAAGCAGTTTTTACATGCTTTATGACAATTTGGTGCAAATGAGTCTTTATTGGCAAAATTGCTTTATTTCATGAGCGTAAGTCAATTTACACTAAAACATTCAGGTTTGGATCATTCTCTCATAAGAAAATTCAAACTGCATATTAACCTTTATTTTAACGCAGACAAGCAGTTTTTACATGCTTTACGACAATTGCGTGCAAATGAGTCCTTATAGGCAAAATTGCGTTATTTTACAAAGGTAAGTCTATTTTCACTATAACATTCAGGTTTGGATCATTCTCTCATAAGAAAATGCAAACTGCATATTAACCATTATTTTAACGCAGACAAGCAGTTTTTACATGCTTCACGACAATTGCGTGCAAATGAGTCCTTATAGGCAAAATTGCTTTATTTTACAAAGGTAAGTCTATTTACACTATAACATTCAGGTTTGGATCATTCTCACATAAGAAAATGCAAACTGCATATTAACCATTATTTATAACGCAGACAAGCAGTTTTTACATGCTTTATGACAATTAGGGGCAAATGAGTCCTTATAGGCAAAATTGCTTTATTTCACAAAGGTACATCTACTTTCACTATAACATTCAGGTTTGGATCATTCTCTCATAAGAAATTGCAAACTGCATATTAACCATTATTTTAACGCAGACAAGCAGTTTTTACATGCTTCACGACAATTGCGTGCAAATGAGTCCTTATAAGCAAAATTGCTTTATTTTACAAAGGTAAGTCTATTTACACAATAACATTCAGGTTTGGATCATTCTCTCATAAGAAAATGCAAACTGCATATTAACTATTATTTTAACGCATACAAGCAGTTTTTAATAGCTTTATGACAATTAGGTGCAAATGAGTCCTTATAGGCAAATTTGCTTTATTTCATGAGGGTAAGTCTATTTACACTATAACATTCAGGTTTGGATCTATCTCTCATAAGAAATTGCAAACTGCATATTAACCATTATTTTAACGCAGACAAGCAGTTTTTACATGCTTCACGACAATTGCGTGCAAATGAGTCCTTATAAGCAAAATTGCTTTATTTTACAAAGGTAAGTCTATTTTCACTATAACATTCAGGTTTGGATCATTCTCTCATAAGCAAATGCAAACTGCATATTAACCATTATTTTAACGCAGACAAGCAGTTTTTACATGCTTTATTACAATTAGGGGCAAATGAGTCCTTATAGGCAAAATTGCTTTATTTCACAAAGGTAAGGCTACTTTCACTATAACATTCAGGTTTGGATCATTCTATCATAAGAAATTGAAAACTGCATATTAACCATTATTTTAACGCAGACAAGCAGTTTTTACATGCTTTACGACAATTAGGTGCAAATGAGTCTTTATAGGCAAAATTGCTTTATTTTACAAACGTAAGTCTATTAATTACACTATAACATTCAGGTTTGGATCATTCTCTCATAAGAAAATGCAAACTGCATATTAACCATTATTTTAACGCATACAAGCAGTTTTTACATGCTTTATGACAATTAGGTGCAAATGAGTCCTTATGTTCAAAATTGCTTTATTTCATGAGGGTTAGTGTATTTACACTATAACATTCAGTTTTGGATCATTCTCTTATAAGAAAATGCAAACTGCATATTTACTATCATTTTAACGCATACAAGCAGTTTTTACATGCTTTATGACAATTAGGTGCAAATGAGTCTTTATAGGCAAAATTGCTTTATTTCATGAGGGTAAGTCTATTTACACTATAACATTCAGGTTTGGATCATTCTCTCATAAGAAAATGCAAACTGCATATTTACTATCATTTTCACGCAGACAAGCAGTTCTTACATGCTTTACGACAATTGCGTGCAAATGAGTCCTTATAGGCAAAATTGCTTTATTTTACAAAGGTAAGTCTATTTACACTATAACATTCAGGTTTGGATCATTCTCTCATAAGAAAATGCAAACTGCATATTAACCATTATTTTAACGCATACAAGCAGTTTTTACATGCTTTATGACAATTAGGTGCAAATGAGTCCTTATGGGCAAAATTGCTTTATTTCATGAGGGTAAGTCTATTTACACTATAACATTTAGGTTTGGATCATTTTCTCATAAGAAAATGCAAACTGCATATTTACTATCATTTTAACGCATACAAGCAGTTTTTACATGCTTTATGACAATTAGGTGCAAATGAGTCTTTATTGGCAAAATTGCTTTATTTCATGAGGGTAAGTCAATTTACACTAAAACATTCAGGTTTGGATCATTCTCTCATAAGAAAATTCAAACTGCATATTAACCTTTATTTTAACGCAGACAAGCAGTTTTTACATGCTTTACGACAATTGCGTGCAAATGAGTCCTTATAGGCAAAATTGCGTTATTTTACAAAGGTAAGTCTAATTTCACTATAACATTCAGGTTTGGATCATTCTCTCATAAGAAAATGCAAACTGCATATTAACCATTATTTTAACGCAGACAAGCAGTTTTTACATGCTTCACGACAATTGCGTGCAAATGAGTCCTTATAGGCAAAATTGCTTTATTTTACAAAGTTAAGTCTATTTACATTATAACATTCAGGTTTGGATCACTCTCTCATAAGAAAATGCAAACTGCATATTAACCATTATTTTAACGCATACAAGCAGTTTTTACATGCTTTATGACAATTAGGTGCAAATGAGTCCTTATAGGCAAAATTGCTTTATTTCATGAGGGTTAGTCTATTTACACTATAACATTCAGGTTTGGATCATTCTCTCATAAGAAAATGCAAACTGCATATTAACCATTATTTAAACGCAGACAAGCAGTTTTTTTATGCTTTACGACAATTAGGTGCAAATGAGTCTTTATAGGCAAAATTTTTTTATTTCATGAGGGTAAGTCTATTTACACTATAACATTCAGGTTTGGATCATTCTCTCATAAGAAAATGCAAACTGCATATTAACCATTATTTTAACGCAGACAAGCAGTTTTTACATGCTTCACGACAATTGCGTGCAAATGAGTCCTTATAGGCAAAATTGCTTTATTTTACAAAGGTAAGTCTATTTACACTATAACATTCAGGTTTGGATCATTCTCTCTTAAAAAAATGCAAACTGCATATTAACCATTATTTTAACGCAGACAAGCAGTTTTTACATGCTTTATGACAATTAGGGGCAAATGAGTCCTTATAGGCAAAATTGCTTTATTTCACAAAGGTAAGTCTACTTTCACTATAACATTCAGGTTTGGATCATTCTCTCATAAGAAATTGCAAACTGCATATTAACCATTATTTTAACGCTGACAAGCAGTTTTTACATGCTTCACGACAATTGCGTGCAAATGAGTCCTTATAAGCAAAATTATTTTATTTTACAAAGGTAAGTCTATTTACACTATAACATTCAGGTTTGGATCTTTCTCTCATAAGAAAATGCATACTTCATATTAACCATTATGTAAACGCAGACAAGCAGTTTTTACATGCTTTACGACAATTAGGGGCAAATGAGTCTTTATAGGCAAAATTGCTTTATTTCATAAGCGTAAGTCTATTTACACTATAACATTCAGGTTTGGATCATTCTCTCATAAGAAAATGCAAACTGCATATTTACTATCATTTTCACGCAGACAAGCAGTTCTTACATGCTTTACGACAATTGCGTGCAAATGAGTCCTTATAGGCAAAATTGCTTTTTTTTACAAAGGTAAGTCTATTTACACTATAACATTCAGGTTTGGATCATTCTCTCATAAGAAAATGCAAACTGCATATTAACCATTATTTTAACGCATACAAGCAGTTTTTACATGCTTTATGACAATTAGGTGCAAATGAGTCCTTATAAGCAAAATTGTTTTATTTCATGAGGGTTAGTCTATTTACACTATAATATTCAGGTTTGGATCATTCTCTCATAAGAAAATGCAAACTGCAATTAACCATTATTTAAACGCAGACAAGCAGTTTTTTCATGCTTTACGACAATTAGGTGCAAATGAGTCTTTATAGGCAAAATTGCTTGATTTAATGAGGGTCAGTCTATTTACACTATACAATTCAGGTTTGGATCATTCTCTCATAAGAAAATGCAAACGGCATATTAACCATTATTTTAACGCAGACAAGCAGTTTTTACATGTTTTACGACAATTAGGTGGAAATAAGTCCTTAAAGGCAAAATTGTTTTATTTCACAAAGGTAAGTCTACTTTCACTATAACATTCAGGTTTGGATCTTTCTCTCATAAGAAAATGCAAACTGCATATTAACCATTATTTTAACGCATACAAGCAGTTTTTACATGCTTTATGACAATTAGGTGCAAATGAGTCCTTATAGACAAAATTGCTTTATTTCATGAGGGTTAGTCTATTTACACTATAACATTCAGGTTTGGATCATTCTCTCATAAGAAAATGCAAACTGCATATTAACCATTATTTAAACGCAGACAAGCAGTTTTTTCATGCTTTACGACAATTAGGTGCAAATGAGTCTTTATAGGCAAAATTGCTTTATTTCATGAGGGTCAGTCTATTTACACTATACAATTCAGGTTTGGATCATTCTCTTATAAGAAAATGCAAACGGCATATTAACCATTATTTTAACGCAGCCAAGCAGTTTTTACATGTTTTACGACAATTAGGTGGAAATAAGTCCTTAAAGGCAAAATTGTTTTATTTCACAAAGGTAAGTCTACTTTCACTATAACATTCAGGTTTGGATCTTTCTCTCATAAGAAAATGCAAACTGCATATTAACCATTATTTTAACGCATACAAGCAGTTTTTACATGCTTTATGACAATTAGGTGCAAATGAGTCCTTATAGGCAAAATTGCTTTATTTCATGAGGGTTAGTCTATTTACACTATAACATTCAGGTTTGGATCATTCTCTCATAAGAAAATGCAAACTGCATATTAACCATTATTTAAACGCAGACAAGCAGTTTTTTTATGCTTTACGACAATTAGGTGCAAATGAGTCTTTATAGGCAAAATTGCTTTATTTCATGAGGGTCAGTCTATTTACACTATACAATTCAGTTTTGGATCATTCTCTCATAAGAAAATGAAAACTGCATATTAACCAATTTTAACGCAGACAAGCAGTTTTTTCATGCTTCACGAGAATTGCGTGCAAATGAGTCCTTATAAGCAAAATTGCTTTATTTTACAAAGGTAAGTCTATTTACACTATAACATTCAGGTTTGGATCATTCTCTCATAAGAAAATGCAAACTGCATATTAACCATTATTTTAACGCATACAAGCAGTTTTTAAATGCTTTATGACAATTAGAGGCAAATGAGTCCTTATAGGCAAAATTGCTTTATTTCATGAAGGTAAGTCTATTTACACTATAACATTCAGGTTTGGATCTTTCTCTCATAAGAAAATGCATACTGCATATTAACCATTATTTAAACGCAGACAAGCAGTTTTTACATGCTTTACGACAATTAGGGACAAATGAGTCTTTATAGGCAAAATTGCTTTATTTCATGAGGGTAAGTCTATTTACACTATAACATTCAGGTTTGGATCATTCTCTCATAAGAAAATGCAAACTGCATATTTACTATCATTTTCACGCAGACAAGCAGTTCTTACATGCTTTACGACAATTGCGTGCAAATGAGTCCTTATAGGCAAAATTGCTTTATTTTACAAAGGTAAGTCTATTTACACTATAACATTCAGGTTTGGATCATTCTCTCATAAGAAAATGCAAACTGCATATTAACCATTATTTTAACGCATACAAGCAGTTTTTACATGCTTTATGACAATTAGGTGCAAATGAGTCTTTATTGGCAAAATTGCTTTATTTCATGAGCGTAAGTCAATTTACACTAAAACATTCAGGTTTGGATCATTCTCTCATAAGAAAATTCAAACTGCATATTAACCTTTATTTTAACGCAGACAAGCAGTTTTTACATGCTTTACGACAATTGCGTGCAAATGAGTCCTTATAGGCAAAATTGCGTTATTTTACAAAGGTAAGTCTATTTTCACTATAACATTCAGGTTTGGATCATTCTCTCATAAGAAAATGCAAACTGCATATTAACCATTATTTTAACGCAGACAAGCAGTTTTTACATGCTTCACGACAATTGCGTGCAAATGAGTCCTTATAGGCAAAATTGCTTTATTTTACAAAGGTAAGTCTATTTACACTATAACATTCAGGTTTGGATCATTCTCTCATAAGAAAATGCAAACTGCATATTAACCATTATTTTAACGCAGACAAGCAGTTTTTACGTGCTTTATGACAATTAGGGGCAAATGAGTCCTTATAGGCAAAATTGCTTTATTTCACAAAGGTAAGTCTACTTTCACTATAACATTCAGGTTTGGATCATTCTCTCATAAGAAATTGCAAACTGCATATTAACCATTATTTTAACGCAGACAAGCAGTTTTTACATGCTTCACGACAATTGCGTGCAAATGAGTCCTTATAAGCAAAATTGCTTTATTTTACAAAGGTAAGTCTATTTACACAATAACATTCAGGTTTGGATCATTCTCTCATAAGAAAATGCAAACTGCATATTAACTATTATTTTAACGCATACAAGCAGTTTTTAATAGCTTTATGACAATTAGGTGCAAATGAGTCCTTATAGGCAAATTTGCTTTATTTCATGAGGGTAAGTCTATTTACACTATAACATTCAGGTTTGGATCTATCTCTCATAAGAAAATGCAAACTGCATATTAACTATTATTTAAACGCAGACAAGCAGTTTTTTCATGCTTTACGACAATTGCGTGCAAATGAGTCCTTATAAGCAAAATTGCTTTATTTTACAAAGGTTAGTCTATTTACACTATAACATTCAGGTTTGGATCATTCTCTCATAAGAAAATGCAAACTGCATATTAACCATTATTTAAACGCAGACAAGCAGTTTTTTCATGCTTTACGACAATTAGGTGCAAATGAGTCTTTATAGGCAAAATTGCTTTATTTCATGAGGGTCAGTCTATTTACACTATACAATTCAGGTTTGGATCATTCTCTTATAAGAAAATGCAAACGGCATATTAACCATTATTTTAACGCAGCCAAGCAGTTTTTACATGTTTTACGACAATTAGGTGGAAATAAGTCCTTAAAGGCAAAATTGTTTTATTTCACAAAGGTAAGTCTACTTTCACTATAACATTCAGGTTTGGATCTTTCTCTCATAAGAAAATGCAAACTGCATATTAACCATTATTTTAACGCATACAAGCAGTTTTTACATGCTTTATGACAATTAGGTGCAAATGAGTCCTTATAGGCAAAATTGCTTTATTTCATGAGGGTTAGTCTATTTACACTATAACATTCAGGTTTGGATCATTCTCTCATAAGAAAATGCAAACTGCATATTAACCATTATTTAAACGCAGACAAGCAGTTTTTTTATGCTTTACGACAATTAGGTGCAAATGAGTCTTTATAGGCAAAATTGCTTTATTTCATGAGGGTCAGTCTATTTACACTATACAATTCAGTTTTGGATCATTCTCTCATAAGAAAATGAAAACTGCATATTAACCAATTTTAACGCAGACAAGCAGTTTTTTCATGCTTCACGAGAATTGCGTGCAAATGAGTCCTTATAAGCAAAATTGCTTTATTTTACAAAGGTAAGTCTATTTACACTATAACATTCAGGTTTGGATCATTCTCTCATAAGAAAATGCAAACTGCATATTAACCATTATTTTAACGCATACAAGCAGTTTTTAAATGCTTTATGACAATTAGAGGCAAATGAGTCCTTATAGGCAAAATTGCTTTATTTCATGAAGGTAAGTCTATTTACACTATAACATTCAGGTTTGGATCTTTCTCTCATAAGAAAATGCATACTGCATATTAACCATTATTTAAACGCAGACAAGCAGTTTTTACATGCTTTACGACAATTAGGGGCAAATGAGTCTTTATAGGCAAAATTGCTTTATTTCATGAGGGTAAGTCTATTTACACTATAACATTCAGCTTTGGATCATTCTCTGATAAGAAAATGCAAACTGCATATTTACTATCATTTTCACGCAGACAAGCAGTTCTTACATGCTTTACGACAATTGCGTGCAAATGAGTCCTTATAGGCAAAATTGCTTTATTTTACAAAGGTAAGTCTATTTACACTATAACATTCAGGTTTAGATCATTCTCTCATAAGAAAATGCAAACTGCATATTAACCATTATTTTAACGCATACAAGCAGTTTTTACATGCTTTATGACAATTAGGTGCAAATGAGTCTTTATTGGCAAAATTGCTTTATTTCATGAGCGTAAGTCAATTTACACTAAAACATTCAGGTTTGGATCATTCTCTCATAAGAAAATTCAAACTGCATATTAACCTTTATTTTAACGCAGACAAGCAGTTTTTACATGCTTTACGACAATTGCGTGCAAATGAGTCCTTATAGGCAAAATTGCGTTATTTTACAAAGGTAAGTCTATTTTCACTATAACATTCAGGTTTGGATCATTCTCTCATAAGAAAATGCAAACTGCATATTAACCATTATTTTAACGCAGACAAGCAGTTTTTACATGCTTCACGACAATTGCGTGCAAATGAGTCCTTATAGGCAAAATTGCTTTATTTTACAAAGGTAAGTCTATTTACACTATAACATTCAGGTTTGGATCATTCTCTCATAAGAAAATGCAAACTGCATATTAACCATTATTTTAACGCAGACAAGCAGTTTTTACGTGCTTTATGACAATTAGGGGCAAATGAGTCCTTATAGGCAAAATTGCTTTATTTCACAAAGGTAAGTCTACTTTCACTATAACATTCAGGTTTGGATCATTCTCTCATAAGAAATTGCAAACTGCATATTAACCATTATTTTAACGCAGACAAGCAGTTTTTACATGCTTCACGACAATTGCGTGCAAATGAGTCCTTATAAGCAAAATTGCTTTATTTTACAAAGGTAAGTCTATTTACACAATAACATTCAGGTTTGGATCATTCTCTCATAAGAAAATGCAAACTGCATATTAACTATTATTTTAACGCATACAAGCAGTTTTTAATAGCTTTATGACAATTAGGTGCAAATGAGTCCTTATAGGCAAATTTGCTTTATTTCATGAGGGTAAGTCTATTTACACTATAACATTCAGGTTTGGATCTATCTCTCATAAGAAAATGCAAACTGCATATTAACTATTATTTAAACGCAGACAAGCAGTTTTTTCATGCTTTACGACAATTGCGTGCAAATGAGTCCTTATAAGCAAAATTGCTTTATTTTACAAAGGTTAGTCTATTTACACTATAACATTCAGGTTTGGATCATTCTCTCATAAGAAAATGCAAACTGCATATTAACCATTATTTTAACGCAGACTAGCAGTTTTTACATGCTTCACGACAATTGCGTGCAAATGAGTCCTTATAGGCAAAATTGCTTTATTTTACAAAGGTAAGTCTATTTACACTATAACATTCAGGTTTGGATCATTCTCTCATAAGAAAATGCAAACTGCATATTAACCATTATTTTAACGCATACAAGCAGTTTTTACATGCTTTATGACAATTAGGTGCAAATGAGTCCTTATAGGCAAAATTGTTTTATTTCATGAGGGTTAGTCTATTTACACTATAATATTCAGGTTTGGATCATTCTCTCATAAGAAAATGCAAACTGCAATTAACCATTATTTATACGCAGACAAGCAGTTTTTTCATGCTTTACGACAATTAGGTGCAAATGAGTCTTTATAGGCAAAATTGCTTGATTTAATGAGGGTCAGTCTATTTACACTATACAATTCAGGTTTGGATCATTCTCTCATAAGAAAATGCAAACGGCATATTAACCATTATTTTAACGCAGACAAGCAGTTTTTACATGTTTTACGACAATTAGGTGGAAATAAGTCCTTAAAGGCAAAATTGTTTTATTTCACAAAGGTAAGTCTACTTTCACTATAACATTCAGGTTTGGATCTTTCTCTCATAAGAAAATGCAAACTGCATATTAACCATTATTTTAACGCATACAAGCAGTTTTTACATGCTTTATGACAATTAGGTGCAAATGAGTCCTTATAGACAAAATTGCTTTATTTCATGAGGGTTAGTCTATTTACACTATAACATTCAGGTTTGGATCATTCTCTCATAAGAAAATGCAAACTGCATATTAACCATTATTTAAACGCAGACAAGCAGTTTTTTCATGCTTTACGACAATTAGGTGCAAATGAGTCTTTATAGGCAAAATTGCTTTATTTCATGAGGGTCAGTCTATTTACACTATACAATTCAGGTTTGGATCATTCTCTTATAAGAAAATGCAAACGGCATATTAACCATTATTTTAACGCAGCCAAGCAGTTTTTACATGTTTTACGACAATTAGGTGGAAATAAGTCCTTAAAGGCAAAATTGTTTTATTTCACAAAGGTAAGTCTACTTTCACTATAACATTCAGGTTTGGATCTTTCTCTCATAAGAAAATGCAAACTGCATATTAACCATTATTTTAACGCATACAAGCAGTTTTTACATGCTTTATGACAATTAGGTGCAAATGAGTCCTTATAGGCAAAATTGCTTTATTTCATGAGGGTTAGTCTATTTACACTATAACATTCAGGTTAAGATCATTCTCTCATAAGAAAATGCAAACTGCATATTAACCATTATTTAAACGCAGACAAGCAGTTTTTTTATGCTTTACGACAATTAGGTGCAAATGAGTCTTTATAGGCAAAATTGCTTTATTTCATGAGGGTCAGTCTATTTACACTATACAATTCAGTTTTGGATCATTCTCTCATAAGAAAATGAAAACTGCATATTAACCATTATTTTAACGCAGACAAGCAGTTTTTTCATGCTTCACGAGAATTGCGTGCAAATGAGTCCTTATAAGCAAAATTGCTTTATTTTACAAAGGTAAGTCTATTTACACTATAACATTCAGGTTTGGATCATTCTCTCATAAGAAAATGCAAACTGCATATTAACCATTATTTTAACGCATACAAGCAGTTTTTAAATGCTTTATGACAATTAGAGGCAAATGAGTCCTTATAGGCAAAATTGCTTTATTTCATGAAGGTAAGTCTATTTACACTATAACATTCAGGTTTGGATCTTTCTCTCATAAGAAAATGCATACTGCATATTAACCATTATTTAAACGCAGACAAGCAGTTTTTACATGCTTTACGACAATTAGGGGCAAATGAGTCTTTATAGGCAAAATTGCTTTATTTCATGAGGGTAAGTCTATTTACACTATAACATTCAGGTTTGGATCATTCTCTCATAAGAAAATGCAAACTGCATATTTACTATCATTTTCACGCAGACAAGCAGTTCTTACATGCTTTACGACAATTGCGTGCAAATGAGTCCTTATAGGCAAAATTGCTTTATTTTACAAAGGTAAGTCTATTTACACTATAACATTCAGGTTTGGATCATTCTCTCATAAGAAAATGCAAACTGCATATTAACCATTATTTTAACGCATACAAGCAGTTTTTACATGCTTTATGACAATTAGGTGCAAATGAGTCTTTATTGGCAAAATTGCTTTATTTCATGAGCGTAAGTCAATTTACACTAAAACATTCAGGTTTGGATCATTCTCTCATAAGAAAATTCAAACTGCATATTAACCTTTATTTTAACGCAGACAAGCAGTTTTTACATGCTTTACGACAATTGCGTGCAAATGAGTCCTTATAGGCAAAATTGCGTTATTTTACAAAGGTAAGTCTATTTTCACTATAACATTCAGGTTTGGATCATTCTCTCATAAGAAAATGCAAACTGCATATTAACCATTATTTTAACGCAGACAAGCAGTTTTTACATGCTTCACGACAATTGCGTGCAAATGAGTCCTTATAGGCAAAATTGCTTTATTTTACAAAGGTAAGTCTATTTACACTATAACATTCAGGTTTGGATCATTCTCTCATAAGAAAATGCAAACTGCATATTAACCATTATTTTAACGCAGACAAGCAGTTTTTACATGCTTTATGACAATTAGGGGCAAATGAGTCCTTATAGGCAAAATTGCTTTATTTCACAAAGGTAAGTCTACTTTCACTATAACATTCAGGTTTGGATCATTCTCTCATAAGAAATTGCAAACTGCATATTAACCATTATTTTAACGCAGACAAGCAGTTTTTACATGCTTCACGACAATTGCGTGCAAATGAGTCCTTATAAGCAAAATTGCTTTATTTTACAAAGGTAAGTCTATTTACACAATAACATTCAGGTTTGGATCATTCTCTCATAAGAAAATGCAAACTGCATATTAACTATTATTTTAACGCATACAAGCAGTTTTTAATAGCTTTATGACAATTAGGTGCAAATGAGTCCTTATAGGCAAATTTGCTTTATTTCATGAGGGTAAGTCTATTTACACTATAACATTCAGGTTTGGATCTATCTCTCATAAGAAAATGCAAACTGCATATTAACTATTATTTAAACGCAGACAAGCAGTTTTTTCATGCTTTACGACAATTGCGTGCAAATGAGTCCTTATAAGCAAAATTGCTTTATTTTACAAAGGTTAGTCTATTTACACTATAACCTTCAGGTTTGGATCATTCTCTCATAAGAAAATGCAAACTGCATATTAACCATTATTTTAACGCAGACTAGCAGTTTTTACATGCTTCACGACAATTGCGTGCAAATGAGTCCTTATAGGCAAAATTGCTTTATTTTACAAAGGTAAGTCTATTTACACTATAACATTTAGGTTTGGATCATTCTCTCATAAGAAAATGCAAACTGCATATTAACCATTATTTTAACGCAGACAAGCAGTTTTTACATGCTTTATGACAATTAGGGGCAAATGAGTCCTTATAGGCAAAATTGCTTTATTTCACAAAGGTAAGTCTACTTTCACTATAACATTCAGGTTTGGATCATTCTCTCATAAGAAATTGCAAACTGCATATTAACCATTATTTTAACGCAGACAAGCAGTTTTTACATGCTTCACGACAATTGCGTGCAAATGAGTCCTTATAAGCAAAATTGCTTTATTTTACAAAGGTAAGCCTATTTTCACTATAACATTCAGGTTTGGATCATTCTCTCATAAGAAAATGCAAACTGCATATTAACCATTATTTTAACGCAGACAAGCAGTTTTTACATGCTTTATTACAATTAGGGGCAAATGAGTCCTTATAGGCAAAATTGCTTTATTTCACTAAGGTAAGTCTACTTTCACTATAACATTCAGGTTTGGATCATTCTCTCATAAGAAATTGAAAACTGCATATAAACCATTATTTTAACGCAGACAAGCAGTTTTTACATGCTTTACGACAATTAGGTGCAAATGAGTCTTTATAGGCAAAATTGCTTTATTTTACAAACGTAAGTCTATTAATTACACTATAACATTCAGGTTTGGATCATTCTCTCATAAGAAAATGCAAACTGCATATTAACCATTATTTTAACGCATACAAGCAGTTTTTACATGCTTTATGACAATTAGGTGCAAATGAGTCCTTATGTTCAAAATTGCTTTATTTCATGAGGGTTAGTCTATTTACACTATAACATTCAGTTTTGGATTATTCTCTTATAAGAAAATGCAAACTGCATATTTATTATCATTTTAACGCATACAAGCAGTTTTTACATGCTTTATGACAATTAGGTGCAAATGAGTCCTTATAGGCAAAATTGCTTTATTTCATGAGGGTAAGTCTATTTACACTAAAACATTCAGGTTTGGATCATTCTCTCATAAGAAAATGCAAACTGCATATTAACCTTTATTTTAACGCAGACAAGCAGTTTTTACATGCTTCACGACAATTGCGTGCAAATGAGTCCTTATAGGCTAAATTGCGTTATTTTACAAAGGTATGTCTATTTTCACTATAACATTCAGGTTTGGATCATTCTCTCATAAGAAAATGCAAACTGCATATTAACCATTATTTTAACGCAGACAAGCAGTTTTTACATGCTTTATTACAATTAGAGGCAAATGAATCCTTATAGGCAAAATTGCTTTATTTCACAAAGGTAAGTCTACTTTCACTATAACATTCAGGTTTGGATCATTCTCTCATAAGAAAATGAAAACTGCATATTAACCATTATTTTAACGCAGACAAGCAGTTTTTACATGCTTTACGACAATTAGGTGCAAATGAGTCTTTATAGGCAAAATTGCTTTATTTCATGAGGGTAAGTCTATTTAAACTATAACATTCAGGTTTAGATCATTCTCTCATAAGAAAATGCAAACTGCATATTTACTATCATTTTCACGCAGACAAGCAGTTTTTACATGCTTCACGACAATTGCGTGCAAATGAGTCCTTATAGGCAAAATTGCTTTATTTTACAAAGTTAAGTCTATTTACATTATAACATTCAGGTTTGGATCATTCTCTCATAAGAAAATGCAAACTGCATATTAACCATTATTTTAACGCATACAAGCAGTTTTTACATGCTTTATGACAATTAGGTGCAAATGAGTCCTTATAGGCAAAATTGCTTTATTTCATGAGGGTTAGTCTATTTACACTATAATATTCAGGTTTGGATCATTCTCTCATAAGAAAATGCAAACTGCATATTAACCATTATTTAAACGCAGACAAGCAGTTTTTTCATGCTTTACGACAATTAGGTGCAAATGAGTCTTTATAGGCAAAATTGCTTTATTTCATGAGGGTCAGTCTATTTACACTATACAATTCAGGTTTGGATCATTCTCTTATAAGAAAATGCAAACGGCATATTAACCATTATTTTAACGCAGCCAAGCAGTTTTTACATGTTTTACGACAATTAGGTGGAAATAAGTCCTTAAAGGCAAAATTGTTTTATTTCACAAAGGTAAGTCTACTTTCACTATAACATTCAGGTTTGGATCTTTCTCTCATAAGAAAATGCAAACTGCATATTAACCATTATTTTAACGCATACAAGCAGTTTTTACATGCTTTATGACAATTAGGTGCAAATGAGTCCTTATAGGCAAAATTGCTTTATTTCATGAGGGTTAGTCTATTTACACTATAACATTCAGGTTTGGATCATTCTCTCATAAGAAAATGCAAACTGCATATTAACCATTATTTAAACGCAGACAAGCAGTTTTTTTATGCTTTACGACAATTAGGTGCAAATGAGTCTTTATAGGCAAAATTGCTTTATTTCATGAGGGTCAGTCTATTTACACTATACAATTCAGTTTTGGATCATTCTCTCATAAGAAAATGAAAACTGCATATTAACCATTATTTTAACGCAGACAAGCAGTTTTTTCATGCTTCACGAGAATTGCGTGCAAATGAGTCCTTATAAGCAAAATTGCTTTATTTTACAAAGGTAAGTCTATTTACACTATAACATTCAGGTTTGGATCATTCTCTCATAAGAAAATGCAAACTGCATATTAACCATTATTTTAACGCATACAAGCAGTTTTTAAATGCTTTATGACAATTAGAGGCAAATGAGTCCTTATAGGCAAAATTGCTTTATTTCATGAAGGTAAGTCTATTTACACTATAACATTCAGGTTTGGATCTTTCTCTCATAAGAAAATGCATACTGCATATTAACCATTATTTAAACGCAGACAAGCAGTTTTTACATGCTTTACGACAATTAGGGGCAAATGAGTCTTTATAGGCAAAATTGCTTTATTTCATGAGGGTAAGTCTATTTACACTATAACATTCAGGTTTGGATCATTCTCTCATAAGAAAATGCAAACTGCATATTTACTATCATTTTCACGCAGACAAGCAGTTCTTACATGCTTTACGACAATTGCGTGCAAATGAGTCCTTATAGGCAAAATTGCTTTATTTTACAAAGGTAAGTCTATTTACACTATAACATTCAGGTTTGGATCATTCTCTCATAAGAAAATGCAAACTGCATATTAACCATTATTTTAACGCATACAAGCAGTTTTTACATGCTTTATGACAATTAGGTGCAAATGAGTCTTTATTGGCAAAATTGCTTTATTTCATGAGCGTAAGTCAATTTACACTAAAACATTCAGGTTTGGATCATTCTCTCATAAGAAAATTCAAACTGCATATTAACCTTTATTTTAACGCAGACAAGCAGTTTTTACATGCTTTACGACAATTGCGTGCAAATGAGTCCTTATAGGCAAAATTGCGTTATTTTACAAAGGTAAGTCTATTTTCACTATAACATTCAGGTTTGGATCATTCTCTCATAAGAAAATGCAAACTGCATATTAACCATTATTTTAACGCAGACAAGCAGTTTTTACATGCTTCACGACAATTGCGTGAAAATGAGTCCTTATAGGCAAAATTGCTTTATTTTACAAAGGTAAGTCTATTTACACTATAACATTCAGGTTTGGATCATTCTCTCATAAGAAAATGCAAACTGCATATTAACCATTATTTTAACGCAGACAAGCAGTTTTTACATGCTTTATGACAATTAGGGGCAAATGAGTCCTTATAGGCAAAATTGCTTTATTTCACAAAGGTAAGTCTACTTTCACTATAACATTCAGGTTTGGATCATTCTCTCATAAGAAATTGCAAACTGCATATTAACCATTATTTTAACGCAGACAAGCAGTTTTTACATGCTTCACGACAATTGCGTGCAAATGAGTCCTTATAAGCAAAATTGCTTTATTTTACAAAGGTAAGTCTATTTACACAATAACATTCAGGTTTGGATCATTCTCTCATAAGAAAATGCAAACTGCATATTAACTATTATTTTAACGCATACAAGCAGTTTTTAATAGCTTTATGACAATTAGGTGCAAATGAGTCCTTATAGGCAAATTTGCTTTATTTCATGAGGGTAAGTCTATTTACACTATAACATTCAGGTTTGGATCTATCTCTCATAAGAAAATGCAAACTGCATATTAACTATTATTTAAACGCAGACAAGCAGTTTTTTCATGCTTTACGACAATTGCGTGCAAATGAGTCCTTATAAGCAAAATTGCTTTATTTTACAAAGGTTAGTCTATTTACACTATAACCTTCAGGTTTGGATCATTCTCTCATAAGAAAATGCAAACTGCATATTAACCATTATTTTAACGCAGACTAGCAGTTTTTACATGCTTCACGACAATTGCGTGCAAATGAGTCCTTATAGGCAAAATTGCTTTATTTTACAAAGGTAAGTCTATTTACACTATAACATTTAGGTTTGGATCATTCTCTCATAAGAAAATGCAAACTGCATATTAACCATTATTTTAACGCAGACAAGCAGTTTTTACATGCTTTATTACAATTAGGGGCAAATGAGTCCTTATAGGCAAAATTGCTTTATTTCACAAAGGTAAGTCTACTTTCACTATAACATTCAGGTTTGGATCATTCTCTCATAAGAAATTGCAAACTGCATATTAACCATTATTTTAACGCAGACAAGCAGTTTTTACATGCTTCACGACAATTGCGTGCAAATGAGTCCTTATAAGCAAAATTGCTTTATTTTACAAAGGTAAGTCTATTTTCACTATAACATTCAGGTTTGGATCATTCTCTCATAAGAAAATGCAAACTGCATATTAACCATTATTTTAACGCAGACAAGCAGTTTTTACATGCTTTATTACAATTAGGGGCAAATGAGTCCTTATAGGCAAAATTGCTTTATTTCACAAAGGTAAGTCTACTTTCAATATAACATTCAGGTTTGGATCATTCTCTCATAAGAAATTGAAAACTGCATATAAACCATTATTTTAACGCAGACAAGCAGTTTTTACATGCTTTACGACAATTAGGTGCAAATGAGTCTTTATAGGCAAAATTGCTTTATTTTACAAACGTAAGTCTATTAATTACACTATAACATTCAGGTTTGGATCATTCTCTCATAAGAAAATGCAAACTGCATATTAACCATTATTTTAACGCATACAAGCAGTTTTTACATGCTTTATGACAATTAGGTGCAAATGAGTCCTTATGTTCAAAATTGCTTTATTTCATGAGGGTTAGTCTATTTACACTATAACATTCAGTTTTGGATTATTCTCTTATAAGAAAATGCAAATTGCATATTTATTATCATTTTAACGCATACAAGCAGTTTTTACATGCTTTATGACAATTAGGTGCAAATGAGTCCTTATAGGCAAAATTGCTTTATTTCATGAGATTAAGTCTATTTACACTAAAACATTCAGGTTTGGATCATTCTCTCATAAGAAAATGCAAACTGCATATTAACCTTTATTTTAACGCAGACAAGCAGTTTTTACATGCTTCACGACAATTGCGTGCAAATGAGTCCTTATAGTTTAAATTGCGTTATTTTACAAAGGTAAGTCTATTTTCACTATAACATTCAGGTTTGGATCATTCTCTCATAAGAAAATGCAAACTGCATATTAACCATTATTTTAACGCAGACAAGCAGTTTTTACATGCTTTATTACAATTAGAGGCAAATGAATCCTTATAGGCAAAATTGCTTTATTTCACAAAGGTAAGTCTACTTTCACTATAACATTCAGGTTTGGATCATTCTCTCATAAGAAAATGAAAACTGCATATTAACCATTATTTTAACGCAGACAAGCAGTTTTTACATGCTTTACGACAATTAGGTGCAAATGAGTCTTTATAGGCAAAATTGCTTTATTTCATGAGGGTAAGTCTATTTAAACTATAACATTCAGGCTTAGATCATTCTCTCATAAGAAAATGCAAACTGCATATTTACTATCATTTTCACGCAGACAAGCAGTTTTTACATGCTTCACGACAATTGCGTGCAAATGAGTCCTTATAGGCAAAATTGCTTTATTTTACAAAGTTAAGTCTATTTACATTATAACATTCAGGTTTGGATCATTCTCTCATAAGAAAATGCAAACTGCATATTAACCATTATTTTAACGCATACAAGCAGTTTTTACATGCTTTATGACAATTAGGTGCAAATGAGTCCTTATAGGCAAAATTGCTTTATTTCATGAGGGTTAGTCTATTTACACTATAATATTCAGGTTTGGATCATTCTCTCATAAGAAAATGCAAACTGCATATTAACCATTATTTAAACGCAGACAAGCAGTTTTTTCATGCTTTACGACAATTAGGTGCAAATGAGTCTTTATAGGCAAAATTGCTTTATTTCATGAGGGTCAGTCTATTTACACTATACAATTCAGGTTTGGATCATTCTCTTATAAGAAAATGCAAACGGCATATTAACCATTATTTTAACGCAGCCAAGCAGTTTTTACATGTTTTACGACAATTAGGTGGAAATAAGTCCTTAAAGGCAAAATTGTTTTATTTCACAAAGGTAAGTCTACTTTCACTATAACATTCAGGTTTGGATCTTTCTCTCATAAGAAAATGCAAACTGCATATTAACCATTATTTTAACGCATACAAGCAGTTTTTACATGCTTTATGACAATTAGGTGCAAATGAGTCCTTATAGGCAAAATTGCTTTATTTCATGAGGGTTAGTCTATTTACACTATAACATTCAGGTTTGGATCATTCTCTCATAAGAAAATGCAAACTGCATATTAACCATTATTTAAACGCAGACAAGCAGTTTTTTTATGCTTTACGACAATTAGGTGCAAATGAGTCTTTATAGGCAAAATTGCTTTATTTCATGAGGGTCAGTCTATTTACACTATACAATTTAGTTTTGGATCATTCTCTCATAAGAAAATGAAAACTGCATATTAACCATTATTTTAACGCAGACAAGCAGTTTTTCATGCTTCACGACAATTGCGTGCAAATGAGTCCTTATAAGCAAAATTGCTTTATTTTACAAAGGTAAGTCTATTTACACTATAACATTCAGGTTTGGATCATTCTCTCATAAGAAAATGCAAACTGCATATTAACCATTATTTTAACGCATACAAGCAGTTTTTAAATGCTTTATGACAATTAGAGGCAAATGAGTCCTTATAGGCAAAATTGCTTTATTTCATGAAGGTAAGTCTATTTACACTATAACATTCAGGTTTGGATCTTTCTCTCATAAGAAAATGCATACTGCATATTAACCATTATTTAAACGCAGACAAGCAGTTTTTACATGCTTTACGACAATTAGGGGCAAATGAGTCTTTATAGGCAAAATTGCTTTATTTCATGAGGGTAAGTCTATTTACACTATAACATTCAGGTTTGGATCATTCTCTCATAAGAAAATGCAAACTGCATATTTACTATCATTTTCACGCAGACAAGCAGTTCTTACATGCTTTACGACAATTGCGTGCAAATGAGTCCTTATAGGCAAAATTGCTTTATTTTACAAAGGTAAGTCTATTTACACTATAACATTCAGGTTTGGATCATTCTCTCATAAGAAAATGCAAACTGCATTTATACTATTATTTTCACGCAGACAAGCAGTTCTTACATGCTTCGCGACAATTGCGTGCAAATGAGTCCTTATAGGCAAAATTGCTTTATTTTACAAAGGTAAGTCTATTTACACTATAACATTCAGGTTTGGATCATTCTCTCATAAGAAAATGCAAACTGCATATATACTATTATTTTCACGCAGACAAGCAGTTCTTACATGCTTCGCGACAATTGCGTGCAAATGAGTCCTTATAGGCAAAATTGCTTTATTTTACAAAGGTAAGTCTATTTACACTATAACAATCAGGTTTGGATCATTCTCTCATAAGAAAATGCAAACTGCATATTAACCATTATTTTAACGCATACAAGCAGTTTTTACATGCTTTATGACAATTAGGTGCAAATGAGTCCTTATGGGCAAAATTGCTTTATTTCATGAGGGTAAGTCTATTTACACTATAACATTCAGGTTTGGATCATTCTCTCAAAAGAAAATGCAAACTGCATATTAACCATTATTTTAACGCAGACAAGCAGTTTTTACATGCTTTACGACAATTGCGTGCAAATGAGTCCTTATAGGCAAAATTGCGTTATTTTACAAAGGTAAGTCTATTTTCACTATAACATTCAGGTTTGGATCATTCTCTCATAAGAAAATGCAAACTGCATATTAACCATTATTTTAACGCAGACAAGCAGTTTTTACATGCGTCACGACAATTGCGTGCAAATGAGTCCTTATAGGCAAAATTGCTTTATTATACAAAGGTAAGTCTATTTACACTATAACATTCAGGTTTGGATCATTCTCTCTTAAAAAAATGCAAACTGCATATTAACCATTATTTTAACGCTGACAAGCAGTTTTTACATGCTTCACGACAATTGCGTGCAAATGAGTCCTTATAAGCAAAATTGCTTTATTTTACAAAGGTAAGTCTATTTACACTATAACATTCAGGTTTGGATCATTCTCTCAAAAGAAAATGCAAACTGCATATTAACCATTATTTTAACGCAGACAAGCAGTTTTTACATGCTTTATGACAATTAGGGGCAAATGAGTCCTTATAGGCAAAATTGCTTTATTTCACAAAGGTAAGTCTACTTTCACTATAACATTCAGGTTTGGATCATTCTCTCATAAGAAATTGCAAACTGCATATTAACCATTATTTTAACGCTGACAAGCAGTTTTTACATGCTTCACGACAATTGCGTGCAAATGAGTCCTTATAAGCAAAATTGCTTTATTTTACAAAGGTAAGTCTATTTACACTATAACATTCAGGTTTGGATCATTCTCTCATAAGAAAATGCAAACTGCATATTAACCATTATTTTAACGCATACAAGCAGTTTTTAAATGCTTTATGACAATTAGGGGCAAATGAGTCCTTATAGACAAAATTGCTTTATTTTATGAAGGTAAGTCTATTTACACTATAACATTCAGGTTTGGATCTTTCTCTCATAAGAAAATGCATACTGCATATTAACCATTATTTAAACGCAGACAAGCAGTTTTTACATGCTTTACGACAATTAGGGGCAAATGAGTCTTTATAGGCAAAATTGCTTTATTTCATGAGGGTAAGTCTATTTACACTATAACATTTAGGTTTGGATCATTTTCTCATAAGAAAATGCAAACTGCATATTAACCATTATTTTAACGCATACAAGCAGTTTTTAAATGCTTTATGACAATTAGGGGCAAATGAGTCCTTATAGACAAAATTGCTTTATTTTATGAAGGTAAGTCTATTTACACTATAACATTCAGGTTTGGATCTTTCTCTCATAAGAAAATGCATACTGCATATTAACCATTATTTAAACGCAGACAAGCAGTTTTTACATGCTTTACGACAATTAGGGGCAAATGAGTCTTTATAGGCAAAATTGCTTTATTTCATGAGGGTCAGTCTATTTACACTATACAATTCAGGTTTGGATCATTCTCTTATAAGAAAATGCAAACGGCATATTAACCATTATTTTAACGCAGCCAAGCAGTTTTTACATGTTTTACGACAATTAGGTGGAAATAAGTCCTTAAAGGCAAAATTGTTTTATTTCACAAAGGTAAGTCTACTTTCACTATAACATTCAGGTTTGGATCTTTCTCTCATAAGAAAATGCAAACTGCATATTAACCATTATTTTAACGCATACAAGCAGTTTTTACATGCTTTATGACAATTAGGTGCAAATGAGTCCTTATAGGCAAAATTGCTTTATTTCATGAGGGTTAGTCTATTTACACTATAACATTCAGGTTTGGATCATTCTCTCATAAGAAAATGCAAACTGCATATTAACCATTATTTAAACGCAGACAAGCAGTTTTTTTATGCTTTACGACAATTAGGTGCAAATGAGTCTTTATAGGCAAAATTGCTTTATTTCATGAGGGTCAGTCTATTTACACTATACAATTCAGTTTTGGATCATTCTCTCATAAGAAAATGAAAACTGCATATTAACCATTATTTTAACGCAGACAAGCAGTTTTTTCATGCTTCACGACAATTGCGTGCAAATGAGTCCTTATAAGCAAAATTGCTTTATTTTACAAAGGTAAGTCTATTTACACTATAACATTCAGGTTTGGATCATTCTCTCATAAGAAAATGCAAACTGCATATTAACCATTATTTTAACGCATACAAGCAGTTTTTAAATGCTTTATGACAGTTAGGGGCAAATGAGTCCTTATAGGCAAAATTGCTTTATTTCATGAAGGTAAGTCTATTTACACTATAACATTCAGGTTTGGATCTTTCTCTCATAAGAAAATGCATACTGCATATTAACCATTATTTAAACGCAGACAAGCAGTTTTTACATGCTTTACGACAATTAGGGGCAAATGAGTCTTTATAGGCAAAATTGCTTTATTTCATGAGGGTAAGTCTATTTACACTATAACATTCAGGTTTGGATCATTCTCTCATAAGAAAATGCAAACTGCCTATTTACTATCATTTTCACGCAGACAAGCAGTTCTTACATGCTTTACGACAATTGCGTGCAAATGAGTCCTTATAGGCAAAATTGCTTTATTTTACAAAGGTAAGTCTGTTTACACTATAACATTCAGGTTTGGATCATTCTCTCATAAGAAAATGCAAACTGCATATTAACCATTATTTTAACGCATACAAGCAGTTTTTACATGCTTTATGACAATTAGGTGCAAATGAGTCCTTATGGGCAAAATTGCTTTATTTCATGAGGGTAAGTCTATTTACACTATAACATTTAGGTTTGGATCATTTTCTCATAAGAAAATGCAAACTGCATATTTACTATCATTTAAACGCATACAAGCAGTTTTTACATGCTTTATGACAATTAGGTGCAAATGAGTCTTTATTGGCAAAATTGCTTTATTTCATGAGCGTAAGTCAATTTACACTAAAACATTCAGGTTTGGATCATTCTCTCATAAGAAAATTCAAACTGCATATTAACCTTTATTTTAACGCAGACAAGCAGTTTTTACATGCTTCTCGACAATTGCGTGCCAATGAGTCCTTATAAGCAAAATTGCTTTATTTTACAAAGGTAAGTCTATTTACACTATAACATTCAGGTTTGGATCATTCTCTCATAAGAAAATGCAAACTGCATATTAACCATTATTTTAACGCATACAAGCAGTTTTTAAATGCTTTATGACAATTAGGGGCAAATGAGTCCTTATAGACAAAATTGCTTTATTTTATGAAGGTAAGTCTATTTACACTATAACATTCAGGTTTGGATCTTTCTCTCATAAGAAAATGCATACTGCATATTAACCATTATTTAAACGCAGACAAGCAGTTTTTACATGCTTTACGACAATTAGAGGCAAATGAGTCTTTATAGGCAAAATTGCTTTATTTCATAAGGGTAAGTCTATTTACACTATAACATTCAGGTTTGGATCATTCTCTCATAAGAAAATGCAAACTGCATATTTACTATCATTTTCACGCAGACAAGCAGTTTTTACATGCTTTACGACAATTGCGTGCAAATGAGTCCTTATAGGCAAAATTGCTTTATTTTACAAAGGTAAGTCTATTTACACTATAACATTCAGGTTTAGATCATTCTCTCATAAGAAAATGCAAACTGCATATTAACCATTATTTTAACGCATACAAGCAGTTTTTACATGCTTTATGACAATTAGGTGCAAATGAGTCCTTATAGGCAAAATTGTTTTATTTCATGAGGGTTAGTCTATTTACACTATAATATTCAGGTTTGGATCATTCTCTCATAAGAAAATGCAAACTGCAATTAACCATTATTTAAACGCAGACAAGCAGTTTTTTCATGCTTTACGACAATTAGGTGCAAATGAGTCTTTATAGGCAAAATTGCTTTATTTAATGAGGGTCAGTCTATTTACACTATACAATTCAGGTTTGGATCATTCTCTCATAAGAAAATGCAAACGGCATATTAACCATTATTTTAACGCAGACAAGCAGTTTTTACATGTTTTACGACAATTAGGTGGAAATAAGTCCTTAAAGGCAAAATTGTTTTATTTCACAAAGGTAAGTCTACTTTCACTATAAGATTCAGGTTTGGATCTTTCTCTCATAAGAAAATGCAAACTGCATATTAACCATTATTTTAACGCATACAAGCAGTTTTTACATGCTTTATGACAATTAGGTGCAAATGAGTCCTTATAGACAAAATTGCTTTATTTCATGAGGGTTAGTCTATTTACACTATAACATTCAGGTTTGGATCTTTCTCTCATAAGAAAATGCATACTGCATATTAACCATTATTTAAACGCAGACTAGCAGTTTTTACATGCTTTACGACAATTAGGGACAAATGAGTCTTTATAGGCAAAATTGCTTTATTTCATGAGGGTAAGTCTATTTACACTATAACATTCAGGTTTGGATCATTCTCTCATAAGAAAATGCAAACTGCATATTTACTATCATTTTCACGCAGACAAGCAGTTCTTACATGCTTTACGACAATTGCGTGCAAATGAGTCCTTATAGGCAAAATTGCTTTATTTTACAAAGGTAAGTCTGTTTACACTATAACATTCAGGTTTGGATCATTCTCTCATAAGAAAATGCAAACTGCATATTAACCATTATTTTAACGCATACAAGCAGTTTTTACATGCTTTATGACAATTAGGTGCAAATGAGTCCTTATGGGCAAAATTGCTTTATTTCATGAGGGTAAGTCTATTTACACTATAACATTTAGGTTTGGATCATTTTCTCATAAGAAAATGCAAACTGCATATTTACTATCATTTAAACGCATACAAGCAGTTTTTACATGCTTTATGACAATTAGGTGCAAATGAGTCTTTATTGGCAAAATTGCTTTATTTCATGAGCGTAAGTCAATTTACACTAAAACATTCAGGTTTGGATCATTCTCTCATAAGAAAATTCAAACTGCATATTAACCTTTATTTTAACGCAGACAAGCAGTTTTTACATGCTTCACGACAATTGCGTGCCAATGAGTCCTTATAAGCAAAATTGCTTTATTTTACAAAGGTAAGTCTATTTACACTATAACATTCAGGTTTGGATCATTCTCTCATAAGAAAATGCAAACTGCATATTAACCATTATTTTAACGCATACAAGCAGTTTTTAAATGCTTTATGACAATTAGGGGCAAATGAGTCCTTATAGACAAAATTGCTTTATTTTATGAAGGTAAGTCTATTTACACTATAACATTCAGGTTTGGATCTTTCTCTCATAAGAAAATGCATACTGCATATAAACCATTATTTAAACGCAGACAAGCAGTTTTTACATGCTTTACGACAATTAGGGGCAAATGAGTCTTTATAGGCAAAATTGCTTTATTTCATAAGGGTAAGTCTATTTACACTATAACATTCAGGTTTGGATCATTCTCTCATAAGAGAATGCAATCTGCATATTTACTATCATTTTCACGCAGACAAGCAGTTCTTACATGCTTTACGACAATTGCGTGCAAATGAGTCCTTATAGGCAAAATTGCTTTATTTTACAAAGGTAAGTCTATTTACACTATAACATTCAGGTTTAGATCATTCTCTCATAAGAAAATGCAAACTGCATATTAACCATTATTTTAACGCATACAAGCAGTTTTTACATGCTTTATGACAATTAGGTGCAAATGAGTCTTTATAGGCAAAATTGCTTTATTTAATGAGGGTCAGTCTATTTACACTATACAATTCAGGTTTGGATCATTCTCTCATAAGAAAATGCAAACGGCATATTAACCATTATTTTAACGCAGACAAGCAGTTTTTACATGTTTTACGACAATTAGGTGGAAATAAGTCCTTAAAGGCAAAATTGTTTTATTTCACAAAGGTAAGTCTACTTTCACTATAACATTCAGGTTTGGATCTTTCTCTCATAAGAAAATGCAAACTGCATATTAACCATTATTTTAACGCATACAAGCAGTTTTTACATGCTTTATGACAATTAGGTGCAAATGAGTCCTTATAGACAAAATTGCTTTATTTCATGAGGGTTAGTCTATTTACACTATAACATTCAGGTTTGGATCATTCTCTCATAAGAAAATGCAAACTGCATATTAACCATTATTTAAACGCAGACAAGCAGTTTTTTCATGCTTTACGACAATTAGGTGCAAATGAGTCTTTATAAGCAAAATTGCTTTATTTCATGAGGGTCAGTCTATTTACACTATACTATTCAGGTTTGGATCATTCTCTTATAAGAAAATGCAAACGGCATATTAACCATTATTTTAACGCAGCCAAGCAGTTTTTACATGTTTTACGACAATTAGGTGGAAATAAGTCCTTAAAGGCAAAATTGTTTTATTTCACAAAGGTAAGTCTACTTTCACTATAACATTCAGGTTTGGATCATTCTCTCATAAGAAAATGCAAACTGCATATTAACCATTATTTTAACGCAGACAAGCAGTTTTTACATGCTTCACGACAATTGCGTGCAAATGAGTCCTTATAGGCAAAATTGCTTTATTTTACAAAGGTAAGTCTATTTACACTATAACATTCAGGTTTGGATCATTCTCTCATAAGAAAATGCAAACGGCATATTAACCATTATTTTAACGCAGACAAGCAGTTTTTACATGTTTTACGACAATTAGGTGGAAATAAGTCCTTAAAGGCAAAATTGTTTTATTTCACAAAGGTAAGTCTACTTTCACTATAACATTCAGGTTTGGATCTTTCTCTCATAAGAAAATGCAAACTGCATATTAACCATTATTTTAACGCATACAAGCAGTTTTTACATGCTTTATGACAATTAGGTGCAAATGAGTCCTTATAGACAAAATTGCTTTATTTCATGAGGGTTAGTCTATTTACACTATAACATTCAGGTTTGGATCATTCTCTCATAAGAAAATGCAAACTGCATATTAACCATTATTTTAACGCATACAAGCAGTTTTTACATGCTTTATGACAATTAGGTGCAAATGAGTCTTTATAGGCAAAATTGCTTTATTTCATGAGGGTCAGTCTATTTACACTATACAATTCAGTTTTGGATCATTCTCTCATAAAAAAATGAAAACTGCATATTAACCATTATTTTAACGCAGACAAGCAGTTTTTTCATGCTTCACGACAATTGCGTGCAAATGAGTCCTTATAAGCAAAATTGCGTTATTTTACAAAGGTAAGTCCATTTTCACTATAACATTCAGGTTTGGATCATTCTCTCATAAGAAAATGCAAACTGCATATTAACCATTATTTTAACGCAGACAAGCAGTTTTTACATGCTTCACGACAATTGCGTGCAAATGAGTCCTTATAGGCAAAATTGCTTTATTTTACAAAGGTAAGTCTATTTACACTATAACATTCAGGTTTGGATCATTCTCTCATAAGAAAATGCAAACTGCATATTAACCATTATTTTAACGCAGACAAGCAGTTTTTACATGCTTTATGACAATTAAGGGCAAATGAGTCCTTATAGGCAAAATTGCTTTATTTCACAAAGGTACATCTACTTTCACTATAACATTCAGGTTTGGATCATTCTCTCATAAGAAATTGCAAACTGCATATTAACCATTATTTTAACGCAGACAAGCAGTTTTTACATGCTTCACGACAATTGCGTGCAAATGAGTCCTTATAAGCAAAATTGCTTTATTTTACAAAGGTAAGTCTATTTACACAATAACATTCAGGTTTGGATCATTCTCTCATAAGAAAATGCAAACTGCATATTAACTATTATTTTAACGCATACAAGCAGTTTTTAATAGCTTTATGACAATTAGGTGCAAATGAGTCCTTATAGGCAAATTTGCTTTATTTCATGAGGGTAAGTCTATTTACACTATAACATTCAGGTTTGGATCTATCTCACATAAGAAAATGCAAACTGCATATTAACTATTATTTAAACGCAGACAAGCAGTTTTTTCATGATTTACGACAATTGCGTGCAAATGAGTCCTTATAAGCAAAATTGCTTTATTTTACAAAGGTTTGTCTATTTACACTATAACATTCAGGTTTGGATTATTCTCACATAAGAAAATGCAAACTGCATATTAACCATTATTTTAACGCAGACTAGCAGTTTTTACATGCTTCACGACAATTGCGTGCAAATGAGTCCTTATAGGCAAAATTGCTTTATTTTACAAAGGTAAGTCTATTTACACTATAACATTTAGGTTTGGATCATTCTCTCATAAGAAAATGCAAACTGCATATTAACCATTATTTTAACGCAGACAAGCAGTTTTTACATGCTTTATGACAATTAGGGGCAAATGAGTCCTTATAGGCAAAATTGCTTTATTTCACAAAGGTAAGTCTACTTTCACTATAACATTCAGGTTTGGATCATTCTCTCATAAGAAATTGCAAACTGCATATTAACCATTATTTTAACGCAGACAAGCAGTTTTTACATGCTTCACGACAATTGCGTGCAAATGAGTCCTTATAAGCAAAATTGCTTTATTTTACAAAGGTAAGTCTATTTTCACTATAACATTCAGGTTTGGATCATTCTCTCATAAGAAAATGCAAACTGCATATTAACCATTATTTTAACGCAGACAAGCAGTTTTTACATGCTTTATTACAATTAGGGGCAAATGAGTCCTTATAGGCAAAATTGCTTTATTTCACAAAGGTAAGTCTACTTCCACTATAACATTCAGGTTTGGATCATTCTATCATAAGAAATTGAAAACTGCATGTTAACCATTATTTTAACGCAGACAAGCAGTTTTTACATGCTTTACGACAATTAGGTGCAAATGAGTCTTTATAGGCAAAATTGCTTTATTTTACAAACGTAAGTCTATTAATTACACTATAACATTCAGGTTTGGATCATTCTCTCATAAGAAAATGCAAACTGCATATTAACCATTATTTTAACGCATACAAGCAGTTTTTACATGCTTTATGACAATTAGGTGCAAAGGAGTCCTTTTGGGCAAAATTGCTTTATTTCATGAGGGTAAGTCTATTTACACTATAACATTTAGGTTTGGATCATTTTCTCATAAGAAAATGCAAACTGCATATTTACTATCATTTAAACGCATACAAGCAGTTTTTACATGCTTTATGACAATTAGGTGCAAATGAGTCTTTATTGGCAAAATTGCTTTATTTCATGAGCGTAAGTCAATTTACACTAAAACATTCAGGTTTGGATCATTCTCTCATAAGAAAATTCAAACTGCATATTAACCTTTATTTTAACGCAGACAAGCAGTTTTTACATGCTTCACGACAATTGCGTGCCAATGAGTCCTTATAAGCAAAATTGCTTTATTTTACAAAGGTAAGTCTATTTACACTATAACATTCAGGTTTGGATCATTCTCTCATAAGAAAATGCAAACTGCATATTAACCATTATTTTAACGCATACAAGCAGTTTTCAAATGCTTTATGACAATTAGGGGCAAATGAGTCCTTATAGACAAAATTGCTTTATTTTATGAAGGTAAGTCTATTTACACTATAACATTCAGGTTTGGATCTTTCTCTCATAAGAAAATGCATACTGCATATTAACCATTATTTAAACGCAGACAAGCAGTTTTTACATGCTTTACGACAATTAGGGGCAAATGAGTCTTTATAGGCAAAATTGCTTTATTTCATAAGGGTAAGTCTATTTACACTATAACATTCAGGTTTGGATCATTCTCTCATAAGAAAATGCAAACTGCATATTTACTATCATTTTCACGCAGACAAGCAGTTCTTACATGCTTTACGACAATTGCGTGCAAATGAGTCCTTATAGGCAAAATTTCTTTATTTTTCAAAGGTAAGTCTATTTACACTATAACATTCAGGTTTAGATCATTCTCTCATAAGAAAATGCAAACTGCATATTAACCATTATTTTAACGCATACAAGCAGTTTTTACATGCTTTATGACAATTAGGTGCAAATGAGTCCTTATAGGCAAAATTGTTTTATTTCATGAGGGTTAGTCTATTTACACTATAATATTCAGGTTTGGATCATTCTCTCATAAGAAAATGCAAACTGCAATTAACCATTATTTAAACGCAGACAAGCAGTTTTTTCATGCTTTACGACAATTAGGTGCAAATGAGTCTTTATAGGCAAAATTGCTTTATTTAATGAGGGTCAGTCTATTTACACTATACAATTCAGGTTTGGATCATTCTCTCATAAGAAAATGCAAACGGCATATTAACCATTATTTTAACGCAGACAAGCAGTTTTTACATGTTTTACGACAATTAGGTGGAAATAAGTCCTTAAAGGCAAAATTGTTTTATTTCACAAAGGTAAGTCTACTTTCACTATAACATTCAGGTTTGGATCTTTCTCTCATAAGAAAATGCAAACTGCATATTAACCATTATTTTAACGCATACAAGCAGTTTTTACATGCTTTATGACAATTAGGTGCAAATGAGTCCTTATAGACAAAATTGCTTTATTTCATGAGGGTTAGTCTATTTACACTATAACATTCAGGTTTGGATCTTTCTCTCATAAGAAAATGCATACTGCATATTAACCATTATTTAAACGCAGACAAGCAGTTTTTACATGCTTTACGACAATTAGGGGCAAATGAGTCTTTATAGGCAAAATTGCTTTATTTCATGAGGGTAAGTCTATTTACACTATAACATTCAGGTTTGGATCATTCTCTCATAAGAAAATGCAAACTGCATATTTACTATCATTTTCACGCAGACAAGCAGTTCTTACATGCTTTACGACAATTGCGTGCAAATGAGTCCTTATAGGCAAAATTGCTTTATTTTACAAAGGTAAGTCTGTTTACACTATAACATTCAGGTTTGGATCATTCTCTCATAAGAAAATGCAAACTGCATATTAACCATTATTTTAACGCATACAAGCAGTTTTTACATGCTTTATGACAATTAGGTGCAAATGAGTCCTTATGGGCAAAATTGCTTTATTTCATGAGGGTAAGTCTATTTACACTATAACATTTAGGTTTGGATCATTTTCTCATAAGAAAATGCAAACTGCATATTTACTATCATTTAAACGCATACAAGCAGTTTTTACATGCTTTATGACAATTAGGTGCAAATGAGTCTTTATTGGCAAAATTGCTTTATTTCATGAGCGTAAGTCAATTTACACTAAAACATTCAGGTTTGGATCATTCTCTCATAAGAAAATTCAAACTGCATATTAACCTTTATTTTAACGCAGACAAGCAGTTTTTACATGCTTCACGACAATTGCGTGCCAATGAGTCCTTATAAGCAAAATTGCTTTATTTTACAAAGGTTAGTCTATTTACACTATAACATTCAGGTTTGGATCATTCTCTCATAAGAAAATGCAAACTGCATATTAACCATTATTTTAACGCATACAAGCAGTTTTTAAATGCTTTATGACAATTAGGGGCAAATGTGTCCTTATAGACAAAATTGCTTTATTTTATGAAGGTAAGTCTATTTACACTATAACATTCAGGTTTGGATCTTTCTCTCATAAGAAAATGCATACTGCATATTAACCATTATTTAAACGCAGACAAGCAGTTTTTACATGCTTTACGACAATTAGGGGCAAATGAGTCTTTATAGGCAAAATTGCTTTATTTCATAAGGGTAAGTCTATTTACACTATAACATTCAGGTTTGGATCATTCTCTCATAAGAAAATGCAAACTGCATATTTACTATCATTTTCACGCAGACAAGCAGTTCTTACATGCTTTACGACAATTGCGTGCAAATGAGTCCTTATAGGCAAAATTGCTTTATTTTACAAAGGTAAGTCTATTTACACTATAACATTCAGGTTTAGATCATTCTCTCATAAGAAAATGCAAACTGCATATTAACCATTATTTTAACGCATACAAGCAGTTTTTACATGCTTTATGACAATTAGGTGCAAATGAGTCCTTATAGGCAAAATTGTTTTATTTCATGAGGGTTAGTCTATTTACACTATAATATTCAGGTTTGGATCATTCTCTCATAAGAAAATGCAAACTGCAATTAACCATTATTTAAACGCAGACAAGCAGTTTTTTCATGCTTTACGACAATTAGGTGCAAATGAGTCTTTATAGGCAAAATTGCTTTATTTAATGAGGGTCAGTCTATTTACACTATACAATTCAGGTTTGGATCATTCTCTCATAAGAAAATGCAAACGGCATATTAACCATTATTTTAACGCAGACAAGCAGTTTTTACATGTTTTACGACAATTAGGTGGAAATAAGTCCTTAAAGGCAAAATTGTTTTATTTCACAAAGGTAAGTCTACTTTCACTATAACATTCAGGTTTGGATCTTTCTCTCATAAGAAAATGCAAACTGCATATTAACCATTATTTTAACGCATACAAGCAGTTTTTACATGCTTTATGACAATTAGGTGCAAATGAGTCCTTATAGACAAAATTGCTTTATTTCATGAGGGTTAGTCTATTTACACTATAACATTCAGGTTTGGATCTTTCTCTCATAAGAAAATGCATACTGCATATTAACCATTATTTAAACGCAGACAAGCAGTTTTTACATGCTTTACGACAATTAGGGGCAAATGAGTCTTTATAGGCAAAATTGCTTTATTTCATGAGGGTAAGTCTATTTACACTATAACATTCAGGTTTGGATCATTCTCTCATAAGAAAATGCAAACTGCATATTTACTATCATTTTCACGCAGACAAGCAGTTCTTACATGCTTTACGACAATTGCGTGCAAATGAGTCCTTATAGGCAAAATTGCTTTATTTTACAAAGGTAAGTCTGTTTACACTATAACATTCAGGTTTGGATCATTCTCTCATAAGAAAATGCAAACTGCATATTAACCATTATTTTAACGCATACAAGCAGTTTTTACATGCTTTATGACAATTAGGTGCAAATGAGTCCTTATGGGCAAAATTGCTTTATTTCATGAGGGTAAGTCTATTTACACTATAACATTTAGGTTTGGATCATTTTCTCATAAGAAAATGCAAACTGCATATTTACTATCATTTAAACGCATACAAGCAGTTTTTACATGCTTTATGACAATTAGGTGCAAATGAGTCTTTATTGGCAAAATTGCTTTATTTCATGAGCGTAAGTCAATTTACACTAAAACATTCAGGTTTGGATCATTCTCTCATAAGAAAATTCAAACTGCATATTAACCTTTATTTTAACGCAGACAAGCAGTTTTTACATGCTTCACGACAATTGCGTGCCAATGAGTCCTTATAAGCAAAATTGCTTTATTTTACAAAGGTTAGTCTATTTACACTATAACATTCAGGTTTGGATCATTCTCTCATAAGAAAATGCAAACTGCATATTAACCATTATTTTAACGCATACAAGCAGTTTTTAAATGCTTTATGACAATTAGGGGCAAATGTGTCCTTATAGACAAAATTGCTTTATTTTATGAAGGTAAGTCTATTTACACTATAACATTCAGGTTTGGATCTTTCTCTCATAAGAAAATGCATACTGCATATTAACCATTATTTAAACGCAGACAAGCAGTTTTTACATGCTTTACGACAATTAGGGGCAAATGAGTCTTTATAGGCAAAATTGCTTTATTTCATAAGGGTAAGTCTATTTACACTATAACATTCAGGTTTGGATCATTCTCTCATAAGAAAATGCAAACTGCATATTTACTATCATTTTCACGCAGACAAGCAGTTCTTACATGCTTTACGACAATTGCGTGCAAATGAGTCCTTATAGGCAAAATTGCTTTATTTTACAAAGGTAAGTCTATTTACACTATAACATTCAGGTTTAGATCATTCTCTCATAAGAAAATGCAAACTGCATATTAACCATTATTTTAACGCATACAAGCAGTTTTTACATGCTTTATGACAATTAGGTGCAAATGAGTCCTTATAGGCAAAATTGTTTTATTTCATGAGGGTTAGTCTATTTACACTATAATATTCAGGTTTGGATCATTCTCTCATAAGAAAATGCAAACTGCAATTAACCATTATTTAAACGCAGACAAGCAGTTTTTTCATGCTTTACGACAATTAGGTGCAAATGAGTCTTTATAGGCAAAATTGCTTTATTTAATGAGGGTCAGTCTATTTACACTATACAATTCAGGTTTGGATCATTCTCTCATAAGAAAATGCAAACGGCATATTAACCATTATTTTAACGCAGACAAGCAGTTTTTACATGTTTTACGACAATTAGGTGGAAATAAGTCCTTAAAGGCAAAATTGTTTTATTTCACAAAGGTAAGTCTACTTTCACTATAACATTCAGGTTTGGATCTTTCTCTCATAAGAAAATGCAAACTGCATATTAACCATTATTTTAACGCATACATGCAGTTTTTACATGCTTTATGACAATTAGGTGCAAATGAGTCCTTATAGACAAAATTGCTTTATTTCATGAGGGTTAGTCTATTTACACTATAACATTCAGGTTTGGATCTGTCTCTCATAAGAAAATGCAAACTGCATATTAACCATTATTTAAACGCAGACAAGCAGTTTTTTCATGCTTTACGACAATTAGGTGCAAATGAGTCTTTATAGGCAAAATTGCTTTATTTCATGAGGGTCAGTCTATTTACACTATACAATTCAGGTTTGGATCATTCTCTTATAAGAAAATGCAAACGGCATATTAACCATTATTTTAACGCAGACAAGCAGTTTTTACATGTTTTACGACAATTAGGTGGAAATAAGTCCTTAAAGGCAAAAATTGTTTTATTTCACAAAGGTAAGTCTACTTTCACTATAACATTCAGGTTTGGATCTTTCTCTCATAAGAAAATGCAAACTGCATATTAACCATTATTTTAACGCATACAAGCAGTTTTTACATGCTTTATGACAATTAGGTGCAAATGAGTCCTTATAGACAAAATTGCTTTATTTCATGAGGGTTAGTCTATTTACACTATAACATTCAGGTTTGGATCATTCTCTCATAAGAAAATGCAAACTGCATATTAACCATTATTTAAACGCAGACAAGCAGTTTTTTCATGCTTTACGACAATTAGGTGCAAATGAGTCTTTATAGGCAAAATTGCTTTATTTCATGAGGGTCAGTCTATTTACACTATACAATTCAGGTTTGGATCATTCTCTTATAAGAAAATGCAAACGGCATATTAACCATTATTTTAACGCAGACAAGCAGTTTTTACATGTTTTACGACAATTAGGTGGAAATAAGTCCTTAAAGGCAAAATTGTTTTATTTCACAAAGGTAAGTCTACTTTCACTATAACATTCAGGTTTGGATCTTTCTCTCATAAGAAAATGCAAACTGCATATTAACCATTATTTTAACGCATACATGCAGTTTTTACATGCTTTATGACAATTAGGTGCAAATGAGTCCTTATAGACAAAATTGCTTTATTTCATGAGGGTTAGTCTATTTACACTATAACATTCAGGTTTGGATCTGTCTCTCATAAGAAAATGCAAACTGCATATTAACCATTATTTAAACGCAGACAAGCAGTTTTTTCATGCTTTACGACAATTAGGTGCAAATGAGTCTTTATAGGCAAAATTGCTTTATTTCATGAGGGTCAGTCTATTTACACTATACAATTCAGGTTTGGATCATTCTCTTATAAGAAAATGCAAACGGCATATTAACCATTATTTTAACGCAGACAAGCAGTTTTTACATGTTTTACGACAATTAGGTGGAAATAAGTCCTTAAAGGCAAAATTGTTTTATTTCACAAAGGTAAGTCTACTTTCACTATAACATTCAGGTTTGGATCTTTCTCTCATAAGAAAATGCAAACTGCATATTAACCATTATTTTAACGCATACAAGCAGTTTTTACATGCTTTATGACAATTAGGTGCAAATGAGTCCTTATAGACAAAATTGCTTTATTTCATGAGGGTTAGTCTATTTACACTATAACATTCAGGTTTGGATCATTCTCTCATAAGAAAATGCAAACTGCATATTAACCATTATTTAAACGCAGACAAGCAGTTTTTTCATGCTTTACGACAATTAGGTGCAAATGAGTCTTTATAGGCAAAATTGCTTTATTTCATGAGGGTCAGTCTATTTACACTATACAATTCAGTTTTGGATCATTCTCTCATAAGAAAATGAAAACTGCATATTAACCATTATTTTAACGCAGACAAGCAGTTTTTTCATGCTTCACGACAATTGCGTGCAAATGAGTCCTTATAAGCAAAATTGCTTTATTTTACAAAGGTAAGTCTATTTACACTATAACATTCAGGTTTGGATCATTCTCTCATAAGAAAATGCAAACTGCATATTAACCATTATTTTAACGCATACAAGCAGTTTTTAAATGCTTTATGACAGTTAGGGGCAAATGAGTCCTTATAGGCAAAATTGCTTTATTTCATGAAGGTAAGTCTATTTACACTATAACATTCAGGTTTGGATCTTTCTCTCATAAGAAAATGCATACTGCATATTAACCATTATTTAAACGCAGACAAGCAGTTTTTACATGCTTTACGACAATTAGGGGCAAATGAGTCTTTATAGGCAAAATTGCTTTATTTCATGAGGGTAAGTCTATTTACACTATAACATTCAGGTTTGGATCATTCTCTCATAAGAAAATGCAAACTGCATATTTACTATCATTTTCACGCAGACAAGCAGTTCTTACATGCTTTACGACAATTGCGTGCAAATGAGTCCTTATAGGCAAAATTGCTTTATTTTACAAAGGTAAGTCTGTTTACACTATAACATTCAGGTTTGGATCATTCTCTCATAAGAAAATGCAAACTGCATATTAACCATTATTTTAACGCATACAAGCAGTTTTTACATGCTTTATGACAATTAGGTGCAAATGAGTCCTTATGGGCAAAATTGCTTTATTTCATGAGGGTAAGTCTATTTACACTATAACATTTAGGTTTGGATCATTTTCTCATAAGAAAATGCAAACTGCATATTTACTATCATTTAAACGCATACAAGCAGTTTTTACATGCTTTATGACAATTAGGTGCA
Organism: Xanthostigma xanthostigma; assembly: GCA_963575645.1. Lineage (NCBI taxonomy): Eukaryota > Metazoa > Arthropoda > Insecta > Raphidioptera > Raphidiidae > Xanthostigma > Xanthostigma xanthostigma. The sequence continues at coordinate 29,896,250 of OY754471.1, forward strand.
AATGAGTCTTTATTGGCAAAATTGCTTTATTTCATGAGCGTAAGTCAATTTACACTAAAACATTCAGGTTTGGATCATTCTCTCATAAGAAAATTCAAACTGCATATTAACCTTTATTTTAACGCAGACAAGCAGTTTTTACATGCTTTACGACAATTGCGTGCAAATGAGTCCTTATAGACAAAATTGCGTTATTTTACAAAGGTAAGTCTATTTTCACTATAACATTCAGGTTTGGATCATTCTCTCATAAGAAAATGCAAACTGCATATTAACCATTTTTTTAACGCAGACAAGCAGTTTTTACATGCTTCACGACAATTGCGTGCAAATGAGTCCTTATAGGCAAAATTGCTTTATTTCACAAAGGTACATCTACTTTCACTATAACATTCAGGTTTGGATCATTCTCTCATAAGAAATTGCAAACTGCATATTAACCATTATTTTAACGCAGACAAGCAGTTTTTACATGCTTCACGACAATTGCGTGCAAATGAGTCCTTATAAGCAAAATTGCTTTATTTTACAAAGGTAAGTCTATTTACACAATAACATTCAGGTTTGGATCATTCTCTCATAAGAAAATGCAAACTGCATATTAACTATTATTTTAACGCATACAAGCAGTTTTTAATAGCTTTATGACAATTAGGTGCAAATGAGTCCTTATAGGCAAATTTGCTTTATTTCATGAGGGTAAGTCTATTTACACTATAACATTCAGGTTTGGATCTATCTCTCATAAGAAAATGCAAACTGCATATTAACTATTATTTAAACGCAGACAAGCAGTTTTTTCATGCTTTACGACAATTGCGTGCAAATGAGTCCTTATAAGCAAAATTGCTTTATTTTACAAAGGTTTGTTTATTTACACTATAACATTCAGGTTTGGATCATTCTCTCATAAGAAAATGCAAACTGCATATTAACCATTATTTTAACGCAGACTAGCAGTTTTTACATGCTTCACGACAATTGCGTGCAAATGAGTCCTTATAGGCAAAATTGCTTTATTTTACAAAGGTAAGTCTATTTACACTATAACATTTAGGTTTGGATCATTCTCTCATAAGAAAATGCAAACTGCATATTAACCATTATTTTAACGCAGACAAGCAGTCTTTACATGCTTTATGACAATTAGGGGCAAATGAGTCCTTATAGGCAAAATTGCTTTATTTCACAAAGGTAAGTCTACTTTCACTATAACATTCAGGTTTGGATCATTCTCTCATAAGAAATTGCAAACTGCATATTAACCATTATTTTAACGCAGACAAGCAGTTTTTACATGCTTCACGACAATTGCGTGCAAATGAGTCCTTATAAGCAAAATTGCTTTGTTTTACAAAGGTAAGTCTATTTTCACTATAACATTCAGGTTTGGATCATTCTCTCATAAGAAAATGCAAACTGCATATTAACCATTATTTTAACGCAGACAAGCAGTTTTTACATGCTTTATTACAATTAGGGGCAAATGAGTCCTTATAGGCAAAATTGCTTTATTTCACAAAGGTAAGTCTACTTTCACTATAACATTCAGGTTTGGATCATTCTATCATAAGAAATTGAAAACTGCATATTAACCATTATTTTAACGCAGACAAGCAGTTTTTACATGCTTTACGACAATTAGGTGCAAATGAGTCTTTATAGGCAAAATTGCTTTATTTTACAAACGTAAGTCTATTAATTACACTATAACATTCAGGTTTGGATCATTCTCTCATAAGAAAATGCAAACTGCATATTAACCATTATTTTAACGCATACAAGCAGTTTTTACATGCTTTATGACAATAAGGTGCAAATGAGTCCTTATGTTTAAAATTGCTTTATTTCATGAGGGTTAGTGTATTTACACTATACCATTCAGTTTTGGATCATTCTCTTATAAGAAAATGCAAACTGCATATTTACTATCATTTTAACGCATACAAGCAGTTTTTACATGCTTTATGACAATTAGGTGCAAATGAGTCTTTATAGGCAAAATTGCTTTATTTCATGAGGGTAAGTCTATTTACACTATAACATTCAGGTTTGGATCATTCTCTCATAAGAAAATGCAAACTGCATATTTACTATCATTTTCACGCAGACAAGCAGTTCTTACATGCTTTACGACAATTGCGTGCAAATGAGTCCTTATAGGCAAAATTGCTTTATTTTACAAAGGTAAGTCTATTTACACTATAACATTCAGGTTTGGATCATTCTCTCATAAGAAAATGCAAACTGCATATTAACCATTATTTTAACGCATACAAGCAGTTTTTACATGCTTTATGACAATTAGGTGCAAATGAGTCCTTATGGGCAAAATTGCTTTATTTCATGAGGGTACGTCTATTTACACTATAACATTTAGGTTTGGATCATTTTCTCATAAGAAAATGCAAACTGCATATTTACTATCATTTTAACGCATACAAGCAGTTTTTACATGCTTTATGACAATTAGGTGCAAATGAGTCTTTATTGGCAAAATTGCTTTATTTCATGAGGGTAAGTCAATTTACACTAAAACATTCAGGTTTGGATCATTCTCTCATAAGAAAATTCAAACTGCATATTAACCTTTATTTTAACGCAGACAAGCAGTTTTTACATGCTTTACGACAATTGCGTGCAAATGAGTCCTTATAGGCAAAATTGCGTTATTTTACAAAGGTAAGTCTAATTTCACTATAACATTCAGGTTTGGATCATTCTCTCATAAGAAAATGCAAACTGCATATTAACCATTATTTTAACGCAGACAAGCAGTTTTTACATGCTTCACGACAATTGCGTGCAAATGAGTCCTTATAGGCAAAATTGCTTTATTTTACAAAGTTAAGTCTATTTACATTATAACATTCAGGTTTGGATCACTCTCTCATAAGAAAATGCAAACTGCATATTAACCATTATTTTAACGCATACAAGCAGTTTTTACATGCTTTATGACATATAGGTGCAAATGAGTCCTTATAGGCAAAATTGCTTTATTTCATGAGGGTTAGTCTATTTATACTATAATATTCAGGTTTGGATCATTCTCTCATAAGAAAATGCAAACTGCAATTAACCATTATTTAAACGCAGACAAGCAGTTTTTACATGCTTCACGACAATTGCGTGCAAATGAGTCCTTATAGGCAAAATTGCTTTATTTTACAAAGGTAAGTCTATTTACACTATAACATTCAGGTTTGGATCATTCTCTCTTAAAAAAATGCAAACTGCATATTAACCATTATTTTAACGCAGACAAGCAGTTTTTACATGCTTTACGACAATTAGGTGCAAATGAGTCTTTATAGGCAAAATTGCTTTATTTAATGAGGGTCAGTCTATTTACACTATACAATTCAGGTTTGGATCATTCTCTCATAAGAAAATGCAAACGGCATATTAACCATTATTTTAACGCAGACAAGCAGTTTTTACATGTTTTACGACAATTAGGTGGAAATATGTCCTTAAAGGCAAAATTGTTTTATTTCACAAAGGTAAGTCTACTTTCACTATAACATTCAGGTTTGGATCTTTCTCTCATAAGAAAATGCAAACTGCATATTAACCATTATTTTAACGCATACAAGCAGTTTTTACATGCTTTATGACAATTAGGTGCAAATGAGTCCTTATAGGCAAAATTGCTTTATTTCATGAGGGTTAGTCTATTTACACTATAACATTCAGGTTTGGATCATTCTCTCATAAGAAAATGCAAACTGCATATTAACCATTATTTAAACGCAGACAAGCAGTTTTTTTATGCTTTACGACAATTAGGTGCAAATGAGTCTTTATAGGCAAAATTTTTTTATTTCATGAGGGTCAGTCTATTTACACTATAACATTCAGGTTTGGATCTTTCTCTCATAAGAAAATGCATACTGCATATTAACCATTATTTAAACGCAGACAAGCAGTTTTTACATGCTTTACGACAATTAGGGGCAAATGAGTCTTTATAGGCAAAATTGCTTTATTTCATGAGGGTAAGTCTATTTACACTAAAACATTCAGGTTTGGATCATTCTCTCATAAGAAAATGCAAACTGCATATTAACCATTATTTTAACGCAGACAAGCAGTTTTTACATGCTTTACGACAATTGCGTGCAAATGAGTCCTTATAGGCAAAATTGCTTTATTTTACAAAGGTAAGTCTATTTACACTATAACATTCAGGTTTGGATCATTCTCTCATAAGAAAATGCAAACTGAATTTATACTATTATTTTCACGCAGACAAGCAGTTCTTACATGCTTCGCGACAATTGCGTGCAAATGAGTCCCTATAGGCAAAATTGCTTTATTTTACAAAGGTAAGTCTATTTACACTATAACATTCAGGTTTGGATCATTCTCTCATAAGAAAATGCAAACTGCATTTATACTATTATTTTCACGCAGACAAGCATTTCTTACATGCTTCGCGACAATTGCGTGCAAATGAGTCCTTATAGGCAAAATTGCTTTATTTTACAAAGGTAAGTCTATTTACACTATAACATTCAGGTTTGGATCATTCTCTCAAAAGAAAATGCAAACTGCATATTAACCATTATTTTAACGCAGACAAGCAGTTTTTACATGCTTTACGACAATTGCGTGCAAATGAGTCCTTATAGGCAAAATTGCGTTATTTTACAAAGGTAAGTCTATTTTCACTATAACATTCAGGTTTGGATCATTCTCTCATAAGAAAATGCAAACTGCATATTAACCATTAATTTTAACGCAGACAAGCAGTTTTTACATGCTTCACGACAATTGCGTGCAAATGAGTCCTTATAGGCAAAATTGCTTTATTTTACAAAGGTAAGTCTATTTACACTATAACATTCAGGTTTGGATCATTCTCTCTTAAAAAAATGCAAACTGCATATTAACCATTATTTTAACGCAGACAAGCAGTTTTTACATGCTTTATGACAATTAGGGGCAAATGAGTCCTTATAGGCAAAATTGCTTGATTTCACAAAGGTAAGTCTACTTTCACTATAACATTCAGGTTTGGATCATTCTCTCATAAGAAATTGCAAACTGCATATTAACCATTATTTTAACGCTGACAAGCAGTTTTTACATGCTTCACGACAATTGCGTGCAAATGAGTCCTTATAAGCAAAATTGCTTTATTTTACAAAGGTAAGTCTATTTACACTATAACATTCAGGTTTGGATCTTTCTCTCATAAGAAAATGCATACTGCATATTAACCATTATTTAAACGCAGACAAGCAGTTTTTACATGCTTTACGACAATTAGGGGCAAATGAGTCTTTATAGGCAAAATTGCTTTATTTCATAAGCGTAAGTCTATTTACACTATAACATTCAGGTTTGGATCATTCTCTCATAAGAAAATGCAAACTGCATATTTACTATCATTTTCACGCAGACAAGCAGTTCTTACATGCTTTACGACAATTGCGTGCAAATGAGTCCTTATAGGCAAAATTGCTTTATTTTACAAAGGTAAGTCTATTTACACTATAACATTCAGGTTTGGATCATTCTCTCATAAGAAAATGCAAACTGCATATTAACCATTATTTTAACGCATACGAGCAGTTTTTACATGCTTTATGACAATTAGGTGCAAATGAGTCCTTATAGGCAAAATTGTTTTATTTCATGAGGGTTAGTCTATTTACACTAAAATATTCAGGTTTGGATCATTCTCTCATAAGAAAATGCAAACTGCAATTAACCATTATTTAAACGCAGACAAGCAGTTTTTTCATGCTTTACGACAATTAGGTGCAAATGAGTCTTTATAGGCAAAATTGCTTGATTTAATGAGGGTCAGTCTATTTACACTATACAATTCAGGTTTGGATCATTCTCTCATAAGAAAATGCAAACGGCATATTAACCATTATTTTAACGCAGACAAGCAGTTTTTACATGTTTTACGACAATTAGGTGGAAATAAGTCCTTAAAGGCAAAATTGTTTTATTTCACAAAGGTAAGTCTACTTTCACTATAACATTCAGGTTTGGATCTTTCTCTCATAAGAAAATGCAAACTGCATATTAACCATTATTTTAACGCATACAAGCAGTTTTTACATGCTTTATGACAATTAGGTGCAAATGAGTCCTTATAGACAAAATTGCTTTATTTCATGAGGGTTAGTCTATTTACACTATAACATTCAGGTTTGGATCATTCTCTCATAAGAAAATGCAAACTGCATATTAACCATTATTTAAACGCAGACAAGCAGTTTTTTCATGCTTTACGACAATTAGGTGCAAATGAGTCTTTATAGGCAAAATTGCTTTATTTCATGAGGGTCAGTCTATTTACACTATACAATTCAGGTTTGGATCATTCTCTTATAAGAAAATGCAAACGGCATATTAACCATTATTTTAACGCAGCCAAGCAGTTTTTACATGTTTTACGACAATTAGGTGGAAATAAGTCCTTAAAGGCAAAATTGTTTTATTTCACAAAGGTAAGTCTACTTTCACTATAACATTCAGGTTTGGATCTTTCTCTCATAAGAAAATGCAAACTGCATATTAACCATTATTTTAACGCATACAAGCAGTTTTTACATGCTTTATGACAATTAGGTGCAAATGAGTCCTTATAGGCAAAATTGCTTTATTTCATGAGGGTTAGTCTATTTACACTATAACATTCAGGTTTGGATCATTCTCTCATAAGAAAATGCAAACTGCATATTAACCATTATTTAAACGCAGACAAGCAGTTTTTTTATGCTTTACGACAATTAGGTGCAAATGAGTCTTTATAGGCAAAATTGCTTTATTTCATGAGGGTCAGTCTATTTACACTATACAATTCAGTTTTGGATCATTCTCTCATAAGAAAATGAAAACTGCATATTAACCATTATTTTAACGCAGACAAGCAGTTTTTTCATGCTTCATGACAATTGCGTGCAAATGAGTCCTTATAAGCAAAATTGCTTTATTTTACAAAGGTAAGTCTATTTACACTATAACATTCAGGTTTGGATCATTCTCTCATAAGAAAATGCAAACTGCATATTAACCATTATTTTAACGCATACAAGCAGTTTTTAAATGCTTTATGACAATTAGGGGCAAATGAGTCCTTATAGGCAAAATTGCTTTATTTCATGAAGGTAAGTCTATTTACACTATAACATTCAGGTTTGGATCTTTCTCTCATAAGAAAATGCATACTGCATATTAACCATTATTTAAACGCAGACAAGCAGTTTTTACATGCTTTACGACAATTAGGGGCAAATGAGTCTTTATGGGCAAAATTGCTTTATTTCATGAGGGTAAGTCTATTTACACTATAACATTTAGGTTTGGATCATTTTCTCATAAGAAAATGCAAACTGCATATTTACTATCATTTAAACGCATACAAGCAGTTTTTACATGCTTTATGACAATTAGGTGCAAATGAGTCTTTATTGGCAAAATTGCTTTATTTCATGAGCGTAAGTCAATTTACACTAAAACATTCAGGTTTGGATCATTCTCTCATAAGAAAATTCAAACTGCATATTAACCTTTATTTTAACGCAGACAAGCAGTTTTTACATGCTTTACGACAATTGCGTGCAAATGAGTCCTTATAGGCAAAATTGCGTTATTTTACAAAGGTAAGTCTATTTTCACTATAACATTCAGGTTTGGATCATTCTCTCATAAGAAAATGCAAACTGCATATTAACCATTATTTTAACGCAGACAAGCAGTTTTTACATGCTTCACGACAATTGCGTGCAAATGAGTCCTTATAGGCAAAATTGCTTTATTTTACAAAGGTAAGTCTATTTACACTATAACATTCAGGTTTGGATCATTCTCTCATAAGAAAATGCAAACTGCATATTAACCATTATTTTAACGCAGACAAGCAGTTTTTACATGCTTTATGACAATTAGGGGCAAATGAGTCCTTATAGGCAAAATTGCTTTATTTCACAAAGGTACATCTACTTTCACTATAACATTCAGGTTTGGATCATTCTCTCATAAGAAATTGCAAACTGCATATTAACCATTATTTTAACGCAGACAAGCAGTTTTTACATGCTTCACGACAATTGCGTGCAAATGAGTCCTTATAAGCAAAATTGCTTTATTTTACAAAGGTAAGTCTATTTACACTATAACATTCAGGTTTGGATCTTTCTCTCATAAGAAAATGCAAACTGCATATTAACCATTATTTTAACGCATACAAGCAGTTTTTACATGCTTTATGACAATTAGGTGCAAATGAGTCCTTATAGGCAAAATTGCTTTATTTCATGAGGGTTAGTCTATTTACACTATAACATTCAGGTTTGGATCATTCTCTCATAAGAAAATGCAAACTGCATATTAACCATTATTTAAACGCAGACAAGCAGTTTTTTTATGCTTTACGACAATTAGGTGCAAATGAGTCTTTATAGGCAAAATTGCTTTATTTCATGAGGGTCAGTCTATTTACACTATACAATTCAGTTTTGGATCATTCTCTCATAAGAAAATGAAAACTGCATATTAACCATTATTTTAACGCAGACAAGCAGTTTTTTCATGCTTCACGACAATTGCGTGCAAATGAGTCCTTATAAGCAAAATTGCTTTATTTTACAAAGGTAAGTCTATTTACACTATAACATTCAGGTTTGGATCATTCTCTCATAAGAAAATGCAAACTGCATATTAACCATTATTTTAACGCATACAAGCAGTTTTTAAATGCTTTATGACAATTAGGGGCAAATGAGTCCTTATAGGCAAAATTGCTTTATTTCATGAAGGTAAGTCTATTTACACTATAACATTCAGGTTTGGATCTTTCTCTCATAAGAAAATGCATACTGCATATTAACCATTATTTAAACGCAGACAAGCAGTTTTTACATGCTTTACGACAATTAGGGGCAAATGAGTCTTTATAGGCAAAATTGCTTTATTTCATGAGGGTAAGTCTATTTACACTATAACATTTAGGTTTGGATCATTTTCTCATAAGAAAATGCAAACTGCATATTTACTATCATTTAAACGCATACAAGCAGTTTTTACATGCTTTATGACAATTAGGTGCAAATGAGTCTTTATTGGCAAAATTGCTTTATTTCATGAGCGTAAGTCAATTTACACTAAAACATTCAGGTTTGGATCATTCTCTCATAAGAAAATTCAAACTGCATATTAACCTTTATTTTAACGCAGACAAGCAGTTTTTACATGCTTTACGACAATTGCGTGCAAATGAGTCCTTATAGGCAAAATTGCGTTATTTTACAAAGGTAAGTCTATTTTCACTATAACATTCAGGTTTGGATCATTCTCTCATAAGAAAATGCAAACTGCATATTAACCATTATTTTAACGCAGACAAGCAGTTTTTACATGCTTCACGACAATTGCGTGCAAATGAGTCCTTATAGGCAAAATTGCTTTATTTTACAAAGGTAAGTCTATTTACACTATAACATTCAGGTTTGGATCATTCTCTCATAAGAAAATGCAAACTGCATATTAACCATTATTTTAACGCAGACAAGCAGTTTTTACATGCTTTATGACAATTAGGGGCAAATGAGTCCTTATAGGCAAAATTGCTTTATTTTACAAAGGTAAGTCTATTTACACTATAACATTCAGGTTTGGATCATTCTCTCATAAGAAAATGCAAACTGCATTTATACTATTATTTTCACGCAGACAAGCAGTTCTTACATGCTTCGCGACAATTGCGTGCAAATGAGTCCTTATAGGCAAAATTGCTTTATTTTACAAAGGTAAGTCTATTTACACTATAACATTCAGGTTTGGATCTTTCTCTCATAAGAAAATGCAAACTGCATATTAACCATTATTTTAACGCATACAAGCAGTTTTTACATGCTTTATGACAATTAGGTGCAAATGAGTCCTTATAGGCAAAATTGCTTTATTTCATGAGGGTTAGTCTATTTACACTATAACATTCAGGTTTGGATCATTCTCTCATAAGAAAATGCAAACTGCATATTAACCATTATTTAAACGCAGACAAGCAGTTTTTTTATGCTTTACGACAATTAGGTGCAAATGAGTCTTTATAGGCAAAATTTTTTTATTTCATGAGGGTCAGTCTATTTACACTATAACATTCAGGTTTGGATCTTTCTCTCATAAGAAAATGCATACTGCATATTAACCATTATTTAAACGCAGACAAGCAGTTTTTACATGCTTTACGACAATTAGGGGCAAATGAGTCTTTATAGGCAAAATTGCTTTATTTCATGAGGGTAAGTCTATTTACACTAAAACATTCAGGTTTGGATCATTCTCTCATAAGAAAATGCAAACTGCATATTAACCATTATTTTAACGCAGACAAGCAGTTTTTACATGCTTTACGACAATTGCGTGCAAATGAGTCCTTATAGGCAAAATTGCTTTATTTTACAAAGGTAAGTCTATTTACACTATAACATTCAGGTTTGGATCATTCTCTCATAAGAAAATGCAAACTGCATTTATACTATTATTTTCACGCAGACAAGCAGTTCTTACATGCTTCGCGACAATTGCGTGCAAATGAGTCCTTATAGGCAAAATTGCTTTATTTTACAAAGGTAAGTCTATTTACACTATAACATTCAGGTTTGGATCATTCTCTCATAAGAAAATGCAAACTGCATTTATACTATTATTTTCACGCAGACAAGCAGTTCTTACATGCTTCGCGACAATTGCGTGCAAATGAGTCCTTATAGGCAAAATTGCTTTATTTTACAAAGGTAAGTCTATTTACACTATAACATTCAGGTTTGGATCATTCTCTCAAAAGAAAATGCAAACTGCATATTAACCATTATTTTAACGCAGACAAGCAGTTTTTACATGCTTTACGACAATTGCGTGCAAATGAGTCCTTATAGGCAAAATTGCGTTATTTTACAAAGGTAAGTCTATTTTCACTATAACATTCAGGTTTGGATCATTCTCTCATAAGAAAATGCAAACTGCATATTAACCATTATTTTAACGCAGACAAGCAGTTTTTACATGCTTCACGACAATTGCGTGCAAATGAGTCCTTATAGGCAAAATTGCTTTATTTTACAAAGGTAAGTCTATTTACACTATAACATTCAGGTTTGGATCATTCTCTCTTAAAAAAATGCAAACTGCATATTAACCATTATTTTAACGCAGACAAGCAGTTTTTACATGCTTTACGACAATTAGGTGCAAATGAGTCTTTATAGGCAAAATTGCTTTATTTAATGAGGGTCAGTCTATTTACACTATACAATTCAGGTTTGGATCATTCTCTCATAAGAAAATGCAAACGGCATATTAACCATTATTTTAACGCAGACAAGCAGTTTTTACATGTTTTACGACAATTAGGTGGAAATATGTCCTTAAAGGCAAAATTGTTTTATTTCACAAAGGTAAGTCTACTTTCACTATAACATTCAGGTTTGGATCTTTCTCTCATAAGAAAATGCAAACTGCATATTAACCATTATTTTAACGCATACAAGCAGTTTTTACATGCTTTATGACAATTAGGTGCAAATGAGTCCTTATAGGCAAAATTGCTTTATTTCATGAGGGTTAGTCTATTTACACTATAACATTCAGGTTTGGATCATTCTCTCATAAGAAAATGCAAACTGCATATTAACCATTATTTAAACGCAGACAAGCAGTTTTTTTATGCTTTACGACAATTAGGTGCAAATGAGTCTTTATAGGCAAAATTTTTTTATTTCATGAGGGTCAGTCTATTTACACTATAACATTCAGGTTTGGATCTTTCTCTCATAAGAAAATGCATACTGCATATTAACCATTATTTAAACGCAGACAAGCAGTTTTTACATGCTTTACGACAATTAGGGGCAAATGAGTCTTTATAGGCAAAATTGCTTTATTTCATGAGGGTAAGTCTATTTACACTAAAACATTCAGGTTTGGATCATTCTCTCATAAGAAAATGCAAACTGCATATTAACCATTATTTTAACGCAGACAAGCAGTTTTTACATGCTTTACGACAATTGCGTGCAAATGAGTCCTTATAGGCAAAATTGCTTTATTTTACAAAGGTAAGTCTATTTACACTATAACATTCAGGTTTGGATCATTCTCTCATAAGAAAATGCAAACTGAATTTATACTATTATTTTCACGCAGACAAGCAGTTCTTACATGCTTCGCGACAATTGCGTGCAAATGAGTCCCTATAGGCAAAATTGCTTTATTTTACAAAGGTAAGTCTATTTACACTATAACATTCAGGTTGGATCATTCTCTCATAAGAAAATGCAAACTGCATTTATACTATTATTTTCACGCAGACAAGCATTTCTTACATGCTTCGCGACAATTGCGTGCAAATGAGTCCTTATAGGCAAAATTGCTTTATTTTACAAAGGTAAGTCTATTTACACTATAACATTCAGGTTTGGATCATTCTCTCAAAAGAAAATGCAAACTGCATATTAACCATTATTTTAACGCAGACAAGCAGTTTTTACATGCTTTACGACAATTGCGTGCAAATGAGTCCTTATAGGCAAAATTGCGTTATTTTACAAAGGTAAGTCTATTTTCACTATAACATTCAGGTTTGGATCATTCTCTCATAAGAAAATGCAAACTGCATATTAACCATTAATTTTAACGCAGACAAGCAGTTTTTACATGCTTCACGACAATTGCGTGCAAATGAGTCCTTATAGGCAAAATTGCTTTATTTTACAAAGGTAAGTCTATTTACACTATAACATTCAGGTTTGGATCATTCTCTCTTAAAAAAATGCAAACTGCATATTAACCATTATTTTAACGCAGACAAGCAGTTTTTACATGCTTTATGACAATTAGGGGCAAATGAGTCCTTATAGGCAAAATTGCTTGATTTCACAAAGGTAAGTCTACTTTCACTATAACATTCAGGTTTGGATCATTCTCTCATAAGAAATTGCAAACTGCATATTAACCATTATTTTAACGCTGACAAGCAGTTTTTACATGCTTCACGACAATTGCGTGCAAATGAGTCCTTATAAGCAAAATTGCTTTATTTTACAAAGGTAAGTCTATTTACACTATAACATTCAGGTTTGGATCTTTCTCTCATAAGAAAATGCATACTGCATATTAACCATTATTTAAACGCAGACAAGCAGTTTTTACATGCTTTACGACAATTAGGGGCAAATGAGTCTTTATAGGCAAAATTGCTTTATTTCATAAGCGTAAGTCTATTTACACTATAACATTCAGGTTTGGATCATTCTCTCATAAGAAAATGCAAACTGCATATTTACTATCATTTTCACGCAGACAAGCAGTTCTTACATGCTTTACGACAATTGCGTGCAAATGAGTCCTTATAGGCAAAATTGCTTTATTTTACAAAGGTAAGTCTATTTACACTATAACATTCAGGTTTGGATCATTCTCTCATAAGAAAATGCAAACTGCATATTAACCATTATTTTAACGCATACGAGCAGTTTTTACATGCTTTATGACAATTAGGTGCAAATGAGTCCTTATAGGCAAAATTGTTTTATTTCATGAGGGTTAGTCTATTTACACTAAAATATTCAGGTTTGGATCATTCTCTCATAAGAAAATGCAAACTGCAATTAACCATTATTTAAACGCAGACAAGCAGTTTTTTCATGCTTTACGACAATTAGGTGCAAATGAGTCTTTATAGGCAAAATTGCTTGATTTAATGAGGGTCAGTCTATTTACACTATACAATTCAGGTTTGGATCATTCTCTCATAAGAAAATGCAAACGGCATATTAACCATTATTTTAACGCAGACAAGCAGTTTTTACATGTTTTACGACAATTAGGTGGAAATAAGTCCTTAAAGGCAAAATTGTTTTATTTCACAAAGGTAAGTCTACTTTCACTATAACATTCAGGTTTGGATCTTTCTCTCATAAGAAAATGCAAACTGCATATTAACCATTATTTTAACGCATACAAGCAGTTTTTACATGCTTTATGACAATTAGGTGCAAATGAGTCCTTATAGACAAAATTGCTTTATTTCATGAGGGTTAGTCTATTTACACTATAACATTCAGGTTTGGATCATTCTCTCATAAGAAAATGCAAACTGCATATTAACCATTATTTAAACGCAGACAAGCAGTTTTTTCATGCTTTACGACAATTAGGTGCAAATGAGTCTTTATAGGCAAAATTGCTTTATTTCATGAGGGTCAGTCTATTTACACTATACAATTCAGGTTTGGATCATTCTCTTATAAGAAAATGCAAACGGCATATTAACCATTATTTTAACGCAGCCAAGCAGTTTTTACATGTTTTACGACAATTAGGTGGAAATAAGTCCTTAAAGGCAAAATTGTTTTATTTCACAAAGGTAAGTCTACTTTCACTATAACATTCAGGTTTGGATCTTTCTCTCATAAGAAAATGCAAACTGCATATTAACCATTATTTTAACGCATACAAGCAGTTTTTACATGCTTTATGACAATTAGGTGCAAATGAGTCCTTATAGGCAAAATTGCTTTATTTCATGAGGGTTAGTCTATTTACACTATAACATTCAGGTTTGGATCATTCTCTCATAAGAAAATGCAAACTGCATATTAACCATTATTTAAACGCAGACAAGCAGTTTTTTTATGCTTTACGACAATTAGGTGCAAATGAGTCTTTATAGGCAAAATTGCTTTATTTCATGAGGGTCAGTCTATTTACACTATACAATTCAGTTTTGGATCATTCTCTCATAAGAAAATGAAAACTGCATATTAACCATTATTTTAACGCAGACAAGCAGTTTTTTCATGCTTCATGACAATTGCGTGCAAATGAGTCCTTATAAGCAAAATTGCTTTATTTTACAAAGGTAAGTCTATTTACACTATAACATTCAGGTTTGGATCATTCTCTCATAAGAAAATGCAAACTGCATATTAACCATTATTTTAACGCATACAAGCAGTTTTTAAATGCTTTATGACAATTAGGGGCAAATGAGTCCTTATAGGCAAAATTGCTTTATTTCATGAAGGTAAGTCTATTTACACTATAACATTCAGGTTTGGATCTTTCTCTCATAAGAAAATGCATACTGCATATTAACCATTATTTAAACGCAGACAAGCAGTTTTTACATGCTTTACGACAATTAGGGGCAAATGAGTCTTTATGGGCAAAATTGCTTTATTTCATGAGGGTAAGTCTATTTACACTATAACATTTAGGTTTGGATCATTTTCTCATAAGAAAATGCAAACTGCATATTTACTATCATTTAAACGCATACAAGCAGTTTTTACATGCTTTATGACAATTAGGTGCAAATGAGTCTTTATTGGCAAAATTGCTTTATTTCATGAGCGTAAGTCAATTTACACTAAAACATTCAGGTTTGGATCATTCTCTCATAAGAAAATTCAAACTGCATATTAACCTTTATTTTAACGCAGACAAGCAGTTTTTACATGCTTTACGACAATTGCGTGCAAATGAGTCCTTATAGGCAAAATTGCGTTATTTTACAAAGGTAAGTCTATTTTCACTATAACATTCAGGTTTGGATCATTCTCTCATAAGAAAATGCAAACTGCATATTAACCATTATTTTAACGCAGACAAGCAGTTTTTACATGCTTCACGACAATTGCGTGCAAATGAGTCCTTATAGGCAAAATTGCTTTATTTTACAAAGGTAAGTCTATTTACACTATAACATTCAGGTTTGGATCATTCTCTCATAAGAAAATGCAAACTGCATATTAACCATTATTTTAACGCAGACAAGCAGTTTTTACATGCTTTATGACAATTAGGGGCAAATGAGTCCTTATAGGCAAAATTGCTTTATTTCACAAAGGTACATCTACTTTCACTATAACATTCAGGTTTGGATCATTCTCTCATAAGAAATTGCAAACTGCATATTAACCATTATTTTAACGCAGACAAGCAGTTTTTACATGCTTCACGACAATTGCGTGCAAATGAGTCCTTATAAGCAAAATTGCTTTATTTTACAAAGGTAAGTCTATTTACACTATAACATTCAGGTTTGGATCTTTCTCTCATAAGAAAATGCAAACTGCATATTAACCATTATTTTAACGCATACAAGCAGTTTTTACATGCTTTATGACAATTAGGTGCAAATGAGTCCTTATAGGCAAAATTGCTTTATTTCATGAGGGTTAGTCTATTTACACTATAACATTCAGGTTTGGATCATTCTCTCATAAGAAAATGCAAACTGCATATTAACCATTATTTAAACGCAGACAAGCAGTTTTTTTATGCTTTACGACAATTAGGTGCAAATGAGTCTTTATAGGCAAAATTGCTTTATTTCATGAGGGTCAGTCTATTTACACTATACAATTCAGTTTTGGATCATTCTCTCATAAGAAAATGAAAACTGCATATTAACCATTATTTTAACGCAGACAAGCAGTTTTTTCATGCTTCACGACAATTGCGTGCAAATGAGTCCTTATAAGCAAAATTGCTTTATTTTACAAAGGTAAGTCTATTTACACTATAACATTCAGGTTTGGATCATTCTCTCATAAGAAAATGCAAACTGCATATTAACCATTATTTTAACGCATACAAGCAGTTTTTAAATGCTTTATGACAATTAGGGGCAAATGAGTCCTTATAGGCAAAATTGCTTTATTTCATGAAGGTAAGTCTATTTACACTATAACATTCAGGTTTGGATCTTTCTCTCATAAGAAAATGCATACTGCATATTAACCATTATTTAAACGCAGACAAGCAGTTTTTACATGCTTTACGACAATTAGGGGCAAATGAGTCTTTATAGGCAAAATTGCTTTATTTCATGAGGGTAAGTCTATTTACACTATAACATTTAGGTTTGGATCATTTTCTCATAAGAAAATGCAAACTGCATATTTACTATCATTTAAACGCATACAAGCAGTTTTTACATGCTTTATGACAATTAGGTGCAAATGAGTCTTTATTGGCAAAATTGCTTTATTTCATGAGCGTAAGTCAATTTACACTAAAACATTCAGGTTTGGATCATTCTCTCATAAGAAAATTCAAACTGCATATTAACCTTTATTTTAACGCAGACAAGCAGTTTTTACATGCTTTACGACAATTGCGTGCAAATGAGTCCTTATAGGCAAAATTGCGTTATTTTACAAAGGTAAGTCTATTTTCACTATAACATTCAGGTTTGGATCATTCTCTCATAAGAAAATGCAAACTGCATATTAACCATTATTTTAACGCTGACAAGCAGTTTTTACATGCTTCACGACAATTGCGTGCAAATGAGTCCTTATAGGCAAAATTGCTTTATTTTACAAAGGTAAGTCTATTTACACTATAACATTCAGGTTTGGATCATTCTCTCATAAGAAAATGCAAACTGCATATTAACCATTATTTTAACGCAGACAAGCAGTTTTTACATGCTTTATGACAATTAGGGGCAAATGAGTCCTTATAGGCAAAATTGCTTTATTTTACAAAGGTAAGTCTATTTACACTATAACATTCAGGTTTGGATCATTCTCTCATAAGAAAATGCAAACTGCATTTATACTATTATTTTCACGCAGACAAGCAGTTCTTACATGCTTCGCGACAATTGCGTGCAAATGAGTCCTTATAGGCAAAATTGCTTTATTTTACAAAGGTAAGTCTATTTACACTATAACATTCAGGTTTGGATCTTTCTCTCATAAGAAAATGCAAACTGCATATTAACCATTATTTTAACGCATACAAGCAGTTTTTACATGCTTTATGACAATTAGGTGCAAATGAGTCCTTATAGGCAAAATTGCTTTATTTCATGAGGGTTAGTCTATTTACACTATAACATTCAGGTTTGGATCATTCTCTCATAAGAAAATGCAAACTGCATATTAACCATTATTTAAACGCAGACAAGCAGTTTTTTTATGCTTTACGACAATTAGGTGCAAATGAGTCTTTATAGGCAAAATTTTTTTATTTCATGAGGGTCAGTCTATTTACACTATAACATTCAGGTTTGGATCTTTCTCTCATAAGAAAATGCATACTGCATATTAACCATTATTTAAACGCAGACAAGCAGTTTTTACATGCTTTACGACAATTAGGGGCAAATGAGTCTTTATAGGCAAAATTGCTTTATTTCATGAGGGTAAGTCTATTTACACTAAAACATTCAGGTTTGGATCATTCTCTCATAAGAAAATGCAAACTGCATATTAACCATTATTTTAACGCAGACAAGCAGTTTTTACATGCTTTACGACAATTGCGTGCAAATGAGTCCTTATAGGCAAAATTGCTTTATTTTACAAAGGTAAGTCTATTTACACTATAACATTCAGGTTTGGATCATTCTCTCATAAGAAAATGCAAACTGCATTTATACTATTATTTTCACGCAGACAAGCAGTTCTTACATGCTTCGCGACAATTGCGTGCAAATGAGTCCTTATAGGCAAAATTGCTTTATTTTACAAAGGTAAGTCTATTTACACTATAACATTCAGGTTTGGATCATTCTCTCATAAGAAAATGCAAACTGCATTTATACTATTATTTTCACGCAGACAAGCAGTTCTTACATGCTTCGCGACAATTGCGTGCAAATGAGTCCTTATAGGCAAAATTGCTTTATTTTACAAAGGTAAGTCTATTTACACTATAACATTCAGGTTTGGATCATTCTCTCAAAAGAAAATGCAAACTGCATATTAACCATTATTTTAACGCAGACAAGCAGTTTTTACATGCTTTACGACACTTGCGTGCAAATGAGTCCTTATAGGCAAAATTGCGTTATTTTACAAAGGTAAGTCTATTTTCACTATAACATTCAGGTTTGGATCATTCTCTCATAAGAAAATGCAAACTGCATATTAACCATTATTTTAACGCAGACAAGCAGTTTTTACATGCTTCACGACAATTGCGTGCAAATGAGTCCTTATAGGCAAAATTGCTTTATTTTACAAAGGTAAGTCTATTTACACTATAACATTCAGGTTTGGATCATTCTCTCTTAAAAAAATGCAAACTGCATATTAACCATTATTTTAACGCAGACAAGCAGTTTTTACATGCTTTATGACAATTAGGGGCAAATGAGTCCTTATAGGCAAAATTGCTTGATTTCACAAAGGTAAGTCTACTTTCACTATAACATTCAGGTTTGGATCATTCTCTCATAAGAAATTGCAAACTGCATATTAACCATTATTTTAACGCTGACAAGCAGTTTTTACATGCTTCACGACAATTGCGTGCAAATGAGTCCTTATAAGCAAAATTGCTTTATTTTACAAAGGTAAGTCTATTTACACTATAACATTCAGGTTTGGATCTTTCTCTCATAAGAAAATGCATACTGCATATTAACCATTATTTAAACGCAGACAAGCAGTTTTTACATGCTTTACGACAATTAGGGGCAAATGAGTCCTTATAGGCAAAATTGCTTTATTTCATAAGCGTAAGTCTATTTACACTATAACATTCAGGTTTGGATCATTCTCTCATAAGAAAATGCAAACTGCATATTTACTATCATTTTCACGCAGACAAGCAGTTCTTACATGCTTTACGACAATTGCGTGCAAATGAGTCCTTATAGGCAAAATTGCTTTATTTTACAAAGGTAAGTCTATTTACACTATAACATTCAGGTTTGGATCATTCTCTCATAAGAAAATGCAAACTGCATATTAACCATTATTTTAACGCATACAAGCAGTTTTTACATGCTTTATGACAATTAGGTGCAAATGAGTCCTTATAGGCAAAATTGTTTTATTTCATGAGGGTAAGTCTATTTACACTAAAATATTCAGGTTTGGATCATTCTCTCATAAGAAAATGCAAACTGCAATTAACCATTATTTAAACGCAGACAAGCAGTTTTTTCATGCTTTACGACAATTAGGTGCAAATGAGTCTTTATAGGCAAAATTGCTTGATTTAATGAGGGTCAGTCTATTTACACTATACAATTCAGGTTTGGATCATTCTCTCATAAGAAAATGCAAACGGCATATTAACCATTATTTTAACGCAGACAAGCAGTTTTTACATGTTTTACGACAATTAGGTGGAAATAAGTCCTTAAAGGCAAAATTGTTTTATTTCACAAAGGTAAGTCTACTTTCACTATAACATTCAGGTTTGGATCTTTCTCTCATAAGAAAATGCAAACTGCATATTAACCATTATTTTAACGCATACAAGCAGTTTTTACATGCTTTATGACAATTAGGTGCAAATGAGTCCTTATAGACAAAATTGCTTTATTTCATGAGGGTTAGTCTATTTACACTATAACATTCAGGTTTGGATCATTCTCTCATAAGAAAATGCAAACTGCATATTAACCATTATTTAAACGCAGACAAGCAGTTTTTTCATGCTTTACGACAATTAGGTGCAAATGAGTCTTTATAGGCAAAATTGCTTTATTTCATGAGGGTCAGTCTATTTACACTATACAATTCAGGTTTGGATCATTCTCTTATAAGAAAATGCAAACGGCATATTAACCATTATTTTAACGCAGCCAAGCAGTTTTTACATGTTTTACGACAATTAGGTGGAAATAAGTCCTTAAAGGCAAAATTGTTTTATTTCACAAAGGTAAGTCTACTTTCACTATAACATTTAGGTTTGGATCTTTCTCTCATAAGAAAATGCAAACTGCATATTAACCATTATTTTAACGCATACAAGCAGTTTTTACATGCTTTATGACAATTAGGTGCAAATGAGTCCTTATAGGCAAAATTGCTTTATTTCATGAGGGTTAGTCTATTTACACTATAACATTCAGGTTTGGATCATTCTCTCATAAGAAAATGCAAACTGCATATTAACCATTATTTAAACGCAGACAAGCAGTTTTTTTATGCTTTACGACAATTAGGTGCAAATGAGTCTTTATAGGCAAAATTGCTTTATTTCATGAGGGTCAGTCTATTTACACTATACAATTCAGTTTTGGATCATTCTCTCATAAGAAAATGAAAACTGCATATTAACCATTATTTTAACGCAGACAAGCAGTTTTTTCATGCTTCACGACAATTGCGTGCAAATGAGTCCTTATAAGCAAAATTGCTTTATTTTACAAAGGTAAGTCTATTTACACTATAACATTCAGGTTTGGATCATTCTCTCATAAGATGCTGCAAACTGCATATTAACCATTATTTTAACGCATACAAGCAGTTTTTAAATGCTTTATGACAATTAGGGGCAAATGAGTCCTTATAGGCAAAATTGCTTTATTTCATGAAGGTAAGTCTATTTACACTATAACATTCAGGTTTGGATCTTTCTCTCATAAGAAAATGCATACTGCATATTAACCATTATTTAAACGCAGACAAGCAGTTTTTACATGCTTTACGACAATTAGGGGCAAATGAGTCTTTATAGGCAAAATTGCTTTATTTCATGAGGGTAAGTCTATTTACACTATAACATTTAGGTTTGGATCATTTTCTCATAAGAAAATGCAAACTGCATATTTACTATCATTTAAACGCATACAAGCAGTTTTTACATGCTTTATGACAATTTGGTGCAAATGAGTCTTTATTGGCAAAATTGCTTTATTTCATGAGCGTAAGTCAATTTACACTAAAACATTCAGGTTTGGATCATTCTCTCATAAGAAAATTCAAACTGCATATTAACCTTTATTTTAACGCAGACAAGCAGTTTTTACATGCTTTACGACAATTGCGTGCAAATGAGTCCTTATAGGCAAAATTGCGTTATTTTACAAAGGTAAGTCTATTTTCACTATAACATTCAGGTTTGGATCATTCTCTCATAAGAAAATGCAAACTGCATATTAACCATTATTTTAACGCAGACAAGCAGTTTTTACATGCTTCACGACAATTGCGTGCAAATGAGTCCTTATAGGCAAAATTGCTTTATTTTACAAAGGTAAGTCTATTTACACTATAACATTCAGGTTTGGATCATTCTCTCATAAGAAAATGCAAACTGCATATTAACCATTATTTATAACGCAGACAAGCAGTTTTTACATGCTTTATGACAATTAGGGGCAAATGAGTCCTTATAGGCAAAATTGCTTTATTTCACAAAGGTACATCTACTTTCACTATAACATTCAGGTTTGGATCATTCTCTCATAAGAAATTGCAAACTGCATATTAACCATTATTTTAACGCAGACAAGCAGTTTTTACATGCTTCACGACAATTGCGTGCAAATGAGTCCTTATAAGCAAAATTGCTTTATTTTACAAAGGTAAGTCTATTTACACAATAACATTCAGGTTTGGATCATTCTCTCATAAGAAAATGCAAACTGCATATTAACTATTATTTTAACGCATACAAGCAGTTTTTAATAGCTTTATGACAATTAGGTGCAAATGAGTCCTTATAGGCAAATTTGCTTTATTTCATGAGGGTAAGTCTATTTACACTATAACATTCAGGTTTGGATCTATCTCTCATAAGAAATTGCAAACTGCATATTAACCATTATTTTAACGCAGACAAGCAGTTTTTACATGCTTCACGACAATTGCGTGCAAATGAGTCCTTATAAGCAAAATTGCTTTATTTTACAAAGGTAAGTCTATTTTCACTATAACATTCAGGTTTGGATCATTCTCTCATAAGCAAATGCAAACTGCATATTAACCATTATTTTAACGCAGACAAGCAGTTTTTACATGCTTTATTACAATTAGGGGCAAATGAGTCCTTATAGGCAAAATTGCTTTATTTCACAAAGGTAAGTCTACTTTCACTATAACATTCAGGTTTGGATCATTCTATCATAAGAAATTGAAAACTGCATATTAACCATTATTTTAACGCAGACAAGCAGTTTTTACATGCTTTACGACAATTAGGTGCAAATGAGTCTTTATAGGCAAAATTGCTTTATTTTACAAACGTAAGTCTATTAATTACACTATAACATTCAGGTTTGGATCATTCTCTCATAAGAAAATGCAAACTGCATATTAACCATTATTTTAACGCATACAAGCAGTTTTTACATGCTTTATGACAATTAGGTGCAAATGAGTCCTTATGTTCAAAATTGCTTTATTTCATGAGGGTTAGTGTATTTACACTATAACATTCAGTTTTGGATCATTCTCTTATAAGAAAATGCAAACTGCATATTTACTATCATTTTAACGCATACAAGCAGTTTTTACATGCTTTATGACAATTAGGTGCAAATGAGTCTTTATAGGCAAAATTGCTTTATTTCATGAGGGTAAGTCTATTTACACTATAACATTCAGGTTTGGATCATTCTCTCATAAGAAAATGCAAACTGCATATTTACTATCATTTTCACGCAGACAAGCAGTTCTTACATGCTTTACGACAATTGCGTGCAAATGAGTCCTTATAGGCAAAATTGCTTTATTTTACAAAGGTAAGTCTATTTACACTATAACATTCAGGTTTGGATCATTCTCTCATAAGAAAATGCAAACTGCATATTAACCATTATTTTAACGCATACAAGCAGTTTTTACATGCTTTATGACAATTAGGTGCAAATGAGTCCTTATGGGCAAAATTGCTTTATTTCATGAGGGTAAGTCTATTTACACTATAACATTTAGGTTTGGATCATTTTCTCATAAGAAAATGCAAACTGCATATTTACTATCATTTTAACGCATACAAGCAGTTTTTACATGCTTTATGACAATTAGGTGCAAATGAGTCTTTATTGGCAAAATTGCTTTATTTCATGAGGGTAAGTCAATTTACACTAAAACATTCAGGTTTGGATCATTCTCTCATAAGAAAATTCAAACTGCATATTAACCTTTATTTTAACGCAGACAAGCAGTTTTTACATGCTTTACGACAATTGCGTGCAAATGAGTCCTTATAGGCAAAATTGCGTTATTTTACAAAGGTAAGTCTAATTTCACTATAACATTCAGGTTTGGATCATTCTCTCATAAGAAAATGCAAACTGCATATTAACCATTATTTTAACGCAGACAAGCAGTTTTTACATGCTTCACGACAATTGCGTGCAAATGAGTCCTTATAGGCAAAATTGCTTTATTTTACAAAGTTAAGTCTATTTACATTATAACATTCAGGTTTGGATCACTCTCTCATAAGAAAATGCAAACTGCATATTAACCATTATTTTAACGCATACAAGCAGTTTTTACATGCTTTATGACAATTAGGTGCAAATGAGTCCTTATAGGCAAAATTGCTTTATTTCATGAGGGTTAGTCTATTTACACTATAACATTCAGGTTTGGATCATTCTCTCATAAGAAAATGCAAACTGCATATTAACCATTATTTAAACGCAGACAAGCAGTTTTTTTATGCTTTACGACAATTAGGTGCAAATGAGTCTTTATAGGCAAAATTTTTTTATTTCATGAGGGTAAGTCTATTTACACTATAACATTCAGGTTTGGATCATTCTCTCATAAGAAAATGCAAACTGCATATTAACCATTATTTTAACGCAGACAAGCAGTTTTTACATGCTTCACGACAATTGCGTGCAAATGAGTCCTTATAGGCAAAATTGCTTTATTTTACAAAGGTAAGTCTATTTACACTATAACATTCAGGTTTGGATCATTCTCTCTTAAAAAAATGCAAACTGCATATTAACCATTATTTTAACGCAGACAAGCAGTTTTTACATGCTTTATGACAATTAGGGGCAAATGAGTCCTTATAGGCAAAATTGCTTTATTTCACAAAGGTAAGTCTACTTTCACTATAACATTCAGGTTTGGATCATTCTCTCATAAGAAATTGCAAACTGCATATTAACCATTATTTTAACGCTGACAAGCAGTTTTTACATGCTTCACGACAATTGCGTGCAAATGAGTCCTTATAAGCAAAATTATTTTATTTTACAAAGGTAAGTCTATTTACACTATAACATTCAGGTTTGGATCTTTCTCTCATAAGAAAATGCATACTTCATATTAACCATTATGTAAACGCAGACAAGCAGTTTTTACATGCTTTACGACAATTAGGGGCAAATGAGTCTTTATAGGCAAAATTGCTTTATTTCATAAGCGTAAGTCTATTTACACTATAACATTCAGGTTTGGATCATTCTCTCATAAGAAAATGCAAACTGCATATTTACTATCATTTTCACGCAGACAAGCAGTTCTTACATGCTTTACGACAATTGCGTGCAAATGAGTCCTTATAGGCAAAATTGCTTTTTTTTACAAAGGTAAGTCTATTTACACTATAACATTCAGGTTTGGATCATTCTCTCATAAGAAAATGCAAACTGCATATTAACCATTATTTTAACGCATACAAGCAGTTTTTACATGCTTTATGACAATTAGGTGCAAATGAGTCCTTATAAGCAAAATTGTTTTATTTCATGAGGGTTAGTCTATTTACACTATAATATTCAGGTTTGGATCATTCTCTCATAAGAAAATGCAAACTGCAATTAACCATTATTTAAACGCAGACAAGCAGTTTTTTCATGCTTTACGACAATTAGGTGCAAATGAGTCTTTATAGGCAAAATTGCTTGATTTAATGAGGGTCAGTCTATTTACACTATACAATTCAGGTTTGGATCATTCTCTCATAAGAAAATGCAAACGGCATATTAACCATTATTTTAACGCAGACAAGCAGTTTTTACATGTTTTACGACAATTAGGTGGAAATAAGTCCTTAAAGGCAAAATTGTTTTATTTCACAAAGGTAAGTCTACTTTCACTATAACATTCAGGTTTGGATCTTTCTCTCATAAGAAAATGCAAACTGCATATTAACCATTATTTTAACGCATACAAGCAGTTTTTACATGCTTTATGACAATTAGGTGCAAATGAGTCCTTATAGACAAAATTGCTTTATTTCATGAGGGTTAGTCTATTTACACTATAACATTCAGGTTTGGATCATTCTCTCATAAGAAAATGCAAACTGCATATTAACCATTATTTAAACGCAGACAAGCAGTTTTTTCATGCTTTACGACAATTAGGTGCAAATGAGTCTTTATAGGCAAAATTGCTTTATTTCATGAGGGTCAGTCTATTTACACTATACAATTCAGGTTTGGATCATTCTCTTATAAGAAAATGCAAACGGCATATTAACCATTATTTTAACGCAGCCAAGCAGTTTTTACATGTTTTACGACAATTAGGTGGAAATAAGTCCTTAAAGGCAAAATTGTTTTATTTCACAAAGGTAAGTCTACTTTCACTATAACATTCAGGTTTGGATCTTTCTCTCATAAGAAAATGCAAACTGCATATTAACCATTATTTTAACGCATACAAGCAGTTTTTACATGCTTTATGACAATTAGGTGCAAATGAGTCCTTATAGGCAAAATTGCTTTATTTCATGAGGGTTAGTCTATTTACACTATAACATTCAGGTTTGGATCATTCTCTCATAAGAAAATGCAAACTGCATATTAACCATTATTTAAACGCAGACAAGCAGTTTTTTTATGCTTTACGACAATTAGGTGCAAATGAGTCTTTATAGGCAAAATTGCTTTATTTCATGAGGGTCAGTCTATTTACACTATACAATTCAGTTTTGGATCATTCTCTCATAAGAAAATGAAAACTGCATATTAACCAATTTTAACGCAGACAAGCAGTTTTTTCATGCTTCACGAGAATTGCGTGCAAATGAGTCCTTATAAGCAAAATTGCTTTATTTTACAAAGGTAAGTCTATTTACACTATAACATTCAGGTTTGGATCATTCTCTCATAAGAAAATGCAAACTGCATATTAACCATTATTTTAACGCATACAAGCAGTTTTTAAATGCTTTATGACAATTAGAGGCAAATGAGTCCTTATAGGCAAAATTGCTTTATTTCATGAAGGTAAGTCTATTTACACTATAACATTCAGGTTTGGATCTTTCTCTCATAAGAAAATGCATACTGCATATTAACCATTATTTAAACGCAGACAAGCAGTTTTTACATGCTTTACGACAATTAGGGACAAATGAGTCTTTATAGGCAAAATTGCTTTATTTCATGAGGGTAAGTCTATTTACACTATAACATTCAGGTTTGGATCATTCTCTCATAAGAAAATGCAAACTGCATATTTACTATCATTTTCACGCAGACAAGCAGTTCTTACATGCTTTACGACAATTGCGTGCAAATGAGTCCTTATAGGCAAAATTGCTTTATTTTACAAAGGTAAGTCTATTTACACTATAACATTCAGGTTTGGATCATTCTCTCATAAGAAAATGCAAACTGCATATTAACCATTATTTTAACGCATACAAGCAGTTTTTACATGCTTTATGACAATTAGGTGCAAATGAGTCTTTATTGGCAAAATTGCTTTATTTCATGAGCGTAAGTCAATTTACACTAAAACATTCAGGTTTGGATCATTCTCTCATAAGAAAATTCAAACTGCATATTAACCTTTATTTTAACGCAGACAAGCAGTTTTTACATGCTTTACGACAATTGCGTGCAAATGAGTCCTTATAGGCAAAATTGCGTTATTTTACAAAGGTAAGTCTATTTTCACTATAACATTCAGGTTTGGATCATTCTCTCATAAGAAAATGCAAACTGCATATTAACCATTATTTTAACGCAGACAAGCAGTTTTTACATGCTTCACGACAATTGCGTGCAAATGAGTCCTTATAGGCAAAATTGCTTTATTTTACAAAGGTAAGTCTATTTACACTATAACATTCAGGTTTGGATCATTCTCTCATAAGAAAATGCAAACTGCATATTAACCATTATTTTAACGCAGACAAGCAGTTTTTACGTGCTTTATGACAATTAGGGGCAAATGAGTCCTTATAGGCAAAATTGCTTTATTTCACAAAGGTAAGTCTACTTTCACTATAACATTCAGGTTTGGATCATTCTCTCATAAGAAATTGCAAACTGCATATTAACCATTATTTTAACGCAGACAAGCAGTTTTTACATGCTTCACGACAATTGCGTGCAAATGAGTCCTTATAAGCAAAATTGCTTTATTTTACAAAGGTAAGTCTATTTACACAATAACATTCAGGTTTGGATCATTCTCTCATAAGAAAATGCAAACTGCATATTAACTATTATTTTAACGCATACAAGCAGTTTTTAATAGCTTTATGACAATTAGGTGCAAATGAGTCCTTATAGGCAAATTTGCTTTATTTCATGAGGGTAAGTCTATTTACACTATAACATTCAGGTTTGGATCTATCTCTCATAAGAAAATGCAAACTGCATATTAACTATTATTTAAACGCAGACAAGCAGTTTTTTCATGCTTTACGACAATTGCGTGCAAATGAGTCCTTATAAGCAAAATTGCTTTACTTTACAAAGGTTAGTCTATTTACACTATAACATTCAGGTTTGGATCATTCTCTCATAAGAAAATGCAAACTGCATATTAACCATTATTTAAACGCAGACAAGCAGTTTTTTCATGCTTTACGACAATTAGGTGCAAATGAGTCTTTATAGGCAAAATTGCTTTATTTCATGAGGGTCAGTCTATTTACACTATACAATTCAGGTTTGGATCATTCTCTTATAAGAAAATGCAAACGGCATATTAACCATTATTTTAACGCAGCCAAGCAGTTTTTACATGTTTTACGACAATTAGGTGGAAATAAGTCCTTAAAGGCAAAATTGTTTTATTTCACAAAGGTAAGTCTACTTTCACTATAACATTCAGGTTTGGATCTTTCTCTCATAAGAAAATGCAAACTGCATATTAACCATTATTTTAACGCATACAAGCAGTTTTTACATGCTTTATGACAATTAGGTGCAAATGAGTCCTTATAGGCAAAATTGCTTTATTTCATGAGGGTTAGTCTATTTACACTATAACATTCAGGTTTGGATCATTCTCTCATAAGAAAATGCAAACTGCATATTAACCATTATTTAAACGCAGACAAGCAGTTTTTTTATGCTTTACGACAATTAGGTGCAAATGAGTCTTTATAGGCAAAATTGCTTTATTTCATGAGGGTCAGTCTATTTACACTATACAATTCAGTTTTGGATCATTCTCTCATAAGAAAATGAAAACTGCATATTAACCAATTTTAACGCAGACAAGCAGTTTTTTCATGCTTCACGAGAATTGCGTGCAAATGAGTCCTTATAAGCAAAATTGCTTTATTTTACAAAGGTAAGTCTATTTACACTATAACATTCAGGTTTGGATCATTCTCTCATAAGAAAATGCAAACTGCATATTAACCATTATTTTAACGCATACAAGCAGTTTTTAAATGCTTTATGACAATTAGAGGCAAATGAGTCCTTATAGGCAAAATTGCTTTATTTCATGAAGGTAAGTCTATTTACACTATAACATTCAGGTTTGGATCTTTCTCTCATAAGAAAATGCATACTGCATATTAACCATTATTTAAACGCAGACAAGCAGTTTTTACATGCTTTACGACAATTAGGGGCAAATGAGTCTTTATAGGCAAAATTGCTTTATTTCATGAGGGTAAGTCTATTTACACTATAACATTCAGCTTTGGATCATTCTCTGATAAGAAAATGCAAACTGCATATTTACTATCATTTTCACGCAGACAAGCAGTTCTTACATGCTTTACGACAATTGCGTGCAAATGAGTCCTTATAGGCAAAATTGCTTTATTTTACAAAGGTAAGTCTATTTACACTATAACATTCAGGTTTAGATCATTCTCTCATAAGAAAATGCAAACTGCATATTAACCATTATTTTAACGCATACAAGCAGTTTTTACATGCTTTATGACAATTAGGTGCAAATGAGTCTTTATTGGCAAAATTGCTTTATTTCATGAGCGTAAGTCAATTTACACTAATCCATTCAGGTTTGGATCATTCTCTCATAAGAAAATTCAAACTGCATATTAACCTTTATTTTAACGCAGACAAGCAGTTTTTACATGCTTTACGACAATTGCGTGCAAATGAGTCCTTATAGGCAAAATTGCGTTATTTTACAAAGGTAAGTCTATTTTCACTATAACATTCAGGTTTGGATCATTCTCTCATAAGAAAATGCAAACTGCATATTAACCATTATTTTAACGCAGACAAGCAGTTTTTACATGCTTCACGACAATTGCGTGCAAATGAGTCCTTATAGGCAAAATTGCTTTATTTTACAAAGGTAAGTCTATTTACACTATAACATTCAGGTTTGGATCATTCTCTCATAAGAAAATGCAAACTGCATATTAACCATTATTTTAACGCAGACAAGCAGTTTTTACGTGCTTTATGACAATTAGGGGCAAATGAGTCCTTATAGGCAAAATTGCTTTATTTCACAAAGGTAAGTCTACTTTCACTATAACATTCAGGTTTGGATCATTCTCTCATAAGAAATTGCAAACTGCATATTAACCATTATTTTAACGCAGACAAGCAGTTTTTACATGCTTCACGACAATTGCGTGCAAATGAGTCCTTATAAGCAAAATTGCTTTATTTTACAAAGGTAAGTCTATTTACACAATAACATTCAGGTTTGGATCATTCTCTCATAAGAAAATGCAAACTGCATATTAACTATTATTTTAACGCATACAAGCAGTTTTTAATAGCTTTATGACAATTAGGTGCAAATGAGTCCTTATAGGCAAATTTGCTTTATTTCATGAGGGTAAGTCTATTTACACTATAACATTCAGGTTTGGATCTATCTCTCATAAGAAAATGCAAACTGCATATTAACTATTATTTAAACGCAGACAAGCAGTTTTTTCATGCTTTACGACAATTGCGTGCAAATGAGTCCTTATAAGCAAAATTGCTTTATTTTACAAAGGTTAGTCTATTTACACTATAACATTCAGGTTTGGATCATTCTCTCATAAGAAAATGCAAACTGCATATTAACCATTATTTTAACGCAGACTAGCAGTTTTTACATGCTTCACGACAATTGCGTGCAAATGAGTCCTTATAGGCAAAATTGCTTTATTTTACAAAGGTAAGTCTATTTACACTATAACATTCAGGTTTGGATCATTCTCTCATAAGAAAATGCAAACTGCATATTAACCATTATTTTAACGCATACAAGCAGTTTTTACATGCTTTATGACAATTAGGTGCAAATGAGTCCTTATAGGCAAAATTGTTTTATTTCATGAGGGTTAGTCTATTTACACTATAATATTCAGGTTTGGATCATTCTCTCATAAGAAAATGCAAACTGCAATTAACCATTATTTATACGCAGACAAGCAGTTTTTTCATGCTTTACGACAATTAGGTGCAAATGAGTCTTTATAGGCAAAATTGCTTGATTTAATGAGGGTCAGTCTATTTACACTATACAATTCAGGTTTGGATCATTCTCTCATAAGAAAATGCAAACGGCATATTAACCATTATTTTAACGCAGACAAGCAGTTTTTACATGTTTTACGACAATTAGGTGGAAATAAGTCCTTAAAGGCAAAATTGTTTTATTTCACAAAGGTAAGTCTACTTTCACTATAACATTCAGGTTTGGATCTTTCTCTCATAAGAAAATGCAAACTGCATATTAACCATTATTTTAACGCATACAAGCAGTTTTTACATGCTTTATGACAATTAGGTGCAAATGAGTCCTTATAGACAAAATTGCTTTATTTCATGAGGGTTAGTCTATTTACACTATAACATTCAGGTTTGGATCATTCTCTCATAAGAAAATGCAAACTGCATATTAACCATTATTTAAACGCAGACAAGCAGTTTTTTCATGCTTTACGACAATTAGGTGCAAATGAGTCTTTATAGGCAAAATTGCTTTATTTCATGAGGGTCAGTCTATTTACACTATACAATTCAGGTTTGGATCATTCTCTTATAAGAAAATGCAAACGGCATATTAACCATTATTTTAACGCAGCCAAGCAGTTTTTACATGTTTTACGACAATTAGGTGGAAATAAGTCCTTAAAGGCAAAATTGTTTTATTTCACAAAGGTAAGTCTACTTTCACTATAACATTCAGGTTTGGATCTTTCTCTCATAAGAAAATGCAAACTGCATATTAACCATTATTTTAACGCATACAAGCAGTTTTTACATGCTTTATGACAATTAGGTGCAAATGAGTCCTTATAGGCAAAATTGCTTTATTTCATGAGGGTTAGTCTATTTACACTATAACATTCAGGTTAAGATCATTCTCTCATAAGAAAATGCAAACTGCATATTAACCATTATTTAAACGCAGACAAGCAGTTTTTTTATGCTTTACGACAATTAGGTGCAAATGAGTCTTTATAGGCAAAATTGCTTTATTTCATGAGGGTCAGTCTATTTACACTATACAATTCAGTTTTGGATCATTCTCTCATAAGAAAATGAAAACTGCATATTAACCATTATTTTAACGCAGACAAGCAGTTTTTTCATGCTTCACGAGAATTGCGTGCAAATGAGTCCTTATAAGCAAAATTGCTTTATTTTACAAAGGTAAGTCTATTTACACTATAACATTCAGGTTTGGATCATTCTCTCATAAGAAAATGCAAACTGCATATTAACCATTATTTTAACGCATACAAGCAGTTTTTAAATGCTTTATGACAATTAGAGGCAAATGAGTCCTTATAGGCAAAATTGCTTTATTTCATGAAGGTAAGTCTATTTACACTATAACATTCAGGTTTGGATCTTTCTCTCATAAGAAAATGCATACTGCATATTAACCATTATTTAAACGCAGACAAGCAGTTTTTACATGCTTTACGACAATTAGGGGCAAATGAGTCTTTATAGGCAAAATTGCTTTATTTCATGAGGGTAAGTCTATTTACACTATAACATTCAGGTTTGGATCATTCTCTCATAAGAAAATGCAAACTGCATATTTACTATCATTTTCACGCAGACAAGCAGTTCTTACATGCTTTACGACAATTGCGTGCAAATGAGTCCTTATAGGCAAAATTGCTTTATTTTACAAAGGTAAGTCTATTTACACTATAACATTCAGGTTTGGATCATTCTCTCATAAGAAAATGCAAACTGCATATTAACCATTATTTTAACGCATACAAGCAGTTTTTACATGCTTTATGACAATTAGGTGCAAATGAGTCTTTATTGGCAAAATTGCTTTATTTCATGAGCGTAAGTCAATTTACACTAAAACATTCAGGTTTGGATCATTCTCTCATAAGAAAATTCAAACTGCATATTAACCTTTATTTTAACGCAGACAAGCAGTTTTTACATGCTTTACGACAATTGCGTGCAAATGAGTCCTTATAGGCAAAATTGCGTTATTTTACAAAGGTAAGTCTATTTTCACTATAACATTCAGGTTTGGATCATTCTCTCATAAGAAAATGCAAACTGCATATTAACCATTATTTTAACGCAGACAAGCAGTTTTTACATGCTTCACGACAATTGCGTGCAAATGAGTCCTTATAGGCAAAATTGCTTTATTTTACAAAGGTAAGTCTATTTACACTATAACATTCAGGTTTGGATCATTCTCTCATAAGAAAATGCAAACTGCATATTAACCATTATTTTAACGCAGACAAGCAGTTTTTACATGCTTTATGACAATTAGGGGCAAATGAGTCCTTATAGGCAAAATTGCTTTATTTCACAAAGGTAAGTCTACTTTCACTATAACATTCAGGTTTGGATCATTCTCTCATAAGAAATTGCAAACTGCATATTAACCATTATTTTAACGCAGACAAGCAGTTTTTACATGCTTCACGACAATTGCGTGCAAATGAGTCCTTATAAGCAAAATTGCTTTATTTTACAAAGGTAAGTCTATTTACACAATAACATTCAGGTTTGGATCATTCTCTCATAAGAAAATGCAAACTGCATATTAACTATTATTTTAACGCATACAAGCAGTTTTTAATAGCTTTATGACAATTAGGTGCAAATGAGTCCTTATAGGCAAATTTGCTTTATTTCATGAGGGTAAGTCTATTTACACTATAACATTCAGGTTTGGATCTATCTCTCATAAGAAAATGCAAACTGCATATTAACTATTATTTAAACGCAGACAAGCAGTTTTTTCATGCTTTACGACAATTGCGTGCAAATGAGTCCTTATAAGCAAAATTGCTTTATTTTACAAAGGTTAGTCTATTTACACTATAACCTTCAGGTTTGGATCATTCTCTCATAAGAAAATGCAAACTGCATATTAACCATTATTTTAACGCAGACTAGCAGTTTTTACATGCTTCACGACAATTGCGTGCAAATGAGTCCTTATAGGCAAAATTGCTTTATTTTACAAAGGTAAGTCTATTTACACTATAACATTTAGGTTTGGATCATTCTCTCATAAGAAAATGCAAACTGCATATTAACCATTATTTTAACGCAGACAAGCAGTTTTTACATGCTTTATGACAATTAGGGGCAAATGAGTCCTTATAGGCAAAATTGCTTTATTTCACAAAGGTAAGTCTACTTTCACTATAACATTCAGGTTTGGATCATTCTCTCATAAGAAATTGCAAACTGCATATTAACCATTATTTTAACGCAGACAAGCAGTTTTTACATGCTTCACGACAATTGCGTGCAAATGAGTCCTTATAAGCAAAATTGCTTTATTTTACAAAGGTTAGTCTATTTACACTATAACCTTCAGGTTTGGATCATTCTCTCATAAGAAAATGCAAACTGCATATTAACCATTATTTTAACGCATACAAGCAGTTTTTACATGCTTTATGACAATTAGGTGCAAATGAGTCCTTATGTTCAAAATTGCTTTATTTCATGAGGGTTAGTCTATTTACACTATAACATTCAGTTTTGGATTATTCTCTTATAAGAAAATGCAAACTGCATATTTATTATCATTTTAACGCATACAAGCAGTTTTTACATGCTTTATGACAATTAGGTGCAAATGAGTCCTTATAGGCAAAATTGCTTTATTTCATGAGGGTAAGTCTATTTACACTAAAACATTCAGGTTTGGATCATTCTCTCATAAGAAAATGCAAACTGCATATTAACCTTTATTTTAACGCAGACAAGCAGTTTTTACATGCTTCACGACAATTGCGTGCAAATGAGTCCTTATAGGCTAAATTGCGTTATTTTACAAAGGTATGTCTATTTTCACTATAACATTCAGGTTTGGATCATTCTCTCATAAGAAAATGCAAACTGCATATTAACCATTATTTTAACGCAGACAAGCAGTTTTTACATGCTTTATTACAATTAGAGGCAAATGAATCCTTATAGGCAAAATTGCTTTATTTCACAAAGGTAAGTCTACTTTCACTATAACATTCAGGTTTGGATCATTCTCTCATAAGAAAATGAAAACTGCATATTAACCATTATTTTAACGCAGACAAGCAGTTTTTACATGCTTTACGACAATTAGGTGCAAATGAGTCTTTATAGGCAAAATTGCTTTATTTCATGAGGGTAAGTCTATTTAAACTATAACATTCAGGTTTAGATCATTCTCTCATAAGAAAATGCAAACTGCATATTTACTATCATTTTCACGCAGACAAGCAGTTTTTACATGCTTCACGACAATTGCGTGCAAATGAGTCCTTATAGGCAAAATTGCTTTATTTTACAAAGTTAAGTCTATTTACATTATAACATTCAGGTTTGGATCATTCTCTCATAAGAAAATGCAAACTGCATATTAACCATTATTTTAACGCATACAAGCAGTTTTTACATGCTTTATGACAATTAGGTGCAAATGAGTCCTTATAGGCAAAATTGCTTTATTTCATGAGGGTTAGTCTATTTACACTATAATATTCAGGTTTGGATCATTCTCTCATAAGAAAATGCAAACTGCATATTAACCATTATTTAAACGCAGACAAGCAGTTTTTTCATGCTTTACGACAATTAGGTGCAAATGAGTCTTTATAGGCAAAATTGCTTTATTTCATGAGGGTCAGTCTATTTACACTATACAATTCAGGTTTGGATCATTCTCTTATAAGAAAATGCAAACGGCATATTAACCATTATTTTAACGCAGCCAAGCAGTTTTTACATGTTTTACGACAATTAGGTGGAAATAAGTCCTTAAAGGCAAAATTGTTTTATTTCACAAAGGTAAGTCTACTTTCACTATAACATTCAGGTTTGGATCTTTCTCTCATAAGAAAATGCAAACTGCATATTAACCATTATTTTAACGCATACAAGCAGTTTTTACATGCTTTATGACAATTAGGTGCAAATGAGTCCTTATAGGCAAAATTGCTTTATTTCATGAGGGTTAGTCTATTTACACTATAACATTCAGGTTTGGATCATTCTCTCATAAGAAAATGCAAACTGCATATTAACCATT
Organism: Xanthostigma xanthostigma; assembly: GCA_963575645.1. Classification (NCBI taxonomy): domain Eukaryota; kingdom Metazoa; phylum Arthropoda; class Insecta; order Raphidioptera; family Raphidiidae; genus Xanthostigma; species Xanthostigma xanthostigma. The sequence continues at coordinate 29,932,663 of OY754471.1, forward strand.
ATTTAAACGCAGACAAGCAGTTTTTTTATGCTTTACGACAATTAGGTGCAAATGAGTCTTTATAGGCAAAATTGCTTTATTTCATGAGGGTCAGTCTATTTACACTATACAATTCAGTTTTGGATCATTCTCTCATAAGAAAATGAAAACTGCATATTAACCATTATTTTAACGCAGACAAGCAGTTTTTTCATGCTTCACGAGAATTGCGTGCAAATGAGTCCTTATAAGCAAAATTGCTTTATTTTACAAAGGTAAGTCTATTTACACTATAACATTCAGGTTTGGATCATTCTCTCATAAGAAAATGCAAACTGCATATTAACCATTATTTTAACGCATACAAGCAGTTTTTAAATGCTTTATGACAATTAGAGGCAAATGAGTCCTTATAGGCAAAATTGCTTTATTTCATGAAGGTAAGTCTATTTACACTATAACATTCAGGTTTGGATCTTTCTCTCATAAGAAAATGCATACTGCATATTAACCATTATTTAAACGCAGACAAGCAGTTTTTACATGCTTTACGACAATTAGGGGCAAATGAGTCTTTATAGGCAAAATTGCTTTATTTCATGAGGGTAAGTCTATTTACACTATAACATTCAGGTTTGGATCATTCTCTCATAAGAAAATGCAAACTGCATATTTACTATCATTTTCACGCAGACAAGCAGTTCTTACATGCTTTACGACAATTGCGTGCAAATGAGTCCTTATAGGCAAAATTGCTTTATTTTACAAAGGTAAGTCTATTTACACTATAACATTCAGGTTTGGATCATTCTCTCATAAGAAAATGCAAACTGCATATTAACCATTATTTTAACGCATACAAGCAGTTTTTACATGCTTTATGACAATTAGGTGCAAATGAGTCTTTATTGGCAAAATTGCTTTATTTCATGAGCGTAAGTCAATTTACACTAAAACATTCAGGTTTGGATCATTCTCTCATAAGAAAATTCAAACTGCATATTAACCTTTATTTTAACGCAGACAAGCAGTTTTTACATGCTTTACGACAATTGCGTGCAAATGAGTCCTTATAGGCAAAATTGCGTTATTTTACAAAGGTAAGTCTATTTTCACTATATCATTCAGGTTTGGATCATTCTCTCATAAGAAAATGCAAACTGCATATTAACCATTATTTTAACGCAGACAAGCAGTTTTTACATGCTTCACGACAATTGCGTGAAAATGAGTCCTTATAGGCAAAATTGCTTTATTTTACAAAGGTAAGTCTATTTACACTATAACATTCAGGTTTGGATCATTCTCTCATAAGAAAATGCAAACTGCATATTAACCATTATTTTAACGCAGACAAGCAGTTTTTACATGCTTTATGACAATTAGGGGCAAATGAGTCCTTATAGGCAAAATTGCTTTATTTCACAAAGGTAAGTCTACTTTCACTATAACATTCAGGTTTGGATCATTCTCTCATAAGAAATTGCAAACTGCATATTAACCATTATTTTAACGCAGACAAGCAGTTTTTACATGCTTCACGACAATTGCGTGAAAATGAGTCCTTATAAGCAAAATTGCTTTATTTTACAAAGGTAAGTCTATTTACACAATAACATTCAGGTTTGGATCATTCTCTCATAAGAAAATGCAAACTGCATATTAACTATTATTTTAACGCATACAAGCAGTTTTTAATAGCTTTATGACAATTAGGTGCAAATGAGTCCTTATAGGCAAATTTGCTTTATTTCATGAGGGTAAGTCTATTTACACTATAACATTCAGGTTTGGATCTATCTCTCATAAGAAAATGCAAACTGCATATTAACTATTATTTAAACGCAGACAAGCAGTTTTTTCATGCTTTACGACAATTGCGTGCAAATGAGTCCTTATAAGCAAAATTGCTTTATTTTACAAAGGTTAGTCTATTTACACTATAACCTTCAGGTTTGGATCATTCTCTCATAAGAAAATGCAAACTGCATATTAACCATTATTTTAACGCAGACTAGCAGTTTTTACATGCTTCACGACAATTGCGTGCAAATGAGTCCTTATAGGCAAAATTGCTTTATTTTACAAAGGTAAGTCTATTTACACTATAACATTTAGGTTTGGATCATTCTCTCATAAGAAAATGCAAACTGCATATTAACCATTATTTTAACGCAGACAAGCAGTTTTTACATGCTTTATTACAATTAGGGGCAAATGAGTCCTTATAGGCAAAATTGCTTTATTTCACAAAGGTAAGTCTACTTTCACTATAACATTCAGGTTTGGATCATTCTCTCATAAGAAATTGCAAACTGCATATTAACCATTATTTTAACGCAGACAAGCAGTTTTTACATGCTTCACGACAATTGCGTGCAAATGAGTCCTTATAAGCAAAATTGCTTTATTTTACAAAGGTAAGTCTATTTTCACTATAACATTCAGGTTTGGATCATTCTCTCATAAGAAAATGCAAACTGCATATTAACCATTATTTTAACGCAGACAAGCACTTTTTACATGCTTTATTACAATTAGGGGCAAATGAGTCCTTATAGGCAAAATTGCTTTATTTCACAAAGGTAAGTCTACTTTCAATATAACATTCAGGTTTGGATCATTCTCTCATAAGAAATTGAAAACTGCATATAAACCATTATTTTAACGCAGACAAGCAGTTTTTACATGCTTTACGACAATTAGGTGCAAATGAGTCTTTATAGGCAAAATTGCTTTATTTTACAAACGTAAGTCTATTAATTACACTATAACATTCAGGTTTGGATCATTCTCTCATAAGAAAATGCAAACTGCATATTAACCATTATTTTAACGCATACAAGCAGTTTTTACATGCTTTATGACAATTAGGTGCAAATGAGTCCTTATGTTCAAAATTGCTTTATTTCATGAGGGTTAGTCTATTCACACTATAACATTCAGTTTTGGATTATTCTCTTATAAGAAAATGCAAATTGCATATTTATTATCATTTTAACGCATACAAGCAGTTTTTACATGCTTTATGACAATTAGGTGCAAATGAGTCCTTATAGGCAAAATTGCTTTATTTCATGAGATTAAGTCTATTTACACTAAAACATTCAGGTTTGGATCATTCTCTCATAAGAAAATGCAAACTGCATATTAACCTTTATTTTAACGCAGACAAGCAGTTTTTACATGCTTCACGACAATTGCGTGCAAATGAGTCCTTATAGTTTAAATTGCGTTATTTTACAAAGGTAAGTCTATTTTCACTATAACATTCAGGTTTGGATCATTCTCTCATAAGAAAATGCAAACTGCATATTAACCATTATTTTAACGCAGACAAGCAGTTTTTACATGCTTTATTACAATTAGAGGCAAATGAATCCTTATAGGCAAAATTGCTTTATTTCACAAAGGTAAGTCTACTTTCACTATAACATTCAGGTTTGGATCATTCTCTCATAAGAAAATGAAAACTGCATATTAACCATTATTTTAACGCAGACAAGCAGTTTTTACATGCTTTACGACAATTAGGTGCAAATGAGTCTTTATAGGCAAAATTGCTTTATTTCATGAGGGTAAGTCTATTTAAACTATAACATTCAGGCTTAGATCATTCTCTCATAAGAAAATGCAAACTGCATATTTACTATCATTTTCACGCAGACAAGCAGTTTTTACATGCTTCACGACAATTGCGTGCAAATGAGTCCTTATAGGCAAAATTGCTTTATTTTACAAAGTTAAGTCTATTTACATTATAACATTCAGGTTTGGATCATTCTCTCATAAGAAAATGCAAACTGCATATTAACCATTATTTTAACGCATACAAGCAGTTTTTACATGCTTTATGACAATTAGGTGCAAATGAGTCCTTATAGGCAAAATTGCTTTATTTCATGAGGGTTAGTCTATTTACACTATAATATTCAGGTTTGGATCATTCTCTCATAAGAAAATGCAAACTGCATATTAACCATTATTTAAACGCAGACAAGCAGTTTTTTCATGCTTTACGACAATTAGGTGCAAATGAGTCTTTATAGGCAAAATTGCTTTATTTCATGAGGGTCAGTCTATTTACACTATACAATTCAGGTTTGGATCATTCTCTTATAAGAAAATGCAAACGGCATATTAACCATTATTTTAACGCAGCCAAGCAGTTTTTACATGTTTTACGACAATTAGGTGGAAATAAGTCCTTAAAGGCAAAATTGTTTTATTTCACAAAGGTAAGTCTACTTTCACTATAACATTCAGGTTTGGATCTTTCTCTCATAAGAAAATGCAAACTGCATATTAACCATTATTTTAACGCATACAAGCAGTTTTTACATGCTTTATGACAATTAGGTGCAAATGAGTCCTTATAGGCAAAATTGCTTTATTTCATGAGGGTTAGTCTATTTACACTATAACATTCAGGTTTGGATCATTCTCTCATAAGAAAATGCAAACTGCATATTAACCATTATTTAAACGCAGACAAGCAGTTTTTTTATGCTTTACGACAATTAGGTGCAAATGAGTCTTTATAGGCAAAATTGCTTTATTTCATGAGGGTCAGTCTATTTACACTATACAATTTAGTTTTGGATCATTCTCTCATAAGAAAATGAAAACTGCATATTAACCATTATTTTAACGCATACAAGCAGTTTTTAAATGCTTTATGACAATTAGAGGCAAATGAGTCCTTATAGGCAAAATTGCTTTATTTCATGAAGGTAAGTCTATTTACACTATAACATTCAGGTTTGGATCTTTCTCTCATAAGAAAATGCATACTGCATATTAACCATTATTTAAACGCAGACAAGCAGTTTTTACATGCTTTACGACAATTAGGGGCAAATGAGTCTTTATAGGCAAAATTGCTTTATTTCATGAGGGTAAGTCTATTTACACTATAACATTCAGGTTTGGATCATTCTCTCATAAGAAAATGCAAACTGCATATTTACTATCATTTTCACGCAGACAAGCAGTTCTTACATGCTTTACGACAATTGCGTGCAAATGAGTCCTTATAGGCAAAATTGCTTTATTTTACAAAGGTAAGTCTATTTACACTATAACATTCAGGTTTGGATCATTCTCTCATAAGAAAATGCAAACTGCATATTAACCATTATTTTAACGCATACAAGCAGTTTTTACATGCTTTATGACAATTAGGTGCAAATGAGTCTTTATTGGCAAAATTGCTTTATTTCATGAGCGTAAGTCAATTTACACTAAAACATTCAGGTTTGGATCATTCTCTCATAAGAAAATTCAAACTGCATATTAACCTTTATTTTAACGCAGACAAGCAGTTTTTACATGCTTTACGACAATTGCGTGCAAATGAGTCCTTATAGGCAAAATTGCGTTATTTTACAAAGGTAAGTCTATTTTCACTATAACATTCAGGTTTGGATCATTCTCTCATAAGAAAATGCAAACTGCATATTAACCATTATTTTAACGCAGACAAGCAGTTTTTACATGCTTCACGACAATTGCGTGCAAATGAGTCCTTATAGGCAAAATTGCTTTATTTTACAAAGGTAAGTCTATTTACACTATAACATTCAGGTTTGGATCATTCTCTCATAAGAAAATGCAAACTGCATATTAACCATTATTTTAACGCAGACAAGCAGTTTTTACATGCTTTATGACAATTAGGGGCAAATGAGTCCTTATAGGCAAAATTGCTTTATTTCACAAAGGTAAGTCTACTTTCACTATAACATTCAGGTTTGGATCATTCTCTCATAAGAAATTGCAAACTGCATATTAACCATTATTTTAACGCAGACAAGCAGTTTTTACATGCTTCACGACAATTGCGTGCAAATGAGTCCTTATAAGCAAAATTGCTTTATTTTACAAAGGTAAGTCTATTTACACAATAACATTCAGGTTTGGATCATTCTCTCATAAGAAAATGCAAACTGCATATTAACTATTATTTTAACGCATACAAGCAGTTTTTAATAGCTTTATGACAATTAGGTGCAAATGAGTCCTTATAGGCAAATTTGCTTTATTTCATGAGGGTAAGTCTATTTACACTATACATTCAGGTTTGGATCTATCTCTCATAAGAAAATGCAAACTGCATATTAACTATTATTTAAACGCAGACAAGCAGTTTTTTCATGCTTTACGACAATTGCGTGCAAATGAGTCCTTATAAGCAAAATTGCTTTATTTTACAAAGGTTAGTCTATTTACACTATAACCTTCAGGTTTGGATCATTCTCTCATAAGAAAATGCAAACTGCATATTAACCATTATTTTAACGCAGACTAGCAGTTTTTACATGCTTCACGACAATTGCGTGCAAATGAGTCCTTATAGGCAAAATTGCTTTATTTTACAAAGGTAAGTCTATTTACACTATAACATTTAGGTTTGGATCATTCTCTCATAAGAAAATGCAAACTGCATATTAACCATTATTTTAACGTAGACAAGCAGTTTTTACATGCTTTATGACAATTAGGGGCAAATGAGTCCTTATAGGCAAAATTGCTTTATTTCACAAAGGTAAGTCTACTTTCACTATAACATTCAGGTTTGGATCATTCTCTCATAAGAAATTGCAAACTGCATATTAACCATTATTTTAACGCAGACAAGCAGTTTTTACATGCTTCACGACAATTGCGTGCAAATGAGTCCTTATAAGCAAAATTGCTTTATTTTACAAAGGTAAGCCTATTTTCACTATAACATTCAGGTTTGGATCATTCTCTCATAAGAAAATGCAAACTGCATATTAACCATTATTTTAACGCAGACAAGCAGTTTTTACATGCTTTATTACAATTAGGGGCAAATGAGTCCTTATAGGCAAAATTGCTTTATTTCACAAAGGTAAGTCTACTTTCACTATAACATTCAGGTTTGGATCATTCTCTCATAAGAAATTGAAAACTGCATATAAACCATTATTTTAACGCAGACAAGCAGTTTTTACATGCTTTACGACAATTAGGTGCAAATGAGTCTTTATAGGCAAAATTGCTTTATTTTACAAACGTAAGTCTATTAATTACACTATAACATTCAGGTTTGGATCATTCTCTCATAAGAAAATGCAAACTGCATATTAACCATTATTTTAACGCATACAAGCAGTTTTTACATGCTTTATGACAATTAGGTGCAAATGAGTCCTTATGTTCAAAATTGCTTTATTTCATGAGGGTTAGTCTATTTACACTATAACATTCAGTTTTGGATTATTCTCTTATAAGAAAATGCAAACTGCATATTTATTATCATTTTAACGCATACAAGCAGTTTTTACATGCTTTATGACAATTAGGTGCAAATGAGTCCTTATAGGCAAAATTGCTTTATTTCATGAGGGTAAGTCTATTTACACTAAAACATTCAGGTTTGGATCATTCTCTCATAAGAAAATGCAAACTGCATATTAACCTTTATTTTAACGCAGACAAGCAGTTTTTACATGCTTCACGACAATTGCGTGCAAATGAGTCCTTATAGGCTAAATTGCGTTATTTTACAAAGGTATGTCTATTTTCACTATAACATTCAGGTTTGGATCATTCTCTCATAAGAAAATGCAAACTGCATATTAACCATTATTTTAACGCAGACAAGCAGTTTTTACATGCTTTATTACAATTAGAGGCAAATGAATCCTTATAGGCAAAATTGCTTTATTTCACAAAGGTAAGTCTACTTTCACTATAACATTCAGGTTTGGATCATTCTCTCATAAGAAAATGAAAACTGCATATTAACCATTATTTTAACGCAGACAAGCAGTTTTTACATGCTTTACGACAATTAGGTGCAAATGAGTCTTTATAGGCAAAATTGCTTTATTTCATGAGGGTAAGTCTATTTAAACTATAACATTCAGGTTTAGATCATTCTCTCATAAGAAAATGCAAACTGCATATTTACTATCATTTTCACGCAGACAAGCAGTTTTTACATGCTTCACGACAATTGCGTGCAAATGAGTCCTTATAGGCAAAATTGCTTTATTTTACAAAGTTAAGTCTATTTACATTATAACATTCAGGTTTGGATCATTCTCTCATAAGAAAATGCAAACTGCATATTAACCATTATTTTAACGCATACAAGCAGTTTTTACATGCTTTATGACAATTAGGTGCAAATGAGTCCTTATAGGCAAAATTGCTTTATTTCATGAGGGTTAGTCTATTTACACTATAATATTCAGGTTTGGATCATTCTCTCATAAGAAAATGCAAACTGCATATTAACCATTATTTAAACGCAGACAAGCAGTTTTTTCATGCTTTACGACAATTAGGTGCAAATGAGTCTTTATAGGCAAAATTGCTTTATTTCATGAGGGTCAGTCTATTTACACTATACAATTCAGGTTTGGATCATTCTCTTATAAGAAAATGCAAACGGCATATTAACCATTATTTTAACGCAGCCAAGCAGTTTTTACATGTTTTACGACAATTAGGTGGAAATAAGTCCTTAAAGGCAAAATTGTTTTATTTCACAAAGGTAAGTCTACTTTCACTATAACATTCAGGTTTGGATCTTTCTCTCATAAGAAAATGCAAACTGCATATTAACCATTATTTTAACGCATACAAGCAGTTTTTACATGCTTTATGACAATTAGGTGCAAATGAGTCCTTATAGGCAAAATTGCTTTATTTCATGAGGGTTAGTCTATTTACACTATAACATTCAGGTTTGGATCATTCTCTTATAAGAAAATGCAAACTGCATATTAACCATTATTTAAACGCAGACAAGCAGTTTTTTTATGCTTTACGACAATTAGGTGCAAATGAGTCTTTATAGGCAAAATTGCTTTATTTCATGAGGGTCAGTCTATTTACACTATACAATTCAGTTTTGGATCATTCTCTCATAAGAAAATGAAAACTGCATATTAACCATTATTTTAACGCAGACAAGCAGTTTTTTCATGCTTCACGAGAATTGCGTGCAAATGAGTCCTTATAAGCAAAATTGCTTTATTTTACAAAGGTAAGTCTATTTACACTATAACATTCAGGTTTGGATCATTCTCTCATAAGAAAATGCAAACTGCATATTAACCATTATTTTAACGCATACAAGCAGTTTTTAAATGCTTTATGACAATTAGAGGCAAATGAGTCCTTATAGGCAAAATTGCTTTATTTCATGAAGGTAAGTCTATTTACACTATAACATTCAGGTTTGGATCTTTCTCTCATAAGAAAATGCATACTGCATATTAACCATTATTTAAACGCAGACAAGCAGTTTTTACATGCTTTACGACAATTAGGGGCAAATGAGTCTTTATAGGCAAAATTGCTTTATTTCATGAGGGTAAGTCTATTTACACTATAACATTCAGGTTTGGATCATTCTCTCATAAGAAAATGCAAACTGCATATTTACTATCATTTTCACGCAGACAAGCAGTTCTTACATGCTTTACGACAATTGCGTGCAAATGAGTCCTTATAGGCAAAATTGCTTTATTTTACAAAGGTAAGTCTATTTACACTATAACATTCAGGTTTGGATCATTCTCTCATAAGAAAATGCAAACTGCATATTAACCATTATTTTAACGCATACAAGCAGTTTTTACATGCTTTATGACAATTAGGTGCAAATGAGTCTTTATTGGCAAAATTGCTTTATTTCATGAGCGTAAGTCAATTTACACTAAAACATTCAGGTTTGGATCATTCTCTCATAAGAAAATTCAAACTGCATATTAACCTTTATTTTAACGCAGACAAGCAGTTTTTACATGCTTTACGACAATTGCGTGCAAATGAGTCCTTATAGGCAAAATTGCGTTATTTTACAAAGGTAAGTCTATTTTCACTATAACATTCAGGTTTGGATCATTCTCTCATAAGAAAATGCAAACTGCATATTAACCATTATTTTAACGCAGACAAGCAGTTTTTACATGCTTCACGACAATTGCGTGAAAATGAGTCCTTATAGGCAAAATTGCTTTATTTTACAAAGGTAAGTCTATTTACACTATAACATTCAGGTTTGGATCATTCTCTCATAAAAAAATGCAAACTGCATATTAACCATTATTTTAACGCAGACAAGCAGTTTTTACATGCTTTATGACAATTAGGGGCAAATGAGTCCTTATAGGCAAAATTGCTTTATTTCACAAAGGTAAGTCTACTTTCACTATAACATTCAGGTTTGGATCATTCTCTCATAAGAAATTGCAAACTGCATATTAACCATTATTTTAACGCAGACAAGCAGTTTTTACATGCTTCACGACAATTGCGTGCAAATGAGTCCTTATAAGCAAAATTGCTTTATTTTACAAAGGTAAGTCTATTTACACAATAACATTCAGGTTTGGATCATTCTCTCATAAGAAAATGCAAACTGCATATTAACTATTATTTTAACGCATACAAGCAGTTTTTAATAGCTTTATGACAATTAGGTGCAAATGAGTCCTTATAGGCAAATTTGCTTTATTTCATGAGGGTAAGTCTATTTACACTATAACATTCAGGTTTGGATCTATCTCTCATAAGAAAATGCAAACTGCATATTAACTATTATTTAAACGCAGACAAGCAGTTTTTTCATGCTTTACGACAATTGCGTGCAAATGAGTCCTTATAAGCAAAATTGCTTTATTTTACAAAGGTTAGTCTATTTACACTATAACCTTCAGGTTTGGATCATTCTCTCATAAGAAAATGCAAACTGCATATTAACCATTATTTTAACGCAGACTAGCAGTTTTTACATGCTTCACGACAATTGCGTGCAAATGAGTCCTTATAGGCAAAATTGCTTTATTTTACAAAGGTAAGTCTATTTACACTATAACATTTAGGTTTGGATCATTCTCTCATAAGAAAATGCAAACTGCATATTAACCATTATTTTAACGCAGACAAGCAGTTTTTACATGCTTTATTACAATTAGGGGCAAATGAGTCCTTATAGGCAAAATTGCTTTATTTCACAAAGGTAAGTCTACTTTCACTATAACATTCAGGTTTGGATCATTCTCTCATAAGAAATTGCAAACTGCATATTAACCATTATTTTAACGCAGACAAGCAGTTTTTACATGCTTCACGACAATTGCGTGCAAATGAGTCCTTATAAGCAAAATTGCTTTATTTTACAAAGGTAAGTCTATTTTCACTATAACATTCAGGTTTGGATCATTCTCTCATAAGAAAATGCAAACTGCATATTAACCATTATTTTAACGCAGACAAGCAGTTTTTACATGCTTTATTACAATTAGGGGCAAATGAGTCCTTATAGGCAAAATTGCTTTATTTCACAAAGGTAAGTCTACTTTCAATATAACATTCAGGTTTGGATCATTCTCTCATAAGAAATTGAAAACTGCATATAAACCATTATTTTAACGCAGACAAGCAGTTTTTACATGCTTTACGACAATTAGGTGCAAATGAGTCTTTATAGGCAAAATTGCTTTATTTTACAAACGTAAGTCTATTAATTACACTATAACATTCAGGTTTGGATCATTCTCTCATAAGAAAATGCAAACTGCATATTAACCATTATTTTAACGCATACAAGCAGTTTTTACATGCTTTATGACAATTAGGTGCAAATGAGTCCTTATGTTCAAAATTGCTTTATTTCATGAGGGTTAGTCTATTTACACTATAACATTCAGTTTTGGATTATTCTCTTATAAGAAAATGCAAATTGCATATTTATTATCATTTTAACGCATACAAGCAGTTTTTACATGCTTTATGACAATTAGGTGCAAATGAGTCCTTATAGGCAAAATTGCTTTATTTCATGAGATTAAGTCTATTTACACTAAAACATTCAGGTTTGGATCATTCTCTCATAAGAAAATGCAAACTGCATATTAACCTTTATTTTAACGCAGACAAGCAGTTTTTACATGCTTCACGACAATTGCGTGCAAATGAGTCCTTATAGTTTAAATTGCGTTATTTTACAAAGGTAAGTCTATTTTCACTATAACATTCAGGTTTGGATCATTCTCTCATAAGAAAATGCAAACTGCATATTAACCATTATTTTAACGCAGACAAGCAGTTTTTACATGCTTTATTACAATTAGAGGCAAATGAATCCTTATAGGCAAAATTGCTTTATTTCACAAAGGTAAGTCTACTTTCACTATAACATTCAGGTTTGGATCATTCTCTCATAAGAAAATGAAAACTGCATATTAACCATTATTTTAACGCAGACAAGCAGTTTTTACATGCTTTACGACAATTAGGTGCAAATGAGTCTTTATAGGCAAAATTGCTTTATTTCATGAGGGTAAGTCTATTTAAACTATAACATTCAGGCTTAGATCATTCTCTCATAAGAAAATGCAAACTGCATATTTACTATCATTTTCACGCAGACAAGCAGTTTTTACATGCTTCACGACAATTGCGTGCAAATGAGTCCTTATAGGCAAAATTGCTTTATTTTACAAAGTTAAGTCTATTTACATTATAACATTCAGGTTTGGATCATTCTCTCATAAGAAAATGCAAACTGCATATTAACCATTATTTTAACGCATACAAGCAGTTTTTACATGCTTTATGACAATTAGGTGCAAATGAGTCCTTATAGGCAAAATTGCTTTATTTCATGAGGGTTAGTCTATTTACACTATAATATTCAGGTTTGGATCATTCTCTCATAAGAAAATGCAAACTGCATATTAACCATTATTTAAACGCAGACAAGCAGTTTTTTCATGCTTTACGACAATTAGGTGCAAATGAGTCTTTATAGGCAAAATTGCTTTATTTCATGAGGGTCAGTCTATTTACACTATACAATTCAGGTTTGGATCATTCTCTTATAAGAAAATGCAAACGGCATATTAACCATTATTTTAACGCAGCCAAGCAGTTTTTACATGTTTTACGACAATTAGGTGGAAATAAGTCCTTAAAGGCAAAATTGTTTTATTTCACAAAGGTAAGTCTACTTTCACTATAACATTCAGGTTTGGATCTTTCTCTCATAAGAAAATGCAAACTGCATATTAACCATTATTTTAACGCATACAAGCAGTTTTTACATGCTTTATGACAATTAGGTGCAAATGAGTCCTTATAGGCAAAATTGCTTTATTTCATGAGGGTTAGTCTATTTACACTATAACATTCAGGTTTGGATCATTCTCTCATAAGAAAATGCAAACTGCATATTAACCATTATTTAAACGCAGACAAGCAGTTTTTTTATGCTTTACGACAATTAGGTGCAAATGAGTCTTTATAGGCAAAATTGCTTTATTTCATGAGGGTCAGTCTATTTACACTATACAATTTAGTTTTGGATCATTCTCTCATAAGAAAATGAAAACTGCATATTAACCATTATTTTAACGCATACAAGCAGTTTTTATATGCTTTATGACAATTAGAGGCAAATGAGTCCTTATAGGCAAAATTGCTTTATTTCATGAAGGTAAGTCTATTTACACTATAACATTCAGGTTTGGATCTTTCTCTCATAAGAAAATGCATACTGCATATTAACCATTATTTAAACGCAGACAAGCAGTTTTTACATGCTTTACGACAATTAGGGGCAAATGAGTCTTTATAGGCAAAATTGCTTTATTTCATGAGGGTAAGTCTATTTACACTATAACATTCAGGTTTGGATCATTCTCTCATAAGAAAATGCAAACTGCATATTTACTATCATTTTCACGCAGACAAGCAGTTCTTACATGCTTTACGACAATTGCGTGCAAATGAGTCCTTATAGGCAAAATTGCTTTATTTTACAAAGGTAAGTCTATTTACACTATAACATTCAGGTTTGGATCATTCTCTCATAAGAAAATGCAAACTGCATATTAACCATTATTTTAACGCATACAAGCAGTTTTTACATGCTTTATGACAATTAGGTGCAAATGAGTCTTTATTGGCAAAATTGCTTTATTTCATGAGCGTAAGTCAATTTACACTAAAACATTCAGGTTTGGATCATTCTCTCATAAGAAAATTCAAACTGCATATTAACCTTTATTTTAACGCAGACAAGCAGTTTTTACATGCTTTACGACAATTGCGTGCAAATGAGTCCTTATAGGCAAAATTGCGTTATTTTACAAAGGTAAGTCTATTTTCACTATAACATTCAGGTTTGGATCATTCTCTCATAAGAAAATGCAAACTGCATATTAACCATTATTTTAACGCAGACAAGCAGTTTTTACATGCTTTACGACAATTAGGGGCAAATGAGTCTTTATAGGCAAAATTGCTTTATTTCATGAGGGTAAGTCTATTTACACTATAACATTCAGGTTTGGATCATTCTCTCATAAGAAAATGCAAACTGCATATTTACTATCATTTTCACGCAGACAAGCAGTTCTTACATGCTTTACGACAATTGCGTGCAAATGAGTCCTTATAGGCAAAATTGCTTTATTTTACAAAGGTAAGTCTATTTACACTATAACATTCAGGTTTGGATCATTCTCTCATAAGAAAATGCAAACTGCATATTAACCATTATTTTAACGCATACAAGCAGTTTTTACATGCTTTATGACAATTAGGTGCAAATGAGTCCTTATGATCAAAATTGCTTTATTTCATGAGGGTAAGTCTATTTACACTATAACATTTAGGTTTGGATCATTTTCTCATAAGAAAATGCAAACTGCATATTTACTATCATTTTAACGCATACAAGCAGTTTTTACATGCTTTATGACAATTAGGTGCAAATGAGTCTTTATTGGCAAAATTGCTTTATTTCATGAGGGTAAGTCAATTTACACTAAAACATTCAGGTTTGGATCACTCTCTCATAAGAAAATTCAAACTGCATATGAACCTTTATTTTAACGCAGACAAGCAGTTTTTACATGCTTTACGACAATTGCGTGCAAATGAGTCCTTATAGGCAAAATTGCGTTATTTTACAAAGGTAAGTCTATTTTCACTATAACATTCAGGTTTGGATCATTCTCTCATAAGAAAATGCAAACTGCATATTAACCATTATTTTAACGCAGACAAGCAGTTTTTACATGCTTTACGACAATTAGGGGCAAATGAGTCTTTATAGGCAAAATTGCTTTATTTCATGAGGGTAAGTCTATTTACACTATAACATTCAGGTTTGGATCATTCTCTCATAAGAAAATGCAAACTGCATATTTACTATCATTTTCACGCAGACAAGCAGTTCTTACATGCTTTACGACAATTGCGTGCAAATGAGTCCTTATAGGCAAAATTGCTTTATTTTACAAAGGTAAGTCTATTTACACTATAACATTCAGGTTTGGATCATTCTCTCATAAGAAAATGCAAACTGCATATTAACCATTATTTTAACGCATACAAGCAGTTTTTACATGCTTTATGACAATTAGGTGCAAATGAGTCCTTATGATCAAAATTGCTTTATTTCATGAGGGTAAGTCTATTTACACTATAACATTTAGGTTTGGATCATTTTCTCATAAGAAAATGCAAACTGCATATTTACTATCATTTTAACGCATACAAGCAGTTTTTACATGCTTTATGACAATTAGGTGCAAATGAGTCTTTATTGGCAAAATTGCTTTATTTCATGAGGGTAAGTCAATTTACACTAAAACATTCAGGTTTGGATCATTCTCTCATAAGAAAATTCAAACTGCATATGAACCTTTATTTTAACGCAGACAAGCAGTTTTTACATGCTTTACGACAATTGCGTGCAAATGAGTCCTTATAGGCAAAATTGCGTTATTTTACAAAGGTAAGTCTATTTTCACTATAACATTCAGGTTTGGATCATTCTCTCATAAGAAAATGCAAACTGCATATTAACCATTATTTTAACGCAGACTAGCAGTTTTTACATGCTTCACGACAATTGCGTGCAAATGAGTCCTTATAGGCAAAATTGCTTTATTTTACAAAGGTAAGTCTATTTACACTATAACATTTAGGTTTGGATCATTCTCTCATAAGAAAATGCAAACTGCATTTTAACCATTATTTTAACGCAGCCAAGCAGTTTTTACATGCTTTATGACAATTAGGGGCAAATGAGTCCTTATAGGCAAAATTGCTTTATTTCACAAAGGTAAGTCTACTTTCACTATAACATTCAGGTTTGGATCATTCTCTCATAAGAAATTGCAAACTGCATATTAACCATTATTTTAACGCAGACAAGCAGTTTTTACATGCTTCACGACAATTGCGTGCAAATGAGTCCTTATAAGCAAAATTGCTCTATTTTACAAAGGTAAGTCTATTTACACAATAACATTCAGGTTTGGATCTTTCTCTCATAAGAAAATGCAAACTGCATATTAACCATTATTTAAACGCAGACACGCAGTTTTTTCATGCTTTACGACAATTAGGTGCAAATGAGTCTTTATAGGCAAAATTGCTTTATTTTACAAAAGTAAGTCTATTTACACTATAACATTCAGGTTTGGATCATTCTCTCATAAGAAAATGCAAACTGCATATTAACCATTATTTTAACGCATACAAGCAGTTTTTAAATGCTTTATGACAATTAGGGGCAAATGGGTCCTTATAGGCAAAATTGCTTTATTTCATGAAGGTAAGTCTATTTACACTATAACATTCAGGTTTGGATCTTTCTCTCATAAGAAAATGCATACTGCATATTAACTATTATTTAAACGCAGACAAGCAGTTTTTACATGCTTTACGACAATTAGGGGCAAATGAGTCCTTATAGGCAAAATTGCTTTATTTCATGAGGGTAAGTCTATTTACACTAAAACATTCAGGTTTGGATCATTCTCTCATAAGAAAATGCAAACTGCATATTAACCTTTATTTTAACGCAGACAAGCAGTTTTTACATGCTTCACGACAATTGCGTGCAAATGAGTCCTTATAGGCTAAATTGCGTTATTTTACAAAGGTAAGTCTATTTTCACTATAACATTCAGGTTTGGATCATTCTCTCATAAGAAAATGCAAACTGCATATTAACCATTATTTTAACGCAGACAAGCAGTTTTTACATGCTTTATTACAATTAGAGGCAAATGAATCCTTATAGGCAAAATTGCTTTATTTCACAAAGGTAAGTCTACTTTCACTATAACATTCAGGTTTGGATCATTCTCTCATAAGAAAATGAAAACTGCATATAAACCATTATTTTAACGCAGACAAGCAGTTTTTACATGCTTTACGACAATTAGGTGCAAATGAGTCTTTATAGGCAAAATTGCTTTATTTCATGAGGGTAAGTCTATTTAAACTATAACATTCAGGCTTAGATCGTTCTCTCATAAGAAAATGCAAACTGCATATTTACTATCATTTTCACGCAGACAAGCAGTTTTTACATGCTTCACGACAATTGCGTGCAAATGAGTCCTTATAGGCAAAATTGCTTTATTTTACAAAGTTAAGTCTATTTACATTATAACATTCAGGTTTGGATCATTCTCTCATAAGAAAATGCAAACTGCATATTAACCATTATTTTAACGCATACAAGCAGTTTTTACATGCTTTATGACAATTAGGTGCAAATGAGTCCTTATAGGCAAAATTGCTTTATTTCATGAGGGTTAGTCTATTTACACTATAATATTCAGGTTTGGATCATTCTCTCATAAGAAAATGCAAACTGCATATTAACCATTATTTAAACGCAGACAAGCAGTTTTTTCATGCTTTACGACAATTAGGTGCAAATGAGTCTTTATAGGCAAAATTGCTTTATTTCATGAGGGTCAGTCTATTTACACTATACAATTCAGGTTTGGATCATTCTCTTATAAGAAAATGCAAACGGCATATTAACCATTATTTTAACGCAGCCAAGCAGTTTTTACATGTTTTACGACAATTAGGTGGAAATAAGTCCTTAAAGGCAAAATTGTTTTATTTCACAAAGGTAAGTCTACTTTCACTATAACATTCAGGTTTGGATCTTTCTCTCATAAGAAAATGCAAACTGCATATTAACCATTATTTTAACGCATACAAGCAGTTTTTACATGCTTTATGACAATTAGGTGCAAATGAGTCCTTATAGGCAAAATTGCTTTATTTCATGAGGGTTAGTCTATTTACACTATAACATTCAGGTTTGGATCATTCTCTCATAAGAAAATGCAAACTGCATATTAACCATTATTTAAACGCAGACAAGCAGTTTTTTTATGCTTTACGACAATTAGGTGCAAATGAGTCTTTATAGGCAAAATTGCTTTATTTCATGAGGGTCAGTCTATTTACACTATACAATTCAGTTTTGGATCATTCTCTCATAAGAAAATGAAAACTGCATATTAACCATTATTTTAACGCAGACAAGCAGTTTTTCATGTTTCACGACAATTGCGTGCAAATGAGTCCTTATAAGCAAAATTGCTTTATTTTACAAAGGTAAGTCTATTTACACTATAACATTCAGGTTTGGATCATTCTCTCATAAGAAAATGCAAACTGCATATTAACCATTATTTTAACGCATACAAGCAGTTTTTAAATGCTTTATGACAATTAGAGGCAAATGAGTCCTTATAGGCAAAATTGCTTTATTTCATGAAGGTAAGTCTATTTACACTATAACATTCAGGTTTGGATCTTTCTCTCATAAGAAAATGCATACTGCATATTAATAAATTATTTAAACGCAGACAAGCAGTTTTTACATGCTTTACGACAATTAGGGGCAAATGAGTCTTTATAGGCAAAATTGCTTTATTTCATGAGGGTAAGTCTATTTACACTATAACATTCAGGTTTGGATCATTCTCTCATAAGAAAATGCAAACTGCATATTTACTATCATTTTCACGCAGACAAGCAGTTCTTACATGCTTTACGACAATTGCGTGCAAATGAGTCCTTATAGGCAAAATTGCTTTATTTTACAAAGGTAAGTCTATTTACACTATAACATTCAGGTTTGGATCATTCTCTCATAAGAAAATGCAAACTGCATATTAACCATTATTTTAACGCATACAAGCAGTTTTTACATGCTTTATGACAATTAGGTGCAAATGAGTCTTTATTGGCAAAATTGCTTTATTTCATGAGCGTAAGTCAATTTACACTAAAACATTCAGGTTTGGATCATTCTCTCATAAGAAAATTCAAACTGCATATGAACCTTTATTTTAACGCAGACAAGCAGTTTTTACATGCTTTACGACAATTGCGTGCAAATGAGTCCTTATAGGCAAAATTGCGTTATTTTACAAAGGTAAGTCTATTTTCACTATAACATTCAGGTTTGGATCATTCTCTCAGAAGAAAATGCAAACTGCATATTAACCATTATTTTAACGCAGACAAGCAGTTTTTACATGCTTTACGACAATTAGGGGCAAATGAGTCTTTATAGGCAAAATTGCTTTATTTCATGAGGGTAAGTCTATTTACACTATAACATTCAGGTTTGGATCATTCTCTCATAAGAAAATGCAAACTGCATATTTACTATCATTTTCACGCAGACAAGCAGTTCTTACATGCTTTACGACAATTGCGTGCAAATGAGTCCTTATAGGCAAAATTGCTTTATTTTACAAAGGTAAGTCTATTTACACTATAACATTCAGGTTTGGATCATTCTCTCATAAGAAAATGCAAACTGCATATTAACCATTATTTTAACGCATACAAGCAGTTTTTACATGCTTTATGACAATTAGGTGCAAATGAGTCCTTATGATCAAAATTGCTTTATTTCATGAGGGTAAGTCTATTTACACTATAACATTTAGGTTTGGATCATTTTCTCATAAGAAAATGCAAACTGCATAATTACTATCATTTTAACGCATACAAGCAGTTTTTACATGCTTTATGACAATTAGGTGCAAATGAGTCTTTATTGGCAAAATTGCTTTATTTCATGAGGGTAAGTCAATTTACACTAAAACATTCAGGTTTGGATCATTCTCTCATAAGAAAATTCAAACTGCATATGAACCTTTATTTTAACGCAGACAAGCAGTTTTTACATGCTTTACGACAATTGCGTGCAAATGAGTCCTTATAGGCAAAATTGCGTTATTTTACAAAGGTAAGTCTATTTTCACTATAACATTCAGGTTTGGATCATTCTCTCATAAGAAAATGCAAACTGCATATTAACCATTATTTTAACGCAGACAAGCAGTTTTTACATGCTTTACGACAATTAGGGGCAAATGAGTCTTTATAGGCAAAATTGCTTTATTTCATGAGGGTAAGTCTATTTACACTATAACATTCAGGTTTGGATCATTCTCTCATAAGAAAATGCAAACTGCATATTTACTATCATTTTCACGCAGACAAGCAGTTCTTACATGCTTTACGACAATTGCGTGCAAATGAGTCCTTATAGGCAAAATTGCTTTATTTTACAAAGGTAAGTCTATTTACACTATAACATTCAGGTTTGGATCATTCTCTCATAAGAAAATGCAAACTGCATATTAACCATTATTTTAACGCATACAAGCAGTTTTTACATGCTTTATGACAATTAGGTGCAAATGAGTCCTTATGATCAAAATTGCTTTATTTCATGAGGGTAAGTCTATTTACACTATAACATTTAGGTTTGGATCATTCTCTCATAAGAAAATGCAAACTGCATATTAACCATTATTTTAACGCAGACTAGCAGTTTTTACATGCTTCACGACAATTGCGTGCAAATGAGTCCTTATAGGCAAAATTGCTTTATTTTACAAAGGTAAGTCTATTTACACTATAACATTCAGGTTTGGATCATTCTCTCATAAGAAAATGCAAACTGCATATTAACCATTATTTTAACGCATACAAGCAGTTTTTACATGCTTTATGACAATTAGGTGCAAATGAGTCTTTATTGGCAAAATTGCTTTATTTCATGAGGGTAAGTCAATTTACACTAAAACATTCAGGTTTGGATCATTCTCTCATAAGAAAATTCAAACTGCATATGAACCTTTATTTTAACGCAGACAAGCAGTTTTTACATGCTTTACGACAATTGCGTGCAAATGAGTCCTTATAGGCAAAATTGCGTTATTTTACAAAGGTAAGTCTATTTTCACTATAACATTCAGGTTTGGATCATTCTCTCATAAGAAAATGCAAACTGCATATTAACCATTATTTTAACGCAGACTAGCAGTTTTTACATGCTTCACGACAATTGCGTGCAAATGAGTCCTTATAGGCAAAATTGCTTTATTTTACAAAGGTAAGTCTATTTACACTATAACATTTAGGTTTGGATCATTCTCTCATAAGAAAATGCAAACTGCATATTAACCATTATTTTAACGCAGCCAAGCAGTTTTTACATGCTTCACGACAATTGCGTGCAAATGAGTCCTTATAAGCAAAATTGCTCTATTTTACAAAGGTAAGTCTATTTTCACTATAACATTCAGGTTTGGATCATTCTCTCATAAGAAAATGCAAACTGCATATTAACCATTATTTTAACGCAGACTAGCAGTTTTTACATGCTTTATGACAATTAGGTGCAAATGAGTCTTTATTGGCAAAATTGCTTTATTTCATGAGGGTAAGTCAATTTACACTAAAACATTCAGGTTTGGATCATTCTCTCATAAGAAAATTCAAACTGCATATGAACCTTTATTTTAACGCAGACAAGCAGTTTTTACATGCTTTACGACAATTGCGTGCAAATGAGTCCTTATAGGCAAAATTGCGTTATTTTACAAAGGTAAGTCTATTTTCACTATAACATTCAGGTTTGGATCATTCTCTCATAAGAAAATGCAAACTGCATATTAACCATTATTTTAACGCAGACTAGCAGTTTTTACATGCTTCACGACAATTGCGTGCAAATGAGTCCTTATAGGCAAAATTGCTTTATTTTACAAAGGTAAGTCTATTTACACTATAACATTTAGGTTTGGATCATTCTCTCATAAGAAAATGCAAACTGCATATTAACCATTATTTTAACGCAGCCAAGCAGTTTTTACATGCTTTATGACAATTAGGGGCAAATGAGTCCTTATAGGCAAAATTGCTTTATTTCACAAAGGTAAGTCTACTTTCACTATAACATTCAGGTTTGGATCATTCTCTCATAAGAAATTGCAAACTGCATATTAACCATTATTTTAACGCAGACAAGCAGTTTTTACATGCTTCACGACAATTGCGTGCAAATGAGTCCTTATAAGCAAAATTGCTCTATTTTACAAAGGTAAGTCTATTTACACAATAACATTCAGGTTTGGATCTTTCTCTCATAAGAAAATGCAAACTGCATATTAACCATTATTTAAACGCAGACACGCAGTTTTTTCATGCTTTACGACAATTAGGTGCAAATGAGTCTTTATAGGCAAAATTGCTTTATTTTACAAAAGTAAGTCTATTTACACTATAACATTCAGGTTTGGATCATTCTCTCATAAGAAAATGCAAACTGCATATTAACCATTATTTTAACGCATACAAGCAGTTTTTAAATGCTTTATGACAATTAGGGGCAAATGGGTCCTTATAGGCAAAATTGCTTTATTTCATGAAGGTAAGTCTATTTACACTATAACATTCAGGTTTGGATCTTTCTCTCATAAGAAAATGCATACTGCATATTAACTATTATTTAAACGCAGACAAGCAGTTTTTACATGCTTTACGACAATTAGGGGCAAATGAGTCTTTATAGGCAAAATTGCTTTATTTCATGAGGGTAAGTCTATTTACACTATAACATTCAGGTTTGGATCATTCTCTCATAAGAAAATGCAAACTGCATATTTACTATCATTTTCACGCAGACAAGCAGTTCTTACA
Organism: Xanthostigma xanthostigma; assembly: GCA_963575645.1. Lineage (NCBI taxonomy): Eukaryota > Metazoa > Arthropoda > Insecta > Raphidioptera > Raphidiidae > Xanthostigma > Xanthostigma xanthostigma. Next base: position 29,955,469 of record OY754471.1, read on the forward strand.
TGCTTTACGACAATTGCGTGCAAATGAGTCCTTATAGGCAAAATTGCTTTATTTTACAAAGGTAAGTCTATTTACACTATAACATTCAGGTTTGGATCATTCTCTCATAAGAAAATGCAAACTGCATATTAACCATTATTTTAACGCATACAAGCAGTTTTTACATGCTTTATGACAATTAGGTGCAAATGAGTCCTTATGATCAAAATTGCTTTATTTCATGAGGGTAAGTCTATTTACACTATAACATTTAGGTTTGGATCATTTTCTCATAAGAAAATGCAAACTGCATATTTACTATCATTTTAACGCATACAAGCAGTTTTTACATGCTTTATGACAATTAGGTGCAAATGAGTCTTTATTGGCAAAATTGCTTTATTTCATGAGGGTATGTCAATTTACACTAAAACATTCAGGTTTGGATCATTCTCTCATAAGAAAATTCAAACTGCATATTAACCTTTATTTTAACGCAGACAAGCAGTTTTTACATGCTTTACGACAATTGCGTGCAAATGAGTCCTTATAGGCAAAATTGCGTTATTTTACAAAGGTAAGTCTATTTTCACTATAACATTCAGGTTTGGATCATTCTCTCATAAGAAAATGCAAACTGCATATTAACCATTATTTTAACGCAGACTAGCAGTTTTTACATGCTTCACGACAATTGCGTGCAAATGAGTCCTTATAGGCAAAATTGCTTTATTTTACAAAGGTTAGTCTATTTACACTATAACATTTAGGTTTGGATCATTCTCTCATAAGAAAATGCAAACTGCATATTAACCATTATTTTAACGCAGCCAAGCAGTTTTTACATGCTTTATGACAATTAGGGGCAAATGAGTCCTTATAGGCAAAATTGCTTTATTTCACAAAGGTAAGTCTACTTTCACTATAACATTCAGGTTTGGATCATTCTCTCATAAGAAATTGCAAACTGCATATTAACCATTATTTTAACGCAGACAAGCAGTTTTTACATGCTTCACGACAATTGCGTGCAAATGAGTCCTTATAAGCAAAATTGCTCTATTTTACAAAGGTAAGTCTATTTACACAATAACATTCAGGTTTGGATCATTCTCTCATAAGAAAATGCAAACTGCATATTAACCATTATTTAAACGCAGACACGCAGTTTTTACATGCTTCACGACAATTGCGTGCAAATGAGTCCTTATAGGCAAAATTGCTTTATTTTACAAAGGTAAGTCTATTTACACTATAACATTCAGGTTTGGATCATTCTCTCATAAGAAAATGCAAACTGCATATTAACCATTATTTTAACGCATACAAGCAGTTTTTACATGCTTTATGACAATTAGGTGCAAATGAGTCTTTATTGGCAAAATTGCTTTATTTCATGAGGGTAAGTCAATTTACACTAAAACATTCAGGTTTGGATCATTCTCTCATAAGAAAATTCAAACTGCATATGAACCTTTATTTTAACGCAGACAAGCAGTTTTTACATGCTTTACGACAATTGCGTGCAAATGAGTCCTTATAGGCAAAATTGCGTTATTTTACAAAGGTAAGTCTATTTTCACTATAACATTCAGGTTTGGATCATTCTCTCATAAGAAAATGCAAACTGCATATTAACCATTATTTTAACGCAGACTAGCAGTTTTTACATGCTTCACGACAATTGCGTGCAAATGAGTCCTTATAGGCAAAATTGCTTTATTTTACAAAGGTAAGTCTATTTACACTATAACATTTAGGTTTGGATCATTCTCTCATAAGAAAATGCAAACTGCATATTAACCATTATTTTAACGCAGCCAAGCAGTTTTTACATGCTTCACGACAATTGCGTGCAAATGAGTCCTTATAAGCAAAATTGCTCTATTTTACAAAGGTAAGTCTATTTTCACTATAACATTCAGGTTTGGATCATTCTCTCATAAGAAAATGCAAACTGCATATTAACCATTATTTTAACGCAGACTAGCAGTTTTTACATGCTTTATGACAATTAGGTGCAAATGAGTCTTTATTGGCAAAATTGCTTTATTTCATGAGGGTAAGTCAATTTACACTAAAACATTCAGGTTTGGATCATTCTCTCATAAGAAAATTCAAACTGCATATGAACCTTTATTTTAACGCAGACAAGCAGTTTTTACATGCTTTACGACAATTGCGTGCAAATGAGTCCTTATAGGCAAAATTGCGTTATTTTACAAAGGTAAGTCTATTTTCACTATAACATTCAGGTTTGGATCATTCTCTCATAAGAAAATGCAAACTGCATATTAACCATTATTTTAACGCAGACTAGCAGTTTTTACATGCTTCACGACAATTGCGTGCAAATGAGTCCTTATAGGCAAAATTGCTTTATTTTACAAAGGTAAGTCTATTTACACTATAACATTTAGGTTTGGATCATTCTCTCATAAGAAAATGCAAACTGCATATTAACCATTATTTTAACGCAGCCAAGCAGTTTTTACATGCTTTATGACAATTAGGGGCAAATGAGTCCTTATAGGCAAAATTGCTTTATTTCACAAAGGTAAGTCTACTTTCACTATAACATTCAGGTTTGGATCATTCTCTCATAAGAAATTGCAAACTGCATATTAACCATTATTTTAACGCAGACAAGCAGTTTTTACATGCTTCACGACAATTGCGTGCAAATGAGTCCTTATAAGCAAAATTGCTCTATTTTACAAAGGTAAGTCTATTTACACAATAACATTCAGGTTTGGATCTTTCTCTCATAAGAAAATGCAAACTGCATATTAACCATTATTTAAACGCAGACACGCAGTTTTTTCATGCTTTACGACAATTAGGTGCAAATGAGTCTTTATAGGCAAAATTGCTTTATTTTACAAAAGTAAGTCTATTTACACTATAACATTCAGGTTTGGATCATTCTCTCATAAGAAAATGCAAACTGCATATTAACCATTATTTTAACGCATACAAGCAGTTTTTAAATGCTTTATGACAATTAGGGGCAAATGGGTCCTTATAGGCAAAATTGCTTTATTTCATGAAGGTAAGTCTATTTACACTATAACATTCAGGTTTGGATCTTTCTCTCATAAGAAAATGCATACTGCATATTAACTATTATTTAAACGCAGACAAGCAGTTTTTACATGCTTTACGACAATTAGGGGCAAATGAGTCTTTATAGGCAAAATTGCTTTATTTCATGAGGGTAAGTCTATTTACACTATAACATTCAGGTTTGGATCATTCTCTCATAAGAAAATGCAAACTGCATATTTACTATCATTTTCACGCAGACAAGCAGTTCTTACATGCTTTACGACAATTGCGTGCAAATGAGTCCTTATAGGCAAAATTGCTTTATTTTACAAAGGTAAGTCTATTTACACTATAACATTCAGGTTTGGATCATTCTCTCATAAGAAAATGCAAACTGCATATTAACCATTATTTTAACGCATACAAGCAGTTTTTACATGCTTTATGACAATTAGGTGCAAATGAGTCCTTATGATCAAAATTGCTTTATTTCATGAGGGTAAGTCTATTTACACTATAACATTTAGGTTTGGATCATTTTCTCATAAGAAAATGCAAACTGCATATTTACTATCATTTTAACGCATACAAGCAGTTTTTACATGCTTTATGACAATTAGGTGCAAATGAGTCTTTATTGGCAAAATTGCTTTATTTCATGAGGGTATGTCAATTTACACTAAAACATTCAGGTTTGGATCATTCTCTCATAAGAAAATTCAAACTGCATATTAACCTTTATTTTAACGCAGACAAGCAGTTTTTACATGCTTTACGACAATTGCGTGCAAATGAGTCCTTATAGGCAAAATTGCGTTATTTTACAAAGGTAAGTCTATTTTCACTATAACATTCAGGTTTGGATCATTCTCTCATAAGAAAATGCAAACTGCATATTAACCATTATTTTAACGCAGACTAGCAGTTTTTACATGCTTCACGACAATTGCGTGCAAATGAGTCCTTATAGGCAAAATTGCTTTATTTTACAAAGGTTAGTCTATTTACACTATAACATTTAGGTTTGGATCATTCTCTCATAAGAAAATGCAAACTGCATATTAACCATTATTTTAACGCAGCCAAGCAGTTTTTACATGCTTTATGACAATTAGGGGCAAATGAGTCCTTATAGGCAAAATTGCTTTATTTCACAAAGGTAAGTCTACTTTCACTATAACATTCAGGTTTGGATCATTCTCTCATAAGAAATTGCAAACTGCATATTAACCATTATTTTAACGCAGACAAGCAGTTTTTACATGCTTCACGACAATTGCGTGCAAATGAGTCCTTATAAGCAAAATTGCTCTATTTTACAAAGGTAAGTCTATTTACACAATAACATTCAGGTTTGGATCATTCTCTCATAAGAAAATGCAAACTGCATATTAACCATTATTTAAACGCAGACACGCAGTTTTTTCATGCTTTACGACAATTAGGTGCAAATGAGTCTTTATAGGCAAAATTGCTTTATTTTACAAAAGTAAGTCTATTTACACTATAACATTCAGGTTTGGATCATTCTCTCATAAGAAAATGCAAACTGCATATTAACCATTATTTTAACGCATACAAGCAGTTTTTACATGCTTTATGACAATTAGGTGCAAATGAGTCCTTATGTTCAAAATTGCTTTATTTCATGAGGGTTAGTCTATTTACACTATAACATTCAGTTTTGGATCATTCTCTTATAAGAAAATGCAAACTGCATATTTACTATTATTTTAACGCATACAAGCTGTTTTTACATGCTTTATGACAATTCGGTGCAAATGAGTCTTTATAGGCAAAATTGCTTTATTTCATGAGGGTAAGTCTATTTACACTAAAACATTCAGGTTTGGATCATTCTCTCATAAGAAAATGCAAACTGCATATTAACCTTTATTTTAACGCAGACAAGCAGTTTTTACATGCTTCACGACAATTGCGTGCAAATGAGTCTTTATAGGCAAAATTGCTTTATTTCATGAGGGTAAGTCTATTTAAACTATAACATTCAGGTTTGGATAATTCTCTCATAAGAAAATGCAAACTGCATATTTACTATCATTTTCACGCAGACAAGCAGTTTTTACATGCTTCACGACAATTGCGTGCAAATGAGTCCTTATAGGCAAAATTGCTTTATTTTACAAAGTTAAGTCTATTTACATTATAACATTCAGGTTTGGATCATTCTCTCATAAGAAAATGCAAACTGCATATTAACCATTATTTTAACGCATACAAGCAGTTTTTACATGCTTTATGACAATTAGGTGCAAATGAGTCCTTATAGGCAAAATTGCTTTATTTTATGAGGGTTAGTCTATTTACACTATAATATTCAGGTTTGGATCATTCTCTCATAAGAAAATGCAAACTGCAATTAACCATTATTTAAACGCAGACAAGCAGTTTTTTCATGCTTTACGACAATTAGGTGCAAATGAGTCTTTATAGGCAAAATTGCTTTATTTAATGAGGGTCAGTCTATTTACACTATACAATTCAGGTTTGGATCATTCTCTCATAAGAAAATGCAAACGGCATATTAACCATTATTTTAACGCAGACAAGCAGTTTTTACATGTTTTACGACAATTAGGTGGAAATAAGTCCTTAAAGGCAAAATTGTTTTATTTCACAAAGGTAAGTCTACTTTCACTATAACATTCAGGTTTGGATCTTTCTCTCATAATAAAATGCAAACTGCATATTAACCATTATTTTAACGCATACAAGCAGTTTTTACATGCTTTATGACAATTAGGTGCAAATGAGTCCTTACAGGCAAAATTGCTTTATTTCATGAGGGTTAGTCTATTTACACTATAACATTCAGGTTTGGATCATTCTCTCATAAGAAAATGCAAACTGCATATTAACCATTATTTAAACGCCGACAAGCAGTTTTTTTATGCTTTACGACAATTAGGTGCAAATGAGTCTTTATAGGCAAAATTGCTTTATGATGAGGGTCAGTCTAATTACACTATACAATTCAGGTTTGGATCATTCTCTCATAAGAAAATGCAAACGGCATATTAACTATTATTTTAACGCAGACAAGCAGTTTTTACATGTTTTACGACAATTAGGTGGAAATAAGTCCTTAAAGGCAAAATTGTTTTATTTCACAAAGGTAAGTCTACTTTCATTATAACATTCAGGTTTGGATCTTTCTCTCATAAGGAAATGCAAACTGCATATTAACCAATTTTTTAACGCATACAAGCAGTTTTTACATGCTTTATGACAATTAGGTGCAAATGAGTCCTTACAGGCAAAATTGCTTTATTTCATGAGGGTTAGTCTATTTACACTATAACATTCAGGTTTGGATCATTCTCTCATAAAAAAATGCAAAATGCATATTAACCATTATTTAAACGCAGACAAGCAGTTTTTTTATGCTTTACGACAATTAGGTGCAAATGAGTCTTTATAGGCAAAATTGCTTTATTTCATGAGGGTCAGTCTATTTACACTATACAATTCAGTTTTGGATCATTCTCTCATAAGAAAATGAAAACTGCATATTAACCATTATTTTAACGCAGACAAGCAGTTTTTACATGCTTCACGACAATTGCGTGCAAATGAGTCCTTATAAGCAAAATTGCTTTATTTTACAAAGGTAAGTCTATTTACACTATAACATTCAGGTTTAGATCATTCTCTCATAAGAAAATGCAAACTGCATATTAACCATTATTTTAACGCATACAAGCAGTTTTTAAATGCTTTATGACAATTAGGGGCAAATGAGTCCTTATTGGCAAAATTGCTTTATTTCATGAAGGTAAGTCTATTTACACTATAACATTCAGGTTTGGATCTTTCTCTCATAAGAAAATGCATACTGCATATTAACTATTATTTAAACGCAGACAAGCAGTTTTTACATGCTTTACGACAATTAGGGGCAAATGAGTCTTTATAGGCAAAATTGCTTTATTTCATGAGGGTTAGTCTATTTACACTATAACATTCAGGTTTGGATCATTCTCTCATAAGAAAATGCAAACTGCATATTTACTATCATTTTCACGCAGACAAGCAGTTCTTACATGCTTTACGACAATTGCGTGCAAATGAGTCCTTATAGGCAAAATTGCTTTATTTTACAAAGGTAAGTCTATTTACACTATAACATTCAGGTTTGGATCATTCTCTCATAAGAAAATGCAAACTGCATATTAACCATTATTTTAACGCATACAAGCAGTTTTTACATGCTTTATGACAATTAGGTGCAAATGAGTCCTTATGGGCAAAATTGCTTTATTTCATGAGGGTAAGTCTATTTACACTATAACATTTAGGTTTGGATCATTTTCTCATAAGAAAATGCAAACAGCATATTTACTATCATTTTAACGCATACAAGCAGTTTTTACATGCTTTATGACAATTAGGTGCAAATGAGTCTCTTTATTGGCAAAATTGCTTTATTTTATGAGGGTAAGTCAATTTACACTAAAACATTCTGGTTTGGATCATTCTCTCATAAGAAAATTCAAACTGCATATTAACCTTTATTTTAACGCAGACAAGCAGTTTTTACATGCTTTACGACAATTGCGTGCAAATGAGTCCTTATAGGCAAAATTGCGTTATTTTACAAAGGTAAGTCTATTTTCACTATAACATTCAGGTTTGGATCATTCTCTCATAAGAAAATGCAAACTGCATATTAACCATTATTTTAACGCAGACTAGCAGTTTTTACATGCTTCACGACAATTGCGTGCAAATGAGTCCTTATAGGCAAAATTGCTTTATTTTACAAAGGTAAGTCTATTTACACTATAACATTTAGTTTTGGATCATTCTCTCATAAGAAAATGCAAACTGCATATTAACCATTATTTTAACGCAGCCAAGCAGTTTTTACATGCTTTATGACAATTAGGGGCAAATGAGTCCTTATAGGCAAAATTGCTTTATTTCACAAAGGTAAGTCTACTTTCACTATAACATTCAGGTTTGGATCATTCTCTCATAAGAAATTGCAAACTGCATATTAACCATTATTTTAACGCAGACAAGCAGTTTTTACATGCTTCACGACAATTGCGTGCAAATGAGTCCTTATAAGCAAAATTGCTTTATTTTACAAAGGTAAGTCTATTTACACATAAAACATTCAGGTTTGGATCATTCTCTCATAAGAAAATGCAAACTGCATATTAACCATTATTTAAACGCAGACACGCAGTTTTTTCATGCTTTACGACAATTAGGTGCAAATGAGTCTTTATAGGCAAAATTGCTTTATTTTACAAAAGTAAGTCTATTTACACTATAACATTCAGGTTTGGATCATTCTCTCATAAGAAAATGCAAACTGCATACTAACCATTTTTTTAACGCATACAAGCAGTTTTTACATGCTTTATGACAATTAGGTGCAAATGAGTCCTTATGTTCAAAATTGCTTTATTTCATGAGGGTTAGTCTATTTACACTATAACATTCAGTTTTGGATCATTATCTTATAAGAAAATGCAAACTGCATATTAACCATTATTTTAACGCAGCCAAGCATTTTTTACATGCTTTATGACAATTCGGTGCAAATGAGTCTTTATAGGCAAAATTGCTTTATTTCATGAGGGTAAGTCTATTTACACTAAAACATTCAGGTTTGGATCATTCTCTCATAAGAAAATGCAAACTGCATATTTACTATCATTTTCACGCAGACAAGCAGTTTTTACATGCTTCACGACAATTGCGTGCAAATGAGTCCTTATAGGCAAAATTGCTTTATTTCATGAGGGTTAGTCTATTTACACTATAATATTCAGGTTTGGATCATTCTCTCATAAGAAAATGCAAACTGCAATTAACCATTATTTAAACGCAGACAAGCAGTTTTTTCATGCTTTACGACAATTAGGTGCAAATGAGTGTTTATAGGCAAAATTGCTTTATTTAATGAGGGTCAGTCTATTTACACTATACAATTCAGGTTTGGATCATTCTCTCATAAGAAAATGCAAACGGCATATTAACCATTATTTTAACGCAGACAAGCAGTTTTTACATGTTTTACGACAATTAGGTGCAAATGAGTCTTTATAGGCAAAATTTTTTTATTTCATGAGGGTAAGTCTATTTACACTATAACATTCAGGTTTGGATCTTTCTCTCATAAGAAAATGCATACTGCATATTAACCATTATTTAAACGCAGACAAGCAGTTTTTAGATGCTTTACGACAATTGCGTGCAAATGAGTCCTTATATGCAAAATTGCTTTATTTTACAAAGGTAAGTCTATTTACACTATAACATTCAGGTTTGGATCATTCTCTCATAAGAAAATGCAAACTGCATATATACTATCATTTACACGCAGACAAGCAGTTCTTACATGCTTCGCGACAATTGCGTGCAAATGAGTCCTTATAGGCAAAATTGCTTTATTTTACAAAGGTAAGTCTATTTACACTATAACATTCAGGTTTGGATCATTCACTCATAAGAAAATGCAAACTGCATATTTACTATCATTTTAACGCATACAAGCAGTTTTTACATGCTTTATGACAATTAGGTGCAAATGAGTCCTTATGGGCAAAATTGCTTTATTTCATGAGGGTAAGTCTATTTACACTATAACATTCAGGTTTGGATCATACTCTCAAAAGAAAATGCAAACTGCATATTAACCATTATTTTAACGCAGACAAGCAGTTTTTACATGCTTTACGACAATTGCGTGCAAATGAGTCCTTATAAGCAAAATTGCTTTATTTTACAAAGGTTAGTCTATTTACACTATAACATTCAGGTTTGGATCATTCTCTCATAAGAAAATGCAAACTGCATATTTACTATCATTTTCACGCAGACAAGCAGTTCTTACATGCTTTACGACAATTGCGTGCAAATGAGTCCTTATAGGCAAAATTGCTTTATTTTACAAAGGTAAGTCTATTTACACTATAACATTCAGGTTTGGATCATTCTCTCATAAGAAAATGCAAACTGCATATTAACCATTATTTTAACGCATACAAGCAGTTTTTACATGCTTTATGACAATTAGGTGCAAATGAGTCCTTATGGGCAAAATTGCTTTATTTCATGAGGGTAAGTCTATTTACACTATAACATTTAGGTTTGGATCATTTTCTCATAAGAAAATGCAAACTGCATATTTACTATCATTTTAACGCATACAAGCAGTTTTTACATGCTTTATGACAATTAGGTGCAAATGAGTCTTTATTGGCAAAATTGCTTTATTTCATGAGGGTAAGTCAATTTACACTAAAACATTCAGGTTTGGATCATTCTCTCATAAGAAAATTCAAACTGCATATTAACCTTTATTTTAACGCAGACAAGCAGTTTTTACATGCTTTACGACAATTGCGTGCAAATGAGTCCTTATAGGCAAAATTGCGTGATTTTACAAAGGTAAGTCTATTTTCACTATAACATTCAGGTTTGGATCATTCTCTCATAAGAAAATGCAAACTGCATATTAACCATTATTTTAACGCAGACAAGCAGTTTTTACATGCTTCACGACAATTGCGTGCAAATGAGTCCTTATAGGCAAAATTGCTTTATTTTACAAAGGTTAGTCTATTTACACTATAACATTCAGGTTTGGATCATTCTCTCATAAGAAAATGCAAACTGCATATTTACTATCATTTTAACGCAGACAAGCAGTTTTTACATGTTTCACGACAATTGCGTGCAAATGAGTCCTTATAGGCAAAATTGCTTTATTTCATGAGGGTTAGTCTATTCACACTATAACATTCAGGTTTGGATCATTCTCTCATAAGAAATTGCAAACTGCATATTAACCATTATTTTAACGCAGACAAGCAGTTTTTACATGCTTCACGACAATTGCGTGCAAATGAGTCCTTATAAGCAAAATTGCTTTATTTTACAAAGGTAAGTCTATTTACACAATAACATTCAGGTTTGGATCATTCTCTCATAAGAAAATGCAAACTGCATATTAACTATTATTTTAACGCATACAAGCAGTTTTTAATAGCTTTATGACAATTAGGTGCAAATGAGTCCTTATAGGCAAAATTGCTTTATTTCATGAGGGTTAGTCTATTTACACTATAACATTCAGGTTTGGATCTATCTCTCATAAGAAAATGCAAACTGCATATTAACTATTATTTAAACGCCGACAAGCAGTTTTTTCATGCTTTACGACAATTGCGTGCAAATGAGTCCTTATAAGCAAAATTGCTTTATTTTACAAAGGTTAGTCTATTTACACTATAACATTCAGGTTTGGATCATTCTCTCATAAGAAAATGCAAACTGCATATTTACTATCATTTTTACGCAGACAAGCAGTTTTTACATGCTTTACGACAATTGCGTGCAAATGAGTCCTTATAGGCAAAATTGCTTTATTTTACAAAGTTAAGTCTATTTACATTATAACATTCAGGTTTGGATCATTCTCTCATAAGAAAATGCAAACTGCATATTAACCATTATTTTAACGCATACAAGCAGTTTTTACATGCTTTATGACAATTAGGTGCAAATGAGTCCTTATAGGCAAAATTGCTTTATTTCATGAGGGTTAGTCTATTTACACTATAATATTCAGGTTTGGATCATTCTCTCATAAGAAAATGCAAACTGCAATTAACCATTATTTAAACGCAGACAAGCAGTTTTTTCATGCTTTACGACAATTAGGTGCAAATGAGTCTTTATAGGCAAAATTGCTTTATTTAATGAGGGTCAGTCTATTTACACTATACAATTCAGGTTTGGATCATTCTCTCATAAGAAAATGCAAACGGCATATTAACCATTATTTTAACGCAGACAAGCAGTTTTTACATGTTTTACGACAATTAGGTGGAAATAAGTCCTTAAAGGCAAAATTGTTTTATTTCACAAAGGTAAGTCTACTTTCACTATAACATTCAGGTTTGGATCTTTCTCTCATAAGAAAATGCAAACTGCATATTAACCATTATTTTAACGCATACAAGCAGTTTTTACATGCTTTATGACAATTAGGTGCAAATGAGTCCTTATAGGCAAAATTGCTTTATTTCATGAGGGTTAGTCTATTTACACTATAACATTCAGGTTTGGATCATTCTCTCATAAGAAAATGCAAACTGCATATTAACCTTTATTTTAACGCAGACAAGCAGTTTTTACATGCTTCACGACAATTGCGTGCAAATGAGTCCTTATAGGCTAAATTGCGTTATTTTACAAAGGTAAGTCTATTTTCACTATAACATTCAGGTTTGGATCATTCTCTCATAAGAAAATGCAAACTGCATATTAACCATTATTTTAACGCAGACAAGCAGTTTTTACATGCTTTATTACAATTAGAGGCAAATGAATCCTTATAGGCAAAATTGCTTTATTTCACAAAGGTAAGTCTACTTTCACTATAACATTCAGGTTTGGATCATTCTCTCATAAGAAAATGAAAACTGCATATAAACCATTATTTTAACGCAGACAAGCAGTTTTTACATGCTTTACGACAATTAGGTGCAAATGAGTCTTTATAGGCAAAATTGCTTTATTTCATGAGGGTAAGTCTATTTAAACTATAACATTCAGGCTTAGATCGTTCTCTCATAAGAAAATGCAAACTGCATATTTACTATCATTTTCACGCAGACAAGCAGTTTTTACATGCTTCACGACAATTGCGTGCAAATGAGTCCTTATAGGCAAAATTGCTTTATTTTACAAAGTTAAGTCTATTTACATTATAACATTCAGGTTTGGATCATTCTCTCATAAGAAAATGCAAACTGCATATTAACCATTATTTTAACGCATACAAGCAGTTTTTACATGCTTTATGACAATTAGGTGCAAATGAGTCCTTATAGGCAAAATTGCTTTATTTCATGAGGGTTAGTCTATTTACACTATAATATTCAGGTTTGGATCATTCTCTCATAAGAAAATGCAAACTGCATATTAACCATTATTTAAACGCAGACAAGCAGTTTTTTCATGCTTTACGACAATTAGGTGCAAATGAGTCTTTATAGGCAAAATTGCTTTATTTCATGAGGGTCAGTCTATTTACACTATACAATTCAGGTTTGGATCATTCTCTTATAAGAAAATGCAAACGGCATATTAACCATTATTTTAACGCAGCCAAGCAGTTTTTACATGTTTTACGACAATTAGGTGGAAATAAGTCCTTAAAGGCAAAATTGTTTTATTTCACAAAGGTAAGTCTACTTTCACTATAACATTCAGGTTTGGATCTTTCTCTCATAAGAAAATGCAAACTGCATATTAACCATTATTTTAACGCATACAAGCAGTTTTTACATGCTTTATGACAATTAGGTGCAAATGAGTCCTTATAGGCAAAATTGCTTTATTTCATGAGGGTTAGTCTATTTACACTATAACATTCAGTTTTGGATCATTCTCTCATAAGAAAATGCAAACTGCATATTAACCATTATTTAAACGCAGACAAGCAGTTTTTTTATGCTTTACGACAATTAGGTGCAAATGAGTCTTTATAGGCAAAATTGCTTTATTTCATGAGGGTCAGTCTATTTACACTATACAATTCAGTTTTGGATCATTCTCTCATAAGAAAATGAAAACTGCATATTAACCATTATTTTAACGCAGACAAGCAGTTTTTCATGTTTCACGACAATTGCGTGCAAATGAGTCCTTATAAGCAAAATTGCTTTATTTTACAAAGGTAAGTCTATTTACACTATAACATTCAGGTTTGGATCATTCTCTCATAAGAAAATGCAAACTGCATATTAACCATTATTTTAACGCATACAAGCAGTTTTTAAATGCTTTATGACAATTAGAGGCAAATGAGTCCTTATAGGCAAAATTGCTTTATTTCATGAAGGTAAGTCTATTTACACTATAACATTCAGGTTTGGATCTTTCTCTCATAAGAAAATGCATACTGCATATTAATAAATTATTTAAACGCAGACAAGCAGTTTTTACATGCTTTACGACAATTAGGGGCAAATGAGTCTTTATAGGCAAAATTGCTTTATTTCATGAGGGTAAGTCTATTTACACTATAACATTCAGGTTTGGATCATTCTCTCATAAGAAAATGCAAACTGCATATTTACTATCATTTTCACGCAGACAAGCAGTTCTTACATGCTTTACGACAATTGCGTGCAAATGAGTCCTTATAGGCAAAATTGCTTTATTTTACAAAGGTAAGTCTATTTACACTATAACATTCAGGTTTGGATCATTCTCTCATAAGAAAATGCAAACTGCATATTAACCATTATTTTAACGCATACAAGCAGTTTTTACATGCTTTATGACAATTAGGTGCAAATGAGTCTTTATTGGCAAAATTGCTTTATTTCATGAGCGTAAGTCAATTTACACTAAAACATTCAGGTTTGGATCATTCTCTCATAAGAAAATTCAAACTGCATATGAACCTTTATTTTAACGCAGACAAGCAGTTTTTACATGCTTTACGACAATTGCGTGCAAATGAGTCCTTATAGGCAAAATTGCGTTATTTTACAAAGGTAAGTCTATTTTCACTATAACATTCAGGTTTGGATCATTCTCTCAGAAGAAAATGCAAACTGCATATTAACCATTATTTTAACGCAGACAAGCAGTTTTTACATGCTTTACGACAATTAGGGGCAAATGAGTCTTTATAGGCAAAATTGCTTTATTTCATGAGGGTAAGTCTATTTACACTATAACATTCAGGTTTGGATCATTCTCTCATAAGAAAATGCAAACTGCATATTTACTATCATTTTCACGCAGACAAGCAGTTCTTACATGCTTTACGACAATTGCGTGCAAATGAGTCCTTATAGGCAAAATTGCTTTATTTTACAAAGGTAAGTCTATTTACACTATAACATTCAGGTTTGGATCATTCTCTCATAAGAAAATGCAAACTGCATATTAACCATTATTTTAACGCATACAAGCAGTTTTTACATGCTTTATGACAATTAGGTGCAAATGAGTCCTTATGATCAAAATTGCTTTATTTCATGAGGGTAAGTCTATTTACACTATAACATTTAGGTTTGGATCATTTTCTCATAAGAAAATGCAAACTGCATAATTACTATCATTTTAACGCATACAAGCAGTTTTTACATGCTTTATGACAATTAGGTGCAAATGAGTCTTTATTGGCAAAATTGCTTTATTTCATGAGGGTAAGTCAATTTACACTAAAACATTCAGGTTTGGATCATTCTCTCATAAGAAAATTCAAACTGCATATGAACCTTTATTTTAACGCAGACAAGCAGTTTTTACATGCTTTACGACAATTGCGTGCAAATGAGTCCTTATAGGCAAAATTGCGTTATTTTACAAAGGTAAGTCTATTTTCACTATAACATTCAGGTTTGGATCATTCTCTCATAAGAAAATGCAAACTGCATATTAACCATTATTTTAACGCAGACAAGCAGTTTTTACATGCTTTACGACAATTAGGGGCAAATGAGTCTTTATAGGCAAAATTGCTTTATTTCATGAGGGTAAGTCTATTTACACTATAACATTCAGGTTTGGATCATTCTCTCATAAGAAAATGCAAACTGCATATTTACTATCATTTTCACGCAGACAAGCAGTTCTTACATGCTTTACGACAATTGCGTGCAAATGAGTCCTTATAGGCAAAATTGCTTTATTTTACAAAGGTAAGTCTATTTACACTATAACATTCAGGTTTGGATCATTCTCTCATAAGAAAATGCAAACTGCATATTAACCATTATTTTAACGCATACAAGCAGTTTTTACATGCTTTATGACAATTAGGTGCAAATGAGTCCTTATGATCAAAATTGCTTTATTTCATGAGGGTAAGTCTATTTACACTATAACATTTAGGTTTGGATCATTCTCTCATAAGAAAATGCAAACTGCATATTAACCATTATTTTAACGCAGACTAGCAGTTTTTACATGCTTCACGACAATTGCGTGCAAATGAGTCCTTATAGGCAAAATTGCTTTATTTTACAAAGGTAAGTCTATTTACACTATAACATTCAGGTTTGGATCATTCTCTCATAAGAAAATGCAAACTGCATATTAACCATTATTTTAACGCATACAAGCAGTTTTTACATGCTTTATGACAATTAGGTGCAAATGAGTCTTTATTGGCAAAATTGCTTTATTTCATGAGGGTAAGTCAATTTACACTAAAACATTCAGGTTTGGATCATTCTCTCATAAGAAAATTCAAACTGCATATGAACCTTTATTTTAACGCAGACAAGCAGTTTTTACATGCTTTACGACAATTGCGTGCAAATGAGTCCTTATAGGCAAAATTGCGTTATTTTACAAAGGTAAGTCTATTTTCACTATAACATTCAGGTTTGGATCATTCTCTCATAAGAAAATGCAAACTGCATATTAACCATTATTTTAACGCAGACTAGCAGTTTTTACATGCTTCACGACAATTGCGTGCAAATGAGTCCTTATAGGCAAAATTGCTTTATTTTACAAAGGTAAGTCTATTTACACTATAACATTTAGGTTTGGATCATTCTCTCATAAGAAAATGCAAACTGCATATTAACCATTATTTTAACGCAGCCAAGCAGTTTTTACATGCTTCACGACAATTGCGTGCAAATGAGTCCTTATAAGCAAAATTGCTCTATTTTACAAAGGTAAGTCTATTTTCACTATAACATTCAGGTTTGGATCATTCTCTCATAAGAAAATGCAAACTGCATATTAACCATTATTTTAACGCAGACTAGCAGTTTTTACATGCTTTATGACAATTAGGTGCAAATGAGTCTTTATTGGCAAAATTGCTTTATTTCATGAGGGTAAGTCAATTTACACTAAAACATTCAGGTTTGGATCATTCTCTCATAAGAAAATTCAAACTGCATATGAACCTTTATTTTAACGCAGACAAGCAGTTTTTACATGCTTTACGACAATTGCGTGCAAATGAGTCCTTATAGGCAAAATTGCGTTATTTTACAAAGGTAAGTCTATTTTCACTATAACATTCAGGTTTGGATCATTCTCTCATAAGAAAATGCAAACTGCATATTAACCATTATTTTAACGCAGACTAGCAGTTTTTACATGCTTCACGACAATTGCGTGCAAATGAGTCCTTATAGGCAAAATTGCTTTATTTTACAAAGGTAAGTCTATTTACACTATAACATTTAGGTTTGGATCATTCTCTCATAAGAAAATGCAAACTGCATATTAACCATTATTTTAACGCAGCCAAGCAGTTTTTACATGCTTTATGACAATTAGGGGCAAATGAGTCCTTATAGGCAAAATTGCTTTATTTCACAAAGGTAAGTCTACTTTCACTATAACATTCAGGTTTGGATCATTCTCTCATAAGAAATTGCAAACTGCATATTAACCATTATTTTAACGCAGACAAGCAGTTTTTACATGCTTCACGACAATTGCGTGCAAATGAGTCCTTATAAGCAAAATTGCTCTATTTTACAAAGGTAAGTCTATTTACACAATAACATTCAGGTTTGGATCTTTCTCTCATAAGAAAATGCAAACTGCATATTAACCATTATTTAAACGCAGACACGCAGTTTTTTCATGCTTTACGACAATTAGGTGCAAATGAGTCTTTATAGGCAAAATTGCTTTATTTTACAAAAGTAAGTCTATTTACACTATAACATTCAGGTTTGGATCATTCTCTCATAAGAAAATGCAAACTGCATATTAACCATTATTTTAACGCATACAAGCAGTTTTTAAATGCTTTATGACAATTAGGGGCAAATGGGTCCTTATAGGCAAAATTGCTTTATTTCATGAAGGTAAGTCTATTTACACTATAACATTCAGGTTTGGATCTTTCTCTCATAAGAAAATGCATACTGCATATTAACTATTATTTAAACGCAGACAAGCAGTTTTTACATGCTTTACGACAATTAGGGGCAAATGAGTCTTTATAGGCAAAATTGCTTTATTTCATGAGGGTAAGTCTATTTACACTATAACATTCAGGTTTGGATCATTCTCTCATAAGAAAATGCAAACTGCATATTTACTATCATTTTCACGCAGACAAGCAGTTCTTACATGCTTTACGACAATTGCGTGCAAATGAGTCCTTATAGGCAAAATTGCTTTATTTTACAAAGGTAAGTCTATTTACACTATAACATTCAGGTTTGGATCATTCTCTCATAAGAAAATGCAAACTGCATATTAACCATTATTTTAACGCATACAAGCAGTTTTTACATGCTTTATGACAATTAGGTGCAAATGAGTCCTTATGATCAAAATTGCTTTATTTCATGAGGGTAAGTCTATTTACACTATAACATTTAGGTTTGGATCATTTTCTCATAAGAAAATGCAAACTGCATATTTACTATCATTTTAACGCATACAAGCAGTTTTTACATGCTTTATGACAATTAGGTGCAAATGAGTCTTTATTGGCAAAATTGCTTTATTTCATGAGGGTATGTCAATTTACACTAAAACATTCAGGTTTGGATCATTCTCTCATAAGAAAATTCAAACTGCATATTAACCTTTATTTTAACGCAGACAAGCAGTTTTTACATGCTTTACGACAATTGCGTGCAAATGAGTCCTTATAGGCAAAATTGCGTTATTTTACAAAGGTAAGTCTATTTTCACTATAACATTCAGGTTTGGATCATTCTCTCATAAGAAAATGCAAACTGCATATTAACCATTATTTTAACGCAGACTAGCAGTTTTTACATGCTTCACGACAATTGCGTGCAAATGAGTCCTTATAGGCAAAATTGCTTTATTTTACAAAGGTTAGTCTATTTACACTATAACATTTAGGTTTGGATCATTCTCTCATAAGAAAATGCAAACTGCATATTAACCATTATTTTAACGCAGCCAAGCAGTTTTTACATGCTTTATGACAATTAGGGGCAAATGAGTCCTTATAGGCAAAATTGCTTTATTTCACAAAGGTAAGTCTACTTTCACTATAACATTCAGGTTTGGATCATTCTCTCATAAGAAATTGCAAACTGCATATTAACCATTATTTTAACGCAGACAAGCAGTTTTTACATGCTTCACGACAATTGCGTGCAAATGAGTCCTTATAAGCAAAATTGCTCTATTTTACAAAGGTAAGTCTATTTACACAATAACATTCAGGTTTGGATCATTCTCTCATAAGAAAATGCAAACTGCATATTAACCATTATTTAAACGCAGACACGCAGTTTTTTCATGCTTTACGACAATTAGGTGCAAATGAGTCTTTATAGGCAAAATTGCTTTATTTTACAAAAGTAAGTCTATTTACACTATAACATTCAGGTTTGGATCATTCTCTCATAAGAAAATGCAAACTGCATATTAACCATTATTTTAACGCATACAAGCAGTTTTTACATGCTTTATGACAATTAGGTGCAAATGAGTCCTTATGTTCAAAATTGCTTTATTTCATGAGGGTTAGTCTATTTACACTATAACATTCAGTTTTGGATCATTCTCTTATAAGAAAATGCAAACTGCATATTTACTATTATTTTAACGCATACAAGCTGTTTTTACATGCTTTATGACAATTCGGTGCAAATGAGTCTTTATAGGCAAAATTGCTTTATTTCATGAGGGTAAGTCTATTTACACTAAAACATTCAGGTTTGGATCATTCTCTCATAAGAAAATGCAAACTGCATATTAACCTTTATTTTAACGCAGACAAGCAGTTTTTACATGCTTCACGACAATTGCGTGCAAATGAGTCTTTATAGGCAAAATTGCTTTATTTCATGAGGGTAAGTCTATTTAAACTATAACATTCAGGTTTGGATAATTCTCTCATAAGAAAATGCAAACTGCATATTTACTATCATTTTCACGCAGACAAGCAGTTTTTACATGCTTCACGACAATTGCGTGCAAATGAGTCCTTATAGGCAAAATTGCTTTATTTTACAAAGTTAAGTCTATTTACATTATAACATTCAGGTTTGGATCATTCTCTCATAAGAAAATGCAAACTGCATATTATTAACCATTATTTTAACGCATACAAGCAGTTTTTACATGCTTTATGACAATTAGGTGCAAATGAGTCCTTATAGGCAAAATTGCTTTATTTTATGAGGGTTAGTCTATTTACACTATAATATTCAGGTTTGGATCATTCTCTCATAAGAAAATGCAAACTGCAATTAACCATTATTTAAACGCAGACAAGCAGTTTTTTCATGCTTTACGACAATTAGGTGCAAATGAGTCTTTATAGGCAAAATTGCTTTATTTAATGAGGGTCAGTCTATTTACACTATACAATTCAGGTTTGGATCATTCTCTCATAAGAAAATGCAAACGGCATATTAACCATTATTTTAACGCAGACAAGCAGTTTTTACATGTTTTACGACAATTAGGTGGAAATAAGTCCTTAAAGGCAAAATTGTTTTATTTCACAAAGGTAAGTCTACTTTCACTATAACATTCAGGTTTGGATCTTTCTCTCATAATAAAATGCAAACTGCATATTAACCATTATTTTAACGCATACAAGCAGTTTTTACATGCTTTATGACAATTAGGTGCAAATGAGTCCTTACAGGCAAAATTGCTTTATTTCATGAGGGTTAGTCTATTTACACTATAACATTCAGGTTTGGATCATTCTCTCATAAGAAAATGCAAACTGCATATTAACCATTATTTAAACGCCGACAAGCAGTTTTTTTATGCTTTACGACAATTAGGTGCAAATGAGTCTTTATAGGCAAAATTGCTTTATGATGAGGGTCAGTCTAATTACACTATACAATTCAGGTTTGGATCATTCTCTCATAAGAAAATGCAAACGGCATATTAACTATTATTTTAACGCAGACAAGCAGTTTTTACATGTTTTACGACAATTAGGTGGAAATAAGTCCTTAAAGGCAAAATTGTTTTATTTCACAAAGGTAAGTCTACTTTCATTATAACATTCAGGTTTGGATCTTTCTCTCATAAGGAAATGCAAACTGCATATTAACCAATTTTTTAACGCATACAAGCAGTTTTTACATGCTTTATGACAATTAGGTGCAAATGAGTCCTTACAGGCAAAATTGCTTTATTTCATGAGGGTTAGTCTATTTACACTATAACATTCAGGTTTGGATCATTCTCTCATAAAAAAATGCAAAATGCATATTAACCATTATTTAAACGCAGACAAGCAGTTTTTTTATGCTTTACGACAATTAGGTGCAAATGAGTCTTTATAGGCAAAATTGCTTTATTTCATGAGGGTCAGTCTATTTACACTATACAATTCAGTATTGGATCATTCTCTCATAAGAAAATGAAAACTGCATATTAACCATTATTTTAACGCAGACAAGCAGTTTTTAAATGCTTTATGACAATTAGGGGCAAATGAGTCCTTATTGGCAAAATTGCTTTATTTCATGAAGGTAAGTCTATTTACACTATAACATTCAGGTTTGGATCTTTCTCTCATAAGAAAATGCATACTGCATATTAACTATTATTTAAACGCAGACAAGCAGTTTTTACATGCTTTACGACAATTAGGGGCAAATGAGTCTTTATAGGCAAAATTGCTTTATTTCATGAGGGTTAGTCTATTTACACTATAACATTCAGGTTTGGATCATTCTCTCATAAGAAAATGCAAACTGCATATTTACTATCATTTTCACGCAGACAAGCAGTTCTTACATGCTTTACGACAATTGCGTGCAAATGAGTCCTTATAGGCAAAATTGCTTTATTTTACAAAGGTAAGTCTATTTACACTATAACATTCAGGTTTGGATCATTCTCTCATAAGAAAATGCAAACTGCATATTAACCATTATTTTAACGCATACAAGCAGTTTTTACATGCTTTATGACAATTAGGTGCAAATGAGTCCTTATGGGCAAAATTGCTTTATTTCATGAGGGTAAGTCTATTTACACTATAACATTTAGGTTTGGATCATTTTCTCATAAGAAAATGCAAACAGCATATTTACTATCATTTTAACGCATACAAGCAGTTTTTACATGCTTTATGACAATTAGGTGCAAATGAGTCTCTTTATTGGCAAAATTGCTTTATTTTATGAGGGTAAGTCAATTTACACTAAAACATTCAGGTTTGGATCATTCTCTCATAAGAAAATTCAAACTGCATATTAACCTTTATTTTAACGCAGACAAGCAGTTTTTACATGCTTTACGACAATTGCGTGCAAATGAGTCCTTATAGGCAAAATTGCGTTATTTTACAAAGGTAAGTCTATTTTCACTATAACATTCAGGTTTGGATCATTCTCTCATAAGAAAATGCAAACTGCATATTAACCATTATTTTAACGCAGACTAGCAGTTTTTACATGCTTCACGACAATTGCGTGCAAATGAGTCCTTATAGGCAAAATTGCTTTATTTTACAAAGGTAAGTCTATTTACACTATAACATTTAGTTTTGGATCATTCTCTCATAAGAAAATGCAAACTGCATATTAACCATTATTTTAACGCAGCCAAGCAGTTTTTACATGCTTTATGACAATTAGGGGCAAATGAGTCCTTATAGGCAAAATTGCTTTATTTCACAAAGGTAAGTCTACTTTCACTATAACATTCAGGTTTGGATCATTCTCTCATAAGAAAATTCAAACTGCATATTAACCTTTATTTTAACGCAGACAAGCAGTTTTTACATGCTTTACGACAATTGCGTGCAAATGAGTCCTTATAGGCAAAATTGCGTTATTTTACAAAGGTAAGTCTATTTTCACTATAACATTCAGGTTTGGATCATTCTCTCATAAGAAAATGCAAACTGCATATTAACCATTATTTTAACGCAGACTAGCAGTTTTTACATGCTTCACGACAATTGCGTGCAAATGAGTCCTTATAGGCAAAATTGCTTTATTTTACAAAGGTAAGTCTATTTACACTATAACATTTAGTTTTGGATCATTCTCTCATAAGAAAATGCAAACTGCATATTAACCATTATTTTAACGCAGACTAGCAGTTTTTACATGCTTCACGACAATTGCGTGCAAATGAGTCCTTATAGGCAAAATTGCTTTATTTTACAAAGGTAAGTCTATTTACACTATAACATTTAGTTTTGGATCATTCTCTCATAAGAAAATGCAAACTGCATATTAACCATTATTTTAACGCAGCCAAGCAGTTTTTACATGCTTTATGACAATTAGGGGCAAATGAGTCCTTATAGGCAAAATTGCTTTATTTCACAAAGGTAAGTCTACTTTCACTATAACATTCAGGTTTGGATCATTCTCTCATAAGAAAATGCAAACTGCATATTAACCATTATTTTAACGCAGACAAGCAGTTTTTACATGCTTTATGACAATTAGGGGCAAATGAGTCCTTATAGGCAAAATTGCTTTATTTCACAAAGGTAAGTCTACTTTCACTATAACATTCAGGTTTGGATCATTCTCTCATAAGAAATTGCAAACTGCATATTAACCATTATTTTAACGCAGACAAGCAGTTTTTACATGCTTCACGACAATTGCGTGCAAATGAGTCCTTATAAGCAAAATTGCTTTATTTTACAAAGGTAAGTCTATTTACACAATAACATTCAGGTTTGGATCATTCTCTCATAAGAAAATGCAAACTGCATATTAACTATTATTTTAACGCATACAAGCAGTTTTTAATAGCTTTATGACAATTAGGTGCAAATGAGTCCTTATAGGCAAATTTGCTTTATTTCATGAGGGTAAGTCTATTTACACTATAACATTCAGGTTTGGATCTATCTCTCATAAGAAAATGCAAACTGCATATTAACTATTATTTAAACGCAGACAAGCAGTTTTTTCATGCTTTACGACAATTGCGTGCAAATGAGTCCTTATAAGCAAAATTGCTTTATTTTACAAAGGTTAGTCTATTTACACTATAACCTTCAGGTTTGGATCATTCTCTCATAAGAAAATGCAAACTGCATATTAACCATTATTTTAACGCAGACTAGCAGTTTTTACATGCTTCACGACAATTGCGTGCAAATGAGTCCTTATAGGCAAAATTGCTTTATTTTACAAAGGTAAGTCTATTTACACTATAACATTTAGGTTTGGATCATTCTCTCATAAGAAAATGCAAACTGCATATTAACCATTATTTTAACGCAGACAAGCAGTTTTTACATGCTTTATTACAATTAGGGGCAAATGAGTCCTTATAGGCAAAATTGCTTTCTTTCACAAAGGTAAGTCTACTTTCACTATAACATTCAGGTTTGGATCATTCTCTCATAAGAAATTGCAAACTGCATATTAACCATTATTTTAACGCAGACAAGCAGTTTTTACATGCTTCACGACAATTGCGTGCAAATGAGTCCTTATAAGCAAAATTGCTTTATTTTACAAAGGTAAGTCTATTTTCACTATAACATTCAGGTTTGGATCATTCTCTCATAAGAAAATGCAAACTGCATATTAACCATTATTTTAACGCAGACAAGCAGTTTTTACATGCTTTATTACAATTAGGGGCAAATGAGTCCTTATAGGCAAAATTGCTTTATTTCACAAAGGTAAGTCTACTTTCAATATAACATTCAGGTTTGGATCATTCTCTCATAAGAAATTGAAAACTGCATATAAACCATTATTTTAACGCAGACAAGCAGTTTTTACATGCTTTACGACAATTAGGTGCAAATGAGTCTTTATAGGCAAAATTGCTTTATTTTACAAACGTAAGTCTATTAATTACACTATAACATTCAGGTTTGGATCATTCTCTCATAAGAAAATGCAAACTGCATATTAACCATTATTTTAACGCATACAAGCAGTTTTTACATGCTTTATGACAATTAGGTGCAAATGAGTCCTTATGTTCAAAATTGCTTTATTTCATGAGGGTTAGTCTATTTACACTATAACATTCAGTTTTGGATTATTCTCTTATAAGAAAATGCAAATTGCATATTTATTATCATTTTAACGCATACAAGCAGTTTTTACATGCTTTATGACAATTAGGTGCAAATGAGTCCTTATAGGCAAAATTGCTTTATTTCATGAGATTAAGTCTATTTACACTAAAACATTCAGGTTTGGATCATTCTCTCATAAGAAAATGCAAACTGCATATTAACCTTTATTTTAACGCAGACAAGCAGTTTTTACATGCTTCACGACAATTGCGTGCAAATGAGTCCTTATAGTTTAAATTGCGTTATTTTACAAAGGTAAGTCTATTTTCACTATAACATTCAGGTTTGGATCATTCTCTCATAAGAAAATGCAAACTGCATATTAACCATTATTTTAACGCAGACAAGCAGTTTTTACATGCTTTATTACAATTAGAGGCAAATGAATCCTTATAGGCAAAATTGCTTTATTTCACAAAGGTAAGTCTACTTTCACTATAACATTCAGGTTTGGATCATTCTCTCATAAGAAAATGAAAACTGCATATTAACCATTATTTTAACGCAGACAAGCAGTTTTTACATGCTTTACGACAATTAGGTGCAAATGAGTCTTTATAGGCAAAATTGCTTTATTTCATGAGGGTAAGTCTATTTAAACTATAACATTCAGGCTTAGATCATTCTCTCATAAGAAAATGCAAACTGCATATTTACTATCATTTTCACGCAGACAAGCAGTTTTTACATGCTTCACGACAATTGCGTGCAAATGAGTCCTTATAGGCAAAATTGCTTTATTTTACAAAGTTAAGTCTATTTACATTATAACATTCAGGTTTGGATCATTCTCTCATAAGAAAATGCAAACTGCATATTAACCATTATTTTAACGCATACAAGCAGTTTTTACATGCTTTATGACAATTAGGTGCAAATGAGTCCTTATAGGCAAAATTGCTTTATTTCATGAGGGTTAGTCTATTTACACTATAATATTCAGGTTTGGATCATTCTCTCATAAGAAAATGCAAACTGCATATTAACCATTATTTAAACGCAGACAAGCAGTTTTTTCATGCTTTACGACAATTAGGTGCAAATGAGTCTTTATAGGCAAAATTGCTTTATTTCATGAGGGTCAGTCTATTTACACTATACAATTCAGGTTTGGATCATTCTCTTATAAGAAAATGCAAACGGCATATTAACCATTATTTTAACGCAGCCAAGCAGTTTTTACATGTTTTACGACAATTAGGTGGAAATAAGTCCTTAAAGGCAAAATTGTTTTATTTCACAAAGGTAAGTCTACTTTCACTATAACATTCAGGTTTGGATCTTTCTCTCATAAGAAAATGCAAACTGCATATTAACCATTATTTTAACGCATACAAGCAGTTTTTACATGCTTTATGACAATTAGGTGCAAATGAGTCCTTATAGGCAAAATTGCTTTATTTCATGAGGGTTAGTCTATTTACACTATAACATTCAGGTTTGGATCATTCTCTCATAAGAAAATGCAAACTGCATATTAACCATTATTTAAACGCAGACAAGCAGTTTTTTTATGCTTTACGACAATTAGGTGCAAATGAGTCTTTATAGGCAAAATTGCTTTATTTCATGAGGGTCAGTCTATTTACACTATACAATTTAGTTTTGGATCATTCTCTCATAAGAAAATGAAAACTGCATATTAACCATTATTTTAACGCATACAAGCAGTTTTTATATGCTTTATGACAATTAGAGGCAAATGAGTCCTTATAGGCAAAATTGCTTTATTTCATGAAGGTAAGTCTATTTACACTATAACATTCAGGTTTGGATCTTTCTCTCATAAGAAAATGCATACTGCATATTAACCATTATTTAAACGCAGACAAGCAGTTTTTACATGCTTTACGACAATTAGGGGCAAATGAGTCTTTATAGGCAAAATTGCTTTATTTCATGAGGGTAAGTCTATTTACACTATAACATTCAGGTTTGGATCATTCTCTCATAAGAAAATGCAAACTGCATATTTACTATCATTTTCACGCAGACAAGCAGTTCTTACATGCTTTACGACAATTGCGTGCAAATGAGTCCTTATAGGCAAAATTGCTTTATTTTACAAAGGTAAGTCTATTTACACTATAACATTCAGGTTTGGATCATTCTCTCATAAGAAAATGCAAACTGCATATTAACCATTATTTTAACGCATACAAGCAGTTTTTACATGCTTTATGACAATTAGGTGCAAATGAGTCTTTATTGGCAAAATTGCTTTATTTCATGAGCGTAAGTCAATTTACACTAAAACATTCAGGTTTGGATCATTCTCTCATAAGAAAATTCAAACTGCATATTAACCTTTATTTTAACGCAGACAAGCAGTTTTTACATGCTTTACGACAATTGCGTGCAAATGAGTCCTTATAGGCAAAATTGCGTTATTTTACAAAGGTAAGTCTATTTTCACTATAACATTCAGGTTTGGATCATTCTCTCATAAGAAAATGCAAACTGCATATTAACCATTATTTTAACGCAGACAAGCAGTTTTTACATGCTTTACGACAATTAGGGGCAAATGAGTCTTTATAGGCAAAATTGCTTTATTTCATGAGGGTAAGTCTATTTACACTATAACATTCAGGTTTGGATCATTCTCTCATAAGAAAATGCAAACTGCATATTTACTATCATTTTCACGCAGACAAGCAGTTCTTACATGCTTTACGACAATTGCGTGCAAATGAGTCCTTATAGGCAAAATTGCTTTATTTTACAAAGGTAAGTCTATTTACACTATAACATTCAGGTTTGGATCATTCTCTCATAAGAAAATGCAAACTGCATATTAACCATTATTTTAACGCATACAAGCAGTTTTTACATGCTTTATGACAATTAGGTGCAAATGAGTCCTTATGATCAAAATTGCTTTATTTCATGAGGGTAAGTCTATTTACACTATAACATTTAGGTTTGGATCATTTTCTCATAAGAAAATGCAAACTGCATATTTACTATCATTTTAACGCATACAAGCAGTTTTTACATGCTTTATGACAATTAGGTGCAAATGAGTCTTTATTGGCAAAATTGCTTTATTTCATGAGGGTAAGTCAATTTACACTAAAACATTCAGGTTTGGATCACTCTCTCATAAGAAAATTCAAACTGCATATGAACCTTTATTTTAACGCAGACAAGCAGTTTTTACATGCTTTACGACAATTGCGTGCAAATGAGTCCTTATAGGCAAAATTGCGTTATTTTACAAAGGTAAGTCTATTTTCACTATAACATTCAGGTTTGGATCATTCTCTCATAAGAAAATGCAAACTGCATATTAACCATTATTTTAACGCAGACAAGCAGTTTTTACATGCTTTACGACAATTAGGGGCAAATGAGTCTTTATAGGCAAAATTGCTTTATTTCATGAGGGTAAGTCTATTTACACTATAACATTCAGGTTTGGATCATTCTCTCATAAGAAAATGCAAACTGCATATTTACTATCATTTTCACGCAGACAAGCAGTTCTTACATGCTTTACGACAATTGCGTGCAAATGAGTCCTTATAGGCAAAATTGCTTTATTTTACAAAGGTAAGTCTATTTACACTATAACATTCAGGTTTGGATCATTCTCTCATAAGAAAATGCAAACTGCATATTAACCATTATTTTAACGCATACAAGCAGTTTTTACATGCTTTATGACAATTAGGTGCAAATGAGTCCTTATGATCAAAATTGCTTTATTTCATGAGGGTAAGTCTATTTACACTATAACATTTAGGTTTGGATCATTTTCTCATAAGAAAATGCAAACTGCATATTTACTATCATTTTAACGCATACAAGCAGTTTTTACATGCTTTATGACAATTAGGTGCAAATGAGTCTTTATTGGCAAAATTGCTTTATTTCATGAGGGTAAGTCAATTTACACTAAAACATTCAGGTTTGGATCATTCTCTCATAAGAAAATTCAAACTGCATATGAACCTTTATTTTAACGCAGACAAGCAGTTTTTACATGCTTTACGACAATTGCGTGCAAATGAGTCCTTATAGGCAAAATTGCGTTATTTTACAAAGGTAAGTCTATTTTCACTATAACATTCAGGTTTGGATCATTCTCTCATAAGAAAATGCAAACTGCATATTAACCATTATTTTAACGCAGACTAGCAGTTTTTACATGCTTCACGACAATTGCGTGCAAATGAGTCCTTATAGGCAAAATTGCTTTATTTTACAAAGGTAAGTCTATTTACACTATAACATTTAGGTTTGGATCATTCTCTCATAAGAAAATGCAAACTGCATTTTAACCATTATTTTAACGCAGCCAAGCAGTTTTTACATGCTTTATGACAATTAGGGGCAAATGAGTCCTTATAGGCAAAATTGCTTTATTTCACAAAGGTAAGTCTACTTTCACTATAACATTCAGGTTTGGATCATTCTCTCATAAGAAATTGCAAACTGCATATTAACCATTATTTTAACGCAGACAAGCAGTTTTTACATGCTTCACGACAATTGCGTGCAAATGAGTCCTTATAAGCAAAATTGCTCTATTTTACAAAGGTAAGTCTATTTACACAATAACATTCAGGTTTGGATCTTTCTCTCATAAGAAAATGCAAACTGCATATTAACCATTATTTAAACGCAGACACGCAGTTTTTTCATGCTTTACGACAATTAGGTGCAAATGAGTCTTTATAGGCAAAATTGCTTTATTTTACAAAAGTAAGTCTATTTACACTATAACATTCAGGTTTGGATCATTCTCTCATAAGAAAATGCAAACTGCATATTAACCATTATTTTAACGCATACAAGCAGTTTTTAAATGCTTTATGACAATTAGGGGCAAATGGGTCCTTATAGGCAAAATTGCTTTATTTCATGAAGGTAAGTCTATTTACACTATAACATTCAGGTTTGGATCTTTCTCTCATAAGAAAATGCATACTGCATATTAACTATTATTTAAACGCAGACAAGCAGTTTTTACATGCTTTACGACAATTAGGGGCAAATGAGTCCTTATAGGCAAAATTGCTTTATTTCATGAGGGTAAGTCTATTTACACTAAAACATTCAGGTTTGGATCATTCTCTCATAAGAAAATGCAAACTGCATATTAACCTTTATTTTAACGCAGACAAGCAGTTTTTACATGCTTCACGACAATTGCGTGCAAATGAGTCCTTATAGGCTAAATTGCGTTATTTTACAAAGGTAAGTCTATTTTCACTATAACATTCAGGTTTGGATCATTCTCTCATAAGAAAATGCAAACTGCATATTAACCATTATTTTAACGCAGACAAGCAGTTTTTACATGCTTTATTACAATTAGAGGCAAATGAATCCTTATAGGCAAAATTGCTTTATTTCACAAAGGTAAGTCTACTTTCACTATAACATTCAGGTTTGGATCATTCTCTCATAAGAAAATGAAAACTGCATATAAACCATTATTTTAACGCAGACAAGCAGTTTTTACATGCTTTACGACAATTAGGTGCAAATGAGTCTTTATAGGCAAAATTGCTTTATTTCATGAGGGTAAGTCTATTTAAACTATAACATTCAGGCTTAGATCGTTCTCTCATAAGAAAATGCAAACTGCATATTTACTATCATTTTCACGCAGACAAGCAGTTTTTACATGCTTCACGACAATTGCGTGCAAATGAGTCCTTATAGGCAAAATTGCTTTATTTTACAAAGTTAAGTCTATTTACATTATAACATTCAGGTTTGGATCATTCTCTCATAAGAAAATGCAAACTGCATATTAACCATTATTTTAACGCATACAAGCAGTTTTTACATGCTTTATGACAATTAGGTGCAAATGAGTCCTTATAGGCAAAATTGCTTTATTTCATGAGGGTTAGTCTATTTACACTATAATATTCAGGTTTGGATCATTCTCTCATAAGAAAATGCAAACTGCATATTAACCATTATTTAAACGCAGACAAGCAGTTTTTTCATGCTTTACGACAATTAGGTGCAAATGAGTCTTTATAGGCAAAATTGCTTTATTTCATGAGGGTCAGTCTATTTACACTATACAATTCAGGTTTGGATCATTCTCTTATAAGAAAATGCAAACGGCATATTAACCATTATTTTAACGCAGCCAAGCAGTTTTTACATGTTTTACGACAATTAGGTGGAAATAAGTCCTTAAAGGCAAAATTGTTTTATTTCACAAAGGTAAGTCTACTTTCACTATAACATTCAGGTTTGGATCTTTCTCTCATAAGAAAATGCAAACTGCATATTAACCATTATTTTAACGCATACAAGCAGTTTTTACATGCTTTATGACAATTAGGTGCAAATGAGTCCTTATAGGCAAAATTGCTTTATTTCATGAGGGTTAGTCTATTTACACTATAACATTCAGGTTTGGATCATTCTCTCATAAGAAAATGCAAACTGCATATTAACCATTATTTAAACGCAGACAAGCAGTTTTTTTATGCTTTACGACAATTAGGTGCAAATGAGTCTTTATAGGCAAAATTGCTTTATTTCATGAGGGTCAGTCTATTTACACTATACAATTCAGTTTTGGATCATTCTCTCATAAGAAAATGAAAACTGCATATTAACCATTATTTTAACGCAGACAAGCAGTTTTTCATGTTTCACGACAATTGCGTGCAAATGAGTCCTTATAAGCAAAATTGCTTTATTTTACAAAGGTAAGTCTATTTACACTATAACATTCAGGTTTGGATCATTCTCTCATAAGAAAATGCAAACTGCATATTAACCATTATTTTAACGCATACAAGCAGTTTTTAAATGCTTTATGACAATTAGAGGCAAATGAGTCCTTATAGGCAAAATTGCTTTATTTCATGAAGGTAAGTCTATTTACACTATAACATTCAGGTTTGGATCTTTCTCTCATAAGAAAATGCATACTGCATATTAATAAATTATTTAAACGCAGACAAGCAGTTTTTACATGCTTTACGACAATTAGGGGCAAATGAGTCTTTATAGGCAAAATTGCTTTATTTCATGAGGGTAAGTCTATTTACACTATAACATTCAGGTTTGGATCATTCTCTCATAAGAAAATGCAAACTGCATATTTACTATCATTTTCACGCAGACAAGCATTTCTTACATGCTTTACGACAATTGCGTGCAAATGAGTCCTTATAGGCAAAATTGCTTTATTTTACAAAGGTAAGTCTATTTACACTATAACATTCAGGTTTGGATCATTCTCTCATAAGAAAATGCAAACTGCATATTAACCATTATTTTAACGCATACAAGCAGTTTTTACATGCTTTATGACAATTAGGTGCAAATGAGTCTTTATTGGCAAAATTGCTTTATTTCATGAGCGTAAGTCAATTTACACTAAAACATTCAGGTTTGGATCATTCTCTCATAAGAAAATTCAAACTGCATATGAACCTTTATTTTAACGCAGACAAGCAGTTTTTACATGCTTTACGACAATTGCGTGCAAATGAGTCCTTATAGGCAAAATTGCGTTATTTTACAAAGGTAAGTCTATTTTCACTATAACATTCAGGTTTGGATCATTCTCTCAGAAGAAAATGCAAACTGCATATTAACCATTATTTTAACGCAGACAAGCAGTTTTTACATGCTTTACGACAATTAGGGGCAAATGAGTCTTTATAGGCAAAATTGCTTTATTTCATGAGGGTAAGTCTATTTACACTATAACATTCAGGTTTGGATCATTCTCTCATAAGAAAATGCAAACTGCATATTTACTATCATTTTCACGCAGACAAGCAGTTCTTACATGCTTTACGACAATTGCGTGCAAATGAGTCCTTATAGGCAAAATTGCTTTATTTTACAAAGGTAAGTCTATTTACACTATAACATTCAGGTTTGGATCATTCTCTCATAAGAAAATGCAAACTGCATATTAACCATTATTTTAACGCATACAAGCAGTTTTTACATGCTTTATGACAATTAGGTGCAAATGAGTCCTTATGATCAAAATTGCTTTATTTCATGAGGGTAAGTCTATTTACACTATAACATTTAGGTTTGGATCATTTTCTCATAAGAAAATGCAAACTGCATAATTACTATCATTTTAACGCATACAAGCAGTTTTTACATGCTTTATGACAATTAGGTGCAAATGAGTCTTTATTGGCAAAATTGCTTTATTTCATGAGGGTAAGTCAATTTACACTAAAACATTCAGGTTTGGATCATTCTCTCATAAGAAAATTCAAACTGCATATGAACCTTTATTTTAACGCAGACAAGCAGTTTTTACATGCTTTACGACAATTGCGTGCAAATGAGTCCTTATAGGCAAAATTGCGTTATTTTACAAAGGTAAGTCTATTTTCACTATAACATTCAGGTTTGGATCATTCTCTCATAAGAAAATGCAAACTGCATATTAACCATTATTTTAACGCAGACAAGCAGTTTTTACATGCTTTACGACAATTAGGGGCAAATGAGTCTTTATAGGCAAAATTGCTTTATTTCATGAGGGTAAGTCTATTTACACTATAACATTCAGGTTTGGATCATTCTCTCATAAGAAAATGCAAACTGCATATTTACTATCATTTTCACGCAGACAAGCAGTTCTTACATGCTTTACGACAATTGCGTGCAAATGAGTCCTTATAGGCAAAATTGCTTTATTTTACAAAGGTAAGTCTATTTACACTATAACATTCAGGTTTGGATCATTCTCTCATAAGAAAATGCAAACTGCATATTAACCATTATTTTAACGCATACAAGCAGTTTTTACATGCTTTATGACAATTAGGTGCAAATGAGTCCTTATGATCAAAATTGCTTTATTTCATGAGGGTAAGTCTATTTACACTATAACATTTAGGTTTGGATCATTCTCTCATAAGAAAATGCAAACTGCATATTAACCATTATTTTAACGCAGACTAGCAGTTTTTACATGCTTCACGACAATTGCGTGCAAATGAGTCCTTATAGGCAAAATTGCTTTATTTTACAAAGGTAAGTCTATTTACACTATAACATTCAGGTTTGGATCATTCTCTCATAAGAAAATGCAAACTGCATATTAACCATTATTTTAACGCATACAAGCAGTTTTTACATGCTTTATGACAATTAGGTGCAAATGAGTCTTTATTGGCAAAATTGCTTTATTTCATGAGGGTAAGTCAATTTACACTAAAACATTCAGGTTTGGATCATTCTCTCATAAGAAAATTCAAACTGCATATGAACCTTTATTTTAACGCAGACAAGCAGTTTTTACATGCTTTACGACAATTGCGTGCAAATGAGTCCTTATAGGCAAAATTGCGTTATTTTACAAAGGTAAGTCTATTTTCACTATAACATTCAGGTTTGGATCATTCTCTCATAAGAAAATGCAAACTGCATATTAACCATTATTTTAACGCAGACTAGCAGTTTTTACATGCTTCACGACAATTGCGTGCAAATGAGTCCTTATAGGCAAAATTGCTTTATTTTACAAAGGTAAGTCTATTTACACTATAACATTTAGGTTTGGATCATTCTCTCATAAGAAAATGCAAACTGCATATTAACCATTATTTTAACGCAGCCAAGCAGTTTTTACATGCTTCACGACAATTGCGTGCAAATGAGTCCTTATAAGCAAAATTGCTCTATTTTACAAAGGTAAGTCTATTTTCACTATAACATTCAGGTTTGGATCATTCTCTCATAAGAAAATGCAAACTGCATATTAACCATTATTTTAACGCAGACTAGCAGTTTTTACATGCTTTATGACAATTAGGTGCAAATGAGTCTTTATTGGCAAAATTGCTTTATTTCATGAGGGTAAGTCAATTTACACTAAAACATTCAGGTTTGGATCATTCTCTCATAAGAAAATTCAAACTGCATATGAACCTTTATTTTAACGCAGACAAGCAGTTTTTACATGCTTTACGACAATTGCGTGCAAATGAGTCCTTATAGGCAAAATTGCGTTATTTTACAAAGGTAAGTCTATTTTCACTATAACATTCAGGTTTGGATCATTCTCTCATAAGAAAATGCAAACTGCATATTAACCATTATTTTAACGCAGACTAGCAGTTTTTACATGCTTCACGACAATTGCGTGCAAATGAGTCCTTATAGGCAAAATTGCTTTATTTTACAAAGGTAAGTCTATTTACACTATAACATTTAGGTTTGGATCATTCTCTCATAAGAAAATGCAAACTGCATATTAACCATTATTTTAACGCAGCCAAGCAGTTTTTACATGCTTTATGACAATTAGGGGCAAATGAGTCCTTATAGGCAAAATTGCTTTATTTCACAAAGGTAAGTCTACTTTCACTATAACATTCAGGTTTGGATCATTCTCTCATAAGAAATTGCAAACTGCATATTAACCATTATTTTAACGCAGACAAGCAGTTTTTACATGCTTCACGACAATTGCGTGCAAATGAGTCCTTATAAGCAAAATTGCTCTATTTTACAAAGGTAAGTCTATTTACACAATAACATTCAGGTTTGGATCTTTCTCTCATAAGAAAATGCAAACTGCATATTAACCATTATTTAAACGCAGACACGCAGTTTTTTCATGCTTTACGACAATTAGGTGCAAATGAGTCTTTATAGGCAAAATTGCTTTATTTTACAAAAGTAAGTCTATTTACACTATAACATTCAGGTTTGGATCATTCTCTCATAAGAAAATGCAAACTGCATATTAACCATTATTTTAACGCATACAAGCAGTTTTTAAATGCTTTATGACAATTAGGGGCAAATGGGTCCTTATAGGCAAAATTGCTTTATTTCATGAAGGTAAGTCTATTTACACTATAACATTCAGGTTTGGATCTTTCTCTCATAAGAAAATGCATACTGCATATTAACTATTATTTAAACGCAGACAAGCAGTTTTTACATGCTTTACGACAATTAGGGGCAAATGAGTCTTTATAGGCAAAATTGCTTTATTTCATGAGGGTAAGTCTATTTACACTATAACATTCAGGTTTGGATCATTCTCTCATAAGAAAATGCAAACTGCATATTTACTATCATTTTCACGCAGACAAGCAGTTCTTACATGCTTTACGACAATTGCGTGCAAATGAGTCCTTATAGGCAAAATTGCTTTATTTTACAAAGGTAAGTCTATTTACACTATAACATTCAGGTTTGGATCATTCTCTCATAAGAAAATGCAAACTGCATATTAACCATTATTTTAACGCATACAAGCAGTTTTTACATGCTTTATGACAATTAGGTGCAAATGAGTCCTTATGATCAAAATTGCTTTATTTCATGAGGGTAAGTCTATTTACACTATAACATTTAGGTTTGGATCATTTTCTCATAAGAAAATGCAAACTGCATATTTACTATCATTTTAACGCATACAAGCAGTTTTTACATGCTTTATGACAATTAGGTGCAAATGAGTCTTTATTGGCAAAATTGCTTTATTTCATGAGGGTATGTCAATTTACACTAAAACATTCAGGTTTGGATCATTCTCTCATAAGAAAATTCAAACTGCATATTAACCTTTATTTTAACGCAGACAAGCAGTTTTTACATGCTTTACGACAATTGCGTGCAAATGAGTCCTTATAGGCAAAATTGCGTTATTTTACAAAGGTAAGTCTATTTTCACTATAACATTCAGGTTTGGATCATTCTCTCATAAGAAAATGCAAACTGCATATTAACCATTATTTTAACGCAGACTAGCAGTTTTTACATGCTTCACGACAATTGCGTGCAAATGAGTCCTTATAGGCAAAATTGCTTTATTTTACAAAGGTTAGTCTATTTACACTATAACATTTAGGTTTGGATCATTCTCTCATAAGAAAATGCAAACTGCATATTAACCATTATTTTAACGCAGCCAAGCAGTTTTTACATGCTTTATGACAATTAGGGGCAAATGAGTCCTTATAGGCAAAATTGCTTTATTTCACAAAGGTAAGTCTACTTTCACTATAACATTCAGGTTTGGATCATTCTCTCATAAGAAATTGCAAACTGCATATTAACCATTATTTTAACGCAGACAAGCAGTTTTTACATGCTTCACGACAATTGCGTGCAAATGAGTCCTTATAAGCAAAATTGCTCTATTTTACAAAGGTAAGTCTATTTACACAATAACATTCAGGTTTGGATCATTCTCTCATAAGAAAATGCAAACTGCATATTAACCATTATTTAAACGCAGACACGCAGTTTTTACATGCTTCACGACAATTGCGTGCAAATGAGTCCTTATAGGCAAAATTGCTTTATTTTACAAAGGTAAGTCTATTTACACTATAACATTCAGGTTTGGATCATTCTCTCATAAGAAAATGCAAACTGCATATTAACCATTATTTTAACGCATACAAGCAGTTTTTACATGCTTTATGACAATTAGGTGCAAATGAGTCTTTA
Source organism: Xanthostigma xanthostigma (assembly GCA_963575645.1). Classification (NCBI taxonomy): domain Eukaryota; kingdom Metazoa; phylum Arthropoda; class Insecta; order Raphidioptera; family Raphidiidae; genus Xanthostigma; species Xanthostigma xanthostigma. Next base: position 29,992,961 of record OY754471.1, read on the forward strand.
TTGGCAAAATTGCTTTATTTCATGAGGGTAAGTCAATTTACACTAAAACATTCAGGTTTGGATCATTCTCTCATAAGAAAATTCAAACTGCATATGAACCTTTATTTTAACGCAGACAAGCAGTTTTTACATGCTTTACGACAATTGCGTGCAAATGAGTCCTTATAGGCAAAATTGCGTTATTTTACAAAGGTAAGTCTATTTTCACTATAACATTCAGGTTTGGATCATTCTCTCATAAGAAAATGCAAACTGCATATTAACCATTATTTTAACGCAGACTAGCAGTTTTTACATGCTTCACGACAATTGCGTGCAAATGAGTCCTTATAGGCAAAATTGCTTTATTTTACAAAGGTAAGTCTATTTACACTATAACATTTAGGTTTGGATCATTCTCTCATAAGAAAATGCAAACTGCATATTAACCATTATTTTAACGCAGCCAAGCAGTTTTTACATGCTTCACGACAATTGCGTGCAAATGAGTCCTTATAAGCAAAATTGCTCTATTTTACAAAGGTAAGTCTATTTTCACTATAACATTCAGGTTTGGATCATTCTCTCATAAGAAAATGCAAACTGCATATTAACCATTATTTTAACGCAGACTAGCAGTTTTTACATGCTTTATGACAATTAGGTGCAAATGAGTCTTTATTGGCAAAATTGCTTTATTTCATGAGGGTAAGTCAATTTACACTAAAACATTCAGGTTTGGATCATTCTCTCATAAGAAAATTCAAACTGCATATGAACCTTTATTTTAACGCAGACAAGCAGTTTTTACATGCTTTACGACAATTGCGTGCAAATGAGTCCTTATAGGCAAAATTGCGTTATTTTACAAAGGTAAGTCTATTTTCACTATAACATTCAGGTTTGGATCATTCTCTCATAAGAAAATGCAAACTGCATATTAACCATTATTTTAACGCAGACTAGCAGTTTTTACATGCTTCACGACAATTGCGTGCAAATGAGTCCTTATAGGCAAAATTGCTTTATTTTACAAAGGTAAGTCTATTTACACTATAACATTTAGGTTTGGATCATTCTCTCATAAGAAAATGCAAACTGCATATTAACCATTATTTTAACGCAGCCAAGCAGTTTTTACATGCTTTATGACAATTAGGGGCAAATGAGTCCTTATAGGCAAAATTGCTTTATTTCACAAAGGTAAGTCTACTTTCACTATAACATTCAGGTTTGGATCATTCTCTCATAAGAAATTGCAAACTGCATATTAACCATTATTTTAACGCAGACAAGCAGTTTTTACATGCTTCACGACAATTGCGTGCAAATGAGTCCTTATAAGCAAAATTGCTCTATTTTACAAAGGTAAGTCTATTTACACAATAACATTCAGGTTTGGATCTTTCTCTCATAAGAAAATGCAAACTGCATATTAACCATTATTTAAACGCAGACACGCAGTTTTTTCATGCTTTACGACAATTAGGTGCAAATGAGTCTTTATAGGCAAAATTGCTTTATTTTACAAAAGTAAGTCTATTTACACTATAACATTCAGGTTTGGATCATTCTCTCATAAGAAAATGCAAACTGCATATTAACCATTATTTTAACGCATACAAGCAGTTTTTAAATGCTTTATGACAATTAGGGGCAAATGGGTCCTTATAGGCAAAATTGCTTTATTTCATGAAGGTAAGTCTATTTACACTATAACATTCAGGTTTGGATCTTTCTCTCATAAGAAAATGCATACTGCATATTAACTATTATTTAAACGCAGACAAGCAGTTTTTACATGCTTTACGACAATTAGGGGCAAATGAGTCTTTATAGGCAAAATTGCTTTATTTCATGAGGGTAAGTCTATTTACACTATAACATTCAGGTTTGGATCATTCTCTCATAAGAAAATGCAAACTGCATATTTACTATCATTTTCACGCAGACAAGCAGTTCTTACATGCTTTACGACAATTGCGTGCAAATGAGTCCTTATAGGCAAAATTGCTTTATTTTACAAAGGTAAGTCTATTTACACTATAACATTCAGGTTTGGATCATTCTCTCATAAGAAAATGCAAACTGCATATTAACCATTATTTTAACGCATACAAGCAGTTTTTACATGCTTTATGACAATTAGGTGCAAATGAGTCCTTATGATCAAAATTGCTTTATTTCATGAGGGTAAGTCTATTTACACTATAACATTTAGGTTTGGATCATTTTCTCATAAGAAAATGCAAACTGCATATTTACTATCATTTTAACGCATACAAGCAGTTTTTACATGCTTTATGACAATTAGGTGCAAATGAGTCTTTATTGGCAAAATTGCTTTATTTCATGAGGGTATGTCAATTTACACTAAAACATTCAGGTTTGGATCATTCTCTCATAAGAAAATTCAAACTGCATATTAACCTTTATTTTAACGCAGACAAGCAGTTTTTACATGCTTTACGACAATTGCGTGCAAATGAGTCCTTATAGGCAAAATTGCGTTATTTTACAAAGGTAAGTCTATTTTCACTATAACATTCAGGTTTGGATCATTCTCTCATAAGAAAATGCAAACTGCATATTAACCATTATTTTAACGCAGACTAGCAGTTTTTACATGCTTCACGACAATTGCGTGCAAATGAGTCCTTATAGGCAAAATTGCTTTATTTTACAAAGGTTAGTCTATTTACACTATAACATTTAGGTTTGGATCATTCTCTCATAAGAAAATGCAAACTGCATATTAACCATTATTTTAACGCAGCCAAGCAGTTTTTACATGCTTTATGACAATTAGGGGCAAATGAGTCCTTATAGGCAAAATTGCTTTATTTCACAAAGGTAAGTCTACTTTCACTATAACATTCAGGTTTGGATCATTCTCTCATAAGAAATTGCAAACTGCATATTAACCATTATTTTAACGCAGACAAGCAGTTTTTACATGCTTCACGACAATTGCGTGCAAATGAGTCCTTATAAGCAAAATTGCTCTATTTTACAAAGGTAAGTCTATTTACACAATAACATTCAGGTTTGGATCATTCTCTCATAAGAAAATGCAAACTGCATATTAACCATTATTTAAACGCAGACACGCAGTTTTTTCATGCTTTACGACAATTAGGTGCAAATGAGTCTTTATAGGCAAAATTGCTTTATTTTACAAAAGTAAGTCTATTTACACTATAACATTCAGGTTTGGATCATTCTCTCATAAGAAAATGCAAACTGCATATTAACCATTATTTTAACGCATACAAGCAGTTTTTACATGCTTTATGACAATTAGGTGCAAATGAGTCCTTATGTTCAAAATTGCTTTATTTCATGAGGGTTAGTCTATTTACACTATAACATTCAGTTTTGGATCATTCTCTTATAAGAAAATGCAAACTGCATATTTACTATTATTTTAACGCATACAAGCTGTTTTTACATGCTTTATGACAATTCGGTGCAAATGAGTCTTTATAGGCAAAATTGCTTTATTTCATGAGGGTAAGTCTATTTACACTAAAACATTCAGGTTTGGATCATTCTCTCATAAGAAAATGCAAACTGCATATTAACCTTTATTTTAACGCAGACAAGCAGTTTTTACATGCTTCACGACAATTGCGTGCAAATGAGTCTTTATAGGCAAAATTGCTTTATTTCATGAGGGTAAGTCTATTTAAACTATAACATTCAGGTTTGGATAATTCTCTCATAAGAAAATGCAAACTGCATATTTACTATCATTTTCACGCAGACAAGCAGTTTTTACATGCTTCACGACAATTGCGTGCAAATGAGTCCTTATAGGCAAAATTGCTTTATTTTACAAAGTTAAGTCTATTTACATTATAACATTCAGGTTTGGATCATTCTCTCATAAGAAAATGCAAACTGCATATTAACCATTATTTTAACGCATACAAGCAGTTTTTACATGCTTTATGACAATTAGGTGCAAATGAGTCCTTATAGGCAAAATTGCTTTATTTTATGAGGGTTAGTCTATTTACACTATAATATTCAGGTTTGGATCATTCTCTCATAAGAAAATGCAAACTGCAATTAACCATTATTTAAACGCAGACAAGCAGTTTTTTCATGCTTTACGACAATTAGGTGCAAATGAGTCTTTATAGGCAAAATTGCTTTATTTAATGAGGGTCAGTCTATTTACACTATACAATTCAGGTTTGGATCATTCTCTCATAAGAAAATGCAAACGGCATATTAACCATTATTTTAACGCAGACAAGCAGTTTTTACATGTTTTACGACAATTAGGTGGAAATAAGTCCTTAAAGGCAAAATTGTTTTATTTCACAAAGGTAAGTCTACTTTCACTATAACATTCAGGTTTGGATCTTTCTCTCATAATAAAATGCAAACTGCATATTAACCATTATTTTAACGCATACAAGCAGTTTTTACATGCTTTATGACAATTAGGTGCAAATGAGTCCTTACAGGCAAAATTGCTTTATTTCATGAGGGTTAGTCTATTTACACTATAACATTCAGGTTTGGATCATTCTCTCATAAGAAAATGCAAACTGCATATTAACCATTATTTAAACGCCGACAAGCAGTTTTTTTATGCTTTACGACAATTAGGTGCAAATGAGTCTTTATAGGCAAAATTGCTTTATGATGAGGGTCAGTCTAATTACACTATACAATTCAGGTTTGGATCATTCTCTCATAAGAAAATGCAAACGGCATATTAACTATTATTTTAACGCAGACAAGCAGTTTTTACATGTTTTACGACAATTAGGTGGAAATAAGTCCTTAAAGGCAAAATTGTTTTATTTCACAAAGGTAAGTCTACTTTCATTATAACATTCAGGTTTGGATCTTTCTCTCATAAGGAAATGCAAACTGCATATTAACCAATTTTTTAACGCATACAAGCAGTTTTTACATGCTTTATGACAATTAGGTGCAAATGAGTCCTTACAGGCAAAATTGCTTTATTTCATGAGGGTTAGTCTATTTACACTATAACATTCAGGTTTGGATCATTCTCTCATAAAAAAATGCAAAATGCATATTAACCATTATTTAAACGCAGACAAGCAGTTTTTTTATGCTTTACGACAATTAGGTGCAAATGAGTCTTTATAGGCAAAATTGCTTTATTTCATGAGGGTCAGTCTATTTACACTATACAATTCAGTTTTGGATCATTCTCTCATAAGAAAATGAAAACTGCATATTAACCATTATTTTAACGCAGACAAGCAGTTTTTACATGCTTCACGACAATTGCGTGCAAATGAGTCCTTATAAGCAAAATTGCTTTATTTTACAAAGGTAAGTCTATTTACACTATAACATTCAGGTTTAGATCATTCTCTCATAAGAAAATGCAAACTGCATATTAACCATTATTTTAACGCATACAAGCAGTTTTTAAATGCTTTATGACAATTAGGGGCAAATGAGTCCTTATTGGCAAAATTGCTTTATTTCATGAAGGTAAGTCTATTTACACTATAACATTCAGGTTTGGATCTTTCTCTCATAAGAAAATGCATACTGCATATTAACTATTATTTAAACGCAGACAAGCAGTTTTTACATGCTTTACGACAATTAGGGGCAAATGAGTCTTTATAGGCAAAATTGCTTTATTTCATGAGGGTTAGTCTATTTACACTATAACATTCAGGTTTGGATCATTCTCTCATAAGAAAATGCAAACTGCATATTTACTATCATTTTCACGCAGACAAGCAGTTCTTACATGCTTTACGACAATTGCGTGCAAATGAGTCCTTATAGGCAAAATTGCTTTATTTTACAAAGGTAAGTCTATTTACACTATAACATTCAGGTTTGGATCATTCTCTCATAAGAAAATGCAAACTGCATATTAACCATTATTTTAACGCATACAAGCAGTTTTTACATGCTTTATGACAATTAGGTGCAAATGAGTCCTTATGGGCAAAATTGCTTTATTTCATGAGGGTAAGTCTATTTACACTATAACATTTAGGTTTGGATCATTTTCTCATAAGAAAATGCAAACAGCATATTTACTATCATTTTAACGCATACAAGCAGTTTTTACATGCTTTATGACAATTAGGTGCAAATGAGTCTCTTTATTGGCAAAATTGCTTTATTTTATGAGGGTAAGTCAATTTACACTAAAACATTCTGGTTTGGATCATTCTCTCATAAGAAAATTCAAACTGCATATTAACCTTTATTTTAACGCAGACAAGCAGTTTTTACATGCTTTACGACAATTGCGTGCAAATGAGTCCTTATAGGCAAAATTGCGTTATTTTACAAAGGTAAGTCTATTTTCACTATAACATTCAGGTTTGGATCATTCTCTCATAAGAAAATGCAAACTGCATATTAACCATTATTTTAACGCAGACTAGCAGTTTTTACATGCTTCACGACAATTGCGTGCAAATGAGTCCTTATAGGCAAAATTGCTTTATTTTACAAAGGTAAGTCTATTTACACTATAACATTTAGTTTTGGATCATTCTCTCATAAGAAAATGCAAACTGCATATTAACCATTATTTTAACGCAGCCAAGCAGTTTTTACATGCTTTATGACAATTAGGGGCAAATGAGTCCTTATAGGCAAAATTGCTTTATTTCACAAAGGTAAGTCTACTTTCACTATAACATTCAGGTTTGGATCATTCTCTCATAAGAAATTGCAAACTGCATATTAACCATTATTTTAACGCAGACAAGCAGTTTTTACATGCTTCACGACAATTGCGTGCAAATGAGTCCTTATAAGCAAAATTGCTTTATTTTACAAAGGTAAGTCTATTTACACATAAAACATTCAGGTTTGGATCATTCTCTCATAAGAAAATGCAAACTGCATATTAACCATTATTTAAACGCAGACACGCAGTTTTTTCATGCTTTACGACAATTAGGTGCAAATGAGTCTTTATAGGCAAAATTGCTTTATTTTACAAAAGTAAGTCTATTTACACTATAACATTCAGGTTTGGATCATTCTCTCATAAGAAAATGCAAACTGCATACTAACCATTTTTTTAACGCATACAAGCAGTTTTTACATGCTTTATGACAATTAGGTGCAAATGAGTCCTTATGTTCAAAATTGCTTTATTTCATGAGGGTTAGTCTATTTACACTATAACATTCAGTTTTGGATCATTATCTTATAAGAAAATGCAAACTGCATATTAACCATTATTTTAACGCAGCCAAGCATTTTTTACATGCTTTATGACAATTCGGTGCAAATGAGTCTTTATAGGCAAAATTGCTTTATTTCATGAGGGTAAGTCTATTTACACTAAAACATTCAGGTTTGGATCATTCTCTCATAAGAAAATGCAAACTGCATATTTACTATCATTTTCACGCAGACAAGCAGTTTTTACATGCTTCACGACAATTGCGTGCAAATGAGTCCTTATAGGCAAAATTGCTTTATTTCATGAGGGTTAGTCTATTTACACTATAATATTCAGGTTTGGATCATTCTCTCATAAGAAAATGCAAACTGCAATTAACCATTATTTAAACGCAGACAAGCAGTTTTTTCATGCTTTACGACAATTAGGTGCAAATGAGTGTTTATAGGCAAAATTGCTTTATTTAATGAGGGTCAGTCTATTTACACTATACAATTCAGGTTTGGATCATTCTCTCATAAGAAAATGCAAACGGCATATTAACCATTATTTTAACGCAGACAAGCAGTTTTTACATGTTTTACGACAATTAGGTGCAAATGAGTCTTTATAGGCAAAATTTTTTTATTTCATGAGGGTAAGTCTATTTACACTATAACATTCAGGTTTGGATCTTTCTCTCATAAGAAAATGCATACTGCATATTAACCATTATTTAAACGCAGACAAGCAGTTTTTAGATGCTTTACGACAATTGCGTGCAAATGAGTCCTTATATGCAAAATTGCTTTATTTTACAAAGGTAAGTCTATTTACACTATAACATTCAGGTTTGGATCATTCTCTCATAAGAAAATGCAAACTGCATATATACTATCATTTACACGCAGACAAGCAGTTCTTACATGCTTCGCGACAATTGCGTGCAAATGAGTCCTTATAGGCAAAATTGCTTTATTTTACAAAGGTAAGTCTATTTACACTATAACATTCAGGTTTGGATCATTCACTCATAAGAAAATGCAAACTGCATATTTACTATCATTTTAACGCATACAAGCAGTTTTTACATGCTTTATGACAATTAGGTGCAAATGAGTCCTTATGGGCAAAATTGCTTTATTTCATGAGGGTAAGTCTATTTACACTATAACATTCAGGTTTGGATCATACTCTCAAAAGAAAATGCAAACTGCATATTAACCATTATTTTAACGCAGACAAGCAGTTTTTACATGCTTTACGACAATTGCGTGCAAATGAGTCCTTATAAGCAAAATTGCTTTATTTTACAAAGGTTAGTCTATTTACACTATAACATTCAGGTTTGGATCATTCTCTCATAAGAAAATGCAAACTGCATATTTACTATCATTTTCACGCAGACAAGCAGTTCTTACATGCTTTACGACAATTGCGTGCAAATGAGTCCTTATAGGCAAAATTGCTTTATTTTACAAAGGTAAGTCTATTTACACTATAACATTCAGGTTTGGATCATTCTCTCATAAGAAAATGCAAACTGCATATTAACCATTATTTTAACGCATACAAGCAGTTTTTACATGCTTTATGACAATTAGGTGCAAATGAGTCCTTATGGGCAAAATTGCTTTATTTCATGAGGGTAAGTCTATTTACACTATAACATTTAGGTTTGGATCATTTTCTCATAAGAAAATGCAAACTGCATATTTACTATCATTTTAACGCATACAAGCAGTTTTTACATGCTTTATGACAATTAGGTGCAAATGAGTCTTTATTGGCAAAATTGCTTTATTTCATGAGGGTAAGTCAATTTACACTAAAACATTCAGGTTTGGATCATTCTCTCATAAGAAAATTCAAACTGCATATTAACCTTTATTTTAACGCAGACAAGCAGTTTTTACATGCTTTACGACAATTGCGTGCAAATGAGTCCTTATAGGCAAAATTGCGTGATTTTACAAAGGTAAGTCTATTTTCACTATAACATTCAGGTTTGGATCATTCTCTCATAAGAAAATGCAAACTGCATATTAACCATTATTTTAACGCAGACAAGCAGTTTTTACATGCTTCACGACAATTGCGTGCAAATGAGTCCTTATAGGCAAAATTGCTTTATTTTACAAAGGTTAGTCTATTTACACTATAACATTCAGGTTTGGATCATTCTCTCATAAGAAAATGCAAACTGCATATTTACTATCATTTTAACGCAGACAAGCAGTTTTTACATGTTTCACGACAATTGCGTGCAAATGAGTCCTTATAGGCAAAATTGCTTTATTTCATGAGGGTTAGTCTATTCACACTATAACATTCAGGTTTGGATCATTCTCTCATAAGAAATTGCAAACTGCATATTAACCATTATTTTAACGCAGACAAGCAGTTTTTACATGCTTCACGACAATTGCGTGCAAATGAGTCCTTATAAGCAAAATTGCTTTATTTTACAAAGGTAAGTCTATTTACACAATAACATTCAGGTTTGGATCATTCTCTCATAAGAAAATGCAAACTGCATATTAACTATTATTTTAACGCATACAAGCAGTTTTTAATAGCTTTATGACAATTAGGTGCAAATGAGTCCTTATAGGCAAAATTGCTTTATTTCATGAGGGTTAGTCTATTTACACTATAACATTCAGGTTTGGATCTATCTCTCATAAGAAAATGCAAACTGCATATTAACTATTATTTAAACGCCGACAAGCAGTTTTTTCATGCTTTACGACAATTGCGTGCAAATGAGTCCTTATAAGCAAAATTGCTTTATTTTACAAAGGTTAGTCTATTTACACTATAACATTCAGGTTTGGATCATTCTCTCATAAGAAAATGCAAACTGCATATTTACTATCATTTTTACGCAGACAAGCAGTTTTTACATGCTTTACGACAATTGCGTGCAAATGAGTCCTTATAGGCAAAATTGCTTTATTTTACAAAGTTAAGTCTATTTACATTATAACATTCAGGTTTGGATCATTCTCTCATAAGAAAATGCAAACTGCATATTAACCATTATTTTAACGCATACAAGCAGTTTTTACATGCTTTATGACAATTAGGTGCAAATGAGTCCTTATAGGCAAAATTGCTTTATTTCATGAGGGTTAGTCTATTTACACTATAATATTCAGGTTTGGATCATTCTCTCATAAGAAAATGCAAACTGCAATTAACCATTATTTAAACGCAGACAAGCAGTTTTTTCATGCTTTACGACAATTAGGTGCAAATGAGTCTTTATAGGCAAAATTGCTTTATTTAATGAGGGTCAGTCTATTTACACTATACAATTCAGGTTTGGATCATTCTCTCATAAGAAAATGCAAACGGCATATTAACCATTATTTTAACGCAGACAAGCAGTTTTTACATGTTTTACGACAATTAGGTGGAAATAAGTCCTTAAAGGCAAAATTGTTTTATTTCACAAAGGTAAGTCTACTTTCACTATAACATTCAGGTTTGGATCTTTCTCTCATAAGAAAATGCAAACTGCATATTAACCATTATTTTAACGCATACAAGCAGTTTTTACATGCTTTATGACAATTAGGTGCAAATGAGTCCTTATAGGCAAAATTGCTTTATTTCATGAGGGTTAGTCTATTTACACTATAACATTCAGGTTTGGATCATTCTCTCATAAGAAAATGCAAACTGCATATTAACCTTTATTTTAACGCAGACAAGCAGTTTTTACATGCTTCACGACAATTGCGTGCAAATGAGTCCTTATAGGCTAAATTGCGTTATTTTACAAAGGTAAGTCTATTTTCACTATAACATTCAGGTTTGGATCATTCTCTCATAAGAAAATGCAAACTGCATATTAACCATTATTTTAACGCAGACAAGCAGTTTTTACATGCTTTATTACAATTAGAGGCAAATGAATCCTTATAGGCAAAATTGCTTTATTTCACAAAGGTAAGTCTACTTTCACTATAACATTCAGGTTTGGATCATTCTCTCATAAGAAAATGAAAACTGCATATAAACCATTATTTTAACGCAGACAAGCAGTTTTTACATGCTTTACGACAATTAGGTGCAAATGAGTCTTTATAGGCAAAATTGCTTTATTTCATGAGGGTAAGTCTATTTAAACTATAACATTCAGGCTTAGATCGTTCTCTCATAAGAAAATGCAAACTGCATATTTACTATCATTTTCACGCAGACAAGCAGTTTTTACATGCTTCACGACAATTGCGTGCAAATGAGTCCTTATAGGCAAAATTGCTTTATTTTACAAAGTTAAGTCTATTTACATTATAACATTCAGGTTTGGATCATTCTCTCATAAGAAAATGCAAACTGCATATTAACCATTATTTTAACGCATACAAGCAGTTTTTACATGCTTTATGACAATTAGGTGCAAATGAGTCCTTATAGGCAAAATTGCTTTATTTCATGAGGGTTAGTCTATTTACACTATAATATTCAGGTTTGGATCATTCTCTCATAAGAAAATGCAAACTGCATATTAACCATTATTTAAACGCAGACAAGCAGTTTTTTCATGCTTTACGACAATTAGGTGCAAATGAGTCTTTATAGGCAAAATTGCTTTATTTCATGAGGGTCAGTCTATTTACACTATACAATTCAGGTTTGGATCATTCTCTTATAAGAAAATGCAAACGGCATATTAACCATTATTTTAACGCAGCCAAGCAGTTTTTACATGTTTTACGACAATTAGGTGGAAATAAGTCCTTAAAGGCAAAATTGTTTTATTTCACAAAGGTAAGTCTACTTTCACTATAACATTCAGGTTTGGATCTTTCTCTCATAAGAAAATGCAAACTGCATATTAACCATTATTTTAACGCATACAAGCAGTTTTTACATGCTTTATGACAATTAGGTGCAAATGAGTCCTTATAGGCAAAATTGCTTTATTTCATGAGGGTTAGTCTATTTACACTATAACATTCAGTTTTGGATCATTCTCTCATAAGAAAATGCAAACTGCATATTAACCATTATTTAAACGCAGACAAGCAGTTTTTTTATGCTTTACGACAATTAGGTGCAAATGAGTCTTTATAGGCAAAATTGCTTTATTTCATGAGGGTCAGTCTATTTACACTATACAATTCAGTTTTGGATCATTCTCTCATAAGAAAATGAAAACTGCATATTAACCATTATTTTAACGCAGACAAGCAGTTTTTCATGTTTCACGACAATTGCGTGCAAATGAGTCCTTATAAGCAAAATTGCTTTATTTTACAAAGGTAAGTCTATTTACACTATAACATTCAGGTTTGGATCATTCTCTCATAAGAAAATGCAAACTGCATATTAACCATTATTTTAACGCATACAAGCAGTTTTTAAATGCTTTATGACAATTAGAGGCAAATGAGTCCTTATAGGCAAAATTGCTTTATTTCATGAAGGTAAGTCTATTTACACTATAACATTCAGGTTTGGATCTTTCTCTCATAAGAAAATGCATACTGCATATTAATAAATTATTTAAACGCAGACAAGCAGTTTTTACATGCTTTACGACAATTAGGGGCAAATGAGTCTTTATAGGCAAAATTGCTTTATTTCATGAGGGTAAGTCTATTTACACTATAACATTCAGGTTTGGATCATTCTCTCATAAGAAAATGCAAACTGCATATTTACTATCATTTTCACGCAGACAAGCAGTTCTTACATGCTTTACGACAATTGCGTGCAAATGAGTCCTTATAGGCAAAATTGCTTTATTTTACAAAGGTAAGTCTATTTACACTATAACATTCAGGTTTGGATCATTCTCTCATAAGAAAATGCAAACTGCATATTAACCATTATTTTAACGCATACAAGCAGTTTTTACATGCTTTATGACAATTAGGTGCAAATGAGTCTTTATTGGCAAAATTGCTTTATTTCATGAGCGTAAGTCAATTTACACTAAAACATTCAGGTTTGGATCATTCTCTCATAAGAAAATTCAAACTGCATATGAACCTTTATTTTAACGCAGACAAGCAGTTTTTACATGCTTTACGACAATTGCGTGCAAATGAGTCCTTATAGGCAAAATTGCGTTATTTTACAAAGGTAAGTCTATTTTCACTATAACATTCAGGTTTGGATCATTCTCTCAGAAGAAAATGCAAACTGCATATTAACCATTATTTTAACGCAGACAAGCAGTTTTTACATGCTTTACGACAATTAGGGGCAAATGAGTCTTTATAGGCAAAATTGCTTTATTTCATGAGGGTAAGTCTATTTACACTATAACATTCAGGTTTGGATCATTCTCTCATAAGAAAATGCAAACTGCATATTTACTATCATTTTCACGCAGACAAGCAGTTCTTACATGCTTTACGACAATTGCGTGCAAATGAGTCCTTATAGGCAAAATTGCTTTATTTTACAAAGGTAAGTCTATTTACACTATAACATTCAGGTTTGGATCATTCTCTCATAAGAAAATGCAAACTGCATATTAACCATTATTTTAACGCATACAAGCAGTTTTTACATGCTTTATGACAATTAGGTGCAAATGAGTCCTTATGATCAAAATTGCTTTATTTCATGAGGGTAAGTCTATTTACACTATAACATTTAGGTTTGGATCATTTTCTCATAAGAAAATGCAAACTGCATAATTACTATCATTTTAACGCATACAAGCAGTTTTTACATGCTTTATGACAATTAGGTGCAAATGAGTCTTTATTGGCAAAATTGCTTTATTTCATGAGGGTAAGTCAATTTACACTAAAACATTCAGGTTTGGATCATTCTCTCATAAGAAAATTCAAACTGCATATGAACCTTTATTTTAACGCAGACAAGCAGTTTTTACATGCTTTACGACAATTGCGTGCAAATGAGTCCTTATAGGCAAAATTGCGTTATTTTACAAAGGTAAGTCTATTTTCACTATAACATTCAGGTTTGGATCATTCTCTCATAAGAAAATGCAAACTGCATATTAACCATTATTTTAACGCAGACAAGCAGTTTTTACATGCTTTACGACAATTAGGGGCAAATGAGTCTTTATAGGCAAAATTGCTTTATTTCATGAGGGTAAGTCTATTTACACTATAACATTCAGGTTTGGATCATTCTCTCATAAGAAAATGCAAACTGCATATTTACTATCATTTTCACGCAGACAAGCAGTTCTTACATGCTTTACGACAATTGCGTGCAAATGAGTCCTTATAGGCAAAATTGCTTTATTTTACAAAGGTAAGTCTATTTACACTATAACATTCAGGTTTGGATCATTCTCTCATAAGAAAATGCAAACTGCATATTAACCATTATTTTAACGCATACAAGCAGTTTTTACATGCTTTATGACAATTAGGTGCAAATGAGTCCTTATGATCAAAATTGCTTTATTTCATGAGGGTAAGTCTATTTACACTATAACATTTAGGTTTGGATCATTCTCTCATAAGAAAATGCAAACTGCATATTAACCATTATTTTAACGCAGACTAGCAGTTTTTACATGCTTCACGACAATTGCGTGCAAATGAGTCCTTATAGGCAAAATTGCTTTATTTTACAAAGGTAAGTCTATTTACACTATAACATTCAGGTTTGGATCATTCTCTCATAAGAAAATGCAAACTGCATATTAACCATTATTTTAACGCATACAAGCAGTTTTTACATGCTTTATGACAATTAGGTGCAAATGAGTCTTTATTGGCAAAATTGCTTTATTTCATGAGGGTAAGTCAATTTACACTAAAACATTCAGGTTTGGATCATTCTCTCATAAGAAAATTCAAACTGCATATGAACCTTTATTTTAACGCAGACAAGCAGTTTTTACATGCTTTACGACAATTGCGTGCAAATGAGTCCTTATAGGCAAAATTGCGTTATTTTACAAAGGTAAGTCTATTTTCACTATAACATTCAGGTTTGGATCATTCTCTCATAAGAAAATGCAAACTGCATATTAACCATTATTTTAACGCAGACTAGCAGTTTTTACATGCTTCACGACAATTGCGTGCAAATGAGTCCTTATAGGCAAAATTGCTTTATTTTACAAAGGTAAGTCTATTTACACTATAACATTTAGGTTTGGATCATTCTCTCATAAGAAAATGCAAACTGCATATTAACCATTATTTTAACGCAGCCAAGCAGTTTTTACATGCTTCACGACAATTGCGTGCAAATGAGTCCTTATAAGCAAAATTGCTCTATTTTACAAAGGTAAGTCTATTTTCACTATAACATTCAGGTTTGGATCATTCTCTCATAAGAAAATGCAAACTGCATATTAACCATTATTTTAACGCAGACTAGCAGTTTTTACATGCTTTATGACAATTAGGTGCAAATGAGTCTTTATTGGCAAAATTGCTTTATTTCATGAGGGTAAGTCAATTTACACTAAAACATTCAGGTTTGGATCATTCTCTCATAAGAAAATTCAAACTGCATATGAACCTTTATTTTAACGCAGACAAGCAGTTTTTACATGCTTTACGACAATTGCGTGCAAATGAGTCCTTATAGGCAAAATTGCGTTATTTTACAAAGGTAAGTCTATTTTCACTATAACATTCAGGTTTGGATCATTCTCTCATAAGAAAATGCAAACTGCATATTAACCATTATTTTAACGCAGACTAGCAGTTTTTA
The DNA here is from genome assembly GCA_963575645.1 of Xanthostigma xanthostigma. Taxonomy (NCBI): domain Eukaryota; kingdom Metazoa; phylum Arthropoda; class Insecta; order Raphidioptera; family Raphidiidae; genus Xanthostigma; species Xanthostigma xanthostigma. The sequence continues at coordinate 30,008,763 of OY754471.1, forward strand.
CATGCTTCACGACAATTGCGTGCAAATGAGTCCTTATAGGCAAAATTGCTTTATTTTACAAAGGTAAGTCTATTTACACTATAACATTTAGGTTTGGATCATTCTCTCATAAGAAAATGCAAACTGCATATTAACCATTATTTTAACGCAGCCAAGCAGTTTTTACATGCTTTATGACAATTAGGGGCAAATGAGTCCTTATAGGCAAAATTGCTTTATTTCACAAAGGTAAGTCTACTTTCACTATAACATTCAGGTTTGGATCATTCTCTCATAAGAAATTGCAAACTGCATATTAACCATTATTTTAACGCAGACAAGCAGTTTTTACATGCTTCACGACAATTGCGTGCAAATGAGTCCTTATAAGCAAAATTGCTCTATTTTACAAAGGTAAGTCTATTTACACAATAACATTCAGGTTTGGATCTTTCTCTCATAAGAAAATGCAAACTGCATATTAACCATTATTTAAACGCAGACACGCAGTTTTTTCATGCTTTACGACAATTAGGTGCAAATGAGTCTTTATAGGCAAAATTGCTTTATTTTACAAAAGTAAGTCTATTTACACTATAACATTCAGGTTTGGATCATTCTCTCATAAGAAAATGCAAACTGCATATTAACCATTATTTTAACGCATACAAGCAGTTTTTAAATGCTTTATGACAATTAGGGGCAAATGGGTCCTTATAGGCAAAATTGCTTTATTTCATGAAGGTAAGTCTATTTACACTATAACATTCAGGTTTGGATCTTTCTCTCATAAGAAAATGCATACTGCATATTAACTATTATTTAAACGCAGACAAGCAGTTTTTACATGCTTTACGACAATTAGGGGCAAATGAGTCTTTATAGGCAAAATTGCTTTATTTCATGAGGGTAAGTCTATTTACACTATAACATTCAGGTTTGGATCATTCTCTCATAAGAAAATGCAAACTGCATATTTACTATCATTTTCACGCAGACAAGCAGTTCTTACATGCTTTACGACAATTGCGTGCAAATGAGTCCTTATAGGCAAAATTGCTTTATTTTACAAAGGTAAGTCTATTTACACTATAACATTCAGGTTTGGATCATTCTCTCATAAGAAAATGCAAACTGCATATTAACCATTATTTTAACGCATACAAGCAGTTTTTACATGCTTTATGACAATTAGGTGCAAATGAGTCCTTATGATCAAAATTGCTTTATTTCATGAGGGTAAGTCTATTTACACTATAACATTTAGGTTTGGATCATTTTCTCATAAGAAAATGCAAACTGCATATTTACTATCATTTTAACGCATACAAGCAGTTTTTACATGCTTTATGACAATTAGGTGCAAATGAGTCTTTATTGGCAAAATTGCTTTATTTCATGAGGGTATGTCAATTTACACTAAAACATTCAGGTTTGGATCATTCTCTCATAAGAAAATTCAAACTGCATATTAACCTTTATTTTAACGCAGACAAGCAGTTTTTACATGCTTTACGACAATTGCGTGCAAATGAGTCCTTATAGGCAAAATTGCGTTATTTTACAAAGGTAAGTCTATTTTCACTATAACATTCAGGTTTGGATCATTCTCTCATAAGAAAATGCAAACTGCATATTAACCATTATTTTAACGCAGACTAGCAGTTTTTACATGCTTCACGACAATTGCGTGCAAATGAGTCCTTATAGGCAAAATTGCTTTATTTTACAAAGGTTAGTCTATTTACACTATAACATTTAGGTTTGGATCATTCTCTCATAAGAAAATGCAAACTGCATATTAACCATTATTTTAACGCAGCCAAGCAGTTTTTACATGCTTTATGACAATTAGGGGCAAATGAGTCCTTATAGGCAAAATTGCTTTATTTCACAAAGGTAAGTCTACTTTCACTATAACATTCAGGTTTGGATCATTCTCTCATAAGAAATTGCAAACTGCATATTAACCATTATTTTAACGCAGACAAGCAGTTTTTACATGCTTCACGACAATTGCGTGCAAATGAGTCCTTATAAGCAAAATTGCTCTATTTTACAAAGGTAAGTCTATTTACACAATAACATTCAGGTTTGGATCATTCTCTCATAAGAAAATGCAAACTGCATATTAACCATTATTTAAACGCAGACACGCAGTTTTTTCATGCTTTACGACAATTAGGTGCAAATGAGTCTTTATAGGCAAAATTGCTTTATTTTACAAAAGTAAGTCTATTTACACTATAACATTCAGGTTTGGATCATTCTCTCATAAGAAAATGCAAACTGCATATTAACCATTATTTTAACGCATACAAGCAGTTTTTACATGCTTTATGACAATTAGGTGCAAATGAGTCCTTATGTTCAAAATTGCTTTATTTCATGAGGGTTAGTCTATTTACACTATAACATTCAGTTTTGGATCATTCTCTTATAAGAAAATGCAAACTGCATATTTACTATTATTTTAACGCATACAAGCTGTTTTTACATGCTTTATGACAATTCGGTGCAAATGAGTCTTTATAGGCAAAATTGCTTTATTTCATGAGGGTAAGTCTATTTACACTAAAACATTCAGGTTTGGATCATTCTCTCATAAGAAAATGCAAACTGCATATTAACCTTTATTTTAACGCAGACAAGCAGTTTTTACATGCTTCACGACAATTGCGTGCAAATGAGTCTTTATAGGCAAAATTGCTTTATTTCATGAGGGTAAGTCTATTTAAACTATAACATTCAGGTTTGGATAATTCTCTCATAAGAAAATGCAAACTGCATATTTACTATCATTTTCACGCAGACAAGCAGTTTTTACATGCTTCACGACAATTGCGTGCAAATGAGTCCTTATAGGCAAAATTGCTTTATTTTACAAAGTTAAGTCTATTTACATTATAACATTCAGGTTTGGATCATTCTCTCATAAGAAAATGCAAACTGCATATTATTAACCATTATTTTAACGCATACAAGCAGTTTTTACATGCTTTATGACAATTAGGTGCAAATGAGTCCTTATAGGCAAAATTGCTTTATTTTATGAGGGTTAGTCTATTTACACTATAATATTCAGGTTTGGATCATTCTCTCATAAGAAAATGCAAACTGCAATTAACCATTATTTAAACGCAGACAAGCAGTTTTTTCATGCTTTACGACAATTAGGTGCAAATGAGTCTTTATAGGCAAAATTGCTTTATTTAATGAGGGTCAGTCTATTTACACTATACAATTCAGGTTTGGATCATTCTCTCATAAGAAAATGCAAACGGCATATTAACCATTATTTTAACGCAGACAAGCAGTTTTTACATGTTTTACGACAATTAGGTGGAAATAAGTCCTTAAAGGCAAAATTGTTTTATTTCACAAAGGTAAGTCTACTTTCACTATAACATTCAGGTTTGGATCTTTCTCTCATAATAAAATGCAAACTGCATATTAACCATTATTTTAACGCATACAAGCAGTTTTTACATGCTTTATGACAATTAGGTGCAAATGAGTCCTTACAGGCAAAATTGCTTTATTTCATGAGGGTTAGTCTATTTACACTATAACATTCAGGTTTGGATCATTCTCTCATAAGAAAATGCAAACTGCATATTAACCATTATTTAAACGCCGACAAGCAGTTTTTTTATGCTTTACGACAATTAGGTGCAAATGAGTCTTTATAGGCAAAATTGCTTTATGATGAGGGTCAGTCTAATTACACTATACAATTCAGGTTTGGATCATTCTCTCATAAGAAAATGCAAACGGCATATTAACTATTATTTTAACGCAGACAAGCAGTTTTTACATGTTTTACGACAATTAGGTGGAAATAAGTCCTTAAAGGCAAAATTGTTTTATTTCACAAAGGTAAGTCTACTTTCATTATAACATTCAGGTTTGGATCTTTCTCTCATAAGGAAATGCAAACTGCATATTAACCAATTTTTTAACGCATACAAGCAGTTTTTACATGCTTTATGACAATTAGGTGCAAATGAGTCCTTACAGGCAAAATTGCTTTATTTCATGAGGGTTAGTCTATTTACACTATAACATTCAGGTTTGGATCATTCTCTCATAAAAAAATGCAAAATGCATATTAACCATTATTTAAACGCAGACAAGCAGTTTTTTTATGCTTTACGACAATTAGGTGCAAATGAGTCTTTATAGGCAAAATTGCTTTATTTCATGAGGGTCAGTCTATTTACACTATACAATTCAGTATTGGATCATTCTCTCATAAGAAAATGAAAACTGCATATTAACCATTATTTTAACGCAGACAAGCAGTTTTTAAATGCTTTATGACAATTAGGGGCAAATGAGTCCTTATTGGCAAAATTGCTTTATTTCATGAAGGTAAGTCTATTTACACTATAACATTCAGGTTTGGATCTTTCTCTCATAAGAAAATGCATACTGCATATTAACTATTATTTAAACGCAGACAAGCAGTTTTTACATGCTTTACGACAATTAGGGGCAAATGAGTCTTTATAGGCAAAATTGCTTTATTTCATGAGGGTTAGTCTATTTACACTATAACATTCAGGTTTGGATCATTCTCTCATAAGAAAATGCAAACTGCATATTTACTATCATTTTCACGCAGACAAGCAGTTCTTACATGCTTTACGACAATTGCGTGCAAATGAGTCCTTATAGGCAAAATTGCTTTATTTTACAAAGGTAAGTCTATTTACACTATAACATTCAGGTTTGGATCATTCTCTCATAAGAAAATGCAAACTGCATATTAACCATTATTTTAACGCATACAAGCAGTTTTTACATGCTTTATGACAATTAGGTGCAAATGAGTCCTTATGGGCAAAATTGCTTTATTTCATGAGGGTAAGTCTATTTACACTATAACATTTAGGTTTGGATCATTTTCTCATAAGAAAATGCAAACAGCATATTTACTATCATTTTAACGCATACAAGCAGTTTTTACATGCTTTATGACAATTAGGTGCAAATGAGTCTCTTTATTGGCAAAATTGCTTTATTTTATGAGGGTAAGTCAATTTACACTAAAACATTCAGGTTTGGATCATTCTCTCATAAGAAAATTCAAACTGCATATTAACCTTTATTTTAACGCAGACAAGCAGTTTTTACATGCTTTACGACAATTGCGTGCAAATGAGTCCTTATAGGCAAAATTGCGTTATTTTACAAAGGTAAGTCTATTTTCACTATAACATTCAGGTTTGGATCATTCTCTCATAAGAAAATGCAAACTGCATATTAACCATTATTTTAACGCAGACTAGCAGTTTTTACATGCTTCACGACAATTGCGTGCAAATGAGTCCTTATAGGCAAAATTGCTTTATTTTACAAAGGTAAGTCTATTTACACTATAACATTTAGTTTTGGATCATTCTCTCATAAGAAAATGCAAACTGCATATTAACCATTATTTTAACGCAGCCAAGCAGTTTTTACATGCTTTATGACAATTAGGGGCAAATGAGTCCTTATAGGCAAAATTGCTTTATTTCACAAAGGTAAGTCTACTTTCACTATAACATTCAGGTTTGGATCATTCTCTCATAAGAAATTGCAAACTGCATATTAACCATTATTTTAACGCAGACAAGCAGTTTTTACATGCTTCACGACAATTGCGTGCAAATGAGTCCTTATAAGCAAAATTGCTTTATTTTACAAAGGTAAGTCTATTTACACATAAAACATTCAGGTTTGGATCATTCTCTCATAAGAAAATGCAAACTGCATATTAACCATTATTTAAACGCAGACACGCAGTTTTTTCATGCTTTACGACAATTAGGTGCAAATGAGTCTTTATAGGCAAAATTGCTTTATTTTACAAAAGTAAGTCTATTTACACTATAACATTCAGGTTTGGATCATTCTCTCATAAGAAAATGCAAACTGCATACTAACCATTTTTTTAACGCATACAAGCAGTTTTTACATGCTTTATGACAATTAGGTGCAAATGAGTCCTTATGTTCAAAATTGCTTTATTTCATGAGGGTTAGTCTATTTACACTATAACATTCAGTTTTGGATCATTATCTTATAAGAAAATGCAAACTGCATATTAACCATTATTTTAACGCAGCCAAGCATTTTTTACATGCTTTATGACAATTCGGTGCAAATGAGTCTTTATAGGCAAAATTGCTTTATTTCATGAGGGTAAGTCTATTTACACTAAAACATTCAGGTTTGGATCATTCTCTCATAAGAAAATGCAAACTGCATATTTACTATCATTTTCACGCAGACAAGCAGTTTTTACATGCTTCACGACAATTGCGTGCAAATGAGTCCTTATAGGCAAAATTGCTTTATTTCATGAGGGTTAGTCTATTTACACTATAATATTCAGGTTTGGATCATTCTCTCATAAGAAAATGCAAACTGCAATTAACCATTATTTAAACGCAGACAAGCAGTTTTTTCATGCTTTACGACAATTAGGTGCAAATGAGTGTTTATAGGCAAAATTGCTTTATTTAATGAGGGTCAGTCTATTTACACTATACAATTCAGGTTTGGATCATTCTCTCATAAGAAAATGCAAACGGCATATTAACCATTATTTTAACGCAGACAAGCAGTTTTTACATGTTTTACGACAATTAGGTGCAAATGAGTCTTTATAGGCAAAATTTTTTTATTTCATGAGGGTAAGTCTATTTACACTATAACATTCAGGTTTGGATCTTTCTCTCATAAGAAAATGCATACTGCATATTAACCATTATTTAAACGCAGACAAGCAGTTTTTAGATGCTTTACGACAATTGCGTGCAAATGAGTCCTTATATGCAAAATTGCTTTATTTTACAAAGGTAAGTCTATTTACACTATAACATTCAGGTTTGGATCATTCTCTCATAAGAAAATGCAAACTGCATATATACTATCATTTACACGCAGACAAGCAGTTCTTACATGCTTCGCGACAATTGCGTGCAAATGAGTCCTTATAGGCAAAATTGCTTTATTTTACAAAGGTAAGTCTATTTACACTATAACATTCAGGTTTGGATCATTCACTCATAAGAAAATGCAAACTGCATATTTACTATCATTTTAACGCATACAAGCAGTTTTTACATGCTTTATGACAATTAGGTGCAAATGAGTCCTTATGGGCAAAATTGCTTTATTTCATGAGGGTAAGTCTATTTACACTATAACATTCAGGTTTGGATCATACTCTCAAAAGAAAATGCAAACTGCATATTAACCATTATTTTAACGCAGACAAGCAGTTTTTACATGCTTTACGACAATTGCGTGCAAATGAGTCCTTATAAGCAAAATTGCTTTATTTTACAAAGGTTAGTCTATTTACACTATAACATTCAGGTTTGGATCATTCTCTCATAAGAAAATGCAAACTGCATATTTACTATCATTTTCACGCAGACAAGCAGTTCTTACATGCTTTACGACAATTGCGTGCAAATGAGTCCTTATAGGCAAAATTGCTTTATTTTACAAAGGTAAGTCTATTTACACTATAACATTCAGGTTTGGATCATTCTCTCATAAGAAAATGCAAACTGCATATTAACCATTATTTTAACGCATACAAGCAGTTTTTACATGCTTTATGACAATTAGGTGCAAATGAGTCCTTATGGGCAAAATTGCTTTATTTCATGAGGGTTAGTCTATTTACACTATAATATTCAGGTTTGGATCATTCTCTCATAAGAAAATGCAAACTGCAATTAACCATTATTTAAACGCAGACAAGCAGTTTTTTCATGCTTTACGACAATTAGGTGCAAATGAGTCTTTATAGGCAAAATTGCTTTATTTAATGAGGGTCAGTCTATTTACACTATACAATTCAGGTTTGGATCATTCTCTCATAAGAAAATGCAAACGGCATATTAACCATTATTTTAACGCAGACAAGCAGTTTTTACATGTTTTACGACAATTAGGTGGAAATAAGTCCTTAAAGGCAAAATTGTTTTATTTCACAAAGGTAAGTCTACTTTCACTATAACATTCAGGTTTGGATCATTCTCTCATAAGAAAATGCAAACTGCATATTAACCATTATTTTAACGCAGACAAGCAGTTTTTACATGCTTCACGACAATTGCGTGCAAATGAGTCCTTATAGGCAAAATTGCTTTATTTTACAAAGGTTAGTCTATTTACACTATAACATTCAGGTTTGGATCATTCTCTCATAAGAAAATGCAAACTGCATATTTACTATCATTTTAACGCAGACAAGCAGTTTTTACATGTTTCACGACAATTGCGTGCAAATGAGTCCTTATAGGCAAAATTGCTTTATTTCATGAGGGTTAGTCTATTCACACTATAACATTCAGGTTTGGATCATTCTCTCATAAGAAATTGCAAACTGCATATTAACCATTATTTTAACGCAGACAAGCAGTTTTTACATGCTTCACGACAATTGCGTGCAAATGAGTCCTTATAAGCAAAATTGCTTTATTTTACAAAGGTAAGTCTATTTACACAATAACATTCAGGTTTGGATCATTCTCTCATAAGAAAATGCAAACTGCATATTAACTATTATTTTAACGCATACAAGCAGTTTTTAATAGCTTTATGACAATTAGGTGCAAATGAGTCCTTATAGGCAAAATTGCTTTATTTCATGAGGGTTAGTCTATTTACACTATAACATTCAGGTTTGGATCTATCTCTCATAAGAAAATGCAAACTGCATATTAACTATTATTTAAACGCCGACAAGCAGTTTTTTCATGCTTTACGACAATTGCGTGCAAATGAGTCCTTATAAGCAAAATTGCTTTATTTTACAAAGGTTAGTCTATTTACACTATAACATTCAGGTTTGGATCATTCTCTCATAAGAAAATGCAAACTGCATATTTACTATCATTTTTACGCAGACAAGCAGTTTTTACATGCTTTACGACAATTGCGTGCAAATGAGTCCTTATAGGCAAAATTGCTTTATTTTACAAAGTTAAGTCTATTTACATTATAACATTCAGGTTTGGATCATTCTCTCATAAGAAAATGCAAACTGCATATTAACCATTATTTTAACGCATACAAGCAGTTTTTACATGCTTTATGACAATTAGGTGCAAATGAGTCCTTATAGGCAAAATTGCTTTATTTCATGAGGGTTAGTCTATTTACACTATAATATTCAGGTTTGGATCATTCTCTCATAAGAAAATGCAAACTGCAATTAACCATTATTTAAACGCAGACAAGCAGTTTTTTCATGCTTTACGACAATTAGGTGCAAATGAGTCTTTATAGGCAAAATTGCTTTATTTAATGAGGGTCAGTCTATTTACACTATACAATTCAGGTTTGGATCATTCTCTCATAAGAAAATGCAAACGGCATATTAACCATTATTTTAACGCAGACAAGCAGTTTTTACATGTTTTACGACAATTAGGTGGAAATAAGTCCTTAAAGGCAAAATTGTTTTATTTCACAAAGGTAAGTCTACTTTCACTATAACATTCAGGTTTGGATCTTTCTCTCATAAGAAAATGCAAACTGCATATTAACCATTATTTTAACGCATACAAGCAGTTTTTACATGCTTTATGACAATTAGGTGCAAATGAGTCCTTATAGGCAAAATTGCTTTATTTCATGAGGGTTAGTCTATTTACACTATAACATTCAGGTTTGGATCATTCTCTCATAAGAAAATGCAAACTGCATATTAACCACTATTTAAACGCAGACAAGCAGTTTTTTTATGCTTTACGACAATTAGGTGCAAATGAGTCTTTATAGGCAAAATTTTTTTATTTCATGAGGGTAAGTCTATTTACACTATAACATTCAGGTTTGGATCTTTCTCTCATAAGAAAATGCATACTGCATATTAACCATTATTTAAACGCAGACAAGCAGTTTTTACATGCTTTACGACAATTGCGTGCAAATGAGTCCTTATAGGCAAAATTGCTTTATTTTACAAAGGTAAGTCTATTTACACTATAACATTCAGGTTTGGATCATTCTCTCATAAGAAAATGCAAACTGCATATTAACCATTATTTTAACGCATACAAGCAGTTTTTAAATGCTTTATGACAATTGGGGCAAATGAGTCCTTATAGGCAAAATTGCTTTATTTTATGAAGGTAAGTCTACTTACACTATAACATTCAGGTTTGGTTCTTTCTCTCATAAGAAAATGCATACTGCATATTAACCATTATTTAAACGCAGACAAGCAGTATTTACATGCTTTACGACAATTAGGGGCAAATGAGTCTTTATAGGCAAAATTGCTTTATTTCATGAGGGTAAGTCTATTTACACTATAACATTCAGGTTTGGATCATTCTCTCATAAGAAAATGCAAACTGCAATTAACCATTATTTAAACGCAGACAAGCAGTTTTTTCATGCTTTACGACAATTAGGTGCAAATGAGTCTTTATAGGCAAAATTGCTTTATTTAATGAGGGTCAGTCTATTTACACTATACAATTCAGGTTTGGATCATTCTCTCATAAGAAAATGCAAACGGCATATTAACCATTATTTTAACGCAGACAAGCAGTTTTTACATGTTTTACGACAATTAGGTGGAAATAAGTCCTTAAAGGCAAAATTGTTTTATTTCACAAAGGTAAGTCTACTTTCACTATAACATTCAGGTTTGGATCTTTCTCTCATAAGAAAATGCAAACTGCATATTAACCATTATTTAAACGCAGACAAGCAGTTTTTTTATGCTTTACGACAATTAGGTGCAAATAAGTCTTTATAGGCAAAATTGCTTTATTTCATGAGGGTCAGTCTATTTACACTATACAATTCAGTTTTGGATCATTCTCTCAGAAGAAAATGAAAACTGCATATTAACCATTATTTTAACGCAGACAAGCAGTTTTTACATGCTTCACGACAATTGCGTGCAAATGAGTCCTTATAAGCAAAATTGCTTTATTTTACAAAGGTAAGTCTATTTACACTATAACATTCAGGTTTGGATCATTCTCTCATAAGAAAATGCAAACTGCATATTAACCATTATTTTAACGCATACAAGCAGTTTTTAAATGCTTTATGACAATTAGGGGCAAATGAGTCCTTATAGGCAAAATTGCTTTATTTCATGAAGGTAAGTCTATTTACACTATAACATTCAGGTTTGTTTCTTTCTCTCATAAGAAAATGCATACTGCATATTAACTATTATTTAAACGCAGACAAGCAGTTTTTACATGCTTTACGACAATTAGGGGCAAATGAGTCTTTATAGGCAAAATTGCTTTATTTCATGAGGGTAAGTCTATTTACACTATAACATTCAGGTTTGGATCATTCTATCATAAGAAAATGCAAACTGCATATTTACTATCATTTTCACGCAGACAAGCAGTTCTTACATGCTTTACGACAATTGCGTGCAAATGAGTCCTTATAGGCAAAATTGCTTTATTTTACAAAGGTAAGTCTATTTACACTATAACATTCAGGTTTGGATCAATTTCTCATAAGAAAATGCAAACTGCATATTAACTATTATTTTAACGCATACAAGCAGTTTTTACATGCTTTATGACAATTAGGTGCAAATGAGTCCTTATGGGCAAAATTGCTTTATTTCATGAGGGTAAGTCTATTTACACTATAACATTTAGGTTTGGATCATTTTCTCATAAGAAAATGCAAACTGCATATTTACTATCATTTTAACGCATACAAGCAGTTTTTACATGCTTTATGACAATTAGGTGCAAATGAGTCTTTATTGGCAAAATTGCTTTATTTCATGAGGGTAAGTCAATTTACACTAAAACATTCAGGTTTGGATCATTCTCTCATAAGAAAATTCAAACTGCATATTAACCTTTATTTTAACGCAGACAAGCAGTTTTTACATGCTTTACGACAATTGCGTGCAAATGAGTCCTTATAGGCAAAATTGCGTTATTTTACAAAGGTAAGTCTATTTTCACTATAACATTCAGGTTTGGATCATTCTCTCATAAGAAAATGCAAACTGCATATTAACCATTATTTTAACGCAGACAAGCAGTTTTTACATGCTTCACGACAATTGCGTGCAAATGAGTCCTTTTAGGCAAAATTGCTTTATTTTACAAAGGTAAGTCTATTTACACTATAACATTCAGGTTTGGATCATTCTCTCATAAGAAAATGCAAACTGCATATTTACTATCATTTTAACGCAGACAAGCAGTTTTTACATGTTTCACGACAATTGCGTGCAAATGAGTCCTTATAGGCAAAATTGCTTTATTTCATGAGGGTTAGTCTATTTACACTATAACATTCAGGTTTAGATCATTCTCTCATAAGAAAATGCAAACTGCATATTAACCATTATTTAAACGCAGACACGCAGTTTTTTCATGCTTTACGACAATTAGGTGCAAATGAGTCTTTATAGGCAAAATTGCTTTATTTTACAAAGGTAAGTCTATTTACACTATAACATTTAGGTTTGGATCATTCTCTCATAAGAAAATGCAAACTGCATATTAACCATTATTTTAACGCATACAAGCAGTTTTTACATGCTTTATGACAATTGCGTGCAAATGAGTCCTTATAGGCTAAATTGCGTTATTTTACAAAGGTAAGTCTACTTTCACTATAACATTCAGGTTTGGATCATTCTCTCATAAGAAATTGAAAACTCCATATTAACCATTATTTTAACGCAGACAAGCAGTTTTTACATGCTTTACGACAATTAGGTGCAAATGAGTCTTTATAGGCAAAATTGCTTTATTTCATGAGGGTAAGTCTATTTAAACTATAACATTCAGGTTTGGATCATTCTCTCATAAGAAAATGCAAACTGCATATTAACCATTATTTTAACGCATACAAGCAGTTTTTACATGCTTTATGACAATTAGGTGCAAATGAGTCCTTATAGGCAAAATTGCTTTATTTCATGAGGGTTAGTCTATTTACACTATAATATTCAGGTTTGGATCATTCTCTCATAAGAAAATGCAAACTGCAATTAACCATTATTTAAACGCAGACAAGCAGTTTTTACATGTTTTACGACAATTAGGTGGAAATAAGTCCTTAAAGGCAAAATTGTTTTATTTCACAAAGGTAAGTCTACTTTCACTATAACTTTCAGGTTTGGATCTTTCTCTCATAAGAAAATGCAAACTGCATATTAACCATTATTTTAACGCATACAAGCAGTTTTTACATGCTTTATGACAATTAGGTGCAAATGAGTCCTTATAGGCAAAATTGCTTTATTTCATGAGGGTTAGTCTATTTACACTATAACATTCAGTTTTGGATCATTCTCTCATAAGAAAATGCAAACTGCATATTAACCATAATTTAAACGCAGACAAGCAGTTTTTTTATGCTTTACGACAATTAGGTGCAAATGAGTCTTTATAGGCAAAATTTTTTTATTTCATGAGGGTAAGTCTATTTACACTATAACATTCAGGTTTGGATCTTTCTCTCATAAGAAAATGCATACAGCATATTAACCATTATTTAAACGCAGACAAGCAGTTTTTACATGCTTTACAAAAATTAGGGGCAAATGAGTCTTTATAGGCAAAATTGCTTTATTTCATGAGGGTAAGTCTATTTACACTAAAACATTCAGGTTTGGATCATTCTCTCATAAGAAAATGCAAACTGCATATTAACCATTATTTTAACGCAGACAAGCAGTTTTTACATGCTTTACGACAATTGCGTGCAAATGAGTCCTTATAGGCAAAATTGCGTTATTTTACAAAGGTAAGACTATTTTCACTATAACATTCAGGTTTGGATCATTCTCTCATAAGAAAATGCAAACTGCATATTAACCATTATTTTAACGCAGACAAGCAGTTTTTACATGCTTTATTACAATTAGGGGCAAATGAGTCCTTATAGGCAAAATTGCTTTATTTCACAAAGGTAAGTCTACTTTCACTATAACATTCAGGTTTGGATCATTCTCTCATAAGAAATTGAAAACTGCATATTAACCATTATTTTAACGCAGACAAGCAGTTTTTACATGCTTTACGACAATTAGGTGCAAATGAGTCTTTATAGGCAAAATTGCTTTATTTCATGAGGGTAAGTCTATTTAAACTATAACATTCAGGTTTGGATCATTCTCTCATAAGAAAATGCAAACTGCATATTTACTATCATTTTCACGCAGACAAGCAGTTTTTACATGCTTCACGACAATTGCGTGCAAATGAGTCCTTATAGGCAAAATTGCTTTATTTTACAAAGTTAAGTCTATTTACATTATAACATTCAGGTTTGGATCATTCTCTCATAAGAAAATGCAAACTGCATATTAACCATTATTTTAACGCATACAAGCAGTTTTTACATGCTTTATGACAATTAGGTGCAAATGAGTCCTTATAGGCAAAATTGCTTTATTTCATGAGGGTTAGTCTATTTACACTATAACATTCAGGTTTGGATCATTCTCTCATAAGAAAATGCATACTGCATATTAACCATTATTTAAACGCAGACAAGCAGTTTTTACATGCTTTACGACAATTAGGGGAAAATGAATCTTTATAGGCAAAATTGCTTTAATTCATGAGGGTAAGTCTATTTACACTAAAACATTCAGGTTTGGATCATTCTCTCATAAGAAAATGTAAACTGCATATTAGCCATTATTTTAACGCAGACAAGCAGTTTTTACATGCTTTACGACAATTGCGTGCAAATGAGTCCTTATAGGCAAAATTGCTTTATTTTACAAAGGTAAGTCTATTGACACTATAACATTCAGGTTTGGATCATTCTCTCATAAGAAAATGCAAACTGCATATATACTATCATTTTCACGCAGACAAGCAGTTCTTACATGCTTCGCGACAATTGCGTGCAAATGAGTCCTTATAGGCAAAATTGCTTTATTTTACAAAGGTAAGTCTATTTACACTATAACATTCAGGTTTGGATCATTCTCTCATAAGAAAATGCAAACTGCATATTAACCATTATTTTAACGCATACAAGCAGTTTTTACATGCTTTATGACAATTAGGTGCAAATGAGTCCTTATGGGCAAAATTGCTTTATTTCATGAGGGTAAGTCTATTTACACTATAACATTCAGGTTTGGATCATTTTCTCATAAGAAAATGCAAACTGCATATTTACTATCATTTTAACGCATACAAGCAGTTTTTACATGCTTTATGACAATTAGGTGCAAATGAGTCTTTATAGGCAAAATCGCTTTATTTCATGAGGGTGAGTCTATTTACACTAAAACATTCAGGTTTGGATCATTCTCTCAAAAGAAAATGCAAACTGCATATTAACCATTATTTTAACGCAGACAAGCAGTTTTTACATGCTTTACGACAATTGCGTGCAAATAAGTCCTTATAGGCAAAATTGCGTTATTTTACAAAGGTAAGTCTATTTTCACTATAACATTCAGGTTTGGATCATTCTCTCATGAGAAAATGCAAACTGCATATTAACCATTATTTTAACGCAGACAAGCAGCTTTTACATGCTTCACGACAATTGCGTGCAAATGAGTCCTTATAGGTAAAATTGCTTTATTTTACAAAGGTAAGTCTATTTACACTATACAATTCAGGTTTGGATCATTCTTTCATAAGAAAATGCAAACTGCATATTTACTATCATTTTCACGCAGACAAGCAGTTTTTACATGTTTTACGACAATTAGGTGCAAATAAGTTCTTAAAGGCAAAATTGTTTTATTTCACAAAGGTAAGTCTACTTTCACTATAACATTCAGGTTTGGATCATTCTCTCATAAGAAAATGCAAACTGCATATTAACCATTATTTTAACGCAGACAAGCAGTTTTTACATGCTTTACGACAATTGCGTGCAAATGTGTCCTTATAGGCAACATTGCCTTATTTTACAAAGGTAAGTCTATTTACACTATAACATTCAGGTTTGGATCATTTTCTCAAAAGATAATGCAAACTGATCATTTCCTATTATTTTCACGCAGACAAGCAGTATTTACATGCTTTATGACAATTAAGTGCAAATGTGTCCTTATCGGCAAAATTGCTTTATTTTACAATGGCAAGTTTACTTACACTATAACACTCAGGTTTGGATCATTCTCTCATAAGAAAATGCAAACTGCAAATTTACTATCATTTTAACGCAGACAAGCAGTTTTTACATGCTTCACGACAATTAGGTGCAAATTAGTCCTTATAGGCAAAATTGCTTTATTTTACAAAGGTAAGTCTATTTATACTATAACATTCAGGTTTGGATCATTTTCTCAAAAGATAATGCAAACTGATCATTTCCTATTATTTTCACGCAAAAAAGAAGTATTTACATGCTTTATGACAATTAGGTGCAAATGTGTCCTTATAGACAAAATTGCTTTATTTCATTAAGGTAAGTCTACTTACAGTATAACATGCAGGTTTGGATCACTCTCTCATAAGAAAATGCAAACTGCATATTTACTATCATTTTCACGCAGACAAGCAGTTTTTACATGTTTTACGACAATTAGGTGCAAATAAGTCCTTAAAGGCAAAATTGTTTTATTTCACAAAGGTAAGTCTACTTTCACTATAACATTCAGGTTTGGATCATTCTCTCATAAGAAAATGCAAACTGCATATTAACCATAATTTTAACGCAGACAAGCAGTTTTTACATGCTTTACGACAATTGCGTGCAAATGTGTCCTTATAGGCAACATTGCCTTATTTTACAAAGGTAAGTCTATTTACACTATACAATTCAGGTTTGGATCATTTTCTCAAAAGATAATGCAAACTGATCATTTCCTATTATTTTCACGCAGACATAAGTATTTACATGCTTTATGACAATTAGGTGCAAATGTGTCCTTATAGGCAAAATTGCTTTATTTCATGAAGGTAAGTCTACTTACAGTATAACATGCAGGTTTGGATCACTCTCTCATAAGAAAATTCAAACTGCATATTAACCATTATTTTGACGCAGACAAGCAGTTTTTACATGCTTCACGACAATTGCGTGCAAATGAGTCTTAATAGGCAGAATTGCTTTATTTCACAAAGGTTAGTCTATTTACACTATAACATTCAGGTTTGGATCATTCTCTCATAAGAAAATGCAAACTGCACATTTACTATCATTTTAACGCAGACAAGCAGTATTTACATGCTTTACGACAATTAGGTGCAAATCAGTATTTATTGGCAAAATTGCTTTATTTCATGAAGGTAAGTCTACTTACACTATAACATTCAGGTTTGGATCATTCTCCCATAAGAAAATGCAAACTGCATATTAACTATTAGACTTACCTTTGTAAAATAAAGCAATTTTGCCTATAAGGACTCATTTGCACGCAATTGTCGTGAAGCATGTAAAAACTGCTTGTCTGCGTGAAAATGATAGTAAATATGCAGTTTGCATTTTCTTATGATAGAATGATCCAAACCTGAATGTTATAGTGAAAGTAGACTTACCTTTGTGAAATAAAGCAATTTTGCCTATAAGGACTCATTTGCCCCTAATTGTCATAAACCATGTAAAAACTGCTTGTCTGCGTTAAAATAATGGTTAAAATGCAGTTTGCATTTTCTTATGAGAGAATGATCCAAACCTGAATGTTATAGTGTAAATAGACTTACCTTTGTAAAATAAAGCAATTTTGCCTATAAGGACTCATTTGCACGCAATTGTCGTGAAGCATGTAAAAACTGCTTGTCTGCGTGAAAATGATAGTAAATATGCAGTTTGCATTTTCTTATGAGAGAATGATCCAAACCTGAATGTCATAGTGTAAATAGACTTACCCTCATGAAATAAAGCAATTTTGCCTATAAGGACTCATTTGTACGCAATTGTCGTGAAGCATGTAAAAACTGCTTGTCTGCGTTAAAATAATGGTTAATATGCAGTTTGCATTTTCTTATGAGAGAATGATCCAAACCTGAATGTTATAGTGTAAATAGACTTACCTTTGTAAAATAAAGCAATTTTGCCTATAAGGACTCAATGCACGCAATTGTCGTGAAGCATGTAAAAACTGCTTGTCTGCGTGAAAATGATAGTAAATATGCAGTTTGCATTTTCCTATGAGAGAATGATCTAAACCTGAATGTTATAGTTTAAGTAAACTTACCTTTGTAAAACAAAGCAATTTTGCCTATATAGACTAATTTGCCCCTAATTGTCATAAAGCATTTAAAACTGCTTGTATGCGTTAAAATAATGGTTAATATGCAGTTTGCATTTTCTTATGAGAGAATGATCCAAACCTGAATGTTATAGTGTAAATAGACTTACCTTCATGAAATAGAGCAATTTTGCCTATAAGGACTCATTTGCCCCTAATTGTCATAAAGCATGTAAAAACTGCTTGTATGCGTTAAAATAATGGTTAATATGCAGTTTGCATTTTCTTATGAGAGAATGATCTAAACCTGAATGTTATAGTGAAAATAGACTTACCTTTGTAAAATAATGCAATTTTGCCTATAAGGACTCATTTGCACGCAATTGTCGTGATGCATGTGAAAACTGCTTGTCTGCGTTAAAATAATGGTTAATATGCAGTTTGCATTTTCTTATGAGAGAAAGATCCAAACCTGAAAGTTATAGTGTAAATAGACTAACCCTCATGAAATAAAGCAATTTTGCCTATAAAGACTCAATTGCACCTAATTGTCATAAAACATGTAAAAACTGCTTGTATGAGTTAAAATGATAGTAAATATGCAGTTTGCATTTTCTTACGAGAGAATGATCCAAACCTGAATGTTATAGTGTAAATAGACTTTCCATCATAAAATAAAGCAATTTTGCCTATAAGGACTCATTTGCACCTAATTGTCATAAAGCTTGTAAAAACTGCTTGTATGCGTTAAAACAATAGTTAATATGCAGTTTGCATTTTCTTATGAGAGAATGATCTAAACCTGAATGTTATAGTTTGAGTAAACTCACCTTTGTAAAATAAAGCAATTTTGCCTATATAGACTCATTTGCCCCTAATTGTCATAAAGCATGTAAAAACTGCTTGTATGCGTTAAAATAATGGTTAATATGCAGTTTGCATTTTCTTATGAGAGAATGATCCAAACCTGAATGTATAGTGTAAATAGACTTACCTTTGCAAAATAAAGCAATTTTGCCTATAAGGACTCATTTGCATGCAATTGTCGTGAAGCATGTAAAAACTGCTTGTCTGCGTGAAAATGATAGTAAATATGCAGTTTGCATTTTCTTATGAGAGAATAATCTAAACCTGAATGTTATCGTGTAAATAGACTTACCCTCATGAAATAAAGCAATTTTGCGTATAAAAACTCATTTGCACCTAATTGTCGTAAAGCATGTAAAAACTGCTTGTTTGCGTTTAAATAATGGTTAATATGCAGTTTGCATTTTCTTATGAGAGAATGATCCAAACCTGAATTGTATAGTGTAAATAGACTTACCCTCATAAAATAAAGCAATTTTGCCTATAAGGACTCATTTGCACCTAATTGTCATAAAGCATGTAAAAACTGCTTGCATGCGTTAAAATAATGGTTAATATGCAGTTTGCATTTTCTTATGAGAGAATGATCCAAACCTGAATGTTATAATGTAAATAGACTTACCTTTGTAAAATAAAGCAATTTTGCCTATAAGGACTCATTTGCCACTAATTGTCATATAGCATGTAAAAACTGCTTGTATGCGTCAAAATAATGGTTAATATGCAGTTTGAATTTTCTTATGAGAGAATGATCCAAACCTGAATGTTATAATGTAAATAGACTTACCTTTGTGAAATAAAGCAATTTTGCCTATAAGGACTCATTTGCCCCTAATTGTCATAAAGCATGTTAAAATTGCTTGTCTGCGTTAAAATAATAGTTAATATGCAGTTTGCATTTTCTTATCAGAGAATAATCCAAACCTGAATTGTATAGTGTAAATAGACTTACCCTCATGAAATAAAGCAATTTTGCCTATAAAGTCTCATTTGCACCTAATTGTCGTAAAGCATGTAAAAACTGCTTGTTTGCGTTTAAATAATGGTTAGTATGCAGTTTGCATTTTCTTATGAGAGAATGATCTAAACCTGAATGTTATAGTGTAAATAGACTTACCTTCATGAAATAAAGCAATTTTGCATATAAGGACTCATTTGCCCCTAATTGTCAAAAAGCATGTAAAAACTGCTTGTATGCGTTAAAATAATGGTTAATATGCAGATTACATTTTCTTATGAGAGAATGATCCAAACCTGAATGTTATAGTGTAAATAGATTTACCTTTGTAAAATAAAGCAATTTTGCCTATAAGGACTCATTTGCACGCAATTGTCGTGAAGCATGTAAAAACTGCTTGTCTGCGTTAAAATAATGGTTAACATGCAGTTTGCATTTTCTTATGAGAGAATGATCCAAATTTAAATGTTATAGTGTAAATAGACTTCTTCTCATGAAATAAAGCAATTTTGCCTACAAAAACTCATTTGCACCTAATTATCGTAAAGCATGTAAAAACTGCTTGTCTGCGTTTAAATAATGGTTAATACGCAGTTTGCATTTTCTTATGAGAGAAAGATCCAAACCTGAATGTTATAGTGTAAATAGACTTACCTTCATGAAATAAAGCAATTTTGCCTATAAGGACTCATTTGCCCCTAATTGTCATAAAGCATGTAAAAACTGCTTGTATGCGTTAAAATAATGGTTAATATGCAGTTTGCATTTTCTTATGAGAGAATGATCCAAACCTGAATGTTATAGTGTAAATAGACTTACCTTTGTAAAATAAAGCAATTTTTCTTATAAGGACTCATTTGCACGCAATTGTCGTAAAGCATGTAAAAACTGCTTGTCTGCGTTAAAATAATGGTTAATATGCAGTTTTTATTTTCTTATGAGAGAATGATCCAAACCTGAATGTTATAGTAAAAGTAGACTTACCTTTGTGAAATAAAACAATTTTGCCTTTAAAGACTTATTTCCACCTAATTGTCGTAAAACATGTAAAAACTGCTTGTCTGCGTGAAAATGATAGTAAATATGCAGTTTGCATTTTCTTATGAGAGAATGATCCAAACCTGAATGTTATAGTGAAAATAGACTTACCTTTGTAAAATAACGCAATTTTGCCTATAAGGACTCATTTGCACGCAATTGTCGTGAAGCATGTAAAAACTGCTTGTCTGCGTTAAAATAAAGGTTAATATGCAGTTTGCATTTTCTTATGAGAGAATGATCCAAACGTGAATGTTTTAGTGTAAATAGACTTACATTCATGAAATAAAGCAATTTTGCCTATAAAGACTTATTTGCACCTAATTGTCGTAAAGCATGTAAAAACTGCTTGTATGCGTTAAAATGATAGTAAATATGCAGTTTGCATTTACTTATGAAAGAATGATCCAAACCTGAATGTTATAGTGTAAATAGACTAATCCTCATGAAATAAAGCAATTTTGCCTATAAGGACTCATTTGCACCTAATTGTCATAAAGCATGTAAAAACTGCTTGTATGCGTTAAAATGATAGTTAATATGCAGTTTGCATTTTCTTACGAAAGAATGATCCAAACCTGAATGTTATAGTGTAAATAGACTTACCTTTTTAAAATAAAGCAATTTTGCTTATAAGGACTCATTTGCACGCAATTGTCGTGAAGCATGTAAAAACTGCTTGTATGCGTTAAAATAATAGTTAATATGCAGTTTGCATTTTCTTATGAGAGAATGATCTAAACCTGAATGTTATAGTTTAAGTAAACTTACCTTTGTAAAATAAAGCAATTTTGCCTATATAGACTAATTTGCCCCTATTTGTCATAAAGCATTTAAAACTGCTTGTATGCGTTAAAATAATGGTTAATATGCAGTTTGCATTTTCTTATGAGAGAATGATCCAAACCTGAATGTTATAGTGTAAATAGACTTACCTTTGCAAAATAAAGCAATTGTGCCTATAAGGACTCATTTGCACGCAATTGTCGTGAAGCATGTAATGATAGTAAATATGCAGTTTGCATTTTCTTATGAGAGAATGACCCAAACCTGAATGTTATATGGTAAATAGACTTACCCTCATGAAATAAAGCAATTTTGCCTATAAAGACTCATTTGCACCTAATTGTCGTAAAGCATGTAAAAACTGCTTGTCTGCGTTTAAATAATGGTTAATATGCAGTTTGCATTTTCTTTTGAGAGAATGATCCAAACCTGAATGTTATAGTGTAAATAGACTTACCTTCATGAAATGAAGCAATTTTGCATATAAGGACTCATTTGCCCCTAATTGTCATAAAGCATGTAAAAACTGCTTGTATGCGTTAAAATAATGGTTAATATGCAGATTGCATTTTCTTATGAGAGAATGATCCAAACTTGAATGTTATAGTGTAAATAGACTTACCTTTGTAAAATAAAGCAATTTTGCTTATAAGGACTCATTTGCACGCAATTGTCGTGAAGCATGTAAAAACTGCTTGTCTGCGTTAAAATAATGGTTAATATGCAGTTTGCATTTTCTTATGAGAGAATGATCCAAACCTGAATGTTGTAGTGAAAGTAGACTTACCTTTGTGAAATCAAACAATTTTGCCTTTAAGGACTTATTTGTACCTAATTGTCGTAAACCATGTAAAAACTGCTTGTCTGCGTTAAAATAATGGTTAATATGCATTTTGCATTTTCTTATGAGAGAATGATCCAAACCTGAATGTTATAGTGTAAATAGACTTACCTTTGTGAAATAAAGCAATTTTGCCTATAATGACTCATTTGCTCCTAATTGTCATAAAGCATGTTAAAACTGCTTGTCTGCGTTAAAATAATAGTTAATATGCAGTTTGCATTTTCTTATGAGAGAATGATCCAAACCTGAATTGTATAGTGTAAATAGACTTACCCTCATGAAATAAAGCAATTTTGCCTATAAAGACTCATTTGCACCTAATTGTCGTAAAGCATGTAAAAACTGCTTGTCTGCGTTTAAATAATGGTTAATATGCAGTTTGCATTTTCTAATGAGAGAATGATCCAAACCTGAATGTTATAGTGTAAATAGACTTACCTTTGTAAAATAAAGCAATTTTGCCTATAAGGACTCATTTGCACGCAATTGTCGTGAAGCATGTAAAAACTGCTTGTCTGCGTTAAAATAATGGTTAATATGCAGTTTGCATTTTCTTATGAGAGAATGATCCAAACCTGAATGTTATAGTGAAAATAGACTTACCTTTGTAAAATAACGCAATTTTGCCTATAAGGACTCATTTGCACGTAATTGTCGTGAAGCATGTAAAAACTGCTTGTCTGCGTTAAAATAAAGGTTAATATGCAGTTTGCATTTACTTATGAAAGAATGATCCAAACCTGAATGTTATAGTGTAAATAGACTTACCTTTTTAAAATAAAGCAATTTTGCTTATAAGGACTCATTTGCACGCAATTGTCGTGAAGCATGTAAAAACTGCTTGTATGCGTTAAAATAATAGTTAATATGCAGTTTGCATTTTCTTATGAGAGAATGATCTAAACCTGAATGTTATAGTTTAATTAGTAAACTTACCTTTGTAAAATAAAGCAATTTTGCCTATATAGACTCATTTGCCCCTAATTGTCATAAAGCATGTAAAAACTGATTGTCTGCGTTAAATTAATAGTTAATATGCAGTTTGCATTTTCTTATGAGAGAATGATCCAAACCTGAATTGTATAGTGTAAATAGACTTACCCTCATGAAATAAAGCAATTTTGCCTTAAAGGACTCATTTGCACCTAATTGCTATAAAGCATGTACAAACTGCTTGTATGCGTTAAAATGATAGTAAATATGCAGTTTGCATTTTCTTACGAAAGAATGATCCAAACCTGAATGTTATAGTGTAAATAGACTTACCTTTGTAAAATAAAGCAATTTTGCTTATAAGGACACATTTGCACGCAATTGTCGTGAAGCATGTAAAAACTGCTTGTATGCGTTAAAATAATAGTTAATATGCAGTTTGCATTTTCTTATGAGAGAATGATCCAAACCTGAATGTTATAGTGTAAATAGACTTACCTTTTTAAAATAAAGCAATTTTGCTTATAAGGACTCATTTGCACGCAATTGTCGTGAAGCATGTAAAAACTGCTTGTATGCGTTAAAATAATAGTTAATATGCAGTTTGCATTTTCTTATGAGAGAATGATCTAAACCTGAATGTTATAGTTTAATTAGTAAACTTACCTTTGTAAAATAAAGCAATTTTGCCTATATAGACTCATTTGCCCCTAATTGTCATAAAGCATGTAAAAACTGATTGTCTGCGTTAAATTAATAGTTAATATGCAGTTTGCATTTTCTTATGAGAGAATGATCCAAACCTGAATTGTATAGTGTAAATAGACTTACCCTCATAAAATAAAGCAATTTTGCCTATAAAGACTCATTTGCACCTAATTGTCGTAAAGCATCAAAAAACTGCTTGTCTGCGTTTAAATAATGGTTAATATGCAGTTTGCATTTTCTTATGAGAGAATGATCCAAACCTGAATGTTATAGTGTAAATAGACTTACCTTCATTAAATAAAGCAATTTTGCCTATAAAGACTCATTTGCCCCTAATTGTCATAAAGCATGTAAAAACTGCTTGTATGCGTTAAAATAATGGTTAATATGCAGTTTGCATTTTCTTATGAGAGAATGATCCAA
This sequence comes from Xanthostigma xanthostigma, assembly GCA_963575645.1. Taxonomy (NCBI): domain Eukaryota; kingdom Metazoa; phylum Arthropoda; class Insecta; order Raphidioptera; family Raphidiidae; genus Xanthostigma; species Xanthostigma xanthostigma. The sequence goes on from OY754471.1 coordinate 30,033,441, forward strand.
ACCTGAATGTTATAGTGTAAATAGACTTACCTTTGTAAAAGAAAGCAATTTTGCCTATAAGGACTCATTTGCACGCAATTGTCGTGAAGCATGTAAAAACTGCTTGTCTGCGTTAAAATAATTGTTAATATGCAGTTTGCATTTTCTTATGAGAGAATGATCCAAACCTGAATGTTATAGTGAAAATAGACTTACCTTTGTAAAATAACGCAATTTTGCCTATAAGGACTCATTTGCACGCAATTGTCGTGAAGCATGTAAAAACTGCTTGTCTGCGTTAAAATAAAGGTTAATATGCAGTTTGCATTTTCTTATGAGAGAATGATCCAAACGTGAATGTTTTAGTGTAAATAGACTTACATTCATGAAATAAAGCAATTTTGCCTATAAAGACTTATTTGCACCTAATTGTCGTAAAGCATGTAAAAACTGCTTGTATGCGTTAAAATGATAGTAAATATGCAGTTTGCATTTACTTATGAAAGAATGATCCAAACCTGAATGTTATAGTGTAAATAGACTAATCCTCATGAAATAAAGCAATTTTGCCTATAAGGACTCATTTGCACCTAATTGTCATAAAGCATGTAAAAACTGCTTGTATGCGTTAAAATGATAGTTAATATGCAGTTTGCATTTTCTTACGAAAGAATGATCCAAACCTGAATGTTATAGTGTAAATAGACTTACCTTTTTAAAATAAAGCAATTTTGCTTATAAGGACTCATTTGCACGCAATTGTCGTGAAGCATGTAAAAACTGCTTGTATGCGTTAAAATAATAGTTAATATGCAGTTTGCATTTTCTTATGAGAGAATGATCTAAACCTGAATGTTATAGTTTAAGTAAACTTACCTTTGTAAAATAAAGCAATTTTGCCTATATAGACTAATTTGCCCCTATTTGTCATAAAGCATTTAAAACTGCTTGTATGCGTTAAAATAATGGTTAATATGCAGTTTGCATTTTCTTATGAGAGAATGATCCAAACCTGAATGTTATAGTGTAAATAGACTTACCTTTGCAAAATAAAGCAATTGTGCCTATAAGGACTCATTTGCACGCAATTGTCGTGAAGCATGTAATGATAGTAAATATGCAGTTTGCATTTTCTTATGAGAGAATGACCCAAACCTGAATGTTATATGGTAAATAGACTTACCCTCATGAAATAAAGCAATTTTGCCTATAAAGACTCATTTGCACCTAATTGTCGTAAAGCATGTAAAAACTGCTTGTCTGCGTTTAAATAATGGTTAATATGCAGTTTGCATTTTCTTTTGAGAGAATGATCCAAACCTGAATGTTATAGTGTAAATAGACTTACCTTCATGAAATGAAGCAATTTTGCATATAAGGACTCATTTGCCCCTAATTGTCATAAAGCATGTAAAAACTGCTTGTATGCGTTAAAATAATGGTTAATATGCAGATTGCATTTTCTTATGAGAGAATGATCCAAACTTGAATGTTATAGTGTAAATAGACTTACCTTTGTAAAATAAAGCAATTTTGCTTATAAGGACTCATTTTCACGCAATTGTCGTGAAGCATGTAAAAACTGCTTGTCTGCGTTAAAATAATGGTTAATATGCAGTTTGCATTTTCTTATGAGAGAATGATCCAAACCTGAATGTTGTAGTGAAAGTAGACTTACCTTTGTGAAATCAAACAATTTTGCCTTTAAGGACTTATTTGTACCTAATTGTCGTAAACCATGTAAAAACTGCTTGTCTGCGTGAAAATGATAGTCAATATTCAGTTTGCATTTTTTTATGAGAGAATGATCCAAACCTGAATGTTATAGTGTAAATAGACTAACCTTCATGAAATAAAGCAATTTTGCCTATAAGGACCCATTTGCCCCTAATTGTCATAAAGCATGTAAAAACTGCTTGTATGCGTTAAAATAATGGTTAATATGCAGTTTGCATTTTCTTATGAGAGAAAGATCCAGACCTGAATGTTATAGTGTAAATAGACTTACCCTCATGAAATAAAGCAATTTTGCCTGTAAGGACTCATTTGCACCTAATTGTCATAAAGCATGTAAAAACTGCTTGTCTGCGTTAAAATACTGGTTAATATGCAGTTTGCATTTTCTTATGAGAGAGTGATCCAAACCTGAATGTTATAGTGTAAATAGACTTACCCTCATGAAATAAAGCAATTTTGCCTATAAGGACTCATTTGCACCTAATTGTCATAAAGCATGTAAAAACTGCTTGTCTGCGTTTAAATAATGGTTAATATGCAGTTTGCATTTTCTTATGAGAGAATGATCCAAACCTGAATGTTATAGTGTAAATAGACTTACCTTCATGAAATAAAGCAATTTTGCCTATAAGGACTCATTTGCCCCTAATTGTCACAAAGCATGTAAAAACTGCTTGTATGCGTTAAAATAATGCTTAATATGCAGTTTGCATTTTCTTATGAGAGAATGATCCAAACCTGAATGTTATAGTGTTAATAGACTTACCTTTGTAAAATAAAGCAATTTTGCTTATAAGGGCTTATTTGCACGCAATTGTCGTGAAGCATGTAAAAACTGCTTGTCTGCGTTAAAATAATGGTTAATATGCAGTTTGCAATTTCTTATGAGAGAATGATCCAAACCTGAATGTTATAGTGAAAGTAGACTTACCTTTGTGAAATAAAGCAATTTTGCTTATAAGGACTCATTTGCCCCTAATTGTCATAAAGCATGTAAAAACTGCTTGTCTGCGTTAAAATAATGGTTAATATGCAGTTTGCATTTTCTTATGAGAGAATGATCCAAACCTGAATTGTATAGTGTAAATAGACTTACCCTCATGAAATAAAGCAATTTTGCCTATAAGGACTCATTTGCACCTAATTGTCATAAAGCATGAAAAAACTGCTTGTCTGCGTTTAAATAATGGTTAATATGCAGTTTGCATTTTCTTATGAGAGAATGATCTAAACCTGAATGTTATAGTGAAAATAGACTTACCTTTGTAAAATAACGCAATTTTGCCTATAAGGACTCATTTGCACGCAATTGTCGTGAAGCATGTAAAAACTGCTTGTCTGCGTTAAAATAAAGGTTAATATGCAGTTTGCATTTTCTTATGAGAGAATGATCTAAACCTGAATGTTTTAGTGTAAATAGACTTATTCTCATGAAATAAAGCAATTTTGCCTATAAAGACTCATTTGCACCTAATTGTCATAAAGCATGTAAAAACTGCTTGTATGCGTTAAAATATTGGTTAATATGCAGTTTGCATTTTCTTATGGGAGAATGATCCAAACCTGAATGTTATAGTGTAAATAGACTTACCTTTGTAAAATAAAGCAATTTAGCTTATAAGGACTCATTTGCACGCAATTGTCGTAAAGCATGTAAAAACTGCTTGTCTGCGTTAAAATAATGGTTAACATGCAGTTTTCATTTTCTTATGAGAGAATGATCCAAACCTGAATGTTATAGTGAAAGTAGACTTACCTTTGTGAAATAAAACAATTTTGCCTTTAAGGATTTATTTCCACCTAATTGTCGTAAAACATGTGAAAACTGCTTGTCTGCCTGAAAATGATAGTAAATATGCAGTTTGCATTTTCTTATGAGAGAATTATCCAAACCAGAATGTTATATAGTAAATAGACTAACCTTTGTAAAATAAAGCAATTTTGCTTATAAGGACTCATTTGCACGCAATTGTCGTGAAGCATGTAAAAACTGCTTGTCTGCGTTAAAATAATGGTTAATATGCAGTTTGCAATTTCTTATGAGAGAATGATCCAAACCTGAATGTTATAGTGAAAGTAGACTTACCTTTGTGAAATAAAGCAATTTTGCCTATAAGGACTCATTTGCCCCTAATTGTCATAAAGCATGTAAAAACTGCTTGTCTGCGTTAAAATAATGGTTAATATGCAGTTTGCATTTTCTTATGAGAGAATAATCCAAACCTGAATTGTATAGTGTAAATAGACTTACCCTCATGAAATAAAGCAATTTTGCCTATAAAGACTCATTTGCACCTAATTGTCGTAAAGCATGAAAAAACTGCATGTCTGCGTTTAAATAATGGTTAATATGCAGTTTGCATTTTCTTATGAGAGAATGATCCAAACCTGAATGTTATAGTGTAAATAGACTTACCTTTGTAAAATAAAGCAATTTTGCCTATAAGGACTCATTTGCACGCAATTGTCGTGAAGCATGTAAAAACTGCTTGTCTGCGTGAAAATGATAGTATATATGCAGTTTGCATTTTCTTATGAGAGAATGATCCAAACCTGAATGTTATAGTTTAAATAGACTTACCTTCATGAAATAAAGCAATTTTGCCTATAAAGACTCATTTGCACCTAATTGTCGTAAAGCATGTAAAAACTGCTTGTCTGCGTGCAAATGATAGTCAAAATTCAGTTTGCATTTTCTTATGAGAGAATGATCCAGACCTGAATGTTATAGTGTAAATAGACTTACCCCCATGAAATAAAGCAATTTTGCCTATAAGGACTCATTTGCTTCTAATTGTCATTAAGCATGTAAAAACTGCTTGTATGCGTTAAAATAATAGTTAATATGCAGTTTGCATTTTCTTGTGAGAGAATGATCCAAACCTGAATGTTATAGCGTAAGTAAACGTACCTTTGTGAAATAAAGCAATTTTGCCTATAAGGACTCATTTGCACCTAATTGTCGTAAAGCATGTAAAAACTGCTTGTCTGCGTTAAAATAATGGTTAATATGCAGTTTGCATTTTCTTATGAGAGAATATTTCAAACCTGAATGTTATAGTGTAAATAGACTAACCTTCATGAAATAAAGCAATTTTGCCTATAAGGACCCATTTGCCCCTAATTGTCATAAAGCATGTAAAAACTGCTTGTATGCGTTAAAATAATGGTTAATATGCAGTTTGCATTTTCTTATGAGAAAATGATCCAAACCTGTATGTTATAGTTTAAATATACTTACCTTCATGAAATAAAGCAATTTTGCCTATAAAGACTCATTTCAACCTAATTGTCGTAAAGCATGTAAAAACTGCTTGTCTGCGTTTAAATAATGGTTAATATGCAGTTTGCATTTTCTTATGAGAGAATGATCCAAACCTGAATGTTATAGTGTAAATAGACTTACCTTCATGAAATAAAGCAAATTTGCCTATAGGGACTCATTTGCCCTTAATTGTCATAAAGCATGTAAAAACTGCTTGTATGCGTTAAAATAATGGTTAATGTGCAGTTTGCATTTTCTTATGAGAGAATGATACAAACCTGAATGTTATAGTGTAAATAGACTTACCTTTGTAAAATAAAGCAATTTTGCTTATAAGGACTCATTTGCACGCAATTGACGTGAAGCATGTAAAAACTGCTTGTCTGCGTTAAAATAATGGTTAATATGCAGTTTTCATTTTCTTATGAGAGAATGATCTAAACCTGAATGTTATAGTGAAAGTAGACTTACCTTTGTGAAATAAAACAATTTTGCCTTTAAGGACTTATTTCCACCTAATTGTCGTAAAACATGTGAAAACTGCTTGTCTGCGTGAAAATGATAGTAAATATGCAGTTTGCATTTTCTTATGAGAGAATAATCCAAACCAGAATGTTATAGTGTAAATAGACTTACCTTTGTAAAATAAAGCAATTTTGCTTATAAGGACTCATTTGCACGCAATTGTCGTGAAGCATGCAAAAACTGCTTGTCTGCGTTAAAATTATGGTTAATATGCAGTTTGCAATTTCTTATGAGAGAATGATCCAAACCTGAATGTTATAGTGAAAGTAGACTTACCTTTGTGAAATAAAGCAATTTTGCCTATAAGGACTCATTTGCCCCTAATTGTCACAAAGCATGTGAAAACTGCTTGTCTGCGTTAAAATAATGGTTAATATGCAGTTTACATTTTCTTATGAGAGAATGATCCAAACCTGAATTGTATAGTGTAAATAGACGTACCCTCATAAAATAAAGCAATTTTGCCTATAAAGACTCATTTGCACCTAATTGTCGTAAAGCATGAAAAAACTGCTTGTCTGCGTTTAAATAATGGTTAATATGCAGTTTGCATTTTCTTATGAGAGAATGATCTAAACCTAAATGTTATAGTGTAAATAGACTTAGCCTCATATAATAAAGCAATTTTGCCTATAAGGACTCATTTGCATGCATTTGTCGTGAAGCATGTAAAAACTGCTTGTGTTTGTGAAAATGATAGTAAATATGCAGTTTGCATTTTCTTATGAGAGAATGATCCAAACCTGAATGTTATAGTGTAAATATACTAACCCTCATGAAATAAAGCAATTTTGCCTATAAAGACTCATTTGCACCTAATTGTCGTAAAGCATGTAAAAACTGCTTGTCTGCGTTTAAATATTGGTTAATATGCAGTTTGCATTTTCTTATGAGAGAATGATCCAAACCTGAATGTTATAGTGTAAATAGACTAACCTTTATGAAATAAAGCAATTTTGCCTATAAGGACTCATTTGCCCCTAATTGTCATAAAGCACGTAAAAACTGCTTGTATGCGTTAAAATAATGGTTAAAATGCAGTTTGCATTTTCTTATGAGAGAATGATCCAAACCTGAATGTTATAGTGTAAATATACTAACCTTTGTAAAATAAAGCAATTTTGCCTATAAATACTCATTTGCACGCAATTGTCATGAAGCATGTAAAAACTGCTTGTCTGCGTGAAAATGATAGTAAATATGCAGTTTGCATTTTCTTATGAGAGAATGATCCAAACCTGAATGTTATAGTGTAAATAGACTTACCTTTGTAAAATAAAGCAATTTTGCCTATAAATACTCATTTGCACGCAATTGTCGTAAAGCATGTAAAAACTGTTTGTTGCGTGAAAATCATAGTAAATATGCAGTTTGCATTTTCTTATGAGAGAATAATCCAAACCTGAATGTAATAGTGTAAATAGACTAACCTTCATGAAATAAAGCAATTTTGCCTATAAAGACTCATTTGCACGTAATTGTCGTAAAGCATGTAAAAACTGCTTGTATGCGTTAAAATAATGGTTAATATGCAGTTTGCATTTTCTTATGAGTGAATGATCCAAACCTGAATGTTTTAGTGTAAATAGACTTACCTTTGCAAAATAAAGCAATTTTGCTTATAAGGACTCATTTGCACGCAATTGTCGTGAAGCATGTAAAAACTGCTTGTCTGCGTGAAAATGATAGTAAATATGCAGTTTGCATTTTCTTATGAGAGAATGATCCTAACCTGAATGTTATAGTGTAAATAGACTTACCTTCATGAAATAAAGCAATTTTGCCTATAAGGACTCATTTGCACCTAATTGTCGTAAAGCATGTAAAAACTGCTTGTCTGCGTTAAAATATTGGTTAATATGCAGTTTGCATTTTCTTATGAGAGAATAATCCAAACCTGAATGTAATAGTGTAAATAGACTAACCTTCATGAAATAAAGCAATTTTGCCTATAAGGACCCATTTGCCCCTAATTGTCATAAAGCATGTAAAAACTGCTTGTATGATTTAAAATAATGGTTAATAGCAGTTTGCATTTTCTTATGAGAGAATGATCCAAACCTGAATGTTATAGTGTAAATAGACTTACCCTCATGAAATAAAGCAATTTTGCCTATAAGGACTCATTTGCACCTAATTGTCATAAAGCATGTAAAAACTGCTTGTCTGCGTTAAAATAATGGTTAATATGCAGTTTGCATTTTCTTATGAGAGAATAATCCAAACCTGAATGTAATAGTGTAAATAGACTAACCTTCATGAAATAAAGCAATTTTGCCTATAAGGACCCATTTGCCCCTAATTGTCATAAAGCATGTAAAAACTGCTTGTATGCTTTAAAATAATGGTTAATATGCAGTTTGCATTTTCTTATGAGAGAATGATCCAAACCTGAATGTAATAGTGTAAATAGACTAACCTTCATAAATTAAAGCAATTTTGCCTATAAGGACTCATTTGCACATATTTGTCATAAAGCATGTAATAACTGCTTGTATGCGTTAAAATAATGGTTAATATGCAGTTTGCATTTTCTTATGAGTGAATGATCCAAACCTGAATGTTTTAGTGTAAATAGACTTACCTTTGCAAAATAAAGCAATTTTGCTTATAAGGACTCATTTGCACGCAATTGTCGTGAAGCATGTAAAAACTGCTTGTCTGCGTTAAAATAATGGTTAATATGCAGTTTGCATTTTCTTATGAGAGAATGATCTAAACATGAATGATATAGTGTAAAAAGACTTACCTTTGTAAAATAAAGCATTTTTGCTTATAAGGACTCATTTGCACGCAATTGTCGTGAAGCATGTAAAAACTGCTTGTCTGCGTTAAAATAATGGTTAATATGCAGTTTGCATTTTATTATGAGAGAATGATCAAAACCTGAATTGTATAGTGTAAATAGACTTACCCTAATGAAATAAAGCAATTTTGCTTATAAAGACTTATTTGCACCTAATTGTCGTAAAGCATGAAAAAACTGCTTGTCTGCGTTAAAATAAAGGTTAATATGCAGTTTGCATTTTCTTATGAGAGAATGATCCAAACCTGAATGTTATAGTGTAAATAGACTTACCTTCATGAAATAAAGCAATTTTGCCTATAAAGACTCATTTGCCCCTAATTGTCAAAAAGCATGTAAAAACTGCTTGTATGCCTTAAAATATTGGTTAATATGCAGTTTGCATTTTCTTATGAGAGAATGATCCAAACCTGAATGTTATAGTGAAAATAGACTTACCTTTGTAAAATAACGCAATTTTGCCTATAAGGACTCATTTGCACGCAATTGTCGTGAAGCATGTAAAAACTGCTTGTCTGCGTTAAAATAAAGGTTAATATGCAGTTTGCATTTTCTTATGAGAGAATGATCCAAACGTGAATGTTTTAGTGTAAATAGACTTACTCTCATGAAAAAAAAAAATTTTGCCTATAAAGACTCATTTGCACCTAATTGTCATAAACCATGTAAAAACTGCTTGTATGCGTTAAAATGATAGTAAATATGCAGTTTGCATTTACTTATGAAAGAATGATCCAAACCTGAATGTTATAGTGTAAATAGACTTACCCTCATGAAATAAAGCAATTTTGCTTATAAGGACTCATTTGCACCTAATTGTCATAAAGCATGTAAAAACTGCTTGTGTGCGTTAAAATAATGGTTAATATGCAGTTTGCATTTTCTTATGAGAGAATGATCCAAACCTGAATGTTATAGTGTAAATAGAACTTACCTTTGCAAAATAAAGCAATTGTGCCTATAAGGACTCATTTGCACGCAATTGTCGTGAAGCATGTAAAAACTGCTTGTCTGAGTGAAAATAATAGTAAATATGCAGTTTGCATTTTCTTATGAGAGAATAACCCAAACCTGAATGTTATAGTGTAAATAGACTTACCCTCATGAAATAAAGCAATTTTGCCTATAAAGACTCATTTGCAAGTAATTATCGTAAAGCATGGAAAACTGCTTGTCTGCGTTTAAAAAATGGTTAATATGCAGTTTGCATTTTCTTATGAGAGAATGATCCAAACCTAAATGTTATAGTGTAAATAGACTTACCTTCATGAAATGAAGCAATTTTGCATATAAGGACTCATTTGCCCCTAATTGTCATAAAGCATGTAAAAACTGCTTGTATGCGTTAAAATATTGGTTAATATGCAGTTTGCATTTTCTTATGAGAGAATGATCCAAACCTGAATGTTATACTGAAAATAGACTTACCTTTGTAAAATAACGCAATTTTGCCTATAAGGACTCATTTGCACGCAATTGTCGTGAAGCATGTAAAAACTGCTTGTCTGCGTTAAAATAAAGGTTAATATGCAGTTTGCATTTTCTTATGAGAGAATGATCTAAACGTGAATGTTTTAGTGTAAAAAGACTTACTCTCATGAAATAAAGCAATTTTGCCTATAAAGACTCATTTGCACCTAATTGTCATAAACCATGTAAAAACTGCTTGTATGCGTTAAAATGATAGTAAACATGCAGTTTGCATTTACTTATGAAAGAATGATCCAAACCTGAATGTTATAGTGTAAATAGACTTACCTTTGTAAAATAACGCAATTTTGCCTATAAGGACTCATTTGCACGCAATTGTCGTGAAGCATGTAAAAACTGCTTGTATGCGTTAAAATAATAGTTAATATGCAGTTTGCATTTTCTTATGAGAGAATGATCTAAACCTGAATGTTATAGTTTAAGTAAACTTACCATTGTAAAATAAAGCAATTTTGCCTATATAGACTAATTTGCCCCTAATTGTCATAAAGCATTTAAAACTGCTTGTATGCGTTAAAATAATGGTAAATATGCAGTTTGCATTTTCTTATGAGAGAATGATCCAAACCTGAATGTTATAGTGTAAATAGAACTTACCTTTGCAAAATAAAGCAATTGTGCCTATAAGGACTCATTTGCACGCAATTGTCGTGAAGCATGTAAAAACTGCTTGTCTGAGTGAAAATAATAGTAAATATGCAGTTTGCATTTTCTTATGAGAGAATGACCCAAACCTGAATGTTATAGTGTAAATAGACTTACCCTCATGAAATAAAGCAATTTTGCCTATAAAGACTCATTTGCAAGTAATTATCGTAAAGCATGGAAAACTGCTTGTCTGCGTTTAAAAAATGGTTAATATGCAGTTTGCATTTTCTTATGAGAGAATGATCCAAACCTAAATGTTATAGTGTAAATAGACTTACCTTCATGAAATGAAGCAATTTTGCATATAAGGACTCATTTGCCCCTAATTGTCATAAAGCATGTAAAAACTGCTTGTATGCGTTAAAATATTGGTTAATATGCAGTTTGCATTTTCTTATGAGAGAATGATCCAAACCTGAATGTTATAGTGAAAATAGACTAACCTTTGTAAAATAACGCAATTTTGCCTATAAGGACTCATTTGCACGCAATTGTCGTGAAGCATGTAAAAACTGCTTGTCTGCGTTAAAATAAAGGTTAATATGCAGTTTGCATTTTCTTATGAGAGAATGATCTAAACGTGAATGTTTTAGTTTAAAAAGACTTACTCTCATGAAATAAAGCAATTTTGCCTATAAGGACTCATTTGCACGCAATTGTCGTGAAGCATGTAAAAACTGCTTGTCTGCGTGAAAATGATAGTAAATATGCAGTTTGCATTTTCTTATGAGAGAATGATCCTAACCTGAATGTTATAGTGTAAATAGACTTACCTTCATGAAATAAAGCGATTTTGCCTATAAGGACTCATTTGCACCTAATTGTCGTAAAGCCTGTAAAAACTGCTTGTCTGCGTGAAAATGATAGAAAAAATGCAGTTTGCATTTTCTTATGAGAGAATGATCCAAACCTGAATGTTATAGTGTAAATAGACTTACCTTTGTAAAATAAAGCAATTTTGCTTATAAGGACTCATTTGCACGCAATTGTCGTGAAGCATGTAAAAACTGCTCGTCTGCGTTAAAATAATGGTTAATATAAAGTTTGCATTTTCTTATGAGAGAATGATCCAAACCTGAATGTTATAGTGTAAATAGACTTACCTTCATGAAATAAAGCAATTTTGCCTATAAAGACTCATTTGCCCCTAATTGTCATAAAGCATGTAAAAACTGCTTGTATGCGTTAAAATATTGGTTAATATGCAGTTTGCATTTTCTTATGAGAGAATGATCCAAACCTGAATGTTATAGCGAAAATAGACTTACCTTTGTAAAATAACGCAATTTTGCCTATAAGGACTCATTTGCACGCAATTGTCGTGAAGCATGTAAAAACTGCTTGTCTGCGTTAAAATAAAGGTTAATATGCAGTTTGCATTTTCTTATGAGAGAATGATCCAAACGTGAATGTTTTAGTGTAAATAGACTTACCTTCATGAAATAAAGCAATTTTGCCTATAAAGACTCATTTGCCCCTAATTGTCATAAAGCATGTAAAAACTGCTTGTATGCGTTAAAATATTGGTTAATATGCAGTTTGCATTTTCTTATGAGAGAATGATCCAAACCTGAATGTTATAGTGTAAATAGACTTACCTTTGTAAAATAAAGCAATTTTGCCTATAAGGACTCATTTGCACGCAATTGTCGTGAAGCATGTAAAAACTGCTTGTCTGCGTGAAAATGATAGTAAATATGCAGTTTGCATTTTCTTATGAGAGAATGACCCAAACCTGAATGTTATATGGTAAATAGACTTACCCTCATGAAATAAAGCAATTTTGCCTATAAAGACTCATTTGCACCTAATTGTCGTAAAGCATGTAAAAACTGCTTGTCTGCGTTTAAATAATGGTTAATATGCAGTTTGCATTTTCTTATGAGAGAATGATCCAAACCTGAATGTTATAGTGTAAATAGACTTACCTTCATGAAATGAAGCAATTTTGCATATAAGGACTCATTTGCCCCTAATTGTCATAAAGCATGTAAAAACTGCTTGTATGCGTTAAAATAATGGTTAAAATGCAGATTGCATTTTCTTATGAGAGAATGATCCAAACCTGAATGTTATAGTGTAAATAGACTTACCTTTGTAAAATAAAGCAATTTTGCTTATAAGGACTCATTTGCACGCAATTGTCGTGAAGCATGTAAAAACTGCTTGTCTGCGTTAAAATAATGGTTAATATGCAGTTTGCATTTTCTTATGAGAGAATTATCCAAACCTGAATGTTGTAGTGAAAGTAGACTTACCTTTGTGAAATCAAACAATTTTGCCTTTAAGGACTTATTTGTACCTAATTGTCGTAAATCATATAAAAACTGCTTGTCTGCGTGAAAATGATAGTCAATATTCAGTTTGCATTTTTTTATGAGAGAATGATCCAAACCTGAATGTTATAGTGTAAATAGACTTACCCTCATGAAATAAAGCAATTTTGCCTGTAAGGACTCATTTGCACCTAATTGTCATAAAGCATGTAAAAACTGCTTGTATGCGTTAAAATACTGGTTAATATGCAGTTTGCATTTTCTTATGAGAGAGTGATCCAAACCTGAATGTTATAGTGTAAATAGACTTACCCTCATGAAATAAAGCAATTTTGCCTATAAGGACTCATTTGCACCTAATTGTCATAAAGCATGTAAAAACTGCTTGTCTGCGTTTAAATAATGGTTAATATGCAGTTTGCATTTTCTTATGAGAGAATGATCCAAACCTGAATGTTATAGTGTAAATAGACTTACCTTCATGAAATAAAGCAATTTTGCCTATAAGGACTCATTTGCCCCTAATTGTCACAAAGCATGTAAAAACTGCTTGTATGCGTTAAAATAATGGTTAATATGCAGTTTGCATTTTCTTATGAGAGAATGATCCAAACCTGAATGTTATAGTGTAAATAGACTTACCCTCATGAAATAAAGCAATTTTGCCTATAAGGACTCATTTGCCCCTAATTGTCACAAAGCATGTAAAAACTGCTTGTATGCGTTAAAATAATGGTTAATATGCAGTTTGCATTTTCTTATGAGAGAATGATCCAAACCTGAATGTTATAGTGTTAATAGACTTACCTTTGTAAAATAAAGCAATTTTGCTTATAAGGGCTTATTTGCACGCAATTGTCGTGAAGCATGTAAAAACTGCTTGTCTGCGTTAAAATAATGGTTAATATGCAGTTTGCAATTTCTTATGAGAGAATGATCCAAACCTGAATGTTATAGTGAAAGTAGACTTACCTTTGTGAAATAAAGCAATTTTGCTTATAAGGACTCATTTGCCCCTAATTGTCATAAAGCATGTAAAAACTGCTTGTCTGCGTTAAAATAATGGTTAATATGCAGTTTGCATTTTCTTATGAGAGAATGATCCAAACCTGAATTGTATAGTTTAAATAGACTTACCCTCATGAAATAAAGCAATTTTGCCTATAAGGACTCATTTGCACCTAATTGTCATAAAGCATGAAAAAACTGCTTGCCTGCGTTTAAATAATGGTTAATATGCAGTTTGCATTTTCTTATGAGAGAATGATCTAAACCTGAATGTTATAGTGAAAATAGACTTACCTTTGTAAAATAACGCAATTTTGCCTATAAGGACTCATTTGCACGCAATTGTCGTGAAGCATGTAAAAACTGCTTGTCTGCGTTAAAATAAAGGTTAATATGCAGTTTGCATTTTCTTATGAGAGAATGATCTAAACCTGAATGTTTTAGTGTAAATAGACTTATTCTCATGAAATAAAGCAATTTTGCCTATAAAGACTCATTTGCACCTAATTGTCATAAAGCATGTAAAAACTGCTTGTCTGCGTTAAAATATTGGTTAATATGCAGTTTGCATTTTCTTATGGGAGAATGATCCAAACCTGAATGTTATAGTGTAAATAGACTTACCTTTGTAAAATAAAGCAATTTAGCTTATAAGGACTCATTTGCACGCAATTGTCGTAAAGCATGTAAAAACTGCTTGTCTGCGTTAAAATAATGGTTAACATGCAGTTTTCATTTTCTTATGAGAGAATGATCCAAACCTGAATGTTATAGTGAAAGTAGACTTACCTTTGTGAAATAAAACAATTTTGCCTTTAAGGATTTATTTCCAACTAATTGTCGTAAAACATGTGAAAACTGCTTGTCTGCCTGAAAATGATAGTAAATATGCAGTTTGCATTTTCTTATGAGAGAATTATCCAAACCAGAATGTTATAGTGTAAATAGACTAACCTTTGTAAAATAAAGCAATTTTGCTTATAAGGACTCATTTGCACGCAATTGTCGTGAAGCATGTAAAAACTGCTTGTCTGCGTTAAAATAATGGTTAATATGCAGTTTGCAATTTCTTATGAGAGAATGATCCAAACCTGAATGTTATAGTGAAAGTAGACTTACCTTTGTGAAATAAAACAATTTTGCCTATAAGGACTCATTTGCCCCTAATTGTCATAAAGCATGTAAAAACTGCTTGTCTGCGTTAAAATAATGGTTAATATGCAGTTTGCATTTTCTTATGAGAGAATAATCCAAACCTGAATTGTATAGTGTAAATAGACTTACCCTCATGAAATAAAGCAATTTTGCCTATAAAGACTCATTTGCACCTAATTGTCGTAAAGCATGAAAAAACTGCATGTCTGCGTTTAAATAATAGTTAATATGCAGTTTGCATTTTCTTATGAGAGAATGATCCAAACCTGAATGTTATAGTGTAAATAGACTTACCCTCATGAAATAAAACAATTTTGCCTATAAGGACTCATTTGCACCTAATTGTCATAAAGCATGTAAAAACTGCTTGTATGCGTAAAAATAATGGTTAATATGCAGTTTGCATTTTCTTATGAGAGAATGATCCAAACCTGAATGTTATAATGTAAATAGACTTACCTTTGTAAAATAAAGCAATTTTGCCTATAAGGACTCATTTGCACGCAATTGTCGTGAAGCATGTAAAAACTGCTTGTCTGCGTGAAAATGATAGTATATATGCAGTTTGCATTTTCTTATGAGAGAATGATCCAAACCTGAATGTTATAGTTTAAATAGACTTACCCTCATTAATAAAGCAATTTTGCCTATAAAGACTCATTTGCACCTAATTGTCGTAAAGCATGTAAAAACTGCTTGTCTGCGTTAAAATAATGGTTAATATGCAGTTTGCATTTTCTTATGAGAGAATATTTCAAACCTGAATGTTATAGTGTAAATAGACTAACCTTCATGAAATAAAGCAATTTTGCCTATAGGGACCCATTTGCCCCTAATTGTCATAAAGCATGTAAAAACTGCTTGTATGCGTTAAAATAATGGTTAATATGCAGTTTGCATTTTCTTATGAAAGAATGATCTGAACCTGAATGTTATAGTGTAATTAATAGACTTACCCTCATGAAATAAAGCAATTTTGCCTATAAGGACTCATTTGCACGCAATTGTCGTGAAGCATGTAAAAACTGCTTGTCTGCGTGAAAATGATAGTAAATATGCAGTTTGCATTTTCTTATGAGAGAATGATCCAAACCTGTATGTTATAGTTTAAATAGACTTACCTTCATGAAATAAAGCAATTTTGCCTATAAAGACTCATTTCAACCTAATTGTCGTAAAGCATGTAAAAACTGCTTGTCTGCGTTTAAATAATGGTTAATATGCAGTTTGCATTTTCTTATGAGAGAATGATCCAAACCTGAATGTTATAGTGTAAATAGACTTACCTTCATGAAATAAAGCAAATTTGCCTATAGGGACTCATTTGCCCCTAATTGTCATAAAGCATGTAAAAACTGCTTGTATGCGTTAAAATAATGGTTAATGTGCAGTTTGCATTTTCTTATGAGAGAATGATACAAACCTGAATGTTATAGTGTAAATAGACTTACCTTTGTAAAATAAAGCAATTTTGCTTATAAGGACTCATTTGCACGCAATTGTCGTGAAGCATGTAAAAACTGCTTGTCTGCGTTAAAATAATGGTTAATATGCAGTTTTCATTTTCTTATGAGAGAATGATCCAAATCTGAATGTTATAGTGAAAGTAGACTTACCTTTGTGAAATAAAACAATTTTGCCTTTAAGGACTTATTTCCACCTAATTGTCGTAAAACATGTGAAAACTGCTTGTCTGCGTGAAAATGATAGTAAATATGCAGTTTGCATTTTCTTATGAGAGAATAATCCAAACCAGAATGTTATAGTGTAATTAGACTTACCTTTGTAAAATAAAGCAATTTTGCCTATAAGGACTCATTTGCACCTAATTGTCGTAAAGCATGAAAAAACTGCTTGTCTGCGTTTAAATAATGGTTAATTTGCAGTTTGCATTTTCTTATGAGAGAATGATCCAAACCTAAATGTTATAGTGTAAATAGACTTACCCTCATAAAATAAAGCAATTTTGCCTATAAGGACTCATTTGCATGCATTTGTCGTGAAGCATGTAAAAACTGCTTGTCTTTGTGAAAATGATAGTAAATATGCAGTTTGCATTTTCTTATGAGAGAATGATCCAAACCTGAATGTTATAGTGTAAATATACTAACCCTCATGAAATAAAGCAATTTTGCCTATAAAGACTCATTTGCACCTAATTGTCGTAAAGCATGTAAAAACTGCTTGTCTGCGTTTAAATATTGGTTAATATGCAGTTTGCATTTTCTTATGAGAGAATGATCCAAACCTGAATGTTATAGTGTAAATAGACTTACCTTTATGAAATAAAGCAATTTTGCCTATAAGGACTCATTTGCCCCTAATTGTCATAAAGCACGTAAAAACTGCTTGAATGCGTTAAAATAATGGTTAAAATGCAGTTTGCATTTTCTTATGAGAGAATGATCCAAACCTGAATGTTATAGTGTAAATATACTTACCTTTGTAAAATAAAGCAATTTTGCCTATAAATACTCATTTGCACGCAATTGTCGTGAAGCATGTAAAAACTGCTTGTCTGCGTGAAAATGATAGTAAATATGAAGTTTGCATTTTCTTATGAGAGAATGATCCAAACCTGAATGTTATAGTGTAAATAGACTTACCTTTGTAAAATAAAGCAATTTTGCCTATAAATACTCATTTGCACGCAATTGTCGTGAAGCATGTAAAAACTGTTTGTTGCGTGAAAATCATAGTAAATATGCAGTTTGCATTTTCTTATGAGAGAATGATCCAAACCTGAATGTCAGAGTGTAAATAGACTTACCCTCATAAAATAAAGCAATTTTGCCTATAAAGACTCATTTGCACCTAATTGTCGTAAAGTAGGTAAAAACTGCTTGTATGCGTTAAAATAATGGTCAATATGCAGTTTACATTTTTTTATGAGAGAATAATCCAAACCTGAATGTAATAGTGTAAATAGACTAACCTTCATGAAATAAAGCAATTTTGCCTATAAGGACCCATTTGCCCCTAATTGTCATAAAGCATGTAAAAACTGCTTGTATGCTTTAAAATAATGGTTAATATGCAGTTTGCATTTTCTTATGAGAGAATAATCCAAACCTGAATGTAATAGTGTAAATAGACTAACCTTCATGAAATAAAGCAATTTTGCCTATAAGGACCCATTTGCCCCTAATTGTCATAAAGCATGTAAAAACTGCTTGTATGCTTTAAAATAATAGTTAATATGCAGTTTGCATTTTCTTATGAGTGAATGATCCAAACCTGAATGTTTTAGTGTAAATAGACTTACCTTTGCAAAATAAAGCAATTTTGCTTATAAGGACTCATTTGCACGCAATTGTCGTGAAGCATGTAAAAACTGCTTGTCTGCGTTAAAATATTGGTCAATATGCAGTTTGCAATTTCTTATGAGAGAATGATCCAAACCTGAATGTAATAGTGTAAATAGACTAACCTTCATAAATTAAAGCAATTTTGCCTATAAGGACTAATTTGCACCTAATTGTCATAAAGCATGTAATAACTGCTTGTATGCGTTAAAATAATGGTTAATATGCAGTTTGCATTTTCTTATGAGTGAATGATCCAAACCTGAATGTTTTAGTGTAAATAGACTTACCTTTGCAAAATAAAGCAATTTTGCTTATAAGGACTCATTTGCACGCAATTGTCGTGAAGCAAGTAAAAACTGCTTGTCTGCGTTAAAATAATGGTCAATATGCAGTTTGCAATTTCTTATGAGAGAATGATCCAAACCTGAATGTTATAGTGAAAGTAAACTTACCTTTGTGAAATAAAACAATTTTGCCTTTAAGGACTTATTTCCACCTAATTGTCGTAAAACATGTGAGAACTGCTTGTCTGCGTTAAAATAATGGTTAATATGCAGTTTGCATTTTCTTATGAGAGAATGATCCAAACCTGAATTGTATAGTGTAAATAGACTTACCTTTGTAAAATTAAGCAATTTTGCCTATACGGACTCATTTGCACGCAATTGTCGTGAAGCATGTAAAAACTGCTTGTCTGCGTGAAAATGATAGTAAATATGCAGTTTGGATTTTCTTATGAGAGAATGATCCAAACCTGAATGTTATAGTTTAAATAGACTTACCTTCATGAAATAAAGCAATTTTGCCTATAAAGACTCATTTGCACCTAATTGTCGTAAAGCATGAAAAAACTGCTTGTCAGCGTTTAAATAATGGTTAATATGCAGTTTGCATTTTCTTATGAGAGAATGATCCAAACCTGAATGTTATAGTGTAAATAGACTTACCTTCATGAAATAAAGCAATTTTGCCTATAAGGACTCATTTACCCCTAATTGTCATAAAGCATGTAAAAACTGCTTGTATGCGTTAAAATAATGGTTAATATGCAGTTTGCATTTTCTTATGAGGGAATGATCCAAACCTGAATGTTATAGTGTAAATAGACTTACCTTTGTAAAATTAAGCAATTTTGCCTATACGGACTCATTTGCACGCAATTGTCGTGAAGCATGTAAAAACTGCTTGTCTGCGTGAAAATGATAGTAAATATGCAGTTTGGATTTTCTTATGAGAGAATGATCCAAACCTGAATGTTATAGTTTAAATAGACTTACCTTCATGAAATAAAGCAATTTTGCCTATAAAGACTCATTTGCACCTAATTGTCGTAAAGCATGTAAAAACTGCTTGTCTGCGTGCAAATGATAGTCAAAATTCAGTTTGCATTTTCTTATGAGAGAATGATCCAAACCTGAATGTTATAGTGTAAATAGACTTACCCCCATGAAATAAAGCAATTTTGCCTATAAGGACTCATTTGCTTCTAATTGTCATTAAGCATGTAAAAACTGCTTGTATGCGTTAAAATAATAGTTAATATGCAGTTTGCATTTTCTTGTGAGAGAATGATCCAAACCTGAATGTTATAGCGTAAGTAAACTTACCTTTGTGAAATAAAGCAATTTTGCCTATAAGGACTCATTTGCACCTAATTGTCGTAAAGCATGTAAAAACTGCTTGTCTGCGTTAAAATAATGGTTAATATGCAGTTTGCATTTTCTTATGAGAGAATAATCCAAACCTGAATGTTATAGTGTAAATAGACTAACCTTCATGAAATAAAGCAATTTTGCCTATAGGGACCTATTTGCCCCTAATTGTCATAAAGCATGTAAAAACTGCTTGTATGCGTTAAAATAATGGTTAATATGCAGTTTGCATTTTCTTATGAGAGAATGATCTGAACCTGAATGTTATAGTGTAAATAGACTTACCTTTGTAAAATAAAGCAATTTTGCTTATAAGGACTCATTTGCACGCAATTGTCGTGAAGCATGTAAAAACTGCTTGTCTGCGTTAAAATAATGGTTAATATGCAGTTTTCATTTTCTTATGAGAGAATGATCCAAACCTGAATGTTATAGTGAAAGTAGACTTACCTTTGTGAAATAAAACAATTTTGCCTTTAAGGACTTATTTCCACCTAATTGTCGTAAAACATGTGAAAACTGCTTGTCTGCGTGAAAATGATAGTAAATATGCAGTTTGCATTTTCTTATGAGAGAATAATCCAAACCAGAATGTTATAGTGTAAATAGACTTACCTTTGTAAAATAAAGCAATTTTGCTTATAAGGACTCATTTGCACGCAATTGTCGTGAAGCATGCAAAAACTGCTTGTCTGCGTTAAAATTATGGATAATATGCAGTTTGCAATTTCTTATGAGAGAATGATCCAAACCTGAATGTTATAGTGAAAGTAGACTTACCTTTGTGAAATAAAGCAATTTTGCCTATAAGGACTCATTTGCCCCTAATTGTCACAAAGCATGTGAAAACTGCTTGTCTGCGTTAAAATAATGGTTAATATGCAGTTTACATTTTCTTATGAGAGAATGATCCAAACCTGAATTGTATAGTGTAAATAGACTTACCCTCATAAAATAAAGCAATTTTGCCTATAAAGACTCATTTGCACCTAATTGTCGTAAAGCATGAAAAAACTGCTTGTCTGCGTTTAAATAATGGTTAATATGCAGTTTGCATTTTCTTATGAGAGAATGATCCAAACCTAAATGTTATAGTGTAAATAGACTTACCCTCATAAAATAAAGCAATTTTGCCTATAAGGACTCATTTGCATGCATTTGTCGTGAAGCATGTAAAAACTGCTTGTCTTTGTGAAAATGATAGTATATATGCAGTTTGCATTTTCTTATGAGAGAATGATCCAAACCTGAATGTTATAGTGTAAATAGACTAACACTCATGAAATAAAGCAATTTTGCCTATAAAGACTCATTTGCACCTAATTGTCGTAAAGCATGTAAAAACTGCTTGTCTGCGTTTAAATATTGGTTAATATGCAGTTTGCATTTTCTTATGAGAGAATGATCCAAACCTGAATGTTATAGTGTAAATAGACTTACCTTCATGAAATAAAGCAATTTTGCCTATAAGGACTCATTTGCCCCTAATTGTCATAAAGCACGTAAAAACTGCTTGTATGCGTTAAAATAATGGTTAAAATGCAGTTTGCATTTTCTTATGAGAGAATGATCCAAACCTGAATGTTATAGTGTAAATAGACTTACCTTTGTAAAATAAAGCAATTTTGCCTATAAATACTCATTTGCACGCAATTGTCTTGAAGCATGTAAAAACTGCTTGTCTGCGTGAAAATGATAGTAAATATGCAGTTTGCATTTTCTTATGAGAGAATGATCTAAACCTGAATGTTATAGTGTAAATAGACTAACCCTCATGAAATAAAGCAATTTTGCCTATAAAGACTCATTTGCACCTAATTGTCGTAAAGCATGTAAAAACTGCTTGTCTGCGTTTAAATATTGGTTAATACGCAGTTTGCATTTTCTTATGAGAGAATAATCCAAACCTGAATTGTATAGTGTAAATAGACTTATCTTCATGAAATAAAGCAATTTTGCCTATAAGGACTCATTTGCCCCTAATTGTCATAAAGCATGTAAAAACTGCTTGTATGCGTTAAAATAATGGTTAAAATGCAGTTTGCATTTTCTTATGAGAGAATGATCCAAACCTGAATGTTATAGTGTAAATAGACTTACCCTTATGAAATAAAGCAATTTTGCCTATAAAGACTCATTTGCCCCTAATTGTCGTAAAGCATGTAAAAACTGCTTGTATGCGTGAAAATGATAGTAAATATGCAGTTTGCATTTTCTTATGAGAAAATGATCCAAACCTGAATGTTATAGTGTAAATAGACTTACCCTTATGAAATAAAGCAATTTTGCCTATAAAGACTCATTTGCCCCTAATTGTCGTAAAGCATGTAAAAACTGCTTGTATGCGTTAAAATAATGGTTAAAATGCAGTTTGCATTTTCTTATGAGAGAATGATCCAAACCTGAATGTTATAGTGTAAATAGACTTACCCTTATGAAATAAAGCAATTTTGCCTATAAGGACTCATTTGCACCTAATTGTCATAAAGCATGTAAAAACTGCTTGTATGCGTTAAAATAATGGTTAAAATGCAGTTTGCATTTTCTTATGAGAGAATGATCCAAACCTGAATGTTATAGTGTAAATAGACTTATCTATGTAAAATAAAGCAATTTTGCCTATAAGGACTCATTTGCACGCAATTGTCGTAAAGCATGTAAGAACTGCTTGTCTGCGTGAAAATGATAGAAAATATGCAGTTTGCTTTTTCTTATGAGAGAATGATCCAAACCTGAATGTATAGTGTAAATAGACTTACCTTTGTAAAATGAAGCAATTTTGCCTATAAGCACTCATTTGCACGCAATTGTCGTGAAGCATGTAAAAACTGCTTGTCTGCGTTAAAATAATGGTTAATATGCAGTTTGCATTTTCTTATGAGAGAATGATCCAAACCTGAATGTTATAGTGTAAATAGACTTACCCTTATGAAATAAAGCAATTTTGCCTATAAGGACTCATTTGCACCTAATTGTCATAAAGCATGTAAAAACTGCTTGTATGCGTTAAAATAATGGTTAAAATGCAGTTTGCATTTTCTTATGAGAGAATGATCCAAACCTGAATGTTATAGTGTAAATAGACTTATCTATGTAAAATAAAGCAATTTTGCCTATAAGGACTCATTTGCACGCAATTGTCGTAAAGCATGTAAGAACTGCTTGTCTGCGTGAAAATGATAGTAAATATGCAGTTTGCATTTTCTTATGAGAGAATGATCCAAACCTGAATGTTATAGTGTAAATAGACTTACCCTTATGAAATAAAGCAATTTTGCCTATAAAGACTCATTTGCCCCTAATTGTCGTAAAGCATGTAAAAACTGCTTGTATGCGTTAAAATAATGGTTAAAATGCAGTTTGCATTTTCTTATGAGAGAATGATCTAAACCTGAATGTTATAGTGTAAATAGACTTATCTATGTAAAATAAAACAATTTTGCCTTTAAGGACTTATTTGCACCTAATTGTCGTAAAACATGTGAAAACTGCTTGTCTGCGTGAAAATAATAGTAAATATGCAATTTGCATTTTCTTATGAGAGAATGATCCAAACCTGAATGTTATAGTGTAAATAGACTTACCTTTGTAAAATAAAGCAATTTTGCTTATAAGGACTCATTTGCACGCAATTGTCGTGAAGCATGTAAAAACTGCTTGTCTGCGTTAAAATAATGGTTAATATGCAGTTTGCATTTTCTTATGAGAGAATGATCCAAACCTGTGTTGTATAGTGTAAATAGACTGACCCTCATGAAATAAAGCAATTTTGCCTATAAAGACTCATTTGCACCTAATTGTCGTAAAGCATGAAAAAAATGCTTGTTGGCGTTTAAATAATGGTTAATATGCAGTTTGCATTTTCTTATGAGAGAATGATCCAAACCTGAATGTTATAGTGAAAGTAGACTTACCTTTGTAAAATAAAGCAATTTGGCCTATAAGGACTCATTTGCACGCAATTGTCGTGAATCATGTAAAAACTGCTTGTCTGCGTGAAAATGATAGTAAATATGCAGTTTGCATTTTCTTATGAGAGAATGATCCAAACCTGAATGTTATAGTGTAAATAGACTTACCTTTGCAAAATAAAGCAATTTTGCTTATAAGGACTCATTTGCACGCAATTGTTGTAAAGCATGTAAAAACTGCTTGTCTGCTTTAAAATAATGGTTAATATCCAGTTTGCATTTTCTTATGAGAGAAAGATCCAAACCTGAATGTTATAGTGAAAATAGACTTACCTTTGTAAAATAACGCAATTTTGCCTATAAGGACTTATTTGCACGCAATTGTCGTAAAGCATGTAAAAACTGCTTGTCTGCGTTAAAATAATGGTTAATATGCAGTTTGCATTTTCTTATGAGAGAATGATCCAAACCTGAATGTATAGTGTAAATAGACTTACCTTTGTAAAATGAAGCAATTTTGCCTATAAGCACTCATTTGCACACAATTGTCGTGAAGCATGTAAAAACTGCTTGTCTGCGTTAAAATAATGGTTAATATGCAGTTTGCATTTTCTTATGAGAGAATGATCCAAACCTGAATGTTATAGTGTAAATAGACTTACCCTTATGAAATAAAGCAATTTTGCCTATAAGGACTCATTTGCACCTAATTGTCATAAAGCATGTAAAAACTGCTTGTATGCGTT
Organism: Xanthostigma xanthostigma; assembly: GCA_963575645.1. Taxonomy (NCBI): domain Eukaryota; kingdom Metazoa; phylum Arthropoda; class Insecta; order Raphidioptera; family Raphidiidae; genus Xanthostigma; species Xanthostigma xanthostigma. The sequence continues at coordinate 30,057,948 of OY754471.1, forward strand.
AAAATAATGGTTAAAATGCAGTTTGCATTTTCTTATGAGAGAATGATCCAAACCTGAATGTTATAGTGTAAATAGACTTATCTATGTAAAATAAAGCAATTTTGCCTATAAGGACTCATTTGCACGCAATTGTCGTGAAGCATGTAAGAACTGCTTGTCTGCGTGAAAATGATAGTAAATATGCAGTTTGCATTTTCTTATGAGAGAATGATCCAAACCTGAATGTTATAGTGTAAATAGACTTACCCTTATGAAATAAAGCAATTTTGCCTATAAAGACTCATTTGCCCCTAATTGTCGTAAAGCATGTAAAAACTGCTTGTATGCGTTAAAATAATGGTTAAAATGCAGTTTGCATTTTCTTATGAGAGAATGATCCAAACCTGAATGTTATAGTGTAAATAGACTTATCTATGTAAAATAAAACAATTTTGCCTTTAAGGACTTATTTGCACCTAATTGTCGTAAAACATGTGAAAACTGCTTGTCTGCGTGAAAATAATAGTAAATATGCAATTTGCATTTTCTTATGAGAGAATGATCCAAACCTGAATGTTATAGTGTAAATAGACTTACCTTTGTAAAATAAAGCAATTTTGCTTATAAGGACTCATTTGCACGCAATTGTCGTGAAGCATGTAAAAACTGCTTGTCTGCGTTAAAATAATGGTTAATATGCAGTTTGCATTTTCTTATGAGAGAATGATCCAAACCTGTGTTGTATAGTGTAAATAGACTGACCCTCATGAAATAAAGCTATTTTGCCTATAAAGACTCATTTGCACCTAATTGTCGTAAAGCATGAAAAAAATGCTTGTCTGCGTTTAAATAATGGTTAATATGCAGTTTGCATTTTCTTATGAGAGAATGATCCAAACCTGAATGTTATAGTGAAAGTAGACTTACCTTTGTAAAATAAAGCAATTTGGCCTATAAGGACTCATTTGCACGCAATTGTCGTGAAGCATGTAAAAACTGCTTGTCTGCGTGAAAATGATAGTAAATATGCAGTTTGCATTTTCTTATGAGAGAGTGATACAAACCTGAATGTTTTAGTGAAAGTAGACTTACCATTGTGAAATAAAACATTTTTGCCTTTAAGGACTTATTTCCACCTAATTGTCGTAAAACATGTGAAAACTGCTTGTCTGCGTGAAAATGATAGTAAATATGTAGTTTGCATTTTCTTATGAGAGAATGATCCAAACCTGAATGTTATAGTGTAAATAGACTTACCTTTGTAAAATAAAGCAATTTTGCTTATAAGGACTCATTTGCACGCAATTGTCGTGAAGCATGTAAAAACTGCTTGTCTGCGTTAAAATAATGGTTAATATCCAGTTTGCATTTTCTTATGAGAGAAAGATCCAAACCTGAATGTTATAGTGTAAATAAACTTACCTTTGTAAAATAAAGCTATTTTGCTTATAAGGATTCATTTGCACGCAGTTGTCGTGAAGCATGTAAAAACTGCTTGTCTGCGTTAAAATAATGGTTAATATGCAGTTTGCATTTTCTTATGAGAGAATGATCCAAACCTGAATGTTATAGTGAAAGTAGACTTACCTTTGTGAAATAAAACAATTTTGCCTTTAAGGACTTATTTCCACCTAATTGTCGTAAAACATGTAAAAACTGCTTGTCTGCGTTAAAATAATGGTTAATATGCAGTTTACATTTTCTTATGAGAGAATGATCCAAACCTGAATGTTATAGTGTAAATAGACTTACCTTTGTAAAATAAAGCTATTTTGCTTATAAGGATTCATTTGCACGCAGTTGTCGTGAAGCATGTAAAAACTGCTTGTCTGCGTTAAAATAATGGTTAATATGCAGTTTGCATTTTCTTATGAGAGAATGATCCAAACCTGAATGTTATAGTGTAAATAGACTTACCTTCATGAAATAAAGCAATTTTGCCGATAAGGACTCATTTGCCCCTAATTGTCATAAAGCATGTAAAAACTGCTTGTATGCGTTAAAATAATGGTTAATATGCAGTTTGCTTTTTCTTATGAGAGAATGATCCAAACCTGAATGTATAGTGTAAATAGACTTACCTTTGTAAAATGAAGCAATTTTGCCTATAAGCACTCATTTGCACGCAATTGTCGTGAAGCATGTAAAAACTGCTTGTCTGCGTTAAAATAATGGTTAATATCCAGTTTGCATTTTCTTATGAGAGAAAGATCCAAACCTGAATGTTATAGTGTAAATAGACTTACCTTTGTAAAATAAAGCTATTTTGCTTATAAGGATTCATTTGCACGCAGTTGTCGTGAAGCATGTAAAAACTGCTTGTCTGCGTTAAAATGATAGTAAATATGCAGTTTGCATTTTCTTATGAGAGAATGATCCAAACCTGAATGTTATAGTGTAAATAGACTTACCCTTATGAAATAAAGCAATTTTGCCTATAAAGACTCATTTGCCCCTAATTGTCGTAAAGCATGTAAAAACTGCTTGTATGCGTTAAAATAATGGTTAATATGCAGTTTGCTTTTTCTTATGAGAGAATGATCCAAACCTGAATGTATAGTGTAAATAGACTTACCTTTGTAAAATGAAGCAATTTTGCCTATAAGCACTCATTTGCACGCAATTGTCGTGAAGCATGTAAAAACTGCTTGTCTGCGTTAAAATAATGGTTAATATGCAGTTTGCATTTTCTTATGAGAGAATGATCCAAACCTGAATGTATAGTGTAAATAGACTTACCTTTGTAAAAAGAAGCAATTTTGCCTATAAGCACTCATTTGCACGCAATTGTCGTGAAGCATGTAAAAACTGCTTGTCTGCGTTAAAATAATGGTTAATATGCAGTTTGCATTTTCTTATGAGAGAATGATCCAAACCTGAATGTTATAGTGTAAATAGACTTACCCTTATGAAATAAAGCAATTTTGCCTATAAGGACTCATTTGCACCTAATTGTCATAAAGCATGTAAAAACTGCTTGTATGCGTTAAAATAATGGTTAAAATGCAGTTTGCATTTTCTTATGAGAGAATGATCCAAACCTGAATGTTATAGTGTAAATAGACTTATCTATGTAAAATAAAGCAATTTTGCCTATAAGGACTCATTTGCACGCAATTGTCGTGAAGCATGTAAGAACTGCTTGTCTGCGTGAAAATGATAGTAAATATGCAGTTTGCATTTTCTTATGAGAGAATGATCCAAACCTGAATGTTATAGTGTAAATAGACTTATCTATGTAAAATAAAACAATTTTGCCTTTAAGGACTTATTTGCACCTAATTGTCGTAAAACATGTGAAAACTGCTTGTCTGCGTGAAAATAATAGTAAATATGCAATTTGCATTTTCTTATGAGAGAATGATCCAAACCTGAATGTTATAGTGTAAATAGACTTACCTTTGTAAAATAAAGCAATTTTGCTTATAAGGACTCATTTGCACGCAATTGTCGTGAAGCATGTAAAAACTGCTTGTCTGCGTTAAAATAATGGTTAATATGCAGTTTGCATTTTCTTATGAGAGAATGATCCAAACCTGTGTTGTATAGTGTAAATAGACTGACCCTCATGAAATAAAGCAATTTTGCCTATAAAGACTCATTTGCACCTAATTGTCGTAAAGCATGAAAAAAATGCTTGTCTGCGTTTAAATAATGGTTAATATGCAGTTTGCATTTTCTTATGAGAGAATGATCCAAACCTGAATGTTATAGTGAAAGTAGACTTACCTTTGTAAAATAAAGCAATTTGGCCTATAAGGACTCATTTGCACGCAATTGTCGTGAAGCATGTAAAAACTGCTTGTCTGCGTGAAAATGATAGTAAATATGCAGTTTGCATTTTCTTATGAAAGAATGATCCAAACCTGAATGTTATAGTGTAAATAGACTTACCTTTGTAAAATAAAGCAATTTTGCTTATAAGGACTCATTTGCACGCAATGGTCGTGAAGCATGTAAAAACTGCTTGTCTGCGTTAAAATAATGGTTAATATCCAGTTTGCATTTTCTTATGAGAGAAAGATCCAAACCTGAATGTTATAGTGAAAATAGACTTACCTTTGTAAAATAACGCAATTTTGCCTATAAGGACTTATTTGCACGCAATTGTCGTAAAGCATGTAAAAACTGCTTGTCTGCGTTAAAATAAAGGTTAATATGCAGTTTGCATTTTCTTATGAGAGAATGATACAAACCTGAATGTTTTAGTGAAAGTAGACTTACCATTGTGAAATAAAACAATTTTGCCTTTAAGGACTTATTTCCACCTAATTGTCGTAAAACATGTGAAAACTGCTTGTCTGCGTGAAAATGATAGTAAATATGTAGTTTGCATTTTCTTATGAGAGAATGATCCAAACCTGAATGTTATAGTGTAAATAGACTTACCTTTGTAAAATAAAGCAATTTTGCTTATAAGGACTCATTTGCACGCAATTGTCGTGAAGCATGTAAAAACTGCTTGTCTGCGTTAAAATAATGGTTAATATCCAGTTTGCATTTTCTTATGAGAGAAAGATCCAAACCTGAATGTTATAGTGTAAATAGACTTACCTTTGTAAAATAAAGCAATTTTGCTTATAAGGACTCATTTGCACGCAATTGTCGTGAAGCATGTAAAAACTGCTTGTCTGCGTTAAAATAATGGTTAATATGCAGTTTGCATTTTCTTATGAGAGAATGATCCAAACCTGTGTTGTATAGTGTAAATAGACTGACCCTCATGAAATAAAGTAATTTTGCCTATAAAGACTCATTTGCACCTAATTGTCGTAAAGCATGAAAAAAATGCTTGTCTGCGTTTAAATAATGGTTAATATGCAGTTTGCATTTTCTTATGAGAGAATGATCCAAACCTGAATGTTATAGTGAAAGTAGACTTACCTTTGTAAAATAAAGCAATTTGGCCTATAAGGACTCATTTGCACGCAATTGTCGTGAAGCATGTAAAAACTGCTTGTCTGCGTGAAAATGATAGTAAATATGCAGTTTGCATTTTCTTATGAGAGAATGATCCAAACCTGAATGTTATAGTGTAAATAGACTTACCTTTGTAAAATAAAGCAATTTTGCTTATAAGGACTCATTTGCACGCAATTGTCGTGAAGCATGTAAAAACTGCTTGTCTTCGTTAAAATAATGGTTAATATCCAGTTTGCATTTTCTTATGAGAGAAAGATCCAAACCTGAATGTTATAGTGAAAATAGACTTACCTTTGTAAAATAACGCAATTTTGCCTATAAGGACTTATTTGCACGCAATTGTCGTAAAGCATGTAAAAACTGCTTGTCTGCGTTAAAATAAAGGTTAATATGCAGTTTGCATTTTCTTATGAGAGAATGATACAAACCTGAATGTTTTAGTGAAAGTAGACTTACCATTGTGAAATAAAACAATTTTGCCTTTAAGGACTTATTTCCACCTAATTGTCGTAAAACATGTGAAAACTGCTTGTCTGCGTGAAAATGATAGTAAATATGTAGTTTGCATTTTCTTATGAGAGAATGATCCAAACCTGAATGTTATAGTGTAAATAGACTTACCTTTGTAAAATAAAGCAATTTTGCTTATAAGGACTCATTTGCACGCAATTGTCGTGAAGCATGTAAAAACTGCTTGTCTGCGTTAAAATAATGGTTAATATCCAGTTTGCATTTTCTTATGAGAGAAAGATCCAAACCTGAATGTTATAGTGTAAATAAACTTACCTTTGTAAAATAAAGCTATTTTGCTTATAAGGATTCATTTGCACGCAGTTGTCGTGAAGCATGTAAAAACTGCTTGTCTGCGTTAAAATAATGGTTAATATGCAGTTTGCATTTTCTTATGAGAGAATGATCCAAACCTGAATGTTATAGTGAAAGTAGACTTACCTTTGTGAAATAAAACAATTTTGCCTTTAAGGACTTATTTCCACCTAATTGTCGTAAAACATGTAAAAACTGCTTGTCTGCGTTAAAATAATGGTTAATATGCAGTTTACATTTTCTTATGAGAGAATGATCCAAACCTGAATGTTATAGTGTAAATAGACTTACCTTTGTAAAATAAAGCAATTTTGCTTATAAGGACTCATTTGCACGCAATTGTCGTGAAGCATGTAAAAACTGCTTGTCTGCGTTAAAATAATGGTTAATATCCAGTTTGCATTTTCTTATGAGAGAAAGATCCAAACCTGAATGTTATAGTGTAAATAGACTTACCTTTGTAAAATAAAGCTATTTTGCTTATAAGGATTCATTTGCACGCAGTTGTCGTGAAGCATGTAAAAACTGCTTGTCTGCGTTAAAATAATGGTTAATATGCAGTTTGCATTTTCTTATGAGAGAATGATCCAAACCTGAATGTTATAGTGTAAATAGACTTACCTTCATGAAATAAAGCAATTTTGCCAATAAGGACTCATTTGCCCCTAATTGTCATAAAGCATGTAAAAACTGCTTGTATGCGTTAAAATAATGGTTAATATGCAGTTTTCTTTTTCTTATGAGAGAATGATCCAAACCTGAATGTATAGTGTAAATAGACTTACCTTTGTAAAATGAAGCAATTTTGCCTATAAGCACTCATTTGCACGCAATTGTCGTGAAGCATGTAAAAACTGCTTGTCTGCGTTAAAATAATGGTTAATATGCAGTTTGCATTTTCTTATGAGAGAAAGATCCAAACCTGAATGTTATAGTGTAAATAGACTTACCTTTGTAAAATAAAGCTATTTTGCTTATAAGGATTCATTTGCACGCAGTTGTCGTGAAGCATGTAAGAACTGCTTGTCTGCGTGAAAATGATAGTAAATATGCAGTTTGCATTTTCTTATGAGAGAATGATCCAAACCTGAATGTTATAGTGTAAATAGACTTACCCTTATGAAATAAAGCAATTTTGCCTATAAAGACTCATTTGCCCCTAATTGTCGTAAAGCATGTAAAAACTGCTTGTATGCGTTAAAATAATGGTTAATATGCAGTTTGCTTTTTCTTATGAGAGAATGATCCAAACCTGAATGTATAGTGTAAATAGACTTACCTTTGTAAAATGAAGCAATTTTGCCTATAAGCACTCATTTGCACGCAATTGTCGTGAAGCATGTAAAAACTGCTTGTCTGCGTTAAAATAATGGTTAATATGCAGTTTGCATTTTCTTATGAGAGAATGATCCAAACCTGAATGTATAGTGTAAATAGACTTACCTTTGTAAAATGAAGCAATTTAGCCTATAAGCACTCATTTGCACGCAATTGTCGTGAAGCATGTAAAAACTGCTTGTCTGCGTTAAAATAATGGTTAATATGCAGTTTGCATTTTCTTATGAGAGAATGATCCAAACCTGAATGTTATAGTGTAAATAGACTTACCCTTATGAAATAAAGCAATTTTGCCTATAAGGACTCATTTGCACCTAATTGTCATAAAGCATGTAAAAACTGCTTGTATGCGTTAAAATAATGGTTAAAATGCAGTTTGCATTTTCTTATGAGAGAATGATCCAACCCTGAATGTTATAGTGTAAATAGACTTATCTATTTAAAATAAAGCAATTTTGCCTATAAGGACTCATTTGCACGCAATTGTCGTGAAGCATGTAAGAACTGCTTGTCTGCGTGAAAATGATAGTAAATATGCAGTTTGCATTTTCTTATGAGAGAATGATCCAAACCTGAATGTTATAGTGTAAATAGACTTACCCTTATGAAATAAAGCAATTTTGCCTATAAAGACTCATTTGCCCCTAATTGTCGTAAAGCATGTAAAAACTGCTTGTCTGCGTTTAAATAATGGTTAATATGCAGATTGCATTTTCTTATGAGAGAATGACGCAAACCTGAATGTTATAGTGTAAATAGACTTACCTATGTAAAATAAAGCAATTTTGCCTATAAGGACTCATTTGCACGCAATTGTCGTGAAGCATGTAAAAACTGCTTGTCTGCGTTAAAATAATGGTTAATATGCAGATTGCATTTTCTTATGAGAGAATGATCCAAACCTGAATGTTATAGTGAAAGTAGACTTACCTTTGTGAAATAAAACAATTTTGCCTTTAAGGACTTATTTGCACCTAATTGTCGTAAACCATGTAAAAACTGCTTGTCTGATTGAAAATGATAGTCAATATTCAGTTGCATTTTCTTATGAGAGAATAATCCAAACCTGAATGTATAGTGTAAATAGACTAACCTTCATGAAATAAAGCAATTTTGCCTATAAGGACCCATTTGCCCTTAATTGTCATAAAGCATGTAAAAACTGCTTGTATGCGTTAAAATAATAGTTAATATGCAGTTTGCATTTTCTTATGAGAGAATGATCCAAACCTGAATGTTATAGTGAAAGTAGACTTACCTTTGTAAAATAAAGCAATTTGGCCTATAAGGACTCATTTGCACGCAATTGTCGTGAAGCATGTAAAAACTGCTTGTCTGCGTGAAAATGATAGTAAATATGCAGTTTGCATTTTCTTATGAGAGAATGATCCAAACCTGAATGTTATAGTGTAAATAGACTTACCTTTGTAAAATAAAGCAATTTTGCTTATAAGGACTCATTTGCACGCAATTGTCGTGAAGCATGTAAAAACTGCTTGTCTTCGTTAAAATAATGGTTAATATCCAGTTTGCATTTTCTTATGAGAGAAAGATCCAAACCTGAATGTTATAGTGAAAATAGACTTACCTTTGTAAAATAACGCAATTTTGCCTATAAGGACTTATTTGCACGCAATTGTCGTAAAGCATGTAAAAACTGCTTGTCTGCGTTAAAATAAAGGTTAATATGCAGTTTGCATTTTCTTATGAGAGAATGATACAAACCTGAATGTTTTAGTGAAAGTAGACTTACCATTGTGAAATAAAACAATTTTGCCTTTAAGGACTTATTTCCACCTAATTGTCGTAAAACATGTGAAAACTGCTTGTCTGCGTGAAAATGATAGTAAATATGTAGTTTGCATTTTCTTATGAGAGAATGATCCAAACCTGAATGTTATAGTGTAAATAGACTTACCTTTGTAAAATAAAGCAATTTTGCTTATAAGGACTCATTTGCACGCAATTGTCGTGAAGCATGTAAAAACTGCTTGTCTGCGTTAAAATAATGGTTAATATCCAGTTTGCATTTTCTTATGAGAGAAAGATCCAAACCTGAATGTTATAGTGTAAATAAACTTACCTTTGTAAAATAAAGCTATTTTGCTTATAAGGATTCATTTGCACGCAGTTGTCGTGAAGCATGTAAAAACTGCTTGTCTGCGTTAAAATAATGGTTAATATGCAGTTTGCATTTTCTTATGAGAGAATGATCCAAACCTGAATGTTATAGTGAAAGTAGACTTACCTTTGTGAAATAAAACAATTTTGCCTTTAAGGACTTATTTCCACCTAATTGTCGTAAAACATGTAAAAACTGCTTGTCTGCGTTAAAATAATGGTTAATATGCAGTTTACATTTTCTTATGAGAGAATGATCCAAACCTGAATGTTATAGTGTAAATAGACTTACCTTTGTAAAATAAAGCAATTTTGCTTATAAGGACTCATTTGCACGCAATTGTCGTGAAGCATGTAAAAACTGCTTGTCTGCGTTAAAATAATGGTTAATATCCAGTTTGCATTTTCTTATGAGAGAAAGATCCAAACCTGAATGTTATAGTGTAAATAGACTTACCTTTGTAAAATAAAGCTATTTTGCTTATAAGGATTCATTTGCACGCAGTTGTCGTGAAGCATGTAAAAACTGCTTGTCTGCGTTAAAATAATGGTTAATATGCAGTTTGCATTTTCTTATGAGAGAATGATCCAAACCTGAATGTTATAGTGTAAATAGACTTACCTTCATGAAATAAAGCAATTTTGCCAATAAGGACTCATTTGCCCCTAATTGTCATAAAGCATGTAAAAACTGCTTGTATGCGTTAAAATAATGGTTAATATGCAGTTTTCTTTTTCTTATGAGAGAATGATCCAAACCTGAATGTATAGTGTAAATAGACTTACCTTTGTAAAATGAAGCAATTTTGCCTATAAGCACTCATTTGCACGCAATTGTCGTGAAGCATGTAAAAACTGCTTGTCTGCGTTAAAATAATGGTTAATATGCAGTTTGCATTTTCTTATGAGAGAAAGATCCAAACCTGAATGTTATAGTGTAAATAGACTTACCTTTGTAAAATAAAGCTATTTTGCTTATAAGGATTCATTTGCACGCAGTTGTCGTGAAGCATGTAAGAACTGCTTGTCTGCGTGAAAATGATAGTAAATATGCAGTTTGCATTTTCTTATGAGAGAATGATCCAAACCTGAATGTTATAGTGTAAATAGACTTACCCTTATGAAATAAAGCAATTTTGCCTATAAAGACTCATTTGCCCCTAATTGTCGTAAAGCATGTAAAAACTGCTTGTATGCGTTAAAATAATGGTTAATATGCAGTTTGCTTTTTCTTATGAGAGAATGATCCAAACCTGAATGTATAGTGTAAATAGACTTACCTTTGTAAAATGAAGCAATTTTGCCTATAAGCACTCATTTGCACGCAATTGTCGTGAAGCATGTAAAAACTGCTTGTCTGCGTTAAAATAATGGTTAATATGCAGTTTGCATTTTCTTATGAGAGAATGATCCAAACCTGAATGTATAGTGTAAATAGACTTACCTTTGTAAAATGAAGCAATTTAGCCTATAAGCACTCATTTGCACGCAATTGTCGTGAAGCATGTAAAAACTGCTTGTCTGCGTTAAAATAATGGTTAATATGCAGTTTGCATTTTCTTATGAGAGAATGATCCAAACCTGAATGTTATAGTGTAAATAGACTTACCCTTATGAAATAAAGCAATTTTGCCTATAAGGACTCATTTGCACCTAATTGTCATAAAGCATGTAAAAACTGCTTGTATGCGTTAAAATAATGGTTAAAATGCAGTTTGCATTTTCTTATGAGAGAATGATCCAACCCTGAATGTTATAGTGTAAATAGACTTATCTATTTAAAATAAAGCAATTTTGCCTATAAGGACTCATTTGCACGCAATTGTCGTGAAGCATGTAAGAACTGCTTGTCTGCGTGAAAATGATAGTAAATATGCAGTTTGCATTTTCTTATGAGAGAATGATCCAAACCTGAATGTTATAGTGTAAATAGACTTACCCTTATGAAATAAAGCAATTTTGCCTATAAAGACTCATTTGCCCCTAATTGTCGTAAAGCATGTAAAAACTGCTTGTCTGCGTTTAAATAATGGTTAATATGCAGATTGCATTTTCTTATGAGAGAATGACGCAAACCTGAATGTTATAGTGTAAATAGACTTACCTATGTAAAATAAAGCAATTTTGCCTATAAGGACTCATTTGCACGCAATTGTCGTGAAGCATGTAAAAACTGCTTGTCTGCGTTAAAATAATGGTTAATATGCAGATTGCATTTTCTTATGAGAGAATGATCCAAACCTGAATGTTATAGTGAAAGTAGACTTACCTTTGTGAAATAAAACAATTTTGCCTTTAAGGACTTATTTGCACCTAATTGTCGTAAACCATGTAAAAACTGCTTGTCTGATTGAAAATGATAGTCAATATTCAGTTGCATTTTCTTATGAGAGAATAATCCAAACCTGAATGTATAGTGTAAATAGACTAACCTTCATGAAATAAAGCAATTTTGCCTATAAGGACCCATTTGCCCTTAATTGTCATAAAGCATGTAAAAACTGCTTGTATGCGTTAAAATAATAGTTAATATGCAGTTTGCATTTTCTTATGAGAGAATGATCCAAACCTGAATGTTATAGTGTAAATAGACTTACCCTCTTGAAATAAAGCAATTTTGGCTATTAAGACTCATTTGCACCTAATTGTCGTAAAGCATGTAAAAACTGCTTTCCTGCGTTTAAATAATGGTTAATATGAGTTTGCATTTTCTTATGAGAGAATGATCCAAACCTGAATGTTATAGTGTAAATAGACTTACCTTCATGAAATAAAGCAATTTTGCCGATAAGGACTCATTTGCCCCTAATTGTCATAAAGCATGTAAAAACTGCTTGTATGCGTTAAAATAATGGTTAATATGCAGTTTGCATTTTCTTATGAGAGAATGATCCAAACCTGAATGTTATAGTGAAAATAGACTTACCTTTGTAAAATAACGCAATTTTGCCTATAAGGACTTATTTGCACGCAATTGTCTTAAAGCATGTAAAAACTGCTTGTCTGCGTTAAAATAAAGGTTAATATGCAGTTTGCATTTTCTTATGAGAGAATGATACAAACCTGAATGTTTTAGTGAAAGTAGACTTACCTTTGTGAAATAAAACAATTTTGCCTTTAAGGATTTATTTCCACCTAATTGTCGTAAAACATGTGAAAACTGCTTGTCGGCGTGAAAATGATAGTAAATATGTAGTTTGCATTTTCTTATGAGAGAATGATCCAAACCTGAATGTTATAGTGTAAATAGACTTACCTTTGTAAAATAAAGCAATTTTGCTTATAAGGACTCATTTGCACGCAATTGTCGTGAAGCATGTAAAAACTGCTTGTCTGCGTTAAAATAATGGTTAATATCCAGTTTGCATTTTCTTATGAGAGAAAGATCCAAACCTGAATGTTATAGTGTAAATAGACTTACCTTTGTAAAATAAAGCTATTTTGCTTATAAGGATGCATTTGCACGCAGTTGTCGTGAAGCATGAAAAAACTGCTTGTCTCCGTTAAAATAATGGTTAATATGCAGTTTGCATTTTCTTATGAGAGAATGATCCAAACCTGAATGTTATAGTGAAAGTAGACTTACCTTTGTGAAATAAAACAATTTTGCCTTTAAGGACTTATTTCCACCTAATTGTCGTAAAACATGTAAAAACTGCTTGTCTGCGTTAAAATAATGGTTAATATGCAGTCTACATTTTCTTATGAGAGAATGATCCAAACCTGAATGTTATAGTGTAAATAAACTTACCTTTGTAAAATAAAGCAATTTAGCTTATAAGGACTCATTTGCACGCAATTGTCGTAAAGCATGTAAAAACTGCTTGTCTGCGTTAAAATAATGGTTAATATCCAGTTTGCATTTTCTTATGAGAGAAAGATCCAAACCTGAATGTTATAGTGTAAATAGACTTACCTTTGTAAAATAAAGCTATTTTGCTTATAAGGATTCATTTGCACGCAGTTGTCGTGAAGCATGTAAAAACTGCTTGTCTGCGTTAAAATAATGGTTAATATGCAGTTTGCATTTTCTTATGAGAGAATGATCCAAACCTGAATGTTATAGTGTAAATAGACTTACCTTCATGAAATAAAGCAATTTTGCCGATAAGGACTCATTTGCCCCTAATTGTCATAAAGCATGTAAAAACTGCTTGTATGCGTTAAAATAATGGTTAATATGCAGTTTGCTTTTTCTTATGAGAGAATGATCCAAACCTGAATGTATAGTGTAAATAGACTTACCTTTGTAAAATGAAGCAATTTTGCCTATAAGCACTCATTTGCACGCAATTGTCGTGAAGCATGTAAAAACTGCTTGTCTGCGTTAAAATAATGGTTAATATGCAGTTTGCATTTTCTTATGAGAGAACGATCCAAACCTGAATGTTATAGTGTAAATAGACTTACCCTCATGAAATAAAGCAATTTTGCCTATAAAGACTCATTTGCCCCTAATTGTCGTAAAGCATGTAAAAACTGCTTGTCTGCGTTTAAATAATGGTTAATATGCAGTTTGCATTTTCTTATGAGAGAAAGATCCAAACCTGAATGTTATAGTGTAAATAGACATACCTTCATGAAATAAAGCAATTTTGCCTATAAGGACTCATTTGCCCCTAATTGTCATAAAGCATGTAAAAACTGCTTGTATGCGTTAAAATAATGGTTAATATGCAGATTGCATTTTCTTATGAGAGAATGACCCAAACCTGAATGTTATAGTGTAAATAGACTAACCTATGTAAAATAAAGCAATTTTGCCTATAAGGACTCATTTGCACGCAATTGTCGTGAAGCATGTAAAAACTGCTTGTCTGCGTTAAAATAATGGTTAATATGCAGATTGCATTTTCTTATGAGAGAATGATCCAAACCTGAATGTTATAGTGAAAGTAGACTTACCTTTGTGAAATAAAACAATTTTGCCTTTAAGGACTTATTTGCACCTAATTGTCGTAAAACATGTGAAAACTGCTTGTCTGCGTGAAAATAATAGTAAATATGCAATTTGCATTTTCTTATGAGAGAATGATCCAAACCTGAATGTTATAGTGTAAATAGACTTACCTTTGTAAAATAAAGCAATTTTGCTTATAAGGACTCATTTGCACGCAATTGTCGTGAAGCATGTAAAAACTGCTTGTCTGTGTTAAAATAATGGTTAATATGCAGTTTGCATTTTCTTATGAGAGAATGATCCAAACCTGTATTGTATAGTGTAAATAGACTGACCCTCATGAAATAAAGCAATTTTGCCTATAAAGACTCATTTGCACCTAATTGTCGTAAAGCATGAAAAAAATGCTTGTCTGCGTTTAAATAATGGTTAATATGCAGTTTGCATTTTCTTATGAGAGAATGATCCAAACCTGAATGTTATAGTGAAAGTAGACTTACCTTTGTAAAATAAAGCAATTTGGCCTATAAGGACTCATTTGCACGCAATTGTCGTGAAGCATGTAAAAACTGCTTGTCTGCGTGAAAATGATAGTAAATATGCAGTTTGCATTTTCTTATGAGAGAATGATCCAAACCTGAATGTTATAGTGTAAATAGACTTACCTTTGTAAAATAAAGCAATTTTGCTTATAAGGACTCATTTGCACGCAATTGTCGTGAAGCATGTAAAAACTGCTTGTCTGCGTTAAAATAATGGTTAATATGCAGATTGCATTTTCTTATGAGAAAATGATCCAAACCTGAATGTTATAGTGAAAGTAGACTTACCTTTGTGAAATAAAACAATTTTGCCTTTAAGGACTTATTTGCACCTAATTGTCGTAAAACATGTGAAAACTGCTTGTCTGCGTGAAAATAATAGTAAATATGCAATTTGCATTTTCTTATGAGAGAATGATCCAAACCTGAATGTTATAGTGTAAATAGACTTACCTTTGTAAAATAAAGCAATTTTGCTTATAAGGACTCATTTGCACGCAATTGTCGTGAAGCATGTAAAAACTGCTTGTCTGTGTTAAAATAATGGTTAATATGCAGTTTGCATTTTCTTATGAGAGAATGATCCAAACCTGTATTGTATAGTGTAAATAGACTGACCCTCATGAAATAAAGCAATTTTGCCTATAAAGACTCATTTGCACCTAATTGTCGTAAAGCATGAAAAAAATGCTTGTCTGCGTTTAAATAATGGTTAATATGCAGTTTGCATTTTCTTATGAGAGAATGATCCAAACCTGAATGTTATAGTGAAAGTAGACTTACCTTTGTAAAATAAAACAATTTGGC
This sequence comes from Xanthostigma xanthostigma, assembly GCA_963575645.1. NCBI lineage: Eukaryota > Metazoa > Arthropoda > Insecta > Raphidioptera > Raphidiidae > Xanthostigma > Xanthostigma xanthostigma. Next base: position 30,073,383 of record OY754471.1, read on the forward strand.
CTATAAGGACTCATTTGCACGCAATTGTCGTGAAGCATGTAAAAACTGCTTGTCTGCGTGAAAATGATAGTAAATATGCAGTTTGCATTTTCTTATGAGAGAATGATCCAAACCTGAATGTTATAGTGTAAATAGACTAACCTATGTAAAATAAAGCAATTTTGCCTATAAGGACTCATTTGCACGCAATTGTCGTGAAGCATGTAAAAACTGCTTGTCTGCGTTAAAATAATGGTTAATATGCAGATTGCATTTTCTTATGAGAGAATGATCCAAACCTGAATGTTATAGTGAAAGTAGACTTACCTTTGTGAAATAAAACAATTTTGCCTTTAAGGACTTATTTGCACCTAATTGTCGTAAAACATGTGAAAACTGCTTGGCTGCGTGAAAATAATAGTAAATATGCAATTTGCATTTTCTTATGAGAGAATGATCCAAACCTGAATGTTATAGTGTAAATAGACTTACCTTTGTAAAATAAAGCAATTTTGCTTATAAGGACTCATTTGCACGCAATTGTCGTGAAGCATGTAAAAACTGCTTGTCTGTGTTAAAATAATGGTTAATATGCAGTTTGCATTTTCTTATGAGAGAATGATCCAAACCTGTATTGTATAGTGTAAATAGACTGACCCTCATGAAATAAAGCAATTTTGCCTATAAAGACTCATTTGCACCTAATTGTCGTAAAGCATGAAAAAAATGCTTGTCTGCGTTTAAATAATGGTTAATATGCAGTTTGCATTTTCTTATGAGAGAATGATCCAAACCTGAATGTTATAGTGAAAGTAGACTTACCTTTGTAAAATAAAGCAATTTGGCCTATAAGGACTCATTTGCACGCAATTGTCGTGAAGCATGTAAAAACTGCTTGTCTGCGTGAAAATGATAGTAAATATGCAGTTTGCATTTTCTTATGAGAGAATGATCCAAACCTGAATGTTATAGTGTAAATAGACTTACCTTTGTAAAATAAAGCAATTTTGCTTATAAGGACTCATTTGCACGCAATTGTCGTGAAGCATGTAAAAACTGCTTGTCTGCGTTAAAATAATGGTTAATATCCAGTTTGCATTTTCTTACGAGAGAAAGATCCAAACCTGAATGTTATAGTGAAAAGAGACTTACCTTTGTAAAATAACGCAATTTTGCCTATAAGGACTCATTTGCACGCAATTGTCGTAAAGCATGTAAAAACTGCTTGTCTGCGTTAAAATAAAGGTTAATATGCAGTTTGCATTTTCTTATGAGAGAATGATACAAACCTGAATGTTTTAGTGAAAGTAGACTTACCATTGTGAAATAAAACAATTTTGCCTTTAAGGACTTATTTCCACCTAATTGTCGTAAAACATGTGAAAACTGCTTGTCTGCGTGAAAATGATAGTAAATATGTAGTTTGCATTTTCTTATGAGAGAATGATCCAAACCTGAATGTTATAGTGTAAATAGACTTACCTTTGTAAAATAAAGCAATTTTGCTTATAAGGACTCATTTGCACGCAATTGTCGTGAAGCATGTAAAAACTGCTTGTCTGCGTTAAAATAATGGTTAATATCCAGTTTGCATTTTCTTATGAGAGAAAGATCCAAACCTGAATGTTATAGTGTAAATAAACTTACCATTGTAAAATAAAGCTATTTTGCTTATAAGGATTCATTTGCACGCAGTTGTCGTGAAGCATGTAAAAACTGCTTGTCTGCGTTAAAATAATGGTTAATATGCAGTTTGCATTTTCTTATGAGAGAATGATCCAAACCTGAATGTTATAGTGAAAGTAGACTTACCTTTGTGAAATAAAACAATTTTGCCTTTAAGGACTTATTTCCACCTAATTGTCGTAAAACATGTAAAAACTGCTTGTCTGCGTTAAAATAATGGTTAATATCCAGTTTGCATTTTCTTATGAGAGAAAGATCCAAACCTGAATGTTATAGTGTAAATAGACTTACCTTTGTAAAATAAAGCTATTTTGCTTATAAGGATTCATTTGCACGCAGTTGTCGTGAAGCATGTAAAAACTGCTTGTCTGCGTTAAAATAATGGTTAATATGCAGTTTGCATTTTCTTATGAGAGAATGATCCAAACCTGAATGTTATAGTGTAAATAGACTTACCTTCATGAAATAAAGCAATTTTGCCGATAAGGACTCATTTGCCCCTAATTGTCATAAAGCATGTAAAAACTGCTTGTATGCGTTAAAATAATGGTTAATATGCAGTTTGCTTTTTCTTATGAGAGAATGATCCAAACCTGAATGTATAGTGTAAATAGACTTACCTTTGTAAAATGAAGCAATTTTGCCTATAAGCACTCATTTGCACGCAATTGTCGTGAAGCATGTAAAAACTGCTTGTCTGCGTTAAAATAATGGTTAATATGCAGTTTGCATTTTCTTATGAGAGAAAGATCCAAACCTGAATGTTATAGTGTAAATAGACTTACCTTTGTAAAATAAAGCTATTTTGCTTATAAGGATTCATTTGCACGCAGTTGTCGTGAAGCATGTAAAAACTGCTTGTCTGCGTTAAAATAATGGTTAATATGCAGTTTGCATTTTCTTATGAGAGAATGATCCAAACCTGAATGTTATAGTGTAAATAGACTTACCTTCATGAAATAAAGCAATTTTGCCGATAAGGACTCATTTGCCCCTAATTGTCATAAAGCATGTAAAAACTGCTTGTATGCGTTAAAATAATGGTTAATATGCAGTTTGCTTTTTCTTATGAGAGAATGATCCAAACCTGAATGTATAGTGTAAATAGACTTACCTTTGTAAAATGAAGCAATTTTGCCTATAAGCACTCATTTGCACGCAATTGTCGTGAAGCATGTAAAAACTGCTTGTCTGCGTTAAAATAATGGTTAATATGCAGTTTGCATTTTCTTATGAGAGAATGATCCAAACCTGAATTGTATAGTGTAAATAGACTTACCCTTATGAAATAAAGCAATTTTGCCTATAAGGACTCATTTGCACCTAATTGTCATAAAGCATGTAAAAACTGCTTGTATGCGTTAAAATAATGGTTAATATGCAGTTTGCATTTTCTTATGAGAGAATGTTCCAAACCTGAATGTTATAGTGTAAATAGACTTATCTATGTAAAATAAAGCAATTTTGCCTATAAGGACTCATTTGCACGCAATTGTCGTGAAGCATGTAAGAACTGCTTGTCTGCGTGAAAATGATAGTAAATATGCAGTTTGCATTTTCTTATGAGAGAATGATCCAAACCTGAATGTTATAGTGTAAATAGACTTACCCTTATGAAATAAAGCAATTTTGCCTATAAAGACTCATTTGCCCCTAATTGTCGTAAAGCATGTAAAAACTGCTTGTCTGCGTTTAAATAATGGTTAATATGCAGATTGAATTTTCTTATGAGAGAATGACCCAAACCTGAATGTTATAGTGTAAATAGACTTACCTATGTAAAATAAAGCAATTTTGCCTATAAGGACTCATTTGCACGCAATTGTCGTGAAGCATGTAAAAACTGCTTGTCTGCGTTAAAATAATGGTTAATATGCAGATTGCATTTTCTTATGAGAGAATGATCCAAACCTGAATGTTATAGTGAAAGTAGACTTACCTTTGTGAAATAAAACAATTTTGCCTTTAAGGACTTATTTGTACCTAATTGTCGTAAACCATGTAAAAACTGCTTGTCTGATTGAAAATGATAGTCAATATTCAGTTGCATTTTCTTATGAGAGAATAATCCAAACCTGAATGTATAGTGTAAATAGACTAACCTTCATGAAATAAAGCAATTTTGCCTATAAGGACCCATTTGCCCTTAATTGTCATAAAGCATGTAAAAACTGCTTGTATGCGTTAAAATAATGGTTAATATGCAGTTTGCATTTTCTTATGAGAGAATGATCCAAACCTGAATGTTATAGTGTAAATAGACTTACCCTCTTGAAATAAAGCAATTTTGGCTATTAAGACTCATTTGCACCTAATTGTCGTAAAGCATGTAAAAACTGCTTCCCTGCGTTTAAATAATGGTTAATATGCAGTTTGCATTTTCTTATGAGAGAATGATCCAAACCTGAATGTTATAGTGTAAATAGACTTACCTTCATGAAATAAAGCAATTTTGCCGATAAGGACTCATTTGCCCCTAATTGTCATAAAGCATGTAAAAACTGCTTGTATGCGTTAAAATAATGGTTAATATGCAGTTTGCATTTTCTTATGAGAGAATGATCCAAACCTGAATGTTATAGTGAAAATAGACTTACCTTTGTAAAATAACGCAATTTTGCCTATAAGGACTTATTTGCACGCAATTGTCGTAAAGCATGTAAAAACTGCTTGTCTGCGTTAAAATAAAGGTTAATATGCAGTTTGCATTTTCTTATGAGAGAATGATACAAACCTGAATGTTTTAGTGAAAGTAGACTTACCTTTGTGAAATAAAACAATTTTGCCTTTAAGGACTTATTTCCACCTAATTGTCGTAAAACATGTGAAAACTGCTTGTCTGCGTGAAATGATAGTAAATATGTAATTTGCATTTTCTTATGAGAGAATGATCCAAACCTGAATGTTATAGTGTAAATAGACTTACCTTTGTAAAATGAAGCGATTTTGCTTATAAGGACTCATTTGCACGCAATTGTCGTGAAGCATGTAAAAACTGCTTGTCTGCGTTAAAATAATGGTTAATATCCAGTTTGCATTTTCTTATGAGAGAAAGATCCAAACCTGAATGTTATAGTGTAAATAGACTTACCTTTGTATAATAAAGCTATTTTGCTTATAAGGATTCATTTGCACGCAGTTGTCGTGAAGCAT